>CM060932.1:374973222-377807556 GCA_030765085.1 Allium cepa
GAGAAGTGAGATTTTTGGAATTTATAAAAAATATTTATAAAAGGTGAAGTAAAATATCATTGGATATTAAAAATATAGATCCGAGGTGAGAATTTAAAAAGGAATGTGAATTTATTTAAAAATAAATGGTGATTTATTTTTAAAAGATGGAAAGAGAAGTGTATCTCCTAGATTGCCAAGTACGGGTTTCCAAAGCAAATTTTAAAATAAGTTTAATGTTGTTATAAAAAGCATATTATAGGAAATTTACTATTTCTAAATGTTAAATTCTAAAGTAAATATTTTTCAAAGTTATTATTTTAATAATCATATAAAGTGGTTTTATTTTAAATATTTTTAAAGCAAATATTTTACTAAAGTATTAGAGTAGTTTTAATTTTTATGTTATAAAGTATGTTTTATAATAAAGTGATTTTTAATTTTATTTAAAATCTAAAGGTTTGGTACTTGGTGTTTCAGTGAGAATAAATAATGGTGAGTTGTATTCTATGAGAGGAAAACTGGTTTGGACTGTTTTCAAAAGGGGGTCAAAATAGGGAAATATATCTTGTGAAGATATTTGAGATAAATAAATAATTTGGTAAAATTATTTATTGGTTAATGGATGTTTGTGAATGTTAATTGATAGTTAAATCACCGACTATCAATATTGGACAATGCGCTGATCGTTTCGAAGAGACTAGGATCGGGATTTATTTCCCGAAAACCACTTAGATTCGGTTTGAACGTTTTCAAGAAACGTGTTCGGAGTCGAAGATGGAGCAGTAAGTTGCAAAGGCTAGTCGCTACGAATCCTGAGGATAATTCCAAAATGGATGTTGTAGGAATAGTGCCTTCGGTTCCGTTCGAACCCGGGACGGACTTGTACGGACGAATGCTTTCGAAACGTCGTCAGGTGGACGATGGGCATTCTAAGGGATATGTTCTGAAAGGTATCGTTCAGCCTCGAGCCTCATCAACTGGGAATGACTGAAAATCAGGGGTTATGCAGCAAGGCTTCGTGGGTAGCCCCCACTTAAGAGTAAGGTCATCCCTGTCTAGATGTACATTTATATTTCGGCTTAGTGTTGCGGTTGTTGATCACAACCATGGGTGATTTTATTTGGAATTATCCAGTAAGGGATGATTCCGGCCTTGTGCTGCAGGGGAGTGGGAGTGCTCCTCGGTACTATGATCTAGGCCACGTACTGTGACAGGTGATACCCCAGTGTCTAGCCATTGTTGGAAATCCATTCTCCTTACGTACCTGTACGGTTTTGATTGTGCCCAACTACTGTTGAAACGTGAGATGCAAGCATTTCAGCTAGATTCTATTTTACTTTCTATAGAAACTACTATAATATTAGAGGATTTTAAATAAAAAGTGTTTTAGCTATCGTAAGGTAAAAACCCGACATATTTATTTGTGGCGTGGTCTTACTAGATCTTTTCGTTTTCAAAGAATTTTTGAAACTCGAATAATCAAATTGAGTGTGATTTTCTCACGCTGGTATTCAAGACCGACTCAGGTGTTATTGAACTGTAATGCTCGGGTCAGACCGAGTATTATAGATTACAGGATAGGGTGCTGTGGAGCTCAGGAGATGAGATAGATGGAGATACGTACTTCCGTACTTGTTTATATATATTCCGCTGTGTTGATTTACTGTGTAATCTGTTGTATTGAGGACAGATGTGATTACTGTCCAGTTCTATGTTATGTGAACTCCGATGAATGTAATGTATAAACAGATATATTTTTCTGTTGAGTAAAGATCTATAATTTATATATTATAGTTTATTCCGCTGCGATGGTTAGATTCTGATGATGTTGTTTTCTGTTTTCTCTTCTTCTACCTCTTCTTCTTTCATTCAAATGGTTCGATTTTTCGTGTATGAAAAATTGTGGGCCGTTACAGTGGTAACAGAGTGCAGGCTGGCAGTAACCTTGGCTCTAGTGGGAATTACTCATTGAAAAGGAGTAATAGTACTATAGGATGAGTTTGAGCGTATTAATAGATACGAGCGCGTATTTGTTAGTGAATATAAAATGATTTTATATTGTGTTGATTGGTTTATTGAGCAGTTTATGGGTTCTGGTCAATACGAGTAATTAACGTTATTGATAGGGATCTCTAAACACTTGAATAGAACAATTCGACACAGTATTGTTTTAAAATAGGGTAAATGAAATAATTTTACCCAAATTATTTTTGTATATAAAGGAAATAATCTTTGTAAATTATTATCATATTTGGTTGCTTGGATGTTAGGAGATGATAATATTAAATTATTATCAATGTTTGTAAAGATGAATAAGAAATTGGAATTATAACCAAAGATTAAGAAATAAATTAATAAAATAGATGAGATTAACAAATGTGATTTATAATTTGAAATAGAATTCCAGAGTAATGTTTGGATATAAAATTAGATGGATTTCGAATTTGGAATTTGGAAGGTTTGAATTCCTTTGAGTTTGGAAATGTTTTCAAAAGTTTTGGGAAAAATAATAGTGGTATTATTTTGGGAATATTTTTATGAATTGAAATTGAATATGGAGAGATTTGAAAATTAAAAATATTTGAAATGTTTTCAAAGGGATAAAAGCACTAAACTCTCTGTGGTCGCTGGAAAATAATTCCGATGATGATCGCGACATCATCAGTGTTCATTTTCGAGTTTCTAGAAGAGAAATTGCTACCAAATTGTTTTAAATTGGAATTGTTTGTGAACTGGGTTTGGTTTTGAAATTCAAAGGGAAATTGAATTTACCAAAGAATTCTGGATGCAGTTGATTTCAAAGGTGATTTTGAAATTTTGAGAAATTCTTTTAAACTCTGCAATCTTAGTGAAATGTTTGTTTGAAAAACATATATATTGGGCTAAGTAAAAAGGTATAATTCTAAGTTAAAAAGTAAAATGTGAATGAGGTTGATTGTAAATAGATGAAAATATGAATATAAAATATAAAAAAATTGGTGACTCATATAATTTGGAAGTAAAATAAATAAGCCAAATAAAATTTGTTTGTAATGGTAATGAATATAATCCAAAATTTAAATTATAAAATTGATTGAACTTCAGTAAATAGTAAAAGTGTTTTTGGAATAAAACCAAATATGAGCTATAACATTTAATAAAACGAATTGATAATTAACCGGTAAATGAAATATGGAGATGGAACTCGAATTAGTTAAATGCGAGTTGAATACCAAATTGTAGTGATAAATGTTTTGTTTGTAAATAGATTATATAATGAGTAATTGATGTAATCAATATGGATTGTTCCAAGATTTATAAATGGATTCAAATAAGATAAATATGAATATGGAGTATGAAATAAATTGAACGGAATCAATTAGAAATGGAATAGAATAAAGTATAAATTGAATTGGTATCAATTTTAAGTAATTATAAACTAGAATGGATATACTATTAGGTGAATATCATTGGATCTGCATAGTAATGGTCGTCGTTGACGCAATGAGTTAATATAAGAGATAAAATTGATTTTTGAATCAATTGTAATAAACATGAGTTTGTTTGGATTTAAAATGAATTGAATGTAAGCAATAAAGTTTAAACCATTTAAATGAAAGCATTTAAATTTGCATTGGAACCTTATAAATTTGCTTATGGAAGTATTTAGGGGATATTGCTTATGTTATACATGTGTTAGCTATTGAAATTAAGAAAGTTGTTAACAAACTTTGTATATTTTTCACTTATCTGTTTAAAGTGAGTAAGTACGGGTTTTTGGAAGCCGCTTTGCTGGTTTTGACTGCGCTAAATGCTAAAATAAATAGCTGCTTGCTTAAAAATGCTAAATAAGTTACGCCTACGCAATAAAAATAGGAAATATTAACTATTTTTCTGTTTTCCGACCATGTGGGTCGATGTATATCTATTTATATCTCTTGTCAAATTGAAAAAGCTCCTCCGTAAGAAGGAGACTCTGCCAAAAAATTTCGAAAATTTTGGGAGTTAGAATTTTTTTGAATCTTTTGGAAATTTTTACTAACGGAAAATTATTAAAATTGGTTACCAAATAGAATTGAACTGAATATTGAAATCTATTTTAAATGTGAATGTAAAAGAGAAAGTGAAGAAACTAAAGAAAGTAAAGTTTGCAAACAAACTGTAATTGAGATTTAAATTAATTAGTAAGTGCAACTAATTCAATATTCAAAATGGAAGCCAAATTGAATTCAAATGGAATTGTAAAGGCAAAGTGAATATAAATGAATATGAACTTCAATAGTAAAGTAAAAATAAATATAAGAAGTATGTAAAATATTTATATTGGACTTAAGAAACGAATAGTGAATTCTTAAGTAGATTTGGTATTGAGACAATTATTCTAGGTGAATAATTGAATGAAAATTAAAACTGATAGTTGTGAATGGAATAATTGTGGAAAGATAAATGACAATCAAAATGAAGGTGAATAAAAAGTAAATTGATATAATTGATAATCAATTGAAATTTATACGTAAGATGTACGTATATTATTTATCCGCATAGCTATATTGATCCAGAATTTGAGCATAGAATTTCGAGATAGTTATATCGATCCGAGGGAGGATTTTTCACTCGATTTTCGACGGTGAGTCTGGATATGGAATTTTGATTGATTCTGGAAATGCTATCATAGTTTACGGCTATGCAAGGAGAATGACGGTTTCTGATCAAGAAACCAGATCTGAGTCCGCACTAGGAAGTCGGGTGGACGATACTAGTTCAGAAGTGAAATTTGTGATCGAGTGAGCGATCGAATTTGATATTGCGTACGGATGATATAGTGAATCGTACGGGCTGAAGTAAAGAAAATATTGAAACTTTGCGAAAGAATGTATAAAATGGTTTTGAAGATGTAATTGGATGTTATTGCTTAGTAGGATATACAGGTGTATAAAAGCAATGGATAAATTGGGATTTTTGATTTCAGAAGATAGAAATTTAATGGCCCGACAAAAAGGTATGTGTTTAAATTTCTATATGAATTTTGATTGGTTTTTTTGATCTAGCCGCTTGGCCTTTTGTTTTCTTTTGAGATTTGGGGGCCGTAGAGCCATTTTGTAGTAGTACCGAGCTAGCCGCGCAAAGGAGATGCTGACGAAATTTTTCGAAAATTTAAGGAGTTAGAAAATTTTTGAGAAATTTTGATAACTTAAAATTTAAATTTATATTTAAATTTGAACTGATAAGTAAGTGATATTGTGAGAGACTTATGGATAAGTTTGAAAGGTTAGGTTGAGGGATTAGTGTGTTTTTGATAAAAAGATTTGTTTTGGAAAGTAGTTATAAAAAAAAACTATTTGAGGGAATAGTTAATGGGTTATGGACCATTCTTCCTGACTAGTAATTTCGGGGACGAAATTCTTTTAAGGGGGAGAAATGTGACGACCCGGAATTTTTGAGCATTTGAAATTGGAATATTTAATTGATTTTAAATATTTAAAGGTTAATGTTTGTCTTGGATTTCTAATATTACCATTATTTGGAATTTAATTATAGGATTTAATTACTGAAAGCAGGGTAAAATGTTGAATCTGGGGTTTTAAGCCTGTTAAAAATAATTTGAAGGCTTGTAAAATTTATATTGATAGCACTGAAGGTAGTAAAAGTGTTGAAACTGAATTTGGAAGTGTTTTGTTAAGTTTTGAAATTTTATTGTTTAAATCACTATTTAAAAATAGCCTTCCGAGGCACAGTCTTGGAATTCAATGAAACTAGTTCCATTGGATCCGTAATATTGTATTATTATTGGGTTTTAATTTTCGTAGTGATTGGAGTTGTTGCGTGAGCTTACGATATATAAACGCGCTGATTTATATCAATTTTTTTTAATATAACAACTAGATTCAAAAGCTATCTCTCCATACAATCGAGTTAGGACTCGAGACCTTTTCCGTGCGTTTGAAATAGGGGTATAACTTTATAAATGCCTAGCGGCACGCCTCAATAGGAATTCGAAATTGTAAGTTGCATTTATCGGTACGGTTTGAATTTGAATTTAAATTGAATATTTATGCTAGTCAACTGCAGTTGAAATTATCTCACATGAACCCTTTTTCAGCCCTTTCCAAAGCACTGTAGCATTTTTCTCCCATACGCTGCCCATTGTCCTTAAATCATGCCGTTCTCTTTCAAAATCAGACAGGACGAATAAATTTCAACACAAGATAATTAATGGCCGAAGCCTGAGAAACTTCAAATCGATCCTCAAATAATAAAATGACCGCTTTACAAAATCAAATTTTTACAGTTCGATTCAAAAGTAAATCGTCATGGTCGAACATATTAGAAGAATCGCGAATCCCTTTTTTTTTCAATTTCCCTTCCGTTCGAACTTTTGAAATCAATGAGTAATCGATTCGAACCATCATCGTTCATCGAGCTCAAGTGTCGCGGTAGCACGGTGAGTTCGCATGAGTGCAGATTTCGAGCGTGACAATTCCTAGAAGCAGCATGCTAGGGCATAGGAGGAGTCGCTGCATTCAATCTGTCAGAGGGTGGAGATGCATGATCGCACGCGCTCGTCGTCTCGTTCAGGTCACGTTCGCGGAGATGTTCGGCAGCCTCGAATTCATAGGGTTCAAGCGAGTTTCGTCGTCGCGATTTGGGGAAGAATCGCGAGCTGAGGTTTGATTTTCCCTTGTTTTTCTGATAATTTATCTAAACTAAGTTATTATTATTTTTACTTAAACCGGTTTCAGTTCGAAAAAAAGAGAGAAAGTACAGTATGGATTGAAAGAAAGAAATACATTTTGAATCTATATATGTGTATTAGGAAATATTTTTAGTAAGTGTAAATTTTTATTTCTTTTAAATTTTATTTTTCAGTTTAAATATATGTACCTCAGAAATTGATTTTCCAGTATGAAATATATAAGAATGTAGAAGAAGAAAAAAATATAATTTTACAGTAAGCTATAGATTTATTATGTTTTCAGTTTAATAAAGGTATATCCTTGATTAATTTGCTTAATAAGCATATTTAATTACTTTAGTTGGAAAAAAATATTTTATTAAACGGGAAATCATTTGTATAAAATTAAATTTTTGGTTAAATGAACCCTCAAAAGAATTGTAATCCAACTCAATTACCGTGTTTTCAACAATTTCATTAAGATTTTCATTTTCAGTTTCAAAAGTTGTTATTTGAAAATCGTCGATTTGGGTAAAAGATGGATTATCGCTTGACTCGTCACACGTTGGAATTTGATTTTGTTTTTCACGTTGTTTCATATATGTTTCAATCAACAAATCCGTGTAATCATCATAAATTTCATTCATTTGCTCTACAAAATCCAATTTATAGTTATTCACTTGAAAATTCTCGAATTGGATTTGTTGAGAACAAAAATTATCAATTGCAATGAAATTGAGATTATTTCCATTAACAAAATTATTTGAAAATTTATTTCCACTTTCGTTTTGATTTTGGAGTTTGAAATTGAGTTGGCATGGGTTATAATCGAAATCGTTTAAATTTTGAATTGAATTCAAATTTTGAAATCCTTGACTCGAGTTATTACACAAATATGAATTACACAAATCATTTATCTTTTGATTTTGTTGTGTAGAGAGTTCAAGTAAAGATGAAACGTTATTTTCAAGAGTCGAGGGTTGGTGATCATTTTGAAAACTTTGTGGTTCAAAACTTGAATCGTTTAAACAATAGTTGTTGAAATATCCATAAGAATCTGAAGTGAAATTATATGAATTATATTGATTTTCAAAACTAAAATCAAGTGAGTAAGAAAAAGGAAACTCGGGCATTTTCAAGAATTTTTTTTTGGTTTTTTTTATAAAGGAAAAATATTTGCAAATATAATTTATTTTTCAAATTGAAAAATTGAATTTTGTTTTGTTTTTGGATTTTCAATTTTTTTTTTGGCTTTTGAAAAGATTTTACATTTTTTTTTTGGATTTTTGAAATTTTGATTTGAAAATATTCAAAGGAAAAGGAAAAAAAACTAAGTTAAGAAATATTTACAATTTTTTTAGTTTTGGATTTTGAATTTTTTTTTGTTTTCTTTTTTAAAATATGCATGAACTAATGCAACTAAATGAATGCAAGGGTCAATTACAAATGATTTATCCTAAGTTAACTCAAAATTGTATATTCACAATCTGTCTTAGATAAACAAGATAGTTCTCGGCCAGGTAACGGGCAAGATTTATCGGTGCACCACGAATCACCATAGCAATGCAGCCGAAGGTTCAAGTACCTTCAGAGGAACTACCGCTATAATATTTACGAATCGCCGTAATATTTATAAATGGCTATTACTCTGCCGTAGCCTAGACACCAAGAAATTAAATTGTTCAAAGAAGACAAATTGTCAATATACAATTAAATGTTATTGATTTCTAACCGTTATTTACAAATTCTATGATGAAATGCAAAGCAGAAATTAAATGTGTTAACAGTGCAACTAGAATGGATTTTTTTCTCTATAAAATGCAAATGCAAGCAAGCAACAATGCAATTCAAATAAAACTAGAAATTAAAGCAACAATTATAATATTTTTTTGTTGCAGGCAAGCAGTTATTTGGCAGGCGGTTCTTCTTCTAATCTACTTTGGCAACCCCTCTTTTTTTTTAAGCCTTCTAGCCAACCCGGCCTAAAATCAATTCCACAGTTCTACTATTTTTTAACAACCAGAAATAAAATTCGTTTCTTTAATTACCACTGACTTCCTCGCCTTAAAATTCACAAATCAAAATTCAATTTTTAAAATCAAAATTCAATTTTTAAAATCAAAATTCAATTCAAACCCAATATGAGTTCGGCGATTGTTGCGAAGTGATGGTACTCGTCGATGGGAAGGTTGTCGTCGAATGATTTGGTTTAGTCGATGTTTGCAATTGACTGAGGTTGCAGCGGCGGATTTGGAGTGGGAGGAGATGTCGCGTTTGGTGGTTGTTGGGTCACGAGTTGTAGTTGCGTTTGGATTCGAGGCGATGGTTGCAGATGGTTTGAGAATGGTTCGAAGATCGTGGATTATCGAATCGTGGCAGAACTGTGGGAATGGAGGTGTCGACTGCAATGAAGGTAGGGTTGCGTGTGGTGGTTGGTTCTGGTGCGTTGATTGAAGGGTTGGAGATTGTTCGATTGAGGTTGGCAAGGTGGAGTAAGATGGGGATTGATTCTCGGAGTTGCTTGGTTTTGTGGTCTTTGGTGGTTAACTGTGTAGTAGAGTTGTCAGGCAAGTGTGTAGTTGTGCCAGAAGGGAATGAAGTCGATGTGGAAAGAAGTTGTAATGCTGGAGATGGCAGAGCACTATGTTGATGGATGACAGTGAAGTTGTATGGTGATAAGAAGGGGGTATGCAGGCAGTGGAGCAGTTGAACGTGAAAGAATTGTGAATGTTTGCAGATATATGGTGGATGATAGATGACAATTTTAAGGAGTATGAAGGGTTGTGAAATGTAGGAATGTGACAGAGTTAAATGAAGGAATGTGAAAGTAATGATGATGGATCAAAAGTGTTGCAACAGCAGTCTGTTGTAGGAGGAGTTATATGCAGGAATGATTTAGGGTGATGAAGTAGAACTTGTAGGATGAAGAGGAGTATGTCAGAGATGGAGGTTAGTGGTTTCGGCGATTTCAGGTGAGTAGGAACTCTCTGTTTTTTTTCTTTTTTCGATGTGGTTGCGATTGGTTGTATGAGGAAGATGCCAAGGCAGGTGATATGTGGAGTGGTTGCAGTGGTTTGTTTGGGTGGATATGTGGTTGAGGTTGAAGAGGATGGGTGAACTGGTTGTATAGGATGGTCTTTTGAATGATGAAGTGATGGCTGGAGGAAATGGCAGTGAAGTGCTTTGGTTTGTCAACTGGATAGCGTAGTTGTGGCAAGGGGTAGTGTAGTGCAATGGACAGGGGAATGGTTGTATGGGAGATTGGTGGTTCAGGTCAGTGGAGAAGTGCAGGCTGCAGAACGTTGAAGTGGATGGAAGTGAAGATGAAATGAGATGGGGTGGGTTGTTCAGTTGCCTGTAACAATTGAAAACTGACTTGTAAAATGGCAACAGAAAATCACTTGGAAAACCTAGTTGTAAATGTAAGTGTGAGAGTAATGTAAGTGAACAAAAATGCTAATGGAAATGGTCCCTGTTACAATTTTATTTGCAAATGTAAACAGTGAGCGATGGGATTTTTTGTTTTTTTGTTTTTGAAAATGCAGAGAAATTTAAATGACAACAGAAACAGTGATGGAAATGCACTAGAACAACAAATAAAATGCAATGCAAAATGGGTATAGAAATGCACAAACAGAAAGTGAACAAGAATGATGCAATGCAATTTTTTTTAATATGCAAATGCAATTCGAAAACTAAAACATGCACCCAATAAATTGAAAACTAAAATAAAACAACAAACACACAATATTTTTTATAATGCAAACACACACACACAATAAAAACACACAAAAATCAAGAAAAAATAATTCGAAAAATAGAAAATCAAAATCAAACTAATTCCCTGGCAACGGCGCCAAAAACTTGTTCGTCGACGAAAATTCTATCGGTTTAGAAAACCGTCGAACGAATTTTGAAATAAAAATAACCGCAAGCGCACGGTGTACGAATGTAGCACGCGGCAAATACGGATCGATCCACAGGGAATTGTTGATTTAAATTTCCTACTCAATCAAATTATACCAAAGTCGAGAGTGTGTTTAAGCTAGAAAATGAGAAAATGAACTAACTAACAAAAAGAAAAGAAATGCAAATATGAGAGTTAAATGACCATTTAGAGAATAAATCCACTCTCTAGATCATGTAGTTCAACACATGAAATCATGATCTCTCTTTTATGGTCATTAGTGTTTTAATTGATGTGTTTATCATAAGTATGACATATTTGAGCTATTGATTAGCCAACATAAGCCATCAAACTATAACACACCCCTTAAAACACTTACTAACTTTCATGAAACTTGACAAAGAAAATGAAAATGAAATCTATTTTAAGTATGGCCTATTAACTATTGATTAGAAACATAGACCATCAAATTTTAATTTCAAATCACTTTCTTATGCCGTAATCATATATTCATGAAGAGGCATTTGTGTTAGTGATTGTTTAAGCATAGCCTATTTGGTCTCAACAATATACGCTATCAAATTCAAAGCAAGAACAACAAATAAAACACTTCATTGATCATCATTAAGCACAAAAAGAGAGCATGAATTAACAAATAGTTGGAGCTACATAATTAGAGAGCTTCATTACCCCCTAAATTGAAGGGGTTTAGCTTCTCATATTTGTCATCATATGAACAAATGTAACAAGCAACATTGAATAAAAAGAAGAGGAAAAAGAGAGCAAAATGAAAAGAAAAATTATTCTACTTGCATAAAAGAGAAGAGATCTACACTACAACATAAAAAAGAGGCATGTAAAAGGAAAGAGCATGTATTAATAACATAAAAAAAAAATTACATGAAAATAAAAATGGCTAAGTAGCCATGAAAAGAGAAAGAAAGCTTTCTTTTATTTGATCTAAACTAAACTAAAGAGAAGGAGGCCTAAGAGAGACTAAGTGAAGAGATTTATGAAACATAAGGGGTACTTATACAAGTGTTAAAACCCTAATTCATTTTTTTGGGGAATGCCCAAAATGCCCCTTAGGAATTGTGGAGGCCAAGTAATCATTAACATGTCTTAATCCCCCATTAAGCGTACATGAAGCCATTAACTCCAAAAGCATGTGCATTAGCCTTTAATTTGTACATTAAGGTAGGTGGGTAGGTGGGGTCCTCCATGTTGTTCACTTTCAATTATTTCCGTCTTCATTCCTTTGTATTAATTTTGTGCATGCATATCTTCATGAAACCACTTCTATTTGAGATCAAATTCCTACAAAAATATATACAAATTTTCAATTAATTTTTCTTAAAGAAATATATGCACACAAATGACCGTTTTGCCCATATATGAAGATGAATATGTGAAAATTTGGAATAATTTGAATTTTTGGTTTAAACAAGTTAAAATACCCAATATGATCATTTATTTAATTTAAATAGAATAAATATAGTGGTAAAAATATGCACATTTACGTGCACATCACCCACCTCAATGCCGAGCGGCATAACCCCGCCTCAATGCCGAGCGGCACATCCAGGTGAACTTCATCCCACTAAACCGAATCCATCATATTTCAGTCTCGATAGTCGTGAAGTTTTTTTGGTTGAATCTGCTAGTTTATGGCCTTGATAAAAGGCGTGTTAACAGTTATATTAGTTAGAACATTCAGAATTATTTTATAAAAAAGCTACCACTCCTCTGCCACGTCATCGCTTACCAAAATTAACCGTGAACTCTACCCAAATCCCGATCGCTTGCAACCTCAATGCCGCCTACTTTGACCGAGAATTTCCAACGCTTCCGACCACTTAGCCCACGCCGTTGCCACCACGTCCTCTTCTCCCTCGCCGCACCTGTCCATGCCGATGATGACATATCTTGTTTTTAAAATTCGCCACGCTGCCATTATTGCCAAAATCATAATTGATACTCCGCCGTCGATCTTGCCATTGCCGACCCAAGCGACCTACCGCGATGAACACCCCACGACCCACTCCACACTGCAGCACCCTCGAATCGAGGTATAAATGCCGACGATCAACCACCCAATCGAACGACCGAGGTTAAATCGAATAATTTCAACCACACAGAAACCCACAACGAAAAACAAACAGCAGAATTGACTTTCACTCATCGAGAGCTTCAAATCGATGTATGGTTCGATATATTTTGAGGAGTTTAAATCTTGAAGTTGAATTTGGAATTGAAATTAAATTGAGAAGTTTGTTTGGTTTGCCTGCCATTGAGAAGGAGGAGTAGTCTAAAATGTATGTACAGGCAAATGAGAATGAGGAGTAGCTACGGTTTACAACGGACTATTTATAGGTATATCTAAAACAAAAATGAATAGACAAGATTAGATTTGGAAAGTTAAACGACAAACAACCCGAAACGTCCGTTTCGACTCCAGAAAGAAAACGGGCAATCCTATATATCAGAATATATGTTTGGGATACTTTTAAACTCAGTGGAACAGGTTACAAGTCCTAATTCCATTATATGAAGAAGTTAGCTCAAAATCAGCTTATTTCAAATTGATTTCAATTAAATTGATTTCTATCCGTTTCAAGCCCGTACGATCAAATGACAAGTCCGATCGTTATGAAACTTGAAATCCTACAATAATTTACTGTTACGGATCTGATGAAACTAGTTTTTTCAAAATCCGAATCAGTGGCCAAAATGGCTATATTTTGCATTAGTTAAATAAATTAATTAAATCAATGTTCAATTCCAATTCTATAATTAGCAATCTTTATCATTTTTGATTTCTCAAACATTCACAACAATTTAAACAAATTTAGATATCAATTTAAAGTTAATTATTTACCAATTACAATGTTTAATTTCAATCTCAGTAAATTAAGTAAATATAAATTAAAATTTCAATAAATCCATTTAATTGATTTTTTATATCTTGTTATTCAATCAATTATCATCTTATGAGTAAAATCAACATTGGTTTATATCTATTACATTAACAATTTCAAACTTTATATTAATTCCAATTAACATAATATTTAATTCCATTTAATTAAAAAATCCAATTATTATAAATTAAATTCCAATAAATTTGAGCAAACTTGATTCCAATTCTTTTTATTCAATCAATTGCCATATTATGAATAGAATATACATTGGTTACATCTTATTGAATTAGAATTCTCCAATTACCAATTAAATCTTCATCATCTGCACTAATTAAGTGAATTAATTGTGATTGATTTCAAATTAAATTTAACGAACTAAATAAATAGGTAACTTATAGCAATTGTTACCATTAACTTTCAATTACATTTATAAGTTTATTTCTTACTAACAAGTGTTACAACTTCTTTCATAATACTAATTTCATTCAATTACCATTAACTATCTATTAATTCATTGATTGATTCAATATTTACAATTTGTTTTCTTATATTCACATTATAAGCAAGTATAACACTCATTACTTCAATTGGTTAGAATTTCATCCAAATTGTTAGCAATTAACTTTCATTAACAGTGTTACGTTTTATTTTAGTTATACTTTCCTTAATAAATCCTAAATTTTTATTTATTCCAATATTTAATCACACAATCTCATTAAATTAACTATTTTTAATGTCGAAATTTACGGGTCATTACACTCTCCCCCACTCAAAACTTTTCGTCCTCGAAAAGGAAAAAGGAGCGGACAAGGAATTAAGTAATCAATATATCCTTTTCAAAATTTTAAATTTATAAATAAATAGATTTACAAAATTTAAATAATTTAAATAAAATATATCAATTTATAAACAGTTAAATCCTCTTATACTCAAACAAATAAAATTTGGGAAAACATTTCATTAAATTTTCTAAGTCCATAATTCATGAAAAATTTCGGTAGAGTCTTCTTTGTATGAAGATGCTCGGGAGATAAAATAATATCAATCGTAACAATATATCATATATATATATTTCAAAATAATATGTCCCAACAATAGGAAACCAATATAATATCACTAGAAAACTGTAATCCGAGAACGTACCTATTTGTCGGGCCAATAACGCTTATTTTATGAAACCAAAAGCAGTAACAATTGCTTCCATAACCTGTATTTCACTTATATAATCCAAAAAGGTTAATAATTATATAAAATGAAATTTTTAAGTTGTTTCAATTTATAACCAACAAATCAATATAACATAAAAACAATCACTTGCAATTAAGCATACAATCATCACAAAGAATCAAAGTGATTAACCATTCATCCTTAGCAAGCCAGACAAATGGTTTGTTCGGGTTCAAAAACTTTTAACTGCCTAGAATGACAAATAAACTATTAAGTGCACCATTTACTTAACAGTCTTAGATGAACTCAATAGATTATTCATACATCTTAAATAATTAGAAGTATCATATCCCAAACAACCCATAAACCAAAACAAACAATAATTTATAATGTACTTGAGTTATTCTCATTAAATTTCTTTTACAACATTTACAGTTTTTCTTTTTCTTTTTTATTCATACAAGGATTATTTATTTAACTTACATTTATCTCTTACAAAATTTTATTCCCTTCATTCATTCAATGTTTATTTTCATTCACTACTTACAATTTTTTCTCCTTCATTTAATGTCAATCTTCTTTTCATTGCTTTACATTCATTTCCTACATGAATTATGTCCATTCAATTATTTATAACAATCTATGATTTCATTATTTAAGCATTACATACATTTTATTATGGTTTAGTTTACACTTATATATTTACATACTCGATTTCATTAGTTATTAATATTCATTAATGCATAAATTCATTCTCAAGTTTCTTACTTTTAACTTTACATTCATTATTCTTATATAATATCATTGAATATTAAATCTATTCTTTGAATTTTTTTAACAATTCCTGAAGTTATAATCATTTAATTTAGCATAGTATTCATTTTATTATTTTAATTATAAATAGCTTCAAACATTACTTAATTTCAAAATCCTTTACTTACAGTACTCATTTTCTAATTCATTTAATTAGCAGCATTACCATTTTAACTTAAGTTTATCAGAACTATAGTATCAAAATTCTTATGAATAAAAGTATTTCCATTGAACATTTTCATTACTTAAGTTTACTTGTATAATATCCTTTTTATTTACAAATTTCAAATTCCTAGTATATTTCATTTACAACTTACCATTTTAATTTCTTACTTTCAACTTTAGAAGTTCCAATCATTAAATAATTCAAATTCTATTCCATTGTAATAATTGAAACCTCTAATTTATAGAAATTTAAGAACTAAATGTCGTATTAACTTTAAATCATTTAAGACTATATATTTAACCATATCTTATATATATATCAAATCATAATTGGAATTCAAAATTAAGATTACTTTATCAAAATAATTGTGCAGCAAAACTACTACAATAGTCTTTCCACTTTGAAACTCGAAAATGAACGTCGATGATGCATCCACTCACCACTGAAATTGTTTTCCAGTGATAGAGAGGGGAGCACCTAACTTATTACCTTCCAAAATTTCTTTTAAAACATTTCTTCCAAATCACTTTGAAATATTTATATCAGAAAATACTTCTAAATAGTATAAATATTATATTCCAAAATCTTTTGAAAGAAATTTTCAAAATCCCAGAATTTAAGTTCTAAAATTCTAATTTATATTCATTTTACTTGTAAATCTTATTTTACAATCAATATTTATAAAATTTCGGTACCTAACAAACAAAGATATAACAACCAACAATATCATTTATAAAATTATTTATTTTATATACAAAATATATAATTGGCAAAATTATTTCATTCACATATATTCAAAACAATATTATGTAGCTCTGTCCTATTAAGTGTTTAGAAATCCCTATCGATGTCATAGTGTCCTGTGCACCAACCAGAATTTATAAATACAAAACAAAACAAATTAACATAATATAAAACATTTTTATAACACTAACAAATACTCTCTCTTATATATACACTCAGCGACTCATTCTAGGGTATTACTACCCTATTTATAAAGAGTCAGATCCCACAGAGCTAAGGTTATCGCTAAACCTGGCTTTGATACCAACCGTAATGACCTGCCTTTTTGGACGTTTTAAGCAGACACACATGCCAAAATTAAACCATACGAAACGGCAGATTGTTATTGGGGTGAATAAGAAAAAGTAGAGAAAGAAAAACATAACAAAATCCTGCAGCGGAATGACAAAAATATAATAATCAAATAACAGTTCATGAAGCTGTTTACAAAACATTTGATTATACTTATATACAACACAGAATCAGAATTACACATATCAAAGATAAATAAATAATAATGTAGTGGAACAGTACGATGTAGTGCAATAGTAAATAATAATACAATCTTCGCTTCGTCCTCCAGAAATAAGGTCTTCAAATCCTGAAATGCTCAGGCTGACCCGAGCGAATTGAAAAGACAAAACACTCGAGTCAGAACTAAAAGATCTTACGTAGGTTAAATCATTGGTAAATAAATATGAGTGGAACAGTGTTAGAGAAGTTTATGGGGTTTGACATCTCCTATCCAGTGTCTAACATAAGTGCAGTAACTTAAGAGATGTTTGAGATTCATATCTCCTAAAGATCTGTTAAACTATCTACTATGTAGTACAATACACTATTATAATATGTCTACAGTAAAGTAAAAGTATTAAAATAGCATTAAGGCGCTACGCATATCCCCCTTAACACATTTTTTTATATTCCCATAGTCTATACAGTGCCATAATCTCCCCCGTACTAGAGGTCGTCAGAGGGCACACCATAGGTATGGTACAAAACAAACTCGTAGTGGTCTCGATAAGGTAGGTGACACGGCACAACTAGGCAATGCCAGGGTAAATATACCAATTACACTTCCGGACTAGTGGTAACGCATAGCAGCTACTACCGCCCACCTCGGAACACACTTTCAAATCAAAATCGAGGGTGGCGACCAAATAAATCACAAAGTCAGAATATAGTATCGAAGGAGTGTGCCCGATCGGAGGAATGACATCACCTGGCCTGTCAAGTGCTCCTGTTTTAGCCACCTTAAGCTAACTCATGGGAGTCAGGTCTACGTATATACCTCATATAGGATCGTCGTCAACCATCCTACTTCATTCTGGAATCTCCACTGCGTACACAGTTGTTAAAGTGTTTTTCGGTATTGGTAGAGAGTATGACAATATCCGATCACGGTCTCTTTAACAACCAATCGTTTATTACACACCGGATGGTTCTTTTACATTTCCAAAATCATTTCATTACTGATATCAAAATATCATATTCAATTCAAATCATATCACTTTGAAATCATTACTTACTTTCAAAATCATATTCACCTTTGAAATCATATCACAATTGAAATCATAGTTTCGAAATTATATTTCCTTTAAAAAGTCATATTTCCAAAATTGGTTAAATTTCATTTCAAAATTTTCATATTAAAACAAATATTTTATTGAAATCCCAATTTAGCTTATAATGTCATTTAACCACATTTACTTTAAAAACCGAGGATTTGGATATAAACACAAAATCTTTACTTAGTTTGAAATTTAAAAAATAATTTAGGTAGTTATAATTGGTTTACATAGGTTTTTAAATAGTTAAAATACTCTAAGATATTTAAAACATATTTAAAATATTTTTAAATTGATTAAGATAGTAAAATAGATTTAAATTAGACTAAATATAATTAAAATAGATTAATTGCTTTAAAGTTGATTAATTAGATTTAAAAAAATTAAAATGGTTTAGTTAGTTTAAAATAATTTAAATTAGTTTAAAATAGATTAAGATAATTTATGTACTTAATATTGGTTAAATAATTTAATAAATTTGAAAATCTTAATAATTAAAATTTTTAAAATAATATATTTTTAAAATATTTTATATTAAAAAATTAATATCAAATTTAACTATTCATTTCCTTTTAACATATTTGGACCATTTTTAATTTCCAAATCAGCAAACCAATTTCAAACCTTGCAATTTTTAAGTTTCAATAAACTATTGAATTTCATCTCATTTTCAATCCATGTTAAAATATCAATTCGAATACTCCAATTTTAAAATATTCCAAAGTATTTCAAACAAATTCAATAGCCCAATTCCGATAGAATTTCATTTATACTAAAAAAATTAACTTTGAACTTTAATCTTAACTTCTTAGAGCAATTCCTTTTAAACAATTCACATTTCAACACAAAACTTGATTTTCCAACAATACTTCTATTTATATAAATCAAATTTTATTTCAAAATATCATTTAATTAAATTCAAAAATTAAGGATTTTAAAATCATTTAATTTAACCAATCCGGTGTCCATATATAATTCTCTACCCAAGGGTCAAGTGGTACAGATATTTATCATTTCAATCCGCTTTTTAAATTTTTACGAATATATATCATTTCAAACCGCAATTTCGAATAAATATTAAAATCCATAAAATCGCTTGAGTCTACCATTTCAACGCATAATGATTTTTTCCTAATCTATAGATCGTTCGGGTGTGTATCATTTCAACCCATAGTGAACTCCCAGTATATGACGAAACAAAATACAACATTCATGCATCCAATATCAACAATCAACATCAATCACAATCATCATCTAAACCAATCAATAAACATCAATAGATAACTGATAATCAATAACTGGTATTTAACTGACAGTTTAAATTCAATAATAAATTAAATAATGATTTAATTCAAATAAATTCAAATTAACTGAGATGGCAATTTAAAATATACCAAACAGTGATAAATAAATTTCCAATCACATCATAAATTTAATTCAACAAACATAAGAAATTTTAGAAGTTAAGAGTGGGTTAAAACACTCACCTTTTAGTTTAAATCAAATTTAAATCCAATTTAGGGCCTAAATTCAAACAATCTCAGAATTCGTCCATACAAGTGTCAAAATGTTCGAAATTCCGATACAATCCTAGCGGAACAAACCGCATGTGAAACTGACCTTGTATACAAAAGTTATATTAGTTAGAACATTTAGAAATTTTTTTTTAAAAGAAAGCTACCTCTCCTCTAGCTCGTCATCACTTACCAAAATCACGCGTGAACTCTACCCAAATCCCGATCTCCTGCTACCTCAATACCGCCTACTTTGACCGAGAATTTCCAATGCCTCCGACCACTGTAGCCCACGTTGTCGCCACCACGGCCACTTCTCCCTCCGCCGCGCCCGTCCATACCGATGACGACATCTCTGGTCACCAAAATTCGTCGCGCCCCGTTATTACCGAAACCCTAATTGATACTCCACCGTCGATCTGGCCGTTGCCGACCCAACGACCTACCATATGAACACCCCACGACCCACTCCACACTACAACACCCTCGAATTGAGGTATAAACTCCGATGATCAACCACCCAATCGAACGACCGAGGTTAAATCGAAAAATTTCGGCCACACAGGAACCCACATTGAAAAACAAGCAGAAGAATTGACTTGCAATCGTCGAGAGCTTCAAATTGATATATGGTTCGATATATTTTGAGGAGTTTAAATTTTGAAGTTGAATTTGGAATTGAAATTAAATTGAGAAGTTTGTTTGTTTTGTCTGCCATTTAGAAGGAGGAGTAGTCTAAAATGTACGTACAGACAAATGAGAATAAGGAGTAGCTAGGGTTTACAATGGACTATTTATAGGTAGATCCGTAACAAAAATGAATGGATAAGATTAGATTTGGAAAGTTGAACGATAAACAACCCAAAAAGCCCGTTTTGACTTCAGAAATAAAACACCCAATTCCATATATCAAAATAGATGTTTTGGATACTTTTAAACTCAATGGAATAGGTTACAAGTCCTAATTCCATCGTATGAAGAAGTTAGCTTAAAATTAGCTTATTTCAAATTGATTTCAATTAAATTGATTTCTAGGCATTTCGATCCCATGAGATCAAACGACAAGTCTGATCGCTACGAAAATTGAAATCCTACAATAATTTACTGTTACAGATCTGATGAAATTGGTTTCATCGAAATCCGAGTCTGTGGCCAAAATGGCTATATTTCACGTTAGTTAAATAAATTAATATTAAATTAATTAATCAATTTTCAATTCCAATTCTATAATTAGCAATCTTTATCATTTTTGATTTCCTAAACATTCACAATAATTTAGACAAATTTGGATATCAATTTAAAGTTAATTATTTACTAATTACAGTGTTTAATTCCAATCTCAGTAAATTCAGTAATTACAAATTAAAATTTCATTGAATCCGTTTAATTGATTTTTATGTCTTGTTTTTCAATGAATTATCATCTCATGAGTAAAATCAACATTGGTTTATATTTATTACATGAATAACTTCAAACTTCATCTTAATTCCAATTAACGTAATATTTAATTCCATTTAATTACAATAAATCCAATTATTATAAATTAAATTCTAATAAATTTGAGCAAACTTGATTCCAATTCTTTTTGTTTAATCAATTGCCATATTATTAATAAAATTTACATTGGTTACATCTTATTGAATTAACGTTCTCCAATTACCATTTAAATCTTCATTAAAAATACTAATTAAGTGAATTAGTTGCAACTGGTTTCAAATTTAATTTAACGAACTAAATAAATAGGTAACTTATAACAATTGTTACCATTAACTTTCAGTTACATTTATAAGTTTATTACATACCAACAAGCATTACAACTTCTTTCATAATACTAATTTCATTCAATTACCATTAACTATCTATTATTTCATTGATTAATTCAATATTTACATTTGTTTTCTTATATTTACCTTATAACCAAGTATAACAATCGTTACTTCAATTGGTTAGAATTTCATCCAAACTGTTAGTGATTAACTTTCATTAACATTGTTACATTTTTATTTTAGTTATTTTTTTCATTAATAAATCCCAAATTTTTATTTCTTCCAATATTTAATCACAGAATCTCATTAAATTAACTATTTTCAATTGTCGAAATTTACGGGTCGTTACACCGTTCCTAGTCAAGATACATTGAGACTATGTATTAATGTTCCATTGAGACTAGAGTACGTAGCACTCTCCAATATTGGGTAATGCACTACTTATGATTGTTGAAAGAACCAAGGGTTTACATACCGATAATTATTGGATAACTATGGAATGACTCACTCGATAGTTTTCTATTGGTTAATATAACTAAGGTCAAATGGAAATATTGATGTGGGTTAATTTATATAGTTCTCCAGACTTAAGAATACTATAGATCTTCAAAATGAATGCTCCACTTTGATTATAGTCAAATCATGGCCCGACGTCCATCAAGTGACTGTAGTTGGGTCGAGTGGAAGTTTTGGAAATGAGATATTATTTAAAAGAGGATTCGTCTCCTCAGTTATATGGGGTAGTATCATGATTAACTAATTTCAACCCTTGCTAAAGTAGTTCAATTAATAATAATAATTATTATTGAGCCAAGTACTTTGTGTTTAGAATATATAGTTGAATATGGACAATACTAGAATTTTGAACATTACCAAAATCTATAAATCCAAAGTGATATAGTTTTTGACAAAGAGAATCGATGTAAATAATTGTCATAACCGAGCAAGGCTAAACAAAGTAAAATTGGATTTAAACCAAACTAAGAAACGATAAATTTGGCCAAAATGTCACACCACCTGCTAAGTGACATGTGAATGTTAATATTCGAATAGTTCGATATTAATTGCTGACCAAATTTACACCTAAAGGGCCGCACAACCGAAACAATGAATACTCCTTTGACCAAACGATTTATTTATTTTGATTTTTACAAATTAGTTAAGTTTATTAATACTTATGAAATATTAATTGGAAAATTTTATTTTGATATGATGAACAAATAATATTAAATATATTTATAATAGTTATAAAATATTAATCGATATACGACATTGATACATGTTGTATTGGATTTAAACGCAAAATATTTTGTTTGGGCTTTAAATGGGTTTAAAGGGCCTGGTTGGTTTGGCTCTAATAGGGCATGATGGGCGACCATATGATGGAATCTTGGTGGGCTAAGTTTGTGGAGATAAGACAGGGAGAATAAGTAAAGATTCAAATCCTAATTTTTCTCCTTTTCTTCTTCTATATAAACATCTCAACCCACACCTATTTCATAATTTTAGGAGCCTCCATACACACATAGTTTTGGCTGTACCATATCTCCCCCATCCTTCATTATTTCAAGTTCAAATTAAAGTAAAAACCAATTCTATTCGAGGGCTGGCTATCATCGGTCAGAGACTAGCACTTTACTGGATTGAAAATCGGTTCAAGGAGCAAATCTCATCGTTTTAGGGTTGTATTTAAAGGCATTGGATATAAGATATATTCCTAAACTAATTTATGAATATTAATATTTACAAATAATAATTATATCATATATATTATACTGTAAGTTAGGTGACAATTGCAATATATAAATACATTGTCATAATTAGATTGGTTGTATGTTTTATATACTTTTACATTTATATAATAAAAGTTAGTCATGTATATACCTATATGCAGCTCAGTTAAATTTAATTTTTTTAATAAATAATTTAATATACAATATTTATTTATGTAAATATATATGGTTCATATTTTAAATACTATATATTACTTTGTACAAAACATGGTTGTATAATTTTATATACCAAGTTTAATTGTTATAATATTTTTGGCAGAAACAAAAAATATTATTTAAATAAATTACTCATATAAATTAATTATATTAAGATATATATTATAAATTATGTTTTATATTTCTAAAATTAAATTAATACATAACATACTCTCAACAAAAATTCATAAAAAATTATTTAGTCATTGGCCGAAAATTAAAATAGATTTTAAAATTAGTTTTTAGTTTTAAAATTGTATATTAAATATTCAATATTACAAAATATCATTGAGAATTTTAATAAAAATTCAAAATTCAAAATATGTTTCGAAAATAATTTTTTATTAATACTTCAATAATATCCATATGGATATTTAAATTAGAATGTGTTTTAAAATTAAAAAAATATCTAATCCTTGTGTTTGACTAGGCAAATATATATTTATTATATGCGTATTTTTTGTATTTTATAAGTATTAATCTATGTATATTATTATAATGTACATATATTTATATATGTACTTACATATACGTATGTTTAAAAATTTATATGTATATATATATTCTCGACATTGCAGCAAAATACAAATATATTTAATATAGTTTATAAATGATTTAAATATATTCATATAGTTATATATATAATATCAATATTTCATTTTTATATTATAAATATTTGTGTGTGTGTGACAACCCACACCTCCCAACACACCGATCAAAAGCCTAGGGCAACTTTCAAACTCGCGTTGGTGCCGAGAAGTATGAGCTATCAGGTAACTAATTTTTTTCAGAGTCTAAAATATAAGGATAAAATTTAAGACATTCTACAGCTTTAGATCTCACAAAGAATGACAGAAAAATATGAGTACAGAAAATAGTCATTTCAGACCAGAAAAATAAGACGGTCTCAAAACAGTACGTCGTCAAATCCATATAATACATAAATACAAAAGTAGTCCGATAAACTACTAGGTATGATATTGTCAAATCCATATAATACATAAATACAAAAGTAGTCCGATAAAGTACTAGGTATGATATAATCAAATCCATATAATACATAAATACAAAAGTAGTCCAATAAAGTACTAGGTATGATAAATAGTACGTGGAGAGTAAAAGGAAATAAAAAGAACTTTGATGTTAAGCATGCCTTTCCAAGTACTATCGTTGGGCCTATCACATGTTGCCCAGTTCTCTTATGGTAGAGAAAAAGAAAGAAAAAGGAATGGGTTAGATAAAAGTCTGGTGAATGAGTTACATCATTGATATATGGCGATCAATTGCAATTGAATTTAGTAACACTCTATGTGATCTAGGATGTCCTACAAGTGTTCGTGAATTACTTGCTTTCTCTATGTAAGGAGTTTAGCTTAATACACACCTACACTAACAACTTATGTAGGCTCATAATTAGGATCGAATAACTAATCGAACCCCAAGACAGCTAATGTTCGGCTAATGCTACTAGAATCATTCCACATAGGTTTCCCTATAATTTTCACCATAGGAATACATTTTCCACATTACGACTACACGTATCCTAGTTACACATTGAAGGAGATTGCGCAATACCGACTAGCTAAAGTATCTCATAGTCGCTGCATTGTCCACATATAATAGTAAAGTAACACCTCTTATCACGTTGCCAGGATCCATCAACAACATAGTACCACTTAACGCTCGTAAAAGGAACTCCTGTTAGTGTCGAGACGCACATTCCATCAGGCATCATTATCAGTGTTGTGCATCCAACATAGAACCTCATGTGAGTGCAATTTGCAATGGAATTGCCCCAGTCGAATATCGAACCAACTAGACAAAAACCATTTATCCAGTCCCGTAACGTCCTAGCATCGCCAACATAGGGAACTAGCTTCCCTATAATTACTAACATCCATATGCACACACACACACACACACACACACACACACACTATATAATCTAATTTATATTTAGACCTTAGGCTGAGGTTCAAGCCGTGCCCAAAAACGCTAACTGGTCGACCATTTCTCGCTGGAGAGCTTGTCGACCGATCGAGGTGTTATATATATATATATATTCTTTCTATTATCATCACTGTTTACTAATTGATTACAATAACCTTGATTATAATTTGGCACACAAAACCCTAATTATAGTGACCCAACTTGTGAATTCGTAATTTATAATTTTCCAAAAGTTCAATTTCAATTTTTGTTGTTATCTACAAGGTTATATCAATCCATATTAAATTTGACAAAAATGGTGTATTAATGTGGATCATTCTTATTTACTTAATAAAAAGTGCATATAATCAACCTAAATCAATTATTACTCATAGATCTAACTTCACCAAATTTGGTTTAAAAGAAAGGGATTGACTTATAAATTAATAATTATTAATTTTAACAACTCCATGTCAATTAGGGTTTAACAAAATCAATTATATATAAATTCCCGAATTAATTATGCACCTACCTCCCTCAAAAATGCAATCCCTTTTCCTAGCACACCTGGAATCGCCTCCACTTGATATATATCCTCTTGATTTGATCCAATCTCCAATTTTATTTTTGTTTTGAAATTTTGTTTTGCGGAGAAGAGGGATTTCAAATTTTAGATTACACAGAGATAGAGTCTGGATGCACTATTTGCTATCTTATTTATAGGCATAGAAAACAAACAAAATTGTACGATCAAACCCAATTAAATCCATGCTGTTCATCCAGGACAAACCCTAATCGATTACACAAGGCCGGTCAACCACGATCGACGGGGGCGGTCGATCGCTAAGGGTCAACTAGTTTTAATCTATTTGTTGACTGATGGGTTTTCTTATTTAATAATATTTATTTCCAAACTGATTTATTTAATTATTTTCGATTGTGAATTTTTAGATGTTTATAACTTTCTCATACTAGCTCTGATTCCAAAATATCATATATAAAAGCTGCTCAAAAAATTGCTATGAATGCAAAGGTGCAAGTTTCATAGAAAAATTCAGATTTCTATGAAAATTGCATTTTCTCTTATTATTTTAAATTTAATTCTTGTATTAATTTTTGGTTAAAATTTTCATAGTGTTACAATATATATATATATATATATATATATATATATATATATATATTCATACAAAATTATTTAAATAGAAAATATAATATATATATATATATGCATGTATGTATGTATTTATAACTTATATATATAGATAAAAGTAGATAAACATACATCTAGACAATATATTTGTATATTAGATGAGCTAACAATCCCGTTGTAATGTAAATCCAACCCCTTTAACCGGACGTGTTATACATTGTGTAGATTGATATGTTACACATGCACACACATGTATAAGTGTATATTATACACTTATATATATATTGTAACATTTAAAATAATATAAAATCATTTTAGAAATTCGAATAAAATAATGATTGTATTTAAAAGGAAACTTAGAAATGCTTTAAATAAATTAGACTTCATAGGCTCAATAAAGATCCAAAATGGTAAAAAATATTTAAAATTCTCCCATTACTTCTGTACGAGCTGACCCAGTTAAACAATGGTATCAGAGCCTAATAGCATACGTTGTCTAAATTAGTCATGTTAGGGTAAACTATTAAACTTATAGGCCAGATAGCAGAGTATTTAGAAAGGTAGTGCCTAGGATTATTTTAGGTAATCAAGTGCTCTGTCCTACCTGGCTACCAGCCTAGCCTGAACAAATATGTGAGCCCAAAGGTTATCCCTAATAGAAAAGACCTAATTTAAATCGGGCTAATTTTCAAAAAATTTTGAAAATTAAAAATACAAGATTTTAAATTTAATAGTTAAATTTAAGAAAAAATACATACATATTATAAAATTTATAAAATAATAAGATTTTTCAAAATGTTTGAAAAATAATATAAACTAATTACAATTTTTTTAAAAATTTAGCAATAAGATTAATAAATTAAATCAATTAAATAAGTTAAGTAATTAATAATTATATACATGAATTATATATCATGATATATGCTATGTTGTTTTTAAATATATTTTTTAAACTCAACCTAGAGCCCTGATGAAATCGAACGGATAGGAGGAGCCCCCTCTTGCCTAGTCCGACCATAGACAATTGGGATTTAGACCAGCCCAGCACAGAGATTTTATGTCCCCAACCAGTATTTGTGGGTTTACGAGGACCCACCTCCGCGCCTTGAAAATGAGAGTAGGGCAGACGGGAATCGAACCTACGACCTCCTTACCAGGAGGCAAGTATCTTACCATTACTCCACTACTTGCGGACATTCTTTTTAAATATTTAAAATAACATAAGTATAGATGTATGTATAAGAAATGAATTTTTAATTTAATATAATTTAACTAAAATTATTTAATTAAATAAATTAATTAAAAGGTATATTAATAAAATAATATACACATGTATATGATGTATGTGTTATACTATAAAGATTCAAGTATATAATAAATATTCAATATAAATTTTATATTAAGATGATATTAAATTAATTAAAATAAGATTTAAGTAATATAATATTATACATAAGATTATTATATAAGCAATATGAAATATAAAAGTTATATAATAAAAAACTTATATAATATGCATGTATAAATGAAAGATGGAACATTAGGAAACCCTAACTAGACTTAAGGAATAAAAAAATAAGTAAATTTACGTATACCATGATTTTCGATGTATCCGACACTTGAATCACGCAAGTAATTCATAAGAATTGTATTATTTCATAAGTCGATATCACTTAATGTAATATATTGAAGTTTATGAATCTTCAATATAAAGTTATCCGCTACTACATATACATTAATAAATTACTTGCATTCTCCTTGGTTGTTGAGCAAACTCAAGTTAGAAATGTAATATGTAGTATTATTTATAATAATTTGAATAGATGAGGAAAGATAACTATATGTATTTGTTAAGCAAACTCAAGGTTAATGTAAAATAGGATAAGGTACCAAGGGTTAGGAGTTGTATACGATGCAATCGATAAGGAGTTATCCATTATCCGTGAAGCTATGGCTTGTTGAGCAAACTCAAGGTCAGAATTCCAAGATGGACAAGTCCTAACACCTACTAGTGAATCAAAAGACCTCCATATTTCGGCTTAGGTTTGGTGAAATATAAAAAACTACAGAGAGCTTATTAGTAAAATCAAACATAAAGTTTAACCTTACTAATATTATAAGAGCATCTAATATGATTTGTCCTAATAATCTACTAATTAAACTTGCAAAAAATGATAACTCCAAACAGTCTAAAAATGACAAGCTTATTAGACAAAACTATACCGATTAGCTAAGAGCAATAGCATTGACTTTCGAGCACCTAGGTTAGCTATTACATGTAAGCCAAAAGAACAACCCGTTGATAATGTGGATCCCAAACTAAGACTTGCTTATGGACAATGGGTGTCAGACCTAGAGATTGCCCAAGTTTTCATGCTGTCTACATTAGGTAAGCCATTGTAGAGGCACCACAAAAATATGTTTGTCCATGAGATATTTGATAGTCTCAAAGCCCAGTTTGGTGAACAGTCACATTCTGTAGGGTACAGGCTTACGATGAAGCTATTCAATACCAAAATGACCAAAGGACAGAAAGTGGACGATTACATGCTAATGATGGAAGGCAATATTGATAGGCTTTAGCAGTTGGATGTATTGATAAGCAATGAATTGCAAGTTAATTTGGTCCTTGATTCTCTTACTCATCAATATAAACCGTTTATATTTAATTATAATATGAAACAATTAAATGCAGATCTCATGGAGCTCCTTAATATGTTAAGGTCGGCTTGGTCTGCATCTAAGGATCATGGGGTTGTGCTTGCTGCTAAGGGTAGTGCATCATCTTCGAAGAGTTTGAAAAAGCAGAAAAGAGAAAGAAAAACAAGAAAAGTAAGAAGACCGATGACAAATGTCACCACTGCCACAAGAAAGGTCACCGGAAAAGGAATTGTCTTGACTACCTGAAGAATGTTAGAGAAAAGGAAGAATGGTTCTATGGTTCCATCAGGTATATTTATGATTCAAAATTGTTTTGTAATCAATAAAATGTCCTAGATCTTAGATACTGGATCTAGAACACATATTTTTAATTCGTTATAGGGGCTAGGAATTAGCACCACGTGCAAAAGGGGATATGAAGCTCCAAGTTGCCGATGGATTTATTGTAGATGCAATGGTAGTAGAAGGTTATCATTTATGTTTGCCTAGTGGAGTTCTTTTGATATTAAAGAAGTGCTATTTTGTAAAAGGCTTTGTTTGTGGGAATATTTCTATTTCCAGATTGTCTAAGATTGGATATATATTTCATTGTGCAAATAATGTGATGAACATTATTTTAAATGGAAATATAGTATGCGATGGTATTCTTGACAATGGCATTTGTAGGATCAATTCTAATTATGTATATGCTGTGGATAATACATCTAACTATATAAATGATAGTTATCTTTGACATTGTAGGCTAGGTCATATTAGTGGGAAACAACTACACAAACTAAAAACCAAAGGTTTTCTCTAGTCATTTAATTCCAAATCATTTAACATGTGTGAGTCGTGTCTCAAAGGTAAAATGACGAAGCACCCCTTAAGTAGGAGAAATGAAATAGTTGAACTCTTAGGATTAGTGCACGCATGTGGTTTTAATAGTTCTTACTTTATTACCTTCACCGGTTATTTGGAAATTAGGATATGTGTATCTTACGAGGAACAAATCCGATGTTTGTGAGAAACTTGTTGAATATAAAAATATAGTAGAAAACCAAACAGGTCGAAGATTAAAATTCTTCAATCAGATCAAGAAGGTGAGTATGTTGGACATGAATTCCAATAGTGCTTAAAAGATATTTGGATTATCTCTCAAATTGTTTCACCTTATACTCCACAATACAATGGTAGGTCAGAGCGAAGGAATTGTACCTTACTAGATATGGTTCATTCCACAATGAATAAGGCTGAGTTACCTTTGTCCTATTAGGGATATGCGCTAGAAACCGCAACGCATTTGTTGAACCTTTTGCCCATTAAATCTGTGCCTAAAATGCCATATGAGATATGACATGGTAAGAAATTCCAACTTAAATATTCGAAGGTGTGGGGTTGTTTGACATACATTAAAAACATTGGTATGAATAAACTAGAGGTAAGATCGGTATCGTGTAAATTTATAGGATATCCCAAAAATTCAATGGGATATATATTCTACAATACCAAAGAAAAAAGGTTATTATTTCTTAACACGCTGTCATTTTTGAATATGAGTTTCTATCAAAGGAAATTAACATCTAGGTTGTAGACTTAGATGAGATCCAAGAAATCAACCCTAAACCGAACCAGTGGGAGAACCGAATTCACCTATATATAAAAACATGCAATTTATTACAAGGTTTAGTAGGGAATCTCATGCGCCAGGGAGATAATACGGTTTTCTCATGGATGGCAAGAAGAAGGGTTGTGTTTTAGACGACGAGGCTCCTCTATCTTTACAACAAGCACCGTAGAGTAAAGACTCTGCACTCTAGCTTGGAGTAATGAAATTCGAAATGGATTCCATATACAAAAACATAGTATGGACTTTGTCGAACGTACTCAGAGGGTAAAACCCATCAGCTGTAAATGGATTTTTAAGAAAAAGCTAAATGCAGATGGAGAAGTGGATATTTACAAATCAAGGTTAGTTATAAAAGGATTACGTCAAATTCAAGGTATTGGTTATGACGATACCTTTTCAGCATAGCCATGCTTAAGTCCATTCGGGTTATGTTAGCTATTACTACATTCTATGACTACAAAACATGGAAAATGGATGCAAAGATGGCATTTCTAAATGGTGATTTATAAGAAACCATCTATATGTTGCAGCCCGAGGGTTTTATGTTCAATGGGAGTGAGGGCAAGGCCTGTAAGTTGTTAAAGTCATTTATGGACATAAACAAGCTTCAAGGAGTTGGAACAAGTATTTTGATAAGGTAATCAAAAGATTGGTTTTTATTAGAACACTGAGGAAGCATGCGTATACATAAAGGAACAGGGTAATGCTATCTTATCATACTATATGTCGGTGATTTATTACAGATTGGCAATGAACACTTCATTGATGCAATCAGTGAAAGCTTGGCTTTCCAACAACTTCTCCAAGAAGAATTTAGTAGAAACAACCTATATACTGGGTATAAAGATTTATAGAGATATATCTAAAAGTTTGTTAAGATTGTCCCAATCACTGTACAGAGATACCATACTATAAAGTGTCAGTATGGAAAACTCCAAATGTGAAAATGTTCCGAGGCGGTATGGATCACCCTTTCTAAGAAGGACGCTCCTCATACTGATGAGGAGAAAGAGCATATGAAGTGGATTCCCTATGATTTAGCCATTGTATCCACAATATATGCTATGCTATGTACTAGACCAGATGTGGCATACACATTAGGATGCGTAAGCTGATACCAATCTAATCCTGGAGAAAAAGATTGGATAGCCATTAAATGTGAACCGAAGTATTTAAGAAATATTTAGGACATATTCCTTATATATGGGAATACAGACCTCCTTATGAAAGGGTATACATATTCAAGCTTTCAAAGTGATATACATATTGTAACGACCCGTAAATTTCCGATAATTAAAGTAGCTAATTTAATAAAATTTCGTGATTTAATGTTAGAAAAAATATTATTAATTCGTTTGGAATAATAATAACTAGAATGAAATGCAACAAATTTTATCTAAGTTAATTATTTATGAATTGAATGGAATCCCAAATCAATTGAAATTATATGTAGTCAAAAGGTAATTGAATGAATTTGTATTGTATAGGTAATTGTGACACTTGGTTGTAAATAATAAACTTATAAGTAATTAGAAGTTGACGGTGATAATTATTTAAGTTACCTATTCATTTAGTTAGTCTAATTAAATTTGTGAACCGATTGCAATTGAAATGAAAGTTTATATATTAGTTGAGTGCATTATCTTCAACTGTAGTTAAATAATAATGTGGAATTCACTTGATGTAATATAGTAAATCAACTGATAATGAAATTTTATTTAAAAATCCAATATAGAAATCCGTCAAAAATTGAACAATTAAATTGTTTAAATTTAATATTTGGAATTTATTGAATAGTTGAATAACGGAATTTGAATAACTGTTTTAATGAAAATGGTTGTTCTATAATTTGAATTTGTTAAATTTTATAAGTTCGTTTTGAATATTTCAAAAGATAGTGATTTAAGAACAATCAAATTTAATTAAATTTAATATTACGAATGTTTGAATAATTAAATTCCGAATTTGATATGACTAATTTGATATTGAAATTTAATATATGAAAATAGAGTGAATAATTGAAATTTGATTTAATACGATTCAAATTGGTTTCCAAAGTGTATGTAAGTTATATTGGGATAATAATAGAGTTAATAAGATTTTAAAAATTGGAATTTATTGGATAATTGAATAACTGGCTTAATATGATTGAAAATGATTTGTAAAATTTTATTTTATCATATTAAAGTTAGAATGATGTTGTAGAACTTTTAAAATGGAATTAAAAGTAAATTTGTGAAAATTGAATATTTTAATATTAAATTGACGAATTAAAATAGCCATTTTTCAAACAGTCTCGGATTTCGACGAAACCAGTTTCATCGGATCCGTAATGTCATATTATTGTAAGGTTTCAAATTTCGTGTCAATCGGATTTACCGTTTGTCCGGGGCAAGCCAAAACGCCTAGAAATTCGTTTAATCGGTTTAATTTAAATTTGATCGTTTATTGCCGTAACTCGCACAGATGATCGAATTGGCTTCCGAAACCTATTCCATTGTGTCTGGAACACCGGATAAACCCTAGAAACGCCGGTCACCGCGCGAGATTTGGAGTTCGGAAAATCCAGAATGAATAGGGTTCGTCAGAATTTCTATATGAGCACGATATTATCTTCATTTTTCAAAATTAAGAAAACCCTATGGTTTGTTTACAGCTGTCGCCACTTACAATAGCCAATGGCCGAAATGCTCCCATGTTCTTCCTCGTTCTTCTCTCTATCCACACAATTTTAGCCAAATGTTCCAACTAGGGAATCGAAGAACTCGTCGACCTCTATAGATTCAACGGTCAAGATCGCAATTAGAGCTACGGGTTGGCGAGAGTTTGGGTTTAAATGCGTGCGTTTGGGCACGATTTTCGAGCAGCTAAGGGTGGCCGAGCCTGGCCGTGCTCTGGCCGGTGGTAGGAGTCGCGAAGGCCTTCGTGGTGATGGTCATTGATCGACTTGAAAACGTACGTGGTGGCCACGACATGAAACCCTAAGTAACGACGTGAGTGGGTTCTTGCGACCTGGAGAGAAAAGCGTGAGGGGAGAAGAAACGTGGAGCGGCCTGGATTGCTTGGAAATGAAATCAACGTCCTGGGTTGTCCAAGGTTATATTAATAGTAAAGGTTGTTAATTTTTGTATTAAAATTCGTATTGAACTTTGTAAATTCATATCTCATCCATACGAGGTCGGAATTTGACGAAACAAGAAGCGCCGGAATCGCAGAGACGAGATCTACGCTGCAGTGCAGATTCAGGAGTATTTGGAGCTCGTTAAAATTTTGGGTCAAATTGAACGTCGTTCGATTTGCTTTGAAATTGAAAATCAAGGTGAGTGTTTTATAACGCTCACAACGTACTGAATATCTTTATGGTAGTTAAGTTTAATATTATGAAGTGATATGAAATTTTTTTGTCGTTGTTTGATAAAATTTAATTTTCATATAGACTGTCATTTGAATTAACCGTTGAAAATTAAATTGACAGTTAAATTGAAATTAAAATTGAATTGCGATTAAATTACCTGACATTGATAACTATGAAGTTGCCATGAATTGTATTGTCTATTGGATGATGTATTTCGATGGATGCTATTGGTTGATATTTAAATGTTTGGATGTTTATTTGCTTATATATATCCTGTTAGGCATACAAATGAAACTGTGATTTGATTTAAGTGATATATATTCATCCCTGACATTTAATTGAAATAAATAATTACTTGGCCATAGGATAGAAAATTATATACGGACACCGAATTGGCTAATTAATAATTTTGGTGCAACCGAAGTGAGGTTAGCGAAGCGCTGTAGTAGCGCCGAAGCCTATATGCTATAATGCTGAACCAAGGACGCTCCGCCTTATCTATAGAAGTTGTCAACTGAGTTCTGAACGAATGGGATCCTTGGTGGCTCTTACTTTACTAGTATTTATCTATGGCCCTGCGCCAATATGATCCAAACGCCGACTCTAGCTCTGCGATCAAACTAGAAAGACGGCTTCTTGGTCATCATCCTAGAAGGCTGCCCCTATTTATTTAGACTGGAATATTGGCTGCTAGCTTGCACTGAAACACGTGTGACGTGTTATGCATCCGAGTCTAAAATCGTCGATTTGAAATTTATTTAAATGTTTGGTTTAAAAGTTATAAATAGAAATCAATTTATAGAAATCGAATTTATCGAAAAATTGAGTTTGGAATGTTGAAAAGAAATTGTTAAATAATTAAAGTGGAGACTTTGGAAATTTAAAATTGGGATACGATTGAATTTCGAAAATTTATTTGTTTTAAAGATTGAACATTATTTCGAGCTTTGAGTATTACTAAGTAAAAGTGATATAAAAATGATATTTTGAAATTGAGCTTGAAATTGAATCATATTTGAAATTTGGATTTAAATTTGAATATTGAAGGATAATTTTGTTAAGTGTTATAAATTGATATTTTGAAAATCAAGCTCCAAATCGATATAAATTGAAATTGAATTAATTGAAGGTGAATGTAAAATTGAATTAATTTGAAGTCAAAGTAAACATTGATTTGAATTGAAATCGAAATTGAATCGGTAGAATGGAAATTGAAATTGATTTGAATTGGGAAGTTATAATTGAAATGGACCGGTTTTGAAGCTGTTTTATTTTGTTTTCCAAATTACTCTGTTATATAAACCATTTTTGAATACTTGAACTATTTTAATCTATTTTAAATCTACTTAACCCAATTTAAATTATTTTAAACTAATTTATCAATTTTAAATCCATTTTAAGATTTTAAGCATTTTAACTATTTTAATCATTTAAAACTACTTTTAAACTACTTAAAATAATTTTCTAAAAATTCAAGCGGTCAATAAGGTGACATGTTTATATTTAAATCTTGAATTTAAATACGAATTGGGTTAAATGAAGTTGCAACCTAAATTGAAATTCGAAATGATTTTGAAATCGAAATGAGATATTGATGCGAAAAATGATTTTTGAAACGGAATCTTACATTTGAATAGATACGATGATATTTGAAATGGATTTGATTTTTGAAGCGAATATGATATTTTGATATCAAATTATGAATCAATTTGAAATGTAAAAGAGCCATCGGTGTAATAATACGTAGTTATTAAAGAGACCGGGATCGGATATGGACATACTCTCTGTCGATACCGAAAACCACTTTAATAACTATTATACGCGGAGTGTTGAACCAGAATGAAGTGGATGGTTTGGTGAACACGTTGACTGAAGAAAGAGAACGATTATTGGATGACTCCTGACATGACTAAAACAGGAGCCGCGCCTAGCCATTGAGGTTCGCCACCTCTAGCGGACACACTTCTTCGATACCATATCTATTACATTTGTGATTCGATTTGGGTGCACCCCTTGATTTGGGAGTGTTGTTTCGCGGTGTTGGGGTAGCTGTTGGCTATGCTCAACATCAGTCCGGATCACGCAACTACTAGTATCCTACTTGGTATCGCCTCATGTACCTTGTCATACTGATTATCCTATTCGCGACCACTACGTTATGTTTTGTGTTATACCTATAGGGTACCCTCTGATAACCACCAGTTTACGGTGGGGCTTACGGTGCTGTATAGACTATGGCCTTATAAAAATGTGTTAAGGGGGATTATGGTAACGCCTTAACGCTATTTTGATACTTTATATTACTGATAGTCATTATCTACTTAGCGTACATTACTACATAGTAGATAGTTTAACGGATCCTTAAGAGATGGAAAATCCCGTAACATCTCTTGAGTTATTGCACGCACGTTGACACTGGATATGAGATGTCAAACCCGTAAACATTTCTAACGCCGTTACACTCATATTTATTTACGATTGATTTAACTTTCATAAGGATATTTTAGTCCTGACTCGAGTGTTTTGTCTTTTCATTACGCTCGGGTCAGTCCTGAGTTTTTCAGATTTTTGAAGATCTATTCTGGTGGATGAAGACGAAGATTTGGTATACTATTACTATTATTACCCTTGCATCATGCTATCTGATGCATTATTTTAATTGTTCTGTTGTATATGTATAACTCTGATAAATGTTGTATAAATAATTGTCAAAGTATAGTAAACAGCTTCATGAACTGTTTATTTGACTATTATATTTTATCGTTCCGCTGCGAGATTCTGTGTTGTTTCTTTTCCTTTATTTCTCTTTCTTTTCTTTTCTTATTTACCCCAATAACCATCTGCCCTTTTGAATGGTTTGGAATCGGCATGTGTATTTGATCGTCGGTTTAAACTGTCCAAAAAGGCGGGTCGTTACAGTTGGTATCAAAGCTTTGGTTTAGCGATAACCTTAGCTTTGTGGGGTCTGACTCTTTATAAATAGGGTAGTAATACCCTACGATGAGTCGCTGAGTGTATACATATGAGAGAGCGTATTTGTTAGTGATATAAAATGTTTTATATTGTGTCGGTTGATTTGTTGAGTGGCTTATGGATTCTGGTCAATACGAGTAATTAACGTCATTGATAGGGATCTCTAAACACTCGAACCAAACAATTCGACATAGTATTGTTTTGAAATTGGGTAAATGAAATAATTTTGCCCTAATTATATTTTGTATATAAAGAATTTATTTTCAAAAATTATTGTGATCTATCTAGCTTATTTGGTTGTTGGAAACGATAATATTGATTGTTATTATTAATTGGATATTATGTTTTAATAAATAAGGTTTATTGAAAAATAAACAATAATAAAACACTTGTGAAATGTTTTAAGAAAGAAAATCCTATAAGAATGTTTTATAAAGGTGACTTATAAATTAAAATAGATCTAAATTGGAAAATATTGAATTTAAGACCCGGAGATTTTGAAAAATGGTTCTCAAAGTTTGAAGAAATATGTAGTAATATTAGTTGGAAATTGTTTATGGAAATAGTTTGAAAGGATTTTTAAAAGGAAGGAATGAATTCAGTACTCCTCTCTTCTGTCGCTGGAAAATAATTTCGGTGATGACTGCGCAGCATCATCGACGTTCATTTTCAATTCTCAAAGTGGGGGAGACTTCTAAGAAGCTTTGCTTTTCTTTGAAATTATTTTAGGTAAATGGGTTTTGGTTTAAACTCCAAAGGTATGATTTGATATATTAAAGATATAAGTGTATATGTTTATTTCAAATGATTTGAAAAGAACCGGGCATTTAAATTTTTAAGTTCTGTTAATTAATAATTTTCAAATTATTTGAATGAAAAGTGAATAACCATAATTTATAAAATAAGAGGATTAAGATATCTAAGCTATTGTTTGGGAAACCTTTAAAGTTGAAAGGTAAAGAGGATTTAAATAAATCAAATTTGTGAACATTCTAATTAAGTAAAATGAAATTCTTTAAATTTGTATAATACCAAATTTGCATTCTAATAACATATAATATGACTTACCAAATGTTAAAACGATGTTTTGGACATGTAATGAGATATTATACAAATAAACAGAACCTGAAAGTAATTGAAATATACCAGTAAGGAAAACTCAAAAGGAATTAAAATGTATATAAATGAAAATTTTTGATTGTGATAAAAATTAGATATACTTAAATATAACATGAAATGATGAATGGATAAATGGAACAAGAAAGTGAACTTAAGAAAGAAGATAAATGAATCGTATTATATCTTTGTAAATTGGTTATAGAAAATAAATATAAATTACAAAGGGATTGAAAAATTAAAATTGTAACCTTTAAGATAACTGTAAACTAAGAAAAGTCATAAAATGTTTCATAAATAAATTTGTTATTAACTAAAATAATGAAATTTAATTAAATTAAATTATATAGAATGTTTAAATGAACTTGAGTAAGCAAATTCTTTGATATGATGTTTAAGAAAAGATAATGTTGAAAAAAATATGCTATGTAAAGAAATGAATATATTAACTGAATAATGGATTGTGAGTAATTAAGTGAGAAAAAATAATAGAATACTTTAGTATAGATAACTTGGATATAAATCCATTGGAAGGTAATACGTGAGATTGTACGTATATTATTTTATTCGCATAACGATTTGATCCAAATTCGAGCATAAAATTTCGAGATGATTTATATCTATCCAAGTTAGGATTTTTCACTCGATTTTCGACGGCGAACCCTGGATATGGATTTTTAATTTGATTCTGGAATTCTCTATCATAGTATATGGCTATGCAAGGAGAGTAACAGTTTCCAATCAAGGAACCAAATCTGAATCCGTACTAGAGAGTCGGGTGAACGATACTAGTTGGAAGTGAAATTGTGTGATCAAATAAGTGATTTGATTGATATTGCTCACGGATGATATATGTACGTCTTACGAACTTAATTAAAGTTAATATTGGAAATTTAAGATGCCAAATATAAAATGATTCTTGTTAAATTATATAACAGGATATATATATATATATATATATATATATATAAAAGAGTTAAACCAAATTGAATGTAAAATTAATAAATTGGTTATGTTGGGTATGATTTGGTTGTTACATGATTGTTAGTTGATTGTGTATAATTCATTAAGTGTTAATGAAATTGAAAGCTATAAATCATTGAAATCAAATTGGAAGTTAAATGAATTTAAAAGAATTTAATTTGATTCAAATTGGAAGTGAACTAATGTAGATATAAATTAGTTAATGTTAACTAATTGAATTGAGAATGAATGTTAGTAAATCCAACGTTAGTGAATCAACTATGACTAAAATTGAAACCCAAGTCAATAAATATTAATGAGAAGTGAATTTATATTGATTTGTTATGGATTCGTTGGATGATAGTTGGATGATAATTGATTTGTTGGATGCATTTGTTGTTTTTTGCATTTGCTATGTTAGCACATGTAGTTGTTATGTTTCTATATGATGTATATTGATATTATTTTCATATATGCATGTTTCTCATGGTTTGTTGAGTGTTTAGTAGGTGCGGATTGCGCTTGCTTCGCATTTGGAGCTCGCTTTCGCGCTATATTAGCCGTATATGCTCGCTAATAATATATAAGGTACATATCTCGGATTACATACCGTACTTTTACACTTTTTTCCCTGCGGGATGCCTCATCACTTGATGAGATGTATATTTGTGGTATATATACTGTCATTTTTTTTCCGATCGAGCCGCGCAAAAGAGACTCTGCCGAAATTTTCCGTAAATCCGGGCGTTAGAAATTTTTTCAAGTTTTGATTTTTTTTTTATAACTTGTTTTGGTAACTAACTTTTAAAGTTGGAAAGCCGTTCAGAGTCACTTAGTGGAAGCGTGGTTATGACTTTATAAATGGAATTGCATTGTTTCATAAGCTGGTAACTTCGAATAAAATATATCTAATGTTGAATTCTATACTTAGTTCCTTTTCCCTTCTTTTTCCTTTTCGGGGACGAAAAGTTTTGAGTGGGGAAGAGTGTAACGACCCGTAAATTTCCGATAATTAAAATAGCTAATTTAATAAGATTTCGTGATTTAATGTTAGAAAAAAAAATTATTAATTCGTTTGGAATAATAATAACTAGAATGAAATGCAACAAATTTTATCTAAGTTAATTATTTAAGAATTGAATGGAATCCCAAATCAATTGAAATAATATGTAGTCAAAAGGTAATTGAATGAATTTGTATTGTATAGGTAATTGTGACACTTGGTTGTAAATAATAAACTTATAAGTAATTAAAAGTTAACGGTGATAATTATTTAATTTACCTATTCATTTAGTTAGTCTAATTGAATTTGTGAACCAATTGCAATTGAAATGAAAGTTTGTATATTAGTTGAGTGCATTATCTCTAACTGTAGTTAAATAATAATGAAGAATTCATTTGATGTAATATAGTAAATCAACTGATAATGAAATTTTTATTTAAAAATCCAATATAGAAATCCGTCAAATATTGAACAATTAAATTGTTTAAATTTAATATTTGGAATTTATTGAATAATTGAATAACGGAATTTGAATAACTGTTTTAATGAAAATGGTTGTTCTATAATTTGAATTTGTTAAATTTTATAAGTTCGTTTTGAATATTTCAAAAGATAGTGATTTAAGAACAATCAAATTTAACTAAATTTAATATTACGAATGTTTGAATAATTAAATTCCGAATTTGATATGATTAATTTGATATTGAAATTTAATATATGAAAATAGAGTGAATAATTGAAATTTGATTTAATACGATTCAAATTGGTTTCCAAAGTGTATGTAAGTTATATTGAGATTATAATAGAGTTAATAAGATTTTAAAAATTGGAATTTATTGGATAATTGAATAACAGGTTTAATATGATTAAAAATGATTTGTAAAATTTTATTTTATCATATTAAAGTTAGAATGATGTTGTAGAACTTTTAAAATCGAATTAAAAGTAAATTTGTGAAAATTGAATATTTTAATATTAAATTGACGAGTTAAAATAGCCATTTTTCAAACAGTCTTGGATTTCGACGAAACCAGTTTCATCGGATCCGTAATGTCATACTATTGTAAGGTTTCAAATTTCGTGTCAATCGGATTTACGGTTTGTCCGGAGCAAGCCAAAACGCCTAGAAATTCGTTTAATCGGTTTAATTTAAATTTGATCGTTTATTGCCGTAACTCGCATAGATGATCGAATTGGCTTTCGAAACCTATTCCATTATGTCCGGAACGCGGGATAAACCCTAGAAACGCCGGTCACCGCGCGAGATTTGGAGTTCGGAAAATCCGGAATGAATAGGGTTCGTCAGAATTTCTATATGAGCACGATATTATCTTCATTTTTCAAAATTAAGAAAACCCTACGGTTTGTTTACAGCCACCGCCCCTTACAATAGCCAATGGCCGAAATTCTCCCATGTTCTTCCTCGTTTTTCTCTCTATCCACACAATTTTAGCCAAATGTTCCAACTAGGGAATCGAAGAACTCGTCGACCTCTATAGATTCAACGGTCAAGATCGCGATTGGAGCTACGAGTTGGCGAGGGTCTGGGTTTAAATGCGTACGTTTGGGCACAATTTTTGAGCAGTTAGGGGTGGCCGAGCCTGGCCGTGCTCTGGCCGGTGGTAGGATTCGCGAAGGCCTTCGTGGTGATGGTCATTGATCGACTTGAAAACGTACGTGGTGGCCGCGACATGAAACCCTAAGTAACGACGTGGGTGGGTTCTTGCGACCTGGAGAGAAAAGCGTGAGGGGAGAAGAAACGTGGAGCGGCCTGGATTGCTTGGAAATGAAATCAACGTCCTGGGTTGTCCAAGGTTATATTAATGGTAAAGGTTGTTAATTTTTGTATTATAATTCGTATTGAACTTTGTAAATTCATATCTCATCCATACGAGGTCGGAATTTGACGAAACAAGAAGCGCCGGAATCGCAGAGACGAGAGCTATGCTGCAGTGCAGATTCAGGAGTATTTGGAGCTCGTTAAAATTTTGGGTCAAATTGAACGTCGTTCGATTTGCTTTGAAATTGAAAATCAAGGTGAGTGTTTTATAACGCTCACAACGTACTGAATATCTTTATGGTAGTTAAGTTTAATATTATGATGTGATATGAAATTTTATTTGTCGTTGTTTGATAAAATTTAATTGTCATATAGATTGTCATTTGAATTAACCGTTGAAAATTAAATTGACAGTTAAATTGAAATTAAAATTGAATTGCGATTAAATTACCTGACATTGATAACTATGAAATTGCCATGAATTGTATTGTCTATTGGATGATGTATTTAGATGGATGCTATTGGTTGATATTTAAATGTTTAGATGTTTATTTGCTTATATATATATCCTGTTAGGCATACATATGAAACTGTGATTTGATTTAAGTGATATATATTCATCCCTGACATTTAATTGAAATAAATAATTACTTGGCCATAGGATAGAAAATTATATACGGACACCGAATTGGCTAAATTAATAATTTTTAAAATCGTCGATTTGAAATTTATTTAAATGTTTGGTTTAAAAGTTATAAATAGAATTCAATTTATAGAAGTCAAATTTATCGAAAAATTGAGTTTGGAATGTTGAAATAAATTTTGGTTAAAAGAAATTGTTAAATAATTAAAGTGGAGACTTTGGAAATTTAAAATTGGGATATGATATAATTTCGAAAATTTATTTGTTTTAAAGATTGAACATTATTTCGAGCTTTGAGTATTACTAAGTAAATGTGATATAAAAATGATAATTTGAAATTGAGCTTGAAATTGAATCATATTTGAAATTTGGATTTAAATTTGAATATTGAAGGATAATTTTGTTAAGTGTTATAAATTGATATTTTGAAATCAAGCTCCAAATCGATATAAATTGAAATTGAATTAATTGAAGGTGAATGTAAAATTGGATTAATTTGAAGTCAAAGTAGACATTGATTTGAATTGAAATCGAAATTGAATCGGTAGAATGGAAATTGAAATTGATTTGAATTGGGAAGTTATAATTGAAATGGACTGGTTTTGAAGCTGTTTTATTTTGTTTTCCAAATTACTCTGTTATATAAACCATTTTTGAATACTTGAACTATTTTAATCTATTTTAAATCTACTTAACCCAATTTAAATTATTTTAAACTAATTTATCAATTTTAAATCCATTTTAAGATTTTATGCATTTTAACCATTTTAATTATTTAAAACTACTTTTAAACTACTTAAAACTATTTTCTAAAAATTCAAGCCGGTCAATAAGGTGAAATGTTTATATTTAAATCTTGAATCTAAATACGAATTGGGTTAAATGAAGTTGCAACCTAAATTGAAATTCGAAATGATTTTGAAATCGAAATGAGATATTGATGCGAAAAATGATTTTTGAAACGGAATCTTACATTTGAATAGATACGATGATATTTGAAATGGATTTGATTTTTGAAGTGAATTTGATATTTTGATATCAAATTATGAATCGATTTGAAATGTAAGAGAGCCATCGGTGTAATAATACGTAGTTATTAAAGAGACCGGGATCGGATATGGACATACTCTCTGTCGATACCGAAAACCACTTTAATAACTATTATACGCGGAGTGTTGATCCAGAATGAAGTGGATGGTTTGGTGAATGCGTTGACTGAAGAAACAGAACGATTATTGGATGACCCCTGACATGACTAAAACAGGAGCCGTGCCGGGCCATTGAGGTTCGCCACCTCTAGTGGACACACTTCTTCGATACCATATCTATTACATTTGTGATTCGATTTTGGTGCACCCCTTGATTTGGGAGTGTTGTTTCGCGGTGTTGGGGTAGCTGTTGGCTATGCTCAACATCAGTCCGGATCACGCAACTACTAGTATCCTAGTTGGTATCGCCTCATGTACCTTGTTATACTGATTATCCTATTCGCGACCACTACGTTATGTTTTGTGTTATACCTATGGGTTAGCCTCTTATAACCACCAGTTTACGGTGGGGCTTACGGTGCTGTATAGACTATGGCATTATAAAAATGTGTTAAGGGGGATCATGGTAATGCCTTAACGCTATTTTGATACTTTATATTACTGATAGGCATTATCTACTTAGCGTACATTACTACATAGTAGATAGTTTAACGGATCCTTAAGAGATGGAAAATCCCGTAACATCTCTTGAGTTATTGCATGCATGTTGACACTGGATATGAGATGTCAAATCCCGTAAACATCTCTAACGCCGTTACACTCATATTTATTTACGATTGATTTTACTTTCATAAGGATATTTTTGTCCCGACTCTAGTGTTTTGTCTTTTCTTTACGCTCGGGTCAGTCCTGAGTTTTTCAGATTTTTGAAGATCTATTCTGGAGGACGAAGACGAAGATTTGGTATACTATTACTATTATTACACTTGCATCATGCTATCTGTTGCATTATTTTAATTGTTCTGTTGTATATGTATAACTCTGATAAATGTCGTATAAATAATTATCAATGTATAGTAAACAGCTTCATGGGCTGTTTATTTGGCTATTTTATTTTATCGTTCCGCTGCGAGATCCTGTGTTGTTTCTTTTCCTTTATTTCTCTTTATTTTCTTTTCTTATTTACCCCAATAACCATCTGCCCTTTTGAATGGTTTGGAATCGGCATGTGTATTTGATCGTCGGTTTAAACTGTCCAATAAGGCGGGTCGTTACAGTTGGTATCAGAGCTTTGGTTTAGCGATAACCCTAGCTTTGTGGGGTCTGACTCTTTATAAATAGGGTAGTAATACCCTATGATGAGTCGCTGAGTGTATACATATGAGAGAGCGTATTTGTTAGTGATATAAAATGTTTTATATTGTGTTAGTTGATTTGTTGAGTGGCTTATGGATTCTGGTCAATACGAGTAATTAACGTCATTGATAGGGATCTCTAAACACTCGAACCGAACAATTCGACATAGTATTGTTTTGAAATTGGGTAAATGAAATAATTTTGCCCTAATTATATTTTTTATATAAGGAATTTATTTTCAAAAATTATTGTGATCTATCTAGCTTATTTGGTTGTTGGAAACGATAATATTGATTGTTATTATTAATTGGATATTGTGTATTAATAAATAAGGTTTATTGAAAAATAAACAATAATAAAACACTTGTGAAATGTTTTAAGAAAGAAAATCCTATAAGAATGTTTTATAAAGGTGACTTATAAATTAAAATAGATTTAAATTGGAAAATGTTGAATTTAAGACCCGGAGATTTTGAAAAATGGTTCTCAAAGTTTGAAGAAATATATAATAATATTAGTTGGAAATTATTTATGAAAATATTTTGAAAGGATTTTTAAAAGGAAGGAATGAATTCAGTACTCCTCTCTTCTATCGCTGGAAAATAATTTCGGTGATGACTGCGCAGCATCATCGATGTTCATTTTCGAATCGCAAAGTGGGGGAGACTTCTAAGAAGCTTTGCTTTTCTTTGAAATTATTTTGGGTAAATGGGTTTTGGTTTAAACTCCGAAGGTATGATTTGATATATTAAAGATATAAGTGTATATGTTTATTTCAAATGATTTGAAAACAACCAGGCATTTAAATTTTTAAATTCTGTTAATTAATAATTTTCAAATTATTTGAATGAAAAGTGAATAACCATAATTTATAAAATAAGGGGATTAAGATATCTAAGCTATTGTTTGGGAAACCTTTAAAGTTGAAAGGTAAAGAAGATTTAAATAAATCAAATTTGTGAACATTCTAATTAAGTAAAATGAAATTCTATAAATTTGTATAATACCAAATTTGCATTCTAATAACATATAATATGACTTACCAAATGTTAAAAAAGTTAAAATGATGTTTTGGACATGTAATGAGATATTATACAAATAAACAGAACCTGAAAGTAATTGAAATATACAAGTAAGGAAAACATAAAAGGAATTAAAATGTATATAAATGGAAAAGTTTGAGTGTGATAAAAATTAGATATACTTAAATATAGCATGAAATGATGAATGGATAAATGGAACAAGAAAGTGAATTTAAGAAAGAAGATAAATGAATCGTATTATATCTTTGTAAATTGGTTATAGAAAATAAATATAAATTACAAAGGGATTGAAAAAAAAAAAATTGTAACCTTTAAGATAACTGTAAACTAAGAAAAGTCATTTATGAGAGGTTAGACTTTTATAGGATGATTAATAAACTAAAGTGCTGGTTAATAAAATGTTCCATAAATAAATTTGTTATTAAATAAAATAACGAAATTGAATTTAATTAAATTATGTAGAATGTTTAAATGGCAAATTCTTTGATATGATGTTCAAGAAAAGATAATGTTAAAAAAAAATGCTATATAAAGAAATGAATATATTAACTGAATAATGGATTGTGAGTAATTAAGTGAGAAAAAAATAGAATAATTTAATATAGATAACTTGGATAGAAATCCATTGGAAGGTAATACGTGAGATTGTATGTATATTATTTTATTCGCATAACGATTTGATCCAAATTCGAGCACAAAATTTCGAGATGATATATATCGAAACAAGTTAGGATTTTTCACTCGATTTTCGACGGCGAACCCTTGAAATGGATTTTTAGTTTGATTCTAGAATTCTCTATCATAGTATATGGCTATGCAAGGAGAGTAACAGTTTCTAATCAAGGAACCAAATATGAGTCTGCACTAGAGAGTCGGGAGAACGATACTAGTTGGAAGTGAAATTGTGTGATCGAATAAGCGATTAGATTGATATTGCTCACGGATGATATATGTACGGCTTACGAACTTAATTAAAGTTAATATTGGAAATTTAAGATGCCAAATATAAAATGATTCTTTTTAAATTATATAACAGGATATATATATATATATATATATATATAAAAGAGATAAACCAAATTGAATGTAAAATTAATAAATTGGTTATGTTGGGTATGATTTGGTTGTTACATGATTGTTAGTTGATTGTATATAATTCATTAAGTGTTAATGAAATTGAAAGCTATAAATCATAGAAATCAAATTGGAAGTTAAATGAATTTAAAAGAATTTAATTTGATTCAAATTGGAAGTGAACTAATGTAGATATAAATTAGTTAATGTTAACTAATTGAATTGAGAATGAATGTTAGTAAATCCAACGTTAATGAATCAACTATGACTAAAATTGAAACCCAAGTCAATAAATATTAATGAGAAGTGAATTTATATTGATTTGTTATGGATTCGTTGGATGATAGTTGGATGATAATTGATTTGTTGGATGCATTTGTTGTTTGTTGCATTTGCTATGTTAGCACATGTAGTTGTTATGTTTCTATATGATGTATATTGATATTATTTTCATATATGCATGTTTCTCATGGTTTGTTGAGTGTTTAGTAGGTGTGGATTGCACTTGCTCCGCATTTGGAGCTCGCTTTCGCGCTATATTAGCCGTATATGCTCGCTAATAATATATAAGGTACATATCTCGGATTACATACCGTACTTTTACACTTTTTTCCCTGCGGGATGCCTCATCACTTGATGAGATGTATATTTGTGATATATTTATACTGTCATTTTTTTCCGATCGAGCCGCGCAAAAGAGACTCTGCCGAAATTTTTCGTAAATCCGGGCGTTAGAAATTTTTTCAAGTTTAGATTTTTTTTATAACTTGTTTTGGTAACTAACTTTTAAAGTTGGAAAGCCGTTCAGAGTAACTTAGTGGAAGCGTAGTTATGACTTTATAAATGGAATTGCATTGTTTCATAAGCTGGTAACTTTGAATAAAATATATCTAATGTTGAATTCTATACTTAGTTCCTTTTCCCTTCTTTTTCCTTTTCGGGGATGAAAAGTTTTGAGTGGGGGAGAGTGTAACGACCCGTAAATTTCCGATAATTAAAATAGCTAATTTAATAAGATTTCGCGATTTGATGTTAGAAAAAAAAATTATTAATTCGTTTGGAATAATAATAACTAGAATGAAATGCAACAAATTTTATCTAAGTTAATTATTTATGAATTGAATGGAATCCCAAATCAACTGAAATAATATGTAGTCAAAAGGTAATTGAATGAATTTGTATTGTATAGGTAATTGTGACACTTGGTTGTAAATAATAAACTTATAAGTAATTAAAAGTTAACGGTGATAATTATTTAATTTACCTATTCATTTAGTTAGTCTAATTGAATTTGTGAACCAATTGCTATTGAAATGAAAGTTTGTATATTAGTTGAGTGCATTATCTCTAACTGTAGTTAAATAATAATGAGGAATTCATTTGATGTAATATAGTAAATCGACTGATAATGAAATTTTTATTTAAAAATCCAATATAGAAATCCGTCAAATATTGAACAATTAAATTGTTTAAATTTAATATTTGAAATTTATTGAATAATTGAATAACGGAATTTGAATAACTGTTTTAATGAAAATGGTTGTTCTATAATTTGAATTTGTTAAATTTTATAAGTTCGTTTTGAATATTTCAAAAGATAGTGATTTAAGAACAATCAAATTTAACTAAATTTAATATTACGAATGTTTGAATAATTAAATTCCGAATTTGATATGATTAATTTGATATTGAAATTTAATATATGAAAATAGAGTGAATAATTGAAATTTGATTTAATACGATTCAAATTGGTTTCCAAAGTGTATGTAAGTTATATTGGGATTATAATAGAGTTAATAAGATTTTAAAAATTGGAATTTATTGGATAATTGAATAACAGGTTTTGTAACGACCCTAGATTTTAATTTAATTTAAATCGATAATTTAAATGAATTTTTGAATTAAAATTGTGAAATGTATAGATGGATTGATGCGAGTTTCCCCGAATCAAATAGAAAATATGTAAAGTCATATGGATTTGAAAATTAGTATATATGAGAATATATATGTATATATTGGATTTTAAATAAATTCTTAAATAAATGATTTTGAAAAAATAAATAATATACTTTAGACACAAGTATAGAAATAAATAAATAAATTGATTTAAAAAATTTATAAATGATGATAATTTGAGTTATATAAAATATATATAATAAATACAAGACAAAAGTAATAAGAGTAAAATAAAAATAGAAGTAAATTTAAAATGCAAGAATAAAGCAAATACATTTAAGTAAGCAAAATAAAAGTATATATTTTTACATAAATAAACAAATGCATAAATGAGAAACAAAACAAAGTAAGATATATAAACAAAGTAAAATAAGTATTAGCAATAAATGTTTCAAATAAATATGTGGTTATAAAAAAATGACCTAGACATACATATAAACTTATATGAAACTTTTATAAAACAAGAAAACAATATATATGTCAAAAACAATATTCATCATAACCTTACATAAACAAAAGTATGCAATACAAAATAATACAAACAAATACAAATATAAGCATAAACAAATACAAGAGCTTGTAAATTAAATCAAGCAAGTTATGTTATATAAAATAGAAATTTATTTAAGTTATTAAAAGCAAAGTAAAAGAAAAGAAAATACAAGATACATTCAAGTATTCAAACAAAAGAAATAATCCAAACCATACCTTTACATATTTGTACAGCCGAGACAAGAAAGAAAGAAAAAGTAAAGGTAAACAAGTGCATAACAAAGTACAGATGCATTTAATGTTTACACCTCTAGCCTATAACAAAAAAAAAATACCATCACTTGTACCTGCACACCTCTTTCTTTCTATATATGTACAGCTTTAGTTCACAAGGCCGTGCATACTTGTAAACATTTTCTCAAATTCTTCAAACATTTTCAAAGCTGTAATAAGTATCAAGCATGCAAAGAGTTCAACTTCATTAGCAAAGCAAAATTCCAAATTTACAAGTTCCAGGAAAATAAAAGAAAAGCTTCAGATAAACCAAACTCTAACTTGTAAACTCCTGGATTTAAGCAATGATTTGGAAGGTGAGTACACATCTGTATTTCAAAGTTTAAACTTGTGTGTTGCTTTGAAATGAATATGTATCTTATGGTATATGCTGTGATGATATGCATGTGTTGTGTGTGTGTGGCTTTCATCAGAGCATTCTCTGTTTTACTTCCCAGTATGCAAGTTTTGTTTTAAAAATTTGAATCTCGTGATCTTGTCCCTGTTTAAATTTAAGTTTTAGATGAAACTTGTTTACTTAACTATGAGCTTTAGTTCTAATTGGTATTTAAGTCAGGATAACATTTATTCTGACTCTGGAAAACAAAAGAACTGAGCACATCCTCAACTTTGTCAAAATTCAAACCACTTAATTCACAAATTCAGATATGGGAATGGAATTCGCATACAAAAACATGATTTTTAAAGCTTAAATCATAATTTTTAATGTTAGGAGTCAAGAGCAGTTCGCATTTGTTTGAAATTCATTGACTCGGCAATTGCCGATGATCGGCTAGTTCGTGGAGCTCGGGGTTTTTTGTGGAGATGGAGGAGCCTATGGAGTTGCCAGGAAAAATAGTCAGGGATGCCAACGAGGGCAGTGGCGACAGCAGCGAACGATTTATGTTTGTAAACCTAGTTTTGCTAAGGCTTTGAAATTTGATTCGTTCGTCGTCCACGGTGCATCGAGTTGCACAAGACTGGGGGTAATGGAGGCTGGGGTGTAGATGAGGCGGTGGCCGGAGTTGCACGAACTCCAGTGGTTGAGGCGTCGAACACGAGATGTTGACAGGCTTCGAGTGGGAGTCCTGTGCTTGTTCCAAGTTTTAGCATTGAGCTCGATTTCGATTTTCGTGTGAAGGAGGGAGATTTGGTGGGTTGGAGTGTATGAATGGATGATCGTGGTCGTATAGATGATCGTGGTGATGGTCAGAACGTCGCACGGCGACCGTGCAAGTGCACGGTGCATCTTCTTGTACCTGAAAATGGATTGGGTAGAAGCAGCGTTCCAGTGGGTTTTTACCCGAAGTGGTACTCGAGTAAATCGAGTAAGTGACTCGAAGCAAAATGATAAAGTACCGGGTAAATTTTTAACACTTTAACAAAAATTTGAAATTTATAAAGTCTCGGGTTGGTTTGGTGAAAGACTCGAAGCAGGGCTTGGGTAGAACGTGGATTTTCTTGGGTTTGACTCGGGTAGGTATAAAAACAGTTTTTGAAACTTTAAAACAAAATTCAAGTTTTAAACATTTTTAACTCATTCTTTTAAATAATTGTTTTATTTAAGTATGGGATTGGTTTAAGGTTTAAAAGTAAATTATTTCAATTTAAATTAAGTTTTAATTAAAGATTTAATTAAAAAGGGTTAATTTATTAAAGATTTAATTTATGTAATTGAATAAATTAATGTGATAAATTAAAAGATTAATTAATTAAAGGTTAATTAAGTACTGATAAAAAAAATTTAATTAATTTGTTAAGAGCTAATTTATTAATGATGAATAATTAAAGGATAATTATTTAATTAAATATTAATAAATGATAAAGATTGATTTAATCAAGTGATCAATCAATATTTAATACAAAGCATAATGTGATTGACTCAAAATGATAATTAATTTGAGATTAATTAATTAAAGGTTAAATTTAATTTAATGAAGTTGATTAAGGAATGATAATTAATCAAGGAAAAATTAATTAGAGTAATTAATTAAAGATAATTAATTAAATGGTGAATTAGATAATTAAAGATTAATTGTTTAATAATTAAAGGTTGATAATAAAAGGTTAATTAATTTATTTTTAATGGATAATTAGTAAAAGATTAAAGAATAATTAATCAAAATGATTTGTAAATTATCAATGTTAATTAACCAGGACTTATAATTCATAAGAAATTAATTTGATTTAAATTAATCAGATAATTAACTGATTTTACTTACGAATATTTGGATTCTATTGGATGACTTGATTGTTTGATATCCCTAATATATGATGCTTTGTGATACATCCTGATTTATGTGGTGATCTGTAATTTACTATCTGTGACATATTTATCTGTGATCTGTATATAACCGATAAGCGTTACAACTTATATCGCTTATCAATTATATTCCTGTATTCTGATCTGTAATAATTGTATGATGTTGCACTACTGTGTATAACCCCTGGACCACACTTATACATACACAATTATGGATTTCACGAGGAAATCGATTAAGTCGCAGATTTTTGAAATAGTTTAAAATTTGAATTTTTAAATTCAAATGTTTTGGAATTGGAATTGGAATAGAAGTGAAAAGCTTTTGAAATGGAATTTCAAAGATGAAAATTTATTTTGAATAACTGGATTAAGTGTTGGAATTTAAATACTTTAATTTAAATTTGAATTCAATATTCAAATTGAATTCTGAAATTTGAAATTAGGGATTAATGATATTATACTAGTCATTATGAGTTAAACCATTTTTAAAGTATTATTTTTGGGAATTTGAATTTAACCCAAGGATTTCAACTCGTATAAATGAATCAGATTTCCAAAATGAAAACTGTTGTTTTCAAATGATAAACACTTTTAGATAAGAACTGAGATTCCAGTTAATTAAGGGAATTTCAAGATTGAATTGAAAAATGGTTTTCCTAAGTTATGAATGAATTCTTTTTGAAAACTATGAATTAAATCTGTTTATTTTTAACATATTTAAATTGATGATTTGTTTAAATCAAATTGAAATGAAATTGTTTTGAAGGCTATAAGTTAAATCTTTGATTTAAAGATTTAACGAGTTAATCAAATTGAAATGAAAATTGATTTGGAAAATCTGTGAATGAATCTTTTGTTTAAAAGATTAAAATGTGAAAATTGTTTAAACCGTTAAAGGTTGTGAAAATGAATCTTTTTGTTAAAGATTGAGAATGGTAATTTGTTAAGCCATTTGAAGAAAATTTTTGGGTAATAAGTTGTGACTTAATTGAAATCCCATATCCATATGTTTTGAAAATATTTTCGCTCACTATTCGGTTTAGCCGGGAAAGGACCTTTGTGTCGTATAACCCATTCCGAATATGTGATACGTCGTTATGGATAGCATTTGAAGACCGGTGATGAAGACCGGGTATTTGCGAAAGCGATAGGACGACCTATCGATTGTTTCTGCACCGAGTCGCGCCGGTATAGAAACTCCCTAAGTGATGGGAAAATCCGATCGGGATTGTGAATATCCGGGTTGCAAGGACTTCTTTGTAAGTGTCTTCGGTTCTGTTCGAGCCCGGAACAGACTTGTATGGATTGTATGTCTGACATTACAAATTGAGATATAAAGCCGATTCCTTTCAAATATATTTCTGTTGGTGGCGGAGAATTTATTCTTCTAGCTTAACACCCTTCTCTGAGACGTACGAGCTCAGAGGTTATATAGTTGAAGGTTATCAGCGATATATTCCCAATTTTGGTAATGTGACATGCTGAGTGTTGCTGTGAAATGATCATTGTGTTGATTATTTGTGATAGGATCATTTATTTGATCGTCCATCCTGGTGATCATTTCTATGATCATTTGTTGACCCAAAGCATGGCTTTTGTATAAAGTATGTTTTTGTGGACGAGACTTCGTCGAGCCTCACACCCCGGAAATGGTCAAAACAGGAAAGATGCGGCAAGGTTATGAGGGGTAGCTCCCTTTAGGGTATGTGCATTTCCTTCTGGATAGAGGTGGTATCATGGTATGGAGCCCAGATATTTAACCTATGTGGTTACTACGAATTTATTACTTTGTGGTTGTTGGTTTTCGGGATCCCGTGAGAAAGGTCGTTTACGATCGGAGAATGGCGTGCTCGTGTCAGTAGTTACCCAGTTAGGGGTAACCCGGCCTTGTGTTGGCAGAGTTCCGGTTTGGTTCTCGGGGATGTCCATCCAGAGGCATTCTCATGTGGCAATGGGAAGTTCCTTGGCCTGACCATTTGTTGGAAATCCAAAGAAACAATACGAACCTTGTACGGTTTTAGTTGTATAACCTGCCATGGAATGTGGCGGTAACCTGCTATTGAACATGGTAGCTATAGTAGGCATAAGTGCGAAATGTCTATGCTGGCTAAGATTTATATCTTTATTTTCGAAATGAATTTTTCCTACACTATGCACTAGTAATAATAGTAAATGTTTCTTTTTAATGCGTATCAAGCATCTTTGACTATCATAAGGAGAAATCTCCTCCGATTCTGCGTTTGCATTGTGTGTGTGTGCGGGAGGCCTTATGGTAGTCTCATTTTAAAAAAAAACATTGCGAATTGACTTTGAAAATCTTTTGTTGAATGTTTTAAAAGATAAACTGTTTTTGTTGCTCACACCAGTCCCACGACTGATCCGGAGTTTATTGTTTCGTTCCTAAACTCTGGGTGCTCATTATTTCCTACACGAGCAGTCTAGAGTTAGGTTTTTCAGATAGTCAGGTTTAGTAGATTATCTGGAGTTAGTTCAGTCTTTGGATCGCACCAGTCTTGCTGAGCTTGGTGATATGTTATTGGGAGTTCGAGCTATTGCTGGATTGATTCTTGGAAATGGAGTTGCAGTTCTCGGAGTTCTCTTTTGAAGATTATCTCAGAGTTATTTGTTCCGTATGCTAGATGTTATCTATTTTTTTCTTTTCCGCTGCTATTTTATTGTATCATATCTCTGATGTATATTGATATCTATTGGATCATCTGTTGTATCAGATATTGTATCAAAGCTGTATATCAATGTATTATTCTTTTTTTCCGCTATGTTGTTTACTTAATGATTGTTATAAGCTCCGGCGAATCGGATTTAAACGGTTGAATCTATGACATTCGAATACGATTTGAAGTATGGATGCCGATTTTTGAGCGGGCAAAATCCGCATCGTTACATTTGGTATCAGAGCTAAGGTTAAACTTTAGCTCAGGAGTGTAACACATTAAGTAACTCATTAGAGATAGGGTGAAGTAAACCTTAGAATGAGTAATCCTTAAGATATCCGTTTGAATGCCTCAGTAAAATTCTCTTACTATCCACTGATAGTAAGTATGAGTGCAAGAAGAGAACGAGATAGAGGATAGAGAAATACGACTATAATTGGTCAATACTCTGTAACAACAGTGGAAACAATCTTTCTTATCAAATTTCTTTGATTCGTTTCTAAATTCTTTTGATTTCTTCGTACCAGCTACAAGAAGAAGTTTTGGTGCGGTGATGCTCTACGAATCGTTGTAGGAATTTTTTTTTCGTATCTTCATCAATTTCTTATCAGTTTTTCGTTTTAAACTATAATGAATTTGAAAATTTGAAATTGGAGATTTTAAATAAATTGAAAATTTTAAATTGAGTTAAAATTTATTAGTAGAATATGAAAGATAATTTGAATTGTATTGATAAAACGATTTTTGGTTGAGAACAAATTTTAAATTTCTGTTATAACTTCTTGGGTAGAATAAAATATGAAATATAAACTTTGATGTATTTCTCAACATATAAAATTCTAAACTTAAGATCTTAATATTTGGCTTTTGATTTTAATTGTAGAGAACAAATAGCGTTAGCCGGGGAGGAAAGGTCAGGAGAGTGGGTGATTATGCTTCATCCAGTAGGGTACGAGATGATGAAGGTGAGTCATCAGTTCATAAGGAATTCCCAATGGAGCCCATAGTGCAGCCCCAACCACCAGTAGAAGACGAAGAAGAAGAGTTCGAGGAAGAATTCGAAGAAGAAGAGTTCGAGGAAGAATTCGAAGAAGAAGTTGAGGAGGAATTCGAGGAAGAGGTTAAGGCGGAAGAAGAACCTGACGTGGAGGAAGAGTCCGAAGGTGACGAAGCAATTCATTGGGATTTGGATAATGCCGTGGATGATGATGATCCCATTGAGGATGAGGAGTTAAATGGTGGGTATCTTATTCTGGAAGAATCTGATCCGTAGGAGATTTTTGAGACAGACAATGAGGTTGAAGTGATGGACCTGTCAGGGCCTGAGAGGGAGGGTTCTGAGAGTGAGGATTGGTAGTTGGTCGGTTTGACTCATTTTGGGGTATTTATATAGGTATTTTGGACTTGAGATCGTAGTAAAAGTTGGATGTTAGTGGGTTATGTATGACTATAACTCATGTACTAATATTTTGAGTAGTGTTTAATATAAAATATATTATGAATGGCCTGAAAATATCCAGTTTGATCTGAAAAGATATTTCTCTATCTTTTATCTATCTTTGTTGTTTTCGTGCCTGCGAATTTCGAGGACGAAATTCTTTTAAGGGGGGAAGTTTGTAACGACCCTAGATTTTAATTTAATTTAAATTGATAATTTAAATGAATTTTTGAATTAAAATTGTGAAATGTATAGATGGATTGATGCGAGTTTCCCCGAATCAAATAGAAAATATGTAAAGTCATATGGATTTGAAAATTAGTATATATGAGAATATATATGTATATATTGGATTTTAAATAAATTCTTAAATAAATGATTTTGAAAAAATAAATAATATACTTTAGACACAAGTATAGAAATAAATAAATAAATTGATTTAAAATTTTTATAAATGATGATAATTTGAGTTATATAAAATATATATAATAAATACAAGACAAAAGTAATAAGAGTAAAATAAAAATAGAAGTAAATTTAAAATGCAAGAATAAAGCAAATACATTTAAGTAAGCAAAATAAAAGTATATATTTTTACATAAATAAACAAATGCATAAATGAGAAACAAAACAAAGTAAGATATATAAACAAAGTAAAATAAGTATTAGCAATAAATGTTTCAAATAAATATATGGTTATAAAAAAATGACCTAGACATACATATAAACTTATATGAAACTTTTATAAAACAAGAAAACAATATATATGTCAAAAACAATATTCATCACAACCTTACATAAACAAAAGTATGCAATACAAAATAATACAAACAAATACAAATATAAGCATAAACAAATACAAGAGCTTGTAAATTAAATCAAGCAAGTTATGTTATATAAAATAGAAATTTATTTAAGTTATTAAAAGCAAAGTAAAAGAAAAGAAAATACAAGATACATTCAAGTATTCAAACAAAAGAAATAATCCAAACCATACCTTTACATATTTGTACAGCCGAGACAAGAAAGAAAGAAAAAGTAAAGGTAAACAAGTGCATAACAAAGTACAGATGCATTTAATGTTTACACCTCTAGCCTATAACAAAAAAAAATACCATCACTTGTACCTGCACACCTCTTTCTTTCTATATATGTACAGCTTTAGTTCACAAGGCTGAGCATACTTGTCAACATTTTCTCAAATTCTTCAAACATTTTCAAAGCTGTAATAAGTATCAAGCATGCAAAGAGTTCAACTTCATTAGCAAAGCAAAATTCCAAATTTACAAGTTCCAGGAAAATAAAAGAAAAGCTTCAGATAAACCAAACTCTAACTTGTAAACTCCTGGATTTAAGCAATGATTTGGAAGGTGAGTACACATCTGTATTTCAAAGTTTAAACTTGTGTGTTGCTTTGAAATGAATATGTATCTTATGGTATATGCTGTGATGATATGCATGTGTTGTGTGTGTGTGGCTTTCATCAGAGTATTCTCTGTTTTACTTCCCAGTATGCAAGTTTTGTTTTAAAAATTTGAATCTCGTGATCTTGTCCCTGTTTAAATTTAAGTTTTAGATGAAACTTGTTTACTTAACTATGAGCTTTAGTTCTAATTGGTATTTAAGTCAGGGTAACATTTATTTTGACTCTGGAAAACAAAAGAACTGAGCACATCCTCAACTTTGTCAAAATTCAAACCACTTAATTCACAAATTCAGATATGGGAATGGAATTCGCATACAAAAACATGATTTTTAAAGCTTAAATCATAATTTTTAATGTTAGGAGTCAAGAGCAGTTCGCATTTGTTTGAAATTCATTGACTCGGCAATTGCCGACGATCGGCTAGTTCGTGGAGCTCGGGGTTTTTTGTGGAGATGGAGGAGCCTATGGAGTTGCCAGGAAAAATAGTCAGGGATGCCAACGAGGGCAGTGGCGACAGCGGCGAACGATTTGTGTTTGTAAACCTAGTTTTGCTAAGGCTTTGAAATTTGATTCGTTCGTCGTCCACGGTGCATCGAGTTGCACAAGACTGGGGGTGATGGAGGCTGGGGTGTAGATGAGGCGGTGGCCGGAGTTGCACGAACTCCAGTGGTTGAGGCGTCGAACATGAGACGTTGACAGGCTTCGAGTGGGAGTCCTGTGCTTGTTCCAGGTTTTAGCATTGAGCTCGATTTCGATTTTCGTGTGAAGGAGGGAGATTTGGTGGGTTGGAGTGTATGAATGGATGATCGTGGTCGTATAGATGATCGTGGTGATGGTCAGAACGTCGCACGGCGACCGTGCAAGTGCACGGTGCATCTTCTTGTACCTGAAAATGGATTGGGTAGAAGCAGCGTTCCAGTGGGTTTTTACCCGAAGTGGTACTCGAGTAAATCGAGTAAGTGACTCGAAGCAAAATGATAAAGTACCGGGTAAATTTTTAACACTTAAACAAAAATTTGAAATTTATAAAGTCTCGGGTTGGTTTGGTGAAAGACTCGAAGCAGGGCTTGGGTAGAACGTGGATTTTCTCAGGTTTGACTCGGGTAGGTATAAAAATAGTTTTTGAAACTTTAAAACAAAATTCAAGTTTTAAACATTTTTAACTCTTTCTTTTAAATAATTGTTTTATTTAAGTATGGGATTGGTTTAAGGTTTAAAAGTAAATTATTTCAATTTAAATTAAGTTTTAATTAAAGATTTAATTAAAAAGGGTTAATTTATTAAAGATTTAATTTATGTAATTGAATAAATTAATGTGATAAATTAAAAGATTAATTAATTAAAGGTTAATTAAGTACTGATAAATTTTTTTAATTAATTTGTTAAGAGCTAATTTATTAATGATGAATAATTAAAGGATAATTATTTAATTAAATATTAATAAATGATAAAGATTGATTTAATCAAGTGATCAATCAATATTTAATACAAAGCATAATGTGATTGACTCAAAATGATAATTAATTTGAGATTAATTAATTAAAGGTTAAATTTAATTTAATGAAGTTGATTAAGGAATGATAATTAATCAAGGAAAAATTAATTAGAGTAATTAATTAAAGATAATTAATTAAATGGTGAATTAGATAATTAAAGATTAATTGTTTAATAATTAAAGGTTGATAATAAAAGGTTAATTAATTTATTTTTAATGGATAATTAGTAAAAGATTAAAGAATAATTAATCAAAATGATTTGTAAATTATCAATGTTAATTAACCAGGACTTATAATTCATAAGAAATTAATTTGATTTAAATTAATCAGATAATTAACTGATTTTACTTACGAATATTTGGATTCTATTGGATGACTTGATTGTTTGATATCCCTAATATACGATGCTTTGTGATACATCCTGATTTATGTGGTGATCTGTAATTTACTATCTGTGACATATTTATCTGTGATCTGTATATAACCGATAAGCGTTACAACTTATATCGCTTATCAATTATATTCCTGTATTCTGATCTGTAATAATTGTATGATGTTGCACTACTGTGTATAACCCCTGGACCACACTTATACACACAAAATTATGGATTTCACGAGGAAATCGATTAAGTCGCAGATTTTTGAAATAGTTTAAAATTTGAATTTTTAAATTCAAATGTTTTGGAATTGGAATTGGAATAGAAGTGAAAAGCTTTTGAAATGGAATTTCAAAGATGAAAATTTATTTTGAATAACTGGATTAAGTGTTGGAATTTAAATACTTTAATTTAAATTTGAATTCAATATTCAAATTGAATTCTGAAATTTGAAATTAGGGATTAATGATATTATACTAGTCATTATGAGTTAAACCATTTTTAAAGTATTATTTTTGGGAATTTGAATTTAACCCAAGGATTTCAACTCGTATAAATGAATCAGATTTCCAAAATGAAAACTGTTGTTTTCAAATGATAAACACTTTTAGATAAGAACTGAGATTCCAGTTAATTAAGGGAATTTCAAGATTGAATTGAAAAATGGTTTTCCTAAGTTATGAATGAATTCTTTTTGAAAATTATGAATTAAATCTGTTTATTTTTAACAGATTTAAATTGATGATTTGTTTAAATCAAATTGAAATGAAATTGTTTTGAAGGCTATAAGTTAAATCTTTGATTTAAAGATTTAACGAGTTAATCAAATTGAAATGAAAATTGATTTGGAAAATCTGTGAATGAATCTTTTGTTTAAAAGATTAAAATGTGAAAATTGTTTAAACCGTTAAAGGTTGTGAAAATGAATCTTTTTGTTAAAGATTGAGAATGGTAATTTGTTAAGCCATTTGAAGAAAAGTTTTGGGTAATAAGTTGTGACTTAATTGAAATCCCATATCCATAAGTTTTGAAAATATTTTCGCTCACTATTCGGTTTAGCCGGGAAAGGACCTTTGTGTCGTATAACCCATTCCGAATATGTGATACGTCGTTATGGATAGCATTTGAAGACCGGTGATGAAGACCGGGTATTTGCGAAAGCGATAGGATGACCTATCGATTGTTTCTGCACCGAGTCGCGCCGGTATAGAAACTCCCTAAGTGATGGGAAAATCCGATCGGGATTGTGAATATCCGGGTTGCAAGGACTTCTTTGTAAGTGCCTTCGATTCTGTTCGAGCCCGGAACAGACTTGTATGGATTGTATGTCTGACATTACAAATTGAGATATAAAGCCGATTCCTTTCAAATATATTTCTGTTGGTGGCGGAGAATTTATTCTTTTAGCTTAACACCCTTCTCTGAGACGTACGAGCTCAGAGGTTATATAGTTGAAGGTTATCAGCGATATATTCCCAATTTTGGTAATGTGACATGCTGAGTGTTGCTGTGAAATGATCATTGTGTTGATTATTTGTGATAGGATCATTTATTTGATCGTCCATCCTGGTGATCATTTCTATGATCATTTGTTGACCCAAAGCATGGCTTTTGTATAAAGTATGTTTTTGTGGACGAGACTTCGTCGAGCCTCACACCCCGGAAATGGTCAAAACAGGAAAGATGCGGCAAGGTTATGAGGGGTAGCTCCCTTTAGGGTATGTGCATTTCCTTCTGGATAGAGGTGGTATCATGGTATGGAGCCCAGATATTTAACCTATGTGGTTACTACGAATTTATTACTTTGTGGTTGTTGGTTTTCGGGATCCTGTGAGAAAGGTTGTTTACGATCGGGGAATGGCGTGCTCGTGTCAGTAGTTACCCAGTTAGGGGTAACCCGGCCTTGTGTTGGCAGAGTTCCGGTTTGGTTCTCGGGGATGTCCATCCAGAGGCATTCTCATGTGGCAATGGGAAGTTCCTTGGCCTGACCATTTGTTGGAAATCCAAAGAAACAATACGAACCTTGTACGGTTCTAGTTGTATAACCTGCCATGGAATGTGGCGGTAACCTGCTATTGAACATGGTAGCTATAGTAGGCATAAGTGCGAAATGTCTATGCTGGCTAAGATTTATATCTTTATTTTCGAAATGAATTTTTCCTACACTATGCACTAGTAATAATAGTAAATGTTTCTTTTTAATGCGTATCAAGCATCTTTGACTATCATAAGGAGAAATCTCCTCCGATTCTGCATTTGCATTGTGTGTGTGTGCAGGAGGCCTTATGGTAGTCTCATTTTAAAAAAAAACATTGCGAATTGACTTTGAAAATCTTTTGTTGAATGTTTTAAAAGATAAACTGTTTTTGTTGCTCACACCAGTCCCACGACTGATCCGGAGTTTATTGTTTCGTTCCTAAACTCTGGGTGCTCATTATTTCCTACACGAGCAGTCTAGAGTTAGGTTTTTCAGATAGTCAGGTTTAGTAGATTATCTGGAGTTAGTTCAGTCTTTGGATCGCACCAGTCTTGCTGAGCTTGGTGATATGTTATTGGGAGTTCGAGCTATTGCTGGATTGATTCTTGGAAATGGAGTTGCAGTTCTCGGAGTTCTCTTTTGAAGATTATCTCAGAGTTATTTGTTCCGTATGCTAGATGTTATCTATTTTTTTCTTTTCCGCTGCTATTTTATTGTATCATATCTCTGATGTATATTGATATCTATTGGATCATCTGTTGTATCAGATATTGTATCAAAGCTGTATATCAATGTATTATTCTTTTTTTCCGCTGTGTTGTTTACTTAATGATTGTTATAAGCTCCGGCGAATCGGATTTGAACGGTTGAATCTATGACATTCGAATACGATTTGAAGTATGGATGTCGATTTTTGAGCGGGCAAAATCCGCATCGTTACAGGTTTAATATGATTAAAAATGATTTGTAAAATTTTATTTTATCATATTAAAGTTAGAATGATGTTGTAGAACTTTTAAAATCGAATTAAAAGTAAATTTATGAAAATTGAATATTTTAATATTAAATTGACGAGTTAAAATAGCCATTTTTCAAACAGTCTTGGATTTCGATGAAACCAGTTTCATCGTATCCGTAATGTCATACTATTGTAAGGTTTCAAATTTCGTGTCAATCGGATTTACGGTTTGTCTGGAGCAAGCCAAAACTCCTAGAAATTCGTTTAATCGGTTTAATTTAAATTTGATCGTTTATTGCCGTAACTCGCACAGATGATCGAATTGGCTTTCGAAACCTATTCCATTGTGTCCAGAATGCGGGATAAACCCTAGAAACGCCGGTCACCGCGCGAGATTTGGAGTTCGAAAAATCCGGAATGAATAGGGTTCGTCAGAATTTCTATATGAGCATGATATTATCTTCATTTTTCAAAATTAAGAAAACCCTACGGTTTGTTTACAGCCACCGCCCCTTACAATGGCCAATGGCCGAAATTCTCCCATGTTCTTCCTCGTTTTTCTCTCTATCCACACAATTTTAGCCAAATGTTCACACTAGGGAATCGAAGAACTCGTCGACCTCTATAGATTCAACGGTCAAGATCGCGATTGGAGCTACGGGTTGGCGAGGGTCTGGGTTTAAATGCGTACGTTTGGGCACGATTTTCGAGAATCTAGGGGTGGCCGAGCCTGGCTGTGCTCTGGCCGGTGGTAGGAGTCGCGAAGGCCTTCGTGGTGATGGTCATTGATCGACTTGAAAACGTACGTGGTGGCCGCGACATGAAACCCTAAGTAACGACGTGAGTGGGTTCTTGCGACCTGGAGAGAAAAGCGTGAGGGGAGAAGAAACGTGGAGCGGCCTGGATTGCTTGGAAATGAAATCAACGTCCTGGGTTGTCCATGGTTATATTAATAGTAAAGGTTGTTAATTTTTGTATTATAATTCGTATTGAACTTTGTAAATTCATATCTCATCCATACGAGGTCGGAATTTGACGAAACAAGAAGCGTCGGAATCGCAGAGACGAGAGCTATGCTATAGTGCAAATTCAGGAGTATTTGGAGCTCGTTAAAATTTTGGGTCAAATTGAACGTCGTTCGATTTGCTTTGAAATTGAAAATCAAGGTGAGTGTTTTATAACGCTCACAACGTATTGAATATCTTTATGGTAGTTAAGTTTAATATTATGAAGTGATATGAAATTTTATTTGTCGTTGTTTGATAAAATTTAATTGTCATATAGATTGTCATTTGAATTAACCGTTGAAAATTAAATTGACAGTTAAATTGAAATTAAAATTGAATTGCGATTAAATTACCTGACTTGATAACTATGAAATTGCCATGAATTGTATTGTCTATTGGATGATGTATTTAGATGGATGCTATTGGTTGATATTTAAATGTTTAGATGTTTATTTGCTTATATATATCCTGTTAGGCATACATATGAAATTGTGATTTGATTTAAGTGATATATATTCATCCCTGACATTTAATTGAAATAAATAATTACTTGGCCATAGGATAGAAAATTATATACGGACACCGAATTGGCTAAATTAATAATTTTTAAAATCGTCGATTTGAAATTTATTTAAATGTTTGGTTTAAAAGTTATAAATAGAATTCAATTTATAGAAGTCAAATTTATCGAAAAATTGAGTTTGGAATGTTGAAATAAATTTTGGTTAAAAGAAATTGTTAAATAATTAAAGTGGAGACTTTGGAAATTTAAAATTGGGATATGATATAATTTCGAAAATTTATTTGTTTTAAAGATTGAACATTATTTCGAGCTTTGAGTATTACTAAGTAAAAGTGATATAAAAATGATATTTTGAAATTGAGCTTGAAATTGAATCATATTTGAAATTTGGATTTAAATTTGAATATTGAAGGATAATTTTGTTAAGTGTTATAAATTGATATTTTGAAATCAAGCTCCAAATCGATATAAATTGAAATTGAATTAATTGAAGGTGAATGTAAAATTGGATTAATTTGAAGTCAAAGTAGACATTGATTTGAATTGAAATCGAAATTGAATCGGTAGAATGGAAATTGAAATTGATTTGAATTGGGAAGTTATAATTGAAATGGACTGGTTTTGAACCTGTTTTATTTTGTTTTCCAAATTACTCTGTTATATAAACCATTTTTGAATACTTGAACTATTTTAATCTATTTTAAATCTACTTAACCCAATTTAAATTATTTTAAACTAATTTATCAATTTTAAATCCATTTTAAGATTTTATGCATTTTAACCATTTTAATTATTTAAAACTACTTTTAAACTACTTAAAACTATTTTCTAAAAATTCAAGCTGGTCAATAAGGTGAAATGTTTATATTTAAATCTTGAATCTAAATACGAATTGGGTTAAATGAAGTTGCAACCTAAATTGAAATTCGAAATGATTTTGAAATCGAAATGAGATGTTGATGCGAAAAATGATTTTTGAAACGGAATCTTACATTTGAATAGATACAATGATATTTGAAATGGATTTAATTTTTGAAGTGAATTTGATATTTTGATATCAAATTATGAATCGATTTGAAATGTAAAAGAGCCATCGGTGTAATAATACGTAGTTATTAAAGAGACCGGGATCGGATATGGACATATTCTCTGTCGATACCGAAAACTACTTTAATAACTATTATACGCGGAGTGTTGATCCAGAATGAAGTGGATGGTTTGGTGAACGCGTTGACTGAAGAAAGAGAATGATTATTGGATAACCCCTGACATGACTAAAACAGGAGCCGCGCCGGGCCATTGAGGTTCGCCACCTCTAGTGGACACACTTCTTCGATACCATATCTATTACATTTGTGATTCGATTTTGGTGCACCCCTTGATTTGGGAGTGTTGTTTCGCGGTGTTGGGGTAGCTGTTGGCTATGCTCAACATCAGTCCGGATCACGCAACTACTAGTATCCTAGTTGGTATCGCCTCATGTACCTTGTCATACTGATTATCCTATTCGCGACCACTACGTTATGTTTTGTGTTATACCTATGGGGTAGCCTCTTATAACCACCAGTTTACGGTGGGGCTTACGGTGCTGTATAGACTATGGCATTATAAAAATGTGTTAAGGGGGATCATGGTAATGCCTTAACGCTATTTTGATACTTTATATTACTGATAGGCATTATCTACTTAGCGTACATTACTACATAGTAGATAGTTTAACGGACCCTTAAGAGATGGAAAATCCCTTAACATCTCTTGAGTTATTGCATGCATGTTGACACTGGATATGAGATGTCAAATCCCGTAAACATCTCTAACGCCGTTACACTCATATTTATTTACGATTGATTTAACTTTCATAAGGATATTTTTGTCCTGACTCTAGTGTTTTGTCTTTTCGTTACGCTCGGGTCAGTCCTGAGTTTTTCAGATTTTTGAAGATCTATTCTGGAGGACGAAGACGAAGATTTGGTATACTATTATTACCCTTGCATCATGCTATCTGTTGCATTATTTTAATTGTTCTGTTGTATATGTATAACTCTGATAAATGTTGTATAAATAATTATCAAAGTATAGTAAACAGCTTCATGAGCTGTTTATTTGGCTATTATATTTTATCGTTCCGCTGCGAGATCCTGTGTTGTTTCTTTTCCTTTATTTCTCTTTCTTTTCTTTTCTTATTTACCCCAATAACCATCTGCCCTTTTGAATGGTTTGGAATCGGCATGTGTATTTGATCGTCGGTTTAAACTGTCCAAAAAGGCGGGTCGTTACAGTTGGTATCAGAGCTTTGGTTTAGCGATAACCCTAGCTTTGTGGGGTCTGACTCTTTATAAATAGGGTAGTAATACCCTATGATGAGTCGCTCAGTGTATACATATGAGAAAGCGTATTTGTTAGTGATATAAAATGTTTTATATTGTGTCAGTTGATTTGTTGAGTGGCTTATGGATTCTGGTCACTACGAGTAATTAACGTCATTGATAGGGATCTCTAAACACTCGAACCGAACAATTCGACATAGTATTGTTTTGAAATTGGGTAAATGAAATAATTTTGCCCTAATTATATTTTGTATATAAGGAATTTATTTTCAAAAATTATTGTGATCTATCTAGCTTATTTGGTTGTTGGAAACGATAATATTGATTGTTATTATTAATTGGATATTGTGTATTAATAAATAAGGTTTATTGAAAAATAAACAATAATAAAACACTTGTGAAATGTTTTAAGAAAGAAAATCCTATAAGAATGTTTTATAAAGGTGACTTATAAATTAAAATAGATTTAAATTGGAAAATGTTGAATTTAAGACCCGGAGATTTTGAAAAATGGTTCTCAAAGTTTGAAGAAATATATAATAATATTAGTTGGAAATTGTTTATGAAAATATTTTGAAAGGATTTTTAAAAGGAAGGAATGAATTCAGTACTCCTCTCTTCTATCGCTGGAAAATAATTTCGGTGATGACTGCGCAGCATCATCGATGTTCATTTTCGAATCGCAAAGTGGGGGAGACTTCTAAGAAGCTTTGCTTTTCTTTGAAATTATTTTGGGTAAATGGGTTTTGGTTTAAACTCCGAAGGTATGATTTGATATATTAAAGATATAAGTGTATATGTTTATTTCAAATGATTTGAAAAGAACCGGGCATTTAAATTTTTAAGTTCGTTTAATTAATTATTTTCAAATTATTTGAATGAAAAGTGAATAACCATAATTTATAAAATAAGAGGATTAAGATATCTAAGCTATTGTTTGGGAAACCTTTAAAGTTGAAAGGTAAAGAAGATTTAAATAAATCAAATTTGTGAACATTCTAATTAAGTAAAATGAAATTCTATAAATTTGTATAATACCAAATTTGCATTCTAATAACATATAATATGACTTACCAAATGTTAAAAAAGTTAAAATGATGTTTTGGACATGTAATGAGATATTATACAAATAAACAGAACCTGAAAGTAATTGAAATATACAAGTAAGGAAAACATAAAAGGAATTAAAATGTACATAAATGGAAAATTTTGATTGTGATAAAAATTAGATATACTTAAATATAGCATGAAATGATGAATGGATAAATGGAACAAGAAAGTGAATTTAAGAAAGAAGATAAATTCGTATTATATCTTTGTAAATTGGTTATAGAAAATAAATATAAATTACAAAGGGATTGGAAAAAAAAATTTGTAACCTTTAAGATAACTGTAAACTAAGAAAAGTCATTTATGAGAGGTTAGACTTTTATAGGATGATTAATAAACTAAAGTGCCGGTTAATAAAATGTTCCATAAATAAATTTGTTATTAAATAAAATAACGAAATTGAATTTAATTAAATTATGTAGAATGTTTAAATGGCAAATTCTTTGATATGATGTTCAAGAAAAGATAATGTTAAAAAAATGCTATATAAAGAAATGAATATATTAACTGAATAATGGATTGTGAGTAATTAAGTGAGAAAAAAATAGAATAATTTAATATAGATAACTTGGATAGAAATCCATTGGAAGGTAATACGTGAGATTGTATGTATATTATTTTATTCGCATAACGATTTGATCCAAATTCGAGCACAAAATTTCGAGATGATATATATCGATCCAAGTTAGGATTTTTCACTCGATTTTCGATGGCGAACCCTTGAAATGGATTTTTAATTTGATTCTGGAATTCTCTATCATAGTATATGGCTATGCAAGGAGAGTAATAGTTTCTAATCAAGGAACCAAATATGAGTCTGCACTAGAGAGTCGGGAGAACGATACTAGTTGGAAGTGAAATTGTGTGATCGAATAAGCGATTAGATTGATATTGCTCACGGATGATATATGTACGGCTTACGAACTTAATTAAAGTTAATATTGGAAATTTAAGATGCCAAATATAAAATGATTCTTTTAAAATTATATAACAGGATATATATATAAAAGAGATAAACCAAATTGAATGTAAAATTAATAAATTGGTTATGTTGGGTATGATTTGGTTGTCATATGATTGTTTGTTGATTGTATATAATTCATTAAGTGTTAATGAAATTGAAAGCTATAAATCATTGAAATCAAATTAGAAGTTAAATGAATTTAATTTGATTCAAATTGGAAGTGAACTAATGTAAATATAAATTAGTTAATGTTAACTAATTGAATTGAGAATGAATGTTAGTAAAATCCAACGTTAATGAATCAACTGTGATTAAAATTGAAACCCAAGTCAATAAATATTAATGAGAAGTGAATTTATATTGATTTGTTATGGATTCGTTGGATGATAGTTGGATGATAATTGATTTGTTGGATGCATTTGTTGTTTGTTGCATTTTCTATGTTAGCACATGTAGTTGTTATGTTTCTATATGATGTATATTGATATTATTTTCATATATGCATGTTTCTCATGGTTTGTTGAGAGTTTAGTAGGTGCGGATTGCGCTTGCTTTGCATTTGGAGCTCGCTTTCGCGCTATATTAGCCGTATATGCTCGCTAATAATATATAAGGTACATATCTCGGATTACATACCGTACTTTTACACTTTTTTCCCTGCGGGATGCCTCATCACTTGATGAGATGTATATTTGTGATATATATACTGTCATTTTTTTCCGATCGAGCCGCGCAAAGGAGACTCTGCCGAAATTTTCCGTAAATCCGGGCGTTAGAAATTTTTTCAAGTTTTGAATTTTTTTTTATAACTTGTTTTGATAACAAACTTTTAAAGTTGGAAAGCCGTTCGGAGTAACTTAGTGAAAGCGTAGTTATGACTTTATAAATGGAATTACATTGTTTTATAAGTTGGTAACTTTGAATAAAATATATCTAATGTTGAATTCTATACTTAGTTCCTTTTCCCTTCTTTTTCCTTTTTGGGGATGAAAAATTTTGAGTGGGGGAGAGTGTAAGGACCCGTAAATTTCCGATAATTAAAATAGCTAATTTAATAAGATTTCGCAGTCTAATGTTAGAAAAAAAATTATTAATTCGTTTGGAATAATAATAACTAGAATGAAATGCAACAAATTTTTTCTAAGTTAATTATTTTTGAATTGAATGGAATCCCAAATCAATTGAAATAATATGTAGTCAAAAGGTAATTGAATGAATTTGTATTGTATAGGTAATTGTGACACTTGGTTGTAAATAATAAACTTATAAGTAATTAAAAGTTAACGGTGATAATTATTTAAGTTACCTATTCATTTAGTTAGTCTAATTGAATTTGTGAACCAATTGCAATTGAAATGAAAGTTTATATATTAGTTGAGTGCATTATCTCTAACTGTAGTTAAATAATAATGTGGAATTCATTTGATGTAATATAGTAAATCGACTGATAATGAAATTTTTATTTAAAAATCCAATATAGAAATCCGTCAAATATTGAACAATTAAATTGTTTAAATTCAATATTTGGAATTTATTGAATAATTGAATAACGGAATTTGAATGACCGTTTTAATGAAAATGGTTGTTCTATAATTTGAATTTGTTAAATTTTATAAGTTCGTTTTGAATATTTCAAAAGATAGTTATTTAAGAACAATCAAATTTAACTAAATTTAATATTACGAATGTTTGAATAATTAAATTCCGAATTTGATATGATTAATTTGATATTGAAATTTAATATATGAAAATAGAGTGAATAATTGAAATTTGATTTAATACGATTCAAATTGGTTTCCAAAGTGTATGTAAGTTATATTGGGATTATAATAGAGTTGATAAGATTTTAAAAATTGGAATTTATTGGATAATTGAATAACGGGTTTAATATGATTAAAAATGATTTTTAAAATTTTATTTTATCATATTAAAGTTAGAATGATGTTGTAGAACTTTTAAAATCGAATTAAAAGTAAATTTGTGAAAATTGAATATTTTAATATTAAATTGACGAGTTAAAATAGCCATTTTTCAAACAGTCTCGGATTTCGACGAAACTAGTTTCATCAGATCCGTAATGTCGTATTATTGTAAGGTTTGAAATTTCGCGTCAATCGGATTTACCGTTTGTCCGAGGCAAGCCAAAACGCCTAGAAATTCGTTTAATCGGTTTAATTTAAATTTGATCGTTTATTGCCGTAACTCGCACAGATGATCGAATTGGCTTCCGAAACCTATTCCATTGTTTCCAGAACGTGGGATAAACCCTAGAAACGCCGGTCACCGCGTGAGATTTGGAGTTTGAAAAATCCGGAATGAATATGGTTCGTTAGAATTTTTATATGAGCACGATATTATCTTCATTTTTCAAAATTAAAAAAACCCTAGGGTTTGTTTGCAGCCGCTGCCACTTACAATAGCCAATGGCCGAAATGCTCCCATGTTCTTCCTCGTTTTTCTCTCTATCCACACAATTTTAGCCAAATGTTCCAACTAGGGAATCGAAGAACTCGTCGACCTCCATAGATTCAACGGTCAAGATCGCGATTAGAGCTACGGGTTGGCGAGGGTTTGGGTTTAAATGCGTGCGTTTGGGCATGATTTTCAAGCATCTAGGGGTGGCCGAGCCTGGCCGTGCTCTGGCCGGTGGTAGGAGTCGCGAAGGCCTTCGTGGTGATGGTCATTGATCGACTTGAAAATGTACGTGGTGGCCGCGACATGAAACCCTAAGTAACGACGTGAGTGGGTTCTTGCGACCTGGAGAGAAAAGCGTGAGGGGAGAAGAAACGTGGAGCGGCCTGGATTGCTTGGAAATGAAATCAACGGCCTGGGTTGTCCAAGGTTATATTAATAGTAAAGGTTGTTAATTTTTGTATTAAAATTCGTATAGAACTTTGTAAATTCATATCTCATCCATACGAGGTCGGAATCTGACGAAACAAGAAGCGCCGGAATCGCAGAGACGAGAGCTACGATGCAGTGCAGATTCAGGAGTATTTGGATCTCGTTAAAATTTTGGGTCAAATTGAACGTCGTTCGATTTGCTTTGAAATTGAAAATCAAGGTGAGTGTTTTATAACGCTCACAACGTACTGAATAGCTTTATGGTAGTTAAGTTTAATATTATGAAGTGATATGAAATTTTATTTGTCGTTGTTTGATAAAATTTAATTGTCATATAGATTGTCATTTGAATTAACCTTTGAAAATTAAATTGACAGTTAAATTGAAATTAAAATTGAATTGCGATTAAATTACCTGACATTGATAACTATGAAATTGCCATGAATTGTATTCTCTATTGGATGATGTATTTCGATGGATGCTATTGGTTGATATTTAAATGTTTGGATGTTTATTTGCTTATATATATCCTGTTAGGCATACATATGAAACTGTGATTTGATTTAAGTGATATATATTCATCCCTGACATTTAATTGAAATAAATAATTACTTGGTCATAGAATAGAAAATTATATACGGACACCGAATTGGCTAAATTAATAATTTTTATAATCGTCGATTTGAAATTTATTTAAATGTTTGGTTTAAAAGTTATAAATAGAAATCAATTTATAGAAATCGAATTTATCGAAAAATTGAGTTTGGAATGTTGAAATAAATTTTGGTTAAAAGAAATTGTTAAACAATTAAAGTGGAGACTTTGGAAATTTAAAATTGGGATACGATTGAATTTTGAAAATTTATTTGTTTTAAAGATTGAACATTATTTCGAGCTTTGAGTATTACTAAGTAAAAGTGATATAAAAATGATATTTTGAAATTGAGCTTGAAATTGAATCATATTTGAAATTTGGATTTAAATTTGAATATTGAAGGATAATTTTGTTAAGTGTTATAAATTGATATTTTGAAAATCAAGCTCCAAATCGATATAAATTGAAATTGAATTAATTGAAGGTGAATGTAAAATTGGATTAATTTGAAGTCAAAGTAGATATTGATTTGAATTGAAATCGAAATTGAATCGGTAGAATGAAAATTGAAATTGATTTGAATTGGGAAGTTATAATTGAAATGGACTGGTTTTGAAGCTGTTTTATTTTGTTTTCCAAATTACTCTGTTATATAAACCATTTTTGAATACTTGAACTATTTTAATGTAACGAACCGTAAATTTAACCGGTTTTAATAACGTTACTAATTGAAATTTGTAAAATTTTAAACGATAAAATTTTGAAATATAAATTTGATATTTGGAATGTGTCTAGTTAAACGTAGCATCTGGTAAATTTTCGTCCAAAAATATGAAAGTTTATTTCGTGCGTAAAATTACTTCAATTTAATTAGTTAAAAAGCGATGAAAATAAAATGTTTTCAAAACCAAAATATTTTTACATAGAAAAATTCTAAAGCATCTTTTATGCAAGTTGTCAGTTTGTAGTTTTTTCAAACTCGGACATCTTTGGCTCTGTCGATCTTATTTTTCTACGACATTTATGCATTTTCCGCTAGTAGAAATTTCGAATTTTTATAATTCGATCATACCACCGATATCTGTATACCGTTTTGATCGTCTTGTCGTGCTGATCTCTGCGGTATATTTATTCCGTATTTTGAGTCTGTTACATAGTGGAATCCGAGAAAAATGATCTTTGTGTCGGTACCGAATCCATGACCTTCCATTTCTTTTACGTTTCAAACTTTGAATTGTGACCGCCAAACATCGAATAAATTGCTATAATTATAATTTTTTTTCGAATCAACGCTTAACCATTGACATTCCATACCCGTGTTGGAAATCAAACGCATTAATTTGGATACGTTGCTTTAGCCAAGGAAGTAACTTTCTCTCTCTGCCTGCTAGTCTTCTACTCTTCTTTCTAGTACTAAAGAATAAACATAATCTTTGTATATTTCCCTGAACCTAAGCATTCATCTTCTCAGTTTGTTTCTTTACGCTTCTGCATTTTTTCCCCTTCCAATACATCACGTGCCCGCGCCACCAACCTTTCCCACTAGAGAACCCAAGCCGAGCCCAAACTTCAGCCCTGATCTCTTGCTTCACCTCCGCCCATACCCGTCCTCTCCGTCTCTCTACTACTCACGCTTGGATTCGACTGACCTCTCCTCCCTCGACTGAAGCGGCTCGGCCTCTACCCGTCTACAGCCGTATCCACCACCTTACATCTGTTCTCCGACACTAGTTCAACCGAAACACTCCCCTTGCCATGCCGAACCGCCACCACCACGCAACTCATACCCCACGTCTTGACAACCGACCTCTTCCACTCGCAGCAGCCTTGGCCCTTCTTATCTGCCGTTCTCTTTTTTTTTATTTCATAAAGGTAATGAAATGTTGTTAGATATATAAGTTATTGAATACATATTATATGTCCAGTATTGCATGTTTTTACAAAGTTGATATTTTGTTTATATAGAGTTTTTTTTAAAGAATTATATATATATTGGGTTAGAGATATAATAAGTATGCAAGTTTGTAGTGGTTTATATAGGCTTATATTTGAGTTGTGTGGTCTGTTGCCACAAAGTAAAGGTTTGCATAAGTTATCTGAAATATATACGTCATACTTGAAGTATAAATTTTACTTGTTTAAGTACTGGGTTATATGACTTATGTTTAGTCTTTTAGGGTACGCACATAGTTTTTTTAGTTAGTATTTAATATAAAATATAACTTACTAGGTTTTAATATGCTGTTTAATAGCATATGAAGTTGACAGTACATATTTTCTTATAGTTGATTGTGTCCAACTAGTCGCTTGTGGATATTGGATATGCGTGTTAGTTATATAACGTCAGGGTTATTATCAACTTGTTATATATATATATTTGGTTATAAATATATTTTTTGCATAAAGATTGTTTATAGTATAATATATTGGTTACAATTCCCATATTAGTATATTGATAGTATATGAATAATATGTAAACTGTATATGTCAGTTAAGTATATTTGATGTTATAAAATGTGGAAATTTCGTCGCGTACATAATATTATATTATATTCATTCTAGTATTATGCTTTATCATATTATATTATATTATAGTACATCATCTAATTATAAAAATGCAGATGTTGGTAGTTTTACAAAGTCGGTTGGGTAAGTTGCATATGTTGGCGTGCATAGTTTGATTTGAAGCTCTGTTAGTTTATTCATAAAGTATGCATGAGTTGATTTATGGCACATAAAAAGAATGAATCTGGATATATGTGTAAGGCAAGTTTGCTTATGTGTGGACTTGTATATAGGTTAGTATATGTGTTGATTGTTATATTTAATGTTGCATATTTGTTTATGTACTATTTTGGATTTAAGTGATTTTATAAATGTAAAATTTTGAAATAAATGTTGTTTTAAATTTATTATATGGTGTTGATATTTTATCAGTTCACAACTTTTGGCGTTGGTCGAATATATGAGGCATTGAAATTAAAATATTTATTTTGATTTATATATACGTGCTTTAAATGGATATTGACTTTTAACAAATTCACTTATACCAATTATCTTTATCTATCCGGTTCTAATTTGATTCCGTCGATTTCTGTTACCAGCTTTGTCCGTCGGGCCTGTTTTCTCCATTGAATCGTATCTATCTAGCATTGCTTTGGAATTTGTAGCTCATTCCTTTTCAAATCTCTCTAGCCTCGAAAGGTGAGAAATTCACTCACGATTAATGTTCTTTTAATGATTAAATTTGATTTCAATTGAAACGACAATTGAAATATGTTGTTGTTAGTTGTTTACACTGCTATAATTGCTATTACCTGTATCTGTTCACCTATGACATCTGACACCATTATCTGTTAATTGTTATGCGATGTTAATACAGTTTGATTGATAATTAATTGATTATTTGTTGTTTATATTGGATGTTAACTTGAAATGTATAAGTGGTAAATATTATGCGATTGAATTTGACGTAGGATAGTAAAAATTTGAATCGACAGATGTGTTGAACTTGATTAGTTAAATTTGAAAAGTGACCCCTTAAATGTTTAATTATTTGCAACGTAGAAAATAGTTAATTACCCTTGAACCATTTAAATTTATGTTGTATTAATTGATTTAAGTATGAAATTGAATAATTGATGTCAATTGACCGTATAAATATTGGTGTAATAATCTTTAATCTACATGAAATGATAGTGTAGATTCTAGAAATAATTATGTTAACTCACATAAATAACAATGTGAATTAATATGATTATTTCGGGATTATTTGAATTAATTATTGGATTGTTATTGTTTGTTGTTATTGCTTGTTTATTTACTTGACACCATACCAGTTATCACACTTCAAGTTCCCTTTGCTATGCTTTGATTTTTGTATTGAATTGGAATCGGGTTGAAATGATAAATACCAAATGAACTTGACTTAGGATAGAGAATTAAATACAATCCGATTGGTCAATAATTTGATTCAAAATTAAAATAACGATTTTATTCGAGCAAAGAATAAGTTTTGAAATGAAGTCGAAATTTGAATTTTTGAAAGGAAAATGTAAAGATTGAAATCTGAAACAAATATTAACGTAGTAAATTATGAAAGAACGTTGTTTGAATTTGATTATCTAATAATTAAATTTGGAATTATTAATAAATAATTTGAAATCGATAACAATTGAGTTTTGAAATTATTAAGTTTAAAATCATTTAATAATTAAATTTGAAATTATAATTAAGTTTGAAATTATAATTAAGCTCGAAATTATTAAGTTGAATTTATAATTAAGTTGAAATGATTTGACGATTAAGTTGAATTCATAATTAAGTGGAAATGATTTAATAATTAAGTTTGAATTTATAATTAAGTTTGAAATTATTAAGTTTTGAAATTTTTAATAATTATGTTTGAAATTATTTAATAATTGAAAAAGACTGAATTATTTGATAATTGAATAAAAATTTGAATTCTTTAATAAGAGAAATTGAACTTTTAAATAAGTGGATTCGAACTTCGTTAATAAATGAAATTGGGTTTCTTATTTAATTAAGCTTTGGAAAATTTAAGTAAGTTAATAAGTGAAATTGAACTTCTTGAACAAGTGAAATTGAGTTTCTTTATTTATTTGAGTTTTGAAATTCGTAAGTAAATGAATAAATGGGATTGAATTTCTTTAACAAGAAATAAAATGCGTTTTATTTAAATAAATATAAGACTTGAATTTAAGAATTTGATTTGACGAATTTAATATAATTGAATTTGAAGTTTGATATAATGAAGTTGAACTTAAGTGGTTGATTTAATGAATTGGAAATCTAATAGAATATGTTTTTGAAGGATAAATTTAACGTAACGAATATTGAATGAAATCGATAAATGAATTTGAAATTGATTTGAGTGTTAAATTAAATTAATTAAAATGATTTCGGAATGAAATTTTATTTACAAATTTGAATCGATATTTGAATTGTTTAAATAAAAGTTGAAATTAAATTATACGATTTTGAAATTGTAATTTGAAAATTTTGAAACGTAAATTATGAAATTTGATATTAAAAGACGAATGAAATGTTGGTTTACAAATTCTAATTGAAATTTAATTTGATTTGGTTTTGAAATATAGTAAACGACCAATCGGTGTAATAATAACGAAAGTTATTAAAGAAACCGAAATCGGTTATGGACATACTCTCTGTCTAAGCCGAAAACCACTTTAATAACTATACGCAGAGTGATGATCCAGAATGAAGTGGTTGGAATGATGTACGTGATGACTGAAGAAAGAGAACGATAATGGATAGCCTTGACACTTGTGTCAAATTGGAAATGACTAAAATCAGGAGCCGTGCCGGGCCAAATGGGGTTAGCTACCTCGAGTGAACACACTTCTTCGTAACTACCACTCATTACTTGTGATTGATTGGTGCACCCTCAGAACTTTAGGAGTGTTGTTTCGTGTTGTTGCGATCGTTGCGGCGATGCGTTCTCACCAGTCCGGATCAGGCAAATGGTAGTTTCACTACCTTGGGTATTGCCTCATGTGCCTTGTCATACTTGTATCCCTATATACGCGACCACTACGAATTTGTTTTGTGTTATACCTATGGAGTACTCCCTGATATCCCACTAGTTTACGGTGGAGTTTACAGTGCTGTATAGACTATAACGCTTATATAAAATGTGTTAAGGGTGATAATGGTGACGCCTTAACACTATTTTGATATTTTATATTACTGATAGACATTATCTATTTAGCGTATATTACTACATAGTAGATAGTTTAACGGATCCTTAGAGGATGGTGATTCCAAAATCCTTTGAGTTACTTGTATTTCGATTGCTATTTCACTTGAGTTGGATTTATTGATATGAGAATATTAATCCTGACTCGAGTGTTTTGTTTTTTGCTTTACGCTCGGGTCAGACTGAGTGGTTCAGCTTTTGAGACTCACCTTTGGAGTTAGAGCTTCGCCTGGAGATCCAGCTATTTATTCAGCTTTCAGAGGTTCAGTTGATTCCAGTGATGTATTTTATTCTTGTATTCGATTATTGTATTCGAGACTTTTGTTTTAATTTATTTTACTCTGATGTATTTTATATATTTATATAGTAGCTTCATGAACTACTATCTCTTTTACTTCCGCTGCATATTATTACTCCGTGTCTGTGATTCTGTGATTATTTATTTACTGTATATCTGAGTTTTGCCAAATTTAAATTAACAATTCGGTATTTTGAATTATTCAAGTCCGACATGTGCGGATGCGAATAGTCCAAAATAGCGGGTCGTTACAGTTGGTATCAGAGCTTTTGGTAGCTCTAGGCAGAACTTAGCATATATGCTAAATGTATTTACAGAATCACGCTCATTCGAGTTTCAATCTCTTTCTTTTGACTCAATTCCTTTGAATTTCGAAACGTTCCTTGCGGTTCCGAGATTCATTCTCGTCCCTCACTATTCGTCTTCTATAAATTCTGGAGCATCACATAACTCCACTTCGAATGGCACTTATAATGAATCGGCGGTCTCGCCAATATTCTAATTATTTGTAATGGGTGAAACTCCTTTACAATAGGCATTGATTTACCGAAAATTTCTGTATTCTCGGTTTACGATGCTATCTATTACCTACTATACCTGAATTCTCTATCTCTTGAGATCGAATGTTGATTTACATTGGAATTTTACATTGATCTTAATCTGGAAGTCACGGTCGACCCGGTTAAGGTTTCCCGTGAATTAAATAAACTTATCCATCTGCCGATTCCGCTAATTGAATTATCTTATCTTTTTTCGAACTTATTGTCAAATCAAAATTCACATTGATTTGATTTCCATCAAATTTGAATCTTTATACTTATTTTGAAATTCATTCATGTATCGTCGAGCGAGGAAGTGTATTTGTAAATTAAAATTGGAAATGTTATATATATATAGGTTGTGTTGTTTGATTTGTTGATGTTGATTTGGGTTTTCGATCGATTCGTCTGATCAACGCTATCGATAGGATTTCCAAAACACTTTAACAGAGCAAACCGACACAATATCGTTTTCAAATTTGTTAAACAAAATAATTTTGAATGATTATATTATATATAAGTATAAATTTTTCTGAAATTAAACTATTAATGAATTTGTTGTTAGAAATGATAATATCTGATTTCCATTTATTATTTTGTAAACCATTGACTATTGCAATATAAATAAATGAATTTATAAAACTTGTTTATAATTTGATTTTGAATTCAAATGGATTTAAATTAGAATTTGAGAATTTAATTTCCGGCGATTTCAAACTTTGATTTGAAAATTTTAAAGTGTATAGTACTTAAAGTATTTTCAAATAGAAACCATTTTCAGGAAATTTTAAATGTTTAATCAGCGCTCTTCTCTTTCTTACTGGAAAATAATTTCGGTGATGACGGCCGCATCATCGATATTCATCTTCGAGTTACGAAGTGGAGAGACCATTTTGTAGCCCTGCTACACTTTTGTTGGAAAAATAAATTGCTTTGAATTTCTAAAACTTGACTTGACTTATAATATATATTAAAATTTAAATTTGTTTTGATATATTATGTATGAATGTATATATATTTATTTTATCTCTAAATTATTGAAGTTTATCGGAATTTAATTCTTAAAATTTGGGTAAAAAGGCGATTTCAATTATAAATGAAATCAAAGTTTTGAATGAAAATTTAAGCCTGAATAATTGAATTAGAAATTTACCGGTATAATACTCAATTGCATTATTCATAACTTACCTAAATTTTCAAAAAGTTAATTATGTAATTGAATATTATACAATATAAATGATGTCAAAGGAACCTTTGTACCTAACATTAGTAAATGTGAAATCAAGTCAAATATAATGAAAACCTTGAATTTAAAAACACATTGTTGAATATAAATTGAAATTTATATGGTTTGGACCAATTGATTATTTTGTTTTTCACTCTATTTTCTTCCGGTTGTTTCTATTCTCCTACCTACTTCCTTTTTGAGGACGAAAAGTTTTGAGTGGGGGGAGAATGTAACGAACCGTAAATTTAACCGGTTTTAATAACGTTACTAATTGAAATTTGTAAAATTTTAAACGATAAAATTTTGAAATATAAATTTGATATTTAGAATGCGTCTAGTTAAACATAGCAACTAGTAAATTTTCGTCCGAAAATATGAAAGTTTATTTTGTGCGTAAAATTACTTCAATTTAATTAGTTAAAAAGCGATGAAAATAAAACGTTTTCAAAACCAAAATGTTTTTACATAGAAAAATTTCTAAATCATCTTTTGAGCAAGTTGTCAGTTTGTCGTTTTTCTAAATTCGGACATCTTTGGCTCTGTCGATCTTATTTTTCTACGATTTTTTTGCATTTTCCGCTAGTAGAAATTTCGAATTTTTATAATTCGATCATACCACCGATATCTGTATACCCTTTTGATCATCTTGTCGTGCTGATCTCTGCGGTATATTTATTCCGTATTTTGAGTCTGTTACATAGTGGAATCCGAGAAAAATGATCTTTGTGTCGGTACCGAATCCATGACCTTCCATTTCTTTTACGTTTCAAACTTTGAACTGTGACCGCCAAACATCAAATAAATTGCTATAATTATAATTTTTCCGAATCAACGCTTAACCATTGACATTCCATACCCGTGTTGGAAATCAAACGTATTAATTTGGATACGCTGCTTTTGCCAAGGAAGTAACTTTCTCTCTCTGCCTGCTAGTCTTCTATTCTTCTTTCCAGTACTAAAGAATAAACATAATCTTTGTATATTTCCCTGAACCTAAGAATTCATCTTCTCAGTTTGTTTCTTTACTCTTCTGCATTTTTTTCCCCTTCCAATACATCACGTGCTCGCACCACCGACCTTTGCCACTAGAGAACCCAAGCCGAGCCCAAACTTCAGCCCTGATCTCTTGCTTCACCTCCGCCCATACCCGTCCTCTCCGTCTCTCTACTACTCACGCTTGGATTCGACTGACCTCTCCTCCCTCGACTTAAGCGGCTCGGCCTCTACCCATCTGTAGCCGTATCCACCACCTTACATATGTTCTCCGACACTAGTTCAACCGAAACACTCCCCTTGCCATGCCGAACCGCCACCACCATGCAACTCATACCCAACGTCCTGACAACCGGCCTCTTCCACTCGCAGCAGCCCTTCTCATCTGCCGTTCTCTTTTTTTTTATTTCATAAAGGTAATGAAATGTTTTTAGATATATAAGTTATTAAATACAGATTATATGTCTAGTATTGCATGTTTTTACAAAGTTGATATTTTGTTTATATAGAGTTTTTTTTTTAAAGAATTATATATATATATATATATATATATATATATATATTGGGTTAGAGATATAATAAGTATGCGAGTTTGCAGTGGTTTATATAGGCTTATATTTGAGTTGTGTTGTCTGTTGCCACAAAGTAGAGGTTTACTTAAGTTATCTGAAATATATGCGTCATACTTGAAGTATAAATTTTACCTGTTTAAGTACTGGGTTATATGACTTATGTTTAGTCTTTATGGGTACGCACATAGTTTTTTTAGTTAGTATTTAATATAAAATATAACTTACTAGGCTTTAATATGCTGTTTAATAGCATATGAAGTTGACAGTACATATTTTCTTATAGTTGATTGTGTCCAACTAGTCGCTTGTGGATATTGGATATGTGTGTTAGTTATATAATGTTAGGGTTATTATCAACTTGTTATATATATATATTTGGTTATAAATATATTTTTGCATAAAGATTGTTTATAGTCTAATATATTGGTTACAATTCCCATATTAGTATATTGATAGTATATGAATAATATGTAAACTGTATATGTCAGTTAAGTATATTTGATGTTATAAAATGTGGAAATTTCGTCGCGTACATAATATAATATTATATTCATTCTAGTATTATGCTTTATCATATTATATTATATTATATTATAGTACATCATATAATTATAAAAAGCAGATGTTGGTAGTTTTACAAAGTCGGTTGGGTAAGTTGCATATGTTGGCGTGCATAGTTTGATTTGAAGCTCTGTTAGTTTATTCATAAAGTATGCATGAGTTGATTTATGGCACATAAGAAGAATGAATCTGGATATATGTGTTAGGCAAGTTTGCTTATGTGTGGACTTGTATATAGGTTAGTATATGTGTTGATTGTTATATTTAATGTTGCATATTTGTTTATATACTATTTTGGATTTAAGTGATTTTATAAATGTAAAATTTTGAAATAAATGTTGTTTTAAATTTATTATATGGTGTTGATATTTTATCAGTTCACAACTTTTGGCGTTGGTCGAATATATGAGGCATTGAAATTAAAATATTTATTTTGATTTATATATACGTGCTTTAAATGGATATTGACTTTTAACAAATTCACTTATACCAATTATTTTTATCTATCCGGTTCTAATTTGATTCCGTCGATTTCTGTTATCAGCTTTGTCCGTCGGGCCTGTTTTCTCCATTGAATCGTATCTATCTAGCATTGCTTTGGAATTCGTAGCTCATTCCTTTGTCAAATCTCTCTAGCCTCGAAATGTGAGAAATTCACTCACGATTAATGTTCTTTTATTTATTAAATTTGATTTCAATTGAAACGACAATTGAAATATGTTGCTGTTAGTTGTTTACACTGTTATAATTGCTATTACCTGTATCTGTTCACCTATGACATCTGACACCATTATCTGTTAATTGTTATACGATGTTAATACAGTTTGATTTATAATTGATTGATTGTTTGTTGTTTATATTGGATATTAACTTGAAATGTATAAGTGGTAAATATTATGCGATTGAATTCGACGTAGGATAGTAAAAATTTGAATCGACAGATGTGTTGAACTTGATTAGTTAAATTTGAAAAGTGACCCCTTAAATGTTTAATTATTTGCGACGTAGAAAATAGTTAATTACCCTTGAACCATTTAAATTTATGTTGAATTAATTTATTTAAGTATGAAATTGAATAATTGATGTCAATTGACCGTATAAATATTGGTGTAATAATCTTTAATCTACATGAAATGATAGTGTAGATTCTAGAAATAATTATGTTAACTCACACAAATTACAATGTGAATTAATACGATTATTTCGGGATTATTTGAATTAATTATTGGATTGTTATTGTTTGTTGTTATTGCTTGTTTATTTACTTGACACCATACCAGTTATCACACTTCAAGTTCCCTTTGCTATGCTTTGATTTTTGTATTGAATTGGAATCGGGTTGAAATGATAAATACCAAATGAACTTGACTTAGGATAGAGAATTAAATACAATCCGATTGGTCAATAATTTGATTCAAAATTAAAATAACGATTTTATTTGAGCAAAGAATAAGTTTTGAAATGAAGTCGGAATTTGAATTTTTGAAAGGAAAATGTAAAGATTGAAATCTGAAACAAATATTAACGTAGTAAATTATGAAAGAACGTTGTTTGAATTTGATTATCTAATAATTAAATTTGAAATTATTAAAAAATAATTTGAAATAGATAACAATTGAGTTTCGAAATTATTAGGTTTAAAATCATTTAATAATTAAATTTGAAATTATAATTAAGCTCGAAATTATTAAGTTGAATTTATAATTAAGTTGAAATGATTTGACGATTAAGTTGAATTCATAATTAAGTGGAAATGATTTAATAATTAAGTTTGAATTTATAATTAAGTTTGAAATTATTAAGTTTTGAAATTTTTAATAATTATGTTTGAAATTATTTAATAATTGAAAAAGACTGAATTATTTGATAATTGAATAAAAATTTGAATTCTTTAATAAGAGAAATTGAACTTTTAAATAAGTGGATTCGAACTTCGTTAATAAATGAAATTGGGTTTCTTATTTAATTAAGCTTTGGAAAATTTAAGTAAGTTAATAAGTGAAATTGAACTTCTTGAACAAGTGAAATTGAGTTTCTTTATTTATTTGAGTTTTGAAATTCGTAAGTAAATGAATAAATGGGATTGAATTTCTTTAACAAGAAATAAAATGCGTTTTATTTAAATAAATATAAGACTTGAATTTAAGAATTTGATTTGACGAATTTAATATAATTGAATTTGAAGTTTGATATAATGAAGTTGAACTTAAGTGGTTGATTTAATGAATTGGAAATCTAATAGAATATGTTTTTGAAGGATAAATTTAACGTAACGAATATTGAATGAAATCGATAAATGAATTTGAAATTGATTTGAGTGTTAAATTAAATTAATTAAAATGATTTCGGAATGAAATTTTATTTACAAATTTGAATCGATATTTGAATTGTTTAAATAAAAGTTGAAATTAAATTATACGATTTTGAAATTGTAATTTGAAAATTTTGAAACGTAAATTATGAAATTTGATATTAAAAGACGAATGAAATGTTGGTTTACAAATTCTAATTGAAATTTAATTTGATTTGGTTTTGAAATATAGTAAACGACCAATCGGTGTAATAATAACGAAAGTTATTAAAGAAACCGAAATCGGTTATGGACATACTCTCTGTCTAAGCCGAAAACCACTTTAATAACTATACGCAGAGTGATGATCCAGAATGAAGTGGTTGGAATGATGTACGTGATGACTGAAGAAAGAGAACGATAATGGATAGCCTTGACACTTGTGTCAAATTGGAAATGACTAAAATCAGGAGCCGTGCCTGGCCAAATGGGGTTAGCTACCTCGAGTGAACACACTTCTTCGTAACTACCACTCATTACTTGTGATTGATTGGTGCACCCTCAGAACTTCAGGAGTGTTGTTTCGTGTTGTTGCGATCGTTGCGGCGATGCGTTCTCACCAGTCCGGATCAGGCAAATGGTAGTTTCACTACCTTGGGTATTGCCTCATGTGCCTTGTCATACTTGTATCCCTATATACGCGACCACTACGAATTTGTTTTGTGTTATACCTATGGAGTACTCCCTGATATCCCACTAGTTTACGGTGGAGTTTACAGTGCTGTATAGACTATAACGCTTATATAAAATGTGTTAAAGGGGATAATGGTGACGCCTTAACACTATTTTGATATTTTATATTACTGATAGACATTATCTATTTAGCGTATATTACTACATAGTAGATAGTTTAACGGATCCTTAGAGGATGGTGATTCCAAAATCCTTTGAGTTACTTGTATTTCGATTGCTATTTCACTTGAGTTGGATTTATTGATATGAGAATATTAATCCTGACTCGAGTGTTTTGTTTTTTGCTTTACGCTCGGGTCAGACTGAGTGGTTCAGCTTTTGAGACTCACCTTTGGAGTTAGAGCTTCGCCTGGAGATCCAGCTATTTATTCAGCTTTCAGAGGTTCAGTTGATTCCAGTGATGTATTTGATTCTTGTATTCGATTATTTTTTCGAGACTTCTGTTGTAATTTATTTAACTCTGATGTATCTTATATATTTATATAGTAGCTTCATGAGGTACTATCTCTTTTACTTCCGCTGCATATTATTACTCTGTGTTTGTGATTTTGTGATTATTTATTTACTGTATATCTGAGTTTTGCCAAATTTAAATTAACAATTCGGTATTTTGAATTATTCAAGTCCGACATGGGCGGATGCGAATAGTCCAAAATAGCGGGTCGTTACATTTAATCTGTTTTAAATCTACTTAACCCAATTTAAATTATTTTAAACTAATTTATCTATTTTAAATCCATTTTAAGATTTTAAGCATTTTAACTATTTTAATTATAACTACTTTTAAACTACTTAAAACTATTTTCTAAAAATTCAAGCTGGTCAATAAGGTGATATGTTTATATTTAAATCTTGAATTTAAATACGAATTGGGTTAAATGAAGTTGCAACCTAAATTGAAATTCGAAATGATTTTGAAATCGAAATGAGATATTGATGCGAAAAATGATTTTTGAAACGGAATCTTTCATTTGAATAGATACGATGATATTTGAAATGAATTTTATTTTTGAAGCGAATATGATATTTTGATATCAAATTATGGATCGATTTGAAATGTAAAAGAGCCATCGGTGTAATAATACGTAGTTATTAAAGAGACCGGGATCAGATATAGACATACTCTCTGTCGATACCGAAAACCACTTTAATAACTATTATACGTGGAGTGTTGATCCAGAATGAAGTGGATGGTTTGGTGAATGCGTTGACTGAAGAAAGAGAACGATTATTGGATGACCCCTGACATGACTAAAACAGGAGCTGTGCCGGGTCATTGAGGTTCGCCACCTCTAGCGGACACACTTCTTCGATACCATATCTATTACATTTGTGATTCGATTTGGGTGCACCCCTTGATTTGGGAGTGTTGTTTCGCGGTGTTGGGGTAGCTGCTGGCTATGCTCAACATCAGTCCGGATCACGCAACTACTAGTATCCTAGTTGGTATCGCCTCATGTACCTTGTCATACTGATTATCCTATTCGCGACCACTACGTTATGTTTTGTGTTATACCTATGGGGTACCCTCTGATAACCACTAGTTTACGGTGGGGCTTACGGTGCTGTATAGACTATGGCATTATAAAAATGTGTTAAGGGGGATTATGGTAACGCCTTAACGCTATTTTGATACTTTATATTACTGATAGGCATTATCTACTTAGCGTACATTACTACATAGTAGATAGTTTAACGGATCCTTATGAGATGGAAAATCCCGTAACATCTCTTGAGTTATTGCACGCACGTTGACACTGGATATGAGATGTCAAATCCCGTAAACATCACTAACGCCGTTACACTCATATTTATTTACGATTGATTTAACTTTCATAAGGATATTTTAGTCCTCACTCGAGTGTTTTGTCTTTTCATTACTCTCGGGTCAGTCCTGAGTTTTTCAGATTTTTGAAGATCTATTCTGGAGGATGAAGACGAAGATTTGGTATACTATTACTATTATTACCCTTGCATCATGCTATCTGCTGCATTATTTTAATTGTTCTGTTGTATATGTATAACTCTGATAAATGTTGTATAAATAATTGTCAAAGTATAGTAAACAGCTTCATGAACTGTTTATTTGACTATTATATTTTATCGTTCCGCTGCGAGATTCTGTGTTGTTTCTTTTCCTTTATTTCTCTTTCTTTTATTTTCTTATTTACCCTAATAACCATCTGCCCTTTTGAATGGTTTGGAATCGGCATGTGTATTTGATCATCGGTTTAAACTGTCCAAAAAGGCGGGTCGTTACACATATGATATATATGTCTTTACACTTAACGACAGAGCCATTAGTTGGAAAAGTTTAAAACAATAGACGGTAGCTTATTCGATGATGGAGGTCGTGTATATCGCCCTCAATGAAGCAACTAATGAAGAAGTCGGTTGCATAATTTTTTAAGCGAGCTGGAAGTAATTCCCAATACAAAGAATCCTATGGAATTGTTATGTGATAACAACATGGAAATTCAGATCCTAAAGGAACCTAAAGTACACAAGAAGTCATGACATATTCTTCTGAAGTTCCACCTCAATAAAGAATTCATTGAGAAGAAAGATGTCATTATACAAAGGGTAGATACCAAGGACAACATAGCAGATCCATTTACTAAAGGTCATGCTCGGTCGGCTCTTGAGAAGCTAATTGAAGGGATATGAATGTGATTCCATAATTGTCTTCAAGTGCAAGTGGAAGATTAATAGAGTTAGGGGCATGCCCTAGGGGCAATATTATAATTTATTGTAAATTAATTAACTCAATAATCAATTCTTGTTCGTAATAAAGATGTTTTTCTTTCTATTAAATATGTTTTATATTGTGTTATATATAAGTAAATATTTAATTAAAATATATTTAACAGAAAATCCATAAATAGTTTGTTTGTGATAGTAATTACAAATAGTTGTAATCTGGAGTATTGTATCACAATATAATAAACACATCATTTTAAGTATTCCTAGTCAAGATACACTGAATCTGGATGTTGATGAATTTGTTGAGACTAGAATACATAACGCTTTATAAACGTTGGGCAGTGTATTACTCATGGCTGTTGGAGTACCAGAAGGACACATACTGATAGTTATTGGATAACTATGGAATGAGTCACTCGATAGTTTTCTATTGGTTAATATTACTAAGGTTAAACAGAAAATATCGACGTGACTAATTTACACAGTTCTCCTGACTTAAGAATATCGTGGATCTTCAATATAAAAGCTCCACTTTGATTATGGTCAAATCGTGGCACAATGTCTACCCAGTGAATATAGTTGGTTCGAGTGGAAGTATTGGAAGTGAAACACTATTTTAGAGATGATCTGTCTCCTCAGTTATATGAGGTTAGTATCAGAATTAACTGTAGTCAACTCAAAGTCAAATCTCCAGCCAAAGTAGTTCGGTTAAGAGTAATTGTTATTATTGAACCAAAGACTTTATGATTGGACTATTGAGTTGAATATGGATAATATTAGAATTTTGATCATTATCAAATTCCATAAGTCCAAAGTGATATAGTTTTGAGAAAGAGAATGGGTGTAAATAATTGTCACAACCGGGCAATGCTTAAAAAAGTAAAATTGGATTTTACCAAAACCAAGTAAGCAATAAATTTGACCAAAATGTCATATCACTTGTTAAACAACATGTGAACGTTAATATTTGAATAGTTTGATATTATTCACCAATCAAATTTACACCTAATGGGTCACACAACCAAAACAATGAATACTCCTTAACCAAACGATTTAATTAATTTGAATTGGTATAAATTAATATAATTAATTATTATTTATGAAATATTAATTACAATTTTTTTATTGATTTGATGAACAAATGATATTAAATATAATTATAATAGTTATAAATATATTGATCGATATACGATATCAATACACGTTAAATCGATTTAATTGCAAAATATTTTATTCGGGCTTTAAATGGGTTTTAAGCTCATATGTGGGTCTGCTTGGTTCGGCTCTAATAGGGTATGATGGGAAGCTATATGATTGCATCTTTGTGGGCTAAGTTTGTAGAGACAAGGCGAGGAGAATAGGTAAAAATTGAGATCCTAACTTTCATCCTTTTCTTTCTCTGTATAAACATCTCAACCCACACCTATTTCATACTTTTTGGAGCCTCCATATACATCTATTTCTGGTTGAACAATATGTCCCCTATCCTCTATCATTTCAAGCTCAAATAAAAGTAAAAATAGTTCTATTCGATAGTTGATGGTTATCGATTCAGAGACTAGCACTCTACTGGATTGGAAATCAGTTCAAGAAGTAAATCTCATCGTTTCAAGGTGTACTTACAAGCATTTGATATCAGTTATACTCCTATCAAATTTATGAATATTAATATTCACATATAAGGATTATATCATATATATTATGCTGTTAGTTAATTGATGATTCCAATATATAAATATATCATCACACCTAGATTGGTTGTATGTTTGTATATACTTTTATATTTATATAAAAAATTTAGTCATGTATACACCCATATGTAGCTCGGGTCAAATTAAAAAATACAATTTTTTATAAATAGTTTAATATACAATATATATAGTTTATAATTTAAACACTGCATCATACTTCATACAAAACATTGTTATATAATTTTATATACAATTTTTATCAAAATAATAATAATTTTATATATAATGTTTAATACGTATAATATTTTCAACAGAAACAAAAATATTTATATATATATTTATTCAAATAATATTTAAATAAGTTAATCATATAAAATAATTATATTAGTGTGTATATATATATTATATATTATGTTTTATATTTTATAAAATCAAATTAGTACACAACATACTCTTGGAAATATAAAAATAAACATTTTTTATAATTTAAAATATTTAATTATTGTCTGAAAATTAAAATTGATTCTAAAATTGATTTTTAATTTTAAAATTATGTACTAAATATTCAAAATTACAAAATATTATTCAAAAAATAAACAATATATATAATAAATATGTATTTAACTAGTTAGGCATATGGCTTTAATAATTGTTTTTCATTTTAAAATACATTTTAATGTAAATATCGTACGGATATTATTAAAAAATTATTTTTGAAACATATTTTAATTTTTAATTTTTTCCAGCATGCTCCGTCGCTTAATTTTTTCATTTTCCACTTTAACTATTTTTCATTTTACCAATTTTTTTTCAGTTTATTTGATCTTCTCTTCAATAAAACTATCAGTTCAGTCTCCTCATTATCTTCCTTATTTTCAATTTCCTTGTTCTCTTCTTTATCTTAAGCTTTGGCACTCTCTTTTAAAGTTCTTCTTATTTTTCTCTTCATTCTCATTTTCCTTTTTTCATTCTCCTCATCTTCACTTTATTGGGTTGATTTAAGAAATCCAATTTCATGTTGATGATCAAATCAGATTTTGTCTTGCCTTTTCTTGTTTTTAGCATTTGTACCATTGACTTTGGATTTTTCTTTTGAAGTATTCTACCTTTTCTTTGTGTTTTGTGTTCTTTTATTTTTCTACTTCTTCTTTATATTCATCTATCACTTTAAACCGTTGACTGATAATACATCAAAAGAAGGAACTTGAACCTGTACTCCTTCTTTATATCCCTCATTTGTTTATTGTTCTTCTCCGTTTTCAAATGTTTGGATATTGGATTTCATGACCTTCATACCAGTTTTCCATTTTTCTATGACCTATTTTCTCTTTTTCTTAATGCTCTTTCATTTTCTAGTTCTTTTTGGGAGTTCTCATGCTTGTCTTCTAAAACTTTGATGTAAATTTTGAGTGACAGATCTTGATTATCTGTATTCAAGAAGTCTTGGTTTTGCAATGGTTCTTGATTTTATCTTTTTTGAAAGAGCTAGTAGTATGCCCCAAGTGAAATTATTTAACTTATTACATATAATATTTCTCGTTCATAATGAAGGTGTTTGAATTTTGCAGTATGCTTTGTTATATTGTGATATAATGAACTAAGTAATTAATTTAAAGTATATTAATAAAATTTAATAAGAAAATCCTTAAATAAAATGTTATGTGATTGTAGTTGCAAATAGTTGTAACCATGAGTAATTAATCACAAAATAAAATAACATTTCATTTTAAATATTCATGGTCAAGATGTTTCGAGAAAGGATATCAATACATCTTTCGAGATCTTAGTACGCAATGCTCTCCAAATGTTGGAGAAATAACTTATTGATCGATAATAGCTAATTAACTATATAATTCTAACTAGTACATGCAGTTAATATACGCAACAGTAAAAAAATAAAGTATGATAAAAGCAATCACACCAGAGCTTTTTTTCTCCTGGTTCAGACACCCATCCTACGTCCAATTCCGAAGCTCCTTTGATTCTACTAATCAAATGCTCTCTCTTAACCCTGAGGAATAAGTTTACACCGGTGTCTAATTCTTCCAAGATAGGACTTCAACTCTTCATTAAAAGAGACAATTGCTTTGACAATTTTTGGGTGTCTAGTACATTGATTTTGTCTAGATAGTACACCCTTCTTATAATATCATTTGATGATAGTGATTTAAACATACATATTTAATGAAGTACAAAATTGTTTTTGAATTTTTATGATTTCATAGAGCACTTTGAGATGAGAAATCGGGGAGCAAGAGTTTAAATCGATATTATGAATTTGATCTCTATTTATAATGTTAGAAAGGTTTTGTTGAAGAGTTATGACCATTAAAATCATTGCATCCCTTAATTATTAACAGAAACAACCTTTCACCATCAAAACCGATCATTTAAAAAATAACCGTTTATTGTTACTCAGACGTCTAGCTATGCAACTCGTACGTCTAGTGTCATTTATTAAAAAATAGAATAAAAATATCTCAAACATTTGGTGTAAAAGCACTTAGATATCTGAACACACTTCATAAAGAATGCGTTCATTTTTACCTAAATTCAAACATATGGTTCAAACATTTGGTCTTATATTAATAAATCTAATGAAAAATTACTTAAACTTCTGATTTTATACCTTATATTTTTAGGAAATTTCTGAAAAAAGAATAGTTGTTTACGAGCTTGATTCAGATGTCTAGTTGGTTTGATCAGACGTCTGATGCCCTAATCAGATTATTGATCAAACTAATCAGACATCTAAATGGTGACGGAAAAATCAGATTTGTATTCCTTTGACATTTGAATAGAAAAGCCAGACGTTTGGATAGAAAACCAAGATGTTTGACTTTTTGTTCGGTTTGATCCTGAATTTAATTGTTAAAATTTCGCTATAGTCAGATCTTTGAATTTCAGAGTCAGACGTCTGACTCTCGACTACTTTGAAAGTTTTTTTTTTAAATTGCCGAGTCCAAAGTTCATTTTAAAATCAATTTAAAATGTTTGTGTGTGTGTCATCAAAGGATATTGCAAAAGTTTTTCTAGACTTGCAATACACAACGACTCTTCTGATAGTTGGTCTTCATTGATCGAGCTCAAGTGTAGTCGTTTTCCTTAGTCTTCATTATTGAAATTTCTTGTAATAATAAACTTGTGCAAAGGCATAGATATATATTATTGTCTCATCAAAACTCAAAAAACCAAGAATTAACATTCTCCTTATTTTTGATGATAACAACTATATATATATGCGAATTCAAACCTTTTACTACCTGTCTATATGCATGCTGATTTCTCCCCTTTTGGCATCATCAAAAACATAATAATAGAGGAGAAAATATGTTTTGGGAGAGTAAAAGAGCATGCACACATATGAAACAAGCAAAACTAACTTCATTCATCACAATCAAAATGTCAACATATCATGTTTACATGAACCAAATAACAACATAGTACTAAATGTTTAAATGAAAAACACGGACAAACAAATATTTCAATAACACTTCAAAACAAATTACACAAGCAAACACATCTTGAGGACGTGAATAAAGTACATAACGACAAAAGCAAATGCAAGCACCACCACACCATGAAGACACCAAGATCCCAAAATTCAAGACCACACAGACTTATCAAATGAAAATAGTGTTATATATGCAAAATTTAGTAATTGAGAGAGCGCTTTAATTTTTTTACTGTTATCCAAAGCTTTTTAATGCTGTTGATGTTCACTCTCTTCCTCTTCCTCTTCCTCTTCCTCTTCTTCATTATATTTATCTTCACTATCGCTCTCTTCTTCCTCTTTCAATTTATATTATTCATGTTGAGATGATTCTCTAGTTGGTGGAGAAAGTTGAGGAGATGGAGATTGGGGTTTACTTGAGAGTTTCTTCCAATTTATACCATAAATATATTTGATTCCGTAGGTTTCTTTCTAAACCCATTTAATCCTTGAAGAACTTTTGGACAATTATTTCTCAAGTTGAGGAAATGGATATTGTTTTATATTATTTTATAAGTAAAATATACTTGTTTTAATTATTTAATATAATAAGAAATTTATTTTGAAGTTTGGTTTACATGAATAAATAGTTTTGACAAAAACGTCAAAATGTGACCGGAAAACGTTTTGTCGAAAATCAACGTTTTGTTCAAAACAAGTTGCCGCAACGTTATCGCACCTTTGTTAACATATTTTAACATATATAATACACATATTAATAACTAAACATGTTTACTTTTACTAAATAAGATTATAAAACTTCTAAAAGTCATTAGTAAAAACAAGTAAGAATTAACAAAAGTAAGTAAGTTTAAGAAAGTCAAAATAAATATCAAATCCAAATCACATCAAAATTCAACAAAATAAGTACTTTTCTTTACTTAATCTTTAAGTGACTAAGACATAAAGTAAGGATGTGTAAGATGATGTTAAGTATTAAAAAAGCGGAGTATACTTTAGGTTGAAGTAAGGTTAGTTTGGTAATTTGGCAAGAGGTTATTTTGGTGAATTACCACTTCTTTCTTTTTCTATAAATACCCTCCTCCTTCTTCACTTTCATTCACATTTCTTCTTCTTCTTCTTTTCTCAAGCTTCTTCACCTTCTTCCTATCATATTTAATGGCTTCTAAGCCATAGGAAAAAAAATAGAAAAAAATAAATATTTATGAAATATTCAAAAGAAATCAATGTTCATTCTCTTAAAATCAAACTCATCTTTTCTCCATATTTTACCTCTTCTTCTCTCGGCCATAACTTCTTCAAACGAACCAAATACAAAGATATTTTTTCAAATCATGTATTTTTTAAGTGGCTACAAATTTCATGTTGATCACTTTGTCTCATTCTTAACTTAACCATGTCAAAAATCCACTTCTTTCCAATGCATTCTCCGGCCTAGCATTTAAGCCAGAGAATAGCCTATTCTATTTTATTTTGATCATAACTTGGTTATAACTGATCCAAATTAAGAAACGCTATTTTTCAAACTATATAAAATTCAAATGGCTATATTTTTTATGTTGATCAATTTTTTAGTTTTTAGGTTTGCTATACCTGAAACTCTATTCTTTGAAGTGCATTTTCGGACTTCATTTTTTTGTCAATTCAATAATACCTCTTCTTCATTCTATCATATCTCCCTCAAATCTACTTGGATTTAAGTGATTCTTTTTTCTAAATTGAAGAGAGATTAATTTTCAACAACTTTATAGTTTACAACTTTTCTGAATTTTGAGATTTAGATGGCCTAAAACTATATACAAGATAACCTATTTTTCGGATCAAAATCTTGGGAATTCAAGTTCAAAGTTCTACCGCTTCTTCTCTATACTTTCAGCCAACCTCCATCTCAAGCCTTGACCAAGCTATTGGAAGGGAGAGGGTATTGTTTTCTAGTGTTTAAATGGAGTATGGATTAATTAGTGAAGTGTTGGTTTATTAGAATGTTGGTAGGAAGTTTATCGCTTTGGTTTATGGTGAGAAACTCTATTTAACATCTCTATTTATACATACACACACACACACACACACACACACACACATATATACATGTTTGATGATGTGTTATGACTGCTATGGATGCTTATTTATGCTTTGATCATAAAGTATGGATTTTTTGATATGATTGTTAAATTGTTTGACCAAGTCACGGTAATACACATCGATAAACACAAAGGAAATCATTTTCCTTTTGAAAATAAAATGGCATATATGGAATGCTTAAACCTTTTAGAAGTAGTTTTAAAATGAGTTAGAAATGTTTTATAAATATTTAAAGGAATAAATAAAGAAAATCAAGATTTCATCTTGTATATTTTAAAATATGTCTAAATCAATTTCCTAGAAAAATCGTGTTAGTGCAGTTAAGTGACCATAATAGGAAATATGTTTAAATAAACATTTTCAACTATGGAAAAATATGGAATAAATTTGATAAATCTATTTATATAATTTATAAGAGATTTGAATTGGAAAATATGAATTTTCAAATATTAAAAAGTTGATTAAATCAAATAATCTTATATAGCGTTTTCCGCAGCAATTTTATGCTGCGAATTGTATAACCTTTTGTATATAAGTTTAAATGTAACGATTTTTCCCAGAATCAACTGTGAATGTTTTAAAAGGAAAATTAAGCATTTGAAAGATAATTTGGGTTCTTTATAATCAATTACAAAGTAAAGTTAATAACTGAGTATGCTGAAACGACTAGTACATTTGTCCTGCTTGTGAGATTTGAGAAGATAAAACAAGGTGTTTAACTAAGGTTAGGGATTGAGCAACCAGTGCCCTGAGCTTACCTGGCCTATGTTTTATTTTCTTAGGCGAGGGGTGGAATAGATCAAAAGGAAAGCTCGGATGCTCTAAAATAAAAAGATGGTATTAAATTTCCAAAATAAAAGAAGATTAGTATTATCCAAAATTTAAGCAATCTCCAAAATGAATAAATTACGTCTTGGATTGCACAAAGATAATCTTGTTATAGCTGGTATTAAAATCCAAGAGGGAGCTCGTCCTATTCGTGAAATTTAAAACGTGATTTCATCGTTATTCCGTCCATAACACTTATTGAATACAGAAATTGATGTTGAGTAAAATTAGAATGATTTTTACGATCCTACTTACTCAATAATGTTGCTAAGATTGATTTTAAGGTTTATCGTAAACGATGTCTTAAATAACATTGTTTTTGATCCACCTAAAAGTTAAGGAATTTGGATCGAGAGTTAAATGAGGGAAGTTGAAATATTATCTAAAGAAAAAATGAATTGCTTAGAATTACTCTAAGATAAAAAAAGAGATTTCGAAATCATCCATAAACCCCTTCAAACTAATTTTCAAAATAAAACATGTTGAAGACAAAGATATTCATGATGTAGGATTACTTGCCATTAGTCCCTAGAGGTGAAATTTACCATATTTTAAAAGGCAGTAGTACTCTGTTATGAAAATCTTTGATTTGCAAGAATATGATTTGAAGTTAAGAAAGAAATCTTTCATTAAGATTTAAATGATTTGGGAATATTTTTCCCAAGTTAAAAATTATAGCTTGAATATAAGAAATCTTTGATTAAGATTCAATGAATGATTTGGAAAAGTTTTCCTAAGTAAAAGAGAAAATGATTTGGAATTATTGCAAGATTTAAGAAAGGTTTAAATAAATCAAATGATTTAATAAACAAGGCTTATTGATTCAATATACTCTTGAATAGAAAATAGAATAAATCGAAAAGAATATATATATATATATATATATATCTGAGAAAGATATTTTATAAAAGATGAAGTAATTAATTGATGATTGATATCCACATATGAACTTAACATCTTTTAATTGGTAATTGGATTTCGAAGGAATCAGGGTCGGATTTGGGTGATTCCTATCCGAAAACCACTTCGAACCAATATATACGTTCGAAAGTGAAGACATGTTGAAGATGACGATTATTTAAGGCCGTGGATCTTCATGGCGCGAGGACTGCTTGTTGACATGCTCTGGGTAGCTCCCATTATAGAGTTATTTATAGGAGTGGTCTCCTCGTTGTGGAGATTTTTTCGGATTGCAAGGTCTACTCGCTACTAATGGTAGTAGGAGAGTGCATTCAGTTTGTCCTGTTCCGGGACAAATTGTATGAACTTTTTCTGACATTGCATTTCTAAAGATTACGTACAATTATTTTTACAAACGTACATCAATGGTGGCGGAGAAGAAAACTTCTCTTAGCTTAGCACCCTCCTTGAGATGTACGAGCTCAAAGGTTGTGTTTTTGTGGAAGGCAATTAATAGTCAATGGAAATGACAATGTGGCATTCAAAAAAGACGTGCTATGTGAAAATGTAATCGTTTACCTCAGGCATCATCACCCGAAAATGACAAAAATAGGGTAGAAGCAGCAAGGCTAAGTGGGTCGCTCCCAATTAGGAGATGTCATCATCCTTCCAGATTTACTCTATACATGTCTAAGTATGTGGTAATATACGAATCGCGTACCCGTTAAAGGTCGGTAATGAATAGGGTGATGACATATTCGGTACTATCCAGCGTGAGGGGTAGTCCAGTCTTGTGTTGGTTTAGGCGTTCAATATCTGGACCCTAGGTGCATCCCTCTAAAGGTGTACTGTTGGAAGGTAGTCCATTAACTTGTCATTTATATGGAATCCATTCCCTATTAAGTGCCTTCAGACTTGATTGTAGAACCTAGTATGCTGGAATTTAATAATGTAACAGCTTCGGCTAAGATTAATAAGTTTATTTGCAAATGTTTTCAAAGATATGTCATTAGAAATAATATCAAATATTTTGATATATAAAAGAGATTTAGTTATCATAAGGTAAAAACCCGTCCGTGATTATGTGTGGGCATGGTCTTATGAGATACTCTTTCTTTTCAAAGGATTTTATTCAAAGGCTGATATATGACGCTGTCATTTAAATTTTGAGTTTCTCACGTAGGTTTATCAAGCCTGATCTAGGTATTTTCAGTACTCGGCTCAGATCCAAGTAGTTTCAGGTAAGATGGTTGGAGTTTCCAGAGGAGAGCTGGAGATATTCATCTATGTATGGACGTATTCTATTATCCGCTTTGTTCAGTTGTTTGTTGTTTGTCAGCAATTGTAAGGGCATGTGTTTATAAATGTTTAAGCTGAATTTAGGTTGGACTTTGATATATGTATTTCAAAAGTTTTCTGCTGTAAAGATATGTGTTCAATGTTATATATTATTGCATTTGTGTGAGATTCTGTTCTGTCTTTATTTTCTTTTTTACCCTTTAAAGATCCGTTTATTCGTGCAATTTGAGTTGGACATGTGTGGTTTATTGTCGGCTACGGAAATTTGGGCCTTTACTATTTTTCTCAGATTTAATCAAAGGAGTGATTTTAGTGGTGCCGGTTAGTAGTTTAAATGATAACCAGGGAAATCATCTACTTTACAAAAGAATCCATGTAAAAATTTCATATTTTTTAATACTTAAATCAGTCCATTCTTGTTGGATCATTTTGAAGCCAAGTCTTGAGTTGCCCTTGAGAAACTATCGTAGGTTAAGAGGATGAAGACTCTCCTAGTTTTCTCTTCTTTGGATTTTTTGTTTTTGGAGGATTTGTGCCATTTTTGCTGATTTCTGGGATTAAGTTTTCCCTGAGATGAAAAGTGAAAAACGAAGATTAAAGATAAATTGGGGTAAATGATTGAATGAGTTAAAAATGAATGGGTAAGTGGGAAAATGTGGATGTTGACTTTGCTTAAAAATAAATTTTTAAAAGACTTTCTTAAACGGGGTTAGACATCTGATTAAAATTATCATATATCTAGTTTTCCTTAGATGTCTCATTATTTTTGTCAAACATCTGACCTTGTATAAATTTATATAAAAGTTTATACACATATACATTATTTATTATCGAATAGATACAATTTAATTTTTATTGATTGAATGGCCTAGGAAAATCATGGTATCCAGTAGGAGTGGTCGGAACCGTATTCGAGATAGGAGACTTTGTTGGATCAAATTTTTTAATCGATTTTCATGATTTACCGATGGAAAGCTTCCTTTACTACTAATGCTATTTCTAATATGTGTAATATCTCCCTATGATCAGAAATGATTATCTCCTATTGTTCTATTAATCTTTGTTGAGAGTTAAAATCGAGATTGTTGTGAGATCGTATCAACTATCAATCAAAAGATTTTTGGTTCTTTTTCTTTCTAGAGAGTATCCACTTAGTTCTTCTGATGATGAAGATGTTGTTTTAATAGACGAGGGGGAAATTTTTCTTGATGCCATTTTTATTTAAAGGAGAGAAAGGTTAAAATTTAAAGTGAGAAAGGAGAAGCTTAAAATAAACATGTTATTTTTAATTTGTTGATTGTTACTGTAGTTTCAATATGAAACATTAAATAAATGACTTTTTACTATGTGGTTAAAATTGGATTTTCTCATTATGTGAGAAAATTCCAAGTTTCCATCTTAAGTTTATAAAAATAATTTCACTAAGAGACTTTGTAAAAATATCTATAATTTGATTTTTGGTATTAACAAAATCTAACGTTATAGTTCGTTTTTCTCTATTGTCTCTTTAGAAATGGTATATAATATCAATGTATTTTGTTCCAAAATGGTTTATTGAAGTTTTTGAAAGATTTATTGCACCAATATTATCATAAAAATCAATGATTTTATTAAATTTACTTCAAAATCACGAAGTGTTTGCTGCATGTAGATTAGTTGAGCATATACCAAAGCAGTAGAAATATATTCTTCTTTCCATGTCGATAGTGAAACACAATTTTGTTTCTTACTAAACCATAAAACTAAAGACTTACTAATGAAGTGAAAAGTGATGCTCGTAAATTTTTTGATACATTTTGCAGCCTCCAAAATCAGCATCATTATGTGACAGTAATTCAAAAGGAATGCCTTTGGGATAGAAATGTTTGTAATCTTTGGTATTGGTCAAGTCACGTAAAATTCATTTCACTACTTGTAAATGTTATTCTTTAGGATTTGCTTGAAATCTAGCACTATGTTATAACCAAGTTTTCCACAGTCTTTGAATGGACTTAAGCGAGAGAATTGATAAACAAACAATGAAGAAATGACTTAACGACTTTGTAAAAATCAAAAGAATAATGATATAAAGTAAGTTAGAAGATTACAAAGGGATTGGAGCAAAGTGGACCACTCGATACAGAGAGGGACCAATTGATACCAATAGGTTTTTACTCCACTATAGACCTCAAAGACCACTTGTGCTTGAAGCACTACCTCAGGTGATTGTCATGAAGTGCTTTTCTCAAAGAATAGATAAGCAACTCTTAAGGATCTTTCGGAAGAAAGCAAAGAAAGCAGATATGAATAAAGCAGTATCAACAACTATCATAAATGACTCAATCTTCAAGGAAAAGTGTCTGGAACATAACAGATCAAAGATAGGAAGCAAAATAGGAGAAGAGGGGAAAACCTCCACTTAGAAAAACCTATCGCTACCAAGAGGAACCTCTCAATACCGAGTAGTTTTTATTAGAATATGAGCCCCGAAGCTCACTTCTGTATCCTTGGGCTTACATCTGGACTTCATATCTCGCAGGCCTCTGGTTCTACTAGACTATTTTTTCTATCAATAGCAAGCTACCTGCATGGAAAGTATTTTTGGACATTTTGACACTAGATTTTTCTTCTATCTTCTTCTTCCCTAAATACTCTAAACACTCTCAAATTTGAGATCTATTAGATTATGATCGGATTTGAATTATAATCATTGTATTCCAAAGAGAATCAATTAATAATAAGGATTAAGTGGACGTAGTCAGAGTATTTGCCGAACCACTAAAAAGTTATGTCTTTTCTACTACTTTTGCATTTATACCATTAGATCTATACATTTTTGGCGCTTTCTGTTGCTTTTGGGGGGCGTTTGTGCCATTGTTGTTGCAAACATACAAAAAAATGCTCATTATACTTTCAGGTCTACTAACAGTGAAAGAGAATAAGGACACTATCATATTTTCTATATAATTTTTAATCGATGTCCTTACCATTTCACCTTTATCCAAATAAAGACCAGTACTTATTGTAATTGGTTTACTAATAGTGTTTTCCATTCCGAAACATTTTGTTAAATATTTATAATATTTTTCTTGTTAAATAAAAATGCCATCTTTTAGTTATTTAATTTGTAATCCTAAAAATAAATAAGTTCGCCCACATATGACATTTCCAGTTCCTGTTCCAATATTTTAGCAAAATCATCACATATCATTTTATTGGTGGAACCAAATTTAGACGATTAAAGTATCATTTTTTTCCTTTTTAATAAATAAAGTGGTGTCATTTTACCAATTTCAGAAAACAAATTTAGAAGGAAATTTTTCAGTCTTTCTTGCCAACATGTGGTGCTTGTTTAACACCATAAAGGGATTTTTTTTTTAAGTTTAAAAACATGTTCTGAGAATTCTTCATGTACAAATAACGTTAGTTGTTCAACAAAGACATTTCCTTTAATATATCCATTTAAAAAATCATTTTTGAAATCCATTTTATATAAAGTTAGATTATGGTGACATGCATATGCTAAAAGCAAATGATTCCTTCCTCCTAATTGTAACCTTGAGCAACATGTCTAGCTTTACTGCATATAATATCTTCATTCTCATCAACCTTATTTTTATAGACCCATCTTGCACCAATAATAGATTAATTTTTGGTCTTGGTATGAGTTGCCAGACATTTTGTAACAACCCTGCTTTTGGCGATTACATGTAATATTGTGAATTTAAAATAAATAAATTAGAGAGATAAAAATTTGCTAAAATTGTTTATTTCAAATAAACAATGGATTTGGAATAAATAAAATTGACTTAAGATAGTTTGGTTGGATAGTTTGGTTGGTAATAAATTGTGAATAATGGTAATATGTTGATTTAGGGATTATTTAAAGTAAGTAGAGATAAAATAATTTAAATCAACATTATTTGTTGTAAATAAATATAAAATGTTGAAATAAAGTTTTAAAAAACTTTATTATGTTAGTTTGTAATAAAAATGAGCATTATATGGTTTTAATTTGATGAAATGCAATAATTTTGGAAATTATTGCCAAACGTTGAATTTTGTTAATTTTAATTAAACGTTTGAATTTAGTATGGATAATAATAAAAAATAAAAAAGTGGAATTTTATTTAAAAATAGTGTTAATAAGGTTTGTCATATTTAATTGTACAAGAAAATGATTTTTGTGTAAATTTTGGTGTTAATAATATTGCTTTATGTAATTAATGGTGTAAATTAACGTATTTAAATAAAATTAGAATTTCATGATGAAAAATAATTTTAAACGGCTAAAATATCTTTTATGTGTTGATAAAACATTTTGTTAAACATAAAGTGTGTTAATGTTATTTTATAAAGTTGAAATTACGAAAATATAAGTTGTTTTGTTTAAAATGTAATTGTTTTGGTGTATTAATGATAATTAGTGTATTAATCAAATTATTTTCTTATTGGGTTTAAGCCCAATTACAATCTTACCTAAGAGAAGCTTCTTCTCCTCAAACTTAGTTTTGTACGTACAGTAAAACTTACAACCAGAAGAAAAATTAGGAGTAAGCAACCTCTTTCAAAACTTAAACTCCAAATCTCCAAATCTCTTCAATCTTTTGTTGTTGCTAGTCAAATTAAAGCTATTTTTCACAAGTAATCACTGTATAAATAATTATATTCCATCAATTTCAGATTTTGAGAAAATTGATTGTCTGTAACTTCATTTTTCCTTCTTTGCATGTTTCTATTTTCTTCTTTTTCAGGTTTCTAACTCCAAATCAAGGCCAAAGTTTCCTCTTTGCTTGCTAAATCTGCTAATTTGCTGCAAATAAATCTTAATGCGAGTTTAAACACTCACTTTTCTAGTTTATTCAAGTTTTCATGTTCGTTTTTGGTTGTATTAGATGAATCTTTGGTTGAATTTGTGAATTTGAAAGATGATTTTTGGGTTTCTATGCTTGCTAAAAATGAATTAGAAAAATGCACAGAAGTAAAATAGTGATATCATGCAAGTTTCTAACCCGTTTGAGCTCATTCTTTTCGGTTTAGAAACTAGACTCAAGAAGAAACAACTTCTCTTTTGGTTGCATTTTGATTTGTGGAAATTTGATTGACTTAAAATAGAATTGAAAGTAAAAGTGCAACTCTGTCCTTAAAGAAAATTTCCCGAGTTTATACCTGTAATATATTTTACCATATCTTTTACATAGCTTATCCAAATTGGATAATTTTATAGGTTCTGGAAATCTTAGAAATTTTTCTACAAGTTTCATGTTTTGAGTTTTACGAAATTTTAAAGTTAAGTTAGTCAAAATTGCACTTCTTTCTTATTATCCCGAGAGCAAAGTGACAGTTTTATAATTTTAGACCTGAGAATTAAAATTACCATAACTTTTGACTCGAGCGTTCGAATTAGGTGGTTCTTTTTCTGTATTCTAGAATTGGCAATACTCTTAAACTTTCAAGTTTTATGATTTATCAAATTCCATGTTTTATAGGGGCTAAATGGCAGTTTAAGCCGCAACCTTGTCGTTATTTCAATCATTCACAGTTTTGTAATTTTAGACCTGAGAATTCAAATTGCCATAACTTTGACACGAGCTTCCGAATTAGATGTTTCTTTTTTTTACTTCTAGCTTTGGCAATACTCTTAAACTTTTATGTTTTATGATTTATAAAATTCTTGGTTCTACAGGGTCCAAGTGGCACTTTAAGCCGCTGCCCTGTCGTTATTTCAATTATTCACAGTTTTGTAATTTTACTCCCGAGAATTTAAATTGCCATAACTTTTGACTCGAGCGTCCGATTGAGATCTTTTCTGACTTCGAGCTGTAACAATCATCTTCAACTTTTATGTTTCATATTTTCTCAAATTCTAAGTTTAAAAGGGGCAAACTGGCAAAACTAGCCGCTAGCTTGAGTTCTTTTGCAATGTTTGGCATTTTCCGTTGAATTGTTTTTGAATTTGATGATTTCGAGCATTTTTTTGAGGTGGTTCTAAAAGACTGACTCCTACTAATAGAAAAGCCGACATTCACATCGATTCGCACTATGAATTGACGGTTTCATTTGGGTTTTATCGTATGTTAATTTTATTGAATTTTCGTCGATTTTTGCTGCTTCTGTGCACGTGTTTTCTAAACCGTTTTTGAAATGATTTTTTTAAAGTGGAAAAGCTTTCAAATTAAATGTTTTACAAAAATTTATAATTATTTTATATATATAATACACACTTTTATACTGTTCGAACGTATGAGAAAGAGAATTAAACGATTTAGTAAAACATGTGGTATGGGACACGTGCGTTCACTATTTCGGTTAATTTTGGACTTGTACGATCGAAGCTATTTGAGATTAATGATTCTGAGATGTTTTACCATTTTATGGCATATTTTGAGTTTTATAATTCCTATTTATTGGAATTATTTAAGATGACCAAGATTTGGCAAGTACTATGGTTTGAGATCTCCTATGTAGGAGTATGGTCGATGTGAACCATCATGATGTTTTATTTACTTGCCAATGATATAAGGCAAGTCTTGAGTATATGATTTCATATTTTGAGATTTATGGTTTATGAGGAACCATCATGATGTTTTTACCTGTCGATGAGATGAGACAAGTTACGATGCCATTTAATACTTGTCGATGAGATAAGACGAGTATGGTGTCTCTTTATCACTCGCCTATGAGACGAGACGAGATATGATTTTCAGAGTTTTATGATGTTCCTAATGTGGCATCGACTAGCGGCTAGTAAATCGTTAAATGCGAACGTGTGGTATGGGACACACGTTAACACTTTTCGGGTTCCTATCCGTGAGTTTGTGACACATTCACGATGTTTACATAACAAAACTGATTTGAGAGGTGTCAGCGACCTAGTCACGAGGACGAACTGCTTGGAAGGTGTTAGCGACCTTGTTAGGGCTGACAAAACAGCTTGGTGAGGTGTCAGCGACCTTGTCATGAGGACGAACTGCTTTGGTAGGTGTTAGCAACCTTGTCTGAGGCTTTAGCCATTTGAGTTTAGCACGTGCAGTGTTGCTTCGGTATTGCAATCGGGGATTTGGCCAATCCGGGTTTTCTGAGTTTTCTGTTTTATTGTGATTTCACCATTTTAAGATGTTTGATTACATCGATAGCCTAATGCTATATGAGATGCTATGTGTATGGTGATTTCATTTATGATGTCTTGAATTCTTATCGAGTTCCTTGAGTTATGAGTTTGGATGATTTCATGATATTATAAGATATTTTAGGCCTTGCCATTCTGGCGAGTTGAGATCGAGATTTATATACATTTATACCGACGAGATGAGGTATAATTAAGTTTGGGGGTTCTTTTATACTTGATTTTTGGATCATCCTACTTGAGAATGTCTTATATTTGCCTTTTTGGCGAGATTTTGTATTGATGTTTCACCTTTTGAGGAGATATGGTTCAATGGAAACCATGTATACGTTTTGGGATGTCGCCGATGATATGAGGCTATTTGCACAAAAAATGGAAAAACACCTCCAAGTCGTGTGATTTAGTCAATCTTATGTTGTTCTTAGTGATTTGGGTGATTTATGCAAATATGTAAAAAGAGGGGACTAAACTGTAAAAGACACACAGATTTATAGTGGTTCGACCAGATTATGCCTACATCCACTTTATATGTTATTCTCCTTTACTGTTCAGATTACAAGTACAAAGCTTTGATTACAAGTATATGAAAGTTGTTTGAAAGTTCTATCTGTGCTTGAGCTCTCAAACTTGTCTGCCATTGTTGTACCCCTACCCCTCTATTTAAAGAGTGAGGCTGAGGGTAGGGGTCCTGGAGGTATATAGCTGCTGGTGGGCCTGGGCTGAAGCAATCTGGCCTGGCAATGTTGGTGCGGTACGCCTTGGTCCGGTGGAACTTGGTCCGGTGGTGAGTGATCAGGTGGTGCTTTGGTTCGGTAGCATGTTGGTTCGGTGGAGGTTGATTCGGTGGTAAGTGGTCCGGTGGTGGGTGGATGGAGTTTGGTTCGACTATGTAGGGGAAGTGAGTTGGACCGGTAGTAGGTGGAAACGGGATTGGTTCGGTTATGCATGGAGGCGGGGTTGGTTCGGTAGTAGGTGGAAACACGATTGGTTCAGCTATGCATGGAAGCGGGGTTGGTTCGGTAGTAGGTGGAAACACGTCCAATATTTGCCCCCCAAAGTGGGGTATATGCTAGCATAATGCTGATGTGCACGTAAATGTGCATATTTTTACCACCATATTTATTCTATTTAAATTAAATAAATGATCATATTGAGTATTTTAACTTGTTTTAACCAAAATTCATATTAATTCCAAATTATCACATATCCATCTTCATATAGGGGCAAAAAGGTCATTTGTGTGCATATATTTCTTTGAGAAAAATTAATTGAATTTTTTTATATACTTTTGTAGGAATTTGGTCTCAAATAGGAATGGTTTCATGAAGAAATGTGCATGCACAAAGAATATAAAGGAATGAAGATGGAAATAATTCAAAGTGAAGATCACGGAGGACCTCACCTACCCACCTATCTTAATGTACAAATTAAAGGCTAAAGCACATGCTTTTGGAGTTAATGGTTTCATGTACACTTAATGGGGTATTAAGACATGTTAATGATTACTTGGCCTCCACACTTCCTAAAGGGCATTTTGGGCATTCCCCAAAAAGTGAATTAGGGTTTTAAAACTTGCATATATATATATACCCCATATGTTTCATGTAATCATCTCTTCTCTTAGTCTCTCTTAGGCCTCCTTCTCTTTAGTTTAGATCAAAAATAAAATGAAAGCTCATCTTTCTCTTTTCATGGCTACTTAGCCATTTTTATTTTATGTAATCTTTTTTTTATGCAATTTAATACATGCTCTTTCCTTTTCATGTTCATTTACTTTCATGTTGTAGTGTAGATCTCTTTTCTTTTATGCAAGTTAATTAGAATAGTTTTCCATTACTTTTCTCTCTTTTCCTTTTCTTTTTCTCTCATGTTGCAAGCTGCATTTGTTCATATGATAACAAATATGAGAAGCTAAACCCCTTCAATTTAGGGGTAATGAAGCTCTCTAATCATGTAGTTTCAACTCAAATTTGATGTTTATGCTCTCTTTTTGTGCTTAATGAGAATGATTGAAGTGGTTTAATGATGTTGTTTAGCTTTGAATTTGATAGTCTATGTTGTTTATAACAAATAGGCTATGCTTAGTCAAAAAAAACACAAATTGCCTCTTCATCTACATATGATTATGGCAAAGAAGTGATTGTTGAAATTAAAATTTGATGGCTTATATTTCTAATTAATAGTTAATATGCCATGCTTAAAATAGATTTTGCTTTCAACTTTGTTGTCATATTTTATGAGATTTAAAAGTGCATTAGTAGTTGTGGTATAGTTTGATGGTTTATATTGAGCTAATTAATAGCATAAATATACCATACTTATGAAAAGCACATCAACTAATTCACTAATGACAAGAAAAGAGAGATCATAACTTCATTTTGTTGATTTATGTGATCTAGAGAGTGGAAATTGCCTCTAAATTATCATTTAACTCTCATATTTTTGTCTATTTTTCTTTTGCTAGTTTTTGTTAGTTTCTTACATTTTTTATCTAATCACACTTTCAACTTTGGTTAATTTGATTGAATAGAATTTTAAAATCATCAATTCCCTGCGGATCGACCCGTATTCGCCGCGTGCTACATTCGTACACCGTGCGCTTGTGGTTATTTTTAATTTAAATTCGTTCGACGGTTTTCTAAACCGATAGAATTTCCGTCGACGAACAAAGTTTTTGATTGATTGAAATTCACATTTATTTTCACCAAATTGAAATTCAAGTTTATCATTGAAAACTTCTTCCAAATTATTGATTTCAAAATCAAAATTATTGATTTCAAAATTATTGATGTGCACGTAAATATGCATATTTTTACCACCATATTTAATCTATTTAAATTGAATAAATGATCATATTGGGTATTTTAACTTGTTTAAACCAAAAATTTAAATTATTCCAAATTGTCACATATTCATCTTCATATATGGGCAAAACGGTCATTTATCAAAATTATTGATTTCAAAATTATTGATGTGCACGTAAATATGCATATTTTTACCACCATATTTAATCTATTTAAATTGAATAAATGATCATATTGGGTATTTTAACTTGTTTAAACCAAAAATTCAAATTATTCCAAATTGTCACATATTCATCTTCATATATGGGCAAAACAGTCATTTATGTGCATATATTTCTTTGAGAAAAATTAGTTGAAAATTTGTATATATTTTTATAGGAATTTGGTCTCAAATAGGAGTGGTTTCATGAAGACACATGCATGCACAACATGAATATAAAGGAATGAAGATGGAAATAATTCAAAGTGAAGATAATGGAGGACCCCACCTACCCACCTACCTTAATGTACAAATTAAAGGCTAATGCACATGCTTGTGGAGTTAATGGTTTCATGTACATTTAATGGGGGATTAAGACATGTTAATGTTTACTTGGCCTCCACACTTCCTAAGGGGCATTTTGGGTACTCCCCAAAAATATGCATTAGGGTTTCTAACTTGTATAAATACCCCTATGTTTCATGTAGTCATCTTCCTCTTAGTTAGTTAGTTTTAGTTTAGAAAATAAATCAAATCTCTCTTTCTTTCCATGGCTACTTAGCCATTTCTTCTCTTATGTAATTTTTTTTATGCAATGTTAATTATTGTTTCTTTTTAATTACATGTTCATTTCCTTTTATGCAAGTAGTGTAGATTTTCCTTTATGCAATTAGAATAGTTTTCCATTCCACTTTGCTCTCTTTTCCTTTTCTTTTTCTCTCATGTTGCTTTCTACATTTGTTCATATGATAACAAATATGAGAGGCTAAACCCCTTCAATTTAGGGGTAATGAAGCTCTCTAGTATGTAGATTCAACATTTTGATGTTTATACTCTCTTTTTGTGCTTTAATGGAAACACTTGAAGTGGTTTAATGATGTTGTTTAGCTTTGAATTTGACAGTCTATGTTGTTCATAACAAATAAGCTATGCTTAAACAAACATAACACAAATTGTCTCTTCATCTAAATATGATTATGGCAAAGAAGTGAATGTTGAAATTGAAATTTGATAGCCTATATTTCTAAACAATAGTTAATAGGCTATGCTTAAAATAGATTTTGCTTTCAACTTTGTTGTCATATTTTATGAGATTTAAAAGTGTATTAGTGGTTGTGTTATAGTTTGATGGTTTATATTGAGCTAATTAATAGCACAAATATACCATACTTATGATAAGCACATCAACTAATTCACTAATGACAAGAAAAAAGAGATCATAACTTCATTTTGTTGATTTATGTGATCTAGAGAGTGGAAATTGCCCCTAAATTGTCTTAACACTCTCATATTTTTATCATTTTCTTTTGCTAGTTTTTGTTAGTTTCTTACATTTCTAACTATTCACTCTCGACTTTGGTATAATTTGATTGAGTAGAATTTTAAAATCATCAATTCCCTGCGGATCGACCCGTATTCGCCACGTGCTACATTCATACACCGTGCGCTTGCGGTTATTTTTATTTCTAAATTCGTTCGACGGTTTTCTATACCGATAGAAAAATCGTCGTCCGACCAAATGCCGCACTTTGTTTTAGCTTGGACATCCTTATTCGGATCTATGTGCCGAACCAGTTGGTCCGGTCATCCACGTTTGCTTATAAGTATGGACCTTGCGCCTCCGTCATTCCTTACCTTTTGAAACAGCCGAATCAAATTCTTAGCTGCCGAATCAATTGAAGTGCCGAACCAGTTCTGACTGCCGAATCAATTGTATACCGAATCAACTCAACTGCTGGACCAGGTAAGCTTTCTTCTGCCGAATGATTTTTTATGGTTGAACTACCGAATGGACTCAAAGACTTCGATTTACCGAATGAGCTCGGGGACTTTAAGTACCGGATGAACCTCACGTTGGAAATGCCGAATGAGATTTCGGGCTGCATGTACTTGTTTGTTTATGTTTCCATACTCCTTGTTCTAATAGTACGTTTTCTCCTGTTGCAGATAAATGTCTCATAAAGTAGAAACTCGATCAGATAAAAAGAAATCCAAGGACAGAGAAGAGTCCTCCACAGTGCCCCCAGCTCAGTCAGGACCGGGACGTCATGGACCCACCCCGAGATCACTAGTAGATGGGTATGACCCTCAGGAGCCTGAACTCGCCACCTGACTGCTTTCCTAGCTCCCTTAAAGAGGAACAACTCGATGTTATATCTCGTTCTTTCGGGATTGACAGCGCACACATGGTGTTTCCAGGGAATGGAGTTATGCCATATGACCCTCCTGAAGGATATTTTGCTTATAGCAGGTACCATTGTATGTGTGGGGCCATTCCCCCGATCAATGCTTGGATAGTCAGCTTCATTACCTACTTGAAGGTGACCCCTTTCCAGCTTCAGCCCAACTCTTATGCTATCTTGGTGAGTCTATTCATCATTTTTCAGAGAAAATACGGACGTCCCCCTTCCAACCGGGAGATCCGGTATTTGTACAATTTGAGAGGCTATAAGAAGGGGTCTCCATACATCAGCTTGGAATCAGCCGTGTCCTTCAAGCCGGTCCCGGACTTATATTCGAAGTTCAGCATGTTCAAGAAAGAATGGTTTTTCGTCAAGGATGACTTTGTTTCTATCCGTCGCTTCACCTTCGGCTGTAAGTTGAAGCTTATTTATAATTTCCATTCTGATTACAATGCTTCTTCTTATGTGTTTTTATTTCTTGCTAGCGACAGATGGCTTTGCGGTCATGGAGAACGATCGCCTGGTTCAGATGGCTGCGGAAATATAAGCCATTTCAGGAAAGGAGAGGTCAGCTTCTTACCTGATCAGGAATGCTACCCTTCTACAGCACAACTTGATTCTACCACGTCGGTCTGTGGTCAAGCAGAGAGACACGGCTGAGGAGAGGGCTGCCAAAGCTAAAGGAAGGGCCACGACGAAGAGCAGCAAGAGGAAACCCTTCTCGATACCTCCAGTCACTGGGGGGAAGAAGCTCAAGAAATCCGATGGACCCTCCCCTAGCACATGTCCAGATGTTCCGGAGGCGGAAAACGTGGATGAGGAAAGGGGCAAGGATGAAGGAGATGAGGCGGAGAGCGGAAGTGGTAGAGAAGGTAATGGTGGTCCTCATGGCAATGATGGTGGCGAAGGACAGAGCGGTGATGGCACCGGGGCTTTATCTTCTGGGCAAGCAGGCGAGATCCAAGAGTGGACAGATGAGGCTTTCCGCCAAGCTTTTGATGGGTTGGAGGAAGGATCGGCCTTTGTGGAGAAGGCAAAGAAGGCCGACAAGGCTGGGACTGGTGCCGATCCATCTTCTGAGAGCCTTTCAGCTAGGGCAACTCCGGCGATTCAAGGTGAATTTTTGACTCCTCTTTACTCTTTTTAACTTAACATGTTTCTCGGATTATAGTTCCATGCATGCTTGTAACACTTGGTTTTCATTCCAGGAACGGGTAAGGTGGCCAAGACATCAGACATTCGGCACCGTCTCGAACAATTCAAACTCCTCAAAGCTTCCGCTAAACCAAAGCCTCCGACTAGCCGTTCCGGGGACGTAGTCGGCTACCGTCCTCATCTCGGGGTTATTGAAGAGGATATTCAAAAGAAAAAGAGGACTCTCTCCCTATTCGAACCTTCATCTGGTCCTCAGCCCCCAACCCAGCCTCTTCATGATATCACGGAGGAGGATACTGAGTTCATGCCCTCTTCGCATCCGTCTGAAAATCCTACCGTTACTCAGATTGATGTCCCGGCTTGGCTCGTAATCCATTTGCGGGTCATCCTGATCTGGATCCAAGTTCTCATGATATTTCCTTTGACGAGGTTACTGGTGAGCACCTTCCCCTCGCAATCCTATGGTAAGGGTGCTTGATGAGGCCAAGTCTCTGGACCTTGATTTGCTTACTACTCGGACTGTAACTACGGGGGATGAAGCTAAGGCAAACATCGACCGGGTTGCTGAGGAGACCAGGAAGTTGATGAGGCATCATGCCCGACTGGTCAAGGCCGGGGAGGAAATTGGGAGTGCTAACATAAGATTGCAGCTAGTGGTTTCCGACCAGGCCAAGCAACTCGCCGATCAGGCCATCCAGATCTCTCAGCACGAGGCTGCCTCCAAACGACTAAAGAAAACCACGGAGGAGGCTAGCAGAGCCGAGCTGCGGAAAATGGAAGCCACCTGCAAGGAACAGATCGATATGGCTATTGCAACGGTGGATGAGGTTCGGAAGGCGGATCTCAAGCGGGTAGAGGAGTTATCTGGGAAGCTTGAAGCCGCAGAGCTTGCTCACGCCAAGCTGAAGGAGGAGATGGAGGCAATGAGGAAATCCCTTCAGCCTGACCGCTCGCGATACCGATCGGAGAAGGATGCTGCCGTTGCAAAGCTGCTGGCTTCTGAGGTTCGGATGAGGGAGTTTGAGGAGAACGAGGGGATAATGGATGAGATGCTCCAGGATATGTACTTCCGAACTTGGAAACAGGGCAACTTATCTTGGATGGATGATTATCCCCGGGTCATGGCCAGGATTTATCTCCGGGCTCTGGAGGATGCCAAGGCTGATGCGGATAAGGAGGGTGGTATGGCCTTCAGGATGGATGTAATCACGACTCAGTTCACCGAGGAAGAGAAAGTGGCGGTGAAGGAGGGTATGCGGCTGCTTGCCGCTGAGGAGGTAGGCGTGCAGTTGGGGGATGACGATCAAGGAACAGATGCTGGAAAGTCCCCCCTTTTAGCCTTTCTGTAACTTGATTGCTTATTGTTCGTGACTATTAATGGATCCTTTTCTAAATTGGACAGGTGGGACATCTGGAGCACCAACTACTTCCAGTCAAAATGTTGAGAGTTCCGACCCAGCGGTTAAGTAGATCTTGGAGGGCCAGAAGGATAGAGATGAAGTTCTGATGCTGCCGACTATTTTTTGGCCTACTTGACATTCCTATATATACAAGTCCCAAAACATTAATGTACTTTCGGGCTGTAATTATGTCATTTGTAATGAACGACTTTATTTTTAACATGTAATTTTATAACATAAGCTGATTCTGTCATTTTTGAATGCTGTCGTTATTTTGATGTGTTGCATAAGAGGTATAGCTATGCATATGTCTGTGACTCAATTGTGTTTGACGTCAAGTTCTTGCTTAAAATATAATTTCATGTCTCGCAATGTTAATGTGATGCGTGAATAAATTAAAGCCACGTATTTGTACACAAGAGAAGAAAGTACCGCCCTTCATGTTTTAGTTGTAGATGGTAGCTTTGAATGTCTTGCGTGACTGAGTACGGAATGCAGCTGAGTGTCCTGTCATCCAGGTGTGAGTTCTTATTCCTATTAGCGAGTGTTTCCTATTTTGTGCCCTGCACTTTAGGGATCGTTATAGAGGATAGGAGGAAAGTTTTTAAATAAAATGGAAATATAAGAAATAGTAAAACTTCTAATCACGGAAGGCCTTCGATGTGTTTAAGTTCGTGGCAAACGGGTTTCGTAGTCACTTTCCCTAGCCGTGGGTCTTGAAGACATTTGTCACCCATCTTACGCCTCCGCGAGGATTTTTCTTTTTTACCACGCCGTACTTAAGACACATCGGAGCCGAGATCGCGCACGGTAACTACCCGGACCATTATGGCCCGTAGTCATGGGTATTATACGATTTACCGTGGCCGGTTAGCGTGGGTGGCGATCGTCAACCGTGAACTACCCCTGGCTGGCCACACCTTATGTTGGGGCTTATAATCGGTTCACGGTTGCCGGCGACCCGAACGCCGTAATGAGCTGCCTAGGCTATGGTTGGCCTTCTCGGTGGCTTATAATCGGCTCATTACAGTTGGCTTTAAGGGCCGTCGCGAGAAATGAGTTAACCCGCAGCATAGGGATGCTGGAGCAAAAGTGTCTGATTGGCGAGGGCATAGATTCGTATAATACCTGTTAGGTTTTGTCCAGGTGAAGTTGTGCTGTGATGCCCTAAATGGAGATGCCGTCTATACAGGATTTTGTTCAACAGAAAATGATAAAGCTCGGCAAGTAGCCAAGATATAAAGGAACGAGTTAAAAAGGAGACAAGTTTTTAAAGTGGTTCGGCACGAAAATGCCTACATCCACTGATTCACTTTGTTAATTCACTTTATATGGGCAGTACAAGTTAAGAAAAGTATGCCCTCTGGAACACCTCTCCGTCCACTGTTGACAAAATATAAGCTCCGTTGCGGAGATCTTTATGAATTACATATGGTCCGTCCCAGATTGGATCTAGCGCTCCGGGGCGCGGGAAGATTCGCTTGAGGACAAGATCTCCTTCTTGTAAGCTACGATGCTTGACTTTGGAGTTGTATTGTGCTACCACTTTTTCTTGTGAGCTGCTGCTTTGAGGGCTGCATCATTTCTTCTTTCTTCGATTAGATCCAAAGACATGTGGAGGAGTTCTTCGTTCTCTTCTGGGTTGTAGTGGATCCTACGATGGGAAGACACTATAGTTTCAACTGGGAGCATGGCCTCCGATCCGTACGCCAAAGAGAAAGGAGTATGTCCTGTTGATGTCCTGAAAGACGTGCGGTAGGCCCAAAGTGCCGTAGGAAGTTCATCCACCCAAGCGCCTTTTGACTTTTCAAGATTCTTCTTGATTAGAGTTTTGAGAATTTTGTTGATAGCTTCGAATTGTCCGTTTGCCTGGGGATAAGCGACATATGAGAAGCTTTTGTGAATTCCGTGCTCTTGGCACCAGTTGGTGAATTCCTCGCTGTCAAACTGAAGTCCATTGTCTGATATGATTTTGATTGGGACTCCGTACCTGCAAAGAACATTTTTGATCAAGAAGTTAATAATTTTTGCCGAAGATATTTTATTTAGAGGTTCCGCTTCCACCCATTTGGTGAAATAGTCGACTGCCACTATAGCATATTTTGCTCTGCCTCGGCCCATTGGCAGTTCGCCAATCAAGTCAATTCCCCATACTGCAAAGGGCCAAGGGCTAGTCATTTGAGTAATCTCAATTGTTGGTAGTCGAGGAATCTTAGCAAATTTCTGACATCTGTCACATCTTTTGATGAAGTCCAAGGCATCTTTGTTTAAGGTGGGCCAGTAGTATCCATATTGGAGTATCTTCTTTGCCAGAGTCTTCCAACCAGTGTGATCTCTGCAGCTCCCTTGACGGATGTTGGATAAGATTTCCTTAGCTTCCCTTCCAGCGACACACCTTAATAAGGGGTTAGAGAAGCCGCGTCGATAGAGGATGCCTTCTTGTATTGTGTAGAGGGAAGCTTTCCTCAAGATTTTCTTAACTTCGTTACGCTTGTCGAGCAGTGTGCCATCTTGTAAGTATTTTCGGATGGGAGTCACCCAGTTTCCTCTTCGATTGCAACTATCAGATTCACTTGCCCGAAGCTCGGGGCTATTTTCTTTGAGATGGCAATTATCCCGGAAACAGTGCCGTTTTTCATGCTAGCTTGCTTTGCCAGCTCGTCGGACTCTCGGTTCTCTTCTCGAGGAATGTGTTTGATTAAATAGTGATCCAATTGATCGAGTAGTAGCTTGGTCTTCTTCAGATATGCTGTGAGTCGTTCTCCTCGAGTCTGAAATTCTCCTAGTATTTGATTTACAATAAGTTGAGAATCACTATGTAGACATAAAGAACTGACTCCAATCTCTAAGGCAAGTTCTAATCCAGCTATCACTGCTTCATATTCTGCATCATTATTGGTGGCAGCGAATTCCAGCCTTAGAGCATATTGCAGCTTCCTTCCCCTGGGGGCGACTATCACAATACCTGCCCTTGAGCCTTGTTCGTCTGATGCTCCATCCACGAAGAGATTCCACTTGACGTCTTCTGCTATTTCAGATTGCTCCTTACCTTCGTTGGTAGTGAATTCGGCAATGAATTGGCCATGGCTTGTCCCTTGATGGCGGTGCGAAGATGGTAGGTGATATCATATTGACTCAACTCGATGTACCATTTAAGTAGTCACCCAGAAGTGTCGGGACGATAGAGTACCTGCCTTAGCGGTTGATCGGTTAGAACTCTGATGGAGTGGGATTGGAAATAGTGTCGCAGTTTCCATGATGTGATTAGTAAACAGTATGCTAGCTTCTCAAGTTTAGAATATCTGGCTTCTGCCCCCGTAAACCTCTTGCTTACAAAGTATACCGATCGTTGCACGCGGTTGTCTTCCCTTACCAAAGCGACGCTTAGAGCATGAGATGATACAGCAAGGTATAGGTATAGCTCTTCGCCTTCATCTGGAGTTGAGAGTACTGGTGGCCTTTGGAGGTGTTTGATTAGGTTACGGAAGGCTGTTAAGCAGTCGTCAGTCCATTCGAACCTTCCTTTGTCTTTTTTTAGAGCTTCGAAGAAAGGGACACACTTGTCAGTTGCTTTAGAGATGAATCTGCTCAGGGCGACCACTTTTCCGTTTAGGCTTTGGTAGGTGTTAGCGACCATGTCTGAGGCTTTGGCCGTCTGAGTTTAGCACGTGCAGCGTTGCTTCGGCATTGCAATCGGGGATTTGGCTAATCCGGGTTTTCCGAGTTTTCTGTTTTATTATGATTTCACCATTTTAAGATGTTTGATTACATCGATAGCCTAGTGCTATATGAGATGCTATGTGTATGGTGATTTCATTTATGATGTCTTGAATTCTTATCGAGTTCCTTGAGTTATGAGTTTGGATGATTTCATGATTTTATAAGATATTTTAGGCCTTGCCATTCTGGCGAGTTGAGATTGAGATTTATATACATTTATACCGACGACATGAGGTATAATTAAGTTTAGGGGTTCTTTTATATTTGATTTTGGGATCATCCTACTTGAGAATGTCTTATATTTGCCTTTCTGGCGAGATTTTGTATTGATGTTTCACCTTTTGAGGAGATATGGTTCATGGAAACCATGTATACATTTTGGGATGTCGCCGATGATATGAGGCGAATGTTTATATTATTTGGGTATTATTATTGAACTTACCTCTTTTGAGGTCTTTGTATACTTAAGTGACATTATTTCACTTAAGTCATGGGCTGTATTCTTTCTTTTTCCTCTTCTCATTCGAAAAGAATTATCACCTTGTATTTTATGCTTCATATTATCGTCTTTCCTCATTAAGTGATTATTTTAGCTAGACTGACCCGTGTACTTTGTACTCGGGTCAGACCGAGTTATTTCAGGTTAGCTTTCGGTTACGGGACTTTGCTTTGATGCATCTGCTTGGATATCAGCCTTGCACTTTTGTGTAGTTTATATTTCTTTCCGCTTGACTCCGATGTACTTACAATTAATTTGATGTATATAGTGTGGTTGAGTACTACCCTTATTGTATTCATATTGTATTGTACTGAACATGTATCAGTGTATATGTATGTATATGATGTTGGTTACTGTTCTGTGATGTGATTTACATTCAGTTATTATATTTTGTTCGGATATATCCATTAGCTACCTATAGTTTTGGATTAAGCATTTACTGGGTATGTCGATCCACTTGAGAAGAAAGGACAAATTATATTGCATTTATCGACGTATTCAGTAGATGTTTAAGACAAAATTATAGATAGTCGCCTTTAACCAGCCCTATTCTCCGCTTTAGTAGACAGAATTACTTGTTAATTCTCTTTACTAAGGTGGGTCTCGGAGTGGGGCGTTACACATTTTTTTAATCAAATTAGTTAAGTTCTTCTTACATAAATAAAATCCAGAAGTTGTTCTTAGCTGCATCTTTGTGATTTTTTGGTTCAAAATTTGATATAAAGCTACATGACCCATTTGTTTTAGTTGTGTTTGAAAAGACAGTACAGATCGTGCTATATGGAATTATACTATACTAGCGCGAAATAAACTAAGATACTATAGCAATGTGAATAAGTAAAATAAAACAAGCACACTAGGAATTTTTATACTGGTTCGAACTTCCCGTTCTTCGTCCAGTCCCAGACTCCTTTTGGAATTTCGCTAAAACAACAACCCTCACTTAACTCGGAGGAACAGGTCTATATAACCCCTGAGCAGCCGAACCGGGACTTGAGCAGTGGAATAGGATTTTGCCTCAACAGCCGAAGAGGACTTCACATGCCTGAGCAACAGAACATGACTTTTACAAATAAAGTTTTCTTGACTCTATATGTTCTTTAATAACACGAATTTGTCAATTATAGTACACCCTTCCTATAATCTTCTCCTTTATGATGTATATTTGAATACGTGAGGAATAAAGAAGCAATAGAATGAATTTGTATGAAATTGAATGCACAAGAGTATTCGAATCAAAGAATATGAGAGCAGAGTAAGAATATATTGAATTAAGTTCTGGAAACATGATTCTAATGTGTTTATATAGATTATAAATAGGTGCATATGTTCGTGAAGAGTTATCATGAAGAGATATGGTCATATCTATTGAAATGAAGAACACATCTCTTCACGAATGAAAGTGCCTATTTGAAAATATAGCCGTTATAGATATTCAGACTTCTGAATTGAATAATTCAGACTTTTGAAATTGAATAATTCAGACTTTTGAAATTGCACGAGCTCAAACCAAAAAGGAAATAGGCTAAAAATAACCATTTTCAAACGTATGAAATGAACAAGTCTGATGTCTGAATAACCATTTTCAAACGTATGAAATGAACAAGTCAGACGTCTGATTTGGTACATTCAGATGTCTGAATGCAAATTAAAAATGATATTATGCAAAGATTATTAGTATATGCTAATTAAATGAAAAACTTATCGAAATATATATCATATAGGGGAGATTGTAACATGGGTAAACTCTAGACACAGTCTCGATACATAATTATATAAAGATTTGAAGCTTATTTGAATTCGGTCTTGATTAATTCCTGTAAAAACAAGTTAGTATATAATAATGACTTGTATAGTTTTCATAGTCAAAATATTGTAACTACGAGATATCGTAAATACGAAGTTTTAACAGTCTTCATGTAGATACTTTAATTTTTCCAATCACATTATCTATTGGGTGGTATTTTAAAATTCTAGGAGGTGATTTTAAGTCATTATTTGTTTCAATTTTTCTTATTTTGTTTTGTTGTTAATTCAATATAGTTTGAGTTAAAGGTTTAATTATCTCGATATTTTCTTCTTTATCATTTTTAATATTCAAGTATTCATTAAAAGATACATGAAAAGTTTCTTCCATTGCATTAGTTATTTTATTAAAAATTTGATAAGCTTTACTCCTTTTTGAATGTCTAATGAAGACTCCTTTATCATATTTCAGATAAAATTTTCCTAGGGGTGTTTAGTCTTTAATATAATGCATTTTGAGCCAAAAACTTCAAAATAAGAAACCTTTGATTTTCTTCCATAAAGGAGCTTATAAGGGGTTTATAGTTAAAGTTCATAATAAAACTCGATTTAGAACATAGCAAGATGTAGCTATCGCCTCTGCCGAGAAATTTTGTGGTTGACTAATACTGCTTAGCAATGTTCTAGCATAATCTTGTAATGTTTTATTTTTGCTTTCTACAATACTATTTTATTGAGGTGCTTTAGGAAAAGAAAAGTTATGACTTACACACTTTTTATTATAAAATTGCTGAAAAGGATCATTTTCAAATTCTCCTCCACGGACACTTCTTATATTCTTAATTTTTATATCTTTTAACTTTTGAATGCATTTTCAAAAAAAATTTACTCTTTCAAAAGTTCCACTTTTATGTTTAAAAAAAGGGTCCAAGTATAACTTGAAAAACTACCGACTATTACAAAAACATATTTACTATGCTTTATTGATCTTATTTGCATAGGACCAAATAAATATAAATATAAAAGTTCTAAAAGTTGCTTTATGGAAATTTCATTTTGGACTTAAAAAGATGATTTCTTAAGTTTGTCAATTTGGCACACATAGATTATCAAATTAAAACCTATTTTTTAGTAAACTGCTTAAAATTTCATTTTTAGCTTAGTTACGAATATCTTTAAAATTTACAAGACCAAAATGTTTGTGCCAATACATGGATCATTTATATCCGCAACTAGACATAAATCATTATTTTGAAAATAAAATTTTCATTTTGATCAAAAATATTGCATTTATCCTTTTTTAAATTTATTTTAAAACCTTTATCTCAAAGTTTACTTGTAACGACCCAGAATTTTTATTAATTAAAATATGAATATTTAATTAATTTTAAATATTAATAAGTGAATTTATAAGTCAAATAAATTTTTATTTGAATTATTGGTTTTTTTTGGATTATTAAATCGATAATTTAATACGTTAAATTATGGAAATAATTGAAAATTGGGTTAAATATGATTGAAAATGATTTGTAAAATTTTATTATATCATATGGAAGTTAGAACAATATTTTAGAACTTTTAAAATCGAATTAAAAGTTAATTTGTGAAAATTGAATATTTTAATATTAAAATCGACTAGTAAAAATAGCCAATTTTTGAACAATCTCAGAATTGAACGAAACCAGTTCCATTGGATCCGTAATAGTTAGTTATTACCGGATTTCAAATTTCGTGTCAATCGGAGTTATCGTTTGATTGTAGCAGCTCGAAACGCATCGATTTATTTTTAATTTTAATTTGACGAGTGAAAATAGCCATTTTTCAAAAAGTCTCGGATTTCGACGAAACCAGTTTCATCGGATCCGTAATGTGATATTATTGTAAGGTTTCAAATTTCAAGTCAATTGAATTTACCGTTTGTCCGGTACAAATTAAAACGCCTAGAAAATCGCTTAAATCGGTTTAATTTAAATTGAGCGTTTACAGCCATAACTCGCACATACTTCCGAATTAGCTTCCGAAACCTGTTCCATTGTGTCCGGAACGCGGGGTAAACCCTAGAAACGCTGGTTACGGCGCGTAAATCGGAGTTCGGAATTTCCGGATGAATAGTGTCGAACGAAACTCTATAAATAGACCCACCTCTTCATAATTTGATAAAAAAAAATAACCCTAACCCTAATTTTTTAACCTAGCCGCCACTTATACAATGCACGGCCAGAAATCACTCTCACTTCTTCATCAATCTCTCTCAATCCGTAAAGAATTACGCGAAGTGTTCAACACGGAAGTCGTAGAGCACGACGAGAGCTTCGATTCCATACGGTGATGATCGGAAATGGTGCAACGGAGAGGAAGCTATGGGGGGCCGAACCTGCAGATTTTCGCACGCGTTTCTATGCTACAGGGATGGCCGAGCTTCGAGCTCTTCCTGGTGGAGGTAGCTTGCGTCGAGTGCTTCGCAATGGCTGTGGTTTGATCGAGTTTCGTCGAGCGTAGGCGAAGCATAATTAAGCCCTAGGGGGGCGGCTGAGTGGGTTCAAACGTGAAAACTCACGTACGTGAGTTACTGAGAAGAAGAGGAGGATGTTGGGGACGGCTAGGATGGAAGGAAAGGGGATCTAAGGGCTGTGAGGATATAGGTTATAAAAATTATTAAGTTAGTTGTAAATTTATAAGTAAATAAATCATGTAACTTCAAAAATTCATATCTTTTTCATACGAGGTCGAAAACGCGCGAAACCAGTTGCGTTGGAATCGTTTGGACGAGCACTACGCGATGGAGTTGGTTTGGAGTCGTTTGGAGTTAGTGAGAATTTTGGGTAAAATTAAACGTCCGTTTAATTTTATTCGAAATAAATCGCTAAAACGGAATATAAAACTAAGGTGAGAACTTCTCACTCAATCGAATCAGTCTCGATTTTATTTTAAATAGTTAGATTTAAAATATTTGAATGCATGTTTGAATGTTGATTAATATCTATTGATTGTTAAAATAGACATTATGCGCCGTTAGTAAGCGGATGTTATTTAATAAAAACATATACCGCGAATATTTCATAAACAGTGAAATTGGTATTATATATAATATCAATATATATATATTGGCATATGTATATATTGGAGTTATTGATTTCCCGCATTTTTTGTTTAGCGGATGAGACCCTATTGCGCCGTTATTAAGCGGATAATATTTTAAATCCCATATACCGCGATAATTTCGTACTGGAGCGAAATTGGTATTGTGCTAATGTTTGTGGATGCAGGAAAACAGGTTGGAGGGATCCAACTGGATTCCTCAACAGTTTTTATTTGATTTCAGATATTTTGATATTTGATGGATTTTCATATTGATATATGATATCGTTGTAGTCGTGATTGACTATTTGGTGTGTAGCATCATTGGACCCAGATTTTGGGGATTTTAAAATGATTTTTAAAGTGATTTTAGAAAGTATACGTTTTATAAAATAATTTTGGAATTGATCCATTTTATATAAATAAACGTTATAATTTTTAAGGTTATAAAAATTATGATTTTTAAGAAATATAGTTAAAAGCTGATTTTTGAAAATAAGGAATTAATGACTTTATAAAATAGTTAAATTGGGATTTCTGAAATAATTGTGAAAAGTTTAAATATAGGATTTATAAAATTTAATTATTTTATGAATCAAAATGGTGAAATAATAAAGGAGATTAAAGACGTTTTAAAAGGATAATATAAATTGATTTATATTAAGAGATTTATAAATGGATATTTATAAATTGAAATATAGACATTATAAAACGAGTTTTTATAAGTGTTTGAATGAAGTGAAAATGAATTTCCTAATTGAATGGAATTTATAGAATTTTATACGGTGAAGTTATAAATGGAATTTTATAAGCAGTAGGTTTATAAAATTTATTAAGTTATTAAAATAATGATTTTGGATAAATGAATGAATCTTATAAGTTATAAGATTTATAATTTGGGAAGTTAAAAAAAGAACGATTTTATAAAATAATCATTTTATAAGCATTTGACTTATAATATGAACTTTTAGTTTATAATTGAGTTATAAACTGGAATAGGTTAATAAAAGAATTTATAAAAAGGAAGTTTTTATAAATAAATAGAAATAGAATTTATAAACGTTGTTTTATAAATTCGCAAATGAATTATTTTGATAAGTAAATTGTTAAAACCTATTAATGGAGTTATATTCACATTTTTGACTGTGAATAATCCTTTGAAATAAAAGGCATAGAATTGGTGAAATTTGTTAACGTAGTATATTCACGTTTTTGAATAGTGAATAACACGTTAAAGAAATTGTTTTGGATTTGGATGTTTTAAATAGAATTAAAACGATCGAACAATGTTTTAAAAATGTGTTGAGATTCGAAACCATAGATTTCAACATTTATTGTTGAAATAGACGTTTTCGAGAAATAAAAAGGAAATAATGGACTATAACACTGTTGTTATAGTAAATGATTTCCGAAAGGAAATGTTTTGTATAGTATTGGGATTTATATATCTATTTTAAATTTTGAATCCCTATACTAGTGATTTTGGGACGTCGTAACGATGTTTTACGTAACATTCGTTTTGGCCCAAATAAATATGTTTAAGAGAATGATTTCCTTAAAGAATGAAATATATACTTAATTTCGATTTAAGTATATTGAATATTTTCTAAGTGTTGAAAATAAATAAAATTTGTGAATTACTTATTAAATAAGTATGGAATTGTTTCCAATATGAAGTGATATTTAGAATTTATCTTTTTGAAGATAAATTGAAAAGAAAATTGAAATGAATAATTGAAATCGAATATTCATTGATATCTTGGAATTATAAATTCACTAAGGAATTTATAAAGGAAGTGGAATTTGTTTAAAAATAAATATTGATTTATTTTTGAAATATTGAAATTATATATCTAGTGAAGATATTTTGTGAAATAAATAATTTGGAAAATTATTTGGAAACTGGTGATGTGTGCATATCCAGTGATAGTTCAATAACTGACTATCAATATTTCCCTTTGAATGGGTATTTAATGTGATTTGTTTGAATGTGAATGCTACACTTATTTTTGAATAAGCGCTCACTATTCGGGTTAACCGGGAAAGGACCATAGGGTCGTATAACCCATTCCGAATATGTGATACGTCGTTGTGAATTGCATTGAAGATCGGTGTTGAAGACCCGGTATTTGCGAGAGCGATAGGATGACCTGTCGATTTACTCTGCACCGAGTTGCTCCGGTATAGAGTTCTCCATATGTGATGGTGAATCCGATCAGGATTGTGGATATCCGGATTGCAAGGACTTCTTTGTAAGTGCCTTCGGTTTTGTTCGATCCCGGAACAGACTTGTATGGATTGTATGTCTGACATTACAAGTTGAGATATAAAGCCGATTTCTTTCAAATATATTTCTGTGGGTGGCGGAGAATTTATTCTTTTAGCTTAACACCCTTCTCTGAGACGTACTAGCTCAGAGGTTATATAGTTGAAGTTATCAGCGATATATTCCCAATTTGGTAATGTGACATGCTGAGTGATGCTGAAATGATCATTGTGTTGATTATTGTGATAGGATCGTTTATTTGATCGTCTATCTTGGTGATCATCGTGTTGATCATTTGTTGACCCAAAGCATGGCTTTTGTATAAAGTATGTTTTTGTGGACGTGACTTCGTCGAACCTCACACCCCGGAAATGGTCAAAACAGGAAAGATGCGGCAAGGTTATGAGGGGTAGCACCCTTTAGGGTATGTACATTTCCTTCTGGATAGAGGTGGTATCATGATATGGAGCCCAGATATTTAACCTATGTGGTTACTACGAATTTATTACTTTGTGGTTGTTGGTTTTCGGGATCCTGTGAGAAAGGTCGTTTACGATCGGGGAATGGCGTGCTCGTGTCAGTAGTTACCCAGTTAGGGGTAACCCGGCCTTGTGTTGGCAGAGTTCCGGTTTGGTTCTCGGGGATGTCTTTCCAGAGGCATTCTCATGTGGCAATGGGAAGTTCCTTGGCCTGACCATTTGTTGGAAATCCAATTCCCAATACGAAACTTGTACGGTTTTAGTTGTAGAACCTATCATTCACTTATGGTGGTCACCACTGTTTGGATGGTAGCTATAGTAGGCATAGTTCGAAATGTCTATGTTGGCTAAGATTTATATTCTACTTTCGAAATGAATTTCTTCTACACTATGCACTAATAATAATATCAAATGTTATTTTAAATGCGTATCAAGCATCTTTGACTATCATAAGGAGAAATCTCCTCCGATTCTGCGTTTGCATTGTGTGTGTGTGCGGGAGGCCTTATGGTAGTCTCATTTTTAAAAGCATTGCGAATTGAATTTAAAAATATTCCTCTATTTTGATTTTAAAGATAAATAAACTGTTTTGAGTTCTCACACCAGTCACATGACTGACTTGGAGTTTATTGTTTCCTTCCTAAACTCTGGGTGCCCACCAATTTCCACACGGGCAGTTAAGAGTAAGGTTTATCAGGATATTCTGGATATTCTGGAGTTGCTGGAGGCAAGCTGGATCGCATGGCGTATTACTTATATAGTATTTCTTTTTCCGCTGCACTATTTGTTGTTGTTGTTGTACACTCTGATGATATTATATGATGATGTAATGAAATGTATAAAATGTAATAACTGATATAGTTCTTTGTTTAAAGATTATTCATTTATTATTATATGTTGTTCCGCTGCGAATTGTGAGATTCTGATGTTGTTCTGTTCTGTTTCTGTTCCGTCCTATTTTCTTCTGTTTTTCTTTTTCCTCTATTCTCTTTTTCTTCTAGTTTAAAATGTTCTTACTATTTTCTGTTTTCTATTCTCTCTAATTTCCATTTTCTATTTTCTTTTCCCTATCTAAATTTTCTATCTTTTTCTTTTTCTTTTCTTTCTTTCTTCTTTCTTAAACCCATAACTATTCGGTTTTTCGGCAACGAGAATCCGCGTACGTTACAACTAATACTTAGAAGATTGTGTTTTAAATTTTTTACCAGTAAAATGTTAGAAATTAAAGGGGAACTAGATATATTGACAGACATATGTCTCTTTTCCAATTACATGGCCTTTGCAGCAACTGCTGTCATATGATATATTTGTTAGCTTCATTATGTTTCCATTCATATGTTTGGAGAAACCGCTACCGAGATTCCATTTCACTTTTCGATTTTTCGGCATCTAGAATTTTTTTATTGGCAACCACTTCCTATACTTGGGTCTTAGAGGTTAGGTGAAAGGTAATCGTACCTAGGAGGATTAGAAAGAACCTTTAAATATGAAATTGATATTTTTGTAAACATCAACTAAATACTTGTATATATAATTTATTTTTATTAGATTATTAGTTTAGGAACCCCTATTTAATAGTCTACTTCTTATTTTCTTTGTACTTTTGGATTTTCTAATCTTAGTGTACAAAGTAGCATACTTAATTTTAGATTTTGGTTTATTTGGTTTCTTATGTCCTAAATCATTTTTAATCTTAGCCAGTTTAAAAATACTAATTGAATGAGACAAGTTGTGATTTCCTTTGTTAAATTTGGAAATATTATTCGATAATTCCTTTATTTTTCCTTCCAAAGTATTTTTATCTTTTGTCAAACTATCATTACTATTTTCCAAATACTTTATTTTCCAAAAAATCTATAGTGATTTTCAAGCTCTTGTTTTCATTTGATAAAATCGAAATTTCATTTAAAATATCATGATTTTTTTTATTAATATCTGAACTTTGAGAGTCTTTATAAAGCTCTTGTGGTTTCTTAATTTCTTCCGCCAAAATTGCTTTCATCTTTAAACATGTCAACTTCTAGTTCTAATCTATTTATTTAACCAATATATTTTTTATTATTCTTCTTTATAGTCTTATATTGGCCTTCTAATGTCATAGTAACCTATAACAATACATTGAAAGAAAGTTTGGATGGTACCTCAGTGGTGGCCATGAAGCAAACATTTACTTATTTAGCTTCATTATCTCTTTTAGAAGATGATGAATCTGAATCATCCCATGTGATTTGGAAAGTTTGTTTCTTTATTTTGTTAGTATACTTATTTTTCTTAAGTCTCGAGAAATCATTTTTGATATGGCCAAATATTTGGCATTCAAAACAGATAATAGAGGTTGAATTACCAATGTTTCTTTTGCTATTGTTGTTGCCTTTTCCAAGTTTTTGCCATTTTGCAAACTGTCAATACTTCTTAATCTTAGGATAGTTCTTTGCGAGATAGGGTATATCATTCTAATCTAATCTAGCCTCATCGTCTTTAACCTAAAAAGCAATACTACGATTTTCTTGTGCTAGTTCTTTACTAACTTGCAAATTTGCTTCATAAGACATTAAATTTCTGACTAATTCTTCTACTACAAGAGATGAAAGATCATTTACTTCTTCTACTGCAATAACTTTCCTCCCCTAATCATTAGTTAAGGAGTAAATTTTTAGAAACCAGATCGAATTCATTGAAATCTACTATATCGCCATTAAATCATGTTGTATACTTTGGAAAAGGAATACATGTTAGCTTAACTTTCATTTTTCTTCATTTTAATAGACTAAAATTGATTTTTAATTAATTATTCTTGGTTTTTTGGACCTTATTTTTGCCTTCCTGTGTAACTATTAACATATTCCAAATGTCATATGCTGTTTTGCACATAATAACTCTTGAAAATTCATTTTTATCTTGGCACAAAATAATACATTCATTACTTTAGCATTATTGGAGACAATGGTCTTTTGGGCTTCTGTCCAAATACTCATCTCAGTAGTAGGTGATGCATACTGATTTTTAGTATCCTGCTAGATCTTTAGTCACTTGCTTCCATATGAATTCTCATACATGTAGCACAAAAAACATAGTTAACAATAAATAGTAGAGGATGTGCAGTAGATTGCCCTTCTTGAAATGTATAACTCATGCTTGCCATATTAACTTTTTAAAATCATTTTACAATTTTGGAAAATCCTACTCTAATACCAAATGAAATAACTAATTGATCAATAATTGCCAATTAACTACATAATTCTAACTAGTATATGCTAATAATATAAGCAACGGTAAATAAAATAAAGTAGGATAAAAGCAATTTGGACCTTCGGTTCTACATCCAGTCTCGAAGCTCCCCATACTAACCAAAAGCCCTCTCTTAACCCGAAGAAATAGCTTTACACTGGTGCTTGAATCTTCCCGAAATAAGACTTCAACTCTTTAGTAAAAAAGATTATTGCTTTGACAAAATTGATGCATCCAGTACACAGATTTTGTCAAGATTGTATGCCCTTCCTATAATATTCTTTGATGATAGTGGTTTGATTGTGTAAAATTTTAAAAGTAGGAATGTCTTTGAAAGGTTTTTTATTTCATAGAGAACTTTATAGATAAAAAACCAAGGTGTAAGAGTTGAAATTTAAAGTATGGATTTGATCTATATTTACAACATCAGAAAGGTTTTGTTAAAGAGTTAACCACTAAAATATCACATCCCTTAATTGTAAATAGAGACAACCTTTTACCATTAAAAAGATTATTCAAAAAATGACGTTTATTGTTTCTCAGACATCTCACTATGTGACTCAGATGTCTAGTGTTATTAATTAAATAATAGGCTTTGCCTAGTAAAGACACCCAAACGCTTGAACACACTCTAGAAAAGAAATGTCCATACCTAGATTTAGATGTCCAGTTCATACTTTCATATGTCTAGTCATATATTAAAAACTTTAATGAAAAATTATTCAAAAATATGATTTTTTACCTCAAACGTCTAGTCAAATTCTAAAAAAGAAATAGTTGTTTTTTTATCTTGATTTGGACATCTAATTGGTTTGATCAGACATTTGATGCCCTAATCAAATGGCTAATCAAACTAATTAAACGTCAGAATTGTTAAGAAAATATTAGATTCTATTCCTTAGATGTCCGGATAGAATAGCTAAATGTTGGACATTTTATAAGGTTTAATCTTGAAACTTTTTAGTTAAAATTTGGCTATAGTCAGACTTCTAAATTTTTGAGTCAGACATATGACTCCTGATTATTTTGAAAGTTTTTTTTTGAAAATTTCTACATCAAAATTCTGTTTTAAAATCGATTTAAAGTATTTGTATGTGTGTGCTGCAAAGGATATTGTATAGGTTTTTTTAGACTTTCAATGCACAACGAATCTTCTAATAGTTTGGTCTTCATCAATCCAGCTTAGCTATAGTCGTTTTCCTTAGCCTTCATGTTGAAATATCCTATATCAATCAACATGTACGAATTCATTGATATATATAGTTGTCTCATCAAAGTTCAAAAATACAAGCTTAACAGTTGGGTAGGTTATTACTCATGGTTGGTGCGGGTACTAAGAGGTTACTACTCATTGTTTTTGGTTAACTATGGAATGACTCATTCAGGAGTTTACTATTGGTTGATAACAACTAGGTAAAAACATGGAATCTTAGTGTTATGATGTTACGCAATTCTCTTGACTTGAGATTACCATTAAGCATATGAAATTTCAAACCTCTAATATTATAAGAGCATATGCTATACAAAATTAAATATGTCTACTTCAATAAATTTGTGCAACTAATCTAACTGATGAATTTGTCTATTATTTGATATATACTAGTAAACTTAATTAAGATTGTTAAAGAAATAAAAAATATACTTGCCAATAAATCTCTTAGCATGTTCTCACTTCAAGTCCCATGCAAAAAGACTAATTATACAACTACTATATACATTCTACCTTGGCCACCTAAATGGTTATTTTCTCAAAACCGTGTATCATATTCTATGAGTTTTGAACTCTAAAGAAATGCAAGAATATGGATACGTGATTCATATTAGATCACATATAAGAGTTGTATGGTGAACAGTCACATCCAATATATGAAATTTAGATGAAATTGGTTTATTTGAAATGAATAAGGAAACCGTAGTGCAAGATAATGTATTTAATACTATTAAATATGATGAGAAGATTGTTGTACTGAAAATAACATTAGACCATAGACTAAAGACCAACCTAGGAATTTGATCATTGACATATCAATCTCAATCAGTACACTTAAGCACAACCCATATGATACCCTTAACAAGTTTAGGATGTCTAAATGCACATTTATAAAGAGTTTGATGCGATTTTGTAGTAACAATTTCCTTTTGAATGATCTGACCACTTGGAAAGCAAAGCAAACGTGTGAGAGTGGATGTAACATATGAATAATTGGGTTCAAGAGAGTGAAGGATCACCTCTGCTTCATAAGAAATATCACAAATGAGAATTGTATAAAATACCAATAGATACTTAATATGGAATGAGAATGTGGTTGCAATTCAATATATTTTTCCATATAAAAGATTGTTTTTTTATTAGAGTTATTTTTTTGAGTTTAAGATATTTGATCTTAAACACCAGATTGTAAAATAGTTATAGCAGATAAAATAAAATTCCATAATAAGGGATTCAATGCAGCTTGAGCTATTATTGTAATTGATAGGGTTATGAGTATACCCAAGGGGTAGTTATATAATTTGTTATATATATCTAACTCGATAACCAATCTTGTTCATAATTAAGGTGCTTGATTTTTATAATCTACTTTATTATATCATGATATAATAATTAATTAATTAATTTATAGTACATTGAATAGAAAATACTTAATGACATGTTATGTAATATGTTGTAACGTCCTAACTTTTCGACCCTCGAATGTCGACACTAGTACATCCATGGTATTCGTGTGCCGAAAACCCAAGTGCTGGAAAGATAGAAAGCTAGGGTAAAAAAAAGAAACAGAATAAGAAAGTAAGAACACAACGTCAGAATCTCACAGCGGAACGATAATATATAACATCAAAAGAACAGTAGAAAGAGTTACTCTGAATACATAAATCTCAGAGTTACAAAACCTAAGTACTATACTTAGCCTAGATAGTTATAACTGCCTGTCCTTACAATGCTGATATATACATAGCTAAAACTAAACAACGGAAATAGAAATAGATAGATAATGGAAGCCTCTAGCTCGTCTTTCAAACTCTGAAGTGTCGAGGTAAAAATAGCCATACTTAGCCTACTTGAAGGAGTATTTGAGGATTTTATGGAAAACAAAAACCAAACATTAGACATAAGTCTAGCATGAGAAAACTCGAGATGCATGAATACATGTAACAGTAACTATTGAGACCGTTTGGATTTCCGTAACATATTTCCCCTCAAAAGAAACCAATCATTTATTAAGTTTAATATAGTGACATGATAGATAATTTCTAAGGTGTAGGATATAAGCATATCCAATAGCAGTGATGGTTACATTGGTCATACCACAACATTTTTAGGTTACATTTAAACCTGCTAATGCATGTTCGCATAATCGATTTTTCTATGGAGATCTCTTCGATCGACGCCGAATCCAATCTCTTGCACAAGGGTCAAAAAGTACCTTTCGGGCACCGTATATCTCTAGATAAAATATACCAGTTAGGTAAACACAAGCGGCCCAGCGTTCGAACATAAACATGAACAATGTAAACCAAATATCATCGACTACCACCAACCAACAATCAATAAGTATCTCTAGATATAGAGTTGACAATACACTAACATGGGTCACTAACCCCAGATTGTGCATCCTACTATATTTTTAGTCACTTTCGGTGTCAAGGTTACGCTCGACCTCTTTCACATGAGTCTTCACCACTTGAACAAAACACAAATCCCCACATGGATTTCCATATCTCGAACAAATCACTAATCACTAATCACTACATGGATCTGAGCATCTAGAACGGATCTCGAATCTCCACATAGATTCCCTTTTTCAATTGCTTCCAAAACATAAAACTTGTGTACTAGTTTCAATGTGGTATTCGGTAAGTAAAGCACTTATCAATCCCAGACTCTTCAAAACCAATCGATGAATTTTTGGCTAACTCTGTTCCGGTTCTTTCAGAAGTAAATGAAAGCTAGATGTGATTCGTATCAATACTCCTCCCTAAGGCTTCTTATTGATATGAAATCGCAAAGCCTTTCGATTACTTCTTGATTTAATATTAGGTCAAATTCGATAATCGACTGATCAATTATCTAGTCAAAACACTTGTTTATACAAATCACGATTCATTCACTTAACTCATTTCTGACATTCCAACTTAACTATTCCTCATTCAGGATTGAACCAAAGTAAATTAGAGCATTGATTGCATCAAAGCCTTACCTAGACGCTTCCTTCTTGAATCTCATAAATAGATAAGTCTAGTTCGTCAGCTTTTAGTGTTAAGTATAGTATTAATAATTTCCATAAACAAGTAAGAAATCAACACGATTAACACGTTTTCGACATTTTTCGACTTACTATCTCTCGGCAAAGAGGGAAACCGACAAGTTAGAGCTCTATTGCTCCGTTCCTACTCAACATCAATCTTAACTCTCATAAATAGATAAGCCTTACTTCATCGGCGTTAAGTGGTAAACATAGTTAATTACTTTTCAAACAAGTAATCAAATAATTAACCATTTAGCCACTAAGCAATTCTTAACTCCTTTTCGAAAACATTTGTATATACTTTTAAAATATTTTAAAATACTTATAATAGGTTTTAAGATATTTATCCAAAATATTACTTTAAAATAACAACTTTGTAAAATCTATAAAACTAGAAACAAAAACATGTTTTATCATAAAAATCTCTTTTTTAAAAATTCACAACTAATTCTTAAACATTCATAAAGATCTCAAATTATTTTTAAAATATTAATAATAGCTAGTAAACACATGTAAAAAGAATGAAACAAAATACTTAAATTTAAATATCTTTTTAAACCTTTTTAAGTCCAAAAACCAAGTCTAAATGAAGCAGTTTTGCACAAGTGCAGTTTTGGTCATTTTCGAGATGTTACTTAACCTTTTACTATTCAAGCTTTTAATAGAAACAAATATACATATAAAACATTTTATAAGATCCCAAAATTTTATAAGAAATATAATTAAAAAGAAATTAAAAGCGCATTTGGTACGGTGGTAAAGCGCATGTTGACTTCCTTAGTGACTAAGGATCAAGTCCCGTTGTCGCCCAAAATCTGGAGCGATGTTTTTTTAGCTGGTTCATTTCTAGCGATTTTCCTATGTGTTTCATCGTTGTTTCTGACATGTTGTAGCTTCCCATTTGCTCCAATGATGTAATAGGATGAGTTAGCTAAATTTTATTGGTTGAGTGATGTGTATGGGCTAGAATGGGTAACCATTAAGTGTATGAAAGAACTAGATTTAATCTTAAACAATCTAATGGATATATTCACTCAAACAATCTATAATTAAACCATCTAACCTAAACCTAATCTCTTATTCAGCCGTCACCATGATTCTACAATAAAATTAATGTGCATTATTCTTCCTCATTTTCTCTACCAAATAAACAAATATCTACCAAATTAAATTACCTATATATATTCAAGCAATTTAGAGAATTTAGAAGACAAAGGGGGAAGATTAAAGCAAAGATTTTTTCAAATTTATGCAAGCTCAAGTGCCAGGTGAGTGGGAATTAATATGAAATAGAAAACTAAAGCAGTTCAATTTCAGTTCTTTTTTAACACGTAAGTATGAATTAATTTCTATTATTAATTGAGAATAAATGTAAATTATCGCAACTTCTTCTTCCACTTCTCAAATCTAGTTCATGTTTGGTTTAAAATATGGGACATATAAATTGTTATTCACGTTTTATGGCATGAATAAGATGGAAATTTATGTAAATTCTTGTATCTTCTTCTTCTTCCATTTCTCAGTTCTAATTCATGCTTGTGTTGGATTTTGGATCAAACAAATTGTTATTCATGTTTCATGGCGTAAGTAAGATTGTTAATTTAATTGAATTAGAATTGTTATTCAATTTCTAATGGTAGAACATGTTAGTTGAATAAATTTAGAATATATTGCATGAATAAAATTATGGTTTTGATTGATACAATTACATAATTTTGAATATGATTGTGGAATAAAATTGGAAAGTCTAATTGGCGTAATTGTCTGTTTCATATGTGGCATAAATATGTAAAAATGGAATTTTGTGTAATTAAATGGTTTGTGGGTATTGGATAAAATTTTTATACAGATTAAATCTGCAAAAGGAGAACGTAAATTAGGGTGGGAAAAAATGTAAATTAAATGGGCCCCAAAGGCTAGTGTAAATCTGTAACAAATTGATATAAAAATTACAAAGAAACCATATGGACTGAACATATATTAAATTGAAATATCATTTATGTAAGAGAAAGGGAAATTGTAAAACAACCAAATCGAATGTAAAAGTGGCTTAAAGCAGATTAATGGAAATAAACGGTATGTAAACTGTAATGGTAAAATCAATTAATCTGGAAGCAATTTGGTAGGCAGACCTTGTAAAGGTCTGGATGGGTATTTCATGCAGTTAAGACCAAAATATAGTTTTGGATGTATGTACTAGGAGCGGGGAAGTAGGTTCGCAAGGATGTTTGTTACCTTTCAAAGGTTGCTAATACTTAGGATAGATAGCATCCGCAATCGTAGGCTTCTTCAAGCAGATTGACGCGGATTGAACGGGATAAGTGTGCTCTGACGTATGCTTCTTTAGGCAGATGTTGGAGGATTTTGCTTAGCCAACCCAGTTGCGGGCACTCTTTCGGAGAACCAACACTTCAGAAAGGGGCAAGTACACGTTGGTGACTGAGAAGACAGGAGGATAGGAGTCCAGTTTTGCGGAGCCTGTGCGCAACTTCGGGGTCCTGCGAGTTTGTTTGAGTCGGCGCCAGTCAATCGTAAGAGGCATTTAGTCACAGTGCACGGGTGAAGAGCATGACTTTCACATTGTAGCACATGGATAGGTAAGGACAACAGGTCCGACAGGCCGATTGATGTTTAGTATTACTACATGGTTGACTTCCTTACAGTGACCACGGACTTTGGCTTCTTAGGAACTGTATCTAAGAAGGATTCACTGCATTATATTATTCACCCTCTGCGATATCTGGGGAAGACATAGAATTAAACTGTTTTATTCTTTCTGCTTCATTTTATTTCTCATTCTCTAGACTTTATGTCTGACCCATTTCTATTTTTCCTATTTTCCCCAAATCACAGAAGGACATGTCTAGGTTGCAGTTCTTTGCAGCTTGGAGGGTCATTGGAGCAGTTGTTGTCTTTAGCTTTTGTTTCTTTTTTTTCATGTACTTCGTTTCTCTTTTCCATACTTTACTCTATAAATAGGGACCTATATTGTGAACTTTGTTATGTTCTATGTTTCGGTGGACACTACTTGGTACTTTTGGTTTCAGTAATAAATTTGGGATAACGTTGTTTTTAATAAAGCTGTTTTGCTATTAATTTATAATTGGTGAAAGTTTTCTTCAACTGTAATATTTTAATCATTTTATGCTGTTGCCTTAGTCTTTGCGTTATGTTATGGACATTTATTTCATCCAACCACCCATACTTCTAGTCATGTCTGATTTCGAGGTGCCTAGAGGTGCAGGGTGTCATAGTTGGTATCAGAGCTAAGGTTTTCCTAAAATTATTTTAAAAATATAAAGGTTTTCGAATAATTTTTAAAGGATATTCCAAATAATACTTTTAAAAGTACATGTATATATTTTGGAAAAAAAGAGAAATTTAGAAATGGGTCCCTCATATCTCTTCCTCCACATCTATTGAACTATATGTAGAGTACCTAATCCCATCTTTTAATATCCACACATAGAAATGTTTGAACCGCAAGATATTCCCAATGTTACAGGCCTTAATATGCCTGCTTGGTTCAGATGTTATTTACAGGCTACTGCATGAGAAGAGAGCCACCAGCTAGGGATGCTGCTATGGCGGAAGGGCTCCAGCCCGTCCGCCTGGCATTCCTAATTTTCCCAAGTTATGCAAGGATTACACCAGCTTAGGAAGAATGCCGTTTCTAGGCACCGAGTCATATACTGAGGCGAGAGCTTGGATCCATAGTTATGAGTGGATATTTGGACTTATGGGATTGGAGGACTTGTCTCAGAGGAAATTGACTTCGTGGCAGTTACAGGGAGGCTCTTTTTTGGTGGAAGATTATGGAGGCTGAGGCTGATAATTTGACTTGGGTGGATTTTCGTACTAGGTTTGAGAGGAAATTCTTATCGCAGGCTGAAGCGGGAATGCAGCTAGAGAAATTTATATAGATTAGGAAAAGGTGTTACGCCCCACCTCTATGCTCACAATAACAAAGGTTATTATAAGGAGTAACGTCTGCTATTGCGATGAATAAGGCTTATTAGAAGCGACCGTCCGTAAGTTACGCCTTAGACGAGTATTGATTACATCGATAGGAGTTGTGTAAATTCTCCCAACGATATAATTTCAATCCAAATCTAAAACGAAACCACGATGGCTTAAGAAAATTTCAGAACAACTCATAATAGCAACAACACAGATAAGTATAATCACATCAAAACAGAAATATCAGATATAGCGGAAGACAAGTCTGGATACATGCTAGAACACTCGATGGTTCACATAAACCAAATGTACATATACAAAGACATCATATCATACATGAGATGAGAGTTAATACACCAAAAGTAACACCTCAAAGCCTAAACAAAAGATGAGGCGAAATCCTAAAAGATGAAGCAGCAATTGAATCAGAGATAGCGATTATCCAGAAATAACTCGGTCTGACCCGAGTATTATTTAAAAGAAAATAATAAACGGATCAGTCTAATTTAAACTCAGACATAAGTGCAACATAAACGACATTAAAACAACTTTTTCATAATCTCGAATGAGACTATTCAGCATAAATAATCAACATAGTTTAAATGAAGAAATCTCATTAAACACCATCAAAATCAACTTTCAAATTCACAATTGAATTCAAAACAGCAATTCACAAAATCTAGAAGTCAAATAAGATAACTAGAAAATCAACATAAAAGTGGATCGATCCCAGCATATGGCGAGTCAAAGCTACGCCGCACGTGCATCTCATACGGCCGAAGCCTACCAAGTACTGTCATCATAATTTTTTGGCATCCAACAAATGACCCGAAGGTCCAACATATGACCCAAAGGTCCAACAAATGACCCGAAGGTCCAACATAGTGGCTTGAAAGCCCAACAAAAACATAAAAATCTTCAAATAGCGAATCCACGATAAATATTTCAATTAACAAGTCCGGAATTAACCGAATTAGTAAAAGCGTGGTTCCATACTCCACGCTTTTGCTAAATCGTTTAAATCTCATCATCGTTCCCTTGAAAGTGCAAAATTGTGTATTTTATATAAATAAAATTTACGTTCTCAAATGGACAAGTCCGGAATTAATCGGATCAGTAAGGGTTCATAGTCCTTAATTTTGCTGAAGCGTTTAAATCGAATTCTCATTCATTTGAAAGCATAAATTGCAAAAAATTTAGAAACAATTTTATTTTAAAATGATTTTAAAAACATGTGATTAAAACAGCAACATCTATAGCAATTTCGACAAGGAAATTGTTCTTCACAAACACCGAAAAAACGGATATAAATATCAGCGTTGTGGGATAGCCGCTTGAAAATTCACTTTAAATTGACGGTTACTGAAGTCAAAACAACAGTGATTTTATTCGTCAAAAATCTCATCAAATCAACATACTCCAAACATAAACACCAGTTTAAAAATCCGTTATATAAAAATAACGCAAACAAAATATATTTCAAAACGATACACCGATTCAAGTAAATTAAACAGTAGACTGCACTACTATATATTCATCAAATATGGAATAGCCTGGACTTACTTTTTTCGTAAATTGCATGTTTTCACGCACGACAGAAAATGCAAAACCAAAAATGTGACTTGGGCAACCAAAAATATACGTACGTACAAATAAAACGCAAAGCCTGGGTACTACACTCGCTTATTATGACATGTAAGAAATGAATTACAAAATAAAGCAACCTGGTAATATAAACTTGCACGCAAAACTGATATGCATGCAAGAATTGAACAAAGACCTGGACACTATCTTTCTTTGCACACACGAAAAACATGGCATGCACGGAAAATTGTAAAAGAAAGAAAATAACCTGGACCTCGAAAAAAAAGATTTCGTGCTACGCATCCTGGGCAACGCATGGATTATAAAAGGACCTAGAAATGTTTCTTATAATAAAACTTGAATACACATACCAATAACAAAGTTTTAATGACCTGAACACATTATATACTTTACACGTACAAATGAAACAAACACAAAAGTATAACTTAATGAACAATACTTCATACGCGCACTCCCTGAACCAATATAAAGAAAGGCCTGAATACTAACATGCATGCATGAAATAAAATCTGAAATATATGTTACAACTTCCACCAAAAATATACACACACGCATGAAAAAAATCCGGGCATAGCTTTTCGCATGGCAAAAGAAATGCAAAACGAAAGAAAAAGAAACAAAAGACTTAAGCAACATATAAGCAAACACTTGCACAATATGTGGAGTGATTTTGTTTCGTGCATTTCATGCACGCAAGAAAAATGAAAGCAACTTGGCAATGCAAACTTGAACCGGGTCACACTGCTTTTGCAAGCACGAATATTAGATAGTTTGAATAAATTAGAAATGTGAGTTTTAAACTCACCTTAATTTTGTTTCGAAATCTGTTTGCAACTAGGATCCAACAAAGGGTAAGAAATTATGGAGCTACCATTGAAGCTTTACTGAGCTACTAGAAAAATGAAAACGAAGTGAAAGATGCAGCTTACTTTCTTCTTCTCATTTGTGAACAAGTCAAACAAAAGGAGTGTTGGCAAACATTTTTGGGTACAATAACATTTATTAAAAACGTGCATCAGGAAAGAAAGGACGACTGCATTGATGATGGCTCAAAAGTGTTCATACTTTTTGCTTGATAAATATTTAGTGGTAGCAAGGTGTTCACATATTTGTTTTATAAATATGTGGTGACAGCAATGCTCAACTTTGTGTATAAATGGACCTATTTCTACTAACATGTGAAAGGCAATTGAAAGCATAACTTAACTTTGTTATAAACAATACAACAAGGCCAATTGCACTTCAATTCCAACGTGCATCACCTAAGTGTTCAACTGACTTTGCATCTAAATTTGCAAATTCTTTTTTTCCTCACTTTAAAATTTTCATTTTAAATTTTCTCAACAGTAAACAAAATCACGGCTGTTACAAACTCCCCCTTTATAAAAATTGCGTCCCCGCAATTTTCATGTTAGAAGTAGTTTATAACACAAATTATTCATCACAACAAAGATTTAAAATAGAAAGATGGATAAAGAATGCTCACCCCCATCCAAAGGGAAGAGAAAATCGGGATAAGAACGCTCGATGAATTCTTTGGTTTCCCAAGTGCAATCTTTGGGTTTTGCGGACCATTGAATTTTCACAAGCGGGACTTCTTATTCCGAAGGCGTTTAACCTCCGAAGCTAGCACACGAATATGATTTTGCACCATAGACAAGTCGGGTGAGATCTCAAGATCTTGCAACACATGAGGATCAATAATAGAATTCGAATCTTGAAGGCATCGACGAAGCTGGGATACATGAAATACGTCATGAATTCCCAAAAACTGAATAAGTAGCAATACACGATAAGTAACAGGGCCAATGCGTTCCGTAATAGGAAACGGTCCAACATATCGAGGAGCCGATTTCCCGAAGCTACTAAAATGCACCACACCCTTCATCGGAGAAACCCGAATGAACATGCGATCGCCAACAGAAAATTCCAAAGGCTTCCTACGATGATCGGCATAAGATTTCTGCCTATTCTGAGCCTCTTTCATTCTCTGTCTAATAATATCAATCTTCTCAGAGGATTCACGAATATAATCAGAGCCGAGAACTAACTTTTCCTCGGATTCAATCAACAAGATGGTGATCGACACGGCCTTCAGTATAGGGCTTCGAAAGGAGCCATACCAATACTGGATTGAAAACTATTGTTATAAGAAAATTCAACAAGAGATAAGTGGTCTTCCCAACTACCACCAAAATCAAGAATGTAAGCGCGAAGGAGATCTTCTAAGACTTGAATCACCCTTTCAATCTGACCATCAAACTGTAGATGATAAGCTGTACTGAGATTGAGCTTAGTACCCAAGCTTTCTGAAGGCTCTTCCAGAAACCACCAGTAAAAACGGATCTCTGTCACTAACAATGAAATTAGGAACTCCATGAAGTCGAACGACTTCTTTAATAAAAAGCTTAGCCAACAGAAAAGCAGTCCGATTGGACTTGATAGGAATAAAATTGGCAGATTTGGTCAATTGGTCAACAATCACCCAACACTAGTATGGCCCGACCTCGAACGAGGTAGACCATCAATGAAGTCCATAGAAATTTTATCCCATTTCCATAATGGAATCTCAAGAGGCTGCAAAAGACCACTAGGACGATGGTATTCCGCTTTAATAAGTTGACAAGTCATGCAATGACTCACATAACTTGCAACATCACGCTTCATACCCTCCCAAAAGTATAAGCGTTTCATGTCAGCATACATCTTACTACTGCCTGGATGGATAGTATACTTAGAACGATGACAGTCCTCAAGAATGTCATCTCTAAGATTAGGAACATTAGGCACAATCAACCTTCCCCTCTTCCGGATACAACCATGAATATCAATATCGAAATCCTTTAGATTATCACTTCGGGATTCCGATTTACAACTCTGAATAAGATAAGAGAGATCTGGATCTTGTTTCTGGGCATCGACAACACGATCCAACAAACAAGGACGAGCTTCCATGCTAAATAAAAGCATGGGAGAATCAAAAACTGAAGGACGGTCTCTAATATCACAATGAGATAAAGCTTCCAACATATTCCATTCTGCTAGCATCATGGAAACAAACAACTTGCTGCTTGCGGCTAAGCACATCAGCAACTCGATTACCCTTACCAGGGATATACTGAATATCGAAATCATATGAAGCAAGAAATTCGAGCCAATGCTATTGTCTCATATCAAGTTCCCTCTGAGTGAAGAGATACTTCAGAGATTTGTGATCAGTAAAGAGAATAAAACGCTCGCCCAATAAATAATGTCGCCAAATTATTAGAGCAAAGACTATAGCGGCTAACTCCAAATTATGGTAGCATAACGAATCTCGTTAGGTTTTAGTTGTCTAGAAGCATAGGCAACTACTCTATTCTTTTGCATGAGAACAACACTGAGTCCATAACCATTCGCATCGGTATAAACAACAAGGTCATGATTCCCAAACACTAAGATAGGAGCATGAGTAAGGAGATCTTTTAACTTCATGAACGAATTCTCACACTTATCAGACCAAACAAAAGGAACAACTTTTCCTGCTAGAGTGGTAAGCGGCAAAGCAATGCGAGAAAAGTCCTTAATGAATCAGCCATAATAACCTGCCAATCCAAGGAAACTACGGATCTCAAAAATAGTCTCGGGCCTCTTCCAATTCTGAATAGGTTCGATCTTGGAAGGATCGGCAGAGATACCATCGGAAGAAACAATATGACCGAGAAACTTCCCCTTATTCTTCCAGAAGTTACACTTGGAGAATTTGGCATAAAGCTGATGCTGACGAAGAGTGCTCAAAACAATCTCCAAATGCTGAATATGATCGGCTTCAGATTTGGAATAAATAAGAATATCATCTATGAAAAACAAGACGAACTTATCGAGATATTCGCGGAATATCCGATTCATAAGATCAACAAAATACGCTGGAGCTTTCGTCAAACCGAACGGCATAACAAGCCATTCGTAAGAACCATAATGAGTGCGGAATGTGGTAAGAAGGTTACTATCTTTCGCAACTTGTAATTGATGAAAACCGGTAGCAAGATTGAGTTGGGAGAAAAGCTTAGCGCAACTTAATTGATCAAACATATCGTCGGTCCTAGGTAATGGATACATATTTTTGATAGTGAGCTCGTTAAGCCTGCGATAATCAATGCAAAGCCTAAGAGTACCATCTGGCTTCTTAATGAAAACAACGACGGTGCCCCAAGGAGATGAGCTAGAACGAATAAAATACTTGGCTTCCAATTCAGATAATTGTTGCTTGAGTTCCTCATTTTCCTTCGCAGACATCCTTATGGGAGGACGACTGACAGGATGAGCACTAGAGATAAGATCAGTACGGAACTCTATTGCCTTCTTCGACGGCAAACATGAAATAGGCTCATAGATATCAGAAAAATCACAAACAACCGGAATATTAGCTATGACATCCTCCGATTCGAAGGAAGAAATGAGAGCATTTGAAGTATGATCCATGCTTTAAAATATAGTAGATAACTGCTCAATAGCATCAGGATGCTTGAGATATAAAGTTCTTTTGGGACATAGGATTTTAACTGCATAACGAACGAGCCAATCAATACCCAAAATCATATCAAAACCAAGACGATCCATAACATGTAGATTCTCATGAAAGGAAAAACCACGTAGAATAATCTCAACATCAACACATAATAAACCAAGAGTAGCGGATCCACCAATAGGATTTACAATCCTCAATAGGTCGCAAAGACTAATAACATCCAAAGGAATAACATCAACAAGCTCTTTCGACACGAATGAATGTGATGCACCCGTGTCGAAAAGAACTCTAATAGAACGACCATGAAATAAAATAAAACCTTCCAAAACAGAAGAAGGAATACCTTTGGGCTAAGAATAATCACCAGAAGCTTTAACAACATTAAGTTTCCCAGATTTGAGACCCTTAGAAGAAGTAGGACACTTCGAAATCCAATGACCCTCTTTCTTGCAATAGCGACAAATACGAGGCTTAGGACAACTACGAAGAAGATGATCCAGAGAACCATAATTATAACACGCCCTCTGATTAGAAGGTGCACTACTAGGCTGAGAACTAGAGGTAGCTTGCTTCTTCTTCTTCTTGTTGGAAGAATTAGGCTTATGAAATGGAAACCTCTTTTTGTTGGGGTTCTTAGAAACCTCAACCTCATCACCACTATCACGGTCCTTTTCGACAGCTTCAAGGCAAAGTGCTGAATCAACAAGTTCCTCAAAAGAGAGCTTAAGCTGAAGCAAAAGGACTTTCTTCAAATACTTCTTCAAACCTTTGAAAAATCTAAGATTCTTCTTACGCAGAGTGTTAATGAACTCAACTCCATATTTGGATAACGCCTCGAAAGATGCAACATAATCAGAAACAGAGGACTTTCCTTGTTTTAACTCAAGGAAACTGCAAGCAAGATTGGACTTTTCTGATTCAGGATCAAAATTAAGTTCAAATCGTTCTTAAACTAATTCCACGAGAGAGAGGACTCATCAACTTCCACAATCAAAAGTTCATACCAATCAAGAGCACGTTCTTACAACATGCTAGATGCCACTAGAACGCGATGATGATTAGAAAGATCCATCCGAGAAAATATGCACGCTCACAGCATGCAACCAAGTCTGAACCTCCAATACACTTTCCGATCCCTTGAAAGGCTGACCTCCAAGGAGGGAATAGTCACTACACATGCGGGCGAAGGCAGACTTGTGATTGGGAGTACGGGAGTAGCAACAGAAGGCTGAGTACTCCTAAATAGCTCCATAAACTGATCAGCTGACATATAGACTCTGTCCGGATGAGAACCACTAGATAGACCTACCGAAGAACGCTTCCCTCTACCTCTTCCAGCCATAGGCTGAGAGAACAAGAGAAGATAAGGATTAGTCAAACAACATAAGATTGATAAGGAATTTAACAAATGGAATGCTATGAAAATATGAGATTCATTCCTAGACATATTCCAACATGTTAGAGTGGCTAAAAGTTTAAGAACAATGAAGGAATAGATTAGAAAGGCACGAATAAACCATCGAATAGTTGTAGCACATGTTCCATTCTACTTTTGTTCCATGTATATTATAATTTGTTCTGAATCTCAGCTCTGATACCAAGCTGTTACGCCTCACCTCTATGCTCACAATAACAAAGGTTATTATAAGGAATAACATCTGCTATTGCGAAGAATAAGGCTTTTTAGAAGCGACCATCCGTAAGTATGCCTTAGACGAGTATTGATTACATCGATAGGAGTTGTGTAATTACTCCCAACGATATAATTTCAATCCAGATCTAAAACGAAACCACGGTGGCTTAAGAAAAATTCAGAACAACTCATAATAGCAACAACACAGATAAGTATAATCACATTAGAACAGAAATATCAAATATAGCGGAAGATAAGTCTGGGTACATGCTACAACACTCGATTGTTCACATGAACCAAATGTACATATACAAAGACATCATATCATACATGAGATGAGAGTCAATACACCAAAAAGTAACACCTCGAAGCCTAAACAAAAGATGAGGTGAAATCCCAAAAGCTAAAGCAGCAACTGAATCAGAGATAGCGATTATCCTGAAATAACTCCGTCTGACCCAAGTATTATTTAAAAGAAAATAATAAACGGATCAGTCTAATTTAAACTTAGAAATAAGTGCAACATAAACAGCATTAAAACAACTTTTTCATAATCTCGAATGAGACTATTCAGCATAAATAATCAACATAGTTTAAATGAAGAAATCTCATTAAACACCATCAAAATCAACTTTCAAATTCACAATTGAATTCAAAACAGCAATTCATAAAATCTAGAAATCAAATAAGATAACTAGAAAACCAGCATAAAAGTGGATCGATCCCAACATATGGTGAGTCTAAGCTACGCCGCACATGCATCTCATATGGCCGAAGCCTACAAAGTACTGTCATCATAATTTTTTGACGCCCAACAAATGACCCGAAGGTCCAACATATGACCCGAAGGTCTAAACTGGTAATTGACCAGAAGGTCCAACAAATGACCCGAAGGTCCAGCATAGTGGCTCGAAAGCCCAACAAAAACATCAAAATCTTCAAATAGAAAATCGATGACAAATATTTCAACTAACGAGTCCGGAATTAACCGAATTAGTAAAAGCGTGGTTCCATACTTCACACTTTTGCTAAATCGTTTAAATCTCATCATCGTTTCCTTGAAAGTGCCAAATTGTGTATTTTATATAAATAAAATTTACTTCTCAAATGGACAAGTAAGGAATTAATCGGATCAGTAAAAGTAAGGTTCATAGTCCTTAATTTTACTGAAGCTTTTAAATCGATTTCTCATTATTTGAAAGCGTAAACTGTAAAAATTTTAGAAATAATTTTATTTTAAAACGATTTTAAAAACAGGTGATTAAAACAACAACATCTATAGCAATTTCAACAAGGAAATTGCGCTTCACAAACACCGAAAAAACGGATATAAAAGTCAGCGTTGCGGGATAGCTGCTTGAAAATTCACTTTAAATTGACGGTTACTGAAGTCAAAACAACAGTAATTTTATTCATCAAAAATATCATCAAATCAACATACTCCAAACATAAACACCGGGTTAAAAATCCGTTATATAAAAACAACGGAAACAAAATACGTTTCAAAACGAAACACCGGTTCAACGTAAATTAAATAGTAGACTGCACTACTATATATTCATCAAATATGGGATAGCCTGGACTAACTTTTTTTGTAAATTGCATGTTTTCACGCACGGCAGAAAATGAAAAGCCAAAAATGTGACTTGGGCAACCAAAAATTTACGTACGTACAAATAAAATGCAAAGCCCGGGTACTACACTCGTTTATTATGACATGCAAGAAATGAATTACAAAATAAAGCAACCTGGTAATATAAACTTGCACACAAAACTGATATGCACACAAGAATTGAACAAAGTCCTGGACACTATCTTTCTTTGCACACACGAAAAATATGGCATGCACGGAAAAATGTAAAAGAAAGAAAATGACTTGGACCTGGCGAAAAAAGACTCGTGCTTTGCATCCTGGGCAACACACGGATTATAAAAGGACCTGGAAAAGTTTCTTATAATAAAACTTGAATAAACGTACCAATAATAAAGTTTTAATAACCTGAACGCATTATATACTTTACACATACAAATGAAACAAATACAAAAGTTTAAATTACTGAACAATACTTCATACGCGCACTCCCTGAACCAATACAAAGAAAGGCCTGAATACTAACATGCATGCATGAAATAAAATTTGAAATATATGTTACAATTTGCACCAAAAATATACACACACGCATGAAAAAAATCTGGGCATAGCTTTTCGCATAGCAAAAGAAATGCAAAACGTAAGAAAAAGAAACAAAAGACTTAAGCAACATATAAGCACGCACGTGCACAATATGTGGGGGATATTGTTTTGGTGCATTTCATGCACGCAAGAAAAAATGAAAGCAACCTGGCAATGCAAACTTGAACCAGGTCACACTACTTTTGCAAGTACGAATATAAGAAGAATAGAATAAATTAGAAACGTGAGTTTTAAACTCACCTTAATTTTGTTTCGAAATCAGTTTGCAACTAGGATCCAACAGAGAGTAAGAAATTTTGGAGCTGCCATTGAAGCTTTACTGAGCTACTAGAAAAATGAAAATGAAGTGAAAGATTCAGCTTACTTTCTTCTTCACATTTGTGAACAAGTCAAACAAAAGGAGTGTTGGCAAACATTTTTGGGTTTAATAGCATTTAGTGAAAACGTGCATCAGGAAAGAAAGGACGACTACATTGATGATGACTCAAAAGTGTTCATACTTTTTGCTTGATAAGTATTTAGTGGCAACAAGGTGTTCACATATTTGTTTTATAAATATGTGGTGACAGCAATGCCCAACTTTTGTTTATAAATGGACCTATTTCTACTAACATGTGAAAGGCAATTGAAAGTATAACTTAACTTTGTTATAAACAACACAACAAGGCCAATTGCACTTCAATTCCAATGTGCATCACCTAAGTGTTCAACTGACTTTGCATCCAAATTTGCAAATTCTCTTTTTTTTCTCACTTTAAAATTTCCATTTTATATTTTTATCTCGACGGTAAAAAAATCACGGTTGTTACAAAAGGGATATAACAGTTAAGGAATATATTAATCAATTCAATGAGCCTGCCAAATTTGGACTAGACCTGATCAACACCCCTCACAAGAAGGCGCTGAAGTTCGCTAAGTGTTTGAGTCAGCCAATGCAGAGTTTGGTAGTGAACCACATTCCGATAGGAGCCACTTTTGAAGGATTGGTAGAGATGGCTTTACTTGCTGATACTGGGAAGAAAGGAGATGTGGTGCAAAAGAGTGGTGGGAAAAAGCAGTGGAAAGGAAAAAGGAGAGGAGGAGAATGGTATGGTGGAAAAACGAAAGTTCCAATGAAGGGATGGAAGTGCAATACTTGTGGGAAACCATGTCTTCTTGCTAAGGATTGTAGAGGGGCAGGAGAGCGACCAAGACTGAGGTGCTATCTTTGCGATCAAGTGGGGCATATGAAAAAAGACTGTCCGTCGAAGCCCAATGACAGTTCACAGACACCTTCACAGCCTGCTCAGGCTTATGCTTTAGAGGCAGCTCCTTACTTAAGTACTCGTCCGGTTGTGGACAAGGGGAAGAAGGTGATCATCGAAGGTGTGTAATCTATCTATAATTTTCCTGTTCGTATCCTGTTTGATTCTAGAGCTTCACACTCTTTTATATCTAGTACTCTGTCAAAGGGTCTTGGTCTTGATGCTTGCTTAGTGACCGACCCGGTAGTAGTATCAAATCCCGTACAAGGATCGGCCTATTTGTCCATGTTATGTCAGGATTTGAAATTGTTTATTTTAGGGGTTGACTTTGACTGTAGTACCTTTATATTGGGCTTTTCTGGGTTCCAGTTGATTCTTGGTATGGATTGGCTATCCATGTATGGTGCTATTCTTGATTGCGATAGGAGGGTAGTGAGGTTAAGAACTTGTGGTAGAGGTACCTTAGAGGTATCTTGTGATCCCAGAGGATCAGTCATGTTGAGCTACCTTTATTCTCTTGCTTATCGTTCGATAGTTTGAGTTTGATACCCACTGTTAGAGATTTTTCAAATGTGTTTGAGAAGACTAGTGGCCTTCCACCTCGAAGAGAGATTGAGTTCAAGATTCTTCTTGTCGATAATGCCAAACCGGTTGCTTTACCTTTAAGGCATATGGCTCCTAAGGAACGTCGTGAGTTGAGCAAGTTGATTAGAGAGCTTCTAGAGAAGGGCTTCATTCGTAGGAGCATTTCTGAGTGGGGCACACCCATCGTCTTTGCCACTAAGGCGGATGGCTCTCTCAAGCTTTGCGTGGATTATAGGGAGCTTAATAAGCCGATGAAGAAGAATCGTTATCCCCTTCCCTGTTTAGACGATCTCTTCGACCAGCTGTAGGAGCCAAGGTATTTTCGCTGCTCGATTTGGCCACAGGATTTCATTAGTTGCATGTGGCGGAGGATCTCATCAAGAAGACTGCAATTAGGACTTCAAATGGGTTATTTGAGTGGTTAGTCATGCCATTTGGGCTAACCAATGATCCGACATATTTTTTGGACCTGATGAGTTGAGTATTTCAAGAATCATTGAACAAGTTTGTGGTGGTGTTCGTCGATGAAATTTTGGTTTATTTGTGAAGCAATAAGGAGCATGTTGTTCACTTGGAAGAAGTGCTTAGGACCCTACGAGCACATAAGTTGAAGAAAAAGTTCTCCAAGTGCCACTTTTGGACGGATGAGGTTCGCTTTTTGGGACACATTGTTTCGGGAGGATGGACTTATAGTAGATCTGACAAAAGTGGCAGTAGTACAGGATTGGCAGACTCCTAAATGCCATGGATATAAGGAGTTTCCTTGATCCTGCGGGTTACTATAGGGAGTTCATTAAGGACTTCGCTAGGATATCAGCTCCACTTACCCGCCTTACCAAGAAGAACTCAGCTTTTGTTTGGGATGCCAAGTGCGAGGATGCCTTTGGTCGATTGAAGGAAGCTTTGACTACCGCGCCCGTATTGGTATTATCGGATGGAATTAAGCCTTTCTCAGTTTATACAGATGGTTATGGTACGGGGCTAGGGGTGGTACTGATGTAAGAGGGTAGGTTAGTGTGCTATGCAAGTAGGCAGTTGAAAACACATGAGAAGAACTACCCGACGCATGATCTTGAGTTGGCAGCTATAGTTTTTGCTCTCAAGTCTTGGAGGCACAATCCCTTAGGAGAAAGATTTGACCTTTTCACGGATCATAAGTCTTTGAAGTATCTATTCTATCAGAAAGACTTGAATTTGAGATAGCAAATATGGATGGAGTTTTTAGCCTCTTATGACTGTGATATTTCCTATACCCCTGGCAAGGGTAATGTAGTGGCAGATGCATTGAGTAGACGCAAAGTGGTTTTAAGTCCTCTGTTTCTGGAATGGAAGCATTTGGAGTACATTACTACCTTTGATTTTAGAACTCCATTAGATTTAGCTCTGGGACTGTTAGTAGCCCTCGACGTCTAGCCTACTTTGATGGAGCAGATTGGGGCAAGGCATGGCGAGGACGAAGAGTTAAAGGTCATTTTAGGTAAGCTTGGTAGAGGAGAGTCATCACCACATCTTAGGCGCTATATCATCGACATCAGGGGATGGCTTGGAAGGGATGGTAGACTTTGTGTTCCCCATAGTGAGAATTTAGTAGATGCAGTGTTGGCTGAGTCACATCATTCTAGGATGGCAGTGCACCCTGGTGGTGATAAGATGTACCGAAATATGAAGAGGTTATTCTATTGGCTCATAATGAAGAAGAGGGTGGTAGAGTATGTATCAAAGTGCATCACTTGCCAAAGGTTAAAGGTGGAACAGAAAAAGCCCGGAGGACTGTTGCAGCCATTGGACATTCCATTATGGAAATGGGAGAGCACCTCTATGGACTTCGTGGATGGATTACCAAGGTCACGGAGAGAGAACACGAGCATTTGGGTCATTTTGGATAGACTAACGAAGAGCGCTCATTTTATACCCATTAAGAGTAATAGGCCGACAACTTCTTTGGCGACACTTTATGTAAGGGAGATAGTTAGGCTTCATGGAGTACCTACTAGCATTGTGAGCGACAGAGATCCATTATTCACCTGCGAGTTTTGGAGGAGTCTTCAGCAAGCCTTGGGAATGGTATTAAATTTAAGCATGGCATATCACCCTTAGACAGATGGACAGACTAAGAGGATAAATAGAGTTTCGGAAGATTTGGTCGGATTGTGCATCATTAACTTCAGAGGATCTTGGGAAGACCACCTACCTTTGGTGGAGTTTTCGTATAACAATAGTTATCAATCAAGCATTGGGATTGCATCGTTCGAGGCCCTCTATGGCAGACCATGTAGATCACTAGCCTGTTGGTGGGATACCACCGATAGGATCATGCTTGGACCAGACTTGGTGAGGGAAACAGTAACAACCCGATTTTTCGACGCTCGAAAATCGATATCAATATGTCCACTGTATTAAATGTCGAACAATCGAATGTCAGAAAACCGAACCATTAGGGTTAAAGAAGAAGGAGGGAGAAGAAGAAACAGAATACAATATCAGAATCTCACAATCGTAGCGGAATCAATATATAATAGATAACAACAGATTTTATACAAAAGAATCTATAACTATTTATACATTACATCATCAAAGTACATCACAAATCAACATCACAACTCATGACAGTTATAATAACTAGTCCTCCCAAAGCTGAATCCACAGCTTATACAGCACATTGGAATATACATCAAGTATTGTGATACGTCTCGCCATCCAGCTCGTCTCCTGAGCTCCACGGCATCCTATCCTGTATCCTAAATACTCGGTCTGACCCGAGCATCATAATAAAACAATACCCGAGTCAGTCTGGAAAACCAGCGTGAGAAAACACACTCAATTAGATTATTAAAGTTATCAAAATTCTTTGAAATCAAAGGTATCTCGTAAGACTGCGTCACAAATAAACATGCTGGGTTTTTACCTTACGATAACCAAAACATTTCTTATCAAATCCTTCGATATTATAGTAGTGTCCATATACAAATACTTATCCAAATAGCCAGAATTGTTACATTCATTAAATTCCAGCATAATAGGTATACAAACAAGTTCGAAGGCACTTATTGGAGATTGGGTTTCCATCAATGGTAGGGCTACTGGGTACCGCCCGTCACAGTACGTGGTCTAGATCAACGTACCGAGGATCCTCCAGGTCCCCTGCTACACAAGACCAGAGCTACCACTTATTGGATAGTCCGAATAAGATCATCCCACGGTTGGGATCAACAACAACCCATACAGCCGAATAAAAAGGGACATCTACATAGGTATGACCTTACCCTAATTGGTTGCTAGCCACTTAGCCTTGCTGCACCTCTCCTGTTTTAGCCATTCCCGGTTGGTAAAGCTCGAGGCTATGCGTTACCTTTTTAGAACACATCTCACCTAGTGTGCTCACCATCCTTCTGATGATGTTCTGATAGCATTCATCCATACAAGTCTGTTTCGATCCGAACGGAACCGAAGGCACTACTCCTACTACATCCATTTTGGAATCTTCCTTAGGATTAGTAGCGATTAGCCCTTGCACTTCACTGCTCCATCTTCAAATTCAAGCTCTTGTCTTCCTTACGAAAATGTTCAAACCAGATCGAAGTGGTTCTTGAAAAATTAATCCTGATCCCGGTCTCTTCGAAACGATTAGCGCATTGGCCAATATTGATAGTTGGTTATTTAACTATCAAATAACATCAACAAACAACCATCAGGCCTTAATAATTTCCCACATTATTTATTTATTTCAAAATATCTCCGCGAGATATAATTCCACATTTCTACCCTTTGAAAATAGTTTTCAAATTGCCTTTTCTCTCGCGGAATAAATTTCCACCCAATTGTTTTATTTCCACTGAAAATCACCAAGTCTTAATACTGTAGATTTTAAAATAACTTAATCAGTTATCCAAAAATATATACTTTAAAACACTTAAAATAAAAACTATTTAAAATACAAGTTATGAAATTTTATAATAATTTCTCATGTAAAACTTAAGCCAAAACTAAATTTAAAATAAAAGTTATTCTATAAGGTATAAATATTAAATAATTATCTTTAAAATCATAATACTAGCCAAACCTTTCAAATAATTTATTTATATAATAAAATTAACAAATATTTACTTTTAAAATTTTTAAAACAATTTAATAAAATAAATTTCACCAAAAACATTCTTTTTACAACCAACTTTAAAATCTCTAACTTATATTTGGAAATCTTTCTTTGAAAATATACTTGGCCTTCCAGGGAAATACACTTTCCTTTTCACACCTTTAAAAATAAACCACTATTTATTTTAAAACAAATTACCCATTCCTTTGTAAATTCCCACCGTGAATTTATACTTCCCAATATCTACTGATATCTTATTTCACTTTATAAACCCAGTTTATAAATTCTATAGTCTCATCCTCCTTTTAAAACACAGTTTCAAACAATAAGTCAATTTCCGAATCGATTTACAAAATTTACTCCATTTTACAATAAATTCTTTTACTTATCCAAATTTATTTCATAACCATTAATTTCAGATTCATTCTTTATTTATGATTTAAAATCTTATTTAAACTGAAAATACCAATTTCGTACTTTTCCCAAAATTCTTCTTTATCTTTCCCAAACTATTTTATTTATTGAATTTAAAAGAAACATAAATCCTTTATTTCTTTAAATAATATCATTTAAGTTTCAAAATTCATTTATTCCCATTTATTCAAAAACCTAATTTTTCCCATCCTTGAATTTATTATATAGGATTTAAAATCAAACTTTTATCCCTTTCCCAAATTCATTCCTTCAATTTATTTGATTTCACTAAAATTACTTTACTTAAAAATTACCCCTTTAATTTCCTTTAAAAATCCAAACTTTATATATACTTCATTTTTTTCTCAAATACCAATATATATTCAACCAAGCCATAGCATTCAAAATTTTTAATTCCCAATAGATTCAATATAATCCATCACAGATTATCACATAAATCACATTACCGAATATAAAATAAATTCAACATTTTGAGGAATTTAATTGGATCCCTATAACCTGTTTCCCTGCATCCATAGATGTTAGCACAACAAATAAAATACCAATCCCGCTTCAAGGCGGGATATCGCAGTATAAAGGGTCATCCGCTATTATGCGGGGCGCATAGGGTCTCATCCGCTATATAATGCGGAAATCAATCACTCCAATATATATATATATATATATATATACACACACTACTATATATAATATCACATCCAAACAGATAATAAATCATCAATTCAAGCAATCAATCCAATTATTTAAATTTAACTATTTAAATTTAATGGGTAATCCAAATGAGTGAGATTAACTCACCTTTGTTTTTGTTTGTAATCCGACCCAAACCAGCTTGTTGACTTCACGATTTTAGACCTTGAATAAGCATTATATGATTTATTATCATTTAAACTAATCAAACAATTAATGAGCATTTATTGATTTAATTAACTAAGACTTTTATTTAAACTAATTTTCCGTCAATAAATTATTTTTAATGACTAAAATAATTGAATAAGCTAATTAAATAAGTCAACCACCTTAATACTTATTTTTAAAGTTAAGCAATACGTGAATATATATATATATATATATATATATATATATATATATATATAACTATTCTTTCTTTTGAAACCACATATGTACTTATAAAATAACTTATATAGATTTAAAAATCCAATCTTTTAAATAAATATTTTTTAAAACATTCCTATATATTTCCAATATCATATATATATATATATATATATATATATATATTTCTGTTTTACCTATATATGTATATATACATTAAATTCTAATAAAATAAAAATTCCTTCAACCCTATATAAAAAATAGAACTCCTTTTATTTTTATTTTTCAAAATCAACATTTTCAAAATCCACCACTTTCAAGAAAAAACAACATTTAAAATAAATGTTGACATATCTTATAGAAAATTAAAGTCATATCCATCTGTATTATTATTATTATTTTATGTTTCAACCCATATTGTTTAAATTTTCATTCATCTACAAATATAATTTTATTAAATCGGAACAAAGAAAAACGAACCTTACCCATACCATCGATCGACTTCGAACCCACAACAAAAATCGCGACTTCCAGTCTCCGCGCGAACCATCCCATGACACCTCATGCCAGCGATTCCTTGACACTTTGATGCCATTGCAACTCCACAACGGCTTCCCCGAGCTCGAGGACGCCGTCGCCATCATGAATCGGTGGCCTCGCTTCTACTTCCACGATCGAGTTCCTCTCAAGCCACTAACCAGCCTCGCAGTTCCTCCGACGAATCCGACACACCCATGCACGCTCGATCACGAACAGACGAGGACTCGATCATGACTTGAGTGGAATCCCCTGAAGGCGGAGAGGGATACACGATTGATTTAGAAAGAGGAGAAGGGAATTTTCTTGAAGAATTTGAAGAGGATCTGCGATTTCTTCTTCGGCCAATTAATTTTTTTTAAGCTTTTGATACGAATGAATGGAGTAAGGAGCGACTGTTATTATCTTTTTTTTAGGGGACGTGTGTTATTCCAAGTGAACACGTGTTTGAATTGCTTGCGTAGGATATGCCTTGCTACAGTGCTCTTCAAAAAGCTTTGATGTAAAAAGAAACGGTGACGTGAAGAATTTGACCAGTCAAATAATATATTTATTAAATTTAAATTTAAATCGTCCAAAGAACGAAGCCTAAAATCTCGACCTCCTATCGAGGCATGCCGCTAGGCGTTTATAACGTTAAACCCCTATTATGAACGCAATGGAAAAGGTTTCGTGTCCTAATTCGATCGTATGGAGAAGATAGCTTTTTGGTCCTTTTTGTTATATTGAATTTCCAATAAAAATTTAAGTGCATTTATATATCATACAATCACATGACAACTCCAAATGCTATGAAATTTGAAATTCGATAATAATGCATTATTATGGATCCATTGGAACTGGTTTAGTCGAAATCTGAGACTGTGCCTCGGAAGGCTATTTTTAAATATCAATTTAAACAATATATTTTCAAAACTAGACAAAATACTTCCAAATTCAATTCTAAAGCTTTCATTTTCTTCGGTACTATTAATATAAATTTTATAAGCCTTTGACATATTTTTAACAGGCATAAAACTGAAGATTAAATATTTTACCCAACTTCAATAATTAAATTAAATAATTTAATTGCCAAATTCATAGTGATATTTTAAATTCAAGTTAAACTAACTTTCAAATATTTAAAATCAATTAAATATTATAATTTTAAATATCCAGAAATTTTGGGTCATCACATTCCTCCCCACTTAAAAGAATTTCGTCCTCGAAATTACTAGTTAAGAAGAATGCTCCAACCCGTTTACTATTTTCCCAAATCCAAACAGTTTCAAACTTCTCAAAACAATCTTTTTATTAGAGACACATTATCACTCTTACTAACTTCCTAAACTCATCCTTAGGTTCCAAACAATATTACTTACTCAACCATTTAAAAATTTAATTCAAAACCAAATTTAAATTATCAAAATATTCTAACTCCCTAAATTTTCGAATTTTTTTGCCAGCGTCTCCTTTGCATGGCTAGATCGGTACAACTACAGAATGCCACTATGGCCCACAAATTCCAAAAGAAAACAAAAGGCCAAGTGGCTAGACCAGAAAATGATCAAATTCCATATGATAATTTAAATACATACCTTTGTCGGGCCATTCAACTTTTATCTTCTGAAGTCCAAAACATCAATTTATCCTTTGCTTCTAAATACCTGTATATCCTACTTAGCAATAACATCCAATCCCAGAGTTCAAAATTATTTATTTACTTTCTTTTCAAAATTTTCAATATATACTTTACTTAAGCCCATACGATGCACACGTATCATCCGTACGCTATACCTAATCCGATCGCTCACTCGATCACACAATTTCATTTCCGAACTAGTATTGTCCACCCAACTTTCTAATGTGGACTCAGATCTGGTTCCCTAATCAAAAACCATCATTCTCCTTGCATAGCCATATACTATGATAGAGAATTTCCAGTATCAATCAAAAATCCATATCCAGCGTTCGCTGTCAAAAATCGAGTGAAAAATCCCAACTTAGATCGGTGTAACTACCTCGAAATTCTATGCTCGAATCTGGATCAAATCATTGCGAATAAAATAATATACATACATCCTACGTATTAATCTCAATTGATTATTATCTATATCAATTCTCTTTTCTTTTATTCACATTTATTTTGATTTCCATTCCCTTCTCCATACTTATCATTTCACACACCTTTATTAAATCTTCATTCAAACACTTACTCAATATATTTTTCCCAATACCAAATTTACTTAAGAATTTCACCACCCATTAAGTTCAATATAAATATTTTATACACTTCTTATATTTATTTTCACTTTATCACTTTGGTTTTATGTCTATTTATTTTCGCTAACAAATATGCGCTCATATCTATTAATTCACTCAAACTCATTCTAAAGTACCATGGACTTTACTTTTAACGAGTAATCCCTACCAGAGCCAAGGTTCTCGCTTAACCTTCACCTTTGATACCAAATGTAACGACCCGATTTTTCGACGCCTGGAAATCAACATCAATACGTCCACTGTATTAAATGTCGAACAATCGAATGCCGGAAAACCGAACCATTAGGGTTAAAGAAGAAGGCGGTAGAAGAAGAAATAGAAAACAATATTAGAATCTCACAATCGTAGGGGAATAATTTTATAATAGATACAACAGATTTTATACAAAAGAGTTTATAACTATTTATACATTACATCACTAAAGTATATCACAAATCAATAGCACAACTCAGGACAATTATTGTAACTTGTCCTCCCAAAGCTGAATACACAACTTACACAACACAGGGGAATATACATCAAATACGTGTGATACGTCTCGCCATCTAGCTCGTCTCCTGAGCTCCATAGCATCCTATCCTGTATCCTAAATACTCGGTCCGACTCGAGCATCATAATAAAATAATACCCGAGTCAGTCTGGAAAACCAGCGTGAGAAAACACACTCAATTGGATTATTAAAGTTTTCAAAATCCTTTGAAATCAAAGGTATCTCATAAGACCGCGTCACAAATAAACATGCTGGGTTTTTACCTTATGATAAACAAAACATTTCTTATCAAATCCTCTGATATTATAGTAGTGTCTGTATACAAATACTTATCCAAATAGCCAAAATTGTAACATTCATTAAATTCCAGCATAATAGGTATACAGACAAGTCCGAAGGCACTTATTGGAGATTGGGTTTCCATCAATGGCAGGGCTATCGAGGTACTGCCCGTCACAGTACGTGGTCTTGATCAATATACCGAGGATCCCTCCCTGATCCCCTACTACACAAGACCAAAGCTACCCCTTACTGGATAGTCCGAATAAGATCACCCCGTAGTTGGGATCAGTTACTGCCCACACAACCGAATAAAAAGGGATATCTAGACAGGGATGGCCTTAACCTAATTGGTTGCTAGCCACTTAGCCTTGCTACACCTCCCCTGTTTTAGCCATTCTTGGTTGGTGAAGCTTGAGGCTATGCGTTACCTCTTTAGAACACATCTCACCTAGAATGCTCATCATCCTCCTAATGATGTTCTGATAACATTCATCCGTACAAGATCACTTCGGTCCGAACGGAACCGAAGGCACTACTCCTACTACATCCATTTTGAAATTGCCCTCAAGATTAGTAGCGATTAGCCCTTGCACTTCACATCTCCATCTTCGACTTCAAGCTCTTGTCTTCCTCACGAAAACGTTCAAACCAGATCAAAGTGGTTTTCGAAAAATTAATCCCGATCCCGGTCTCTTCGAAACGATCGGCGCATTGGCCAAGATTGATAGTCAGTTATTTAACTATCAAATAACATCCACAAACAACCATCAGGCCTTAATAATTTCCCACATTATTTATTTATTTCAAAATATTTTCGCAAGATATAATTCCACACTTCAACCCTTTGAAAATAGTTTTCAAATTGCTTTTTCTCTCACGGAATAAATTTCTACCCAATTGTTTTATTTCCGCCGAAAATGACCAAGTCTTAATACTTTAGATTTTAAAATAATTTTATATCACTTATCCAAAAATATATACTTTAAAACACTTAAAATAAAAACTATTTAAAACACTTTATTTAAAATACTAGTTATGAAATTTTATAATAATTTCTCATGTAAAACTTAAGCCAAAACTAAATTTAAAAGAATAGTTATTCTATAAGGTATAAATATTAAATAATTATTTTTAAAATCATAATACTAGTCAAACCTTTCAAATAATTTATTTATATAATTAACTTAACAAATATTTACTTTTAAAAATTTTAAAACAATTTAAGAAAATAAATTTCTCCAAAAACATTCTTTTTAAAACCAACTTTAGAACCTCTTGCTTATACTTGGAAATCTTTCTTTGAAAATATATTCGGCCTTCCAGGGAAATACACTTTCCTTTCCACACCTTTAAAAATAAACCACTATTTTTTTTGAAACAAATTACCCATTCCATTTTAAATTCACATCATGAATTTATACTTTCGAATATCCACTGATGTTATCCCACATTTTGGTCAAGGCTAGAATATCAACAAAATCGGCAAGGAAGAGTAGATATCAAGATTGAAGATCAATTAGAAACAAGGCTGCAATGGATGTCGTCAAAATTTGACCGGGCTCCGATCAGGACGGAACCGATTGGAGATGATGACCAATGCTAGAAAAGGCCACATTTCAAATTTTAGGATAATCGGAGTTCATATGAATGAGATATGATCGATACAAGTTAGATAAAATGTGCTGTTCCTATGCATTAGAGACAACCTATTCGAATCGATCAGATTCGTACCCATCAGAGAGTCATCATCAAGTTCGAATCCATCGAGACTTAGCGACTTCGAATCGATGTCTTCGAATCGATCAGACACAAACCGGTCCGTGGTCATGAAGCTCGTATCCATTTAGTTCGTATCGTTCCAGAGAAATCTCATTCGCACTCCATACGTTCGAATCCAAGTCAACACATCGATATCATTCGTATCCCTCTGAAAACTGCTCGGTTCGTATAGATCCCCAGGACGATCGATGCGAACGAGACCTTATGAACAAATGATATGAATGCTATTGGTGCGAAATCGATACGAATAATAATGCAAGCGTGTTGATGTAAACAAGGCGAAAGCCTCGGAACGACTCGATCAAATCGTCGCAAAGGTTGGATCGACCCAGGAAACTCGTGCCACGTTATCCCATGAGCACGTGCTTTTGATCGATACGTAGCAATGGATACGAAACATGCATTCGAACAAGGCAGCACACACGAAACCTTAATCTCGTATCGATCATATCTCACAAATCCTTGATCCAAATGTTACGAACTTTTCATAACATCTTGAATACAAGGTAAAGAATGTTCCCACCAAATTTCAGCCCGATCGGATCATTTTTTGATCGATACGAAGTCCATTCATATCGATCATGGATCGAGTCCAAACTTGGCGGGATATGTCGCATGGGCCCCCTCACGTGCCAGAAGAAGTCTCCTGAAGTTTGAGCGCAATATCAGCCTCCTACACCTATAAATAGCACCCTAAAGCCTATAGAAGGGGGATCTTTTTGCCATTGAACGTCCAGACTCTGCCAGATTCAATTCTACTTTTCAGTGCAATCATTGTACTCGAAATTCTTCATTGTAACTGCTGTAATTACCTATAACCAGCAAGGATAATCAACAAAAGATAAAACCTTGAAGTGGACGTAGGCCGGAGATAGCCGAACCACTATAAATCGTGTGTCTATGTTCATTATTTTTGGATTGCTGATTGTTATAGATCTGTGATTCGTGTTTGGAATATTGCCGATCTATACTCATCACTTGGTGCTTTCACGATATTTGGGGTTTGTGACCATTTTTGGCGCAAACACTTTGGTTCTTTCACTGAGAGGAGCTAGCACCCGCTACATAAGATTCGAAATTTAGATTTGAAAGCTTGAAGGAATTAGATTTGGAAGATAATGACTCGACAAACAAGACAAAGAGTTGAGAGAAGTCAACAGGGAGGAAGTCAAGAGCTATCCTCTGGAGCTGGAGAAGGACAAACTTCTATATACATCACCAGGGACGAAATCGAAGCTATGGCAAATTCATTGCAAGAGAGATTATTGAAAAGTCAATAGGATATGATGCAGACCTTCTTTAAACAGATGAGAGCTGCAGGGATACAGAACTTAGGACCAGCTACAGCGGCTGTAAATGTGGAACAATGAGCTAGGGTTGCGGAACCCAATGGAGGACATAATACAGAGCCTAGAGCCAATCAACGAGGGCTCGGGGGCAGGCCCGCAGGATCTGACATTGGAGGACCTTTGGATGGAGCCCAACAGGCTAGAGCGAATGCTGATGTTAATGAACCGCATGAAGAGTGTGTACCAGAATTCCCTCGGGGGCATCCTTTGGCAGACAATGCTGGATTAGTTGATATTATCAGGAGAACTATGCGTGGAGGTTTGACTAATAGAGATTTGGAAGGAGTGAACCAGAGTCCGTTTACTTGGGAAATCAGGATAGATCGGAATCCACCCAAGTTCAAGCTACCTGGCGTGGAAGTATATGATGGCATGGCTGACCCAATCGATCACTTGATGAGATATACCAGACACATGGAAGTGTTGGGGGCATCGGAGGAAGTAATGACCAGATGTTTCCCTTTGTACTTGACGGACCTAGCTGCAATGTGGCTTAGGCAGCTGGAAGAAGGATCTATTAGGACCTGGAGGGAGTTGGTGGACAGGTTTTTGGGACAGTTTCGAGTTCATATTAAAAGAGCTAAGAATGTGATGACGTTAACATCAGCAAAGCAAAGGACGGATGAATCACTTAGAGCTTTTCTAACTCAATTCAATGCGGCGGTTGCTTCTGTGGATCGGTCGGATCCATCAATGATTTTAATGGCAGCGGTGTCAGGAGTCAGGGAGGATTCAGATTTCAAGGTGTCTCTAATATGAGACCCACCACTGGAACTCGGGGAATTCTTTCATGAGGCTGAGAGGTTCTTTCGACAAGAGTATGCATGTGCAGACTTAAAGTTAAAGGAGGTGAATGCGACTGAGGGTAGAGGACCATCCAACGGAAGCTCGAATAAAGATAAAGAAAAAAGGAAGCCGGATGACGATTCAGGAAAAGCCAGGAAGCGATGGAAGGATCCAAAGTTTTCCACATACATAGGATTAAACGAGACGTTGGAGCAGATATACATGGAAACTCGAAATCGCCTTCCTTACCGGAGGCCGGCTAGGAGAGAACTTTCTGAACGAGAAAGGGCATCAGGAGGGCACTGTCTCTTCCATGATTTGGATGGGCGATACTAACAGCTGCAGACACTTAAAGGACATAATTGAGGAGCATGTGAGGAATGGACGACTGCAACAATATGTCGGGACTCAGATTGCAGCGGTGGAATAAGAGCAACCACCGCCTACCTCAAACCATGATGGTGCGAGGCCCAGGAACGATGGTCGATTGGTTATAAATTGACCGGGATAATATGCAATTAGTAACAAGCTACCGGCAAACGGCAAAGTCATTTACACATGTACGGGGACAGAGATAGCCCCTAGGCATGCCCTGAATGATGATAAACCGCGATGCTATGGCTTGTGAAATATGTCTTTTGTTTTTGGATTGGACACTCATTTTCTGGTTTGGTTTTGGAGTTTAGTTTGAACTCCTGGTTTTGTTTGCTTTCTGGTTTGGATTTTCGTTTGGATGATTGTTTTCTGTTTTGGATGTTGGTTCGGATTTCTGATTTTTGGATTTTATTTGGATTTTGGATTGGATTTTGATTGGATTTTTTTTGGTTTTTGATAAATGGTCGTCGGGTATGGATAATACCTGGTAAGGGGTGAGTCACTTTGCCCGAACGTGGCAAATTGACTCACTCAGGTCATCGAGTATGGACTATGCTCGACAAGGGTCCGGAGAGACCAAGATTCGGCCTAGGACTTAGGCCTTATATTATCGGTTTTTGTTTCAGGTCGTTGAGTATGGACAATGCTCAACAAGGGTCCGGAGCGACCATGATTCGGCTTAGGACTTAAGCCATGGCATTATACAGCGTCCAGGGACACTGGACCACGGTCGTCAAGTGTGGATTGCGCTTGGAAAGAACCCGGAGAGGTTAGCTCAACGTCCAGGGACACTGGACCATGGTCGCCAAGGGTGGATTGCGCTTGGCAAGAACCCAGAGAGGTTACGGATATGGATATCGACCCGGAGAGGTCCAGGGTTCGGTTTAGGACTTAAGCCATGGTATTATACAGCGTCCGGGGACACTGGACCACGATCGCCAGGTGTGGATTGCGCTTGGCAAGAGCTCGGAGAGGTTACAGATTTGGACAACGACCCGGAGAGGTCCTGGATTCGGTTATTGGCTATCGGATAAGAATGGATTAGGACTCGGTTGTCGGGTTCGAACGGAAATGGAATTGGCTAACGGTTTGGTTATTGGATTTGGAATTGGGCATTGACTCTAAGCAGTCAAGGATGATATACTCTAATGATATGCTATGGACTTTGGATATCGGATTCGGAGCTATTCAAAACACGCCTTCTTATCACAAGGCATGTTTTAAGGGGAAAATGTTATCCCACCTTTTGGTCAAGGCTGGAATATCAACAAAATCGGCAAGTAAGAGTAGATATCAGGATTGGAGATCGATTAGAAACAAGGCTGCAATGGATGTCGTCAAAATTTTACAGAGCTTCGATCAGGATGGAACCGATTGGAGATGATGATCAATGCTAGAAAAGGCTACATTTCAAATTTCAGGATAATTAGAGTTCGTATGAATGAGATATGATCGATACAAGTTAGATAAAATGTGCTGTTCGTATCCATCAGAGACAACCTATTCGAATCGATCAGATTCGTGCCCATCAAAGTGTCATCATCAAGTTCGAATCCATTGGGACTTAGCAACTTTGAATCGATCGTCTTTGAATCGATCAAACACGAACCGGTCCATGGTCATAAAGCTCGTATCCATTTAGTTCGTATCGTTCCAGAGAAATCTCATTCACACTCCATATGTTCGATTCCATGTCAACGCATCGATATCATTCGTATCCCTTTGAAAACTGCCCGGTTCGTATCGATCCCCAGGACAATCGATGCGAACGAGACCTTATGAAAAAACGATATGAATGCTATTGGTGCGAAATCGATACGAATAATGAATGCGAACGTGTTGACGTAAACAAGGCGAAAGCCTCGGAACGACTCGATCAAATCGCCGCAAAGGTTGGATCGACCCAGGAAACTCGCGCCATGTTATCCTATGCGCACGTGCTTCTGATTGATACGAAGGAATGGATACGAAACATGGATACGAACAAGGCAGCACATACGGAACCTTAATCTCATATCGATCATATCTCACAAATCCCTGATCCAAATGCTACGAAATTTTCACAGCAGCTTGCATACAAGGTAAGGAATGTTCCTACCACGTTTCAGCCCGATCGGATCATTTTTTGATTGATACGAAGTCCATTCATATCGATCACGGATCTAGTCGAAACTTGGCGGGATCGGTCGTGTGGGCCCCCTCACGTGCCAGAAGAAGTCTCCCGAAGTTTGAGCGCGATATCAGCCTCCTACACCTATAAATAGCCCCCTGAAGCCTACAGAAGTGGGATCTTTTTGCCATTGAACGTCCAGACTCTGCGGGATTCAATTCTACGCTTCAACGCCATTATTGTACTCGAAATTCTTCATTGTAACTGCTGTACTTACCTGTAACCAGCAAGGATAATCAATAAAAGATAAAACCTTAAAGTGGATATTGGCCGGAGATAGCCGAACCACTATAAATCGTGTGTCTCTGTTCATTATTTCTGGATTGCTATTTGTTATTTGCTTAGATCTATGATTTGTGTTTGGAATATTGCTGATCTGTACTCATCACTTGGTGCTTTCACGATATTTGGGGTTTGTGACCATTTTTGGCGCAAACAACTGATATCGTATTTCACTTTATAAACCCAGTTTATAAATTCCATAGTCTCATCCTCCTTATTAAACACAGTTTCAAACACTAAATCAATTTCCGAATCGATTTCCAAAATTTACTCCATTTTACAATAAATTCCTTTACTTATCCAAATTTATTTCAAAACCATTAATTTCAGATTGATTCTTTATTTATGATTTAAAATCTTATTTAAACTAAAAATACCAATTTCATACTTTTCCCAATATTCTTCTTTATCTTTCCCAATCTATTTTAAACCTTGAATTTAAAAGAAAAATAAATCCTTTATTTCTTTAAATAATATCACTTAAGTTTAAAAATTCATTTATTCCCATTCATTCAAAAATCCTATTTTTCCCATCCTTGAATTTATTATATATGATTTAAAATCAAAACTTTGTCCCTTTCCCAAATTCATTCCTTTAATTTATTTGATTTCACTAAAATTATTTTACTTAAAAATTTCCCCTTTTATTTCCTTTAAAAATCCAAACTTTATATATACTTCATTTTTCTCAAATACTAATATATATTCAACCAAGCCATAACATTCAAAAAATTTAATTCCCAATATAATCAATATAATCCATCATAGATTATCACATAAATCACATTACTTAATATAAAATAAATTCAACATTTTGAGGAATCCAGTTGGATTCCACCAACCTGTTTTCCTGCATCCATAGATGTTAGCACAACAAATAAAATACCAATCCCACATCAAGGCGGGATATCGTGGTATAAAGGGTCAACCGCTATTATGCGGGGCGCATAAGGTGTGACGACCCGCCTTTCTCAACCCAGAAAGACGTTTCATCATTAAGAAAGAAAGGGATAGAAATAGAAAAGAATAGAAAGAAAGAACAACAACATCAGAATCTCACAGCGGAATGGAACAAAATAAAATACATCACATAACTATTACATAGTTATACGTACATCAGAGTAATACAATATCACATAACAGGACTGTCATATACATATATGTCCATACATACATCCCAAAATACAGCATCACTAACGACATAGCTTAACTACATATATAGATACATACGTCTGGTCTTCTCCCCAAAATAGCTCCTCCAGAAAATCAACACTTCCAAATACCTATCACTTGGCTACTCATAAAAATTTGAGTACCCAAGAGTTTATAAAAAACAAAATATAAACTCCGGGTCAGACATGGGTCTGGTATGAGTAAACAGGTTAAAATTGCTTAACTTTGAAAATCATTTGGAAATAAAGGTATCACGTAAGACTCCCCACAAATAAATACGGGTAAGTTTTTACCTTACGCTAACCAAAACATTTTATAGGAAATTCTGTGATATTATAATAGTGTCTAGGGTTTTCAAATAAACAGAAAATAGCCGAAATTGTTACATGATTAAATTCCAGCTACTAGCCATGAAAGTGGGTAATACAAAACAAAATCGTAGGGTCTCGTAGGGAAAATGGATTTCCAACAATGGCAGGGCTACTGGGGTACCGGCCGTCACAGTACGGGGCCTAGATCACCGTACCGAGGATCACTCCCGACCCCCTACAACACAAGGCCGGAACCATTCCTTACTGAACAGTCCCGAACAAGATAACCCCGCAGTTGTGGCCAACAAATGCTCACACAGCCGAAATAAAAAGGGACATCTAGACAGGGAAAAATCTTGTCCTGCTTGGGCATGACCCACCTAACCTTGCTGCATCTCCCCTGTTTTAGCCATTCCCGGTTGATAAGGCTTGAGGCTACAATTACCTTTATTGAACATATTCTTAGAATGCTCATCGTCCACCTGACGATGTGTTGAAAGCATTCAATCCATACAAGTTCGTTCCGGGTTCGAATGAAACCGAAGGCATAATCTCATTACACTCATTTTGGAATCACCCTCAGAGTTAACGACGATAACCCTTACATTCTGAAACACCATCTCGATCACCACTTGATAAGTCACGACCTATCGTTTAATTTGGATCGATATGGTTTTCGGAGAATCAAAATTGATTCTTCCGATCCCGGTCTCATCGGAATTCAAACGCCATTTTAAGGGCCAAGTTGTCTATTTAACTTAACAGTTCAATTTAATATCAAGAATTAACATAACAGATATAACAGATAAATCATACACAGTTACAGTTATCACAGATATCCATAATATATCACAACATATCACAGAAAATCATCAACAGATATCAAAGTCAATCAAACATAATTATCAATGCATACTAAACAGTTTGGTTTTACTTAACTAAATTATTTGCTTAAGAATAAACTACTTTATTTTATTTAATTAATGACTGATTAATTAGCTTATTAATGATCAATTAGTTACTCAATTTATAATTAATTATGAATTTATTAATTATTTGATCTTTAATTACTTATCTAATTAATTAACTTTTATTCATAAATTGTTACTGAATTACTCAGTTAATTAATTGATTGATTCTTGTTAATGATTAATTATTAACTCACTTATAAAAAAATTAATTACTTATTTACTTATCACAAATTACTTTAATTAATCAATTATTATTAATTTAATTAATTAATTAATCTTTAATTAATCACTTAAGTTAGTTATCATTTATGAATTAACCTTTAAATAATTAGTTAACATTTTTATGATTTAAATTAATTTAACATATGATTTATTTCTAATTACAAAAATCAATTTAAAGTTATCAATTTAATTTCAAATATAAATTAATTAACATTCTAATTACTTTATATTAGTCAAACCATCTTTACATCACTTACCATTATTAAACTTTTAAAAAAATATTAACCTAAACTATTAATTGCTTAATTATGAAAATATTAAAAAAAAATAGGTTGTACGTTCGCTTGGTAAAGGACCGAGTCAATCCCCCTTTCTACTCGTGACGGTCTCGAGTTCCCACTGTTTCCTTGCGTCTCCCTCCCCATCTTCTTCTCCTCTCCCCAGTTTCCATTCTTTCCTCAATTTTTTTTATTTAAAGATATAAAATAGCTGATGCCACACACGAGAACGACCCGAAGTCACCTCCCTTTCCACTCGAGTATTACACGATACGAAGTCACCACGACTTCACCGACACACTCACGCCACCGTGCACGTGCACGGTGGTGCGCTTGGCCTACGGCGCCTCGCGACAGCCCCCACACATCAAAAATTATCTACTCGAGCGAAATCGAAGCCCAAATTTTCAATTACAAGCCGAAAACAAAAATTGACCTATAGCTCAAACATACGACAACAACACCTATTATCAAATCATTCATGCGGCCACCATACATCACTGGAGGTGATGAAACTTCAACAGAACCTCGATCACACCCCTCCCTAACTCCACCAAAAGTCGCGATCAACTCGACCGACCTATGATGCCGGAATCAATATTTTACAGAGCATCACAATTTTAAGCACTCAAACCCTATTTGTGATTCAAACTCAAAATTTATGCATTTGAAAAATAATTTTACATTTTTCTAGTGTTAATATAACTTCAACCTTGCTTCATTCCAAATTCCAGAAATTAAAATGTACTCAATCTTCCAAATTTGACAAAAATTCAGTAAAACTTCTTTTTAAAACTGCTCTGAAAATCTTTGCTTTCAAATCAAAATTTTTATGTTAAAAATCATAATTTTGTTTATGAAATCTAAATATGTTATTGAATTTACAAATTTAAACATTTGAATTTTCAACTTTGATTTCTTTTTACCTGTAGTTTGAAAATACAGTATTGATAACATGCTGTTTAAACTTTCCATCATATTTGCAGGCTTTTGTTTAGGATAAACAAACTTGAATTAGCTCAATACAAAGTTCAAATGGTTATATGAATAAGTATTATAGATTTCTTGGCTTAACTTTTATCAGATTTCAAAAGTTTGGAAGAACAGCTACCTGTACTATTCAAACAACAGGAAATACCAAGGCTATTTATATAAACAATATCCAAGCACTTACCATTTACAAACTAAAAATACAAATTTAGATTTAAAATGGATAAGTTTACTCGCAAAAAAAAAGCAGTTGAACAGAAAGTAATGTTGAAGAAACTGCAATTGAACTATCCTGAAATCTTCTTTAGTTTTCTTGTCTTGAATTAATTTTGTTTGCCAAGCCAAAACAATGTTTCTCTCAGGTTTGCGTTTAGTTTAAGTTTGTATAAATGAACTGATGATATATATTGGATATATATAAAAGCTACTAATCAGTAGGTGGTATCTAGGCAGTTCATATTTGTTTTTTTTCTTTCTTTTAATTAGTTAAGATATATTCTGCAGAATGAAATGATATAGGGATTTCGGCTACAGGTACTTGTTAAACAAGAAGTTATGCTAATTAATGCTTATGCTTTTAATCATGATAACAAGTAATTAATGTTTTACTGATACTTTGTTTGTGTTGTACAAAGATATTTGTTCCATATTTCGGCCAACATATTTTATATAGACACAGATTTTGTTTTATATTGAAGTGAACTTTGTTTTTCTTATGCATAAAACTGTATACAGCACATAAAATTTACAGCAACTTGATATAACCTTGGTTAAAGTTTTTGTGGTGTATAAATTAAGATTGCAGGTTATTCTTTGTATTACTCACCTTCATATATTTTGGGTAAGCTTATCATTGTCATTGTTTGTATAGTTTCTAAACTCTGTTCTATTTGTAATTTAAATTTCAAACATTATTTATAACATTCTATTTGTATACTTATATTTCTAGTTTCTACTTATATTTTATAATTATGTTCTTGGTTACATTTTATATTTTATAATTATGGTGTATATTTATGTTTATGTTTTAACTTTATCATTTTAAAAACTAAAACTGTATTCATATGTATTTTATCAAATAACAAAAATATAAAGTCTTTGATTTGATTTTATTGAATAGGACAGATTTTGTTTTAATGGTTTTGAAACATTTAATTTTAAATTTTCAAATCAAAATTTTCTTTTATAAACATATAACTATTAAATATCCAAGATCTCATCATTTTAAAATTTTGAAAAGCTTGTATTTCAATTTAAATTAGATTAAATATTTATTAAAATATGCTGTCAAAAATTCCGGGTTGTTACATTCCTTCCCCCTTAAAAGAATTTCGTCCCCGAAATTTAAATCAACAGTTAATTCAATAGCTTTTAGTAATCCAAACATACATATCATTAATAGCAAACAAACAACGGTCTATTCTAACAAACATCATTATTTATCCGATCATAAATCTGGATAAGCATTCCTAAAACTATCGAGAGTTTCCCAGGTACAATCTCTGGGATCCTCACTCCATTGCACCTTGACGAGTTTCACCACTTTGTTCCTAAGTTGCTTCTCGTCTCGATCCACGATCTGAACTGGATTTCTGACCATAGTTAAATTGGGTTCTACCTCCAAATCTTCTTGAACTACTAGTTCCACAACCAGTGAGGGATCATGAACAAATTTCCTCAAATGCGATACATGAAACACATTGTGAATCCCAGACATCCGCTTTGGAAATTCAATCCTGTAGGCTACAGCTCCAATTCTTTCCAATACTCGAAATGGTCCAATGTATCTCGGAGCAAGTTTTCCCGTCTTTCCGAATCTTATAGCACCTTTAATTGGGGAAACTTTAACAAAAACCAAGTCTCCGATCTCAAATTCCAATGGCCTTCGTCTTCTATCCGCCTATTTCTTCTGACGATCTTGAGCAGCTTTCATCCTTTTCTTAATAAGCTCAACCTTCGCGGAAGCTTCCCGAATAAGATCGGGTCCGAGCACAAGACGATCCTTCGATTCAATCCAACAAGATGGAGATCTACACGGTCTTCCGTATAAAGCTTCATAAGGAGCCATCTTAATACTTGCTTGATAACTGTTATTATAAGAAAATTCCACTAAATGAAGATGGTCCTCCCAAGATCCTCCAAAGTCTAAAACACAAGCCTGTAGCATATCCTCAAGAATACGATTAAGCCTCTCCGTCTGTCCGTCTGTTTAAGGATGATAGGCTGTACTAAATCTCAAATTTGTTCCCATTGCTAATTGCAGAGCTTCCCAAAATTTGCTAGTGAAAATAGGATCATGATCACTTACTATGCTGACCGGAACACCATGCAATCGAACTATCTCCTTCAAGAAAATTTCCGCCAAAGAAACTGCAGTACGGGTTGCCTTAACTGGTATAAAATGGGCACTCTTAGTTAAACGATCTACAATAACCCATATACCGTCATTTCCTTTCCTGGTTCTAGGAAAACCATCGATAAAATCCGTCGAGATCATTTCCCATTTCCAATTTGGAATTTCCAAAGGTTGCAATAACCCGGCAGATTTCTGTTGATCACCTTTAACTTGTTGACAAATGGCACAGCTGTTCACAAATCTAGCAATATCCATTTTCATGCCTGGCCACCAGAATACTCTCCTCATGTCCATGTACATCTTCGAGATTCCCGCATGAATATTTAATTTGGAGCGATGACTTTCAGATAACACTTCCTGCCTCAAATCCTTGTCATTCGGAACACAGATTCTCCCGCTAATCCTTAGTGTTCCATGGCCATCAATTTCAAAACTAGGACACTGACCTTTCCTGACTCTCTTGATGATCCTCCTTAACATCTTATCAGATTCTTGCTTGCTTGAGATCCTTTCAATGAGAGATAGAACCACTTCCCGAAAAGATAGAACCGCGTTCCTACTGAGAGCATTAGCTACGACATTCGCTTTCCCCGGAGTGTACAGAATGTCCAAATCATAAGATGCAAGAAATTCAACCCACCGCTGCTATCTCAGATTAAGGTCTTTTTGAGAGAATAGATATTTCAATGGTTTGTGATCCGTGAACAATTCGAATTTCTCTCCCAAAAGATCATGTCTCCAAATTTTCAGAGCAAAATCAATGGCTAGCAGTTCAAGATCATGCGTAGCATAGTTCTTCTCATGAGGCTTCAACTGCCGACTAGCATACGCAATAACCCTTCCGTTCTGCATCAGAACTGCTCCCAAACCCACAATACAAGCATCAGTGTAAACCTCGAATTTGCTTTTCCCATCCGGAATAGCAAGTACTGGTGCACTACTTAACCTTATCTTCAATTCCTGAAATGCTTCTTCACACTGAGGTGTCCACTTGAATTTCGCTCCTTTTCTGGTCAGCTTAGTCAGATGTGAAGAAATCTTGGAATAATCTCTGAAAAATTTTCTGTAGTAGCTAGCCAATCCTAGAAAACTACAAACTTCCGTCGGTGTCTCTGGCTGTTTCCATTCCAGAATAGTTTCAACTTTCGCTGGGTCTACAGAAATGCCTTCACCAGAAACAATGTTCCCTAAAAATTTAACTTTCGATTTCCAGAAATGGCGCTTTGAAAACTTCGCCTTCAACACATGCTTCCTCAGAGTCTCCAATACAATCCTTAAATGCTCCCTGTGCTCTTCTTCGAATTTGGAATAAACCAAGATATCATCAATGAATACCAGCACAAACTTATTCAATACATCCCTAAAGACTCGATTCATGAGGTCAACGAAATAGGCAGGAGCGTTGGTTAATCCGAACGGCATAACCAACCACTCATAGAAACAATTCGGTCCCCTAAATGCAGTTAAGGGAATACTGTCTTCAGCTACCCTCAACTGTGGAAACCTGAAGCTAGATCCAATTGAGAAAAGGTAGAAGCACCATGCAACTGGTCGAAAAGATCATCGATACGAGGAAGAGGATATTTATTACGAGTAGTCACTTTGTTCAATTCCCTATAATCCACACAGAACCTCAGTGATCCATCCGATTTGGTCACAAACACTGCTGCTGAACCCCAACAAGAAAAACTAGGTCTTATCAATCCCTTCTCTAAAAGATCCTGCGTGTGCTTAATCAACTCTTCTCTTTCCCTAGGAGCCATTCTCCTACTGGGCTGAATCACTGGCATAGCTCCTGGAATCAAATCAATACGGAATTCTATTTCCCGATGTGGTGGCAGACACTTAACTTCTTCAAAAACATCAGCAAAATCTTGTACCACATCGATGTCTTCAAATCTCTCTTCAGAAGTCTCAGTTCCATGCAAAAGACTGCTCAAGTGAGTTCCAGAGTTATCACACGACACTCTGGCAATTCTACCCAGATTAGTTTCCAACGAAACCGTTCTTTCATCACAATTCAAAACGGCTTTATACTTATCCAGCCAATCCATACCCAAAATAAGATCAAATCCCTTAAAATTCAACACATACGGGTCACAAGAAAAACTGTGGGATAGATAAGAGAGCTTCAAGTCCTTACAGATAGAGTCTAATTTGGTCACCCCTCCTATAGGATTAGATACCAAAATAGGACTGTCTACAAAACTAGGGGTAAGAGAGAACTCTTCAACAGAATCCAAAGAAATAAAACTCAAGGAAGCACCCGAATCAAACAAAACTCTAATATATTTTCCATCTAAAAGTAAAGTACCTTCTAATACTCCTTTGCCCATCGAAGAAGAAGATGGTCCGGCTTCCAAATCAAAAACTTTATTCTGAGGCGCCCTCTGCAGAAGTGGACAGTTCTTGATCATGTGTCCTGGCTGATGACAATTAAAGCATAATGATTTCTGAACCATAGCTGATCCTGGGCCACTCTGATGCGGTTGCTGTTGCTGGAATCCTTTCCTAGGACACTTATTTGCCAAATGCCCTTCCTGTTGACAAATGTAGCACTTTCGAGGTCCGTTGTTATTCCCAGGTTTCTTCTTATTCGGCTTCCTCCATTTAGGATCGAACTTTCTCTTATTCGGACTAGTGAAATTCCCACCTGAAGCTACAACTGGAGCCACCGGTTTCTTACTCATCAAACTCTCATTCCTCAATGCCATATCAATCAAATCAACAAAAGATCCCTTCAAAAGCACTGTCAATTTCCCATGGAATTCAGGCCTCAACCCTTGCACAAATTTCTCATTCTTTTTCAGAGGAGTATCGATGAGTCCTGGTCCATAACAAGAGAGCTCGTTGAATCTGGTTTCATACTCCAAAACAGACATACTACCCTGCTTCAAATACAGAAAATCCTGATACAATTGGGTTCTCCCTGCCGTTGGCACAAACTTCTCTTCAAACAATTCCTTGAATCTGTCCCATGAAATGTCATCCTCAGAAATATTTGCAATAGTTGAATCCCACCATGCTGCTGCACCACCTTGCAGTTGCCACGATGCCATATGCCTCTTACGCTCATCAGTCAACCTCATGCTCTTGAAAATACGTTCGCAAGAGCGTAGCTAGTCCTTAACTTCAATTATTGACTCTAAACCTTTGAATGGTTGCCCTCCGAGATGTTTGAAATCCTTGCATAAAGCTGCAAAACTAACTTGAGATGGTACTGGATTGACAGCCTCACTAACATTTTGACTCCGTCCATTATCTGTTGAAGTACTGGCCCTAAATCTACCTCTTCTTCCTGAACTCATGTCGGTCACCTGAACAGGTAACTCAACAATTTAGATAGATATATATATATATAATTATATGAAAATACAAATACGCACTCTCAAGATAAATATAACTTAAGATCCTAGGTACTCGCTCTACCTAGCGCTCGGATACAAACTGTGACGACCCGCCTTTCTCAACCCAGAAAGACGTTTCATCATTAAGAAAGAAAGGGATAGAAATAGAAAAGAATAGAAAGAAAGAACAACAACATTAGAATCTCACAGCGGAATGGAACAAAATATAATACATCAGATAACTATTACATAGTTATACGTACACCAGAGTAATACAATATCACATAACAGGACTGTCATATACATATATGTCCATACATACATCCCAAAATACAGCATCACTAACTACACAGCGGAACTACATATATAGATACATACGTCTGGTCTTCTCCCCAAAATAGCTCCTCCAGAAAATCAACACTTCCAAATACCTATCACTTGGCTACTCATAAAAATTTGAGTACCCAAGAGTTTATGAAAAACAAAATATAAACTCCGGGTTAGACATGGGTCTGGTATGAGTAAACAGGTTAAAATTGCTTAGCTTTGAAAATCATTTGGAAATAAAGGTATCACGTAAGACTCCCCACAAATAAATACGGGTAAGTTTTTACCTTACGCTAACCAAAACATTTTATAGGAAATTCTTTGATATTATAATAGTGTCTAGGGTTTTCAAGTAAATAGAAAATAGCCGAAATTGTTACATGATTAAATTCCAGCTACTAGCCACGAAAGTGGGTAATACAAAACAAAATCGTAGGGTCTCGTAGGGAAAATGGATTTCCAACAATGGCAGGGCTACTGGGGTACCGCCGTCACAGTACGGGGCCTAGATCACCGTGCCGAGGATCACTCCCGACCCCCTACAACACAAGGCCGGAACCATTCCTTACTGAACAGTCCCGAACAAGATAACCCCGCAGATGTGGCCAACAACTGCTCACACAGCCGAAATAAAAAGGGACATCTAGACAGGGGAAAATCTTGTCCTGCTTGGACATGACCCACCTAACCTTGCTACATCCCCCTGTTTTAGCCATTCCCGGTTGATGAGGCTTGAGGCTACGATTACCTTTATTGAACATATTCTTAGAATTCTCATCGTCCGCCTGACGATGTGTTGAAAGCATTCAATCCATACAAGTTCGTTCCGGGTTCGAACGAAACTGAATGTATTATCTCGTTACACTCATTTTGGAATCACCCTCAGAGTTAACGATGATAACCCTTGCATTCTGAAACACCATCTCGATCACCACTTGATAAGTCACGACCTATCGTTTAATTTGGATCGATGTGGTTTTCGGAGAATCAAAATTGATTCTTCCGATCCCGGTATCATCGGAATTCAAACGCCATTTTAAGGGCCAAGTTGTCTATTTAACTTAATAGTTCAATTTAATATCAAGAATTAACATAACAGATATAACAGATAAATCATACACAGTTACAGTTATCACAGATATCCATAAAATATCACAACATGTCACAGAAAATCATCAACAGATATCAAAGTCAATCAAACATAATTATCAATGCATACTAAACAGTTTGGTTTTACTTAACTAAATTATTTGCTTAAGAATAAACTACTTTATTTTATTTAATTAATGACTTATTAATTAGCTTATTAATGATCAATTAATTACTCAATTTATCATTAATTATGAATTTATTAATTATCTAATCTTTAATTACTTATTTAATTAATTAACTTTTATTCATAAACTGTTACTGAATTACTCAGTTAATCAATTGATTGAGTCTTATTAATTATTAATTATTAACTCACTTATAAAAAAATTAATTACTTATTTACTTATCACAAATTACTTTAATTAATCAATTATTATTAATTTAATTAATTAATCAATCTTTAATTAATCACTTAAGTTAATTATCATTTATGAATTAACCTTTAAATAATTAGTTAACATTTTTATGATTTAAATTATTTTAACATATGATTTATTTCTAATCAAAAAAAATCAATTTAAGGTTATCAATTTAATTTCAAATATAAATTAATTAACATTCTAATTACTATATATTAGTCAAACCATCTTTACATCACTTACCATTATTAAACTTTTAAACAAATATTAACCTAAACTATTAACTGCTTAATTACTTAATTATGAAAATATTTAACAAAATTAGGTTGTACGTTCGCTTGGTAAAGGACCGAGTCAATCCCCCTTTCTACTCGTGACGGTCTCGAGTTCCCCCTGTTCCTTGCGTCTCCATCCCCATCTTCTTCTCCTCTCCCCAGTTTCCATTCTTTTCTCAATTTTTTTTAGTTAAAATTATAAAATAGCTGATGCCACACACGAGAACGACCCGAAGTCACCTCCCTTTCCACTCGAGTATTACACGATACGAAGTCACCACGACTTCATCGACACACTCACGCCACCGTGCACGTGCACGGTGGTGCGCTTGGCCTACGGCGCCTCGCGACAGCCCCCACACATCACAAATTATCCACTCGAGCGAAATCGAAGCCCAAATTTTCAATTACAAGTCGAAAACAAAAATTGACCTGTAGCTCAAACATACGACAACAACACCTATTGTCAAATCATTCGTGCGGCCACCATACATCACCGGAGGTGATGAAACTTCACCAGAACCTCGATCACACCCCTCCCTAACTCCACCAAAAATCGCGTTCAACTCGATCGACCTATGATGCCGGAATCAATATTTTACAAAGCATCACAATTTTAAGCACTCAAACCCTATTTGTGATTCAAACTCAAAATTTGTGCATTTGAAAAATAATTTTACATTTTTCTAGTGTTAATATAACTTCAACCTTGCTTCATTCCAAATTCCAGAAATTAAAATGTACTCAATCTTCCAAATTTGACAAAAAATCAGTAAAACTTCTTTTTAAAACTGCTCTGAAAATCTTCGCTTTCAAATCAAAATTTTTGTGTTAAAAATCATAATTATGTTTATGAAATCTAAATATGTTATTGAATTTACAAATTTAAACATTTGAATTTTCAACTTTGATTTCTTTTTATCTGTAGTTTGAAAATACAGTATTGATAACATGCCGTTCAAACTTTCCATCATGTTTGCAGGCTTTTGTTTAGGATAAACAAACTTGAATTAGCTCAATACAAAGTTCAAATGGTTATATGAATAAGTATTATAGATTTCTTGGCTTAACTTTTATCAGATTTCAAAAGTTTGGAAGAACAGCTACCTGTACTATTCAAACAACAGGAAATACCAAGGCTATTTATATAAACAATATCCAAGCACTTACCATTTACAAACTAAAAATACAAATTTAGATTTAAAATGGATAAGTTTACTCACCAAAAAAAAACAGTTGAACAGAAAGTAATGTTGAAGAAACTGCAGTTGAACTATCCTGAAATCTTCTTTTGTTTTCTTGTCTTGAATTAATTTTGTTTGCCAAGCCAAAACAATGTTTCTCTCAGGTTTGCGTTTAGTTTAAGTTTGTATAAATGAACTGATGATATATATATTGGATATATATAGAAGCTACTAATCAGTAGGTGGTATCTAGGCAGTTCATAATTGTTTTTCATTTTCTTTTAATTGGTTAAGATATATTCTGCAGAATGAAATGATATAAGGATTTCGGCTACAGGTACTTGTTAAACAAGAAGTTATGCTAATTAATGCTTATGCTTTTAATCATGATAGCAAGTAATTAATGTTTTACTGATACTTTCTTTGTGTTGTACAAAGATATTTGTTCCATATTTCGGCCAACATATTTTATATAGACACAGACTTTGTTTTATATTGAAGTGAACTTAATTTTTCTTATGCATAAAACTGTATACAACACATAAAATTTGCAGCAACTTGATATAACCTTGGTTAAAGTTTTTGTGGTGTACAAATTCAGGTTGCAAGTTATTCTTTGTATTACTCACCTTCATATATTTTGGGTAAGCTTATCATTGTCATTGTTTGTATAGTTTCTAAACTCTATTCTATTTGTAATTTAAATTTCAAACATTTATTTATAACATTCTATTTGTATACTTATATTTCTAGTTTCTACTTATATTTTATAATTATGTTCTTAGTAACATTTTATATTTTATAATTATGGTGTATATTTATGTTTATGTTTTAACTTTATCATTTTGAAAACTAAAACTGTATTCATATGTATTTTATCAAATAACAAAAATATAAAGTCTTTGATTTGATTTTATTGAATAGGACAGATTTTGTTTTAATGGTTTTGAAACATTTAATTTTAAATTTTCAAATCAAAATTTTCTTTTATAAACATATAACTGTTAAATATCCAAGATCTCATCATTTTATAAATTTTGAAAAGCTTGTATTTCAATTTAAATTAGATTAAATATTTATTAAAATATGCTGTCAAAAATTCCGGGTTGTTACATAAGGTCTCATCCGCTATATAATGTAGGAAATCAATCACTCCAATATATATATATATATATATATATATATATATATATATATATATATATATAATATCAAATCCAGACAGATAATAAATCATTAATTTAAGCAATCAATCCAATTATTTAAATTTAACTATTTACATTTAATGGGTAATCCAAATGAGTGAGATTAACTCACCTTTGTTTTTCATTTGCAACCCAACCCAAACCAGCTTGTTTTCTTCACGATTTCAGACCTTGAATAAACATTATATGATTTATTATCATTTGAACTAATCAAAAAATTGATTAGCATTTATTGATTTAATTAACTAAGACTTTTATTTAAACTATTTTTCCTTCAATAAATTATTTTTAATAACTAAAATAATTGAATAAGCTAATTAAATAAGTCAACCACCTTAATACTTATTTTTAAAATTAAGCAGTACGTGAATATATATATATTTAGTTATTCTTTCTTTTGAAACCACATATGTACTTATAAAATAACTTATATAGATTCAAAAATCCAATATTTAAATAATCATTTTTTTAAAACATTCCTATATATTTCAAAAATCATATATATTTTTGTTTTACCTATATATGTATATATACATTAAATTCTAATAAGATAAAAATTCCTTCAACCCTACATATAAAAAATAGAACTGCTTTTATTTTTATTTTTCAAAATCAACATTTTTAAAATCCACTACTTTCAAGAAAAATCAACATTTAAAATAAATGTTGACATATCTTACAGAAGATTAAAATCATATACATCTGTATTATTATTATTTTCTGTTTCAACCCATATTGTTTAAATTTTCTTTCATCTACAAATATATTTTATTAAATCGGAACAAAGAAAAATGAACCTCACCTATAGCATCGATCGACTTCGAACCCACAGCAAAAATGGTGACTTCCAGTCTCCACGCGAACCATCCCTCGACACCTCATGTGAGCGATTCCTCGACACTTTGATGCCATCGCGACTGTACAACGTCTTCCCCAAGCTCGAAGACGCCGTCGCCATCAGGAATCGATGGCCCCGCTTCTACTTCCACGACCAAGTTCCTTTTGAGCCACTGATCAGCCTCGTAGTTCCTTCAACGACTCCGACACACCCACGCGCACTCGATCACAAACAAGCGAGAACTCGATTGCGGCTAGAGTGGAATCCCCTGAAGGTGGAGAGGGATATGTGATCGATTTAGAAAGAGGGAGAAGGGAATTTGCTTGAAGAATTTGAAGTGGATTTGATTCCCTAGAGGTTGAAGACTGCACAAGATAGACAAAAGTCACATGCCAACAGAAGACGTTCAGATTTGGAGTTTAAGCTTGTAGATATATTTTTGTCAAGGTTTCCCCCTCTAAGAAACGTTATGAGATTTGGCTCAGTGGGTACGTTGGCACCGAGATTTGTAGGACCCTTCCCTATTACTGCACGGATTGGAAAAGTGGCATACAGAGTTGATCTTCTAGATAAGTTCGTAGGAGTTCACAATGTTTTTCATGTTTCGCATCTAAGGAAGTGTCTACATGATTCCGTAGTAGTAGTAGAATCCGATCAGCTAAGGGAAGTGGAGGTAGAGCACGAATCACTTGTGTGTCGTACACCTGCCTGTATATTGGAACATGGTGTCAAGTGATTACGCAACAAGGAAGTTCGTCTAATGAAGGTTCGATAGGGAGATGACCTTAAGGAGTGCACATGGGAGTCTAAGGAGAGAATTCGAACTTCTTATCTTTTTCTATTTGAAGGTACACTTCAAATATCCTATCTTTGATCTTTGATCTTTGATCTTTCCTTAGTTAGGGTCTTTTTGATAATCTTTAGGTGAAACCTATGGATGGTAGCTTGGTTGTAAACATGTCATTAGGGAATGTTATGTTTGATGGATGAAAATGACTGCAAGTGGATGCCAATGTTTGCAAATAGATGCATTGCATGCACTAGATAGATATATTAGGATAACTGGCCAACTAGGTACACATACCTGCATATGCATGCCTGTTATCTATTGCATTTGCACATGGTTGTATATATAGACACACACAAAGATATGTGTCTGTATAAATGGATGTTGCATATGGATGGTGCATTTGGGTGGATGATTGAAAAATACATATAGAATTATCAATTATTCTAGGGTAATTGCATACATTTGGTTGCAAGGCTTAAGCATACTTGCATTACAGGAGGCCAACTAAATTAGTAGACCGACTAACTTTCTGCATTAGGTAAGTTCATATGCATTTCACTTTGCATAAATCATAAATTGCATTAGTTAAAAAAAGGACAATGGTAGAAATGGATGATGGTTGAGTAGATGGATGTAGTTCTTGGATGTTGGTTGTTAATTATGTTCTTTCGTCTTTGGAGATTTCGGGCACGAAATCTTTTAAAGGAGGGAGGGATGTAACACCCCAATATTTTACGAGAAAGATAATTAAAAAGAAATTAAAAGTGCATTTGGTACAGTGGTAAAGGTGCATATGGACTTCCTTGGTGACCAGGGATCAAGTCCCATTGTCGCCTAAAACTTGGTGCGATGTTTTTTTAGCTGGTTCGTTTCCAGCAATTTTCCTGTGTATTCAACGTTGTTTCTGACATATGGAGGCCTCCCATTCGCTCTAGTGATGTAATAGGATGAGATGACTAAATTTTATTGGTTGTGATGTGTATGGGCTAGAATGGATAACCGTTAAGTGTATGAAAGAAACAGATTTAATCTAAAATAATCTAATGGATTATGTTCACTCAAACAATCTATAAATAAACCATCTAACCTAAATCTAATCTCCTATTCAGCCGTCGCCATAATTCTACAGTAAAATTATTGTGCATTATTCTTCCTCCTTTTCTCTATTAAATAAATAAATCTCTACCAAATTAAATTATCTATATATATTCAAGCAATTTGGGGAATTTAGAAGAATCAAAATGGAAAAGATTAAAGCAAAGCTTTTTTCAAATTTAAACAAGCTCAAGTGTCAGATGAGTGGGAATTAATATGAAATAGAAAAATAAAGTAGTTCAATTTCAGTTCTTTTCTGGCACGTTAATATGAATTAATTTTTGTTATTAACTGAGAATAGATGTAAATTATTACAACTTCTTCTTCATCTTCCACTTCTTAAATCTAATTCATGTTTGGTTTAAAATGTGGGACTTATAAATTGTTATTCACGTTTTATGGCATAAATAAGTTTGATATTTATGTAAATTGTTGTATCTTCTTCTTCTTCTTCCACTTCTCAATCCTAATTCATGCTTGGGTTGGAATTTGGAACAAACAAATTGTTATTCATGTTTCATGGGCGTAAATAAGATTGGTTTAATTAAATTGAATTAGAATTGTTATTCAATTTCTAATGGTAGAACAGGTTAGTTGAATAAATTCAGAATATATTACTTGAATAAAATTATGGTTTTGATTGATATAATTACATAATTTTGAATATGGTTTTGAAACAAAAGTGGGAAGTCTAATTGGCATAATCGTTTGTTTTATATGTGGCCCAAAATGTAAAAGTGGAGTTTTTTAACTAAATGGTTTATGACTATTGGATAAAATTTTTGTATAGATTAAATCTCTAAAAGGAGAACGTAAATTAGGGTGGAAAAAAAGAGTAAATTAAATGGACCCTAAAGGCTAGTGTAAATCTGTAACAAAATGGCATAAAAATTACAGACAAACCATACGGACATAACAGACGTGAAATTGAAATACCTTTATAAGGAAAAGGGAAATTGTGAAATAACCAAATCGAATGTAAAAATGGCTTAAAACATATTAATATAAATAAACAGTATGTAAACTGTAATGGTAAAATTAATTAATATGGAAGCAATTTGGTAGCATACCTTGTAAAGGTCCGGATAGGTGTTTCATGCAGTTAAGACCAAAATATAGTTTTGGTTGTACGTATTAGGAGTGGGCAGGTAGGTTCGCAGGGATGTTTGTTACCATTCATAGGTCGCTAGTACGTAGGATAGATAACAATCGCAAATGTGGGTTTCTTCAGGCAGATCAACACGAACAGAACATGACAAGTGTGCTCCGACATAGGCTTCTTTAGGCAGATTGTTGGAGGATTTTGAGCAGCCAACCCAACTGCGGGCGCTCTTTTGGAGGACCGACACTTTAGATAATGGAAAGTCCACATTGGTGACCGAGGAGACAGGAGGTTATGAGTCCAGTTTGGCGGAGCCTGAGCACAACTACGGGGTCCTGCGAGATTGTTTGAGTCGGCGCCGGTCAGACATAAGAGGTATTTTGTCAGATTGCATAGGTGAAGAGCATGACTTTCACATTGTAGCACGTGGATAAGTAAGGATAGCGGGTCCGACAGGCCGTTTGATGTTTAGTATTACTACACGGTTGACTTCCTATAGTGACAATGGACTTTGGCTTCTTAGGACTGTATCTAAAAAGGATTCTATGCGTTATATTATTCACCCTCTACGATATCCAGGGAAGACCTGGAATTAAACCGTTTTATTCTTTCTGCTTTGTTTTATTTCTCATTCTCCAGACTTTATATCTGACCCATTCCTATTTTTCCTATTTTCCTCAAATCACGGGAGAGAAGGTCTAGGTTGCAGTTCTTTGCAGCTTGGAGGGTCATTGAAGCAGTTGTTGTCTTTAGCTTTTGTTTCATGTACTTCGTTTCTCTTTTCGTACTTTACTCTATATATGGGGACCTATATTGTGAACTTTGTTATGTTTTATGTTTTGGTGGAGACTACATGGTACTTTTGGTTACAGAAATAAATTTGAGATAATTGTGTTTTTATTAAGCTGTTTTGCTATTAATTTATAATTAGTGAAAGTTTTCTTCCACTGTAATATTTTAATCATTTTATGTTGTTGCCTTAGTCTCTGTGCTATGTTATGGATTTTTATTTCACCCGACCGCCCATGCTTCTAGTCTTGACCGATTTTCAGGCTGCCTAGAGGTGCGGGGTGCCACAAATTATAAATAAGCTGTTTTCCAAATTCTTGTCACATTCATTCTTATGTTTAACTATAACCGATGTGCTTTATTCCAAGACCTTGCCACATGCCATACAAGTCTATTTAAGTCCACTCAATTTCATTCAAATCCAACATACGCCACTTGCTTTCAATGTAAGAATCAAAATCAATGTTTTCACAAATATCCATGTTAATTCAACAACATTAGTACAATCAAATGTCATATATATGTGATATTTTAAAATCAAAATGGTGATTTAGCTCACCTTTAACCTAAAAACCAATCAAGATCCAAGCATCTAAGTCCAACTTCAACCTAGCAACATCTTCCCTTCTTCACTTTTGCTTGCCTTTGCCTTGCCTTGCCTCCAAAACTCTTATATTGCTCACGACCTTAGTGTGGGTGAGGAGGATGGGTTTTCTTTTTCAACTTTTAACTTCATAGAAAGTTTTGTTATATGGTGGTAAGACTTCACTCCAAGTTTGAAGTGATTTGGATTTAATTTGCAAAAAAAATTCTTTAGGAAACTATGAAGACGAAGCAAAGTCCCCTTCTGCTCGAAAATGGTCATCGCTTTTTAAATCATTGTCGCGCAACTTGGGTGAGTATAATCCTCGTTCTTTTGAAACTGAGGAGGTAAAAGGGGTTTTGATTCCTCCTCCTATGGTCATTCAAGCTGGCAAAGATTATTTTGCTGACTATCTTGTGGGGTTCTTCCTTGAATCGAATCTGCCATACCATCTTGTTCAGGCTCATTGTAAGAATCAATGGAAACTCTCGAGTGGTCTACAGGTTCAGTTTGATAACAACATGTTTTTCTTTATGTTTGCTAAAAAGGAGGAACGACAACTTATGGTTGAGGCCGAGCCAACTTTCATTGAGGGTAAACCACTAATTATTACTTCTTGGAGTAGATCCATTGATAGTGTTAGGTATCAGGTATTATCTATTCCTGTTTGGGCGCACTTCTCTCATATTCTCTATGTTGTTCAATCTTTGCTTGGATTGAATTAGATCGCTGGCTTGGTTGGAGAGCTTAAGTATTTTGATTCAAACACTTTGGCTAGAGGTAGGATAGTATATGCGAAAGCTATGATTGAAATTACCCCTTCCAGGCCTCTTCCTTCCAAGCTTAGAGTATGTCCGTCTGATGGTCAAATAGCGGAAATTGTTGTTCACTATGGATGGAAACCTGATATATGTGAGATTTTTCACTCTTTTGGTCATGTGGCGCTCACATGCAAGCACCTTTCTCATCCTGATTATTCTAATGACCCTCCTCTTCCTATCCCAGAAAAGATCCCCTACCTCGGCCCCCGGTCAGTATATGGGTTGCTAAGTCGTGCCCCACTTTACTTGAGGACACCGGTCCCCCTCCTGATGTCCCTGTTGAGATCTATCAAGTCCCTATTTGTAAATTTAATGTTGCTCCTTCCACTGTCAATGGTGGGTATTATATTGTTCCTGGTATACCTTCTGTTGCTACTATCATCCCATCTCTTGTGATTGAGTGGAACGCCAGAGGGAAGACTTGAGTTCATTTGAGTTCTGAGATGCGATATAGTCCAGGGTTTAATTGTTATTATATGTTTGTAGGTGGAAATGGAGAGAGGAGGAGGATGTTATTTTATCATGTTGTTGGTAATGGCCTTATTCTTACATATAATGGTGAGGATGGTGATGACAATAAACTTATTTTCAAGCATGGCACTTGGGATCGTCATTATCTTTACTCCTCTGATTCTTCGGGGTTTGATCCAGATATCGCGACTCATTTCTCAGGTTTTCTACATGTTATGGGGACTAGTCCCGTTGTAGATGATAGCGGTCCCCTTTCTTTGGAGGCCGTCTAGTTTATATTTTTGTAGTGGAATAGCCATTATAAAACCATGATAGTCGTTCTGTGCATGTGCAGAGCACCTGTATTTTCATTTATATACAGTGGCACGGCCCACTATAAAGCCGGTTAGCTTTGCTTAAAAATATGGAGAGGAAGAAGAAGAAATGGTTTTTCAACTTAAAGCTTTGTGAATTTGTGAATGATAACTAAGGGTATGCCCCTCCTTATATAGGCTAAGAATAGTGATTTTTAAGTTTCCCTTCATCCCCCTTCATGCCATGGAAAAGTCACCTCCCATCACATTTTCTATATGCTAATTACCATTTTACCCCTCTCATGATAATATCTTTTATCCTAATAGAAGCTTCTAGAATATTCCAAGCTTTATGAAGAGATGTGTGTGTTAATTAGTTGCTAATATATTCATTTGATCATTAGTCAAGTGCACAAGAGTCTGAATAACTTATATCGATCAAAAAGCTGTTTACGATAAACCGATTTGAAGTCACATTATCGATTCTTCTAGAAGAATATATTTTTGTAAACAAATTTCAAAAACAAGTTGCTTATCTTTATTTATTAATTAAATGATGTTTAACAAGGTCATAAAATCATATTTATAACACTTAATTATATTTCAAAAGGTTTCGATATTCGTAGACGGAGTGTTCGAATTTTAGGGTCACTAGTTCTCCCCCACTTAGTACATTTCTTCCTCAAAATTCAAATAAGAATGATGATCAAAGAATATATAAGAACAAGGTGTATATATAGCATACTGTTGAAACTATATACAAACTAACTGCAATCCAAATGCATACTAAGTGACTCCACCTTAAGCGGCGAGTACACTATAAAAGATATATGATACTAAGATAACAAATCTCTAGTCTAAGAATAGATCCGGATAGTACTCTATCAAATTATCCTTTGTTTCCCACATATAATCCCAAGCATCCTCGCTCGATTATACCTTGACTAACTCTACAACCTTAGTCCTTAATTGTTTCGTATCCCTATCAACAATATGAATAGACTATCTCAAAACAGTAAAGTTTGGCTCAATCTCCAAGTCCTCTTGCTGCGATGCTTCCACTATCATTGAACGATCATGCACAAACTTAAGCAAATGTGACACATGAAATACATTATGCATAGCTGATGATCTAATTGGTAACTCGATTCTATACACGAGCGTACCAATCTTCTCCAAAACTGGGAATGGTCCTATATAACGAGGAGCTAACTTCCCAGCCCTTCCAAACCGAACTACACTTCTCATCGGAGAAACCTTTACAATCACAAAGTCTCGAATGGAGAACTCCAAGTCTCGGTGCCTCTTATTTGCATAGCACTTCTGTCCATTCTGCAGTACTTTCGAATCACTATGACCTTATCTAATGACTCTCGAATCATACTCGGCTCAAGCATAAGACAATCCCCAGGTTCTACCCAACATGATGAAGATTTGCAAGGCCTTCCATACAACGTGTCAAATGGTGCCATTCTGATACACGCCTGATAACTATTGTTGTATGAAAACTCAACAAGTGGCAAGTGTTCTTCGCACAAACCCCTAAAATCTAAAATGCATGCTCTAAGCAAGTCCTCCAATACTCGGTTCAATCTTTCCATTTGCCCATCTATCCGTGAATGGTAAGTGGTACTCAAACTGAGTTTGGTCCCTAAGGCCTCATGCAAACCCTTCCAAAAATAGCTTATGAATATCGAATCTTTATCACATATGATATCACAAGGAACTGCTTGCAATCGGACGATTTCCTTAACATATAACTTAGTCGAACTAGAAGCTGTCTCGTAGTCTTAACGGGTAAGAAGTGTACGCTCTTGGTCAATTGATCCACGATAACCCACACACCCTTGTTACCACTTCTTGACCTAGGCAATCCGTTGATGAAGTCCATGGAAATCTTCTCCCACCTCCTGTAACGACCCTACCGTTATACCCATATTATTAAAGAATATTACAAGTACTGTCGTCTAATAGCATAGAGAACATGGCTGGTTAAGGATGATCGAATGTGAATATTTCTTTATACTAACAGCGACACGTCTTTATTATCTTTTGAGGATCTGAACTGAAAATTTTGACGTATACAGTATTAATACAAAATAATAAACACAAGAATTAAAAAAATTCAAAAATATATATAATAAAGATAAATCAAAATCAGAGTCATAGATCACAACAGAATAATATACTCATATACATAATAAATTTTAAGTCTACAAAATATCGATACTAGACCCATATAATATATAAATCGCATCCAAAATACTGTATCGTATACACAATGACTACGAAATAATATACATGATATATCCTCCTAAATGTCAATATATACAATAATAAACAAGACCAAAGTAGTCAAAGTAGTCTACTCTAATGCAAGCACAAATCTAATGTCAGCTAGTCCCAGTACCTATAGAGTCTCCGCCTGACCTGAGTATTATAAAATAAACGGGTTAGACTATGTCTAATAGAGATGTGAGTTGATACTAATATCATAAATGTATGACTTAACAATAAATAAGCCATAATAAAAATATGCCAAAACAAATAATTGTAATAAGGCATATTAATTAAAATCACCATTTCAAAATTCCATTTATGACGTAATAATAAAATAAGTCATCTCAAATTATGCCTAAAATCAATTAACCAAAATAAGGCATATTATACTAAATCACCATTTGATAAATCCATATCAAGTCTTCAGTGGACTATAAAAAAATGGTGATAACAATACAAAATTGTTCATAGCCAAAACAATACTAAATATGCATCCCAAAATCTCTAAAGAATAAACATCACTAACGAAATAATAATGGTAGTGAACTATTAGTGTTTGCACAAAAAATGGGCAAACACCACCAAGTCGTATGAATTAGTTGATTTTATGTTGTTTTTAGTGATTTGGGTGATTTATGAAAATATATAAAAAGCAGGGACTAACCAGTAAAAGACACATAGATTTATAGTGGTTCGGCCAGAATGTGCATACGTCCACTTTATATGTTATTCTCCTTTACTCTTCGGATTACAAGTACAAAGCTTTGATTACAAGAGTATGAAAGTTGTTTGAAAGTTCTATCCGTGCTTGAGCTCTCAAACTTGTCTGCCATTGTTGTACCCCTGCCCCTTTATTTATAGAGTGAGGCTGGGGGCAGGGGTCCTGGATGTATATAGCTGCTGCTGGGCCTGGGCTTATGCAATTTGGCCTGGCAACGTTGGTTCGGCAAGGCCTTGATTCGGTGATGCATGGAAGTGGGTTGGTCCGATAGAGGTTGGTCCAGTGGTAGGTGAAGTGGGTTGGTTCGGTCGTTCTTGGAAGTGGAGTTTGTCCGGTGGGACGTTGGTCCGGTAGTGGCTAGGTGGAGTTTTGGTCCGGTGGGACGTTGGTCCAATAGTGGCTAAGTGGAGTTTGGTCCGGTGATGGAGGAGAGGGGGCTTGGCTCGGTAGGTATTGGAGAAGCGTTGGTTCGGCATGGGAGTGGTCTGGTGATGAGTGTGTTGGTTCGGTGGTGTCTCCTTGCTTTTTGGCTCGGTGGTACCTTCACTCTCTCTGGTTCGGTGGTGGAAATGCACACAACACTTGCCCCCACAAAGTAGGGCATGTGCATGCACATGCGTGCTTTGTTTTAACTTGGGTGTTTCCATCCGGTCATATGTGCTGAACCACCTGGTCCGGTCATCCTGCGTTCGTCTATAAGTTGGAGTGTTAGGCCTTCGTTATTCCCTACCAAGTGAAATAGCCGAATCAAATTCCTAACTGCCGAACCGATTAGTGCCGAACCAGTTCTGACTGCCGAATCTTAATTGCCGGACCAGGTAAACTTTCTTTTGCCGAACGGTTTTTTAAGGTTGAACTTCCGAATGAACTTAATGTCTTTGATTTACCGAATGAACTCGAGGGGTTTTAAGTACCGAATGTCACTTTCACATTTGAGTTGCCGAATGAAACTTGTGCTCGAACCACCGAATGAGAATGGAAAGTGCCGAATGAACTTATACTTGAATCACCGGGGGAACCCTGAGACTCCGAATACCGAATGAACTTTTGTATTTTCTTTACCGAATGACACCAGGAGTTTGAGTGTTTTGAATTATGAGTGAAATTTTAGACTATATACACTTGTTTGTTTATATCCTCTGTTCTAGCGATGTAATCTCCTGTGTTGCAGATAAATGTCTCGTAAAGTGGAAACTCGATCAGATAAGAAGAAATCCAAGGACGAAGGAGAGTCCACCGTAGTGCCCCCAGCTCAGCCAGGACCGAAATGTCATGGACCCACCCCGAGATCGCTAGTAGATGGGTATGGTCCTCAAGAGCTTCTGAATTCTCCGCCTGACTGCTTTCCTAGCTCTCTCAAAGAAGAGCAGCTTGATGTTATCTCCCGCTCCTTTGGGATTGATAGAGCACGCATGTTGTTGCCAGGGAAGGGGGTCATGCCATATAATCCCCCTAAAGGATACTTCGCTTATAGTAGGTACCACTGCATGTGTGGCGCCATTCCTCCAATCAATGCTTGGATAGTTAGCTTCGTCACCTATTTGAAGGTGGCTCCTTTCCAGCTCCAGCCCAACTCCTACGCTATCTTGGTGTGCCTATTCGTTATTTTCCAGAGAAAGTACGGGCGCCCCCTTCCAACCGGGAGATTCGGTACCTATATAACTTGAGAGTTTACAAGGAGGGGTCTCCATACATCAGCTTGGAATCCGCCGTGTCCTTCAAGCTGGTCCTGGACTTGTATTCAAAGTTCACCATGTTTAAGAAGGAATGGTTCTTCGTCAAGGATGACTCCGTTTCTATCCACCTCTTCACCTCTGGCTGCAAGTTGAAGTTTACTTATAATTTCCGTTTTGACTGCAACACTTCTCCTCATGTGCTTTACTATTTGCTAGCGACAGATGGCTTTGCGGTGTAGAGAGAGATCGCCTGGTTCAGATGGCTGTGGAGATAGAGGCCATACCGGGAAGGGATAGGTCAGCTTCTTACCTGATCAGGAATGCCACTCTCCTGGGACACAACTTGATTCTACCACATCAGTCTGTGGTCAAGCAGAGGGATACGGCTGAGGAAAGGGCTGCCAAAGCCAAAGGAGGGGCCACAGCGAAGAGCAGCAAGAGGAAATCCTTCTCGATACCTCCTGTCGTCGGGGGAAAAAACTCAAGAAATCCGATGGACCCTCTCCCAGCACATGCCCAAATGTTTCGGAGGAGGAGAGCACGGAGGAGGAAAGAGGCGAAGGTGAAGGAGGTGAGGCGGAGAGTGGAAGTGGTAGAGAAGGCGATGGTGGTGGTGATGGACAGAGTGGTAGTGGTGTTGGTGCCTTGACCTCTGGGCAAGCAGGTGAGATTCAAGAGTGGACGGATGATACTTTCCGCCAAGCTTTTGAGGGGTTGGAGGGAGAACCGGCTCCGTTAAAGGAGTCCGAGAGAGCTGACAAGGCCGGGGCTTGTGCCGGTTTATCTTCTCAGAGTATTCCAGCTAAGTCGACTCCGGCGATTCAAGGTGAATTTTTGACTTCTGCAGACTCCCTTTATGATAATGACTTAGGAATATTTTATGGCCAGCTCCCGTCCTGGAATGAGATTCAAGACTTATTGTAGTATCCCACTCCCCCTCAGGGTTTGTATAATAAATGCGTCTTCTTACTCCTTTTAACTTAACATATTTCTTGAATTATGGATTAGTGTATGCTCGTAACACTTGTTCTTTATTCCAGAGGCAGGCGAGGTGGCCAAGACATCAGATGTTCGACACCGCCTCGAACAATACAAGCTACTCAGAGCCTCTACTAAACCGAAGCCTCCTACTAGCCGCCCCGGGGACGTAGTCGGCTATCGCTCTTTTCTTGGGATTATTGAAGAATATATCCGAAGGAAAAAGAGGGGCCGCTCCTTGTTCGAATCTCCATCTCGTCCTCAGCCTCCAACTCAGCCGCTTCAGGATATTACGGAGGAGACTACTGATTTTGTACCCTTTCCGCATCCATCTGAGAACCCTATCGTTACTCCCATAGATCATCCTAGCTTGGCTCGTAACCCATTCGCGGGTCATCCGGACCTGGATCCGAGCTCCCATGATATTTCTTTCGATGAGGTTACCGGTGAGCACCTACTACCCCGCAATCCTATGGTAAGGGTGCTTGATGAGGCTAAGTCTTTGGATCTCGACTTGTTGACCACTGGGATTGTAACTATGGGGGATGAGGCCAAGGCAAACATCAATCGGGTGGCTGAGGAGACCAGGAAGCTGATGGCGCATTCATGCTCGACTGGTCAAGGCTGGAGAGGAAATCGGAAGTGCTAACATTCGGTTGCGGCTAATGGTTTCCGATCAGGCCAAACGCTTGCCGATCAGGCCATCCAGGTCTCCCAGCATGAGGCGGCCTCTAGACGACTAAAGAAAACTATGGAAGAGGCTAGCAAGGCAGAGTTGCGAAAAATGGAGGCCGCTTGCAAGAAACGAATTGACATGGCCATTGCAACAGTGGATGAGGTTCGGAGAGCGGATCTTGAGCAGGTAGAGGAGTTATCTGGAAGGCTTGAAGCTGCAGAGCTTGTTCAGGCCAAGCTAAAGGAGGAGATGGAGGCAATGAGGAGATCCCTTCAGGCTGACTGCTCGCGATACCGATTGGAGAGGGATGCTGCCGTTGCAAAGTTGTTGGCTTCTGAGGCCCGTATGAGGGAGTTTGAGGAGAAGAGGGGATGATGGATGATATGCTGCAGGATATGTATTTTCGTACTTGGAAGCAGGGCAACATATCCTGGATGGACGATTACCCCCGGGTCATGGCTAGGATATACCTCCGGGCTTTGGAGGAGGCCAAGGCTGATGTGGATAAAGAGGGTGGCGTGGTCTTCAGAATGGATGTGGTTACCGCTCAGTTCACCAAGGAGGAGAAGGTGGCAGTGAAGGAGGGGATGCGGCTGCTTGCTGCTGAGGAAGTTGGTGTGCAGTTGGAGGATGATGACCAAGGAGCGGACGCTGGTGAGTCTTCGCTTTTTATCTTCTCATAACCTGATCGTTTATTGTTCATGAATGTTAATGGACTATCTCCTGAATTGGACAGGCGGGACCTCTGAAGCGCCAACTAGCTCTGGTCAGCATGCTGGAAGCTCTGATCCTGCGGTCAAGTAGGTCTCGGGCGATGTTTATGTTATTCCAAAGCATTGATGTAACTGTAATTATGTTATTCGTAATGAACAACTTTATTCTTTAACATGTAATCTTTCTTTGACATAAGCTAATTCTGCCAAAATGCTGTTGTTATTTTGATGTGTCGCATAAGAGACATAGCTATGCATATGCCTATGACTCAATTGTGTTTGATGTCAAGTTCCTGCTTAAAATATGTTTTCATATCTCGCAATGTTAGTGTGATGTGTGAATAAATTATAGCTACATGTTTATGTACAAGAAAAGAAAGTATAGCCCTTCATGTTTTAGTTGTAGACGGTAGCTTAGGACGTTTTGTGTGACTGAGGATGGAATGCAGCTGAGCGACCTGTCATCCAGTTGTAAATTCCTATTCCCATTAATGAGTGTCTCCTATTTTGTGTCATGTACTTTAGGCACCGTTATAGAGGATAGGAGGCAAGTTTTTAAATAAAATGGAAATATACGAAATAGTAAAACTTCCAATCACGGAAGGCCTTCGGTGTGCTTAAGTTCGTGGCAAATGGGTTTTGTAGTCACTTCCCTAGCCGTGGGTCTTGGAGACATTTGTCACCCATTTTACGCCTCCACGGGGAGTTTTCTTTTTTACCACAGCCGTACTTAAGACACACCGGAGCCGGGATCGCGGACAGTAACTACCCGGGCCATTATGGCCCGTAATCGTGGGTATTATTCGATTTACCGTGGCCGGCTAGAGTGGGGGCCGATCGTCAACCGTGAACTTCCCCTGGCTGGCCACACCTTACGTTGGGGCTTATACTCGGTTCACGGTTGCCGACGAGCCTAACGCCGTAATGAGCTGCCTAGGCTAAGGTCGGCCTACTCGGCGGCTTATACTCGGCTCATTACAGTAGGCTTTAAGGGCCGTCGCGAGCAATGAGTTAACCCGCGGCAGAGGGATGCCGGAGCAAAAGTGTCTCATTGGCGAGGGCATAGATTCGTATAGTGCCTGTTAGGTTCTGCCCAGGTGAAGTTGTGTTGTGATGCCCAGAATGGAGATGCCGTCTACACAGGATTTTGTTCAACAGAAAAGGATAAATATTAACAAGTAGCCAAGATACAAACGAACAAGTTAAAGAAGAGACAAGTTTTTAAAGTGGTTCGGCACAAAAATGCCTACGTCCACTTATCCTCTTTGTTATTTCACTTCATATGGGCAGTACAAGTTAAGAAAAGTATCGGCGGAGGTGTCGGATGTTCCATGCCCTCTGGAACACCTCTCCGTCCACAGTTGACAAAATATAAGCTCCATTGTGGAGATCTTTGTGAATTACATATGGTCCATCCCAGATTGGATCTAACGCTCCAGGGCGGGGGAAGATTCGCCTAAGGACAAGATCTCCTTCTTGTAAGCTGCGATGCTTGACCTTGGAGTTGTATAGTGCTGCCACTTTTTGCTTGTGAGCCGCTGCTTTGAGTGCTGCGCCGTTTCTTCTTTCCTCAAAGCGGCGCTTAGAGCATGGGATGACACGGCAAGGTATAGGTATAGTTCTTCGCCTTCATACGGAGTTGAGAGTACTGGTGGCCTCTGGAGGTGCTCAATTAGGTTAAGGAAGGCTGTTGAGCATTCGTCAGTCCATTCGAACTTTCCTTTGTCTTTCTTCAAAGCTTCGAAGAAAGGGATGCATTTTTCAGTTGCTTTAGAGATGAATCTGCTTAGGGCGGCCACCTTCCCATTCAGGCTTTGCATTTCTCTTCGAGCAGATGGTATCTTGATATCTTTCAAAGCCCGGACTTGATTGGGGTTTGCTTCAATCCCTCTGGCATGGATGATGAATCCCAAGAACTTTCCTGATGATACTCCGAAGGAGCACTTTAGAGGATTCAGCTTCATTCCATATTGACGGAGTACTTGGAACATCTCGTCCAGGTGGCTTACATGATCGTTGGTTTTCCTTGATTTTACCAGCATGTCATCCACATAAACTTCCGTAGTTCGTCCTATTAATTCTGCAAACATCTTGTTGACGAGGCGTTGGTAAGTGGCTCCGGTGTTTTTAAGTTCAAAAGGCATTACTCTGTAGCAGTACAATCCCCGGTCAGTGATGAAACTAGTGTGGTCTTGATCGGGGGCGTGCATAGGAATTTGGTTATATCCTGAGTAGGCGTCCACAAAAGATAAGAGTTCGTGCCCGGCTGTGTTGTCCACAAGTTGATCGATTTGGGGGAGTGGGAAGCAATCCTTCGGGCAAGCGTCATTTAAGTTGGAGAAGTCAATGCACGTTCGCCACTTCCCATTAGCCTTCTTTACTAGTACCGGGTTAGCGATCCATTCCGGGTAGATGGCTTCTCGTATGAAGTTATTGGCAAGTAGGTTCTTCACTTCTTCCTCGAGGGCTGCTTATCGTTCTGCTCCCATACTTCTCTTCTTTTGCTTTACCGGCACCTTGGTAGGATCGATGTTCAGTACGTGGCAAGCTATGTCTGGGGAAATTCCAGTCGTGTCAGCGTGCGTCCATGAAAATACATCCAAGTTGTGGCGGAGAAAATCGATGAGTTGATCTTTTAATTCTGCTCTCAACTGAGATCCGATCCTCAACAGTCTACTTGAGTCGTGTCTGTCTACAGATACAAATTCCATAGCCTCTGCAGGCTCGGCGGTGGCCTCCTCCTCTTTATCTCTAGGGTCTAATTCATTGAAAGGATCACTGGTATATCGAAGAGGAGGGACTTTCTTTAGTTGCTATGCTTCCAAGCTTTTCTTGCAGAGAGCAGTCTTTGCATTCTTCCCTTTATCCTTCCTGCGATTATTGTAAAGTTCAATTACATAGCAATCTCGGGCGGCGTCTTGATCTCCCTCTACTTCCCCTATCCTGTTGTCGGTCGGAAATTTCATCTTCAGGCACCATGGGGCCAGGACAATTTGGAAGTCAGACAAGGTTGGTCTTTCTAAAAAGGCGTTGTAGGCCGAGTGGTTTTCTATTAGCACAAATGTTTGTTTCCTCACAACGGAGCGGGGATGACTTCCTATTTCAACAAAGAGGTCCAGTTGCTCGAGGGGCATTTTTGCATCTCCAGTGAAACTGTGTAGTGGTTTGTTGCAGGGAGACACGTCCTTCATCGACAGCTTCATTTTGTCGAAAGCATGTTTGAATAGAATATTTACTGAGCTTCCAGTATCTACTAGAATTCAGAAAACTTCAGCTGGGCCGAACCAGGCAGAGATGACCATAGGATCCATGTGAGGGTACTGCCTTCCCTCTAGGTCACGCCTGCTGAACGTGGTGTCATCATTCTCTTTTTGCTTCGGGTGGCGTTCCTCCATAACAGAATTGACGCAGTCTTCATTTTTTTAAGTGACTTTCCATATCTTTCCATTTCTGCCCAGTTTCTATCAGCGATGTGTGGTCGTCCTGATATTGTATGGACCACTATCTTCTCCTGGCTGGAACCGCTGGTGTTGCGATTTCCTCTGCCTGTTTCTAGGTGGAGTTGCCCTGGGTTTTCCTTGGTAGGAGCTGGAGTCCTGTCCTGACCCTTTACATAGCGTTCCAATCTCTTTCTCCTGATGTGTTCTTCAATTAGGTCCCGGAGATGACGGCATTCATTGGTATCATGCCCATGAGATTCGTGGAAACGACAGAACTTTCCGGAGTTGATCGCGTTTTCTAATTCCTTTTTGTGCGGGGGGCGTTTGTATTTAACTTCGTCTTGGGTGGCCAGGAAGATGTTTTTGATTGTTTTATTCAAAGGAGTGTAAGAGTCAAATGTCGTTCCCGGCCGGTATAAACGCTTTTCTCCCTTCTTGCCCCCAGCATTGTCTCTAGAATCGTTCCTTCGAACGTCCTTTGCTGCAGCGGGTGTGTTGCCATGAGTTGACTCAGTTTGTTGCTCTGTCTGCCTCTCAGCGGCAGTATCCTCAAGTCTCATATACTTTCCGGCTTCATGAAAGAAATCAGGTAAGGTAGCTGGCTTTTCTTTCGTTAATCTCCTAGCAAATTTAGTATCCGGATATACACCACTACAGAGGGCCAATAAGATAAGTTTCTCATCGGCATCTTGAACTGCAGCCGCTGCGGCATTGAACCGCGTTAGATATTGCTGCACCGTCTCTCCGGGCTTCTGTTTGACATTGGATAGGGAGTAAGCATCCTTGGGTTGTTCCACATGAATGTGGAACTGGCTGATGAACTTTTCTTTCAACATTTCCCATGAGCTGATGGATCCTTGGGGTAGATGGTAGAACCAGGAGGTAGCTAGATCTGCCAGGAATAGTGGAAAGCATTTGCACAACACTCCTTCTGTTGCTCCGCTCATGAGCATATGCTGTGTGTACCTTTGCAAGTGTACAACGGGGTCAGAGGTTCCTTTGTAAGGTTCCATTGTTGGCATTTTCCATTCTCGGGGGGTGATGGCAATTTCGATGTTGTGGGTGAAAGGGCTGGTTGCCCTAGCGCCTATCCCTCGATCTCTTTGATCCCATCAGACGCTCTCTCTGAACAATCGTGCCATCCTCTCATCAGAATTTGGAGCAGATAGGAATGAGCTTGGTTCTTCCCTGCGGGATCGATCCCGTCCAGATGACCTGTAGGGAACGTTTTCCAGTGGCTGTCTTTGGCTTTCCAGGTGCATGCTAGGATCAGCTGCAGTTGGCCCTTGCCTTGATCTTCCCCTGTTGGGTTCTGTTTCAAGCATTTCCTTGGGGTCAACTTCGGGCTGGATTCTAGCTCGGCTCCGTTCATTGGTGTTTCTGTGGCTAGGCAGCATGGCCGGCTCAGCTACATTTGACCCTCGCCTGGTACCTCCCCCGTTGGGTTCGGTTCCAAGTGTTTCCTCGGGACGGAGTCCGGGCTGAGTCCGGGCTCGGCTCCTACCATTATTGTTTCTGTTGATAGCTTCTTCGAAGAAGGAAGACCTTTGTTGCCTCCTAGATCCTCCAGACTGGGACTCACCTCATGATTCAGTGTTGTGGTTGGATTCTTCAGCATCCCTTAAGCGTGACATGAGTTGGTTCACCAAGGCTTCTTGTTGGGATGCGAAGCGGTCGGTCACTTCATCCACAACCCTGTCTAGATCTACCCTAGTAATTGCTGCTGGCTGTTCCGTGGCAGGGGCTGTCAGATTTGCCTGATCTACATTCGGCGCTTCTGTCGTAGTGGGATGGTTCTCTTAATCTGGATCCACTGGATCTGGAGCATTGTTGGTTGCAACGTTCTTTCCCTTGTTGACATCCTTTCTCTGCCTGGAAGTCATGTTTCTAGGCACTAAGTGATGTTGTTAGGAAGAAGGCTGAGTGGGAGAAGCTAAAGCTTCGGGTTCTAGTTCTCAGTGAAAGCACCAAAAATGTTTGCACAAAAAATGGGCAAACACCTCCAAGTCGTATGAATTAGTTGATTTTATGTTGTTTTTAGTGATTTGGGCGATTTATGCAAATGTATAAAAAGCAGGGAATAAACTGTAAAAGACACACAGATTTATAGTGGTTCGGCCAGAATGTGCCTACGTCCACTTTATCTGTTATTCTCCTTTACTCTTCGGATTACAAGTACAAAGCTTTGATTACAAGAGTATGAAAGTTGTTTGAAAGTTCTATTCGTGCTTGAGCTCTCAAACTTGTCTGCCATTGTTGTACCCCTGCCCCTCTATTTATAGAGTGAGGCTGGGGCAGGGGTCCTGGATGTATATAGCTGTTGGTGGGCCTGGCTGATGCAATCTGGCCTGGCAACGTTGGTTCGGCAAGGCCTTGGTTCGGTGATGCATGGAAGTGGGTTGGTCCGGTAGAGGTCGGTCCGGTGGTAGGTGAAGTGGGTTGGTTTGGCCGTTCATGGAAGTGGAGTTGGTCCGGTGGGACGTTGGTCTGGTAGTGGCTAGGTGGAGTTTTGGTCCGGTGGGACGTTGGTCCGGTAGTGGCTAAGTGGAGTTTGGTCCGGTGTTGGAGGAGAGGGGGCTTGGTTCGGTAGGTATTGGAGAAGCGTTGATTCGGCAGGGGAGTGGTCCGGTGATGAGTGTGTTGATTCGGTGGTGTCTCCTTGCTTTTTGGCTCGGTGGTACCTTCACTCTCTCTGGTTCGGTGGTGGAAATGCACACAATAATTAGTTTAAAAACAGTGATACAGAGTCTAACAACCAACTAGACTGATCCAGCCTAATGAACCAAAAAGTCCCTGCCACATAGTGTAATAGTCAAACCAAATAGACGATATCTGTCTAAAAATCAAATAGACTACTATGAAAATTTACTTAAACCAACAAAATAGGTAATCAAAGTCTAATGTATACTAAATAAATTAACAGGTCCACATCTAACTCCTGTCCAAGGGGCGAAAAGGCAGCCGTGTCACACCATAAAAGTAGAAAATCAAATTGAGGATAAAAAATATACGCAACAATATATTCGAATGAAGAACAAGTCAAAAAATCATCAAGAGTGTTCAATATAAATCAATAGACAATGCTTAAAAATTCAAAGTCAAGGTTGAAAGAATCGACTCGAAAATAGAGGAAATCGATTCCTGCATATACCCATACTTAATTTATATCTCAAATAATAAATCATTTCCTTTAATTACTTCCTTATTTTCTAATTTGAAAATAGTTTATGCAAACATTTTACACACTTTCAAAATCAAAAATCCAATCATTTCTTTTCTTTAAATTTAATCAAATTCTTATTTTTGAAATTTAATAACTTGGGAAAGCTAACCTCTAGCAAGGTGTTATAATATAAAACCAAAAATAATCCTTTTCACAAAATTTTGCTCTTATCTTAGCTTTATACAAGAAATTTTAAATCTCATTTTATTTTTGCAAAATCATACTTGAGAAAAATATTTACCCACCAAATCAAAGTATTCAACATTCAATAATTTGTTACATTCATGAATGAATTATGGTTTCATTTCAAACTTCCTTTGAATTGGAATAGAAATAAGTTTTATATTACTTTACACTTTATTAAAATATAAATTCTAAAGTTTATTCCAACCACAATACGATATGCACAATTATCTAAAATATTACATAAAATTTCTATATTATGCAATATAAATTTTACAATTTCTAAATAATACACCATCATCTAAAATTTCATAAATATTGATTCTAATTTACCTAAAATATCATTTTTATGCAATTCTCCAGTTTTCCAAATAATCCACACTTTCATTTAAAATATTTTATTTTACTTATCAAAATATCATAGGATACCTTTTTTAGAAGATAACCTGTATATTTCTATAAAATATTACTCTATCTTCTAGAACAACTTTTCCAAACTACCCACTTTATTTTGTTAAATATTTAACTTATTTCAAAATCCCGTTTTCTATTTAAATTATTATACACCCGCTGAATGTTATTGCTTAAAACATTTTATATGCAAAATACTAAGTCCGAATGTCTCGTACTAGTGTTTAGGAATCTCTATCGATAACATTGATCACGCGCATCGACTAGAATTCTTAAAACACTAAACGTGCAATTTAACACAAAATTTATTTTTATACAATATACATATATCTTTAAATACTTTAGGCTTTTCCAAAATGTTTTCTTATTTATAATAATATAAGCAAATTACATATATATGTATATCTAATATCAAAAATATTTTAATTCAAATAGATGCTTGCTTTTATTAAAATCTTTTCAATTAATCTTAATATTTACATATAAGAATTATTCATAGGTATAATTAATTAAATGTTAAAATGAATTTAACTTTTGATGTTTGCTTGAAGTATTTATTGATGAATGAGTGGAAATAAATTTTTATTTAATTGAAGTCTAATTGATAATAGATTTCATTTTAACAAATTGAATTAATTAATAAAATAAATTTTAGAAGATATATTAAACTGGATAAAGTGTTATTCTTAAGTATACTATTTTAAGATGAAAATAATTTTGTATCATTAAAATAGATGAAAAGAAGCTTAATTTGATATTCAATAAAATCAACAAGTCGATGAAGATGATAAATCTATTTTATGTCAATATAGTGAATAATTGAATAGAATGTGACAATATCTAATCGAAAGAAATTGTACAATTTGGAAATATATCTTATCGAATGAATTATAAACCAATTTAAATTAGACCGATATATAATGATAAATATATGATAGGGATTAAATTTTACATTTAAATACAAAAGGGAAAATAACTAAAGCTAAATTGAATATTAGTCTTGGCTCATTCAAGTTAAACCAGCCGTTTCTTTTCTATATTAATTCTTCCAAACCCAAACCTACTCTTTATCACTATTCCTAAACCCATTCCGAAACCTAATCCCTAATCTGTTCACTTCCTCTGCCACTAACTTCCTATAGCAAAAAAGAAAAAGTAAAGAAGGCATGCAAGGAGGAGGGGTGCGTAGCGAGGCCAATGTGAGCTATGGTTCAGGGAACGTGCGAGTTTCGAGAGAGGGAGGGTTGGCCATGGGTAGTAGGCGCAAACTTCAAGGTAGTGGTAGGCACTAAGGGGATGACTGATGCTAGTTGGAAGCATGTGTTCATGCAGGGCTGATAGAGGCATGGTATTGTAGGTCGATGAGGCTCGGATGAGTTAGTTTCAAGCAAGGTTAGCATCGACTTTTGGGCGTTTGACAATAGAGGATGTTAGATGGATTCATGTAGTTTCTAGGTGATGTTGGTGGCGCTACCTTCATGGATAGCTAGGAGTGGCTAGATTTTAGCATATGCCATTCAATCCTTCAAATCAGTGAGTTGTTAAACTCACGAATACTATCTCTAATTATTTGAATTCCTATTGCATACCTGGCTTTAATTACGAGTTGTGTAAATATTTTGTAGTGATCGAATGATAGGATTGAAATAATATTGCATGCTATAATTTCAATTGGATCAATGTTTGAATTGTTGAATTTTGTGTTTGAAATATTGGATTTGAAATCAATAATTAAAAATAAATCAAATAATTGAAATAAGGTTGCATGTTAAGATTTATAGTTTTCAGTCCAAGCTTGGGTTGATGGCTGAAATTACATACATGTTTGTATGATCGAAGTTTATCGGAAAGAAACTCGGATTGATAAATAATTTCATATTTTGAAATGATATCGCATAGAGCGTCGTTGGTTCTAAAAGTTGCATTCTTAATGGGTTATTTTTTTTTGAATTGTTTAAATCCGTTTAAAAGATTTTCGAAATGAGGTTATATCTATTTTGATCCATATTTGAAATTTAATTTATATGATATAGTTAAATTATATTATCTTCTTAACTTATAGCTTATTTCAAAATTTCCATTCAAAGCTTTTAAAGATAAGTAATATTTATTGACAAAACTTTTTAAATTTACTATTATAAGTATATTACAATTTAGAAATGCTTTAGAGGCAAAAGATAAAATATAGTATTATTTTGTAAAATCTGTTATGAAAGTAATGATTTCAATTTCAAGTGATTTTAATTATAGAGGTCGTTTAAATGATTTTGAAAGAATTCAAAAGCCTTTGTAAATAAACTGCTTTTACTTAAATGAATTTAAGGATTTAAAATTGATTTTTTAGGAATTTATATCTTTGTGTATATAAAATTAATTTAAACTCTTTTATTTTATTCATTATGGATTTGAGATTTTAGTGAGATTTCGTGTTTTCTATGAAACACGGAATTTTAATAAACGGTAGAATTGTCAGATTGGTATGTGACTTTTCATATAATTCTCTCGCTTATGATTATAATTTGTTAAATAGGGTTTGAATGGTATTTACTAGCTTTTGGTAAATACATGAATTTACTATCTAGTATGGAACAGTTAGTTAAATTCTTGCGACTACTTACGTGATAGTAATTAGCACTTAGAATTGTATTATCTTAAGGTATTCGGATTTCATTTTTAGGCTGATAGATCCCTGAGAGAAGATGGCACATTTTTCATCGATATGAGCGTCGATACATTCTTAAATTTAGGGTAGGTAGATCTATTTGGGCATGTTAGACTTGTTCTGGTGTAATGCGACTATCCTTTTGTCATTTGGACAGGTGTTACATGCAACTCTATCAGTTTATTTGGTGTACAGTTGATAATGTTTACATATTTTGTTGGTATAAGTAAATTCTCATAGTACTCTATTTGGTTTTTTGATTGATATCAGTCTATTTGATTTGACTATTACACTATGTAGCGGGGTCTTCTAGGTTTATTAGACTGATTCGGTCTATTTGGTTTTAGGATGCATGTCACTGTATTAAACTGATAGTTGACAACCATTATTATTTCATTAGTGATGATTATTACTTTAGAGATTTTAGGATGGATATTTAGTATCTTTTGGCTCCAAAGAATTATAATTTTTTATCACCATACTTTGATGATAGTCTATTTGGGAGTTGATATGGATTTAAGAAATAGTGATTTGGATTTAGTATATGCCTCATTTATCTGATTTGGTCTTAGGCATATTGGCATTTATGATTTATTATTATTAAGTCATATAATTATGATATCATATATCATCTCTTTTTTAGATGCATTCTGACTCGTTTATTTTAAAAATACGCAAGTCAGGCCAAAATTCTGTAGGTACATGGACTCATTATCCTTCAGATTTTGGGCTAGCATCGAAGTAGAATATTTTGACTGTTTTGGATTTACTCCATACTTGTGTATAATGACATTTAGGAGTTATGTTATGTATATTATCTAGCAGTAGTGATGTACCTGATACAATACTTTTGGATGTGTTGTATCTATTATGTTGATCTAGTGCTGATATTTTGTAGACTCGCATTCTATTATATATATTATGATGTATATTATTTCGTTGTGATCTATGATTCTAACTCTGATATTATATATATATATATATAAACACACTATTCTGAATATTTTAAGCAGTGCGTTTATTACTTTGTATTGATAATGTACACATCAAAAAAAATTATCAGTTCAGATCCTCAAAAGGTAATAAAGACGTGTCAGTATTAGCATAAAGGTATATTAACATTCGATCACCCTTAACCAACGGTAGTCTTTGTATTATTAGACGAAATTATTTCTAATTTTCTTTAATAATATGGATATAGTGGTGGGTTTGTTACGCTTCCACTTAGGAATCTCGAGTGGTTAAAGCAGTCCAGCCATCTTTTGGTGACTACCTTTCACTTGTTAGCAGTTAGCACACCTGCATACAAAGACAGAAACATCCCTTTTCATGTCCCCCTACCAAAATGTCCTCTTCATGTCTTGATACATCTTAGTGACCCTAGGATGTATCGTCAACCTAGAATGGCAACTCTCTACTAGAACTTCATGCCTAATCCCATCAACATTTGGGACACATAACCTACTGTTCGTTCTCAAAATGCCACGACTATCCACCTCAAATCCTAGCCACCTCCGATGCCTCATTCTTTCTTACTATTTTAGCTACCCTAGAAAAATGGAGATCTCTAAGCTGATCCTTTTCGATATAACTAATCAAAGTTGGACGAACCTCAACATCTATCATAACTGCATACCTCCTACCAAGTGCATCAACTATGACATTAGCTTTCCCAGATATGTATAATATATCTAGATCATAAGCCATAACATACTCCAATCACCTTTCCTACCTCATGTTAAAGTTTTTTGTGTAAAAGATACTTCAATGATTTATTGTTCGTATATAACTCGAACCTTTCACCTAGCAAATGATGCCTCCACACGTTTAACACAAATATTACTGCTAACAACTCCAAGTCATGAGTTGCGTACCTTGCTTCATGCAGTTTGAGATGTTGACTCATATAAGTAAAAAGCCTTCCCTGCCGTATTAGCACAACACCTAGGCCCGTTCCACCTACATCAATGTAAACAGCCAAAAACCTTACTTGTATCTGACATAGTAAGAATAGGAGCACTAGTCAACTTTTCCTTTAACTCTACGAATGCTTGCTCGCATTTATCAATTCACACAAATTTGACAACTTTCTTCATTAAATTCCTTAAGTGAGAGGCAATCTTCAATAAATCCTATATGAATCTCCTATAATAACATGCTAGACCTAGAAGGCTCCTAATATCATTTGCGCTTTCGGCCTCTTCTAATCTTGAATGGCCACAACCTTAGCAGGATTAGCAGAAATACCCTTTGCCGAAACAACATGACTTAAGAACCTAACGTTTGAACGTCAAAAATGGAACTCCGGGAAGTTAGCCTTCAACACATGCTCTCCTAGTATTCCTTGAAAAATCCTTAGATGATACGAATGTTCCTCCTTGGTCTTAGAGTTGATCAAAATATCATTGATAAATAAAAGGACAAACTTATTCAACACACCTCGGAAAACCCAATTCATTAAGTCTACGGAATATGCTGGAGCACTAATTAGGCCAAATGACATAACTAACCACTCATAAAATAGGCCGGATCTAAAAGCGGTCAAGGATACACTCTCCTCTATCACCTTCAAATAATGGAACCCTATAGCAAGATCAAGCTAAGAAACCACTCGAGCTCCATCAAGCTAATCAAATAAGTAATATATCATTGGCAAAGGATACTTGTTCCTATGAGTTCGTTTAGCGAGCTTGCGATAATCTACAGGAAACGTCTGCCTTCGTAGCAAAGACGACGAGCACTCCCCAACTTGAACGACTCGATTGGATCAAACCTTTTTGCAACAAATCGCCAACCTGATTTGTCAGCTCTAACCTCTCCTTCGGAGCATGTCTACAAACAGACAACGTGATAGGTTTTTCATCCTTCACTAAATTGATGTGAAATTCTATCTATTGGTGAGATGTAAACCCAAAACCTATTTAAAGACATCTTAAACTCCAGAAAAATCATGATCGAACCTAACTCTTCCTCTGCCACATCTAGAGAATAAAGAAAACTACCTATAAGAGAGATAGGCTCCTCACAAGGTGCTACTAGTTTCTTCCGCCCCTCCTTTAATTTATCAGTAATATTGTGACGATCCACATTTCGGAAGGTTTAAATCGACAAAAATCCACACATGTCCAACTTAAACAATCCGGAACGTAGATAATCAATGGGGTTTAATAAGAAAAATAAGAAAAGAAGAAACAAACACAGAATCTCACAGCGGAAGCGATAAAAATTAATAATCAAATAACAGTTCATGAAGTTGTTTATTATACATCTGATTATAATCTATACATATTTACCAGAGTTATATACACACACATCAGGGATAAGTGATCAATATATAGGATAACATTAATAAGGGAATAATAATATTATTATTATACCGAAACCTTTGTCTTCGTCCTCTAGAGAATAATCTTCAATATGTTGAAAACTCAAGACTGACCTAAGGGTAATGAAAAGACAAAGCACTCGAGTCAGGACTAAAATTCTCGTATGTAAGTCAAATCAATATCATAAAATATAACTACAATAACTTAAGAGATGTTACGGGAATTTCCATTTCCTAAGATCCGTTAAACTATTTATATATAATAGTATACGCTATAATAAATAATGTCTATCAGTAAATAAATATCAAAATAGCCTAAGGCTTTACAATATCCCCCTTAACATATTTTTACAGTTTAAACCAAAGTCGTAATGGGCTTGTATAGGGATAAATATGATAAAGCATGTGAGACAATGCCCAAGGTAGGATTCTACTAGTTTTCCCCTTCTGGCTGGCCATAACCCATGCGTGGCCGACTGCGACAATCAATCCTAACAACAAAAAGGTGCACCTATCGAATACGAAATCACAATAGTAATACAAGGGATCAATGTTGCTAGAGGTAGCTAACCTCATTGGTCAGATATAGGCTCCTGTTTTAGTCATTTTAATTACGACAAGAGTGTCAAGGCTATCTATCATCATTCTCTTACTTTATTCCACTAAACATCGCCAATTCAACCACTACATTCTAGATATCATCCACCATGTACATAGTGGTCAAAGTGGTTCCAATATTGACACAGAGTATGCCAATAAGAGGCCTCGGTCTCTATAACAACCAAACGTCATTTTACACACCATTTGATTCTTTTACATCTCGAAAACAGTTCATACTTGATATCAAAATATCATATTCACTTCAAAATAAAATCCATTTCGAAATATACTATGTTCGCTTCAAAAGTCATATTTTACTTCAAAATTTCAATTCAGTTCAATATATCGATTTCACTTCGAAATTTGTTTCGAATTACAATTTAGGTTATAACTTCACTTTAACCCAATTCGTACTTAAATCCAAGATTTAAATATAAACATTCCACCTTTTTAACCAGTTTGAATTTAATAAAATAGTTTTAAAATTGTTAAATAGTTAAAACAGTTTAATAGAAAATAGTTTGAGTATTAAAAATGGTTTATATAGAAAAATAGTTTGGAAAATCAAAATAATATGAATATTAAAAGAAGATAGATTTTAAATTGTTTATACTAAAATATTTATTTGAAAATGATTTCAAAGCCAAACTGATTCAATTCCAATGAAAGTTCAACTCCAATTCCAATTAATTTCAACTCCAATTCCAAAGTAATTTAAATTCCAATTTCAAATTAATTTCAACTCCAATTCCAAATTAAAACCATTTCGATTTATATCAATTTCAAGTTCGATTTTTCAAAATATCGATTAAAAATACTTAAATCAAATTCCAATATTCAACAAAAAATCTAAATCTTTAAGTATAATTGAATTCCAATCTCAATTTTGAAATATTGTTTTATATCAATTTTACTTAACAATATTCAAAGTTCAAATAAAAGTCCAAACCGTTAAAACAAATCAATTTTCGAAATTCGCATCATACTTCGATTTTAACTTAAAAATCTCAACTTCGATTATTTAAACAATTTCGTTTACAAAATTTAAATTTCGACATTTTGAGTTCTAATTTGAAAATAATTTGATTTTCATAAATTTCATTATTTATTTCTTAAAACCAAATCATTTAAATAATTTCAAATCAAAATTTTAAATTCGTTCAATTTAACTAATCCGGTGTCCGTATATAATTCTCTGTCTTATGGTCAAGTGAATCAATTATTTCAATCTAATTCCAGGGATAGATATACATCATTTCAATCCAAAATAAATGCCATAGGTATATATTATTTCAACCTATTTCTTTATTTATTATAAATAATTCAATTTATAGTTTTATATACTGTAAATAATATAAAAGAAGATAACAGGATATATTAAACATAAATAAACATCTAGACATCCAAAATCAATCAATAGCATCCATCTCAATCTATCATCCAAACAGTCAATAATCGCAATAATTTCATAATTATCAATATTGGGTATTTTACGGGCAACCAAATTTGTAATTTAATTTAACTATCAATTCAAATCCTATCTATAAATTCAGATGTCAAATTAAATGTTTATTAAATTTATCAAACAACAATCAATAAATTTCAATTCACTTCACGATCTAAATTTTTATAACATAAAAATATATTAGTCAAATGTGAGCATATAAAATACTCAACTTTTTATTTGAAACTAAAAATTTTTCCAGCTTCAAATGAATTCAATTTCCACTCCTGTTGTAGCCTTCGTCGATACGATTCCAACGTGATTTGTTCGTCCGAAACCGATCCCGTAAGAGAAAATTATGCAATATTTAATAACGATAATTATAAAATTTAATTAAGATAATAAAAATCTAAATTTATCAAATAATTTAAACTAACATACCCTAACTTCTCACTGCTAAACCAGGCAACGACAAACGCGACATGCTTTGTACAAGTTTTTTTATCAACCGAAGCCTCCACAACTCACCGCCGATCAGACATCCAAGCCTGCGCCCTTCGCTACCGCCAATCTCAAAGCCTTCAAACTGTACGCGCCGCGAACCGTGGAGTAGCCACCATAGTCTATCGACGAACGTGACTACACATCTTTGCCGCCGCCCGCAAGATGCCCTAACCACTCCACCATCGTGAACGCCGACCGCTACGTATCCAATTGTGCGAACAAAAACCCTAACTGCGTACAACAGCCATTGTAGCCCCTGCCTCAACACAAAATGCCGCCGCGACTATCTCCTCACCGTCCCAAGTCGAGAGATCCACTCGCCTCGTTTCTATTTTTTCTGATCTGCTTCAATTTTTTCTTTCAATCGTTGTTTGCTGTTTTTTTATTTGAATCCTCAGATGTGATGAAAAGGGGAGAGGAGGTATATACGATGATGATAATATCCACGGCTTTGAATAGTATTGTATGATTTTAATATATTATTATTAAAATTAGAAAATATCACGCTTATAACCGCCTAAAATTCCGAACTCCAAACGAAACGTGCCGTTAGGTATTTATAATGGTTTACCCCCATTTCAAACACAATGGAACCAGTTCCGAGATCTAATTCGATCGTATGCGGAAGATAGTTTTTCAAATCGAATTATTTTAATTAAATTCTAAAATTAATTTCTATGCGTTTCAAGTTCGCACGGCCAAACAACAAGTCTGATCACTACGAAACTTGAAATCCTACAATAACTCACTATTACAGATCCGATGAAACTAGTTTCGTCAAATTACGAGACAGTGGCCAAAATGGCTATTTTTACTCGTTAATTAATATTTAGAATTTTTAAATTCTAATTATTCACAAATTTTGGAAGTAAACGATCTTCATTCATGCTTATATGAAATTTGAATCAATTTCCAATGCCATTTTTATTCACATTAAATCTAGAATTCAATTATTTATATAATTACAACATAAATTTAAACATTTTAATTACCCGATACATCAATACTAATAATTCATTAAATTTTATTTTTAACCATTTCTATTCAATAATTATATCAAATCCTATAATTTAAAATAGTTAAAAATATAGGTTGTTACATACTCTCCCACTCAAAACTTTTCATCCTTGAAAAGGCAATATGTACGGAATTTAACATACAATATTTTATTCCAAAATTTTCAACTTATAAAACATTAAAATCTTATTTGATAACTTTTTCTACTCTTCTACTACGCTACTTCGATTGGCTTACAGAATTTACAAGTTAGTTAACAAAATAAATTATAAAAATTTTAAAACTTCAAAAATTTTCAAACATCCGGATTTACAGAAAATTTTGACAGAATCTTCTTTGCGCGGCTCGATCGGAAAAATTTACAATATCAATATATATGACAAATATACCAAATAGATATCAAATATACATCTCATCTAAATGACGAGGCATCCCGAAGGGAAAAAATATAAAATCGCGGTATGTAATCCGAGATATATACACACCTTATTATTAATAATACGGGCGAGTTCGCTCGTATTAAGCAAGCAAAAGTAACCAAATGTACAATCAAGCCGCAAAAGCGAGCGTATGCCCTTCCGTACCTATTAAACACTCAATAATAGATGAGAATATGTACATGGAAAGAGAAATTTATATATAACATAATTATACAATAACTAGAACAACCATAGCCATGTAATAAAAACATCCAAACAATCATATTCATGCAAGTTTTATTCATATCTATACTATTATTCAATGTCAACATTTAAATTTATACATTTCCACTTCTATTAACTTCCAATTGGTTCCTTTTTCATTTATTCATATTTGTTTTATTTACATTGAATCAACTTATATGCAATTTCATTTATTTTCAATTGATTGACATTTATTTCACTTGTTATGTCATCATCTTCTATTATATTTGATTTTATTTCAATTTGTTTATATTCCATTTACTTGCTTTAGATTTAGCTACATTTAATTTATTCACATTTAACTTATTCGATTTCATTTATTTCACTTATTAACATACATTTCATGTTGATATCTAATTGATTTGCTTCATTTTACAATCATTCAATATTCATTTTTCAATTTCTCTATTGATTATAAACTATTCAATATATAGAATTCCTTTTTATTGAATTGACTACCATAATAGTAGTGGTAAAAATAATCTACACGACTTTAATTGAAAATAAAATGATTTTATATGTTATTCAAAGACATTAACTATTGTTAACCTATATAAATTAAAGTTACATTTTTATTTCAACTAGTAATAACTAAATCACATAGATTCCTTAATTCAACTCCTTAGATTGATTCATTTAAATTTGGAAGTATAAACTAATAAAATTCCCCAAGTTCTCATCAAAATAAATTATGGTGAGTTTATTCACATTTTTGGATAAAATTCCGGACAAATCTCGACCATGGTTGTTACAGTTCATTTTTTATATCCTATTATATTTTATTGCAATTGCATTCTGATTTACGGCAATACAGTTTCAGTGTGTACGCTGAAACCACTAAGGTTTATTAATAGACCTGTCAGTAGAATATGAAATAGATAAGTACTTTAGACTAGTGCATGACCATAACTACAGCCTACATAGTATAACCAACATCGCCTGCATTTATTTCACACTACAATCTCCCAAATAGTTATATCCTAAGTACCAAAATAAGTACCACGAATATTCTTTCTATATAACTATACTTACTCTATATTACAGTCAACTCAGAAATTAGCTGAAAATTTTGATTTTTTAGATATATGAGTATAACACTGCAAATTAGCAGTGTTATGTTACAGTACTTTATAGTTTAACTTCAGTTTTGCACTTACATAGGAAAACAGAAGGGTAAAATGTAAAGTCATAATACAGTTAATTCGACTTAACTCCCCGCTCTATTCAACTAGTATGATATTAAGTTCCCAAATAACCGATATCACCACTTGTAAAAGATGAATAATATTTACTTGTCTAAACTGATATTGTCAATAGCAAACCATCTTTTAATGCCTTTATAGGATGTTCTTTGTAATATACAAATTAATAGCCAAAGCACGTGTGTTTGCATCTTTTATTTTCGTAGCAAATGATTTCTGAATTTAACGTGGACAAAAATGATATGACGTACCCGACAATGGCTCGTATCAACATAATATAGACTTTCTTATATAATTCAATTTACGTTATGCAAAAACAGCAAGTGATTTTATATGCAGCATCATCTTTTAGTAATTATAATCAAATACAGATAATAACACATGAATAAACCCTTATAACTACTAGAAAATAGAAGTAAAGACGTATACAAACTAAAAGAACAAATTCCACAAACAAGACTGGGGAAAATGACGTGAAACAATAATATTGTTGTTGATATTTAAGTTATGTTAATTCATCACTAAACAACAAATATGTGCTTATGTAATTTGATCATTTAACATGGGAGATGGAGGAAACTCACTTCAATGTCTATAAGCAACCTATACATGGATCTGTAGCATAACAACTAATAGTCTCTGCAACTAATTTGCATACACGGTAATGATGTTTAGAGATAAATTTGCATTGTAGATGGATAGCACAGTTGTAAGTGATTGTATCGTTTAGCTAGTAGTATATTATATATAAATAAATGGTATCTTTCTGCCACCATTTTACAGAAAAAGAAGGCATCAAAGTTGCTGAAGTGATTTAAAAGTTTTTCTTGTTACCATGAGTTGAACCATATTTTATGTACTTCCTTTCAATAACTCAATTAATTTAACATTTCTTAATTTAATTATTTAATTTAACATCTATTAGTTGCTGTAGTGATTTAATCATTTTAATAGTTTTTTAAATTAAAAAAATTCTCCTCTTATCATTCTCATTGTCCGATTTAAAATTTGTTTTTAACTTACTAATTCTAAAATCTATAAGTTATACAATTTATTTATTTCATTATTTTATCCAGTTCATTTAAATTTCATTTCATATTTTATTAAGCTTCTTGAGTCCAACTTCATTTTATTTACTTTATTTCACTAACTCAATTTATTTAAACAGTCCCAAGTCAATTATTTTATTTCGTATCTCAAATTCAAATTTATCTTTTGTTTGCTTAACCAAAAATATTCAACAGTTTTAAATTTAAAATTTTTCTTCCCTGTTCAAATCTATAAGTTATAAACTTATTTCTTATATACTATTTTCAATTATAAGTTTAAAACTATTTTCATATATATATATATATATATATATATATATAAATCATACCTCGAATATTTTTCACAACCAAAACTTGTTTTAATCGAAAATAAATTTCTTTTTGGTAGCAATTCTCCCTTAGAAACTCGAAAATGAATACTGGCGATGTTGTAGGCATCTCTAAAATTATTTCCTAGCGACCAAGCGAATTTAATGCTTTTATTTCTTCAAAATTCCTTTCAAAATATTTTTCTAGCCAAAAATCTTTCAAATAACATTAATATTAATTTTAAAGTCTTCGAAAACAATTTTTTTTGAAACAAAAGGATTTTAAATTCTAAAATTATCAATTTTAAAAATCATTTCTGTATATAAACTATATTATAAATATACTTATATAAATTTCCTTAACTTATTTACCAAAATATTTCATTAATTTAAAACTAGGTCATCTTAACGACTTCTTATTTTAATTGATTTCAATCCAATTTAATTATCAAATTCTTCCTAAAATAAATTCATGAAGTATTCATTTTTTTTCAATCAATAATCGGTGATAAATAAATATTATCATCTTCAAACAATAATTTCACTAATAATTAACCTTATATATATATATAATATAACTTAGGTAAAATTATTTCATTTACCTTATTTTAAAACAGTATTATGTCAACTTGCCTCGTTTAAGTATTTAGAAACCCCTATCGGTAACATGGCGTCCCGCGCATCGACCAGAATTCATAAACAACTCAACGACAAGTAATCACAATATAAAACATTTTATAACACTAACAAGTACGCTCTCTCAGATATACGCACCCAAACAGACTTATCTTAGGGTATTACTGCCCCATCTCTAATGAGTCAAACAGCACAAAGCCAAGGTTATCGCTAAACCTATGCTCTGATACCAACTGTGAAGACCCATATTTCAGAATGTTTAAATCGACAAAAATCCACACATGTCCAACTTAAAAGATCCAGAACGTAGACAACCAACGGGGTTTAATAAGAAATAAAAAAAGAAGAAGAAAATAAGCACAGAATCTCATAGTGGAAGCAATAAAAATTAATAATCAAATAATAGTTCATGAAGTTGTTTAATATACATTTGATTATAATATATACACATTTAGCAGAGTTATACATATACACACACATTAGGGATAAGTGATCAATATACATGATAACATGAATAAGGGAATAATAATAATAGTATTATACCAAAATCTTCGTCTTCGTCATCCAGAGAATAATCTTCAATACGTTGAAAATTCAGGACTGGCCCGAGCGTAATGAAAAGACAAAACACTCGAGTCGGGACTAAAATACTCTTATGTAAGTCAAATCAATATCATAAAATATGACTGCAATAATTTAAGAGATGTTACGAAATTTTCCATCTTCTATGGATCCATTAAACTATTTATATATAATAGTATATGCTATAATAGATAGTATTTATCAGTAAAATAAATATCAAAATAGCGTTAAGGCTTTACATTACCCCCCTTAACACATTTTATGGTTTTAAACCAAAATCTTAATGGGCTCGTATAGGAATAAATATGACAAGACACGTAAGGCAATGCTCAAGGTATGATTCTACTAGTTTACCCTTTCTGGCTGGTCGTAATCCATCCGTGGCCAATCGCGACAATCAATCCAAATGGCAAAAAGGTGCACCCATCAAACACGAAATCACATTAGTAATACGAGGAATCAACGTCGCTAGAGGTAGCTAACCTCGTTGGCCACATAGGCACCTGTTTTAGTCATTTTAAAGATGGCTCAAGTGTTAAGGCTATCCATCATCGTTCTCTTACTTCATTCCAGTAAACGTCGCCAATTTAATCACTACATTTTGAATATCATCAACCGCGTACATAGTTATCAAAGTGGTTCTAATATTGACAAAGAGTATGCCAATAAGAGGCCTTGGTCACTTTATCAACCAAACGTCGTTTTACACATTGATTAATTGTTTAAACATTTCAAAAACAGTTCATACTTGATGTCAAAATACCATATTCACTTCAAAATCAAATCCATTTTGAAATTTACTATATTTCACTTCAAAAGTCATATTCTACTTCAAAAGTCATATTCTACTTCAAAATGTCAATTCAGTTCGATATATCAATTTCACTTCGAAATTTGATTCGAATTACAGTTTAGGTTATAACTTCACTTTAACCCAATTCGTATTTATATCCAAGATTTAAATATAAACATTCCACCTTTTAACAAGTTTGAATTTTAGAAAGTAGTTTTAAATAGTTTTAAAATAATTTAATAGAAAATAGTTTAAGTATTAAAAATTGTTTATATCACAAAATAGTTTGGAAAATCAAAATAATTTGAATATTAAAAGAAGATAGATTTTCAATAGTTTGTACTAAAATAATTTAGTAGAAAATGATTTCAAAGTCAAACTGATTCAATTCAAAATAAAGTTCAACTCCAATTCCAAATTAATTTCGACTCCAATTCCAAATTAATTTCAATTCCAATTCCAAATTAATTTAAATTCAAATTTCGAATAAATTTCAACTCCAATTTCAAATTAAAACCAATTCGATTTATATCAATTTCGAGTTTTATTTTTCAAAATATCGATTAAAAATACTTAAACCAAATTTACTTCCAATATTCAATTAAAAAAGAATCTAAATCTTTAAATATTATTTAATTTCGATCTCAATTTCAAAATATCATTTTATATCACTTTTACTTAACAATTTTCAAAGTTTGAATAAAAGTCCAATCCTTTAAAACTAATCAATTTCTGAAATTCGCATCATACTTCGATTTTAACTTAAAAGTTTTAACTTCAATTATTTAAACAATTTCGTTTACCAAATTTAAATTTCAACATTTCGAGTTCCAATTTGAAAATAATTTGATTTCCATAAATTCGATTTTTATTTCTTAAAACGAAATAATTTAAATAATTTCAAGTCAAAATTTTAAAGTCATTTAATTTAACCAATCCGTTGTCCATATATAATTCTCTATCTTATGGCCAAGTGAATCAATTATTTCAATCTAATTCCAGGGATGGATATACATCATTTCAATCCAAAATTAATGCCATTTATACATATCATTTCAACTTATTTCTTAATTTATTCGAAATAATTTAATTAAAGGTTTTATATACTATTAATAATATACATGACGATAACATGATATATTAAACATAAATAGACATCCAGACATCCAAAATCAATTAATAACATTCATCTCAATCCGTCATCCAAATAGTCAATAATCGCAACAATTTCAAAATTATCAATATCGGGTATTTTACGGGCAACAAAATTTCTAATTTAATTTAACTGTCAATTCAAATGCTATCTATAAATTCAGATGTCAATTTAAATGTCAATAAAATTTATTAAACAATAATCAATTAACTTCAATTCACTTCATGATATAAATTTTTCTAACATAAAAGTATATTAATCAAATGTGATCATATAAAACACTCATCTTTTTATTGTAAACTAAATTTTTTTCCAGCTTCAAACAAATTCGATTTCCACTCCAAGCTGTAGCCTTCATCGATACGATTCCAACGTGTTTGCACAAAAAATGGACAAACACCTCAAAGTCGTATGATTTAGTTGATTTTACGTTGTTCTTAGCGGTTTGGATGATTTATGCAAATATATAAAAAAACAGGGACTAAACTGAAAAAAGACACGCAGATTTATAGTGGTTCGGCCAGAACGTGCCTACGTCCACTTTATATGTTATTCTTCCTTTTCTTTTTGATTACAAGTACAACGCTTTGTATACAAGTATATGAAAGTTGTTTGAGAGTTCCTTCCATGCTTGAGCTCTCAAACTTATCTGCCATTGTTGTACCTCTGCCCCTCTATTTATAGAGTGAGGTTGGAAGCAGGGGTCTTGAATGTATATAGCTGATGGTGTGCCTGGGCTTAGGCAATCTGGCCTGGCGTGCCTTGGTCCGGCTGTGTTGAGGTCTTGGAGTTGGTTCGGTATGGAGAAGTTATGAGGTGTTGGTCTGGTGGTCACCTGGTTCGGTGGAGCATGGGGGAGGTTGGTTCGGCAGAGAGATGGTCCGGGTGTAGTTGGTTTGGTAATGGTGGTCCATTCGGTGGTGGTTGGTCCGGTATGGAGATGTGGTGATTGGACCGGTGGTGAGGCCGGACCGATGCTTGAATGGTGGTGTCCTGGTTCGGTGACAATGGCTTTGCCTTGGTTCGGCAGGCACAAGGGAGGTGCTTGGTTCCTTCTTTTTCTTTGGCTCGATGGGGTTGGAAACACACCCAACATTTGCCCCCCAAAGCAGGGCATATGCTAGTATATGTCGTGCTTTGTTTTAGCTAGGTGGTCTTCATTCGGTCCCTGAGTGCCGAACCAATTGGTCCGGTGTCCTACATTTGTCTATAAATAGGGGCTTTATGCCTTCGTTATTTCTTATCAGCCGAACCATCTCCTTGTCTTAGCCGAATCAAAGAGTTGTCTCTGCCGAATCAGATGAGGAGCTACTAGGCCGAACGAACTTTATTTTCAATTACCGAATGAAACTTGGACCTTCAATACCGAATGAAACCTGGACCTTCAATACCGAATGGAACCTGGACCTTCAATACCGAATGAAACCTGGACCTTCAATACCGAATGAAACCTGGACCTTCAATACCGAATGAAACCTGGACCTTCAATACCGAGTGGAACCTGGACCTTCAATACCGAATGAAACCTGGACCTTCAATACCGAATGAAACCTAGACCTTTAATACCGAATGAAACTTGGACCTTCAATACCGAATGAAACTTGATAACTGTTCGTTTATTTTCCCATACTCCTTGTTCTAATACCATGTTTTTCTTGTGTCGCAGATAAATGTCTCACAAAGTCGAAACTCGATCGGAAAAGAGAAAATCTACGGACAGAAGTGAGTCTTCCGTCGTGCCCCCGCCCAGCCAGGACCGGAACGTCGTGGACCTACCCCGAGGTCGCTAGTAGACGGGTATGGTCCCCAAGAGCTTTTGAACTCTCCTCCTGATTGCTTTCCAAGCTTTCTCAGAGAGGAGCAACTTGACGTTATCTCCCGCTCCTTCGGGATTGATAGAGCATGCATGTTGTTGCCGGGGGAAGGAGTGATGCCGTATGACCCCTCCGAAGGCTATTTTGCTTACAGCAGATATCATTGCATGTGTGGTGCTATCCCGCCTCTCAACGCTTGGATAGTTAGCTTTATCACATATCTGAAGGTGGCTCCATTCCAGCTTCAGCCTAACACCTACGCCATTCTGGTGAGTCTTTTCGTCATCTTTCAGAGGAAATATGGGCGTCCTCCTTCCAACTGGGAGATCCGGTATCTGTACAACTTGAGAGGCTATAAGAAGGGGTCTCCATATATCAGCTTGGAAGCGGCCATGCCCTTCAAGCCTGTTCTGGATTTGTACTCGAAGTTTAGTATGTTCAAGAAGGATGGTTTTTCATTAAGGATGACTCTGTTTCTTTCCGCCTTTTCACTTCCGGCTGTAAGTTGAACTTCATTTATATTTTCCTTGTCCCGATCGCGACGCTTCTTCTTATATGTTTTTATTTCTTGCTAGCAACAGGTGGCTTTGCGGTCGTGGAGAATGATTCTTTGGCGCGGATGGCTGCCGAAATAAAGGTCATTTCGGGAAGGGATAGGTCGGCTTCCTACCTGATCAGGAATGCCACTCTCCTGGAGTATAACCTGATTCTGCCACATCAATCTGTGGTTAAACAGAGAGATACAGCCGAGGAGAGGGCTGCTAAAGCCAAGGATGGGGCTACTGCGAAGAGTAGCAAGAGGAGACCTTTCTTGATACCTCCGGTCATTGGGGGAAAGAAGCTTAAGAAGTCTGATGGACCCTCTCCAAGCACGTGTCCAGACATTCTGGAGGAGGAAGGTGGAGAGGAGGAAAGAGGCGAGGAGGAGAGTGGAGGAGATGGAGAAGGTGAAGGACAGGGTGGTAGTGGTGCCGGGGCTTTGTCTCCTGAGCAGGCAGGGGAGATCCAGGAGTGGACGGATGATGCCTTCCGCCAGGCTTTTGAGGGGTTGGAGGAAGGATCAGCCTCGGTGGAGAAGGAAAAGGAGGTTGACAAGGCTGGGGCTGGTGCCGATCCATTCTCCAAGAGTTCTTCAGCTAAGGAGACTCCAGCGATTCAAGGTGAACTTTTGACTTCCGCAGACTCCATTTATGATAGGGACTTAGGAATATTTTATGGTTCGCTTCCGTCCTGGACTGAGATTCAGGACTTATTGCAGTATTCTACTCCTCCGCAGGGTTTGTATAACAGACATGCCTTCTCATTCTTTTTAAATTAACATATATCTTGAATTATGGACACTTGTGTGTTCGTAACACTTGTTCTTTATTACAGGGGCTGGCGAGGTGGCCAAAACTTCAGACGTTCGACACCGCCTTGAACAATACAAGTTACTCAGAGCCTCTGCCAAGCCTACGCCTCCCACTAGTCGTCCAGGAGACGTAGTTAGCTACCGTCCTCTTCTTGGGGTCATTGAAGAGGGTATTCAGAAAAAGAAGAGGAGTCTCTTCTTATTTGAATCTTCACCTGGTCCGCAGCTTCCACCTCAACCTATCCATGATATCACGGAGGAGGACACTGAGTATATTCCCTCCCCGCATCCGTCTGAAAATCCTACCGTTATCCGCATAAAACGTCCCGACGTGCCTCGCAATCCCTTCGCCGGCCACCCGGATTTGGACCCAAGCTCTCAGGATATCTTATTTGACAAGGCCACGGGCGAGCATCTTCTCCCCCGCAATCCCATGGTTCGGGTTCTTGATGAGGCTAAGTCCTTAGATCTGGATCTTCTCACTACTCGGATAGCTGCTATGGGGGACGAAGCCAAGGCCAACATCGACCGGGTCGCGAAGGAGGCCAAGAAGTTAATGGAGCATCACGCCCGATTGGCCAAGGCCGGGGAGGAGATAGGGAGTGCCAATATAAGGCTGCGGTTAGTGGTCGCTGATCAGGCCAAGCAACTTGCCGACCAGGCTATTCAAATTTCGCAGCATGAAGCCGACTCCCGACGACTGAAGAAGACCATGGAAGAGGCTAGCAGAGCCGAGTTACGGAAAATGGAGGCCGCTTGCAAGAAACGCATTGACATGGACATTACCACGGTTGATGAGGTTAGGAGGGCGGATCTCGAGCAGGTTGAAGAAATATCTGGGAGGCTTGAAGCTGCGGAACTTGCTCAAGCCAAGCTGAAAGAAGAGATGGAGGAGATGAGGAGATCCCTTCAGGCTGAGTGCTCGAGATACCGGCGGGAGAGGGATGTTGCCGTCGCTAAGTTGCTGTCCTCCGAGGCCCGGGTGAGGGAGTTTGAGGAGAATGAGGGGATGATGGATGAGATGTTGCAGGACATGTACTTCCGTACCTGGAAGCAGGGTAATCTATCCTGGATGGATGACTATCCCCGGATCATGGCCAGGATATATCTCCGGGCTTTGGAGGAGGCCAGGGCCGATGCAGATAAGGAAGGTGGAGCGGCATTCAGGATGGATATGGTTACCACCCAGTTTTCAAAGGAGGAGAAGGTAGCGGTGAAGGAGGGGATGCGGCTACTCGCTGCGGAGGAAGCCGGTGTGCAGTTGGGGGATGAGGACCAAGAAGCAGGTGTTGGTGAGTTTTCTCTTTTTTAGCTTTTCATAACTTGATCGTTCGTTGCCGGTTTTAATGGACTCTTTTTCTGAATTGGACAGGTGGGACTTCTGGTCAACATGTTGGGAGCTCCGATCCTGCCGTCAAGTAGATTCGGAGAGCTAGTAAGATGGGGGCGGAGCACTGATGCAGTTGACTACTTGATCCGATCCGTATAGTTTTTGGTTCTCTTGACTTTCCTGTCTATACTTAGTCAAAAACATTAGTGTATTTTCGGATTGTAATTATGTCCTTGAATGACTCTACGTAATTTTATAACAGGAGCTGATTCGGTTATATTTTGAATGCTGTCATTGCTTTTGATGTGTTGTATAAGAAATATAACCATGCATATGCCTGTGATTTTATTGTGTTTGACACTAAGCTTCTGCTTGTAATACAATTTCATGTTTTTCAATGTTAGTGTGATGTATGGATATGAACTGCAGCTATGCATTAATATATAAAAGTAGAAGGTACCGCCCTTCATGTTTCGGCTGTGGACGGCAACTTTGTGCGCCCTGTAAGACTAAGCACGGAATGCTGATGAGTGTCTCGTCATCCGGTTGTAAGTTTCTGTTCCCATTAGCGAGCATTCCCTATTTCATGTCCTGTACTTTCAAGCACCGTTATGGAGAATAGGAGAAAAGTTTTAAATGAAATGGAAATATAGGAAAAGTAAAACTTCCAGTCACGGAAGGCCGTCGATGTGCTTAAGTTCGTGGCAAACGGGTTTTGTAGTCACTTTCCCTAGCTGTGGGTCTTGGAGACATTTGTCACCCATCTTACGCCTCTGCGGGGAGTTTTCTTTTTTACCACAGCCGCACTTAAGACACATCGGAGCCGATCGCTCACAGTAACTACCCGGGCCATTATGGCCCGTAATCGTGGGTATTATTCGATTTACTGTGGCCGTCTAGCGTGGGGGCCGATCGTCAACTGTGAACTGCCCCTGGCTGGCCACACCTTATGTTGGGCCTTATGATCGGTTCACAGTCGCCGGCGAGCCGAATCGCTGTAATGAGCTGCCATGGCATAATCGGCCTTCTCTGTGGCTTATACTCGGCTTATTACAGTCGGCTTTAAGGGCCGAGGCAAACAATGAGTTAACTCGCGGTAGAGGGATACCGGAGCAAAGTGTCTCATTGCGAGGGCATAGGAACGCAGCGTACCTGTTAGATTTTGTCCGGGTGGAGTTGTGTTGTGAAGCTCTGAATTGAAATGTCATCTGCAAAGGATTTTGTTCAACAGCAAAGGATAAAGCTTAACAAGTAGCCAAGATATAAAGGAACAAGTTAACAAGAGCCAAGTTTTTTAAAGTGGTTCGGCACGAAAATGCCTACGTCCACTGATTCTCTTTGTTAATCCACTTCATATGGGCAGTACAAGTTAAGAAAAGTATCGAAGGAGGTGTCGGATGTTCCATGCCCTCTGGAACACCTCTCCGTCCACTGTTGACAAAATATAAGCTCCGTTGCGGAGATCTTTATGAATTACATATGGTCCATCCCAGATTGGATCCAGCGCTCCTAGACGCGGAAAGATTCGCTTGAGGACAAGATATCCTTCTCGTAAGCTGCGATGTTTGACTTTGGAGTTGTATAGTGCTGTCACTTTTTGTCTGTGCGCTGCTGCTTTGAGTGTTGCATCATTCCTTCTCTCCTCAATTAGATCCAAAGACATGTGGAGGAGTTCTTCGTTTTCTTCTGGGTTGTAGTGGATCCTACGGGGGAAAGGCACAATAGTCTCAACTGGGAGCATTGCCTCTGATCCGTATGCCAAAGAGAAAGGAGTATGCCCTGTTGATGTTCTGAAAGATGTGCGGTAGGCCCAAAGTGCTGTAGGAAGTTCGTCCACCCAAGCGCCTTTTGACTTTTCAAGCTTCTTCTTGATTAGGGTCTTGAGAATCTTGTTGACAGCTTCGACTTGTCCATTTGCCTGGGGATAAGCCACGGATGAGAAGCCCTTATGAATTTCATGCTCTTGGCACCAGTCAGCAAATTCCTCGCTGTCAAATTGAAGCCCGTTGTCTGATATGATTCTGAGTGGAACCCCGTACCTGCACAGAACGTTTTTGATTAAGAAGTTGATAACTTTAGTTGAAGATATTTTATTCAGAGGCTCCACTTCCACCCATTTGGTAAAATAGTCAACTGCCACTATAGCATGTTTGACCCCGCCTCGGCCCATTGGCAGTTCGCTAATTAAGTCAATTCCCCATATTGCGAAGGGCCAAGGGCTGGTCATCTGAGTAATTTCATTGGTTGGTAGTCGAGGAATCTTGGCAAATCTCTGACATCTGTCGCATCTTCTGACGAAGTCTAAGGCATCTTTGTTTAAAATGGGCCAGAAATATCCATATCGGAGTATCTTTATTGCTAGGGTCTGCCCTCCGGTGTGGTCTCCACAACTTCCCTGATGGATATTGGATAGAATTTCCTTGGCTTCTCTTCCAGCAATGCACCTCAATAAGTGGTTAGAGAAGCCGCGCCGATAGAGGATGCCTTCTTGCACTGTGTAGCGGGCAGCTTTCCTTAGAATTTTCTTAATTTCATTTTGCCCGTCGGGTAGGGTGCCGTTTTGTAAGTATTCTCGGATAGGGGTCATCCATGTTTCTTCTTCGGTTGCAGCTATCAGATTTACATGCTCGAAACTTGGTGCCAACTGTTTTGGGATGGTTAATTCTCTGGAAATAGTAATGTTCTCCATGCTAGCTCGTCTTGCTAGTTCGTCGGCCTCTTGATTCTCTTCTCGGGAAATGTGTTTGATTAAATAGTGATCTAATTGATTAGGCAGTAGCCTGGTCTTCTTTAGATACGCTGTGAGTCATTCTCCTCGAGTCTGGAATTCTCCCAGTATTTGATTTACAATAAGTTGAGAATCACTATAGAGACATAAAGAACAGACTTCAATTTCCAGTGCAAGTTCTAATCCGGCTATCACTGCTTCGTATTCTACGTCATTGTTGGTGACAGCGAATTCCAATCTTAGGGCGTAGTGCAGCTTCTTTCCCCTGTGGGTGATTATCACAACACCTTCCCCCAAGCCTTGTTCGTTCGATGCTCCATCTACGAAGAGATTCCACTTGATTTCTTCTGCTACTTCAGATTGGTCCTTAACTTCGCTAGTAGTGAATTCGGCAATGAAATCAGCTATGGCTTGCCCCTTGATAGCGGTGCGAGGATGGTAAGTGATATCATATTGACTTAGTTCAATGCACCACTTAAGTAATCGTCCAGAAGTGTCGGGGCGATGGAGCACTTGCCTTAGCGGTTGATCGGTTAAAACTCTGATGGAATGAGACTGGAAATAGTGTCGCAGTTTCCGCGACGTGATAAGCAAACAGTATGCTAGCTTTTCAAGTTTAGGGTATCTAACTTCTGCCCCCGTAAACCTTTTACTTACGAAGTATACGGGCCGTTGCGTGCGGTTGTCTTCTCTCACCAACGCGGCGCTTAGGGCATGTGGTGACACAGCAAGATATAGGTATAGTTCTTCGCCTTCATTAGGTGTTGAGAGTACCGGTGGCCGCTGGAGGTGTTCGATTAGGTTAAGGAAAGCTGTTGAACACTCATCGGTCCATTCGAATTTTCCTTTGTCTTTCTTCAGGGCTTCGAAGAAAGGAATGCATTTGTCAGTTGCTTTAGAGATGAACCGGCTTAGGGCGGCCACCTTTCTGTTTAGGCTCTGCATCTCTTTTCGAGTGGATGGTATCTTGATATCTCGCAAGGCCCGGACTTGTTCGGGGTTTGCTTCAATCCCCCGGCATGAACGATGAATCCCAAGAACTTTCCCGATGATACTCCGAAGGAGCACTTTAGAGGGTTCAGCTTCATTCCGTATTGGCGAAGTACTTGAAACATCTCGCCCAGGTGGTTTATATGGTCGTTGGCTTTCCTTGATTTTACCAGCATGTCATCCACATAAACTTCCATAGTTCGTCCTATCAATTCTGCAAACATCTTGTTGACGAGGCGCTGATAAGTAGCTCCGGTGTTTTTAAGTCCAAATGGCATTACCTTGTAGCAGTACAATCCTCGGTCAGTGATGAAGCTAGTGTGGTCTTGGTCGGGGGTGTGCATAGGGATCTGGTTATATCCTGAGCATGCGTCCATAAAAGATAAAAGTTCGTGTCCGGCAGTGCTGTCCACGAGTTGGTCGATTCGGGGGAGCGGGAAGCAGTCTTTCGGGCAAGCGTCATTTAAGTTGGAGAAATCGATGCATGTTCACCACTTCCCATTAGCTTTCTTTACCAGTATCGTGTTGGCGATCCATTTCGGGTAGATGGCTTCACGTATGAAGTCATTGGCAAGTAAGTTCTTTACTTCTTCCTCGAGGGCTGCTGATCGTTCTGCCCCCATACTTCTCTTCTTTTGCTTTACTGGTACCTTGGTAGGATCGATGTTTAGGGCGTGGCATGCTATGTTCGAGGAGATTCCAGTCATATCAGCGTGTGTCCATGCAAATACATCCATGCTGTGGCGAAGAAAATCAATGAGTTGATTCTTTAATTCTCTTTTTAACTGAGATCCGACTCTCAACAGTTTACTTGGATCGCGTTTCTCTGCAGATACGAATTCCATAACCTCTGCAGGCTCGGCGGTGGCCTCCTCCTCTTTGTCCCTGGGGTCTAATTCATTGAAAGGATCACTGGTATATCGAAGAGGAGGGGCTTTCTTTAGTTGCTATGCTTCCAAGCTTTTCATGCAGAGAATAGTCTCTGCATTTTTCCCCTTATCTCTCTTGCGATTATTGCGAAGTTCGGTTACATAGTAGTCCCGAGCGGCGTCTTGATCCCCTTCTACTTCTCCCACTCCATTATCCGTTGGGAACTTTATCTTCAGGCACCATGGGGCGAGGACGATTTGGAAGTCGGACAAGGTTGGTCTTCCCAAAAAGGCATTGTAGGCCGAGTGGTTGTCTATTAGCACGAATGTTTGTTTCCGAACGGTGGAGCAGGGATGACTTCCCAATTCAACAAAGAGATCCAATTGTCCGAGGGGCATCTTTGCTTCTCCAGTGAAACCATGTAGCGGTTTGTTGTAGGGAGACACGTCCTTCATTGACAGTTTCATTTTGTCGAAAGCATGCTTGAACAGAATATTCACTGAGCTTCCAGTGTCTACTAGGATTCGAAAAACTTCAGCTGGGCCGAACCAAGCAGAGATGACCATAGGATCCATATGAGGGTATTGCCTTCCTTCTAGGTAGCGCCCACTGAATGTGATGTCACTATTTTCCCTCCGCTTAGGGTAGCGTTCTTCCATAACAGAATTGACGCAGTCTCCCTCGCTTCTGAGTGAGTTTCCATATCTTTCCATTTCTGCCCAGCTCTTGTCGGCGATGTGTGGCCCTCTAGATATTGTACGGACCACTATCTTCTCTTGGCTGGAACCGCTGGTGTTGCGATTTCCTCCGCCTGTCTCTGGGTGGAGCTGCCCTGGGTTTTCCTTGGCGGGAGCTGGAGTCCTATCCTGGCCCTTTACATAGCGTTCCAGCCTCCTTCTCCTGATATGTTCTTCAATTAGGTCTCGGAGATGGCGGCATTCATTGGTATCGTGCCCATGAGACTCATGGAAACGGAAGAATTTTCCGGATTGGATTGCGCGATCTGACTCTTTCTTGTACGGGGGGCGCTTGTATGTAAGTTCGTCCTTGGTGGCCAGGAAGATGTTCTCGACTGTTTCATTCAAGGGAGTGTAAGCGTCAAATCTCGGTCCTGGTCAGTACAAGCGCTTTTCTCCCTTCTTGCCCCTTGCATTATCTCTGGAGTCGCTTCTCCGAATGTCCTTTGCTGTGGCGGGGGCGTTTCCATGAGCCGTCTTAGCCTGTGGTCCTGTCTGCCTTTCAGTGGCAGCCTCTTCGAGTCTCATGTACTTCCCAGCTTCATGGAAGAAATCGGGCAAGGTAGCTAGTTTTTCTTTAGTTAGTCTTCGGGCAAACTTGGTATCTGGGTGCACACCGCTACAGAGGGCCATTAGGGTGAGTTTCTCATCGGCATCTTGGACTGCGGCCGCTGCGGCGTTGAACCGGGTTAGGTATTGTTGCAGTGTCTCTCCGGATTTCTGTTTGACAGTATATAGAGAATAAGCATCCTTGGGTTGTTCCATATGAATGCGGAACTGGCTAATGAACTTTTCTTTCAACATCTCCCATGAGCTGATAGATCCTTGGGGTAGATGGCAGAACCAGGAGGTAGCTAGGTCTGCTAGGAATAGCGGAAATCATTTACACAACACTCCTTCCGTTGCTCCGCTCATGAGCATATGTTGTGTGTATCTTTGCAGGTGTACAACGGGGTCAGAGGTTCCCTTGTATGGTTCCATTGTCGGCATTTTCCACTCTCGGGGGGTGATGGCAATTTCAATATCACGGGTGAAAGGGCTGGTTACCCTAGCACCTATCCCACGATCTCTTTGGTCCCGTTGGACGCATTCTCTGAACAATCGTGCCATCCTCTTATCAGAATATGGGGAAGATAAGAAAGAGCTTGGTTCTTCCCTGCAGGATCGATCTCGTCCAGATGACCTGTAGGGATGGTATAGTCTATCACTTATGACGTTATCCAGTGGCTGTCCTTGGCTGCTCGGATGCATGCTTGGACCAGCTACAGTTGGCCCCTGCCTTGATCTTCCCCTGCGGGGTTCTGTTTCGAGCATTTCCATGGGTTCAACTTCGGGCTGGGTTCTAGCTCGGCTCCGTTCAGCAGGGTTTCTATGATTAGACGGCATGACTGGCTCAGCTACATCCGACCCTAGCCTGGTGCCTCCCCCATTGGGTTCGGTTCCGAGCGCTTCCTCGAGTCGGAGTTCGAGCTGAGTCCGGACGCAGCCCCTATCATTGTTGTTCCTGTTGATAGCTTCTTCGAAGAAGGAAGACCTTTGCTGTCTCCGCGATCCTCCAGATTGAGACTCTCCCCATGATTCGGTGTTGCGGTTGGATTCTTCGGCATCCCTCAAGCGTGACATGAGTTGGTTCACCAAAGCTTCTTGTTGGGATGCGAAGCGGTTAGTTACTTCAGCCACAACTCTGTCTAGATCTGCCCTAGTAATTGCTGCTGGTTGTTCTGTGGCAGGGGCTATCGGGTTTGTCTGATCCTCGTTCGGTACTGCTATTGGAATGGGATGATTCTCTTGATCTGTGATTACTGGATCCGGAATGCTGCTAATTGCGATGTTCTTTCCCTTGTTGGCGTCTTTTCTCGGCCTGGAAGTCATGTTTCCTAGGCAATGAAGGGTGCTATTTAGGAAAGAAGGTTGAATGAGGCAAGCTGAAGCTTCGAGTTCCAAGTTCTCAGTGAAAGCACCAAAAATGTTTGCACAAAAAATGGACAAACACCTCAAAGTCGTATGATTTAGTTGATTTTACGTTGTTCTTAGCGGTTTGGATGATTTATGCAAGTATATAAAAAACAGGGGCTAAACTGAAAAAAGACACGCAGATTTATAGTGGTTCGGCCAGAACGTGCCTACGTCCACTTTATATGTTATTCTCCCTTTTCTCTTTGATTACAAGTACAACGCTTTGTATACAAGTATATGAAAGTTGTTTGAAAGTTCCTTCCGTGCTTGAGCTCTCAAACTTGTCTGCCATTGTTGTACCCCTGCCCCTCTATTTATAGAGTGAGGTTGGGAGCAGGGGTGTTGGATGTATATAGCTGCTGGTGGGCCTGGGCTTAGGCAATCTGGCCTGGCGCATCTGGTTCGGCGTGCCTTGGTCCGGCCGTGTTGAGGTCTTGGAGTTGGTTCGGTATGGAGAGGTTATGAGGTGTTGGTCCGGTGGTCACCTGGTTCGGTGGAGCATGGGGGAGGTTGGTTCGGCAGAGAGATGGTCCGGGTGTAGTTGGTTCGGTAATGGTGGTCCATTCGGTGGTGGTTGGTCTGGTATGGGGATGTGGTGATTGGACCGGTGGTGAGGCCGGACCGATGCTTGAATGGTGGTGTCCTGGTGATGTGCACGTAAATGTGCATATTTTTACCACCATATTTATTCTATTTGAATTAAATAAATGATCATATCGGGTATTTTAACTTGTTTAAACCAAAAATTCAAATTATTTCAAATTGTCACATATTCATCTTCATACAGGGGTAAAATAGTCATTTGTGTGCATATATTTTTTTGAGAAAAATTAATTGGAAAGTTCTATATATTTTTGTAGGAATTTAATCTCAAATAGAAGTGGCTTCATGATGATATGCATGCACAAAATCAATACAAAGGAAGGAAGATGGAAATAATTCAAAGTGAAGATCATGGAGGACCACACCTACCCACCTACCTTAATGTACAAATTAAAGGCTAATGCACATGCTTATGGAGTTAATGACTTCATGTACACTTAATGGGGGATTAAGACATGTTAATGATTACTTGGCCTCCACACTTCCTAAGGGGCATTTTGGGCATTCCCCAAAAAATGAATTAGGGTTTTAACACTTGTATAAATACCCCTTATGTTCATGTAACATGACCTCATCTCTTACTTAGTCGCTCTTAGGCCTCCTTCTCTTTAGTTAGTTTAGATCAAATAAAAGAAAGCTCTCTTTCTTTTTTAATGGCTACTTAGCCAATTTTTATTTTATGTAATTTTCTTTTCTTTTTATGCAATTCAATATATGCTCTTTACATTTACATGCTCTTTTTCTTATGTTGTAGTGTAGATTTACTTTCATGCAAGTAGAATAGTTTTGTTTCTTTGCTTTACTCTCTTTTTCCTCTTCTTTTTCATTCATGTTGCAAGCTATATTTGTTCACATGATAACAAATATGAGAGGCTAAACCCCTTCAATTTAGGGGTAATGATGCTCTCTAATCATGTAGCTTCAACTTAATTTGATGTTTATGCTCTCTTTTTGTGCTTAATGAGAAAGATTGAAGCGGTTTAATGATGTTGTTTAGCTTTGAATTTGATAGTCTATGTTGTTCATAACAAATAGGCTATGCTTAAACAAACAAAACACAAATTGCCTCTTCATCTACATATGATTATGGCAAAGAAGTGATTGTTGAAATTGAAATTTGATGGCTTATATTTCTAATTAATAGTTAATAGGCCATTCTTAAAATAGATTTTGCTTTCAACTTTGTTGTCATATTTTATGAGATTTAAAAGTGTATTAGTGGTTGTGTTAAAGTTTGATGGTTTATGTTGAGCTAATTAATAGCACAAATATACCATACTTATGATAAGCACATCAACTAATTCACTAATGACAAGAAAAGAGAGATCATAACTTCATTTTGTTGATTTATGTGATCTAGAGAGTGAAAATTGCCTCTAAATTGTCTCAACACTTTCATATTTTTATCTATTTTTCTTTTGCTAGTTTTTGTTAGTTAGTTCATTTTCTCATTTTCTAGCTAAACACACTCTCGACTTCGGTATAATTTGATTGAGTAGAATTTTAAAATCAACAATTCCCTGCGGATCGACCCGTATTCGCCGCGTGCTACATTCGTACACCGTGCGCTTGCGGTTATTTTTAAATTTAAATTCATTCAACGGTTTTCTAAACCGATAGAATTTCCGTCGACGAACACCTGGTTCGGTGGCAATGGCTTTGCCTTGGTTCGGCAGGCACAAGGGAGGTGCTTGGTTCCTTCTTTTCCTTTGGTTCGATGGGGTTGGAAACACACCCAACACAACGTGATTTGATTCGTCCGAAACCGATTTTGTAAGCAAAAATTATGCAATATTTAATAACGATAATTATAAAATTTAAATCGTTATTATAAAGATAATAAAAATCTAAATTTTTATCAAATAATTTAAACTAACATACTCTAACTTCTTATTGCTGAACTAGGCAACAGCAAACGCGACCTGCTTTGTACAATTTTTTATCAATCGAAGCCTCCACAGCTCATCGTCGATCAGACATCCACGCCTTTACCCTTTATCGTCTCCAATCACAGAGCCTCCAAATAGTACGCGCTCGTGAACCAAGGAGTAGCCACTACAGTCTATCAACGAACCCGACTTACTTCCTTGCCGCCGCCTGCGATGATTTAACCACGCCATCATTGCGAACGTCGACCACCACATATCCAAGTGCGTGAATAGAAACCCTAAACGCATACAACAGTCATTGTCTCCCCTGCCTCAACACATAGCGCCGCCGCGACTATCTCCCCGCCGTCCTAAGTCAAGAGATCCACTCACCTCGTTTCTATTTTTTCTATCTGCTTTCAATTTTTTATTTCAATCGTTGTTTGCTGTTTTTTAATTTGAATCCTCTAATTCGAAGAAAAGTGGAGAGATGGTATATATGGTGATGATAATATCCACGGCTTTGAATAGTATTGTTTGATTTTTATATATTATTAAAATTAGAAAATATCATGCTTATAACGCCCGAAATTCTGAACTCCAAATGAAACATGCTGCTAGGCGTTTGTAATCGTTTACCCCCATTTCGAACACAATGGAACTAGTTCCGAGACCTAATTTGTGTGGAAGATAGCTTTTCAAACCGAATTATTTTAATTAAATTCTGAAATTAATTTCTACGTATTTCAAGTTCACACGGCTAAACGACAAGTATGATCGCTACAAACTTGAAATCCTACAATAACCCACAATTATAGATCCGATGAAACTAGTTTCATCGAAATCCGAGACTGTGGCCAAAATGGCTATTTTTACCCGTTAATTAATATATTGAATTTTGAAATTCTAATTATTCACATTTAAATAAAATTTTGAAAGTAAACAATCTTCATTCATGTTTATATGAAATTTGAATCAATTTCCAATGCCATTTTTATTCACATTAAATCCAGAATTCCATTATTTAAATAATTACAGCATAAATTTAAACAATTAAATTACCCGATACATTAATACTAATAACTCATTAAATTTTATTTTTAACCATTTTTATTCAATAATTATATTGTAACGACCCGAAATTTTTTAATAGTTTTTATAATGTAATTAACTGAAATTTTGTGAAATTTAAAACAATTAAATTTTGAAAATTTGATATTTGGAATACATCCATTTAGACATAGAAAATGAAAAAATTTCTTTGGAAAATATGAATGTTAATTCTATTATGTAAATTTCAATTTCAATTTAATATCAGTTAATTTGATAAAAATTAAATATTTTTGAAACCTAAATATGTTCACATAATAAAAATGTTTATCATTTTCTTAGTGAGATGTCATATTTCTTTTCGTCAAATTTGGAGTGCTCTAGCCCCGTTTGTCTTATTTTCGAAGAATTTGCAATAGTTTAGCAGCGAAATATCGACTATTGATAGGATGTTCGTATCGCTAATATCTGTATACCGTTTAGATCGCCTCGTCATGCTGATCTCCGTACTACATTCATTCGTGTGTTTTGGAGTTCGGGACACGACGAAATCGATCAGTCATTTCGTTTGAACCCTTTCATTTTCCACCGTATACATCAACTAGCAATTGTCATTAATATTCTTGAATTCTACAGGTGTGAATTTTTCTTTCCACTGGTTCCAATATTTACTAACTGGTCCGTTTTTCTCCAACCCTTCATTTCATTTGACCTGTTTCGTTTGCAAATTTTATATTTTATATATAAAAGCTTCTGTATATAAAATGGTTTACTGTAACTCTACTCGTCTGCCTCGTTTCTGAACCGTCCCCTTCGTGCCATCTTCCACCTCCACTTTATTGAACACGCCGAACCACCATCATGCCGCCTACACCAAACGAGCAAGCCAAGCACCCTACCATAAAAACCTTGATCCGCTCCACAGCCTCGTCATCGGACTTCCACCGCTTTCCTCCACTCGCCCAATGCCAATACCCATTCTCGTCCCTTTCCTCTTCCTCTTCCATCGTGCCAAACACACATGCATCTACCTTCGCCACCTAACTCGACCACTTGCTAGTCTCCTTTCCTGCCATACCTCTCCCAACCACTGTCGACCTATCACCTCCCACCAAAAAACACCCGTTTTCGAACTTCTCCAAACCGACCACACCAAGCACCCACTTCCGCCTTGCCTTCAGCGTATCAGCCACTCCCCTGTACACCTCTGAGCTTCCCTTTTCTTCTCCGCGGTCGAAGCTTCTCACACGATATTCCTCCATACAGCCGATCAAACTCTCAACCTCAAGACCACCACTTCCAAATAAATGATCTTTTCATTCCTATTTTGCAAGCCATCTCTTCTCAGGATACTCTATGACTTAAAAATTGAATTCATATTTTGTCAGCCTCTCATTGTTTTGAAAACTAACTATAAGAAGATAATCTTTTATTGCTAAATATGCCAGAGATTTGAAATATGATATCTTTATATGAAGTATGAATCATTTGAAATGAAATGACCACGGTGTGAAATAAGCATTTGGTTGTTAAAGAGACCGGGACCAGATATTGTCATACTCTCTACCAATACTGAAAACCACTTTAACAACTGTATACATGGTGGAGATTCCAAAATAAAGTAGGATGTTTTGGTGACGATTCTATATGAGGTATTAGGGCAGCCCTAACTCCCATAAGTCAGCTTGATGTGGCTAAAACCGGAGCCACGCCGGGCCAAGTGAGGTCATTCCTCCGATCGGGCACAATTCATCGATACCATTCTATTACTTTGTGATTTGATTGGGTGCACCTTTGATTTGGGAGTGTGCCACGAGGTGGGCAGTAGTAGCTGCTATGCGTTACCACCAGTCCGGATACGCAAGCGGTATACCTACCCTGGCATTGCCACGAGTGCCTTGTCGCAAGCCCTGTCGTGCCTTCTACGAGTTTGTTTTATACCGTACCTATGTGGTGTCCTCTATGTAAACCACTGGTTTGGTAGAGTGTACGACATCGTATAGGCTACGGGAATATATAAAAGTTTTAGGATATGGGTAATGCCTTAACGTTATTTTAATAGTTTACTTTACTATGCACATATTATAATAGCGTGTATTACTACATAGTAGATAGTTCCATGGATCCTTAGAGAACGGAAATCCCAAACATCCTTTAAGTTACTTGTATTTCAGTGACATTTCACTTGATTTGCATTTACTATATAAGTATGTCAATCCTAACTCGAGTGTTTTGTGTTTTTCTTTATACTCGAGTCAGACTGAGTGTCACTGCATTACAGACTCACCCTTTGGAGCTTAGAGCTTCACTTGGAGATCTATCATCTATCTATTCAGCACTTCAGTTATCTCAGTTATTTCCAGTTGTATATATTCAGACCCGTCAGTTGCTTATGTATTAGAGATTCTCTTGTATTTGAGATTCTGTTGTATTTTGTTTTTAGACTCTGATGTTTTATAGTAGCTTCATGAACTACTATTTACCAGTTCCACTCCTTATTGTGATATTACACCGTGTCTGTGATTCTATGATTAATTTATTTACTATATATGCCGAGTTTTCCAAATATAAATTAACAATATGATATTTTGAACAACTTCAAGTCTGACAAGTGCGGATGCGAAAGGTTCAAAATACCGGGTCGTTACAGTTGGTATTGAAGCTTTGGTTTAGGCAAAACTTAGCATATGGAGTAAAAATTTAATCATAGAATCATATTCGTTCGAGCTTGAATTTCTTCGTTAGGATTCTCATTGCTTAGGATTTCTTTTGAATTTCGAAATTTTCCCTTTTATTTTGAAATCCATTATTGTCTCTCCCTATTCGTGTTCTTCTTGATACAGGAGCATCCCATAACTCCACTTCTGTTCCGACAATCTAAACATGATATGTAAAGGGGTGAAACTCATTTACAATAGAAATTGATTCACCAGAGACCTATACGTCTTCGGTTTTGATGTTTTTATCTCTTGCTAAGCCCGAAACGTTCTTTAGTAGACTACCCAGGTAATTCTCTTGTAATCGTTTGTCAATTGTCTCAGGATAATGTAGGTAGTTTTATCTTTTGCTTGATCCTCATTCTAATGACCTTGACTTCCCCGACAGTCAGGGATTATCCTGATGTTGTGGTGAATTCACTTCTCCTCCTCCTATGCGAAAATTTAATTCTGCATCGATCTTACTCATAAAATCTCGATTGACCCGATTAAGATTGCCCGTGATTAATATTAGTCTATCCATTCTTACCTCTTTGTAATTCATTTATCTTATATTACATTTGAGCCTATCTTCTTAGTTGAAATTCTTTTTGATTAGGGTCCCCTAATTTGAATCCCTATCCTTATTTTAAGATCCATTCTTAAATCATCCTTGAGGGAGTGTATTTGTAGCCGATATTAAAATGTTTATCTCGTGTTGTTTGAGTTGTTAAGTTTGAATTTTGGGTTTCGATCGATTCGTCTGGCCAACGCTATCGATAGGAATTCCAAAAACACTTGAGTAGAGCAAACTGACACAATATAGTTTTCGAAATTGGTAAATGAAATACTTTTGTGTATAATTATATTTTATATACAAAGTATAATTTTCTAAAATTAGATTGTTAAATGAATTGATTGTTAGAAATGATAATACTAGATTATCGTTTATTGTTTTGTCAGAATTTCTAAACTGTTAACTTTTGTTATACATTATGAAGAGATGAATTTTTAAACATGGTTTATAAAGTTGTTTTGAAAATAAAATAAATTTAAATTGAGGATTTGAGAATTTAATTTCTAGTACTTTACAAAAAATTGATTTTCAAAGTTTTCGGTAAGTATATTATTTAAGAGTATTACAAATGGAAATCGTTTTCAAAGAATTTTAAAAGAAGTAAGCCGGTACTCTCCCATTTTGTGCTAGAAAATAAATTCTTTTTGTTGACTGCAGCATCATCGATATTCTTTTTCAAGTCTCAAAGTGGAAAGGCTACTTAGTAGCTTTGCTACATTTTTGTTTGGAAAATGGTTTGATTTGAATTTCTTGAGTATGTGTTGAGTATAAAATATCTATATATTTATTTCAAAAGGGTCTGAAGTGAAACCGAAAATTTAATTCCTAAATTCTGTATTAAGTTAGGGTTTTCAATTATTGAAATAAATCAAAAATTTTGAAATATTTGTAGTGCTTAAAATTGAAATTGGAAATTAAAACACCCTGAAACAGTTGAAATAGGATAAAATTAATTTGTATAATACCCATTTGCATTCTAAAATATATATAACTTACCTGAAATATTCAAAAAAGTTATAATGTTAATGAATTTTGCAATTGAGAATTTTATAAGAGAAATTTATGTCACAAAATGTTCAAACAAATTTTTTGCTTAATAGAAGTTGTAAATTTAAAAGGTAAATTGGTATAGGGTTCAACTGCATTCAAAATATAAATAAAATCTACCTGGAACGGTTGAATGTAATTGAATAAAATACAATATAAATATAAGTAACAAGATGTCCTAAAATGATATTTTGTTCATGGAGTTTACAGATAATAAATTGGATAATAAATTGAATAATAAAAATAGAATAAATTTGTTGAATAATATTAGGTTATAAGAAATGTTTGTACACGTAATAAATGCTGAAAAATATATATTAAGTGAATTAAATTTAATAAAAAAAGAGAATGCTAATTAAGCAAATAAATATGAACTGAAGAACAGTTATAAATTGATTATAGGTGGAATTAGCTTAAGTGAAGTCAAAAAGGATTTAATAAATGAGTTGAACAAAATAAATTTTGTTTCGAAAGAAAATTTTATAGCAAATGTTAATAAATTGAAATCAAACAAATTGAATGGAATACTTTGAATTGAAGTGAACCAAATGAGAATACAATGACTATTTATTGATTAAATAAAATGATAAGAAAGCAATTAGTGAATATAAACCAATTTAAAGACTAATGAAATTTATATGTTTTAAAACTAAATTTTATATCTAGTACTATATATTTCGAATCTATTTTCCTTTCTGTTGCTTTTATTCTCCTATCTAGTTCCTTTTCGAGGATGAAAAGTTTTGAGTGGGGAAGAGTGTAACGAATCAAATTTTTTTAACAGTTTTTATAATGTAATTAACTAAAATTTTGTGAAATTCAAAACTATAAAATTTTGCAATGAAAATTTGATATATGGAATACGTCCATTAAGACATAGAAAATGAAAAAAATTCATTGTAAAATATAAATGTTGATTTTGTTATGTAAATTTCAATTTCAGTTTAATATCAGTTAATCTGATGAAAATTAGGTATTTTCGAAACTTGAATTTTTTACATAATAAAAATGTTTATCATTTTCTAAATGAGATGTCATATTTCATTTCGTCAAATTTGGATTGCTCTAGCCCCGTTTATCTTGTTTTTGACGAATTTGCAACAGTTTAGCAGCGAAATATCGATTTGTGATAGGATGGTCATATCGCTAATGTCTATGTACCATTTTGGTCGTCTCATTATGCTGATCTCCGCAGTACATTCATTCATGTGTTTTGGAGTTCGGGACATGACAAAATTGATAAACCGATCAATCGTATCGTTTCCGCATTTTAACTTTTTTTTAGCAAAGCTAGCCGGCTTTATAGTGGGCCGTGCCACTGTATATAAAAATGGGAGAACAGGTGCTCTGCACATGCATAGAGCAACTATGTAGGGGAAAATTTAAAGAACAAGAGTTAGACAAAAGAGCCTAAACTACTAATACAACAATACTAATCTTCCTCAGAAGAGGAAGAACAATCTCGTCCATCAACCGAAGATGGTCCAATAACTTGCGAAAACCCCGAGAAAAGAGCAGCCAGACGTGGATCATAACCAACAGAGCCAGGAAAGTAAAGAAACTTCCTATCCCAAGTGACATCAAAAAAGTTACTCTTGTTCTCATCCCCCAATTCACCTTCCGTAGTGAGGCACAATCCTTCTCCCACAATATGATACATAAGATATCGACTCTCGCCTCCAATCTCACTAACAAATGCATAAAAAATGTCTTTTCAGGCGAATATCTCATATCAAAAGGAGAGTGAATCCAAGCATGGTCATCCGTGATCCAGGAAATGATATCAGAAGCGGAAGCAGAGGGATCCACCTCCAGGGACGAAGGAGGAGAACCAAAAGAAGGGGCTAAAGCAGGCACAGAATCAGTAGGAGCAAAGAAAACCAACGGGACAACATGAGGATCCACAATAGGGGGGACAAAATCGGGAGCTAGAGGCACATCAGCTAAAGGAACAGGAGGAGCAGAAGTCTTCCTAACCCACAACCGGACAGGAGGTCGAGGAAGAGGAGTCCGATCAACAAAGGGGACAACCAGAACAGGACAGACATCAGCACAATGTCCAAAGGACTGACAAGACGCACAAATCTCAGGTTTCCAACTATAGCGAACTCTGACCTCAGCTACATGACTCTCATCTAATTTGACCTTTAAAACCATAGGCAAGGGTTTGTCAGGAGTGATCTCAATAAGAGCTTTGGCATATACAAGCTTCTTTCTGGCCACAGTATTAGCATCATAACATATCACCTTACCAACCAGACCAGCAAGCCAGTCAATCCCGATAAGAGTTTGGAGAACAGAAGGAATATGAGAAAAATGAGCCAAGACAGGAATAGATAAAACTTGTTCCTTCGCACGATCCACAGAAGGAATCCACGTAGTGATAATGAACGATTTTCCATCAATAAGCAGTGGGTTAGCTTCTAGAATACGTTGCCTTTCATCACTACGCGAAAACTTAAAGAAGAAGATTTCTTTATCATAATGTACATACAAACCACCTCTAGGCCTCTACACCATATTGCACCTCGACTTAACTACGTGATAGGGAGGATTGGAATCAAGAAAGAAACCAACCAAATGCTCTTTCCAAAAATCCACGCCAGCCTCAATCACTTCCACGGGTGGAACCATCACTCCCGCGTTCTCAACTAAATCAAAGCGAAGAGGAGAGTGAATACCCGCATTACTTGGCAGCTTGGTAAACAAAGATGACCACTTGGATGCAGGCCAGGCCATAAGAGGGACGAGCGGATTAACTTGAGAAACAACTGACTTGGGAATAATGTTATCGGCAATACAACAAACACTTGATAGGCTACCCAAAGCTACCCCAGAGCAAGTCTTGCAACCCAAAGCAGCATCAACATGGAAATCAGTTATAACCTCACAGCCATTTGACACCATAGAAGTACAATTAACATTCGAATTATCAACGGCCGAAGCCACCCCCTTGTCAAACTTACCCCCAAGACAAACTGGAAACACGGTTCCAACATCCCAAGCAGAATCAACAGGAAGACCCATATCTAATGACGACCAAGCATTGTCAGGAGAAGCAGCTAAAAATGTTGACAAAGAGGACGTACCAGAATTTGGAATGGGTCCAAGCACAGATGGAGAAGACGAGACTGGAGATATGAAGTTTGACATTATACCAAACAAAGGCAAATCATGCACCGCCGTTGGAAAATCACATACACGATTCGAACAAGAGGAAGCAGTAACCAAGCGCTCGCTAGAAACACGTAACAAATCTGATGACTTTTTCAAAAAACGCGATAACCTCTTCGGGGGCATGGGAAGAGAGGAGGTCGAAAGGGAAGGAAGGATGGAAGGCGAAAAGGAAGGGGGAAGGGGGCGGCGAACGGACAAGGAAAGGAAGGCTACGGAGAGGAAGCGAAATATTGCTGAAAACTGCTCGCCATTAAATTATTCGTTGGAATTTATGTAAACAGGTGTGACTTTTTACCTTCCCATGCCCTTTCATTTTCCACCGTATACATCAACTGGCCATTTTCATTAATATTCTTGAATTCTACAGGTGTGACTTTTGCTTTCCACTGGTTCCAATAGTTAATAACCGGTCCATTTTTCTCCGACCCTTTGTTTCATTTGCAAATTTTATATTTTATATATAAAAGTTTCTGTATATAAAATGGTTTGTTGTAACTCTACTCGTCTGCCTCATTTCCAAGCCATCCCATTTGTGCCATCTTCCACCTCTACTTTATTAAACATGCCAAACCACCATCATGCCGCCTATACCAAACGAGCAAGCCCAGTACCCCACCACGGAAACCCTGATCCGCTCCATAGCCTCGTCACCGGCCTTCCACCGCTGTCCTCCACTCGCCCAAAGCCAAAACCCATTCTTGTCCCCCCTCTCTCTCTTCCACCGTGCCAAACACACGTGCACCTACCTCCGCCATCTAGCTCGACCACTTGCTTATCTCCTTGCCTGTCGTACCTTTCCTACCACTACCGACCTATCACCTCCCACCAGAAAACACCCAGTGTCGAACTTCTCCAATCTGAGCACATCAAGCAACCACTTTCACCTTGCCTTTAGTGCAGCAGCCGCTCCCCTATGCACCTCTGAGCTTTCCCTTTTCTTCTTCACAGTCGAAGCTTCTCATCCGACATTCTTCCACACAACCGATCAAACTCTCAGGCTCAAGACCACCACTGCCAAATAAATGATCTTTTCATTCCTATTTTGTAAGATATCACTTCTCAGGACACTCTATGACTTAAAAATTGAATTCATATTTTATCACCATCTCGTTGTTTTGAAAACTAGCTATAAGAAGATAATCTTTTATTGCTAAATATAACAGATATTTGAAGTATCATTTTATCTTGTTCATTTCTTATTTTACCTGTATATACATGCATCATCCAGTTCCATTTCATATATGTGCATGTATATATTTATATCTTATATAGGTTAGTATATATATATGTGTGTATATATATTGTTAGTTATATATAAATTTATGTCAGTGGTATCTACTATAATATGTTAGTTACATATAAAAGTTTACATCAATGTACGTATATATTTTATCTAATATATGTTAGTATATATATATTTGTTAGTTATATAAGGTTATATGTTAGTTTATATATCAGTTTAAAAATATATAGTAGTAATATATATAGATATTTATGTATATATTTCGTATGTTGTTGGTTTACTGTGAAAAATTTAGTATATATATACATTTTTAAATTATGTCTGTAATGGTTTTATATGATTTGTTTGGGGTTTTATGTATAAATTTATAAAGTTTATATGTATGTGTGTGTGTGTGTGTGTGTGTGTGTGTGTGTTTGTAAGTATATATTGTTGTGAATACAAACCTGTATATAGTTTGAGTAATCTGCATATATTTGGTATATATATTCAAGTCTATATATGAGTTTTGTAGATATATTAGTTATATATAAGTGTACATTGTTTGGTTATAACATATGTACAAATTAGCTTCCATATTTGTAGACAGGTGCTTCTCTATAATTATATAAGTTTTGATTTTTTAATTTTATGTAAAAGCTTTATTTTATAGGTGGTTTGATAAATAATGGGTTTGAAAAATGTGTGTATATATATATAAAGATTTTACTGTAATATGTGTTTAAAAATTTCAATATTGATTTTTAAGTATGTATATAAAGATTTTTATTTTTAAAAATGTGTTTGAATTGAATATTGTTTTTCTGAAAATATATTATATATACACATATGTATCTTACTTCAGCATATTTCATGATGGTTTTGATTGTTTTTCATTGATTTTGATTTATCAGCTTGTCCGTTGCACTCGTGTTCATCGTGCTTTACTTTGAAATTCATGCTTGGGTTCGTAACTCATTTCACTGTCAAATTTCTCTGACCTCGAAAGGTGAGAAATCACTCACGATCAACTTTCTTATATTTAATAAATTTAATTCACATTGAAACGACAATTGAAATATGTTGTTAAATTTGAATTGTTAAGTTATTTATTTATTATATATGCTATGCAATTATCTGCCATTGTTTACATGTGACATTTTACACCATATCTTGTTGTATATATTTTATATTTAAATTTATCAATGATGATATATGTATGTTGTTGATATATTATATTATTATCATATTTGTTCTCACTCTGCAAGTTCTCTATTAGATTAGAATTCTCTATGGGTTGAAATGATACATACCCGAAAGATATTCTTGAATAAGGGAAAATCATTATGGGTTGAAATGATAAACCTAAATGATTTTCGTTGACTTTGAATTTGGGATAGCGGGTTGAAATAATATATACCCGAAGATATTTAAATTATGGATTGAAATGACGAATATTCGAATCACTTGACTGTAGGATATAAAATTATATATGACCACTATTGGTCTATATTTTGAAATTGATTTCCAAGTTTGAAAAGAAATATCTGGGTTTTATAAATATTGATTTTTAAATATAATATATAAATGCTATTTTCATATATGTATAAAATTTAGGTTTTAAATAATATGTTTCGAAATTTTAAGTTAGTTTTGAAAAATATAAATTTTAAGATTTTACTTATATTTTTATTATTTTAAAAAGATATAAAATAATATTTAATACAAAATACATTTAATAATAAGACATGAATTAAATTAAATTAAATTCGTATATAATATGTTTAAGTATTTAATTAAAAATTTATACTAATATTTAAATATAGATTTTTTTTACTTTAATAATAAAGGATGGAAAGATAAATTAATGTTGACTTGGAATTTAAATTGGTTAATAATTGAATTTAAATAAGAATTTATTCGACCTTATTGATTTTGAAATTCTTGAAAATATAATTTATAACTTGATTTGATAAAGTGCGATTAAATGAATATTCATAATTTTAAATAAAATTTAGATTGAATATTTAATATTGATTTGAATTTAAAAATTGGGATTTTAATAAATTGTTATTAAGATGATCAAGTGAATACTTTCAAATTTGAATAAAATTAAAGTTAAATATTGAAATATAAATAAGATTTACATTGTGAATGTTTGAATATTTAAACTTGAATCTTATTGGAATTGGAGTGATATTTTAAAATTTGATTTGAAATCGATATAAATTGAAATGGTTTATTGAGAATCTGAGTTGAATATTTGACCTTTAAATTGAAATGGTAAACTGGAATTAATTTAATTGAAGTTTTGAATTTAAGTTGATTTGAACAGATTTGCAAAACTGGAGGAACCTAATTTTATTATATAAAGTATTTTTAATATATATAAACTATTTTAGTTTATAACTATTTCATTGTATACGCTATTTTCAACATCTAAACTGTTTAGGCGAAAAGTGTTATGATTTCAAAAGTGTTATGATTTCGAAAGTGTTATAATTTTGGAAGTGCTACGATTCTGGAAATGAATATTATATAAAGGGAAAAATGGTATCGAATTGACATGGTTTTGAAATAAATATGATATTTTGATATTAAGTATGAACTATTTGAAATGAAATCACCACGTTGTGAAATAAGCGTTTGGTTGTTAAAGAGACCGATATCGGATATTGTCAGACTCTCTGCCAATACCGAAAACCACTTTAACAACTGTGTACGTGTTGGAGATTCTAGAACGAAGTAGAATGGTTTTGTGACAATTCTATATGAGGTATTAGTACAGCCCTAACTTCGTGAGTTAGCTTGATGTGGCTAAAACAGAAGCCGTACCGGACCAAGTGAGGTCATTCCTCCAATTGGGCACACTTCTTCAATGCCATTCTATTACTTTGTGATTTGATTGGGTGCACCTTTGATTTGGGAGTGTGTCACGAGGTGGACGGTAGTAGCTGCTATGCGTTACCACAAGTTCGAATACGCAAACGGTATATCTACCCTGGCACTGCCTCGAGTGCCTTGTCGAATGCCCTATCATGCCTTCTACGAGTTTGTTTTGTACCGTACCTATGTGGTGTCCTCTGTGCAAAATACCGATTTGGTCGGGCGTACGACATTGTATGGACTACGGGAATATATAAAATGTGTTAAGGAGGATATGGGTAACGCCTTAACGCTATTTTAATAGTTTACTTTACTATAAACATATTATAATAGCGTATATTACTACATAGTAGATAGTTCCACGGATCCTTAGAGGATGGAAATCCCAAACATCCTTTAAGTTACTTGTATTTCAGATGACATTTCACTCGAGTAGAATTTACTATATAAGAATGTTAATCCTATCTCGAATGCTTTGTGTTTTGCTTTATACTCGAGTCAGACTAAGTGCCATAGCATTTGAGACTCACCCTTTGGAGCTTGGAGCTTCACTTAAAGATTGATCATCTATCTATTCAGCTCTTAAGTCATCTCAGTTATTTCCAGTTGTATATATTCAGACTCGTTAGTTGCTTATGTATTAGAGATTCTCTTGTATTTGAGATTCTGTTGTATTTTGTTTTTAGGCTTTGATGTTTTATAGTAGCTTTATGAACTACTATTTATCAATTCCGCTGCTCATCACTCTATGTCTGTGATTAATTTATTTACTGTATATGCTGAGTTTTGCCAAATATAAATTAATAATATGATATTTTAAACAATTCAAGTCCAACATGTGCGGATGCGAAAGGTTCAAATTACTGGGTTGTTACATATATCAAATCATATAATTTAAAATAGTTAAAAATACGAGTCGTTACAGACATAGTACGCTCAGCACAATCCATAGCATGATTCCATGATAACCAATCCATTCCAAGCAAAACATCAAAGCACTGAAAACCCAAAATATATATATCGCAAGAAATGAGTTGATCGAAGAAAAAAACTATAAATCCTAAATAGATCATACTAAGAATGGCTGAGCCTCTAATAGGGTTGACACAAAAATAGAATCTAAAGCTATATATGACTCAAATTTCAATTCATCAACAAGAGCACGAGAAATGAAGCTTAGAGAAGCATTAGTATCAAATAAGGTACGAACGGGAATGCCAAAAACATATAGAATACTTTTCCAAACTTGCTTCTCCTTTGCAGCTAAAGAAGTGGAAGGTGCTGAAGCTAGTGCAAAAGCTCAAGGTTGTTCCCCCTTCTAGAGCATCTGTAACAACCCATAATTTTTGTAAATATTTTTAATTTAATTTATTTGAAACTTTGAGTTTTAAATCATTTAAAATTTGAAATTTTGGAATTTTACAATGTATTTTTGGATTTTGTTAGGAATTATTTTTCCAAATATAATAAAATAAAGATTTTCTGAATTTTTTTTATATTTTGGTCAACTTTGGTCAAACTTTGACTTTAAGTTGAATTTTTTAATTTTGAATTTTGAATTTCTATTCATTTTCTTTAAAGCTAGACTTTATGCTATTATTCTCTATGCTTTTCGTTTCGTCAAATTATGTTTTATACTCTTTTTTTTTTTAATTTTATAAAATTCAGCGTTTTACACGCAATTATTTTTAGCATTTTAATTGTTTATTTTCTATTTTATTTTGGTTTGGGCTTTGATTTTCGAATGGGTTGTTGAGCTGGTTTTGATTTGGGCTTTGCAATTGGACTTGTATTTTCCTAATGGACATGTCCCTACCTATTTAAGTTGAAAAGATGCCCATTCATTTGCATAACCGTGCAAAAAAAATTCCACTTCTCATCTCTCTTCTCATTTTCCATTTCTTGACAAAGAAAATTATGGTAAGTCATTTCTTACTTCTTTCTCTTTTCTATTTTTTTCTCTTTTGTTTGCAAGCAAGTTCAGCCATCATCCATGCTCCTTTAGCCAACCACGCCTCCTCCACACCATCATCTATGATCGGCCATCACCATCTCATCACCATCCCCTACCTATGCCGTGACCCATAGATCCAAAATCCATCACCAAATTACAATGAAACCCTAGCCAAGCACTACATCATCACCCTTTCCTTCCACTAGCCTAAGCCGACACCAATTCCTCCACCTCCTATGCCTTGCCATGACCACATCCTCCTCCATAGCCGTGACCAAACGATATGCCATGACCTGACCTGACCTGACCACTTGACCAAACAAACAACCAGACCGAGCCATGTTAGCATAGGGTCGAACCACTTGAGCCTTGTCTTTTCACATGCCCCTTGACCTTTAGCCTTCCTAATGACCTTTGGCTTGCCATCACTTCATTCCAGCCAATGCCGTGCCTATCACTTGCCTTGGCCGAGCATACATGCCTCAAATAAAGTCATGGCTAAACACAACTTGAAGTGGCCGAGCCTAAATCTATGTTGGCCGAGCCCACTTGCATTGGTTAAGCCATTTTATTCCACTTTGTTCATATTTTTGCTTTGTTTTAATTCATATTCTTTTGTGTTGAATATATATTTATGTATGTTGTATTTATTTGTTTACAAGACTTAGATCTTGGCTCTTCATCTGCTCAAATCTAGTTCGTTCTTTGTCATGCTTTTTGGAGTTTGTTCATATGTCTTGAATTGTCATCTCTAGCTGTAGAAGGTGAGTTTATCAATCTCGACAATCGTACTTATATAATTGTGAAACAATGACATGTGAATGTGTAGTAATTGATATGCAATGATGATATAAGTTCATATGTGCCTGTTATATGATGTTATAACCTGACGCTATACCTGTTACATCACCTGACATGATATGCTATGCTATATTATTCATTTTATTTTCTGTTTCTTACAATGCAAGTTCCCTCACTATGGGTTGAAATGATACATATTCGAACGAATATTAGAATAGGGAAAAATCGTTATGAGCTGAAATGATATGCTTAAGTGATTTTTATTTTATTTGACTTGGGATTGCGGGTTTGAAATGATAAAACCCGGGATGTTTGTATATTATGGATTGAAATGATACATATCCGTACCACTTGACCTAGGTTAGAAAATATTATACAGACCCATGGTTAATTTTTAAATAATAGTTTTCTAAAATTATTAAGTATTTTGGATTTTAATATATGAAATTTTAACTTAAAAATTGATTTAATGATTTTAGAATATAATGATATATTGGTTTTCTATAAGTTAAAATTTTTATGTTGATAATTGGGTTTAAACTGTAACTTAAAGATGTTATCTATGATATATAGATTTTATTTACGAAATGGATATGTTTTGTATAAATAAAACTATGAGAAAATTTGAAGATATTATGTTTAAAAATGTTATAATAGAAATTGTAGCATTTCTAAAATGCTATGCTATTTCATGTTATGTTTTAAACTGCTACTATTCCTAAAATGTAACATCTTTGAAATACTATTATAAAAAGGGTCACATTTTTCAAGTGTTATGGTTTCTAAGTTATTGGATTTTTAACGAAGAATACAAATTTGGAAGTGTTACTATTTTAAAATGGGTATTATTTTGGAAAGAGTAATGGCATTGGATTTAAATGGTTTTGGAACTGATATGTTTTGTTTTAGAATGTAAACCATTTAAAAATAATAACAATGGGTTATAATAACGGTTGGTTGTTAAAGAGACCGGGATCGGAAGTTGTCATACTCTCTGCCAACTTCAAAAACCCCTTTTTGTACGTGGTGGAGATTCTAGAATGAAGTAGGATGGTGGCGACGATTCTATTGAGGTATATACGTGGACCTGACTCCCATGAGTTGGCATAAGGTGCTAAAATAGGAGTGATTCTCCGGCCAATGAGGTAGCTCCTCTGATCGGACACACTCCTTCGACACCATTATATTACTTTGTGATTAAATGGCTGCACCCTTTGATATTTTTTGGAGTGTGGTTCGAGTTGGACCGTAGCTGCGGTTATGCGTTACCATTAGCCCGGATGCGTAATCGGTATATCTACCCTGGCATTGCCTAGTTGTGCTGTGTCACCTACCCTAGCATGCTTTACTATGAGTTTGATTTGTGTCGTATCTATGGAGTATCCTCTGCTGGCCTCTTGATCAGGAGGGACTATGGTACTGTATAGACTATTGGCACTATAAAACGTGTTAAGATGGAAAATGTAAAGCCTTAACGCTATTTTTAAAATATATTATACTTTACTTTAGACATTATTATAATTGTGTATATTACTACATATTAGATAGTTTAATGGATCCTTATAGGATGGGTGATCCCAAGCATCCATTAAGTTACTTGGGCATTTCTATTACAGTTCACTTGAGTTGGTTTACATTGTATAAGTATGTATGTCCTGACTTGAGTGTTTTTGTTTTGTTTTACACTCGAGTCAGCCTGAGTATCACAGCTTTGGATTCATCTTCTGGAGCTAGAGATTTGTTGGAGATTATCTACCTATCTAGTTGTCTATCTACTTCTGTTTCAATTATTTCCATTTTAGTTTATGTATTAGTGGATATATATGTATTTGCTTTTAGACTCTGGTATTTTGTACTTGTTTTGAGGCTACGTTTGTAGTAGCTTCATAAATGACTATGGTTATTTTATTTCCACTGCGAGTTATTCTAATTTTTTGTGCCTGTGATTCTGTGTTTGATTTTATTTGCTCCAAATTATATTACAATCTATTATTTTGAATTATTCAAGTCCGACATGTGTGTCTGCCTACGCACTTGGACGGTGCAGCATGATCGAGGGTTCTCGCTTCCTGGTTTGGTAACAAATGATTGACTCTTACTACTACATGTCCCTACGGGGTTGGTGCAGTCGAGAGGCTGGCCGTAAAGGTAGAACACAGGTACTAATGTATGCTACGGTGGGCGTTACCCCACTGACCGGTGGTTTGTCACATTTGGTATTAGAGCTTTGGTTTTAGGCAAACCTTAGCTTGCGGAGCAAAAAACTTAATAGAGATAAGGTAGAAATACCCTAAAATGAGTGAAATCAATCTTAGAATCAATTCTTTATGAGAGAACGTATTTTAAAGTATAAAATGATTTTAAAAGGATTTTCAAAGATTATTTTGATATAAACTTTTCCTGTTTTGAAACAAAAAATTTCTTAACTTCTTTCTTTTCCTTATCCACCTTATTAGTAATTTCTTTATTTAGGATATTCATTCTAGTTGAATCTTATCTTTTGTTTCTCAATTACCTTTGTCCCAAAATTCATTCTTGATTTTTCCAGAATGAATCATAGGAATGCCAAGGTAGGAGTTGTGGTGTTATCCAGTTCCTAAGCCTGTTGCACCCGTTAAGTTCACTACTCTCTGTAAGAAATTCACTCAGCTTGGTGGTACCAAGTTTACTGGATCGGAGAGCATTATAGAGGCTCAATAGTGGTTGAAGGGTTCGGAGAGGATTTTCTCTGGTCTTGAGATCACTGATGCTCAGAAGCGTTAGTTGGCAGCTTGGCGGTTGAAGGAGGCAGCCTTGGATTGGTGGGAGACTGTTACAGCTCACACTATTGAGGCTAATATTTCTTAGGAGAATTTAGGTATCCTCTTGTTTGGTTCTTAAATTTGGTTTAGTTTTCTCTCTTTGAATCTTTCTTATGTTTCTATATCGTGTTTCAGGGATGCTTTTGTAGCAAAGTGGATGCCCGAAGCAGGGAAGTCTCAGCTTTATCGTGAGTTTATGGACCTTAAGCAGGGGGACATGTCATTTTCTGAGTATAAGCGGAAGATCAATGAAATTTCCAAGTTTGTCCCTAGCCTGATTGACACCCCTCTTAAGAATAATGATAAGTTCATAGCTAGTGCTCGCCCGGAGTATTATGATCGTCTCATTTCTCATGTGCATAGCTCCTTCACTGGTTTGATGGATATGGCCATTAGATATGAGAGTCCTACTTCTAAGGATTCTTCTGTTGCTTGTGCTACTTGATCTCAACCTTTCTCTGGCAACCCTAAGACGAGAAAGCCTAACTTTCATTAGCAGAAGAAGAATTGGAATAAGACTCCAGGATTGGGATTTTTTCTTCTCAGAGGCAGCCTATCGACCTATCTATCATCACTTTCTTCAAGTGTGATCAGAAAGGACACTACGCCAACAATTGCCCTACTTCAGTTGGTTCTGTTGTTCCTCCTTCTCAGTTGACTAGGTGTGATCTCTGTCATATCTGTTTGCAGCATGGCCACTTCAAGTACAATTGTCCTACTCAGCAGAAGGGCCAACCATCTGGTATTTTTGCTGTTATCTCTACCACTCCGCCTGCTCCTGCTTCTAACGATACCCAAGGTACTCTTTAGAGCACCTTTACTTTGTTTGGATTTCCCGTTAGTGTTTCATTTGATATCAAAGCTTCCTATAGTTTTACTTCTGTGGACCTTTGTGATAAGTTTAAGCATCTCCTTTCTCCTAAGTTTGTAGTTGAAACTTTATGTGTTAAAAATCCTATTGATGGTCCCGCAAACCTTAGTAGGATTTGTAACCAAGTGAAACTCCTTTATTTTGATCACCGCTTTAGTGGTGATTTCTATGTTTTGGGTTTCGATGCTTTTGATATGTTGCTTAGAGGTGATTGGCTGAAGAGGCATGAAGCCGTTATCACTTTTAAAACCCGGAATATTTCTCTTGTTGATGATTTTGGTAATCCTTTGGTGATTCAGTGCTGTTTGCCTAAGAATTTTGCTTGCAGCTTTATTTATTCTCTTGATTCATCTCCAGGTGATCTTCATTCGACTCGTGCGGTCAAACTCTTTCCCGATGTATTTGGTGAAGTCACTACTTTACCTCCTAAGAGGGAAATCGACTTCCGTATTGATCTTATTCTTGGAGCTCGACCTGTAGTTCTTCCTCCCAAAAGAATGGCACCCCGTGAGAAGGTTGAGTTAGGGAAGCAAATTGAGGACTTGTTCTCCAAGGGTCTGATTAGACCTAGACATTTCGAATGGGGAGAAGCGGTGGTTTTCATCACGAAGTTTGATGGTTATTTGAGAATGTGTGTTCATTATAAGGAGCTGAACAAGATCACTATGAAAAATAGATATCCAATGCCTCGCATCAATGATATGTTTGATCAGCTCTTTGGAGCTACTGTTTTCTCCCAACATGATCTTGCCACAGGTTTTCACTAGCTCAGGGTTGCTGAGGAAAGTATTCCCAAGATTGCTTTCCGTATTGAGAATGGTTTCTATGAATGGTTAATCATGCCTTTTGGTTTGACTTATGCCCCAACTTTCTTTGTTGATCTTATGAATCATGTTTTTCATGATATGCTTAACAAATTGTTCTAGTCTCCGTTGATGATATTCTCGTCTTCTCTAAGTCAACGGATGAACATGAGTCGCATTTGAAATTTGTTCTGGAGACCCTTAGGAATCACCAATTGAAGGCTAAATTCTCAAAATGCCATTTCAAAAGGATGAAGTCCGATTTCTCGGGCACATTGTTTTTAATAATGGAGTTTCTGTTGATCCAGTTAAGATCGTTGCGATCAATGTAAGTTTTTCTGCTCTTCTCTCTTTGTAATTTATCATTCTATCTTTTATGTTGTCCTTATTTCTGCCTATTATGTTACAGGATTGGGAAACTCCTAGGAATCCATCTGATATTCGTAGTTTTCTGGGCCTTGCCCGTTATTATCGGAGATTCATTGAGAATTTTGCTCGGATTGCTGCACCTCTCACTGCTTTGACTTGTAAGAATGCTAAGTTTATATGGAATGATAAGTGTGAAGCTACATTCAATGAGTTAAAGAATAAGCTTACTTCTACACCATTTCTTACCTTTCCAAATGGAAATAAGGGATTAACGGTAAACACTGATGCTTGTCGTGAGAGTTTGAGAGCTGTTCTGATGTAGGACAGGAAGGTCATTGCTTATGCCAGTCGTCAGTTGAAGACCCATCAAGCCAATTATCAGCTCATGATTTCGAATTGCTTGCTGTGGTTTTTCTTCAAAGCTTTGGAGGCACCATCTTTTGGGTACTATGTTTGAGCTCTTTAATGATCACCAGTCTTTGAGGTATGTCTTCACCCAAAAGGATTTGAATCAGAGGAAAGTTAGGTGGCTTGAGTTCCTGGCTTCTTATGACCTTGACATCAGCTATACTCCTGGGAAAGCTAATGTTATAGTCGATGCTTTGAGTCGGAAGAAGGTGATGTTGTGTCAGCTTGTTGTTTCTTCTTCTCCTCTTTTGGATCATATCATTGCTAAGTAGGATGAGGAAAGGATTATTAGATTAATTAAGGAGAATGTTCGTAGCAGAGTCTGTGGTAGTAGTCTTGATTGTAGTGGAGCTCAGATCGATGATAGAGGGATTTTGAGGATTAATAATCGGATTTGTGTCCCGAATGTCGATGGATTGAGGCAAGAGTTACTTTGGGAAAATCATCGATCCAGACTTTCTATTCATCCTTGTGTGACGAAGATGTATCAGGATATGAAAAAGCTTTATTAGTGGAGAGGTATGAAGCGTGATATCTCCATTTTTGTTAGTAGATGTGCGACTTGTCAGTATGTCAAGGTCGATCATTAGAAGACCCCTGGTTTATTTCAGTCTTTTGAGGTTCCCAATTGGAAATGGGACCAGGTTACTATGGATTTTATTGATGGATTACCAAGGACTAGGAGGGGTAATGAGAGTATTTGGGTTATTGTGGATAAACTAACCAAGTCAGCTCATTTCATTCCGGTACCCATTCTGCTTCTAGTTTGGTTGAGATCTATATGAGGGAAATTGTTCGTCTTCATGGTGTTCCTATCAATATTATTTGTGATAGAGATCCTATCTTTGCCAGTCAGTTTTGGAAAGCTCTTCAGGAACCTTTGGATACTCATCTGAATCTGAGCACTGCTTACCATCTGCAGACCGACGGTCAAATAGAAAGAGTGAATTAGATTCTCGAGGATCTTCTTTGTGCTTGTGTTCTGGATTATGGAGGATCTTGGGAAGATCATCTCCATCTTGTAGAATTCACCTACAACAATAGTTATTAGGTATAATTTCAATCTTCTATTTTAATCTTATCTTAATCCTTTATCTATCTCATTTCTTCTTTGAATTTAGGCTAGTATTGCAATGTCTCCACTTACTGCTCTATACGGACGAACTTGTAGATCTCCATCTTGCTGGATTGAATCCGGTAATCGTTTGGTTCTTGGTCCTGATATGATTTTGGAGGTTCTAAGAAGGTTGAGGAGATCAAGAGGAAGATGAGGAGTGCTCAGGATAGGCAGAAGAAGTATGCTGATCGGCGTAGGAGGAGTTTGGAATTTTCTGTTGGTGATCTGGTTTTCGTTATGGTCCCTTCTTTAAGGAATGTGATTCGGTTTCGTCGGAGAGGGAAGCTTGCCTCTAGGTTCATCGATCCTTTCCACATCTTAGAGAGGATTGGTTCTCTAGCTTATCTTATGGATTTTCCTGAGAAGTTTTCTAGAGTGCATAATGTATTCCATGTTTCGCACCTTCGTCGGTATCTTTATGATCCATCTCTTATTGTCCAGCCTTCACCTCTTGAGAGTTTGGATGTTGAGCCTAATCTGACTGTAGAGAGGAAGCCATTTCGTATTTTCGATAGAGGTATGAAGTAGCTAAGAAGGAAATCTATCAACCTGGTTAAAGTGCAGTGGAGTACTATTGATCCGGATTGTACCAGGGAGACGGAGGAGAGCATGCGTGCGTCGAATCCGAAATTGTTTGTTTCAGGTACTGTTCGCTATTCAATCTTATCTTTCTTTGTTTTTCTGTGTCTCATTCTTTTTTGAGGACGAAGGGTTTTGAGTGGAGGAGAGTGTAACAACCCATAATTTTTGTAAATATTTTATATTCAATTTATTTGAAACTTTGATTTTTAAATCATTTCAAATTTGAAATTTTGAAATTTTATAATGTATTTTTGGATTGTGTTAGGAATTATTTTTTCAAATATAATAAAATAAAGAATTTCTAAAATTTTTATATTTTGGTCAACTTTGGTCAAACTTTGACTTTCAGTTGAAATTTTCAATTTTGAATTTTGAATTTCTATTATTTTTCTTTGAAGCTAGACTTTATGCTATTATTCTCTATGCTTTTCGTTTCGTCAAATTTTGTTTTATAACTTTTTTTAGTTTTGATAAAATTTAGCATTTTACATGCATTATTCTCAGTATTTTTATTGTTTATTTTCTATTTTTATTTTCTATTTTATTTTTGTTTGGGCTTTGATTTTCTATTAGGTTGTTGAGCTTTTTTTGATTTGGGCTTTGCAATTGGGCTTGTATTTTCCTAATAGACATGCCCCTACCTATTCAAGTTGAAAAGATACCCATTTATTTGCATAATCGTACAAAAACATTTCCCCTTCTCATCTCACTTCTCATTTTCCATTTCCTGAAAAGAAAATTACAGTAAGTCATTTCCTCCTTTTTTCTCTTTTCTATTTTTTTCTCTTTTGTTTGCTAGCAAGTTCGGCCATCGTCCGTGCTCCTTAGCCGACCACACTTCCTCCACACCATCATCTATGATCGGCCATCACCATCTCATTACCAACCTCTACCTATGCCATGACCCATAGATCCAAAATCCATCACCAAATTGCCATGAAACCCTAGCTGAGCACTACATCATCACCCTTTCCTTCCACTAGCCTCGGCCACCACCAATTCCTCCACCTCCTATACCTTATTATGACCACATCGTCCTCCATAGCCGTGACCAGATAATGTGCCATGACCTGACCTGACCACTTGACCAAGCAAACATCCCAGGCCGAGCCATGTTAGCCTAGGGCCGAACCACTTGAGTCGTGTCATTTCACATGCCCCTTGACCTTTAGCCTTCTTAATGACCTTTGGCTTGCCATCACTTCATTCCAGCCTATGTCGTGCCTATCACTTGCCTTAGCCGAGCATACATGCCTCAAATCAAGTCATCGCTGAACATAAATTGAAGTGGCCGAGCCAATCTCTATGTTGGCCGAGCCTACTTGCATTGGTTAAGCCATTTTAATCCACTTTGTTCATATTGTTGCTTTGTTTTAATTCATATTCTTTTGTGTTGAATATATATTTATGTATGTTATATTTGTTTGTTTACAAGACTTAGATCTTGGCTCTTCATCTACTCAAATCTAGTTTGTGCTTTGTCGTGCTTTTCGGAGTTTGTTCGTGTGTCTTGAATTGTCATCTCTAGCTTTAGAAGGTGAGTTTATCATTCTCGACAATTGTACTTATATGATTGTGAAACAATGACATGTGAATGTGTAGTAGTTGATATGCTATGATGATATAAGTTCATATATGCCTGTTATATGATATCTTATGATGTTATAACCTGATGTTATACATGTTACATCACTTGACATGATATGATATGCTATGCTATATTCTTCATTTTATTTTTTGTTTCTCACACTACAAGTTCCCTCAGTATGTGTTGAAATGATAAATACCAGAGCCGACATTAGAATAGGGAAAAATCGCTATGAGCTGAAATGATAGCCTCAAGCGATTTTTTTTTTATTTGACTTGGGATTGCGGGTTTGAAATGATAAAACCCGAGATGTTTATATATTATGGATTGAAATGATACATACTCGTACCACTTGACCTAGGTTAGAAAATATTATACAGACCCATGGTTAATTTTTAAATAATAGTTTTTTAAAAATTATTAAGTATTTTGGATTTTAAATATATGAAATTTTAAATTAAAATTTGATTTAATGATTTTAGAATATAAAGATATATTGGTTTTCTATAAGTTAAAATTTTATAAGTTGATAACTGGTTTTAAACTGTAACTTAAAGATGTTATCTATGATATATAGATTTTATTTATGAAATGGATATGTTTTGTATAAATAAAACTATGAGAAAATTTGAAGATATTATGTTTAAAAATGTTATAATAGAAATTGTAGCATTTCTAAAATGCTATGCTATTTCAGGTTATGTTTTAAACAGCTACTATTTCTAAAATGTAACATCTTTGAAATGTTATTATAAAAAGGGTCACATTTTTCAAGTTTTTTGGTTCCTAGGTTATTGCTTTTTTTAAAAGTGTTATAACTAGGTATACAAATTTGGAAGTGTTACTATTTTGAAATGGGTATTATTTTGGAAAGAGTAATGACATTAGATTAAAATGGTTTTGAAATTGATATGTTTTGTTTTAGAATGTAAACCATTTAAAAATAATAACCATGGGTTATAATAACGGTTGATTGTTAAAGAGACCCAGATCGGAAGTTGTCATACTCTCTGCTAACTCCAAAAACCACTTTAACAACTATGTACGTGGTGGAGATTCCAAAATGAAGTAGTATGGTGTCGACGATTCTATTGAGGTATATACGTGGACCCGACTGCCGTGAGTTGGCATAAGGTGGCTAAAACAGGAGCGATTCTTGGGCCAATTAGGTAGCTCCTCTGGTCGGACACACTCCTTCGATACCATTCTATTACTTTGTGATTGATTGTGTGCACCCTTTGATTTTTTTGGAGTGTGGTTCGAGGTGAGCGGTAACTGCGGTTATGCATTACCACCAACTTGGATGCGTAATTGGTATATCTACCCTGGCATTACCTAGCTGTGCCGTGTCACCTATCATAGCGTAATTGGTATATCTACCTATGGAGTGTCCTCTGGTGGTCTCCCATCAGGAGGAACTACGATACTGTATAGACTATTGGCACTATAAAACGTGTTAAGGTGGAAAATGTAAAGCCTTAACGCTATTTTTAAAATATATTATACTTTACTTTAGACATTATTATAATTGCGTCTAGTACTACATAGTAGATAGTTAATGGATCCTTAAAGGATGAGCGATCCCAAGCATCCTTTAAGTTACTTGTCCATTTCTATTACGGTTCATTTGAATTGGTTTACATTGTATAAGTATGTATGTCCTGACTCGAGTGTTTGTGTTTTTCTTTACGCTCGAGTCAGCCTAAGTATCACAACTTTGGATTCATCTTCTGGAGCTAGAGATTTGCTGGAGATTGTCTATCTATCTATTTGTCTATCTATTTCTATTCAGTTATTTCCATTCAGTTATTTCCATTCAGCTTATGCATTAGTGGATATATAGGTATTTGGATTTCCTATTATATTTTCTTTCAGACGCAGGTATTTTGTATTTGTTTTGAGACTATGTTTGTAGTAGCTTCATGAACTACTATGGTTATTTTATTTCCACTGCAAGTTATTCTGATTTTCCTATGTCTGTGATTCTGTGATTGATTTTATTTGCTCTAAATTATATTACAATCTATTGTTTTGAATTATTCAAGTCCGACGTGTGTGGTTTTATTGTCGATTTGAATTGTCCAAAATAGTGGGTCGTTACATCATTGGACACTCCCTAGCAAAATGGCCTAGCTGGTGGTAGTTGTGGCAGCTCCTTGGTGCAAACTGGGCTTTGGCCATTTATGGCTCTAACTTTGGTACTTTAGCAATTGGTGCCTTCAATAACGGTGCTTTTGCCACTTTCTCTCCCCCACTCGGCCTACAATTCGCAGCAAAGCGCCCTTTCTTTCCACACTTACGAAAAACTACCCCAAAAATATCTCTCGACGGCTAAAACTTTCGGTTGTTGTCTCTAGTTGGTGCAACAATAGATGGCCTCGATTCTAAGATCTTAAACCTCAACCCCATGTTCACCAAATTCACAAAAGACCCCAAGGTGTGATTTGTCATATTACCCCTGAATTCTAGGCACGTCTCTGCGATGAAGTTCTCATTTCTCTTTAATATCGTGTCTATAAGACCAGGCCTAAACCGAGATAAGGTAGTGAATCATTAATCATACTTTTCCACTTTCATGGCCATGTTCTTCACGTAGAGGAAGCCCCTAAACACCTAAAGTCTTCCCAGCTTTCGGGACGAGCTTTATCTTGAATCCCTCCTTAAACTGGATGCAAGAGATATCGTTCTCTTATACATCAGCAGTGATAGAACTCCACCAATCCTAGCTGCGTCCATACCATGATGCCAACTAGCGCTCCATATCCCCAAATATTCGATCAAATAATTCGATCCTAGTATGGACTTCTATGATCGTCTCTATACTAATGAACCTCTTACCTCCTAGCCTAACATAACCGTGATAAAGCAAGGTAAAATTCACCTAAGGCCTGACCTGCATGAGCTCCACTAAAATATCCACCCTTGGTTCCTTGACTGGAGCGACATTCTTTGGTGATTGATATCCACCTTTTGTGATGGTACTACCCCGAACACCTCTACCTTCTCGAACATTGGTAGCTCTAGTACTCATGATGTACAACCTGAACATAGCAGAATATATTTAGGATATAAAAGGCTAGAGTTATTTCAAAGGAAGAGATTATTTGTGAGGAAAGCTGAAAAGGGGGTATAGGTTTATAGAAAATATAAATACGCCTTTGTATACATTCGAATCATTCTAGGGTGTCGCTTACCCCATTTCTAATGAGCCATACCCTACCAAAGCTAAGGTGTTCGCTCAACCTTGGGATCAAATACCAAATGTAACCAAACGACTTTTCGAATCTTGAATGTCGATACTAATACATCCACGGTATTTGTGCGCTGAACATTCAACTACTGGAAAGATAGAAAGTTAGGGTAAAAATAAAAAGAAAATGAATAAGAAAGCAAGGACATAACATCAGGATCTTATAGCAGAATGATAATATATAATATCAAAAGAATAGTACGAAGGGTTACTTTTAATATAGGAATTTCAAAGTTGCAAAACCTAAGTACTATTATCAACCTGGATAGTTATAACTTCCCGTCCTCACAATGCTGATATATACGTAGATAAAATGGAACGATAGAAATAGAAATAGATAGATAATGGATGCCTCTAGTTCATCTTCTAAACTCTGAAGCTTCCAAGGTAAAACTCGCCATACTGAGCCTACTCGAAGGAGTACGGGAGGATTTTAAGAAAACAAAAACCAAGCGTTAGACATAAGTCTGACAAGAGAAAACTCAATATACATGAATACATGTAATGAAAACTATTAGGACCATATGAATTTCTGTAACAGTTTTCCCCTCAATAGAAACCAACCATTCATTAAGTTTATATAGTGATATGATAGATAAGGTGTAGGATATAATCATATCAAATAGTTGTGATGCTTACATCGATCATACCACAACATATTTACGTTATATTTAAAACTGCTAAGGTACATTTGCATAATGAATTTTTCCATGGAGATCTCTTCGGTCGATACCGAATCCAATCTCCTACACAAGGGTAAAGAAGTACCTTCCAAGCATCATATATCTGTAGATAAAATATACTATTTAGGTAAGCACAAGAGGCCTAGCGTTCGAACATAAACATGAATAATGTGAACGAAATATCATTAACTCCCATCGCCCAACAATCAATAAGTATCTCTACATATAGAGTTGATAATACCCTAACATAGGTTGCTAACGCCAGGTTGTGCATCCGACTCCATCTTTAGTCATTTTCGATGTCGAGTTTGCGTTCAACATTTTCGCTCGAGTCTTCACCACTCGAACAAAAAATGAATCCCCTAATGAATTTCCATATCTCGAACAGATCACGAATCACTACATGAATTCGAGCATCTAGAATAGATCTCGAATCTCCATATAGATTCCCTTTTTCAATCACTTCCAAAACATAGAACTCGTATACTCGTTTTGAAATGATGTTTGGCAAGGAAAACACTTACCAATCCCGGACTCTTCAAAACCAATCGAAGAATGTCCAACCAATTACTTTTGATTCTTTCAAAAGTAATTGAAAGCTAGAGGCATTTCATACCAATAATCCTCCTAGAGGGTTCTCATTGCTATGAAATTGCAAAGTTTTTCGATTATCTCTTAAGTTAATATTAGCTCAAAATCAATAATCGACTAAACGATTATTTAGTTAAAATATTTGTTTATACAAATCACGATTTGTACACTTAACTCATTTTCGACATTCCAACTTAACTATTCCTTGTTTAAGTGTGAAGCTGGGTAAGTTAGAGTACTGGTTGCATCAAAGCCTTGCCTAGACACTTCATTTTCGAATCTCACAAATAGAAAAGTCTACCTCATAGGCTTTTTAAGTATAGTATTAGTAATTTCAAAAAACAAGTAAGAAAACAATACGATTAATACGCTTTCTCCGTCCCTACTCGATGTCAATCTCAAATCTCACAAATAGATAATCCTTACTTCGCCGGCTTTTAATGTTAAGCATAATTAACAACTTTTCAACCAAGTAGTCAGATAATTGGCCACTATGCAATTCTTAATCCCTTTTCAAAAACATTTGTATATACTTTTAAAATGCTTAAAAATACTTATACTAGGTTTTAAAACATTTATCCAAAATATTAACTTAAAATAACAAGTTTGTAAAATCTAAAAAACTTGAAAAAGAACATCTTTTATCATAAAAACCTCTTCTTTAAAAGTTCACAACTAATTCTTAAATATTCATAAAGATCTCAAACCACTTTTAAAATACTCTAATAATAGTTAGTAAACACTTGTAAATATTAATAAAACAATATTAATACAATCAAGCATCATCGTATGCATGTAATATTTTCCAATCAAAATGGTGAGTTAGCTCACCTTTAACGTAACAATCAACCAAGATCCAAGTGTCTTAAGTCCAATCCCAACCTAGAAAATTCTTCTATTTTGCTTGCTTTACCTTTCCTTACCTCTAAAACTCCTATATTGATCACGGCCTTAGTGTGGGGGAAGAGGATGGCTTTCCTTTTTCAACTTCTAACTAGGCAGAAGGTTTTGTTTTGTGGTGGTAAGGCTTCACTCTAATTTGAAGTAATTTGGATTTGATTTACAAATATTTTGCTTTAGGAAATTGTGAAGAGGAAGAAGAAGAAATGGATTTTCAACTCAAAGATTTATGAATTTGTAAATTAGAACTAAGGGAGTCCCACTCCTTATAAAGGCTAAGAATAGTGCCCTTTAAGCTTGCCTTCCCCTCCCTTCATACCATGGAAGAGTCACCTCCCATCACTTCTCCTTTAAGTCACCTCTCCTTTATACTAATTATGTTTTACCCCTCTCGTGATAATATCTATTATCCTAATAGAAGATTCTAGAACATTCCAAATTTTATGAAAAGGTGTGTGTGTTAATTAATTGCTAATATGTTTATTCGATCATTAGTCAAGCGCACAAGAGTTTGAACAACTTATATCGGTCGAAAAGCTGTTTACCGATAAACCGATTTTCGGTCACATTATCGATTTTTCTTCGAAGAATATATTTTTATAAAGAAATTTCAAAAACAAGTTTCTTATCATTATCTATTAATTAAATGATGTTTAACAAGGTTGTAAGATCATATTTATAACACTTAATTATACTTCAAAACATTTTGATATTCGAAAATGAAGTGTTCGAATTTCCAGGTCGCTACATATGTTGTAATCATGAAAAATTTATCACATTAAGCTAACATATTATTTAAATATTCACATTCAAGATGTTTGAGATAGCATATCGATACATCCACTGAGAATATAGTATGTAATACTCTACAAATATAGGGCTATGTATTATTCACGGCTGTTGGGGCGCACTAAGGGGTTGCATACCGATAGTTATTGGATAACTATTTAATGACTCACTTAGAGCTTTTTTTTGTTAATATACCTAAAGTTAAATAGAGAATCTTGAAGAGATGATGTATCCAGTTCTCTTGACTTGAGAATATCATGGAACTTCAACGTAAACACTCCACTTTTATTATAGTTAAAACTTGACATGCCGATCAATTAAGTGACTATAGTTGGGTCTGAGTTGAAAGGTTAGTATCATGGTCAATTATAGTCAACCTAAAGTCAAAGTTTTTTTCTAAAGCAGCATAGTTAATAACAAATTCTATTTTTAAACTAAGAATTTTGTGTTTAGACTAATCAAGTTGAATTTGAATGATATTGCAATTTTGATCAGAACCAAATTACATAAGTCTTAAAGTGCTATAATTTTGACGAACAAAATTGGAGTAAACAATCATCACTAACATGTACCACTTGTAATAGTAAAATTGGAATTTTATCGAAAAGATACGTAAGCGATGGATTCAGCCAAATTTCATATCATTAGTTAAGGAGGCCTTTGAACATTTATATTTGAATTGTTCGACATTAAATGCTGACGAAATTTACACCTTTAAGTCCCACAACGTATCGATGAATACTCAAATAAACCACATGATTTAATTAATTTATAACCATTTTAAGTTAAGTTGGTTAAAATATATATGAAATATTAATATTTATTTAATTTTTGGAATGCTTTTGGCATTCAATGAAATGACTATATGAAAGTTATGTATATGCGTATACAATACTGATAAATATTTAAACTAGATTTAAATATATTAAATAGTAAATTGGTTTGGGATTTTTAAGGCCTACCATGCCTATTTAATAGCCTGCTAAAGAAAGGGGGAGAGGAAGGGATTCAAATTTGATTTGAAAATGCAAGGGAGTAATTAAATGAAGGCAAAAGATCTGTACCCTTTGATTATCCATCTTTACAAATTTATACATTTGTTTTCACTACTTTTCTACATCATATTTGCTATCGAATATACATGATAAAGGAAGGGGATTTGATTGAGAGTCAATGAGCAATTAAACGAGATGACCTTTTACGTAGGAATTGGAAAGGTTTCAATGATTCCTTTAGAATAAAATTCTTTTCTTCATTCATTAATTTTCTTCCGAAAAATTCACTCACTCTTCCTCCTATCTCCACTGAAATTCCATGGCCACCATGGAGAAAAAAATTTCCCAAAAAAATCAAATAAAACAATTAATATTCAAGGAGGCATTTGCCCATAGATCCTTGCAAAATCTAGAGGTTGCTCCTATCAAATTTTGGAGTACTCTTCTTTATTCGAGGTGAAATTTTTGGCTTCATCTTATGGTAGTTTTCTAATTATTTTTGATTATATAATACATGATGTTAATACAATTTAGATCCTTATATGCTACATCTTTTGATTTCATGCTTATCTTGTATGTATAGTTTTTGTCCAACATTATACAATGAACTTATGTATGCGTGGGTTGTTCAATTTAATTTTTTTATTGAATTGTATATTAAATTTTAAAAAACCTATTGATTTGGAAATTTATTTCAATCGATTGATACAAATTTGTAACTTATGTATATGATGTGCACGTAATTGTGCATATATTTACATCCATATTTTATCTTTTTTTTTAAATAATCATCATATTTGGGCATTTTAACATGTTTAAAACCAAAATTCAATTATTTCCAAACCATCATATTTTCATCATCATTCAGGGGCAAAACGGTCATTTTTGTGCACGTGTCAATGTAAGAATTTTTACTTGGACATTTTTTGATTATTTTTATAGGAATTTGGATGCATATGGAAGAGGCTTATATGAAGATACATGCATGCATAAGGAAATACAAAGGAATGAAGAGGAAATAATTCAAGTTCAAGATCATGGAGGACCCCACCCACTTACCTAACTTCCAATTAGAAGCTAAGCACATGCTAAAAGGACTTAAAGCTTCATGTACATATTAAGTGGGGGATTAGTGAATGTTAATGATTACTTGGAGGCTACACCACCTCAAGGGTATTTTGGGAAGCTCCCTAAAAAGAGAATTAGGGTTTTATGCATGTATAAATAGCCCTCTTATGTACATGAAGAGGATCATCTACTCTTTCATTTTACTTAGGAAATTAAGAAATCAAAGTGTAAGCTCAGTGTTCTATGAAATAAAAATGGCTTCCAAGCCTCTTTCTTCTCTCTTTTCTACATGTTTTTCTTTGTTTTATTGTTAATGTTTATTTATATGCTCTCTTTCTCCTTATGTTCATAGCTTAGATTTACATTTATGCAAGTAGTTAGTAGCTAATCTCTTTTGCTTTCTTTGCTTATTTTCTATTTTATTTTCTTTAATGTTGAAACTTACTTGTGATGCTTCAATGCCACAAATGAGTAGCTAAACCCCTTCAATTTAGGGGTGATGAAGCTCTCTAACTTTATGTAATTTCAACATTTTTTATGATTTATGATCTCTTTGTTTATGCTTCATGAATGTGAATTTTGATGTAAGTTTATACAAGTGGGTTTGATAGCTTATATTGCTTATGCAAATGAGCTATTCTTACTCAACATAAACACAATTTACATCAACTTTTGCTAATTAATTTTTGATTATGAAATGAAAGTAAAAATGAAATTTGATGATCTATGTTACTAGTTACAATAGTAAATAGATCATACTTAAAATAGTTTTTTCTTTGGCTTCTTTTTCATGAGAAATGTAAGTGGTATAATTGTTGTATTATAGTTTGATGGTTTGAGTTATGTTAACTAATAACATAAACAAACCATACTTATGATAAATGCAATGATTATTTCACTTAATATCAAAGTTAGAGATCATAAATTATGTGTTTGTTGATTTACAAAAATATGAGAGTGGATTTGCCTCTAAATTGTTCTCTAGTTCAATAGTTTACTAATCACATTTCAATTCTAGTTTAGCTTCATTTTAGTTCTATCCAACAATTTCACTCGACTTTGGTATAATTTGATTGAATAGAAATTTTTAAAATCATCAATTCCCTGCGGATCGACCCGTATTCGCCACGTGCTACATTCGTACACCGTGCGCTTGCGGTATAAATTTTATTTCTAAATTCGTTCGACGGTTTTCTAATCCGATAGAATTTCCGTCGACGAACAGTATACACAACCAAAAGGTGGCTACATGTGTTGATTACTTGAAATCATTTTGAAAATAGAGTACGTGTTTTGTATGTTTGTTGGTTTTATATGTAAATTTATTTGGTTGGTATTTACATATTTTTAAGTTATTTCAATTCAAGATTTCATAAGTGGACTTTTATGCAAAATATCATAAATCTATCTTGAATCCTTCATAAGTTACGACTTGTTTTCTATTTTTTAACTTCAACTTTCCAAACATATAAAACTACAAATTTCATAAATTTACATTGTTTTGAATTAAAAACATTGTTTGATGTTATTTATACAAGTATGCATATATGCATGTTATTTCAACTTAAATTTTATAAATGGTACTTGTAAAACCATGAATTTAATTTTTGAACCTTCCTTAGTTTGAATTGGATTTAAAATTGTTTATTCTAGAATTCAAGGCATAAAAAATAATCAAAGTAACTTAACACGCACACACACACACACATATGCATGTATATATATCATCATATGTATATGTATGTATGTGTATGTAATTGTTATTATACGTATATTTAAAATTGTTACTTTTACGATTAAAAAAAGACCACGGACGACAAAGGCATATATAAAGCGGCAAATGAGTCTGTTGATGTGTATATCGCAATGCATATATAGTTACATTTTCCGTACACAGTTTATATTTGTAGCATATTGTGCTCTCAAAAGCCCCGCTATAGTCTCGCAAAATCCCCGCGATAGTGCATAGCACTCTTCGACGGCTATGCTTTTTAATTTATCATTATTAAATAACAGATTCACTTTAAGCCCTGAAATTTTCTGCTACACCTGCCAAATTAAGGCATTTTAGCATCCGTTTTAGTGATAATTAATACAAAATTTTTGATTTTGACTAGTTCTCTTTTAAACCAAATGAAAAAAAGATAAGGTGATGACATAATTTTAAGTATAAGTGCTCAATATTAATTATAAATCTATTGTAGTCACCAAATTTAGACTATATAAATCATGATATTCTTCAGTTTTGTCATATAACAATAAACAATATTTCTGTGATGACCCACCCCTTGGACCCTTAGAAATCGACACTAATACATCCATGGTATTCGCATGCTGAACATCCAAGTGCCAGAATGATAGATTGTTTTGGGTTAAAAAGCGAAAATACAGAACAAAATGTAACATCATGACGAGAAAAATATAATATACACATGATTTTTGTAAAGACAAATCATCTTATTATATACACAACGTCAGAGTACACTAACCTATATCAGTCTAGACAGTTATAATAGCATGTCTACAAATACTGATAGTATAGATAAGGCAAATCATGGCAAAGATAACGAAAGATAAAATGTATAGGAATAAGTTATAAAGAATCCAGCTCGTCTCTTGAAAGCTCTAAAGCATCCAGCTAAATTTGGAAAATATGCTCAGGCTGACCCGAGCATTGTAAGAAAATAATGCCTGGATCAGTCTGGTAAATCGGCGTGAGAAAACTATATCAAATCATATCGATTTCTATATTAATAAAACCCTTCAAAATAAAAGGTATTTCATAAGGTGTAACAACCCGCAAATTTATTACTTTGATAAATTATATTTATTTTTAAATTTATTCAAATAAAAGATTGATAATACAAATAATATTGTTTTGAGTGATAATAATTAATATTAATCTTGTTCTGAATAGATATTTACAAAAATATTTTCCATGAAATTTAAATCGATAAAATAACCAAAAACTGTTTATCGATAAACAGCTCTATAATCGCAAAATATAATGCATGGATCTGGATACATACACTTATTTTCATAATTAAACAAGAATATGAAATAAAATTAATTATTTTATTTTTGAAAATTAAATCTATTTATGTCATCACCAATAATGGATCGTATTTAAATATAGATTTATGAATTTAAATTTAGATTTACTGATTTAGTAATTATTTTATTTATTCAACTAATTATTTCAAATGATGGTAATTCATTTTGAATAGTTATAAAGTGAAAAAAATCATTTGTACTAATTTTACGAAGTTATGTACTTGATTTGAAAAGATAAGAAAAATCGATAACGCTTCATCCGTATAATAGCAATTATTGTAAATAACTATTAATATTAATTTATATGGTTTTATAATTCAAATATGATCATTTTAATTAATTTAAGAATATAAGAAATTTATTTCAAATTTTATTTACATATTTATGTAATTTAATGTATAAGTGAAAATGTGACTAGGAATCGATTCTCCGATTGGTAACGGTTTATCGAACGAAAGTTGTTCGGAGTCAATGCAACATTGTTTATATGTCATGTACACATATATAACACATAAATACACACCCTAACATGCACATGAATATATATGAATACACAAATTGTAACGATCAGATATTTCGTGCCATTCACATCTGCATATGTCGGACTTGAATTGCTCAAAATACCAAACTGTTAATTTAGTTTGGCAAAACTAAACATATACAGTGAATAAATCAATCACAGAATCACAGACACAGAGTAATATAATAAGAAGTAGTGGAATAGATAAATAGTAGTTCATGAAGCCACTATATACGCAACAGAGTTTGAAATAAAATACAACATAATTATCACAAAGAATGAAGTCTCGAATACAAACAGATGACTTCTCTGAACAAATCAACTGGATAGCTGAAAGTTGAATAGGTATAGATGGATCTCCAGGTGAAGCTCCAACTCCAAAGGTAAGTCTCAAATGCTGTGACACTTGACCCGAGCGTAAAGCAAAACACAAAACACTCGAGTCAGGATTAACATTCTTATATCAATAAATCCAACTCAAGTGAAAAGTCAACTAAAATACAAGTAACTCAAAGGATGTTTGGGATTTTCATCCTCTAAGGATCCATGGAACTATCGACTATGTAGTAATATATGCTATTATAATATGTCTAATCAGTAAAATAAATATTAAAATAGCGTTAAGGCTTTACGTTAATCCCCCTTAATGCATTTTTAAGCATTGTCATAAAGTTTGCATATAAAACACCAGTTAATGGGTCGGTGGATAGGGATGCACCGTGATACGACAACACTAAACCAAAATTGTATGGGCCTCGTATAGGGATAAAAGTATGAAAAGGCACGTGAGGCATTGCCCAAGGTCGGATACTACCAATTCAGGTTGCAGGGCTGGTGGTAACGCATCATAGCCATGACAGCCAACCATGTCCATCCATCCCATATCGAGTCAAAGGGATGCTATCCCAATCAAGGTGCACTAATCGAAACCAACATCAAGAGTAAAAGTATGGACCGAGTCCATGAAAATCAAAGAACGGATGTCGCTCGGGGTAATTAGCCCACTTGGCCCTGTCAAGCCGTCCTGTTTTTGTCATTTCAAATTGGCCCAAGTGCCGAGGTCTATCCATCATCGTTCTCTTTCCTCAAATCCATCAAACAACGCCAAATCCAATCACTTCGTTCTGGATCACCACTCCACGTACACAATTGTCAAAGTGGTTCCGGTATCGATAGAGAGTATGCTCATATCCGGCTCCGATCTCTTTAACAACCTAAACATCGTTTTACACACCAGTCTGTTATTTTATATTTCAAAAACAGTTCATAATTGATATCAAAATATCATATTCGTTTCAAAACCATATCAATACGATATCATTTTCATTTCAAATATATCGATTTCCAAAACCATACTTCATACTTCGTGCACACAGTCCCCTAACCCATTTCTTCATACTTCCCATACATCACTCCACATCTAAACCTCCAACTTCACAATCGCAAGATCATCCCAAACTTCCCCTGTACAACTGCCTGCTGCCACAGCAGCTACATCCACCATTGCATATTCGTCCACCAAATTCACAAACCGACCACTTCTTACTCCAGACAAACTGTGCATCACCATCACACCCACATATCACGAGCATTGACGACTGCCTCCACTTCCATTGCCTTTCAAACATCCCACTGCCATTAACAAATATCAACCCACTGCATCTGCTATTACCACTTCATTGATTCATTGACTGCCTCACAGTCACTGACTAAACAACTGCTGCAGCCATTCAATTCCATCACCGCACTGCATCCTCATCTCTGCGTTCACTTTTAACCATCCTCCATCCAACTTCACTTCTCCTGTGCACAGTCAGCAAACTGACAAACCACCAATAATCCCTCTGCCATATTCACATTTTTGTGCATCTTCAACAACTGTGTACTGTGCTGTACACTACCTCACTGCCTTGCAAAACATCACAACACACTTCAACTTCTCAACATACACACAACTCAACCATTTCACCATTTCTTTCAACTGCACCCCTCCACTGTCATGACAGACTGTACGGCCTACAACCCGCATATACAAAACACTTCCAAAATCACTCATCCACCAAAACTTCAAACAAACTCTCCACTGCTGTTCCACCATATCACCAGCCTTCATCAACCATTAAAAGAAAAGAAAAAAAAAACAACACTTTCAACACTGTTAGTCCCCTCCCACTTTCATACCAGACAGCATCTCCTCTTCCCACTGACCATACTTCCATATCACAATCCTTCCTGTGATTCTCGAACCCAAGACAAATTCCACCATCATTAATTCTAACACACATCAGTGCAGTCCACACTTATCTGCCTGCATATTTCACCACCCTGTTCATCCACATTACATTCTTATAACCATACCACTCCTCCCATTCAAACAACAACAGCTCCACTGCCAGTTTCGACCACTTCTCCGCCTTGCCAATTTACACTACTTCACCATCATTCATCACTGCCCACTTCAAAAACTGCCACCCCTTCTATTCTCAATCAACTCCCCACTTGATCACCAGAAACACCATATCAACTTCATTTCATACCCAACTGCATATACGTCAGTTGAAAACTGCCTTCTTGCTTTACCCCATCGCCTACCTTTGGCCAACTACCTGACCACCACTCTTCTCCACCACTTCACCTCAAAACTGCTATCACAGCACCAAAACCAATCACAAGCATTCTTCCCTGCTGCCTCAAACCAACATAACCAAATTTCGCCAACAAATCGAAAAAAAATTCTCACTTTGTTCATCTCCTACCACCACCTGAACAGCATCTACACCTCTGTGCATCGCTACTTCAAAACCAACACCCAGCATTCACCACCCATAAGCAACTGCAAACTCCTACAATCGAACTCCATCTCGCAATCCCCAATTCGCTACTTCTTCCATCACCAGAACCAATTGACCTCCAGACCCAGTCGAAACTGTTAGCACTCCTCAACCATCCACCTAACTACCTCAACCACCACAGCATCACGTGACCTCAAGCTCGCTACCAGAATACCTTCACCCGTGAACACTCAATTCCACAATCGACCTCCATTGAACCACACAACAACCACCAAGCTTCAACCATCTCGCGAATCATCAAATCGGCCACACCATAAATCAACTCTGAGTTTGGTGATTAAAAATCAAATCGTGAATTCTATCGTGAACTAAATTGCAAATTTGAAGTTGCGAATATGATAGCTGAGTTTTCTGATTGTTGGTCGAGAATTTGAGCACTCTTGATTTTTTTAGTGAGCCGGTTTGGACTTAGGGCCTGAATTAAAAAAAAAAAGGTTAATTTTGTTTTGATTCATTCTAGAGTTTTAGATTGTTTTAAGTTTCATCAATTTTGTTTTATGATTAAAAAAAACCCAAATAAGTTTTGTTTTGCTTTATTTGGAAATCCTTTGTTTTGTTTCCTTTGATTTCAACAGTTTTCTTTTTTTCCTTCGTTTATTTTCTCATTTGATTTTTTTTTTAAGTAAAACCCTACTTTTAAATTTCCTCTTCAAAAAAAAAATTCAAAAAAAAAAAAAAACAAGTTCAAGTTTGTTTAATTTTCATTTTTCATTTATTTTATTTTCAATTGTTTTGTTTTTCGCTTATTTTGTTTTTCATCTTTGATAAACATACAAAGAAATAATAACAATAAAAATTGTTGAATATATCTTGTTTTTCATTTCAGGTTGTCAAAGCAGAAAATTACAAGGAATTGCTTGCCAAAAGGAAAAAAAATTGCTTTGCTTTGCTAAAATCGCCACTAAAAAAAAATTGCTAATAATCTGCACGCTCTGGTATTGTGCTTTCATCTCTAGTGCATTGTTGGTTGCTTGCATTTGCATTTATATATAACAAAAAAAATTTCAAAAAAAAATCCAAAAACAAAAACAAACTTCATTTTAGTTGCATTGTAATTTCACGTTTAATTTCTGCTTTGCATTCATCTCATCTTGTTTTTCTTTTCTAAGGGCAATACCCCAATTCACATAAGGTGAGGGATTTCATCACCCTTTCCTTAGCCCACAAACGCATTTCATCGTAGAATTTGACTAATAATAAAGGTTAGGCGTTGGACCTAAGGGTGTCACGAGCTCACTTAGGGCTTAATTGTATCTTCACAATTGTTTTACTTAAACGATTTTATTTCTTGGTGTCTAGGCTACGGCAGAGTAATAACCAGTTATAAAAATTACGGCGATTCGTAAATATTATACTGGTTGTTCCTCTGAAGGTACTTAAACCTTCTTCTGCATTGCTACGGTGATTCGTGGTGCATCGATAACCCCTGTCCGTTACCTGGCTGAGAAATATTTTTGTTGATTTAAGACAAAGTATGATTATACAATTTTGGGTTAGGAGCTACTAAGGACAGAAAACTGTAATTAAGTCCTTTGCATTCATTTAGTTGCATTAGTTCATGCATATTTAAAAAAAAAACTCAAAAACAAAAATCTAAAAAAAATTTGTAAAATCATTTCAAAAAAAAAATTCAAAATTCAAAAACAAAACAAAAATCAAACTTTTCTTTTGAAATAAACTTCACTTGGTAAATAGTTTTTTTTCCCTTAAAAAAAAAAAAAAAAAAACATTTTCAAATCTTCTTTCATTCTCCAAACTCGTTTCTAATTTCTTTCTCCTCTCGACTTTCACTTGTGCATGAGTACTTGGACTCGTGACACAACAACGAATACTTGGATTCGTGACCCTTCTACAAATCGTTTAACTCGAACAGACAATCCTCCCGAAATGGCGAACGAAAACGCCCCTCGAACTCTTATGGATAGAATCTTTCCCGATAGAGTTTCTGTTCCATCTTGCATCACATTACCCGCCCCTACGGGTAACCATTTCGAAATCCATTCGAACCATATTTCCACGCTTCCAAAATTTGGCAATTTCGAACACGATGACCCATACATCTTTTTGACTAAATTCGAACAAGTTTGCGCAACCATTAAACTTCAACAACTTTCTGATGACGGAATCAAACTTCGATTAATCCCATTTGCTCTTACGGATTACGCTGAAAAATGGTTGTACAGCTTACCTTCGAACTCAATTAAAACGTGGGAAGAATTTGTAAAAGCTTTCTTAAAAATGTTCTACCCCTTAGAAAAAACAAGTAGAATTCGAAACGAAATTGTAAATTTTCATCAATTCAAGGGTGAACCATTTGGAAAATATTTTGAAAGATTCAAAGAGCTTTTGATAAAATGTCCACACCATAACTTTGAAAAATGGACGATTTGCCAAATCTTATATGATGGACTCGAAAACAGCTCACGAACCATGCTCGAATCAATGTGCCAAGGCAATTTTCTTGCCCAACATCATGACGATGCTTGGCAATTTCTTGAAAACCTCGCTGAAAAGTCGTCCCAATGGGAATGCTCGAACGAAAAATCAATCTACTCACGATCGAGTGCACACTCGACGGGATCTTCTTTTGCTTTGGAAGCTAAGATCGACGCAATGATTAAAAAATTCGATAACGTTTTCTCATCGAATCAAACGAACCAAGCTTCCCAACCAATGTGTTATAAATGCAACGATCCTAATCATATAGCCGATCAGTGTCCCAATTCCGTCGAACAAATCAATGCTTTCAATAAAACCAAAAACGACCCGTTTTCTCCAACGTACAACCCTGGATGGAGAAATCATCCGAATTTTGCGTGGAACCAAAACAATCCCAACACGAATACGATTCGTCCCAATTTTCAAGCATTTCCGAATAATGCTTCGAATCCTCCCTTTCAGCCCAATAATTTTCAACCAAACTTTGCGGGCCCGTCTCATAATCAACCGCAACAACCAAATTTTCCACCAAATTCTACTCATCCTCCACAAGACGATAAACGTTTAACTTCGCTTGAGAAAACTCTTGAAACGTTGGCTAAGGCAACTACTCAAAGCCTTCAATCAAACAGCAATTTGCAAAATTTATTGACTTCATATATGCAAAACACAAGCCAATCGATTGCGAAACTCAAAATGCAAATGAGTCAATTAGCCACGTCTGTAAGTGAACGTGAACGAGGAACATTCCCAAGCCAGCCCCTTCCAAATCCCAGAAATAAAAACGCAAATTCAAATCAAGCCCATGTTGTTCAAGATAGCAATGTCACCCAGTTGAATGCTATCACAACTCTCCGTTCTGGTAAACAAATCGATAATCAAGTCGTTAATCCAAATGATTCACTAGGAACTTTTCTCGATACTTCTAAAACAACAAACGACTCAGAACAGAACGTGGAGCCAAACGTCGAATCAAACGACAATCAAAATTCTTCTTCTTCTACTCGAGTAGACCCGCCTACCGAGTATCATGTTCCATTTCCACATCGTCTTCGACCAAAGAAACACTCGGACCAAATGGAAAAGATGTTGGAAATTTTTAAACAAGTCAAAGTTAACATTCCTCTTCTTGACATCGTTCAGCAAGTCCCCACTTACGCGAAATTTCTTTAGGACTTGTGCACCCAAAAGCGACACACTCAAGTGCCCAAAAAAGTCTTCTTAGCCGCTAGTTTGAGTGAAGTCTTGTCCCAATCCATACCCGTTAAATACAAAGATCCTGGCTGCCCTATGATTTCGTGTACAATTGGAGAAAAGACGATTAACAAATGTTTAATAGACTTAGGCGCGAGTGTCAACTTGATTCCATACTCCGTGTACGAACAATTAGGCTTAGGTGAGCTCAAACCCACGAAAGTTACGCTTCAATTTGCCGATCGTTCCATTAAGAAGCCCGTGGGAGAAATCGAAGACGTGCTCATTCGAGTAGGGCAATTCATATTTCCCGTTGATTTTATCGTTCTCGAAACACAACCCGTGACAAACCCTGCGAGTCAAATCCCATTGATTTTAGGCCGACCATTCTTAGCCACCTCAAACGCCTTAATCAATTGTCGTAACGGTTCGATGAAAATCTCTTTTGGAAACATGACTTTGGACCTTAACATTTTCAATCTTGAAAGCCACTCGAAAGAACTTCGTGGCCAAACATTAGAAGTTAGTGCCATTCATGAAAACTTTGAAAACGAAACATTTGATCTTAATGATGAACGCGAGGCCGAGTACGAAAAATTGTTTCATGAAGTCCCCAACGAGATCGAACACACTCTTCCCTTTGAATCGCTTCAAGTTGAGTCCGAATCTCAACCCAATTCTGCAATCGAAAAACTCCCGAAATTAGACCTCAAACCACTTCCCGCTCACCTTAAGTATGCATACTTAGGTGAAAATGAAACTTGTCCTGTCATCATTTCTAACAATCTTTCTCTTGACCAAGAAGCTTCTCTTCTCTCTATTCTTTTGAAAAATAGAGAAGCAATTGGGTGGTCCATTACTGATATTAAGGGAATTAGCCCTGCTATTGTCCAACATCGCATTCATTTGATTGATGAAGCCAAACCCACTCGTGATGCACAACGGAGGCTTAACCCAAAAATGAAAGATGTGGTTCATGACGAAATTCTTAAGCTCCTCGATAACGGTATCATATACCCCATCTCCGATAGCCCATGGGTTAGCCCAATTCATGTCGTGCCTAAAAAGTCCGGACTTACTGTTATAAAAAATGATGCTAACGAACTTATTCCAACTCGTATTCAAACGGGTTGGCGTGTTTGCATTGACTATCGAAAACTAAATGCCACAACACGTAAGGATCATTTTCCTCTTCCATTTATCGACCAAATGCTCGAACGTTTAGCCGGTCACGAATTCTATTGCTTTCTTGATGGTTACTCCGGCTATAACCAAATTCCAATCGCTCCCGAAGATCAGGAGAAAACGACTTTCACGTGTCCATTCGGTACCTTCGCTTATCGACGTATGCCATTCGGACTTTGTAACGCTCCTGCGACTTTCCAACGATGCATGGTTGGAATCTTTTCTGACATGATTGAGCGCTTTCTAGAAGTCTTTATGGACGATTTCTCTATCTTCGGCGATTCTTTTTCTCAATATTTACATCACCTCGAGTTGGTTTTGAATCGATGTAAAGAAAAACACTTGACTTTGAGTTGGGAAAAATGCCACTTTATGGTCAAACAAGACATTGTCCTTGGACATATCATCTCAAACAAAGGCATTGAGGTAGACAAAGCGAAAATCGATGTCATTGCAAATCTACCAATTCCCAAATCTGTTAAGGACATTCGATCATTTTTAGGACACGCTGGCTTTTATCAACGTTTTGTGAAAGACTTTAGCAAAATCGCCCGTCCTTTGACGACCTTTCTTGGAAAAGACGTTCCTTTCGATTTTAACTCTGATTGTATCTCTTCTTTTGAACGTCTTAAGAGCGAACTCATTTCTGCCCCAGTCATTTGCGCACCCAATTGGGATCTTCCTTTCGAAATAATGTGCGACGCTTCAAACTTTGCCGTTGGTGCTGTCTTGGGACAACGCATCAACAAGATCCTTCATGTCATTTACTACGCGAGTATGACCTTGAACGACGCTCAACTCAACTACACAACAACTGAAAAAGAGCTTCTAGCTGTCGTTTTTGCGCTTGAAAAGTTTCGACCTTACTTGATAGGTTCACACATTACGGTCTACACTGACCATTCTGCGCTTCGATATTTCTTCGCTAAAAAGGATGCTAAATCCCGTTTGATTCGTTGGATCCTTTTACTTCAAGAATTCGACCTTACAATCAAAGACAAAAAAGGATCCGATAATGTCATAGCCGATCATTTATCTCGTCTTTCGAACGCACCATCTTCCTTGCCGATCAATGAAAACTTCCCCGATGAACAACTTCTTTCTATTTCTATCGATCCATGTACACTGATATAGTGAACTACTTAGTCACTAAAGAAACTCCCTCATCTTGGTCCAAACAGGACAAATGCAAATTCATGTCCCAAGTGAAATATTTCTATTGGGACGATCCATACTTGTTCAAATATTGTCCCGACCAAATCATCCGACGTTGCATTCCGGATAATGAAATAAGGAGTGTTCTTTCGTTTTGCCACGATCAAGCGTGCGGTGGACATTTCGGTCCTCGAAAAACTGCGGAAAAAGTGCTTCAGTGTGGTTTCTATTGGCCTTCTCTTTTCAAAGACTCGTTTGAATTTTGTAAAACTTGTGATCGATGTCAAATGCTTGGACGAATTTCTCGACGAGATATGATGCCTTTAAACCCCATTCTTACGATCGAAATCTTTGATGTATGGGGTATCGACTTTATGGGACCTTTTCCCAATTCCTTTGGAAACTTGTATATCCTTCTCACTGTCGATTACGTTTCAAAATGGGTCGAAGCCGTTCCTTGCAAAACCAATGACCACAGAATTGTTGTGAAATTTCTTAAAGAAAACATCTTTTCGAGGTTCGGCACACCTCGCACAATAATCAGTGATAACGGAACCCATTTTTGCAACCGTTCTTTTGAAACTTTAATAAAAAAAATACTCGATAACCCACAAGTTATCCACTCCATATCATCCTCAGACTTGTGGCCAAGTTGAAGTTTCAAATCGACAAATAAAACAAATCTTGGAGAAAACTGTCAATAAAAATCGAAAAGATTGGTCTCAGAAATTGACCGACGCGCTTTGGGCTTACCGTACTGCTTTTAAAACTAACCTTGGGATGTCCCCTTTTCATTTAGTTTACGGTAAAGCTTGCCATTTACCCGTTGAAATCGAACACAAAGCATTGTGGGCAATAAAAAACTTAAACTTTGATCATGAAGAAGCTGGCGAAAATCGAAAATTACAACTCAACGAACTAGAAGAACTTAGGAACGACGCGTATGAAAACGAGAAAATTTACAAAGAAAGAACCAAAGTTTTTCATGACAAGTCAATCCTAAGGAAAAAGTTTTCGCCTAACCAGAAAGTTCTTTTATATGACTCGAGACTTCATTTATTCCCTGGGAAACTTAAATCAAGGTGGACCGGACCATTTGTGGTACGAACTGTTTTTCCACATGGTGCCATAGAAATAGAAAACCCAAAGGATAGATCGATTTTCAAAGTCAACGGTCATCGTATAAAACCCTTCTTGGAATTTCCCGGTTACCAAGAGGAGGAGCTCATGATCCTTCATGAGCCAAGCTACGTCTAGTAAGAATGTTAACCCTCTTTTGTAAATATGTACATATTTTTCCCCGTTACACTCATTATATCATGCATCGACTGTGAGGACACAGTCAAAATTAAGTGTGGGGGGAGTCTCATTTTCGTTTTTTTTAGTTTTTCATGGCATTTTTGAATTTTCATTTTCTTCAAAAAAAAAATTCTCAAAACACCTAAATCTCAGAAACATTTTCTTTTTACCATTTTGATTTATTTTTGAAGAAACACTATGGGATAAGTATAAGTTTTGGTTAATAAATTGAAATTTTTGAAAATTTATTTGTCTTAACAAAAATAAAAATGAAGTTTGATTACAAATAACAATGGTTTTACAAGTATATAGGAAGGTTCATTTATGTTAATTATGAAGTATGTTCTAATTGAAAATCGTTGTTTAAAAAGTGGTAAATTTAAAGTAAAGGATATAACATTTTTGTCTTCTAAGTTAAATGGTGCTAAGATGATTTTGCAAAACTCTCTCTCTCTTAAAAAAAATATATATATATAAAAACAAAAAACAAAATAATAACATCCAAAGTATTCACTCTTATTTAAAAGTCCTCACGGTTATGCATGGGTGAATTACTTGTAATCTTTGATTATGTGCTTTCATACTCATTTAAAAGTCCTCACGGTTATGCATGTATGAAACACATATTAAAAAAAAAAGAACAGACTTAATAAAAAACACCTACGGTCGATAGGTGTATGCACGAAAATGTGTACACTCGCCATGCTCTGTACTCCCCTCACATAAGCCCGAAAGGCAGTGCATGGGTGGTATATCTGGCCTCAGTTTACCTGAGCTAGGTGTGTAATTTTTCTTGCAAATAATGAGAGAGCAAGCAATTGAAATCCTAGCACTATTTTAACTTGTTTGACCTAACTTGTTATTGAAAAGAAATGAAAATACCACTTTAATAAACTTTGATAATCAACAAGGATCCATTTCATAATTACATTGTGTTATCAACCGAAACAACTAGCCAAACTATGGTCTATCTGTCATGACAACTTGATTTTTATTGGAAATTTTGACGAGTAAATGACTTAAATTTTCAAGACAATGACCAAAACTTGTATTTAACTTATTCGTGTCAATTTAAAAATAAATCCTTCATTTGTAAATATTTCCAAAAAATTCGCATTCATCTCTTTGTAAATAAATCTTGCAATTTGTAAATATTTTCATCCTGCATTTGGATTTTGTGGGTAGTATCCGCGGAAAACCCTCACGAGACAACACTCGTCCTACTGGGGACACCCAGAGGTTTAACGGCTTGTTGCATACGCTCAATGCAATCGTGCTCCCTACGAAAACGGATTTATCTTAGTTTTCCTTTATTCGAGGACGAATAAAAAGATAAGTGTGGGGGTATTTGATGTGCACGTAATTGTGCATATATTTACATCCATATTTTATCTCTTTTTTTAAATAATCATCATATTTGGGCATTTTAACATGTTTAAAACCAAAATTCAATTATTTCCAAACCATCATATTTTCATCATCATTCAGGGGCAAAACGGTCATTTTTGTGCATGTGTCAATGTAAGAATTTTTACTTGGACAATTTTTGATTATTTTTATAGGAATTTGGATGCATATGGAAGAGGCTTATATGAAGACACATGCATGCATAAGGAAATACAAAGGAATGAAGAGGAAATAATTCAAGTTCAAGATCATGGACGACCCCACCCACTTACCTAACTTCCAATTAGAAGCTAAGCACATGCTAAAAGGACTTAAAGCTTCATGTACATATTAAGTGGGGGATTAGTGAATGTTAATGATTACTTGGAGGCTACACCACCTCAAGGGTATTTTGGGAAGCTCCCTAAAAAGAGAATTAGGGTTTTATGCATGTATAAATAGCCCTCTTATGTACATGAAGAGGATCATCTACTCTTTCATTTTACTTAGGAAATTAAGAAATCAAAGTGTAAGCTCAATGTTCTATGACATAAAAATGGCTTCCAAGCCTCTTTCTTCTCTCTTTTCTACATGTTTTTCTTTGTTTTATTGTTAATGTTTATTTATATGCTCTCTTTCTCCTTATGTTCATAGCTTAGATTTACATTTATGCAAGTAGTTAGTAGCTAATCTCTTTTGCTTTCTTTGCTTATTTTCTATTTTATTTTCTTTAATGTTGAAACTTACTTGTGATGCTTCAATGCCACAAATGAGTAGCTAAACCCCTTCAATTTAGGGGTGATGAAGCTCTCTAACTTTATGTAATTTCAACATTTTTTATGATTTATGATCTCTTTGTTTATGCTTCATGAATGTGAATTTTGATGTAAGTTTATACAAGTGGGTTTGATAGCTTATATTGCTTATGCAAATGAGCTATTCTTACTCAACATAAACACAATTTACATCAACTTTTGCTAATTAATTTTTGATTATGAAATGAAAGTAAAAATGAAATTTGATGATCTATGTTACTAGTTACAATAGTAAATAGATCATACTTAAAATAGTTTTTGCTTTGGCTTCTTTTTCATGAGAATTGTAAGTGGTATAATTGTTGTATTATAGTTTGATGGTTTGAGTTATGTTAACTAATAACATAAACAAACCATACTTATGATAAATGCAATGATTATTTCACTTAATATCAAAGTTAGAGATCATAAATTATGTGTTTGTTGATTTACAAAAATATGAGAGTGGATTTGCCTCTAAATTGTTCTCTAGTTCAATAGTTTACTAATCACATTTCAATTCTAGTTTAGCTTCATTTTAGTTCTATCCAACAATTTCACTCGACTTTGGTATAATTTGATTGAATAGAAATTTTTAAAATCATCAATTCCCTGTGGATCGACCCGTATTCGCCACGTGCTACATTCATACACCGTGCGCTTGCGGTATAAATTTTATTTCTAAATTCGTTCGACGGTTTTCTAATCCGATAGAATTTCCGTCGACGAACAGTATACACAACCAAAAGGTGGCTACATGTGTTGATTACTTGAAATCATTTTGAAAATCGAGTACGTGTTTTGTATGTTTGTTGGTTTTATATGTAAATTTATTTGGTTGGTATTTACATATTTTTAAGTTATTTCAATTCAAGATTTCATAAGTGGACTTTTATGCAAAATATCATAAATCTATCTTGAATCCTTCATAAGTTACGACTTGTTTTCTATTTTTTAACTTCAAGTTTCCAAACAAATAAAACTACAAATTTCATAAATTTACGTTGTTTTGAATTAAAAACATTGTTTGATGTTATTTATACAAGTATGCATATATGCATGTTATTTCAACTTAAATTTTATAAATGGTACTTGTAAAACCATGAATTTAATTTTTGAACCTTCCTTAGTTTGAATTGGATTTAAAATTGTTTATTCTAGAATTCAAGACATAAAAAATAATCAAAGTAACTTAACACGCACACACACACACACATATGCATGTATATATATCATCATATGTATATGTATGTATGTGTATGTAATTGTTATTATACGTATATTTAAAATTGTTACTTTTACGATTAAAAAAAGACCACGGACGACAAAGGCATATATAAAGCGGCAAATGAGTCTGTTGATGTGTATATCGCAATGCATATATAGTTACATTTTCCATACACAGTTTATATTTGTAGCATATTGTGCTCTCAAAAGCCCCGCTATAGTCTCGCAAAATCCCCGCGATAGTGCATAGCACTCTTCGACGGCTATGCTTTTTAATTTATCATTATTAAATAACAGATTCACTTTAAGCCCTGAAATTTTCTGCTACACCTGCCAAATTAAGGCATTTTAGCATCCGTTTTAGTGATAATTAATACAAAATTTTTGATTTTGACTAGTTCTCTTTTAAACCAAATGAAAAAAAAGATAAGGTGATGACATAATTTTAAGTATAAGTGCTCAATATTAATTATAAATCTATTGTAGTCACCAAATTTAGACTATATAAATCATGATATTCTTCAGTTTTGTCATATAACAATAAACAATATTTCTGTGATGACCCACCCCTTGGACCCTTAGAAATCGACACTAATACATCCATGGTATTCGCATGCTGAACATCCAAGTGCCAGAATGATAGATTGTTTTGGGTTAAAAAGCGAAAATACAGAACAAAATGTAACATCATGACGAGAAAAATATAATATACACATGATTTTTGTAAAGACAAATCATCTTATTATATACACAACGTCAGAGTACACTAACCTATATCAGTCTAGACAGTTATAATAGCATGTCTACAAATACTGATAGTATAGATAAGGCAAATCATGGCAAAGATAACGAAAGATAAAATGTATAGGAATAAGTTATAAAGAATCCAGCTCGTCTCTTGAAAGCTCTAAAGCATCCAGCTAAATTTGGAAAATATGCTCAGGCTGACCCGAGCATTGTAAGAAAATAATGCCTGGATCAGTCTGGTAAATCGGCGTGAGAAAACTATATCAAATCATATCGATTTCTATATTAATAAAACCCTTCAAAATAAAAGGTATTTCATAAGGTGTAACAACCCGCAAATTTATTACTTTGATAAATTATAATTATTTTTAAATTTATTCAAATAAAAGATTGATAATACAAATAATATTGTTTTGAGTGATAATAATTAATATTAATCTTGTTCTGAATAGATATTTACAAAAATATTTTCCATGAAATTTAAATCGATAAAATAACCAAAAACTGTTTATCGATAAACAGCTCTATAATCGCAAAATATAATGCATGGATCTGGATACATACACTTATTTTCATAATTAAACAAGAATATGAAATAAAATTAATTATTTTATTTTTGAAAATTAAATCTATTTATGTCATCACCAATAATGGATCGTATTTAAATATAGATTTATGAATTTAAATTTAGATTTACTGATTTAGTAATTATTTTATTTATTCAACTAATTATTTCAAATGATGGTAATTCATTTTGAATAGTTATAAAGTGAAAAAAATCATTTGTACTAATTTTACGAAGTTATGTACTTGATTTGAAAAGATAAGAAAAATCGATAACGCTTCATCCGTATAATAGCAATTATTGTAAATAACTATTAATATTAATTTATATGGTTTTATAATTCAAATATGATCATTTTAATTAATTTAAGAATATAAGAAATTTATTTCAAATTTTATTTACATATTTATGTAATTTAATGTATAAGTGAAAATGTGACTAGGAATCGATTCTCCGATTGGTAACGGTTTATCGAACGAAAGTTGTTCGGAGTCAATGCAACATTGTTTATATGTCATGTACACATATATAACACATAAATACACACCCTAACATGCACATGAATATATATGAATACACAAATTGTAACGATCAGATATTTCGTGCCATTCACATCTGCATATGTCGGACTTGAATTGCTCAAAATACCAAACTGTTAATTTAGTTTGGCAAAACTAAACATATACAGTGAATAAATCAATCACAGAATCACAGACACAGAGTAATATAATAAGAAGTAGTGGAATAGATAAATAGTAGTTCATGAAGCCACTATATACGCAACAGAGTTTGAAATAAAATACAACATAATTATCACAAAGAATGAAGTCTCGAATACAAACAGATGACTTCTCTGAACAAATCAACTGGATAGCTGAAAGTTGAATAGGTATAGATGGATCTCCAGGTGAAGCTCCAACTCCAAAGGTAAGTCTCAAATGCTGTGACACTTGACCCGAGCGTAAAGCAAAACACAAAACACTCGAGTCAGGATTAACATTCTTATATCAATAAATCCAACTCAAGTGAAAAGTCAACTAAAATACAAGTAACTCAAAGGATGTTTGGGATTTTCATCCTCTAAGGATCCATGGAACTATCGACTATGTAGTAATATATGCTATTATAATATGTCTAATCAGTAAAATAAATATTAAAATAGCGTTAAGGCTTTACGTTAATCCCCCTTAATGCATTTTTAAGCATTGTCATAAAGTTTGCATATAAAACACCAGTTAATGGGTCGGTGGATAGGGATGCACCGTGATACGACAACACTAAACCAAAATTGTATGGGCCTCGTATAGGGATAAAAGTATGAAAAGGCACGTGAGGCATTGCCCAAGGTCGGATACTACCAATTCAGGTTGCAGGGCTGGTGGTAACGCATCATAGCCATGACAGCCAACCATGTCCATCCATCCCATATCGAGTCAAAGGGATGCTATCCCAATCAAGGTGCACTAATCGAAACCAACATCAAGAGTAAAAGTATGGACCGAGTCCATGAAAATCAAAGAACGGATGTCGCTCGGGGTAATTAGCCCACTTGGCCCTGTCAAGCCGTCCTGTTTTTGTCATTTCAAATTGGCCCAAGTGCCGAGGTCTATCCATCATCGTTCTCTTTCCTCAAATCCATCAAACAACGCCAAATCCAATCACTTCGTTCTGGATCACCACTCCACGTACACAATTGTCAAAGTGGTTCCGGTATCGATAGAGAGTATGCTCATATCCGGCTCCGATCTCTTTAACAACCTAAACATCGTTTTACACACCAGTCTGTTATTTTATATTTCAAAAACAGTTCATAATTGATATCAAAATATCATATTCGTTTCAAAACCATATCAATACGATATCATTTTCATTTCAAATATATCGATTTCCAAAACCATAGCACTTTCAAAGTTATAACACTTTCGAAACCAAATACTTGGATTTGCAACACCTTGGGAATCATAACATTTTGTAATCATAGTACTTTGAAATCGTAAAACTTTTGGAAAACCATAACACTTTCCTTTAAACAGTTTAAATATCGATAGTAGTATATATAATAAAATAGTTTCTAAAATAAAATAGTTTATATAAAAATAGTTTATATTAAAATTTATAAAATAAAATATATAAATAGTTTTGAATATAATTTAAAAATACTTTATATAAAAAATAGCTTCCTCAAATTTTCCAAATCGATTCACATCCACTCGAATTCCAAAATTCAAATTTAATTCAATCGCAAGTCATTAATTTCGGTTCGGTTCAGTCTCTAAATAAACCATTTCAAATTATATCTATTTCAAATACATCTTTGAACCAAAAAGTAAACCATTTCAATTTCGATATATACCAAAGCTTTAAAAATTTCACATTTCAAAACTAAATTGATAATTTCATATATATATATCTTATTTTAACTTCATTATTATTTAGTTTTGAAATATTCACTTAATAAATCTAATATCATTTAAATAACCTTAAATTACATTAAACAAAATATTTCCTACGATTTATTTAAACTTGAAATATCCACTTAATCACTTTAAATCAAAAATCAAGTTATAAAATCATATCTAAAAACCCTCAGATTCAATAAGTTCCTAATTGATTTAATTAAACAAATTAAATCTATTTTATATTAAAACTTATCCATATAAATAATATTTCAAATTTAAATAAAACCATATATCTTTCCTTTCAAAATCATAGAAATCATTTTCAATATATATATAGACCAATAGTGTCTGTATATAATTTTCTTTCCTATAGTCAAGTAATACGGATATTTATCATTTCAATCCGTAATTTAACTATATACGGGTATGTATCATTTCAACCCGCAATTCCATATTTAATTCAATTTGAAAATCGCTTAGGTTTATCAATTCAACCCATAGGGAATTCTTTACTAACAGGGAACTTGCAGAGTGATAACAGATATGGTAATAATATAACATGCACTATATCATCAATATAAATAACAGATAATGGCGTCAGATGTCACAGGTGAACAAATACAAATAATAGCATATAAATAGCCATATAAATAACTAATAGCAGCATATTTCAGTTGTTATTTGAATTGAAATCAAATTTAATAAATATAAGAATGTTAAATGAGTGATTGCTCACCTTTGGAGGCTAGAGAAAAGAATGGAATGAATTACGAATCAAAGCACGGATTTTGAAGCAAAGTTAGATTGGCACGAATTCAATGAACAGAGTTGGTAATAGGAACCAATGAAACAAAATGGTATGAGTAAACTTATATATATAACTATTTACATAAAAAATCATATTTAAATTCAAACATATTCTAAATTTAAATATATAGATGTATTTAAAATCATTGTTTTAAATTAGAACACATTAGCTAAAATCATATATATATATATATATATATATATATATATATAGACACACACACACACAATATATACTCATATACTTATTATATTTTAAAATCAATTTTAAACACACACACACACACACACATATATATATATATGAAATTCAAACTCATATTTACTTACCTACATAACTCTATATATATATATATATATATATATATGACCTTTCCCATCTTTGAAACAAGATAACTCACTTTTATTATTATAAATAAACAACCAGCAAACCATATAAAACTCACTTCATTACTATATATATGAACGACAAATCTATATAACTTACAAATATATACCTGCACAACCTAAACACTATATATATCTGACATCAAAACATACTTCAACAAAAGTATATATTTTTTCAATATTAAAACTGGCTTCAGGCTAAAATATACACATATTTTATCTAAAATCCATACTATAGACTGATACAAACTTACAACATCAATTATATAGCATAAACCTACATATATAATATCATATACATAAACAAAACCTATATATAACTAATACATAGTTAATAGATTATATAATTTATAAACTAATATATATAAACTAATATATATATATATATATATATATTAATAAACCGACCACTAAAACATATTATATATATGCGATATTACTCAAGCTTCTACCTACTGTACTCATCAAACAAAAGAAAATATTAATTAATATATATAACAACTAGTACAATATAATCTTTAAAACAAACGAACTAATATATAAACAACTTTTAGAATTTTATAAACTTTAAAAACTGTATAACAGGACATATACATACATACATACATACATACATACATACATACATATATATATATATATTAACTTGTACAGTAAAACCCAACAGACAAAACATAGATATATAACTTATTCATGAACAAAATTTTATATCTTATACCCATATGTATAGAATAGGATGCAAAGATGAGAAGAGTAACTGATCACAGAACACAACTTGGTATACAAGTAATCCTACAAACCAGCATACATATTATACATATATATAATAGACAGCTCTATATGTAACAATGGAATGTATAAATATATATCCTATACACACTACCATAATAATATATAATATACATATAATACCTTGCGAAGAAAGAAGAAGGCAGAAGGCGAGAAAAGGTGGAGGATGAGAGGGAGATGCGGCCACTCGGGAAGTGAAGCTGGGTCGGAGGAAGAGGCTCAAGGCCGATGTGGCGTTGGTCTGAGGTAGGGTAGGTCGGAGGTGGGCTGATGCTCTAGAGACGAGGCTGGGTGGTCTCGGGTGGCGCGTGCTTGCGTGGTGGTGGAGATGATTAGCTATGGAGAGGAGTTGTAAAAAAGAAGGAAGATAGAAAGTGGTGAGTTTAGATAAGCAACAGGGACAAAGTGAAAAGCTGCAGGCAATATATAAATATAAATCAACTTTTTACAAATGATGGAACAGTTTATATTTTTTTTCTTTCAAACATCAGAGGATTTTGAAAAATGAAAAGACTTGGAGCATTTATAAAAGACAATACGATAGGAAATGTCGTAAGTGAATTTCTGAAAAGATAATTAGTGCAAGTGATGTTCAACTGGCATTGGAAAAGACAAGGGACAAAATTTTAAATACGGTTCTAGTACGACAAATTGTTTGTCGTATTCCACCGCATACCGAACACCGAATTACAGAAATGAATACACTATGGAGATCAACACAATAAGATGATCAAAACGGTCTAGAGATATCGGTGATAGGACCATCTATCAAAAATCGATATTCGGTACCGGAACTGCTCCTAAAATGCCGAAATTAAGATAAATGGAGCAATAACAGTTCAAATTTGACAAAATGAAATATGCCGTCTCACTCAGAAGATGATTTACATTTATTATATAGACATATTCAGGTTTAGAAAACATTTTATTATCATCAAGTATTAACTGATTCAAATTTTAAATAAAATTATATAAGAAAATAAACTTCCATATTATCTGATGAAAATTTACCATTTGCTATATTTATATAGACGTATTCCAAATATTAAATTTATATTTCAAAATTAAATTATTTAAAATTTCACAAAAATTAAATTAAATTAAATAAATAAAACCACTAAATATACTCTCCCCCACTCAAAACTTTTAGTCTCCGAAAAGGAACGAGGTAGGAGAATAGAAATAACCAGAATGGACAATAGATTGAAATACAATAGTAAACAATTAGTTCAAAACAATATAAACTTCAGTTTAAATTAATTAATATTCAATATTTTATTTTAAACTCAAGGTATTCTATTAAATTGATTTTATGTCAATTTATTAATATTTGATATAAAAGGTTTCTTTCAAAACAAAATTTTATTTAGTTTCTCTCATTTATTAGATCCAATTGATTTTGCGTAAGTAAACTTTTCACTTACAATTCAGTCTTAAGTATTCCCAAAATTCATTTTTATTCATTCATTTCTTTTTATTCGATTTATCTCAGTTAACATTTTTATAAAAAAATTAAGTGTATAACATTTATTATAACTAATCAAATTTTATTTATAAAAATAATTTTATATTGTATATTATCCAATTACATATTCAACTTTTGCATAATTTAAGTAAGTTATATTGGAATGTAATTGAGTATTATACAAGTAAAAAATTTCCCAACTCAATTATTTCAAGTTTTTAATTATTTATTAAAATTTTTAGCTTTATTTATAACTGGAATCATCTTTTAATCATAAATTTAAGAATTAAATTTCCGAATTCACTTCAAACCATTTATTTATATATATATAAATATATCAAATCAAATCTACATATACTTATATTATAAATCAAGTCATGCTTAATAAATTTCCAATTAATTATTTTTTCAAAACAAAAGTGTAGCAAAGCCACTAATGGTCTCTCCACTTTGAAACCCGAAAATAAATGTCGATGATGCAACCATCATCACCAAAATTATTTTCCAATGACAAAAGAGGGGAGCACTAATTTAAACATTAAAATTTCTTTGGAGACGATTTCTATTTGATAATACATTAAATAATATACATTTTAAAACTTTTAAAACCAAAGTTTGAAATCCTCGGAAATTAAATTCTCAAATTCTAAATTTTAAATCTGTTTTGAGTTTCAAATCAACTTATAAACCATGTTTGATAAATTCATTTATTTATATTTTGGAAAAATCAATGGTTTACAAAACAATAAATGAAAATCAAGTAATATCTTTTGTTAACCAATTCATTGAACAATTCTCTTTCAGAAAATTTTCTTATTTATACAACGTAATCCCACTAAATTTATTTCATTTTCCTAGATTGAAAATATATTGTGTCAGTTTGCTCTATTCAAGTGTTTTGGAATTCCTATCGATAGCGCTGATCAGACGAATCGATAGAAACCCCAAATCAACATCAACAACTTAAACAACATGATATTTTTTTAATATTAATACAAATACTCTCCCTTACTCGATAATTAAATAATGGATTTCAAACCAGGATAGAGATTCAAATACCAGGGACCCAAATCAAAAGAATTCTACTAGAAGATAAGCTCGAAAGGAAGATAAAATTAACTTTAAAATAGAAGGATAGATAGACTTATATAAATCGTGGGCAACCTTAACCAGGTCAACCAAGACTTCAAGAACAAGATCGATACAGAATTCTGAGGAAAATCAACATTCGATCGCAAGAGATACTTGAATCTAACCCAAGGATACAAAAATCTCCGATAAAGCAATGCTTGTAATAAAGGAGTTTCACCCCTTTACGAACCATTCAAAGATTGGCGAGGTCGATGATTTAAGATTTATTATTGAGATCATTTGAAGTGGAGTTATGGGTACTCCAGAATCAAAAAGACATGAACAGGGGAGACAAAAATAGATTTTTGGAATCGAGGGGAACGTTCCAAAAATTCAAAGAAAATCCAAATCAAAAGGAAGGAATTCAAGCTCGAACGAAAGTGATTCCGTAATTAAATTTACTTTATATGCTCAGTTTTGCCTAAAACCAGAGCTCTGATACCAACTGTAATGGCCCAATATTTTCAACCATTCGCATCCGCACGTGTCAAACTAGAATTGCTTAAAATACCATACTGTTAACTTATATTTGGAAAAACTCAACATATACCGTAAATAAATCAATCACAGAATTACAGACACGGAGTAATATAACAATAAGCAGCAGAATAGATAAATAGTAGTTCATGAAGCTACTATATACACAACAAAGTTTGAAATAAAATACAATAGAAATATCAAATACAATGAAGTCTTGAATACAAACAGATGACTTGTCTAAACAAATCAACTGGATAGCTTAAAGTTAAATAGGTATAGATGGATCTCTAAGTGAAGCTCCAACTCCAAAGGTGAGTCTCAAATGCTGTGACACTCAGTCAGACCTGAGCGTAAAGCAAAACACAAAACACTCGAGTCAGGATTAACATTCTTATATCAATAAATCCGATTCAAGTGAAAAATCAATAGAAATACAAGTAACTTAAAGGATTTTTGGGATTTCCATCCTCTAAGGATCCATGGAACTATCTACTATGTAGTAATATATGCTATTATAATATGTCTAACCAGCAAAATAAATATTAAAATAGCTTTAAGGCTTTACATTAATCCCCTTTAACATTTTTTTAAGCATCGTCATACAGTTTTCATATAAAACACCAGTTAACCGGTCGGTTGATAGGGATGCGCCATGATACGATAACGCAAAACCAAAATCGTATGGGTCTCGTATAGGGATAAAAGTATGACAAGGCACATGAGGCAATGCCTAAGGTAGGATATTACCAATTCGGGTCATAGGGCAGGTGGTAACGCATCATAGCCATGATCGCTCACCGCGTCCATCCATCCCATACCGAGTCAAAAGGAGGCTATCCCAATCAAGATGCACCAATCGAAACCAACATCAAGAGTAATAGTATGGACCGAGTTAGCGAAAATCGAAGAACGGATGTCCCCTCGGGGTAATTAGGCCACTTGGCCTTGTCAAGCCGTCCTGTTTGAGTCATTTCAAATTGGCACAATTTCCGGGGTCTATCCATCATCGTTCTCTTTCCTCAAATCCAACAAACGATGCCAAATCCGACCACTTTGTTATGATCACCACTCCATGTACACAGTTCTCAAAGTGGTTCCGGTATCGACAGAGAGTATGCCTATATTTGGCTCTGATCTCTTTAACAACCAAATGTCGTTTTACATACTGGTCGATTCTTTTTTATTTCAAAAACAATTTATAATTGATATCAAAATATCATATTCATTTCAAAACCACATCAATACGATATCATTTCCATTTCAAAAACCGTAGCACTTTCAAAGTTATAACACTTTTGAAACCAAATACTTGGATTTACAACACCTTGGGAATCATAACATTTTGAAATCATAGTACTTTGAAATCATAACGCTTTGGGAAAATCATAACACTTTCCTTAACAGTTTAGATACTAATAGTAGTATATATAATAAAATAGTTTCTAAAATAAAATAGTTTATATAAAAATAGTTTATATAAAAATAGTTTATATAATAATAGTTAGTATATTAAAATAGTTTTTATTAAAATTTATAAAATAAAATATGTAAATAGTTTTAAATATAATTTAAAATACTTTATATAAAAAATAGCTTCCTCAAATTTCCCAAGTCGATTCGCATCCACTCGAGATCCAAAATTCAAACTTATTTCAATTGCAAGTCATCAATTTCAATTCTCTTCAGTCTTTAAATAAACCATTTCAAATTATATCGATTTCAAATACATCTTTGAACCACAAAGTAAACCATTTCAATTTCGATATATTCCAAAGCTTAAATATTCTAATTTTCAAAGCTAAATTGATAATTTCATATATATCTTATTTTAACTTCATTATTATTTAGTTTTAAAATATTCACTTAATAAATCCAATATCATTTAAATAACCTTAAATTACATTAAACAAAATATTTCATTCTATTTATTTAAACTTGAAATACCACTTACTCACTTTAAATCAAAAATCAAGTTATAAAATCATATCTAAAAGCCTCAAATTCAATAAGTTCCAAATCGATTTAATTAAACAAATTAAGTCTATTTTATATAAAAACTTATCCATATACATAATATTTTAGATTTAAATAAAACCATATCTTTCCTTTCAAAACCATAGAAATCATTTTCAAAACATTTATATATATAGACGAACGGTGTATGTATATTATTTTCTATCCTATGGTCAAGTGATACAGATATTTATTATTTCAATCCGTAATTTAACTATATACGGGTATACATCATTTCAGCCTGCAATCCTAAATTCAATTCAATTTTAAAATCGCTTGGGTTTATCATTTCAACATATAGGGAAATCTATACTAACAGGGAACTTGAAGAGTGATAACAGATATGATAATAATATAACAGGCACTATATCATCAATATAAATAACATATAATGGCGTCAGATGTCATAGGTGAACAAATACAGATAATAACATATACATATCAATATAAATAACAAACAACAACATATTTCAATTGTCATTTTAATTGAAATCAAATTTTATAAATATAAAAACATTAATCATGAGTGATTGCTCACCTTTCGAGGCTAGAGAAAAGAATAGAATGAGACGAGTTACGAATCCAAGCACGGATTCCAAAGCAAAGCTAGATTGGCATGAATTCAATGAACAGAGCTGATAACAGGAATCGATGAAACAAAATGGTATGAGTGAACTTTATATATATATATATATAACTATTCACATAAAAAAATCATATTTAAATTCAAACATATTCTAAATTTAAATATATATATATATGTATTTAAAATCATTGTTTTAAATTAGAACACATATACTAAAATCAAATACATATATATATATATATATATGTATGTATGTATGTATGCGTGTATACATAATATATACTCATGTACTTATTGTATTTTAAAATCAATTTTAAACATGTATATATGAAATTCAAACTCATATCTACTTGTCTACATAACTCTATATATAATATACATACGACCTTTCCCATCTTTGAAACAAGATAACTCACTTTAATCATTATAAATAAACAACCAGAAAACCATATAAAACTCACTTCATTACTATATATATGAACAACAGATCTATATAACTTACAAGTATAGACCTGCACAACCTAAACACTATATATATAACATCAAAACAGGCTTCAGCCAAAGTATATATTTTTTAATATTAAAACAGGCTTTAGGTTAAAATATACACATATTTTATCTAAAATCCATATTATAGACTAATATAAACTTACAACATAAATTATATAGCATAATACATATATAATATCATTACACAAACAAAACCTATATATAACTAATACATAGTTAACATATTATATAATTTAGTAACTAATATATATCAACTAATATATATATATATATATATATATATATAAACCGACCACGTAAACATATTATATATATGCCATATTACTCAGGCTTCTACCTACTGTACTCAGCAAATAAAAGCAAATATTAATTAATATATATAACAATTAGTACAATATAATCTTTAAAATAAACAAACTAATATATAAACAACTTTATAATTTTATAAACTTTAAAAATTGTATAACGGGACATATATACACTCCACTTATACAATAAAACCAAATAGACCAAACATAGATATATAACTTATATATGAAAAGAAATTATATCTTATACCCATATGTATAGAATATGATGCAAAAATGAGAAGAGTAATCGATGACAGAACACAACTTGGTATACAAGTAATCCTACAAACCAGCATATATATTATATATATATATAATAGACAGCTCTGTATATAACAATGGAATGTATAAATATATATCCTATACACACTATCATAATAATATATAATGTATATATAATACCTTGCGAAGAAATAAGAAGGCAAAAGGCAAGAAAAGGTGGAGGATGAGATGGGGATGCGACCACTCGGGAAGTGAAGCTAGGTCGGAGGAAGAGGCTCAAGGCCGATGTGGCGTTGGTCTGAGGCAGGGTAGGTCAGAGGTGGGATGATGCTCCAGAGGCAAGGCTAGGCTAGGTGGTCTCGTGTGGCATGTGCTTGCGTGGTGGTGGAGATGATTGGCTATGGAAAGGAGTTGTAAAAAAGAAGGAAGATATAAAGTGATAAGTTTAGATAAGTTACATGGATAAAGTGAAAAGCTACAGGCAATATATAAATATAAATCAACTTTTTACAAATGAAGGAACGGTTTATTTTTATTTTCTTTCAAACGTCGGAGGATTTTGAAAAATGAAAAGACTCGAAGCAATTATAATAGACAATGTGATAGGAAATGTTGTGAGTGAATTCTGAAAAGATAATTAATGCAAGTGATGTTCAGCTGGCATTTGAAAAGGCAAGGGACAAAATTTTAAATACGGCTCCAGTACGACAAACTATTTGTCGCATTCCACCTCATACCGAACAACGAATCACAGAAATGAATACACTATGGAGATCAGCACGATGAGACGATCAAAATGGTCTATAGATACTAGTGATAGGACCGTCCTATCAAAAATTAATATTCAGTACTGAAAATGCTGCTAAAACACCGGAATTAAGGTAAACGGAACAATAGCAATCCAAATTTGACGAAACGAAATATGACGTCTCACTCAGAAGATGATTTACAAATCTATTATATAGAAATATTCAGGTTTGGAAAATATTTTATTATCATCGAGTATTGATTGATTCAAATTTTAAATAAAATTATACAAGAAAATAAACTTCCATATTATCTGATGAAAATTTACCATTTGCTATATTTATATAGACGTATTCCAAATATCAAAATTATATTTCAAAATTAAATTATTTAAAATTTCACAAAAACTAAATTAAATTAAATAAATAAAATCACTAAAATTTTATGGGTTGTTACAAATGGTTAGACCTGGCAGTCCTAGCGTTGGTCATTCCAGTGGTCCTCCTCTGGATGGCATATTCATGTCTGCCAAACAACTTTTGGATCCTATAAAGAATCAAAGGTTTACTGTGCTTTGAGGAAGAAACCCAAAAAGGTTTTGCCTCTAAAATTAGAAGTGCCTTTCAACGAGCTAATAGATATCTCTCTTCGACTTGAAGTGGCCGATAAAGGAAGTGACAGTGATTTCAGAGGTGCCAAGAAGAGCCTCAAAAACATAAAGAAATGCATATTAAGTTCAAAAGCCCTAATTCCAATAAGAAAGGGAAGCAGACAACTTCGGTAGCAAAGATTCCTACCCCTAATCGAGGATAATGCAACAATTTTGGTTCTAAGGACCATTATGCAAATAGGTTCCGAAACCCCTATAATGCTGCTATTGCAAAAGTTTGGGTCATTATATATCTGCACGTCACAAACTTCAATGCAAGGGAAAGGAAAAGCTGAATGTTCTGCAAGCCTCCAGCAACCCTTATCTTGGTCAAGGTATTTCTCATCCAGTCGTTGATGGCATTATTTTGTTTCGTGATTATCTATTCGAATTCTTTTTGGTACGGGTGCATCTCATTCTTTTATATCAAATGAACTTTTTAATACTTTTTCTTTAAACATTTTGGGCTTGATGACTTCTTTGAGAATTCCAAATCCGATTGGTGGATCTGCAACACTCAGTTTACTCTGGAAAAAAAATTATCGAAATTATTTTATGTGATTATGCTTTCTAAGCCGATTTGCATGTTATGCGTTACCTAGGTTTCAGAATGACTTTGGGAATGGATTGGCTTAACCGTTATGAAGCCCAGATCCTATGTCTCGAGAGGACTATCTATCTTCGACATCCCCAATTTGCTAAGCAGATTTCTATTGTTTTTAAAGATTCAGGTTCCAATTCGGTGTCATCATTTTATTATTTTAAATCCACATGATGAGGAAGATGTTATCTCCCTCATTCAAGTAATTTGTGAATTTCCTGATATCTCTTAGGATTACTACCCTAAGCGATCAATTGTGTGGTGCTAAGATCTTTTCAACTAGACCTTGCCATTGGTTTTGATCAGCTACGAGTTGCAGAAGATAACGTTCCACTTACCGCATTCCCTACTCTTTATGGTTCTTATGAATGGCTAGTTAAGCCATTTGGTTTAACAAAACCTCTAGTTTAATTCATCCATCTTATGAATCGAGTATTCTGCGAATATATCGATGAGTCTGTCCTTGTAATTTATTGATTATGGGTGAAAACAACAGTTTGAAATTGCAAATCTTTCTAATAAGATATATTTATAAGTATAATTGGGTTTTGTTCTTAATACGAGCAAAGAATATTCGTAAGACTTTTAAGAGACATGTTTATCATACAGAAGATGATTTTGTGTTGTATTGCCTATTGAGTGCTAAGAATTCTGGTCGATGTACCTGATCAATGTTATCCATAGGAGTCTCCTAAACGCTATGATGAGACAGTCTGACAAAGTAAATTGGCTTGTAATAAGTAAATTTTTCTAAAAAGATGATTACATAAAGTTAATTATAATTTTGAATGTCTTAGCTTTTCAGGAAAGAGGATCATGAAATAAATGATCTAGCATAGAAGCTGCTTTTTAGAAATTAAAAGAACTCCTTTCCAGTGCTCCTGTTCTTGTGATTCCTGAAGGGAACCAAGACTTCGCTGTTTGTATCGATGCTAATTGTATTGGTTTGGTGTAACAACCGTGGTATTTTCAACCATTCGCATCCATTATAAGTGTATAGGTAGACCCTCATGTCGGAATTAAATTGCTCAAAATACCGTGTTGTAAATAAAAATTTGGCAAATCTCAGAATATACAGTAAATAAAAATCATAGAATCACAGACACAGAGTAATAATAGTGCAGCGGAAGCAAAAGAAATAGTAGTTCATGAAGCTACTATATAAAAATATCAGAGTTACATAAAATACAATAGAGGAAATAAGGTACAAAAGAAGTCTCACTTCGTAGAAGTCAACTAATACAAGCGCTGAAAGGAACAACAGGTTTCAAAAGATAAACATGACAAGTAGATAATCTCCAGCGATTCCAATATCCAGAAAGTGGAAATCCAAATCTGTGAATAACTCAGGCTGACCCGAGCGTAAATAAAAATACAAACACTCGAGTCAGGACATACATACTTATACAATGTAAACCAACTCAAGTGAACTGTAGTAAAGGTACAAGTAACTTAGAAGATGCTTGGGACCGCCCATCCTCTAAGGATCCGTTAAACTATTTACTATGTAGTATATTGCGCTATATACAGTACTGTCTAATCAGTAAAGTATAATCATATAGAAAATAGCGTTAAGGGGATGGTGAACCTTAACGTTGTCGGATCTTTAAAACCAAAATCGTAGTGGGCTCGATATAAGGATATGACACGGCACGCGAGGCAATGCCAGGGTGGATACACCGTTTGCACTCCCGGACCGGTGGTGACGGCAAGCCAGCAGCTTCCGCCCACCTCGAACAATACCCCCGAATCAAATGTGGCGCCACCGAATCGAATCACAAAAGTAATAGAATGGTTTCCGATGGGGCATGCTCGATGAATGGGTGCGACCCTTTGTGTAGCCCGGTATAGCTCCTGTTTTAGTCATATATGCCAACTCACGGGAGTTGGGTCCACGTAATATACCTCGAGAACGTCACCACCATCCTACTTCATTCTGGAATCTCCACCGCGTACACAGTTGTTAAAGTGGTTTTCGGTATTGGCCGGCTATAAGACAATATCCGATCCCGGTCTCTTTAACAACCAATCGTTATTATAACCCGTAGTTATAACTTTAAAACATATTTTATACTTCAAAATAAAATATCATTTCAACCCAAATCTTTATCAAAATAAAGATTAAATCATTTCCACACCATTTCAATATATCATCATACCATATCTTTCAATTCAAATATTTATCAAAGTAATTATCAAGTCATTTCAAATCATTTCTAATACATAAACATCACATCTTCCAAATTCAATATTTATCAAAATAATTATCAAGTCATTTCAAATCATTTTTAATACATAAACATCATATCTTCCAAATTCAATATTTATCAAAATAATTATCAAGTCATTTCAAATCATTTTTAATACATAAACATCACATCTTTCAAACTTCATTTTCAAATCGTCTTAATTTCAAAATATCATAACTTTCAAAACTTCATCTTCGAATCATTTAATATATACCAGAATATCATATCTTTCAAAACTTCATTTCAAATCATTTCAATATATCATATCTTTTCGAAACCACATTTCAATCATTTAATATATCAAAATATCATCTCTTTTCACAACCACATTCATTTCAATATCATTATTCATTTTATTCAATTTAAAATACCATTTCAATTCATATTTCAAAACAGTTTATATTCCAAAAATCATTTTTAATCACTAAAATGAAGTTATTATGTTTAATAATTAAATTATTAAACTTCCAAAATTTTCAACTTTCAATGTTCATTTATTCACTTAAGTTTATTAAAACAGTAAAGATTCACTTTTCGTGGCATTTAGAAAATGCTACGGAAAAATACATTCAAAACAGTTCACTTTAACAAAAGACAACATTTTAAAATGTTGTAATAGGGTTTACTTAAATTTCAAATAAACTTAGTTAAATATAAAAATTATAGCACTTACAAAAAATTTCTATAATAGCTTTTAATTCAATTTAGCTTTTTAGTTCATTATCGTCAACTACAGCATTTACAATGCTGTAATATCATTCACATTGTAATTAATAGAATTTCAAAAATGCAGTAAATTAACTTCAAATATTCAATAAAATTTCTCAACCAATTATATTTTTATTTAAAACATTTTTTAACTTATAAAATCATACATTTCACATTTATAAACATCATTTAATTTTCCTCAAGTTCATGATTTTATAAAGTTAAATTTCCATTCAAAAATCAAGTTTTAATAATAATTCACTTATCAAAATGCAATGTTCAATTTTAGATTCACTACATTAAATTTCAACTTAACATTTATGTTAAAATTATCAAATATAACTTATTTTTATTTTTATTTACTTAACTAAAATTTCCCTTTCAAGTCAATTTCATAAATTTCCAATTTTAGTTATATTTCAAAATTTCAACTTAAAATATTCATTCATTTCACATTTCAGCTTTATTAAAAATCATTAATATGATATAAAATCACTTAAAATTCAATTTATATTCAAATTATCATAAATTCATATTCAATTAAATTTCCAATTATAATTAAATCAATTTTTCCAAAATAACTTACGTTCAAAATTTCTAACTTTTCCATTAATTCAATTCACTTACAATTATTCATAAAATCAATAATATTTTACAAAAATCCTTTTTAATTATATTTAAATCAAAATAATATAATATTTACATTTCTAAAATAACTTTAAAGATTTTAGGAAAACATATATTAACTACGGGTCTATATATAATTTTCTACGCTAGGTAAACTGATACGGATATGTCTCATTTCAACCGCAGTTTAAAAAGAAAAATCCGGGTTTTATCATTTCAAACCCGCAATCCCAAGTTAAATAAATGATTTGAAAATCATTCAGGTCTATCATTTCAGCCCATAACAATTTTCCCTTATTCCAAAGTCCGTTCGGGTATATATCATTTCAACCCATAGTGATTCTAATCAAAAGGGAACTTGCAGTGTGATAAACTGATATAAATAAACTGAATAGCATAATAAACAGTAACAAGTGATATAACAGGTGTAAACATCATATGATCATAATATAGCAGTTATAACATGATGCAATACATTTACAGATTCAAATGGTGTCGGTTTATCAGTTATATAGGTACAGATTGTCTGGTGAGAATAACTCACCGGTTTGAGCTGGAGACACAACAACGAATTTCACGAACGGAATCTACACAAGCACAAAAGCACGACACAGATACGAATGGAGGAGCCAAGGATTAATTCCCTTGAATACAAATCAAACAAACAATAACAAACATGAATTATAAACCAAGATATTACAAAACAATGCTAGGAATAAGTACACAATTCAAAGCTAGAACTTTTGCACTTGCATTCACCTTTGTATGCTTTAGCTATGGACTGGAAAAGCACTGTAATGGAATGGTTTTGGATCAGGTTTGGATGCAACAGGTCAGCGTATCATGGATTTGATGATGGTGCAAAGGTATGTGTACATGAAACTATGACTACAAGGCATAAACAAGGATTTTGGTCCATATTTGGCTCGACCTATGGCACACTTGGGCTGGCTATACTTACTCCAGATCTAGACAGTGGAGAGTGATGGTATAGCAGCACCCAAAGGTCATGTGGTTGCTGGTGGTGGTGGTTCTAGGGGTGGCCAAGAGGAGTATGTGAAAGGATATTGGCATTAAGGCTCGGCTAGGCTAGTTTTAAGGGTTTGCTTGCAATTTTTGTGGAGTTTTCAACATGGGGAGGCCACGGCCTGATCTGGTTCAGGTCTGGACAGTGGGTAGGTGGAGGGTCAAAGGTTGTATCGTGGTGGTGGTGGAACAATAGGAGGTGGCCAAGGCAAGATATGAAGGAGATAGTGGAGTATATGGCTAGGCTAGGCAATTTCAAGGGGTTTGGTGCAAAGTTTGTGATGCTAACCTCAATGGATGGGCAAAACTTGGTTAATGTCAGAGGAGGGGGAGGAGGAGCTGCTGTAGATGGTGGAGGAGATGGTGGAGCTGATGGTGGAGAGGTTAGGCTGAGCAAAGCATGAAGAAGCAGGGGAAAAATCAAGGCAAACAAATGGAAAAAGGAAGAAGATGAGAGGAGAATGGAAGCCATATTTTTCTTTGAAGTGCCGTGAGTTTTTAGGAGATGAAGGAGGACATTTGTTTACGTGCAAATGATATGTGATCAGCTGAAAGAAATGAGATATGGTTGGCCTCAATTGAATGCAAGAGTTAGAAAATGAAAAGGTGGGAAAACAAAGAGACTTAAGCAACTAAAGAGTCACAAAACCTTTCAAATTTCCACTAAATTCTTTTTAATTTTAAATAACTGAAATATATATATAAATCCAGATAAAAATACAAAAATTTAGTAAATAAACAATAATAAATAAATAAATTATTAATTATATATAGTTTAATTAAATAAAACAGCAAAATTTACAACTAGTCCTGAAAATATGAAAAATAAGTGCAATGAACTTGGAAAAATTTTTATGTACTTAAAAATATTTATAAATAAAGATAAGAACACAAAATAAAATGAATTCACAAAATAAATAAATAAATTTTAATTAAAATATAGTTTAGACGAAGAAAATAGCAGAAAAAGGAAACAACCTTTTAAAAATAGGAAATCATCATAGTAAATTTTAGAAAAATCCTATTATTATTTTTAAAATATTTAGAGATGAAAATATACATAAATTAACATATCTACCCATATTAAAAGAAATATAAGAAAGAAAAATATGATTTATAAAATTTAAAATAGGCAAAATTGCACAATAAAACAAATTGAAATGTACATAACTTTTACATTTTAACTCCGTTTTCAACGAAACGAAAAGTGGTGTTCTTAGAATTTTATGTAATTTCATAATAAAAGATAAAATTTATAATTTTAAACTTTTAAAATTTTAAGTCAAAAGTCAAAGTTTGACTATTTTGACCAAAATCAACATTTCAGGAACATATTCAAATTACACAAGTTTGGAATTATAATTTCATATAAAATCAAGATTTATATTTAAGTAATAAAATTTAATCATTTAAAATAAGTAAAATAAGTTTTTTTTTTTAAATCAAAATAATTAAAATATATAAAAAAATAAATACAGGGTTGTCACACTCTCCCCCACTCAAATCTTTTCGTCCTCGAAAAGGAACGAGGTACGGAAAAGCACAGAAAAAAGATAGAGTGAAATAGGATTAAGATAAGATGACAAGAAGATTGAAATTATACCTGATAACTGTTGTTATAGGTATTTTAACAAGGTGGAGATGATCTTTCCAAGATTCTCCAAAATTAAGAACACAGGCACGAAAAGGTAGATTCAAAATGATTACCAAAGATCTATCAAAGATTATAGAAATATTTCTAACATAAAGATTGTAGAAAGATGCCTATACCAATCTATATCAAGATAAGGATGATAAGGACAACCAAAATATAGTTTGGAAAGCAAAATAAGGAAACAGATTTGAAAGCATGGAAATTTCAACTTAAATTGATAATTAATATTTTTACACAAGTTAAATAAATCTTAACTATATCAAGTTTCATTATCTTATTATCCAATCATCTTAAACTAACAAAAAATTTCTTATAATTGAAAATATTCTTTAAAAATAAAATTTAAGAATTAAATTTTCGATTACATTCAAACCATTTAGAGATAAGTCATAATATATATAATATGTCAAATCAAATTTCAGTCATATATCTATATTATTATAAATCAAGTCATATTTTAGAAATTCAAATCAATTAAATTCACCAAAACAAAGCTGTAGCAAGACTACATAACAGTCTCTTAACTTCGAACTCGAAAATGAACGTCGATGATGTCGCGATCATCACCGAAGTTATTTTCCAGCGACAAAGAGAAGAGCACTAATTTTAAACCTTTAAAATTCTTTGAAAACAAATTCTATTCAAAATACTTTAAATAATATAACCCTTTTAAAACTTTTAAACCAAAGTTCGAGATCATCGGAAAATAAATTCTCAGATTTCTTTTCTAAATTCATTTAAGTTCCCAAATCAATTTATAAACAATTATTTATAAATTCATTTATAGAACAATAAATGATAAATCAAGTATTATCATTTCAAATTATCAATTTGAATCATTTCATTAAGTTCCATAGATATATATATCAAAATTTTATTTCATTAACCAAATTTTTAAAATAATATTGTGTCAGTTTGTTCTATCAAAGTGTTTTAGAAATCCTATCGATAGCGCTGATCAGACGAATCGATTGGAAACCCAAATCAACATCAACAACTCAAACAACACAATATATAAAAAAATATAGATTGACAAATACAATTCAAAATGTTTGAAAATATGTTGGTAACAAAAGACAAGATGATTAAATATAGAGTAGGGAGGTGGATTAGCTAATATAAATCACGGGCAACCTTAATCAGGTCAACCGTGACTTAAAGTATAAGGTCGAAGTGGATTTTCTGGGGTAAATCTACATTCAACCTCATAAGATAGAGTTTTGGATAATAGGAGATACTAGTATCTAAACTGAGGATATAAAATCTTTGGTGAATCGATGTTGTTGTAAAGGAGTTTCACCCCTTTTACAAGAAAATTTTTGAGATTGGCGAGACCGCCAATTCACTATAAAGATCATTCGAAGTGGAGTTATGGGATACTCCAGAATCAAATGAAGATGAATAGCGGGGAATAAGAATGGATTTTGGAACCACAGGGAACGTTCTAAAATTCAAAGGAATCGAGTCAAAAGAAAGAGATTCAACTCGAATGAAAGGGATTCTGTAAATACATCTACTCCATATGCTGAGTTTTGCCTAGAGCTAACCTGGCTCTGATACCAACTGTAACAACCGTGGTATTTTCAACCATTCGCATCCATTATAAGTGTATAGGTAGACACTCATGCCGGAATTAAATTGCTCAAAATACCGCGTTGTAAATAAAAATTTGGCAAATCTCAGAATATACAGTAAATAAAAATCATAGAATCACAGACACAGAGTAATAATAGTGCAGCGGAAGCAAAAGAAATAGTAGTTCATGAAGCTACTATATAAAAATATCAGAGTTACATAAAATACAATAGAGGAAATAAGGTACAAAAGAAGTCTCACTTCGTAGAAGTCAACTAATACAAGCGTTGAAAGGAACAACAGGTTTCAAAAGATAAACATGACAAGTAGATAATCTCCGGCGATTCCGATCTCCAGAAAGTGGAAATCCAAATCTGTGAATAACTCAGGCTGACCCGAGCGTAAATAAAAATACAAACACTCGAGTCAGGACATACATACTTATACAATGTAAACCAACTCAAGTGAACTGTAGTAAAGGTACAAGTAACTTAGAAGATGCTTGGGACCGCCCATCCTCTAAGGATCCGTTAAACTATTTACTATGTAGTATATTGCACTATATACAGTAGTGTCTAATCAGTAAAGTATAATCATATAGAAAATAGCGTTAAGGGGATGGTGAACCTTAACGCTATCGGATCTTTAAAACCAAAATCGTAGTGGGCTCGATATAAGGATATGACACGGCACGCGAGGCAATGCCAGGGTGGATACACCGTTTGCACTCCCGGACCGGTGGTGACGGCAAGCCAGCAGCTTCCGCCCACCTCGAACAATACCCCCGAATCAAATGTGGCGCCACCGAATCGAATCACAAAAGTAATAGAATGGTTTCCGATGGAGCATGCTCGATGAAAGGGTGCGACCCTTTGTGTAGCCCGGTATAGCTCCTGTTTTAGTCATATATGCCAACTCACGGGAGTTGGGTCCACGTAATATACCTCGAGAACGTCACCACCATCCTACTTCATTCTGGAATCTCCACCGCGTACACAGTTGTTAAAGTGGTTTTCGGTATTGGCCGGCTATAAGACAATATCCGATCCCGGTCTCTTTAACAACCAATCGTTATTATAACCCGTAGTTATAACTTTAAAACATATTTTATACTTCAAAATAAAATATCATTTCAACCCAAATCTTTATCAAAATAAAGATTAAATCATTTCCACACCATTTCAATATATCATCATACCATATCTTTCAATTCAAATATTTATCAAAGTAATTATCAAGTCATTTCAAATCATTTCTAATACATAAACATCACATCTTCCAAATTCAATATTTATCAAAATAATTATCAAGTCATTTCAAATCATTTTTAATACATAAACATCATATCTTCCAAATTCAATATTTATCAAAATAATTATCAAGTCATTTCAAATCATTTTTAATACATAAACATCACATCTTTCAAACTTCATTTTCAAATCGTCTTAATTTCAAAATATCATAACTTTCAAAACTTCATCTTCGAATCATTTAATATATACCAGAATATCATATCTTTCAAAACTTCATTTCAAATCATTTCAATATATCATATCTTTTCGAAACCACATTTCAATCATTTAATATATCAAAATATCATCTCTTTTCACAACCACATTCATTTCAATATCATTATTCATTTTATTCAATTTAAAATACCATTTCAATTCATATTTCAAAACAGTTTATATTCCAAAAATCATTTTTAATCACTAAAATGAAGTTATTATGTTTAATAATTAAATTATTAAACTTCCAAAATTTTCAACTTTCAATGTTCATTTATTCACTTAAGTTTATTAAAACAGTAAAGATTCACTTTTCGTGGCATTTAGAAAATGCTACGGAAAAATACATTCAAAACAGTTCACTTTAACAAAAGACAACATTTTAAAATGTTGTAATAGGGTTTACTTAAATTTCAAATAAACTTAGTTAAATTCAAAAATTCTAGCACTTACAAAAATTTTCTATAACAGCTTTTAATTCAATTTAGCTTTTTAGTTCATTATCGTCAACTACAGCATTTACAATGCTGTAATATCATTCACATTGTAATTAATAGAATTTCAAAAATGCAGTAAATTAACTTCAAATATTCAATAAAATTTCTCAACCAATTATATTTTTATTTAAAACATTTTTTAACTTATAAAATCATACATTTCACATTTATAAACATCATTTAATTTTCCTCAAGTTCATGATTTTATAAAGTTAAATTTCCATTCAAAAATCAAGTTTTAATAATAATTCACTTATCAAAATGCAATGTTCAATTTTAGATTCACTACATTAAATTTCAACTTAACATTTATGTTAAAATTCTCAAATATAACTTATTTTTATTGTTATTTACTTAACTAAAATTTCCCTTTCAAGTCAATTTCATAAATTTCCAATTTTAGTTATATTTCAAAATTTCAACTTAAAATATTCATTCATTTCACATTTCAGCTTTATTAAAAATCATTAATATGATATAAAATCACTTTAAATTCAATTTATATTCAAATTATCATAAATTCATATTCAATTAAATTTCCAATTATAATTAAATCAATTTTTCCAAAATAACTTACGTTCAAAATTTCTAACTTTTCCATTAATTCAATTCACTTACAATTATTCATAAAATCAATAATATTTTACAAAAATCCTTTTAATTATATTTAAATCAAAATAATATAATATTTACATTTCTAAAATAACTTTAAAGATTTTAGGAAAACATATATTAACTACGGGTCTATATATAATTTTCTACGCTAGGTAAAGTGACACGGATATGTATCATTTCAATCCGCAGTTTAAAAAGAAAAATCCGGGTTTTATCATTTCAAACCCGCAATCCCAAGTTAAATAAATGATTTGAAAATCATTCAGGTCTATCATTTCATCCCATAACAATTTTCCCTTATTCCAAAGTCCGTTCGGGTATATATCATTTCAACCCATAGTGATTCTAATCAAAAGGGAACTTGCAGTGTGATAAACTGATATAAATAAACAGAATAGCATAATAAACAGTAACAAGTGATATAACAGGTGTAAACATCATATGATCATAATATAGCAGTTATAACATGATGCAATACATTTACAGATTCAAATGGTGTCGGTTTATCAGTTATATAGGTACAGATTGTCTGGTGAGAATAACTCACCGGTTTGAGCTGGAGACACAACAACGAATTTCACGAACGGAATCTACACAAGCAAAAAAGCACGACACAGATACGAATGGAGGAGCCAAGGATTAATTCCCTTGAATACAAATCAAACAAACAATAACAAACATGAATTATAAACCAAGATATTACAAAACAATGCTAGGAATAAGTACACAATTCAAAGCTAGAACTTTTGCACTTGCATTCACCTTTGTATGCTTCATCTATGGACTGGAAAAGCACTGTAATGGAATGGTTTTGGATCAGGTTTGGATGCAACAGGTCAGCGTATCATGGATTTGATGATGGTGCAAAGGTATGTGTACATGAAACTATGACTGCAAGGCATAAACAAGGATTTTGGTCCATATTTGGCTCGACCTATGGCACACTTGGGCTGGCTATACTTACTCCAGATCTAGACAGTGGAGAGTGATGGTATAGCAGCACCCAAAGGTCATGTGGTTGCTGGTGGTGGTGGTTCTAGGGGTGGCCAAGAGGAGTATGTGAAATGATATTGGCATTAAGGCTCGGCTAGGCTAGTTTTAAGGGTTTGCTTGCAATTTTTGTGGAGTTTTCAACATGGGGAGGCCACGGCCTGATCTGGTTCAGGTCTGGACAGTGGGTAGGTGGAGGGTCAAAGGTTGTATCGTGGTGGTGGTGGAACAAAAGGAGGTGGCCAAGGCAAGATATGAAGGAGATAGTGGAGTATATGGCTAGGCTAGGCAATTTCAAGGGGTTTGGTGCAAAGTTTGTGATGCTAACCTCAATGGATGGGCAAAACTTGGTTAATGTCAGAGGAGGGGGAGGAGGAGCTGCTGTAGATGGTGGAGGAGATGGTGGGGCTGATGGTGGAGAGGTTAGGCTGAGCAAAGCTGAAGAAGCAGGGCAAAAATCAAGGCAAACAAATGGAAAAAGGAAGAAGATGAGAGGAGAATGGAAGCCATATTTTTCTTTGAAGTGCCGTGAGTTTTTAGGAGATGAAGAAGGACATTTGTTTACGTGCAAATGATATGTGATCAGCTGAAAGAAATGAGATATGGTTGGCCTCAATTGAATGCAAGAGTTAGAAAATGAAAAGGTGGGAAAACAAAGAGACTTAAGCAACTAAAGAGTCACAAAACCTTTCAAATTTCCACTAAATTCTTTTTAATTTTAAATAACTGAAATATATATATAAATCCAGATAAAAATACGAAAATTTAGTAAATAAACAATAATAAATAAATAAATTATTAATTATATATAGTTTAATTAAATAAAACAGCAAAATTTACAACTAGTCCTAAAAATATGAAAAATAAGTGCAATGAACTTGGAAAAAAATTTATGTACTTAAAAATATTATAAATAAAGATAAGAACACAAAATAAAATGAATTCACAAAATAAATAAATAAATTTTAATTAAAATATAGTTTAGACGAAGAAAATAGCAGAAAAAGGAAACAACATTTTAAAAATAGGAAATCATCATAGTAAATTTTAGAAAAATCCTATTATTAGTTTTAAAATATTTAGAGATGAAAATATACATAAATTAACATATCTACCCATATTAAAAGAAATATAAGAAAGAAAAATATGATTTATAAAATTTAAAATAGGCAAAATTGCACAATAAAACAAATTATACTAGAAATTGAAATGTACATAACTTTTACATTTTAACTCCGTTTTCAACGAAACGAAAAGTGGTGTTCTTAGAATTTTATGTAATTTCATAATAAAAGATAAAATTTATAATTTTAAACTTTTAAAATTTTAAGTCAAAAGTCAAAGTTTGACTACTTTGACCAAAATCAACATTTCAGGAACATATTCAAATTACACAAGTTTGGAATTATAATTTCATATAAAATCAAGATTTATATTTAAGTAATAAAATTTAATCATTTAAAATAAGTAAAATAAGTTTTTTTTTTAAAATCAAAATAATTAAAATATATAAAAAAATAAATACAGGGTTGTCACATTTGGGTTCCATTCTCATGCGAATGGGAAATCGTGTTGATGATGCCCTTAGTCGTAAGCAACAGCAGTTGTTTCCATGATGATACCCGAATGGAATGATCTCGAGACTTTGTCCACTTATGAGATTCGAGATCGTAAATCCGATTCGTGTTCATCTCTTGTTTTATCTAGCCTTGAGGCTCATCCTTCTCTTTTAGACTGCATTCTTGAAGCTCAAAAACAAGATCCCGAATTGGCTCTTCTTAGCCAAAGTTGTAGGGATAGAAATATTGATGGTTTGAAAGACTTTGAAATCAATGCTCGTAGAGGTATTCGAAAATTTGGTAGACTTATTGTGCCAAATATTAGTGATCTACGTAAAGATATTTTAGAAGATTCTCATTGTTCTAAATTAACCATTCATTCTGGTAGTAGTAAAAGTTACCATTCATTTCGATAGTAGTAAAATGTACGCGGACCTGAAGCGACTTTATTATTGGGATGGAATGAAATCTGATATTGCTAACTTTATTAAGCGTTGCATGGCTTTCCAATTCGTAAAGGCCAAACATCAAAGGCCCGGTGGGTTATTGCAACCTTCGAACATTCTAGTTTGGAAGTGGGATCAAGTCTCCATGGAATTTTTTGGCGGTTTTCCTCATTCTCGTTCAGGTCATAACAGTCTATGGGTGTTTGTAGATAGACTTACAAAATCCGTCCATTTTATTCGTGTTCGGTCCAATCGGACCGTACCACTTTTGGCAAAACTATATGTTAAAGAAATTGTTAAATTGCATGGAGTTCCTACTTCAATTTTTAGCGATCAGGATCCATTGTTTACTAGTGGTTTTTGGAAAGGTCTTCAAAAAGCTTTGGGAACGAAGCTTAATTTTAGCACTTCTTATCATCCTCAGTCCGATGGACAAACCGAGCGTGTGAATCAAACTCTTGAAGATCTTCTTCGTGCATGTGTTCTTGATTTCGGTGGAAGTTGGAAAGATTATATTTCTCTTGTTGTGTTTTCTTATAATAATAACTTCCAATCTAGTATTGGTATGGAACCTTTCGAGGCACTCTACGGAAGGCCATGTCGATCTCCTTCGTGTTGGCTCGAAGCCGTTGAGAAGCTGGTTTTAGGTCCTGATTTTATTCGTGATTTCATAGGAAAGATTGACATTATTCGTCATAAGATGAAAGAAGCTCAAAGTAGGCAAAAGCCCTATGTCGATAACCGAAGAAGGGATTTAGAATTTTCCGTGGAAGATTTGGTGTTCATTCGTGTTTCACCTATGAAGGGTGTTGTGCATTTCAGTTGATCGGGAAAGTTGGAACCTCAGTATATTGGCCCATTTCCCATCACTGAACGCGTTAGTTCCGTGGCTTATCGCCCTTTATTACTGGCTTAATATGCTACTATTCATGACATGTTCCACATTTCTCAACTACGGAAATGCCTAAGAGATTTTGATTCTATTCTTGAGCCCAGTGTTATTGAAGAAATTGAAGTTTCACCTAATTTAACTTATAAGCAACATCCTATTCGTATCATTTCTACGGAGGTTAAATGCCTTCGGAATGAAGATGTTCCCGTTATGAAAGTTCTATGGTCCTCAAATCCTAAGGATTGTTCTTGGGAATCCATAGAATTCATTGAGCGAACACATCCAGATTTACTTTCTCGTGCACCTTAAAGGTGAACTTCTCACTTAAATTTTTTCTTTTTTGTGTTGTTATGCTTTAGTGTGGTTGTTACTCTTTATTTCTTAAGTATTGCGAGGATGCAATTTCTTTATTGTAACAACCCTGTATTTTCTGATTATTGTAATTGTATATTTTAATTATTTTAATTTAAATTCCTAGTTTAAAACTTTATTTTATTTATTAAAATGAATATATTTTGTTAATTTAAATATAAATTTTGATTTTGATGTGGATTAGAATTTCAAACATGCATAAATTGAATATTTCCAGAAAATGTGAATTTTGGTCAATCTGGTCAAACTTTTACTTTTAAATTTAAATTTTAAAAGTTTTAAAATTTTAATTTTTTTCTTTTATTATGAAATTAAATAAAATTTCAAGAACAATGCTTTTCATTTCGTTGAAATCTGATTTATAATGTGAAAGTTATGCTTTTTTAACTATTCTGTGAAATTTGCTGTATTTAACAAAATTGTTTATTTTAAATTATATAAATAACCTTTTTAATTGTCATACCTTATTCTAAATTGTATTATATGCTATGTTACATATATTTTTACCTTTTAAATATTTTTAAAGTGATGTTTGAATTTTTCCAAAGCTCATTGAATTTATTTTCTATTTTTAAAGGTTAGTTTCCATTTTTCTACCATTTTCTTCATTTAAACTATATTTAATTAAAATTTATTTATTCATTTTATGTATGCATTTTATTTTTATGTTTTTATGTTTATTTATAAATATGTTTCATGTACATACAATTTTTCCAAAGTTCATTTCATTTATTTTCAAATTTTCAAGCCTAGTTTACATTTTCTTTGCTATTTTCTTAATTTAATTATATTTAATTAATATTTATTTATTTATTTTTGTTTATTTACTATATTTTCGTGTTTTTATCTGTATTTATATATATTTTACATGTATTTAAAATTTAAAAAGAAATGGTGGAAATTTGAAAGGTTTGTGACTCTTTATTTGCTCAAGCCTTTTTGTATTCTGTCTTTTCATTTCTCAACCAACATCTCTTCAATTGGCTGCCTTAACTCCACTCTTCAGCTGACATTCCATTTTCCTTTTTACGTGAAAACTCTTTCTCATCTTCCCCCTAAAAATCACGGCCATGTATGAAAAAAAAAAGGAAAAAAAAACTTATGGCTTCATTCTTTCTTTCCTACTTCTTTTCAATGATTTCTACCTTGTTCCTCCTCTAGCATAGCTCGGCCTCTAGTCCACTCCAACTCCACGACCACCACCTCCACCATACTTGGCAGCTACTCCTCGTACTCCACTGACCATTACAGGCCATGGCCCTCCCAAGGTTGCAAATTCCTCGAATTTGCAAAGCACTTCACCAAAACAATGCTAGCCAAGCCTATACTCCACTATTGCCTTCATAGTTGCCTTTGGCCACCTCTTAGCCACCACCACCATCATCTACTTCACCTTTGGCTGCCCCTTTCACTACTATCCAGATCTGACCTGACATGAAGACCCCATGGCCGAGCCTATATGTGGTCATAGCCGAGTCAAAATGCACCAAAAACATCACATATTTGCCTTGAACCCATGTATGCTTCATGTTGTAACTGTTCCACCACCTTCATCCACTTGTAACCTGTCATTTATGGTTGCTATACCTGACCCAAACCTGAGCCTAGTATGATGAGAGCAAGCCCATTTGATCATGTGACAAGCTTATGTTGTCGTGTGCAAGTCTTTTGCTTCTAAGGTTTGGTCATCTCTCTTGTTTTGCAACTGTTCTGCAAACTAAAGTTGTTGATTATATTTGTATGTCGATATCTATGTTTGAGCTTATGTATGTTATATTTTGTGTTTTTTACAAGGGTCTCCATCAATTCAAATCAAATCGTGCTTGTCGTGCCTTTGGAATCGCTCTTGTGTGTGTTGTTTGTCTCTAGCTTCGTAAAAGGAGAGTCTTTCTCACTCTGACATTTATACTTATGAAATAGTGAATTGATGACAAGTGTTTAGTAATATAAAATATTATGCAAGTTAATGATGATCATATGATATGCTATGCCATGTTATTATCATGTTAAAACTGTTAATTATCACCTGACATCTGATATATGACATTATATTGTGACACTGACATTGTTTATATTGTTTATGCATATATTCACACTGCAAGTTCCCTGTTAGAATAGAATCACTATGGGTTGAAATGATACATACCCAAACGGACTTTAGATTAGGGAAAAATCGTTATGGGCTGAAATGATAGGCCTGAGCGATTTTTATTGTATTTTATTTGACTTGGGATTGCGGGTTTGAAATGATAGAACCCGGGTTTTCTTTGTAAACTGCGGATTGAAATGATATATATCCGTATCACTTGACCTAGGTTAGAAAATTATATACAGACTCCGTGGTATATTTTTAAATGATATTTATTAAAATATGTATTTTTAAAAGTATGAAATTTTGATTTAAAAATATTTATTTTATGGTTTTAAGAAAATTAAATATTAAGTCTTGAAATTGTGAATTTGAGTACGTAAATGTGAAACAATTGAGATTTTAGACTTTAAATTTTATTTTAAAATGTAAATAAATAATGGAAATTAAATTTAAGGTTTTAAAATTATATTTGAAGTAAAATTTTAAGTTTTATTTAATTTATATGTTAATAAACAGTGAATTTTGACTTAAATGAATGGAGTTTTTAAATTGAATATTTGATCTAAAAATTTTGTTGTGTTAAATCATATGTTAAAATGATTTTAAATGTGAAATTTTGAAGTCTAGAAATATGATTTTTGAGTTATAATAAAATTTGTAGTTTTATTATTTTTTTGAAAAGCAAAAATGAAATCTGGAATTCATAGCATTTTCAAAATGTTGTAGTCTTTTGACAGCATTTTAAATGCTATTGTTTTGAATCTAACAATGTTTGAAATAACTAAATATCTATTACGACATTTTATAAATGCCGTTATTCTTGAACTAAACCATTTTTGGAAGCTATAAGCTACGATAGCACTTTATAAATGCTGTCGTTGCTATAATTGGACAATCTTTGAAATGTTATAGTTTAACACTGTTTGAGTTATATTTTAAAGTGTTAAATGATTTAAATTTTGGAAATTGATTAATTGTGAAATTTAAGAAGTTTTGAATATATTTTAACATTTAATTTTTAATTTTTAAGGAATTTAAATTTGGATTTGAATTTGAATTTAAATAGGGTTTACTTGGTTATGTGTTAAATGGAATGAAATGTGATGAGATAAATGAATTTTTGAATGGAATTTTTAATGTATTTTGTAATGATACTTGAAATAACAAATGAATGATTTATTTGATTTAAAATGATATTTAAATTTGAGTATTTGAATTTGAATTCAAATAATGATTTGATAATAAGGTTTGGAAATGATTTGATCTTTATTTGATAAAGAATATGAATTGGAATGATATGTACTTTTGATTAATGAATATTTGAATTTTTTATTGGTATGAAAGGATATTTAGTTTAATTGTAAATTGAGTTTATTTAAATAATATTGGATTTATGAAATGAATATTTCAAAACTAAGTAATAATGAAACAAGATTTGAGATATATGAAATTATAAAATTTAGTTTTTGAAATGCGGGATATTAAAGCTTTGAAATATATTAAAAAAATTGAATAGTTTAATTTGTGGATCAAATCCATGGTTGAAATTGATATGATTTGAAATGGTTATTGGGAAATTTAATTGAAACTGATGGTTTGAATTGAATTAAGTTGGAAATTGAAAATTTGGTATCAATTGAATGAATTGTAAAATGTTAAGAATTAAATGAATATCCCATGATTTCAAATGTATGATTTTGAAATGTTATGATTTTCAAAGTGTAATTGTTTCAAGTATTTTGGTTTCGAAAGATTTGTACTTTGAAAATACTATGATTTTGAAATGAATATATGTTTGAAATGTTTTTGGTTTTGAAGTATAAACTATTTTGATTGAATAAATAGTTTTGAAATAAAAATGGTTTTGGTTTCGAAGTATAAACTATTTTGAAAGAAATATAGTTTGAAATGAAATGATTTGATCTTTTTAAAGTATAAACTATTTTGAAATGACCACGGCGTTATAATAACGTTTGGTTGTTAAAGAGACCGGGATCGGAAGTTGTCATACTCTCTGCCAACTCCGAAAACCACTTTAACAACCGTGTACGCGGTGGAGATTCCAGAATGAAGTAGGATGGTGGCGACGTTCTTGAGGTATATTACGTGGACCCAACTCCCGTGAGTTGGCATAAGGTGGCTAAAACAGGAGCGATCTCGGGCCAAGTGAGGTCATTCCTCCTATCGGACACATTCCTTCGATACTATACTCTTACTGGTGATTGATTAGATGGCCATCCTCCGATTTTGATATGGGAGTGTGTTCCGAGGTGGGCGTATGTGGCTGCTGCGTTACCACCAGCCCGTGTGCGTAATTGGTATATCTACCCTGGCATTGCCTTGTGTGCCGTGTCACCTACCATACCGAGCCTTTACTACGAGTTTGTTTTTCTCCCGTAGCCTGTGTGGTATCCTCTGACAGTCACCCGGAGTGGAGATGGCATGATATTGGATGGACTACTGGGACTATTATGTGTGAAGGGTGATATGGGTAGCCCGGAACGCTATTTAAAAGTATGTTTATTTTACTGTAGACATTATTAGAATAGCGCAATATTACTACATAGTAAATAGTTTAACGGATCCTTAAAGGATGGGTGATCCCAAGCATTCTTTAAGTTACTCATGCATTTTTGTTACTGTTCACTTGAGTTGATTTACAGTTCATAAGTATTTATGTCCTAACTCGAGTGTTTTATGTTTTGCTTTACGCTTGAGTCAGATTGAGTGAGTTAGCATTCAAGATTCACCTTTGGAGCTGGAGCTTTCCTTGAAGATCTAGCCATCTATTTTTCTTTTTGTATCCAGTGATTTCAGTGATGTATTCTGATTTATACCCGATGTATCTTGTTACTCTTCTGTTCTATCTTGTTTAACTCTGATGTATCTTATTTTTATATAGTAGCTTCATGAACTACTATTTCTTTTATTTTCGCTGCATTATTATTTACTCTGTGTCTGTGATCTGTGACTATGTATTTACTGTATATGCTGAGATTTGCCAAATTTTATTTACAACGCGGTATTTTGAGCAATTCAAGTCCGACATGTGTGTCTGCCATTGCACTTGGAGGGTGCAGCATGATAGGGGGTTCTCGCTTCCTGGTTTGGTAGCGAACGATTGACTCTTACTCCTACATGTCCCCACGGGGGTTGGTGGTGCAGTCGAGAGGCTGGCCGTAAAGGCAGAACACAGGTACCAATGTATGCTATAGTGGGCGTTACCCCACTGGCACGGCCCGTTAAAGTTGGTATCAGAGCTTTGGTAGCTCTAGGCAAAACTCAGTATATAGGGTAAATGTATTTACAGAATCACTTTCATTCGAGTTTAAACCACTTCCTTTTTGACTCAATTCCTTTGAATTTTGGAACATTCCCTGTGGTTCCAAAATCCATTCGTGTCCCTCACTATTTATCTTCTTTTGTTTCTGGAGTATCCCATAACTCCACTTCAAAAGATCTTCATAATGAGTCGGCGGTCTCGCCAACCTCAAATTTATTTGTAAAGGGGGAAAACTCCTTTACAACAACATCGATTCACCAGAGATTCTATATCCTCGGTTTAGATGCTAGTATCTCTTATAATTTTGAACTCTACATCTTGAGATCGAATGTCGATTTACCCAAGAAATCCACATCGATCTTATTCTTTAAGTCACGGTTGACTCGGTTAAGGTTGCCCGCGATTTATATAAACTCATCCATCTCCCTATTTTGTTATTTAATCATATCATCTTTGTTTCCAACTTATCTTCAAATTATTCTTGAAGTGTATTTGTAAACTAATATTTAAAATGTTTTATATATTGTGTTGTTTGAGTTGTTGATGTTGATTTGGGTTTCTAATCGATTCGTATGATCAACGCCATCGATAAGATTTCCAAAACACTTGAACAGAGCAAACTGACATAATATGTTTTTAAAATTTAGCAATGAAATAAATTTTGTGAAATAAATTTTGTAACTATATTATAAATATTTATCTGGATTTTTATTTGAATTGGTTGTTAAGAAAAAATATTTGATTTTATACATCATTTTCTATTGTTTCATATATCTAATTGAACTATAAAACATGATTATAAATTTATTTGGAAATTTAAAATGAATGTAAAACAAGAATTTGAGAATTTAATTTCCGATGGATTTCAAACTTTGTGTTTAAAGTTTTAAAGTATATATTATTTAAAGTATTTTCGAACAGAAATTTGTTTCCAAAGAATTTTAAATTTAAATTTAGTGCTCTTCTCTTTGTCGCTGGAAAATAATTTCGGTGATGACTGCAGCATCATTGACATTCATTTTCGAGTTTCGAAGTGAAGAGACCATTATGTAGTCTTGCTACAGTTTTGTTTTGGGAAAATTTAATTGATTTTAATTTCTAAAATAAGAATGGATTATAACATATGCTGATATATGATTTAAATTTGAATGGATATATACATATAGTATATGAGCATTTATTTATCTCTAAATAGTTTGGAATTTATCGGAAATTTAATTCCTAAATTTTATCTTCAAAGATAATTTCTAAGTATAATTTCAAGATTTGGATAAATATTCAAGCTTGAAATAATTTAATTAGAAAGTTTTATTTGTATAATACACAATTTCATTCCAATATAACTTACCTTAATTTTCAGAAGTTGAATATGTAGTTGGATAATATACAATATAAAAAAAAGATTTTATAAATAAAATTTGAGTGGTTATTATAAATGTTATATACTTAAATTTTAGTTATAAAAGGATTAACAGAGGTAAATAAAGAAAAAGTGTAATGGAATAATTTACAATATAAAATGATGATAAAGGAACTAAGAATAAATTGAAGGCAGTTGCAATGAGTGTGAGTATATTTAATATAGGTGATAAAATATATTGAGAGGAATAAATTTAATTTTAATTAGTAATGAAGAAGTATTAAATTTTATTTGTCACATTTTGAGTATAATAAAAGATTTTTCAAATACATGATTTTAAGGATTTGTTAATTTAAGATAATTGGATGATAAGATAATGAAATTAGAGATGCTTAAGATTTATTTGACTTATGTAAAATTAATTTTCAGTTTGAGTTGAAATTTTATGGTTTCAAATTTATTATCTTATTTTGTTTTTCAAACTATCTTTTGGTTTTCCTAATTTCCCTTGTCTTGCTACAGAATGAGAGGTTATTGCTTATACCGGTCTGTTTAGAAATCTTTCTATAATCTTTAATAATCTTTGGTACTCATCTTTGAATCTAAGCACTGCTTGCCATCCACAGACCGTCGGTTAAACGGGAAGGGTGAATCAGATTCTAAAAGATTTTTTTTTTCATGCTTGTGTTCTTGATTCTGGAAGATCTTGGAAAGATCATCTCCACATTGTTAAACTTACCTATAGCAACAGTTATCAGGTATAATTTTAATCTTCTTGTCATCTTGTCTTAATACTATTTCATTCAATCTTTTTCTGTGCTTTCCCGTACCTCATTCCTTTTCGAGGATGAAAAGTTTTGAGTGGGGGAGAGTGTAACAACCCTGTATTTTCTGATTATTGTAATTGTATATTTTAATTATTTTAATTTAAATTCCTAGTTTAAAAACTTTATTTTATTTATTAAAATGAATATATTTTGTTAATTTAAATATAAATTTTGATTTTGATGTGGATTAGAATTTCAAACATGCATAAATTGAATATTTCCAGAAAATGTGAATTTTGGTCAATCTGGTCAAACTTTTACTTTTAAATTTAAATTTTAAAAGTTTTAAAATTTTAATTTTTTTCTTTTATTATGAAAGTAAATAAAATTTCAAGAACAATGCTTTTCGTTTCGTTGAAATCTGATTTATAATGTGAAAGTTATGCCTTTTTAACTATTCCGTGAAATTTGCTGTATTTAACAAAATTGTTTATTTTAAATTATATAAATAACCTTTTTAATTGTCATACCTTATTCTAAATTGTATTATATGTTATGTTACATATATTTTTACCTTTTAAATATTTTTAAAGTGATGTTTGAATTTTTCCAAAGCTCATTGAATTTATTTTCTATTTTTAAAGGTTAGTTTCCATTTTTCTACCATTTTCTTCATTTAAATTATATTTAATTAAAATTTATTTATTCATTTTTACGTATGCATTTTTTTTTATGTTTTTATGTTTATTTATAAATATGTTTCATGTACATACAATTTTTCCAAAGTTCATTTCATTTATTTTCAAATTTTCAAGCCTAGTTTACATTTTCTTTGCTATTTTCTTAATTTAATTATATTTAATTAATATTTATTTATTTATTTTTGTTTATTTACTATATTTTCGTGTTTTTATCTGTATTTATATATATTTTACATGTATTTAAAATTTAAAAAGAAATGGTGGAAATTTGAAAGGTTTGTGACTCTTTATTTGCTCAAGCCTTTTTGTATTCTGTCTTTTCATTTCTCAACCAACATCTCTTCAATTGGCTGCCTTAACTCCACTCTTCAGCTGACATTCCATTTTCCTTTTTACGTGAAAACTCTTTCTCATCTTCCCCCTAAAAATCACGGCCATGTATGAAAAAAAAAAAGGAAAAAAAAACTTATGGCTTCATTCTTTCTTTCCTACTTCTTTTCAATGATTTCTACCTTGTTCCTCCTCTAACATAGCTCGGCCTCTAGTCCACTCCAACTCCACGACCACCACCTCCACCATACTTGGCAGCTACTCCTCCTACTCCACTGACCATTACAGGCCATGGCCCTCCCAAGGTTGCAAATTCCTCGAATTTGCAAAGCACTTCACCAAAACAATGCTAGCCAAGCCTATACTCCACTATTGCCTTCATAGTTGCCTTTGGCCACCCCTTAGCCACCACCACCATCATCTACTTCACCTTTGGCTGCCCCTTTCATTACTGTCCAGATCTGACCTGACATGAAGACCCCATGGCCGAGCCTATATATGGTCATAGCCGAGTCAAAATGCACCAAAAACATCACATATTTGCCTTGAACCCATGTATGCTTCATGTTGTAACTGTTCCACCACCTTCATCCACTTGTAACCTGTCATTTATGGTTGCTATACCTGACCCAAACCTGAGCCTAGTATGATGAGAGCAAGCCCATTTGATAATGTGACAAGCTTATGTTGTCGTGTGCAAGTCTTTTGCTTCTAAGGTTTGGTCATCTCTCTTGTTTTGCAACTGTTCTGCAAACTAAAGTTGTTGATTATATTTGTATGTCGATATCTATGTTTGTGCTTATGTATGTTATATTTTGTGTTGTTTACAAGGGTCTCCATCAATTCAAATCAAATCGTGCTTGTCGTGCCTTTGGAATCGCTCTTGTGTGTGTTGTTTGTCTCTAGCTTCGTAAAAGGTGAGTCTTTCTCACTCTGACATTTATACTTATGAAATAGTGAATTGATGACAAGTGTTTAGTAATATAAAATGTTATGCAAGTTAATGATGATCATATGATATGCTATGCCATGTTATTATCATGTTAAAACTGTTAATTATCACCTGACATCTGATATATGACATTATATTGTGACACTGACATTGTTTATATTGTTTATGCATATATTCACACTGCAAGTTCCCTGTTAGAATAGAATCACTATGGGTTGAAATGATACATACCTAAACGGACTTTAGATTAGGGAAAAATCGTTATGGGCTGAAATGATAGGCCTGAGCGATTTTTATTGTATTTTATTTGACTTGGGATTGCGGGTTTGAAATGATAGAACCCGGGAAAAATCGTCATAGCATTTTCAAAATGTTGTAGTCTTTTGACAGCATTTTAAATGCTATTGTTTTGAATCTAACAATGTTTGAAATAACTAAATATCTATTACGACATTTTATAAATGCCGTTATTCTTGAACTAAACCATTTTTGGAAGCTATAAGCTACGATAGCACTTTATAAATGCTGTCGTTGCTATAATTGGACAATCTTTGAAATGTTATAGTTTTAACACTGTTTGAGTTATATTTTAAAGTGTTAAATGATTTAAATTTTGGAAATTGATTAATTGTGAAATTTAAGAAGTTTTGAATATATTTTAATATTTAATTTTTAATTTTTAAGGAATTTAAATTTGGATTTGAATTTGAATTTAAATAGGGTTTACTTGGTTATGTGTTAAATGGAATGAAATGTAATGAGATAAATGAATTTTTGAATGGAATTTTTAATATATTTTGTAATGATACTTGAAATAACAAATGAATGATTTATTTGATTTAAAATGATATCTAATTTTTAGTATTTGAATTTGAATTCAAATAATGATTTGATAATAAGGTTTGGAAATGATTTGATCTTTATTTGATAAAGAATATGAATTGGAATGATATGTACTTTTGATTAATGAATATTTGAATTTTTTATTGGTATGAAAGGATATTTAGTTTAATTGTAAATTGAGTTTATTTAAATAATATTGGATTTATGAAATGAATATTTCAAAACTAAGTAATAATGAAACTAGATTTGAGATATATGAAATTATAAAATTTAGTTTTTGAAATGCGGGATATTAAAGCTTTGAAATATATTAAAAAAATTGAATAGTTTAATTTGTGGATCAAATCCATGGTTGAAATTGATATGATTTGAAATGGTTATTGGGAAATTTAATTGAAACTGATGGTTTGAATTGAATTAAGTTGGAAATTGAAAATTTGGTATCAATTGAATGAATTGTAAAATGTAAAGAATTAAATGAATATCCCATGATTTCAAATGTATGATTTTGAAATGTTATGATTTTCAAAGTGTAATTGTTTCAAGTATTTTGGTTTCGAAAGAGTTATACTTTGAAAATATTATGATTTTGAAATGAATATTTGTTTGAAATGTTTTTGGTTTTGAAGTATAAACTATTTTGATTGAATAAATAGTTTTGAAATAAAAATGGTTTTGGTTTCGAAGTATAAACTATTTTGAAAGAAATATAGTTTGAAATGAAATGATTTGATCTTTTTAAACTATAAACTATTTTGAAATCACCACGGCGTTATAATAACGTTTGGTTGTTAAAGAGACCGGGATCGGAAGTTGTCATACTCTCTGCCAACTCCGAAAACCACTTTAACAGCCGTGTACGCGGTGGAGATTCCAGAATGAAGTAGGATGGTGGCGACGTTCTTGAGGTATATTACATGGACCCAACTCCCGTGAGTTGGCATAAGGTGGCTAAAACAGGAGCGATCTCGGGCCAAGTGAGGTCATTCCTCGTATCGGACACATTCCTTCGATACTATACTCTTACTGGTGATTGATTAGATGGCCATCCTCCGATTTTGATATGGGAGTGTGTTCCGAGGTGGGCGTATGTGGCTGCTGCGTTACCACCAGCCCGTGTGCGTAATTGGTATATCTACCCTGGCATTGCCTTGTGTGCCGTGTCACCTACCATACCGAGCCTTTACTATGAGTTTGTTTTTCTCCCGTAGCCCGTGTGGTATCCTCTGACAGTCACCCGGAGTGGAGATGGCATGATATGGATGGACTACTGGGACTATTATGTGTGAAGGGTGATATGGGTAGCCCGGAACGCTATTTAAAGTATGTTTATTTTACTGTAGACATTATTATAATAGCGCAATATTACTACATAGTAAATAGTTTAACGGATCCTTAAAGGATGGGCGATCCCAAGCATTCTTTAAGTTACTGATGCATTTTTGTTACTGTTCACTTGAGTTGATTTACAGTTCATAAGTATTTATGTCCTGACTCGAGTGTTTTATGTTTTGCTTTACGCTCGAGTCAGATTGAGTGAGTTAGCATTCAAGATTCACCTTTGGAGCTGGAGCTTTCCTTGAAGATCTAGCCATCTATTTTGCTTTTTGTATCCAGTGATTTCAGTGATGTATTCTGATTTATACCTGATGTATCTTGTTACTCTTCTGTTCTACCTTGTTTAACTCTGATGTATCTTATTTTTATATAGTAGCTTCATGAACTACTATTTCTTTTATTTTCGCTGCATTATTATTTACTCTGTGTCTGTGATCTGTGACTATGTATTTACTGTATATTCTGAGATTTGCCAAATTTTATTTACAACGCGGTATTTTGAGCAATTCAAGTCCGACATGTGCGGATGCGAATGGTTGAAAATATCGGGTCGTTACATTTATGGAGGGAATTCTGTAACAAACCGTATATTCTACGGTTTTGTATTTAAATATTTTTTTAAATATAGCATCGTTAGCTGAATTTAAAGTCCAAAATATGACTTTTTGTAAACAGTCGAATAAGGACTCAAGACCACTTCCATTGACTTCAAAATGGCATTTACAACCTTTTTGAGCATAAACATCGATATGTTTGGAGTTGATTAGGATTTTGGAATTTTGTTTGGGTTTTGGGTTGTGTTTTAGCCTACTAACCCAATAAGAGAACCCAACCCCCTTACCATATACATCCCACTCCACTCCTCTCCTCTTCATTCATTTCATTTCTAAATTTCCTAACACTCTCAAGCCCTAAACGAGAAAATGGGGGAAAAGAGGGGAAATCAAAATTCCTAAGCCATATATTCTTAGGTGATTCAAATTCAAGTTCTTGAAATCAAAGAGAAGCTTAGGTAAGCATCCTCTTCATCTTCTCCATCTCAATCTCTCTTCAATTTTCAGAAATTCCTATAACCTAACTTAGGAAATTCATTTAATATGATGATAGATTGAAGATTCTAGAGGTGTTATTGAAGAGAAATCGATCTTAGCTTGTTTCAGAGCTTCTCATTTCTGTATTTGAGTTTAAAGGTGAGTTTTTGGGCTCATACCTACATCTATAGTCTTCATTGTTGTTAGGTATGAATATCTAACATCTATTTCATGTCCATTTGCTTTTGAATTGAATTAGTTTGGCGAGTTTTCCAATTTTTGGTATTTTGAAGTCAAAATCCATGAAAATCCTAATATGGATGTTTGGACATGTTGTTCTGAGTGTATTAATGAGTCTATAGGGTTGGGCTGTCGCTTTGCATAAATCCCCAGCCATCATCACTCATTCGATCGCTTTCGATATGATTTGGCCATCATTGGCTTAGGTTAAATATTGCTCTGAGCTTTAGCTCAAACACCTGGTGAAATGCTCAGACGTTTGAAGCTATGGAGTAAAAATTCCAGACTTACAGCTCAGATGTCTTAGCGTACTTTCCAGAGTCTAGGCGATCTAGAAGAAAATTCCAGTCTTTCAGCTCAAATGTTTGAGATAACCACTAAACGTTTGGAGCTGTTAAATTCAGCTAATTTTCCTATTTTATGTGGGTTTCCATTTTCTATCGATTTTTTTGGTTGATCCGATTAGTTGTTATTACTTATTATCGACTTTGATGACTACTTTTCTGAATATCCATTTGATGGATTTGATATCGATTTTTATGGTTTTAATTCACGTCGTCGAATGTGGATTTTTGGTGATAGATTGATTTTACAATCATTTTTATGGTTTGTCACTTTAAAATACAAAGGTTTCTATACTAGTAGTAAATACTCAAACTCTTTCGCAAAAATGATTTCAACAATTACTTTTAATACAAAGCTCGCTTTTAAAACTGTTTTCAAATCTATTAGTATATACAAACCTTTACCTCATTCGTATGAGTAATCTAATTAAACGATTTAGCAAAACAAGTGGTATGAAATGCTTACATTTACTTCATCGGTTAATTTTTGGACTTGTTCGATTGAAATCTAGTGATAATCTTCGAGTGGAAATCTACAATTTGTTCGTAAATATTTAAGTTAAGCCAGTGGTTATGGGACATGAAGTCTAACTCATACATTTACTAGCTTAGTGTAATTTACACTTATTTTTGAGTGAAAGTCTACAATTTGTTCGTAAATATTTAAGTTAAGCCAGTGGTTATGGGACCTGAAGCCTAACTCAAATATTTACTAGCTTAGTGTAATTGACCCTTATTTTCGAGTGGAAGTCTATAATTTGTTCGTAAATATTTAAGTTAAGCCAATGGTTATGGGACATGAAGCCTAACTCATTTATTTACTAGCTTAGTGTAATTTACACTTTTATTAATCAATGATGATCATTTTTATGGGCTAGCGACCCATGGTCTTTCGACCGTTTTATGGAGTTCTGTGCATGAGGCGTATATTTTAGGGTGTGTCGATGTTTGGCTCATTCGTTCGCATGGGAGACTGTACCATGACAGAGTCTTTGCATGAGGCATATCTTTTAGGGTGCATCGATGTTCAGCTCATTTGATGGGTTAGCGATCCATGGGATAGCATCCCATTTATGATTCACGTGTTGTTGAGTTTACGTGCTCTCGTTTATGATAGGCCTTCCCCCTTTTGTGTTTTCTGGATTTTTAAATATTGATTTCTGGAATTTATGTTTCACCGGTTTTTGCGATTTGCAATGATATATTTTGTCAATATTTGAGTTTTAGTGAATAAGCTAAAGAATATGATATTATTTTTGGGTATTTGAGAAAACTTGAGATATTATATAATTTTCTTTGTTACCAAATATATACTTGTCATGGTATGGCATTATTGTTATCAATATATTTCTTTTCCTTTCTCATCTTATATGATATTTATAGCTAGACTGATCCATTTATTATTTTCCCTCTTAAATAATACTCGGGCCAGACCGTGGTGTTTCAGGTGCTTCCACTAGACTTCTTAGCATGGACTAGCTTCTGACTTTTGGCTAACTACTTTAGCTTAGTAGTTTTTGGTTTTATACATTCAAGACCGAGACTCCTTCATGTGTACACATCCTTTTGTCTAGCATTTATACCTATTCTTTTGGGACGTAGTGGATCTTGCATGACCACTACTTTGATGTACACTTCTTTGTGTTATATTCATATATGTTTCCGCCTCAGTAATATGAATATCTGTGACTGATTTGTGTTACGCTTATTTTATATTTGTTTTCGAAGACCACAAAGCCACTGTGTAGTAGCTTTGAGCTTATATTTGATATGTTAGACTTTCTCTTGAAATGAAATACATGTCATACTATCTGACATATGGGTACTCACACAAAGCAATTACACAGACGGTCGCTCTTCAACAGCCTTATTCTTCGTTCTAGTCGACGGCATCACCCCGTAGTGTCCTTGGCTAGTGTGAGTATAGAGGTAGGGCGTTAGAAATACATGTCATACTATCTGACATATGGGTACTCGCATAATGCAATTACATAGATTGTCGCTCCTCAACAGCCTAATTCTTCGTGCTAGTGGACGACATTACCCTATAGGGTCCTTCGTTAGTGTAAGTATAGAGGTGGGGCATAACACACCCAATCTTTGACGCCCCACTCCGAGAGCCTCGTTAACAAAGAGTATTATATAGATAATACTGTCAGCTAACGCGGACAATAGAGTATAATGGAAGCGACCATGTGTAATCTTACCTTAACTATTCACTAAACACGACGAAAAGCAGAATCACAAACAGTTTGACCTATTCAATAAATAGTTAAAGCAAAACTACAATGTCTATAGGATCTATCAGAATAGAATATGATAAACACAGAATAGAAACATGTATTAGATACATCAGGGTGTAGTATGTGATACAAAATCTTTGTATCATCGTGACTCTATTCCTTCTTCCTCTAAGGCTAGATAGTATTTGTGAATACGTCTAGGAATGCATTATATTCCGTAGTATTCCATATTGAACTATCTACCTTGTGATAATCTTGCTCTTATCTTAACTTTCAGCGTATGGCTGGAAGAGGCAGGGACGACGTTCAGATGTTGGGAAATCCAGTGGCTCAAATCCGGATGGCGTTGATATGTCTGCGATCGGTTTTTGGAGTTGTTTAGGAGCACTCAGCCTCCAGTTCCTGCTCGAGTGTCTCCACCTCGCAAGTCTGCCTTTGTACGTCAGTGTAGTGATTTTTCTCATCTTGGGGGAAAACCGTTAAAATGCTTCGAATCTGTTCTTGAAGTCCAAGCATGGTTTCGCACGTGCGAACGTATCTTTTCTCGTATGGATCTTTCTGACCATGATCGAGTTCTTGTGACTTCTAGCTTATTGCAAGAGCGTGCCCTTGATTGGTACGAGCTTCTGATAGCCGTAATTGATGAGTCTACTCTTTCTTGGACTCAGTTTCGGGAGCGATTCGAACTCAAGTTCGTTCCTGAATCTGAAAAAGTTTTATTGACCCGTCGCTTCCTTGAGTTGAAGCAAGGGAAGTCTTCCGTTTCCGAGTATGTTGCAACATTCGAGTCCTTATCAAAATATGGTCTTAAATTCATTAGCACTTCTTATAAGAAGAATTTGAAGTTTGTCTCTTGTCTTAAGAAATATCTTAAGAAGTCCTTATTGCTCCAACTTAAGCTTTCTTTTGAAGAATTGGTTGATTCGGCACTTCATCTCGAAGCCATCGAGAAGGAGTGTGATAGTAGTGAGGATGTTGAGGTTTCCAAGAACCCCAACAAGAAGCAATTTCCATTTCAGAAAAAGTCTTTTCCTTCTAAGAAGAAGAAGACTGGCGGTGCTAATCCTCAGACTCAGTCTGCTGGAACACCTTCCATCCGAAAGTGTTTCAATTGTGGCTCTCCCGACCACATAATTCGAGCTTGTCCAAAGCCTCTCTTCTGTCGCTATTGCAAGAAGGAAGGTCATCATGTTTCCTCTTGTCCTACTATTCCAGGTGGTGCCAAGCCTGGCAAGCTCAATGTTGCTAATGCTTCTGGAGGTCCCTCTCAGTCCAAAGGTATGTCTCCATCTATTTTAGAGGGTTCTCTTCTATTTCATGGCCATAGTATACGAGTTTTTTTGATACGGGTGCTTCACATTCTTTCGTATCGACGAAGCTTGTTAATGACTTATCTTTGGATGTTTCTTGTATGGTGACTTCTTTAAGGATTGCGAATCCTATTGGGGGATCCGCGAATCCTTAACTTGATTTGTGATGATATTGAGATTGTTTTATGTGGCTTTTCTTTCCGTGCGAATCTGCACGTTATTTCTTATTTGGGATTTGATATGATTTTGGGTATGGATTGGCTAGTGAGATACGATGCCAGGATTATTTGTTTCGAGCGAATTTTATATCTTTTCCATCCTGATTCGCCTTCTCAGCTATCTCTTGTTCTTCTGGATGTGGAAAAATCCGAAATGGCTTTATATTCTCATGATAATAGGGATGGTGATGTTATATCTTGTATTCCTATTGCTTGTGACTTTTCTGATGTTTTTGAACCTGTTTCGGGTTTGCCACCCAAGCGGGCAATTGAGTTCCGCATTGATCTCATTCCAGGCACGCGGCCAGTTAGTCGTCCTCCCACGAGGATGTCTACAAAGGAAAATGAGGAACTCAAGAAGCAGCGTTTTGAGCTTGAGTCCAAGTAGTTGATTCAGTTTAGCTTTTCGCCGTGGGGTGCCATGGTCGTCTTCGTGAAGAAGTCGGATGGAACTCTTAGGCTTTGCATTGATTATCGCAGGCTTAACGAGTTAACCATTAGAAATAGGTATCCTTTGCCTAGGATCGATGATATGTTCGATCTATTGAGTGGTTCTAAGGTCTTTTCTCAGCTTGACCTTGCCACGGGTTTTCATCAATTACGAGTCACGGAGGATAGTATACCTCTTACAGCTTTCCGCACTCGTTATGGTTCTTTTGAGTGGCTCGTTATGCCGTTCGGTTTGACGAACGCTCCTGCTTTCTTTGTCGATCTTATGAATCGGGTATTCCGAGAATATCTCGATAAGTTCGTCCTTATGTTCATCGACGACATTCTTGTCTACTCTAAGTCTGAAGCTGAGCATGCTAATAACTTGAGGATTGTCTTGAGTACTCTCCGTCACCATTAGCTTAAAGCCAAATTCTCCAAGTGCCATTTTTGGGAGAATATGGTTAAGTTCTTAGGCCACGTTGTGTCTTCCGATGGTGTTTCTGTCGATCCCTCGAAGATAGAAGCTATTCAAAATTCGAAAAGGCCTAAGAATGTTCATGAGATTCGTAGTTTCCTTGGATTAGCGGGTTATTACCGTTGGTTCATTAAGGATTTTTCCCGGGTTGTGCTTCCTCTCACCAGCCTTACTCGGAAAGGCGTTCGTTTTATTTGGTCCGACAAGTGTGAAGCTTCCGTTTTGACATTAAAGGAACTTCTCACCAATGCTCCTATTCTTGTGGTTCCCGAAGGGAATCATGATCTTGTTGTCTACACCGATGCTTGTGGTAGTGGTCTCGGTGCTGTGCTTATGCAGAAGGATCGGGTAGTTGCTTATGCTTCTAGGCAGCTGCGTCCGAATGAAGTTCGCTATGCCACTCATGATCTTGAGTTAGCCGCCATTGTCTTCGCCTTGAAGATTTAGCGACACTATTTATTAGGCGAGCGCTTCATTCTCTATACTGATCATAAATCCTTGAAGTATTTGTTCACTCAAAAGGAACTCAATATGAGGCAACAGCATTTGCTCGAGTTTCTTGCCTCACATGACTTTGATATCCACTATACCCCTGGTAAGGGTAATCGTGTTGCTGATGCGCTTAGCCGCAAACATTTGGCTGTAGTTTCTATGATGCTTGCCGAATAGGATGTTCTTAAGACTCTATCTTTTTGTGAAATTCATGATCGAGGTTCATCTTCTGATTCTCCTATTCTATTATTTAGTTTGGGAGCTCGACCTATTTTATTGGATCGTATTGTCGATGCTCGACGGCATGATCCAGAGTTGTCGCGTCTTATTCAGCTTTGTGAGTCTAAATCTCGTGATAAGGCATTGCAAGATTTTAGCATTGATTCTCATGGGTGTCTTCGTAGAAGAACCGTCTTTTTGTGCCTTCTGATTTTGCGCTTAGGCATGACATTCTTGATGATTGTCACCGTTCTAAGTAATCTATTCATCCCGGAAGTAGCAAGATGTATGCCGATATGAGTCGCCTTTATTATTGGGAAGGCATGAAGCACGAGGTAGCGAGTTATATGAGTAATTGCATAACTTGTCAACGTATTAAGGCCGAACATCAGCGTCCTTCTGATCTTCTTCAGCCTCTTGAGATTCCATTATGGAAGTGGGATCAGATTTCTTTGGATTTCATTGACGGCCTACCTCATTCGAGATCGGGCCATTCTAGCATTTGGGTTATTGTTGATCGCCTCACCAATTCTGCTCACTTTGTTCCTATTAAGTCAAATAGGACTGCTTCGCATTTGGCTAAGTTATATGTCAAGGAAATCGTGAGACTTCATGGTGTTCCTTGTTATATTGTGAGTGACCGTGATCCCTTATTCACGAGTCATTTTTGGAAGAGTCTTCAGCAAGCTTTGGGAACAAAGCTTAGTTTTAGCACAGCTTGTCATCCGCAGTCTGATGGACAGACTGAACGGGTGAATCGTATCTTGGAAGATCTTCTCCGTATTTGTATCTTTGATTTCGATGGTAGTTGGGACAATCACCTACATCTTATAGAGTTCTCCTACAACAATAGTTTTCAGTCCAGTATCGGTATGGCTCCTTTCGAGGCCTTGTACGGAAGGCCATGTCGATCGCCTTCTTGTTGGTTGGAATCTGGGGAGAAGCTTGTTCTTGGCCCAGATTTTGTTCATAATTCTTCCGAGAAGATTGATCTTATCCGGTTGAGAATGAAAGAGGCACAAAGCCTCCAGAAATCCCACGCAGACAACCATAGGAAGCCTCTCGAGTTCTCGATTGGTGATCTTGTTTTTATTCATGTTTCTCCTTTGAAGGGGGTTATGCATTTCAGTACGACTGGGAAATTGGCTCCTCGCTATATAGGACCATTTTCTATTACTGAACGTATTGGCCCTGTGGCTTATAGAGTTTCACTTCCTGCTCATTTATCTGGCATTCATGACGTGTTTCACATCTCGCAACTTCGGAAGTGTCTTCAAGAGTCGGATTCTATTATTGCTTCTCCTGATTTGCAGGAGCTTGAGATCTCACCGGACTTATCTATTGTACAGCAGCCTATTCGCGTACTTGACACGGAGGTGCGACACCTTCGAAATAAGGACGTGTCGTTCGTTAAAGTTCAATGGTCCGCTAATCCCAATGACTGTAATTGGCAAACCAGAGAGTTTATTGAGCGATCTTATCCGGGTTTTCAATCCTTGCTTGGAAACGGTGAGTATGTCTTTTCATCTCAAGCTTATTTCCTTTTCTTTTGATGGTTGTATGTATGTAGTTGTTACAAAAATTGTCTCTAGGAATTGCGAGGACGCAATTTTGTAAGGAGGGGAGATCTGTAACAACCCGCATATTTAACGATTATATATTTAAATGTTTGATTTAAATATAGCGTCCTTAGTCGGATTTAGGACCGAAATGTTACTTTTTGCAAACGGCCGAATTGGAGCTCGAAACCACTTCCATTGAGTCTGAAATGGCGTTTGCAATCCTTTTAAGTATAAGTTTTGATATGTTTGGGGTAAGTTCAAATTTGCTACGTTTTCTAGTTGGGTTTTGGGTTTGGGTTCAGCCCATTAGCTAACTAAACCCCCTAACTCAGCCCTCTCCTCTCCATTCTCTCATTCTCACTTCTAAAACTCCATCTAAAACTGAAAATGGTGGAAGGGAAGAGGAAATAGAAATTGCAAGCCCTAGTTTACTATGCAAACTTGAATTCTTACTCCAAAATCAAAGAGAAGCTATTGGTAAGCCTCCTCTTCATCTTCTCCAACTCTTTTCCTCTTCAATTTCAGAAAGTTTCCTAAACCTAACTTAGGAAATACTTGTTTTGATCTTAGATTGAAGCTTGTTGAGTTGAAGTAGAGATTGGTTGATCTTCTCCTTGTAATTGAGCTCCTTCTTCTTTGTTTTTGGGTTAAAGGTGAGTTTTGAACTCACATCTACTCCTCTTGATATCATTGATGTTGGGTATAAATTCCTAACAATTATCTATGTGCAATTGCTTTTGATTCGGATGGGTTTTGTGTGCATTGCAATTTTTGGTGTTTTGGAAGTCTAAAACTCTAAAAATCATAGCTTTATATTGGGTCATGTTTTTGGTGATAAATCGAAGAGCTTATATGGCCGGGTAGTCGATTGGCGTAAACCCTTAGCGCCGTTGCTCGTCAGGTTGCAAATTAAGAGAGTTTGCACTTCATTTGTTATAGGATAGGAAATGTAGGAAATTGGGTTCATTCGACTGAATCCTCTGTTCAGTCGACTGAGCTGAAGCCCGAAATTTTCTGGACAGTATTCAGTCGACTGTACAGGGATTTCAGTCGACTGGCCTGCTCCTGTTTTCCTGTTTTGCCTATTTATGCTCATTTTGATTGATTTTTCGAATTTTATCGATTCATGTTGGTTCTTGGTGGTTGCTATTGCCTCTTTTATTTTTATAACTTATCCTTGACTTCATTCGCGGGTTTTTATAAATAATCCCTCTAAATAGTGTTAAAAGCTCCCTTCTCTAATTTATAAATCTCTATTTAAAACACACAATTTCTCACTCCGAGCGAAGTGGGAGGAGAATTAAATGATTAGATAAAACACGTGCTACGAACACGTGCGTTTATCTTTTCAGTTAATTCCCAATCTATTCGTTTTGACCTTTGGTCTGGTTTACCGATGATATGAGGTAAACTTTGTACTGCTTTGAGTGTGAAATTGACTGATGGATAGTAAACCGTTTAGTGCGAATGAGTGGTTATTGGACTCGCGTTAACACTTTTCAGGTTCCTCTTCAAGAGTTGCGATACATTCCGCCAGTTAGTGGTGTCCAGTACTGGGCCTTTGGACCTTCACCACTACGGTTTGTTGCCTTCGAGTATGTTGCCTTCAGGTTTGTACCTTCGGGTTTGTGCCTTTGGGTTTGTTGCCCTATAGTATCGCTTTTGGTGTTGGTCTTTATGAGCCGCACGTGTGATATTTAGGTTTAGAGCCTTCGGGCTTATGGATCCTTGTCTATACAGTACTGAGCTCGAGCAAATCTTTTATTTCTTATTATGTATATTCCTTAGGTATCACCCTTCGGTGTTGGTCTTTTTGAGCCGCATGATATATAGCGATTACCTTGTGGAACTTGTGTACCTTTATTGGTATTTGTTATTTGCCTTTATGGCTTGATTTGGGATATTTGTATCCTTTGTTTATTGAGATGCCGATGATATGAGGCTTGCTTTATTATATTCATCTTTTATTAGATGATTGTGTTATCTCCTTTAGAGATAATGGTTAAACTGTGTGATTTTGCAGGATTATTGTTATTCAGTTTATCTAACTGATTTGTTTATCTAGATTGACCCGTGTATTTTATACTCGGGTCAGACCGAGATGTTTCAGGTTAGGTACTTTGGACTTAGCCTATTTTTCTTCCACATGGACTATTCGCTAACTTCTTCTTGTTATAGCTTTTTGTAGTCCTTATCTGTTGTAGCTCTGATATGTATTCTTTTGATTCGCCTGTATATTGTGGTTTGCTACACCACTTGACAAGTATTATTTTGTATACTCTGTTATGTAACTGTGTATGTGTATATTATGATCCACTGTTCTATGATGTATATTACATTTGAGTTGTTATATTCTGTTCTGATAGATCCTATAGCCATTGTAGTTTTTTTTAACTATTTATTGAATAGGTCGAACTGTTTATGATTCTGCTTTTCGACATGTTTAGTGAATAGTTAAGGTAAGATTACACATGGTCGCTTCCATTATACTCTATTGTCCGTGTTAGCCGACAGTATTATCTATATAATACTCTTTGTTAACGAGGCTCTCGGTGTGGGGCGTCACACAATCAAATCACAAAAGAAATAGAATGGTATCGAAGAGTTATGCCCGATCGGAGGAATGACCTCACTTGGCCCAGTATAGCTCCTGTTTTAGCCACATCAAGCTGACTCACGGGAGTCAGGGCTACGTAAATACTATATAGAATCGTCGCCAAACCATCCTATTTTATTCTGGAATCTTCGCCACGTATACAGTTGTTAAGTGGTTTTTCAGTATTGGCAGAGAGTACGACAATATCCGATCATGGTCTCTTTAACAACCAAACGCTTATTTCACACCGTAGTCATTTGATTTCAAATAGTTCATACTTTAAAATCAAAATATCATATTCATTTCAAAACCATATCAATTCGATATCATTATTCACTTTAAACAATATTCAATATTCATTTCCAGAATCGTAGCACTTTAAAATTTATAACATTTTCGAAATCATAACACTTTGAAATCATAACACTTTAAAATCATAACTCTTTCCACCTAAACAGTTTATATGTTGAAAGTAGTATATATATATTAAAATACTTTATAAATTAAAATAGCTTTTATATATAATAAAATAGTTTATATAATAAAATTAGTTTCCTTCGATTTCACAAATCGATTCAAATTAGCTTAGATTCCAAAATTCAATTTAAATCGGTCCTTTCTCACACTTTCAATTTAAAAGGTTAAAGTTCAATTCAAATTCTCAATAAACCATTTCAATTTTTTATCGATTTCAAATCCAGGTTTGAATTGTCATTTCAATTCCATCAAGATTCAAGGTTTAAATATTCAAACAATCTCAATATAAGTTTCATTTATATTTCAACATTTGACTTCAATTTATTTCAAATTAGAAAAAATTCACTCAATCATTTTAATAATAATTTTTTGAATCCCAATTTATAAATTAATCAATATTAAATGTTTGATCTCAATTTTTTTTTAAAATTAAGATTATTTATTTCATCACCTTTTTATCAAATCAAGTTATAAATCATATTTTTCAAAATCTCAAAATCAACAAGTCAAATAAATTCTTATTTAAATTCAATTATTAACTAATTTAAATTTCAAGTCAACATTAGTTTATCTTCCTAACCTTTGTTATTAAAGTCATAAAAATATATATTTTATTTTTAGAATATTACTATAAATTTAAATAATTACTTAAACCTATTTTATTAAATTAAATCTTATTATTAAATTTAATTTGTATTAAATCTATTTTTATATATTTTAAAATAGTAAAACTATAAGAAAAATCTTAAAATTTTTAATTTCAAAACTAACTTATAAGTTTAAAATTTCCAAAACATAAAATTTGAAAAAATCAAAAATTTAGAAAATAACATTTATATGTCATATTTTAAAATCAACGTTATTAAAACTATATATATATCCTTTTCAGAACTTTGGAAATCATTTTCAAAATAGACCAATGGTGTTCGTATATAATTTTCAATCCTATGGTCATGTGATGCGGATATTTCTCATTTCAGTCCGTAATTTAAATATTTACGGGTATATATCATTTCAACCCGCAATCCCAAGATTTAGAATCATGAAAATCGCTTGGGTTTACATTTCTACCCATAACAATTTTTCCTCTATTCTATAATATCGTTCGAGTATGTATCGTTTCAACCTATAGGGAATTCTAAATTAACAGGGAACTTGTAGAGTGAGAACCATTATGATAAAATATAACAAATAGCAATAGGCATATATCATCAATAACAAATAAAATATAATATAAATAACAGATCATGGTGTCAGATTTCACAGGTGAGTAATTACAGATAATGACATATAAATAATTAACAATTCAAATTAGCAGCATATTTCAATTGTTATTTCAAATGAAATCAAATCTTAAAAAAAATATAAGAATGTTAATCGTGACTGATCGCTCACCTTTCGAGGCTAGAGAACGAAGAGAATGGGAACAGTGACACAGACACACACACACGGATACAGACATGAGCAAATCAAAAGATGTTGCGACCAAATAGGACATCGACGAGACAAGAGCAAGGCACAATGAACTAGATTTGATGAAGATCAATGGTATAGGTGATCTTATATATACATATACATATATATAGCTATATGTAACTATATATATAAAATCATATTCTAAATTCAAACACATATTAAATTAAATATATATGTATATCAAAAATCATTTTTTTAAATTAAAACATATATATAAAAAATCAAACATATATACATAATATATTTTGAAATAAATATTTATCTATACACACAAACATACCACATTCGAAAGTCAAAATCCATGTAAACTTATATAAATATTTGTATAAACTAATACATATAGTTAATATATAAACAGATATATAAACTTACATATTTTTTTTTGAAAAGCAAAGAGCTATAAGCTCATATTATTGACTAATATCAAATTACAACTCACACTTACAATCCAAAGAACAACACTAATACAACACATACACTACAGGCACTGAAACACAATACAACACAACCTACAGGCACTGAAACAAAAGAAAAACACATACACCACAATACCCACTTTGTCAATAATAACTATAGAACTGACAACCAATTACCACCACCTTATTCATAAACATGATTATAAAGTTTGAAGGAAAAACTCTGAACCAACAAACAGTTACAACATCAACCTGAAGACAGACTTCAATATTATCACATGCCGGGAAACGAGCAATCATCAAACTTCCACCTGAAACAGAGGTTTTAAAATGGAATTCAGGGAGTAGGCATTTCATCAGTAACAACTTGATTTTATTTCATAAAGAATACTGCCATGTATCAAGTTATAGAGTTGAGAAGCATTTTTAACATCAATTCCAAAAACTCTATTATTTCTCTCAGACCACACTGCATGTATCAACTTCTTGAGCAACTTTAGGAACATTGTCATTCATACAACATATATCTAACCTATAATATATTACTAACTTTAGATACAACATACATAAATCATACTCATATATATACTTATACATTATATAACAAACACTGTCATTCATACATATATAACATCATATTATAACTTATAAAATTAACATATAATATGATTCATATGAACTATATAGTGCCAGGATACAACTTATATTTCAAATTCTAACATATTTTAAAATTTATATAAACTAACTTAAAATAAAACTAACATATATACATATACATCTTATACATAAGATGCTGTCAGAGGAAAAATTCTGGAAACAAATACATTTTAAAATTTAGAATGAAACCAATACATTAAAAAGTATGTATATATAATATATATATATATATATATATATATAATATAGAGTAACACACATAATGCCTACCTACTGATGCAGCAAGGCCTATGGAAGTTTTACGACTTAGCAGGAGGAAGGGGAACGTTTCAGCAAGGAGAGATCTGGAGACAGAGGAAGGACACGAGTCACGACTCAATGGGAGTTTCAATAACTCAGAATTGATGAGTCGTATACGACCTAATTGCAAGGCTAAGAGTCGTACACGACTCATCAGGAAGCAAAAAGGAATAATAGTAATGGGAGGCCATAAGGCGGGAACGAGTTACGACATAGATGAGTCGTCCAGAGTTGACTCGCGTGAAGGGTTGTGTCGCAGGGGACTTGGAAGCTTGAGTCGTAGGAAGGATGCTGAGTCGCTGAAGCTATGAGTCGTGAGTCGTATCTTATTGTGTCGCGTATTATGTCTGATGTGTTGTAACAGTGAGTCGTTTGTGTCATAAGTCGTGACCTTGTTGCATCGCATGCTGCGTTGAGTCGTGTACTGTTGGCATGCAGTGTAATTGTTTGAGTCGCCTGATTTGAGTCGTATATGTCTGTAATATGTTAAGTCGTTTGAGGTTGAGTCTGTATGGAGGATGAGTCGTATATTGATGAGTCGTGCTGTGTTGTGAAGTCAGTAATGACTCATGATGAGTCGTGAGTCGTGTGCTCTTAGTTATGAGTCGTGAGTCGTTGGACATGAGTCGGCCACGACTTAAGGGACCGTGTTGCGGAATCCTATAAATAGGTGTGTGTGTTGTACATTTGGGGTTTTGATTTTTGAATAAAATTCTCTTTGTTAGCTTTGTGCTTTCATATAAATTGGTAGTTGAGTGTAATCTCCTATCTCCTCTTTCGGTTAATCGAGTGCGCTCGATTCAACGATCGTAGAAGCCGATTCACGGAATCTAGTGCGCTAGATCAACGTGCGAAGAATCGTAGATCTTTGAACACGGTATAGTGCGCTATCAACGTGTTTGAGATAGCTAGAGTTCGGTATCTTTGGATCAACGAACTTGGGCATTTTGGTATCTTCAACTCACCGATTGCTACATTTCACCGATTTAAGTTTGTTTCGATTAATCCGCTGCGCCATTATTTGGTATCGGAGCCATACTTAGCCAATCATAGCTAAGTTGATTCTTGGAGCCAAGTTTTTGAAGTTTGAAGTTTGAAGTTGTTCATCGTGTTCATATTGAAGTTGCATCAAGTTTGGAGTGTTTGATCCATTTCATTTTGGATCGAGGAGTTGGAAATTGTTTAGATCTATCTTGTGGAAGTTTTGCGTGCCAAGGGTTGAAGTGTAGAACCTTGCCGAACTGAGTCTTTGCCGACTTAGTGGTGAACCGAGATAAGTTGATGCAAGCTAGTGGTGATAAGCCGTGAAGTGTCATAGCCGAGACATTGTTGAGCCGTGACTTGTTGATTGTTGAATTGTGTTGAAAGTTTTGAAGTCTTGCGATTGAATTGTGAAGTTTTGTGAAGTTTTCAATCATGCCACCAAGGAGAGCTAATCGTCATCAAAACGTTGAAGCTTTGTATCGTCGAGAAGAAGCCGAGCTTATGGAACAACGTATTAATGAAAAGTTTGATGAAGGCATTGGTAAATTGGAGAAATTGATGAATGATTTGAATCAAAGGAGGAGATCACCAAACTCGAACCATGGAGGAAACCGAGTTCCGCCATCGGTTACGGAAGCGAGGAGGGTATCGCCACATTCTTGTAGAGATAGAAGAGAAACATCAATTTCATCACGAAGAGATCATCATGACTGTGCACATGAAGAGAGAAGAAGTCAACGTGAATTTGACCATGAAGCATATAGGGAAGAAGAGAGACATAGTCAAAGAAGCATGCATGAGCGAAGGGATGATAATGGTCGAGATCGATGTAGGCGTACTTTTGATTTTGTTGAAGAAGGTGATAGAGCTAGTGTTCATTATCGAGATCGAGACCAAGTTCGAAATTCTTATCGGGATGTTGAAGATGATCGTCGATGGGAATCGGGTATGAAGATGGAGATTCCGGAATTTAAAGGAGGAATGGTTGCTGAGGAGTTCTTAGATTGGGTTTCAAATGTTGAAGAGACCTTTGATTTCAAGGAGGTTCCTGAGCATAGAAGGGTGAAGTTGGTTGCTACTAGGTTGAGGGGGAGAGCTTTGGCGTGGTGGCAGCAAACTAAACTAACCAGGGAGAGAATGGGGAAGTCAAAGATAGAATCATGGGATAAGATGAAAAAGTTGATGAGATCTACTTTCTTACCTTACAACTATCAATCACTTATGTACCAGAGGTTGCAGAATCTGAGGCAAGGGACAAAGTCTGTTAGTGATTATGCTGATGAATTTTACCAACTCATTGCCAGGAATGATATTATGGAAACAGAAGAACAACTAACTGCTAGATTCATTGGGGGATTGAGAATGCAGATCCAGGATATGGTTAATATGTTTGATCCTAGATCAGTTGCAGAGGCACATCAGAAAGCGTTGGCTTGGGAGAAACAAGGAAGGCGTGGAGGTGGTGTATTTACTAATTCCAATAATCAAGCTAGGGGTGTTGGTGGAAGTTCTAATGTTCCTAAACCTGTTATCAAGCCAGTGGTGAAGGAGACTGAGAAGGCAAAGGCTAGCAGTGTTTTCAAATGTTACAATTGTCAGGAGTTGGGTCACAAAAGTAATGAATGTCCGAAGCCGAAGAAGAGAACCATGGTTGCAGAAGTTGAGGAGGAGGATGGTGAGGAGGCAGAATGTTCAAATACACCTTATGTTGAGGAGGAAGAAGAATTGTTTGGAGATGAAGGTTGTAATCTTATGATGAGGAGGTCATGTCTTACACCAAAGCAAGAGGAGGATTGTAGTTGGTTGAGAAGCAATATTTTTCAGTCGACATGCACTATTCTGGGAAAAGTTTGCAAGTTCGTTATTGATGCAGGAAGTTGTGACAATATTATTTCTACAGAAGCAGTGAGAAAGTTGAACTTGAAGACCGAGAAGCATCCTAAACCGTACAAACTAGCATGGTTAAGGAAGGGTGGTGAAGTGAAGGTGTGTCGAAGGGCTTGTGTTAATTTTTCTATTGGGAAGAAGTACAAAGATGAAATTTGGTGTGATGTCGTAGATATGGATGTTTGTCACTTGTTATTGGGCAGGCCATGGCAGTTTGATAGAGCAGTTCAACATGACGGTCGAGCCAATAGTTACAGTTTCATGTTCGAGGGTACTAAAATCACTTTGGTTCCCAAGAAACAGCAACAGAAGGAGAGCAAGCTAGAAGAGATTGAAGAATTGAAAACTCTGTTGACTTTGAAAGAGTTTGTCAAGGAAGTTGAAGAGGAGCCTGAAGTATTTTTGTTGATTGGGAGAGAGAGTAGTGAAGAAGTTGAAATTCCAGAAGCAACAAAGCCAATTTTGAAGGAATTTGAAGATGTCTTTCCAGAGGAGTTGCCTAAGGAGTTACCGCCACTTAGAGACATTCAACATCAAATTGATCTTGTTCCGGGAGCAGTGTTACCACATCGACCACATTACCGAATGAGTCCGAAGGAACATGAGGAGTTACGAAGGCAGGTGGAAGAGTTGTTGGAACAGGGGCGTGTTCAGGAAAGCTTGAGTCCTTGTGCAGTGCCAGCATTGTTGGTGCCAAAGAAGGATGGAACATGGAGGATGTGCACAGATAGTAGAGCTTTGAATAAGATCACTGTTCGTTACAGATTTCCTATGCCGAGGTTGGATGATTTGTTGGATCAGTTGAGTGGGGCAACTATATTTTCGAAGATTGACTTGAAGAGTGGATATCATCAGATTCGAATCAGACCTGGAGACGAAGGGAAGACAGCTTTCAAGACGAGAGAAGGGTTATACGAATGGTTGGTTATGCCATTTGGTTTGTCAAATGCACCTAGTACATTCATGCGGGTGATGAATCAAATATTTAGACCATTCATTGGAAAGTTTGTTGTGGTTTACTTCGATGATATTCTGATTTACAGCAGAAGTATGGAGGAGCATGTTCTACACTTGAGGGAAGTGTTGCTTATTCTTCGTGAAGAACAATTTTATGCTGCTACAAAGAAGTGTGTGTTTATGACACATACTGTTTTATTTCTTGGTTATGTTGTTTCAGGAGAAGGTATTCAAGTTGACCAGAGTAAAGTTGAAGCAGTCAGGAATTGGCCACAGCCAAAGACAATTACGGAAGTGAGAAGTTTTCATGGGCTAGCATCATTCTACCGAAGATTCATTCCACACTTCAGTAGCGTGATGGCTCCGGTGACTGATTGCATGAAAGGGAAACAATTTGTATGGTCAGAGGAAGCGGGGGTTGCCTTTGAGAAAATCAAGGAATTGTTGACGTCTGCACCAATTCTTGTTCTACCTAATTTTCAGTTATTATTTGAATTGCATACTGATGCTTCGAAGGTTGGTATTGGAGGAGTTCTGAGTCAGAATGGGAAGCCAGTTGCTTATTTCAGCGAAAAATTGTCAGGGGCAAAGATGAGATACAGTACATATGACGTTGAATTCTATGCTGTTGTGCAAGTTGTTAAGCATTGGAGACATTATCTATTTTAGAAGGAATTTGTTCTTTACACTGATCATGAAGCTTTGAAACATTTACAAGGGCAGGAAAAAATTTCAGCGAGACATGCATCATGGATTGCTTATTTACAGCAGTTTACTTTTGTCGTTAAGCACAAATCAGGGGTGACAAATCGAGTAGCTGATGCTTTGAGCAGGAGGAGTCATTTATTAACGACAATGAAGGTTGAAGTGACAGGGTTTGAAATGTTGCCAGAGATGATTAAAGAAGATCCTTACTTTTTGAAATTTGTTGAGAAAGTTAAGGAGGGAAGTTCGGATGAATTTATGTTAGTTGATGGTTTTCTGTTTAAAGGAAATCGTTTGTGTATTCCCGACTGTAGCTTGAGATTGAAAATTGTCAAGGAGTTACACGAGGAAGGGCGTGTGGGCCGTGATCGTACTTTACAGTTGATTTCACAATCCTACTTTTGGCCGTCAATGAGAAAAGAGGTTGAAAGGTTCGTGGAGCGATGTCATATTTGCCAAGTTTCAAAGGGAACAGCAACGAATGCAGGGTTGTATATGCCATTACCAGTACCATCTAAGCCATGGGTTGATATTAGCATGGATTTCGTCTTGGGTTTGCCGAGAACTCAAAGGGGAAATGATTCGATATTTGTTGTGGTGGACAGGTTTTCGAAGATGGCACATTTTGTTGCTTGCAAAAAGACGGCGGATGCAGTTCGAGTAGCACAGTTATTTTTCAAGGAGATCTATCGACTTCATGGTTTACCAGAATCTATTGTTTCTGATCGAGATACTCGTTTTCTGAGTCACTTTTGGCTGAGTTTGTGGAAGATGGTGGGAACGAAACTGAAATTTAGTAGTGCTTATCATCCGCAAACTGATGGGCAGACAGAAGTTGTTAACAGGTCATTGGGGAATTTATTGCGATGTCTTGTACAGGATAATCTGAAGAGTTGGGACATGAAGTTATGCCAAGCTGAGTTTGCTCATAATCATGCCATGAATCGTAGCACAGGATTCAGTCCATTTCAGATTGTTTATTCAAATTTACCCAGGGGGCCGTTGGATTTGGCAGTAGTACCACAGTCGAAGGGAACAGTTAAACGAGCTGTTGATTTTGTTGATGAGCTGACCGAATGTCATAAAATCGTTCAGGAACGATTGGAGAAATCGAATGAGAAGTATAAGAAGTCTGCAGATCTGAAACGTCGAAATGTTGAATTTAAGGAAGGTGATTTGGTTTATGCGGTATTGACGAAGGATCGTTTTCCGGTTGGTGCATACAATAAATTGAAAGCACGGAAAATTGGTCCAGTCGAAGTTTTGAAGAAAATCAATGAAAATGCTTATCGATTAAAGTTACCAGATGATGTCTATACTTCTGATGTTTTTAATGTCAAGCATTTAATTCCGTATCATGGAAGTGAATTTGTTGTGGAAGAAGTTGCAAATTCGAGGACGAATTTTTCTCAACCAGGAGAGGATGATGCAGCAAGGCCTATGGAAGTTTTACGACTTAGCAGGAGGAAGGGGAACGTTTCAGCAAGGAGAGATCTGGAGACAGAGGAAGGACACGAGTCACAACTCAATGGGAGTTTCAATAACTCAGAATTGATGAGTCGTATACGACCTAATTGCAAGGCTAAGAGTCGTACACGACTCATCAGGAAGCAAAAAGGAATAATAGTAATGGGAGGCCATAAGGCGGGAACGAGTTACGACATAGATGAGTCGTCCAGAGTTGACTCGCGTGAAGGGTTGTGTCGCAGGGGACTTGGAAGCTTGAGTCGTAGGAAGGATGCTGAGTCGCTGAAGCTATGAGTCGTGAGTCGTATCTTATTGTGTCGCGTATTATGTCTGATGTGTTGTAACAGTGAGTCGTGTGTGTCATAAGTCGCGACCTTGTTGCGTCGCATGCTGCGTTGAGTCGTGTACTGTTGGCATGCAGTGTAATTGTTTGAGTCGCCTGATTTGAGTCGTATATGTCTGTAATATGTTAAGTCGTTTGAGGTTGAGTCTGTATGGAGGATGAGTCGTATATTGATGAGTCGTGCTGTGTTGTGAAGTCAGTAATGACTCATGATGAGTCGTGAGTCGTGTGCTCTTAGTTATGAGTCGTGAGTCGTTGGACATGAGTCGGCCACGACTTAAGGGACCGTGTTGCGGAATCCTATAAATAGTTGTGTGTGTTGTACATTTGGGGTTTTGATTTTTGAATAAAATTCTCTTTGTTAGCTTTGTGCTTTCATATAAATTGGTAGTTGAGTGTAATCTCCTATCTCCTCTTTCGGTTAATCGAGTGCGCTCGATTCAACGATCGTAGAAGCCGATTCACGGAATCTAGTGCGCTAGATCAACGTGCGAAGAATCGTAGATCTTTGAACACGGTATAGTGCGCTATCAACGTGTTTGAGATAGCTAGAGTTCGGTATCTTTGGATCAACGAACTTGGGCATTTTGGTATCTTCAACTCACCGATTGCTACATTTCACCGATTTAAGTTTGTTTCGATTAATCCGCTGCGCCACCTACACATCTACATATATAACTTGCATACTATATATACTAACATATCCTATAACTAATATTAATATAAACTATAAACCTATATATGTAAAATGACAAACTATTGCCTGCAACCATTATACTTACATTCACAAATCTAGAGCGATGAAATGAGATCTAGGAAATGAGGCAAAAGGTGGTGAGGGGAGGAGAAGGGGCAGAGCAGGCGCAGTTAGAGGCAGAGGGAGGGTAGGTTGCTTGGTATGGCTATGGTCGAAGCTTTGGTGGCGTACACGATGATGCCGAAAGAAAAAACGGGTGAGGCCATGGTGAATTTGAAAGACGAAAAAAGCTGCAGCACACATAAAAAAAATGTTATATATATTATATTGATAACTAATATTAGAGAAGAGAAGAAGATGGAACGTTTGAAAATGGAACGTACCAGAAAACGTTGGAACCAGTGTGGAGAAGAAAAAGTCAAAACTGATAATAAATAAATGTCAGTGGCCGTTTAATTTCAGCCGTTTGAAATTTGAATGGCCAGTGAATATCAAGATCTCACAAATGGTTACCGATACGGTTAACCATTTTCACGGATTTCACCGCGTACCGGACTGCGAATTACACAAACGAATATACTATGGAGATCAACATGACGAGATTAACGGAATGGTACACAGGTATGAGTGATATGACAATCCTATCAAAAGTCAATATTCGGTGCCTAAAATGCTGCTTAAACGCTGAAATTAAGACAGACGAGGCTAGAGAAGTCCGAATTTGACGAAACAAAATATGACGTCTCACTTAGAAAATAGTTTACATTTTTATTGTATAAAACTATTTAGATTTCAGTAATGTTTTATTTCAGTCAAATTAAATTATTTTAAACTGAAACTAAAGGTACACAACAAAACCAACTTCCATATTTCCTAATGAAAAATTTCTATTTGCTATGTCTTAATAACGTATTTCAGATATTGAATTTTCATTATAAAATTTTACAGTTTCTAAATTTCACAAAAATTCAGTTAATTACGTAATTAAATCGCTAAAATCTACGAGTCGTTACACAATTATACGCGTAAATGTATATAAGAAAAATCCAATATATTATTTAAAACTTAACACTTAAGCTTCCTAAAGTCAACTATCTTACACATAAAGGACATGCACATAGGTTGGAAGTGAAATGAAATGATGGAAGCACATGGAGAAGGGGGACAACGTGTAGAATGATGTGAAAGTGGGGTGTGAGCAAGGGGTGTTTTGATCCATGCACATTTAGATACTTTCCTTATATATTTTTTCTATAAATACCACCCCTCTTCTCATAATTTCCTAACACCACTCATTCTATAGAATTTTCAAGCCTAGTTTTAATGGCTGAAAATACCTCTTTTCAATTCGAGTATAACTCATCCAAAACTGATCCAAATGAAGTAATTATTTCATTCAAACCATGTTTAGTTTCATTGGCTACAATTTTAATGTTTAGCACTTCTTCTAGTTTTGAGTCTAACTATATCAAAATTCCACTTTTCTATAGTGCATTTTCGGGTTTCGTTTTTACGAATCCGAAAATACCCAATCTTCTTTTGATCATAATTTCCTTAAAACAAGGAGAACTCAAGTAATTCTTTTCACCAGATTCGATAAAAAGGAAATTTAAAAAACTTTCCAGTTAACAACCTTTTCATATTTTGAGAGTAAGAGGGTCAAAAATTAGGGAGAGAATGACCTATTTTCGGGTCTAGTTTAGTGAATTTAAGGTTAAATCTCTACCACTTCTCTTCCATACTTTTGGCTATCCTCTTCAAGTCTTTGCCGAGCCTTCTCAAGAGTTTAAGGACCAATTCCAAAAGCTTTCATGCAATCTTAGTGGAGCTATTATTTGTTTAGCGAAGTTAGGAAGCAATGATGGTGAGAACTCTAACTTTAAACCATTACAAGTAGTTATAAATGTTTAACATAACTATTTGGATGCTAATGATGTTTGTATGTTTGGTTGATGAATGTTTGAAGAAGTAATTAGCAACATAAACTATAAGTGAGAAACTCCTAAACTATAGTGTTATATTCCATTGAATGTTATATATGTTTGATTATGATTGTTGATGATGATTGTTTAATATGAATGTTGAATAAATATGCAAGTCACAGAAAATGTCGATAAGCACAAAGGAAATCACTTTCCTATATTAAATAAATTGGTGTATGGAAAGTTAAACCTCATTTTAAAAATGTGTTTGAAATGTTTTATAAACACATGAAAGTGTTTTGGTGAAATTTGAAAGGTAATTGAAAATTTAGTCAAAAATAAATGCATCGTGTAACGATAGTTTACGATTTCACACCATAAAAGTCAAACAAGTATACATAAAGGAATATAGCTCGAAGTTCTTTAAGATAATAAATTTTCAAACTATAATATTCATAGTTTTCCAACGAAGAAAAAAAATCGAAATTTCAATAAGTAGATTTTGAAATATGAGTAAAACAAGTTTTTAGAAAAATCGCGGTTTTGCAGTTCGGAATCCATAACAGGATTTCTTTGAAAATGATATTTTAAAACTGTTTAAAAATGTGAAATAAATTCTAAAAATATTTTATATAGTTAAAAAAGATTTGAATTGAAAAATATGGATTTTTGAATATTAGAAAAGTTGTATTAAATTGGATCAACTTTTAAGCACTTTCTACAACACTTTTCTGTTGTCATTTCAACAACTTTAGAAATGAAGTTTTTTTGAACTTAATGATTCTTTTCCAAATCTTTTATAAATACTTTCAAATGAATAATTAAGTGTTTTAAGGATGATTTGGAAGTCTTGTAGTTCATAAAAAAAGAATTCAAATAAATAATTAAAAGCTACTACAAATTAATAGATTTAATCTTGGCTCTAAAAGCTAATGAGTAGACTGGATTTTTCTATTTGTGAGATCCGGATGTGAGATGCTTAAACTAAGGAGATGTTCAGGAGCAACCAGTGCCCTTGCTCACCTGGCCTCTTCCCTAGACGAGGGATAGATAAGGTCGAAATGTCGTAAACGAGTTAAGTATAAAAGATTTAAATTTTGCAAATTTAAATAAAATACAACTTTGATTGTATAGAGATGATCTTCTTATAGTTAGTATTAAATGCCGAAGAGGTAACTTGTACAATTTAAAAGGTGATTTCACCATTATTCTGCTCATAGTATTTGTTGAATACGGAAATTGGTATTGGGTAGAATTAGATGATTTCTATAGATTCTACTCACTTAATATATACTGGTTTTGAGATTAACATCCTAGATAACTTGGTTTTAATTCAATCAAAAGTATGAGTTTTGAATTAAGAAATCTTTGTTAAGATTTAAATGAAATGATTTGGAAATTTTTTCCAAAGTGAAAAAAAAGAAATAATTTCGAATTGTTCCAAGTTTAAAAAGGTTTTGAGAAATCAAAAGATTTGATAAGAGTGTACTAGTGATTCCGTATATACCAGAAAGAAGTGTTTCAAGGTTAATATATTTATAAAATATATTTTGATAAAAAGAACTTAATCAATTAAAGAATGATTCACTATTCACAGAACATCTTTTTATCGACGATTGGATCGAAGGAACCGGGTCAAATATGGGCAATTCCTATCCGAAGACCACTTCGAGTCAATATACATATTCAAAGTAAAGACGTGGATGTGATATTTGGGATTTTCATAATGAAGGACTTCTTGTTGATCATTTAGGGATGAAGTCCCAATACACATATAGTAGCGATAGTCTCTTCGTTATGAAATGTCCAATGCAAGGACTAATCACTACTAATCCTAGGGGTAACTCCCGATAGGATGTGGTAGGAGAGTGCCTTCGGTTTGTCCTGTTCCTAAACAACTTGTATGGACGAATGTCTGACATTGCATTTCTAGTTACATAAGTGATCTCTATGAACGTATCATCTATTTGGTGGCGGAGAAGGCAACTTTTCTTAGCTTAACACCCTTTCACGAGACGTATAAGCTTATGAGCTATACGTTTGTAGAAATCAGTTGTGTGACTAGGAATGGCAATGCGGTATTCAGAGAGGAAAGATGATGTGCTATGGGAAAGGTAATTGTTACCTCAGGCTTCACACCCAAAAATGACCAAAACATGGTAGATGCAGCAAAGCTATGTGGTTCGCAACCATTAGGGTATGATCATCCCCTTCTAGATATATTTCTACCTGCAATGATGATCGAGTGTAAGTTATTTTGGTGTATGCAAAGAGAGCTCTCGGATAGGTCAGTAATGACTGGGATGATAACATATTCGGTACTATCTAGTTAGAGGTAGGTCGGTCTTGTATTGGTAGAGGACCATCAGTTGGGCCTTGGTACATTTCTCTAGAGATGTATTGCCAGAAGTTAGTCCCTTCACCTGGTCAATTATATGGTAACCCATTCTCCGATAAGAACCTGTACAATTTTAGATGTAAAAAACCTTGTATTACAAGGTGGTATTTTGGAATTTAATAATGTAATAATTTCGGCTAAAATTAATAAGTTTACGTGCAAATGTTTTCAAAGAGATGTCGTTATTTTTACGTAATAAAGATTTGGTTATCGTAAGGTAAACACCCGTTCCGTGTTTATGTGCGGCGTGGTCATAAGAGATACCTTTTTGTGTTCAAATTGCATATTTTTATTTCTCACACCAGTTCCATGACTGACTCGGAGTTTATTTTCCTTTCTCATAAACTCTGGGTGCCCTAATTTTTTTCCAGGCAACCTAGTAGTCAAGTTTAGTTTAGAAGATGGACCTCGAAGCATGGAGTTAGAAGATTCTTCTGAAGATTGTTATCTATTTCCACCACACTCTTGTGCTACAGTATTTCAAAATTATAAGGACAAAAATTTATAACTGTCCATGTTTAACTTTGATAAATGTATTTAAATTTCCGCTATAAATATTATTTGTTGAAATAATATATGTTATTATATTTATGTGAGATTCTGTTATGTCTTTATTTTCTTTCTAACCCTTGAGAATCCGCTTCTCCAACACTTGGATTTAATGCACGTGAATACCGAGGATGTATAATTGTCGATTTTTGAGAGTCGAAGAAACGGGTCTTCACATAAGGCCATACTGCACATAAACTTGGACGAGTTTTAACTTACGATAACGAAAACATTTATATAAGAAATCTTCTTATATTATAGTAATGTCTAGGCTTTAAAGTAAATACTGAATCATAGCCGAAATTGTTACATTAATTAAATTCCAGGATAATAAATATACACTCAAGTTAAAAGGCACTTATTGAAGAATGGTTTCCAACAATGACCAGGTAAGGACACCTCTAGATAAAATGTACTGGTGCTTGCCTTAATTTGCACCTCAATTACCATAGTACCGGCCTGTCCCTTATTGGATTTACCGAATATAATCATCCCTAGGTTGATCAACAACTAAAATGGGCCCTAAGGCATACATATAAGAGATAATATCGACTCTAGATAAGGGATGATCATACCCTAATAGGAGCGACCCAGATAGCCCTGCTGTATTTACCCGGTTTTAGCCATTACCGGATGTGAGGCTTGAGGCAAAGGTTTTACCTTTTAGCAATTCCCCTTTGGAAAGCTAACACTGCCTTCCAGACAAAATGCAATTCTAGCATTCACCCTTTCAAGTTTTACTAGGACTGAACAAAATCGAAGGCACTACCTCCATTATAACAACCCAAAATTTAAGCTATAATAATCAATTAACGAATTAACTAAATGATAAAATAAGTTTGTGAAATAATTAGAATCGAGCCGTGGAAGTTTCACCATTGCGTCCATGGTAATTTTTTGGTTAATTTCTATATATAGTTTGTCAAAATTCGAGTTAATATGAGGAAGATACGAGAGAAACAAGAATTGAAACTAAAACGAAAAAAATATACAAAGGGTTAGGTCGACCTATACCTAGGCCAGGTCGACCCCGATAGACATAGGTCGACTTGTAGTTCGATAGGCAGGTCGACCTGTAGGTTGATAGGTAGGTCAACCTGTAGGTCGATAGGCAGGTCGACCCGCCTTCGTATTTGGACGTGAAAACGTTTAGGTAGAAGCATAAATTCATATTTTGATTTTTCTTCAATCCTATGCGTTCATGCTTCCATCCGACGGTTCCTAGTGAGCCTATGACGTGGTTGCACCAGATTTAATCTTCAAATCAAATGATTTGAGATCCCTAAGCTACACTATAAATAGAACCCTAAGCCTAGCTATTTTTTCCATTCCGATTTTCTCCTATTTGGGTTCGTTACTAAAGGCTGGATCCTAAATAGAAAAAATTTCTAAGGAGGAAATCATTTTGGTAAAAATATTCTACGGTCTAGAAGTGGAACAAGGAAGACCAAGGATTAGAGCTAAGGACCATATGTGAGTGTTTTGGAACTATTTTAGAGTTTTAAATAATTTAAAATAATAGGGTTCTCAATAGTTGTAATTTTTCTGCAATTTTGAGACGGTTTTTATACAAGTTATTTATAGTTAACTTTTAAGTAAATTTCATAAGTTCTTTTCAATCTATTTTATTCAGCTATTTTATTCAGTTATTTACAGTTATTAACATTTTATTTACATCTTTTTTACTTAGAATTTAGCCTGTAAATTTTAGTTTCTTTTTATTCCTTTTTACACGAATAAAATACTAAAAAGAGAAGAACTCGCTAATATAGACTAAAATATAAGAACATTAAATTTATAGCAAATAGATGTAAAATAAGAAGAACTGTAATAAAAAAAAGGTACACTGAAATAGTCGAATTTGGGATATTTGCAAGCATAATTTTAACAAGTGATCATAACTAAAAAGAGAAAACAGAAGAGTAACCAAAAAGGCTTATTTTATCACTTAGATCTAGATTAAGTCAATAAGCAAAAGAACAGTTATATCACATAGGTTATAATTAGAAAAGAAAGAGATAACATAAAAAGGGTTATTTAAAAAACATAGATTAAGTTAATAAGCATATAGTAGAAATAACAGAAAAGGCTTATTTTAAAATTTATACTAAGTTAAGAAAACATAGAACAAGGGCCCATACCAACAGCATTCGGTTTCAGTCAGGAACTGATGGTCTCATAATAGATTAGGTAAGGCCAGAACACGCTTATGCTAATTAGGGTAAATAATTGGCCAATAGATAGAAGCTTAAATCTGAGGATTTGGGCAAGGGGCGCAAACTAGAATTTGTTTATTAGGACTAGTACAGGCAGCATTCCATTTCAGGTGTAGGACTAATGGTCGCACAACAATTAGGTGAGGTTGGGCAGCATCCCTTTCAGACTAGGTGTCACGACCCAACTTCCAGACTTCAAGAAGTCGCATCGCTAATAAGAAAGAAAGGGATAGAGAATAGAAAGAAAGAGAAGAATGAAGAAACAACACATCAGAATCTAAACAGCGGAACGAATAAATTATATTAATACATAAAATATTTACATAGTTCACAACCATTATCAGAGTTACACAGATAATATATCTCATACTAGACAGTTATAAACATCTGTCTAGTTATTACAACTCAATCAGTACAAGATACAACTCAGAGAAAACACACAGCGGAAAACTTATATAACTACAACGCAGAAGCCTCCTGCTCCAATTGCTCCTCCACAATTCGTCAAAGCTAACCTGAATCCTAACCTGAATCCCTTGGCTACTCGTAAAAATTTGAGTACCCAAGAGTTTATGAAAAACAAAAATAAACTGCGGGTCAGACATGGGTCTGGTGTGAGTAATAGGTTAAAGTTGCTTAACTTTGAAAAACCTTTAAAAGAAAGGTATCACGTAATACTTCCCACACATAAACGTGGAAAAGTTTTTACCTTACGCTAACCAAAACATTTGATAGGAAATCCGGTGATATTATAATAGTGTCTAGGGTTTTCAAGTAAATAAAAAATAGCCGAAATTGTTACATTATTAAATTCCAGGTACTAGCCACAAAGTGGGTTATACAATCAGAACCGTTGGCACTTATTGGATTTTGGATTCCATACAATGGCAGGGCTACTGGGGTACCGCCCGTCACAGTACGTGGCCTAGATCACCGTACCGAGGAGTACTCCCACTCCCCTGCAACACAAGGCCGGACCCATTCCTTACTGAATAGTTTCGAACAAGACAACCCCGGCAGTTGTCGCGAATCAACCGCCCACACAGCCAAATATAAAGGACCTCTAGACAGGGATCAATCTTGCTCTCCAGTGGGAGCTACCCACGAAGCCTTGCTGCACCTCCCCTATTTTAGCCATTCCCGGTTGATGAGGCTTGAGGTTACGATTACCTTTATAGGACATCAAACTTAGAATGCTCATCGTCCACCTGACGATGTTCTGAAAGGGTTCAATCCATACAAGTTCGTTCCGGGTTTGAACGAAACCGAAAGCACTATCTCGTTGCACTCATTATTGGAATCACCCTCAGAGTCAACGACCATAGTCCTAGCTCTCTGATTCGCCATCTTGAATCTGTAAGTACTATTCCGTCAAACTCATTACGGAATCACCCACAGAGTTATACTGACGTATAGCCCTTACACCTCGAGTCTTCACTTGCTCCACTTAGATTAACGACCTAACGTTAATTGGAATCGATGTGGTTTTCGGATTCCAAATATGGAAACCCGATCCCGGTCTCATCGAAATCCAAAGCGTGTCTTTTAGGTCCAAGTTGTTTTAAGTTTAAAACAATTAAATCCAATTATCCATTTACACACAGATAGATAATTCATATCATCATAATAGATAATCAATATTATCATAAACAGGTAATCATCACAAATTGATAATCTGTATTATCATCACCAATAGATACTAATATCATCATCACAATGCAACCAATGCATCCACATCACACAACACTATTTATCTCATGTATGAGATTCAAACCATTCAGGGCAAACCATATCATCCATTCATAAGCAAAGATCTATAATCACACCATCTATAATTAATTTAAAATGAATTAAATTAATTACTTCTATATCTAATTAATTTAAAGTGAATTAAATTAATTACTTATCTTTAATAAATTTAAAATGAATTCAATTAATTACTTCCTTATTTTAAATCTTGCTTACTTAACACTTAATTGATTACCAATCAATTAAATAATTATCCTCAAATTAATCACCTTAATTGATCACCCTTGATTAATTATCCTTTAATTACATTCAAGTAATTGTCTTTAATTAATTTTACAACTTAATTATCCTTAATCAAATCAGTAATTAACCTTTAATTACTCTATAAATTAATTAATTATAATTAATTACTTTAATGCTTAATTAATTACATTAATTAATTACTTCCTTAATCACTTATCATTGATTAATTAATCCTAATTAATTAATCCTTAATTACATCATTAATTATATCAATTAATGATCCTTAATTAAATTTAAATAAATTACTTATTTAAATTAATTACATTAACTAATTAACCTTAATTAAACCACAATTATTAATCATACTTGATTAATTAAATTTAGTAATTAACTACCCTTAAGTACCTCCTTAACTACTTCTAAATTAATTACCTTTTATAATTAATTATATTTATTAATCATCCTTGATTAATCTCATTAGTAATTAATTACTCTTAATTAATTACATCTCTTAATCATTTCAAAATGACTTAATCAATTAATGCTTAAATTAATTACACTACGTAATTAATTATTAATTACTTTCACAAAGTAATTATCCTCATTATTATTTACACAAAGTAATTAATCCCAAAATACCATACTTCAATTAATTATCTCCAGTAAATTACTTATCTTAATTACTTCTCTAAGTAATTATTCCTCATTAATTACTTAGCAACCCATTTAATGATTATTCTAAATTAATTAAACTTAATTAATTAATTTAAACTAATCCAATTAATAAATTAATTACAATGAATAATTAATGTCTTTAGTTATTTCCATAAAGTAATCATTCTTAATTAAGTTTCATAATTGATTATCTAAATTAATTAATCCAATTAATTATGAAAATTAATTACATTAACTAATTAATAAATAATCACAAATTAATGACCTTCATTAACTTATTAACAAATTCTTAATTACCTTTCATAAGAAATTAACTTAAATTAATTAATATCAATTACAAATTTAATTAACCTTAATTAATTTATTTCAAATCCTTAATTAATTTAAACAAATTAATTAATTAAATTACTTAAATTACCTTACTAATTTAATGAAACAAAAATCATTAAATTTTTAATTTACTTTACTTTAAAATAAAACATTACTTACTAATGATTACTTTATCATTAACAAAGTAACTTAAAACAATTTAACTTAAATTGTTTTCAAATTACATTTTAAATTGAAAATTTTAAAAGAAATCAAACTTAACTTAACAAAGTTTTAAAAACATTTAAAAATCCTTTTAAAACTTATGCTAAAATTTCCTTATAAAAGAAATTTACACCCATATTAAATTTTAAGATTCAAATTATATTTAGAATATGTTTCAACAATTAAAGCTTTTTAAACATTTCAAAATTTTAAAAACCACTTTAATTTTCAAAAACATGATTCAAATTTGAATCTTATTTCCAGATTTAAACTTGTGTTTAAATCTTCTACCTTAATTTAAATCTTTATCTTAAATTTCAGATTTATTTAAACTCCCCTTAAAAAATTTGTTAAAACACTTTAATTTCAAAAGTTTGAATTAAATTTTAAAAAAAAACTGGAATTTAAATCTCAGTTTGAAAACTCTACTTTTTAAATTTAAGTTTTAAATTTAAGTTTTAAATCCTGTTTTAAACCTTGCTTCAGATTTTTAAAAAAAAACTCAATTTCTTTTAAACTGGAAATATACAGGTTTCCAAAGTAACCTGTAAACATTTAATTTAAAAAAAATTGAATTAGATTTAAAAACTGAAATTCAACATAGATTGAAAACCATTCTTTTTTTTAAAATTTAGTTTTAATTCCTTGATAGAAAACCTGCATCTAGATTTTTAAACAAACTTTAAAATTAAAACTACAGTTTTCAAAAACCTGTAATTTCAGAAAGCAACCCGAGTTCCCCCTCCCATTTACTTCGAGTAAAATCATTTGCTACTTCGAGTTAAAAATCAATTCACCCGAAGAAAACAACTACTACCCAAACCCACTTCTCCTGATACCCTGTGCACTCGTGCACCTCCACCGGCGAACCACGCCTCTCCGACCATCCCTGAAGATCCACACAAGTGTAGCTCAACCTCGTACCTCCTTTCCAACACTCAGATCACCAGAAGTAGCCCATCATCGAGATCGAGCCCTAAACCCCAAACTGGAACGCAATTTGGAAAACCTGGAATTAGAAGACCATCTCCCTTCCAAAACCTGTCATCGCCAACATCACTACCCTCAGTCCACCAGAATGGCAGAAACTCCGGTCACCATATCGTCAGTGGCTAATCTCCCATCTTCCCAAAATTTGTTGCATTCGATCGTCACTAGTTTTCAAGATGATTGAAATACCAAGTCCAGATAAAATTAGGTTTACAAACTTCAACCACCTCCCATCGCCTCCACCAAGCCCTATACATCTTTCTGGCATTTTTTCCATACCCCCTGATCATCCCACTACCACCTCCATGAACCCCAAACTCTCCAGTCAATTCGATCACCAGAATTTGCTTAAAACTCATTTTTTGTTCAAAAGAGTACTGCAATCCCAATTCCTGACTAAACAATATGATTTTAGTTTTAAAAATCATTAAGTTGTTTAAGCTTTCAGTTTACAATACTGAATTAAAAATTTATAATGTTTGAGTTTTCAAGTTTATTAATCATACTCTGATGTTTTCAAAAAATTTCAGAGAAAGTTACAAAATTTGTGTTTTTACTTAATAAGTTTTAATCTAAACTATGGTATCTTTAACATAATTATTTCAGGACCTTAACAAAGTATTTAACTAGAGCAAAGAAATTTTTTTGTTTAGAAACAGGACCTGAAGCTAGAAGCATAGGAAGAACAGTCACATACATCTCACATATATATATATATATATATGCATATATTCAACAATACATTTAAAATCATATGCAGAGGCAAACTAATCAACATGAAATCAAATAACATACACAAACATACCTATTTAAGCAACAGTTTATATTTAAATTTCAAAAAGAGTTACTCACCTGTAGTAGAGATGGAACAGAGCTCTATTTTTTTTCTTCTGAAAAGCCTTTACTCTTATGCTTTAAGAAACTGAGTAGTTGAAACTTTATTTAACTTGAGTGTTTGTTGTTTAAAACTTGTATGCAGGCTTGAAGGCCATTTGAACTTTGAACTAGTAGTTACCACTTGCACACAGACATACTAGATTCCCAGATTTAAAAAAATGTAGAGCGTTTGGTTTCCAGATGCAGACTTTCATTTGCTTTTGAAAAGATTTCAAGTGCAGGTTTGATTTTGAAAACATATTGTAGGATGTGGATTGCAGGATTAAACATGCAAGTCTTTGAAAAGAAGAGTTACAGATTTGATTTTGAGGAATATAGTTACAGATTTGATTTTTAAGAGTTTAAAAGCAAATTTTGTTTCAGTTGGAAATTTTTTCCTTATCTTAGAAAAAAAATGAACATTAGAAAATGGAGAGTGAAGAAAAACATGTTTTATATAAGTGTATAAATGATTTATTTAAAAATAAAAAGAAAATCAAAATAAAAGACACTTGTTAAAATCTTCAACACTTGTCAAATTAAGTAGTCTAATTGTTTACACTTGTTCTATGCACATATTACTTATTATTTTTAATTTTAAAGATAAATAAAAATCCTCTTTTCTTTATTAAATACATATATAGTAGTTTCATTAATAAATGTATATGTATTTTTTTTTAATGAAGTAAAACAATCTATAAAAAAAGAAAGCTCACTTACAAAATTTAAATATGGTTATTCTTTTGAATTCAAAATAAATTCAAAACCAAATTCTATTTATACATTTTAAAAATCCAATTTAAACTAGTTTATATTAACATATTTTTAATTTGACAATAATAAATTTGTCTTTTAAAACATATCTACATTTATACATTTATTATTACTAGAAAATAACATTTTTATCAATTTAAATTATTTATAAAAGAAATTATAAATTTCTTATCTTATCTATCTTAATTAAAATAATTAATGTTTAATATATAAAGAGTATCTGAAATTTTCATATAATTCCAAATTATATTTATTAAGCTATATTTAAAACAAATAAAATAAACTTTTATTTATCTTATTAAAATTTAAACTATATTTAAAATACAATTATACAATTTAAAGCATTTATTTTAAGTATTTTAAACAATTAGTTATTTATTAAATAAAATAAAAATCTTCAAATTATCAAATGAATATTAGAATTTTAAAAACCATATTTTATTTGTTAATTTAACTTCACCTCAAAACTTATCTATTCACAATATATATATATATATATATATATATATATATATATATATATATATATATATATATACATACATTATAAATAGGAAAACAATTACTAGCTTTTAAAAGATAAAATTCATCAATTACACATTTATTTAATTGGATTATTAAATCAAGTAAATTTTTATTAAAATTTTATCAAATCAATTTAATTTTAAATACAGATTATTAAATTGATATTGCTAAAATTTTCGGGATATCACATTCCTCCCCCCTTAAAAGAATTTCGTCGCCGAAATTTAAAAGCAAAAGTAATTTAATAACCCATTTAAAATTCTAGATTTTAAATCATAAGCATACATCAATCCTATGCTAACAACTATAGCAACCAATCTATCTAATCAAACAAATTAATTATCCAGATAAAATTCTGGATAAATTTCCACGAGTTTTCCCAAGTATATATATACCGAGATACTCGTCCTACAAAATACAAACAATATAAACTACGAAGCTACAGAGCTTCTACTCATCTAGATCTATAGAACTAGACAAGATATCAGACTACAAACGAGTCTGATTCAACCACTAAACTTTCCTGAACAGCTGGTTCCACTTCAAGAGATAACTCATACACGTACTCCCTCAGAGATACGTGAAACTCATAAATCCAATTATCCAAACTGGCAATTCAACTCTTGAAAACCAAACACCAATCCAACCAAAACATAGAAGAGATCCAAACAAAACTCCGACTCCGGAATCCAAATTCCTTCGTCTCTTATCCACAAAACTCTTCGGATGATCCCGGGCTGCCTAAATCCAAACTGATCAGCTTAACTCTTGCCGATTCCTCTAGAAACAACAGAACCAAAAACTTCCCCACCCAATGATCTCCTCAAGATCAATCCAAAACCAAATACGCAACTCTACTCTTCAACCATCAGAAGAACAAACTCACTTCTTCTATCCAGAAAAGACAAAACAGAAACATTCCAAAACTGCTTCCGCTACACAACTCTGAACTGGCACAGAAGGCACTGCTGATGAAGAATATGAGCACAAACTGGACATCACTTCCCAGAAATATGGCTCAACATATCCAAAGAAAACTCAGAAGTTCCACCATTCCTCAGCTGCTTCACCAAACTCTATCTTGAGAAATCCTCCTTCTACTAGCTGATCCACCGGTAGCATTCCTGGAATCCGGTTGATAAGAAAACTCAATCTTCAGAAGTGGACAAACCTCCGACTTCTCAAAAGACAACCAAAAATTCTTCAATACCTCAAAAGAACACTCAAACTATCGCAAGTCGCTTTTGCGATCAATATAGACCAGTTCCCAAACAAAACTGTTCTCTCTTTACCAAACAGTACAGCTCACTCTTAATTAGTCAATTCAATAAAGGATTGGGTCCACTCTGCTGCTTCTGAACTCCACCTTCAGATACTACTCAGCCAGTCAACTTCTGCCAACAAAGACACTCCGAGTTGCACTGCTGACACCAATGCCAACTTTCTTGGCTGAAGTCCTTCGAGAAACTCGGCCCTCAAAGCCAACCACCACATCCTGCTGAACTCAGCCACAACACCGAAGCAGACACACTTCCTAACTCATTCCAAAGAAACATCTTCGGACACAATCCAAAGTCACTGCATCTCATCACGCAGTTACTACCACCTGAGGTATCAGAATAACATCACACACTTCTGCCAACCAACAGATCCAAACTCAACTCATCCATCTTCAAAGATAGACTCTGAACCTTAACAGGTTACCTTCAGAGATCGATGAAATCTCTACACCACTGCACAACTAACTCGAGACGGTATTAGGTCTACAGTCTCGACAAATACACTTCCAACCTCAAACATTCTAACTCCAACCAATGGTAGTAATCGTATTACACACACCACTACCTTATCTACCTTTATAACTTATACTGGAAAAACCTGAACGGGTAATCTAACAGATAGGTAGGAATAATATATATATATATATATATATATACACTACAAATACGCTCTCTTAAGATAGACACCACTTCAGAGACTAGGTATTCACTCAACCTAATGCTCTGATACCACTGTCACGACCCAACTTCCAGACTCCAGGAAGTCGCATCGCTAATAAGAAAGAAAGGGATAGAGAATAGAAAGAAAGAGAAGAATGAAGAAATAACACATCAGAATCTAAACAGCGGAACGAATAAATTATATTAATACATAAAATATTTACATAGTTTACAACCACTATCAGAGTTACACAGATAATACATCTCATACTAGACAGTTATAAACATCTGTCTAGTTATTACAACTCAATCAGTACAAGAAACAACTCAGAGAAAACACATAGCGGAAAACTTATATAACTACAACGCAGAAGCCTCCTGCTCCAATTGCTCCTCCACAATTCGTCAAAGCTAACCTGAATCCCTTGGCTACTCGTAAAAATTTGAGTATCCAAGAGTTTATGAAAAACAAAAATAAACTCCGGGTCAGACATGGGTCTGGCGTGAGTAACAGGTTAAAGTTGCTTAACTTTGAAAAACCTTTAAAAGAAAGGTATCACGTAAGACTTCCCACACATAAACATGGAAAAGTTTTTACCTTACGCTAACCAAAACATTTGATAGGAAATCCGGTGATATTATAATAGTGTCTAGGGTTTTTAAGTAAATAAGAAATTGCCAAAATTGTTACATTATTAAATTCCAGCTACTAGCCATAAAGTGGGTTATACAATCAAAACCGTTGGCACTTATTGGATTTTGGATTCCATACAATGGCAGGGCTACTGGGGTACCGCCCGTCACACTGCGTGGCCTAGATCACCGTACCGAGGAGTACTCCCACTCCCCTGCAACACAAGGCCGGACCCATTCCTTACTGAATAGTTCTGAACAAGACAACCCCGGAAGTTGTCGCGAATCATCCGTCCACACAGCCGAATATAAAGGGACCTCTAGACAGGGATCAATCTTGCTCTCCAGTGGGAGCTACCCACGAAGCCTTGCTGCACCTCCCCTGTTTTAGCCATTCCCGGTTGATGAGGCTTGAGGTTACGATTACCTGTATAGGACATCAAATCTTAGAATGCTCATCGTCCACCTGACGATGTTCTGAAAGCATTCAATCCATACAAGTTCGTTCCGGGTTCGAACGAAACCGAAAGCACTATCTCGTTGCACTCATTATTGGAATCACCCTCAGAGTCAATGACCATAGCCCTTGCTCTCTGATTCGCCATCTCGAATCTATAAGTACTATTCTGTCAAACTCATTACGGAATCATCCACAGAGTTATACTGACGTATAGCCCATACACCTCGAGTCTTCACTTGCTCCAATTAGATTAACGACCTAACGTTAATTGGAATCGATGTGGTTTTCGGATTCCAAATATGGAAACCCGATCCCGGTCTCATCGAAATCCAAAGCGTGTCTTTTAGGTCCAAGTTGTTTTAAATTAAAACAATTAAATCTAATTATCCATTTACACACAGATAGATAATTCATATCATCATAATAGATAATCAGTATTATCATAAACAGGTAATCATCACAAATTGATAATCTATATTATCATCACCAATAGATACTAATATCATCATCACAATGCAACCAATGCATCCATATCACACAACACTATTTATCTCATGTCTGAGATTCAAACCATTCAGGGAAACCATATCATCCATTCATAAGCAAAGATCTATAATCACACCATCTATAATTAATTTAAAATGAATTAAATTAATTACTTCTATCTCTAATTAATTTAAAGTGAATTAAATTAGTTACTTATCTTTAATAAATTTAAAATGAATTCAATTAATTACTTCCTTATTTTAAATCTTGCTTACTTAACACTTAATTGATTACCAATCAATTAAATAATTATCCTCAAATTAATCACCTTAATTGATCACCCTTGATTAATTATCCTTTAATTACATTCAAGTAATTATCTTTAATTAATTTTACAACTTAATTATCCTTAATCAAAATCAGTAATTAACCTTTAATTACTCTATAAATTAATTAATCATAATTAATTACTTTAATGCTTAATTAATTACATTAATTAATTGCTTCCTTAATCACTTATCATTGATTAATTAATCCTAATTAATTAATCCTTAATTACATCGTTAATTATATTAATTAATGATCCTTAATCAAATTTAAATAAATTACTTATTTAAATTAATTACATTAAGTAATTAACCTTAATTAAACCACAATTATTAATCATACTTGATTAATTACATTTAGTAATTAACTACCCTTAAGTACCTCCTTAACTACTTCTAAATTAATTACCTTTTATAATTAATTATATTTATTAATCATCCTTGATTAATCTCATTAGTAATTAATTACTCTTAATTAATTACATCTCTTAATCATTTCAAAATGACTTAATCAATTAATGCTTAAATTAATTACACTAACTAATTAATTATTAATTACTTTCACGAAGTAATTATCCTCATTATTATTTACACAAAGTAATTAATCCCAAAATACCATACTTCAATTAATCATCTCCAGTAAATTACTTATCTTAATTACTTCTCTAAGTAATTATTCCTCATTGATTACTTATCAACCCATTTAATGATTATTCTAAATTAATTAAACTTAATGAATTAATTTAAACTAATCCAATTAATTAATTAATTACAATGAATAATTAACGTCTTTAATTATTTCCATAAAGTAATCATTCTTAATTAAGTTTCATAATTGATTATCTAAATTAATTAATCCAATTAATTATCAAAATTAATTACATTAACTAATTAATAGATAATCACAAGTTAATGACCTTCATTAACTTATTAACAAATTCTTAATTACCTTTCATAAGAATTTAACTTAAATTAATTAATATCAATTACAAATTTAATTAACCTTAATTAATTTATTTCAAATCCTTAATTAACTTAAACAAATTAATTAATTAAATTACTTAAATTACCTTACTAATTTAATGGAACAAAAATCATTAAATTTTTAATTTACTTTACTTTAAAATAAAACATTACTTATTAATGATTACTTTATCATTAACAAAGTAACTTAAAACAATTTAACTTAAATTGTTTTCAAATTACATTTTAAATTGAAAATTTTAAAAGAAATCAAACTTAACTTAACAAAGTTTTAAAAACATTTTAAAATCCTTTTAAAACATATGCTAAAGATTTCCTTATAAAAGAAATTTACACCCATATTAAATTTTTAGATTCAAATTATATTTAGAATATGTTTCAACAATTAAAGCATTACAAAATTTTAAAAACCACTTTAATTTTCAAAAACATGATTCAAATTTGAATCTTATTTCCAGATTTAAACTTGTGTTTAAATCTTCTACCTTAATTTAAATCTTTATCTTAAATTTCAGATTTATTTAAACTCCCCTTAAAAAATTTGTTAAAACACTTTAATTTCAAAAGTTTGAATTAAATTTTAAAAAAAACTGGAATTTAAATCTCAGTTTGAAAACTCTACTTTTTAAATTTAAGTTTTAAATTTAAGTTTTAAATCCTGTTTTAAACCTTGCTCCATATTTTTTTTAAAAAAAAACTCAATTTCTTTTAAACTGGAAATATACAGGTTTCCAAAGTAACCTATAAACATTTAATTTTAAAAAATTTTGAATTAGATTTAAAAACCGAAATTCAACTTAGATTGAAAACCATTCATTTTTTTTAATTTAGTTTTAATTCTCGATAGAAAACCTGCATCCAGATTTTTAAACAAACTTTAAAATTAAAACTACAGGTTTCAAAAACCTGTAATTTCAGAAAGCAACCCGAGTTCCCCCTTCCATTTACTTCGAGTAAAACCATCTGCTACTTCGAGTTAAAAATCAATTCACCCGAAGAAAACAACTACTTCCCAAACCCACTTCTCCTGATACCCTGTGCACTCGTGCACCTCCACCGACGAACCACGCCTCTCCGACCATCCCTGAAGATCCACACAAGTGTAGCTCAACCTCGCACCTCCTTTCCAACACTCAGATCACTAGAAGTAGCCCATCATCGAGATCGAGCCCTAAATCCCAAACTGGAACGCAATTTGGAAAACCTGGAATTAGAAGACCATCTCCCTTCCGAAACTTGTCATCGCCAACATCACTACCCTCAGTCCACCAGAATGGCAAAAACTCCGGTCACCATATCGTCAGTGGCTAATCTCCCATCTTCCCAAAATTTGTTGCATTTGATCGTCTCTAGTCTTCAAGATGATTGAAATACCAAGTCCATATAAAATTAGGTTTACAAACTTCACCCACCTCCCATCGCCTCCACCAAGCCCTATACATCTTTCTGGCATTTTTGCCAAACCCCCTGATCATCCCACTATCACCTCCATGAACCCTAAACTCTCCAATCAATTCGATCACCAGAGTTTTCTTAAAACTCAATTTCTGTTCAAAAGAGTACTGCAATCCCAATTCCTGGCTAAAAAATATGATTTTAGTTTTAAAAATCATTAATTTGTTTAAGCTTTCAGTTTACAATACTGAATTAAAAATTTATAATGTTTGAGTTTTCAAGTTTATTAATCATACTCTGATGTTTCAAAAAAATTCAGAGAAAGTTACAAATTTTGTGTTTTTACTTAATAAGTTTTAATCTAAACTATGGTATCTTTAACATAATTATTTCAGGACCTTAACAAAGTATTTAACTAGAGCAAAGAAATTTTTTTGTTTAGAAACAGGACCTGAAGCTAGAAGCAGAGGAAGCACAGTCACATACATCTCACACACACATATATATGCATATATTCAACAATACATTTAAAAGCATATGCACAGGCAAACTAATCAACATGAAATCAAATAACATACACAAACATACCTATTTAAGCAACATTTTATATTTAAATTTCAAAAAGAGTTACTGACCTGTAGTAGAGATGGAACAGAGCTCTATTTTTTTTCTGAAAAGCCTTTACTCTTATGCTTTAAGAAACTGAGTAGTTGAAACTTGATTTAACTTGAGTGTTTGCTGTTAAAAACTTGTATGCAGGCTTGAAGGCCATTTGAACTTTGAACTAGTAGTTAGCGCTTGCATGCAGACATACTTGATTCCCAGATTTAAAAAAATGTAGAGCCTTTGGTTTCCAGATGCAGACTTTCATTGGCTTTTGAAAAGATTTCAGGTGCAGGTTTGATTTTGAAAACAGATTGTAGGATGTGGATTGCAGGATTAAACATGCAAGTCTTTGAAAAGAAGAGTTACAGATTTGATTTTGAGGAATATAGTTACAGATTTGATTTTTAAGAGTTTGAAAGCAAATTTTGTTTCAGCTGGAAAAAATTTTCTTATCTTAGAATAAAAATGAACATTAGAAAAATGAGAGTGAAGAAAAACATGTTTTATATAAGTGTATAAATGATTTATTTAAAAAGAAAAAGAAAATCAAAATAAAAGACACTTGTTAAAATCTTCAACACTTGTCAAATTAAGTAGTTTAATTGTTTACACTTGTTCTATGCACATATTACTTATTATTTTTAATTTTAAAGAAAAATAAAAATCCTCTTTTCTTTATTAAATACATATATAGTAGTTCCATTAAAAAATGTATATGTATATTTTTTTTAATGAAGTAAAACAAATTATAAAACATGAAAGCTCACTTACAAAATTTAAATATGGTTATTCTTTTGAATTCAAAATAAATTCAAAACCAAATTCTATTTATACATTTTAAAAATCCAATTTTAACTAGTTTATATTAACATATTTTTAATTTGACAATAATAAATTTGTCTTTTAAAACATATCTACATTTATACATTTATTATTACTAGAAAATAACATTTTTATCAATTTAAATTATTTATAAAAGAAATTATAAATTTCTTATCTTATCTATCTTAATTAAAAGAATTAATGTTTAATATATAAAGAGTATCTTAAATTTTCATATAATTCCAAGTTATAGTTATTAAGCTATATTTAAAACAAATAAAATAAACTTTTATTTATCTTATTAAAATTTAAACTATATTTAAAATACAATTATACAATTTAAAACAATTATTTTTAGTATTTTAAACAATTAGTTATTTATTAAATAAAATAAAAATCTTCAAATTATCAAATGAATATTAGAATTTTAAAAACCATATTTTATTTGTTAATTTAACTTCACCTCAAAACTTATCTATTCACAATATATATATAAATATACATACATACATTATAAATAGGAAAACAATTATTAGCTTTTAAAAGATAAAACTCATCAATTACACATTTATTTAATTGGATTATTAAATCAAGTAAATTTTTATTAAAATTTTATCAAATCAATTTAATTTTAAATAAAGATTATTAAATTGATATTGCTAAAATTTCCGGGATATCACACTAGGACTTGTGGTATCACAACAGATTAGGTGAGGCTGGGTACGCTTATGCTGACTAGGGTAAATAAGAGGTCACAAGAGGGGGCGACAGTTAGCACGTACTGGTGATGACCGAGCGTGCGACATTGATTAGAGTAAATAACTGTTACTATGCTCCAAGTGCTAAATAGGTGTCTTTTGCTGCGGAACTAATAGGATTTGACCAGCTCACAGTGGTATAACACGGATAAAAGCCCGATCAACAGGTAGAATTACGATTTCAGCCTAATTAAAATAGGGTTAGGATTTCAGCCTAATCACAGCAATTTAAGACAAGTGCAAGCAATCCAAACAGTCAAGCAATCAAAGAAAATAGAATAAAAAACAGTATTTTATCCCAGTTTTATCTTTTCTATATTTTCCTTTCACCTTAGAACTGTTGCTTAGTCTATTATCTTTATCTTGCTTAATAATGCTAGTAACTACTTTCACTCACCAAACTTATAGTCTGACACGCTCCTCTATTTCTCCTTTTCCCCCATAGGCTAGCATAATCAAGGACAGTAGATTCATGTCGCTTGGAGATATATTCTTGGAGTTCTTGATGTATTCTTCTTCTTCTTCTTTTTAGTTTTCTTTTCATTTGACTTTGGATGTACTAGTACTTTATGAGAGGGATGATTTTTATTGTTTACGTACTTCGACGATGTGATTGAGATTGTTTTTCATGAGACATATGTATTTGGTTTTTAAAGCATTCTTTTTTGTAATGAAGTTTAATTATAAATGTCCAGTTATTACTTAAATGTTTCGGCTATTTTTATCTAGTCTTGTGAATCTTAATCTTTGTGATGCTTTAGCTATACCTATAACACACCACATCTTTTAGTGAGCCATTTTTGGATATACTAAGGGGTGTGGGGTGCTTTACTTGGTATCGAAGCCAGGTTATAGGATTCCTCAAAACTTGGTTTAAAATTAAAATATTTTTCAAAAGTAACATATCTTCAAACCAAAAATGTGTGAGGAATGCGGATTACGAATCTTAAGGCTAGGATTAACACTAGAAGGGGGTGAATTGTGTTAATCAAGAATTACTAAATCTTTTTGAGTTTATGTTAATTTGAACACAGATGTATGCAATATTCAGACACAGATATAATCATAGAAACAAACACAAATGCAGAAATAAAGTAAAAGCGGTAAAGGAAAGAACACACCGGATTTTATACTGGTTCAGAGTTACCCTACATCCAGTCCCGCAACACAAGTATGGATTTTCTTTCAAAAACAATTGTACAATTACATCCTCGGTTTCAAGGCTACGAGGTAGACCTTCCAGAATTTCAATCCTCTGGGTAGAGATACTTGATTTTCGGGCCACAAGTTTACCCAATTGATTTACCAAGGCTACAATCGCACCTTTTCTCGCTTGATTGATTTTCAAGGCCACAATCACACCTTTTCTCGCTTAATAGATTACGAAGAAGTCTATAACTCTAAATAGCACTGAGAATCTTGTTGAGATAGTGATAGAGAATCAAACTAGAAAAGATCGAGTTCGATTCAATGTTGATTTCGGAAGAGTAATGGTGAGAATATGTATTAAGAAATGTGGAAGAAGAAGAGAAGTGAAAAACCAGAAAAACTGATGTTAAAGTTCGTTGAAACAAACCCCAATTTATAGAGGAACAATAGCCACATCCATTCGTGAAGAGTTAGGACCAATAGACACTTCTTTTGAAATTTGAATTTTGAAACAAACTCACACTATGTCGACATGGTCACCATAGGCATGTCGACATCCCAAAGCAATTTTTGATGGTTTGATTTTCTTTGAAAATAATCTTTATCTTATATTAAAATTATTTTAAGTTTTATAAATATACTTGACTATAGTTAAAATTCATAAGTAAATATAGAGACCAAAATATATAGAATTTAACTATAATTTTGAATCTAAGTATAAATATTTAAATATATTATATTTAAAAGATAGTTTAAAATCATGAGTAATTTGACTTTGAAATTGAAGATGATTTTGATGCTAAAATTATCAGGATAGAGGTTTTTGATTCTTTTTAAAAGGAAAGTTTTGAAATCATTTGAATAAAAATTAGCAGATACAAAACAATGTTCCACTAGATTTTTCGTAGATTCCATCCTACTTAGGGTTCCATCCCTTTAACAGGCTCGAAGTGGATTCCATTCCACGAATAAATTGGATTGTAGGATGTCAGTGCTTTCTAGGAGTCTAGGAGTTTTAACAAAATTCCTAATTAAAATACCTATTTTTGAAATCTTGAACTCTTGATAATCTTGATACTGATGAGTCTTCAATCTTGATATCTTGAATCTCTATACTATACACTCTTCATTTTTGGTACCTGCATGGTTGAATCCGGCATATACATATATCTAAACTTATACTGTTAGTATTTATATTTTATAATCTATTCGAAGGTTGTTGTCATCAAAACCATCAACTCATGGACTAACAATCTCCCCCTTTTTGATGATAACAACCTTTGTTTATAAAATATTACTTCTATCCTAATAACTTGTCCTAAAACTGATAACTCCCCCTTAATCTATGCCTACTATCCTATTTTATATTTCTCCCCCTTTGTCATCAACAAAAACACACTCCCTCTCATTCTTGGACTTCAGTACCTGCATTGATAAACTATACAAAGGAATATATGATATATAGATTAAGAAATAATTTATACTGATGAACATGATAACTAATCAAAGACTATATACGTTTCAACGTGTATATATGTTTTATACAACAAACTTCAAACCAATATCAAGAAATCAATCCACACAAAGTATCAACCCAAACCAAATCAATTCAAACAAATCAAACAAAGTAATGAAATCAAACATTATGAGGAACTTCCACCCATCCTTGTACTCCAAATATAGGGTCTACTTTAATTGCATCCTAATTTTCATTGTCATTGGCGAGAGAGATAGGAGGATGTGCATTGTTATCATCCTTGTGCAGAGAGGAGATCATCCATCGTATCGCACCGAAGTGCCTTTCTTGTTCCTTGATCATCTGCATTTGACTCAATTCTAAGTGACGCTGGTTTCGCAGAATAAATGAGAGAATATTCTTGAACGAATTAAGGGTTTCTTCTAGATTTTCGGATAAATTGTGAATTGGATTAGCCATAGTTGAATTTGTGAAAGAAATGAAGGATATAGAAGATAGGAAATAATTTTTAGTAAAGAATTCTGGAAGAAACGGGTATATATAGGTGTAGAAATTCGTTTGAAACGAATAGACATGAGGTAGTTATTCAAATTCCAAATTAAAATCAATTGTCATTTCTGACCAGTACATGTCGACATGGTCATAGAGGGGATGTTGACATGGGTTAGTGAAAAAATATGACTAATTTGATTTTGTGAATAATTGTGTGTGTATATATATATATTTATATACTATACTAACATTTATTCTGGAGATAAGATAAGGTATAAACAGAAAAGAGATTTCATTTCATTGCATACTAAGATGATACAACGATTAAACACAAAGAACTACATGAACTTTCGAATTAAAACAAACTAAAACACATACAACAAGATACGAAAAGATAAAACTAGTTAGAGGATGATGAAGATAATCCAAGTTTCTTACTGACTTTGGAGAGAAACTTGGTCATCTTGGATGACATTTTGTTGAACTTCTTACTAACGGATTCTTTAAGAATCCGTTGATCCTCAACAATAGTCTTTTGATTTTTGAGAAGGGTTTTGTTGGTTGGATTAGAGGGATATTCAATACTTTCTAGAGATGTTTCACCTTCTTCTTCTTCTTCTATTTCCATTTCATCCCCTTCTTCTTCTTCCTCTTCTTCTTCTTCTTCTTCCATATCCTCATGAGCCAATTGCTCTTCCTTTTCGGCAAGAGTCTCACAAGGTTGAAAAACAAATGGAATTTTCATAAGCGAAATGTTGGAATGGTTGAAAACTTTTCTAGAAACAAATTCTTTGCCTTTGAAATCCACTTCAAAATAGTTGAAAATCCGAGTAAGGTAAATTCCATGATATAAAGTGTTTTCACCATTTTCAAGATTTTTAGGACAAAGTTCATCCAAAATAACTTGCCCCCAATTAACATCATAATTTCCAAAAATAGCGAAAAGTGTTTTGCAAACTTTTGAAGTAGGATTGTCAAAATTCCCCGATCTTGGGGTCAAAGTATGTTGTGAAAGAAGATTGACAATTCTTGCTTTTGGCCGAAAATTTCGATTTTTTAATTCAAATCATCATTTCCTTCGAAAATGTGATGAAATGTCTCACGATCATTTTCATCGATTTTAAAACGAGAAAGATCCATTCCCATGCTTTTGCACTTGAGAATGGTACCCAAAAGATCACAATTTAAAACAATTCTAGTGCCTTTAACACTACTCCAAATTTCATCCTCATTTCCATCATATAATCCACGGTTTAAATTAGCATAAAAGATTTTGACAAGATTTGGATAGTAAACAAAATCATTTTGAGAAGCATCAATAAGACTAAGAACTCCATTGTTTGCAAAAAGAGAATCAATTTCAAAAGAAGAGAAATCTTGAAAAATAACAAACTTTCCGGGATGGATTTTGGCATAGTTAGCATAATTAATGTATGCTTTTATTGCCTCCGGATCATTGAATAGTTGCTCTTTTATTTTTTCGAAAATTCTCGTGGTGGAGGGGTTGCTTGAAGAAGCCATTAAAGTAGAGAGTAGAGAGCTTGAAGTTATGTAGAGAGAGTTTGAATTTGAAAAAGAGAATGAAAAGACATGATAAAAGATGATGAATAAATAGACTCTCAAAGGACATTTTCTCTGGACAAAAGATAGATTTTCAAAGAATTGAATGAAGTGAAAAGGTGGAGGGAAATTCAAACATTTGAGTTCAAATTTTGAAATTCAAATTCTGGTACCCATGTCGACATCATGGTAGGGAACATATCGACATGTGCCAGTGAATTATGATAAATTATTTATCCTAAGTTCTCTAATATATATATATACTTATTACTTTTAATGTCTATATATATATCTAAAATATTGTTAGACTTCTAGTATATTTCAGAAAATATTATTATATATATAAAAAAAAATTAAAAATAGAAAATAAATTTTAAAATTCAAACAACACACCAATTCAAAATCAATCAATCAAGCAAGCAACTAATTCTAAGCAAGCAATTTCAACCAATTGTATTGTAAACGTGTACCTTTTTCTGAGTCCATTTCTTTGAATTCGTCGATGTAACATCCCAAAATTTAGTAATTTGAATTTTGTAACTTATTTGAATTTTTGGAAATTTAATTTGAAAAAGTTTTAAAATAAATAAAATATGCGTTGATTTAAATGAATAAAACTTCAATGTCCTTTGAATTTAAATCATTTTGTTTTAAATATCTTATATATGTGGATATATATGGATATGTGTATATGTAAGTAGATTTGAAAATTTTACACACACACACACATATATATATACATATTGAATTTTAATTTTAATTTAAAAATAGAAATAAATATATGAAGTGAAATAAAATACAAACGAAATATACTTACAACATAATACAAACAATATATATATATATATATATATATATTCAACACTTGAAGTTATGCAATTTACAAAAGTAGAATTAATATATAAGTTAGAAATAAAAACTAATATATATAAGATAAATTTTAAAAATAAATACATACATAAATTTAAACCATATGTTAACTTTAGAACTTCATCTATATTGCAAAATATAAGACAATTAAACCATACAAGTTCCATGTAAATTATGTAAACCAGTAAACAACAAAACAAAAATGTATGCAAGAAAAAGAAAAAAATATTTACAAAACAAACAAAAATGTACTTATACAAAAAGAAAATAAGGTACGCATGTAAACTAAGATGGAAACATGAGCATTAAATGCCATCTTCTCAGCACAAATAAGATCATATCAGCAGAAAATAAATTTTGTTTAGTCAACATGGAAAAAAAAAACAAATATCTGATCAAAGAAAATCTTGCACTAGTTACAACCTTCCCTTAGTACAAACTATTTCCTTTATATACACATCCATATTCATTTCATTCATTCATGAAAACATAACAAAGTCAAGAAAAATAATATAAACATCACCTTGTTTTCAAGCCTAAATACAAATCTATTGAAAAGAAAACAAGAAAAAAAAAATCAAACTGCAGCCTCAAAACATAAAAAGCTCTCTGTTTCAAATTGAAAGCAGCTCTGTTTATTTCTAGAATCAAGGTGAGTTGTAACGAATGAGATTTTTCGCGTTCGAAAATCGACATCCATACTTTACATCGTACTCGAATGCCGCAGATTCGACCGATCAAATCCGAATCGCCGGAGCTTATAACACAATTAAGTAAACAACACAGCGGAAGAAATAATGAATATCAATATACAACATCTGATACAACATCCTGATACAACAGATGATACATTAGATATCGATATACATCAGAGATTGATACAATAAAATAGTTGCGGAAATAGATAGCACCAGCAGCGGAACATTTTACTCCAATATAGTCTTCAAGGAAGAACTCCGGCAGTAGCTCGAACCAACATCACGATACACTAAGACAAGCAAGTCTCGTCCATATCCAAAGACTGAAACTAGCTCCTGACAATCTACTGAACCTAACTATCTGAAAAACCCAACTCTAGACTGCTCGTGTGGAAAATACTGAGCACCCAGAGTTTAGGAAAGGAACAATAAACTCTGAGTCAGTCATGCGACTGGTGTGAGTAACAAAAAAAGTTTATCTATAAAAACAAACAGTAAGAGAATTTTAAAGTAAATTCGCAATGCTTTTAGAAAATGAAACTACCATAAGACCTCCCGCCACACACACAATGCAAACGCAGACTTGGAGGAGATTTCTTCTTGTGATAGTTAAACATGCTTGATACGAGGAAATTTCTTGATATTATTACTATAAGTGCAATGTGTAGAAAACATTTCGAAAGTAGAATATTAATCTTAGCCAGCATAGACATTCCGAACTATGCCTACTATAGCTACCATGTTCAATAGCAGGTTACCGCCACATTCCATGGCAGGTTATACAACTAAAACCGTACAAGGCTCATATTGTTTCTTTGGATTTTCCAACAAATGGTCAGGCTAAGGAGCTTCCTACTGCCACATGGGATCGCCTCTGGCGGGACGTCTCGAGAACCTAACCGGATCTCTGCCAAACAAGGCCGGCTGCCCCCCTTACCGGGGAATATACAAAACCTCATATATGCCACCCCGGTCCTTTGGGACCTTTATACGAGGCGTCTCTAAACCAACAACCACACAGAAATAAATATAGTGTGTCCACATGAGTAAGTATTTGGGCTCCATACCATGATACTACCCTTTTCCAGAAGGAATGGTCATACCCTAGGGGAGCTACCCCTGAAACCTTTCCCCATGATTCCTATTTCGACCATTACCGGTTTGTGAGGCTCGACGAAGTCTCGTCCACAAAGCTACGCTTTTTACAAAATCCATGCTCTGATCACAAATGATCAACAAATGATCATCAACACACAGCAGCACTCAGCATGCCACACTACCAAATTGGAGTATATCGCTGATAACCTTCAACTACATAACCTCTGAGCTCGTACGTCTCAGAAAAGGGTGTTAAGCTAAGAGAATAAATTCTCCTCCACCAACAGATATGTATTTGAAAGAAATCTGCTTTATCTCTCAAAGTGTAATGTCATACATACAATCCATACAAGTCTGTTCCGGGTTCGAACAGAACCGAAGGCACTTCCAAAGAAGCCCTTGCAATCCGGGTATTCTCAATCCCGATCGGACTTCCCATCAGTTAGGAAATCTGTATACCGGCGCGACTCAGTGCAGAGACAATCGACGGGTTATCCTTTCATTTTCACAAATACCCGGTCTTCACCACCGGTCTTCAATGCTATCCATATACGTCGTATCACATATTCGGAATGGGTTATATGACACAAAGGTCCTCTCCCGGCTAAACCGAATAGTGAGCGCAACATTTAAAACATATGGATATAAGATATCAATTAAGTCACAACTTAATGATTCAAAACTTTCTTTCGAATGGTTTAAACTAATTACCATTTCAAATCTTTTAAACAAAAGATTTATTTCACAAAATTCACCCAGTTTCACAAAGATCCATTCCTAGATTTCAAAACAATTCTATTTCAATAGGATTAATTTATTTAAATCTTTAAATTAAAGATTTAGCTTATAGCCTTCAAAATACATTTCCAAAGATTTATTCGTAATTTGGAAATCATTTCAACCTTGAAATCCTTTTAACACAAATTGGAGATTCATTACTTATGTGAAAGCTTTCATTATTTGAAAACAAATAGTTTCCATGTCAGAAAGATCCAATTATATTTATACGAGTTAAAGCCTTTGAATTTAAATTCAAATTCCCAAACCAATACCTTTAAAATAGTTTAACCCATATAAACTAGCATAACATCTTTAGTCCCTAGTTTCCAGATCATAGAATTCAATTTCAAATATTGAATTCAAATTTAAATCAGAATATTTAAATTTCAAAACTCAATTAAGTTATTCAAAATAAATTTCATCTTTGAAATTCCATTTCAAAAGCTTTTCACTTTAAATCCAATCCATTTCCAAAACATTTGAATTTAAAAATTCAAATTTAAAACTATTCAAAAATCCGTGACTTAATCGATTTCCTCGTGAAATCCATATTGGTGTGTGTATAAGTGTGGTCCACGGATTTAACACACAATAGTGCAACATCATTCAATCAACACATATTAAAATACAAAAATATATATATATGATAAGCGGTATAAACTATAACGCTTATCTTTCATCCACAGATAATAAATTACATCACAGATAATTTATTTCATTCATCCCAGCTAACAGATCACAACATAATTCAGGATATATCACAAAGCAACCATATTAGGGATATCAAACAATTCAACCATTCAATATAATCCAAACATCCATAAATAGATCAATTTTTATTATCTGATTAATTTAAATCAGATTAATTGCTATGAATAAATTTGCTAATTATGGTAAATTAATAATCAATTAATTACAAATCATTTAATCAATTATTCTTTAATCAATCATTAATTAACCCTTAATTTATAATTAATTCTTATAATTATTATTAACTAACTACAATAACTAATTAATTACTCCTTAATTAATAACTATTTCTAAATCCCTTTCATAAATTTATCAAACTTTGATAAATTAATTATTCTCAAATTAATTACCTTAATTAATTTATTACACTATTCTTAAATTAATTATTGCTTAATCACTTGATTTATCAACGTTAATCATTAATTAATATTTAATTAATAATCCTTAATTTACAAATTATTATTTTTTTGCTTAATTAATCTTTAAACCTTAATTAATTAATTTAACTTACAATTACTAATTTAATTTATACAACGCATTAATTATCCATTCTAATTAACGTAATAATTAATGAATTATAATTATTAATTCTTCATTAACTTGAGATAAAACTCATTTTGATTAATGATCGACTTTTTACTCACAACTATGTTGAAAACTTTTATTCTCAAATTTACATTTTAATTTCATTTTTATTAGTAGATTTAAAATGAAATCAATTTATCTTATATAAAGTTTAAATCCAATTCTTAAACCTTTTTAAATTTACATGCTAAAGTAATACTCTAACATTTTAAAACTTATTTCTTTAAAGTTGATAACAGAAGTAGCTAACAACAAAAATCCCGAGCCTACTTCGTTTCCTTCCTGAGACGAAACCCGAGAAAATCCCAGTTTTACTTGAGTCCAACCAGAGTTATTTCCGCCATTTCCCCGAGTTTCCCTCTTCTTTTTCCTTACGTATATATTTTTTTATTTTAAACTTTAAAAACAGGGTTGCAGGTTCAAGAACTCGCGTTCCATCGAGAGACCACCCTTCACTTTCTCGAGCATCAACTCGAGCCACACACCCCCCAAACTCATGACACCATATCAAGGCCGTGCACGTTCACACATCACCGCCAACGTTCAAACCAACTACGTTGCCTCCCATATGTCCACGATTGATCCAGCCACCTACCCCGATCATCGACCCTCAACCACAAGCCATGATCCCAAATCGAGTTATCCAGTTGAAAACTGGAACCAACAGTCATGGCCAGACCTCACGAACTTCACGCCTCCGACCATCAGACGACGCGCCATCACGGTCACACCACCTCCGATTATCCACGAACCTATCCTCCAAAGCTCGTACAACTCGATCCCCTGGGGATGATGTAGTGCTCACGTTTACAGTTCAACCCAAAACTAGGTTTTCAAACTTCAACGACCTCCCATCGCCATCACCAACCTCTGATCGACACCCTGCTATTTTTCTCCAACGCCCCGTAGGTTCCTCCACCACCTCGAACAACCCCGACACCTCTAGATCAACACGTCGTCGGAAATTGGTTAAAATACCAATTTCGATCATCCATGAACTTCTCTCAACCCCTTCACTTAAAAATTGGGATTTTAGTTTTAAAAATCAAAATTTTGTATAAGACTTCAGTTCCAAAACCTGAAACATTAAATCATGATGTTTGAATTTTTGCTTATATTGTGTTGCTCAGCTTTTCTTGGTTTCCAGAGTCATATAAATACTATTTTGATTTAAGTAAGATCCTAAACTAAGGTTTGAAATCAAAGTAACAAATTTCATTTAAATCTTAAGGCTAAACAGAGGTTAATTTAAAGTTTTTGAATTTAAATCAAACATGAACAAAAGCTGGAAACAAGGAAGTTACAAATGTTCAGATCCCTGTATACACCATACTTCATAAATTCAATAATGTGAATGCTCGAACATACTTCACGATATAATATTGATCACAGTATTAACATAAAAACAAATTTATACTTTAAATTTTAAGGTGAAGTTACTCACTTGCTTTCCAAAAAAAATGAACAGAGCTTGCTTTTATGTTGAGGCAGGCCTGAGAAATTACAAGCTGAAGCTTCCTTGATCTCTGGTTTTGTTGATTCGTTTTGATGTTTGTTTAAGTTTTTTTTCTTTCTTTCTTTCCAGACTTGAATGAATTGAACTGGAATTATGAAGGTTATATAAAAAGAATTGTTGCACAAGTTGAAGTGTACAGGGTTATATGATATTGATGCAAGAGATTTTTATTTGTACTTGAAATGTTTTGTTTATTTTGTTGACCAGAGATTTTTATCTCAAATTGTTGGCTAAAAATTGTTTTGGCAGCTGCAAATTTCATGTTTTGGTGGCTGAAGTGATTACATTGATTACTTTTGTCTTGTGTTGCAAGCTTCATATATATTATTTATATTTGCTTGTACATAGTTATATGTGTTTTCTTCTTGTTTGTTTGAGCCTACATACTTCTACTTATTTGCACATAGATATTTAATTTGTTCCTTCTTTTGCAAGCTTCATTCATGTGTACTATTTTAATTTGTTTTTAGATTTTATCTAAGTGTTACTTTATTATTTGTAGTCTATATAGTTTATCTTATATATTTTATTATATACATTTGTATTTTTATTTTTTATCCATTTCCATTTCTAACTTAACCCATTAATTCTGAATTTATGTATTCTATATGTAGCTAAAATTTTAGCTAATGTCTACTTTATATTTTATACTTTATTATATATTTATTTCTATTTCTAACTCAAAAAATTTATTATTAATTTTACTTAAATACTTATTGTTTGATATTTCTCTGTATATATATGTGTGTGTGTGTGTATATATATATATATATATATATATATCTATGTTTATTTCTGACATAATCATCAATTCTAATATTTATCATTATATTTTACCTTTAACCCATTTGTTTTAAGATTAATTAATGATTTCACAAATAATTGAGGTACTTAAATTCAAATGATTTAACACATTTTTATTTGAACTCGGGGAAACTCGCACCAATTTATCAATAAATTTCACAAATTTTATTCAAAAATTAAATTAATTACCAATTTAAACTTATATAAATCCGGGATCGCTACAGACTTCCCCCCTTAAGAAATTTCGTCCTCGAAATTTGCAAAGGAGACAAAAAGATAGATGAACAATATTTCATCAAATCAAACCGAACACCTATTCTGCATATGGCTTACCAAATCAGAATATCAATAGTAGATAAAAGAACGAATCTATTTAATTTTCCACAAGATACTCAGGTCATCCAGATCTACGAAATATGCAGTGGCATTGGTTAGTTCGAAAGGATAACTAACCATTCGTAATATATATCTGGACCCAAATATTGACAGATATATGGATACAATTTCAAAATGTTGAGTTTAAAAACCAATTCATACCTATCAACCATAGCAACCAAAGCGAACAAAACAACCAATACATCCAAAAAAACAATTTTGGTCTATCCGGAGTTTGTGTCCCATACTAATATATCAAATCTTCTTCCTAGATCTACCAGGAACCATCAAAGAATTGAAAAGATGACGAACAAAAAGAGATTGACAGAGAAAAGTTTGCTTCCTTGGTTGTTACAGAGTATTGACCATTTATAGTCATATTTCCCTGTCCCCTATCTCATCCTCTTCTTGCCCTCATACTTACTATCAATGGATAGTAAGAGAATTTACTGAGAAGTTCGCACGGATATCTTAGGGATTACTCATTCTAGGGTATACTTCACCCTATCTCTAATGAACTACTTAATGTGTTATACTCCTGAGCTAAAGTTCAACCTTAGCTCTGATACCAAATGTAACGAATGAGATTTTTCACGTTCGAAAATCGACATCCATACTTTACATCGTACTCGAATGCCGCAGATTCGACCGTTCAAATCCGAATCGCCGGAGCTTATAACACAATTAAGTAAACAACACAGCGAAAGAAATAATGAATATCAATATACAACATCTGATACAACATCCTGATACAACAGATGATACAATATATATCGATATACATTAGAGATTGATACAATAAAATAGTAGCGGAAATAGATAGCACCAGCAGCGGAACATTTTACTCCAATATAGACTTCAAGGAAGAACTCCGACAGTAGCTCGAACCAACATCACGATACACTAAGGCAAGCAAGTCTCGTCCATATTTAAAGAATGAAACTAGCTCCTGACAATCTACTGAACCTAACTATCTGAAAAACCCAACTCTAGACTGCTCGTGTGGAAAATAGTGAGCACCCAAGGTTTAGGAAAGGAACAATAAACTCCAAGTCAGTCAAGAGACTGGTGTGAGTAACAAAACCAGTTTATCTTTAAAAACAAACAGCAAGAGAATTTTAAACTAATTTCGCAATGCTTTTAGAAAATGAAACTACGATAAGACCTCCCGCCACACACACAATGCAAACGCAGACTTGGAGGAGATTTCTTCTTATGATAGTTAAACATGCTTGATACGAGGAAATTTCTTGATATTATTATTATAAGTGCAAAGTGCAGAAAACATTTCGAAAGTAGAATATTAGTCTTAGCCAGCATAGACATTCCGAACTATGCCTACTATAGCTACTGTCAGGACCAGATTTTTCGTTGCCGAAAAACCGAACACTGAGGGGGTTTTTTTAAGAAAGAAGAGAAAAGAAAAAGAGAGAAGAGTAGATAAGAAGATAGAAAATAGAGAATTTGAAAATAGAAAAAGAGAATAGAAAATTTTAAAATGGAAGAAAACAGAAAGAAAACAGAACAACATCAGAATCTCACAATTCGCAGCGGAACAACATATAATAATAAATGAATAATCTTTAAACAAAGAACTATATCAGTTATTACATTACATCATATCATCAGAGTGTACAACATCATACAACAATAAACAGTGCAGCGGAAAAGAAATACTATATAAACTAGTAATACGCCATGCCATCCAGCTTGCCTCCAGCAACTCCTGAATGTCCAGAATATCCTGATAAACCTAACTCTTAACTGCCCGTGTGGAAATTGGTGGGCACCCAGAGTTTAGGAAGGAAAACAATAAACTCCAAGTCAGTCATGTGACTGGTGCGAGAACTCAAAACAGTTTATTTAACTTTAAAATCCAAAAATAGAGGGATATTTTTAAATTCAATTCGCAATGCTTTTGAAAATGTAACTACCATAAGACCTCCCACCACACACACAATGCAAACGCAGACTTGGGGAAGATTTCTTCTTATGTTAGTCAAAGATGCTTGATACGCATTAAAATCAAATCAATTTTGATATTATTATTAGTGCATAGTGTATAAAATGATTTTGAAAGTAGAATATAAATCTTAGCCAGCATAGGTACCATTATATTATGCCTACTAATAGCTACCATATTAAATGGCAGGTTCTACAACTAAAACCGTACAAGTCACGTATTGTTTCTTTGGATTTCCAACAAATGGTCAGGCCAAGGAACTTCCCATTGCCACTGAGAATGCCTCTGGAAAGACACCCCCGAGAACCAAACCGGAACTCTACCAACACAAGGCCGGGTTACCCCTTAACTGGGTAACTACTGACACGAGCACGCCATTCCCCGATCGTAAACGACCTTTTTCACGGGATCCCGATAACCAACAACCACAAAGTAATAAACTCGTAGTAACCACATAGGTTAAATATCTGGGCTCCATACCATGATACAACCTCTATCCAGAAGGAAATGTACATACCCTAAGGGGAGCTACAGCAACCCCTAATAACCTTGCTGCATCTTTCCTGTTTTGACCATTTCCGGGATGTGAGGCTCGATGAATTCACGTCCACAAAAACACACTTTGTACAAAAAGCCGTGCTTTGGGTCAACAAATGATCAACACAATGATCACTAAGATAGACGATCAAATAAATGATCCTATCACAATAATCAACACAATGATCATTTCAGCATCACTCAGCATGTCACATTACCAAACTGGGAATATATCGCTGATAACTTCAACTATATAACCTCTGAGCTCGTACGTCTCAGAGAAGGGTGTTAAGCTAAAAGAATAAATTCTCCGCCACCTCAGAAATATATTTGAAAGAAATCGGCTTTATATCTCAACTTGTAATGTCAGGCATACAATCCATACAAGTCTGTTCCGGGCTCGAACAGAACCGAAGGCACTTACAAAGAAGTCATTGCAATCCGAATAATTTCTAATCACGTTCGGATTTCCCATCACTTATGGAGATCTCAATACCAGGGATCAGCCAGTGCAGAGACAATCAACAAGAAATCCTTTCGCTTTCGAAAATATCCGGTCTTCAACACCGATCTTCGAATGCAATTTATCACGACGTATCACATATTCGGAATGGGTTATACGACCCCATGGTCCTTTCCCGGTTAACCCGAATAGTGAGCGCTTATTTTTTAAAAAAAAATAAGTGTGGCATTCAATTTCAAACAATTCACAACAAATACCTAATTAAAGGTAAATATTGATAGTCGGTCATTAAACTATCAATAGATATGCCAACATCACCAGATTCCAAATAATTTTCCAAATTATTTATTTCACAAAAATATCTTTATAAGATATATAGTTTTCACACTTCAAAAAAATAAATCAACATTTATTTTCAAACAAATCTCCTTTTCATTTATAAATTCCATAAGGAATTTACATTCCCAAAATATTTATGAATATTCGATTTCCATTTAATTTTTAATATTCATTTTCAATTTATCTTCAAAAAGATAAATTTCAAATATTCACTTACCGTTGGAAAACATTTCTATACTTATTAAAAATAAGTGATTCATAGATCTTTTTATTTTCTATACTTAGAAAATATTTAATATACCTAATCGAAATTAAGCATATATTTCATTCTTTAAGGAAACCATTCACTTAACCATATTTATTTGAGCCAAAACGAATGTTGCGTAAAACATCGTTACGACAACCCACAATCACTAGTATAGGGATTCGAAATTAAAAATAGATATATAAATCCCAATACTATACAAAACATTTCCTTTTCGGAAATTTTCTATTATAACAACAGTGTTATAATCTATTATTTCCTTCTATTTCTCGAAAACATCTATTTCAACAATAAATGTTGAAATCTATGATTTCGAATCTCAATATATTTTAAACATCTTTAGATCGTTTTAATTCTATTAAAAACATCATGTTCAAAATAATTTCTTTAACATATTATTCACTATTCAAAAACGTGAAAATACTTGTTAACTAATCTCATCATTTCTATTCATTTTATTTTAAGGAATTATTCACTGTCTAAAACATGAATATAACTCCATTAACAATTTCAACAATTTACTTATCAAGATAAGTCTTTGCGGATTTATGAACAACGTTTATAAATCCTATTTCTATTTATTTTATTTTAAGGAATTATTCACTGTCTAAAACATGAATATAACTCCATTAACAATTTCAACAATTTACTTATCAAGATAAGTCTTTGCGGATTTATGAACAACGTTTATAAATCCTATTTCTATTTATTTTATATCCATTCCTTTCATAAATTCCTTTATTAACCTATCTCAATTCATATCACAATGATATATTAAAAATTCATACTTATAAGTCAAATAATTTATTATCTATTTATTTACAAATCCTTCCTTTAAACTTTATAAATTTTATAATCTTATAACTTATAAGATTCATTTATTTATCCAAAATCATTCCTTTAATAACTTTATAAATTTTTTTAAACCTACTGCTTATAGAATTCTCTTTATAACTTCACCGTTATAATTCTAAAATTCCATTTCTATTTATGAAATTCATTTTCAATCTATTTTAACACTTAGAAAAGTTCGTTTTACAAATTCTAATGTTTTTAATTTCTAAATATCGATTTATAAATCTTTTAATATAAAACAATTTATATCATTCCTTTGAAACATCTTCAAAGTCTTTCATAATTTCATCACTTTGATTTATAAAATAATCCAATTTCATAAATCCTATTTTTAAACTTTTTATAATAGATTCAAAAATCCTAGTTTAAATTATTTTATCAAATCATTAATCTCATATCCTCAAAAATCACTTTTAACTACATTCCTCAAAAATCATAATTTTTATAACATAAAAATTATAACGTTTATTTATTTGTAATAAATTAATTCCAAAAATATTTTATAAACGTATACTTTCAAAATCACTTTAGAATCCTTTATAAATAAAAATCGTTATTTTTAAACTTTCAAAATTGGATCCGATGATGTAATACAGCAAATAGTCAATCACGACTTTCAAACATCATATATCATCCATGATAAACAATCAAATATCACAATATATGAAATCAAATAAATATTGTGAGGAATCCAGTTGGATCCCTCCAACCTGTTTCCCTGCATCCACAGACATTAGCACAATACCATTCCGTTTCAAGACGGAATATCGCGGTACATGGGATTTTATAAATATATATCCGCTTACTAACGGCGCATAGGGTCTCATCCGCTAAAAAGAAATGCGGGAAATCAATCAACTGCAATATATACATATGCCAATATATATATATTGCTATATATATAATATAATACCAATTCCACTTCGAGGTGGAATATCGCGGTATATGTGTGTAATAAATAACCTCCGCTTACTAACGGCGTATAGGGTCTATTCACATCCAATATATATATATCAATCATCATTCAAGCATTCAATCAACACAGTCAATCAATTTTAAATCTATCTATTTAAAATTTAAATAAACAATAGAAATTCCTTTTGAGTGAGAAGTTCTCACCTTTTATTCCTGTTTGCAATCCACTTCCAATTCGACTTGATTTCTTCATTTATACCTTGTATAAATATTTATACAATTTATTAATATTCGTACAATTTGAATAAATTAAATTTTCATTCTTGATTTTTAAATAAATCCATAGTTTTATTTAAATCCGTTTCTTCTTTAAAAATTTTATTTAACTAAAATTTAAATTTCCTTTTAAATTGAATTTATTTAACTAAAAGTTTAAAAATTAATTTTCCTTTAAATTTTATTTCTACTAATTCTTTTACCTTAGATTATTATCTTTTTAAATAAATTTGTTTTTAACCAAAAATTTAAATTTAAAAACTAGAATTCCTTTAATAAATTATTTTATCAAATGATTTGAATTCTTAGCAAATTTTCTTTTACAAAAATATTTTCCACTTGAAACTAAATTTATTTTTAATTTATATGCATTTATTAAAATTCGAACTGATTCCTTTAACTAGTTTATTTAACCAAGATTTTATTTTAAATTAATTATTTTACTTTTAAAATAATTCTAACTAGAAATTCTCAATTGGACTAAATTTTCTTTTTATAAATTAAATCAACTAACACAATTTGGTTTTACTATTTATTTTGTTATAAATAAATTCTTCCTTTTAAATAATTCTATTCAACTACAATTTAATTTTTAAAACTAAATTTTCTTCTTAAATAGATTTAATTAACTTTACCCTTAAATTGAATTTATTCAACTAATTATTTCGATCTCAAGTTAATGATTTTTTTTTTTTTTTTTAAACTAAAGATTATAAATTCAAACTGATTTTCTTTATTTGACTTAAAAATCAAATTTCCCTAAATAAATCATTTCATCATCAAATTTGAATTCTTAACAAATTTTCTTTAATAAATTTAATTGTCTAACCAATTTCTTCTTAATAAATTATATTTTTTTTTTCTTTCTTTTCACTGTCATTTTCTATATATATTAATAATAAATTTTTTTTTTCTTGTATATATATATACAGAAATCGAATAATAAAATGAAATAAAATAAAAAAAATAAAAAAAATAAAAATTTACCTCACTGCGCCTCGACCTCGTCTCGACGTTGCCGCGAATCACCACGTCTGACATCAATCGCTTTGCTCGAAACAGCGAACCCCCAAACTCGCGTCACTTCTTCATCCACACGTGAATAAGGTGAAACGAGAAGTTGCCCTTGAACTTGAGATCGAAGTCGTCCACGTCGCTGCCATCTGTCGCGACCCTGCCTCCATCGCGCGCGCGCACGCGCCAGTGTCGCCTCGTCCTTGCTCGCAAATCGCCGCCGCCCCTCGTGCCGCGTACCCCCTTCGAGCGTTGCCGCGCGCCGCCGAGCCTTGTGCTCGCGCCAGTAGCCATCGCGGCCCCCCTCGCCTTCGCCTCTGTCACGACATCGCGCGTCGCTCTCCCCCCCAAAGTCGCGACATGGGTTTAGGGCTTCGGCCATTTTTTTTTTTCTTTTTAATCTGAAGAAAAGGGGATTTCGGTTTCGAATGAGAGAAGGGGGAGGGGTCGTGGATTTAAGGAGAAGAAGACGTGATTTTAGCGTGATACTCGGCATGTTTTTAGGAGCGATCGAAGGAAGATAACGTGTTTTCTTTGCTTACAGGGAATAGGGTGGCTGTCCTTTATTAAATTTAAATTTAAATTTAAATTTTATTCGTTGAAAATTTCAACGCGTTTGCGTGTCGTATGCTCACATATCAACTCAGAAAATTACGAAATTTGAAATCCGAGAATAATTCAATATTCCGGACCCAATGGAACTGGTTTCGTCGAATTCCGAGACTGTGCCTCGGACGGCTATTTTTAAATATCGATTCGAACGATTAAATTTCAAAACTGAACAATTCACTTTCAAATTCAATTCTGAAGCTTCTATTATCTTCAGTATTTCCAATATGAATTTTTCCAGCTGTTGAAATATTTTTAATTGGCTTAGATTTGAAGATTCAAATTTTTTTATTCAACTCTCAATAGATTAAATTCTATAATTTAATCGTCAATTTCAAAGTTATATTGAAAATTCAATCCAAACCATCATTTAAATATTTAAAATTAATCAAATATTTTCAATTTAAATTATTCAAAATCCTGGGTCGTTACAGCTACCATGTTCAATAGCAGGTTACCGCCACATTCCATGGCAGGTTATACAACTAAAACCGTACAAGGCTCGTGTTGTTTCTTTGGATTTTCCAACAAACGGTCAGGCTAAGGAACTTCCTACTGCCACATGGGATCGCCTCTGGCGGAACGTCCCGAGAACCTAACCGGATCTCTGCCAAACAAGGCCGTCTACCCCCCTTTCCGGGGAATATACAAAACCTCAGATATGCCACCCTCGGTCCTTTGGGACCTTTATACAAGGTGCCTCTAAACCAACAACCACACAGAAATAAATATAGTGTGTCCACATGAGTAAGTATCTGGGCTCCATACCATGATACTACCCTTTTCCAGAAGGAATGGTCATACCCTAGGGGAGCTACCTCTGAAACCTTGCCGCACGATTCCTGTTTCGACCATTATCGTTTTGTGAGGCTCGACGAAGTCTCGTCCACAAAGCTACGCTTTTTACAAAATCCATGCTCTGATCACAAATGATCAACAAATGATCTCAACACACAGCAGCACTCAGCATGCCACATTACCAAATTAGGAGTATATCGCTGATAACCTTCAACTACATAACCTCTGAGCTCGTACGTCTCAGAGAAGGGTGTTAAGCTAAGAGAATAAATTCTCCGCCACCAACAGATATGTATTTGAAAGAAATCTGCTTTATCTCTCAAAGTGTAATGTCATACATACAATCCATACAAGTCTGTTCTGGGTTCGAACAGAACCGAAGGCACTTCCAAAGAAGCCCTTGCAATCCGGGTATTCACAATCCCGATCGGACTTCCCATCACTTAGAAAATCTCTATACCAGCGCGACTCAGTGCAGAGACAATCGACGGGTTATCCTTTCATTTTCACAAATACCCGATCTTCACCACCGGTCTTCAATGCTATCCATATACGTCGTATCACATATTCGAAATGGGTTATATGACACAAAGGTCCTCTCCCGGCTAAACCGAATAATGAGCGCAACATTTAAAACATATGGATATAAGATTTCAATTAAGTCACAACTTAATGATTCAAAACTTTCTTTCGAATGGTTTAAACTAATTACCATTTCAAATCTTTTAAACAAAAGATTTATTTCACAAAATTCACCCAGTTTCACAAAGATCCATTCCTAGATTTCAAAACAATTCCATTTCAATAGGATTCATTTATTTAAATCTTTAGATTAAAGATTTAGCTTATAGCCTTCAAAACACATTTCCAAATATTTATTCGTAATTTGGAAATCATTTCAACCTTGAAATCCTTTTAACACAAATTGGAGATTCATTACTTATGTGAAAGCTTTTATTATTTGAAAACAAATAGTTTCCATGTCAGAAAGATCCAATTATATTTATACGAGTTAAAGCCTTTGAATTTAAATTCAAATTCCCAAACCAATACCTTTAAAATAGTTTAACCCATATAAACTGGCATAACATCTTTAGTCCCTTGTTTCCAGATTGTAGAATTCAATTTCAAATATTGAATTCAAATTTAAATCAGAATATTTAAATTTCAAAACTCAATTAAGTTATTCAAAATAAATTTCATCTTTGAAATTCCATTCAAAAGCTTTTCACTTTAAATCCAATCCATTTCCAAAACATTTGAATTTAAAAATTCAAATTTAAAACTATTCAAAAATCTGTGACTTAATCGATTTCCTCGTGAAATCCATATTGGTGTGTGTGTATAAGTGTGGTCCATGGATTTAACACACAATAGTGCAACATCATTCAATCATCACAGATTAAAATACAAAAATATATATATGATAAGCGGTATAAACTATAACGCTTATCATTCATCCACAGATAATAAATTACATCACAGATAATTTATTACATTCATCCCAGCTAACAGATCACAACATAAATCAGGATATATCACAAAGCATCAATATTAGGGATATCAAACAATTCAACCATTCAATATAATCCAAACATCCATAAATAGGTTCAATTTTTATTATCTGATTAATTTAAATCAGATTAATTACTATGAATAAATTTGCTAATTATGGTAAATTAATAATCAATTAATTACAAATCATTTAATCAATTATTCTTTAATCAATCATTAATTAAACCTTAATTTATAATTAATTCTTAATTAATTATTATTAATTAATTACAATAACTAATTAATTACTCCTTAATTATTAATTATTTCTTAATCCCTTTCATAAATTTATTAAACTTTGATAAATTAATTATTCTCAAATTAATTACCTTAATTAATTTATTACATTATTCTTAAATTAATTATTGCTTAATCACTTGATTTATCAACGTTAATCATTAATTAATATTTAATTAATAATCCTTAATTTACAAATTAATTTTTTTTCCTTAATTAATCTTTAAACCTTAATTAATTAATTTAACTTATAACTACTAATTAAATTGATACAATGCATTAATTATCCATTCCAATTAACGTAATAATTAATGAATTATAATTATTAAGTCCTCATTAACTTGAGATAAAACTCATTTTGATTAATTATCGACTTTTCACTTAGAACTATGTTGAAAACTTTTATTCTCAAATTTACATTTAAATTTCATTTTTATTAGTAGATTTAAAATGAAATCAATTTATCTTATATAAAGTTTAAATCCAATTCTTAAACCTTTTTAAATTTACATGCTAAAGTAATACTCTAACATTTTAAAACTTATTTCTTTAAAGTTGATAACAGAGATAGGTAACAACATAAATCCCAAGTCTACTTCGTTTCCTTCCTGAGACGAAACCCGAGAAAATCCCAGTTTTACTTGAGTCAAACCCGAGTTATTTCCCCTATTTCCTCGAGTTTCCCTCTTCTTCTTCCTCACGTATATTTTTTTTTAAACTTTAAAAACAGGGTTGCAGGCTCAAGAACTCGCATTCCATCCCGAGACCACCCTTCACTTTCTCGAGCATCAACTCGAGTCACTCACCCCCCCAAACTCATGGCACCATATCGAGGCCGTACATGTGCACATGTCACCGCCAACGTTCAGACCGACTTCGTTGCCTCCCACATATCCACGATTGCTCCAGCCACCTACCCCGATCATCGACCCACAACCACAAGCCACGATCCCAAATCGAGTTATCCAGTTGAAAACTGGAACCAACAGTCATGGCCAGACCTCACGAATTTCGCGCCTCCGACCATCAGACGACGCACCATCCACGAACCTATCCTCCAAAGCTCGTACAACTCGATCCCCTGGGGATGATGCAGTGCTCACGTTTATAGTTCAACCCAAAACTAGGTTTTCAACTTCAACGACCTCCCATCGCCATCACCAACCTCTGATCGACACCCTACTATTTTTCTCTGACGCCCCGTTGGTTCCTCCACCACCTCGAACAACCTCGACACCTCTAGATCAACACGTCGTCGGAAATTGGTTAAAATAACAATTTCGATCATCCACGAACTGCTCTCAACCCCTTCACTTAAAAATTGGGATTTTAGTTTTGAAAATCAAAATTTTGTGTAAGACTTCAGTTCCAAAACCTGAAACATTAAATCATGATGTTTGAATTTTTGCTTATATTGTGTTGCTCAGCTTTTCTTGGTTTCCAAAGTCATATAAATACTATTTTAACTTAAGTAAATCCTAAACTAAGGTTTGAAATGAAACTAACAAATTTCATTTAAATCTTAAGGCTAAACAGAGGTTAATTTAAAGTTTTTGAATTTAAATCAAACATGAACAAAAGCTGGAAACAGGGAAGTTACAAATGTTCAGATCCCTATATACACCATACTTCATAAATTCAATAATGTGAATGCTCAAACATACTTCGCGATATAATATTGATCACAGTAATAACATAAAAACTAATTTATACTCTAAATTTTAAGGTGAAGTTACTCACTTGCTTTCCAGAAGAAAAAAAATGAACAGAGCTTGCTTTTATGTTGAGACAGGCCTGAGAAATTACAAGCTGAAGCTTCCTTGATCTCTGGTTTTGTTGATTCGTTTTGATGTTTGTTTAAGTTTTTTTTTCTTTCTTTCTTTCTAGACTTGAATGAATTGAACTGGAATTATGAAGGTGATATAAAAAGAATTGTTGCACAGGTTGAAGTGTACAGAGTTATATGATATTGATGAAAGAGATTTTTATTTGTACTTGAAATGTTTTGTTTATTTTGTTGACCAGAGATTTTTATCTCAATTTGTTGGCTAAAAATTGTTTTGGCAGCTGAAAATCTCATGTTTTGGTGGCTGAAGTGATTACATTGATTACTTTTTTCTTGTGTTGCAAGCTTCATATATATTATTTATATTTGCTTGTACATAGTTATATGTGTTTTCTTCTTGTTTGTTTGATCCTACATACTTCTACTTATTTATGCATAGATATTTAATTTGTTCCTTCTTTTGCAAGCTTCATTCATGTGTACTATTTTAATTTGTTTTTAGATTTTATCTAAGTGTTACTTTATTATTTGTAGTCTATATAGTTTATCTTATATATTTTATTATATACATTTGTATTTTTATTTTTTATCCATTTCCATTTCTAACTTAACCCATCAATTCTGAATTTATGTATTCTATATGTAGCTAAAATTTTAGCTAATGTCTACTTTATATTTTATAGTTTATTATATATTTATTTCTATTTCTAACTCAAAAAATTTATTATTAATTTTACTTAAATACTTATTGTTTGATATTTCTTTGTGTGTATATATATATATATATGTATATATATCTATTTATGTTTATTTCTGACATAATCATCAATTCTAATATTTATCATTATATTTTATCTTTAACCCATTTGTTTTAAGATTAGTTAATGATTTCACAAATAATTGAGGTACTTAAATTCAAATGATTTAACACATTTTTATTTGAACTCGGGGAAACTCGCACCAATTTATCAATAAATTTCAAAAAATTTGTTCAAAAATTAAATTAATTACCAATTTAAACTTATATAAATCTGGGATCGTTACATGAGTAAACATACTGCTTTAAATATCTAAATTTCTGTATTTGATTTATGAACAAATTGTGCTTTGCTATGTATGTTTTTAAAAGATAGCTCTGCATATCTTTGTGGTACCTGTTTTTCCAATCTCTGGTTATAGAGCAAGCAAAAATAAAAATAGAAAAATTCATATGTCTTCATACAAAAAAAAATTAAACCGAGGATTATAAACAAATGAGTTTGCTTAAACTTAAGTTATGACCTAGAAACTGTTTCAGGCTCGAAAATGAAGAACTTGACTCTGGAAAACTATTTTACAGTAACAACAAATTTTATGATGATTTCAAGAATTTTAATTTAGTGATTTGATTATATAGCTTGAATCAATATCCGAAAATATGATTTTTAAAACAGAAATGATAATTTTCAGTGGAGTGTTATGAGTGCAGCTCACAATTGAACGAAAATTGCATTTTGATCAAATTATGATGATCGAACCAATTTTAAATGTTGAAATCTTGCTAGAAGCTGGGTTGAACATCTACGATCCCAGAAAAAATGTAGAATTTTTTTTCTAATATACGAATTGGTAGAACGAATCAAAGTTTGGGTTTAAGGATTGAACTGAGTTGAGTCTGGAAATGTGATCGCTGTCCGCCTGTAGACCATCGAACTTCGTGCCTCCGGTGCCAGTCGTGGCGTCACACGTCAACGGAGCTAGAGTCAAATTTTCGTGGCCTCAGACGGCCAGAGAAGGTGGGGCGAGGCTGTTTTATGGTGATGGGTTTTGATGATGTATGGGTCGTGATAGTCGATTTTGCCTATGGCGATGATTCGCACTCCATGGTGGCTAGATGGGTTGAGGATGTTGTCGCCGACCCAATCATGGTCCTAGCCTCGATTACTGATGACCAAGGGGGTGTGCAGCATGCATGCTTGCTCGGTTGTGTCAGTAGTTGTTTTTTTTTTTTATGAGGTGAAGTTTAACCCGAAGTTTCACTCGGGATTTTGGGAAGATAACTCGATGCTTGGCTTGGGTATGTTGGCTATCCATCAGATCATTTAGCAGTTAAACAAAATTTAGTTGAGAAATTTTTATACTCAGGTCGATTGGCAGAGAAACTCAAAGCAGGAAGCATTCTTGCTCGGGCGTGACTCGAGAAAGCCTTAGGTTGGCCACCTGAACAATATTTCCAGTTTTTTGAAAGTTTTAAAAGCATAAGTGTGGATGATTTCTAAAACTCATTCTTTATAAAACGACAATGGGTTGTTAATAGAATATGAAGTTAATGGCATTTAAATAATTATTGAAGAAAAAAAATTTAAGTTCAAAGATGTTTAAACTTATATTTTTAAGTATGGTTGTTTTAAAATTTAACATAATATAATATTGAGAAGTTAATTAAACGTTCAAATTGTTAACTTAAAACAAACTTATTTATAATTATTAGGTAATGATTAAACAGTACTTTGTAATTAATAATAATTAAATTAATAAAAAAATAAATTAACGATTAAGATTTCAATAAATTCTTAAGAATAATTAACCATTGATTTAGAATAACATAATAAAATTAATCAGGTAGTTAATTAATTTAAATACACAATTAATTCACCTTAATTGAAGATGATTGACTAGTATCAAATATTGCGTTCTGGATTGGAATTTCTGTTGTGATTGTGATGCGAATTGCTTTATGCCGAACTGTGATTTGTGATTTGTTTCTATGTGTATGTGAGAACCCTTTTGCCCATAAAACGGTATTTAAATTTCGATGCGACAGGGAGTCGGATTCCAGTTGGGTATCCGAAACTCACATCGAACCCTGAAAATAAATCTTGGTGATTGATATGTCCACGTATTTTAAAATTTAGCGCTCACTATTCGGATTAGTCGAGAGAGGACCTTTGTGTCGTATAACCCATTCCGAATAGTGATACGTCATAATGGATAGCATTTGAAGACCGGTGTTGAAAACTGTGTATTTGTGAAAATGATAGAATAACCAATCGATTGTCTCTGCACTGAGTTGCTCCGGTATAGAGACCTCCACATGTGATGGGAAGTCCGATCGGGATTGTGAATACCCGTATTGCAAGGGCTTCTCCGGAAGTGCCTTTGGTTCTGTTCGATCCCAGAACAGACTTGTATGGTCATATGTTTGACACTACACTTTGAGATATAAAGCCGATTTCTTTCAAATACTTTTCTGTTTGGTGGCGGAGAAATTATTCTCTTAGCTTAACACCCTTCTCTGAGACGTACGAGCACAGAGGTTATGTAGTTGAACGTTATTAACGATATACGCCCGATTTGGTAGTGTGGCATATTAAGTGCTGCTGTGTTGTTGATCATTTGTTGATCAATTTTGATCAAAGCATGGCTTTGTGTAAAAGCGTAGCTTTGTGGATGAGACCTCATCGGACCTCACACCCCGAAAATGGTCAAAATAGGAAAGACGCGGCAAGGTTATGAGGGTCGCGCCCTTTAGGGTATGTCATTTCCTTCTGGAAAAGGGTGGTATCAGGTATGGAGCCCTGGTATTTAACCTATGTGTTTGCTCCAATCTCATTTCTATGTGATTGTTGCTTTGTGACCGAGGTCCCTCGGATAAAGGTCGCAAACGACCGGGGGATGGCATGTTCGTGTAGTAGTTACCTAATCACAGAGGTAACCCGGCCTTGTGTTGGCAGAGAGCTAGTTAATTCTCGGGATGTCCCTTCAGAGGCATACCCATGTGGCAGTAGGAAGTTCCTTAGCCTGACCATTTTTTGGAAATCCAAAGAAACAATATGTAACAACCCGATATTCGTGTCGAATTATAATCGACAATTTAAACGATTAATATTGACACAAATTTCCAATTGAAGTTTTTAAATTTGGATTTAAAATTCTTTTACAAATTTTAAGTAAAATTTTATCGGGCTTTAAAATAAATTCTCGGCCCACATTTAAATGTTTGAAGCCGTGGAAAATAATTTGCAAAAAAAAAAAAAAAAAAAAAGAAACCCGTTCCCCTTTCCCCTTTTTATTTTCACTTTTCATTCCTTCGGCCCGTCCCCTTTTCTTTTGCTTGTGAAAAATGGTGGCCTCTCTTTGTCTAATTAGGGCTTCGGCTTCTTTCTGGAATTAGGGTTTCGATTCCGATGGTTGCTCGTCTCGCGTGGCTGCTGCGGTGTGCTTGGCCTCAATTCGTCGACTAGGTGAGTACTTCTCACATCTAATTCATCCTCAAGTCCGTGATTAGGTCATTCGACTTTATTTTTGATGTTACTGATTTTTCTTGCCTTGATTCGATGTTGTTTTATCTTGGCAATTTTGTATTCGTTCGATGATGGTAATCGATGTTGTATGTGAATTTCTTTGTGCCTGTGTCGTTCGACTTCGATGTTGTCGATGATAATTTTAGTGTTTTCGATAGTTTGATTTTCACGACACTGTTTAATTTTTGGTGTAAAGTAAAACTTGGGGAATTTTGATTTGTTGAGATTTTTGGTGTAAGCAGAGTAATTTCTGATCTCTCAACAAAATTTGCCTTCAACAATAAATGGTTGTCAGACAATCCTACTTGTTGAACCTGCTTTCGACACAATTATTTCTTTCCTTTTCTTATTCTTCTTCGTCTCTCTTTCATGTTTCCTTGGGAATTTCCACCAGCTGCCTCGCAGTTTTAGTTATTCAATGGCTGCACTTGGTACCTGCTATTCAGCAGGTTTCCATACTACCACACCATTGACGTGGGTCAGAAAGTATTTTCAGAAAAGTATAAGGCCTTGTTTAGTTTGCGGTTTTCAGTTTTGGATTTGGTAACAACCGCAATGTATTCAGTTAATTATTTCTGAAAGTTTTGAAGCTTGTTTGGTTTTGACCTTTATGGGCTTGGTGCATTGGTTAATTGCTAAGTTCGAACTTGTTTTGGTTGACTTATCTGTATATATATGCATACATACATTCGTATGTGTGTATGCATATATTGTTGACCATGGTTCGGGTTTTGTGTTGTATTTGCACTGGTATATATATATGCAGATACTTGAGCATATTTCATTGTTTCACTGCCATGCTATACTTCTGGTTCATATCTTCCAGTGTTGCCACTGTGTTCCATTTGCATAGCTGAACTTGTGTTGTCTTTGATGTTCTTCTCATTGCATATGAACTTGGTCTACTTGATGCTGTAGCTTTCAAGTATTTTTGCATGTGCATTACTTGTCTTCATATGTGTTCATACATAACTTTGTATGTGTGTATGCATGTGTTGTTAAATTGCACTGCAGTTATTTTTGGGACTTGGTTTGCATACTTGATTCAGTAGTATGCTTCATTTTGCATCACTGTATGTTATTCTCTGAGGTGCCTGCATTGTCATGATGTATACTCTCTGTATACATACTTGAGACTTGTTCCATGCATTACTGTATATTCATACTGTTGGCATTCATATGTTTACAAGTACATTTCATATACTTGTAGTCATTCATGCAAAATTCTGTTGCCTTCTTCTGGTTCATTTCATTTTGGAACCATTGCTTTGGGACTCTCTTTCAACTATTGTCCCCTGTTGCATTTCTGTGCATCATTTCTGTGCATCCTTCCCGTTGCACCCCTGTGCATTCATTTGATTATGCTGGTTGACGTTCTGATGCCTTTGGTTGTTGCAGTATGTTACTGCATTTGGTCTGAGTCACTGTGTATCATGCTTGATCTCTGTTACATGCTTGCTGTTGCATGCTTGTAATATTCAAGTTCTTGCAGTCTTCATTTTCGACATGTTTCACTGCACCTTGTCTTGTATGAACTTGTTTCAGTAGTTAGCTAGAATTGTTGCTGTTCCCTGGACATGAACTTGATTGTTACACATCTTCAAATCGACACTTGGTCTTGTGATATTCACGGCGACGCTTGTGAATATTCATTGGGTACATCATTACTGTCGTGGCAAGGCAGTGCACGCAAGCGTGAACTGCAGCCACACGGTATTGAGTTTTTGGGCACGACATCACTAAAGTGGCAAGGCAGTGCACGCAAGCGTGAACTGCAGCCACACGGTATGGCGTGTATGATATTCTTTTTGTTTTGACTTATGGATCTTTTTGCGTATTCCATATTCTGTAGTGGCGAGGCAGTGCACGCGTGCGTGTACTGCAGCCCTACTTGAATTAATATTTTAATTGATATTTCAATGGTTTGAACTGTTTGTTCATTTCAATTCAATATTCTGAATTGCATTCTGATTTGGTTTAATTACTGTCGTCTATTCATTATTTAATTATTATTGCTTCTGTGCACTAATAACTGAGTTTGAATTAGACTGACCCGAGTATTATTTTCTTTTGAATCTAATACTCGGGTCAGACCGAGTATTTACAGGTTGTAGATATTCTGCTTTGGGTTGCTGCTAGAGCTATGAAGTTCTTTCATATCTTTTGGAGTAGTCGTCTTTTGTAGTAGACTGTATTATTGTATAGGAAGATATGTATTCATGTATATTATATACGTTAATGTACTTGTATATATAACTTCCTGAGTTGACTATTGTAGTTGTATCACATGTACCGTGTCAAATGTATTGTAACTGACATCAGTTATATATATATATGAGATTTTCTGTTTTATCTGTGTTCCGCATTTATATTTATCTGTGTTATTAGTTTATATTTGTCCTAGACTATTATAGCCACCGCGTGGTAGCTTTGAGTTTGCATCGGCATGTCGGATTTCCTCCTAAAATAGATTGCACGTTTTTACTATCTGACATATCGGTGTTCGCACAAAGCAATTACACGGATGGTCGCTCCTCAACAGCCTTATTCTCCGTGCTAGTTGACAGCACTACACCGTAGTGTTCTTGGCTAGCGTGGGTATAGAGGTGGGGCGTCACAGCTTGGTATCAGAGCCTGGGGATTAGAACAAATATAAAACATAACTTAGATAGTACATGTGTTACAACTATTTGTCGATGTTTTATTTCACATCTTTGTCTTAAGATCATCTTTGATTGTTAGGAATGAATTCCTAACGCTTATTCGTGAGCATTGCTGCTATTCTCTATCGCACTTGCTCACTTGAGTTTACACTTCTAAGTATCAGTGTATATATGCTCTACCAAGTTGCATATTGCTGCAACTAGTACCCACTTCGATTTGAACTCGCATTGTTTATTCGAACTGCTATATATATGCATTCTTATCTCTGATTCGTGTACTTAATGCAGTTTCCATACAATTGGGTTTTAGGTATCAATCTTTGAGACAAATTGCATTCCAATTGTCGACTCTGTCTGTTTATCCATGGTTTGTTGGTTTTCATGTGCCTCTCTCTGATAGTTTTAAAATTTCTTTGGTATAAAAGAAATTGTCTTGGTCTTTGCCTTGTCGATATCGACGTTGACTTGACTTTTACTTTTGCTAAAGTCATTCAAGCATTTATACTCGTTCTGCTTTGTTTTTTCCAATTGTTGATCGGTTCTTCTTTTCCGGTTAGTTGTTATCACCTTTGTCGACTTTGATAACTTCTATTTCAGGAATTTTGGGTATTCCTACTTTGATGGATTTGGAATTGAATTCTTTGTATTTTATTCACGTCTTCGAATGTGAATCTTAGTGAATTGATTTGGTTTTCGAATTTAATCGATTCTTGATTATTTCCCGATTTGTTGCTATCATTTATTAGAAACTTTGATGACCTTTTCTTCGGGATTTTTGTGAACATACCTTTCGATGAATTCGGTATCGATTTCTATGGATTCTATTCACGTCTTCGTATGTGAATTCTTGTGATTGATTGTTTCTACAATCATTTTTGTGATTTGTCACTTTAAAAATATAAAGGTTTCAATACTAGTAGTAAATATCAAAAACTCTTTTATCAAAATGTTTTCAACTCTATTTTCAATACCAAACTCGTTTTTGAAACTGTTTTCCAATCTATTAGTATATACAAATCTTTATTTCACTCGTATGAGAAATCTAATTAAACGGCTTAGTAAAACAAGTGGTATGAAACGCTTGCGTTTACTTCGTCGGTTAATTGTTGGACTTGTTCGATTGAACCTCTAGTGACAAATTTTATTAGTGAAGATTTACAGTTTGTTCGTAAATATTTAAGTTAAGTAAGTGGTTATGGGACATGATGCTAAACTTTTACATTTACTGACTTAGTGTAATTGACACTTCTCGTTGATCATGACGATCATTTTTACGGTTAGACTAGGCCTCATCGGTGTGATTTCGTCTCACACATATCTCTTGGGCTTTGAGGATTGTCTAGACACCACTTGTGTGATTTCATTCACACATACTTTTCTTTTGATTGTGAGGTTAGACTAGACACCACTTGTGTGATTCCACTCACACATACCTCTTTTGATTTTTTTTGTTAGTCTGGACCTCAATCTGTGTGATTTCGACTCACACATGTGGGGTAGCGCCCCACGGTCTTCGGGCCATTCGTGTGTCAAAATTAATGGCTTGCAACCATGAGATAGCGTCTCGTTATGCGTTGCACGTGTTGATGATTTTTCATGCTCGCGGGTAGGTGAGATTCCGTGCTCCCGTTCTCGCTTTGCGTTGCACGTGTTGATGATTTTTCATGCTCGCGTGTAGGTGAGATTCCGTGCTCCTGTTCTCGCTTTGCGTTGCCCGTGTTGGTGATTTTCATGCTCACGTGTAGGTGAGATTCCGTGCTCCCGTTCTCGCTTTGCGTTGCACGTGTTGATGATTTTTCATGCTCGCGGGTAGGTGAGATTCCGTGCTCCCGTTCTCGCTTTGCGTTGCACGTGTTGATGATTTTTCATGCTCGCGTGTAGGTGAGATTCCGTGCTCCCGTTCTCGCTTTGCGTTGCCCGTGTTGGTGATTTTCATGCTCACGTGTAGGTGAGATTCTGTGCTCCCGTTCTCGCTTTGCATTGCACGTGTTGGTGAGTTTTCATGCTCGCATGTAGGTGAGTTTTCGTGCTCCCGTTCTCGTTATGCGTTACATGTGTTGATGAATTTTCATGCTCGCGTGTTGGTGAGTTTCCATACTCTCCTTTGAGTTTTCATACTCTGTTCGAGTTTTCATACTCCGTTCGAGTTTTCATACTCCGTTTGAGTTTTCATACTCTGTTCGAGTTTTCATACTCCGTTTGAGTTTTCATACTCTGTTCGAGTTTTCATACTCCGTTTGAGTTTTCATACTCTGTTCGAGTTTTCATACTCCGTTTGAGTTTTCATACTCTGTTCGAGTTTTCATACTCCGTTTGAGTTTTCATACTCCGTTTGAGTTTTCATACTCTGTTCGAGTTTTCATACTCCGTTTGAGTTTTCATACTCCGTTTGAGTTTCCATACTCTCCTTCGAGTTTTCATACTCCGTTCGAGTTTTCATACTCGCGTTCGAGTTTTCATACTCCGGTTCGAGTTTTCATACTCGCGTTCGAGTTTTCATACTCCGGTTCGAGTTTTCATACTCGCGTTCGAGTTCTCATACTCTTAGCTTGTGTTTTCTGGATTTCTTGTGAGGATTTCTAGAATTTGTGCTTCACCAATTTTCGTGATTTCTATTGATAAGTTTTATCAATTCTTGTGCATTGGTGAATTCGTGTGTTATTGACTTGTTATGAATACAAGTTTAGGGTATGATACCCCTTTCTATCTTTGAGAAGATTCTTGTGACTCTTTGGATGAATGAAAATCCATTTATCGAAGTTGCTTCTGATGTCGTTGTTTTAATCACATATTTTAAAAAATTGTTTCAAAATATAAATCAAAATTATTTTCAAAATTTTTACACTTTACGCTTTCAAAAGAATGAGGAAGCGATGTAAACGTTTCAGAAAAAAATCGAGGACTATGACCCCTTTCTTTTACTGATTCGCTTAATTCCGGACTTGTCCGTTTGAGAAAGTAAAATGTTATTTATTTAAAATACACAATTTAGCACTTTCAAGGAAACGATGAAGTAAATTAAACGATTTAGTAAAACTCGTGGTTATGGGTCATGTGCGTTTGCTATTTCGGTTAATTTCGGACTCGTTAATTGAAAAATTTGTAATTTGAAATTTGATTACCGTTGTGGTAATTTCTGATTATCGTTTTGATAATTGGATGTTTATGATTTCTGATTTATCGTTTTTGATAATCAGATATTTATTGTTTCTGATTATCGCTTGTGATAATCAGATATTTGAGATCTAATTATCGTTTGTGATAATTAGATATTTGTGATTTGATTATCAATTGTGATAATTAAATAATCGTTGATTCGTGATTTCTGATTTATCGTTTTTGATAATCAGATATTTATTGTTTCTAATTATCTATTGATAATTAGATATTTGAGATTTAATTGTCGTTTGTGATAATTAAATATTTGTGATTTAAGATTGATTTTCGATTTTGATAATCGAATACTTGTTGATTTGATTATCGTTTTTGATAATCGAATATTTGTGATTTGAGATCTCTGAATTATCTATTGATAATTAGATTTTGTTGATAATTTGTGAATTTCCTTTATGAAATTAAAAGATTTCTTTGGCGTTTATATTGTACTACGCCAGTGTACCGGCTCAATTTTCTGCTATTCATGACGTTTTCCACGTCTTCCAATTACGGAAATGCCTTTGGGATTTCCGATCTTTATTCTTGAGCCCGGTATTATTGAAGAAATTGAAGTTTCACTAGATTTGACTTTGAGCAAACACGTTCTGGCTTGCTCCTTCATGCTCTTTATGGTGAACTTCATATTTCGAATTTCTTCATCTTGTGATGATATGCTCTTTTGGTTGTTACCTTTTGTCCATATATTCCTTAAGATTGCGAGGACGCAATTTCTTTAAGGAGGGGAGTCTGTAACAACCCGATATTCGTGTCGAATTATAATCGACAATTTAAACGATTAATATTGACACAAATTTCCAATTGAAGTTTTTAAATTTGGATTTAAAATTCTTTTACAAATTTTAAGTAAAATTTTATCGGGCTTTAAAATAAATTCTCGGCCCACATTTAAATGTTTGAAGCCGTGGAAAATAATTTGCAAAAAAAAAAAAAATAAATAAAAGAAACCCGTTCCCCTTTCCCCTTTTTATTTTCACTTTTCATTCCTTCGGCCCGTCCCCTTTTCTTTTGCTTGTGAAAAATGGCGGCCTCTCTTTGTCGAATTAGGGCTTCGGCTTCTTTCTGGAATTAGGGTTTCGATTCCGATGGTTGCTCGTCTCGCGTGGCTGCTGCGGTGTGCTTGGCCTCAATTCGTCGACTAGGTGAGTACTTCTCACATCTAATTCATCCTCAAGTCCGTGATTAGGTCATTCGACTTTATTTTTGATGTTACTGATTTTTCTTGCCTTGATTCGATGTTGTTTTATCTTGGCAATTTTGTATTCGTTCGATGATGGTAATCGATGTTGTATGTGAATTTCTTTGTGCCTGTGTCGTTCGACTTCGATGTTGTCGATGATAATTTTAGTGTTTTCGATAGTTTGATTTTCACGACACTGTTTAATTTTTGGTGTAAAGTAAAACTTGGGGAATTTTGATTTGTTGAGATTTTTGGTGTAAGCAGAGTAATTTCTGATCTCTCAACAAAATTTGCCTTCAACAATAAATGGTTGTCAGACAATCCTACTTGTTGAACCTGCTTTCGACACAATTATTTCTTTCCTTTTCTTATTCTTCTTCGTCTCTCTTTCATGTTTCCTTGGGAATTTCCACCAGCTGCCTCGCAGTTTTAGTTATTCAATGGCTGCACTTGGTACCTGCTATTCAGCAGGTTTCCATACTACCACACCATTGACGTGGGTCAGAAAGTATTTTCAGAAAAGTATAAGGCCTTGTTTGGTTTGCGGTTTTCAGTTTTGGATTTGGTAACAACCGCAATGTATTCAGTTAATTATTTCTGAAAGTTTTGAAGCTTGTTTGGTTTTGACCTTTATGGGCTTGGTGCATTGGTTAATTGCTAAGTTTGAACTTGTTTTGGTTGACTTATCTGTATATATATATGCATACATACATTCGTATGTGTGTATGCATATATTGTTGACCATGGTTCGGGTTTTGTGTTGTATTTGCACTGGTATATATATATGCAGATACTTGAGCATATTTCATTGTTTCACTGCCATGCTATACTTCTGGTTCATATCTTCCAGTGTTGCCACTGTGTTCCATTTGCATAGCTGAACTTGTGTTGTCTTTGATGTTCTTCTCATTGCATATGAACTTGGTCTACTTGATGCTGTAGCTTTCAAGTATTTTTGCATGTGCATTACTTGTCTTCATATGTGTTCATACATAACTTTGTATGTGTGTATGCATGTGTTGTTAAATTGCACTGCAGTTATTTTTGGGACTTGGTTTGCATACTTGATTCAGTAGTATGCTTCATTTTGCATCACTGTATGTTATTCTCTGAGGTGCCTGCATTGTCATGATGTATACTCTCTGTATACATACTTGAGACTTGTTCCATGCATTACTGTATATTCATACTGTTGGCATTCATATGTTTACAAGTACATTTCATATACTTGTAGTCATTCATGCAAAATTCTGTTGCCTTCTTCTGGTTCATTTCATTTTGGAACCATTGCTTTGGGACTCTCTTTCAACTATTGTCCCCTGTTGCATTTCTGTGCATCATTTCTGTGCATCCTTCCTGTTGCACCCCTGTGCATTCATTTGATTATGCTGGTTGACGTTCTGATGCCTTTGGTTGTTGCAGTATGTTACTGCATTTGGTCTGAGTCACTGTGTATCATGCTTGATCTCTGTTACATGCTTGCTGTTGCATGCTTGTAATATTCAAGTTCTTGCAGTCTTCATTTTCGACATGTTTCACTGCACCTTGTCTTGTATGAACTTGTTTCAGTAGTTAGCTAGAATTGTTGCTGTTCCCTGGACATGAACTTGATTGTTACACATCTTCAAATCGACACTTGGACTTGTGATATTCACGGCGACGCTTGTGAATATTCATTGGGTACATCATTACTGTCGTGGCAAGGCAGTGCACGCAAGCGTGAACTGCAGCCACACGGTATTGAGTTTTTGGGCACGACATCACTAAAGTGGCAAGGCGGTGCACGCAAGCGTGAACTGCAGCCACACGGTATGGCGTGTATGATATTCTTTTTGTTTTGACTTATGGATCTTTTTGCGTATTCCATATTCTGTAGTGGCGAGGCAGTGCACGCGTGCGTGTACTGCAACCCTACTTGAATTAATATTTTAATTGATATTTCAATGGTTTGAACTGTTTGTTCATTTCAATTCAATATTCTGAATTGCATTCTGATTTGGTTTAATTACTGTCGTCTATTCATTATTTAATTATTATTGCTTCTGTGCACTAATAACTGAGTTTGAATTAGACTGACCCGAGTATTATTTTCTTTTGAATCTAATACTCGGGTCAGACCGAGTATTTACAGGTTGTAGATATTCTGCTTTGGGTTGCTGCTAGAGCTATGAAGTTCTTTCATATCTTTTGGAGTAGTCGTCTTTTGTAGTAGACTGTATTATTGTATAGGAAGATATGTATTCATGTATATTATATACGTTAATGTACTTGTATATATAACTTCCTGAGTTGACTATTGTAGTTGTATCACATGTACCGTGTCAAATGTATTGTAACTGACATCAGTTATATATATATATGAGATTTTCTGTTTTATCTGTGTTCCGCATTTATATTTATCTGTGTTATTAGTTTATATTTGTCCTAGACTATTATAGCCACCGCGTGGTAGCTTTGAGTTTGCATCGGCATGTCGGATTTCCTCCTAAAATAGATTGCACGTTTTTACTATCTGACATATCGGTGTTCGCACAAAGCAATTACATGGATGGTCGCTCCTCAACAGCCTTATTCTCCGTGCTAGTTGACAGCACTACACCGTAGTGTTCTTGGCTAGCGTGGGTATAGAGGTGGGGCGTCACACAATACGAGCCCTGTACGGTTTTAGTTGTATTACCTACCATGCAATGTGGCGGTAACCTGCTATTGAACATGGTAGCTATAGTAGGCATACAATAATGCTTGTATGCTGGCTAAAATTAATATTATACTTTCGAAATGATTTTCTACACTATGCACTAGTAATAATATCAAAAGATTTTTCTCATATTAAGCATGTTTGACTATCATAAGAAGAAATCTCCTCCAAGTCTGCGACGATTCCATTATGTGTGTAGTGGGAGGTCTTATGGTAGTTTCATTTTTCAAAAGCATAAATGGTTTTCTTTTATAAATCTTGTTTATGGCAAAAGTAACTGTTTCGTTTACTCATATCGGTCACATGACTGACCCGGAGTTTATTGTTTCTTTCTAAACTCTGGGTGCCCATTATTTCCACACGGAGAACCTAGTAGCAGGTTTCTGTGTTCTGGTGTTAGCAGTATTTTAGAGACTTTTATCTTGAAGATATTTTGTAAGCTTTTGGGATCTCGAGATGCTTAAATTTTGGATACTCACTATCACTCTATTTCCTTGAAGACTTTTTGGCATGTGATCACTTGTTGTTCTATTGTGATGTTCTATTTGGAGTTGTAACATATGTATTATGATACTCTGATGTAGTAATGGATATTATGATGATGTTGTAGCTGTGATGTAATGCATGATATTCATTTTGTTTTCACTGTTTTATATTCATCTAATGTTGTTATAAGCTCCACCGAACTGAAGTTGGTGTTTGAATATCGGACAGTCAAATACAAGTGAGGTATTTAGTGTCGATTTTCGAATGCTGGATTTCAGGTCATGACAAGTGGTATCAGAGTAAGAACTTAAGCTACAGAGTATAACACATTACGTGGCTCATTAGAGATAGGGTGAAGTATACCCTAGAATGAGTATAACCCAAAACCTTAAATTTTCCTACTCTATGTCTTTTTACTACTAATATTCCTTGAGATATTTTGTCCCTATATCTAAATCAAGTTTTCTTACTAATTACAGATATAGTAAGAATGAGCGGACAAAGAGGCAGAGCTAGGGTCAATGAAATACCACAACACCTGGTCAAGTTTCCCCAATTGCAGTAGCATCCTTATCTACTCAGCATCAGCCAAATCTGGCTTAATTTATATAAGAATTTCTCAAAATTGGGTGGTAAGCCGTTCACCGACAAGGAGTCGGTTATTGAGGCCAGGCATGGATTAGATCATGTGAAAGAATCTTTAGAGGCCTAAAGTTGCAAGATGATCAGATACGACTCATAGCTTCCTGGAAGCTTCAAGATGAAGCTTTAGCTTGGTAGGAGACGGTCACCGTTGACAAGCCAGAAGACGAGTTTTCCTGGGAGAGACTTAAAGAAGTGTTTGAGAAGCTCTATATGCCATCGGCTGGTATTTCACGAATGTATCAGGAATTTCTAGATTTAAAGGAGGGGGTTTGTCCTTTGAAGAGTACTTGAACAAATTAAATGAATTGTCTCGTTTTGTACCAGAATTGGTAAACACTCCTTTGAAGAAAAAAGGAAAGAGTCATTCGTGGGATGAATAAAAAGTTCCACGAAAGGATGACTGGCTACGTTGAAGAATCCTTTTCAGACTTGGTGGATATGGGGTACAGATATGCTACACTTGATATGCAAGAAGCCCCCGGGGAGAAAGGAAATTCGGGTAATCAAAATTGGAAGAAAAGGAAATTTGGAGGCAAGAAGCCATGGCAGGGAAAGGAGAAAATGAAGAGCAATCAAGGAAGCTCGATAGAGAATGTTACTTGCTTTAATTGCTTCGAGAAGGGCCATTATTCAACCATACTACGAAGCCTAAGAATCAAGCAAATCCATCTGTACAAGCGAAGCCCAGAAAATGCTATTATTGTCAGAAAGAGGGACACAAAGTTAAAGAGTGTTCAGTCATGAAGCAACCCCAGACAACAAAGGTGTACACAGTCTGTAACGACCCGTTAAATTTATGATATTTAATAAAATGAATTAATATAATTTCTAATTTGGTTAAGAATAAATGTAGAAATTTGGTATAGTGGTTGCAATTTAGTGTAACTATAAAATTTTATGATAATAGATGTGGATAATGTAAATTTTCACAACTTGATTTAAAGTAATTTTGAAGAAACAAATAAATGTTGAATTTGTGAATGTTAGTATAAATATTAACTTAAATGGTGTTCATTAATACAAAGATGTAATTAGTGTAGATAGTAATAATTTATGCCTGTAGTGAAAGGAAAAGAAAACTAATAGAAACATAAAATTTATTTTATGTAAACAAAAGTATAGTTTTGAACAAACTTATGAAAATTGATAGAAACAGTGTTTGTAATCAGTTTGGTTATTTTATATTTGAAAGATAGAGATGTGTAAATACGTTAATGAATATAAAATGGGAAGGAATGGTAGAATGAAAAGAATATATATAATAATAAGCATTTGATTCAATTAAGGGAATTAAATTATAATAAATGGTCATTTAATAAATTCAACGTTTGTGAGAAATCATAATAGTTGTGTAAAATGTGTACAAACTTGGATTTGGAAGTTTATTGGATTTATAACGGTTTTGTTATTAAGTGTATGAGTTTAAAAGTTATTCCCTTTTGTAAAGTAATAGAAGAATGCATAAAGATATAAACAGGGCTTAATAGAATTGACACTTAATGAATTGAATAAATTACCCATTTATGTAGATATGTATAGTGGACTATAAATGGTCTAAGCAAATATAAAATGGAATAATCATTGAGATTTGTACTATGAAAATAAATAGTAACATTTATTTGCAAGGAATAAAAGCCTATTTAGGTGACTAGAATTTGGAGTAATGACTATTGTATGTTACCTACCCTTGTTTCTTGTTAATTTAGATTTTGGGAATCAAATTCAATTTATCCGCCAATTTACCGCAGTTAAAGTGAAATGAATTGGTGATTGAGAAATGTTAAATACAAATAAGATGTAAACCAAAGAAAATCCCATTTGTAATAAATTATGTAGAATAAAGTAAAGAAACTAGGAAATGAAAATGTGAAAATGTGGATGCAGTGAGATCTTAAGTGATAATAACCTTGTTAGGCAAGTGATAACGGAATTTTGTGTATAACCAAATAAAAATCCAAATTTATTTGGAAATAAATTGCAATCAATTGAATTTATTGCAATTTAATGGATTTAATATTTAATAGTTTATGTGATTATTATTTGGAAGAAATTGGAGTTATTTGAAAAAAGGTATGAACCTAATGTTAATTTTTCTATGGATTTACAATTAATATGGAATGAAAAGAAGAAAATTTGGGTCAGTAAAATTTAGAATTGATGCATAATAAAACGGATTCTAACGTTAATTATGACGTTATTGAGTTTAGATTGGAATTGGTAAACATTTGAGTGAAATCTTAAACTAATGTTCATATTGACAACAATAACTTAGAAATATAGAAAGGAAGTAAATATAATAAACTTATCAAATTCATAATGTTGAATTCATTTGGATGGGAATTAATAAACAGTTGAGAAAAAGGAAATGGAAATAAAAGTTTATTTATAATTTGGGATTTAATTTATGGTAAAAAGGTTAATTGCAATTAAAAATGAGTTGAAATGGAAATCAAGTTATTTATTTAATTAGATTTAAGATGAGAGTATAAAAGTATAAGATTAAATAATTGGGTTTTGAGAATAAAATTTATAATTCCCAAATAATAAGAAGTGCAGAGATTAACACTGCAAATTGATATACTTATAGTTTTTAATTCACATCCAAGCTTGCTAAATCATTTGGAATTGATTGGATTATATAAGTAATGAAATTTGGCCAATATTTAAAGTTGAAAGAAAATTTGGATTTTTATGATTTATTTTAATTTATTTAATAAATATTAAAAATAGCCATTTTTGTCACAGACTCGGATTTCGACGAAACCAGTTTCATCGGATCCGTATCGGTGAATTATTATAGGGTTTCAAGTTTCGTATCGATCGGACTTGTCGTTTGATCGTACGGACGCGAAACGCCTTGAAATCAATTTTATTAAAATCAATTTGAAATCAATTTGGAAATCTTGTTTTTAGCATAACTTCTTCATACGATCGAATTTGGTCGCAAAACTTTTTCCATCGCATTCAGAATATTTTAAAATACCTATCTGGATATATAGTTTTAACAAATTCGGTTCCGGAAGCATAGCGGGCTTTTTTGGGCCATAGTTTATTCCGTACGTTCGCGTATCCAGTCTAGCTACCCTACCTCTAGCCTACCTATATATATACAGCTATAAACCCTAGTCTCTATTCTTTTGTCGTACGTTCATTTCTTCACTCTTTTCTCTTCTCCAAATGTATACATCTCAGATCCAATTCCAGATCTATCCACGGTTCAAAATCAAAAGTCAAAACTCAAAAAAATTCAGAAAATTCTCAAAAAAAAATATGTTGATGTTTTCGATACGCGTAATCTCATGGTGTAATTCGTTTTTCAATTGGAGTTGTCGTTCATCCAGAATAAATTCAAACAGCCCCAAAACCGTTCATCATCGTCGCACAAAACTTCATCGGATCGAGATTCTGTTTCTGGGTATTGTAGTATGGACGATGGGGAGCAGATCTATGTAAGTGTTTTCGCGAATCGATGGGCGGATTTTCGTTAAAAATTGGCTAGGGTTTGGGAATAGCGGCGGCGGCTGCAACATTTCTCACATGAAATTGGTGATCGTGCGTGTCGTTGGGGGCGGAGGTCGCGAGTGTCGGCGATAGCGAGGTGAGGTAGTGACAGCGTTCGAGCGGCGGTGGAAAAAGGTGAAAAGTTGCGTGCGTTGTGGGTCGGTGGTTCTGCAGCGTGCGTGCGTACTGGGGAAGAAAAGGGTTGTTGTAGCTTGCGCATGGAATTTGATGACGTGGGTATGAAAGTGTTCCATTTCTTCTTATTTTAAATATTGAAATTCAATCGCAATTTTTGGCATAACTTCCACATACGAACTCCGTTTCACGCGCGATTTTTTTTGTTAGGATCGTATTGAAATTCCGGACTTGATGACGTTGGTTTGGACGAATTCTGAGACGGACGAATTTTTGGGTTTAAATTCGATTTAAATTCAAAAGGTGAGTGTTTTAACCCACTCACAACTTCTAAAAGTTTTTATGTTTGTTAAATTAATTTTAGAAATGAATAGAAATTTATTTATGAGTATTTGGCATGTTTATTTCATTCATATCTGTTGAATTGCATTTATTTAATTTAACTGTTAATTTAATTTATTTATTGCGTATTTATTTACAGTTATAATTTATTTGTTTGCATATAAACTGCTAGTTAACAGTTATATAAATTATTACTGAATATAAAATGTTAGATTAATAGTTGTTAAATTTAATTTGAATATAATTGACAGTTATTACCTGCTATATAATCTCATATATATATTGATTTTGATTGATATTGATGGATGATTGTGATTTGGACGATGGATGATGTTGATGAATGGATGTTTATTTGATATCATTAAATTGCAAGTTATCATGCATTTTTCATTTCATTCGGGATTGTGGTTTGAAATGATATACAACCGCAAAATTTTATTTTTAAATTGCGGATTGAAATGATAAATATTCGTATCACTTGACCATAGGATAGAAAATTATATACAGGCACCGTGGTCTATATATAAATTATTTTAAAAGTGATTTCTATGGTTTGGATGGGATACGGTTTATAAAATTTAATTTTGATATTTTATAAAATATTTTTCTTCGAGATATACACATATGAAGTTAAAATTTTAAATTTAAGCTGTGTATAAACCTGTTGAATAAAATGATAAAAATTTGAGAAAATGGAATTTGGTGATTTATCTTATATATTTAAATTTGGAAATTTTAAGGTATGATATTTATAAATGGATTTTCCAAGATTTACTTAAATAGAATATTTTAGTATAATTTAAATTTAAGAAAATAGTTAATTTCTAGAAATTGGAGTTTTATTTATAGATTTTATGTAAATATTCAAAACTAAATAATAGAACATTTAATTTGTTGAAAGAATAAATTCCAACTTTAGTTTTGAAATATTAATACTCCAAATGGATATATATATATATATATATATATAAATAGAAATTGAAGTGGTTTTGGAACTTGAAAGTGATATTCAAATTTGGTAGACTTTAAATAAAGAAGTATATTTGTAAAGCCCTGGAAATAATTTCTTTACAAAGTAACCTTAAAAGTAAACCATTTATTTTATATACTGTTGAATATCCAAACCATTCAAGTTTTAGAAGTATGGTTTTAAAAGTATGAATTCCGAAATATTATGTTTTGAAAATATAATTCAAATGTTTGGTTTCCAGATATTTATATTTTAAACCGGTATGATTTTGGAAAAAGAGTTATATTTGAGATAAAATGATATCATATTATTTTGGGTTTTTAAATTGATATCGAATTCATAGTTTTGAAATGGAAAATTTATTCTGGTTTTTAAAGTATAAACTACTTTTAAATGACCGCGGTGTTATAATAACGATGGGTTGGCAAAGAGACCGGGATCAGATATGGACATACTCTCTGTCGATACCGAAAACCACTTTGACTAACCGTGTACGCGGTGGAGATTCCAGAATGAAGTAGGTTGGTGGCGACGTTTCCTGTAAGGTAAATACGTGGACCCAACTCCCGTGAGTTGGCATAAGGTGGCTAAAACAGGAGCGATTGACGGGTTAATGAGGTCATTCCTCTGATCGGACACTCCTCTTCGATATTATACTTTGACTTTGGATTGATTCAGTGGCCACTTCTATTTTGATTTTGGGGAGTTTGTTCGAGGTGGGCGGTAGCTGCGGCCACGCGTTACCATCGACCCGGAAGCGTAATTGGTATATCTACCCTGGCATTGCCTAGTTGTGCCGTGTCACCTACCCTATCGCGCCTTGTACGAGTTTGGATTTCTCCCGTAGCCCGTGTGGTATCCTCTGGTGGCTTCCCGATCAGGAGGGACTATGATATTGGATGGACTACTGGGACTATTACGTGTTAAGGTGGAAAATGTAAAGCCTTAATGCTATTTAAAAGTATGTTTATTTTACTATAGACACTATTATAATAGCGCAATATACTACATAGTAAATAGTTTAACGGATCCTTAGGAGATGTAAATCCCGAACATCTTTTGAGTTATTGCACTCATATTTATTTCTGTTAATTTAACTCACATAAGATCTTTTAGTTCTGACTCGAGTGTTTTTGTCTTTTCAAATTCGCTCGGGTCAGTCCGAGCGTTTCAGGATCGAAGACTTTAGCTTTGGAGGACGAAGACGAAGAATTTGTATTATTATTATTTATAGTATTGCACTACACTCACACTGTTCCGCTGCATTGTTATTGGTATGTGTAACTCTGATATGTATTATACAAATGTTTGTAAACAGTTTTTTTTATAAACTGTATATTTTCTTATTATATTTTATCCTTCCGCTGTGAGATTCTATTTGTTTATTTCTTCTCTGTTTTTTTTTCTTATTTACCCCATAACAAATCCGCCCTTCCGTATGGTTTGAATCGGCATGTGTGTCGGTTTAAATCGTGCGAAAAGGCGGGATGTTACACAGTCCAAGGCAAACCTGCATCTTCCAAAGCAGAAAAAGGAAAAAGAGTTTTGGAAGGTAACCTCACTATTTATGATAATATTGTTAGAGTTCTCTTTGACACGGGTGCGACACATAGTTTTACTTCCCAACGAGCTATAAATGAATTAAATCTTGAACCTGGTTTTGTTGATGAACCTATATGCGTAAAGAATCCAGTTGGAGGTCCTACGAACCTTTGTCTTCGATGTAGAGACGTTCCTATCTCATATTCTTGTTATCGGTTCCCTATCAGTCTCTTTGTACTTGATTTTAATGAGTTTGAAATCTTACTTGGGATGGATTGGCTAACAAAATACGAAGCCAAATTGGATTGTAACAATCGATTGATTTCGATCAAAACCAAATTTGGAGATTTCCTTGAGATTTCTTGTGAGGACCCCAGTCCTAAAAGAAAAGGGTTGATGTATAACTTGGGATATCCCGAACCCAGTCTGGAGTCCATACCTAATGTTAGAGATTCTCCAGACGTGTTCGGAGAAGTGAAATCCTTACCTCCGCACCGAGAAATAGAATTTAGAATTGACCTAGTACCCAATGCTCGTCTTGTAGTTCATGAAAGTCGCAGGATGAGGACTAGAGAAAGGGTTGAATTAGTCGAGCAAACTAATGATCTGCTAAGCAAAGGATTAATTCGTCCTACTGTTTCTGAATGGGGTTCAGCAGTGGTGTTTGTTGCTAAATCGGACGGATCTTTGAGATTGTGTGTAGATTACCGCGATTACAATAAGCTGACTCTCAAAAACAAATTTCCTTTACCTAGAATTGATGATCTATTTGATCAATTGCACGACGCTCGTCTCTTTTTGAAGATGGATCTAGCCCAAGGATTCCATCAGCTACGAATCGCCGAAGATTTTGTTCATTTGACCGCTTTCAGGGGTCCAAATACGTTCTATGAATGGTTAATCATGCCCTTCGGGCTAACCGATTCTCTAACATACTTCGTAGATCTTATGACTTGTGTGTTTCGGGAAGTATTGAATAAATTTGTGCTTGTATTTGTTGATGATATCTTAATTTATTCCAAAACTAAAGAGGAGCATGCTGAACATATCAGAATTGTTTTGGAAATATTAGGAAGAAATGTCTTATTCGCCAAATTTTCCAAATGCCATTTTTGGGTCAAAGAAGTCAAATCTTGGCCATGTTGTTAATGAAGAAGGAATTTCTGTTGATCCTAGCATGATTTCTTCTATTCTAGATTAGAAACGACCCACAACTCCGAAAGAAGTTCGAAACTTTTTGGGTTTAGCAGGTTATTATCGGAAGTTCGTTCAGGACTTTTCTAAGATAGCTAGTCCATTGACTAAGCTAACGATGAAGAATATAAAATTCAATTGGACTCCGAAATGTGACGAAGCTTTTCAGGAATTGAAGAAGAGATTAACCACCGCTCCTGTTCTCGATATTATCAACGGGAATTAAGGTTTATCTATCTATACTGATGCTTGTGGTGATGGGGTAGGTGCAGTATTAATGCAAAATGGGAAGGTAATTGCCTACGCGAGTAGACAATTACGTCCACATGAAAGAAACTACCCCACCCACGATTCAGAGCTTCTAGCTGTTATCTTCGCTTAGAAAATATGGCGACATTATTTTCTGGGTAAAAATCTTTTCAGCTTTCGTAACAATCTACGAATTTAATTTAACTTCACTTAATAAATATACTTATTGAACTCTCTTTTGTTTTAGGTGAAAAAATTGAATCATTCACCGACCACAAATCTTTGAATCATCTCTTCACCCAGAAAGATCTAAATCCGCGACAACAACATTGGTTAGAATTTCTGGCATCCTATGATCTAGATATTCAATATATACCCGGAAAAGCCAATGTAGTTGCTGAAGCTTTAAGTAGGAGGCATGCTGTTCTCGCATATCTTGTTGTCACCCCTACCCTCCTTGAAAAGATCGCCAGCAAGCAGACTGAAGACAAGTTTCTTTGAGAAATTCGTAGAAGAGTATGCCGTGGTGAAGATTCTAGTTTTGGAATTGATAAAAATAGAGTTATAAGATTAAAAGGCAGGATCTGTGTCCCTTGTATTCCAAAGCTAAAACGAGAAGTTTTGGATGAATATCATAAGTCTAAACTCAGCATCCATCCAGGAGTCAGTAAGATGTATAGAGACATCAAAAGAACTTTCTGGTGGAAGACGATGAAACGGGATATATCTATATATGTGAGTCGTTGTGCTACTTGCCAACAAATTAAAAGCGATCAAAAGAAAATGGCGGGTTTACTTCAGCCTTTGGAAATACCAAAGTGGAAATGGGACCAAGTATCGATGGATTTCATCGACGGGTTGCCTCGTTCTCGAAAAGGCAATGAAGCAATTTGGGTCATTGTGGACCGTTTGACTAAGACGACACACTTCTTGCCAGTAAAATCTACCTGCACGGCAGCAAGCTTAGCCAAGTTATATGTGAAAGAAATTGTCCGTCTCCACGGTATTCCTAGCAGCATAGTGAGTGATCGTCATCCGATCTTCACTAATAGATTTTGGGAGGCATTTCAAGATGCATTGGGGACAAAACTGAATTTCAGCACTGCTTATCACCCACAGACTGATGGGCAGACTGAGAGGATTGACCGAATTCTAGAAGACTTTTTGCGTGCTTGTGTACTTTATTTTGGTGGTTCTTGGGAGAACCATTTACATCTGGTCCAGTTCTCATATAACTATAGCTATCAGGCCAGTATAGAGATGGCTCCTTTTGAAGCTTTATATGGTCGTCCGTGTCGATCACCCGCATGCTAGAACGAGATAGGTGTTAGACTCGTCCTTGGACCAGATATGATTAAAGAAGCCATTGAAAATTTGATTTTATATGGAAGAACTTGATAACTTCTCAAACCCGTCAAAAGAACTATTATGATCGCAGAAGAGAGATTTGGAATTTCAAGTTGGAGATTTCGTTTTTCTCAAAGTATCTCCAATGCGAGGTGTATTGAGGTTTGGAAAGACCGGTAAGCTGGCACTGCGGTATATTAGTCCTTTTCCTATTTTAGAGAGGATCGATTCTTTAGCTTATCAAGTACAGTTGCCTAGTTGGTTGTCTGGTGTGCATGATGTGTTTCACATTTCTCATCTCCGAAAGTATGTGCACGATCCAGACTATATTATTGAAGAAGCTGCTCAGTAGGATCTCGAAATCACTCCCAATTTAACTGTCGGAAGAGAACCAATAAAGATTATAGATCGTGATGAAAAGCACTTGAGATACAAGTTGTAAAACTAGTCAAAGTGCAATGGAGTGGCGATCCAAAGGACTGCACTTGGGAAACTGAAGATAGTATGCAGAAATCATATACCAATTGCAGAGTGGATATCTCAGCTTAAACTGGTAAGTCAATCCTCTACCCTTTTATGAATTCGTATATCCTTTGTTTGTTTTCTCTCTCTTTCAAATTTCGAGGACGAAATTTTCTTAAGGAGGGGATATTGTAACATCCCACAATTTAGTAATTTGAATTTAGTATCTTATTTGAATTTTTGGAAATTTAACTTGAAAAGTTTTAAAATAAATAAAATATGTGATTTGATTTAAATGAATAAGACTTCAATTTCCTTTGAATTAAATCATTTGGTTTTAAATATCCTATATATGTGGATATATGTGGATATGTGTATATGTGAGTAGATTTGAAAATTTTACATATATATTTATATATTGAATTTTAATTTTAAGTTAAAAATAGAAATAAATATACGAAGTGAAATAAATACAAATGAAATATACTCACAACATAATACAAACAAAAAATATATATTGTTCAACACTAGAAGTTTTGCAATTTACATAAGTAGAATGAATATATAAGTTAGAAATAAAAACTAATATATATAAGATAAATTTAAAAAATAAATACATACATAAATTTAAACCATATGTTAACCTTAGAACTTCATCTATATTGCAAAATATAAGACAATTAAACCATACCAGTTCCATGTAAATTATGTAAACCAGTAAACAACAAAACAAAAATGTATGCAAGAAAAAGAAAATCTACAAAACAAACAAAAATGTACTTACACAAAAGAAAATAAGATATGCATGTAAACTAAGATGGAAACATGAGCATTAGATGCCATCTTCTCAGCACAAATAAGATCATATCAGCCGAAAATAATTTTTTTTTAGTCAATAAGGAAAAAAAATAAACAAATATCCGATCAAAGAAAATCTTGCACCAGTTATAACCTTCCCTTAGTACAAACTATTCCCTTTATATACACATCCATATTCATTTCATTCATTCATGAAAACATAACAAAGTCAGGAAAACAATATAAACATCACCTTATTTTCAAGCCTAAATACAAATCTGTTGAAAAGAAAACAAGAAAAGAAATCAAACTACAGCCTCAAAACATAAAAAGCTCTCTGTTTCAAATTTAAAGCAGCTCTGTTTATTTCTGGAATCAAGGTGAGTAAACATACTTCTTTAAATATCTAAATTTGTGTATTTGATTTATGAACAAATTATGCTTTGCTGTGTATGTTTTTAAAAGATAGCCCTGCATATCTTTATGGTACCTCTTCTTCCAATCTCTGGTTACAGAGCAAAAAAAAAAAATAGAAAAATTCATATGTCTTCATACAAAAAAATAATCTGAGGATTTTAAACAAATGAGTTTGCTTAAACTTAAGTTATGACCTAGAAACTGTTTCAGGCTTGAAAATGAAGAACCTGACTCTGGAAAACTCAGTTCACAGTAACGACAAATTTTATGATGAATTCAAGAATTTTAATTTAGTGATTTGATTATATAGCCTGAATCAATATCCAAAAACAAGATTTTTAAAACAGAAATGATAATTTTTAGTGGAGTGTTATGAGTGCAGCTCATAGTTGAACGAAAATTGCATTTTGATCAAATTATGATGATCGAACCAATTTTAAATGCTGAAATCTTGCTTGAAGCTGGGTTGAACATCTACGATCCCAGAAAAATTATTGAAATTTTTTTCTAATGTACGAATTGGTGGAACGAATAAAAGTTAGGGTTTAAGGGTTGAACTGAGTCGAATCTGGAAATGTGATCGCTGCTCCGCCTGTATACCATCGGATTTCGTGCCTCTAGTGCCAATCGTGGTGTTACACGTCAACGGAGCTCGAGTTAAATTTTCGTGGCCTCCGATGGCCAGAGGAGGTGGGGCGTTGCTGTTTTCTGGTGATGGGTTTTGATGATGTATGGGTCGTGATAGTCGATTTCGCCTGTGGCGATGATTCGCACTCCAGGGTGGCTCGATGGATTGAGGAGGTTGTCGCCGACCTAATCATGGTCCTAGCCTCGATCAGTGATGATCAAGTGGGTGTGCAGCGTGTACACGAGCTCGGTTGTGTCAGTAGTTGTTTTTTTTAATGAGCTGAAGTTTGACCCGAAGTTTCACTCGGGATTTTGGGAAGATAACTCGAAGCTTGGCTTGGGTATGTTGGCTACCCATCATATCGTTTAGCACTAAAACAAAATTTAGTTGAGAAATTTTTATACTCAGGTCGATTTGCAGAAAAACTCGAAGCAGGGAGCATTCTTGCTCGGGCGTGACTCGAGATAGCCTCGGGTTGGCCACCTGAACAATATTTCTAGTTTTTTGAAAGTTTTAAAAACATAAGTGTGGATGCTTTCTAAAATTCATTCTTTATAAAATGACAATGGGTTGTTAATAGAATATCAAGTTAATGGATTTAAATAACTATTGAAGAAAAAAATTTTAAGTTCAAAGATGTTTAAACTTATATTTTTAAGTATAGTTGTTTTAAAATTTAACTTAATATAATATTGAGAAGTTAATTAAACGTTCAAATTATTAACTTAAAACAAACTTATTTACAATTATTAGGTAATGATTAAACAGTTTATGATTGTAATTACTTTGTAATTAATAATAATTAAATTAATAAAAAAAACAACAAAAAAAAATTAAATTAACGATTAAGATTTTAATAAATTCTTAAGAATAATTAACCGTTGATTTAGAATAACATAATAAAATTAATCAGGTAGTTAATTAATTTAAATACACAATTAATTCACCTTAATTGAAGATGATTGATTATTATCAGATATTGCATTCTGGATTGGTATTTATGTTGTGATTGTGATGCGAATTGCTTTGTGCTGAACTGTGATTTGTGATTTGTTTTTGTGTGTATGTGAGAACCTTTTTGCCCACTAAACAGTATTTAAACTTCGATGCGAGAGGGAGTCAGATTCCAGTTGCGTATCCGAAACCCACATCGAACCCTGAAAATAAATCTTTGTAATTGATATGTCTACATATTTCAAAATTTAGTGCTCAATATTCGGATTAGCCGAGAGAGGACCTTTGTGTCGTATAACCCATTCCAAATAGTGATACGTCGTAATGGATAGCATTTGAAGACCGTGTATTTGTGAAATTAATAGAATAAACTATCGATTGTCTCGGCACTGAGTTGCTCCGGTATAGAGACCTCCACATGTGATGGGAAGTCCGATCGGGATTGTGAATACCCGGATTGCAAGGGCTTCTCCGGAAGTGCCTTCGGTTCTGTTCGAGCCCGGAACAGACTTGTATGGTCGTGTGTCTGACACTACACTTTGAGATATAAAGACGATTTCTTTCAAATACATTTTTGTTGGTGGCGGAGAAATTATTCTCATAGCTTAACACCCTTCTCTAAGACGTACGAGCTCAAAGGTTATGTAGTTGAAGGTTATCAACGATATACTCCCGATTTAGTAGTGTGGCATACTAAGTGCTGCTATGTTGTTGATCATTTGTTAATCAATTGTGATCAAAGCATGGCTTTGTGTAAAAGCGTAGCTTTGTGGACAAGACCTCATCGGATCTCACACCCTGGAAATGGTCGAAATAGGAAAGATGCGGCAAGGTTATGAGGGTCGCGCCCTTTAGGGTATGTCATTTCCTTCTGGAAAAGGGTAGTATCAGGTATGGAGCCCTAATATTTAACCTATATGGTTGCTCCAATCTCATTTCTGTGTGATTGTTTCTTTGTGATTGAGGGCCCTTGGATAAAGGTCGCAAACGACCGGGGGATGGCATATTCGTGTAGTAGTTACCTAGTTACAGAGGTAACCCGGTCTTGTGTTGGCAGAGAGCTAGTTAGTTCTCAGAACGTCCCTCCAGAGGCATACCCATGTGGCAGTAGGAAGTTTCTTAGCCTGACCATTTGTTGGAAATCCAAAGAAACAATACGTGCCCTGTACGGTTTTAGTTGTATTACCTGCCATGAAATGTGGCAGTAACCTGCTATTGAACATGGTAGCTATAGTAGGCATACAATAATGGTTGTATGCTGGCTAAAATTAATATTATACTTTTGAAATGATTTTCTACGCTATGCACTAGTAATAATATCAAAAGATTTTTCTCGTATTAAGCATGCTTGACTATCATAAGAAGAAATCTCCTACAAGTTTACGATTGCATTATGTGTGTGGTGGGAGGTCTTATAGTAGTTTCATTTTTTAAAAGCATAAACAATTTTCTTTTATAAATCTTGTTTATTGCAAAAGCAACTGTTTTGTTTACTCATACCAGTCTCATGACTGACCCGGAGTTTATTGTTTCTTTCTAAACTCTAGGTGCCCATTATTTCCACACGGCTAGCCTAGCAGCAGGTTTTTGTGTTCTTGTGTTAGCAGTATTTTGAAGACTTTTATCTTGAAGATAGTTTGGAAGCTTTTGGGATCTCGAGGTGCTTAAATTTTGGATACTCACTATCACTCTATTTCATTGAAGACATTTTGGCATGTGATCACTTGTTGTTCTATTATGATGTTCTATTTGGAGTTGTAACATATGTATTATGATACTCTGATGTAGTAACGGATATTATGATGATGTTGTATCTGTGATGTAATGCATGATAATCATTTTGTTTCCGCTGTTTTATATTCACCTAATGTTGTTATAAGCTCCACTGAAATGAAGTTGGTGTTTGAATATCGGACAGTCGAATACAAGTGAGGTATTTAGTGTCGATTTTCGAATGCTGGATTTCTGGTCATGACAGTCAGAGTCGTGAATGCTGTGAAACACAAATTCGAATTATCTGTTTTCTGATCATCATCACTTGAGATGAGTCCGAGTCATCTAGAGTAGCAGCAAATGCACGCTTCCGTTTCTTTGCTGGATCATTGTTCATAGGAGGATTTTGCCTATCTGGATACAGATAGTCTCTTTTGAAATGACCTGGTTTATCACAGTTGTAACATTTGTCATTATTTGGCACTACATTCTGATTTCCAGAATTCTTATAGTTATTTCTCTTGAGATTATTCATCTTTCTGTATTTCAGGAATTTCCTAAAATTTCTGGTCATAAAGGCTATCTCTTCATCATTATCGCTGTTTGAGTCTGATCCATCGGTCAATGCATTGAATGCCATTGATTTCTTTTCAGATGCTTTACTTTCTCTTCTTTCGATCATTTGAACTTCATACGACATTAGATTTTCAATTAATTCTTCTATCTTTATAGTACTGATGTCATTTGCCTCTTCGATTGCAAGTGTCTTTTAATCCCATTCTGGAGTGAGAGAGTTTAAAATTTTCCCGACTTGATCTTCTTCGGAAAACACTTTTCCCAAGGATATGAGAGAATGTACAATATCCTGAAATTGACTATAATATCAGAAATAGACTCATTAGAATTCATTTTAAGTAATTGAAACTGATTTGTGAGCATGGAAATTTTGGTATGTTTAACTTTGCTTGTTCCTTCATGAATAACTTGCAAAGTTTTCCAGATTTCATATGCAGACTTATAAATTGACGCTCTATTGAATTCATTTCTATCTAGTGAACAAAACAGAATATTCATTGCCTTAGAATTATTTTGTGCAACAGTCTTTTGCTCAGCGGTCCACCGTGCAAAATCAGTTGTGGGTTCAGAATATTCATTTTGTGTTATATTCCAAGTGTCTAATCCTACAGATTGTAAATATATTTTCATCCTACATGCCCAATATGAATAGTTACTGCCATTAAAAAGTGGTGGTCTGACAGTATACTGACCTTCTACAAATGAACTAATGCTAGAAACTGTACTAGTGTTGGTAGCCATAAAAAACTTTTCAAAAATCAGATTATGAAACTTTTGAAAACCTTGCTCTGATACAAAATGTAAGGAATGCGGATTACGGATCTTAAGGCTAGGATTAACACTAGAGGCGGGTAAATAGTGTTAATCAAGAATTACTAAATCTTTTTGAGTTTACGTTAATTTGAACACAGATGTATGCAATATTCAGACATAGATATAATCACAGAAACAAACACAGATGCAGAAATAAAGTAAAAGTAGTAAAGGAAAGAACACACCGGATTTTATATTAGTTCGGAGTTACCCTACACCTAGTCCCGCAACACAAGTACGGATTTCCTTTCAAAAGAAATTGTACAATTACACCCTCGTTTTCAAGGCTGCGAGGTGCACCCTCCAGAATTTCAATCCTCTGGGTAGAGATACTTGATTTCCGGGCCACAAGTTTACCCAATTGATTTACCAAGGCTACAATCACACCTTTTCTCGCTTGATTGATTTTCGAGGCCACAATCACACCTTTTCTCTCTTAATAGACTACAAAGAAGTTATAACTCTGAATGGCACTGAGAACCTTGTTGAGATAGTGATAGAAAATCAAACTAGGAAAGATCGAGTTCGATTCAATGTTGATTTCGACAGTGTAATGGTAAGAATATGTATTAAGAAATGTGAAAGAATAAGAGAAGTGAAAAACCAGAAAAAATGATGTTCAAATTCGTTGAAACAAACCCCTATTTATAGAAGAACAACAGCCATGTCCATTCGTGAAGAGTTATGACGAATAGACGCTTCTTTTGAAATTTGAATTTTGAAAAAACTGACACTATGTCGACATGGTCACCATAGGCATGTCGACATCCTAAAGAAATTTTCGATGATTTGATTTTCTTTGAAAATAACCTTTATCTTATATTAAAATTATTTTAAACTTTATAAATATACTTGACTATAGTTAAAATTCATAAGTAAATATAGAGACTAAAATATATAGAATTTAACTATAATTTTATATTTTAAATCTCAGTATAAATATTTAAATATATTATATTTAAAAGATAGTTTAAAATCAGGAGTAATTTGACTTTGAAATTGATGATGATTCTGAGGCTAAAATAATCAGGATAGAGGTTTTTGAATCTTTTTAAAATGAAAGTTTTGAAATCATTTCGAAAATAAGATAATTTTTAAAAATCATTTGAATAAAAATTAGCAGATACAAAACAATAATCCACTAGATTTTTCGTAGGTTCCATCCTACTTAGGGTTCCATCCCTTTAACAGGTTCGAAGTGAATTCCATTCCACGAATAAATTGGATTGTAGGATGTCAGTGCTTTTCTAGGAGTTTTAACAAAATTCCTAATTAAAATACCTATTCTTGAAATCTTGAACTCTTGATAATCTTGATACTCATGAGTCTTCAATCTTGATATCTTGTATCTCCATACTATATAGTCTTCATTCTTGGTACCTGCATGGTTAAATCTTGCATATACATATATATCTAAACTTATACTGTTAGTATTTATATTTTACAATCTATTCTAAGGTTGTTGTCATCAAAACCATTAACTCATGGACTAACAAGTGTTTTCCAGAAAGAAACTCTTATTATTGAAGTGGTTTTTAAGTATAAGAAAGTTTTTATAGAAGTCCCCTCAAAGTCCAGTTCAACCTTCTTTCGATTCTTTCGAGCCTAAGTTCTCTTTTTCTTTGCATAGCGTGGATGCCCCAAATCTTCCAGAGGGTGTCTAAATCCCTCGCTAGTTCCGTAGATACCTCCAAGCTATGACACCAGAGGTGCAAGGGTAAGCACCCAATGTAGCACCAGCGGGTGGCGATCCCATTAATCCACCTGAAGTAGCCAATTTTTCTAAGCCATGCAAGGACTTTGCTAATTTGGGAGGCAAGACATTTTCCAGCATGAGGGATTTTTTGGAGGTGCAAGCATGGTTGAGGAATATGAAGGATAAGGACAAGAAGAAAGGAAGAGGACCTCAAAAGTAGATTAAGAAGGGCGAGAAAAGTTATAGTTGTGGATTGCTTGTTCATTTCACAAAGGACTATAAGAAGGAAACAATGAAGGAGAGGTGTTACAACTATAGGCGGCTTGGTCACCTTAATAAAGCTTGTCCTCAAAAGACAGAGCAGAGAGCAAGAGTACCTACAGCGCAAGTACAGGCTTTGGATGCAGCACCTTCTAGTGGTGGAACAGATCAAGGCAGGAACTTCTCTGTAAAAGGCATGATCTCTATTTCAGATTTTCCTATTCGGACTCTTTTTTACTCTGGAGCATCGCATTCTTTCATTTCTAATTCCTTGGTTGATTGTTATATATTTCTCTAGTAGTAGACCCTATATATTTTTTTTCAAACCCCATAGGAGGACCGACACATTTATCCATGATTTGTAGGGGTTTGAAAATTTTTATACTAGGCGTATAATTTGATTGTGATGCCTATGTACTGGGATTTTTGGGATATGGGATGATTTTAGTGATAGACTGGTTATCCACTTATGGTGAGCCATTAGACTATGAGAGAAGAGTCGTTCGACTAGAGACATGTAGCAGATGGACTCTCGAGGTTTCTAATGACCCATAGGGGCCAGTCATGTTGAGCTTCCTTTATTCCCTTGATTCATCAGGAGAGTTAGATTCATTTTCAGTTGTTAGAAATTTTCCAAATGTTTTTGAAGAGGTTAGAGGACTACCCCCTAATACAGAGATCGACTTTAGGATCTATCTGAATGACAATGCTAAACTAGTGGCATTGGCCGTGAGACATATGGCTCCTAGGGAGACGGAGGAGTTGAGTAGGCAGATTGGTGAGTATTGGAGGAAAGCTCCATCAGATGGAGCATATCTGAGTGGGGAACTCCAGTCGTCTTCGATGCAAACGAAGATGGTTCCCTTCGACTTTGCGTAGATTATAGAGAGTTGAATAAGCTTACGAAGAAGAACTGTTACCCACTTCCTAGGATAGACAATCTTTTCAATCAGTTTGTTGGCTCTTCAGTTTTTTCTCGAATTGATTTATCTACTGGATTTCATCAGCTTAAGGTCGTTGACGATAGCATCGATAAGACAACATTTAGGACACCCAATGGATTCTTTGAGTGATTGGTTATGCCGTTTGGGCTGATCAACGCCCCAACCTATTTTGTAGATTTGATGAGCCGTGTTTTTTGAGATGTCCAAAATAATTTCGTTGTAGTGTTTGTTGGCGACATTCTAGTGTTTTTCAAGAGTATGGAAGAACATGCTATTCATATTGAGGAGGTTCTTCATACACTTCGTGTTCATCAGTTGAAAGCAAAATTCTCGAAATGTCACTTTTGGCGTGAGGAGGTACGTTTCTTTGGGCACGTAGTCTGAAGAGAGGGTTTAGCTCTGGATTTCGCTAAGATAGTAGTAGTACAGGAATGGAAGGCCCTAAAGAGCTCTACTAAAGTTAGAAGCTTCCTAGGTTTAGCTAGTTATTATAGGAAGTTTATCAAAGATTTTGCTTAGGTTTCAGCATCGCTTACTAGCCGCACTAAGAAGAATACGACATTCTTGTGGGACGTAGATTGTGAGGATTCCTTCATGATGCCGAAAAGAGCCCTTACTAGTGCACCGGTGTTAGTTTACCCAATAGAGCTAAGCCTTTTACAGTATACACTAATGCATGTAGGATTGGTCTTGGAGCAGTATTGATATAGGAAGGGAGGATAGTATGCTATGGAAGTAGATAGTTGAGAACTCATGAGAAGAACCACCCTACCCATGATTTAAAGTTAGCTGCTATTATTTTCGCACTCAACTCTTCGAGACATTACTTGCTAGGATGGAGGTTCGAGCTTTTTCGCTGACCACAAATCATTGAAGTACCTATTCTATAGAAGGATTTAAACTTTAGGTAGTAGTGTTGGATGGAGTTTCTAGCATCATATGACTGAGATCACTTGCACCCCTGGTAAAGGGAATGTAGTTGCAGATGCGTTAAGTAGCAAGAGAGCAACTCTTAACCCAATGTTCATGGAGTGTAAAAGCCTAGCGTTTATTTCCACCTTTGATTTTAAGCCCTTTATGGACATTACCCCTGGGTTATTGGAAGCACTTGAGGTTAAGCCTACCCTCATAGATCAGGTTAGCTCAAGGCAGCGAGAGGATTCAGAGCTTATGGATATTTTGGATAGGATTAGCAAAGGAGAGGCTCAAGACATCTCCAACGATATTGCATTGATAGTAAAGGGTGGCTAAGGAGAGATGGAAGACTTTGTGTCCCCCACACTAGTGATTCGACGAGAGCAGTTATAGAAGAAGCACACCATTCTCGAATGACGATTCATTCGGGTGGTGATAAGATGTATAGAAACATGAAGAGAGTGTTTTATTAGAGCGGCATGAAGAAGGATGTAGCAGAGTTTGTAGTTAAGTGTCTTGTGTGCCAAAGAGTTAAGGCGGAGTAGTAGAAACCCGACAGATTGCTTCAACCGTTGAATGTACTCGAATGGAAGTGGAATAGTGTTTCAATGGACTTCATAGATGGTTTACCCAGATCTAGGAAGGGAAATACCAGCATTTGGGTTATTGCAGATCATTTGACTAAGAGCGCCACTTCATTTCGGTCAAGAGTAAGAGGACGACACCTTATTTGGCATCCTTATATGTTTGTGAGATAGTCCGACTTCATGGAGTTCCTTCTAGCATAGTGAGTAATAGAGACCCTATCTTTACTAGCACGTTTTGGAGAAGCTTGCAAGAGGCTTTAGGGACGCAGCTTAGATTGAGTATGGCCTATTACCCCTAGATGGATGGCCAAACGGAGAGAGTTAATAGAGTTCTTAAGGATTTATTGAGGATGTGCATTATTGATTTTGGAGGAACTTGGGAGGAGCATCTTCCTTTAGTGGGATTCGCATAAAACAATAGTTTTCAGACTAGCATTGGGATGGCATCTTTTGAAGCTCATTATGGAAGACCCTGCAAGTCGCCTTTATGTTGGTTGGAGTCTATAGAAAGATTGCTACTTGGTCCCGACATGGTTAGAGAGACTTCGGAAAAGATTGATTTGATTAGAAGGAGAATGAAGGCGACCCAAGATAGATAGAAATCCTATGCAGATAAGCGGAGAAGGGATATTGAGTTGGAAGTAGGAGATTTTGTTTTCATTAGTGTCTCCACTAAGAAAAATAGTGGGGTTTGGATCAAGGGAAACTTGCTCCCAGATTCGTAGGACCATTCCCTATTATAGAAAGGGTAGCGAAGATGGCATATCGGATAAAGCTACCGGGGAGGCTCGTGGTAGTTCATGATGTTTTTCATGTTTTGCACTTGAGAAAGTACTTAAATGATTTAACAGAGGTAGTGGAACCTAGCCAACTTGAAGAAGTTAAAGTGGAGAGAGAAGCATCGGTTCGTCACAGTCCTACCAAGATCGTTGGACGTGATATCAAGAAGCTTAGGAATAAGGAAGTACCTTTGCTTAAGGTGCAGTGGGAAGACAACATGGAGGACACTACGTGGGAGGCTGAGGAGAAAATACAACCTCTAATCCGCATCTTTTCGATGGTATGTCTTGAATTTCCTATTTCCATCTTTAGTTTTGAATAGGTTCTTTCCTTCAGTATCTTTTGAGAGGGTAGATCCTAGGATTCAACCTATGAATGGTGGGACTGAATGTAAACATGTTATTAGAACATGTTATGTATGATGGACGTTAGTGGTTGCAAGTGTTTGCTAGTGGATGCTAATGGATTCAAACACACACACACACACACACACACACACACACACACACACACACACACACACAAGGCACTAATATCTCTTAGGGATTGGTCTAACTAGGTCACTAAAGCATATACATATGGGTGTGTGTGCATTTGCAATTTATTTTTATTTTCATGGTTGCTATAAATGGATGATTATCATATGATTGTTGCATTTGGATGATGATTGTAGCACGCATATAGAACTATCAGTTGTCATTAAGGAATTTTCATTCATTTGGATATATGGCACAAACATGATTGCATAAAAGGAGGTCGACTAAATTAGTAGACCGCCTAATCTTTTTGCATTAGTTAGGGGCATTGACACCACACTATTGCACATATCTTAAATTGCATTAGAAAACTTAAAGACAATGGATGTAGTGATGGTGGTTGAATTGTGGTTGTAGAATTTAGATGATAATATTTATTTCATTCTTTTGTCCTTGGAGATTTTGGGAACTAAATCCTTTAAAGGGGGAAGAATGTAACAACCAAAATTTAAGCTATAATAATTAATTAAAGAATTAATTAAATAATAAAATAAGTTTGTGAAATGATCAGAATTGAGCCAAGATAGTTGCACCATTGTGTCCGTGGTAATTTACTGATCAATTTCCATATATAGTTTGTTAAAATTCGAGTTAATATGAGAAAGATACGAGAGAAACAAGAATTGAACTAAAACGAAAAAAAAATATACAAAGGGTCAAGTCGACCCATATCTAGGCTAGGTTGACCCTAGGGTCGACCACCAAAGCCATAGGTCGACCTACAGGTCGATCCGCCTTTGTATTTAGACGTGAAAATGTCCAGGTCGAAGCGTAACGTCATATTTTGATTTTTCTTCAATCTTGTGCATTCGTGCTTCCATCCAACGGTTCCTAGTGAGCCCATAACGTGGTTGCTCCATATTTAATCTCCAAATCCAATGGTCCGAGATCCCTAAGTTACACTATAAATGAACCCTAGGCCTAGGTTTTTTTCTTATTTGGATTTTCTATTATATGGGTTCATTGCTAGAGGCTGGGCCCTAAATAGAAATTTTTTCTAAGGAGGAAATATTTTTGATAAAAATATTCTGCGCTCTAGATGTGGATCAACAATGACCAAGGACTAGAGCTAAGTACCACAGGTGAGTGTTTTGTAATTATTTTAGATTTTTAGGTAATTTAAAATAATATGGTTCTCAGTAGTTGTAGTTTTTTTGCAATTTTGAGAACGTTTTTGTACAAGTTATTTATAGTTAACTTTTAAGTAGATTTCAAAAGTTATTTTCAGTCTATTTTATTCGACTATTTTTATTTATCTATTTTATTCAATTATTTACAGTTATTTACATTTTGTTTACATCCGTTTTACGTTAGAATTTTGCTTATAAATGTTAGTTTCTTTTTATTCCTTTTTACGCAAATAAAATATTAAAAAGAGAAGAATTCACTAATATGGACTAAAATATAAGAACATTAAATTTATAGAAAATAGATGTGAAAAAGAAGAACTATAATAAAAAGAGGATAGACTAAAATAAGCAAATTTGGAATATCTGCAAGCATAAATATAACAAGTGATTATAACTAAGAAGAGAAATTAGAAGAATAACAAAAGAGGCTTATTTTATAACTTCGATCTAGATTAAGTCAATAAGAAAAAAAACTGTTATATCACACAGGTTATAACTAGAAAAGAAAGAGATAACAGAAAAGGCTTATTTTAAAAGCTTAGATTAAGTTAATAAGAAAATATAGCAGAAATAATAGAAGAGGCTTATTTTAAAACTTACACTAATTGAATAAGAGAACATAGAAGAAGGGTCCATACCAATAGCATTCCCTTTCAGTCAGGAACTGATGGTCTCACAACAGATTAGGTGAGGCTGGGACATGCTTATGCATTGGGGTAAATAAGTTGCCCATAATAGAAGCTCAAATATGGGGATTTGGGCAAGGGGCACAAATTAAAATTTGTTTGTTAGGACCAGTACGGGCAGCATTTCTTTTTAGCTCTAGGACTGATGGTCTCACAACACTTAGGTGAGGTTGGGCAGCATCCCTTTCAGACTAGGACTGATGGTCCCATAATAGATTAGGTGAGGATGGGCACGCTTATGCTGATTAGGATAAATAAGAGGCCATAAGAGGGGCGACAGTTAGCGTGTACCGGCGATGACTGAGCATGTGGCATTGATTAGGGTAAATAATTCGCTACTGCGTTCCAAGCGCTAAAATGGGGTCTTTTGCTGTGAGACCAATAGGATGAGACTAGTTTATAGTGGAACAACAGAGATAGAAGGCCAATCAACGGGTAGAATTTGGGTTTCGTCCTAATTAAAATAGGACTAGGTATTTCAGCCTAATCACAACAGTTCAAGACAAGTGCAAGCAATCCAAACAATCAAGCAATCAAAGCAAATAAAATCAGAAATAGTATTTTATCTAAGTTTTATCTTTTCTGTATTTTTCTTTCATACTAGAAATGTTGCTTAGTCTATTATCTTTATCTTACTTAAGAATGCTAGTAATTACTTTCCTCACCAGATTTATAGTCTGACCCACTCCTCTATTTCCCCTTTTCTCCCATAGGCCAGCAGAATCGAGGACTGTAGATTCAGACCGCTTGGAGATATATTCTTGGAGTTTTTCATGTATTCTTCTTTTTATTTTCAGTTTTCTTTTCATTTGACTTTGGATGTACTGGTACTTTATGATAGGGATGATTTTTATTGTTTATGTACTCTGATGATGTGACTGAGATTGTATTTTTCACGAAGCATGTGTATTCGGTTTTTAAGACATATTCTGTTTTGAGATGAAGTTTAATTTTAATTTTCTAGTAATTATTTAAATGTTTTTCCTGTTTTAATTTATTGGTCTTGTGAATCTTAGTCTCTGTGATGCTTTAGCTATACCTATAACGCAACACACCTTCTAGTGTGTCCTTTTTGGGTATACTAAGGGGTGTAGGGTGTTTCATCCACCACATCCATTTTGGAATCATCCTCATGATTAGTAGCAATCAACCCTTGCATCAAAGAGCTCCGTCTTCAATTATCATCAAGATATCTTCAATTCGAATGCGTATATTGGTTCGAAGTGGTTTTTGGATAACATATCCAATCCTGGCCTCTCCAAACCAACAACCGATAATTTCTGAATGACTCATTTTGGTTCTTTCAGAAGTATGCAACAAGCTATCGAGTCCTCACCGAAAAACTCGAATACACACAACATACTTCCTGAGTCAAAACTGGCCAAGATTTGAAAGTTAGTTATTTAACTATTAAATGAACAAACAAATAACAACCTAGAGATTTAGTTAACCATTGCAATCATTAAGCCTCATTTAAATAAATCATTCATTTATTAAATCACTTTAAAAATGGTTACTAAAATATTCATATACTTTTCTCACTTGCATATGTATATTCACAAAACATTGTGAAAAATTTCTTATTTCAAAATCGTATTAAAATGGCAAGAACAACTGTTATTTAAATTAAAGATAAAGATAACCTCAAACACATTTCCTTCAGTGTTAAGTGTCGACCGAGTGTTCATCGCACTAAAATTAAGAAGGTCAATTTAAGGAAATCCAGTCTTAAATTCTTTTCTAATTTACTTCTATAGATCTTTTTAATAAATTTCTTTCATTTATGAAATCACCTTTACTTAAATTCCTAATCCACATAAAACTCTTTATAAATCTCCAAGTTTAATTATAAAATCTATAAAATCATTTATAGAACTCCTTTTATAAATCTCGAAAACCATTAAAAACCAGACTTCTATCCAATTTCCAAAATCGCTTTCCAAATTTATAAATTCCTTTAATTCATTCTTTTATTAAATAAAAACATTTATATAAGTCTTTCTTTAAAAATAATTCCCTTTAAATAAACCGTTTATTAATTTTATACACCTTTCTATAAAAAAAATCATTATTTAAAAACACCTTTAATGAAACAATCAGTTATATTTAAACAACATTAGTAAAATAATAACTTAAAAAAATCATTAACAAAATAATAAACATTAAAATAACATAATAATATAATAGTAATAAAACACTTTAACAATTATAAAAATATAATTATATTACTTTAAAACATTATTAATATTTATAATAACAAAACTTTAGCATTTTAAAAATAAAGCTTTAAAATATTAATAATATAATAAGTATTTGTAAATAAAATAATTAAATTTAAAAGATAAAATAGTTAACTTTAAATAATAATTATCTTTAAAATCAAATTATTATAAAATAACTTTAAATAAAGTTAAAGTATAATATTACTTACAGGATAACAATTAAATCAATTATTCCACAAAAATGGCGTCCATTCTGGTTCCAGGCGATTAATTTTCCTCCTCCTTCGCGTCCATTCTCTGTTCCCTTTCATGCCCTCTTCCCTATCTCGTCTCCTGTCCCCCTCTTCCACGCGCTCTGGTCGTGTGTACAGTGCAATGGCTGATGCTGTAGGTGCTAGCCCTGACCTGCTTTCGCCCCATGTTTTCCCGCCCCTCTCTGTTAACACTCTGACTCCAACGATACCTTTTACTCAATCTTGCTTACGTGAAGATTTCGTGAGCGCATCCGTTCCATCCCCCTTGGATTTTGCTGCGTCACTCCCGAATTCAGCTTTGAAAGTCGAATCTCTTCCCAGTCGCTTTAAGGGTATTCTTGCCTCGGGATCGCTGGTATCGCAATCCACCCTAGCTGTGACGTGTGACGCATCTGCGGAGGCATTTGGTTTAGCGGATAAGTTATCTGCTTCGTCAACTCCAGGTGAGCCCTTATTTCTCCCTCCGATTGGAACTGCTGAGTGTGTCAACCGAAGTATTGGTTGTGTATTGGGTTCTTGTGTTAAGGATACTAGATCTAAGAGCAGTGTGGAACTATCGGTTCCATCTTTGTCTTCGTTGGCTTGCGACATTTCTGTGGTTAGCTGTGGCACACCTCATGCTCGACAAAATGCTAGTTTGGATTTCCCCTTGAGTAACAGTCCTACATTAATACACTCCGCGTTGGATAGTTCTGGTGTAATTGTTGATGGCACACCTGAGGCTCCTCTGATTAGGCCATCTCTCAATGCTAATGGAAATGATTCTGGCATACCACCTGCTCGACAAAATGCAAATACTAGTTTTGAACCTGTGCTCAATGATGTCATGCCTGGAACTTGTGTGAAAACTGCATCGCACATTGTTTCTAGTGAGGAATGTCGTACTACTGCCCCTAGCACTTCGGTTCCTAGATCGTGGTCTTCCCTCTTTACATCCATGCCCCGAAATGCGGGCGTATATGAACCGGTTGACTTCGAGATTGTTGAGGTTGATGGAGTTATGATCCCGCCCCCCTGTGTTATGCAAGCGGGTATGGATTTTTGGTCTGAATACGTTGTAGGATTCTTTTTGGACCCTAAGCATCGATTCCGTGATGTAGCTGCTGTTTGTCGTAGGGCCTGGAGATTGCAAGGAGGTCTTAGAGTTAAGTTGGTCGATTCCTTGTACTATCTTTTGTTCTCCTCCCCTGAGGATCGTAGACGTGTTCTAGAGTCTGAACCCTCCTTTTTTGACGGCCAACCTTTTATACTTACCCCCTGGTCGCCGACGATAGCAAGTGTTCGTGAGCAAGTTTTTTCGGTCCCTGTTTGGGTTTATTTTTCCCAAATTCCCTCTGCTTTACAGCCGTTGCTTGGCTTGAATTGGCTTGCGTGCAATATTGGAAAATTGAAATGCTTTGATACTAATACGGTTGCGCGTGACAAGCTTGTTTTCGCCAAAGCCTTGATTGAGATTACTCCCGACAAGCCTCTTCCCACCTCTATACCTGTTCAGCTAGCTGTTGGTCATGTGGCCAATGTTCGTGTACGTTATGGATGGGTCCCTGATATTTGTTCCTCTTGTCATTCCTTCGGTCATACTGATGCTGTATGCGTGCGCTCTGAGGTTCCTGCTGCTGCTCCTAAAATTCCACTGCCCCGTCCTCCCCTTAGGAAATGGGTTCCCAAGGCCTCTCTTGAAGCTGCTGTCTCTGATTCTCCCCCTTCCTTAGTGCCTCCTGTTTCCCCGGATCTTGGTACTGTTCCTCCCACTCCCCCTTTGGCTCCGATCCTCTATCCGTCTCTCGTTGTTTGGGTCAAGTCTGAGCGCTCTTGGGTTGATTGTCGTACTGATATGAGATACAATCCAGTGGATAACACATATTTTCGATATATATCTGATGATTTACAGGATCTTCGATGTCTTTTCTATTGCATTTCTGGTGATTCCTTGGTACTAGACGAGGACGGTGCATATGCTATGTCGAATTCTGAGATTCTTGCTGACCCTGACTGGGAACGATCTTTTGTCTACTCTTCTTGCAGTGACTGTTATGACCCTTCCCTTGCTGTTCTTTTTCGCCCCTTTATTGGACGTCTGGATGGTGGACCTATGATTTCTTCCAAGGAAGATGAGGGTGCGACTGTTTCTTCCTCAGCTGAGGAGAACTAGCGGTGGTATTTATTTATAGTAGATGTGACGTATCTGTCATGCTCCTGTTCTGTATTTGTCTTTACATTTTGTAGTTAAGGTGTCTTTGCCTTACTCCTGTACTTCAACTTTATTACTTTCGTAATAAAAGTGGTCGGTCCACTATAAAACCGTCGGCCATGCCAAAAAAAAAAAAAAAAAAAAAAAGTATAATATTACTTTTAAACCATATTTAGAATATAATTTAATAATTTTAAATAATATTTTGAATATATAATCAATTTAACTTTAAAACATTGTTAATAAATAATTACTAAATGAACACCTAGCTAAAATAATAATTATATAAACATTTGTAATTATTTAAAAATTGAAGTTGAGTTAAATCCATAGCTTTTTAAATTCTTAAGTGAATTCAAAATAAAAGTTTAATATTTAAAGTTGCTTTAACATGATAAGGGATTCTCTCTTTGTGAACTGTGCCGAAGCTTGAACTCTTACCCATACATGTCCTAGAAATTAATGGGTTGGTTTGCTTCGTGCTTACAGTAGAGGGGCTGGCCATAAAATCAGATTCGAGATACTAGTTATAGGCACCACCCGTTTAGGAGGAACGTTACAATTTCTTTTTTCTACACAAATGATGAAAGAATGAAAATAAATTAACTTCAAATATATGGTTTAATATTTAATAAATCCTTTTTCACCCCTACTATTTTCCGCTATATGCATGCTAAAACTTTTTACATCTCTACCGCTATATAAATGCTAGGCACTTTAACTGCATAAGTAGCATTGCCCTATACACATATAATTGTATTTGATGCACATATATATTAAAAATTTAAAAAAAACTAAAACAAATTAAATTAAAAAAGATTCTATTTAGAATATTTTAGATTGGATTTAGAATCCATTTGGACTTCATAGATCCAACAAAGACCCAAAAATGATTTTTTTGTAGCGACCCGTAAATTCAAACACTTCGCATTCGAATATCATAACATTTTGAAATATAGAAAAGTGTTATAAATATGATTTTATAACCTTGTTAAACATCTTTTAATTAATGAATAATAATAAGAAACTTTTTTTTGAAACTTATTTACAAATATAAATTCTTCGATGAAAAATCAATAACGTAATCGAAAATCGGTTTATTGATAAACAGCTTTATGATTGATATAAGTTGTTTAAACTCTTTTACACTTAGCCAATTAATATATGAACACTTTAGGGACTAATTAACAAAATTGTCTTCATAAAGAGATTAGAACATTCTAGAGTCTTCTAATGGATAAGAGATATTAACATGAAAGGGTGTATAATGGTCATTTGCTAAAAAGTAGAGGTGTAAAGGAGAAGTGATGGGCATGTGGAGGGGTGAGCCTTTCATGCCATGATTAAGGGGAGGGGGTCAGAGAAAGCCTAGGTAACATCATTTGAAGCTTATAAAATGAGGGACATACCCTTGAATTCATTATACAAATTTTTACACTAAAGTTATCACTCTCCTATCTCTTATCTCTACATAATTTCCTAAACAAAATAATTGCAAAACCCATGCAAATCAACTCAAACTTTGTCACAAGCCTTAGAACAACAACACAACGCCTTCTACCGAGTTATATTTTGAATAAGTGAAGCCAAGCTCCCCATACTCTTGAAGTGCATGAGCAATAATGACATTATTCCCTTAGAAAATCAAGTGCAAAGCAAGACAGGAGGAAGTTGTTAGGTGTTTGCAAGGTAGATGTTGGATTTGGGTTTCTTGGACTTTCTTGTTTGCTTACTTGATGGTGAACTTACTCATCACCTGGAATGAAAATATTGTGTATACATGTTTGTGTTTGATTACGTATATGTTATTTAAATTGATATTGAAACATGTTGTAATATTGGTTTTGATTCTTGCTTTGGATGAAAATGGCATATGTAATCCATACGTATGGACTTGGAATAGACTTGAGAAGACTCATATCACTTGTTGCATAGCCTTAAAAAAAGCATATAGGTTGTAGTTGAACTTTAGGTTGGACTTGGATTTGAAAGTGCTCTTATAGTGATAGTCGCTATAAATGTACTAAGGAATTATCGCGTGTTCGGCAATTTCTTTGGAACTTTATAGAGAGATCCTTATGGGTTTCTCATAATATTTTTGTTGTGTTATATGTATACTTACTTCCATGAACATTTTGAAGGTTAAAAAGTTGAGTAACACATCGAAAAGAAGCTAAACATACACTTGCGCAAAACTGTCTCATTTTAGTCTTTGTTTTGGACTTTAAAGATTTAAAAAGATATTTAAATTTAATAATTTTGTTTCATTCTTTTAAATTTTTACTAACTCTTATTAGAGTATTCTAAAAGTGTTTAGAGTTTTTTTCTAAATTTTTAAGAAATAGTTATGAATTTTTAAAGAAGAGGCTTTATTTTTAAATATATAGAAAACATGGTTTTTCTAAATTATTAAGTAAATTATAAATTTTGAATTATCAATTAAAATTTTGAAAAAATGTTTAAAACACATTATAACTATTATAAAGTAGTTTTAAAGCATTTTTAGATATATACAGCTTATAGAAAAGTAGCTAATTATTTTATTCTTATGTAAATATCTTATCGACTAAATTGTTTTATTAAATATCTAGTTTTATAAACAAATTACTATATATATATATGTCACTTTAGAAGGGTTTAAATTAAAAACCAAAGGTTTGGAAAGGGATTAGGAATTATTTAGTGGCCAAATCATGTTTTTTTACTCACTTGTTTGAAAAGTAATCAATTATGCTTAACACTAAAAGCCGACGAGATAACATTCTCTATTTTTGAGAATTAAGATTGATGCTCGAGTAAGGATGGTAGCAATAGTTCTCTAACCTATATACTTCCTACTTGATTGAGGAATAGTTAAGGTAGAATGTTAAAAACATGTTAATCATGTCGATTACCTACTCATATATGGAATGATCGCAATACTATACTTAACACTAAAAGCCGACGAGGTAGACTTATCTATCTATGGGAGTCAAGAATGAAGTGTCTGGAAAAGGCTTAGATATGCAACCAATGTTCCAACTTACATGGTTTCTGTAACGGCCCGCGATTTTTCATACATGAAAAATCGAACCATTTGAATGAAAGAAAAAGAGCTAGAAGAAGAGAAAAACAGAAAACAACATCATCAGAATCTAACCATCGCAGCGTAATAAACTATAATATATAAATTACATATCTTTACTCAATAGAAAAATATATCTGTTTATACATTACATTCACCATAGTTCACATAACATACAACTGGACAGTAATCACATCTGTCCTCAATACAACAGATTACACAGTAAATCAACACAGCGGAATATATATAAACAAGTACGGAAGTACGTATCTCCATCCAGCTCATCTCCTGAGCTCCACACCACCCTATCCTGTAGTCTATAATACTCGGTCTTACCCGAGCATTACAGTTCAATAACACCCGAGTCAGTCTGGAACACCAGCGTGAGAACATCACACTCAATTTGATTATTTAAGTTTCAAAAATTATTTGAAAACGAAAACATCTCGTAAGACCATGCCACAAATAAATATGTCGGGTTTTTACCTTACGATAGCTAAAACACTTTTTATTTAAAATCCTCTGATATTATAATAGTGTCTATAGAAAGTAAAATAGAATCTAGCTGAAATGCTTGCATCTCACGTTTCAGCAATAGTTGGGCACAATCAAAACCCTACAGGTACGTAGGGAGAATAGATTTCCAACAATGACTAGGCACTGGGGTATCACCTGTCACAGTACGTGGCCTAGATCACAGTACCGAGGAGAACTCCCACTCCCCTGCAACACAAGGCCGGAATCATCCCTTACTGGATAATTCCAAATAAAATCACCCCAGGTTGTGATCAACAACCGCAACACTAAGCCGAAATATAAAGGGACATCTAGATAGGGATGACCTTACTGTCAAGTGGGGGCTACCCGCAAAGCCTTGCTGCATAACCCTTGATTTTCAGTCATTCCCAGTTGATGAGGCTCGAGGCTAAACGATACCTTTCAGAACATATCCCTTAGAATGCCCGTCGTCCACCGGATGATGTTTCAAAAGCATTCGTCCATACAAGTCCGTCCCGGGTTCGAACGGAACCGAATGCACTATTCCTACTACATCCATTTTGGAAATATCCTCAGGATTAGTAGCGACTAGCCCTTGCAACTTACTGCTCCATCTTCGACTCCGAACACGTTTCTCGAAAACGTTCAAACCGGATCTAATTGGATTTCGGGAAATAAATCCCGATCCCGGTCTCTTCGAAACGATCAACGCATTTGTCCAATATTGATAGTCGTAGATTAAACTATCAATTAACATTCACAAACATCCATCAATCAATAAATAATTTTACCAAATTATTTATTTATCTCAAATATCTTCACAAGATATATTTCCCTACTTTGACCCCCTTTTGAAAACAGTCCAAACCAGTTTTCCTTTCACAGAATACATCTCACCATTATTTATTCTCACTGAAACACCAAGTACAAAAACTTTAGATTTTAAATAAAAATAAAAATCACTTTATTATAAAACATACTTTATAACTTAAAAATTAAAACTACTTTAATACTTTAGTAAAATATATGCTTTAAAAATATTTAAAATAAAACCACTTTATATGATTATTAAAATAATAACTTTGAAAAATATTTACTTTAGAATTTAACATTTAGAAATAGTAAATTTCCTATAATATGCTTTTTATAACAACATTAAACTTATTTTTAAAATTTGCTTTGGAAACCCGTACTTGGCTATCCAGGGGATACACTTCTTTTTACATCTTTTAAAAATAAATCACCATTTATTTTTGAATAAATTCACATTCCTTTTTAAATTCTCACCTCGAATTTATATTTTTAATATCCAATGATATTTTACTTCACCTTTTATAAATCTAGTTTATAAATTCCAAAAATCTCACTTCTCTTTAAATTTCAAACCTCAACACTTAAATCAATTTACAATTGATTTCCAATTTACTTTACTTTGAAATAAATTTTCTTACTTACCTTAATTGTTTCAATATCCATTCACTTCAGATTTTATTTTTTAATTAAGATTAAAGATTCTTTTAACTGAAAAATACTAATTTTAGATTTTCCCAAATTCCTTCTTTTCCCTTAACAAGATTTAATCCTTCAATTTAAAAATAAATTCTAAATTCTTTAAATAATATTACTTTAGCTTTAAAATATATTATTCCCCTATTATTTCCAAATTCCCCTTATTCCATATTTGTTAGAATTTAGAAATCACTTTTATTTCATTTTATTTTCAATTCATTATTGAATTTATTCCAATTCCTTAGAATTTATTTTACTTGAAATTTTACTCTTTTATTTCTTTCCAAAAATCCAATTCTATAGATTTTGATATCTCAATATACCAAATATTCATTCCAACCATATCATCCCATATTTCAATCATCAATAAAATCATCATAGGATATCAATATTCATAACACAGAATATTTAAACAAATTAAATATTTTAAGGAATCCAGTTGGATCCCTCCAACCTGTTTCCCTACATCCACGGATGTTAGCACAATACTAATTCCACTACGAGGTGGAATATCGCGGTATATGGGATTTATATAAAATCATCCGCTATTATGCGGCGTATAGGGTCTCTTCCGCTATATATTGTGCAGGAAATCGATCACTCCAATATATATATATATATATATATATATATATATATATACTACATATAATATACCACATCCAATCAATTAAATCATTCAACCAATCATTTAAATTTAACCATTTCAATTTAAATTTAACCAGATGAGTGAGATTAACTCACCTTTGACCAAAGATTTGAAATCCGATCCACACCGGCTTGGTTTCTTTCAGATTTTGACCTTGAATAAACAATTTATATGACTTATTAATATTTGAATAAATCAAACAATAAATTCCCATTTTACTCATTTAATTAACTTATAAATTTGATTTAAGAAAATTTTTGAACTAGTAATTTAATTAACCCATAATTTATTTCAAACTAATAGTTTAATTAATGAAATATTGTTAGCAACAAAATAAATTTAATAGGTTTATTAAACAAACCATCTCCCAAAATATAATTTTCATTTAATAAGTGTGAAACTTGATTTAAACTTCGATCTTCCTTTTTCTGAAAATTTGAATATGACAACTTTGATCTTTAAACTTGATTTACGCGATGAAGTCGTTGATAATCCAACAAAGGAAGTCGAATTTAACGAACATAAACTTTTTGGACTTTTTGAAAATGAGTTGTTAAATTCTGAAAGGGAAGAGTTAAATCACCATTTCAATTTTGAAATCGACAATTTTGAAAAATTTGTTGACAATGAGATTAACTTTCAATTTGGTGAAAATAAACTTGAATTTCAATCAATTGTTTTATCAACCCCAAAAATCATCAAAAATAAAACAACTCATACGGTTCTCAATAAAACGACATTCGTTTTTCCAAATCAACATTCAATTTCGAAATCTTTTACGGTTTGGTTTTTCGTGCGTAAGCTGTGCCTCACACATTTGACGAGACAAATGAATCGGTCTTTAGAAGACCGTTCCATTTACTTTTTGACTGTATGCTTTCTCATCTCTTGTAAATAATAATCTTTCATGTAAATATTGGATTTTTATTTTATTTTTCTTCTTCCACTTGGGTTGACTGTGGGGACACAGTCAAAATCAAGTGTGGGGGGAGACTCGTCTTCAATTTTTTTTTCATGGTTTCTTTTTGCTTTAAAATTTCAATAAAAATCACAAAAACAAATTTTCTTTTGATTTATTTTAAAAGAAGCACTAAGATAAATATATGGTTTTGGTTTATTAAATTGAAATTTTGAAAACTTATTTGTCTTAACAAAAATAAAAATGATGTTTGATTACAAATAATAATGGTTTAACTAGTATATAGAAAGATTCATATGTGTTAATTATGAAGTATATCCTAATTGAAAATCTTTGTTTTAAAAAGTGATAGATTTAAAGTAAAGGATATAACATTTTTTTTGCCTTTTAAGTTAAATGATGCTAAGATGATTTTGCAAAACTCTCTCTCTCTTTAAAAAAAATAAAAAAATAAAAAATAATAACATCCAAGTATTCACTCTCATTTAAAAGTCCTCACGGCTATGCATGGGTGAATTACTTGGAATCTTTGATTATGTGCTTTCATACTCATTTAAAAGTCCTCACGGTTATGCATGTATGGAACACATGTAAAAGAGAAAAAGAAAAAAAAAAGAACAGTCTTAATAAAACCACCTACGGTCGATAGGTGTATGCACGAAAGTGTGTGCACTCGCCATGCTCTGTACTCCCTCACATAAGCCCGAAAGGCAGTGCATGGGTGGTATATCTGGCCTCAGTTTACCTGAGCTAGGTGTGTAATTTTTCTTGCAAATAATGAGAGAGCAAGCAATTGAAATCATAGCACTATTTTTACTTAGTTGATTTGATTTGTTATTGAAAAGAACTGAAAATACCACTTTGATAAACTTTGATAATCAACTAAGGATCCACTTCATAGTTACAATATGTTATTAACCAAAACAACGAGTTAAACTATTGTCTATTTGTTATGATAACTTGATTTTTATTGGAAATTTTGACGAGTAAATGATTTAAATCTCAAGATAATGACCAAAACCTATGTTTAACTTATTTATGTCAATTTAAAAAAGAAATCCTTCATTTGTAAATATTTTCTAAAACTCACAGTCGTCTCTATGTAAATAGATATTGCATTTTGTAAATATTTTCATCCCGCACTCGGATTTTGTGGGTAGTATTCGCTGAAAACCCTCATGAGACAACATTCGTCCTACTGGGAACATCCAGAGGTTTAACGGCTTGTTGCATACGCTCAATGCAATCGTGCTCCCTACGAAAACGGATTTATCTTAGTTTTTCTTTATTCGAGGACGAATAAAAAGATAAGTGTGGGGGTATTTGATGTGCACGTAAATGTGCATATTTTTACCACTATATTTATTCTATTTAAATTAAATAAATGATCATATTGGGTATTTTAACTTGTTTAAACCAAAAATTCAAATTATTCCAAATTTTCACATATTCATCTTCATATACGGGCAAAACGGTCATTTGTCTGCATATGTTTCTTTGAAAAAAATTAATTGAAAATTTGTATATATTTTTGTAGAAATTTTATCTCAAATAGAAGTGGTTTCATGAAGATATGCATGCACAAAATTAATACAAAGGAATGAAGATGGAAATAATTCAAAGTGAACAACATGGAGGACCCCACCTACCCACCTACCTTAATGTACAAATTAAAGGCTAATGCACATGCTTTTGGAGTTAATGGCTTCATGTACACTTAATGGGGGATTAAGACATGTTAACGAATTCTTGGCCTCCACACTTCCTAAGGGGCATTTTGGGCATTCCCTAAAAAAATGAATTAGGGTTTTAACACTTGTATAAATACCCCTTATGTTTCATAAATTTCTTCACTTAGTCTCTCTTAGCCCCCTTCTCTTTAGTTTAGTTTAGATCGAATAAAAGAAAGCTCTCTTTCTCTTTTCATGGCTACTTAGCCATTTTTATTTTCATGTAATTTTCTTTTTTTTTATGTTATTAATACATGCTCTTTCCTTTTGCATGCCTCTTTTTTATGTTGTAGTGTAGATCTCTTCTCTTTTATGCAAGTAGAATAATTTTTCTTTTCATTTTGCTCTCTTTTTCCTCTTCTTTTTATTCAATGTTGCTTGTTACATTTGTTCATATGATGACAAATATGAGAAGCTAAACCCCTACAATTTAGGGGGTAATGAAGCACTCTAATTATGTAGCTCCAACTATTTGTTAATTCATGCTCTCTTTTTGTGCTTAATGATGATCAATGAAGTGTTTTATTTGTTGTTTTCGTTTTGAATTTGATAGCCTATATTGTTGACACCAAATAGGCTATCCTTAAACAATCACTAACACAAATGCCTCTTCATGAATATATGATTATAGCATAAGAAAGTGATTTGAAATTAAAATTTGATGGTCTATGTTTCTAATCAATAGTTAATAGGCCATACTTAAAATAGATTTCATTTTCATTTTCTTTGTCGAGTTTCATGAAAGTTAGTAAGTGTTTTAAGGGGTGTGTTATAGTTTGATGGCTTATGTTGGCTAATCAATAGCTCAAATATGTCATACTTATGATAAACACATCAATTAAAACACTAATGACCATAAAAGAGAGATCATGATTTCATGTGTTGAACTACATGATCTAGAGAGTGGATTTATTCTCTAAATGGTCATTTAACTCTCATATTTGCATTTCTTTTCTTTTTGTTAGTTAGTTCATTTTCTCATTTTCTAGCTTAAACACACTCTCGACTTTGGTATAATTTGATTGAGTAGGAAATTTAAATCAACAATTCCCTGTGGATCGATCCGTATTCGCCGCGTGCTACATTCGAACACCGTGCGCTTGCGGTTAATTTTATTTCAAAATTCGTTCGACGGTTTTCTAAACCGATAGAATTTCCGTCGACGAACAAGTTTTTGGCGCCGTTGCCGGGGAATTAGTTTGATTTTGATTTTCTATTTTTCGAATTATTTTTTGTTGATTTTTGTGTGTTTTTATTTTGTGTGTGTGTTTGCATTATAAAAAATATTGTGTGTTTGTTGTTTTATTTTAGTTTTCAATTTGTTGGGTGCATGTTTTAGTTTTCGAATTGCATTTGCATATTAAAAAAAATTCATTGCATCATTCTTGTTCACTTTCTGTTTGTGCATTTCTATACCCATTTTGCATTGCATTTTGTTTGCTGTTCTAGTGCATTTCCATCACTGTTTCTGTTGTCATTTAAATTTCTCTACATTTTCAAAAACAAAAAAACAAAAAAATCCCATTGCTCACTGTTTACATTTGCAAATAAAATTGTAACAAGGACCATTTCCATTAGCATTTTTGTTCACTCACATTACTCTCACACTTACATTTACAACTAGGTTTTCCAAGTGATTTTCTGTTGCCATTTACAAGTCAGTTTTCAATTGTTACAGGTGAACAACCCACCCCGTCTCATTTCATCTTCACTTCCATCCACTTCAACGTTGCAGCCTGCACTTCTCCACTGACCTGAACCACCAATCTCCCATACAACCATTCCCCTGTCCATTGCACTACACTACCCCTTGCCACAACTACGCTATCCAGTTGACAAACCAAAGCACTTCACTGCCATTTCCTCCAGCGATCACTTCATCATTCAAAAGACCATCCTATACAACCAGTTCACCCATCCTCTTCAACCTCAACCACATATCCACCCAAACAAACCACTGCAACCACTCCACATATCACCTGCCTTGGCATCTTCCTCATACAACCAATCGCAACCACATCGAAAAAAGAACAAAAAACAGAGAGTTCCTACTCACCTGAAATCGCCGAAACCACTAACCTCCATCTCTGACATACTCCTCTTCATCCTACAAGTTCTACTTCATCACCCTACATCATTCCTGCATATAACTCCTCCTACAACAGACTGCTATTGCAACACTTTTGATCCATCATCATTACTTTCACATTCCTTCATTTCTCTCTGTCACATTCCTACATTTCACAACCCTTCATACTCCTTAAAATTGTCATCTATCATCCACCATATATCTGCAAACATTCACAATTCTTTCACGTTCAACTGCTCCACTGCCTGCATACCCCCTTCTTATCACCATACAACTTCACTGTCATCCATCAACATAGTGCTCTGCCATCTCCAGCATCACAGCTTCTTTCCACATCGACTTCATTCCCTTCTGGCACAACTACACACTTGCCTGACAACTGTACTACACAGTTAACCACCAAAGACCACAAAACCAAGCAACTCCGACAATCAATCCCCACCTTACTCCACCTTGCCAACCTCAATCGAACAATCTCCAACCCTTCAATCAATGCACCAGAACCAACCATCACACGCAACCCTACCTTCATTGCAGTCAACACCTCCATTCCCACATTTCTGCCATGAATCGATAATCCACGATCTTCGAACCATTCTCAAACCATCTGCAACGATCGCCTCGAATCCAAACGCAACTACAACTCGTGACCCAACAACCACCAAACGCGACATCTCCTCCCACTCCAAATCCGCCGCTACAACCTCAGTCAATTGCAAACATCGACTAAACCAAATCATTCCCTGACAACCTTCCCATCGACGAGTACCATCACTTTGCAACAATCGCCGAACTCGTATTGGGTTTGAATTGAATTTTGATTTTAAAAATTGAATTTTGATTTGTGAATTTTAAGGCGAGAAAGTCGGTGGTAATTAAAGAAAACAAATTTTATTTCTGGTTGTTAACAAATAGTAGAACTGTGGAATTGATTTTAGGTCGGGTTGGCTAGAAGGCCTAAAAAAAAAGGGGTTGCCAAAGTAGATTAGAAGAAGAACCGCCTGCCAAATAATTGCTTGCCTGCAACAAAAAAATAATATAATTGTTGCTTTAATTTCTAGTTTTATTTGAATTGCATTGTTGCTTGCTTGCATTTGCATTTTATATAAAAAAAAATCCATTCTAGTTGCACTGTTAATACACGTTTAATTTCTGCTTTGCATTTCATCATAGAATTTGTAAATAACGGTTAGAAATCAATAACATTTAATTGTATTTTGGCAATTTGTCTTCTTTGAACATATTAATTTCTTGGTGTCTACGCTACGGCAGAGTAATAACCGTTTATAAATATTACGGTGATTCGTAAATATTATAGCGGTTGTTCCTCTGAAGGTACTTGAACCTTCAACTGCATTGCTACGGTGATTCGTGGTGCACCGATAAATCCTGCCCATTACCTGGCCGAGAACTATCTTGTTTATCTAAGACAGATTGTGAATATACAATTTTGAGTTAACTTAGGATAAATCATTTGTAATTAACCCTTGCATTCATTTAGTTGCATTAGTTCATGCATATTTTAAAAAAGAAAACAAAAAAAATTCAAAATCCAAAACAAAAACAAAAAATTCTTAACTTAGTTTTTTTTCCTTTTCCTTTGAATATTTTCAAATCAAAATTTCAAAAATCCAAAAAAAAATGTAAAATTTTTCAAAAGCCAAAAAAAAATTGAAAATCCAAAAACAAAACAAAATTCAATTTTTCAATTTGAAAAATAAATTCTATTTGTAAATATTTTTCCTTTATAAAAAAAACCAAAAAAAAATTCTTGAAAATGTCCGAGTTTCCTTTTTCTTACTCACTTGATTTTAGTTTTGAAAATCAATATAATTCATGTAATTTCACTTCAGATTCTTATGGATATTTCAACAACTATTGTTTAAACGATTCAAGTTTTGAACCACAAAGTTTTCAAAATGATCACCAACCCTCGACTCTTGAAAATAACATTTCATCTTTACTTGAACTCTCTACACAACAAAATCAAAAGATAAATGATTTGTGTAATTCATATTTGTGTAATAACTCGAGTCAAGGATTTCAAAATTTGAATTCAATTCAAAATTCAAATGATTTCGATTATAACCCATGCCAACTCAATTTCAAACTTCAAAATCAAAACGAAAGTGGAAATAAATTTTCAAATAATTTTGGTAATGGAAATAATCTCAATTTCAATGCAATTGATAATTTTTGTTCTCAACAAATCCAATTCGAGAATTTTCAAGTGAATAACTATAAATTGGATTTTGTTGAGCAAATGAATGAAATTTATGATGATCACACGGATTTGTTGATTGAAACATATATGAAACAACGTGAGAAAAAAATCAAATTCCAACGTGTGACGAGTCAAGCGATAATCCATCTTTTACCCAAATCGACGATTTTCAAATAACAACATTTGAAAATGAAAATGAAAATCTTAATGAAATTGTTGAAAACACGTTAGTTGAGTTGGATTTCAATTCTTTTGAGGGTGTGAAACTTGATTTAAACTTCGATCTTCCTTTTTCTGAAAATTTGAATATGACAACTTTGATCTTTAAACTTGATTTACGCGATGAAGTCGTTGATAATCCAACAAAGGAAGTCGAATTTAACGAACATAAACTTTTTAGACTTTTTGAAAATGAGTTGTTAAATTCTGAAAGGGAAGAATTAAATCACTATTTCAATTTTGAAATCGATAATTTTGAAAAATTTGTTGATAATGTGATTAACTTTCAATTTGGGGAAAATAAACTTGAATTTCAATCAATTGTTTTATCAACCCCGAAAATCATCAAAAATAAAACAACTCATATGGTTCTCAATAAAACGATATTCATTTTTCCAAATCAACATTCAATTTCGAAATCTTTTACGGTTTGGTTTTTCGTGCGTAAGCTGTGTCTCACACATTTGACGAGACAAATGAATCGGTCTTTAGAAGACCGTTTCATTTACTTTTTGACTGTATACTTTCTCATCCCTTGTAAATAATAATCTTTCATGTAAATATTGGATTTTTATTTTATTTTTCTTCTTCCACTTGGGTTGACTGTGGGGACACAGTCAAAATCAAGTGTGGGGGGGAGACTCAGCTTCAATTTTTTTTTTCATGGTTTCTTTTTGCTTTAAAATTTCAAAAAAAATCACAAAAACAAATTTTCTTTTGATTTATTTTTAAAAGAAGCACTAAGATAAATATATGGTTTTGGTTTATTAAATTGAAATTTTTGAAAACTTATTTGTCTTAACAAAAATAAAAATGAAGTTTGATTACAAATAATAATGGTTTAACTAGTATATAGAAAGATTCATATGTGTTAATTATGAAGTATATCCTAATTGAAAATCTTTGTTTTAAAAAGTGGTTGATCTAAAGTAAAGGATATAACATTTTTTTTGCCTTCTAAGTTAAATGGTGCTAAGATGATTTTGCAAAACTCTCTCTCTCTTTAAAAAAAATATAAAAATAAAAAATAATAACATCCAAGTATTCACTCTCATTTAAAAGTCCTCACGGTTATGCATGGGTGAATTACTTGGAATCTTTGATTATGTTCTTTCATACTCATTTAAAAGTCCTCACGGTTATGCATGTATGGAACACATGTAAAAGAGAAAAAGAAAAAAAAAGAGAACAGTCTTAATAAAACCACCAACGGTTGATAGGTGTATGCACGAAAGTGTGTGCACTCGCCATGCTCTATACACCCTCACATAAGCCCGAAAGGCAGTGCATGGGTGGTATATCTGGCCTCAGTTTACCTGAGCTAGGTGTGTAATTTTTCTTGCAAATAATGAGAGAGCAAGCAATTGAAACCATAGCACTATTTTTACTTAGTTGATTTGATTTGTTATTGAAAAGAAATGAAAATACCACTTTGATAAACTTTGATAATCAACTAAGGATCCATTTCATAGTTACAATATGTTATTAACCAAAACAACGAGTTAAACTATTGTCTATTTGTTATGATAACTTGATTTTTATTGGAAATTTTGACGAGTAAATGATTTAAATCTCAAGATAATGACCAAAACCTATGTTTAGCTTATTTGCGTCAATTTAAAAAGAAATCCTTCATTTGTAAATATTTTCAAAAACTCACAGTCGTCTCGTTGTAAATAAATATTGCATTTTGTAAATATTTTCATCCCGCACTCGGATTTTGTGGGTAGTATTCATTGAAAACCCTCATGAAACAACACTCATCCTACTAGGGACACCCAGAGGTTTAACGGCTTGTTGCATATGCTCAATGCAATCGTGCTCCCTACGAAAACGGATTTATCTTAGTTTTTCTTTATTCGAGGACGAATAAAAAGATAAGTGTGGGGGTGTTTGATGTGCACGTAAATATGCATATTTTTACCACTATATTTATTCTATTTAAATTAAATAAATGATCATATTGGGTATTTTAACTTGTTTAAACCAAAAATTCAAATTATTTCAAATTGTCACATATTCTTCATATATGGGCAAAACGGTCATTTGTGTGCATATATTTCTTTGAGAAAAATTAATTGAAAATTTGTATATATTTTTGTAGGAATTTGTTCTCAAATAGAAGTGGTTTCATGAAGATATGCATGCACAAAATTAATACAAAGGAATGAAGATGGAAATAATTCAAAGTGAAGAACGTGGAGGACCCCACCTACCCACCTACCTTAATGTACAAATTAAAGGCTAATGAACATGCTTTTGGAGTTAATGGCTTCATGTACACTTAATAGGGGATTAAGACATGTTAATGATTACTTAGCCTCCACACTTCCTAAGGGGCATTTTGGGCATTCCCCAAAAAATGAATTAGGTTTTAACACTTGTATAAATACCCCTTATGTTTCATAAATCTCTTCACTTAGTCTCTCTTAGGCCTCCTTCTCTTTAGTTTAGTTTAGATCAAATAAAAGTAAGCTTTCTTTCTCTTTTCATGGCTACTTAGCCATTTTTATTTTCATGTAATTTTCTTTTTTTAATGTTATTAATACATGCTCTTTCCTTTTACATGCCTCTTTTTTATGTTGTAGTGTAGATCTCTTCTCTTTTATGCAAGTAGAATAATTTTTCTTTTCATTTTGCTCTCTTTTTCCTCTTCTTTTTATTCAATGTTGCTTGTTACATTTGTTCATATAATGACAAATATGAGAAGCTAAACCCCTTCAATTTAGAGGGTAATGAAGCTCTCTAATTATGTAGCTCCAACTATTTGTTAATTCATGCTCTCTTTTTGTGCTTAATGATGATCAATGACATGTTTTATTTGTTGTTTTTGCTTTGAATTTGATAGCCTATATTGTTGACACCAAATAGGCTATGCTTAAACAATCACTAACACAAATGCCTCTTCATGAATATATGATTATGGCATAAGAAAGTGATTTGAAATTAAAATTTGATGGTCTATGTTTCTAATCAATAGTTAATAGGCCATACTTAAAATAGATTTCATTTTCATTTTCTTTGTCAAGTTTCATGAAAGTTAGTAAGTGTTTTAAGGGGTGTGTTATAGTTCGATGGCTTATGTTAGCTAATCAATAGCTCAAATATGTCATACTTATGATAAACACATCAATTAAAACACTAATGACCATAAAAGAGAGATCATGATTTCATGTGTTGAACTACATGATCTAGAGAGTGGATTTATTCTCTAAATTGTCATTTAACTCTCATATTTGCATTTCTTTTCTTTTTGTTAGTTAGTTCATTTTCTCATTTTCTAGCTTAAACACACTCTCGACTTTGGTATAATTTGATTGAGTAGGAAATTTAAATCAACAATTCCCTGTGGATCGACCCGTATTCGCCGCGTGCTACATTCGTGCACCGTGCGTTTGCGGTTATTTTTATTTCAAAATTCGTTCGACGGTTTTCTAAACCGATAGAATTTCCGTCGACGAACAGTGGGGTTATGCCGCTCGGCAATGAGGTGGGGTTATGCCGCTCGGCATTGAGATGGCATTATGTCGCTCGGCATTGAGGTGGGGTTATGCCGCTCGGCATTGAGGTATGTCACACGGCATTAAGGCGAGGTTATGTCGCTCGGCGTTGAGGCGAGGTTATGCCGCTCGGCGTTGAGGCGAGGTTATGCCGCTGGGCGTTGAGGCGAGGTTATGCTGCTCGGCGTTGAGGCGAGGTTATGCCGCTCGACATTGAGGCAAGGTTGGGATCGCTCGGCATTAGTGGGTGGCTTGGCATTGGCGGTGGCTCGGCATTGGTGAGGTGATTCGGTCTTGGTGGTACGGCTCGGCATTGGTGAGGTCAGGTTCGCTCGGCATTGGTGGGTGGCTCGGCCTAGATAAGGTGTTTCGGCCAGGGAAAAGGGACACAAGTGGATCGGCTTGTGAGCCGTTCGGCGCTGGAATGAGTCAGTCGGCAGGCAAGTCATGGAATTGGCGTTCTCGCTCGGCATATGTGGATTGGCAATCTCGCTCGGCATATGTGGATCGGTATTCTCAATTGGCATATGTGGATCGGCATTCTAGGTGGCTCGGTTAGGGTCTTGATGGGCCCGAACTACCAAGGAAGCCCAGTAACTCGAGATTTGCCTATAAATACAGCATGAGGGGGTTCAGAAAAGAGGATCTTCTTCTTCTTTCGGCTCTCCGGTTTTCTAAGGCTAAGGCTGCTCTACCAGTTTGTAACTGTAATTGATTCTAACATCAATAAAAAAGAAATTTCTGGAGTGGACGTAGGCCGGAGTCAGCCGAACCACTATAAATTCTATGTTCTTATTGCTTTCTTTTTAATTTTGACTGTGCTTCACATTATTACTCTCTACATATATCCTATTTGTGAGCTATGACTGTGATTTGGTGCTTTCGCTTGGATTTGAGTGTTAATGACCAATTTTGACGCTAACATTTTGGTGCTTCCACTGAGAGTGCAAGCACTCGGGATTTTGAAGCTAGGAACTTGGATTCCTAGAAGCAATGGTTAGGCCATCAGCAAAGAAGCAAGTGACAAAAAGGGGAAATCAGGAGGGAAGTTGTAACGACCCAGAAATTTTGAACATTTGAAATAGAATATTTAATTGAATTTAAAATATTTGAATGATAGTTTAACTAGAATTTCAAATATCAGGATGAAATTGGCAGTTAAATTATTAAATTTAATTTACTGAAATTGGATAAAATATTGAACTTTGATTTTTAAGCAGGCTAAAAATATTTTCAAGGCTCAGAAAATTTCTATTGACAATACTGAAGATAATGGAAGCTTCAGAATTGATTTGGAAATGTTTTGTGCAGTTTTGAGATTTATGATTTAAAAGGATATTTAAAAATAGCCTTCCGAGGCACAATCTCAGAATTCGACGAAACCAGTTCCATTAGATCCGTAATATTGTATTATTATCGGATTTCAATTTTCGTAGCATTTGGATTTGTTGTGTGAGCATACGATATATAAATGCGTTAAAACTATATTGAAAATTAAATAATAACTGGGTTCAAAAATGCCTAGTGGCATGCCTCGATAGGGGTTCATGATTTTAAGCTACGTAAATCGAGATGATTTAAATTTAAATGCAAATATAATATATTCTTTGTTTGACTAGTCAACTTCAGTTGAAATTCTTTCCCCATCAGCCTTTTATCTCAGCCTCCATCCTATACATGTGCAAGCCATCCTAGCCGACCTAGGAAGCGTTCCCCAGACACTTGCCCCCTTTCAACCGACATCGCTCTTTCTCTTCATTTTAAATCATGCCTCCTCTTGCAATTCAAAATGAAGTCGAACGAAATCACAAACGAAGAAAATGGCGGAATGAAAATCTAAAATAAACGCGAGTTTCCCCCTTATATTTGTACAGTTCCGTTCGCAAATTCCATAACAAATCAACTCGGCCTCTTCTGAACATCAAAACGAAATAAAATCAAAATCAAAAGGGCGAGCAAAATCAAATCCCTAAAATCAAAAAAATGGAGCGCGACAGCTGTAGCGACGTGAGTCTGGTGAAGTCGCGCTCGGGCGCGTATTCATGGAGGCTCAAGGCCAGGTGATTTGGTGGCACATGCGGCTAGGCAAAGACTGCGGCGTCGAAGGAGAGGCTCGTTTCAGTCAAGTCGCGGGGTCGGGGAAAATGGTGGAAGTCGCGGTCAGGTCGAGATATCGAAAGGGACGAAGTCAATCTCCAGTGCTCGTGATGCTTTGTTATTCGAAGGGCAGGGCTGAGGCTCTAGCATCGGTAGCGGAGGTAGGGTATGGTTGTTTTTATATTTATTTATCTTATTTTTTACTGGAAAGAAATATATATATTCCAGTAATATATATATATAGGAAGACTTATTAATGTAAAATATATATATATATATATATATAAATTTTCCACTGAATATAATTATAGAGATAAGATTTGAAAATGAAATTTTTTGGATATGTGAAAGTTTATATAAATTAAATTTTTATAAAATCTATGTATATTATTTTATAATTTATATATATATATATATACACACTAGTTCACTTTATAAAAATGAATTAGGTGATTAAACCGTTAATTAACTTGTTCCATTATTTTATTTACTAAAAATAAATTATTAAGATAACTTATGTGGTTAATAAGCTTATTTCAATTATTTAGTTACCAAATTATTTATAAAAGGAAAATTTGTTAAAATAGAATTTTTGGTTAAGTAAATAAATTTAAACGATAATTGATTGTTCAATTTTATTTCGAATATTAATAAATTATATAATTGTTTATACAAGGTCTAAAATGGAGAAAACAAATCCGGAATGGAAAATGGATTGCAAATAAAAGGGCAAAGGTGAGAACTTCTCACTCAATCGAATTTGTTTCGATTTAAATTTTAAATAGTTAAATTTTAAATTGCTTGATTGTGTGATTGAATGATGGTTGTTATCTATTGTATTGAAATAGACCCTATACGCCGCATAATAAGCGGAGGTTATTACATTTAAACACATATACCGCGATATTCCACCTTGAAGTGGAATTGGTATTATATATGTATTTGGAGTTGATTTCCCGCATTATATAGCGGACGAGACCCTATTGCGCTGTACAATAGTGGATGATATTTTTATAAATCCCATATACCGTGATATTCCACCTCAAAGTGGAATGAGTATTTAATTGTTGTGCTAACATCTGTGGATGCAGGGAAACAGGTTGGAGGGATCCAACTGGATTCCTCAAAACATTTGAATTTTTTGCATACGTTGTGTGTTTATTATTTATAATCTTTGTGTGATTATATTTGTGGTTAAAATTGTTGAAGGTTATATTTGAGCCGAATATATTTTTGGTATCGTTGGGTACCGGAAATAAATAAAGTTTGATTTTTGAAAATTTAAGTTTTTGAGAATTGGATAAATTTAAAAGAAGGAATTTTAAAAAGATAAAGTTTTATTTTTTATTCATATTGAATAAATTTTCAAATTATGGGAAAAAGGCTTAATAAATGGATTTTGGATAATATTGTTCATATGTTGAAGAATTTATTTAAAATTTGGATTTTAAACAGATTGGAAGAGATAAAGGAATTTATTTTCTTAAAAAGGAAATTATTTTAAAAAGGAAATAAATTTGGAAATCGATTTGGAAATTTATTTAGTGAAGTGAAATGAATTCGGAAAATCAATATGGAATTTGATTTGGTGTTTTTGGAAATCAATTGAAATTTAATTGGTGTTGAAGGGAATAATTGAAATCGTTTTGAAAATCGTATATCAATGGATATTTGAAAATTTAAATTCACAATGGAATTTATAATGGAAAGGGAAATTTGTTTAAAAATAAACATTGATTTGTTTTTAATGTGTGGAAACAAATTTACGAATTTGGAACGTAAATTTAAAATGAATCAATAAGGATTTATTTAATTGGTATAAATGAACCATTTTGAAGTGAAAGTGTATTCTCCCTGGAAAGCTGAGTATATTTTCAAAGTAGTTTTTAAAGTATAAATAAAAATTCTGAAGTTGGGCTTTAAAGAATACTTTGGAGAAATTAACTTCTCAAGTTGTTTAAATTTTATAGTAAAGGATTTATTTAGTTAATCATGGAAGTGGTTATTTTAAAGGTTTAAATGGATACTTGATTAGAAAATGGTTATTTAAATATCGATACTCTATTTACTAATTTTATTTTAAAATTAGTTTGAACTTGAAATTTATATAAGATATTGATATAACATTTTCATAACCAGTAATTAAATTAAAGTGTTTTCCAGTTATATTTGTATAAGTGATATAAGTTGTTTTAAAGTATTCAGACTCGGCAGATTTCCAGTGGAAGTGAATAAATATTTGTGAATACATTCCATGTAAGGAAAATGATTTGAAACTTGTTTTCAAAAGTTGTAAAAGTGAATGGTGATTTGAAATTTGTTTTCAAATGGTGGAAGTGTGGAAAACATATCTTGCAAAGAGATTTTGGAAAATAAATAATTTAGGAAATTATTTGGAATCTCCTGATGTTGTGTATATCCACTGATAGTTAAATAACCAACTGTCAATATTGTCTTTTTTATGGGTATTTGTTGTGTATTGCTTGAAATTTGAATGCAGCACTTATTTTCAAAATAAACGCTCATTATTCGGTTTAGCCGGGAGAGGACTTTGTGTTATAAAACCCATTCCGAATAATGATAGGACGTAAATGGATTGCATGTGAAGACCGGTATGAAGACCGGGTATTTTCGAAAATGAAATGACAACCTGTCGAATGTCTCTGCACCGAGTTGCTCCGGTATAGAGATTTATATCACTCTTCTTGTGATGGGAAGTCCGGACGTGATTAGTGAATATCCGAATTGCAAGGGCTTCTTTTGAAGTGCCTTCGGTTCTGTTCGGTCCCAGAACAGACTTGTATGGTTGTATGTCTGACATTACATTTTAAGATATAAAGTAGATTTCTTTCAAATACATTTCTGTTGGCGGCGGAGAATTTATTATCTTAGCTTAACAACCTTCACTAAGATGTACGAGCTCAGAGGTTATGTAGTTGAAGGTTATCAGTGATATACACCCAATTTGGTAATGTGGCATGCTAAGTGCTGTTGTGTGTTGATGATCATTTGTTGATCAAAGCATGGCTTTGTGGAAAAGCATAGGTTTGTGGACGAGACCTCATCGAGCCTCAGAACCCGGTAATGGTCAAAGCGGGAAAGATGCGGCAAGGTTTCAGGGGTAGCTCCCGTAGGGTATGCCCATTCCTTCTGGAAAAGGTTGGTATTATTGTATGGAGCCCTGATACTTACTCATATGGACACTATAGTATATTTACTACTGTGTGATGTTGTTGGTGTAGAGGATCCTCGGATAAAGGTCCAAAAAGACCGGGGGTGGCATATCTTAGGTTTACTTCCTGGGAAGGGGGTAACCGACCTTGTGTTGGTAGAGAACAGGTTGGTTCTCGGGGCATCCCTCCAGAGGCGTTCCCATGTGGCAATAGGAAGTTCTTTAGCCTGACCATTTGTTGGAAATCCAATCAAACAATACGAGCCCTGTATGGTTTTAGTTGTAGAACCTGCCATTTAAAATGGCAGCTATAGCAGGCATAATATAATGGTACCTATGCTGGCTAAGATTAATGTTATACTTTTGAAATGTTTTCCAATATGCACTAATAATAATATCAAATGATTTTTCGTAGTAAGCATATTTGACTATCATAAGGAGAAATCTCCCCCATGTGTGCAATTGCATTGTGTGTGTGCCGGGAGGCCTTATGGTAGTTTCATTTTCCAAAGGCATTGTGGATTTCTTTTCCTTTCTTTGTGAAAATAACTGTTTTAAGTTCTCACACCAGTCCCACGACTGACCTTGCTTATCTTTGTGAAACGTGATGGGGGATTCTCGCTTTTTGTTTGGTGGCGAGCAGGAGAATCTTACCCCCACACGTCCTCTTTAAGGGGTTGGTTAGCCGTAAGGCATGATAGTCGAAAGGCTGGCTATAAAAGCAAGGGCAGGGTACCACTGTATGCCACGGTGGGGCTGGGATGGTTGAAAAGCCTACCAGTCGAGAGTGGCTGCTATCGATGGTTGAAAAGCCTAGACCGTTACATGTGGTATCAGAGCAATTGGTTAAGCGACAACGCTGGCTCTGTTGGGTGTTACTCATTAGAGATAGAGTCAGTAGTACTCTAGAATGAGTTTGAGTGTAATAATAGATATGAGCGCGTATTTGTTAGTGAATATAAAATTGTTTTACATTGTGATGATTGGTCTGTTGAGTGGTATATGGATTCTGGTCCGTATAGTCTATACAACTCTATCGATAAGGATCTCTAAACACTCGTACAGAATAATTCGGCACGATATTGTTTTAAAATTGGGTAAATGGAATAATTTTATCCAAACTATTTTCGTGTATAAAAGAAATAATTTTCCGTAAATTATTATAGTATATGTTTGCTTAATTGTTAGGAAGTGATAATATTATTATCATTTGAATAGGAAATTGAAATCATAACTTAAAGCTGAGAAATAAATTCACATACAAATGAAATTTGAGAATATAAATTATAAATGTGATTTGTAATTTGAAATGGAATTTTAGAGAAATGTTTTGAAAAGAATTTGAAAATTTTAGAGATTTGGAAAAGTTTAAATTCCTTTTGGTTTGAAAAAAAATTTCAAAGGGTTTTTGGAAAAATGTTTTGAAGGGATAAAAACAATAAACTCTTTTTGGTCGCTGGAAAATAATTCTGATAATGATTCCGACATCATCGGTGTTCATTTTCGAGCTTTCAAGATAGGAATTGCCGTCGAATTATTTTAAATGGAAGTTGTTTGGAAAATTTAGATTTGGTTTTGGAAATTCAAATGAAAATTTGAATTGATTTCAAAAATGATTTAAAATGTTGGAAATACTCTGTAATCTTATTAAAATGTTATGGAGTAATAAATAAGTTTGGATGACTTGGGAAATTCAGAATTAAACTGAAATTGACTTGATTTAATTTAAATAAAGGAGAATTTTAGCGGTTTAATAGACTAAATGATTGGAATAAAATTATTAAGTTGAAAAATAAATTGTGAATAAATAAATAAATTTGCAATTGCAAGTGTAAGAAAATGAAATGGAATGTTGAAATTCATTTCGAAATTGTAAGTAAATAGAACTAGAATTGGAATTAGATTTGATTTGTGAAAAACAAAGTGAAATATTAAAATAAATTAGTAAGTGAATCCAATTGAAGATTGACCAAATGAATAAGGTTTAAAATGAATTGAATCCAATATTTTTAAATGAAAATAAATTGAATTCATATAGCTTTGGAAATCCAGTTTAATATGAGTAAATATAAACCAAAGTGATGGATTAAAAATAAATAGAAGAAGTATATTGAATTTTTATATTGAACTTAAGAAATGAAGTGTAAAATTCTTAAGTAAATTTTATGTTGGGAATATACCAGGTTAATAAGTAAGTGAAGGTAGAATTGGAAATCGTGAAATGGTAATTGTGAATAAGGGAATGAACAAAAGAATAAAAACTCGAATTGAAATTGAATATTGAAAATCAAATTGAATTGTGTGAAATAAAATGAAATTGTAAAATTAGTTCGAAGTGAACTAAAAATAATAAAAGCGGTAGAAATAAGAAAAAAAATTGGTTTGAGATAAAATGAATTGGAATGGTTCATGCTTAATAAAACGGTCTTAAATGAAAAAAGCGAATATGGAATGAAATGCAAATGTATGGTTGGTGAATAAAACTAGGAATAGAATGGTATTAAGTGTAGGTTGAAATGGAATCGATTTAAATGATTATTAGCTCAAGTGATCATTTATTTGCATGAATATCAACGAAATTGAATAGAAAGAATTATCATCGATAAGAACGAGAATTAAATAAATTCTATGAATTGTTAGATGTGAAATAGATTGATTTTGAAGTTGATTGAATTGTATATGAATTCATTTCGTTTAAACAATGAATTGAATGTAAGAATTTGAGTTGAAACTATTCGGATTGAATGTGGTTTGAAAATTTGTTGAAAGCAATTGAATTCGTTTTGAAACCATATAAATTGCTTACGGAAATTGTTTTATGTACATTATTCAAGAAATGCATATGTTTCGCTATTGAAAATTAGTGAAATGTGAATATATTTCCTATATAAGTCACTTACATGTTTCAATTGAGTAAGTACAGGTACCAGGGCTGGCGTTGGCTGGATTTGGTCGCGCTAAAATGCTAATAAATAACCGCTTTGCTTAAAATGTTAAAAAGGTACGCCTACGTAATAAAAATAGGAAATATGAACTGTTTTTTTGTTTTCCGACCGTGTGGGTCGATGTATATATATTTATATCTATTGCGATATTGCAAAAGCTCCTCCATACAAGGGAGACTCCGCCAAAATTTTCCGTAAATTTTGGGAGTTAGAAAAATTTTGAAAAAATTTGGCAAATTTTTGTTAATGAAAAGTTGATTTTCAAATTGTAATGAAAATGTAGGAGTTGAACTAGAAAATGAAAACCATTATTTTGGTCGAAGTGGAAGGTTTTGAAAAGGTGAATATAAAAATTTTCACTAAATGGATTTTTAAAAGAATTAATGGGTTTGGGGCATTCTTCTTAATTAGCCATTTCGGGGTTGAAATTCTTTTAAGGGGGGAAGAATGTAACGACCCAGAAATTTTAAACATTTGAAATAGAATATTTAATTGAATTTAAAATATTTGAATGATAGTTTAACTAGAATTTCAAATATCAGGATGAAACTGGCAATTAAATTATTAAATTTAATTTACTGAAATTGAATAAAATATTTAACTTTGATTTTTAAGCTGGTTAAAAATATTTTCAAGGCTCGGAAAAATTTGTATTGACAATACTGAAGATAATGGAAGCTTCAGAATTGGATTTGGAAATGTTTTTTGCAGTTTTGAAATTTATGATTTAAATTGATATTTAAAATAGCCTTCCAAGGCACAGTCTTGGAATTCGGCGAAACCAGTTTCATTGGATCTGTAATATTGTATTATTATCGGATTTCAATTTTTGTAGCATTTGGACTTATTGTGTGAGCATACGATATATAAATGCGTTAAAATCTATATCGAAAATTAAATAATAATTGGGTTCAAAAGGCTATCTTCTCCATACGATCGAATTTGGACTCGAAACCTTTTCCATTGCGTTCGGAATAGGGGTATAACGTTATAAATGCCTAGTGGCATGCCTCGATAGGGGTTCATAATTGTAAGCTACGTAAATCGAGATGATTTAAATTTAAATGCAAATATAATATATTCTTTGTTTGACTAGTCAACTTTCGTTGAAATTCTTTCCCCATCAGCCTTTGAACTCAGCCTCCATCCTATACCTGTGCAAGCCATCCTAGCCGACCTAGGAAGCATGCCCCAGACAGTTGCTCCCTTTCAGCCGACATCGCTCTTTCTCTTCGTTTTAAATCACACCTCCTCCTTGCAATTCAAAATGAAGTCGAACGAAATCACAAACTTAGAAAATGATGGAATGAAAATCTAAAATAAACGCGAGTTTCCCCCTTATATTTTTACAGTTCCGTTCTCAAATTTCATAACAAATCGACTCGGCCTCTTCTTAACATCAAAACGAAATAAAATCAAAATCAAAAGGGCGAGCGAAATCAAATCCCTAAAATCAAAAAAAATGGAGCGCGACAGCTGTAGCGACGTGAGTCTGGTGAAGTCACGTGCTCGCGTGCGTATTCGTGAAGGCCCAAGGCCAGGCGATTTGGCGCCACGTGCGGCTAGGCGAAAACTGCGGCGTCGAAGGAGGAGGCTCGTTTCAGTCAAGTCGCGGGGTCGGGTAAAATGGTGGAAGTCGCGGTTATGTCGAGATAACGGAGGGGACGAAGTCAATCTCCGGTGGCTCGCGATGCTTTGCGATTCGAAGGGCAGGGCTGAGGCTCTAGCATCGGTAGCGAAGGTAGGGTTTGGTGGTTTTTTTATTTTATTTTTTTATTTTTTTACTGGAAAGAAAAATATATATATATATTCCAGTAAGATATATATAGGAAGATTTATTAATGTATATATATATATATATATTTTCCACTGAATATAAGTATAGAGATAAGATTTGAAAATGAAATTTTGGATATGTGAAAGTTTATATAAATTAAATTTATAAAATCTATGTAGATTATTTTATAATTTATATATATATATATACTAGTTCACTTTAAAAAAATGAATTAGGGACTAAACCGTTAATTAACTTGTTCCATTATTTTATTTACTAAAAATAAATTATTAAGATAACTTATATGGTTAATAAGCCTTTTTCAACTATTTAGTTACCAAATTATTTATAAAAGGAAAATTTGTTAAAATAAAATTTTTGGTTAAGTAAATAAATTTAAATGATAATTGATTGTTCGATTTTATTTTGAATATTAATAAATTGTATAATTGTTTATACAAGGTCTAAAATGGAGAAAAAAATTCGGAATGGAAAATGGACTGCAAAAAGGGCAAAGGTTAGAACTTCTCACTCAATCAAATTTTTTTCGATTTAAATTTTAAATAGTTAAATTTTAAATTGCTTGATTGTGTGATTGAATGATGGTTGTTATCTATTGTATTGAAATAGACCCTATACGCCGCATAAAAGCGGAGGTTATTATATTTAAACACATATACCGCGATATTCCACCTTGAAATGGAATTGGTATTATATATGTATTTGGAGTTGATTTCCCACATTATATAGCGGATGAGACCCTATTGCGCTGCATAATAGCGGATGATATTTTTATAAATCCCATATACCGCGATATTCCACCTCGAAGTGGAATGGGTATTTAATTGTTGTGCTAACATCTATGGATGCAGGGAAACATGTTGGAGGGATCCAACTGGATTCCTTAAAATATTTGAATTTGTGTGTTGATTATTTATAATTTCTGTGTGATTATATTCGTGGTTAAAATTGTTGAAGGCTATATTTTAGCCGAATATATTTTTTGTATCGTTGGATACTAGAAATAAGTAAAGTTTGATTTTTGAAAATTTAAGTTTTTGAGAATTGGATAAATTTAAAAGAAGGAATTTTAAAAAATAAAGTTTTATTTATGAATCATATTGAATAAATTTCCAAAATATGGGAAAAAGTCTTAATAAATGGATTTTGGATAACATTGTTCATAAGTTGAAGAATTTATTTAAAATTTGGATTTTAAACAGATTGGAAGAGATAAAGGAATTTATTTTCTTAAAAAGGAATTTATTTTAAAAAGGAAATAAATTTGGAAATTCATTTGGAAATTTATTAGTGAAGTGAAATGAATTCGGAAAATCAATATGGAATTTGATTTGGTGTTTTCGGAAATCAATTGAAATTTAATTGGTGTTGAAGTGAATAATTGAATCGATTTGAAAATCGTATATCAATGGATATTCGAAAATTTAAATTCACAATGGAAATTATAAAGGAAAGGGAAATTTGTTTAAAAATAAACGTTGATTTATTTTTAAAGCGTGGAAACAAATTTACGAATTTGGAATGTAAATTTAAAATAAATCGATAAGGATTTATTTAATTGGTTTAAATGAACCATTTTGAAGTGAAAGTGTATTCTCCCTAGAAAGCTGAGTATATTTTCAAAGTAGTTTTTAAAGTATAATAAAAATTCTGAAGTTGGGCTTTAAAGAATACTTTGGAGAAATTAACTTCTCAAGTTGTTTAAATCTTTATAGTAAAGGATTTATTTAGTTAATTATGGAAGTGGTTATTTTAAAGGTTTAAATGGATACTTGATCAGAAAATGGTTATTTAAATAGCAATACTCTATTTACTAATTTATTTTAAAGTTAGTTTGAACTTGAAATTTATATGAGATATTGATATAACATTTTCATAACCAGTAATTAAATTAAAGTGTTTTCCAGTTATATTTGGATAAGTGATATAAATTGTTTTAAAGTATTCAGACTCGGCAGATTTCCAGTGGAAGTGAATAAATATTTGTGAATACATTCCATGTAAGGAAAATGATTTGAAACTTGTTTTCAAAAGTTGTAAAAGTGAAAGGTGATTTGAAATTTGTTTTCAAATGGTGGAAGTGTTGAAAACATATCTTGCAAAGAGATTTTGGAAAATAAATAATTTGGGAAATCATTTGGAATCTCGTGATGTTGTGTATATCCATTGATAGTTAAATAACCAACTATCAATATTGTCTTTTTTATGGGTATTTGTTGTGAATTTCTTGAAATTTGAATGCAACACTTATTTTCAAAATAAGCGCTCATTATTCGGTTTAGCTGGGAGAGGACTTTGTGTTATAAAACCCATTCCAAATAATGATACGACGTAAATGGATTGCATTTAAAGGCCGGTGTGAAGACCGGGTATTTTCGAAAATGAAAGGACAACCTGTTGAATGTCTCTGCACCGAGTTGCTCCAGTATAGAGATTTATATCACTCTTCTTATGATGGGATGTAACGCTTCGAATTTTTCGTTGCCGAAAAACCGAATAGTTAGGGTTTTTTTTAAGAAGAATTTAAGAAAAGAAAAGGAAAAAAAAAAGAGAAGAAGGTAGAAAAAGATGGAAGATTAGAAAATAGAGAGAAGAGAAAATAGAAAATAGGAAATTTTAGAATAGAAGAAGAAGAGGAAAGAAAAATAGAACGTAGATAGAAAATTAGAAAATAGAATAGAAAAGAGAAGAGAAAGAAAATAGAGGAAAAAGAAAAAAACAGAAGAAAATAGGACGAAACAGAAAACAACAGAACAACATCAGAATCTCACAATTCGCAGCGGAACAACATATAATAATAAATGAATAATCTTTAAACAAAGAACTATATCAGTTATTACATTTCATTTCATTACATCATATCATCAGAGTATACAACAACAACAGTGCAGCGGAAAAAGAAATACTATATAAGTAATACGCCATGCCATCCATCTTGCCTCCAGCAACTCCTGAATATCCAGAATATCCTGATAAACCTTAACTCTTGACTGCCCGTGTGGAAATTGGTGGGCACCCAGAGTTTAGGAAGGAAAACAATAAACTCCAAGTCAGTCATGTGACTGGTGTGAGAACTCAAAACAGTTTATTTATCTTGAAATCAAAATAGAGGAATATTTTTAAATTCAATTCGCAATGCTTTTTAAAAATGAGACTACCATAAGGCCTCCCGCACACACACATAATGCAAACGCAGAATCGGAGGAGATTTCTCCTTATGATAGTCAAAGATGCTTGATACGCATTTAAAATAACATTTGATATTATTACTAGTGCATAGTGTAGGGAAAATCCATTTCGAAAGTAGAATATAAATCTTAGCCAACATAGACATTTCGAACTATGCCTACTATAGCTACCATCCAAACAGTGTTGTGACACCATAAGTGAATGATAGGTTCTACAACTAAAACCGTACAAGTTTCGTATTGGGAATTGGATTTCCAACAAATGGTCAGGCCAAGGAACTTCCCATTGCCACATGAGAATGCCTCTAGAAAGACATCCCCGAGAACCAAACCGGAACTCTGCCAACACAAGGCCGGGTTACCCCTAACTGGGTAACTACTGACACGAGCACGCCATTCCTCGATCGTAAACGACCTTTCTCACGGGATCCCCAAAACCAACAACCACAAAGTAATAAATTCGTAGTAACCACATAGGTTAAATATCTGGGCTCCATACCATGATACCACCTCTATCCAGAAGGAAATGTACATACCCTAAAGGGTGCTACCCCTCATAACCTTGCCGCATCTTTCCTGTTTTGACCATTTCCGGGGTGTGAGGTTCGACGAAGTCACGTCCACAAAAACATACTTTATACAAAAGCCATGCTTTGGGTCAACAAATGATCAACACAATGATCATAAGGATAGACGATCAAATAAACGATCCTATCACAAATAATCAACACAATGATCATTTCAGCATCACTCAGCATGTCACATTACCAAATTGGGAATATATCGCTGATAACTTTAACTATATAACCTCTGAGCTCGTACGTCTCAGAGAAGGGTGTTAAGCTAAAAGAATAAATTCTCCACCACCAACAGAAATATATTTGAAAGAAATCGGCTTTATATCTCAACTTGTAATGTCAGACATACAATCCATACAAGTTTGTTCCGGGATCGAACAAAACCGAAGGCACTTACAAAGAAGTCCTTGCAATCCGGATATTCACAATCCTGATCGGATTCACCATCACATATGGAGAACTCTATACCGGAGCAACTCGGTGTAGAGTAAATCGACAGGTCATCCTATCGCTCTCGCAAATACCGGGTCTTCAACACCGATCTTCAAATGCAATTCATAACGACGTATCACATATTCGGGATGGGTTATACGACCCCATGGTCCTTTCCCGGTTAACCCGAATAGTGAGCGCTTATTCAAAAATAAGTGTAGCATTCACATTCAACAAATCACATCAATTACCCATTCAAAGGGAAATATTGATAGTCGATTATTTAACTATCACTGGACATGCACACATCACCAGATTCCAAATAATTTTCCAAATTATTTATTTTCCAAAAATATCTTTACAAGATATATTATTTCACACTTCAAAAATAAATCAATATTTATTTTTAGACAAATTCCACTTCCTTTATAAATTCCTTAGTGAATTTATAATTCCAAAATATCAATGAATATTCGGTTTCAATTATTCATTTCAATATTTCTTTTCAATTTATCTTCAAAAAGATGAATTCTAAATATCGCTTCATATTGGAAAACCATTCTATACTTATTTATTCATAAGTAATTCACAAATCTTTTTATTTTCAACCTTGGAAAATATTTAATATACTTAAATCGAGATTAAGTATATATATTTCATTCTTTAAGGAAATCATTCTCTTAAACATATTTATTTGGGCCAAAACGAATGTTACGTAAAACATCGTTACGACAACCCAAAACCACTAGTATAGGGATTCGAAATTAAAATTGATATATAAATCCCAATACTATGCAAAACATTTCCTTTCGGAAATCATTTACTATAACAACAGTGTTATAGTCCACCATTTCCTTCTATCTCTCGAAACATCTATTTCAACAATAAATATTGAAATCTATGGTTTCGAATCTCAACACATTTAAAACATCATTAGATCGTTTTAATTTTATTTAAAACATCATATCTAAAACAATTTCTTTAACGTGTTATTCACTATTCAAAAACGTGAATATACTTCATTAACAATTTCATCCTTTTATTCATTTTAATTCAAAGGATTATTCACCATTCAAAATGTGAATATAACTCCATTTATAGGTTTCAACAATTTACTTATCAAAATAAGTCATTTGCGAATTTATAAAACAACGTTTATAAATTCCATTTCTATTTATTTATAAAAACTTCCTTTTTATAAATCTCTTTATTAGCTTATTCGATTTATAATTTTAATTATAAACCAAAAGTCCAAATTATAAGTCAAACACTTATAATTTATTTATTTGCAAAAAATCGTTCCTTTGAACTTTACAAATTTTATAAACCTACTGTTTATAAAATTTCCATTTATAACTTCACCGTTATATAATTCTATAAATTTCATTCTTATAACTTCACCATTTAAATTCTATAAATTTCATTCTTTAATGAAATTCATTTTCACTTCATTCAAACACTTATAAAAACTCGTTTTATAATGTCTATATTTCAATTTATAAATATCCATTTATAAATCTCTTAATATAAATCAATTTATATTATTCTTTTAAAACGTCTTTAATCTCCTTTATTATTTCACCATTTTGATTTATAAAATAATCAAATTTTTATAAATCCTATATTTAAACTTTTCACAATAAATTCAAAATTTCCGATTTAACTATTTTATAAAATCATTAGCATCATATTCTCAAAAATCAGTTTTTAACTATATTTCTCAAAAATCATAATTTTTATAACTTTAAAAATTATAACGTTTATTTATTTAAAATGAATCAATTCCAAAAATATAGTATATTTTCAAAAATCACTTTAAAATCATTTTAAAATTCCAAATTTGGTCCAATGATGCTACACACCAAATAGTCAATCACGACAACAACGATATCATATATCAATATGAAAATCCATCAAATATCAACATATTTGAAATTAAATAAATACTGTTAAGGAATCCAGTTGGATCCCTCCAACCTGTTTTTCTGCATCCACAAACATTAGCACAATACCAATTTCGCTCCAGTACGAAATTATCGCGGTATATGTTCTTATTAAATATTATCCGCTTAATAACGGCGTAATAAGGTCTCATCCGCTAAAAAATACGAGAAATCAATCAACTGCAATATATACATATGCCAATATATATATATATTGATATTACATATAATACCAATTTCACTGTTTATGAAATATTCGCGGTATATGTTTTTATTAAATAACATCCGCTTACTAACGGCGTATAATGTCTATTTTAACAATCAATAGATATTCATCAACATTCAAACATGCATTCAAATATTTTAAATCTAACTATTTAAAATAAAATCGAAACTGATTCGATTGAGTGAGAAGTTCTCACATTGATTTTAATTTCCGTTTTAGCGATTTATTTCGAATAAAATTAAACGGACGTTTAATTTTACCCAAAATTCTCACTAATTCCAAACGACTCCAAACCAACTCCATCGCGTAGTGCTCGTCCATACGATTCCAACGCAACTGGTTTCGCGCGTTTTCGACCTCGTATGAAAAAGATATTGATTTTTGAAGTTTGTACACGATTTTAATAACATTTTACAACATAAATAAACTAATTTTATACCTAAGCTAATCCTGGCCGTGTGATCTGCATCCAAGGCCTCATGTTGTTCTTCTCCCCTCACATTCAAGCTTCAGGAATTAGGCCGCAAACTTGAACCCACTATCATGATATTAGGTTTTGATTTTGCAAATTAACTACTCGATGAAACTCGATCACATCACCGCCATGTCGAAGGCCATACCAAGAACTACACTCGGCTGAAGCACCATAGGGCTCAGCCCCCTAGATTGCACGCAACACGAGGCCGTGCGGCCTACAAATGCACCCCCCTAGCTCCCTCCTCGTCGCGCCATACCCCCTCATATCCGTATGGATTTGAAGAACACACTCCCCTCTACAACTTTCATGTTGACAACTTCCTCCAATTGTTGACGGATCGTGAGTGATTGAGGGAGGAAGGTGGGTGTTTTCTGGCCGTTGTTTATGGGGGCGGCGGCTAGGGTTTGTTATTAGGGTTTTTATTTTTTATTTTTTAATTATGAAGGTGTGGGTGTGTATTTATAAAGAAAATTCGAACACTATTCATCCCGGAAATTCCGAACTCCGATTTACGCGCCGTAACCAGCGTTTCTAGGGTTTACCCCGCGTTCCGGACACAATGGAACAGGTTTTGGAAGCTAATTCGAAAGTATGTGCGAGTTATGGCTGTAAACGCTCAATTTGAATTAAACCGATTTAAGCGATTTTCTAGGCGTTTTAATTTGTACAGGACAAACGGTAAATCCAATCGACTTGAAATTTGAAACCTTACAATAATATCACATTACGGATCCGATGAAGCTGGTTTCGTCGAAATCCGAGATTTTCTGAAAAATGGCTATTTTGACTCGCCAAATTTAAATTAAAAATAAATCGATGCGTTTCGAGCTGCCACGATCAAACGATAGCTCCGATTGACACAAAATTTGAAACCCGGTAATAACTAACTATTACGGATCCAATGAAACTGGTTTCGTTCAATTCTGAGACTGTTCAAAAAATTGGCTATTTTACAGTCGATTATTAAATATTAAAATATTCAATTTTCACAAATTAACTTTTAATTCGATTTTAAAAGTTCTAAAATATCATTCTAACTTCCATATGATAAAATAAAATTTCCCAAATCATTTTCAATCATATTTAACCCAATTTTCAATTATTTCCATAATTTAACATATTAAATTATCGATTTAATTATCCAATTAAATCCAATAATTCAAATAAAATTTATTTGACTTATAAATTCACTTATTAATATTTAAAATTAATTAAATATTCATATTTTAATTTCTAAAAATTCTGGGTCGTTACAATCTTCCCCACTTAAAAGAATTTCGTCCTCGAAATTATTAAGTAAGAAAAGTTAAAGAATTCTATTAATTTTCCATAAATCCATAGTTAAACTTCTTATAATAACTTTACTAAGTTTTCAAATCATACTTAGTTATCTTTTCAAAAACAACTACTATTGTTTAACTTTCAATTCCAAAATCAAAGTTAAAGTTTTCAAAAATTTTCCAAATTTTCTCAAAAATTTTCTAACGCCTTAAATTTTCGGAAAAATTCGCCATAGTCTCCTTTGCGCGGCTCGATCCGAAAAAAAATGACAGTATATATATCACAAATATACATCTCATCAAGTAATAAGGCATCCCGAAGGGAAAAAAAGTGTAAAAGTACGATATTTAATCCGAGATATGTACCTTATATTTTATTAGCAAGCATATACGGCTAATATAGCGCGAAAGCGAGCTCCAAATGCGAAGCAAACGCGATCCGCACCTACTAAACACTCAACAAACAACATGAGAACATGTATATAAAGCATAGTATCGATATACTACATATAGCAACATAATAACTATATATATCAACATAGTAAATGTAGTAAAACAACATATATTCAACCATCAACCAACTATCATCCATATTCTCATTAATATTTAATGAATTGGTTTTCACTCTAAATCATATTTGATTTATTTACAGTGGATGTTTTTACTAAAATTCATTTTCAATTAGTTTATATTCACTAATTCATATTCAAGTTGGTTCACTTTCACATCAAATTCAATTACATTCAAATTTATTTACTTCTAATTTGAATTCAATTACATAGCTTTAAATTTCACTAATACTTAATGAATTATATACAATCAACTAACAATCATATAACAACCAATGTATATTAATTACAACCAAATTCCTTTGCTTATCAATTGGTTTAATTAAATTGATTTTCATTCAATTATTCAACTTTCTAATATCATTAGATTTTAATGAATTAACACTTACATTCATTATTCCATATCAATTATTTACATTTAATTGATTAACATTCAATCCATTAATTTAATTCTATTACAAAAGTTGAATTTCATTTATATAACTCAAGTTCACATCCACCACTTTACTTTATTAATTTAGTTTGATACTAATATCAACTTCATTCAACATAATTTAAGTTATATTTCCATTTCTAAAGTAAATTTCCATTTAACTTTAAATTCATTTTTATTTATAACTCATATTCATAAATATATTCATATAGTTTCACTTCTTACATATATAAGTTTATTCACAATTGTAAATCACTTTAATTATAATTTAGTTCTTATAATTCTTTTGCTTATACAATTATTCCTTTATTTAGATTATTCAAACAACTTATTCAATAACCAAACAATCAACTTATATACACTTTAATAATTCTGAAAAATTATTTTCTTTATATATAAAATATAATCAAGGTAAAATTATTCCATTTACCCAATTCAAAACAATATTGTGTCGAATTGTTCTATTCAAGTGTTTAGAAACCCCTTCGGCATAGTTGTACATACCGTACTGACGAAGGTTCATATACCACTCAACAAACCAATAATCACAATATAAAACAATTTTATATTCACTAACAAATACGCTCTCATAGCTATTATTACACTCAAACTCATTCTAGAGTACTACTGACTCTATCTCTAATGAATTATACCCAACAGAACCATGGTTGTCGCTTAACCATAAGCTCTGATACCAGATGTAACGCTTCGAATTTTTCGTTGCCGAAAAACCGAATAGTTAGGGTTTTTTTAAGAAGAATTTAAGAAAAGAAAAAGAAAAAATAAGAGAAGAAGGTAGAAAAAGATGGAAGATTAGAAAATAGAGAGAAGAGAAAATAGAAAATAGGAAATTTTAGAATAGAAGAAGAAGAGGAAAGAAAAATAGAACGTAGATAGAAAATTAGAAAATAGAATAGAAAAGAGAAGAGAAAGAAAATAGAGGAAAAAGAAAAAACAGAAGAAAATAGGACGGAACAGAAAACAACAGAACAACATCAGAATCTCACAATTCGCAGCGGAACAACATATAATAATAAATGAATAATCTTTAAACAAAGAACTATATCAGTTATTACATTTCATTTCATTACATCATATCATCAGAGTATACAACAACAACAGTGCAGCGGAAAAAGAAATACTATATAAGTAATACGCCATGCCATCCATCTTGCCTCCAGCAACTCCTGAATATCCAGAATATCCTGATAAACCTTAACTCTTGACTGCCCGTGTGGAAATTGGTGGGCACCCAGAGTTTAGGAAGGAAAACAATAAACTCCAAGTCAGTCATGTGACTGGTGTGAGAACTCAAAACAGTTTATTTATCTTGAAATCAAAATAGAGGAATATTTTTAAATTCAATTCGCAATGCTTTTTAAAAATGAGACTACCATAAGGCCTCCCGCACACACACACAATGCAAACGCAGAATCGGAGGAGATTTCTCCTTATGATAGTCAAAGATGCTTGATACGCATTTAAAATAACATTTGATATTATTACTAGTGCATAGTGTAGGGAAAATCCATTTCGAAAGTAGAATATAAATCTTAGCCAACATAGACATTTCGAACTATGCCTACTATAGCTACCATCCAAACAGTGTTGCGACACCATAAGTGAATGATAGGTTCTACAACTAAAACCGTACAAGTTTCGTATTGGGAATTGGATTTCCAACAAATGGTCAGGCCAAGGAACTTCCCATTGCCACATGAGAATGCCTCTGGAAAGACATCCCCGAGAACCAAACCGGAACTCTGCCAACACAAGGCCGGGTTACCCCTAACTGGGTAACTACTGACACGAGCACGCCATTCCCCGATCGTAAACGACCTTTCTCACGGGATCCCGAAAACCAACAACCACAAAGTAATAAATTCGTAGTAACCACATAGGTTAAATATCTGGGCTCCATACCATGATACCACCTCTATCCAGAAGGAAATGTACATACCCTAAAGGGTGCTACCCCTCATAACCTTGCCGCATCTTTCCTGTTTTGACCATTTCCGGGGTGTGAGGTTCGACAAAGTCACGTCCACAAAAACATACTTTATACAAAAGTCATGCTTTGGGTCAACAAATGATCAACACAATGATCACAAGGATAGACGATCAAATAAACGATCCTATCACAAATAATCAACACAATGATCATTTCAGCATCACTCAGCATGTCACATTACCAAATTGGGAATATATCGCTGATAACTTCAACTATATAACCTCTGAGCTCGTACGTCTCAGAGAAGGGTGTTAAGCTAAAAGAATAAATTCTCCGCCACCAACAGAAATATATTTGAAAGAAATTGGCTTTATATCTCAACTTGTAATGTCAGACATACAATCCATACAAGTTTGTTCCGGGATCGAACAAAACCGAAGGCACTTACAAAGAAGTCCTTGCAATCCGGATATTCACAATCCTGATCGGATTCACCATCACATATGGAGAACTCTATACCGGAGCAACTCGGTGCAGAGTAAATCGACAGGTCATCCTATCTCTCTCGCAAATACCGGGTCTTCAACACCGATCTTCAAATGCAATTCATAACGACGTATCACATATTCGGGATGGGTTATACGACCCCATGGTCCTTTCCCGGTTAACCCGAATAGTGAGCGCTTATTCAAAAATAAGTGTAGCATTCACATTCAACAAATCACATCAATTACCCATTCAAAGGGAAATATTGATAGTCGATTATTTAACTATCACTGGACATGCACACATCACCAGATTTCAAATAATTTTCCAAATTATTTATTTTCCAAAAATATCTTTACAAGATATATTCTTTCACACTTCAAAAATAAATCAATATTTATTTTTAGACAAATTCCACTTCCTTTATAAATTCCTTAGTGAATTTATAATTCCAAAATATCAATGAATATTCGGTTTCAATTATTCATTTCAATATTTCTTTTCAATTTATCTTCAAAAAGATGAATTCTAAATATCGCTTCATATTGGAAAACCATTCTATACTTATTTATTCATAAGTAATTCACAAATCTTTTTATTTTCAACCTTGGAAAATATTTAATATACTTAAATCGAGATTAAGTATATATATTTCATTCTTTAAGGAAATCATTCTCTTAAACATATTTATTTGGGCCAAAACGAATGTTACGTAAAACATCGTTACGACAACCCAAAACCACTAGTATAGGGATTCGAAATTAAAATTGATATATAAATCCCAATACTATGCAAAACATTTCCTTTCGGAAATCATTTACTATAACAACAGTGTTATAGTCCACCATTTCCTTCTATCTCTCGAAACATCTATTTCAACAATAAATATTGAAATCTATGGTTTCGAATCTCAACACATTTAAAACATCATTAGATCGTTTTAATTTTATTTAAAACATCATATCTAAAACAATTTCTTTAACGTGTTATTCACTATTCAAAAACGTGAATATACTTCATTAACAATTTCATCCTTTTATTCATTTTAATTCAAAGGATTATTCACCATTCAAAATGTGAATATAACTCCATTTATAGGTTTCAACAATTTACTTATCAAAATAAGTCATTTGCGAATTTATAAAACAACGTTTATAAATTCCATTTCTATTTATTTATAAAAACTTCCTTTTTATAAATCTCTTTATTAGCTTATTCGATTTATAATTTTAATTATAAACCAAAAGTCCAAATTATAAGTCAAACACTTATAATTTATTTATTTGCAAAAAATCGTTCCTTTGAACTTTACAAATTTTATAAACCTACTGTTTATAAAATTTCCATTTATAACTTCACCGTTATATAATTCTATAAATTTCATTCTTATAACTTCACCATTTAAATTCTATAAATTTCATTCTTTAATGAAATTCATTTTCACTTCATTCAAACACTTATAAAAACTCGTTTTATAATGTCTATATTTCAATTTATAAATATCCATTTATAAATCTCTTAATATAAATCAATTTATATTATTCTTTTAAAACGTCTTTAATCTCCTTTATTATTTCACCATTTTGATTTATAAAATAATCAAATTTTTATAAATCCTATATTTAAACCTTTCACAATAAATTCAAAATTTCCGATTTAACTATTTTATAAAATCATTAGCATCATATTCTCAAAAATCAGTTTTTAACTATATTTCTCAAAAATCATAATTTTTATAACTTTAAAAATTATAACGTTTATTTATTTAAAATGAATCAATTCCAAAAATATAGTATATTTTCAAAAATCACTTTAAAATCATTTTAAAATTCCAAATTTGGTCCAATGATGCTACACACCAAATAGTCAATCACGACAACAACGATATCATATATCAATATGAAAATCCATCAAATATCAAAATATCTGAAATTAAATAAATACTCTTGAGGAATCCAGTTGGATCCCTCCAACCTGTTTTTCTGCATCCACAAACATTAGCACAATACCAATTTCGCTCCAGTACGAAATTATCGCGGTATATGTTCTTATTAAATATTATCCGCTTAATAACGGCGTAATAGGGTCTCATCCGCTAAAAAATATGGGAAATCAATCAACTGCAATATATACATATGCCAATATATATATATTGATATTATATATAATACCAATTTCACTGTTTATGAAATATTCGCGGTATATGTTTTTATTAAATAACATCCGCTTACTAACGGCGTATAATGTCTATTTTAACAATCAATAGATATTCATCAACATTCAAACATGCATTCAAATATTTTAAATCTAACTATTTAAAATAAAATCGAAACTGATTCGATTGAGTGAGAAGTTCTCACCTTGATTTTAATTTCCGTTTTAGCGATTTATTTCGAATAAAATTAAACGGACGTTTAATTTTACCCAAAATTCTCACTAACTCCAAACGACTCCAAACCAACTCCATCGCGTAGTGCTCGTCCATACGATTCCAACGCAACTGGCAATGTGATTTTGAGGAAAGCATAGAGTTTATATATTTCCTTGTTTAAGTTTGATTTAAAAGGTTTTAAATCAATTTTGAGAAGAAAAGGTTTTCAAGGAAAATTTAAAGGTGGATTACCACAAGTAAAGTGACTCAAATATTTGTATACCAGATATGACTAGTATAGGGTCACGCCCTACACATTAGCTATTAGCCCCAACTAATTTAGTCCAAAATTCTAGTGTATAGGGCTTTGTCATAGGTAAGACTAAAATGATGTTATACACAGGTAGATTACTGGTAAGCCCGCAAAACCATTAGGATCAGGTGACCCTGGAAGAAGTTAAGTTAGGGACATACCGTTCAGAAGAGGAGTATCTAACAGGTGCTAGATTATTTGTTTATATATTGAGGCCCGAATCAGCCAAAGGTTAGTAGTTAGCCAAACAAAATTATAGTGCTCGAACATATAGTTCATTTGTTACCTGATATGTATGTTTACATGATAATGCTTTACAGTTTTAGCCAGTTTTGGTTGTAGAATTATGATTTGCAAAAGATATATTTTAAAGGGATATTAGTGAGGGGAAACTCGTTCCGCTAAGCGGCGTGGTCTCACCTAATATCAAAATAAACGAGACGTATAGTATTATTCACGCCAGGCTTTATGTCTGACTCGAAGTTCATGTTTTTCCTCTTAAACTTTCGGGTGTTCAAAATTGATTTGAGTAGGTTGAGGGTTGAGGATTTTTAGGTTTTAGTAGGTTGGCGAATAAAGCTTCCAGAAACAAGTAGGTTGTTGACAAATAGCTATTTAGGAGTTGTTGTTTTACTATGTTTGATTCCACTGTGTTGTATTATGTTAGTTACGACTATATAGTACTCTGGTCAACCAAGGAGGCATCATCATATGTCGCGCTTGGTATATTTATGTAATAAATATATTTTTTTGATTATTTTTTCTAAACTTGGAAAAGCGATGAGATTATGTAACTTAGATTTGAATTGTGTTTTGAAATGTAATCAGAAATGTTTTTTTTTTAAATTTGTGATTTCATTTCATATTCAAGTGCTTCTGATATTATGGATACCATTAACATTACCGTATTTGGTCACCGGAAATTAATACTATGGATGACTGCAGCATATATAGCGCTTAGTTTCGAGCCTCCAAATAGGGGATGTTACAACATATTTTCATTTATGTTCTTTAGAGCTCGAGAAGATGAGCTGGATGTTTCACTTACTATAGTATTCTTATCTCCGCTGCATTACTATATTGTACATATTAGCATTTGTGGGGACAGATTGTTATAACCGCCCATGCTGATGATGGTAATTAGGTTTTGTAACTCAGAAATTTTTATATCGAAGTAACCATTTGTATCGTTCTTTTAATATTGTATCACCGTTCCGTTAGTGAGATTTTGATGTCGTGTTTTTCTATCTTGTTTTATTTCAATTTCTTTTTCTTTTACACAAAAGTTTTGTCTTTCCTGCACTTGGGTGATCGTCACGTGAATACCGTATATGTATTAGAGTCGATATTCGAGGGTTGAAAAAGTGGACCGTACAATTATTAAAAAACCTATTTTCATAGGTTGAGATCTAGGAGGGTTCGCCCTACTTGACCCTTTTGCCTGGAGCCTTATGGTAACACTTTTTGTTCTCCTGGATTTTGATCCTTTAATAGTGCATGACTTATTATTTAATAAATTAACATAATATACCTGAATCGGGTAACAGTTAAGGGTTATCATTTTGAAATTGATAATTTTAATTTTTAGAACGAAAGAGTTTCGAAAGTATACCTTCATTGTATCTAAAGCAATAAAAACTTGATGTGTATGACCCTTTGGAGCTACTATAAATTACAAAGTTAGTCAACCGTCAACTCAGATGTTGAAATTGAATGTACGGGGCCAACTGCCTCATCTGTCTGCCTACATACATAGCCATCTTTTGCAAATCCTGATTTCTTGTCAAGCAGACATTTTGTTATTTACTCTTTTAAATTGGAAAGAAAATAAAAAAAAGATTGAAAACAAGAAGATGGGGGAAATGGGTATAAACTTATAGTAAGAACGTAGCTATACCTGCATTCTAAATAGGTCTATCAATGGACGGGTCTCGGTCTGGGTATCTTAAAATCCAGACTTGAGGCCGGTTACAATAATCAAAACCCGAGCCCGGCCTAAGCCCTTTGGGTATTAAAAAACTAATACCTGAGCCCGATCCGTTGGGCTTTTCAAGCCCGCCGGGTAATACCCGTATGTCAAACCCAAAATATTTATGTTAAAACCATAGTTTTCATGACCGTGCCGTGCCTCGAACTATGATGATTGAAGGTTTAAGGTTTTGATGGTTCAACCGGTCGAACCGTCGAAACCGTGATTTATTTTTTTGAAAAATTTGCTCATTTAACTACAAACTATACATAAATATATTGAAATAATAATGCTATATATACAAGCTGTAGATGGTCTTCAAGGTCTGTAACAAAAGTTGTATGTTGTTGCAGCCAAGGTTTTAAATCTCGGATTTCGGTCACGTCTCGTCTCGAAGAATTTAGAGAGCTTATCTCGTATCGGGTGAGATCTCGAACGAGATGAGTGCATCTCGGTCATCCATCTCAGATTTACATCTCGGTTTTTAAAATTAATTTCGGAGTTATCTCGAAGTATATGTCATGTCGAAAATTAATTTTCATACACCTAAATTTATATTACTGGTCACTACCTTAAGGAAAAACACTATGCATTACCTTGAATATATCACACGCTTATCATTAGTAATTTAGTATGGAAAAATATCACTTATATCATGTAAAATAAACAAATAACTATATTTTATGAATAATGTTCAATATAATGTCATATGAGATAAAGTAGACAAGAAATTTACCATAACATATTCACCTTTACTTTGCTTGATCATTCACTTAACTTTTCTACACAATATAATGTCTCATTTCTACCTTTTATGATTTATAGTGCTGCAAGGGAAATCTTAATTTTACAACTTCAAATACGAAAGTCTACAAAAAGAATTAAGATATTCTATGTTCGATTGTAGTATTTAATTATTTGCAAACAAAATCTCATTAAACAACTAATAACATAGATATTTCAAACAAACGTAGAAAATAGCATAAATAGTGCAAACAATTTTCAAACATTTAGTAATATTATAAGAAAAGCAAAAAAATGATGTAAGAATGAACATGTAATCATCAAATGAAATTAATAGATGAAAGAGAATTGCTTTATTGCTTAAAAATAAGCCTTGAGGAAAAAAATTATAGCAGCAAAGACTAAATGAAATCAAATTGGGAATCCATTTGGAACATAAAGTTAAATAAGTGAAGCCCAAAATTTATAGCCTCAAAAAATAGGGTTAGGAGAAAAACTCAAGAAAGTGTCGAAAAAAGAATAATGAAATCAGATGTAAATTAATTTGAATCAGAAACCTAAATGAAAATCATAAAGTGAAATACTTTCCATAATCGTGTATATTTTATCATCTTCTTACACTCGTCACTACCGTAAAATAAGAGACGAAGATTAAATGAGATTTATATAAGAAATAAGGGTTAAAAAAGTACAGTTAAGAAGGCATAAATTAAGGTAAAAGATGAACCAGCCTAATATGAAATAAGAGTTAATTTTTTCCAAAATTCAATAACTCGGCCGATATCTCGCTGTTAAATCTCGTCCGATATACCGAATGAGATACCGAAATATCATCCGAGATTTGGGTCAGACGAGATTCAAACGAAATAGCCTGTTTCGAATCGCCCAGCCTTGAAAACGAGATCTCGGCCGAGATGAGCGAGAATTAAAACATTGGTTGCAGCGCACAACTACAACTTTGTATATAGTAGAGTAGTGCACAACGATAGATATTTAATGACGGCAAACTTACGAGTCTTATAATGGTATTAGAGAAGTTTGCAGCAGTGAAGAACAAAGTGATGAAGTTAGTGGCTTAGATTTTGAAACGATTATGATTTTGAAATATATATGTATTTACTTATTTTCTTCAAATCAATGCAAAAGATGAAAATGAGAGAGAATTACGCGATCAGAAATTAAAAAAAAAACAAAAGAACCGTGGTTCAACTGGGTAAAATTGATGGTTGGACCGTCGGTTTAAAGGTCCGACCAAGGTTCTTGAATGAATAAGGTCCGATTCAGTTCCGGACCGTGTGGTTCAAGGTTTAGAGTTATTCGAGGTCGGACCGAGGTAGGGTACGGTCACGAAAACACTGATTAAAACCACATCCTAATATTGCAATTTTTATAAAAATTATAGACAAATAATTGTTAACATATAAATTGAATGGTGACGTAGTCAAGTTCACAATAATAGTATGCAAAAACGTCTGCATGCAAACAAACAAAATGATAAAAAAATAACAACATATGTATTTATGTTTAAAAACCGTGGAAAACTAATATTCGAATCTGGTCCAAACCGAGCAGCGTTTTGACTAAACTGTACTCGGCCCTAGTAGTAGCCGGGTCAAAACTCATACCAACATTTATAGAACAGGTTCTAGTCGGATACGAGTCAGAATCCGTAACAGTGCCAGGCCTAATTCTACGTACCAGTTGTGGGAGAGGCTAAGGGTCGTTAAACTCTTGGTGCACAGATAATCGACTGTTTGTCAATCGACTTTCTCCCCGTTTCTGTCAATTGCAAGATCAAAAAGTTCTAAATTTTTTCTTCGTCACTCTAGGCTCTCTGTTTCTGCTTCCGATCTGCGCTGTTGCCTATTCAGATCGTATACCAATCCGGCCTTCCTCTGTCCCAGTCCCATCTCTCTCCCTTCCTTCTCTCCAGATCTACTTCGGCTCACCGTTTCTCGTTCGATTTTTATTTCCATCTTTCACCCAAAAACCCTAGCCCTAATTTCTGTTATGGCGGATCCCAATTTGGGATTCTTGACCAAGCGCGACACGGAGGTAAAACTCCCTCGTCCAACCCGCGTGAAGAATAAAACTCCGGCCCCCATCCAAATCACCGCTGAACAGATCCTTCGTGAAGCTCGTGAGCGTCAGGAACCTGAAATTCGACCGCCTAAGCAGAAAATCACTGACCCAACCGAACTTGCAGATTACCGCTTGCGCAAGCGCAAAGAGTTTGAAGACACAATCCGAAGAGTGAGATACATTACCTCGGTTTGGGTGAAGTATGCAATCTGGGAGGAGAGCCAACATGATTATGCACGTGCACGGTCTGTGTGGGAGCGTGCTTTGGAGGTGGATTATCGGAATCACACACTTTGGTTAAGGTATGCTGAATTCGAGATGAAAAACAAATTCGTAAATCATGCTAGAAATGTTTGGGATAGGGCAGTTACTCTATTGCCTAGAGTTGATCAGTTGTGGTACAAGTATATTCATATGGAGGAAATGTTGGGGAATGTGGCGGGTGCAAGGCAGGTTTTTGAGAGGTGGATGGATTGGATGCCGGATATGCAAGGCTGGTTATCATATATTAAGTTTGAGTTAAGATATGGGGAAGTAGAACGAGCGAGAGGAATATATGAAAGATTTGTTGCGTGTCACCCAAGAGTTTCAGCTTGGATTAAGTATGCTAAGTTCGAAATGAAGAATGGGGAAGTAGGGAAAGCAAGAGGTGTGTATGAAAGGGCAGTTGATTTGTTGTCCGATGATGAGGAGGCAGAAGTTTTGTTCGTTGCTTTTGCAGAGTTTGAGGAAAGATGTAAGGAGACCGAGAGGGCGAGGTGTATTTACAAGTATGCATTGGATCATATTCCGAAGGGTAGGGCAGAGGATTTGTATAGGAAGTTTGTGGCATTTGAGAAACAATACGGGGATAAAGAAGGGATAGAGGATGCTATTGTTGGGAAGCGAAGGTTTCAGTATGAAGATGAAGTGAGGAAAAATCCATTAAATTATGATTCATGGTTTGATTATATTCGGTTGGAGGAAAGCGTAGGGAGGATAGATATGATCAGGGAGGTTTATGAGAGAGCTATTGCAAATGTGCCTCCTGCCGAAGAGAAAAGATATTGGCAAAGATATATATACATATGGTAAGTTTTTTGGTAAGTTTTGTTGGTGATGAGATGCTGATAGTTTTTGTTGATTCATTTGTTGCGTAAAATTGTATTTGTTAGGATTAATTATGCTTTGTTTGAGGAGCTTGATGCAAAAGACATGGAGAGGACAAGGGAGGTCTACAAGTAAGAACTTTTAGCCTGGTACAATCAATTAAGCAATAATTTTTTAGAGTAATATGGTTCTATTATTATGTTTCAACTTTTTTAAGTGATGCATGGTGAAAAACGAACCAACGTAGTAGACAAGATTGAAGTTATTAGTTTTCAGTGATTATACTAGCTTAACGATATCACTAACTCTTTTACTCCAAGGTTGTTGGTTATTAACTCTATAGTTCCAAACGATTCAGTCCAGCAACTGTAAGATGTCAGAAAGAATAACTTGGCAAATACTATTCTTAGACGCATACTGCATTGGGTTTTGTTACACGATTTTGTAGATTACATATGCAAGAATCATTGATCATTAGAAGCCTTTTTTGGTATTCTGCAATTTTCCTGGTCAGCGAATGTGATCTAATTCTAGTTGTTTCTTATATTTACATCAACAAACTTTAGTTTATTTCTTAAATGCTTTTGATGTATTTTCTGTAGATCATTGCCAGTATTACAGCTTTTCAGTCTAAAATTATGGAGTATAAAGAGCAGAAAGAAAATCTTCTTACTTACACTAAAACATTTGGAAGCGCTAGTCCTATTTTTGTTTATTTATTTATTTATTTATAATTACAGATACATCTACCATGAATGCATTTTTGATATATTACTACATAACACAATATTATAACCAATATACGCAAGAAGTATTAAATTGTTGGTATATTTGTTGAGAACAGAAATATAATTATGATATCGGTAGAAAAGAGAAATGATTCTAATGAAACAACAATTATCTCTTCTTAAACAACCTATATCCTCCAAATTTAACCAGCATTTGATGGATCATCCAATCTCGAGCCCTCCCGGTTGTCACCTTGCCTCGTTGTCATGATTGGGGTAATGGGGATAGCTAGCATTTAGAATAAAAAGGCTAAGTGAAGAGCAGGCAGCAATTGGGAATTAAATTATTAAAAAAAAGCTACATATAGTAGATTTGATTTTTGTAAAATAGAGTTGGTAAGGAAGACAGAAGCGTTTAGATGTCTAAAATGAAAAAGTATGCTGGACGCGCATAAATTGAAAAAAAGTTTGAATTAGACCTGGTTATTGTTGGGGTTTTTGATTGTAGCCCAAGTTGTTAATTCACTTTCAAGCATATTATGTTTTCTGTGTTTTTTCAAATTATTATACGATGATGCTGTCAAATGCTAAAAAAATTGTTTTATGTGGATAATTCAATGTGTTTCATAATGAGTTTGACTTATTTTCAAGGCCGGCTCTGAGTGGGGCCTGAAGAGTGATCATCCTGAGAATCTACTATTTTACATATACAAGGTTATATGAAAAATAGATTTGTGAGAAAGATATAAAAATTACAAGAGTCTGGTGGTTGATTATTAATATTATTTGCTTAAGGTCATAACTTCAAATCTTAAATATAATGTAATAAACCCAAAAGTTATTATTTCTAAAATATGATTTTTTTTACATTTTTTTTTCTTTATTTTATACATGTATTCACTTTTGTGTATTTGTTTCATGTTTTTACCCTTGTATGTTGCTCCTTCCGTATTTGTAGTTTATATCTGCTTTCCATTACCCTACTTGTGTAGGTAGGGAACTTCTGTATTTGGTTGTTCCTTTTTAGTGTGCAGCCTTAAGTCCTTAATGGGAAATAATGCACAATGTATATTATTTACTCAACTATGCAGCAGGAGTAAATTTTGCTATTTTTGCATAATAGGCAACTGATGCTCTATTTAGTAAGATAAATTTAAACCAGATCCATTTGTATGTATAGGATTTTTTTTTTCTTCCCGCAGTTCACTTTAATGTATGTGTACAACTATGTATCCACTATGTTTCAATTATACTAGATCTAGTTTTCAACCGCAAATCCTTTATGCGAAACAGTGGATGTTATTTACTTGATTATATAATGGAAGTAAATTTTAAATTGAAAAGTTAAGTTTATTTAACAAAGTTAGCTGTTGTTCTATCTACTTGTAACGAAGCATAGACCACACCTAGTTAGGTACATGTGTGTGCGTACGCGCGTGTGCGCATATAAATACGTATGTATGTGTATACATATATGCGTGCGTATATGTATGTATGCTCTTTATGGCTTGCTATCATATCACATGCATATTTTTAGCTGTTGTTTTTTTATGCCATAGATTACCTTCTTGTTAATCTGGAGGACAGGCAGTGTAAGAATGATTTGTTCCGAGTTCATTGTATTCAATTTTTTTTCATGTGATGTTTGTATGTCTGTGGAAAGGGACTAGGAATTATTCTTAAATCTTACCCTAAAAAATTTGTTCACGTAGGGCATGCCTTAACTTGATTCCTCATAAGAAGTTCTCATTCGCAAAGATATGGCTCTTGGCAGCGCAATTTGAGCTGAGGCAAAAAAATCTCAAAGGTGCACGCCAAATTCTGGGAAATGCGATTGGCAAAGCGCCAAAAGATAAGGTTTTTAGCTGCTACTCTTCACCATTTTTATAGCCTGAATTTCACGTTACTTGCAGTATTTAGAAGTTCATCTGTAGATGCTTATACACTTAATGTTCACTTCAGATATTTAAAAAGTATATAGAGATCGAGCTCCAGCTTGGTCAGATTGATCGGTGTAGGAAGTTATATGAGAAGTATCTTGAGTGGGCCCCAGAAAATTGCTATGCTTGGAGCAAGTATGCCGAGTTAGAGAAATCATTAAGTGAAACGGATCGAGCTCGAGCTTTATTTGAGCTTGCCATTGATCAACAGGCACTTGACATGCCGGAATTGTTGTGGAAGGTGTCTTTTCTTATACTGTTGAAAATTCATAATGTGTTTACGCAGACTTCTCTCTCTCCCATAGCTATTCTTCTAATGCCTGCATGCACCCTTGCGCATGTGCGTGCACACACAAAGTATTAGTTCTAAAGCTTGTCTGTCAGAAATATATAAGAATGCTATGGTTTAAACAAATCTGTTATGATATTATTACACTTCACGATGCAAACATTTAGGATTTACCTATTGGGGAAACTATTCTGAACCGTGTTGGGTAAAATTTTCGCTCTGTGATATTAATTAATATTTAACATGTGCATTGCATGGATGTGAAGAAAAGTGTAATCTATTAGGATGCATTTTATTTTTATTTTTATTTTTATTTTTATTTATGATAATAATACTAATGCTTCGTGTATCTTTTTGAATCAATTTTTCTGCTAAAAGATCTTCAAAGAGTAATTTTTCCATAAAAGTTGTTGATAGGTACAGTTTGTTTGTCCATTATGATTTAAAAAAATTCTTTCGTTATATAAAAACATTACTGGTCAAATAAAAATGATAAATGTACACCAATCATGGGAATGGTACAAGTAGATGAGAAATAAACATGATACAATGTGGGCTTCTATTTGTCATATGTTCATTTCAGATAGGGCAATAAAGGATTTTGGATAGAGCTAAACTAACATTTTTTTCCTTCCATTTCTTCTTCTTTTTTTAGAAAATAATCCTTTTAAATTGATTGCCAAACATGAGCTAGGGCACAGTATGTGTCCACCCTTGCTTGTTATATAGATAAAATTGGAAGAGGGTATACTGTATGTAGAAATTTACAGGAGCACGAATATTATAAGGTCATGTAAATCTCATCACAGCAACGTAATTTGTTTATATACGTGACTTATTTCCTCGTTAAATGACATGACCAATTTATTGTACAACTTAAACAAATCAACTGAGCTTATACATTGTTCTAAATAACGATTCTAAAGTACCCCAAACTCCTGACTTAAATTCAATATAATGTTGCTTACAGTGAACATGTAAGAGCAATCATGTACCCAATTTAAATGGTTGTGCTAAACTGTATTACATATTATATTGTGCTGTTTCTGGTTTCTATTTGTTGAAACCAGTTTTGATGAGCTATTAGGGCCCCTTTTGATTTTGTCAGTTATAGTATTACTTCTGAGGAAATGCTTTAGTAGAAAGAGGTCTTGGATGATTTTCTACTTAGGAAATGTTTTCAGGCTCACAAAAAAGATTCTTAGATGGTAGTGGACATTATTATCAATGAACAGAAGTGTTTCTTATCTAGGAAATGCAGCTATCAGATGAGGGGTATTGGTCCAGAAAGAAATTCACTGGGCATTTGATTCAATTTCATTACATTTAATATAATATATTATCATGTTTACTTATTTTCTGTGCACCAAAGCTGGAGTTACTTCAGTTACATGTGAGTTGTGATGAGCATCCACAGTAATATGCTACAGTTGGCAAGTGTCATTTATAGAGACCCTTTCAGATTGAAATAAACAATTGGAATATCAAAGTGCTTGTAATGTGACAATTAGTTAATAACTACAGAGTAAATCATAAACATACAATCTAAAACAACTGGGAAATTTCATATATGCACGGGGCTTTAAAATAAAATAGTAAAATACTTGGCTTTATTCTTAAAGGATAATCCGTGGTGTCAGTTATGTTGGTTAAAGGATAATCCGTGGTGTCAGTCATGTTGTATTTAACCATATAACACACAACTTGTATGCCTACTTATTCGGAACATGATGGCATAAGAGTAATTCATTTTTAGACATTAGAAATAAAGTTAGATATCTGTGGCCTATTGTTAGATCTTTAATGGCATGATTATTTCATTGATATACCATAAGCTAGATTTCCAGAAACTAAGCAAATATCATTTTTTTTAGCAAGTCTCGTCAAAGGAATGTCTTCTAATATTTTTTTGGTTATTACTGTGTATAAGACACGTATATTTCTGTTAAGTAGTCTGTCAATGCATGTCATAAAAATATAATAGCAATCTTATAAGAAGAGCATTCTAAATTTCCATTTAATAAAAGCAATAACTATGTGATAGTTTCATGATATTCTTACATTTGTTTCAGTTATCTTACATTTTATCTGCTTCAAACTCTTTTAGGCATACATTGATTTTGAAATATCAGAGGGGGAATATGAAAGAACAAGGCGACTCTATGATAGATTACTCGATCGTACAAAACACTTGAAAGTATGGTTAAGTTATGCAAAATTTGAGGCTTCTCTTGCTGCTGACCAAGAGGACGAGGACAAAGATACGCAACCATCTAACGATGAACAACACAAAATGGAGTGCATTCAAAGATGTCGAGGTATTGTCGTTTTCATTGTCCGTAAATAAACACTTGTTTTATTCATGTACATTAATTTTTTTTTGGTTGCTAAATACACACCTCTTCATATCAGCTGTTTTCGAAAGAGCTTTTGATTACTTCAGAACATCTGCACCCGAGCTGAAAGAGGAGAGAGCAATGCTTCTAGAAGAATGGCTCAATATGGAAAGTGGATTCGGAAGCCTTGGTGACGTCAGTATTGTTCAGAAGAAATTGCCTAGGAAAGTTAAGAGAAAGAGACCTATTGGTGTAGAGGATGGCAATCCAGCTGGGTATGTTTTCTTTTTCACTAATCTTAATTTCCCGAGAAGTTTAACCTGTCAGATCTTTGCTACGAGACTCATTGGTGGATTATGTGCAGGTATGAGGAGTATATCGATTACATATTCCCTGATGAAGTAACGATGGCTCCAAATTTGAAGATCCTGGAAGCAGCCTATAAGTGGAAGAAGCAGAAAAGGGACGATGAAGAATGAAACTCTTTACTATTTTATTGGAGATTGTGAAATTTTGAGTTGTATTTGTCTCTAATCTTCAGTAATCACCCATTGCATCCAAGGTAAATTTACACCAGAAGCATAGGCAGAATATATTCAGAAATAGGATGTCCCTGTACAAGATATGAATGTTAAAATTGCTGGTTGCATGGGCGGCTGAGAAGTCCTTCCTTTTTTTACCATCTGTTGGTTGAGTATGTAGAGGTTTAGCAATGACAACATGATCCAGTTGTGCTTTACTAAATTTGTTCCGGCTAGATACATTATTTTGCAGTTACGTGCTTCAAGTGAATGAAGTGAAAGGGTAAGTTAGTATTTTGCATTTGACCTTGCTTTTGCTGAAAACAACTACAAAATGAATTCTGATTGTTGCCATTTGATTATCTGCTTGTTTTGTTGGTACGAGTTGTTGTACATGGTTCTAATTAGAAACTAATTCTCCTATCGTGCCTTTTCCGTAATAGGAGCTGACATACCAAGGATTCATCAATTGAAGACTATAGACTGCCAGAATTATTTTGTCTCTTCAAACGATTATAAGTTTTGAGGAATGCTTTTGGTGAAAGAAATAATCCTTTTCTTCTCACTCTTCTTTTGCAATTAACATAAAGAAAACTCATCTTAGTGTTATCTTTGACAATATGCGTGGCACCCTTCCTTCTATGCACATCAAGGGCCCAATCAATGCAAAAGAGTCTGTACGGGTTTGTAATATCTTGTCAAGAAACACTAGCTCTGACAATAGTTCAAATGACAAATGGTATGAGTTTCAAGATTGGAATTCTAGAGGCGTTGTGTGTGTATAATAAAACATACATAGAATACATACAAGGTTGTAGTATTGATCAACAGGAAATTGTTGTCAAGAACAAAATTTTTCAGTTTTTTAGCCTCAAGGACAGACCTTGAATATTTTATCTTGAAGGACAAATTTCTGTAGGTATCAGTTTTTAGTTATTGATAACAGTTTTTAAGTATCAGTTTGTACTTATTGTTAGCAGTTTATAGGTATCAGTTTTTAGCTAGGTAGCAGTTATGTTGTCCTTCTGAATAATTTTGTAAAATGTTTGTTCTTATGAATAAATTTTAGGAGAATGTCCTTATGGTAAAAATATTGAGGTCGTGTCCTTGAGGCAAAAAATATTCAAATCTTTGTCTTTTAAATTAATTCCCCCATTGATCAAATGGAAATGTCGCTAACATAACTACATAATATCAATGTATCTGATAGTTCATAAGATCATACATAAATGAGGGTTATATTCTCTCTACACAGGATAATGATTACACTGAATGTCTCATAAATAATGTGCTAAATGTAGTATAGCACTACAACGGAATAATACAACTCCAATAGTACAAAGAATATTAAGCCTCATGCTCATCCTTAAAATAAACACTGTGTGTACTCATATCGATATATCTCACGGTTTACTAATACTAATATTTACAAAATAGATATGAATAAAATTTTCCTTGATGGTAAAGCCTCGGTTATCACAGTGAATCCCCAAAGCTTCCTTTTACAAGAATCTTCTTCGATCTTAGGAGAGAATTTGTAATTTTTTTTCTTAAGCTAATTTAGTAATGGAGTTTATGGAGAAGGTTTTTTAGTATAAAATAACGAAAGAGCAGGACTTTATTTATACTGAGAAAAGGGATACAAATATCCCAAAATATCTTCTTAAAAAAGGATCGCTCTCTTTATCAATTTAATCATATTAAATTATCATTATCTCCGTAATATATCATGTAACACTCTGCAATTTTAACGATCGAATATTTAAATGATTAATTTAAATATTAATCGTTAAGTGATGGAACGCCTTTTATACTCGACTTTGACAAACGTGTCAGTTGAGACTCAATTCACTGGTGGTTGAGTTTGCTTTTTCGACACAAGTAAAATAAGTATAAACTTGATTATGTTTGGAGTCGATGAATAGTGTCAGATGAAGAGAATTGGGCTAAGCCCATTAGCTTGTCTCTAACTTAGCTTACATATAGCTAAGCTCTTCATAATTCTAATTCACTTTCATTTTTCCATGTTCGTTTCTCATCCTTTTCTCTAATCTTCACCAATCTCCTCTTAATCCCTCTTTAATCCCAAGCAATAAACCTCTCGAATAAATTTTCTAAATTTAAATAAAAATCACCATAATTCATCTTATCTTATTCTTTACGAACCTCGCAAATGAATTAGCTTGGGTCGAGGTTTGGATGTTCATTTCGAAATTTAAAGAAGAGGGAAGCTTGAGTTTTGATGGTTAGAACATTATTTGGGGAAAAGCAAGGTGAGTAAGGTGATTCTCCTATTAAATTTATATATCTTACTTCATTAATTTGTCATTCATGATTATAAAGTAATATAGAATGATTTGGGAATTTCTATGCTATGATTTAGGTTTGTATTCATGTTGTAAACATGATTAAATTGACCCATTATTTATTTAAGACCTTAATCCCTATTTGTGAAATAGTTAGTAAGCTCTAATTTTGATTATAGGCTAAGTAATAAATTTTAATAATGTTATTAGTGATTAGAGGCTAATTAGATAACATAACTAAGTGCATGCCATTTGTTAATCATAATTAAATAAATTTAAATGATTTTGGAAAAGTTAGTTAGCTAATTAAGTGAGTTTTCAACTCTACACTTATTATTAAAGTGATTAGAGGATTAACGAAGCTTAATTAGCGTTTATAAAATAGTTATATGATTTTATAAATGAAGTATAGATTTTATAAAATGGAAATGAGCTTTTATAAAATAGTAATATGAAACATACTTAATTCCAAGTGAGATAATTGAGTATTTAAAGGTTTAAAATTGTTTATGTGCTAATGATATTTTATAAAATAGAAGTAAGGTTTTATAAAATAGTATGGAACCATATTAAACTTTTATTGGAAAGGTTTTGGTAATAAAAGTATATTAATTAAGTAATAAATGAATTATTTATTTAAATATACGTGTGCGTATATAAGCATGGTTAAGTATATGTATACATGTATTTGAAGATATATAACAATCAAAACGTTGTGTGAATTGTAGTTAGAATTGTTGTTTGATTGTTTATTTATATAAATATGCAAAATTGGTTGATTATTTAGATATATAATTGAATACAAGTTCATTGTCGGCATTTCACGTAGCCATAGCGATTATCACGTGCACTAAGTTGCACAAGAGTATATCGGACCAAGTAATCGCCCAGGTGAAGTCTGAAATGTGAGTTGCATAATGGTTGTGTGTTTGCGTGAATGTGTGTGCATTAGCATGCACGAATGAGTGTATCGATAGATGTACAAGCTATGCATAAGGCTAGGAGGCTGGGTATGTTGTTTTGGCATGTTAGAGGAAGTCGGGTCGTTATAATCCGTTGAACTATACTCATGCAAAGAGTGAATTTTTTGTTGAAACCGGTTTTTGAATGCTTATGGATTTCACTTTCAAAATTTCAAAAAATGAACCCCGGTAGATGTCTAGTGGGATGGATGCAGGCTCTGGTCCAAAAGGCGACACACCGGGAGAAGCGTCGAAAGAAACGGCATAGAATCGACATCCGTTCGGGAGGTCTACTCTCTTTCAGGTTCATTGCCAGAACCGGGCAATATTTGGTTGACTGAATATTAGTTCAGTCGATTGAACTGGAGTGGACACCAAACCTCGAGGGAGTCCAAACGGTGGACTAAGTGATAATGATTTCAGTCGACTGGGTTCAGTTGATTGAATGAAACCCTCAAACGACTGAACCCGTGGGTATCTAAAGACTTCGAGGAATTTCTTCCCCGTTCGATCACAGTTCTTCATGGTGTCTTGGCTAGACTTTGGGGAAAATCTGAGCTACTCGAGGAGGTAAGATGCAAGGTGAAGCTCATGATTTGGATATGAATATTAAGTGATTCCCTTGGAATCAATAAAAATAGGCATAGGGTTGGAACAACGATTGGTCGCATGATCACGTCCGATGGGTGTGTACAATTAAATAGATTAAGTTCGTACCATCGTGGGTTGATTTCGAGGTATGTGTAGTTAGATAAATTGTATCGGTCTTATATTAGTGATCGTACATTGTATCCGTCTTACATTAGTGACCGTACATCATATAAGTCTTACATTAGGGACCTACATAATATTAATATTATATTAGTGACCATACATCGTATTAGCCTCGTATTAGTGGCCATGCCCATTATTAGATCCCGATTGACGTCTGAGTATGTTAGTGTGCTGCTTTATTTATTATGAGATCGTGGTAGATGTCTGGGTACGGTAGTGTGCCGACTCTACTTATTATACGATCGAGATAGATGTTTGAGTACGTTAGTGTGCTGACTCTATTTATTATTAGATCCTGATAGACGTCCGAGTAGATAGACGTCTGAGTACATTATTATGCTGGCGCTATTTATTATGGGATCGTGGTAGATGTCTACGTATGTTAGTGTGCCGATTATACTTATTATACGATCAGATAGATGTATGGGTATGTTAGTGTGCTGACTCTATTTATTATTAGATCCCGATACATCTGGGTATGTTAGTGTGGTGGCTCTGTATATTATGGGATCATGGTAGATGTCTGTGTATGTTAGTGTGTCGACTCTACTTATTATAAGATCGAGATAGACGTCTGCGCATGTTATTGTGTTGGTTCTATTTATTACGGAATTACAACAAATGTCTGAGTACATTATAGTGTTGGCCTTGTTTATCTTGAATAGTTGGGTCGCGATAAGTGTCCATTATTGACTCCACCCGTCAGTAATGACGAGTGTCGATTTGTATTCTTTAGTTATCTTCCATCGTTATGTTGTGTGTGCTATTAGTTGGCTTTTGTTGCTATCGCTGCATTTACTATTATTTTGTACTTCATGATAGATTTATATTATGATCACATTACTTTGGATGTTGGTTTACTTTTATCATAGTATGATATTTACGTTTCAATTACATTATATTAGTTGTGTTGACCAATTGATTACAGAAGAAGAGAAGGTTATGGTATGATCCTCAATTTTAGAGATAGGTTACCGTACTTGTTTATAGGCAGTTTGGATTTCTCCTAAGTCACGTTGGTGGAGAAGACCGACTGTGATTTAGTAGTTCCTATTAGATTGTATATAGTTTAAATATACAATATTTTGAGATAGTTCCCCTCACACCAGACATTATGTATGATCCACATTTTGTCTTTGTTTGCTTATGTCATAACAACTCTCGGGTACTCGATTAAGTAGTTTGAGAGTCATGTGCTTTTGAGGATATGTTATCAGGATGTGTAGTTTGAGGTCTTTGGAGGCGTGGCATTGATATTTATGATATGTATACTTGATATCTTGTAGTACATGACAGACCTATTATTTGTTTATGAGATTGTTGTATCAGATATTTATTCAGAACTCATTTTTTTTTAGAATTGATGTATTCTGACTAGCTTTAATGATATTATTTATCAGTTGCTTTCGCTAGTGCGGTCACTTATACATATTGTAATTCTATTATGTTCATGTATATTCGATATATTATATATTGTTACTCCGTTATGAGACGCAGTCGATGTCTTGGTATAGTGTTTTACCCTAATTTTACATTGACGATCTATCTTTTGTGGTATTCGGGAGTGTTGTTATTACATGCCGATGGCCTTTTGGGTTCTACAAAGGGTGGTTTGTTACAGTTGGTATCAGAGCTTAGACTCAACACTTGGACCAAGTAAACCAGTTTGGGTTAATCAATATGGTGAAAGGGGATACATAGAGAGAGCGTACTTGTATTTTTATACAATATTATACTATGTACATAGCTTATCTTCTGGACTTAATTAGTTTCTATCGCTAGTTTCCAAGGTATCTTCATCAGGCTATAAGTATAAGCAGACGGAGTGCACGGTTGACTACGAATAGGCAGTCTGAGACGCCTGATTAGTTCAGAGACCATTTAGCTACCACAAAACATGTTCCACCGCCTTGAACATTTCCAGTAGATGCACGTGGATTCAGAAGTGGTGTGGTCCTTTAGGCATCGGTATTTCTAGGTTCACCAGCTTTAAACTCTTCGAAGCAGTGCTGAAATTTCCTTAGCCTTGAAGGGAAGCCATATCTGCGCCCTGAAACTATTACCGAGGCACGATCTTCGACCCATGCATGAGAAGTCTTCCATCGTTATAGTCTAGGGAATGTTCTTATAAGGAAGATAATTTCATGGCATTTTGAGAAGGGAGATTTTGGCTGGGTAGGATGCAGCATAAGTGTAGCTAATAAGCAGACCTGTAATTCAAAATTTATTTATGCGTCGCTTTGGTTATTAGTTCATTTTGGAGATCGAGAAGAGCATGTAGCTTGAGCATTCCATCCATCTTGAGCGGGATAGCTTATCAGTGAAGAAGTGTTAACTAACTCAACCTTTTGTTTTTGGGGGTTTGAGATGGTCAGTAGTCCACTGTGGTGGGTAAAGAGATTTGCCTTAGGTCTTAAGCATTAGTTAGGGGTTCTTTGCTTAGCCTTGTCCCTGTTAAGGTACACTTTTGAATATCTCACCGGGATAGTTCTCCTTTGTGAGAATGCCCATGAGATACCATTGAGGTAATGAACGTGGAAAGAAGCCAAAACTCCAACTGAGGCATAAAGACCATGATACAAGGAATATCGAGCTTATGCGGAGAAGAAGCCGGCCTAGTATGTCACTCTCGTGGCATAAGGGGACATATCGCTATGAGATGTCATCCAGCTAAGGCGAAGCATGAGTGCTTCCATTGTGATTGGTTCAATCACTTGAAGAAGGACTATCATACATTTTCAAAGGGTGAGAAAGTGATGATGACTTGTGCCTTTCAAGCATTACCGTGTCCTAACAGGCTTACGGTTCAGGAGAATCTGTGAAAGCTTACGTAGTGAAGTATGCTCTATTTTTGGTAACCCACTTCTGTTCTTTCCGACACTTGAGCAGTATATTTTATCTACTACTAGTTACTCAGTAGATAGGCTAAACTTGACACCTTTCGTAGTAGGTAAATTCTTTGGTAGAGATAAACTTGTATGAGTAACCTTAGTTGCAAAACTGAGATAAAACGACCATGGGTATTGCCACTCAAACTTGATGCACGAGCTTTTGAGTTAAATTGTTTATTCGATGAAGTGTGACTTGGTTTTATATACAGGGAGGGTTCAATGGATTTCCATTAATGAGTAGAGGACGAGCACATGACTTATAGATTTTCTAAAGATGGGTCCATTCACATGCCATTTCTAACCGATAGTCAGGCGCAGGATTTCTTTGTGGTTCGCACTAGTTAGGAAAGGGCTTTCACTTGATTTTGATAGGCGATCACTTGAGTCGGATTCTTAGGATGACCGAGAAATTTTCGTAGCACTGTCTTAGTCGTTTTAACGATCCAAATTTTAATTAACATTATTTAGGACATTTAATTAGTTAAATTAAATGAAATAATGAAATGATTATGGGACTGAGATTTGTGTTAATAGAGGTAGCCGTGCCAACTTAAACTAATGAACTAAGGGAAACTAACTTGAAATAGGTAAGGCAAATAGATAAGGGGCAAAATAGGAATAAGATATGTTCTAATACCCTAAACCCTTCATGTCCATTCATTTTACACGTTCAAAACAAAAACAAAACAAAAGAGAGGCCGACCACCATTAAGGGAAAACATGAAGAAGATAAGAGAAAAAGCTTAAGCAACTTAATCCAAGATCAAATCTCAACTCCTTAATCACAAGTTAAAGGTGAATAATATGTTACATCTCATATTTTTGATGTTTTTGGTTTTTAGATCCGATCTGAATATTATTGCAAACTATATTGCCATGTTTTTTTATTGTTAAAATGGATATACATGCTTGTTGATGATTTATGTTATTTCATACGGATTTTATGATAAGTTTTAATGTGAAAACCATATTAGAAGACATCCAAATGCCTTGAGATTTTTATATAAGGTTGGAAATAATATTCTGGAGATGGGTTTCAAATTTAGTAATTTTCTGAATTAATGTGGATTTATTATCAGTTTTCTAGTGAAGAAAATGGTTAATTGGGTTTAAAATTAATTATGGCTATTTTATGTATGTTTTGGGTCAGAAATTTAAATATGTTAGAGAACATATTAAAAATTATTTATGGGAATTTTTGTAGAATTTTCCTAAATGTTTAATAAGTATATAAAATTATTTAAGGTATGTGTTACCCGACACTTTGGCATGGCTACATGGCGATAGTCATAGAGCCCATGGTTGACCCTGGATGGGACTTGAGTTAAGAATGGGTTGAAAGTACAAGAGGCTGGTGTAATTTAAGTTTTGTTCGGCCTATGCATGGGTCGGTATGTTTGATGTTGGTCAACATGACTATAAGGCACAAGGATACAAGGTGGATCGGCGTTGGAATGCAAAAATGGCGGATCGACCAAGAGTGGCTCAGCCAAGGTCATTTAGTCAAGGTGGTTTGGACACTCATCACTCGGTCATGAAGAGAAGGTCATTACTTGGCTAAGATAGGCAAGACAAAGTGGTTCGGTCGAGAAGGGACCGGCCCCAGTTGCTCGGTGAGGGTGATATTGAACTTGATGGTTCGGTTGATGGTGGTTCGGCCTCGAAAGTGCTAAGTCATGTGTCGCTCGGTCAAAAGAGCATAGCCTAGACAGGTCGGTCGGTTGTATTTCAGTGTTCATGGTTCGGCCTTGATGGTTCGGCATGCGTGGGTCGGCAGACCTGGGTCGGTGAACCTTGTGGAGGTTAGTCAATTCTTCAACCTACAACAGAGTGACGCAGCTAACATTTCTTTGCTTTGATTCATACTACCGCTTGCTCCGAGTTCCTTAAGGGACCGCTTCGAGTCAGCAACAAAGAAACCTCTGGTTCGGCATAGGTGGTTCGGTGGAAGTGTGTCTGCATGACTTGGTCGGTTAACTTGACTTACAACTATAGGCCGAACTACCTTGGTCTTGGGCCTACACAGGGAGTCCAGCCTATCTTCGTCTATAAATAGAGAGGTAGGGGTTCAGTTGAAGGGACATTTTTTTCGAGAATTCCAAAGAGACTCTGCCATTTTCTACACTTGTTTTCTTTTGGCTCGAACTGGTATTCAAGTTGTTTGCTTACGGATTGTATCTGTATTCAAGTATATGAAAAAGGAAATAAAGATTACATTAAAAGTAGACGTAGGCAGTTACGTTGAACCACTATAATTCGGGTGTTCTTGTTTCCGTTGTAAGTTTTGCATATAATCTTCTATTTTAATTTACTATCTTCATTAATCTCTCTACACAAATCTATTCTTGGGTGTTAGAGACCAATTCTAGTGCTAATATTTTGGTGCTTTCACTGAGAATCGTGCATTATGAGGCTGTTAGGATCTACTTTGTTGCTACTAGATTGAAGGACTCTCCCAAAGGAGATCCAAATTCATTATCAAGTGTTTATAGATTCTATTTAGAGTTCAGATGGATAAATCTAATGTAGGAAGGCCATGTACAGATCAGCCTCCCACAATGCGGATGTCAACGAGACTGCCAGTGTCCAGTAGGTGGGGCCCTGTAATCAACAACCTAATCCAGGTGTAGGGACTGCCACCATCCTAAACCAATCGAAAGTTGTCACCAGGGTAGAGTTCAATGAGCTGATGAGAGAACTAATGGTAAGCAGGAGACATCTTAACGAGCAAATTCAAGCTAACACCAATCTCATGACCTAGATTACTCAACAACAGCTTCAAAATGATGGAAGAATGTAACGACCCGTAAATTTAGTGGATTAAAATTGGTTAAAATTTATAAGTTTTGTAATTTAATTTAGTAGAAACTTTAAATTATAAACAAATATTGAAATAAACGCTAAATTAAATTATGTAAATGGTGACTTAAGACCTATTTATAGAAATTGGAATAAAATCCAAATGAATTAAGTAGAAAAGGGATTCTTACCTGGATATAAAATTTAATATGAGAAATTAATGAAAATATTAAATTTATTTAATGCAATAAAAGAGTGTAAAGGTAATTGGAATAAATTAAGCAATCATGTTAATGCAAGTTAATAATTTATGACTTGGATGAAGTTCCAATTCAATTAAATGTTATGATTTGATTTTAAATATGAAAAAAAAATGTAAGGATTTGGTTAATATATATGTTATTCATTCAGGGTATTGAATAAAAATTTGGAATCTAATTGTAATGAATGGTAATAATGTTGGTATTAGCTAATAAATTAAATTTTAATGCAATACCCATAAATGAATGGAATGAAATGAAATGAATGAAGTGAATGAATGTAAATGCATTCTAGGTTATTTATCAAATAAAGGAAGATATTAAATTTATTTATGTAATATAACATTGATTAACCGTAAATGAGAATAAATTTAAAGAATTATGTTAATGCAAGTGGATCATTTATAAACTTAAATGAAACATTCAAATTTAATAGAGTTATTCGAATGTTATGACTTATTTTAAAGGTAAAAATTGGATTTAATTGGAATTTGTTATATTTGGTTTAAATAGGAAAGGAGTATACAAAAGTAACTGTGAATAGTGAAGTAGCAACTGTAAATGGAAGAAATTGAAATAAGGGGCAGTAAACATTGAAAAAATTAATAGGAATAAATGCCAACATTGAATTGTTATAAATGTAATTAAACATTACAAGTGTGTGAAACGTAAAGATAAGGGTTAAGAGTTGTTGGAATGGTTATATTAAAATAATTATAAAGTGTAAATGTAAATATTTATAGGGACATGAATTATTTGAAGGAAAATAATTGGTAAAAGAGGTTTGGACTAAGGAAATGTTATTGATTGTTTTGAAACCTTGATTAATATGGGAAATTAATTTAGTATAAGCAAAAAATGCAAATATTGAATTAATCAGTGAAGCAATAATAATAAATAGTAATCAATTCAAAATTTGGTAACCCATTTTTCAAATTAATGATAATAGTGTTGGTATAAGCTATTAATTTTAAATGACAGTGCAATACCAATTAATGGATGGGAAGTGATTGCGAGATATTAATGAAAATTAAATAGGATGGAATTCAAATTATATAACAATAGAAATGTGAAATTGGGGAATAGATTCAAAGTTATAAATGAGTTGTTAAAATAATACATAATAAGTGCAAATTGAATGAATCAATGGGAGTATAGATTTAAGTATAGAAAGCGAAATTTTAGTTTAATTAAAGTATTGCAAAATAAATGAAATTGACGTTTAAATATTTCGTTTATAGAGATTAAACCAAAATTCAAGGATATTAAAATAATAGATTTTGAACCCAACATGGAATCCATCTACTTAAAATTTATAGATGGAATAAACATTTGATTATTTAATTAAATAGAAATTTTGGGAACTTAATTTGTAATTTTGAATTTAAAGGATATATATTGAAATTTAAAAATTTACCTTCTTTAATTTGACATATAAACTTGTTGGAATTTTGTAAATGATTAAGAAATTTTAAGAGTGATAAAATGGGCCAAATTCTAGAATCTAAATATAAAATTTGTTTAATTTATTTATTTTAAATTCATTTAATTAATATAAAAATAGCCATTTTGGTCACGGACTCGTATTTCGACGAAACCAGTTTCATCGGATTCGTAACAGTGAATTATTGTAGGTTTCAAGTTTCGTAGCGATCAGACTTGTCATTTGATCGTACGAACGCGGAACGCCTTGCAATCGATTTAATTGAAATCAATTTGAAAATATTGTTTTCAACATAACTTCTTCATACGATGGAATTTGGACGTGAAACTTTTTCCATCGCGTTCAGAATATTTTAAAACACCTATTTGGATATATAGGTCTAACAAATTTCGTTTTGGGGTCAGAACGGGCTTTTTGGGCCAACTATCGTTTAGCACGTTTATAATTCGCGTTCACCTATTCTATTGCAGTTGTCTATAAATAGGCTGTTATAAACCCTAGCAGCCTCTATTCCTCATTTCTATACGTATAGGAACTTCTGTACTCCTCTTCTTCAATGGCAACTAACAATTCTAGATCCAAATTCAAAATTCAAATCAGATCCAAAGCTAAAAATTAAAAGTCCTCAGAAAAATTCCAAAAAATTATATGTTAATGCTCTCGACGAGCGCAATTCAATGGGGCTATCCGTTTTTCGATTGGAGTTTCTACGTGTCCAGATCGGGGCAAATTAGTTTCGGCCATTCGTAGTATCTTGATCATCTTCGTCGGATCTTCGATTTGAGGGCATGGGGCTGTGGAGAATGCCGAGGGGACCTCATCTATGTGGTTATTGCATCGAATCAACGGTTGGATCTTGCGCTAAAATTCGATCTAGGGTTTAATCATGGCGGAGGCTATCATCTCATGGGGACGATGGGATGGTCGCGCGTGAGGCCGTGGTGGAGAGGGAGGTGCTGGCGGCTCAGCGCAGGGTTCGACGTTGATGGCGACGTGCCTGGAGGCGTGGGGAGTAGCGGTCATACGGCGGCTAGGGTTTTGCTTTTGGGTTCGAACGTGTAGTTTCTTCTGGAAGGAGAGGCCGCGTGGTAATCGCGGGTTCAGGGATGAAAATTGTTGACGTGGACGTTGTAAAGTTGGTAAGTTTTTTTTTTTTCAAATCGTTTTAACCTATAACTTTCTCATACGACCTCCGTTTCACGCGAAATTTCTGTTGTTAGGATCATAATAAAATTCCGGATCTGTTGACGCTAGTTTGGATAGATTTGGAGACCGTCGAAATTTTGGGTTAAAATCGGATTTAAATTCGATTTAAATTCAAAAGGTGAGTGTTTTAACCCACTCACAATTTCTAAAATTTCTTGTGTTCGTTAAATTAATTTTAGATATGAGTAGAAATTTATTTATGACTGTTTGGCATGTTTTATTCATCATCTAAGTTAAATTGCATTTATTTAATTTAACTGTTAATTAATTTTATTTAATGCATATAATTTAACAGTTAGAATTTATTTATTTGCATATTAACTGCCTATCATAGTTATATTTATTTTAATTTCATATTAACTGCCAGTTAAATTTACATATATTTTGCATATAAATTGCTAGTTTAACAATAGTTAAATTTATTATTGAATATATACTGTTAGTTAATACATGTTATTAATTACCTGTATAATTTATATGCTCTATATTGATGTTGTTTAAATTGGATGATGATTGTAATAGATGGTTGGTGATTGATATTTGGATGAATGGATGCTGTATTTTATATTGTATAAGCTGCAAGTTATTGTGCATTTCATTCATTTGGGATTGCGGTTTGACATGATATACAACCGCATTTTATTTCAAATTGCGGATTGAAATGATAAACATCCGTATCACTTAACCATAGGGTAGAAAATTTTATACAGGCACCGCGGTATGTATATATAAAAATATTTTGAAATGATCTTTATGGTTTTGTAAGGTTATATATATATGGTTTATGGGATATTGATTTGGTTATTGATAAAGGTTATCATACATATAGTAATTTCCGTTTTTAAGCTTTGTATAAATTTGATTTGAAGTTTAAAATAAAGTTTGATTTTAAGATCAAATAAGATTAAGCATTTATTTAAAATTTAATTTCTGGAGTTTCATTGACTTAAATGAGAATAAGGTTGAATGATGAATATTAAGTTAAATTGGAATTACATAAAAAGTTAGAATTTTTAAAGGATATGATTTTATAACTTGATTTTTGTGTAGAGTGATCTAAATGAATATCAGGTTGATTTAAATGAATATATAATAAATTGAAAGATTTTTCAGTTATGTGAAGTTAAAGGTTCTTCTTAAATTATATTGAATTCATTAAGTAAATATTTCAAGTCTAAATAATAAGTAATTGAATTTAATATATATGGATTGTCAAATGAGTTTGTTTTGAAATGGTGAAATATTTAAAGCTTTGAAACATAAGAATTGAAATGGTATTCGAAAGTTTAAATCGATATTTGAAATTTGATTTGTGAAATCTAAAGAAGCTATTGTGTTTTATAAAGTAATTTAATATTTAACCATTTAAGAGATGGAAATTTGTTTCAAAGTTATGATTTTCAAGGGAGTATGATTTGAAATTATTATATTCAAGAGTTTGATTTCTAAATATTTTACTTTGAAAACCCTATAATTTTGGAAAAGAATATATATTGGAAAATAAAATGACATTATATGATTTTGGGTCTGAATGATATCGTATTGATTTGGGGTTTAAAAAATATAAATGATATCGTATTTATATGAGTTTAAAATGGATATTTTATTCTGGTTTTAAAGTTTAAATTATTTTAAATGGCCGCGGTGTTGTAATAACGTTTGGTTGTTAAAGAGACCGGGATCGGAAGTTGTCATACTCTCTGCCAACTCCGAAAACCACTTTAACAACCGTGTACGCGGTGGAGATTCCAGAATGAAGTAGGTTGGTGGTGGCGTTTCCTGTAAGGTAAATACGTGGACCCAACTTCCGTGAGTTGGGATAAGGTGACTAAAACAGGAGCGATTGACGGGTTAATGAGGTAGCACCTCTGATCGGACACTTCCCTTCGACACTGTACTCTGACTTTGGATTGATTCGGTGGCCACCTTCATTTTTGATTTCTTTGAGGTGGGGAGTTTGTTCGAGGTGGGCGGCAGCTGCGCGTTTCCATCGGCCCGGAAGCGTAATTGGTATATCTACCCTGGCATTGCCTAGTTGTGTCGTGTCACCTACCATACCGAGCCTTTACTACGAGTTTCTATTTGTGTCGTACCTATGGAGTGTCTTCTCGTAGTCTTCCGATCAGGAGATATGCAGGCACTGTATAGACTATTGGCATTATTTGTGTTAAGGGCTATATGGGTAACCCCTTAACGCTATTAAAAAGCAAGTTTATTTTACAAATAGACACTATTGTAATAGCGCAATATACTATATAGTAAATAGTTTAACGGATCCTTAGGAGATGTCAATCCCGAGCATCTCTTGAGTTACTGCACTCATATCTATTTCTGTTAATTTAACTCACATAAGATCTTTTAGTTCTGACTCGAGTGTTTTTGTCTTTTCAAATTCGCTCGGGTCAGTCCGAGCGTTTCAGGATTTGAAGATTTAGCTCTGGAGGACGAAGAAGAAGATCCGTATTATTATTATTTATATTACTGCACTTCACTCATACTGTTCCGCTGCATTGTTATATGGTATGTGCACTCTGATATGTATTGTATAAATATAATCAAAGGTTTTGCAAAACAGCTTCATGAACTGTATATTTTAATCATTATATTTTATCCTTCCGCTGTGAGATTCTGTTTAGTTTTTTTTCCTTCTCTGTTTTTCTTATTTATCCCATAACAATCCGCCCTTACGTATGGTTTGAATTGGCACGTGTGTCTGTTAAAGCATGCGAAAAGACGGGATGTTACAAAGAAGTCCAGCTTGCTACTCGTCATCTGACAGCTCCACTTCGTCAGATGAGCATCACAGGAGTAGACGCCGTAGGATTGAAACGACACACACAGGTGCAACAGAACAATCCAACCGAAATGGTCCAGGCTCCCTACCTGGAACCGTGGCTCCTCACCTACACCTGGGAAATCGTGCACAAACTAGAGTAGGAAACTTGAGATTTGGAGCACGAGTGGAAGCTAGTCGACCGGCTCACCCAGGGTCATAACGAAATAGGTCTCGAGGACACGAATTTGCGAAATCACCAATTGAGGAGGCATCAGCCAGAATGATCAAGCAGGACAAATTCCAACTTACCACCTCCCATCCAAACCTTGGACTTGTCAGTTATGGTTAGACAACTGATGAGGGAAAATCAGGGCTTATCCAATAATGATTGGGGCATACTTAGGAGTCACATTCTGTTCACGGATACTATCCTACAGGCTGAGTACCCTCGGAAGTTTAGTATGCCGACTATTCCAGTCTATGAAGAGAAGACTAATCCCTGACAGCATGTAATGAGATACGAGTGGATGATGGACTCGGCTAGGGCAAATGATGCGACTAATGTAGATGTTTTCCAATAACCCTATCTGTAATTGCTACCATGTGGTTCAACATACTTCCTCCATGATCGATATCCAGGTTTGACGAGTTATCGACGAAATTTGTGGAGCAATTCAGGATTCATACCACTCGCCCAAAGGATGTAATGTCTTTATCCAGTGTAATCCAGGTTCCAGGGGAGTCATTAAAGGAGTATCTACAAAGGTTTCATGTCACTGTTATCGAAGTTAGCAACCCGAAAGACCACGCTATTCTTATGGCCATGATGCGAGGAGTAGATCCAGACTCAAAGTTTGGCGATTAGCTAGTAGGAAAACCTCCAGCTACCCTGGAGCGTTTTTATTCAAAGGCGAACCAATTCATGAGATGGGAGGAAGCCAGGTGGACAAGGCAAGGCAATGCGCCAGGGCCTAGCAAGAATACGATGCAAAGCAATACTGCGATAAAACAATCTGGCGACAACTTTGGAAAGGTCCAGATCAATGTTCAAAACACGCCCGAGTAGTCTAAAGGATCTGAAGGAGGAAATTCTGAAAGGAAGAGGGAAACAGGAAACTGGAAACCAAGGATCCCAATTTACAACGAATACATTCCCCTGAATGCGTCTCTAGAGAATATTTATTTATTAACTTGTAATACCTCTCAATAATGAAAGCCGGACCCAAAAGAATCCATTGAGGAGAAAAAGCAGACTGGGAAGTATTGTCGCTTCCATGAGACATACGGGCACAATACCGAGGAATGTAGGCACCTCCATGATGCTATAGAAAAGCTGATTCGCTAGAAAAAGTTACAGCAGTTTGTTAAAAATCCACAGGAAGGCGACAAGGGACGTTCGACCCTAATCGCGGACAGGCTCCACATCGACATGAGGAACCCGTTCAGACTGGAGGTAGATTGGTCATAAACATGATAGTTGTGGGCCTCACCCGATAGACAAGAGTTGGCAAGAAATGGAACACTATGCTAGTTCCCTAAAGCATGCAGATTTTGAATGTTGTTCAAACATAGTAGACAGGGCCCTAGCGAAACAGCAGCGAATGATGAGAAATGGTATATTATTCAGGAGCAGAGATGCCGATCGGGTGGAGGCACCTACCATCGACCCGATGGTCATTTTGGCCATGATTGGACCAGCGTTTATGAGAAGGATACTGATTGATTGTGGGAGTTCTGTGAATATTATTTTCAAAAAGGTGTATGGCCAAATGAAGATGGAGGCGAAGGATCTAAAACCATCTAAAGCATGCATTCACGGTTTTAATGGTGCAGCCACTGATGCGATAGGTTTTATAGAATTTCCAGTTGAGTTAGGAGAAGATGAACGTAGAAGGGTACGGATCCTACCGTTCATTTTTTTGGATGTTGATTCACCGTATAATGTGTTTTTGGGCCGACCGGCCGTAGTGGAGTTTAGGGCAGCTTTGGCCGCATGGTGTTTAACCTTGAAATTTCCGACGGATAGAGGAGTTGGTGTAGTGCATGGCGATCAAGCAACTGGTCGTGCATGCTATGTGGTTGAGATGAGAGAGGCCCAGCGAAGAAAGAAGGAAAAGGTTATGGACAACTCTGTCCATATCCATGTTGCTCAAAATTGACAAGTAGTGTCCAAGCCTTGGCTCGGGCAGTAGGGTCAGATCTACAGAGGCATAGATCCAAGAGACGATGATGAAGAACCCAAGGAGTCTAAAGTAGCACCGACAGAACTGACGATTGACATTACAGTCATCTATGATGACCCATCACGGGTGCTTAAGATTGGATAACAACTTACCCCCTCGATGACTGAGGATCTTACTGATTTCCTCCAAGCGAATCTAGATGTTTTCACTTGGACCCACTCTGATATGTGTGGGATTTCTCCTGCCATCGCAAGTCATATGTTGAACATTGACCCAAAGTATGTGCCAGTGAAACAAAAAATGAAATGTATGAACCTGGAGAGATCTACTGCTCTCAGAGAGGAGGTGGACAAACTCAAAGCTAATGGGTTCGTCTGTGACGCCTTTTTCCCTGAATAGGTGTCTAACCCTATACTAGTGAGAGAAGCAAATGGAAAATGTAGGACTTGTGTTGATTACTCAAACCTGAACAAGGCATGCCCTAAGGATAGTTTCCCTTTACCTAGAATTGATCAGTTGGTCGACTCAACAGCATGACACGAATTATTCTCATTCATGGATGCGTATTCGGGATACAATCAAATCCCGATGCACATTCCAGATCAGGAACACACTAGTTTTGTCATGGATGTTGGACTGTACTATTATGTAGCGATGCCCATTGGATTAAAGAATATAGGAGCGACTTATCAAAGTTTGGTAAATCAGATATTTAAAGACCAAATTGGTAGAGCAATAAAAGTCTATGTGGATGACATGCTCGTGAAGTTACGGCAGTCAAGCGACCACATTCGAGACTTAGCTGAGATGTTTGATATGCTTGGATACTACAGAATGAAAATCAATCCACTGAAGTGTTCCTTTGGTGTTGCATCGGTAAAGTTTTTGGGTTTTATTATCAATGCGCAGGGAATCAAAGCTAACCCAGAAAATATTCAGGCTATCCGAGACATACAGGTGATCAGATCTATAAAGCAAGTACAAAGCATGAATGGAAAAGTTGCCATGTTGAGTCGATTCATATCCAGATCAACCGACAAATGCATTCCCTTCTTTGATGTGATAAGGAAAGGGAAGAGAAATTTTGAATGACGCCAGACTATGAGGATGTGTTCCGAGCTTTGGTGAGACACTTGGAGAGTCCCCGGTTCTGGCAAAGCTTGTAGACCATGAATAGTTATATGTTTACTTGGCCATGTCCTAGCATGCCATCAGTACAATCTTGGTTCATGCGGAGGATCGAATACAAAAGCCATGTACTATGTCAGTAAACGTTTAATGGGGGTAGAAAGAAATTATCATAAGATTGAGAAGCTAGCCTACTGCTTGGTGATTGCATCACGCAAGCTCCATCCGTACTTTCATGCACACCCAATCAATGTTTATACTGATTAACCTTTGCGATAGGTGCTCCAACGACCAAAAACCTCTGGGAGGTTACTCAAGTGGAACATTGAGTTAAGTTAATTCGTTATCACTTACCTTCCACGAAGGGCTATCCAAGGCAAGCGCTAGCAGATTTCATTGTAGAATTCACCATATCGGACGAGCCAAGTGGTAGTGATGTAATCCCCCCACTCGGTGGAAGCTATACACCGATGGGGCATCCAACGACTGTTGTTTTGGGGCTGGTGTTATTCTTGTATCTCCTAAAAACCGATCAATTTGTTATGCTTTGAAACTCGACTTCCCAGCTACAAATAACGAAGCCGAATATGAAGCATTGATTTCTAGCTTGAAACATACCAGGGAACTCGGTGTAAAGTCGGTTGAAATCTTTTGTGACTCACAATTGGCGGTGTACCAAGTACGAGGAGGCTATCAAGCAAAGGGGCAGAGACTTGTCCCATAACTTGCTCGGGTTCAAGAACTGTTGGCAGACTTTGAATATTATGATATTTTGCATATCCTGCGTGGACAAAATGGGGAAGCCGATTCATTGGAAAAATTCGCAAGTATTGGTGATGCACAGCAGATGGGCTTAGTCCCCATCGAAACCTTACATGCCCCGAGCATAAACGAAATGGAAGTAGATTCTATGTTAAGGACAGACACTAAAAGGAAGTCGTGGATGACTTCGTTCAAAGAATACCTCTTACACGGAACTTTGCCTCAGAGAAAGAACGAACGACGACAAGTCGACCGCAAAGCCTCACGGTATATAATGCAGGATGGTGTAATGTATCGTAAAGGATTCTCAGTTCCCTTACTTTGGCGCATCGCCCACGATGAGATAAAGTGGGTCTTGGAAAAAGTTCATGAAGGAGAATGTAGCGACCATACTAGAGGGCAGACACTAGCCAAAAATATCTTCCGCTATGGATACTATTGGCCAACCGAGAATCGAGATGCCATGGACTATGTAGGAAGATGCAAAAAATGTGAAAAGTATGCGAAAATACCGGGAACTCCACCGACGGAACTCATGCAAATGGTTAGTCCCTAGCCATTTGCAATATGGGGGATCGATATAATCGGCTCCTTGCCAATCTCCAAAGGTGGTGCAAAATATGCAATTGTTGCGGTCGACTATTTCACCAAGTGGGAAGAAGCAGAGCCCTTAGCTAGGATCACCACCAAAAAGGTCATTAATTTCATTATGCAAAACATTATATGCAGTTTTGGCCTCCCGCGAACTATCATCATGGACAACGGAACTCAATTTGAGAGTAGGGAGTTTAAAGAATTCTTCCAAAAGTACTGCATTGAGAAAAAGTTTACGGCAGTCACTCACCCTAAAGCCAATGGACAAGTTGAGCTGTAAATAAAATAATCAAGTCCTATTGAAAAAATGTTTGGAGAAGGCTAGAGGAAAGTGTGTGGACGAGCTTCCGACAGTACTTTGGGCTTACAGAACCACCCGCAAGTCCGCGACTGGCCACAGTCCATTCACCTTGGCATACGGCATTGAAGGTGTTATACTCATGGAACTTGAAGTTCCTTCTCACGGGTGATTCATTATGATCCTAAGACAAATCAGGATCTTTTACTGGAATCATTGGACTTTTTCGATGAGAAACGTGAGGAAGCTGATTTAAGGGTGACTGTGTATCGACACCGAGTCGTACAATATTATAATTAAAAAGTTCAACCGAGAATTTTTGATGTGGGTGATCTTTTTTTGAAGCGAGTTTTTCCAATCCCTTTACATATGAATCCAACTTGGGAAGGTCTGTATGTCATCGAACGGAAGCTTAGGGAAGGTACCTTCAAACTAGCGACTGTCGATGGTATGACACTCCGTAGAGCATGGAAAAACGAGAATTTGCGTCGTTATTATGCTTAGTCTATTTCCTTTGCATTTTTGTAGCAGTTGTTTCTAATGTATGTTTCCTTTTGTTGTTCTTTATTTCCAATATGTAATAAGATAATTCAGCTTGTTCCTATTTTTTATAATCAATAAAGGCTTGAAGTCATTTTTTCTATGACCTATTGACGTCTTATATGTTACAACTCCATGATAAAAAATTAAATTTCATTACTCTTTCTGGCGTATGAACGCATATACAAAATTAGAAGTTAATAAACGATTCAAAAAATCACTAAGTCTCCGGAGCGTAGACCAGAGCACTCTGATTCCCTGGAGTGCGGACAAGAGTATAAGTAATTCAAAGAATCTCTAAGTTTTCGAAGCACGGACTAGAGTACTCTGAGTCCTCAAAGTGCGGGCTAGAGTATAAACGATTCAAAAAATCTCTAAGTCCCCGAAGCACGGACCAGAGTACTCTAAGTCCCCGGAGTGCGGGCTAGAGTATAAACGATTCAAAATATTTCTAAGTCCCTAGAGCACGGACTAGAGTACTCTAAGTCCTCGGAGTGCAAGCTAGAGTATAAGCGATTCAAAAAATCTTTAAGTCCCCGAAGCGCGGGCAAAAGTACTTCGAACCTCCAAAGTGTGGACTAAATTATAAAGGATTCAAAAAATCTCTAAGTCTCTGGAACACGAACTAGAGTACTCTGAGTCCTTGAAGTGCAGACTTGTGTATAATCGATTCAAAAAATCTCTAAATCCTCGGAGCATGGACTAGAGTACTCTGAGTCCCCGGAGTTTGGTCTAGAGTATAAATGATTTAAAAATCTCCATGTCTCTGGAGCACGGACTAGAGTACTCCGAGTCCTCGGAGTGTGGACTAGATATAAACGATTAAAAAAATCTCTAAGTCCCCGGAGCATGGACTAGAGTACTCCGAGTCCTCGAAGTGTGGACTAGAGTATAAACGATTCAAAAAATCTCTAAGTCTACAGAGCATGGACTAAAGTACTCTAAGTCCCCGGAGTGCGGACTAGAGTATAAATGATTCAAAAAATCTCTAAGTCACCGGAGCGTGGACTAGAGTACTCTGAGTCCCTGGAGTGCGGACTAGAATATAAACGATTCAAATAATTTCTAAGTCCCTGGAGCGCGTACTAGAGTATTCTGAGCCCCTGGAGTGCGGACTAGAGAATAAACGATTCAAAATATCTCTAAGTCCCAAAGCATAGACAAGAGAACTCTGAGTCTTCGGAGTGTGGGCTAGAGTATAAATGATTCAAAAAATCTCTGAGTCCCCGGAGCGCGGACTAGAGTACTATGAGTCCCCGGAGTGCGGGTTAGAGTATAAAGGATTCAAAAAATATCCAAGTCCCCGAAGTACGGACTAGAGTACTCCGAGTCCCTGGAGTGCAGACTAGAGTATAAAGATTCAAAAAATCTCTAAGCTCCTAGAGCGCGGATTAGAGTACTCCGAGTCCTCGAAATGCGTACTAGAGTAAAAATGATTCAAAAAATATTTAAGTCCCCGGAGCGCGGACTACAATACTTTGAGTCCCCGGAGTGTGGGCTAGAGTATAAACGATTCAAAAAATCTCGAAGTCCCCCAAGCGCAGGCTAGAGTGCTCTGAGTCCCCAAAGTGCGGGCTAGAGTATAAATAATTCAAAAATTTCCGAGTCCTGTTGAAGCGGACCGAAGCTTATGTAACCCACAATATTTCGAATTTCAATTACAAGTTAGAAAATAAGCAAAACAACGAAAATCATGGTAGACAAAGAAACAAAATTTTATTTACTAATTCAAAAATTAAGTTCCATTACAACTTTTTCGGAGTTTGAAGCAAAAGTCTATTCACAATGACTATAAAAATAAATAGAAACAACTATATGATTCAGGTTTATTCGAACTGAATGAGGCATGATCGGATCACTACCTTTTTGATTTTTCTCCTTCTTTGGTTTCTCCGAAGTCTCCTTACCCGAGCATTTTCTCTTAGACGCCTTGGTTCCTAGTGAGATGGTGTCCGGGGAAGGAAGAGGGACCTCTAGAGGTGTGGTCCCACCGGGGAGAATTACCTTTAGGGGCCTATTTAGAGGATCATTAAGTTCCACCACCTGAGGTTCAGTCTTAATTTTGGCTTTCTTTTTCTCCTCTTCCACGATTCGCTCCCCTACGCTAAGTTTTGAAGTAGGTTTGGAGGAGCCTCTTATTTCAACCTCATCATGTTTGTCCGTAGGCGAGGGATTCTTGGGTTTTTCCTCATCGAGCGCTCTGATCACTTGGGCATCAGGTCCAGGAGTATCCCCAGTGTGAAGTTCTTCCGCTATTTTCTCTTCCTTCTCCGTAGCGACATCGCTCCTTGGAGTTAGTTCGAGATCAGAATGACCTACACGAAGTCATTAAAGATAAAAGTTAGAATACATCTATTATTCATCAAAAGTGACGGTTCTTTGGACCCTAGAAGGAAAAATTATATACCGGCCGACTCTCAGCTATTTTGGGAGTCTCACCCTTTGGAATAGGGGATAGAACGTGAACATCAAGCCCAGGCTTCTCTGGGTCATAGCCAACATGCTGTTCAGAAGGATTGAGTGATGAGCAACCGGCCGACTGAGTGGAAGGAGGAACTGGAGACTCAGTTCTAGATGGGCCAGCAATGTCGTCCTTCCCCGTCGACGAGGAGGAATCTTTTCCGAAGAGGTCTTTTGTTATAGATAAGTCAAAAGGCTCGTTTCCTCAAAGCACTTCCTTCACAAGAGTTAATTCATCAACCTCTTCGTTTCCCAGCTCAACTTTTTAATTTTTATTAAAGTATCCCATGCTTTGGCCAATGATTCGAAGTAACCCTCACCTAGAAAAGATTGATCATGATGCATGAGAACTCGAGCATTATACTCAGCAATAAGCGGATAAAATAGGCACTTAATTTCTTCCCTACCGGCTTCAGCAGTTGCCTCGAGGCGAGTATCGACCTCTATCAACACCATTCTTTTACCCTCCTCACGAGCTGCATCCTTTAATGCTTCAGCTCTAGAAAGTTCCTCATCAAGCTTCTTCTTTAAGAGTCATGTTCACAATATCGTTGTGACTCTTCCTATGCAGCAATTTTTTCTTCTTTCTGTTTAAGGAACAACTCCTCCAGCTCTTTAACTCATCGAGCGAGAATATATTTTTTCTTCTGGATGGAGTCTTTCTCCAAGGCTAAAGCACCACTATGTTGGATTGCCTCATCAAGTTCTTTTTTGTGAGTGGCCTCCAAACGACTAACTGCCTCGGTTGTATCCTTGGCCTTTTTCTATGCGGCCTTAAGTTGAGATTTGTATGAGGATAGTTCTTCATCTTAGGCCTTAATGATATCTTTGTCGTGAATGGCTTCAAGTTTCAAGCGATCATTTTCGTATTGACGTTCCATATAAACCTCTGAAACTTTCTCCGCCAAGTGAACAAACGCGTCATGTTGGACATAGGCATCATTATTACAGGCATGACACTTTGTTTGACATGCCCTGCAATAGGATGAATCGCATGAAGAAACTTTAATCCATCGAAGCATACCTTTGCAAATATGGCCTTAAGCTCAGCTAATTTTTCTACTGTCGATGGATCGTGTGCGGAGACTGTGGGAGTTTGCTTGGCCGGAGTCACAGACTTCTTATAGGGCTCACGAGATTGCTTAGTGCTAGACGAGCCAGAATGTTGATCGATGGGAGCTTCGAATTAGGATCCCTTCTTAGTAGACTTTTCCCTACCGTGCTTTGACTGAGGGGGAGGGTCATTTGGGTATGAGGAATGACTGTAAGTTTTTCTTCGAGAAGACGATGAATCTCTGGGATGGTAGTCTCTATCGCCACTATCATCCCTGTCTCGGCGTCTAACTGATCTCGAGTCCCGACTAGAGTGGTGAAAGATAGAGAACCCGCAAGGCGGTCGATGCTGTGTGTGCTCCCCATATCACATGCATAGAAACCAAGTGAGGACAAGTTAGTGAGAATCGTATGATGGCTAAAATTTAAGTGTAGGGTGAAGTCTGAGGGTTCGTGTGTGTCCTAGTGTTTCCCCCTGACGGTCCAGTTTCTTTTGCTTTACTTATTGGGGTTTTCTCTCCTTGATGACGAGCCAGATCCCCTTCATCGCCTCTTGTAGGCGAATTAAGTCCATGGGCTCTGGATCATTGAAGCCATAATTTAGCAAGTCATCAGGGATGGTCAGGTCTCATAGAACTTTTAATGAACCCTCTAAATTTTGGGGAGATGGATTTTTCTCGACCAGAGTAATTGTAACTTTAGAAGTTCTGCCTACCGTTTTCCTTTTCAACTTATAGGCTAGGATCCTTTTCCTCTTCGAAGGGGGAAGCGATTTGTTGATGCCAGGTGCGTCAGTTACTGATGCAAATCAGAACCTATGTTCTCGTCGGTCGCTTCTGGCACCTCGGCCTCTTTAATTTCACCTTCCTCTAATGTATCGGGGGTCCCTCCTGTAGGGGCCACCAAAGGCCTGGCCTGCTCTTTTCCTTCTTACGCAGCGGATCCGATTGTGGTGACACCAGTTAGGAGGTTAGTTCGACGACCTTCCACCAATAATCCGAACTTTGAAAGCAATTCGTTGGAGATAATAGATTTAATCCCTCGGTATCTCACGGGAATAGCTTGAATGGCCTCGGCGGCCTCAGAATATCCAACGCCCTAGGGTCATGGACGGATACCTATAAAAGTTGAAGGAAGTTTATAAACAATGCACTTCGAGCCTTAGACAAATATTAGTCTAGAAATGGAACTTACTCCCTTCCAGCCATCTTCTCGCAAAGCCAGGGGGCAGCATACGTAAGACCACTCTTGCTTGTACTAGGAAAATTTACTCCACCCCCCATCAAGATTTGACATTTGGAATGTGGTTTGAGAAATATGAACGATGGACTGTCAGACCGTCTTTTGAAGTGGTAGATATAGCGGATATCCTCGGGAGTAGGGAGTCTGAATAAGGTGCTCATGAAAAGAATACAAGTGCCATGAATAAACGCGTGACTATTGGGGTGTAGTTGTGCTGAAGCAATCCCGATATACCGTAACACTTCATGAAGAAATGAATTGAAAGGTGGCACACTTCATGAATTTTTCGCACGTTGTATACTCGATTGGGAACAGGTGAGGCCGATCTTTTCCCGACAGAACTAAAACGTCATCGAAAGGAATTCCACGAATTGAACACAACCGATGAAGAGCGTCTTCACCGATTATTGAAGCTTGTGAATCAATAGAATTATCCAGGATGACTGCTCCGTCTATAACATCAAGAGCCGGGCCTATAACAACATCATATGGATCCTGAATACCCTATGTAGAAGTTGTCGGTGGATTTGAAGTTCCTACTACCTCCCGTCGATAACTTGGCTCAGACTTATCAGAAACTATAGCAGAGCTGGATCATTTGGACATCTTCAACAAGCGTTTAATATGAGTGGATACCTGTTTAAACTATACCTGAAAGACAATTGATATCAGATATAACGACAATAATATATCCCCCTATGTTGTGTGTGAACTAGTGCGGCAACTCCAACGTGGGTGCAGAAAATCTAAAGTTTTAAGCACAAGTGTAGTGCGATAGAACTTTAAGTTGTTGTCCATGAAGACCGTCGTCGCTGACCGTCTCCTACAGCTTATCATATGATTGACAGTAGTATTCTTGGAATCGACATTGGCATCATAAAGTCTGAGGTCTGTTGTTTGCATTTGTTGAGTTAAGTTTGCGTTTAAGATCGTTCAAGTTATGAGCGAGTTGGTTCAAATTAGGTCCTTGGGATTATATGTGTTGTTGTTTATCATGCATTGTCCAATTTGCTACGGTTGAGTGTGGAGGTAAGTTACTCAAATATGTCTAATGTTCGGGTTGAAACAATTTTGATTGCCAATGCCGACCCACTCACTCACTATCTCCCCTAAACTACCGACCGACCTCACTTAAACTCTTACCGACCTAAATCACCTAACCAGATGCCGAGCCACACTAACTAGACTCGTTCACCTCACTCACTCTCTAATCACTTAACATCCCACTAGGTTTAAACCGACCCACCTTCCTAATTTCCTACCGACCCACGCTCTCCCTTAAGATCGAACGGAAACCTTGCTTGGGATACCAAACCGCTTCTCCGGACTCTGACCGAACCATAACATCACACGCAACTACCGAACCACCCTCTCGATTCACTCAGCATGACTGACCCGCGTTTCCTCTTGGATCACTGAACTCTTTTTTCTCTTTTGGATTCTTCACCAAGCAATGCCTTCCTTCTTTCTCCTAAGTCATAACTTGTGAACTCTAAAAGCTACAAATACTCCTTCTAAGAGACTATTGTTGTCAATCTTCAAGGACGGTCGAAGCCCTAACTTAAAGTCTAGTCCTCCTCATGATTTATCTCTTCCTTACTCTTCAGTTACCCTTTACCTATTCCTAAAAGCAGAGAAAAGGGGAAGCCACCCACTCGAGCAATGGAACTTCGTACATAATTCCGAGTTTGAAAGGAGGTTCCTACCTATGGAATTTGTATCAACTTCGAGATGCTAGGTTGAGGAATTGATTGAATTCGAGAACAACTAAAACAGTGAGGGAAGTGGTTCAAGGTTCAATAAGAAACGAGTGGTAAATTTGGGAAGATAAGAAGGATGTAGGCTTGGGAAAGTAGAAGTAAAAAACAAGAAGAAGAGAAAGGAGCAAAGGACAGACTTTTATATGGCAAGAGGAGAAGGTGAATGGGCTATGCCTGATAGAATCGAGCAGTACGTGTTTACTAGTTCGGTGGAGTAAGTAACGACCGTATGGGTCGTTATTGGTGTGCCGGCACCCCTTTTTTTAAAAGAGCCGACCAAGTGGGTTGGTCTCCATGTACCAATCTAGTTTGGTTTAAAGAAAACAAAACAAAAAAGTGACGAATGAATTGGAGAAAATAATAATTAATATATAGAAAGGGTACATATGAGTATATAAGCACATCATGGCGATGGAGGATGAGACATTGCGAAGACACAGAGGCCATCGAGTCGGTTGAAAAATATTGGTTTTTGGATTCTAGCATGGTTTAACCTTCAAAGGATCGCGTAGCTGTTATGCTTATGGTTCAAAGCGCATCATATTGATTCACACGACACACTTTAGGAGGCAAATGTTACCTGGCACTTTGGCCTGGCTATATGGCGATAGTCGCAGAGCTCATGATTGACCTTGGATGGGACTTGAGCCAAGAATGGGTCGGAAGTACAAGGGGATGGTTTAATTTAAGTTTGGTTTAACCTATGCATGGGTCGGTATGTTTGATGTTGGTCAGCATGACTGTAAGGCACAGGGGTACAAGGTAGATCGGCATTGGGATGTAAATATGGCGGATTGACCAAGAGTGGCTCAACCAAGGTCGTTCGGTCAAGGTGGTTTGGTCACTCATCACTTGGTCGTGAAGATAAGGTCATCACTCAGCCAAGATAGGCAAGACAAAGTGGTTCGGCCGAGAAAGGACCGGCCCCAGCCGCTCGGTGAGGGTGAGATTGAACTTGATAGTTCGGCTGATCGTGGTTCGGCCTCAGAAGTGTTAAGTCATGTGTCGGTCGGTCGAAGGAGCATAGCTAAGACAAGTCGGTCAGTTATGTCTCAGTTTTCGTGGTTTGGCCTTGATGGTTTGGCATGCGTGGGTCGAGAGACCTGGGTCGGTGAACCTCATGGAGGTTAGTCAATTCTTCGACCTACAACAGAGTGATGCAGCTAAAATTTCTTTGCTTCGAGTCATACTACTACTTGCTCCAAGTTCCTTAAGGGACCACTTCCAGTCAGAAATAAGGCGACCTTTGGGTCGGCATAGGTGGTCCGGTGGAAGTGGATTGGCATGAATTGGTCGGTCAACTTGACTTACAACTATGGGCCGGACTACCTTGGTCTTGGGCCTGCGCAAGGAGTCTAGCCTATCTTCGTCTATAAATAAAGAGGTAGGGGTACAGTTTAAGGGACATTTTTTTGAGAACTCTAGAGAGACTCTGCCATTTTCTACACTCGTTTTCTTTTGTATCGAACTTGTATTCAAGTTGTTTGCTTACGGATTGTATCTATATTCAAGTATATGAAAAAGGCAATAAAGATTACATTAAAAGTGGACGTAGGCAGTTACGCCAAATTGCTATAATTCGGGTGTTCTTGTTTCCGTTGTGAGTTTTTCATATATTCCTCTATTTTAATTTACTATATTCATTAATCTCTCTACACAAATCTATTCTTAGGTGTTAGTGACCAATTCTGGTGCTACTAATGTAGGATTAAATGTTTTATATATTTATAAAAGGAAAAGTGGCATTTTGTAAACATTTTAAATTATTACATCTGAAATTTCGGCAGCACCTTTAGAGAAGAATTTGAAAAATAAATTAGCAACCAATCATATGTTGACCAACAAAGCAGGTAAGTTAAAATTTAGTTTTAACCATACTTCTGCTGTTTTGCCACTTTTGGCACCAACCTTTCGACTAGGAACTTTCGCCTCCAGCTCCATTGAAACTAATGCGCATGGTATCAAAGACTTGGTACGTAGTGAATGGAACATAGGCAAAAGGTATATAGTCGAAACAAGGGGTTCCGAAGGGGTCGAAACCTTGCTTTGCTTTTAAAAGGAAACACGCATGCTTTGCTTTCGAAAAGAATGCTTTCGACTTAGATAGCTTTCGACTTGGTGAAATGGTTTTAAAGAATGGTTTCGAAAGAGGTTGCGCCTTTGTTTTATAAAGAAGTTTTCGAAGGGGTTGGAACCCCTTGTCGTCTCATCTTACCTTTCAAAGCAATGCTTTCGAAAGGGTTTCTTTATTTTAAAACCTAAGCTGCTTCTCTAATGCTTTCGAAGGGATTGGTTTTGATACCATCCATTTCTTTTACTTAGGAAATTGCTTTCAAAAGAGTGCTTTCAAATTAGTTGTTTTAAGACCCTTTGTTCTATTGAAAGTTAAACCCAAAGGTTTCGAAAAGAATGGTTTTAAATGATTTTGAAAGGTTGTTCCATATGTTTTACTTGAACCAAATGCTTTCGAAAGGTCGATTTATGTAAACAAATTAACGCTTTTGAAAGGCATGTCTAAAGTCTTTTGAAAGAAGGACATCTATGGTTTTATAAAGCTTTCAAAAGAGATGATTTCAATGTTTTCAAAAGGTTTAATGCAAATGGTTTTGAAAGGTATGTTTTGGTCTTCGGCCTAGGTTAAAGGTAAAGTAGTTTACTTGTATCGAAAGGGGTACTTTCAATGGTTTTGAAAGGGATGCTTTCAAAGGTTTCAAATGTTTTCATCAACAATGTTTTGTGTAAAGTATATGTAACATGACAAAGTGATTTGAGTAAAGCATAGAATATATTTCCTTGTTTAAGAATGATTTAAAAGGTTAAATCAAGTTGAAAGAAATGTTTTCAAGGAAAATTTTTAGGGTAGATGACCCTAAGTGAAATGACTTGGATATTAGAATACCATATGGGACTGGTATGGAGTCATTCCCTATAATTTGGCTAGTAGCTCCTAGCTAATATAAGTCCAAAATTCCAGTGTGTAGAGCTTTGTTATAGGTAAGACTAAAATGATGTTACACATAGGAAGGAATCCATAGAGTTAAGGTAGGTTATTGGTGAGCCTACAAAACCATTAGGATCAGTTGACCGTAGGAGAAGTAAGTTAGGGACAGACCATCCAGAAGTGTATCTAACAAAAGTTAGATTATTTGTTTAATTTGTCTGGTAGGCCCGAATTAGCCAAAGGTTAGTAGTTAGCCAAACAAAACTACAGTGTTCAGACAGATAGTCCATTGATTACCTGATTTGTGTGCTTATATGATATTGAAATTATTGTTTTAACCAGTTTGGTTGCTAGATTTGATTTGCAAAAGATATGTTTTAAAAAGGGATATTAGTGAGGGGAAACCAATTTCGCTATGCGACATGGTCTCACTTAATATCAGATAACTGAGATGTATAGTATTATTCACACCAGGTTTTATGTCTGACTCGAAGTTTATGTTTTTCCCTTAAACTCTTGGGTGTTCAAAATTGATTTGAGTAGGTTGAGAGTTAAGGATTTACAGGTTCTAGAAGGTGGACGAATAAAGCTTCCGAAGACGAGTAGGAGGCTGATGCTAGCTATATTTAGGAGTTGTTTTGTTTATTTTCGCTGTGTTATATTAAGTCTGATATGACTATTCAGTACTCTAGTCATCTAAGAGGGCATCTTCATATGTCGCTCTTGGCGTATTTTGTGATAATTATATTTGATCTGAACCTGGGAAACGTTTGGGATTATGTAATTGGATATGAAACATGTTTTGTGAAATGTAATTAGAAAAGTTGTTTTTGAATCTGTGATTTTGTTTCATATTCATGTTCCTTTGATATTATGGATACCATTAGCATTAATGTATTTTGTCGCCGGATGTTAATACTATAGATGACTGCAGCATCCGTAGTGCTTAACTTTGGGCCTCAAGATAGGGGATGTTACAACTTGGTATCAGAGCATAGATATATGAAAAACTTTGAACTAAAATGATTTTGAAAACATAATCCTAAGGAATTAGAGGAAAGATCAAGGTATGGGATAACGCTATAATAACGTACTTGTATTTGCTATATATAAGTATACGTTTTATCTCTATTCTCCCATCTCTCTTAAACTATTCTTCCATTTCTTACGAAGGCTCGAATGCAGGTATGGATGCTAGAAGTGGAAGAGTTCACCTTAGCGGGGGAAGCACCGCAACTAATGGAAATGCCATACTAAATACTACAAGGAACCAAGGTTAGGCACAAGCTGAAAATATGGGTACTGGAATCCTGTAAGTTGACATGGGAGCGATGTATCAGTTCTTTGTAAACATGATGCAAGCAGGAGTTGCTGCTGAAGTAGTTGGAGGAGGAAATCAAGAAGCTCCCGTAGTGAACAACTATGCTGTTTTGAGTAAAGATTATGCCCGACTGGGAGGAAAGCCGTTTATTGGTACTGAAGATGTAGTTGAAGTGGAGAACCGATTACTTCATTGCGAGAGGATTTTCGCTGATTTAGGGCTCAATGATGAGCAGAAGAGAAGGCTCGCTTCTAGACAGCTATAAGCAGCTACACTATATTGGTGGTACAGTGTGACTGCTGGAGTAATGAGGAGACAATGACTTGGGCTGAGTTCAAAAGGAGGTTTGAGGGGAGGTTTATGTCGGAAACTGCGAAGTCCATTTTGCTCAAGAAGTTTTCTGAGTTAGAGCAGGGAGACATGACTGTACTTGAGTATGCAGCGAGGTTTGAGGAGTTAGCGAGATATAGCTATGCTACGGTTAATACTGTGATTAAGTAGAATGAAAAGTTCATTCAAGGGTTAAAGCCTGAACTTGCTAAGGCCATATTACCACATATTAGGGATCCATGTGATGTTGTTGTTGAGATGGTCATGAGGAATGAAGAGATGTTTGCTTTTCTTGGAAGAAATAAGGCCAAGGAACTTCAAAGAGTGCAGAGTCAGAAAATAAAGTTTTTCCATAAGAAAGGAGCTCAGAAGGGTGGAGCTGCCAAGAAGACAAAGGCAGAGGTTGTCTGCTATAAGTGTGATAAGAAAAGGCATTTCACAAATGAATGTCGCTCGGGATATGGAAAGAAAGTGATCGGGAAGAAGAATATTAGATACTGCAAATGCGATCAGATTGGACATTATAAGAACCAATGCAAGAAGCTAACCAAGGATGGAAAGGGCAAAGTAGAAGTAGAATAAACATAGAACAGTACGTATATCATGATACGTCGAGGTACAATATGAGTGAATCATTGTCCTTTATTCGAGCTAGTTTTCGAATCGTGCTTTGATTCTTTTTCGAGTTTTGGGACATGTTGAGATGGAATATGTCTAGGAATATATATTGTATTTCGTAGTATTACATAACTGAGTTTGATGTTATCTTATCTTATGAATAATCTTATTTGGGATTATTCTATTCTTATTTTTGTCGATGCAAGTGAGCTCGTATCAATAAAGCTTATTGATTCCTTTTAGTATTCTTGGTGTGTTCCTTTGAGAGTTGTGAATCATATTGAGGGGATCCACAATGATTGGCTTGCTATGAGAATTCTAAGATTTCTAGTTGATGTTGCTTTTGTGAGTATTTCTTTGTTACTCTCAATCTTGAGATGCATTTGATTTGAGATGGATTAACTTATTTGATATTAAGTCCAATCCTTTGTTTTATAGGATGCTATTGTATATTTAGGTTTCCTATTTTGATTGGTTTATTATTTCTATCACTTTGGAATGTTAATGATGATTTTGAAGTTTCTAAATTCACTCTTGGGTTTCGAGATGTTGATGATATATCTTTAATTCTAGTCAAGGTGACTTTATTGAGTATTGATGAGTCCATTTGGGTTTGATATCCAACCGGGCAATCGAGTGTAGAATTAACCTTATTCCTAGCTTTTAGCCTTCGTTTATCCTTCCACGAGGACATCCACTAAGCAACGAGGTGAGTTTCTAGATTGGCTTAATTGAGTTTATCATTCTGTTTCTTTGAGTTATCCTTTTCGGATACTCAATCGGTGTTATCCTTTGTAGAGTTACTTTGTTTGAAGTAATGATTCATTGTTTGTGTGCTTCTTTTCCTTCGAGAAGAATATCTTGCTTATCTTGTGTCTTAATGATTTACGAGAGTGGCACGTCATCTTGTAGGAGTTGACGAAAACTCCATCTCCTACTATTGATTTTGTGAATCGAGTATTCTAGGAAAATCTCGATGCACTCTCTTAATGTTCTTTGGTTTGAGTTTTTGAAGCTATATATGTATGAGTTTTAAAAAGAGAAATTGGAGTTTTGAGATATTTAAAAAAAAAATCAAAGAATGTTTTGAGAATAAATTTATATGAGTAGTAATCTTTTATAGAAATAATTTGAGAGTATTGGGTTATCCATCGAGTAGTCAAGAGTTCTGGCTGATACGCCTGATCAACGTTATCGAAAGAAATCTCCTAAATGCTATGATGTGGCAATCAGACACGATGATTTGTGTTTTAAAGATTGAGATTTTGAAAATAATATTTTGAGATTAAGTATTAAATTTATTTTTGAATGGTAACTGCAACCATTGATTTTAGAGACGACTAATAGAGTGACAAGGCAGTTTTGATCGTTCGGCCAACTCTACAGCCAACAAATATATTTATTTATTAGAGACTCAATGGCAAGGCAATGCCATTTGTTTATTTTTAAATTATAAAGATGAGAATATAAATGAGATTATTTTAGCGCTGTGGTTTACTGGAAGTATATTTTTAGATTTTAGAATCAATATTATATACATTGAATGTATTAGGGATGAGTATAATAAGAGAATTTGAAGATTGTTTTAAAAACTATTTAAGTGGTTTAATAGAAGAGTAAAGAGAATTTAAATCCTTAATTTATTTTGAGGAATATTATTATGGGTTTACAAAATTCTTTGGAAATTAATTTTGAAGTAAGAGAAGAAATTTGAATTTTAACTTTGAGTTTTAAATTACTTACTAAGTAATATAGTAAAGAGTTTGAGAAATTTTCAAATGTTGAAAAATGAGATTTAAAAATTTAAAAGATGTTGAGATTTAAAATTCTAAATATCTTGGATTAAAAGATAATTCGAGCATATATCCTTGTTCTTGAGTATATTCTATCTTTGAGCTATTCTTAACGACATGCATTTTTCGCAGTTATTCGAGTTTGGTGGCCTTGTGAGAAGCCATCTTGTGATTTATCTATCTTGTCTATTGTGTTTACCCTATTGTGAGGATGTTTTTTCCATATATTTATGCGGAAAATATTATTATGATCTTCTTTATTGCTTAGAGTTCGGGTTTAAGTGAGTTTGATCCCTACTCTATTCGTAGTGCTTTGTGAAATCAATCATTTTTGATTGATTAATTGTTGAGCATCTTATTGAGTTTTCATCAAAGACGGGATATCTTCGAAATTCTTTCAAATTACTTGGAAAATTCGATGGTTTGCTAATCACTATATTAGCATTTGATGAGGCATTGGATGAACCAAGTGAATTTTTCCTTGTTTCTCTCTACCATTTTATGTTGAAAGTATGAATGATTTGAGTTTCGAGCTTGTCTTTTATCCTTTGTCGATTGAATTTTTGTGTTGTTTACGGCTCTTTTGCTAGAAAATTGCAGGGACGTGATCTTTGTAAGGGGGGAATCTATAACAACCCTGGTGTAAATTCACTAATTAATTAAATTTAATTAGGAATGATTAATTTTAATTTACGATTTGTGAAATTTAATTGAGTATTTAAAACATATTTTAAGAATATTAGGTTGGATCTATTTAAGGAATAATTTTTATTTCTTAAATAAAGAATTTCAATTTAAATTGGCATATTATTAAATCAATTATATAAAATTTGGTAATTAGAGTAAAATGTTAATATTGTGATTTGTTGTTTAAATTGAAAAATTATAATTGTAAATTTAGTTATGAAACTAAACCTATTTTTGTAAATAATTGATTTGTTTATCTTGATAAATCCTACGGTAACTTTTGAAATGATGTAAATTTAGTCAAGTGTTAGTATTGGGGTTTCTTATTAAAAATAATGAGAATTATTTTATTTCAGAAGTTATATTTAAAATTTTATACTATCTTAGTATAATTATAAATGAGAGTATTAAACTGTTTAATTTGATCTTTTTAAATTTGAGAAAATAACTTGTGATTTTGTAAAATAATGATTAGTATAAATTAATGGAATAAGAAGGAAATAGCAACACTTTGACTTAGGATCCATGCTTGAGCCCATTTAGCCTATTTAAGAGTAGTATTACTTCTTCTTTGTTTTATCTTTACGTTCATAATGTAGGATCTAGATTAACCCTACTGGGGGGGGGGGGTGAATAGAGTTATAGCAAATTTTCTCGAATTAAACACAAAAAACAAATTGCAGAAAAGTAAATATGCTGAACAGTAAATCACACACAAAATTTACCCAGCTTCGGCAACCCCTGCCTACTGCTGCATTCCCAGATTTCTATTAGAATTAAACAGTCTCCCGCTTACAAACACTCTAACAGACTCGCAACCCCTGCTACCGCCTATATAGTTTTGCAAACTCGCAAACCCTGCTCACTGAACTAATCCTAACTAGACAATCTGAAACAACCTAAATCCTAGGTGGTGATTTACCAATATTTGATTCAAAAGATACAACCTTAAAAGAGAATTTAAATTTAAAACAAACTTAAAAACAATTTTAAAACTAAAACCCTAATTGAAATAAACTAAAGCCCTTTTTATTAAAAACAAGGCCGGCCCAATTCTTTTCTTCTGCCCGTTCCTTTTTCTTCTTGCTATTGTAAAATGGAGGCCTTGCTTTCTTTGCGCTCTGAAATTAGGGCTTGAGTTTTTCGATCCAAATTAGGGCTTTTCTGAAGCACGCCTATGTTGATTGATTCTCTGGTTTGCGTGTTGCTCTTGCTCGATCGAGAGTGTTGCTCGCTGCTTCTCTGATGATCGGCTGCTTGCCTCGAGATTGCGAATCAACATTGGTACGTTGTTCGTTCCTTTTGCTTTTCAGGATTTAATTGCTTGAATTATCAATTGTTCTTTTTTTTTCGCACTGCCTATGATGATTTTGGGTGAATATTTATATGGATTCCGAGACCCTTGAATTGTTCGTATCAATTCGACACTTTCCTAATTCTTGCTTTCCTAATATCATTTCGACTTGATGCACACGGCTTTGATTTTGAAGCGTTCGATTTACCTTGAATGATACGGAAAAAATTTCCTCTTTTGATTTTTGACTTTTTCAAAGATACGGAGATACATACTTGATTTTATTTTACGATATTAATTAGTTGGTCTGCATTTTTAATCTTCTGTTATCTTTGACTTCACTGTGAATTATGGCTCTGGCCATCTTTATTTCAGTGCTTGTCTTGATTTTATTTGAACTTTGGTGAATTGGTTAATGTCTCTGTACATTTGTTGCTTCCCTGACCTGTGCAATTCATTCAAGTGTATTCATCCCTGTAGTATAACTTGATACTTGAATGTGTTCGCCTGTTGCACTCGATCATATTGACTTCAGTTGTATTTGCTTTGAGATGCTTACAAGCTTGGTCTATACTCTGTTGCATTTTACTCTGTTGTTGTTGTCCGGTCTGCTTAATGATACTGCATGATCGATTTGTTACTGTTCGAGTTCATTGTTCAGTTGTTTCACTGATGCATTGCCTTTGTGGTCTTCACTTTTGTATAGTCTGCACATGTTACTTGTATCACTGGTCCATGTATCACTTTGGTATTGTTGCATTATAGTTGCATCACTGTATGTAGCTCATTAAAGTGTTGCATTGTTGATGCTCTTTGAGTTGCAGTGTTTCATTTCTGGTTGGTCTGACTTGAACTGATCGTTGAAGTATGTATGTCTGACCATGTTGTAGATGTTGATGTTGTACAATGTTCGATCTGTCAATATTTTTCTTCATGTGTTTGATTTGCTACCGAGTTCATTTGCATTCTTGGTTGAAACTCGGCTTGCTTTTGTTCATTCCACTGTAGTTGTATATTTGGGCTTCACTGAGTTTGTTGTTGAATTCATGTCTGCTGTCATTACTATATTGAGATTCTGTTTCACTAGTATTAGTGATGTTGCACCTGGTTTGGGCCTGATTTTTTCTTAGCATACTTGGTGGTCATTTTGTACTTCTGGTCTTTGTTTGGTTCTTGATCATTTCATGTTGATTTTTGAAATTTCACTTGAGTTGAATCCAGTTTCAAAACTCGGGTTTGACCTTGTGCTCACCTGTCCCTGTAGCATTATCAAGTGTATATCGGTGTGCACGACCTTGTGGCATGTACAGTGATACACTATGCATGTCACATTGTTCGTGTATGATGAATTAAATGCAAATGATGACGAACAACCCAAATAACCGAGGCAAATAATATTTTCAAAAATCCATATTTTATTTTATTTTGCAAAAATATTTCTTTTTCAATTTTACTGTGTTAGTGAACATTTTTGCAGATTGCTTAGATGCTGGATTCTAACTGGAATGAAGTTGAAGATAAACTACGAGTGTGAGTGATATGTAGTGAGGAATTTATGTAGATTGAATTGTGATGTAATTAGAATCAAAATTGTATATGTATAGTGAGAGCTTGAACTTGTACTATTCAAAATTGTAATAAATATTTGTTTGAATAAAATTTCTGTTTGAATTCAAATTCTGTGTAATTTATTTTATTCAACAAATATTTATTTAATCTATGAAAATAAAATAGTACATTAACAAATACATTTAAATGAATATATGTATATATATATGTTTATTATCATCAAACAAAAATCATATGTGCATATTCAACAATCTCCCCCTTTTGATGATAACAAACATATATTTAAGATTTTGACTGTGTTAAATGTATTTGATCAATGATGTACTCTAATTGCTCCCCCTATTTAAATGCTTCCTCTCTACAAGATGCTCCCCCTACATATATGCATACAAATAGAAATATACAAATGAGCCTAGATGCAAATGGAAAATTATTTAACCTTTGCTTGATTTTATTTGACAAAATCTTAACTTTTCTCTCCCCCTTTTGTTATCAGCAAAAGAATAACAGTGTTAGAGAAAATAGAGATAAAGTGATCGATATTAATCCAACATTAAAACTCAATTTGAATATAAATATTAAACTTCAATAAAAATCAAACAAAAATCATAACTACCCTTGTTAGATGCATATTCCACTTTTAGAATGATGGGAAGTATTTCATCAAATAAAACCATATAGTTTTGTCTAATTGTAGTATATTTATTTCAGGAAATTTGAATATCTGCTAACCATGCATAACCTTTAGGACTTTTAAATGAGATTAGTAGTATTCTATAATTTTTTTTATTTCAAGAAATCAAGTATCATCTAACCACGCATAACCGTGAGGACTTTTAAATGGGATTAGAATCAACTTGTCTATTTAATCAATCAATTTTGATATGTCTTCCATACATGCAGAACCGTGAGGACTTTTAAATGAGCATGGAAGCACATAATCAAAAATCCAAGTAATTCACCCATGCATAACCGTGAGGACTTCTAAATGAGAGTGAATATTTAGGATATTTATATTTTATTTCTAAAAATATAATAAATTGAAGCACAAATGATTTCCCGTTTACAATACCATATATTGACCTACTATATTGGATTTTGATGAATGATGGTCGATAGAAAAATGATAGAAATAGAAATGATCATGGAATCTTTACCCAACAAAAAGTTTTTATAACTCTTGTTTGAATTCCTAAAGAAATTTTCCAAATATACTGTCTTGAGTAATGCATTATAAATACCAACACTTATCACCTTTTCAATCACTATTTATCTTTTTGATAATTAGTAGGGAGTGGGATTAGTCAAAATTTGTCATTTAAAATCAAATAATTTTTTCAACATGACTAATATGAAAATATGGTCTGTAACGACCCAGAATTTTAATTTATTAAAATTTGAATATTTAATTAATTTTAAATATTAAGAAGTGAATTTATAAGTCAAATAAAATTAAATTTGAAAAATTGGATTTAATTGAATAATTAAATCGATAATTTAATATGTTAAATTATGGAAATAATTGAAATTTGGGTTAAATATGATTGAAAATGATTTGTAAAATTTTATTTTATCATATTGAAGTTAGAATGATATTTTAGAACTTTTAAAATTGAATTAAAAGTTAATTTGTAAAAATTGAATATTTTAATATTAAAATCGACTAGTGAAAATAGTCAATTTTTGAACAGTCTCAGAATTGGACGAGACCAGTTCCATTGGATCCGTAATAGTTAGTTATTATCGGATTTCGATTTTCGTGTCAAACGGAGTTATCGTTTGATCGTGGCAGCTCGAAACGCATCGAATTATTTTTAATATTAATTTGGCGAGTTAAAATAGCCATTTTTCAAAAAGTCTCGGATTTCGACGAAACCAATTTCATCGGATCCGAAATGTGATATTATTATAAGGTTTCAAATTTCGTGTCAATTGGATTTACCGTTTGTCCGGTACAAATTAAAACGCCTAGAAAATCGTTTAAATCGGTTTAATTTAAATTGAGCGTTTATAGCCATAACTCGCACAGATGTCCGAATTAGCTTTCGAAACCTGTTCCATTGTGTCCGAAACGCGGGATAAACCTTAGGAACGTCAGTTTCGGCGCGTAAATCGGAGTTCGGAATTTTCGGATGAATAGTGTTCGTTCAAATTCCTATAAATAGACCAACACCCCTCTCTCTCTAAATTAAAACAAAATAAAACAAACCCTAAACCTAAACTACAGCCGCCACCTACTTCCACCAACGGCCGAAAACCATTCCCTTTCTCCTCCTAATCTCTCAAAATCCGGCAACGTTCATCGAAAATTACCAACCACAAAGTTGAAGAGTATTGTGAGGGCTTTAATTCTATACGGCTATGATCGAATATGGCGCAGCGTGGAGGGGAGGCAAGGCCGCGTATGGCTTCAGTTTGGCACGCAATTCAAGGCACCTGGTGAGACCGAGCTTCGTGCTCTTCTTGGTGGTGGTAGCTTGCGTGTGGGGCTTTGAAGTGGAGGTCTTTGATCGAGATATAGGTTGGTGTGGAGGTTGCTAAATTTAACCCTAAGTGTAATGTAATGGGTTTCGGCTTCCTGTAGGAGTTTATGCGTGAAAGATGAAGAAGGAAGGGAGAAGGGGCGTTCGGCCCTGATGAGGAGAAAGCAGATCCAACGGTCCAAATAGAATAGGTTTATAATATAAAATTTATGTTGAAATTATTATATAAAAAATTTGTGTAAAGTTCAAATATTCATAACTTTTTCATACGAGGTCGAAAACGTGCGAAACCAGTTGCGTTGGAATCGTATGGACGAGCACTACGCGATGAAATTGGATTGGAGTCGTTTGGAGTTAGTGAAAATTTCGGGTAAAATTAAACGTCCGTTTAATTTTATTCGAAATAAATCGCTAAAACGAACTTGAAATCAAGGTGAGAACTTCTCACTCAATCCAATCAGCTTCGATTTTATTTTAAATAGTTAGATTTAAAATATTTGAATGCATGTTTGAATGATGATTGTTATCTATTGATTGTTAAAATAGACATTATGCGCCGTTAGTAAGCGGATGTTATTTATTAAAAACATATACAACGAATATTTCATAAACAGTGAAATTGGTATTATATATAATATCAATATATATATATTGGCATATGTATATATTGCAGTTGTTGATTCCCCGCATTTATTTAGCGGATGAGACCCTATTACGCCGTCTATTAAGCGGATAATATTTAAATCCCATATACCGCGATAATTCTGTACTGGAGCGGAATTGGTATTGTGCTAATGTTTGTGGATGCAGGAAACAGGTTGGGGGGATCCAACTGGATTCCTCAACAGTTTTTATTTGATTTCAGATATTTTGATATTTGATGGATTATCATATCGATATATGATATCGTTGTTGTCGTGATTGACTATTTGGTATGTAGCATCATTGGACCAAATTTGGAATTTTAAAATGATTTTTAAAGTGATTTTTGAAAGAAAACGTTTATAAAATATTTTTGGAATTGATCCATTTTAAATAAATAAACGTATAATTTTAATGTTATATAAAAATTATGATTTTTGAGAAATATAGTTAAAAACCGATTTTTGAGAATATGATGCTAATGATTTTATAAAATAGTTAAATCGGAATTTTAGAATTTATTGTAAAATGTTTTAAAATAGGATTTATAAAATTGATTATTTTATAAATCAAAGAGAATGATGAAATTATAAAGGAGATTAAAGATGTTTTAAAATAATAGTATAAATTGATTTTATAAAGGATTTATAAGTTGATAATTTATAAATGAAAATATTAGAATTATAAAACGAGTTTTTATAAGTGTTAGAATGAATTGTGAATGAATTTCATAAGTGAATGAAATTTATAGAATTATAAACGGTGAAGTTATAAATGGAATTTTATAAGCAGTAGGTTTATAAAATTTGTAAAGTTATTAAAATAATAGATTTGGATAAATAATTGAATCTTATAAGTTATAAGATTTATAATTATGAAGTTCAAAAGAACGATTTTATAAATAATCGTTTTATAAGTATTTAACTTATAATATGAACTTTTAGTTTATAATTGAGTTATAAACTGGAATAGGTTAATAAAGGAATTTATAAAAAGAAGTTTTATAAGATAAATAGAAAAGGAATTTATAAACGTTGTTTTATAAATTCGTAACGACTTATTTTGATAAGTAAATTGTTGAAACCTATTAATGGAGTTATATTCACATTAAATTGTTAACGTAGTATATTCATGTTTTTGAATAGTGAATAATATGTTAAAGAATTTGTTTTGAATGTGATGTTCTAAATAGAATTAAAACGATCTAACGATGTTTTAAACTATGTTGACATTCGAAACCATAGATTTCAACATTTATTGTTGAAATAGATGTTTTCGAGAAATAGAAGGAAATGGTGGACTATAACACTGTTGTTATAGTAAATGATTTCCGAAAGGAAATGTTTGTATAGTATTGGGATTTATATATCTATTTTAATTTCGAATCCCTATACTAGTGATTTTGGGTTGTCGTAACGATGTTTTACGTAACATTCGTTTTGGCCCAAATAAATATGTTTAAGAGAATGATTTCCTTAAAGAATGAAATATATACTTAATTTCGACTTAAGTATATTGAATATTTTCCAAGTGTTGAAAATAAATAAAAATTGTGAATTACTTATGAATAAATAAGTATGGAAATGTTTTCCAATATAGAGTGAATGTTTTGAGAATTTATCTTTTTGAAGATAAATTGAAATGAATAATTGAAATCAAATATTCATAGATATTTTGGATTATAAATTCACTAAGGAATTTGTAAAAGAAAGTGGGATTTGTTTAAAAATAAATATTGATTTATTTTTGAAGTATTGAAAATAATATATCTTGTAAAGATATTTTGGAAAATAAATAATTTGGAGAATTATTTGGAATCTGGTGATGTGTGCATATCCATTGATAGTTCAATAACCGACTATCAATATTTCCCTTTGAATGGGTATTTGATGTGATTTGTTTGAATTTGAATGCCACACTTATTTTTGAATAAGCGCTCACTATTCGGGTTAACCGGGAAAGGACCATGGGGTCGTATAACCCATTCCGAATATGTGATACGTCGTTATGAATTGCATTTGATGACCGGTGTTGAAGACCGGATCTTTTTGAAAGCGAAATGACAACTCGTCGATTGTCTTTGCACCGAGTAGCTACGGTATAGAGACTCCCTATGTGATGGGAAGTCCGGACGTGATTAGAGATTATCCGGATTGCAAGGACTTCTTTGTAAGTGCCTTCGGTTTTGTTCGATCCCGGAACAGACTTATATGGATTGTATGTCTGACATTACAAATTGAGATATTAAGCAGATTTCTTTCAAATATATTTCTGTTGGTGGCGAAGAATTTATTCTTTTAGCTCAACACCCTTCTCTGAGACGTACGAGCTCAGAGGTTATGTAGTTGAAGGTTATCAGCGATATATTCCCAATTTGGTAATATGACATACTTAGTGTTGCTGTGAAATGATCATTGTGTTGATTATTTGTGATAGGATCGTTTATTTGATTTTCTATCCCGGTGATCATTTCTATGATCATTTGTTGACCCAAAGCATGGCTTTTGTATAAAGTATGTTTTTGTGGACGCGACTTCGTCGAGCCTCACACCCCGTGAATGGTCAAAACAGGAAAGATGCAGCAAGGTTATGAGGGGTAGCGCCCTTTAGGATGTGTGCATTTCCTTCTGGAAAAGGGTGGTATCATGGTATGGAGCCCAGATACTTACTCATGTTGAAAACACTTTATGATTGTGTGAATTGATTTCGAGCGCTCGGTGAAAGGTCCCAAAGGACCGAGGGATGGCATATTCGGTCAGTTGTTACTCAGTTAGGGGTAACCCGGCCTTGTGTTGGTAGAGATCCGGTTTGGTTCTCGGGGATGTCCATCCAGAGGCATTCTCATGTGGCAATGGGAAGTTCCTTGGCCTGATCATTCGTTGGAAATCCAAAGAAACAATACGAGACTTGTACGGTTTTAGTTGTAGAACCTGCCATCTAATATGGTAGCTATAGTAAGCATACTATAATGGTACCTATGCTGGCTAAGATTTATATTCTACTTTCGAAATGATTTTCTCTACACTATGCACTAGTAATAATATCAAATGTTCTTTTTTTAATGCGTATCAAGCATCTTTGACTATCATAAGGAGAAATCTCCTCCAAGTCTGCGTTTGCATTGTGTGTGTGGCGGGAGGTCTTATGGTAGTCTCATTTTTAAAAGCATTGCGAATTGACTTTAAAAATATTCCTCTATTTTGATTTTAAAGATAAATAAACTGTTTTGAGTTCTCACACCAGTCACATGACTGACTCGGAGTTTATTGTTTTCCTTCCTAAACTCTGGGTGCCCACCAATTTCTACACGGGCAGTTAAGAGTTAAGGTTTATCTGGATATTCTGGAGTTGCTGGAGGCAAGCTGGATGACATGGCGTATTACTAGTTATATAGTATTTCTTTTTCCGCTGCACTGTTTGATGTTGTATGATGTTGTACACTCTGATGATATGATGTAATGTAATGTAATAACTGATATAGTTCTTTGTTTAAATATTATTCATTTATCTATTATATGTTGTTCCGCTGCGAATTGTGAGATTCTGTTATTGTTCTGTTGTTTTCTTTCCGTTCTTTCTATTCTCTTTTCTCTCTATTTTCTATCTTTTCTACTATCTTTTCCCTCTATCTTTTCCTCTCTCCTTCTCTCTCTTTCTTTTTCTTAAACATTGATAATTCGTATTTCTGTTCATCTTGAGTTAATCTATGGAGATTAGTGTATATTCAAGGAGTACGGATTTGCGGGTCTTCACAGGTGTTATCAGAGCATATGGTTAAGCGACAACCATGGTTCTGTTGGGTATTACTCATTAGAGATAGAGCCAGTAGTGCTCTAGAATGAGTTTGAGTGTAATAATAGCTATGAGAGCGTATTTGTTAGTGTATATAAAATTGTTTTATATTGTGATGGTTGGTTTATTGAGTGGCATATGAACTTTCGTCAGCGCGGTCTGCAAAACTATGCCGAAGGGGTTTCTAAACACTTGAATAGAACAATTCAACACGATATTGTTTTAAATTGGGTAAATGAAATAATTTTACCTTGATTATATTCTATATATAAAGAAATAATTTTTCAGAATTATTAAAGTGTATATAAGTTGATTGTTTAGTTGTTTAAAATAATCTAAATAAAAGAATAATTGTATAAGCAAAAGAATTATAAGGAAATGAATTATAATTAAAGTGATTTACAATTGTGAAATAAACTTATATATATAAGAAGTGAAACTATATGAATATATTTGTGAATATGAGTTGTAAGTAAAAATGAATTTAAAGTTAAATGGAAATTTACTTTAGAATTTAGAATCTGAATTGATTTATAAGTTGGAATTTAAGTTATGTAAAAACCAAGTGACGTTTATAAAATGAAATATAACTTAAGAAATGTTGAATGAAGTTGATATTGGTATCAAAGTAAATTAATAAAGTTAAGTGATAAATGTGAACTTAAGTTATGTAAATAAAATTCAACTTTAGAAATTGAATTGAATTGAATTAATGGATTAAATGTTAATCAATTAAATGTGAATAATTGATATGAAATAATGAATGTAAGTGTTAATTCATTAAAATCTAATGTTAAAGGAAGTTGAAAGATTGAATGCAAGATCAATTTAATTAAACCAGTTGAAAGTAATGGTGTTAAACCAAATTAAATGAATATAAGCAAAGGAATTTGGTTGTAATTGATATACATTGATTGTTATATGATTGTTAGTTGATTGTATATAATTCATTAGGTATTAATGAAATTGAAAGCTAAAGTAATAGAAATTCAATTGAAAGTTAAGTGAATCTTAAATAAAATTGAATTTGAATTGGAAGTGAACCAACTTGAATATGGATTAGTGAATATAAACTAATTGAAAATGAATGTTAGTAAAAACATCCACTGTTAATGGATCAAATGTGATTTAAATTGAAAACCATTTCATTGAATATTAATGAGAATATGAATGAATATTTATTGGTTATGAATGCTAGTTGGTTGATGGTTGAATATATTGCTTTTGCTGCATTTGCTATGTTGACATATATAGTTATTATGTTGCTATATGTTGTATACCGATACTATTGTCTATATGCATGATTCTCATATTGTTTGTTGAGTGTTTAGTAGGTGCGGATTGCGTTTGCTTCGCATTTGGAGCTCGCTTTCGCGCTATATTAGCCGTATATGCTTGCTAATAAAATATAAGGTACATATCTCGGATTAAATACCGTACTTTTATACTTTTTTCCCTTCGGGATGCCTCATTACTTGATGAGATGTATATTTGTGATATATATACTGTCATTTTTTTTTCGGATCGAGCCGCGCAAAGGAGACTATGGCGAATTTTTCCGAAAATTTAAGGCGTTAGAAAAAATTTGAGAAAATTGGAAAATTTTGGAAACTTTAATTTTGATTTGAATTGAAAGTTAAACAATAGTAGTTGTTTTTAAAAAGATAACTAAGTATGATTTGGAAAACTTAGTAAGTTATTGTAAGAAGTTTGGCTATGAATTATGGAAAATTAATGGATTCTGTAACCTTTCTTACTTAATAATTTTGAGGACGAAATTCTTTTAAGGGGGGAAGATTGTAACGACCCAGAATTTTAATTGATTAAAATTTGAATATTTAATTAATTTTAAATATTAAGAAGTGAATTTATAAGTCAAATAAAATTTAATTTGAAAAATTGGATTTAATTGAATAATTAAATCGATAATTTAATATGTTAAATTATGGAAATAATTGAAATTTGGGTTAAATATGATTGAAAATGATTTGTAAAATTTTATTTTATCATATTGAAGTTAGAATGATATTTTAGAACTTTTAAAATTGAATTAAAAGTTAATTTGTGAAAATTGAATATTTTAATATTAAAATCGACTAGTGAAAATAGTCAATTTTTGAACAGTCTCAGAATTGGACGAGACCAGTTCCATTGGATCCGTAATAGTTAGTTATTACCGGATTTCAATTTTCGTGTCAATCGGAGTTATCGTTTGATCGTGGCAGCTCGAAACGCATCGAATTATTTTTAATATTAATTTGGCGAGTTAAAATAGCCATTTTTCAAAAAGTCTCGGATTTCGACGAAACCAGTTTCATCGGATCCGTAATGTGATATTATTGTAAGGTTTCAAATTTCGTGTCAATTGGATTTACCGTTTGTCCGGTACAAATTAAAACGCCTAGAAAATCGTTTAAATCGGTTTAATTTAAATTGAGCGTTTATAGCCATAACTCGCACAGATGTCCGAATTAGCTTTCGAAACCTGTTCCATTGTGTCCGGAACGCGGGATAAACTTTAGGAACGTCAGTTTCGGCGCGTAAATCGGAGTTCGGAATTTCCGGATGAATAGTGTTCGTTCAAATTCCTATAAATAGACCAACACCCCTCTCTCTCTCAATTAAAAAAATAAATAAAACGAACCCTAAACCTAAACTACAGCCGCCATCTGCTTCCACCAACGGCCGAAAACCATTCCCTTTCTCCTCCTAATCTCTCAAAATCCGGCAACATTCATCGAAAATTACCAACTACAAAGTTGAAGAGTATTGTGAGGGCTTTAATTCTATACGGCTATGATCGAATATGGCGCAGCGTGGAGGGAGAGGCAAGGCCGCGTATGGCTTCAGTTTGGCACGCAATTCAAGGCACCTGGTGAGACCGAGCTTCGTGCTCTTCTTGGTGGTGGTAGCTTACGTGTGGGGCTTTGAAGTGGAGGTCTTTGATCGAGATATAGGTTGGTGTGGAGGTTGCTAAATTTAACCCTAAGTGTAATGTAATGGGTTTCGGCTTCCTGTAGGAGTTTATGCGTGAAAGATGAAGAAGGAAGGGAGAAGGGGCGTTCGGCCCTGATGAGGAGAAAGCAGATCCAACGGTCCAAATAGAATAGGTTTATAATATAAAATTTATGTTGAAATTATTATATAAAAAATTTGTGTAATGTTCAAATATTCATAACTTTTTCATACGAGGTCGAAAACGCGCGAAACCAGTTGCGTTGGAATCGTATGGACGAGCACTACGCGATGAAATTCGATTAGACTCGTTTCGAGTTAGTGAAAATTTCGGGTAAAATTAAACGTCCGTTTAATTTTATTCAAAATAAATCGCTAAAACGAACTTGAAATAAAGGTGAGAACTTCTCACTCAATCGAATCGGCTTCGATTTTATTTTAAATAGTTAGATTTAAAATATTTGAATGCATGTTTGAATGATGATTGTTATCTATTGATTGTTAAAATAGACATTATGCGCCGTTAGTAAGCGGATGTTATTTATTAAAAACATATACAGCGAATATTTCATAAACAGTGAAATTGGTATTATATATAATATCAATATATATATATTGGCATATGTATATATTGCAGTTGTTGATTCCCCGCATTTATTTAGCGGATGAGACCCTATTACGCCGTCTATTAAGCGGATAATATTTAAATCCCATATACCGCGATAATTCCGTATTGGAGCGGAATTGGTATTGTGCTAATGTTTGTGGATGCAGGAAACAGGTTAGGGGGATCCAACTGGATTCCTCAACAGTTTTTATTTGATTTCAGATATTTTGATATTTGATGGATTATCATATCGATATATGATATCGTTGTTGTCGTGATTGACTATTTGGTATGTAGCATCATTGGACCAAATTTGGAATTTTAAAATGATTTTTAAAGTGATTTTTGAAAGAAAACGTTTATAAAATATTTTTGGAATTGATCCATTTTAAATAAATAAACGTATAATTTTAATGTTATATAAAAATTATGATTTTTGAGAAATATAGTTAAAAACCGATTTTTGAGAATATGATGCTAATGATTTTATAAAATAGTTAAATCGGAATTTTAGAATTTATTGTAAAAAGTTTTAAAATAGGATTTATAAAATTGATTATTTTATAAATCAAAGAATGATGAAATTATAAAGGAGAATAAAGATGTTTTAAAATAATAGTATAAATTGATTTTATAAAGGATTTATAAATTGATAATTTATAAATGAAAATATTAGAATTATAAAACGAGTTTTTATAAGTGTTAGAATGAATTGTGAATGAATTTCATAAGTGAATGAAATTTATAGAATTATAAACGGTGAAGTTATAAATGGAATTTTATAAGCAGTAGGTTTATAAAATTTGTAAAGTTATTAAAATAATAGATTTGGATAAATAATTGAATCTTATAAGTTATAAGATTTATAATTATGAAGTTCAAAAGAACGATTTTGTAAATAATCGTTTTATAAGTATTTAACTTATAATATGAACTTTTAGTTTATAATTGAGTTATAAACTGGAATAGGTTAATAAAGGAATTTATAAAAAGAAGTTTTATAAGATAAATAGAAAAGGAATTTATAAACGTTGTTTTATAAATTCGTAACGACTTATTTTGATAAGTAAATTGTTGAAACCTATTAATGGAGTTATATTCACATTAAATTGTTAACGTAGTATATTCACGTTTTTGAATAGTGAATAATATGTTAAAGAATTTGTTTTGAATGTGATGTTCTAAATAGAATTAAAACGATCTAACGATGTTTTAAACTATGTTGACATTCGAAACCATAGATTTCAACATTTATTGTTGAAATAGATGTTTTCGAGAAATAGAAGGAAATGGTGGACTATAACACTGTTGTTATAGTAAATGATTTCCGAAAGGAAATGTTTGTATAGTATTGGGATTTATATATCTATTTTAATTTCGAATCCCTATACTAGTGATTTTGGGTTGTCGTAACGATGTTTTACGTAACATTCGTTTTGGCCCAAATAAATATGTTTAAGAGAATGATTTCCTTAAAGAATGAAATATATACTTAATTTCGACTTAAGTATATTGAATATTTTCCAAGTGTTGAAAATAAATAAAAATTGTGAATTACTTATGAATAAATAAGTATGGAAATGTTTTCCAATATAGAGTGAATGTTTTGAGAATTTATCTTTTTGAAGATAAATTGAAATGAATAATTGAAATCAAATATTCATAGATATTTTGGATTATAAATTCACTAAGGAATTTGTAAAAGAAAGTGGGATTTGTTTAAAAATAAATATTGATTTATTTTTGAAGTATTGAAAATAATATATCTTGTAAAGATATTTTGGAAAATAAATAATTTGGAGAATTATTTGGAATCTGGTGATGTGTGCATATCCAATTATAGTTCAATAACCGACTATCAATATTTCCCTTTGAATGGGTATTTGATGTGATTTGTTTGAATTTGAATGCCACACTTATTTTTGAATAAGCGCTCACTATTCGGGTTAACCGGGAAAGGACCATGGGGTCGTATAACCCATTCCGAATATGTGATACGTCGTTATGAATTGCATTTAATGACCGGTGTTGAAGACCGGATCTTTTTGAAAGCGAAAGGACAACTCGTCGATTGTCTTTGCACCGAGTAGCTACGGTATAGAGACTCCCTATGTGATGGGAAGTCCGGACGTGATTAGAGATTATCCGGATTGCAAGGACTTCTTTGTAAGTGCCTTCGGTTTTGTTCTATCCCGGAACAGACTTGTATGGATTGTATGTCTGACATTACAAATTGAGATATTAAGCAGATTTCTTTCAAATATGTTTCTGTTGGTGGCGAAGAATTTATTCTTTTAGCTTAACACCCTTCTCTGAGACGTACGAGCTCAGAGGTTATGTAGTTGAAGGTTATCAGCGATATATTCCCAATTTGGTAATGTGACATACTGAGTGTTGCTGTGAAATGATCATTGTGTTGATTATTTGTGATAGGATCGTTTATTTGATCGTCTATCCTGGTGATCATTTCTATGATCATTTGTTGACCCAAAGCATGGCTTTTGTATAAAGTATGTTTTTGTGGACGTGACTTCGTCGAGCCTCACACCCCGTGAATGGTCAAAACAGGAAAGATGCAGCAAGGTTATGAGGGGTAGCGCCCTTTAGGATGTGTGCATTTCCTTCTGGAAAAGGGTGGTATCATGGTATGGAGCCCAGATACTTACTCATGTTGAAAACACTTTATGATTGTGTGAATTGATTTCGAGCGCTCGGTGAAAGGTCCCAAAGGACCGGGGGATGGCATATTCGGTCAGTTGTTACTCAGTTAGGGGTAACCCGGCCTTGTGTTGGTAGAGATCCGGTTTGGTTCTCGGGGATGTCCATCCAGAGGCATTCTCATGTGGCAATGGGAAGTTCCTTGGCCTGATCATTCGTTGGAAATCCAAAGAAACAATACGAGACTTGTACGGTTTTAGTTGTAGAACCTGCCATCTAATATGGTAGCTATAGTAAGCATAGTATAATGGTACCTATGCTGGCTAAGATTTATATTCTACTTTCGAAATGATTTTCTCTACACTATGCACTAGTAATAATATCAAATGTTCTTTTTTTAATGCGTATCAAGCATCTTTGACTATCATAAGGAGAAATCTCCTCCAAGTCTGCGTTTGCGTTGTGTGTGTGGCGGGAGGTCTTATGGTACTCATTTTTAAAAGCATTGCGAATTGACTTTAAAAATATTCCTCTATTTTGATTTTAAAGATAAATAAACTGTTTTGAGTTCTCACACCAGTCACATGACTGACTCGGAGTTTATTGTTTTCCTTCCTAAACTCTGGGTGCCCACCAATTTCTACACGGGCAGTTAAGAGTTAAGGTTTATCTGGATATTCTGGAGTTGCTGGAGGCAAGCTGGATGACATGGCATATTACTAGTTATATAGTATTTCTTTTTCCGCTGCACTGTTTGATGTTGTATGATGTTGTACACTCTGATGATATGATGTAATGTAATGTAATAACTGATATAGTTCTTTGTTTAAAGATTATTCATTTATCTATTATATGTTTTTCCGCTGCGAATTGTGAGATTCTGTTATTGTTCTGTTGTTTTCTTTCCGTTCTTTCTATTCTCTTTTCTCTCTATTTTCTATCTTTTCTACTATCTTTTCCCTCTATCTTTTCCTCTCTCCTTCTCTCTCTTTCTTTTTCTTAAACATTGATAATTCGTATTTCTGTTCATCTTGAGTTAATCTATGGAGATTAGTGTATATTCAAGGTGTACGGATTTGCGGGTCTTCACAGGTGGTATCAGAGCATATGGTTAAGCGACAACCATGGTTCTGTTGGGTATTACTCATTAGAGATAGAGTCAGTAGTGCTCTAGAATGAGTTTGAGTGTAATAATAGCTATGAGAGCGTATTTGTTAGTGTATATAAAATTGTTTTATATTGTGATGGTTGGTTTATTGAGTGGCATATGAACTTTCGTCAGCGCGGTCTGCAAAACTATGCCGAAGGGGTTTCTAAACACTTGAATAGAACAATTCAACATGATATTCTTTTAAATTGGGTAAATGAAATAATTTTACCTTGATTATATTTTATATATAAAAGAATAATTTTTCAGAATTATTCTTTGTGTATATAAGTTGATTGTTTAGTTGTTTAAAATAATCTAAATAAAAGAATAATTGTATAAGCAAAAGAATTATAAGCAAATGAATTATAATTAAAGTGATTTACAATTGTGAAATAAACTTATATATATAAGTTGAAACTATATGAATATATTTGTGAATATGAGTTGTAAATAAAAATGAATTTAAAGTTAAATGGAAATTTACTTTAGAATTTAGAATCTGAATTGATTTATAAGTTGGAATTTAAGTTATGTAAAAACCAAGTGACGTTTATAAAATGAAATATAACTTAAGAAATGTTGAATGAAGTTGATATTGGTATCAAAGTAAATTAATAAAGTTAAGTGATAAATGTGAACTTAAGTTATGTAAATAAAATTCAACTTTAGAAATTGAATTGAATTGAATTAATGGATTAAATGTTAATCAATTAAATGTGAATAATTGATATGAAATTATGAATGTAAGTGTTAATTCATTAAAATCTAATGTTAAAGGAAGTTGAAAGATTGAATGCAAGATCAATTTAATTAAACCAGTTGAAAGTAATGGTGTTAAACCAAATTAAATGAATATAAGCAAAGGAATTTGGTTGTAATTGATATACATTGATTGTTATATGATTGTTAATTGATTGTATATAATTCATTAAGTATTAATGAAATTGAAAGCTAAAGTAATAGAAATTCAATTGAAAGTTAAGTGAATCTTAAATAAAATTGAATTTGAATTGGAAGTGAACCAACTTGAATATGGATTAGTGAATATAAACTAATTGAAAATGAATGTTGGTAAAAACATCCACTGTTAATGAATCAAATGTGATTTAAATTGAAAACCATTTCATTGAATATTAATGAGAATATGAATGAATATTTATTGGTTATGAATGCTAGTTGGTTGATGGTTGAATATATTGCTTTTGCTGCATTTGCTATGTTGACATATATAGTTATTATGTTGCTATATGTTGTATATCGATACTATTGTCTATATGCATGATTCTCATATTGTTTGTTGAGTGTTTAGTAGGTGCGGATTGCGTTTGCTTCGCATTTGGAGCTCGCTTTCGCGCTATATTAGCCGTATATGCTTGCTAATAAAATATAAGGTACATATCTCGGATTAAATACCGTACTTTTATACTTTTTTCCCTTCGGGATGCCTCATTAGTTGATGAGATGTATATTTGTGATATATATACTGTCATTTTTTTTTCGGATCGAGCCGCGCAAAGGAGACTATGACGAATTTTTCCGAAAATTTAAGGCGTTAGAAAAAATTTGAGAAAATTGGAAAATTTTGGAAACTTTAATTTTGATTTGAATTGAAAGTTAAACAATAGTAGTTGTTTTTAAAAAGATAACTAAGTATGATTTGGAAAACTTAGTAAGTTATTGTAAGAAGTTTGGCTATGAATTATGGAAAATTAATGGATTCTGTAACCTTTCTTACTTAATAATTTCGAGGACGAAATTCTTTTAAGGGGGGAAGATTGTAACGACCCAGAATTTTAATTGATTAAAATTTGAATATTTAATTAATTTTAAATATTAAGAAGTGAATTTATAAGTCAAATAAAATTTAATTTGAAAAATTGGATTTAATTGAATAATTAAATCGATAATTTAATATGTTAAATTATGGAAATAATTGAAATTTGGGTTAAATATGATTGAAAATGATTTGTAAAATTTTATTTTATCATATTGAAGTTAGAATGATATTTTAGAACTTTTAAAATTGAATTAAAAGTTAATTTGTGAAAATTGAATATTTTAATATTAAAATCGATTAGTGAAAATAGTCAATTTTTGAACAGTCTCAGAATTGGACGAGACCAGTTCCATTGGATCCGTAATAGTTAGTTATTACCGGATTTCAATTTTCGTGTCAATCGGAGTTATCGTTTGATCGTGGCAGCTCGAAACGCATCGAATTATTTTTAATATTAATTTGGCGAGTTAAAATAGCCATTTTTCAAAAAGTCTCGGATTTCGACGAAACCAGTTTCATCGGATCCGTAATGTGATATTATTGTAAGGTTTCAAATTTCGTGTCAATTGGATTTACCGTTTGTCCGGTACAAATTAAAACGCCTAGAAAATCGTTTAAATCGGTTTAATTTAAATTGAGCGTTTATAGCCATAACTCGCACAGATGTCCGAATTAGCTTTCGAAACCTGTTCCATTGTGTCCGGAACGCGGGATGAACCTTAGGAACGTCAGTTTCAGCGCGTAAATCGGAGTTCGGAATTTTCGGATGAATAGTGTTCGTTCAAATTCCTATAAATAGACCAACACCCCTCTCTCTCTAAATTAAAAAAAAAAACAAACCCTAAACCTAAACTACAGCCGCCACCTACTTCCACCAACGGCCGAAAACCATTCCCTTTCTCCTCCTAATCTCTCAAAATCCGGCAACATTCATCGAAAATTACCAACTACAAAGTTGAAGAGTATTGTGAGGGCTTTAATTCTATACGGCTATGATCGAATATGGCGCAGCGTGGAGGGAGAGGCAAGGCCGCGTATGGCTTCAGTTTGGCACACAATTCAAGGCACCTGGTGAGACCGAGCTTCGTGCTCTTCTTGGTGGTGGTAGCTTACGTGTGGGGCTTTGAAATGGAGGTCTTTGATCGAGATATAGGTTGGTGTGGAGGTTGCTAAATTTAACCCTAAGTGTAATGTAATGGGTTTCGGCTTCCTGTAGGAGTTTATGCATGAAAGATGAAGAAGGAAGGGAGAAGGGGCGTTCGGCCCTGATGAGGAGAAAGAAGATCCAACGGTCCAAATAGAATAGGTTTATAATATAAAATTTATGTTGAAATTATTATATAAAAAAATTGTGTAATGTTCAAATATTCATAACTTTTTCATACGAGGTCGAAAACGCGCGAAACCAGTTGCGTTGGAATCGTATGGACGAGCACTACGCGATGAAATTGGATTGGAGTCGTTTGGAGTTATTGAAAATTTCGGGTAAAATTAAACGTCCGTTTAATTTTATTCGAAATAAATCGCTAAAACGAACTTGAAATCAAGGTGAGAACTTCTCACTCAATCGAATCGGCTTCGATTTTATTTTAAATAGTTAGATTTAAAATATTTGAATGCATGTTTGAATGATGATTGTTATCTATTGATTGTTAAAATAGACATTATGCGCCGTTAGTAAGCGGATGTTATTTATTAAAAACATATACCGCGAATATTTCATAAACAGTGAAATTGGTATTGTATATAATATCAATATATATATATATATTGGCATATGTATATATTGCAGTTGTTGATTCCCCGCATTTGTTTAGCGGATGAGACCCTATTACGCCGTCTATTAAGCGGATAATATTTAAATCCCATATACCGCGATAATTCCGTACTGGAGCGGAATTGGTATTGTGCTAATGTTTGTGGATGCAGGAAACAGGTTGGGGGGATCCAACTGGATTCCTCAACAGTTTTTATTTGATTTCAGATATTTTTATATTTGATGGATTATCATATCGATATATGATATCGTTGTTGTCGTGATTGACTATTTGGTATGTAGCATCATTAGACCAAATTTGGAATTTTAAAATGATTTTTAAAGTGATTTTTGAAAGAAAACGTTTATAAAATATTTTTGGAATTGATCCATTTTAAATAAATAAACGTATAATTTTAATGTTATATAAAAATTATGATTTTTGAGAAATATAGTTAAAAACCGATTTTTGAGAATATGATGCTAATGATTTTATAAAATAGTTAAATCGGAATTTTAGAATTTATTGTAAAAAGTTTTAAAATAGGATTTATAAAATTGATTATTTTATAAATCAAAGAGAATGATGAAATTATAAAGGAGATTAAAGATGTTTTAAAATAATAGTATAAATTGATTTTATAAAGGATTTATAAATTGATAATTTATAAATGAAAATATTAGAATTATAAAACGAGTTTTTATAAGTGTTAGAATGAATTGTGAATGAATTTCATAAGTGAATGAAATTTATAGAATTATAAACGGTGAAGTTATAAATGGAATTTTATAAGCAGTAGGTTTATAAAATTTGTAAAGTTATTAAAATAATAGATTTGGATAAATAATTGAATCTTATAAGTTATAAGATTTATAATTATGAAGTTCAAAAGAACGATTTTGTAAATAATCGTTTTATAAGTATTTAACTTATAATATGAACTTTTAGTTTATAATTGAGTTATAAACTGGAATAGGTTAATAAAGGAATTTATAAAAAGAAGTTTTATAAGATAAATAGAAAAGGAATTTATAAACGTTGTTTTATAAATTCGTAACGACTTATTTTGATAAGTAAATTGTTGAAACCTATTAATGGAGTTATATTCACATTTTTGACTGTGAATAATCCCTTAAAATAAAATGAATAAAATGATGAAATTGTTAACGTAGTATATTCACGTTTTTGAATAGTGAATAATATGTTAAAGAATTTGTTTTGAATGTGATGTTCTAAATAGAATTAAAACGATCTAACGATGTTTTAAACTATGTTGACATTCGAAACCATAGATTTCAACATTTATTGTTGAAATAGATGTTTTCGAGAAATAGAAGGAAATGGTGGACTATAACACTGTTGTTATAGTAAATGATTTCCGAAAGGAAATGTTTGTATAGTATTGGGATTTATATATCTATTTTAATTTCGAATCCCTATACTAGTGATTTTGGGTTGTCGTAACGATGTTTTACGTAACATTCGTTTTGGCCCAAATAAATATGTTTAAGAGAATTATTTCCTTAAAGAATGAAATATATACTTAATTTCGACATAAGTATATTGAATATTTTCCACGTGTTGAAAATAAATAAAAATTGTGAATTACTTATGAATAAATAAGTATGGAAATGTTTTCCAATATAGAGTGAATGTTTTGAGAATTTATCTTTTTGAAGATAAATTGAAATGAATAATTGAAATCAAATATTCATATATATTTTGGATTATAAATTCACTAAGGAATTTGTAAAAGAAAGTGGGATTTGTTTAAAAATAAATATTGGTTTATTTTTGAAGTATTGAAAATAATATATCTTGTAAAGATATTTTGGAAAATAAATAATTTGGAGAATTATTTGGAATCTGGTGATGTGTGCATATCCATTGATAGTTCAATAACCGACTATCAATATTTCCCTTTGAATGAGTATTTGATGTGATTTGTTTGAATTTGAATGCCACACTTATTTTTGAATAAGCGCTCACTATTCGGGTTAACCGGGAAAGGACCATGGGGTCGTATAACCCATTCCGAATATGTGATACGTCGTTATGAATTGCATTTGATGACCGGTGTTGAAGACCGGATCTTTTTGAAAGCGAAAGGACAACTCGTCGATTGTCTTTGCACCGAGTAGCTACGGTATAGAGACTCCCTATGTGATGGGAAGTCCGGACGTGATTAGAGATTATCCGGATTGCAAGGACTTCTTTGTAAGTGCCTTCGGTTTTGTTCGATCCCGGAACAGACTTGTATGGATTGTATGTCTGACATTACAAATTGAGATATTAAGCAGATTTCTTTCGAATATATTTCTGTTGGTGGCGAAGAATTTATTCTTTTAGCTTAAACCCTTCTCTGAGACGTACGAGCTCAGAGGTTATGTAGTTGAAGGTTATCAGCGATATATTCCCAATTTGGTAATGTGACATACTTAGTGTTGCTGTGAAATGATCATTGTGTTGATTATTTGTGATAGGATCGTTTATTTGATCGTCTATCCTGGTGATCATTTCTATGATCATTTGTTGGCCCAAAGCATGGCTTTTATATAAAGTATGTTTTTGTGGACGTGATTTCGTCGAGCCTCACACCCCGTGAATGGTCAAAACAGGAAAGATGCAGCAAGGTTATGAGGGGTAGCGCCCTTTAGGATGTGTGCATTTCCTTCTGGAAAAGGGTGGTATCATGGTATGGAGCCCAGATACTTACTCATGTTGAAAACACTTTATGATTGTGTGAATTGATTTCGAGCGCTCGGTGAAAGGTCCCAAAGGACCGGGGGATGGCATATTCGGTCAGTTGTTACTCAGTTAGGGGTAACCCGGCCTTGTGTTGGTAGAGATCCGGTTTGGTTCTCGGGGATGTCCATCCAGAGGCATTCTCATGTGGCAATGGGAAGTTCCTTGGCCTGATCATTCGTTGGAAACCCAAAGAAACAATACGAGACTTGTACGGTTTTAGTTGTAGAACCTGCCATCTAATATGGTAGCTATAGTAAGCATACTATAATGGTACCTATGCTGGCTAAGATTTATATTCTACTTTCGAAATGATTTTCTCTACACTATGCACTAGTAATAATATCAAATGTTCTTTTTTTAATGCGTATCAAGCATCTTTGACTATCATAAGGAGAAATCTCCTCCAAGTATGCGTTTGCATTGTGTGTGTGGCGGGAGGTCTTATGGTAGTCTCATTTTTAAAAGCATTGCGAATTGACTTTAAAAATATTCCTCTATTTTGATTTTAAAGATAAATAAACTGTTTTGAGTTCTTACACCAGTCACATGACTGACTCGGAGTTTATTGTTTTCCTTCCTAAACTCTGGGTGCCTACCAATTTCTACACGGGCAGTTAAGAGTTAAGGTTTATCAGGATATTCTGGAGTTGCTGGAGGCAAGCTGGATGACATGGCGTATTACTAGTTATATAGTATTTCTTTTTCCGCTGCACTGTTTGATGTTGTATGATGTTGTACACTCTGATGATATGATGTAATGTAATGTAATAACTGATATAGTTCTTTGTTTAAAGATTATTCATTTATCTATTATATGTTGTTCCGCTGCGAATTGTGAGATTCTGTTATTGTTCTGTTGTTTTCTTTCCGTTCTTTCTATTCTCTTTTCTCTCTATTTTCTATCTTTTCTACTATCTTTTCCCTCTATCTTTTCCTCTCTCCTTCTCTCTCTTTCTTTTTCTTAAACATTGATAATTCGTATTTCTGTTCATCTTGAGTTAATCTATGGAGATTAGTATATATTCAAGGAGTACGGATTTGCGGGTCTTCACATGGTCAAAAATGATTTTCTCGAAGGGGTTACACGAGAAAAAATTTCTGCTATTTGAAAATTATTTGTAATGAAAAATATACAGATATTTTCTTTGAAAAACGATGCAGTTACTAAATGTCTCACCATAAATCACGTTCAACTAGTAAGTTTTTTGTCAACTAGATTACCAGTATGATCTGCATCTGAATTTCTCTTTCACTTCAAAACATCACTAATTAAATTTGATATACCAGACCATGAAGTGTGCATAAAAACTCAAACTCAATTTTTAACAGCATTCTTGAATTTGAATTGAAGTCGTGTAACTAATCAGAAACTGTGAAAATAGAGTTAGCCGAATTATAACCTAATGCATTATCATCCAACAAAACACTATGCTTAATCCAAACGTATATGTATGAAGTAATTCGAAGAATAGTGTTTTTGGCATAAATATAATTGGCCAACTATGTTGAACAAGTCAGAATCAAAAGATCATCATCTCTTTATCATCACATTATTGGCTGATTTAATTCAGAATACGGTGTAGATTATCACATTTAATATATCGATCAAAGAAATATACCTTCACCTGTTTTACCTTTACGATAATTTTTCGTGGTTGCCCATTGTGATTCTGTCACCTTTGTACTAGGCTAAGGAACTTTGCTTTGTTGCCCGTTGTGTTTCTGGAGCAGCCAAAATCCAGAGAACACTGTTGTTGTTCCTTAGCCTGCCACCATACCTACACGATGAAAGATTTTTGTGACCTATTTGTTTTTATAGGTCCATGATTGTTAGTGGCTGAAGCATTGTGAATAAACAATCCCCTTTGGAACCCAAACTTGTTTAGTCCTTTTATTCTTGTTCCAATAGACATGAAATTTGTTTGTAGAATTCTTAGGAGCCTAAACTTGTATAAATTTTGTGTTCTTGTTCCTGTGACTACAATTTTCAACACGATGTCCAATTATTTCACATCGAGCAAAGACACTCTTACCTTTTGCATTATCATCAACTTGTGTTTTCTCGAAGCCTAGTCCTTTTCTGTTGTTAGAAAAAATTTGATTTCCTAATAACATGTTGAATGATTTTTCTCCTCTTGAAAAGTTATTCAGAGATTTCTGAAGATTTTGGACTTTGGTTTTTAGTGTTGTGTTTTCAGTGACAAGTGAGGTGTCTATTTATAAAATCCTTTTTCCTAATGTCAATGGTTTCCTTAAGACTCAAGTTTTCTTTTCCAAGATTCTCAAAGCTATTCTTAAGTCTTGATAATTTTGAATCTAAAATTTTACATTTTTTACAGTCTAGGTTTTGAATATTTCCAAGTTCAGTTTCTAACCTAAAATTTTCATGAACAAGTTCTCTCCTATCAGATTTTAGTTTTTCAATTTTAGATTCAAGAGTATCAATTGTTTTAGTAAAATCATAACACATCAAACCAAGTTCTTTATAAGAATAGTCACCTACCTCACTAGATTCCTCTGAGCTTGCTTCTGAATCTGATTTTGCCATAAGACATAAGTTAGCCTCCTCTGAGCTATTATTCGAAACTTCCTCTCCTTCTTCATCATCCCAAGTCGCTGCAAAGGCCTTCTTCTTCTTTTTCTTTCCTTTGTTGTTTTTGAGAAGTGGGCATTCTTGTTTGAAGTGGCCAGGCCTGTTGCAGTTAAAGCACGTCAGTTCATTATCGGAATTGTCAGAATCTTTTGACCTATTACCACTTGTTTTCTTCTTGCATGGCGTGAATCTTGACCATTTTCTAAGATTATTGACAGCCATTGCAAGCTCTTCAATTGGATCTTCTTCTTCATCATCGCTCTCTTCTTTGCTCTTTAAGGCAATCGTCTTCTTCTTTGGTTCAGAGTTGTTGCGTTCCTCCTTTGCTTTTAGCTCAAGCTCACATGTCATCAAGTTACCGATCAAGTACTCCTCCATGCTTAGTTTACTCAAATCTTTCGATTCTTGGATTGCCGTGAGTTTTGCCTCAAAGCTCATCGGTAAGACTCGTAGCACCTTCCTCACAAGCTCTACCTCAGTGAATACCTTCCCAAGCGCTCTAGCGTTGTACACCAGAGTTGAAAGCGTCCAAACATGTCATTTATGCTCTCGCCTTTGTCCATCACAAAGTTCTCGTATTCATTGCTGTATAGGGCTAGGCGAGACTCCTTGACTTGAGAAGTTCCTTCATGTGTCACCTTCAAGGTATGCCAAATTTCCTGTGCAGTTTTACAATGAGAAATTCTATTAAATTCAGTTTTATCAAGAGCACAGATCAAAGCATTCATGGCTTTAGCATTTGTAGATTTTAATTTCTTATCGTTAGCATCCCACCTATCCTTAGGTTTAGGAATCTCAGTATCACCAACAGTTATAGTGGGAGATTGATAGCCAGTTTCAATAGTGTCCCAAACATCATAATCAACAGAACTAAGATAAATACTCATCCTAACTTTCCAATAAACATAATCATTCTCATTAAACATGGGTGGCCTAGCAATAGATTGCCCCTCAGAAAAAGCATTATTTGGTGGATTCATGACTCTAGAGTTAAAGAAAAATACCTTGCTTTGATACCACTTGTAGGATCTAGATTAACTAGAGAGGGGGGGGGGGTGAATAGGGTTATAGCAAAATTTCTCGAATTAAACACAAAAACAAACTGCAGAAAAGTAAATATGCTGAACAGTAAATCACACACAAAATTTACCCAGCTTCGGCAACCCCTGCCTACTGCTGCATTCCTAGATTTCTATTAGAATTAAACAGTCTCCCGCTTACAAACACTCTAACAGACTCGCAACCCCTGCTACCTCCTATAGAGTTTTGCAAACTCGCAAACCCTGCTCACTGAACTAATCCTAACTAGACAATCTGACACAACCTAAATCCTAGGTGGTGATTTACCAAGATTTGATTCAAAAGATACAACCTTAAAAGAGAACTTAAATTTAAAACAAACTTAAAAACAATTTTAAAACTAAAACCCTAATTGAAATAAACTAAAGCCCTTTTTATTAAAAACAAGGCCGGCCCAATTCTTTTCTTCTGCCCGTTCCTTTTTCTTCTTGTAATTATAAAATGGCGGCCTTGCTTTCTTTGCGCTCTGAAATTAGGGGTTGAGTTTTTCGATCCAAATTAGGGCTTTTCTAAAGCACGCCTATGTTGATCGATTCTCTGGTTTGTGTGTTGCTTTTGCTCGATCGAGTGTGTTGCTCGCTGCTTCTCTGATGATCGGCTACTTGCCTCGAGATTGCGAATCAACGTTGGTACGTTGTTCGTTCCTTTTGCTTTTCAGGAGTTAATTGCTTGAATTATCAATTGTTCTTTTTTTCGCACTGCCTATGATGATTTTGGGTGAATATTTATATGGATTCCGAGACCCTTTAATTTGTTCGTATCAATTCGACACTTTCCTAATTCTTTCTTTCTTGATATTGTTTCGACTTGATGCACACGGCTTTGATTTTGAAGCGTTCGATTTACCTTGAATGATACGGCAAAAACTTTCCTCTGTTGATTTTTGACTTTTTCAAAGATACGCAGATGCATACTTGATTTTATTTTACGATATTAATTAGTTGGTCTGCATTTTTAATCTTCTGTTATCTTCGACTTCACTGTGAATTATGGCTCTGGCCATCTTTGTTTCAGTGCTTGTCTTGATTTTATTTGAACTTTGGTGAAGTGGTTAATGTCTCTGTACATTTGTTGCTTCCCTGACCTGTGCAATCCATTCAAGTGTATTCATCCCTGTAGTATAACCTGATACTTGAATGTGTTCGTCTGTTGCACTCGATCATATTGACTTCAGTTGTATTTGCTTTGAGATGCTTACAAGCTTGGTCTATACTCGGTTGCATTTTACTCTGTTGTTGTTGTTGTCTGGTCTGCTTAATGATACTGCATGATCGATTTGTTACTGTTCGAGTTCATTGTTCAGTTGTTTCACTGATGCATTGCCTTTGTGGTCTTCACTTTTGTATAGTCTGCACATGTTACTTGTATCACTGGTCCATGTATCACTTTGGTATTGTTGCATTATAGTTGCATCACTGTATGTAGCTCATTGAAGTGTTGCATTGTTGATACTCTTTGAGTTGTAGTGTTTCATTTCTGGTTGGTCTGACTTGAACTGATCATTGAAGTATGTGTGTCTGACCATGTTGTAGATGTTGATGTGGTACAATGTTCGATCTGGCAATATTTTGCTTCATGTGTTTGATTTGCTACTGAGTTCATTTGCATTCTTGGTTGAAACTCGGCTTGCTTTTGTTCATTCCACTGTAGTTGTATATTTGGGCTTCACTGAATTTGTTGTTGCATTCATGTCTGCTGTCATTACTATATTGAGATTCTGTTTCATTAGTATTAGTGATGTTGCACCTGGTTTGGGCCTGATTTTGTCTTAGCATACTTGGTGGTCATTTTGTGCTTCTGGTCTTTGTTTGGTTCTTGATCATTTCATGTTGATTTTTGAAATTTCACTTGAGTTGAATCCAGTTTCAAAACTCGGGTTTGACCTTGTGCTCACCTGTCCCTGTAGCATTATCAAGTGTATATCGGTGTGCACAACCTTGTGGCATGTACAGTGATACACTGTGATGTCACATTGTTCGTGTATGATGAACTCAAATGTAAATGATGACGAACAACCCAAATAGCTGAGACAAATAATATTTTCAAAAATCCATATTTTACTTTATATTGCAAAAATATTTCTTTTTCAATTTTACTATGTTAGTGAACATTTTTGCAGATTGCTCAGATGCTGGATTCTAACTGGAATGAAGTTGAAGATAAACTACGAGTGTGAGTGATATGTAGTGAGGAATTTATGTAGATTGAATTGTGATGTAATCAGAATCAAAATTGTATATGTATAGTGAGAGCTTGAATTTGTACTATTCAAAATTGTAATAAATATTTGTTTGAATAAAATTTCTGTTTGAATTCAAATTCTGTGTAATTTATTTTATTCAACAAATATTTATTAAATCTATGAAAAATAAAATAGTACATTAACAAATACATTTAAATGAATATATATATATATATATATATATATGTTTATTATCATCAAACAAAAATCATATAAGCGCGTATTCAACACATAAATCTAATAGATAAATAGAAATAGTAGTATGTTTCTCAAAGCTAAGTAAAAACCTAGTTCTTAAATCCTTAAATCAAAGCTAGAAATCAAAGGGCTTTTGGCCAATACTTGTAGAAATCAAAGCTAGGTAATCTTCTCTACCTTATAGACTTATAAAATTATGGTTTTTTTTTTAGTTTAAGTGCTGCTGGTTGGATTTAGATTTTTGAGCATTTAGGTGTATTTGAAATTAGCAAATAGATTGCAAGGTAGCAGCAAGGCTTTAGATTAGATTAGCAAGCTATAGGAAGCTAAAAGGTAAGTTATTTACAACTCACACTTACTATCTCTACTCCATATGTGTGATTGTCAGTTGTTATTTAGATTGAATTAGATGGTTGTTGATTGAATTGCTTTCAATTTGATTGTGAATTGATTGTATGTGTTAAATAAATCCAATGATTATTTGTAGAAAATTTTATACGAAAGTCGTTGTAGTAAAACAACTATATATTGGTGCAAAATGATCCAAAATGGCTCATTCCTTTTAGGTTAGAAAATAAATTCAATGAGAAACAATTTCCCTTTTTGTTACTATTCGAAAATTTTCCATTTACTTAAATTGAAATAGAATTGAACAAAGAAGAACAATTCTATCTTTGTCAAATTTTTCTAATTTTGAATCTGAAATTATTTTCGTCATAGCTTTTTCGATTTTCATCGGAATTTGATAATTCTTGATGTTTTGGAAAAATCGGACTATGTTCTAAAACTTTCATGTTGTATACATTTGGAAAAATCTGTGATTTAAAGGATCAAAATTGGGTTAGAAACTGATACATGCCCTGTTGTGTCAATTTTCTAGGTTGAAATCTGAAATAAAAATCATCATAACTTTTGATTCGTAAGTCATAATTGAGTGAGTTTTTTACATTTGAAAGGAATTTTTATAAGGAATAACTTCTATGTTTTGTGTTTTGCATAATTTTGAAGTTTAAATGTTCAAAAAACTTGTTTTTTTGTTGCTAGCATGTTGATTAAAAGATAGAATTAACAAACTCAAATCTGAGAAATTGTTTCAATCGTAACTTTTGAACCATATGTCCCAATTAAATGATCTTTCTTTTAAAAGCTAAATCATTTATCTACAACTTTAATATATTGAGTTTTTTGTAATTTTGAGTTTAGCTATGTCAAAATTGATTTTTCTTTCAGCTATCCCGAGAGCAAAAACTATATTTGCTCTATGTTTGAAGCTGAAACAAAATTAGCCATAACTTTCTCGTTTTTGATCGGAATTTGATAATTTTATATTTTTCAGAAATCTTAAATCATATGCTACAACTTTCCTGTATTGAGTTTTCTGTAATTTTGAGGTTAGCTATATCAAAATTGAATTTTATTTCTGCTATCATGAGAGCAAAATCTATATTCGCTCTGTGTTTGAAGCTGAAACAAAATTAGCCATAACTTCTTCGTTTCTTAATCGAATTTAATAATTTTGAATGCTCTGGAAAACATAGATCATGTGCTACAAGTTTCATTCTTTGTATTTTCTGTAATTTCAAATTTTCCTTGGTCGAAACTATTGTTGTATGTTGCTATCCTGAGAGCAAGATGACAGCAACAAACATTCATTGAACTTAGAATTGTATTAGCTTATTTTTGTTCTCATTCTTATTCGATTGTGATGTTGTTTTGAGAGCTATGATGCCTATCAATAGGCTAGCCATATTTGGATAATTTAAAATTCAAATTTAAATAGAATTTGAATTGATTTTGGGTTAAATTTGAATTGAATTCGTATTGAACTCAAGTTATCGGTCTTGAGTTATCTTCCATGTTTTTCATTGTTTTTTAGCACGGTTTTCGCTAATCCAATTTTGAAGTGATTTTTGAAATAAATGGAAATTTAAAATTATTATTATATAGTATTTTAAAATTATTTTTCTAATACAAAATCTATTTATTTCCTATAATAAAGGAATTTCAAATATTGGTTTTATACATCTTCTAAGGAAAAAAAATTTAGAAACTTGTTTTCTCTAGTAAACTATTTTATATATAAAACATACACTTTTACACTATTCGAATATATGGGAAAGAGAATTAAACGATTTAGTAAAACACGTGGTATGGTACATGTGCATTTACTATTTCGGTTAATTCCCGACTTTTACGATCGAAGCTATTTGAGATTATTGATTCTGAGATGTTTTGCCATTTTATGGCGTATTTTGAGTTTTAGAATTCCTATTTATTGGAATTATTTAAGATGACCAATATTTGGTAAGTATTATGGTTTGAGATCTCCTATATAGGAGTATGGTTGATGAGAACCATCACGATGTTTTATTTACTTGACAATGATATAAGGCAAGTCTTGAGTATATGATTTCATATTTTGAGATTTATGGATTATAAGGAACCATCACGATGTTTTCACTTGTCTGGTAGATGAGACAAGTTATGATTCCATTTAAAACTTGTAGATGAGATGAGAGGAGTATGGTATCTCTTTATCACTTGCCAATGAGACGAGGCGAGATATGATTTTCTGAGTTTTATGACGTTCCTTGCATGGCATCGACTAGCAGCTAGTAACCGCTAAGTGCGAACGTGTGGTATGGGACACACGTTAACACTTTTCGAGTTCCTATCCGTGATTTTGTGACACATTCATGATGTTCACCTAGCAGAAATGCTTTGAGAGGCGTTAGCGACCTTGTCATAGGGACGAACTGCTTTAGGAGGTGTTAGCGACCTTGTTAGGGCTCACAAAATGGCTTGAAAAGGTCTCAGCAATCTTGTCATAAGGACAAACTGTTTTGAGAGGTGTTAGCGACCTTGTCTAAGGCTCCGGCCATTTGAGTTTAGCCCGTGTAGCATTGCTTCGGCATTGTAATCAGGGATCTAGTCAATCCAGGTTTTCTGAGTTTTGAGTTCACTGTTTTTGGCGCATTAGTGTTAAGATTTTCTGAGTTTTGAACTTGCATCGAATTCTTTATTGAGTTTGAGATTTTATAAGTTTGAATTCGTATCAAGTTCCATGAGCTTTTAAGACTGAGATATTGTGTGAGATTTAGCTGTCTTGGCTTACTTATGAGTTTGAGATCTCACATTCTTATGGAGTTATCTTGTGTTGCTCTCACGACTTCTATTTGTGATTGAGATGAGTTTTCTCCTTTTTTGAGTAATGGTTCATCGAACCATTTGAGTTTTGCTTGAGTTTTATATGAGTTGATTTGAGTTCATTATGGGTTATCGTCGATGAGGCACTTGTGTTTTATTTGAGTACTGAGTTTGAGTTACCTCTTTCGAGGTATTTAGCCACTTAGGTGGCGTTTGTTACTTAAGTATTGAGCTATGAGTTATCTAATCCTTCTCTTCATTTGAGAAAAAGTATCACTATATCCATTCTGCTTCATATTCTCGAGATTGACTGATTTGTGTAGCTAGACCGAGCTATGTATTTATCTCAAAAGGGAGAAAGAGGAATTGTACGTATCCTTCCTCAAAAGCTTTCTTCCTCCTTACTGTGAATTGACAGAGAAGGTTACATTGAAAATTTCTTCTATGATTCCACAAACTCAATCAAAATTCAAATTCGAAGCTTGTAAATTGTTTCCAACATCATCCTAACAGGAAATCAATGATCAGAAACAAAATCTATCTTAGGTTTTCTTTGACTCGGAGAAATCTTCATTTTGAAGCTTTACATGTTACAGTAAAGAAATATGCAGGTTATAGAAGCTTCTTTGAGGTAAACCCAAGCTAAAATCTTCAACAATTCTTCCCAATCTTATTGTACTTCGCTGTTCTAAACCAAAGGTGAGTTGTGCGACTCAATCTTCTAGCATGCATGTGATTTAATTTGGGTTTAATTGGGTTTTGGTTGATAATTCTGTTCTTTGTAAACTGAAAAATATGTTTGAAGCTGAAACAAAATTATCCATAAATTTCTCATTTTTGATCGGAATTGATAATTTTGGATGTTCCAGAAAGAAAAAATCATGTACTAAAACTTTCAGGTATTAAGTTTTTTGTAATTTTGAGGTTACATATGTCAAAATTGAATTTTTCTACTGCTAACCCGAGAGCAAAATCTATATTTGCTCTGTGTATGAAGCTAAAACAAAATTAGCCATAACTTTCTCATTTTTGATCGGAATTTGATAATTTTGAATGTTACGGATAGTCTAAATCATGTACTACAACTTTCATTTAAGTATTCTGTAAATTGAGGTTATCTATTTCAAAATTGAAATTTTCTACTACTATCCCGAGAGCAAAACCAATATTTGTTCTGTGTTTGAAAATGAAACGAAATTGGCCGTAACATCTTCTTGATTCTTATCCGAATTTGATAATTTTGGATGTTTTGGAAAGCACAAATCATGTACTACAAGTTTCGTGTTTTGAATTTTCTTAAATGTTGATATTAGTTTGGTCAAAAATGTGTTTATTGTTGCTATCCCGAGACCAAAATGACAGAAGTGTTGCAGTTTAGACCCCTGCACTATTTTTATCATAACTTTTTCATTTCTTATCCAAATTCAATAATTTTAGATGTTTCAAAAAGTTTAGAGTTTGTGCTAAAAATTTCATGTTTTGAGTTTTCTGATATTTCGAAGTTAGCTTGGTAAAAACCGTGTTTGTTTGTTGCCGTCCCGAGAGTAAAACGACAGCAATAACAATTATTGACCCGAGAATTGTATTTGCTTATTTTTGCTCTCATTCTTATTCAATTTTGATGTTGTTTTGAGATGCTTTAAGATCTATGATGCCTATCAATAGGCTAGCTATATTTGGAGAATTTGAAATTCAAATTTAAATATAATTTGAATTGATTTTGGGTTTAATTTGAATTGAAATTGTATTGAACTCAAGTTATTGGTCTTGAGTTATCTTCCTTGTTTTCATTGTTTTCGAGCACGGATTTTACTAAACCATTTTTAAAGTGGTTTTTGAAATAAATGATTTCGAATTGTTATTATATAGTATTTTAAAATTATTTTTCTAATATAAAATCTATTTATTTTCTATAATAAAGGAATTTCAAATATTGATTTTATTTATCTTTTTGGGAAAAAGTTTTAGAAGCTTGTTTTCTCTAGTAAACTATTTGATATATAAAACATACACTTCTATACTATTCGAACGTATGAGAAAGAAAATTAAACGATTTAGTAAAACACATGGTATGGGACATGTGCGTTGTAACGACCGGGTATTTCATGCCATTCACGTCCGCACATATCGGACTTGAATTGCTCAAAGTATCAGATTGTTAATTAATATTTGGCAAAACACAGCATATACAGTAAATAAATCAATCATAGAATCACAGACACAGAGTATTACAATAATAAGCAGCGGAATAGATAAATAGCAACTCATGAAGCTACTATATAAACAACAGAGTTTGAAATAAAATACAATAGAATATCTCAAATACAGTGAAGTCTTGAATACAAACAGATGACATCTTTGAACAAATCAACTGGAAATTTGAAAGCTGAATAGATACAGATGGATCTTCAAGTGAAGCTCCAACTCCAAGGGTGAGTCTCAAATGCTGTGACACTCGGTCAGACCCGAGCGTAAAGCAAAACACAAAACACTCGAGTCAGGATTAACATTCTTATATCAATAAATCCAACTCAAGTGAAATATCAACTGAAATACAAGTAACTCAAAGGATGTTTGGGATAACCATCCTCTAAGGATCCATGGAACTATCTACTATGTAGCAATATACGCTATTATAATATGTCTATAGTAAAGTAAAAGATAATAAAATAGCATTAGGCGTTACCCATATCCCCCTTAATACATTTTATGTACTCTCGTAGTCTATATAATGATGTACACTCCTCTGAGATGTTTACATAGAGGACATCCCATAGATACGGTACAAAACAAACTCGTAGAAGGCACAATAGGGCATGTGACACGGCACTCGAGGCAATGACTGGGTAGATATACCATTTGCACTCCCGGACTGGTGGTAACGCATAGCAGCTACTACCGCCCACCTCGTGACACACTCCCAATTCAAAATCGAAGGGCGCACCCAATCAATCACAAAAGCAATAGAATGGTATCGAAGAAATATGCCCGATAAAAGGAATGACTTCAATTGGCCCGGTATAGCTCCTGTTTTAGCCGCATCAAGCTGATTCACGGGAGTCAGGATCACGTAAATACCATATAAAATCGTCATCAAACCATCCTGCTTCATTCTGGAATCTCCACCACGTGCATAGTTGTTAAAGTGGTTTTCGGTAATGGCAGAGAGTATGACAATATCTGATCCCGGTCTCTTTAACAACCAATCGTTATTATAACACCGTGGTCATTTCAAATTAGTTTATACTTCAAAACCAAAATATCGTTTCCATTTCAAAACCGTATCAATACAATATCATTTTTTTCCACTTCAAATATATCCATTTCCAAAATCATACCACTTTCAAAGTTATAGCACTTTCGAAATCATAACCCTTTGAAATCATAATACTTTGAAAACCATAACACTTACTTCTTAAATAGTTTAGATATTAATAATAATGCGTAATAAAATAGTTTTATAAAACAGATATACAAAATAGTTTATACTAAAATGGTTTATATTAAAATAGTTTATATTAAATAATTTATAAATTAAAATATAATTTAAAATACTTTATATAATAAAATAGCTTCCTTAAATTTCACAAATCGATTCAAATTAACTCAAACTCCAACATTCAAATTAAATCTCAATTCATCAATTTTTAATTCGATTCAGTCTCTTAATAAACCATTCCAAATTAAATCAATTTCAAGTACAGATTTGAACCACCAAATAAACCATTTATTTTTCAATATATTTCAAAGCTTTAATATTCAAACATTTTAAGAACTAGATTTGTTAATTTCATATATATATATATATATATATATCAAATTTTAACTTCGTTATTATTTAGTTTTGAAATGTTTATTTAATAAATCCAATATCATTTAAATAAATCCCAAATTACAAATGTACTAAATATTTTCTTCAATTTATCTAAACTTGAAATATTCATTTAATTACCTTAAACCAAAAATGAAGTTATAAAATCATATCCTTTAAAATCTCAATTTCAATAAGTTTCCAAAATTGATTTAATTAAATATAATTCTTAATTAAATATAGCTTCCAATAAATTCAAATTTGTCTTCCCAACCTTACTTATAAAAATCCTTATAAATCTATCTTAGAATATAATTTCAAAACTAACTTATAACCTTAAAAAATTTCAAACATATAAATTTAAAAATCTAAATTTTAAACCCTTGTAAAATAACATATATATATATATATATAATATCTTAAAATCAATATTTATTAAAACCAAAATATTCATTTCAAAACCTTGGAAATCTATTTTAATATATATATATATATATATATATATATATATATATATATATATATATATATATAGAACGGTGTCTGTATATAATTTTCTATCCTATGGTCAAGTGATACAGATATTTATCATTTAAATCCGCGATTTAAATAGATACGGGTATATATCTTTTCAACCCGCAATCCCAAATTAAATTCAACGAAAATCGTTTGAGTTTTTCATTTCAACCCATAATGATTTTCTCCTATTCTACAAGATCGTTCGGGTATGTATCATTTCAACCCATAGGGAATTCTATACTGATAGGAAACTTGCAGAGTGATAACAGATATGATAACAACATAACATGCATATTACATCAATAACAATATAATATAAACAATAGGATACGGTATCATTCCTACAAGTGAGTAGTTGTAGATAATAGCATATATGACAATTTAAATAACTACAGCAGCGTATTTCAATTATCGTTTCAATTGAAATCAAATTTAATAAATATAAGAACATTAATCATGAGTGATTGCTCACCTTTCGAGGCTGGAGAGATTCGACAAAGAAATGAGCTACGAATTCCAAAGCAATGCTAGAATGGACATGAATTCGATGATCAAAGCTGATAAATAGGAATTTGACGAAATCAAGTCAGAACTGGATCGATGGAGATTGGATATATAAGTAAATTGATACATATATAAAATATAAAATTATACATATGCTAAATCATATCCAAATTTCAACAAATATTAAAATCTTTAATATATATATATATATATATATATATATATATATATTGATTTATACGTACAAGATGACCTGAAGCTAACCAATATACAACATACAAAACTTATATACTTTATACATAAATTGAACTCATCTATATATATGGAATAATATATAACATATATTTTCTAATCTTTGTACATTTCAAAATATCACAATATCCCCAATATGTTATGCTTTAAGCAATGCCTAAGCAGTAAATAAATTTTAAGCTACATATGAAAGCAGACTATACATACATATGTATATCTATCCTAACAGAAATATATTAAAGCCTAAACTATTATATATGTATATAACAACTCACATATATACGGCTAAGCATATGTTTATACACTATATTGCATATATTACATAATATTATTATGTTAAGGCTATAACATGTAAATCAAAATTTTGTCAACAACAATATGTACAAAAAAATCAACATGTAATCAACTTTTACCTTTCAGAACTATATATACATGTAGTCATAGTTTACAAAAAGCAGATATATATATATGTGTGTGTGTGTGTGTGTACACATGATATATAGAAGTATAAATATCTAGTTTACATATTTTTCTTCTTTATAAACAAAACCAGATTTTATAATGTGTATAAACTTACGTAAATAACCCCCTTATATATAGTATTCATATATAAATATACAGATCAAAACTAGTAATATGGTAAAATGTAACATCAGATAATATAACAAAATAAAATATAGTATAATACTGTATATAAAACATACATACATACATATATGTAAACACTTGTATATATAACATAAGCTGTCAAAAAATATATGTAACTAACATTTTCCAAATACAACTTTTGAAAAGAAGCTATTCATGCATACATACATATACATATACATACATACATATATATACATATTAATATCTAACTTATAAATACCTTGTAAATACTTTTATAGACATGCAAGCAAATATAATATTTTCCTTCAGAGGGTGGCATAGACAACCGAATAAAGAAGCTTAGCCTTGGAAGCAAGGTGGGAGGATGCGGCTGTCGAATGGGGTGGCTACTTGAAGGTGTTCCACGTGTGGGAGGGGCTAGAGAGGTAGTGGAAAAGGCAGGTACTGTAGGATCTAGATTAACCCTAGGGGGGGGGGTGAATAGGGTTATAGCAAATTTTCTCGATTTAAACACAGAAATAAACTGCAGAAATAAATATGCTGAAAAGTAAATCACACACAAAATTTACCCAGCTTCGGCAACCCCTGCCTACTGCTGCATTCACAGATTTCTATTAGAATTAAACAGTATCACGCTTACAACAACTCTACTAGACTCGCAGACCCTTTTGCTCCCGCTCACAAACACTCTACTAGACTCGCACACCCTGCTCCCGCCTATAGAGTTTCGCTCACTCGCAAACACTGCTCCCGCCTATAGAGCTTTGCAAACTCGCACTCCCTGCTCACTGAACTAATTCTAAATAGACAATCTGACACTACCTAAACTCTAGGTGGTGATTTACAAATTCTTTGACACGAAAAGAAAAAACAACTTCAAAAATAACCGCAGGAGCAAAAAATTTAAAATACGAATGTGAATGCGTAATTTTTGCTCAATTATAAAAACTAAAAAAAAACCCCTTTTATAAAATTTAAAAGCTAAACCCCCTTTTTAATAATTAGGCCGGCCCACTATTCTTTCAACCCGTTCCCTTCTTTTGCTTGTGAAAAATGTCGGCCTCTCTTTGTTGAATTAGGGCTTCGGCTCTTTCTCGAATTAGGGCTTCGTTCTGATGCTCGATTCTCTGATTTGATGGCTTGCGTCGCTCGTTCTCTGATATTCGATTGTGGTTAACTTTGAAATTGTGAATTGTTGCAGCTGCTTCTTCTGATGACCGAGTTCGTTGAATTTGCGGTATGTAATTCTTCGTTTGCTGGTTCAATTGCTTGCTTTAACTTGATTGCTCTTGATTGAACTCGATAGCCGATGATGTGAATTGGGATTGGTTTTTATATGAATTCGAGACTCTTGAATTCGTTCGAATTAACTTGATACTTTCCTAAATTCTTAATTACCAGTTGCGCACGTCTTTCCTGATTTAGTTACTCGTGATACTCACGGCTTTCCTGATATGTTTTAACTTGATAATCACGGTTTTGAATTTTTACGCGTTCGATTTTCTCTTGATTGTCACTGCAGAAACTTTCCCCTTTTTCATTTCTGACTTTTTCAAAGAATACGAATTTTGATACTTGGTTTTGTGCCCTGATCATCACTGCACTGTTTTGATTTCTTGAATCATATCCACGGCTTCAATGTTTACAGTGTTTATCCCTGTTTCTTTCGACTTCACACGGCATTGATTCTCTGATCATTTCACTAGCTGTTGTGTGCTTAATATCATGATGTACTTCTTCCATTTGTTCATGATGTTCAAGTGTACTACTGCAGTTTGCATTCGGTCTTGATTGTGTAAATTCTCGAGTTGGTTGTGCACTGTTGATTAGTTGTTATGCAGTTTCTATGCCTTGTAGCTTTCCACTGACTTGTGTATTGCCTTCACTGTCCACTTGAACTGTTTCACTATGATTTCATGCCTTGTAGTTACATTCCATTTCATACTGTCACTGCCTCGAGCTTGAGTTGCTTTGTTTTTCTGGCTTGATGTTTATATCCACTTGCTGTGTATTGCTTCACTGCATAGCATATTTGTGCATTTTAAAACTCTGACCTTGTTGCCTTTGTTCATTTGCTGGTTAGCTTGCATCTGCTTGTAGTTGATGCATATGCTCTTTGAGTTTGTTGGTTGGGTCTGCACATTTCTATGCTCTGGTCTCCATAACCTTTACCTGAACTTCACTTGAACATCTGGTATTCATGTATGCAGATCCACTGATACATGTTGTGCTTGTTCTTGGTCTCTGTTGCATTATTCATTGCAGTTTGCATGTGCTCAGCACTGTGTCTTGTTCACCATGTTGTAACTGGACTTGTTGTTTTTGTTGTTGGCATTGTCTTCATGCCTGACTTGATTCATTTGTATTCTGGTCAGTCTTATACTGTCCACTGCCCTGTAATCTTGAGTTAGTGCTTCACCATATCACTTTTTGATTGATACTGCATCACTTGTAGCTTTATGTATTCATGTGCTTGTCTGCATTCACTCTGGCTTGTGTTATGATTGCTGTGTCTGTAGTCTTACTACTGTGTTGCTGTGCACTTTTGTGCTTTGCCCCATTCACTGTTGCTGTTTGGTCATTTTGTACTTCTCTTATGTACACTTGCACCTGTAATTTGACACTTGCATGCATTTGTGATCTGCCTTGTTGCTTGACCTGTCTGGTCTCTGTTCTTTGTTCATTGGTCATTGTTGTAGTGTTCATTGCACTGATAGTCGAGCTTGCATTTGTTACAGTATTCATGTACTGATGCATTTGGAATTTGAGTTGTCTGCTATCATGAATTCGAATTGGACTTGCTTGATCATTGACTTTCTTTTTGCACTTGCACACTTGCTCTTGTTGGCCACGCACATGAGTTGGCGAGGCAGTGCACACGTGTATGAATGTACACGTGTGTATTACAGCCACTTATGGTTACCTGTCCCTGTAATATCTATGTGCACGACTTTGTGATGAATTCAAGTGCGAATGATGACGAACAACCCAAATAACTGAGGCAAACCATATTTTCAAAAGTCATATTTAATTTTATATTGCAAAAATATTTCTTTTTCAATTTTACTGCGTTAGTGGATATTTTTGCAGATTTCTCAGATGCTGGATTCAAACTGGAATGCAGTTGAAGACAAAATACGAGTGTGAGTGATATGTAGTGAGGTTATCAATGTAAAATATTTGTGATGTGAGTGATATGTAGTGAGGTTATCAATGTAAAATATTTGTGATGTAATCGTGATGTAATCAAAAATGTATATGTATAGTGAGAGCATGAATTTGTACTATTCAAGATTGTAATAAATATTTGTTTGAATAAAATTTCTGTTTGAATTCAAAATCTGTGTAACTTGTTCTGTTTGAATTCAAATTCAAATTCTGTATAATTTATTTTATTCAACAAATATTTATTTAATCTATGCAAAACAAAATAGTACATAACCAAATACATTTAAATGAATATATATGTTTATTATCATCAAACAAAAACATATAAGCGCATATTCAACAATCTCCCCCTTTTGATGATAACAAACATATATTTAAGATTTTGACCGTGTTAAAATGTATTTGACCAATTATATACTTTAACCAATTATATACTCTAATTGCTCCCCCTATTTAAATGCTTCCTCTCTACATGATGCTCCCCCTACATATATGCATACAAATAGAAATATATTCAAATGAGCCTAGTTGCATATGGAAAAATTATTTGACCTTTGCTTGATTCTATTTTACAAAATCTTAACTTTTCTCTCCTCCTTTTGTTATCAGCAAAAGAATAATAGTGTGAGAGAAAAATAGAGATAAAGTGATCGATATTAATCCAACATTAATCTCAAATTGAATATAAATATTAAACTTCAATAAGAATCAAACAAAAACCATAACTACCCTTGTTAGACGCATATTCCAATTTTAGAAATGATGGATATGGTGTTCATATAAAATCATATAGTTGAATCAACTTGTGGTATTTATATCAGGAATTTGAATATCTACTAATCATGCATAACCGTTAGGACTTTTAAATGAGATTAGTAGTATTCGAATTTAATTTAAAAAAAAACGAAATCAAGTATCTTCTAACCACGCATGACCGTGAGGACTTTTAAATGGGATTAGAATCAACTTGTCTATTTAAACAATTTAATTTTGATATGCGTTCCATACATGCATAACCGTAAGGACTTTTAAATGAGCATAGAAGCACATAATAATAAAAAAAATTCAAGTAATTCACCCATGCATAACCGTGAGGACTTTTAAATGAGAGTGAATACTTTGAATATATATTTATTTGTTTAAAAAATATGACATGAAAAAAACAAATGATTCCTGATTATAGTACCACATATCGACAAACTATATTGAATATTTGATAAACCATGGTCGATAGAAATAATGATAGATATAGAAATGGTCATGGAATCTTTACCCAACAAAAAGTTTTATAATTCTTGTTTTAATTCCTAAAGAAATTTTCCAAATATACTCTCTTGAGTAATGTATGTTAAATATCAACACTCATCACTTTTTCAATCACTATTTATCTCTTTGATAATTAGTAGGGAGTCGGATCAGTCAAAATTTGTCATTTAAAATCAAATAAAATTAACTAATCTGAAAAAAATGGTAAAACAATTATTTTCTCGAAGGGGTTATATGAGAAAAAAATTCTGCTAAATGAAAATTTATTTCAAGTGAAAAATATGCAGATATTTTCTTTAAAAAAAACGATGCAGCAAATGAATAAATCACGTTCAACTCGTAAGTTTTCTATCAACTAGATTACTAGTATGAATTGCATCTGAATTTCTTTTTCAATCCAAAATATCACTAACTGGATTTGGTAAACCATACATGAAGTGTGCATCAAAAATTTCAAACCCAATTTTAGCAACAATTTAAATGACATTCTTTGGATTTTGAATTGAAGCCATGTTCACACTCAAACAAACATCATGGTGTTAATTTCAGAAACCATAGGATAAACAATTATATTCATGAGTAATCAACAGTCAATCAACATCTTAATTATTTCAAAAACAATTTCTTGAAGTTTCAACAATTTCTTAAAATCCTTTTTCACATGAGTTTGAAATCGAGCAAATTTACAAGCAGTGATCAAAATGTCAAAATATGTCTAAGTGTAGCACGAGTAATCAAGGATCAATAAGATACCATCATTTGACTAAACAAATTAAATTCAATGATGAAAGGATGGTTGGTCTTCTTTTAAACACAAATCAAAGTAAGAACAAGTCAAAAGAAATCATATCAATTAAGAATAAGTCAGAATTAAAGACATCATCTCATTATCACAATTTTGGATGATTTAATTCAGAATATGGTGCATATTATCACAGAATTATACCTTCACCTGTTTTACCTTTACGATAATTTTACGTGATTGCCCATTGTGATTCTGTCACCTTTATACTAGGCTAAGGAACTTTGCTTTGTTGCCCGTTGTGTTTCTGGAACAGCCAAAATTCAGAGAACACCGTTGTCGTTCCTTAGCCTGCCACCACACCTACACGATGAAAGATTTTTGTGACCTATTTCTAGGTCCATGATTGTTAGTGGCAGTAACATTATGAATAAACAAACCCTTTGGAACCCAAACTTGTTTAGACTTTTCATTCTTGTTCCAATAGACATGAAATTTGTTTGTAGAATTCTTAGGAACCCAAACTTGTATAAATTTTGTGTTCTTGTTCCTATGACTACAATTTTCAGAATGATGTCCAATTATTTCACATATATCAAAGACACTTTTCCCTTTTGCATTATCCTCAGCTTGTGTTTTCCCAAAACCAAGTCCTTTTCTGTTGTTAGCAAAAATTTGATTTCCCAATAGCATGTTGAAAGATTTTTCGCCTCTTGAAAAGTTATTCAAAGATTTCTCAAGATCTTGGACTTTGGTTTTTAGTGTTGTATTTTCAGTGACAAGTGAGGTGCATCGATTTATAAAATCCTTTTTCCTAGTGTCGATGGTTTCCTTAAGATTCAAGTTTTCTTTTTCAAGATTCTCAGAGTTATTCTTAAGTTTTGTCAATTCTGAATCTAAAACTTTACATCTTTTACATTCTAGGTTTTGAATATTTTCAAGTTCAGTTTCTAACCTAAAATTTTTACGGGCAAGTTCTCTCCTATCAGTTTTCAGTTTTTCAATTTTAGATTCAAGAGCATCAACTACTTTAGTAAGATCAGAACACATAAAAACAAGATCTCTATAGGAATACTCACCTTCCTCATTAGATTCCTCTGAGCTTGAATCTGAATTTGATTTCGCCATAAGACACAAGTTAGCCTCCTCTACGCTGCTATCCGAAGCTTCTTCTCCTTCTTCATCATCCCAAGTCGCTGCAAATACCTTCTTCGCCTTTTTCTTTCCTTTGTTGTTTTTGAGAAGTGGACATTTTGGTTTGATGTGGCCAGGCTTGTTGCAGTTATAACATGTCGGTTCATTATCGGAATTGTCAGAATCTTTTGGCCTATTACGATTTGTTTTCTTCTTGCGTGGCTTGAATTTCGACCATTTTCTAAGATTATTGACAGCCATTGCAAGCTCTTCAATTGGATCTTCTTCATCGCTTTCTTCTTTGCTCTTTAAGGCAATCGTCTTTTTCTTTGGTTCGGAGTTGTTGCGCTCTTCCTTTGCTTTTAGCTCAAGCTCATATGTCATCAAGTTTCCAATCAACTCCTCCATGCTTAGCTTACTCAGATCTTTCGATTCTTGGATTGCCGTGACTTTTGCCTCAAAGTTCATTGGTAAGACTCGTAGTATCTTCCGCACAAGCTCTACCTCAGTGAATACCTTCCCAAGTGCTCTAGCGTTGTACACCAAAGTTGAAAAGCGTCCAAACATGTCTTTTATGTTCTCGCCTTTGTCCATCACAAAGTTCTCGTATTCATTGCTGAATAGGGCTAGACGAGACTCCTTGACTTGAGAAGTTCCTTCGTGTGTCACCTCCAAAGTGTGCCAAATTTCCTGTGCTGTTGTACAATGAGAAATTCTATTAAATTCATTTTTATCAAGAGCACATATCAAAGCATTCATGGCTTTAGCATTTGTTGTTTTCAATCTCTTATCGTTAGCATCCCATCTATCCTTAGGTTTAGGAATCTCAGTACCACCAACGATTATAGTGGGAGGTTTATAGCCAGTTTCAATAATATCCCAAACATCATAATCAACGGAACTAAGATAAATACTCATCCTAACTTTCCAATAAGCATAATCATTCCCGTTAAACATGGGTGGCCTAACGATAGATTGCCCCTCAGAAAAAGCATTATTTGACGGATTCATGACTCTAGAGTTAAATAAAATATATACCGGGCTTTGATACCACTTGTAGGATCTAGATTAACCCTAGAGGGGGGGGGGGGGGTGAATAGGGTTATAGCAAATTTTCTCGATTTAAACACAGAAATAAACTGCAGAAATAAATATGCTGAAAAGTAAATCACACACAAAATTTACCCAGCTTCGGCAACCCCTGCCTACTGCTGCATTCACAGATTTCTATTAGAATTAAACAGTATCACGCTTACAACAACTCTACTAGACTCGCAGACCCTTTTGCTCCCGCTCACAAACACTCTACTAGACTCGCACACCCTGCTCCCGCCTATAGAGTTTCGCTCACTCGCAAACACTGCTCCCGCCTATAGAGCTTTGCAAACTCGCACTCCCTGCTCACTGAACTAATTCTAAATAGACAATCTGACACTACCTAAACTCTAGGTGGTGATTTACAAATTCTTTGACACGAAAAGAAAAAACAACTTCAAAAATAACCGCAGGAGCAAAAAATTTAAAATACGAATGTGAATGCGTAATTTTTGCTCAATTATAAAAACTAAAAAAAAAACCCCCTTTTATAAAATTTAAAAGCTAAACCCCCTTTTTAATAATTAGGCCGACCCACTATTCTTTCAACCCGTTCCCTTCTTTTGCTTGTGAAAAATGTCGGCCTCTCTTTGTTGAATTAGGGCTTCGGCTCTTTCTCGAATTAGGGCTTCGTTCTGATGCTCGATTCTCTGATTTGATGGCTTGCGTCGCTCGTTCTCTGATATTCGATTGTGGTTAACTTTGAAATTGTGAATTGTTGCAGCTGCTTCTTCTGATGACCGAGTTCGTTGAATTTGCGGTATGTAATTCTTCGTTTGCTGGTTCAATTGCTTGCTTTAACTTGATTGCTCTTGATTGAACTCGATAGCCGATGATGTGAATTGGGATTGGTTTTTATATGAATTCGAGACTCTTGAATTCGTTCGAATTAACTTGATACTTTCCTAAATTCTTAATTACCAGTTGCGCACGTCTTTCCTGATTTAGTTACTCGTGATACTCACGGCTTTCCTGATATGTTTTAACTTGATAATCACGGTTTTGAATTTTTACGCGTTCGATTTTCTCTTGATTGTCACTGCAGAAACTTTCCCCTTTTTCATTTCTGACTTTTTCAAAGAATACGAATTTTGATACTTGGTTTTGTGTCCTGATCATCACTGCACTGTTTTGATTTCTTGAATCATATCCACGGCTTCAATGTTTACAGTGTTTATCCCTGTTTCTTTCGACTTCACACGGCATTGATTCTCTGATCATTTCACTAGCTGTTGTGTGCTTAATATCATGATGTACTTCTTCCATTTGTTCATGATGTTCAAGTGTACTACTGCAGTTTGCATTCGGTCTTGATTGTGTAAATTCTCGAGTTGGTTGTGCACTGTTGATTAGTTGTTATGCAGTTTCTATGCCTTGTAGCTTTCCACTGACTTGTGTATTGCCTTCACTGTCCACTTGAACTGTTTCACTATGATTTCATGCCTTGTAGTTACATTCCATTTCATACTGTCACTGCCTCGAGCTTGAGTTGCTTTGTTTTTATGGCTTGATGTTTATATCCACTTGCTGTGTATTGCTTCACTGCATAGCATATTTGTGCATTTTAAAACTCTGACCTTGTTGCCTTTGTTCATTTGCTGGTTAGCTTGCATCTGCTTGTAGTTGATGCATATGCTCTTTGAGTTTGTTGGTTGGGTCTGCACATTTCTATGCTCTGGTCTCCATAACCTTTACCTGAACTTCACTTGAACATCTGGTATTCATGTATGTAGATCCACTGATACATGTTGTGCTTGTTCTTGGTCTCTGTTGCATTATTCATTGCAGTTTGCATGTGCTCAGCACTGTGTCTTGTTCACCATGTTGTAACTGGACTTGTTGTTTTTGTTGTTGGCATTGTCTTCATGCCTGACTTGATTCATTTGTATTCTGGTCAGTCTTGTACTGTCCACTGCCCTGTAATCTTGAGTTAGTGCTTCACCATATCACTTTTTGATTGATACTGCATCACTTGTAGCTTTATGTATTCATGTGCTTGTCTGCATTCACTCTGGCTTGTGTTATGATTGCTGTGGCTGTAGTCTTACTACTGTGTTGCTGTGCACTTTTGTGCTTTGCCCCATTCACTGTTGCTGTTTGGTCATTTTGTACTTCTCTTATGTACACTTGCACCTGTAATTTGACACTTGCATGCATTTGTGATCTGCCTTGTTGCTTGACCTGTCTGGTCTCTGTTCTTTGTTCATTGGTCATTGTTGTAGTGTTCATTGCACCGATAGTCGAGCTTGCATTTGTTACAGTATTCATGTACTGATGCATTTGGAATTTGAGTTGTCTGCTATCATGAATTCGAATTGGACTTGCTTGATCATTGACTTTCTTTTTGCACTTGCACACTTGCTCTTGTTGGCCACGCACATGAGTTGGCGAGGCAGTGCACACGTGTATGAATGTACACGTGTTTATTGCAGCCACTTATGGTTACCTGTCCCTGTAATATCTATGTGCACGACTTTGTGATGAATTCAAGTGCGAATGATGACGAACAACCCAAATAACTGAGGCAAACCATATTTTCAAAAGTCATATTTAATTTTATATTGCAAAAATATTTCTTTTTCAATTTTACTGCGTTAGTGGATATTTTTGCAGATTTCTCAGATGCTGGATTCAAACTGGAATGCAGTTGAAGACAAAATACGAGTGTGAGTGATATGTAGTGAGGTTATCAATGTAAAATATTTGTGATGTGAGTGATATGTAGTGAGGTTATCAATGTAAAATATTTGTGATGTAATCGTGATGTAATCAAAAATGTATATGTATAGTGAGAGCATGAATTTGTACTATTCAAGATTGTAATAAATATTTGTTTGAATAAAATTTCTGTTTGAATTCAAAATCTGTGTAACTTGTTCTGTTTGAATTCAAATTCAAATTCTGTATAATTTATTTTATTCAACAAATATTTATTTAATCTATGCAAAACAAAATAGTACATGACCAAATACATTTAAATGAATATATATGTTTATTATCATCAAACAAAAACATATAAGCGCATATTCAACAGGTACGATGAAGACCGAAAGGAGGGGAAGAAGCTGATCGATGGTAGGCGAGTGAAAGTCCGGCAGGTCGTTGGCTATGAGGTGGAAGTGTGGGCATTTGGTTTTGGCGTTTGTTGAAGGGGCTGCAAAGGGGAATGGGTGAAGGTGGAGGGAAGGTGTTCGTCGATGAGGAGAAGGGGAACAGGTTGCAGTTGGTGGCGATGTTGTATAGATGTCGAGGCGGCAGAGTAGTGAGGCGGAGCACAACATTGGAGATCGACATATGGCAATGGGTATTGGGTTCGAATAAAATAATTTAGAGTGGGGGAAAGGTTACTCTGAAATAGGAGAAGAATATGAGTTACAAAAGACAAAAGGGCGGGCTAGAGATAAGAATGTACAGGCTCTATAAAAGAATAACAACCGAAAGAAGAAAGAAATGAATAGTATCAAGTTGAATCGCGATCTCCAAAAAAATAGATGTGAACAGTGGCAGGTCACAATCAGAATTTATGGAGAATAAATAAAATAGCCGTTGAGTATATGAGTTGAACACACTAAGGATTCAAAAGATCACAAGAACCAAAAATCACAAAAGCGGTATCGATACAAAATCGTTTATCGATTCCATAGCAAAGCGGACTTTCAAAACACAGGATTGAATATACTGTAGAAATCAGCACGACGAGACGATCAAAACAGTATATGGATATCTGTGGTACGATCATCTGATCAAAAGTTGATATCGGTACCGAAAATGCTGCTAATTTGCCAGTATTAAGATAAACGGGGCAATAGCAGTCCAAATTTGATGAAACGAAAGATGAAGTCTCACTTAGAAGATGATTTACAAATTTATTATGGAAAAATATTCAGATTTGGAAAATATTTCATTACCATCAATTTTAACTGATTTGAATTAAAATACAATTACCCAATAAAAATAAACTTCCATATTATCTGATGAAAATTTACCAGTTGCTATATTTAACTTGACGTATTACAAATATTTAATTTATATTCTAAATTCAATTGTTTAAAATTCCACAAAATTTCAGTTAATTATATTACTAAAACCTTTAGATTTTCGATTCGTTACACCGAGTTTACTGTTTCGGTTCATTTCGGACTTATACGATCGAAGCTATTTGAGATTATTGATTCTGAGGTGTTTTGCCATTTTATGGCGTATTTTGAATTTTATAATTTCTATTTGTTGGAATTATCTAAGATGGCCAATGTTTGGCAAGTATTATGCTTTGAGATCTCCTATGTAGGAGTATAGTCGATGAGAACCATCACAATGTTTTGTTTACTAGCCAATTATACAAGGCAAGTCTTGAGTATATGATTTCATATTTTGAGATTTATGGTTTATGAGTAACCATCACGATGTTTTCACTTGTCAAGGAGATGAGACAATTTAAAATGTCATTTGATAGTTGTAGATGAGATGAGGCAAGTATGGTGTCTCTTTATCACTTGCCAACAGACGAGATAGAGTTTTATGATGCTCCTAGTGTGGCATCGACTAGCAGCTAGTAAGCCGCTAAGTGCGAACGTGTGATATGGGACACACATTAACACTTTTTGGGTTCTTATCCATGATTTTATGACACATTCACAATGTTTACCTAGCAGAAATGCTTTGAGAGGTGTTAGCGACCTTATCATGAGGACGAACTGCTTTGGGAGGTGTTAGCGACCTTGTTAGGGCTGACAAAACTACTTGGAAAGGTGTCAGCGACCTTGTCATGAGGACGAACTGCTTTAAGAGGTGTTAGCAACCTTGTCTAAGACTACGGCCGTCTGAGTTTAGCACGTGTAGCATTGCTTCAGCATTGTAATCAGGGATCTGGCCAATTCGGGTTTTCTTAGTTTTGAGTTCGCCATTTTTGGCGCGTTAGTGTTAAGATTTTCTGAGTTTTGAACATGCATCGAATTCTTTATTAAATTTGAGATTTTATGAGTTTGAATTCGTATCGAGTTCTATGAGCTTTCAAGATTGAGATGTATGTGGGAGATTTAGCCGTCTTGGCTTACTTATGAGTTAGAGATCTCACATTCTTATGGAGTTATCTTATATTGCTTTCATGACTTCTATTTGTGATTGAGATGAGTTTTCTCCTTTTTGGAGTAATGGTTCAATGAACCATTTGAGTTTTGCTTGATTTTTATATGAGTTGATTTGATTTCATTATGGGTTATCGCCGATGATATCAGTCACTTGTGTTTTATTTGAGTATTGAGTTTGAGTTACCTCTTTCGAGGTATTTAATCACTTAGGTAGCATTTGTTACTTAAGTATTGAGCTATGAGTTATCTAATCCTTCTCCTCATTCGAGAAGAAGCATCACTATATCCATTCTGCTTCATATTATCGATATCGGCTGATTTGTGTAGCTAGACAGACCCATGTTTTTATACTCGGGTCAGACCAAGTTGTTTCAGGTATCATCTTTTGGGTTTAGCTTGAAATTGATGTTGGACATTAGCTTATCTATTGCTTGAGTAGTTTATTTCTGCATACTCTGATGTATTTACATTTGATTCGATGTATATGGTGTGGTCGAGTACCACCTTTGTTGTATTCATATTGTATTGTACTAAACATGTATCAGTACATATACATATATATATATATATATATTATGTTGATTATTGTTCTGTGATGTGCTTTACATTTAGTCATTGTATTTCGTTCTGATAGATCCGTTAGCCACCTATAGTTTTGGATTAAGCATCCACTGGGTATGTCGATCCACTTTAGTTGAAAAGAAAAATTATATTGCATTTATCGACGTATTCGATAGTTGTTTAAGACAAAATTATAGATGGTCGCTCTTAACCAGCCCTATTCTCCACTTTAGTTGAAGGAATTATTTGTTAATTATCTTTGCAAAGGTTGGTCGTGTTACCGCATGGTATCAGGGCTGTGGTCAGAACAAAGTAGAATAAACACAGAACAATACGTATATCACGATACGTCAAAGTACAATACGAATGAATCATTGTCCTTTATTTGATCCTGTTTTTGAATAGTGCTTTGATTACTTTTCGAGTTTTGGGATATGTTGAGATGGAATAAGTCTAGGAATATAAATTGTATTCTGTAGTATTCCATTATTGAGTTTAATGTTATCTTATCTTATGAATAATCTTATTTGGGATTATTCTTTTCTTATTTTTGTCGATGCGAGTGAGTTCGTATCGATGAAGCTTATTGATTCCTTTGAGTATTCTTGTTGTGTTCCTTTGAGGGTTGTGAATCATATTATGGGGATCCACAATGATTGGCTCATTGTGAGCATTATGAGATTTTTATTTGATGTTTCTTTTGTGAGTATTTGTTTGTTACTCGCAATCTTAAGATGCATTTGATTTGAGATGGATTACTTATTTGATATTAAATCCAATCTTTTGTTTTATAGGATCCTATTGTATATTTCGGTTTCCTATTTTGATTGGTTTATTATTTCTGTCAATTTGGAATGTTAAAGATGATTCCAAAGTTTTTGAATTCACTCTTAAGTATCAAGATGTTGATGACATATCTCGAATTCCAGTCAAGGTGACTTTATTGAGTTTTGATGAGTCCATTTGGGTTTGATATCCAATCGGGCAATCGAGTGTTAAATTAGCCTTATTCCTGGCTGTTAGCCTTCGGCTATCCTTCCATGAGGACATCCACTAAGGAATAGGAGATTTTTTAGATTATTCGAGTTTGATTGAGTTTATCATTCAGTTTCTTTGAGTTATCCTTTTTGGATACTCAATCGGTGTTATTCTTTGTAGCATTACTTTGTTTGAAGTAATGATTTGTTGTTTGTGTGCTTCATCTCCTTTGAGAAGAATATCTTGCTTATCCTGTATCTTGATGATTTTTTTAGTGGCTCGTGACATCGTATGATTGACGAACACTCTATCTCCTTCTGTTGATTTTGAGAATTGAGTATTCTGGGAATATCTCAATGCATTCTCTTAATGTTCTTTGGTTTAAGTTTTGAAGCTACGTAAATATTAGTTTTAAAGAGAAATTTGAGCTTTGAGTTATTTAAAAAAAAATCAAAGAATATTTTGAAAATATATTCACATGAGTAGTATTTCTTTTATATAGAAATAATTTGAGAGTGTTTGGTTGTCGATCGAGTAGTTAAGATTTTCGGTCGATACGCCTGATCAACGTTATCGATAGGAATCTTCTAGATGCTATGATGAGGCAATCGGACACGATGGTTTGTGTTTTAAAAATTAAGATTTTGAAAATAATATTTTGAGATTATTAAATTTATTTTTAAGCGGTAATTGCAGCCATTGATTTTAGAGACGAGTAACATGGTGGCAAGGTAATTTTGATCGTTCGATCGACTCTACAGCCAATAGATATATCTATTTATTATAAATTCAAAGGCAAGGCAATGCCATTTATTTATTTATTTATAAAATATAAAGATGAGAATAATTGAGAATATTCTTGAGCTATACTTTATTGAATGTATATTTTGAGATTTTAGAATCTTTGTAATATACATTGGATGTTTTGAGAGAAGAGTTATAAGAGAATTTAAAGATTGTTTTTAAACTATTTAAGTGGTTTAATAAAAAGAGTAAAGAGAATTTAAACCCTTAGTTTATTTTGAGGAATATTTTTATGGATTTACAAATTTATTTGGAAATTAATTTTTGAAGTAAGAGAAGAAATTTAGATTTTTAATTTGAGTTTTATACTTACTAAGTAATAAAGTAAAGGGTTTGAAAATTTTCAAATGTTGAAAATTGAAATTTAAAATTTAAAATATGTTGAGATTTAAAAATTCTAAATATCTTGGATTGAAAAGTCACTCGAGCTTATATCCTTGTTTCTTGAGTATATTCTATCCTTGAGTTAATATCAACGACATGCATTTTCGCAGTCGTTTGAGTTTGGTGGCCTTGTAAGAAGTCATTTGATGATTTATTCATCTTGTCTATTGTGTCTACCCTGTTGTGAGGATGTTCTTTCCGTATATTTATATGAAAAATCTTATTGATGATCTTCTTTATTGCTTAGAGTTCGGGTTTAAGTGAGTTTGATCCCGACTCTATTCTTAGAGTTTTATGAAATCAATCATTTTCGATTGAATAATTGTTGGGCATCTTATTGAGTTTTGATCGAAGACGGGATACCTTCAAAATTCGTTCGAGTTACTTGGAAAATTCGATGGTTTGCTAATCACTATATTAGCATTTGATCGGCCATTGGATAAACCAAGTGAGTTTTACCTTGTTTCTCTCTACCATTCTATGTTGAGAGTATGAATGGTTTGATTTTCGAGCTTGTCTGTTATCCTTTGTCGATTGAATTTTTGCGTTGTTTATGGCTCTTTTTCTAGAAAATTGCGGGGATGCAATTTTTGTAGGGGGAATGTGTAACAACCCTGGTGTAAATTCACTAATTAATTAAATTTAATCAGGAATGATTAATTTTAACTTATGATTTATGAAATTTAATTGAGTAATTAAAAAATATTTTAAGAATATTTGGTTGGATCTATTTAAAGAATAATTTTTATTTCTTAAATAAAGAATTTCAATTTAAATTGGAATATTATTAAATCAATTTTTTAAAATTTGGTAATTAGAGTAAAATATTAATATTGTGTTTTGTAGTTTAAATTGAAAAATTATAATTGTAAATTTAATTATGAAACTGAACCTATTTTTGTAAATAACTGATTTGTTTATCTTAATAAATCCTACGGCAACTTTCGAAATGATGTAAATTCAGTGAAGTGTTAGTATTGGGATTTCTTATTAACAATAATGAGAATTATTTATTTCAAAAGTTATATTTAAAATTTTATAATATCTTAGTATTGTTATAAATGAGAGTATTAAACTTGTTAATTTGATCTTTTTAGATTTGAGAAAATAACTTGTGATTTTGTAAAATATTGATTAGCGTAAATAAATGGAATAAGAAGGAAATAGCAGCACTTGTCTTAAGAAATTAATTAGCAACACTTTGCCTTAGGATCCATGCTCAAGCCCATTTAGCCCATTTAAGAGTAGTATTACTTCTTCTTTATTTATCTTTATGTTCATAAATCTAGTATAGAAATAGAAATAGTAATATGTTTCTCAAAGCTAAGTAAAAACCTAGTTCTTAAATCCTCAAATCAAAGCTTGAAATCAAAGGGCTTTTGGTCAATACTTGTAGAAATCAAAGCTACGTAATCTTCTCTACCTTCTAGACTTATAAAAGTATGGTTTTTGTTTTATTTTTAATTTAATTTCCGTTGGCTGGATTTAGGTTTTTGACCAGTTAGGTGTATTTGAGATTAACAAAGAGATTACAAGGTAGTAGCAAGGCTTTGGATTAGATTAGCAGGCTATAGGATGCTAAAAGATGAGTTGTTTACAACTCACACTTACTATCTCTAATCCATATGGGCGATTGTTAGTTGTTATTTGGATTGAATGAGATGGTTGGTTATTGAATCTCTTTCAATTTGATTGTGAATTTATTGTATGTGTTAAATAAATCCAATGATTATTTGCTGAAAATTTTATATAAAAGTCGCTGTTGTAAAACAATGATGCATTGGTGCAAAATGATCTGAAATGGCTTATTCTTTTTGGGTTAGAAAAAAGATTCAATGAGAAACAATTTCACCTTTGGTTAATATTCAAAAATTTTCCATTTACTTGACCTGAAATAGAATTGAACAAAGAAGAACAATTCTGTTTTTGTCAAAATTTTCTTTTTTTTGACTGAAATTGTTTTCATCATAACTTTTTCAGTTTTCATCAGAATTTGATAATCCTTGATGTTCTGGAAAGCCTGGACTATGTTCTAAAACTTTCGTGTTTTATATTTTGGAAAACTCTACGACTTAAAGGACAAAATTGGGAATGAAACTGATACATGCTTTGTTGTGTCAATTTTCTAAATTGAAATCTGAAATAAAAATCGTCATAATTTTTGATTGGCAAGCCATAATTGACAAAGGGTTTTTATGTTGAAAGGAATGTTTATAAGGAACAACTTTTATGTTTTGTGTTTTGCATAATTTTGAAGTTTAAATGTTCAAAAACTTGTTTTTTCGCTAGCCTGTTGACTAAAAGACAGAACTAACAAACTCAAATCTGAGAAATTGTTTCGATCGTAACTTTAGAACCGTATGTCCAAATTAAATGATAATTTTTTTTTAAATCTAAATCATTTATCTACAACTTTAATGTATTGAGTTTCCTATAATTCTGAGGTGAGCTATGTCAAAATTGAATTTTCTTTCAGCTACCCCGAGAGCAAAAACTATATTTGCTCTGTGTTTGAAGCTGAAACAAAATTAGCCGTAACATTCTCATTTTTGATCGGAATTCGATAATTTTATATGTTTCCAAAAAGCTTGGATCATGTACTACAACTTTCATGTATTGAGTTTTCTGTAGTTTTGAGGTTAGCTATGTCAAAATTGAATTTTCTTTCTGCTATCCCGAGAGAAAAATCTATATTTGCTCTGTATTTGAAGCTGAAACAAAATTAGCCATAACTTCTTCTTTTCTTTACCGAATTTGATAATTTTGGATGTTCCAGAAAGCTTAGATCATGTGATACAAGTTTTAGTCTTTGTGTTTATTGTGATTTAAAATTTTTCTTGGTCGAAATTATGGTTGTATGTTGCTGTCCTAAGAGTAAGATGACAGCAACAAACATTCATTGAACTTAGAATTGTATTAGCTTATTGTTGATCTCATTCCTTCTCGATTTTGTTGTTGTTTTGGGATGTTTTGAGAGTTATGATGCCTATCAATAGGCTAGTTATATTTGGAGACTTTGAAATTCAAATTTAAAAAAAATTGAATTGATTTTGGGTTAAATTTGAATTGGATTCGTATTGAACTCAAGTTATCGGTCTTGAGTTATCTTCCTTATTTTTCATTATTTTCGAGCACGGTTTTCACTAAACCATTTCTGAAGCGATTTTTGAAATAAATGGAAATTTCAAATTATTATTATACAGTATTTTAAAATTATTTTTCTAATATAAAATCTATTTATTTTCTATAATAAAGGAATTTCAAATATTGGTTTTCTTAATCTTCTTGGGAAAATTTTTTGAAGCTTATTTTCTTTAGTAAACTATTTTATACATAAAACACACACTTTTACACTATTCGAACGTATGAGAAAGAGAATTAAACGATTTAGTAAAACACGTAGTATGGGACATGTGCGTTTACTATTTCGGTTAATTCCGGACTTATACGATCGAAGCTATTTGAGATTACTGATTCTGAGACGTTTTGCCATTTTATGGCGTATTTTGAGTTTTACAATTCTGTAACAACCTTGGTCAAAATTCACTAATTAATTAAATTTAATTAGGAATGATTAATGTAACATCTCGGATTTTTAACTGCTAGAGTTATGAACATTTAATTCGTTTTAAATGTTAATGTGGATTCTTAATTGATTTTGAAATGAATGGATTCGGGTTCAATCAATGAAATAAACTATAATTGTTAATTATAGTAATTCCGGTTGGATTTGAATAATGGAAAATAATAATTAAATATTCGGAATTGAGATAAAAGGGTAAATCTGGATGTAAATAGTGATAAAAAAATGGTTTTAAAAATTCATTTTGAGTTATTTGAGTGTAAATAGTGTGGTGGGAATTTTAGATGAATTTTAAAGTTGATAAATTAATATTTGGAATTTTATATCAATTTAAAAATGAATTTAATATTATTAAAATGCAACTTAATCATATTTTGGTCTGGAATGAGCTAGAATGATTTTTAATGTGATTATATATTTTATATGATTTATTATTAAGTTATTAAATTTTTAAAAGTGAAATTTTAAGCGTTTTCGTCAATTTTGGAAATCGCCCGATTTAATAGACGAGTTAAAATAGCCTTCCGGGGCAAAGTCTCGGAATTCGACGAAACTAGTTCCATTGGATCCGTAATAGTTAGTTATTGTCGGATTTCAATTATCGTAGCAATCGGAGTTGTCGTTTGACCGTGGCAGCTCGAAACGCATAGAAATCGATTTAACCGATTTAATTTTAAATTGATCGTTTAATTCCGTAACTCGCGCATACGATCAAATTAGCTTACAGTACCTGTTCCATTGTGTCCGAAACGCGGAAAAAACCCCGGAATGCCTGTCGGAACGCGTAGTTTGGTGGTCGGTTGCATAAACTGTTAAATTGAGAATTTTATTTATTAAATAATATTAAAACAATAATATATATTATACTTATTCTCAAACCCTAATCACTTTCGTAGCCGCCGTTACATTCTTTTTCAATGGCCGGTGATGATTCTTCTCCTTCCTCTAATCTCTATTAATCTATTCAGTTTTAGCCGAAACTCTTAACTAGAGATTCGAAGAGATTCTCGAGCGCTACCCATCCATACGGCCGAGATGTGGTTTGGCGAAGCGGAGTGCTCTGATTTTGGCGCCGTTCATGCTGCCGTTCGTTGCGTTTTCTGGGGATAGGGCGCGCCGAGCTCAGCCGCCTTGGGGCCGTGGGTAGGTGGCTGTCGGGGCTACGTAGTGGCGGTGGATGATGGGGTTCCGGTCGCGAGTAGTAGGTGCGGCCATCGGGGTTTTGTTCGTGAGCGCTGGGTTCGAATTCTGAAGCATGTTTACATGAGGAAGGAAATAGGGGACGGCCGTGTTTTTTTCCTTGTATCCAACGGTTGAGGGTAAAGGAAATTTAAATAAAGGAAATTGTTTGTTAAGAATTTATTTACAACCTCTGAAAACGAATATCTCCTACATGTATTGTCAGAATTCAACGAAACTGGAAATGTTGGTATCGCAGAGACGCATACTACGCGATGGTGCAGATCTGGATTCATTCCGGGCAAGTAGAAATTTGGGTTAAATCGAACGTCGTTCGGTTTAATTTAAATTTTGAACGCTCGTCGAAATCTCAAAGTGAGTTATTCTCACTCACATCTGGATGCTAGACAGTTTAAATAGTTGATATTTAAATATCTGTGTGATTGGTTGACTATAACTGTGGATATCAGTCTGGATCGATATTTGTATATGTGATGTGCTGATATTTGTGGATGTAGGAAAAATAGGTTGGAGGGATCCAACCGGATTCCTCACAATGTAGTAATTATTTTGTTAATTGATAATGATGCCTTTTTATATATATTGTGATCGATAAATTGAAATCAAATTGTATTTATATATTGTGATTGATAAATTGAAATCCAATTGTATTTATAAATTGTGATTGATAAATTGAAATCAAATGGTACTGTGATATTGTTGGATAAATTGTAAATCTAGAATTTTATTATAAACGAATAAATTGGGGTTTTAAAAGAAATCAAAGAAATTGATAAATAAGGAATTTAAAGGGATATAAAAATTGGAATCTGTTTTGGGATGAAAAATGTAAATTGGTCAAATTGGGATTTTAAATATAGTGGGAAGTTTATAAATTGGTGAATGCGAAGTATAAATTTTCTGGAAATGAATTCCAAAGAAATTATAAATTGTTTTAAATAACGATGGTTTATTTTAATAATCAATAGTGTTATCCGGGAAATCAAAATATGTTGCAATGATGCTTCCAAATATAAAATTTACAGTTTTAAATGTAAATAGAATATTTGAAATACCGTTTTCTCCATTGGGATTTCATTTAAGTAAATTGTAAATATGGTTTTTCATTGAAGAATTCTCCAATGTTTTATTTAAAAATGTTTAAACCTATATTTTAAAAAAATGAATTTTCGGAAATGGGAAATTGTGTTTGAACTTCGAAGGAAGTATAGTTAAGGATGGAATTGGGAATTTATGTTATTAAATATATATTAAATTGAAATAAATCGGCTGGATTTGTGAGACGGATTCTTTGGGATGTTTGAATGGGAAGGTGTTTTCCCTGGGGAAAACCAAGTTAGTGTTTTAGAAAATTTTACTTAATTAAAGGTTAAAGTTTTAAATTTGTATAAAGAGTATTTTTATGAAATGGTTGTGTGATGACCCGGAATTTCTAACAAATTTAATTTGAATAGTTAATTGATTTTAAAATATTTAAAAGTTAATTTTAACTTCAAATCCCGATACTGATATTTACTTGATAATTAAATCTTTGGATTGTATAGTTTAAATATTGATTTTAATAATTAAAAAATTGGGTAAAATTGTTGAATCTGATATTTTTAGGCCCGTTTAAATAATTTGAAGGCTTATAAAATTTATGATGGTAATATTGGAGATAAGAGAATGATTGGAATTTAATTTAAAGATAATTTGTTCAGCTTTGAAAATTTGTTGTTTAAAATTGAACCTAAAATTAGCCTTCCGAGGCACGGTCTCGGAATTCGACGAAACCAGTTTCATTGGATCCGTAATAGTCAATTATTATCGGATTTTAATTTTCGTGGCAATCAGAGTTGTCGTTTGACCCTGGCAGCTCGAAACGCTTAGATTTATTTTAATCGATTTAATTTAAAATCGATCGTTGAATTCCATAATTGGCACGTACGTTCAAATTAGCCTCCGAAACATGTTCCATTGTGTTCGGAACGCGGTTAAAACCCTATTAACGTCTGTTGGCAGGTCAGATTTGGGGTTTGGGATTTTGCGCTTTGCAACTCGTGATTTTTGCTATATTTAATTATTAAATCAACGCGTACTCGGGACGCTTCTTTCCATCCATTATTAACCACCCGTTTTCTCTTACCTTCATCAGCGAAAAGAAAACAAAAATCAAACGAGGCCGAAGCCAAAGAAAAAAAAAAAAAATTGCTAACGCCTTTCAAATCCATGGCGACCCTCGTCTTCATCAGATTTGTTCCAGGGCGACACGGTCTTACTTGAACTTGAGGTGGAAGGAGGCGTTGTCTCGAACGATTGAGGGATTAAGGTTTCGTTTGTCTGGGGGAGGGGAAACGAATCGCGACAGGGGCGGCGACATAGAGGCTCGAGTTCGAACATCAGTGGGTCAGGAGCGATCGATTGAAGGCTTGGGGAGGCTTCTCGAGAGCACGTAGGGCAGTCGCGATCTGGAAGCAGGGAGGCATGCTCGCGTTCGAGAGTGAAGTCGAGAAGGGGGTTCGACAGCGCGTGAAGGAGGGGATGCCGCGGATGGAGCCGCGATGGAGTGGAGCTCGGTGGTGGATCGGGGTAGTGGAGGAGCGCGTGTCTGTGGCTTGTCGTTCGTAGGCTCGAGGGAAGGTAATGCTTGTGTTTTATTGCTGAATTTCACATGACAAAAAAATTAAGATTAAAAATTACAGTAAGCTACCTATGTGAACACATATTTGTTTTTATTGTCACTGAAGTTTAAATTTTAAAACTAATGTCTGGATCTAATAGCGAGACATATCAATACATCAAGAAGTTTTACTGTAAACAAAACTACAGTCTTGTTATTTACTCAAGAAAATGAAAACGGTTCTGTTTGACTTCATATATGCATATATGGTGGTAAGTGGTTTAATAAGCATATTAAATTATTTTAGCCGGTAAAATATTTTATTAAACGGGAAATCATTTGTTTAAAATTTAAATTTTAGTTAAATGAATTTATAAAAGGGAAATTTGTTCAAAATAAATCACTGGAGAAAAAGTTTGATTATTCGATTGTTTTGAATATTAATAAAATTATGTAATTGTCATACAAGGTATAAAATCGAAGATATAAGCCAGTTTGGGATGGATTGCATACAATAAAATCAAAGGTGAGTAAATCTCACTCTGTTGGATTTCTATTTAAATTTAAATGGTTAAATTTGAATATTTGATTGAATGATTGAATTGATTTGACATGTACTATGAATTGTTGATCTGGTGAGTGTGATTTTGGATGTTTCACGAGTTAATTGTTGCTTAACTCGTAGTATTGGAAATTTTAAGTTGTTTTAAACTTAGGTCATAAATAAGAAAATGTTTCATTTTAATGATGATAAGGACTTAATAATTTGTGATTCATCAAATTAGCAGGGTAATTAAAATGGATAATTAATTAATTCAATTAATTAATGATTTGGGAATTAATCAATTTAGTAATTAAGAGTTCGAATTAATAAATTAAGGATTAAGTTAATTAATGAAGTTTAATTAAATTAGAATAATTATTGGGCGGTTTAATGAGATTAATTAAGATAATTAATTAAGGAGAATTAATTCATTAATAAAGTAAATAAAAAGATAGTTAATTAGAGGTTGAGATTAATCGAGAATGATTAATGTTGTGATTGAATTATGGTAACTAATTTATATTAAAATAAATTAAAATATAATTGGAAATCATTAATTTTTATAATTAACGACGTAATTAAAGATTGATTAATTAAGATGAATTAAATCAATAATTAGTGACTTATGAGAAGTTAATTAATAAGTAATCTGGTATTAGCGCAATTAATATAGTAAATTAATTTATGAAGTAATTAAGATTACTTATTGACTTTGGTTAAGAATAATTAAAGATAATTGTTTGAATGTAAATAAAAGATAATTAATCCAGGGTGATTAATTAAGATGAATATGAAGGGTTGATTTGTTAATTGACTTGGAATTAATTAACGATAAATGAAGAAATCTAAGTGATTGAGATTAGAAATTCAATTGCAATTAGAATCAATTGAAACAAATTGGAAGTGATCAAGTTTGCTTATGGATGATTGAATGGTATGGGATGTTTTGAATGTGACCCGAAGAGTTCGAGGTCGGGTATTAGGAAATACCCGAAACCACTTCAAATTTCTTTTATAAATTGATATGTGAAATAAGTGTTGTCTATAGTAAATTTTGAATTGATTAAATTGTTATAAGTTACCCGGGTTTGTTTAAGTTGTTTGCTTTGGTTTTCCATGTTAGTTGGGTTTACTCACGCTGGTTTCCAGCCTGACCCGGGTGCTACTTTGGTGTAATGCTCGGGTCAGACCGAGTATTACAGATTTTCAGGTAGGTACGTTCTGGAGCTCAGAAGGCGAGCTGGATGGCGATATCGTATAGAGTATTCCGCTGTATTTATATTATTGTTAATCTGAGTCATGATAATTGTAAATATTCAGTGACTGTATATAGTGTGAAACTCTGATGTATATTAAATGTAATCGGCATATATAGTATTCTTTTGAAAGCTATTATTATTTATTATTATATTTTATCCGCTGCGAATGTGAGTTGTTGATGTTTCTATTCTTCTTCTTCTATTTCTTTCTTCTTTTTCATAACTATCTGGAATTTTCGGATTCGGAAATTTCGGGTCGTTACATTTGGTATCTGAGCTGAAAGGTTAAGCGAGAACCTTGGCTCTGGTGGGTGTAGTCATTAAGGATAAGGTCAATAGTACTCTGGAATGAGTTGAGTGTATATATTATATGAGAGCGTACTTGTTATTTTTTTATAAAGATTTTAAATGATTTTATATAAAAATATTTTGATATATAAAGCAGTATTTCCTTCTAATAAATGTTTAGGTGATTGGTTGTTAAATCATTGGAATTAAAATTAAGAAGTAATATAATACAATCAAATTAAAATCTTGAATTGGAATTAATTTAGGAGATAACAGAAATACAACCAAATTAAAATTAAATTAACTAAAAATGAAATTCTGGGATTAGAACTCAGAAATTAAATTGTTTAAAAACTTTAAATGAACAAAGTTAATTTGGTTTAAAAAGTTAAACCAACCTTTGAGAATTCAACTCGAATTTATATAATTCGAGATGGTTTAAAAGTGAGATTATAATTTGAAATAGAATTCCAGAGAATATTTGAAAATAAAGTAAGATGAAAATTCCAGAGTAATGTTAAATATGAATTGGGTGGATTGGGAATTTGGAATTTTTGGGAAAATTTAAAATTCCTTTGGATTTGGAAGTGGTTTCCAAAGGTTTTGGAAAAATTAATAGTATTATTTCAAAAATATTTTTGTGTTGAATTTGAAATCTGGGAGATTTGAAATTAAAAATATTTGGAAATGTTTTTAAGAAATAAAAGCATTGAACTCTTTCGGTCAGTGGAAACTAACGTCGGTGATGACTGCAGCATCATCGATGTTTATTTTCGAGTTTCTAAAAGAGAAATTGCTACCGAATTGTTTTAAATTGGAATTGTTTATGAACTGGGTTTGGTTTTGAAATTCAAAGGGATAATTGAATTCGCCAAAGAATTTTGGATATAGTTGAATTCTTAGGTGATATTGAAATTTGAAAATTTGTTTAAACTCTGAAATCTTGATTAAATGTTTATGGAATAATAAAAATATATTGGCTAAATAAAAAGTATAATTCCAAGTTAACAGCAATAGAAGATGTAAAAATTGAAATTATAATTAAAGTTGTACAAGTTTAAAGATCAAATGGAATTTGCTTTGAAGTTAGAAAGGAATTGAGAATCAATTCAATTTGAATTGGGAATGAATCAAGTCCAATGGAAATTGGAGTTAATTAAACTGGGATTGGGTTAATTTAAATGGAGTGGAAATTTAAATTGAATTGTTGGGGAAGTGAACAGTTTGACTCCAGGCCATTTTCAATGTAAATTGTTTTGATACAAATAGTTTTAAATCTATTTTCTTATCTATTTACTATACAACTTTCTTTTTAAAACCTAAACTATTTTATACTGGTTTTGCTACTACTTTTGGGACTCTCTAACTATTTTACAACTGTTTATAAACTAATTACTTATTTTCAACTAAGTTACGAATTAATTTCTATTTTACAACTATTTTGCATTTATTTAAGATTTCTATAACTTTTTAAATAATTTCCAACTATTTTACAATTAGTCAACTATTCTACAACTATTTTGCAAACTATTGATTATTTTTCAACTACTTACCTATTTTTAAAATTTTCAAGCTATTTCCTAAATATAAACTGGTCGGAGTTCAAACTGTTATTGATTTAAATACCCAACCGAGATAAGGATTGAAGTAATAATCCAAATGGGGATTAATGTAAAGGTGAATAAGGAATGTGAAATGGTTCTTTTGAACTGAAAGAATATTTTGAGAAATATGAAATGAATAAAGATGGAAATTGGATATTTCTATGGTTTTTGTGAGTGTTTGGAGTATAAAAGGAGTTTTATACAAGTTTGAAATGATCCAAAGTTTTAAAAAAAAAATTATATGTATCTGAATATATATATAAAGGATCTTATGAGAATTTTGGAAAAGGTTTTGGGAACCTTTGGATTTGGAAAGGCTTTTGATTTTGGGTAAAATCAATAATGAAAATTTGAAAAAGGCTAGTTTAAGAATTATCGATTTGGGATAATCGATTTTGTGTAAAGGAACTTTGTATAATATCATACTAGGTGTATGATTTGAAGATACTATATATGTATAGTATAAAATGTTTTGATGATAACTCTGGGGAAAAAGGCGCTCCCTTGAAATGAACTTCTCAGGATTGCCACCGGGTGGTGCTGCCTTGAGCCCCAAGGGAGGTTCTAAAGTTGATCCTGTGAGGAGTCCGGACAAAACTAGTTCCTGAGGATTATGAATTGAGTTTACCATAGCGTAAGTCGTGTGTGCCGCGGAGAGCCAACAGTTACATGGACTTTTGTTGTGACTGCAACGTAACCCAGGATGTAACTGCGACCTATGGTAACATTGCGAAAGTCGTGTGTGCCGCTGAGAGCCAATAATCTGCGTTTGAGTTTATCTCGGTAGACTGCGACCTATGTAGGAGTGGAGAAGTTTCATTTCGACAGCGAAAATGAGAGTGCCGCGGAGAGCCTGTAGTTACATGGACTTTTGTTGCGACTGCAACGTAACCCTGGTATGTAACTGTGACCATGGAATGAGGGTGATGATTTCCAGAGCATTGTCCCTAAAGATATTCCTCTATTTCAAAAAAAAAAAACTGTTTTCGATATTTTAAAAAACTATTTCCGATATTTTTAATAAAATTGTTTTACAAGTATTCTCACTGGGTGTTGAAAACGGGTTTACCGAGTACTTATAGATTTTCAGTCCTACGCCTGATCAACGTATGATTGAATTTCTGTGAGAACAAGGATGGACTGGTTGAGACATAGAGTTATAAAAAGCATTTCTATAAAGTGCTATTTTAATGGTATTTAGTGAATTTAAAAGCTTTTCTAAGATTTTAAAGTAAAAGGTTGGAATTTTGGGAAAAATCAAGGGAAAACCCAAATTGAAATTATAAAATAAATTTGAAACTAGGAAAAAATTAAATGAAGTGATTTTTTGTAATAAAATCGAATCTTGGTAAAAATTGGAAGTAAGCTAATGCGCTAAATAATTGTTTGATAGAGTATGTTAATAAAGTTTAACCCGGATAACTAAATTGGATTGTAAGTAGATAATGAAGTTTGGAAATGAATTCGAGTTATAAATAGAATTCGACTTGGGTTTGATAATGAGTTAAATAAGAGGAGATATTGTAAAATAAAAAAAATGAAATAGAGTTGGATTGAAAAATGAGATGGTTTGAATTGCAAATAAAATCCAAGTGTGATTTGAATAATATTTAATGAAATTTGCAAGTAAATTTGATATGATGGAAATGTTGTCGAATGAAATGAAGTGAATTATAATAGAAATGGTTAGAGATGCAAACAAAACCCAAGTGAATAGAAATAAATTGAGAATGGCTTTGTATTAATAAAATAAATTTGAAAATGAATTAAGTAAGTAAATTTAAAATTTAAAATGGATGGGCTAGCTAAATTAAATGGAACTTGATTAGGTGAGAATCAAATGGAAGTATACTTAAGTTGATGTTGGAATAAATTAAAGTGATTAACTTAAGTTTAAAATGTATGGAAGCTTGGCTTCGAATCAGAGTGAAAGCCCATTAAATAAAGCTTGGATTGAATTAATTTGGGAATGGCTAGCAGCATACAAGAATGGAATGTGTCGAGCTAAATAAAATGATTGTGAATAAATTAAAATGGAATTGAAGTAAATAAAATTGAGTTGGAATCAATTTTAATAGGTTATAAAACTTAAGTAATTATTTACTACATGGATGTTATCAAATTGCGTAGAAATAATTGTTGTTTAACGTAAACTGGATTTAATTAAATTTTATGGATTAGTGGAAGCAAATATAATTGATTTTTGAGTTAATTGAAGTGAATATGAGTTGTTTTGCTAAAAAATGAATTGAATGTGAACAATTGCTTTGTAAACCATTAGAATTGAATGTAATGGCATATAAATTTGGTTGAAAGCAATTGGATTAGCTTTAAATTATATAAATCGCTTGTGGTAAGCTTTGGTGTTTGTTGTTTTTAAAATGCTTGTGTTTAGCCATTGAAAGTAAGTGGAATGCTAATAGAATTTCTATATATGGCACTTACATATTTAAACTGAGTAAGTATAGGTACAGGGAAGCCGTTTGGCTAGATTTGGGGTATGCTAATTGCTAAAATAAATAAGCTGCTTGCTTAAAAGCTAAATAAAGGTACGCCTACGCAATTAAAATAGGAGATATGAACTGTTTTTGGTTTTTCCGACCGTGTAGGTCGATGTATACATATTTATATCTTTTGTCAAATTGCAAAAGCTCCTCCGTACAAAGGAGACTCTGTCAAAATTTTCTGAAAATTTTGGGAGTTAGAATTTTTTTGGAGAATTGGTTAACGACAAAACAATTTCAAATTGGAAATTAAAGTAAACTAGTAAATGAAACTAACATGAATTAGTTTTAATGAAAGATAAAATTCAATATTAGAAATCGAAATAAAATTGAATTCATATGAAAACGGAAACAACAAAATTGAATAGCAGTATATGTGAAAACCTATATATGAGAATGTATAAAATAATTTGTAGGGTTATGATTGGTTATTGTTGCTAAGTAAGATATGCAGGTATATTAAAGGGAAAAAGAAATTAGATTTGATTCCAAATGATAAATGTGAATTGCCCGACAAAAAGGTATGTATTTAAATTCTGTATGAAATTGGATTGGGTTTTTGATGTAGCCACTTGGCTTTTGTTTTCTTTTTTGAATTTGGGAAGCCCGTAGAGGCCTTTTGTAGTAGTACCGAGCTAGCCGCGCAAAGGAGACGCTGGCAAAAATTTTCGGGAATTTAGGGTGTTAGAAAAAAAATTTGAGATAATTTTGATAGTTCAAAAAAAAAATTAGGTTTTAAATTGACATTTAAATGATTGTGAAAAAGGGGTATCATTTGATACTGTGGAAGAGTTTGGGAGGTTAGTAAAAATAATAAGGGGGGTCTCATGAAAGATAATTGGTAAGTTGTAGAACTGTTTGGTTTTGGGAAAAAGTAGACAGGTATGGGACATTCTTCCTGATTAGTAATTTCGGGGACGAAATTCTTTTAAGGGGGGGGGGGAATGTGATGACCCGAAATTTCTAACAAATTTAATTTGAATAGTTAATTGATTTTAAAATATTTAAAAGTTAATTTTAACTTCAAATCCTGATACTAATATTTACTTGATAATTAAATCTTTGGATTGCATAGTTTAAATATTGATTTTAATAATTAAAAAATTGGGTAAAATTGTTGAATCTGATATTTCTAAGCCCTTTTAAATAATTTGAAGGCTTATAAAATTTATGATGGTAATATTGGAGATAATAGAATGATTGGAATTTAACTTAAAGATAATTTGTTTAGCTTTGAAAATTTGTTGTTTAAAATTGAACCTAAAATTAGCCTTGCGAGGCACGGTCTCGGAATTCGACGAAACCAGTTTCATTGGATCCGTAATATTCAATTATTATCGGATTTCAATTTTCGTAGCAATCAGAGTTGTCGTTTGACCCTGGCAGCTCGAAACGCCTAGATTTATTTTAATCGATTTAATTTAAAATCGATCGTTTAATTCCATAATTGGCACGTACGTTCAAATTAGCCTCCGAAACATGTTCCATTGTGTTCGGAACGCGGTTAAACCCCTATTAACGTCTGTTGGCAGGTCAGATTTGGGGTTTGGGATTTTGCGCTTTGCAACTCGTGATTTTTGCTATATTTAATTATTAAATCAACGCGTACTCGGGACGCTTCTTTCCATCCATTATTAACCCCCCGTTTTCTCTTACCTTCATCAACGAAAAGAAAACAAAAATCAGACGAGGCCGAAGCCAAAGAAAAAAAAAGAAAAAAAAATTGCTAACGCCTTTCAAATCCATGGCGACCCTTGTCTTCATTAGATTTGTTCCAGGGCGACACGGTCTTACTTGAACTTGAGGTGGAAGGAGGCGTTGTCTCGAACGATTGAGGGATTAGGGTTTCGTTTGTCTGGGGGAGGGGAAACAAATCGCGACAGGGGCGGCGACATAGAGGCTCGAGTTCGAACATCAGTGGGTCAGGAGCGATCGATTGAAGGCTTGGGGAGGCTTCTCGAGAGCACGTAGGGCAGTCGCGATCTGGAAGCAGGGAGGCATGCTCGCGTTTGAGAGTGAAGTCGAGAAGGGGGTTCGACAGCGCGTGAAGGAGGGGATGCCGCGGATGGAGCCGCGATGGAGTGGAGCTCGGTGGTGGATCGGGGTAGTGGAGGCGCGCGTGTCTGTGGCTTGTCATTCGTAGGCTCGAGGGAAGGTAATGCTTGTGTTTTATTGCTGAATTTCTCATGACAAAAAAATTAAGATTAAAAATTACAGTAAGCTACCTATGTGAACACATATTTGTTTTTATTGTCACTGAAGTTTAAATTTTAAAACTAATGTCTGGATCTAACAGCGAGACATATCAATACATCAAGAAGTTTTACTGTAAACAAAACTACAGTCTTGTTATTTACTCAAGAAAATGAAAACGGTTCTGTTTGACTTCATATATGCATATATGGTGGTAAGTGGTTTAATAAGCATATTAAATTATTTTAGCCGGTAAAATATTTTATTAAACGGGAAATCATTTGTTTAAAATTTAAATTTTAGTTAAATGAATTTATAAATGGGAAATTTGTTCAAAATAAATCACTGGAGAAAAAGTTTGATTATTCGATTGTTTTGAATATTAATAAAACTATGTAATTGTCATACAAGGTATAAAATCGAAGATACAAGCAGTTTGGGATGGATTGCATACAACAAAATCAAAGGTGAGTAAATCTCACTCTGTTGGATTTCTATTTAAATTTAAATGGTTAAATTTGAATATTTGATTGAATGATTGAATTGATTTGACATGTACTGTGAATTGTTGATCTGGTGAGTGTGATTTTGGATGTTTCACGAGTTAATTGTTGCTTAACTCGTAGCATTGGGAATTTTAAGTTGTTTTAAACTTAGGTCATAAATAAGAAAATGTTTAATTTTAATGATGATAAGGACTTAATGATTTGTGATTCATCAAATTAGCAGGGTAATTAAAATGGATAATTAATTAATTCAATTAATTAATGATTTGGGAATTAATCAATTTAGTAATTAAGAGTTCGAATTAATTAATTAAGGATTAAGTTAATTAATGAAGTTTAATTAAATTAGAATAATTATTGGGCGGTTTAATGAGATTAATTAAGATAATTAATTAAGGAGAATTAATTCATTAATAAAGTAAATAAAAAGATAGTTAATTAGAGGTTGAGATTAATCGAGAATGATTAATGTTATGATTGAATTATGGTAATTAATTTATATTAAAATAAATTAAAATATAATTGGAAATCATTAATTTTTATAATTAACGATGTAATTAAAGATTGATTAACTAAGATGAATTAAATCTATAATTAGTGACTTATGAGAAGTTAATTAATAAGTAATCTGGTATTAACGTAATTAATATAGTAAATTAATTTATGAAGTAATTAAGATTACTTATTGACTTTGGTTAAGAATAATTAAAGATAATTGTTTGAATGTAAATAAAAGATAATTAATCCAGGGTGATTAATTAAGATGAATATGAAGGGTTGATTTGTTAATTGACTTGGAATTAATTAACGATAAATGAAGAAATCTAAGTGATTGAGATTAGAAATTCAATTGCAATTAGAATCAATTGAAACAAATTGGAAGTGATCAAGTTTGCTTATGGATGATTGAATGGTATGGGATGTTTTGAATGTGACCCGAAGAGTCCGAGGTCGGGTATTAGGAAATACCCGAAACCACTTCAAATTTCTTTTATAAATTGATATGTGAAATAAGTGTTGTCTATAGTAAATTGTGAATTGATTAAATTGTTATAAGTTACCCGGGTTTGTTTAAGTTGTTTGCTTTGGTATTCCATGTTAGTTGGGTTTACTCACGCTGGTTTCCAGCCTGACCCGGGTGCTACTTTGGTGTAATGCTCGGGTCAGACCGAGTATTACAGATTTTCAGGTAGGTATGTTCTGGAGCTCAGAAGGCGAGCTGGATGGCGATATCGTATAGAGTATTCCGCTGTATTTATATTATTGTTAATCTGAGTCATGATAATTGTAAATATTCAGTGACTGTATATAGTGTGAAACTCTGATGTATATTAAATGTAATCGGCATATATAGTATTCTTTTGAAATCTATTATTATTTATTATTATATTTTATCCGCTGCGAATGTGAGTTGTTGATGTTTCTGTTCTTCTTCTTCTATCTCTTTCTTCTTTTTCATAACTATCTGTAATTTTCGGATTCGGAAATTTCGGGTCGTTACAGGTTGTTTTGAAGGAGGAATTAATAAAATTTGTTTACAATTATTTGTTTAAGATATTGGAAAAGGCTAGTATTATCTTTTTAAACCCTGCCTATATATTTAGTAAACCAAACCCTTATTTAAATCGAGTTTATATCTTATTAAATAATATTATTTAAACTAGTTTGAAATTATATTTTGGGTAAATAAATAGAAGTAATTTACATATTTTAAAGTATATCTCAGTATAAAGTATTTTAACTATTTTAAAACGAAATGTTTTAAGCTTGGTTATTTCCAATGGAAATAAATGGTAAAAAGGATTTACCGTGTTAAGGAGGAAAAGATTTTGGGAAAATAGTTTTCAAATGCGGTTTGAAAATGTAGAAAATATATCTTTTAATGATATTAGAGGAAAATAAATAATATGAGATTATTTATTGTGTGATGGATGTTTGTGAACATTAATTGATAGTTAAATCACCGACTATCAATATTGGACAAAAGCGTTGATCGTTTCGAAGAGACCGGGATCGGGATTTATTTCTCGAAAACCACTTCGATCCGGTTTGTACATTTCGTGAAACGTGCTCGGAGTTCAATATGGAGCTGTGAAGTGCAAGGGCTAGTCGCTACTAATCCTGAGGATATTTCCAAAATGGATGTAGTAGGAATAGTGCCTTCGGATCCGTTCGGACCCTGGATGGACTTGTATTGACGAATGCTTTCGAGACATCGTCGGTGGACGGTGGGCATTCTAAGGGATATGTGCTATAAAGGTATCAGTTAGCCTCGAGCCTCATCAACCGGGAATGACTGAAAATCAGGGGTTGTGCAGCAAGGCTTCGTGGGTAGCCCCCATTTGAGAGTAAGGTGATCCCTGTCTAGATGTCCCTTTATATTTTCGGCTTAGAGTTGCGGTTGTTGATCACAACCGTGGGGTGATTTTATTTGGAATTATCCAGTAAGGGATGATTCCGGCTTTGTGTTGCAGGGGAGTGGGAGTGCTCATCGGTACTGTGATCTAGGCCACGTACTGTGTCAGGTGATACCCTAATGCCTAGTCATTGTTGGAAATCCATTCTCCCTACGTGCTCGTACGATTTTGATTGTGTACAACTATTGCTGGAACATGAGATGCAAGCATTTTAGCTAGATTCTATTTTACTTTCTATAGACACTATTATAATATCAGAAGATTTTAAATAAAAAGTGTTTAGCATTCGTAAGGTAAAAACCCGACATGGTTATTTGTGGCGTGGTCTTACGAGATGCTTTTGTTACCAAAAAAGATTTTGAAACTTTAATAGTCAGTTTGAGTGTGATTTTCTCACGCTGGTATTCCAGACTAACTCGAATGTTATTTTATTATAATGCTCGTGTCAGACCGAGTATTATATATACAGGATAGGTTGCTATGGAGCTAAGGAGAGGAGCTGGAGTCCGAGACGTATTACTCGTACTTGTGTATATTCCGCTGCTATGATTGTTGAATTGTCTGTCTGGTAATTCTGATGATTGTGTGATGCATGATGTACTCTGATGATGTATTGTATATATAAACAGATATAGTTTTCATTTTGTGTAAAGATCTGATATTGAGTATTATATTTTATTCCGCCGCGACTGTGAGATTCTGATGTTGTTTAGTTTCTTCTTTCTTCTACCTCCTTCTTTTATCTACAATCTGTCTTTTCCGGCGTTCAATCTCGGCATATTATACTGTGGTGTAATTGTGTTGATTTTTGAGGGTCGAGGAGGGGGGGTCGTGACAGTTGGTATCAGAGCTTAGGTTGGCGACAACCTAGGCTTTGGTGGGAAAATTACTCATTTTAAATAGAGTCAATAGTACTCCGTAATGAGTTGAGTGTAATAATAGCTATGATAGCATACTTGTTAGTGGTTATAAAATTGTTTTTGTACTGTGTTGACTTATCGGTTGACTTGTTATGAATTCTGGTTGGTATCGATAGGGGTTTCTAAACTCTTAGACAAGATAAACCGACATAGTATTGTTTTAAAGTGGGTAAATGAAATAATTTTATCCAAAATTATATTTTGATATAAAAGAAATGGTTTTCTCAATTATTATATATATATATATATATTGTTTGTTTGTTTGTTAATACTAATCAAATAAGAATTTGAGGTATGATATAAAATTTGAAATGATATAAGATAATAAGAATGTAAAATATTAAAATGGTTTATAACCAAATAGAGTTGACTCAATATGTTTTAAATAAGAAAAGTGAAATTAAAATTTGATTTAAACCAGAATTTTGGCCCCGGAAATTTTTGAAAAGGATTTCAAATGGATTTAAACAAAGCTTTGGGAATTTAACATTGTGGAAATGTTAGAAATGTTTTCAAAAGCATTTGAAAGAATGGAGTATATTTTGGGAAAATATTTTTGGAATGGAAATTGGTTTGAGATAAATTTTGGAAGTAGGAAGCACTGAACTCACTTCAGTCGCTGGAAAATAATCCTGATGATGATGGCCACATCATCAGAATTCATTTTCGAGTTTCTAAAGTGATGGATTGCTACCATGTGAGTGATTATGGTATTTGTTGGACTTGTTTGGGAAACAAGTGATTTTAGAATTTTCAAAAAGGAAAATTGTTTGGTAAAAGCAGATTGCTTTGGAATTTGGTAATTGATTGAATATCAAATGGGAATATGTTGATTTTTTATTTCAAATTGGTTTTGAAATAAATCCAGGTAAATTGAATTCTGGGAATTCTGTTTAAAATAATAAAAAAATGTGAAAGTAAAATAAATCAACTATAACCTTGAAAGTAAAGTTGGTTTAAGTGAGAAAGGAAAACTGAAAATTTTAATCCTGAAATTAAAATTTAATTTGGGTAAATGGAAGTAAATGAAATTATTAAAATGAATGGAAAGTTGAATTTAACTTGGGATAAGTTAAATAAAATTGGGAATTTGAATTAAATTGATTTGAGTTAAATTGGAAAGTAAAGTGACTTTGTGATTGTGAGTTTGTGTGATAAACTATACCCATAAGCTATTAAGTGTTATACTTATAATCAGGAAACAAATGTGGATTTAAATTTGTGCAGGTAAATAAATCGAAAAGAAATTTGTATTCTTAAGAATTCAGTGATACAAATATGTAAAATTTGGAATTGTGATTATAAAATGTAAATGGATTAAAATGAGCAATATAAACTTTTAAATAAATAAGTTGATGAACTTAAGAATGGAAAATTTGATTGTAACCCAAGTAAAATGGAATTATAATCACAAATGGAATTGGTTGAATGGTACGGTGAATTCAAACTTAATCTGAAATGGAATGTAAAGTAAGATAAGGTAAAGTAAGATATAAAAGGTGTGAATGAATTTAAAATAGAAATAAAGTTTGAACTTAATGGTGTAAAAATAAATTGAATTTAAATGAAATTCAAAATTCAGTTGCATTATAGGCATATTGAATGAAATTCAATCCTTATTTAAGTGGTAAAAGAAGTGGAATGAATTTAATTTGGATAAGCAAAATTTAAGTGAACTTGGAATAAATTTGGATAAGAATCGAATTGGATGGAAATTTAATTTAGTTGAAATGATGTTGAATGAAGTAAATGCTTACTCAACTAAATCCAAAATAATTGTTTGGGAATAAATTTTGTGTAAGCTAAATTAAATGCAATGTGTATGGTAATGAATAAAATTTTGATAGTTTGGTCAAAATTTGGAAAGTAAATAAAAATCCGGTGGTGGCATAAATTTTGGTAATAAAAGTTGAGAATGTGAAGGAATAATGAAATTAGATTAGAATAATGATGATTTGAATTGTAAGTAAATTCAAATGAGTGAAATAATTAATGTGGTCTTTGTTAATAAAATAAAACTTTCATGGATTGAATAAATAAACAAAGTGCATTCAATTTTGTAAATGGATTGGAGTTTGATTGAATGAGAATCAAATGGAAATAAAATAAAATTGATATAAGAAGATAATGAAAATATTGTGAAAGAACTTAAGCAACTTGAAATTGTTTTTACTTCAGAATTGAAATCTGAATTAGATTTATAAATGGATTAAATGAATGTGAACTTGAGTTATATAAATGGAATTCAACTTTATTTGTACAATGAATGGGCAATTTAATTAATAAATGGATTGAATGTTAGCCAATCAAATGCAAATAAATTGATATGAAATAATGGATGTAAGTGTCAATTCATTTAAAGCTAATCGAATAAATTGAATGTAAGTCAATTTAATATTAAACCAAGTTGGAATTAAAAGTGTTAGACCGAATTGAATTTAAATTTATTTGGTTATTTGAATATACATTGGTTGTTATATGGTTGTTCGTTGATTGTATATAAATTCATTAAGTGTTAATGAAATTGGATTAGCAAAATTGGAAGTTAAAGTGATTGAATTCAAATTGATAATATTTGTAAATTTGAATAGAATTGAATTTAGTTTGAATTGAAGGTGAACAAATGTGAATGTATATTAGTGAATGTAAACTAATTGAATTGGAATGAATGAGTGTTAGTAAAATCCGATGTTAATAAATCAAATGTGATTAAATTGAAAACCAATTCAAGGAATATCAATGAGAGGTGAATTTATATTGATTTGGGTATGGGTTTGTTGGATGTTTACTAGTTGGATAATTGTTTGATGATTGCATTGGTTGCTTTTGAGTGCATTTCTATGTTGGCATATGTAGTTGTAGTGTTATATGTTGTATATTGATATTATTTTCATATATACATGTTTTTCATTGTTGTTGAGTGTTTAGTAGGTGTGGATGGCGCTTGCTTCGCTTTGGGAACTCGCTTTTGCGCTATATTAGCCGTATATCTTCGCTAATAATATATAAGGTACATATCTCGGATTAAATATCATACTTTTACACTTTTTTCCTACGGGATACCTCATCACTTGATGAGATGTATATTTGTGATATATATACTATTTTTTTCCGGATCGAGCCACGCAAAGGAGTTTATGGTGAAATTTTTCGGAAATTTAAGGCGTTAGAGTATTTTTGGAAAATTTTGAAAATTTAACTTTGATTTTTGGAGTGAAAAGTTAAATGATATAGTTGGGTTTGAAAAGTATAACTAAGTTTGGATTTGGAAACTTAGTAAAGATTTCGTAGAGGTTTAACTATTGGGATTTGGAAAAGTTAAACACTTAAGTGATTTTAGTAAATTTAATTTGAACAAATCAAAATGAAACCGAAGTTGAACTAGAAATGGAAACTAGTATTTTGGTTGAAGTTAAGGGCTTGGGAAAAAGGTGGATATGAAATTTTCACTAAATGGATTTTTGAAAGGTTAATGGATTCTGTAACTTTTCTACCCTAGCAAATTTCGGGGACGAAATTTTTATAAGGGGGGAGGAATGTAACATCCTCGATTTTTAACTGCTAGAGTTATGAACATTTGATTCGTTTTAAATGTTATTGTGGATTCTTAATTGATTTTGAAATGAATGGATTCGGGTTCAATCAATGAAATAAAATATAATTGTTAATTATAGTAATTCCGGTTGGATTTGAATAATGGAAAATAATAATTAAATATTCGGAATTGAGATAAAAGGGTAAATTTGGATGTAAATAGTGATAAAAAATGGTTTTAAAAATTCATTTTGAGTTATTTGAGTGTAAATAGTGTGGTGGGAATTTTAGATGAATTTTAAAGTTGATAAATTAATATTTGGAATTTTATATCAATTTAAAAATGAATTTAATATTATTAAAATGCAATTTAATCAGATTTTAGTCTGGAATGAACCAGAATGATTTTTAATGTGATTATATATTTTATATATGATTTATTATTAAATTATTAAATTTTTAAAAGTGAAATTTTTAGTGTTTTCGTCCATTTTGGAAATCGCCCGATTTAATAGACGAGTTAAAATAGCCTTCTGGGGCACAGTCTCGGAATTCGACGAAACTAGTTCCATTGGATCTGTAATAGTTATTTATTATCGAATTTCAATTTTCGTAGCAATCGGAGTTGTCGTTTGACCGTGGCAGCTCGAAACGCATAGAAATCGATTTAACCGATTTAATTTTAAATTGATTGTTTAATTCCGTAACTCGCGCATACAATCAAATTAGCTTACGGAACCTATTCCGTTGTGTCTGGAACGCGGAAAAACCCCAGGAATATCTGTCGGAACGCGTAGTTTGGAGGTCGGTTGCATAAACTGTTAAATTGAGAATTTTATTTATTAAATAATATTAAAACAATAATATATATTATACTTATTCTCGAACCCTAATCACTTTCATAGCCGTCGTTCCATTCGTCTTCAATGGCCGGTGATGATTCTTCTCCTTCCTCTAATCTCTCTTCATCTATTCAGTTTTAGCCGAAACTCTTAACTGGAGATTCGAAGAGATTCTCGAGCGCTACCCATCCATACGGTTGAGATGTGGTTTGGCGAAGCGGAGTGCTCTGATTTTGGCGCCATTCATGCCGCCGTTCTTGCCGTTTTCTGGGTGATAGGGCACGCCAAGCTCAGCCGCCTTAGGGCCGTGGGTAGGGGGCGGTCGGGGCTACGTAGTGGCGGTGGATGATGGGGTTCCGGTCGCGAGTAGTAGGTGCGGCCATCAGGGTTTTGTTCGTGAGCATTGGGTTCGAATTCTAGAGCGTGTTTGCGTGAGGAAGGAAATAGGGGACGACCGTGTTTTTTTCCTAGTATCCAACGGTTGAGGGTAAAGGAAATTTAAATAAAGGAAATTGTTTGTTAAGAATTTATTTACAACCTTTGAAAACGAATATCTCCTACATGTATTGTCAGAATTCAACGAAACTGGAAATGTTGGAATCGCAGAGACGCGTACTACGCGATGGTGCAGATCCGGATTCATTCTGGGCAAGTAGAAATTTGGGTTAAATCGAACGTCGTTCGGTTTAATTTAAATTTCGAACGCTCGCTGAAATCTCAAAGTGAGTTACTCTCACTCACATCTGGATGCTAGACAGTTTAAATAGTTGATATTTAAATATCTGTGTGATTGGTTGACTATAACTGTGGATATCAGTGTGGATCGATATTTATATATGTGATGTGCTGATATTTGTGGATGCAGGAAAAACAGGTTGGAGGGATCCAACCGGATTCCTCACAATGTAGTAATTATTTTGATAATTGATAATGATGCCTGTTTATATATATTGTGATTGACAAATTGAAATCAAATTGTATTTATATATTGTGATTGATAAATTGAAATCCAATTTTATTTATAAAATGCGATTGATAAATTGAAATCAAATGGTACTGTGATATTGTTGGATAAATTGTAAATCCAGAATTTAATTATAAATGAATAAATTGGGGTTTTTAAAGAAATCAAAGAAATTGATAAATAAGGAATTTAAAGGGATATAAAAATTGAAATCTGTTTTGGGATGAAAAATGTAAATTGGTCAAATTAGGATTTTAAATATAGTGGGAAGTTTATAAATTGGTGAATGCGAAGTATAAATTTTCTGGAAATGAATTCCATGGAAATTATAAATTGTTTTAAATAACGATGGTTTATTTTAATAATCAATAGTGTTATCCGGGAAATCAAAATATGTTGCAATGAAGCTTCCAAATATAAAATTAGCCGTTTTAAATGTAAATAGAATATTTGAAATACCGTTTTCTCCATTGGGATTTCATTCATGTAAATTGTAAATATGATTTTTCATTGAAGAATTCTCCAATGTTTTATTTAAAAATGTTTAAACCTATATTTAAAAAAAATGAATTTCCGGAAATGGGAAATTGTGTCTGAACTTCGAAGGAAGTATGGTTAAGGATGGAATTGGGAATTTATGTTATTAGACATAAATTGAATTGAAATAAATCGGCTGGATTTATGAGATGGATTCTTTGGGATGTTTGAATGGGAAGGTGTTTTCCCTGGGAAAAACCAAGTTAGTGTTTTAGAAAATTTTACTTAATTAAAGGTTAAAGTTTTAAATTTGTATAAAGAGTATTTTTAAGAAATGGTTGTTTTGAAGGAGGAATTAATAAAATTTGTTTACAATTATTTGTTTAAGATATTGGCAAAGGCTAGTATTATCTTTTTAAACTCTACCTATATATTTAGTAAACCAAACCCTTATTTAAATCGAGTCTATATCTTATTAAATAATATTATTTAAACTAGTTTGAAATTATATTTTAGGTAAATAAATAGAAGTAATTTACATATTTTAAAGTATATCTCAGTATAAAGTATTTTAACCGTTTTAAAACAAAATGTTTTAAGCTTGGTTATTTCCGATGGAAATAAATGGTAGAAAGGATTTACCATGTTAAGGAGGAAAGGATTTTGGGAAAATAGTTTTCAAATGCGGTTTGAAAATGTAGAAAATATATCTTTTAAAGATATTAGAGGAAATTAAATAATATGAGATTATTTATTGTGTGATGGATGTTTGTGAACATTAATTGATTGTTAAATCACCGACTATCAATATTGGACAAATGCGTTGATCGTTTCGAAGAGACCGGGATCGGGATTTGTTTCTCGAAAACCACTTCGATCCGGTGTGCACGTTTTGTGAAACGTGTTCGGAGTTGAAGATGGGGCTGTGAAGTGCAAGGGCTAGTCGCTACTAATCCTTAGGATATTTCCAAAATGGATGTAGTAGGAATAGTGCCTTCGGATCCGTTTGGACCCGGGACGGACTTTTATGGACGAATGCTTTCGAGACATCGTCAGGTGGACGATGGGCATTCTAAGGGATATGTGCTATAAAGGTATCGGTTAGCCTCGAGCCTCATCAACCGGGAATGACTGAAAATCAGGGGTTATGCAGCAAGGCTTCGTGGGTAGCCCCCACTTGAGAGTAAGGTCATCCCTGTCTAGATGTCCCTTTATATTTTTGGCTTAGTGTTGCGGTTGTTGATCACAACCGTGGGGTGATTTTATTTTAAAATTATCCAGTAAGGGATGATTCCGACTTTGTGTTGCAGGGGAGTGGGAGTGCTCCTCGGTACTGTGATCTAGGCCACATACTATGTCAGGTGCTACCCCAGTGCCTAGTCATTGTTGGAAATCCATTCTCCCTACGTGCTCGAACGGTTTTGATTGTGCACAACTATTGCTGAAACGTGAGATGCAAGCATTTCAGCTAGATTCTATTTTACTTTCTATAGACACTGTTATAATATCAGAGAATTTTAAATAAAAAGTATCTAGCTATCGTAAGGTAAAAACCCGACATGTTTATTTGTGGCGTGGTCTTACGAGATGCATTTGTTTCCAAAAAGGATTTTGAAACTTTAATAGTCGGTTCGAGGGTGATTTTCTCACGCTGGTATTCCAGACTGACTCGGGTGTTATTTTATTATAATGCTCGGGTCAGACCGAGTATTATATATACAGGATAGGTTGCTATGGAGCTAAGGAGAGGAGCTGGAGTCCGAGACGTATTACTCGTACTTGTGTATATTCCGCTGCTGTGATTGTTGAATTGTCTGTCTGGTAATTCTGATGATTGTGTGATGCATGATGTACTCTAATGATGTATTGTATATATAAACAAATATAGTTTTCATTTTGTGTAAAGATCTGATATTGACCATTATATTTTATTCCGCTGCGACTGTGAGATTCTGATGTTGTTTAGTTTCTTCTTTCTTCTACCTCCTTCTTTTATCTACAATCTGTCTTTTCCGGCGTTCGATCGTCGACATATTATACCGTGGAGTATTTGTGTCGATTTTTGAGGGTCGAGGAGGGCGGGTCGTGACAATTAATTTTAATTTATGATTTGTGAAATTTAATTGAGTAACTAAAACATATTTTGAGAATAATTGATTAGATTTAATTAAGGAATGAGTTTTATTTCTTAAATAGGATTTTAATTAAATTTTTTGAAGTATTATAAAATCAATTATTTGAATTTGGTGTTTAGAGTAAAGTGATAAAATTGAGAATTTTTGTTAAAATGCAATTTTTAAACGGTTAATTGGTTTTGTCAAATTTGAGAAATTAGTGAATAAATTTTGTTAAAACATTGTTAGTAAAAAATATTGGTTTATTAATGATAGAACTAAACAAATATTAGTAACACTTAGGAGAATTAGCAACACCTTGTTAGTGGATCCTCATCTCAACTCTCTTGACCCATTAGAGAAAATAAGAGAAAGTATATCCCATTAGTATGTATTCACCTTCATTCTAAAGTCAGAAAAGAGAAAACCAAAAACTAAACTCCTCCTTCTCAAAGCTTTAAAACCCTAGTTCCTAATTTCCAAATTCAAAGCTCAAATCAAAGGGATTTTCTCCAATAATGTAGAGTAAATGTTTTAAACTCTATCTCTATCCTTTAGAACTCTAAAAGAGTGATTTTGATCCCCTTTTTGATCAAATTGCTTGCTGTTCAAATTTTGTTCTTGAGTTTTTAGGTGATTTTAGAGAAGCTAAGAGGTTAGCAAGGCTTAAAAGAGGATTTAGCAAGCTATTGGAAAATAAAAGGTGAGTTATTTACAACTCACATTTACTATCTCTAATTCATATGTGTGAGTGTTAGTTGTTATTTGGATTGAATTAGATGGTTGTTGATTGAATTGCTTTTAATTTGATTGTGAATTGATTGTATGTGTTAAATAAATCAAATGTTTGTTTGCTGAAAATAAAAACGCCGTAGTAAAACCGTGATATATTGGTGCAAAATGATCCGGAATGGCTCATTCTTTTTAGGTTAGAAAATAGATTCAATGAGAAACAATTTCTCAGATTTGAGTTTGTTAATTCTGTCTTTTAATCTACAGGCTAGCTACAAAAAAACAAGTTTTTCAACGTTTAAACTTCAAAATTATGAAAAACACAAAACAAAAATGTTGTTTTCTATAAAAATTCCTTTCAACTAGAAAATAACCTCACTCAATTATCACTTACCAATCAAAAGTTACTGTAACGACCGATAATTTTTGATAATTTAAATTTGTATATTTAATTGAATTTAAATATTAACAAGTGAAATTAATAAGTCGAATAATTTATTTTTCGAGTATTAGATTTAATTTGATAATTAAATCGATTATTTAATAGTTGAATTTACGGAAATAATTGTAAATTGGGTTTAAAATGATTAAAAATGATTTGGAAAATTTTATTATATCATATTAGAGTTAGATTGATGTTTTAGAACTCTTAAAATTGAATTTAGAGTTAATCTGTGAAAATTGAATATTTTAATATTTAATCGACTAGTGAAATTAGCTATTTTTCGAACGGTCTCAGAATTGGGCGAAACTAGTTCCACTGAATCCGTAATAATTTGTTATTGTCGGATTTCAATTTTCGTAGCAATCAGAGTTGTCGTTTGACCGTGGCAGCTCGAAACGCATCGAAATGGTTTTAATATTAATTTGGCGAGTTAAAATAGTCATTTCTCAAACAATCTCGAATTTCGACGAAACCAGTTTCATTGGATCCGTAATGTGATATTATTTTGAGATTTCAAATTTCAAGTCAATCGGATTTACCGTTTGTCCGATGAAAGATAAAACGCACAGAAAATCGTTTAATCGGTTTAATTTAAAATCGATCGTTTATTTCCGTAACTCGCACATACGATCTAATTAGCTTCCGAAACATGTTCCATTGTGTCTGAAATGCGGGATAAACCCTAGAAACGCCGGTCACCGCGCGAGATTCGGAGTTCGGAAAACCCGGGATGAATAGTGTTTCGATAAATTTCTATAAATAAGCCTTTTATTTCATTCTTTTGCAAAATAAAAAAAAAACTAGGGTTTCAATTCAGAGCCGCCACCCTATATTTGAACGACCAGAAATTGTACATCTTCACCCCTCAAATTCGTCAAATCCGTTCATCGATTCATGAAATGTTCAACATGAAAATTGTAGAGGGCAATGAGTGCTAGAATCCATATAGATATGATTGTTTATAGTCGAGGAAATCAACGGGAAAGTGGCCCCGTTCGCCGGCGCGTGCACACGTTTTTCAAGGCCAAAAGGGGGGCCAAGTTCAACCACCTCCTGGCCGTGGGTAGCTCTCGCCGAGGCCTTCGACGTGGTGTTGGCCGATCAAGGTGGAAGTGCTTGAGTTTGTCACGATAATTGTAGAGAGGATGATGGCTATGGGTTTGATGGAGGGCACGGTTTCACGTTCGGGGAAGATGTTAGCACGTGGGGCCCAGATCTAGGTAGAAGGAAATCAACAGTTGTGATGATGACGTGGGTTAGAAATTAAAATAAAATTGAAATTTAATTATATTATAAATCGTGTAATCTTTGTAATGCTATAACTTTTTGCTACGAGGTCGAAAACGCACGAAACCAGTTGCGTTGGAATCGTATCAACGAGCACTACGCAATGGAATTGGATTGGAGTGGTTAGAAGCTAGTGAGAATTTCGGGTAAAATTAAACGCGTGTTTTATTTTATTCGAGATAAAACGCGGAAAACTGAATTTAAATCAAGGTGAGAACTTCTCACTCAATCGAATTGTTTTGATTTAAATTTTAAATAGCTATATTTAAAATTCTTGAATGCATGTTTGAATGATGATTGTTATCTATTGATTGTTAAAATAGACATTATGCGCCGTTAGTAAGCGAAGGTTATTTATTAAAAACATATACCGCGATAATTCCATCTTGATTGGAATTGGTATTATATATGTACTTGAAGTTGATTTTCCTGCATTATATAGCGGACGAGACCCTATTGCGCCGCCTATTAGGTGGATAATATTGTATAAATCCCATATACCGCGATAATTCCACACTGGAACGGAATTGGTATTGTGCTAACATCTTTGGATGCAGGGAAACAGGTTGGAGGGATCCAACTGGATTCCTCAACTATATTGATTTATTTACAGATATTGTGATATTTGTTGATTATCATATTGATATATGATATTTGGATGCCATGATTGACTATTTGGTGCTGTTGCATCATCGGATCCATTTTTTTAGGTTTAAAATAATGATTTTTGATTTTAAAAAGAATTTTAAAGTAATTTTTGAAAGTATACGTTTTATTTAATTTTGAATTGTTAAAATAAATAAACAATATAATTTTATGGTTATAAAAGTTATATGTTTTGGGAAAATAATACTTAAGTGTAATTTTGGAGTTATATAAGTTTTAAATAACGTTTTGTACATTAATAAAGAGATTGATTTATTTAAATTGAGATTTTTTAATTATTATAAATGGTTTATATAAAAGATTTATAAAATTTATATTTTATAAGTTAAAGATATTGGAATTATAAAACGAGCTTTTATAAGTGTTAAAATAAAGTTGTACATAGTTTTATAAGTAAATAAGAATTTTAGATTTATAAACAAATGATGATATAAAAGAATGGATTTGTGAATAAATGGATCATTAGTAATTTACTTATAAGTTAGATTCGACATATAAACGAAATATAAATAGAATTGATTAATAAAGGAGATTTATAAATCGTAGCTTATAAATAGAAATGGAATTTATAGACATTATTTATAAATTCGAAATCAATGGAATTTGATAAGTTGAAAGTTGAAATTGGTTAAGGAAGTATATTCACGATTTTGGACAGTGAATATATTATTAAATAAAATGTATATGTTTTGGAAAAATGAATATTATCAAATGAATTTAATTGTTTTAAAGATGTTTTAAAATGATTAACTATCGAAACCATAGATTTCAACATTCATTGTTGAAATAGACGTTTTCGAGAAATAAGGAAATGGTGGACTATAACACTGTTGTTATAGTAAATGGTTTCCGAAAGGAAATAGTTTGTATAGTATTGGGATTTATATATCTATTTTAATTTTGAATCCCTATACTAGTGATTTTGGGTCGTCGTAACGGTGTTTTACGCAACATTCGTTTTGGCCCAAACAAATGTGTTTAAGTGAATGTTTTCTTTAAAGAATGAAATATATACTTAATTTCGGTTTAAGTATATCGAATGTTTTCCAAGTGTTGAAAATAAATGGATTTGTGAATTACTTATTATTAAATAAGTATGGAAATGTTTTTCCAATGTGAAATGAAACGTTTTGAGAATTTATCTTTTTGAAGATAAATTGAAAATGAATAATTGAAATCGTATATTCATAAATATTTTGGAATGTAAATTCACTATGGAATTTATAAACGAAAAGGGGAATTTGTTTAAAAATAAACGTTGATTTATTTTTGAAGTGCGGGAATTAATTTACGGATTTGGAACATAAATATAAAGTAAATCGTTAAGGATTTATTTAATTGGTTTAAATGAACCATGTTGAAATGAAAGTATTTCCGCGTAAGGAACATCTTTGAAATTTGTTTTCAAAAGTGGTAAAGGTAAAAAGTGATTTGATTTTTTTTTCCAAATGGTTGAAGTGTGGAAATTTATATCTTGTAAAGATATTTTTGGAAAATAAATAATTTGGGAAATAATTTGGAATCTGGTGATGTTGTGCATGCCTATTGATAGTTAAATATCTGACTATCAATATTTACCTTTAAATTAGTATTTGTTGTGAATTGCTTGAATTTGAATAGCACGCTTATTTTTGAATAAGCGCTCACTATTCGGGTTAGCCGAGAAAGAACCTTGAGGTCGTATAACCCATTCTGAATATGTGATACGTCGTTATGAATTGCATTTGAAGACCGGTGTTGAAGACCGGATATTTGTGAAAACGGATGGATTACCGTCGAGTTACTCTGCATCGGCTGATCTCTGATATAGAGGTTTTATCACCCTAGGGAATATCCGGATTGCAAGGGCATCTTTGGAAGTGCCTTCGGTTCTGTTCGATCCCGGAACAGACTTGTATGGATGGTATGTCTGACATTACAAATTGAGATATAAAGCTGATTTCTTTCAAATATATTTCTGTTGGTGGCAGAGAATTTATTCTTTTAGCTTAACACCCTTCTCTGAGACGTATGAGCTCAGAGGTTATGTAGTTGAAGGTTATCAGCGATATATTTCCAATTTGGTAAGGTGACATGCTGAGTGTTGCTGTGAAATGATCATTGTTTGATCATTTGTGATATGATTATTTGTTTGATAATTTATCTTTGTGATCATTACTTTGATCATTTGTTGACCCAAAGCATGGCTTTGTACCAAAGCGTGGCTTTGTGGACGAGACTTCGTCGGACCTCACACCCCGGAAATGGTCAAAACAGGAAGGATGCAGCAAGGTTATTAGGGGGTAGCACCCCTTTGGTGTATGTTATTCCTTCTGGATAGAGGTAGTATCATGGAGCCCAGATAATTTACCTATGTTGTTGCTGCAAATTTATTGCTTTGTGGTTGTTGGAAATCGAGGATCCTCGGATAGATCGGTTATGATCGGGGGATGACGTATTCGTGTCAGTAGTTACCCAGTTAGGGATAACCCGGTCTTGTGTTGGTAGAGGTCTGGTTTTGTTCTCGGATCGTCTTTCCAGAGGCGTACTCATGTGGCAATGGGAAGTTCCTTAGCCTGACCATTTGTTGGAAATCCAACGAAACAATACGATCTTGTACGGTTTTAGTTGTATAACCTGCCATGGAATGTGGCGGTAACCTGCTATTGAACATGGTAGCTATAGTAGGCATACGATAATGGTCGTATGTTGGCTAAGATTTATATCATTACTTTTGAAATAATTTTTCCTACACTATGCACTAGTAATAATATCAAATGTTTCTTTTAATGCGTATCAAGCATCTTTGACTATCATAAGGAGAAATCTCCTCCGATTCTGCGTTTGCATTGTGTGTGTGTGCGGGAGGCCTTATGGTAGTCTCATTTTTAAAATTATTGCGAATTGACTTTAAAAATATTCCTCTATTTTGTTTTTGAAGATAAAAATAAACTGTTTTAGTTCTCACACCAGTCACATGACTGACTCGGAGTTTATTGTTTTCCTTCCTAATCTCTGGGTGCCCACCAAATTCCATACGGGCAGTCAAGAGTAAGGTTTATCAGGATATTCTGGAATTCAGGAGTTGCTGAAGGCAAGTTGGATGGCATGGCGTATTACTAGTATATAGTATTTCTTTTCCGATGTTTGTTGTTGTTTTTTTTTATACACTCTGATGATGTAATGTAATGTAATGTGATGTGATGTAATGTAACAACTGATATAATTCTTTGTTTAAAGATTATTCATTTATCTATTATATGTTGTTCCGCTGCGATTGTGAGATTCTGATATTATTCTGTTATTTCTGTTCTGTTCTATCTCTTTCTCTCTTCTTCTATCTTCTACCTCTTCTTTAACCCTAACTATTCGGTTTTTCGGGAACAAAAAAATCGCGATCGTTACATTGGTATCAGAGCATATGGTTAAGCGATAACCATGGCTCTGTTGGGTATTACTCATTAGAGATTGAGTCAGCAGTACTCTAGAATGAGTTTGAGTGTAATAATAGATACGAGTGCGTATTTGTTAGTGAATATAAATTGTTTTATATTGTGTTTGCTTATCCATTGAGTTGTTTGTGAATTCTAGTCGGTATGTGGGACGCCATATTATCGATAGGGATTTCTAAACTCTTAAACGGGCAAGTCGACATAGTATCGTTTTAAATTAGGTAAATGAAATAATTTTACCTCGATTATATTTTATATATAAAGGAATAATTTTTCAGGATTATTAAGTGTATATAAATTGATTGTTGATGTTTGAAAATGTAAGAATGTATGCAATTAGTAAACAAAAGTTGTTTGAATAAGTTAAATAAAAACAACAGTTGTAAAAGAATGAATTGTATAAGCAATTGAATTATTAAGTATGGAACTATAATTAATGTGATTTACAATTGTGAAATAATATTACATATATAAGAAAAAGATTTATAAATGTGATTTATAAATGAAAAGGAAGATTTTGAAAGAATATTAAGCACTGAATTTACTACTGTTGCTAGAAAATAATAAGGGTGATGACTGCAGCATCATCAGTACCATTTTCGAGTCTCTATGTGATGGATTTTCTACCATGGTAAATTAAAAATTTAAGTTTTGTTGTGATAAACAAATTTGAAATAAAAAAATCCAAGTGGTTATTGTTGAATATAAGTTGCATAACTTATAAAATGAAAAAAAATGTAAGTGAAACAAATTGTTAAAAATGGTTAAACAATTTTGCTAAGCAAAATGAGATATGAATTTGAATTAGTGAATAAATTGACTTTGATAAAAGTTAAATAAAAATTTATTTCAGAATTGGAACCTGAATTGGATTTATAAGTGGAAACTTAAGTTAAATTGAAACAAATGATGTTGGAATGGAATATAACTTAAGTAAAGTTGAAAGAAGTTGATTGTGGTGTCGAAGTAAATGAATAAGTGAATTAATGAATGAAGTCATTAAGAATATGAACTTGAGTTATATAAATGAAATTCAACTTTATATTGTTAAATGAATTAGCAGTTGAACTAATGAATGAATTGAATGTAAATCAAGTGAACGTAAAATAATTTGATATGGAACAATGAATGTAAGTGTTAATTCATTAAAAGCTAATAAAGTTGAGAAATTGAAAATTGAATAATTGGATGGAAGCCAATTTAATACTAAACCAATTGGAAGCTAAAGTAATTGATTTAATAGAAGTTGAAAGCTAATGTAATTGGAAATTAAATAATTGAATGAAAGTCAAGTGAATGTTGAACAAATTGGAATTAAAAGAGATGAACCAAATTGAATGAACGTAAACGAAGTAAATAATTTGGTTATGTTGAATATACATTGGTTGTTAATTGATTGTGTATAATTCATTAAGAAATTACTGGAATTGAAAGCTAAAGTGATTGAAATCAAATTGGAAGATAAGTGAATCTTAAATAGAGTTGAATTTGATTTGGAAATGAACCAACTTGAATATAAATTAGTGAATATAGACTAATTGAATATGAGAAAATGAATGTTGATAAAATCCAATGTAAATGAATCAAATGTGATTTAAATTGAAAACCAATTCATTGAATATTAATGAGAATATGAATGAATATTGATTTGGTTATGGACGTTAGTTGAATGATATTTGTTTGGTGGTTGCATTTATTGCTTTTGTTGCATTTGCTATGTTGGCACATGTAGTTGTTATGTTGCTATATGTCGTATACTGATACTATTTTCATATATGCATGATTCTCATGATTGTTGTCGAGTGTTTAGTAGGTGCGGATTGCGCTTGCTTCGCATTTGGAGCTCGCTTTCGCGCTATATTAGCTGTATACACTTGCTAATAATAAATAAGGTACATATCTCGGATTACATAACGTACTTTTACACTTTTTTCCCCTGCGGGATGCCTCATCACTTGATGAGATGTATATTTGTGATATATACACTGTCATTTTTTTCTGGATCGAGCCGCGCAAAGGAGGCTCTAGCGAATTTCTCCGAAAATTTAAGGCGTAGAATTTTTTTGGGAATTTTGGGAAATTTTAAAAACTAAGTATGATTTGAAAACTTAGTAAAGATTTTGTAAGAAGTTTAACTATGCATTTTGGTAAAGTTAAAGACTTAAGAGATTTGGAAAATCCAATTTGAATGGTTTGTTTTGGAAAGTTAATGGATTTTGTAACCTTTTCTTACTTGGTAATTTCGAGGATGAAATTCTTTTAAGGGGGGAAGTTTGTCACGACCCAGAATTTTTGATAATTTAAATTTGTATATTTAATTGAATTTAAATATTAACAAATGAAATTAATAAGTCGAATAATTTATTTTCGAGTATTGGATTTAATTTGATAATTAAATAGATTATTTAATAGTTGAATTTACGGAAATAATTGTAAATTGGGTTTAAAATGATTAAAAATGATTTGGAAAATTTTATTACATCATATTAGATTTAGATTGATGTTTTAGAACTCTTAAAATTGAATTTAGAGTTAATCTGTGAAAATTGAATATTTTAATATTTAATCGACTAGTGAAATTAGCCATTTTTCGAACAGTCTCAGAATTGGACGAAACTAGTTCCATTGGATCCGTAATAATTTGTTATTATCGGATTTCAATTTGGGTAGCAATCGGAGTTGTCGTTTGACCGTGGCAGCTCGAAACGCATCGAAATGGTTTTAATATTAATTTGGCGAGTTAAAATAGTCATTTTTCAAACAGTCTCGGATTTTGGCGAAACCAGTTTTATCAGATCCATAATGTGATATTATTGTGAGATTTCAAATTTCAAGTCAATCGGATTTGCCGTTTGTCCGATGCAAGCTAAAACGCACAGAAAATCGTTAATCGGTTTAATTTAAAATCGATCGTTTATTTCCGTAACTCGCACATACGATCGAATTAGCTTCCGAAACCTATTCCATTGTGTCCGAAACGTGGGATAAACCCTAGAAACGCCGGTAACCGCGTGAGATTCGGAGTTCGGAAAACCCGGGATGAATAGTGTTTCGATAAATTCCTATAAATAAGCCCTTTATTTCATTCTTTTGCAAAATAAAAAAAAAACTAAGGTTTCAATTCAGAGCCGCCACCCAATATTTGAACGGCCAGAAATTGTACGTCTTCTCCCCTTAAATTCGTCAAATTCGTTCATCGATTCACGAAATGTTCAACATGAAAATTGTAGAGGGCAATGAGGGCTATGAATCCATATGGATATGATTGTTTATAGTCGAGGAAATCAACGGGAAAGTGGCCGCTTTCGTCGGCGCATGCACACATTTTTCAAGGCCAAAAGGGGGGCCGAGTTCAACCACCTCCTGGCCGTGGGTAGCTCTCGCCGAGGCCTTCGACGTGGTGTTGGCCTATCAACGTGGAAGTGCTTGAGTTTGTCACGATAATTGTAGGGAGGATGACGGCTATGGGTTTGATGGAGGGCACGGTTTCACGTTTGGGGAAGATGTTAGCACGTGGGGCCCAGATCTAGGTAGAAGGAAATCAACGATTGTGATGATGATGTGGGTTAGAAATTAAAATAAAATTGAAATTTAATTATATTATAAATCGTGTAATCTTTGTAATGCTATAACTTTTTGCTACGAGGTCGAAAACGCACGAAACCAGTTGCGTTGGAATCGTATTAACGAGCACTATGCAATGGAATTGGATTGGAGTCGTTAGGAGCTAGTGAGAATTTTGGGTAAAATTAAACGCGTGTTTAATTTTATTCGAAATAAAACGCGGAAAACTGAATTTAAATCAAGGTGAGAACTTCTCACTCAATCGAATTGTTTCGAATTAAATTTTAAATAGTTATATTTAAAATTCTTGAATGCATGTTTGAATGATGATTGTTATCTATTGATTGTTAAAATAGGCATTATGCTCTGTTAGTAAGCGGAGGTTATTTATTAAAAACATATACCGCGATAATTCCATCTTGATTGGAATTGGTATTATATATGTACTTGAAGTTGATTTTCCCGCATTATATAGCGGATGAGACCCTATTGCACCGCCTATTAAGCGTATAATACTTTATAAATCCTATATACCGCGATAATTCCGTACTAGAATAGAATTGTTATTGTGCTAACATCTTTGGATGCAGGGAAACAGGTTGGAGGGATCCAACTGGATTCCTCAACTATATTGATTTATTTACAGATATTGTGATATTTATTGATTATCGTATTGATATATGATATTTGGATGTCGTGATTGACTATTTGGTGCTGTTGCATCATCAGATCCATTTTTTTTAAGTTTTAAAATAATGATTTTTGATTTTAAAAAGAATTTTAAAGTAATTTTTGAAAGTATACGTTTTTTTTAATTTTGAATTGTTAAAATAAATGAACATTATAATTTTATGGTTATAAAAGTTTTATGTTTTGGGAAAATAATACATAAGTGTAATTTTGGAGTTATATAAGTTTTAAATAACATTTTGTACATTAATAAAGAGATTGATTTATTTAAATTGAGATTTTTGAATTATTATAAATGGTTTATATAAAAGATTTATAAAATTTATATTTTATAAGTTAAAGATATTGGAATTATAAAACGAGCTTTTATAAGTGTTAAAATAAAGTTGCACCTAGTTTTATAAGTAAATAAGAATTTTAGATTTATAAACAAATGATGATATAAAAGAATGGATTTGTGAATAAATGGATTATAAGTAATTTACTTATAAGTTAGATTCGACATATAAACGAAATATAAATAGAATTGATTAATAAAGGAGATTTATAAATCGAAGCTTATAAATAGAAATGGAATTTATAGACATTTTTTATAAATTCGAAATCAATGGAATTTGATAAATTGAAAGTTGAAATTGGTTAAGGAAGTATATTCACGATTTTGGACAGTGAATATATTATTAAATAAAATGGATATGTTTTGGGAAAATGAATATTATCAAATGAAGTTAATTGTTTTAAAGATGTTTTAAAATGATTAACTATCGAAACCATAGATTTCCACATTCATTGTTGAAATAGACGTTTTCGAGAAATAAGGAAATGGTGGACTATAACACTGTTGTTATAGTAAATGGTTTCCGAAAGGAAATTTTGTGTAGTATTGGGATTTATACGTCTATTTTAATTTTGAATCCATATACTAGTGATTTTGGGTCGTCGTAACGGTGTTTTACGCAACATTCGTTTTGGCCCAAATAAATGTGTTTAAGTGAATGTTTTCTTTAAAGAATGAAATATATACTGAATTTCGGTTTAAGTATATTGAATGTTTTCCAAGTGTTGAAAATAAATGGATTTGTGAATTACTTATTATTAAATAAGTATGGAAATGTTTTTCCAATGTGAAATGAAACGTTTTGAGAATTTTTCTTTTTGAAGATAAATTGAAAATGAATAATTTAAATCGTATATTCATAAATATTTTGGAATGTAAATTCACTATGGAATTTATAAATGAAAAGGGAAATTTGTTTAAAAATAAACGTTGATTTATTTTTGAAGTGTGGGAATTAATTTACGGATTTGGAACGTAAATATAAAGTAAATCGTTAAGGATTTATTTAATTGGTTTAAATGAACCATGTTGAAATGAAAGTATTTCCGCATAAGGAAAATCTTTGAAATTTGTTTTCAAAAGTGGTAAAGGTGAAAAGTGATTTGAATTTTTTTTTCAAATGGTTGAAGTGTGGAAATTTATATCTTGTAAAGATATTTTTGGAAAATAAATAATTTGGGAAATTATTTGGAATCTGGTGATGTTGTGCATGCCTATTGATAGTTAAATATCTGACTATCAATATTTACCTTTAAATAGGTATTTGTTGTGAATTGCTTGAATTTGAATGCCACACTTATTTTTGAATAAGCGCTCACTATTCGGGTTAGCCGGGAAAGGACCTTGGGGTCGTATAACCCATTCCGAATATGTGATACGTCGTTATGAATTGCATTTGAAGACCGGTGTTGAAGACTGGATATTTGTGAAAACGGATGGATTACCGTCGAGTTACTCTGCATCGGCTGATCTCCGATAAAGAGGTTTTATCACCCTTAGTGATGGGTTGTCCGGACGTGATTAGGGAATATCCGTATTGCAAGGGCTTCTTTGGAAGTGCCTTCGGTTCTGTTCGATCCCGGAACAGACTTGTATGGATGGTATGTCTGACATTACAAATTGAGATATAAAGCTGATTTCTTTCAAATATATTTCTGTTGGTGACAGAGAATTTATTCTTTTAGCTTAACACCCTTCTCTGAGACGTATGAGCTCAGAGGTTATGTTGTTGAAGGTTATCAGCGATATATTTCCAATTTGGTAATGTGACATGCTGAGTGTTGCTGTGAAATGATCATTGTTTGATCATTTGTGATATGATCATTTGTTTGATCATTTATCTTTGTGATCATTTCTTTGATCATTTGTTGACCCAAAGCATGGCTTTGTACCAAAGCGTGGCTTTGTGGACGAGACTTCGTCGGACCTCACACCCCAGAAATGGTCAAAACAGGAAGGATGCAGCAAGGTTATTAGGGGGTAGCGCCCCTTTAGTGTATGTCATTCTTTCTGGATAGAGGTGGTATCATGGTATGGAGCCCAGGTACTTAACCTATGTTGCTGCAAATTTATTGCTTTGTGGTTGTTGGAAATCGAGGATCCTCGGGTAGATCGGTTACGATCGGGGGATGACATATTCGTGTTAGTAGTTACCCAGTTAGGGGTAACCCGGCCTTGTGTTGGCCGAGATCCGGTTTGGTTCTCGGGTCGTTTTTCCAGAGGCGTACTCATGTGGAAATGGGAAGTTCCTTGGCCTGACCATTTGTTGGAAATCCAAAGAAACAATACGATCTTGTGCGGTTTTAGATGTATAACCTGCCATGGAATGTGGCGGTAACCTGCTATTGAACATGGTAGCTATAGTAGGCATACGATAATGGTCGTATGTTGGCTAAGATTTATACCTTTACTTTCGAAATAATTTTTCTACACTATGCACTAGTAATAATATCAAATGTTTCTTTTAATGCGTATCAAGCATCTTTGACTATCATAAGGAGAAATCTCCTCCGATTCTGCGTTTGCATTGTGTGTGTGTGCGGGAGGCCTTATGGTAGTCTCATTTTTAAAAGCATTGCGAATTGACTTTAAAAATATTCCTCTATTTTGTTTTTGAAGATAAAAATAAACTTTTTTACTTCTCACACCAGTCACATGACTGACTCGGAGTTTATTGTTTTCCTTCCTAAACTCTGGGTGCCCACCAATTTCCACACGGGCAGTCAAGAGTAAGGTTTATCAGGATATTCTGGAATTCAGGAGTTGTTGGAGGCAAGCTGGATAGCATGGCGTATTACTAGTATATAGTATTTCTTTTCCGCTGTTTGTTGTTGTTTGTTGTTGTACACTCTGATGATGTAATGTAATGTAATGTGATGTAATGTAATAACTGATATAATTCTTTGTTTAAAGATTATTCATTTAGTTATTATATATTGTTCCGCTGCGATTGTGAGGTTCTGATATTATTCTGTTATTTCTGTTCTGTTCTATCTCTTTCTCTCTTCTTCTATCTTCTACCTCTTCTTTAGCCCTAACTATTCGGTTTTTCGGGAACGAAAAAACCGCGATCGTTACAGTTATGATGATTTTTATTTCAGATTTCAACTAAAAAATTGACATAACAGAGCATGTATCAGTTTCAAACCCAATTTTGATCCTTTAAATTATAGAGTTTTCAAAAACATACAACACGAAGTTTTAGAACATAGTCTAAGTTTTCCAGAACATCAATAATTATCGAATTCTAATGCAAATCGAAATAGTTATGACGAAAACAATTTCAGATTCAAAATAAGAAACTTTTGACAAAGACAGAGTTGTTCTTCTTTGTTCAATTCTACTTCAGGTCAAGTAAATGAATTTATTTTGAATAGTAACCAAAAAAGATTTTTTTTTTTCATTGAATCTATTTTCTAACCTAAAAAGAATGAGCCATTTTGGATCATTTTGCACCAATATATTGCTGCTTTACTACAGTGATTTTCATATCAAATTATCAGCAAACAATCATTGGATTTATTTAACACATACAATCAATTCACAATCAAATTGAAAGAAATTTGATCAACAACCATCTACTTTAATCTAAATAACCACTAACAATCACACATATGGATTAGAGATAGTAATTGTGAGTTGTAAATAACTCACCTTTTATTTTCCTATAGCTTGCTAAATCGTCTTTTAAGCCTTGCTAACCTCTTAGCTTCTTCAAAATCACCTAAAAATTCAAGAACAAAATTTGGACAGCAAGCAATTTGATCAAAAAGGGGATAAAAATCATCCTTTTAGAGTTTTAAAGGGTAGAGATAGAGTTTAAAACACTTAGTCTACATTACTGGACAAAATCCCTTTGATTTGAGCTTTGAATTTGGAAATTAGGAATTAGGGTTTTAAAGCTTTAAGAAGGAGGAGTTTAGTTTTTGATTTTCTCTTTTATGACTTTAGAATGAAGGTGAATACATATTAAGGGGAGATACTTTCTCTTATTTTCACTAATGGGTCAAGAGAGTTGGGATGGGGATCCACTAACAAGGTGTTGCTAATTCTCCTAAGTGTTACTAATATTTGTTTAGTTCTATCATTAATAAACCAATTTTTTTTTCTAACAATGTTTTAACAAAATTTATTCAATAATTTCTCAAATTTGACTAAACCAATTAACCATTTAAAAATTGCATTTTAACAAAAATTCTCAACATTAACACTTTACTCTAAACACAAAATTCAAATAACCGATTTTATAATATTTAAAAAATTTAAATTGAAATCCTATTTAAGAAATGAAACTCATTCCTTAATTAAAATTGACCATTCCTAATTAAATTTAATTAATTAGTAAATTTACACCAGGGTTGTTATAGGTTCCTCCTGTACAAAAATTGTGCCCCCGCAATTTTCTAGAAAAAGAGCCGTAAACAACACAAAAATTCAATCGACAAAGGATAAAAGGAAAGCTCGAAACACAAACCATTCATACTCTCAACATAGAATGGTAGAGAGAAATAAGGAAAAACTAACTTGGTTAATCCAATAGCCCATCAAATGCTAATATAGCGATTAGCAAACCATCGAATTTTCCAAGTAACTCGAAAGAATTTCGAAGATATCCCGTCTTCGAATCAAAACTTAATAACATGCTCAACAATTAATCAATCGAAAATGATTGATTTCAAATAACTCTACGAATAGAGTCGGGATCAAACTCACTCAAACCCGAACTCGAAGTAATAAAGAAGATCATCAATAAGATTTTTCACATAAATATACGGAAAGAACATCCTCACAACAGGGTAGACACAATAGACAAGATTGATAAATCACAAGATGGTTTCTCATAGGGCGACCGACTCGAACAACCGCAAAAAATGCACGTCATTGATAATAGCTCAAAGATAGAATATACTCAAGAAAAAAGATATAAGCTTGAATTATTTCTTAATCCAAGATATTTAGAATTTTAAATCTCATCGTCTTGTAAATTTTTAAATCTCAATTTTCAACATTTGAAAATTTCTCAAACTCTTTACTATATTACTTTGAAAATTTCTCAAACTCTTTACTATATTACTTAGTAAGTAATTTAAAACTCAAAGTTAAAATTCATATTTCTTCTCTTACTTCAAAATTAATTTCCAAATAATTTTGTAAATCCATAATAATATTCTTAAAAATAAATTAAGGGTTTAAATTCTCTTTACTCTTCTATTATAACACTTAAATAATTATTTTTAAACAATCATCAAATTCTCTTATTATACTCTTCCCTTGAAACATCCAACGTATACAATATAGATTCTAAAATCTTAAAATGTACTTTAAATAAAGTACAACTCAAAAATAATCTAAAATATTATTTTCAAAATCTCAATCTTTAAAACATAAATCATCGTATAATTGCCTCATCATAGCATTTAGGAGATTCCTATCGATAACGCTGATCAGGCGTATCGACCGGAACTCTTAACTACTCAATGGATAACCCAACACTATTAAATTATTTCTATAAAAGAATACTACTCATATAATATATATTCTCAAAACATTCTTTGATTTTTAAAGTATCTCAAAACTCTAATTTCTCTTTTTAAAATTCATATATATATATATATATAGCTTCAAAACTCAAACCAAAGAACATTAAGAGAATGCATCGAGATATTCCTAGAATACTCGATTCACGAAATCAACACAAGGAGATGGAGTGTTCGTCAACTCCTACAAGATGACGAGCCAATCACGGAAATCATCAAGACACAAGACAACCAAAATAATCTTCTCGAAGGAGAAGAAGCACACAAACAACATCATTACGTCAAACAAAGTAATGCTACAAAGGATAACACCGATTGAGTATCTGAAAATGATAACTCAAAGAAACCGAACGATAAACTCAATCAAACTCGAACAATCTAGAAACTCATCTCATTCCTTAGTGGATGTCCTCATGAGGGGATAGCCGAAAGCTAAAAGCTAGGAATAAGGTACATTCAACATTTGATTGCCCGATTGGATACTAAACCCAAACAGACTCATCAATACTCAATAAAATCACCTTGACTGGAATTCGAGATATATCATCAACATCTCAATACTCAAGAGTGAATTCAAAAACTTCGAAATCATCATTAACATCCCGAAGTGATAGAAATAATAAACCAATAAAAATAGGAAACTGAAATATACAATATGATCCAATAAAACAAAAGATTGGACTTAATATCGAATAAGTCAATCCATCTCAAATCAAATGCATCTCAAGATTGTGAGTAACAAAAAAATACTCACAAAAGCAACATCAGTTAGAAATCTCAGAATGCTCACAACGTGCCAATCGTTGTGGATCCCCTCAATACGATTCATAAATCTCAAAGGAACACAACAAGAATACTAAAAGGAATCAATAAACTTCACCGATACGAACTCACTCACATTGACAAAAATAAGTAGAATAATCTCAAATAAGATTATTCATAAGATAAAATAACATCAAAATTAATTATGGAATACTACGGAATACAATATATATTTCTAGACATATTCCATCTTAACATATCCCAAAACTTGAAAAAGAGTCAAAGCACGATTCAAAAACAAGCTCGAATAAAGGACAATGATTCACTCGTATTATACTTCGGCGTATCGTGATATACGTACTATTATATGTTCATTCTACTTTATTCTGACCACGGCTCGAATACCATGCTGTAACGCCCCACCCCGAGACCCACCTTAGTAAAGACAATTAACGAGTAATTCCATCTACTAAAGAGGAGAATAGGGTGGTTAAGGGCGACCATCTATAGCTTTGTCTTAAACATCTATTGAATACATCGATAAATGCACTATGATTTTTCTTTTCTATCTCAAGTGGATCGACATACCCAGTAAATGTTTAATCCAAAACTATAGTTGGCTAACGGATCGATTAGAGAAAAATACAATAACTAAATGTAAAGCATGCCATAGAACAACATTCAATCGCATATATATACATATACACTGATACATGCTTAGTACAATATAATATGAATACAATAAAGGTGGTACTCGACTACAACATATACATCGAATCAACTATAAATGCATCATATTATGCTGTAGAATAGAAATTACTCAAGAGAATGAGGAGCTGTTATCCAACATCAATTTCAAGCTAAGTCCAATAGAGGATACCTAAAACAACTCGGTCTGACCCGAGTATAAATACATGGGTCAGTCTAGCTACACAAATCAGTCAATATCGATAATATGAAGCAGAATGGATATAGTGATGCTTCTTCTCGAATGAGGAGAAGGATTAGATAACTCATAGCTCAATACTTAAGTAACAAACGCTACCTAAGTGATTAAATACCTTGAAAGAGGTAACTCCAACTCAATACTCAAATAAAACACAAGTACCTCATATCATCGACGATAACCCATGATGAACCGAAATCAACTCATATAAAACTCAAGCGAAACTCAAATGGTTCGATGAACCATTACTCCAAAAAGGAGAAACGTCATCTCAATCGCAAATAGAAGTCATGAAAGCAACACAAGATAACACCATCAGAATATGAGATCTCAAACTCATAAGTAAGCCAAGATGGCTAAATCTCATGCATACATCTCAATCTTAAAAGCTCATGGAACTCGATACGAATTCAAACTCATAAAATCTCAAACTCAATAAAGAAATCAATGCAAGTTCAAAACTCAGAAATCTTAACACTAATGTGCCAAAAACGGCTAACTCAAAACTTTGAAAACTCGAATTGGCCAGATCCCCGATTACAACGCCGAAGCAATGTTGCACGTGCTAAACTCAAATGGCCGAAGCCTTAGACAAGGTCGCTAACACCTCCCAAAGCAGTTCGTCCTCATGAAAAGTTCGCTGACCTCTTTCCAAGCCGTTTTGTCAGCCCTAACAAGGTCGCTAACAACTCCCAAAGTAGTTCGTCCCCATGACAAGGTCGCTAACACCTCTCAAAGCTGTTCTGCTAGGTAAACATTGTGAAAGTGTCACAAACTCACGGATAGGAACCCAAAAAGTGTTAATGTGTGTCCCATACCACACGTTTGCACCTAGGGTTTACTAGCTGCTAGTCGATGCCACACTAGGAACATCATAAAACTCATAAAATCATATCTCGCCTCGTCTCATTGGCAAGTGATAAAGAGACACCATACTCGTCTCATCTCATCTACAAGTATTAAATGGCATCATAACTTATCTCATCTCCTCGACAAGCGAAAACATCGTGATGGTTCCTTATAAACCATAAATCTCAAAATATGAAATCATATACTCAAGACTTGCCTTATATCATTGGCAAGTAAATAAAACATCGTGATGGTTCTCATCAGCCATACTCCTACATAGGAGATCTCAAAACATAATACTTACCAAATATTGACCATCTTAAATAATTCCAGTAAATAGAAATTACAAAACTCAAAATACGCCATAAAATGGCAAAATATCTCAGAATCAATAATCTTAAATAACTTCGATCATACAAGTCCAGAATTAACCAAATGGTAAACGCACATGTCCCGTACCACGTGTTTTACTAAATTGTTTAATTCTCTTTCTCATACATTCGAATAATGTAAATGTGCATGTTTTATATATAAAATAGTTTACTAGAGAAAACATACTTCTAAATTTTTTTCCCGAGAAGATTAATAAAGCCAATATTTGAAATTCCTTTATTATAGGAAATAAATAGATTTTATATTAGAAAAATAATTTTAAAATACTATATAATAATAATTTGAGATTTCCATTTATTTTAAAAATCACTTCAAAAATGATTTAGTGAAAACCGTGCTCGAAAACAATGAAAAACAAAAAAGATAACTCAAGACCGATAACTTGAGTTCAATACGAATTCAATTCAATTTTAACCCAAAATCAATTCAAATTCTACTTAAATCTGAATTTCAAATTCTCCAAATATAGCTAGCCTATTGATAGGCATCATAGCTCTCAAAACAACATCGAAATCGAATAAGAACGAGAGCAAAAATAAGCTAATACAATTCTAAGTTCAATGAATGTTTGTTGCTGTCATCTTGCTCTCAGGACAACAACGTACAACCATAATTTCGACCAAGCAAACTTAAAAATTACAGAAAACACAAAGAATGAAACTTGTAGCATATGATCTAAGCTTTTGGAACATCCAAAATTATTAAATTCGGTTGAGAAACGAAGAAGTGATGGCTAATTTTTTTTCAGCTTCAAACATAGAGCAAATATAGATTTTGCAATCGGGATAGCTGAAAGAAAATTAAATTTTGACATAGCTAACCTCAAAATTATAAAAAACTCAATACATAAAAGTTGTAGTACATGATTTAAACTTTCCAAAATATTTAAAATTATCAAATTCCAATCAAAAATGAGAAAGTTATGGCTAATTTTGTTTCAACTTCAAACACAGAGCAAATATAGATTTTGCTCTCAGGATAGCTGAAAGAAAATTCAATTTTGACATAGTTAATCTTAAAATTATAGAAAATTCAATACATGAAAGTTGTAGATAACTGATTTATCTTTTAAATGAAAAAAGGTCATTTAGTTTGGACATATTGTTCAAAAGTTACGATTGAAACAATTTCTCAGAGTTTGTTAATTCTGTCTTTCAATCAACAGGCTAGCGACAAAAAAACAAGTTTTTGAACATTTAAACATCAAAATTATGCAAAACACAAAATATAAAAGTTGTTTCCTATAAAATTTCCTTTCAACTGAAAAAACCTCACTCAATTATGACTTACCAATCAAAAGTTATGATGATTTTTATTTCATATTTCAACTAAAAAAATTGACACAGCAGAGCATGTATCAGTTTCAAACCTAATTTCAATCCTTTAAATCACAGAGTTTTTCAAAACATACAACATGAAAGTTTTAGAATATAGTCCAGGCTGTAATGCCCCACCCCGAGACCCACCTTAGTAAAGGGAATTAACGAGTAATTTTGTCTACTAAAACGGAGAATAGGGCTGGTTAGGAGCGACCATCTATAACTTTTTCTTAAACATCCACTAAATATGTCAATAATTACAATATGATTTTTTTTCTTTTTTATAACGACACGATATTTTCAACCATTCGCATCCATTATAAGTGTATAGGTAGACACTCATGCCGGAATTGAATTGCTCAAAATACCGTGTTGTAAATAAAAATTTGGCAAAATCTCAAAATATACAGTAAATAATAATCACAAATCACAGACACATAGTATTTAATAATGCAGCGGAATTAAAAGAAATATTAGTTCATGAAGCTACTATTATAGAGTCTCTAAATAAATACATAATATCAGCCTGGAAACAACATAATAGAAATCCCAAATACATAGAATTTCACTAATACATGAGATAAACTAGAAAAACTGAAATAGAAATAGATATAAATGTAGATAGGTAGAAACTCCAGCAAAGACCAACTCCAGAAAGAGAATCCAAAGCTGTGAATACTCAGGCTGACCCGAGCGTAAAGCAAACACAAAACACTCGAGTCAGGACAATATATACTTATGTAATGTAAACCAACTCAAGTGAACTGTAATAAGGCACAAGTAACTCAAAGTATGCCTGAGACCGCCCATCCTCTAAGGATCCGTTAAACTATTTACTAGATAGTAATATTGCGCTATTATAATAATGTCTATAGTAAAATACTTTTAAGTAAAGTTCCGGGCTACCCATATCACCCTTCACACATAATAGTTCTAGTAGTCCATCCAATATCATGACATCTCCAGATCAGGAAACTATCAAAGGATACCACACGGGCCATGGGAGAAAAACAAACTCGTAGTAAAGGGTCGGTACGGTAGGTGACACGACACAAGACAATGCCAGGGTAGATATACCAATTACGCACACGGGCTGGCGGTAACAAAGCAGCCACTACGCCCACCTCGGAACACACTCCTAATCAAAATCGGAGGATGGCCATCTAATCAATTACAAGTAAGAGTATAATATCGAAGGAACGTGTCCGACCAAAGGAGCTACCCCTTTTGGCCCGAGACCGCTCCTGTTTTAGCCACCTTAAGCCAACTCACGGGTGTCGGGTCCACGTAATATACCTCACGAACATCGCCACCATCCTACTTCATTCTGGAATCTCCACCACGTACACAGTTGTCAAAGTGGTTTTCGGTATCGACAGAGGGTATGTCCATATCCGATCCCGGTCTCTTTAACAACCAATTGTTATTATAACCCGTAGTCATAATTTAAAAATGGTATTTGTTTCAAAAATCAAATATCATTCAACAATTCAAATCATTTCAAAATATCAAACTTATCCTTTCATTTCAAAACCATATTCATTTTATTCAATTTAAAATGCCATTTTAATTCAATTTCAAAAATAGTTTATATTTCAAATCAAATTACTTCATTTAAATCATTAAAATGAAGTTATTACATTTAATAATTAAATTATTAAATTTCCAAAATTTTCAACTTTCAAAGTTCCTTTATCCACTTAATTTTATCAAAACAGTGAAAATTCACTTTTCGCAGCATTTAGAAAACGCTACGGAAAGTTACATTCAAAACAGTTCAATTTAACAAAAGACAGCATTTAAAATGCTGTTAATTAACTTCAAATATTCAATATAATTTCAAAAACACTTATATTTTTATTTAAATCATTTTAACTTCTAAAATCATACATTTTCACATTTTTAATCATAATTTAATTTTCCTTAAATTCATGATTTTATAAAGTTAAATTTCCTTTCGAAAATCAATATTTATTAATAATTCACTTATTAAATTTCAACATTCAATTTTAAATTCATTACATTAAATTTCAACTTAACACTTAAGCTTAAAATTTCAAATATAACTAAATTCCATTTTTATTAACTTAACTTAAAATTCACTTTACGCCAAATTCACAAATTTCCAATTTTAGTTACATTTCAAATTTCAACTTAAGTATTCATTCATTTCACATTTTAACTTTATTCAAAAATCATTAATATATTATAAATCATTTTAAACTCATTTTAATCCAAATTATCGTAAATTTATTTTATTTTCATATTTAATTTAAGTTCCAATTATCACCAAATTAGAGTTTCCAAAATAACTTACATTCAAATTTTCTAACCTTTCAATAATTTATTTCACTTATAAATTTTCAGAAAATCAATAATATTTTACAAAAATCATTTTTATTTAAGTTTAAATCAAAATATTATAATATTTACATTTCCAAAATATTTTTAAAATTTTAGAAAAGCATATTTTAACTACGGGCCTGTATATAATTATCTACACTAGGAAAAGTGATACGGGCAATATATCATTTCAACCCGTAATTTACAAAGAAAACCCGAGTTTTATCATTTCAAACCCACAGTCCCAAGTAAACGATAAGTTTGAAAATCGCTTAGGCCTATCATTTCATCCCATAACGATTTTCCCTTATTCTAAAGTCTGTTCGGGTATGTATCATATCGACCCATAGTGATTCTAATCTAAAGGGAACTTGTAGTGTGATAAACTAATAAAAATAACAGAACAACATAATATAACAGTAACTTATGATATAACTGGTGTTTAAGCATGGGTGAACATCATATAATCATAACATATCAGATGTGATATGGTTATGCGTTTTACAGATTCACAAGTGGTCAATTCACTAGTTATATATGTATACATTGTCAGGTGAGAATAACTCACCGGTCTAGCTGGAGATGACAGCAAACAAATACACAACCGCGATCTACACAAGCATGATAGCACGACAAAGATTCGAGTGAGAGAGCCAAAGATTTATTCCCTTGAATACAAATAAACAAAACAATATAACAATTATAAGCTTTCAATTAAAAAATACGATTAAACAGTGTTAGAAATGAATGCATAAATCATCTCCAAACCACCTGCACTTGCCTTCCACAACTAATGCTTCAGCCATAGGTCAGGTTAGCACGGGAAAAGTGTGTGTTAGGGTCTGATGTTGGGTTCAATAGGGTCGGCCAAACATGTATGGTGATGGGGGAAAGGTGATACAAAGAGATAGGTGCATGGATTTCAACTACAAAGGCAAACTACAAGGATTCAATGCACATTGGACTCGGTCAAATCAAGACCAGGCATGGCCATCTCTATGGTGGACTAGAGAATGGTGTGGCAGGGGGTTTCAGGTCTTCCATGGGTGGTGGAGGTGGAGTAGGTGGCGGCCAAGGGGTGGTTGAAGGTGATGAAGGCATAGGTGATTGGCTATGGTGCATATAGGTGAAGTTTGTGTAGATATTGTTGGATTTGGTCACATGGGTGCACGAACAGTGGCTTGGGGCTGTAGTGGAGGTGGTGGAGGCTGGCTCAAGTGGTGGTGGTGGCAGCCATGGTGGAGTGGAGAGGAGCCTAGCATAGAAGGTGAGAAAGCAAGTGAAAAACAACATAAACAAGAAGAAAACAATGGAAAAGAAGTAAAAGAATTTACCAAACTCTTGGAGATTATGGAGGCCGAACTTTTTTTCAGAAATGAGAAGAAAATTCACGTGAAAAATGGTAGGGAGAAGTGGTCGTCTGAAGGAAATGAAGAGATATGGCCAATTGAATGAAAAGTAATGTTGAAATGTGAAAAGGTGGAAGATAAAAGGCCATAGGAAAACTAAAAGTCATAAACCTTTCAAATTACTTCTAATTTCTTTATACCAATTTAAATTACTGAAAATAATAATAATCTCAGTCATAATTTAGAAAATATAACAAAATTTAATAGATATGTAAATAATTATTAAATATATAAGGTTAAAATAAAAAAATAGCACAAAATTGCAAACTAGTGTAGAAAATTTGAGAATGAACAGAATAAATTTTGGAAAATTCATATGGACTTGTAAAACATTTATAAATAAAGATAATAACATAAAATAAAATGCATCCACAAAATAAATATATAAATTTTAATTTAAATATAGTTTAGATGAAGAAAATAGCAGAAAAATAGAAACAGCCTTTAAAAATAGGAAATAAATACAATACATTTTGGAAAAATTCTATTATCATTTTAAAAATATTTAAAAGTAAAAATATACATAATATAACATAATTTTACAAATTATAATAAGATATAACAATTAAAAATATCATTTATATAAATTAAAATAAAGAATATTGTTAAATAACCCATATACACACAATATTGAAAGGGTATAACTTTCACAATTTAAGTCCAATTTCAACGAAACGGAAAGCAATATTCATGATATTAAATCTATTTTTGTAATAAAAGATAAAATTTAAGAATTCAAATGTTTAAATTCAAAATTTAAAAGTCAAAATTTGACATGTTTTGACCACAAATCCATTTTTCAGGAAAATATTCAATTTATACCAATTTGAAATTATAATTCATATAATAATCAAAATTTATAATTTAAAATGAAATGTTTGAAATAAAACAATTTTAAAATAATTTCAAAATAAAATAAAGTCAAATTTAAATTATATGCAAAAATCTAGGGTTGTTACATTGTCCCCCACTCAAAACTTTTCGTCCCCGAAAAGGAATGAGGTACGGGAAAGCACATAAAGATAGAAATGAAATAAGATTAAGACAAGGTGACAAGGGGATTGAAATTATACCCGATAACTATTGTTATAGGTAAGTTTAACAAGGTGGAGATGATCAAATCAAGAATACCAACACGAAAAAGATCCTCTAGAGTCTGAATCACCCTTTTCACTTGACTGACGGTCTATGAATGGAAAAATAGTGTTCAGATCCAGATGAGTAACAAAAATTATCAAAGATTATAGAAATATTTCTAAACAGACTGGTATAAGCAATAGCCTTCCCATTTTGTTACAAGATAAGAGAAATAAGGACAACCAAAAGATAGCTTGAAAAAAAAAAAAGATAATAAATTTGAAATCATAATGCTTTGAAACCATAATACTTTGAAACCATAATACTTTGAAATCATAACAATTTAGAGATGTTATCATTTGGAAATCATACTACTAAAAATCATAACACTTTGGAAATATTATCTAAAAAAATCATAATACTTAGAAAATCATAACACCGTTAAAATAATCTTCATTTAAACCATTTAAATTCAAGGTAAAATAATATTCATTTCAAAATTATAACATTTCTAAGTTCAATCATTCAATTATAAAATTTTCAAAACATTGTATTTTCAAAAACAGCAGCACTTATAATGTGCTATGGTAGATATATTAGTATTTCAAATCAGATCAATTTTATAAATATTCATTTGGATATCATTTAACTTATGATTTATTAAAAACAAACTTTTATGAATGGAATATCCAAATTAACTATACTTCATTTATTAAGTCAAAATTCGTTATTTTACCTAACTCTTAATTTAACAAATAACCTAACACTTTATTTAAAATACCCATTTCATAATAAGATATTCTTTCAATAAGTTACACTTGAAATTTCCATTTGAAAACCAAATTCTTAATTATCAAATTTAGTGATATTAAAAATACGTTTAACCATTTAAATCAAAATTATTCATTCTACAAGACATATCTATTATATAAATAAAATATTTATCACAGCAAATATAATAATCAAATTTCTTAAAAAAAAATTTCATTTAGACATCAATTAAACTATGATTCCAAGTTAAATATACTTTATTACAAAATGTCCCATTCAAATATATTTAACTTTATCTATTCAAAGATACATTATTTATTATACAAACATATTCATTTCAGGAAATAACCTTTATTAAAATTTCTAGGTTAGATTTAAGGTTCCATATTAAATCAAACTTGATTATTAAGTTATTTGAATAAACTCTCTTTAAATTCCCTTTTTCTCTATTTACCTCTGTTAATCGTTTATAACTAAAATTTAAGTGTATAACATTTATTATAACCACTCAAATTTTATTTATAAAATCCTTTTATATTGTATATTATCCAATTACATATTCAACTTCTAAAAATTAGGGTAAGTTATATTGGAATGAAATTGAGTGTTATACAAATAAAACTTTCAAATTCAATTATCTCAAGGTTGAATCATTTATCCAATTTTTTTTGATTTCTTTTTATAATTGAAATTATTCTTTAAGATAGAACTTAAGAATTAGATTTCAGATTCCATTCAAACCATTTAGAGATAAGTAATAATATATACATAATACGTCAAATCAAATTTCAATCATATATATATATATATATATATATATATATATATATATTATAAATCAAGTCATATTTTAGAAATTCAAATCAATTAAATTCCCCAAAACAAAGCTGTAGCAAGACTACAGAACAGTCCCTTAACTTCGAAACTCGAAAACGAACGTCGATGATACTGCGGTCATCGCCGGAGTTATTTTCCAGTGACAAAGAGAAGAACACTAATTATTATTTTTATAAGCTTTAAAATTCTTTGGACTAATTTCTACTTGGAAATACGTTACATAATATATCATTTTTAAAACTTTAAACCAAAGTTCGAAATCATCGGAACTTGAATTCTCAAATTCTTGTTTTAAATTCATTTTAAATTTCCAAATAAATTTATAACCATGTTTTATAGTTTAATTATTTATATATGAAACGAGAGATAATGATATATAAAATCAAATATTATTTCTTAACAACCAATTCAATAAAATCCAGAAAAATTTATAATATAGTTACAAAATTTATTTCATTACCAAATTTGAAAAGAAAAAAAACATATTGTGTCAGTTTGCTCTGTTCAAGTGTTTTGGAAATCTTATCGATAGCGTCGATCGGACGAATCGATCAGAAACCCAAATCAACATCAACAACTCAAACAACACAATATATAAAACATTTTAAATATTAGTTTACAAATACACTTCAAGAATGATTTGAAGATAAGTTGGAAACAAAGATGAGACGATTAAATAACAGAATAGGAAGATGGATAAGCTTATATAAATCGTGGGCAACCTTAACCGAGTCAACTGTGACTTAAAGAATAAGATCAATGTGGATTTCGAGGGAAAAATCAACATTCGATCTCAAGAGATAGAATCTGGAATAATAAGAGATCCTAGCATCTAAACCGAAGATATAAAATCACTGGTGAATCGATGCTGTTGTAATGGAGTTTCACCCCTTTACAAATAAATTTGAGATTGGCGGGACCGCCGACTCATTATAAAGATCATTCGAAGTGGAGTTATGGGATACTCCAGAATCAAAAGTAGATGAATAGTGAAGGACAAGAATGGATTTTGGAACCGTAAGGAACGTTCGAAAATTCAAAGGGAATCGAGTCAAAAAGGAAGAGATTCAACTCGAATGAAAGTGATTTTATAAATACATTTACCATATATGCAAAGTTTTGCCTAGAGCTACCAAAGCTCTGATACCAACTATAACGACCCGATATTTTCAACCATTCGCATCCATAATAAGTGTATAGGTAGACACTCATGCCGGAATTGAATTGCTCAAAATACCATATTGTAAATAAAAATTTGGCAAAATCTCAGAATATACGGTAAATAATAATCACAGATCACAGACACAAAGTATTTAATAATGCAGGGGAATTAAAAGAGATAGTAGTTCATGAAGCTACTATAATAGAGTCTCTAAACAAATACATAATATCAGTCTGGAAACAACATAATAGAACATAGAAGTTCACTAATACATGAGATAAAATAGAAAAGCTGAAATAGAAATAGACATAAATGCAGATAGGTAGAAACTCCAGCAAAGACCAGCTCCAGAAAGAGAATCCAAAGTTGTGAATACTCAGGCTGACCCGAGCGTAAAGCAAACACAAAACACTCTAGTCAGGACAATATATACTTATATAATGTAAACCAACTCAAGTGAATTGTAATAAGGTACAAGTAACACAAAGGATGCCTGAGACTGCCCATCCTCTAAGGATCCGTTAAACTATTTACTAGATAGTAATATTGCTGCTATTATAATAATGTCTACGGTAAAATAAACATACTTTTAAATAGCGTTCCGGGCTACCCATATCACCCTTCACACATAATATTCCCAATAGTCCATCCATTATCATGACATCTCCGAATTGGGAAACTATCAAAGGATACCACACGGGCCACAGGAGAAAAACAAACTCATAGCAAAGGGTCGGTATGGTAGGTGACACGGCACACAAGGCAATGCCAGGGTAGATATACCAATTACGCACACGGGCTGGCAGTAACGTAGCAGCCACTACGCCCACCTCGGAACACACTCCCAATCAAAATCGGAGGATGGCCATCTAATCAATCACAAGTTAGAGTATAGTATCGAAGGAATGTGTCCGACCAACGGAGCTACCGCTTTTGGCCTGAGATCGCTCCTGTTTTAGCCACCTTAAGCCAACTCACGGGAGTCGGGTCCACGTAATATACCTCGAGAACGTCGCCACCATCCTACTTCATTTTGGAATCTCCACCGCGTATACAGTTGTTAAAGTGGTTTTTGGTATCGACAGAGAGTATGTCCATATCCGATCTCGGTCTCTTTAACAAACAATCGTTATTATAACTCGTAGTTATAATTTGAAAATGGTATTTATTTAAAAGATCAAATATCATTTAAAAATTCAAATCATTTCAAAATATCAAACTTATCCTTTCATTTCAAAACCATATTCATTTTATTCAATTTAAAATGCCATTTTAATTCAATTTCAAAAATAGTTTATATTTCAAATCAAATTACTTCATTTAAATCATTAAAATGAAGTTATTACATTTAATAATTAAATTATTAAATTCCCAAAATTTTCAACTTTCAAAGTTCCTTCATCCACTTAATTTTATCAAAACAGTGAAAATTCACTTTTCACAGCATTTAGAAAACGCTACGGAAAGTTACATTCAAAACAGTTCAATTTAACAAAAGACAGCATTTAAAATGCTGTTAATTAACTTCGAACATTCAATATAATTTCACAAACACATATATTTTTATTTAAATCATTTTAACTTATAAAATCATACATTTTCACATTTATAATCATCATTTAATTTTCCTTAAATTCATGATTTTATAAAGTTAAATTTCCTTTCCAAAATCAATATTTATTAATAATTCACTTATTAAATTTCAACATTCAATTTTAAATTCATTACATTAAATTTCAACTTAACACTTAAGCTTAAAATTTCAAATATAACTAAATTCCATTTTTATTAACTTAAAATTCACTTTAAGCCAAATTCACAAATTTCCAATTTTAGCTATATTTCAAATTTCAACTTAAATATTTATTCATTTCACATTTTAACTTTATTCAAAAATCATTAATATATTATAAATCATTTTAAATTAATTTTAATCAAAATTATCGTCAATTTATCATATTTAATTTAAGTTCCAATTATCACCAAATTAGAATTTCCAAAATAACTTACATTCAAATATTCTAACCTTTCCATAATTTATTTCACTTATAAATTTTCATAAAATCAATAATATTTTACAAAAATCAGTTTTATTTAAGTTTAAATGAAAATATTATAATATACATTTCCAAATTATTTTTAAAATTTTAGAAAAGCATATTTTAACTACGGGCATGTATATAATTATCTACACTAGGAAAAGTGACACGGGTAATATATCATTTCAGCCCGTAATTTACAAAGAAAACCCTGGTTTTATCATTTCAAACCCGCAGTCCCAAGTAAATGAAAAGTTTGGAAATCGCTCAGGCCTATCATTTCAGCCCATAATGATTTTCCATTATTCTAAAGTCCGTTCGGGTATGTATCATTTTAAACCATACGGATTCTAATCTAAAGGGAACTTGCAATGTGATAAACTAATAAAAATAACAGAACAACATAATATAACAGTAACATATGATATAACTAGTGTTTAAGCATGGGTGAACATCATATAATCATAACATATCCGATGTGATATGGTTATGCGTTTTACAGATTCACAAGTGCTTAATTCACTAGTTATATATGTATACATTGTCAGGTGAGAATAACTCACCGGTCTAGCTGGAGATGACAGCAAACGAATACACAACTGAGATCCACACAAGCATGATAGTACGATAAAGATTCGAGTGAGAGAGCCAAAGATTTATTCCCTTGAATGCAAATCAAACAAAACAATATAACAATTATAAGCTTTCAATTCAAAAATACGATTAAACAATGTTAGAAATGAATGCATAAATCATCTCCAAACCACTTGCACTTGCCTTCTACCTCTAATGCTTCAGACATAGATCAGGTTAGCATGGCCGAAGTGTGTGTTAGGGTCTGGTTTTGGGTTCAATAGGGTCGGCCAAACATGTATGGCGATGGGGCAAAGGTGATGCAAAGAGATAGGTGCATGGATTTCAACTATAAAGGCAAACTAAAAGGATTCAATGCAACATTGGACTCGGTCCAATCAAGACCAGGAATGGACATCTCTGTAGTGGTCTGGAGAATGGTGTGGCAGAGGGTTTCAGTTCATCCATGTGCGGTGGAGGTGGAGTAGGTGGCGGCCAAGGGGTGGTTGAAGGTGATGAAGGCATAGGTGATTGGCTATGGGGCATATAGGTGAAGTTTGTGTAGATATTGTTGGATTGGTCACATGGGTGCATGGACACTGGGTTGGGGCTGTAGAGGAGGTGGTGGAGGCTGGCTCAAGTGGTGGTGGTGGCAGCCATGGTGAAGGAGTGGAGAGGAGCCTAGCGTAGAAGGTGAGAAAGCAAGTGAAAAACAACATAAACAAGAAGAAAACAATGGAAAAGAAGTAAGAGAACTTACCAAACTCTTGGAGATTATGGAGGCCGATTTTTTTTTTCAGAAATGAGAAGAAAATTCATGTGAAAAATGGTAGGAAGAAGTGGTCGGCTGAAGGAAATGGAGAGATATGGCCAATTGAATGAAAAGTAAGGTTGAAATGTGAAAAGGTGGAAGATAAAAGGCCATAGGAAAACTAAAAGTCATAAACCTTTCAAATTACTTTTAATTTCTTTATATCAATTTAAATTACTGAAAATAATAATAATATCAGTCATAATTTCGAAAATATAACAAAATATAATAGATATATAAATAATTATTAATTATATAAGGTTAAAATAAAAAAATAGCACAAAATTGCAAACTAGTGTAGAAAATTTGAAAATAAACAGAATAAATTTTAGAAAATTCATATGGACTTGTAAAACATTTATAAATAAAGATAATAAAATAAAATAAAATGCATTCACAAAATAAATATATAAATTTTAATTTCAATATAGTTTAGATAAAGAAAATAGCAGAAAAATAGAAACAGCCTTTAAAAATAGGAAATAAATACAGTAAATTTTGGAAAAATTCTATTATCATTTTAAAAATATTTAAAATTCAAAATATATATAGTATAACATAAATATACAAATTAGAATAAGATATATCAAGTAAAAATATCATTTATATAAATTAAAACAAAGAATATTGTTAAATAACCCTATACACACACAATATTGTAAAGGGTATAACTTTCCCAATTTAAATTCAATTTCAACGAAAAGAAAAGTAGTATTCATGATATTAAATCTATTTTCATAATAAAAGATAAAATTTCAGAATTCAAATATTTAATTTTAAGATTTAAAAGTCAAAGTTTGACATGTTTTGACCACAAATCCATTTTTTAGGAAAATATTCATTTTATACCAGTTTAAAATTATAATTCATATAATAATCAAAATTTATAATTTAAAATGAAATGTTTGAAATAAAACATGTTTAAAATAATTTCAAAACAAAATAAAGTAAAATTTAAACTATATGCAAAAATCTAGGGTTGTTACATTTTCTATCTCTCATGGATCGACATATCCAATAAATGCTTAATACAAAACTATAAGTGGCTAATAGATCTATCGAAACAAAATACAATAACTAAATATAAAGAACATCATAGAGCAGTAATCAACATCATATATATACGTATACACTGATACATGTTTAGTTGTAGTACATGATTTGTGCTTTCCGAAACATCCAAGATTATCAAATTCCGATTACAAACGAGAAAATTATAACTAATTTTGTTTCAGCTACAAAGATGGACATAATTCAGTTTTTGGATTGAGCACAAAATATGATCAAAACTTGACTTTTATAGCTCCAAACATCCAATTTTACACTAAACATGAATAAGAAAGATTGTTTACAGCTAGCGTGAGTGATTTTGTTTGCAGCGAATTAAAAAATCACAAGTTAGGTAATCTTCTCTACCTTCTAGGCTTATAAAAGTATGGTTTTTGTTTGATTTTTAATTAAAGTACTGCTGGTTGGATTTAGGTTTTTGAGCATTTAGGTGTATTTGATATTAGCAATGTGATTGCAAGGTAGTAGCAAGGCTTTGGATTAGATTAGCAAGCTGTAGGAAGCTAAAAGATGAGTTATTTACAACTCACACTTACTATCTCTAATCCATATGTATGATTGTTAGTTGTTATTTGGATTGAATTAGGTGGTTGTTGATTGAATTGCTTTCAATTTGATAGGAAATTGATTCTATGTGTTAAATAAATCCAATGATTGTTTGCTGAAAATTTTATATGAAAGTTGTTGTAGTAAAATAGTGATATATTGGTGCAACATGATCCGAAATGGATCAATCTTTTTAGGTTAGAAAATAGAATCAATGTGAAACAATTTCTCTTTTGGTTACTGTTAGAAAATTTTCCATTTACTTGACCTGAAATAGAATTGAACAAAGAAGAACAATTCTGTTTTTGTCAAAATTTTCTTATTTTGAATCTGAAATTGTTTTCATCATAACTTTTTTGATTTTGAAAAAAATTTGATAATTCTTGATGTTCTGGAAATCTTGGACTATGTTCTAAAACTTTCATGTTGTATGTTTTGGAAAAATATTTGATTTGAAGGATCAAAATTGGGTTTGAAACTGATACATGCTCTGTTGTGTCAATTTTCTAAGTTGAAATCGAAAATAAAAATCATCATAACTTTTGATTGGTAAGTCATAATTGAGTGAGAATTTTTCCAATTGAAATAGATTTTTATAAGGAACAACTTTTATGTTTTGTGTTTTGTAAAATTTTAAAGTTTAAATGTTGAAAAACTTGTTTTTTGTCGCTAGCCTGTTGATTAAAAGACAGAATTAACAAACTCAAATCAGATAAATTGTTCCAATCATAACTTTTGAACCTTATGTCCAAATTAAATGATCTTTTTTTGTTTAAAAGCTTAAATCATGTACTGCAACTTTCATGTATTGAGTTTTCTGTAATTTTGAGCTTAGCTATGTCAAAATTGAATTTTATTTCAGCTTTTCCGAGAGCAAAATCTATATTTGCTCTGCGTTTGAAGCTGAAACAAAATTAGCCATAACTTTCTCGTTTTTGATCGGAATTTTTTAATTTTAGATGTTACAAAAACGTATTGGAGCCAGCTACCTCGAGGCCAACAGTAAAGGAAAAGGGAAAGGCCGTGTTGGGAGGTATGCTTATGATTCATGGTATGTCAGTTAGCATTCTATTTGATACTGGTGCATCGTATTATTTTATATCTCATTGTTTGGTAGATAAGCTTAACCTAGAACCCTTAAACTTAGTTACTTCCTTAGGGTTTGCAAATCTGTTAGGAGGTTATGCGACTCTTGAGATGAGATATGACCACCTAGAGTTTGAATTGTTAGGTCATACCTTTGTTTGTAGTTTTCATATGTTTGATTTCGTAAGGTTCGAAATTATTTTAGGTATGGATTGGTTAAGTAAATATGATTCTAGGATATTTTGCCATGATAGAAAAATATCGCTTAGACACCCTGATTGTAGTGATCGGATAGTATACTCCATAGAAGACCCTAGTTTTGAGGTTAATGCTTTGTTGGGTGTTGTGGAGGTAGAAGATGAGTTAAATCGCAATTTTATTGTTAGAGAATTTGCAGATCTCTTTAAATCTATAGTAGGATTTCTGTCGAAATGAGCTATTAAGTATTGAATAGATTTGGTACTAGGAGCAGAACCGATGAGCGGACCACCAAGCAGAATGATACCTACCGAGATGAGGGAGTTAAATAGGCAATTGGTGGATTTAGATGTCAAGAATTTTATCAGACCAAGTAGTTAACCTTGGGGTACAATTGCAGTGTTTGCTGATAAACTGGATGAATCGTTAAGGCTGTGTATCGATTATCGTAAGTTGAATGAGAAGACGATAAAGAATCAAAATCTGTTACCTAGAATTGACGATTTGTTCGACCAGTTGAGTGGAGCCAAATTATTTTTCCAGTTGAATTTAGCGATAGGGTTCCATCATCTTAGAGAAGCGGAGGATAGTATTCCTTTGATGGTATTTGAGACCAAATATGGATCGTAAGAGTGGTTAGTAATGCTGTTCGGACAAACTAATGCGCCAGCATTCTTTGTAGATTTGATGAACCGATTTTTCCAAGAGCATTTGGATAGGTTCGTGTTGGTTTTCATAGATGATATTTTGATATACTCTACGGATGAAAGATAGCACAAAGTTCATTTTAGAGTTGTGCTTGAGACATTGAGGCAGCATCAGATGAAGGTGTAGTTTTTGAAGTGTCATTTCTGGAAGAAGGAAGTGAAGTTTCTTGGTCATGTAATCTCGGAGAAAGGGTTGTGCAGATCCGGTTAAGATCGAAGCGGTAAATAATTGGAAAAGACCCAAGATAGTAACTGAGATAAAGAGTTTTCTTGGATTAGCTGGATATTATCGAAGATTCATAAAGGATTTTTCATGGATAGCGGCTCCAATGACCAAGCTAATGTAAAAGGATATGAAGTTCGTTTGGAACGATGAGTGTGAGGAGGCATTCCAGATGCTGAAACACTTATTGACTAATGCACATGTGTTGGTTGTTCCAGATGGAAACTAGGATTTAGTGGTATATATTGATGCATGTGGAACAGGGTTAGGAGGGGTGTCAATGTAGAGGGGCAAAATGATTGCCTATGCATATCGACAACTTAGATCGCATGAGGTCAGGTTCCCTACTCATGATTTGGAATTAGCTGCGGTAATTTTTGCATTGAATGTGTGGAGACATTATGTTTTAAGAGAGGGATTTGAGTTGTATAGAGATCATAAGTCGTTGAAATATGTATTCTCTTAGAAGGAGATAAATATGAGACAGCAGAGGTGGTTAGAGTTTATAGCCACTTATGACTTTGGAACTGAGTACACACCTAAAAAAGGCAACAAGGTTGCGAATGCACTTAGTAGAAAACATTAGAATGCTGTTTTGGCGATGATAGCTGTGTGGAAAGATTCAAAAGCGTTAACGACATGCAGTGTACATTAGAGATCTGAAGCTTGGTCTAGTAAGGAAACTTCTATGCTATCATGTTTAGAAGTTCGACTGGTAATAATCGAAAAGATTTCTTCTAAACAGATGGAGGATCCATTATTAGTCGAACAACGGGTCAGAAATTTAAGGGATGGAGTAAGGAGCGATTACTTGAAAGATTTTCATCTTGACCAGAATGGGTGATTAAGGAAGAAAGGAAGGCTATTGTTCCGAATATGAGAGACATTAGGAAGGAATTTCTTGAAGAATGCCATCGTTCGAAGTTCATTATTCGTAATGGAGGAACTAAGATGCATCAGGATATGAAGTGGAGTTTCTTCTGGGAAGGTATGAAAATGGATGTAGCCATATGGGTGAAGCAGTGTCTAAACTGTCCTCAGGTGAAAGCCGAACATCAAAAACCAAGTGGGTTACTTCAGCCTTTAGATATTCCAGTATGGAAGTGAGATTCTATCTCAATGGATTTTATAGACGGGTTGCCAAGATCTAGTAGAAGAAATGAAAGCATATGGGTCATAGCGGACAGGTTAACCAAGAGTGCCTATTTCGTTCCACTTAAGTCAACTAGGACGGCACCTGTTTTGGATAAGTTATTTATGAAGAATGTAGTTAGACCGCATAGGATTCCTAGTAGTATAGTAAGTGATATAGATTCCTTATTCACTAGTGAGTTCTGGAAGAGCCTATACGATTTAGGTACCAAGCTCAAGGTGAGTACCACTTACCATCCACAGACCGATGGGAAAACGGAAAGAGTTAACAAAGTCTTGGAGGATTTGTTAAGAGCTTGTATGCTAGATTTTGGAGGATATGGGAAAACCATCTACACTTAGTCGAGTTTTCATATAACAACAGTTATCAGGCTAGTATAGTGATGGTACCGTTTGAAGCTTTGTATGGAAGGCCATGCAAATCACTCGTTTGTTGGTCAGAAGTCGAGGATAGGTTGGTTCTTGGTACGGATTTAGTTAGTGAAGCTGCAGAGAAAATTGAGTCAATTCGAGCTAGAATGAAGGAAGCTTCGTCTAGACAGAAAAGTTATGGTAATAGAAGACGAAAGGACTTAGAGTTCTCAGTAGGAGATCATGTTTTCATCAATGGGAGACAGAAGGACTTAGTGTTCTTAGTAGGAGATCATGTTTTCGTCAAGGTATCAACGATGAAAGGTGTAATTCGATTCGGGAAATCAGGAAAACTGGCATCAAAGATTTGTTGGACTATTTCCTATTGCAGAGAGGATTGGAAAACTCGCTATAGAATACGGTTACTGAATAGTTTGGCAGAAATCCACGATGTTTTTCATCTATCTCATCTAAGGAAGGGTATTTGAGATCCAAAAACTACTTTAGCACTGACTATGTTAGAGGACCTAGTAGTGGAACCAAATTTGACTATAGTTAGGAAGCTAATTCGTATAGTCGAGAGAGATGAAAAGAGGCTATGGAACAAGACAGTCAGATTAGTTAAGGTCTAGTGGAGCGACGACAAGAGGGACTGTACTTAGGAAACTGAGAGCAAGAATAGCGACGCTTACCCTGATTTGTTTCATGGTATGTTTTACATTTATGATTGATTTGTTATGTACCTTATTGTAATTTCGAGGACGAAATATTTTAAGGAGGGGAGTCTGTAACGATCCAAATTTGGATTAACATTATTTAAGACATTTAATTAGTTAAATTAAATGAAAAAATAAAATGGTTAAGGGATTGAGATTTGTGGTAATAGAGGTAGCCGTGCCAACTTAAATTAATGAACTAAGGGAAACTAAAATGAAATAGGTAAGGCAAATAGATAAGGGGCAAAGTTGGAATAATATTATTCTAATATCCTAAACTCTTCATGTCCATCCATTTTACACGTTCAAAACAAAAACGAAACAAAAGAGAGGCCGACCACCATTAAGGGAAAACAAGAAAAAGATAAGAGGAAGAAGCTTAAGCAACTTAATCCAAGATCAAATCCCAACTCTTTAATCACAAGCTAAAGGTAAATAAGAGGTTACATCTCATATTATTGATGTTTTTGGTTTCTAGGTCAGATCTATATATTTTTACAAAGTATATTGTCATGTTTTTTATTGTTAAAATGGATATATATGTTTTTTGATGATTTATGCTATTTCATATCGATTTTATGATAAGTTTTAATATGGAAACCCTATTAGATGACATCCAAGTGCCTTGCGACTTTTATATAAGATTAGAAATAATATTTTGGAGATAGATTTCAAATTTCATAATTTTCCGAATTAATGTGGATTTATTATTAATTTTCTAGTGAAGAAAATGGTTAGTTGAGTTTAAAATTAATTACGGTAATTTTATATATGTTTTGGGTCAGAAATTTAAATATGTTAGACAACATATTAGAATTTTTGTAGAATTTTCCTAAGTGTTTAATAAGTATATAAAATTATTTAAGGTATGGGATTAAATGTTTTATATATTTATAAAAGAAGAAGGAGCATTTTATTAATATTTTAAATTAATTACATGAATTTTTGGCAACACTTTTAGAAAAGAATTTGAAAAATAAATTAGCAACCAATCATATGTTGAGAAACAAAGCAGGTTAGTTAAAAAGAATTATTAAAGTTAAAATTTAGTTTTAACAAAACTTTCACTGTTTTGCCACTTTCGGCATGAACCTTTCGACTAGGTACTTCCACCTCCATCCCCATCGAAACCAATGCGCATGGTACGTAGTGAATTGGACATAGGAAAAAGTTATATAGTCGAAACAAGCGGTTCTAAAGGGGTCGAACCCTTGCTTTCCTTTTAAAAGGAAATGCGCATGTTTTGATATCTTTCGACTTGGTTAAAAGGCTTTAAAGAATGGTTTCGAAAGAGGTCGCACCTTTATTTTATAAAGAAGCTTTCGAAGGGGTCAAAATCCCTTGCTACCACATCTTACCTTTCGAAGCAATACTTTAGAAAAGGTTTCTTTGTTTTAAAACCTATGCCGCTTCTCCAATGCTTTCAATGGGATTGGTTTTGACTCCATCCACTTCTTTTACTTAGGAAATTGCTTCCATAGGAGTGCTTTCGTCTTAGTTGTTTTAAGACCCTTTATTCTATTGAAAGTTAAAACCAAAGGTTTCGAAAGGAATGGTTTTAAATAGTTTTTAAAGTTTGTTCCACATGTTTTACTTGAACTCAAATACTTTCGAAAGGTTTGATTTATGTAAAGAACTTAATGCTTTCGAAAGGCATGTTTAAATTGTTTTGAAAGGAGGATGTCTATGGTTTTATAGAGCTTTCAAAAGAGATGATATCAACGTTTCGAAAGATTTAATGAAAATGGTTTCGAAAGTATGTTTTGGCCGTCGGCGTAGGTTATAAATTAAAGTAGTTTACTTGTATCGAAAGGGGTACTTTCAATGGTTTCGAAAGGGGTACTTTCAAAGGTTTCAAATGCTTTCATCAGCAATGTTTTATGTAAAGTATATATAACATGGCAAAGTGATTTGAGTAGAGCATGTAATATATTTCCTTGTTTAAGAATGATTTAAAAGGTTAAATCAAGTTGATAGATACGTTTTCAAGGAAAAATTTTAGGGTAGAAGACCCTAAGTAAAACAACTGAGATATTAGAATACTTGATGGGACTGGCATGAGGTCGCGTCAAATACTTTAGCTTGTAGCCTCTAGCTAATATAAGTCCAAAATTTCAGTGTGTAGGGATTGGTCATAGGTAAGACTAAAATGATGTTATACATATAAAGGAATCTATAGAATTAAGATAGGTTATTAGTGAGCCCACAAAACCATTAGGACCGGTTGACCCTACGAGAAGTAAGTTAGGGACAGACCATCTAGAAGTGTATCTAACAGAAGTTTGATTATTTGTTTAATTTTTCTAGTAGGCCCGAGTCAGCCAAAGGTTGGTAGTTAGCCAAACAAAACTATAGCGTTTAGACAGATAGTCCATTAGTTACCTGATTTGTATGCTTACATGATATTGTTGTTTTAACTAGTTTGGTTGTAGGATTTTATTTGCAAAAGATATGTTTTAAAAAGGGATATTAGTGAGGGGAAACCCGTTTCGCTATGCGGCGTGGTCTCACTTAATATCAGATAACCGAGATGTGTAGTATTATTCACACTGGGCTTTATGTCTGACTCGAAGTTTATGTTTTTTCCCTTAAACTCTCGGGTGTTCAAAATTTATTTGAGTAGGTTGAGAGGATTTACAGGTTTTAGTAGGTGGACGAATAATCAATAATGCTTCTGGAGACGAGCAGGAAGCTGATGCTTGCTATATTTAGGAGTTGTTTTGTCTTATTTCCACTATGTTGTATTAAGTCTGATATGACTATATAGTACTCTAGTCATCCAAGGGGGCATCTTCATGTGTCGCTCTTGGCATATTTTGTTATAATTATATTTGATTTAAACTTGGGAAACATTTGGGATTATGTAATTAGACATGAAACATGTTTTTTGACATGTAATCAAAAAAGTTGTTTTTAAATCTATGTTTTGTTGCATATCATGTGCCTCTAATATTATGGATACCATTAGCATTACTGTATTTTTTTGCCAAAAGTTAATACTATAGAAGACTACAACATCTGTAGCACTTAGTTTTGGGCCTCAGGATAAGGGATGTTATAGTCGTGTAAGGAGATTTTAGTAATCGTGTGAGGAAATTTTAGTAGTTAGATCAAGGAGCCAGATCAAAGTTCGCAAGGATGAAGTAAGGTGGCCAACGCTAATTTAAAAAAGAAATCTTACGAGCAAACGAATGGTGGAACATGCATCATGTCATTTGGAATATTCTTTAGTTATTGTAAAGTTTTAGTGTAGTATAATTATTATTGTGTGGGATGATTCGAAGAAGGATTTTTTGGCTAGTTTTGTAGCGATTCAGATAATCTTCTATGTGATGAGATGATACTTGCCTAAGCTAGCGTCATAGTGCACTTAATATATTACCTTTACTAGCATTGTGCGGACGAGGCAAGTTTGAACCTGAGAAAACCTAGAAAACTGTAAATCTTTATTTAATAATGATTTAATTAGTATAATTTTATCCTTTGGAGAATGGGTTTTGTTCGAAAGAAAAGAAAAGCGGAGGCATTGATTGCTGGATTTATTCAAGAGTTTTGAGACTTGATGACCATGCATATCGTATAGGATTTCCTTTTCGGAGCTAGAGGTGTAATAGTCTTTCGTGTAATATATTCACGAAAGGAGTTATACCACTTAGGCGTTTGTTCCTTCTGAATGTCGAATGGACTCATTGGAGTTTGTTGTTTGACATATGTGTTTGACTTTTGATGGTTGCCATGATGTTGGTATAGACTCCTTTTAAATATTCCATTATTTTGAATGCTTGTTGTTGCTTGTTGATTTGTCATTGTTGCTTGCTATCGATTGATCATTGTTCGTTGTTTATTATTGCTTGCTACTGTTTAACGTTGTGTGTTGTTGTTTAATTTTGTCATTGGTTTATTTTGGTTGTTGTTGATTTTGTTGCTTGCTTGAATGTTTAATAATTTGTATGCTATTTATTGTTGCTTATTCTTGTTTATTATGATTTTCCAGTCGCTTTGGTGACGGTTGATTACCATTGCTTGTTGTCTAATAGTTATTTATTGATGTTTGCTATGGTTGATTTTTGTCGCCTTATGTATTTGATTGCTTGTATGGCAGTTATAATTTTAAGGTTTAAAATAAGATTTGGAGGGTGATAGCAATTTCTATTTGGACTAGATCACATATCATCCATGTCCACTATGGGGTCAAGATAGGATCTATACAAGTCCATTGTCTTTTGATGCAACTTGGAGTCCGTGGTATATTTTGGTACTGACTTACTTGAGCTTACTCTCCAATTGATTGTGGTATATGACTATAGTAGTATCGGTTACTACACCGAGATGTTACTACACCAAGAATATACATGTTGGAATTCTATGTTAGTGCACAATCCTCTTTGTATAGTACAATTAGGTACTTAAAAGCTGATGTACAGCTTTTTAATGCTTATTTTCTTTGATTTTCATTTAAATAGTGAGAAGCTTTCTTAAGAGAGGCATGAAGTTTAGGAATGTGGGATGACATAGGTCATCGCATATTTCTTACTGTGTGATGCATTCAAATTTGAAAGTTTTCGTGATGTCGAAAGCATAAGGGAACATACTGATGGAATTTTTCGAAACTAAGATTCAGGAAGTTTGGTCGATCCTGTTAATTTCTCATACTCATGGGAATTTCAGAGATGAAATTTTTTTAAGGAGGGGAGAATTTAACACCCTGCAATTTTAACGATCCATGGATAATATTAATCTTATATTGGTGATCATACATCGTATTGGCCTTATATAAGTAGTCATGTCTATTATTAGATCATGTTAGATGCCTGTGTACTTTAGTGTGCTGGCTTTATTTATTGTGGGATCGTGTTAGATGTTTGGGTACATTAATGTGCTGACTCTACTTATTATACGATCGAGATAGAGTCTGGGTACATTAGTGTGTTGACTATATTTATTAATAGATCCTGATAGATGTCTGGGTATGTAAGTGTGTTAGTTCTATTTATTATGGGATCGTGGTAGATGTCTTGGTACGTTAGTGTGCTGACTCTACTTATTATACGATCAAGATATATTTCTGGGTACGCTAGCGTGTGTTGAATCTATTTATTATTAGATCTAATAAATGTTTGGGTATGTTGGTGTGCTGGATTTATTTATTATGGGATCATGGTAGATGTTTGAGTACTTTAATGTGTTGACTCTACTTATTATATGACCAAGATTGATGTCTAGGTACGTTAGTGCACTAACTCTATTTACTATAGATCTTGGTAGACATCTGGGTATGTTAGTGTGTTGGCTCTATTTGTTATGGTATCACGGTAGATGTCTAGGTATGTTAATGTGCTGACCCTACTTATTATTAAATCAAGATAGACATCTGGGTACATTTGTGTGCTGACTCTATTTATTATTAGAACCATGTTTGGATACATCAGTGTATTGGCTCTATGTATTATGGGATCGTGGTAGATGTCTGGGTACATTAGTGTGCTGACCCTATTTATCATGAATAGTTGGGTCCCGATAAGTGGTCGTTATTGACTCCACCCGCCAGTAATGACGAGTATTGATTTATATTCCATAGTTATCTTCCATTGTTATGTTGTGTGAGTTATTAGTTGTCTATTGTTGTTATTGCTTCATTTATTATTATTTTGTACTTCACGATAGACTTATATTATGATCATCCTACTTTTGGACTTTTATCATAGTACGATATTTACATTTCAGTCGTATTATATTAGTTGTGTTGACTCGTTGATTACAAGATAATATATGATCCCCTATTTTAAAGATGGATTGCCGAGCAGTTTGAATTTCTCCTGAGCCACATTAATGGAGAGGGCCAGCTGTTATTTTGTAGTTCTTGTTTAATTGTATATAGTTTTAATATACACAATTTTGAGAGAGTCCCCCTCACACCGGACTTTATGTATGGTCCATGTTTTTCCTTTGTCTGCTTATGTCATGACAACTCTTGGGTACTCGATTAAGTAGTTTGAGAGTCAGATGCTTTTGGGGATAAGCTATCAAGATGTGCAACTAGTGCTCTTTGGAGGCATGGCATTGACCTTTTATAATATGTAGACTTGATATCTTATAGTACATGATAGATCGGTTATTTATATATAAGACTATTGTATCAGATATTTATTCAGAACTCCTTTTGTTTTTTGGAGCTGATGTATTATGACTTTTTGTATTTATATCATTTATTAGTCGCTTTTACTAGTGCGGTCTCTTATACTATTGTCATTATAATTTATACATGTATATTCAGTATATCATGTATTGACATTCCATTATGAGACCCTATCGATGTCTTGGTATAGTGTTTTATTCTAATTTTATCCCAACGATCCGTCTTTTATGGTATTCGGGAGTCTGTCATTGTAATGACATAACGGCCTTTTGGTTTCTACAAAGGGCAGATTGTTACATATCATATATTTGGTCGACGCAGATTATATATATAGTTTTGGCTATTATATGATATACTTAATAAATATAATATTTATTAAATTATTTAATGCCCATTTAATTTAAATAAATATACAACAAATATATGTTTAAGGAAATAGAAAATATGTTCTTAAAAATTATTTTAATATAATATTTATATTAATACATCTCCATTAAAATAGTTGATAACATTATAAATTATAACTATATTGTTGGAATGCGATGAAAATTATAACATGTTCAACACATGTCTAATATTTTACCAATATTATCTAATATTATCATGATATTTTAAAACATCTCATATCAGTACTTGACAGATACATACCCGATACCGATACTAAATATTTATGGTGAGATCATTTCTATTATGTTTGAAGCAACCCCCTTAAGTAACGATATTACACCATTAAGAAATAATATTGTATGTGTTTTTTTAGTTGTCCCTAGGCCCCTAGGATGTCTGGAGTTAGGTTGTAACGATCCCGGATTTTTATAAAGTTTAAATTGATAATTAAATTAAATTTTAATTTAAAATTGTGAAATTTATTGATAAATTGATTTGAAAATTATCAAAATGAAGTCTTTAAAATAAAATATACTTTATAAATACTAAGCATAAGTAAATAAAATAAATACGTATAGCTAAAATTTAAAACAACACATTAACTAGAATATACAAAGTAAAATAAAGCACAAACAAAAATGTATTATAAAATACATCAAAGAATGTATAGTGTGAAAGTGAAACAAACAAAAAAAACTTTATATTAAAGTATAAACTTGTAAAAGCAAGATCAAAGTAAAAATATTCAGGTAAAGCAATGTGCAAAGCTTCAGCCGAGCAAACAAGGAAAGCAAATAAAATATAAACATGAAAACATAAAGTACAAGCAAGACACCTCTAACATGCCTCTAGCCTATCAAAGCATCTTCAGCCTACAAGCCTATTTTAATACCCTGTACAAACATGATGATATCAGACATGCTTATTGTATAAAGTAATATGCCATGTACAACTCAGTTTTATTCATCAAACTCTCAACCTCATTTCGACCATCAAGGCCGAGTAAAGCTGAAGACAACAACAACTCAAACATAAACAAAAATTCAATTTAGACATCTCAGCTAAATTCACAATCCTGAGGCATGCAAGTGCTTCTCTGTTTAAATCCAAAGCCTGGAACAAAAGCAAATATCAAGCATTCAGAATCAAATCTTCAACCTAACTTGATCCAGAACAAAGCAACAATTAAGTTTCCAGTTTGAAACCAGATCTTGGTCTCTGTCCTCAAAGAAAAAAATGGGTGAGCAAACTTTAACCTCTTAAAACTTGATTTCCTTTATCCCCTTAAGTCTATGATGATGGATGATTTGAAATGTTCTGTTTTGTTTGGGTATGCAAATCCCTTTATCACTGAATGTATGCGTACATGTTTGTATACATCTGTATACTTTTGTTGACAGGGCCATGATTGCTCAAAAATAACTTTTACCTCCCCATCAAAATCTTTATAAAGTATGATGTTTAAAGGGAAATTTATGATAATGATGTGATACAGATTTTAAAGATAAATAAATAAGAAAATTATTATGTACATATAGTAGTTTGTGCATGTTTGTTTTATTAGAGATCTCTCATGTCTTTAAGTTTCCAGGGTCAATTTTTTTTTTTTTTTAAAAAGTTCAATTTCTATCGATCAATTCACTGATAGGATTTGGTATTTAAACAAAACTTGTTTGTGTACTGATAAAGTAAGTTTTAAAATTTATTGAAGTTAAATTAAGTTTGAGAACCTTCAAGAACAATGCATGCCTGGGAATGCTTGTTTCTTCTTGTTCTTGACACAGGCTTTAAAAATATAAGTTTAAAATCCCAAATCTTTGTATCTGGTCATTGAAAAACCTTGCATTCAAATAGACTAGTTAAGTTTAAAAGCTAAATCCAAGACATAAAAATATGAACAAAAATTTTAAGTTTGGAAATTGCTAATATCTGGAAAAAAAACAGTGGCAATTCTTGATAACATGATAAAATCAAGTGCTAAAAAAAATTTACAATCTAATTTTATAACTTTCAGTAGCAATCAATAAGGTTTTTAAACTTAAACAAGCTTTGTAAGTTGGTTAAAATGTGATTGGTGGAATATTTTTCCAGGTTTATAAGTTTTAAAACTAACTTTAGCAAAGAAAATATGAGGAAGCAAGAGGGAGATTCGTGGAAGATGGAGTGGTAACTCGAGTGTATACTCGAGTGCAATTGAGATTTTCTCGGGTTTAGTACTTAAGTGCTTACCCTTGTTAAATTTTTAAGTTAATCATCTTAAACCATTTTAAATATGAATAAATTAATTAATGTTTGTAAATTTTGAGTTAAGAAATTAATATGAAATTGAGAACCATAGATTAGACTTTAATTAATTAATGAATTTTAAGGGTTAATCAAACTTATAATTAATAACGGTTAATGTAAGTTAATTATTTAGAAAAGTAATCAAATAAATGTTAATGAAGGTCATTAACTAGATTATTTTATAATAAATTAATGTGATTGATTTTTAATTAGATTAATTAATTTAATAATAATCATTATAATAGTTTAAATGTAATTACTTATTAGGAAGTAATTAAGGAATTAATCACTTATTGTAATTAATTAAGAAAATTAATTAAATGGTAGTTAATTAAATTAAGGGTCGATTTAATTGTCAATGAATTAATTAAGGGAAATTAATAAAAGGATAATTGAATAATTTAAAGGTCAATTATTCAATAATTAAAGGTTGGTTTATTTGGTAAATGATTAAAGGACCATTAATCAAACAATTTGAAATCGATTAAAGTTAATTAATTATCATTGATGACCATTTGATTTAAATTAGTCAGAAAATTAATTGAGCTTACTTATGGATGCTTGAATTCTACTGATGTTGAATTGTTTGATACCCCTGGAATTGATGCTTTGTGATAGGTCTTGATTTGTGTTATGATTTGAAATGTAATTTATTTATCTGAGATAAATGTAATTATTATCTGTGGTATATATATCTGTGTTCTGTGAATAAAAGATTAGCGTTATGGTTTATACCGCTTATCAAATATAAGCGTTATAGTTTATACCGCTTATCAAATAAATTTCTGTATTTGATCTGTGATGATTGAATGATGTTGCACTATTGTGTTAAACCCCTGGACTACATCATACACACACAATTATGGATTTCACGAGGAAATCAGTTAAGTCGCAGATTTTTGAAATAGTTTTGAATTTGAATTTTTAAATTCAAATGTTTTGGAAATGGAATCGGAATAAAAGTGTAAAGCTTTTGGAATGGAACTTCAAGTTAAAATTTATTTTTAATTTACTTGATTAAGTTTTGAAATTTAAATAATTTTATTTAAATTTGAATTCAAAATTAGGAATTGAATACTCTGATTTGAAACTAGGGATTAAAGATGTTATACCAGTTATATATGGGTTAAACTATTTTAAAAGTATTGATTTAGGAATGTGAATATAATTCAAGGATTTTAACTCGTATAAATATAATTGGATTTTTCTGAAATGGAAATTGTTTGTTTTCACATAGTAAAAGCTTTCACATAAGAAATGAACGTCCAATTTGTGTTAAAAAGAATTTCGAGTTTGAAAATGAAAATGACTTCCATGTTTTGGAAACGATTTGAAATTATAAGTTAAATCTTTGATTTAAAGATTTAAAGATTTAACGAGTTTATCCTATCGAAATGAAATTGTTTTGGAAATTTATGAATTGAACTTTATGAAATGAATCTTTTGTTTAAAAGATTAGAAATGGTAATTTGTTTAAACAATTTGAAGAAAAGTTTTGGGTAATAAGTTGTGACTTAATTGATATCCCAATATCCATATGCTTCTTGTAAATGTGCGCTCACTATTTGGTTTAGCCGGGGAAGGACCTTTGTGTCATATAGCCCATTCCGAATATGTGATATGTCGTTATGGATAGCATTTGAAGACCGGTGGTGAAGACCGGATATTTTCGAAAATGAACGGATAACTCGTCGAATGTCTTTACATCGACTGATCCTCGGTATAGAGACTCCATATGTGATGGGAAGTCCGGACGTGATTAGTGAATATCCGGATTTCAACGACTTCTTTGGAAGTGCCTTCGATTCTGTTCAAACCCAGAACAGACTTGTATGGATTGTGTGTCTGACATTACACTTTGAGATATAAAGCAGATTTCTTTCAAATACATTTCTGTTGGTGGCGGAGAATTTATTCTCTTAGCTTAACACCCTTCTCTGAGACGTACGAGCTCAGAGGTTATGTAGTTGATGGTTATCAGCGATATATTCCCAATTTGGTAATGTGACATGTTGAGTGTTGCTGTGAAATGATCATTATTTGATCATTTGTGATATGATCATTTGTTTGATCACTTATCTTTGTGATCATTTCTATGATCATTTGTTGACCCAAAGCACAGTTTTTGTATAAAGCGTGGCTTTGCGGACGAGACTTCGTCGAGCCTCACACCCCGGAATGGTCGAAACAGGAAAGATGCGGCAAGGTTATTGGGGGTAGCGCCCCTTAGGGTATGTGCATTTGCTTCTGGAAAAGGGTGGTATCATGGTATGGAGCCCAGATACTTACTCATGTTGAAACACTTTATTTATCATTGTGTGATGTTGGTAAGAGAGCTCTTGGATAAAGGTCCCAAAGGACCGGGGGATGGCATACTCGTGTCAGTAGTTACCCAGTTAGGGGTAACCCGGCCTTGTGTTGGCAGAGATCCGGTTTGGTTCTCGGAGACGTCCTTCCAGAGGCGTTCTCATGTGGCGATGGGAAGTTCCTTGGCCTGACCATTTGTTGGAAATCCAAAGAAACAATACGAGACTTGTACGGTTTTAGTTGTAGAACCTGCCTCCTCGGGAGGTAGCTATAGCGGGCATAATATAATGGTACTTATGCTGGCTAAGATTTATATTCTACTTTCGAAATGTTTTCTACACTATGCACTAATAATAATAATCAAATGATTTGATTTTACGTAGTAAGCATCTTTGACTAACATAAGAATAAATCTCCTCCAAGTCTGCGTTTGCATTGTGTGTGTGGTGGGAGGTCTTATGGTAGTTACATTTTCAAAAAGCATTGCGAATTGACTACAAAAATTCTATTGTTGATTGTTTTTAAAGATGAACTGTTTTTGTTGCTCACACCAGTCTCCATGACTGATCCGGAGTTTATTGTTTCTTTCCTAAACTCTGGGTGCTCAAAATTTTTTCTACACGAGCAGTCTAGAGTTGGGTTTTTCAGATTATTAGGTTCAGTAGATTATTTGGAGCTAGTTCAGTCTTTGGATACGGACTGCACTTGCTTATCCTTGTGCATCGTTAGTGGGAGTTCAAGCTATTTCTGGATTGATGCTTTGGAGATGGAGTTACTTGTTCCGCTGCTGGTTCTATCTATTTTTCTTTTCCGCTGCTATTTTGTTATATCTCTGATGTATATTGATATCTATTGTATCATCTGTTGTATCAGATATTGTATCAATGCTGTATATCAATGTATTATTCTTTTTATTCCGCTGTGTTGTTTACTTAATGTTGTTATAAGCTCCGGCGAATCGGATTTGAACGATCGAATCTATGGCATTCGAGTACAAATGAAGTATGGATGTCGATTTTCGAGCGCGAAAAATCCGAGTCGTCACATTTGGTATCAGAGCTGAAGGTTGAAACTTTAGCTCAGGAGTATAACACATTAAGTAGCTCATTAGAGATAGGGTGAAGTAAACCCTAGAATGAGTATCCTTAAGATATCCGTTCGAAAGCCTCAGTAAGTCTCTTGCTATCCACTGATAGTGAGTATGAAGGGTAAGAAGAGAACGAGATAGGGGAAGTACGACTATAGTTGGTCAATACTCTGTAACAACAGTGGAAACAACTTTCTTCTCAACCTCTTTTTGATTCGTTTTCAAATTTCTTTTGATTGCTTCGTGATAGCTCCAGAAAGAAGTTTCGGTGCGGAGATGTCCCTATGAATCATTGTAGAAAATCCTTATTTTGTATCTTCATCGGTTTCTTACTAGTTTCTCGATTTAATTCTTAATAAATATGAATAGGAAATTTTGAATAAATTGGAAATTTTAAATTGAGTTAAATTGATTAATGGAGTATGAAGCTAAATTTGAATTGTATTGATAAAACGATTTCGTTTAAAACCAAATTTGAGACTCTATTATAATTTCTTGTATCTATTGTTGATATTCTGATTTGGTGAGCCAAATGCAGCATTGATATCCAGTTTGATCTGAAAAGATATTTCTCTATCTTTCATCTATCTTCGTTATCTCTCTCAAGCGAATTTCGAGGACGAAATTCCTTTTAAGGGGGGAAGTCTGTAACGATCCCGGATTTTTATAAAGTTTAAATTGATAATTAAATTAAATTTTAATTTAAAATTGTGAAATTTATTGATAAATTGATTTGAAAATTATCAAAATGAAGTCTTTAAAATAAAATATACTTTATAAATACTAAGCATAAGTAAATAAAATAAATACGTATAGCTAAAATTTAAAACAACACATTAACTAGAATATACAAAGTAAAATAAAGCACAAACAAAAATGTATTATAAAATACATCAAAGAATGTATAGTATGAAAGTGAAACAAACAAACAAAACTTTATATTAAAGTATAAACTTGTAAAAGCAAGATCAAAGTAAAAATATTCTGGTAAAGCAATGTGCAAAGCTTCAACCGAGCAAACAAGGAAAGCAAATAAAATATAAAAATGAAAACATAAAGTACAAGCAAGACACCTCTAACATGCCTCTAGCCTATCAAAGCATCTTCAGCCTACAAGCCTATTTTAATATCCTGTACAAACATGATGATATCATCCATGCTTATTGTATAAAGTAATATGCCCTGTACAACTCAGTTTTATTCATCAAACTCTCAACCTCATTTCGACCATCAAGGCCGAGTAAACCTGAAGACAACAACAACTCAAACATAAACAAAAATTCAATTTAGACATCTCAGCTAAATTCACAATCCTGAGGCATGCAAGTGCTTCTCTATTTAAATCCAAAGCCTGGAACAAAAGCAAATATCAAGCATTCAGAATCAAATCTTCAACCTGACTTGATCCAGAACAAAGCAACAATTAAGTTTCCAGTTTGAAACCAGATCCTGGTCTCTGTCCTCAAAGAAAAAAATGGGTGAGCAAACTTTAACCTCTTAAAACTTGATTTCCTTTATCCCCTTAAGTCTATGATGATGGATCATTTGAAATGTTCTGCTTTGTTTGGGTATGCAAATCCCTTTATCACTGAATGTATGCGTACATGTTTGTATACATCTGTATACTTTTGTTGACAGGGTCATGATTGCTCAAAAATAACTTTTACCTCCCCATCAAAATCTTTATAAAGTATGATGTTTAAAGGGAAATTTATGATAATGATGTGATACAGATTTTGAAGATAAATAAATAAGAAAATTATTATGTACATATAGTAGTTTGTGCATGTTTGTTTTATTAGAGATCTCTCATGTCTTTAAGTTTCCAGGGTCAAGTTTTTTTTTTTTTTAAAAGTTCAATTTCTATCGATCAATTCACTGATAGGATTTGGTATTTAAACAAAACTTGTTTGTGTACCGATAAAGTAAGTTTTAAAATTTATTGAAGTTAAATTAAGTTTGAGAACCTTCAAGAACAATGCATGCCTGGGAATGCTTGTTTCTTCTTGTTCTTGACACAGGCTTTAAAAATATAAGTTTAAAATCCCAAATCTTTGTATCTGGTCATTGAAAAACCTTGCATTCAAATAGACTAGTTAAGTTTAAAAGCTAAATCCAAGACATAAAAATATGAACAAACATTTTAAGTTTGGAAATTGCTAATATCTGGAGAGAAAAACAGTGGCAATTCTTGATAACATGATAAAATCAAGTGCTAAAAAAAATTTACAATCTAATTTTATAACTTTCAGTAGCAATCAATAAGGTTTTTAAACTTAAACAAGCTTTGTAAGTTGGTTAAAATGTGATTGGTGGAATATTTTTCCAGGTTTATAAGTTTTAAAACTAACTTTAGCAAAGAAAATATGAGGAAGCAAGAGGGAGATTCGTGGAAGATGGAGTGGTAACTCGAGTGTATACTCGAGTGCAATTGAGATTTTCTCGGGTTTAGTACTTAAGTGCTTACCCTTGTTAAATTTTTAAGTTAATCATCTTAAACCATTTTAAATATGAATAAATTAATTAATGTTTGTAAATTTTGAGTTAAGAAATTAATATGAAATTGAGAACCATAGATTAGACTTTAATTAATTAATGAATTTTAAGGGTTAATCAAACTTATAATTAATAACGGTTAATGTAAGTTAATTATTTAGAAAAGTAATCAAATAAATGTTAATGAAGGTCATTAACTAGATTATTTTATAATAAATTAATGTGATTGATTTTTAATTAGATTAATTAATTTAATAATAATCATTATAATAGTTTAAATGTAATTACTTATTAGGAAGTAATTAAGGAATTAATCACTTATTGTAATTAAATAAGAAAATTAATTAAATGGTAGTTAATTAAATTAAGGGTCGATTTAATTGTCAATGAATTAATTAAGGGAAATTAATAAAAGGATAATTGAATAATTTAAAGGTCAATTATTCAATAATTAAAGGTTGGTTTATTTGGTAAATGATTAAAGGACCATTAATCAAACAATTTGAAATCGATTAAAGTTAATTAATTATCATTGATGACCATTTGATTTAAATTAGTCAGAAAATTAATTGAGCTTACTTATGGATGTTTGAATTCTACTGATGTTGAATTGTTTGATACCCCTGGAATTGATGCTTTGCGATAGGTCTTGATTTGTGTTATGATTTGAAATGTAATTTATTTATCTGAGATAAATGTTATTATTATCTGTGGTATATATATCTGTGTTCTGTGAATAAAAAATTAGCGTTATGGTTTATACCGCTTATCAAATATAAGTGTTATAGTTTATACCGCTTATCAAATAAATTTTTGTATTTGATCTGTGATGATTGAATGATGTTGCACTATTGTGTTAAACCCCTGGACTACATCATACACACACAATTATGGATTTCACGAGGAAATCAGTTAAGTCGCAGATTTTTGAAATAGTTTTGAATTTGAATTTTTAAATTCAAATGTTTTGGAAATGGAATCGGAATAAAAGTGTAAAGCTTTTGGAATGGAATTTCAAGTTAAAATTTATTTTTAATTTACTTGATTAAGTTTTGAAATTTAAATAATTTTATTTAAATTTGAATTCAAAATTAGGAATTGAATACTATGATTTGAAACTAGGGATTAAAGATGTTATACCAGTTATATATGGGTTAAACTATTTTAAAAGTATTGATTTAGGAATGTGAATATAATTCAAGGATTTTAACTCGTATAAATATAATTGGATTTTTCTGAAACGGAAATTGTTTGTTTTCACATAGTAAAAGCTTTCACATAAGAAATGAACGTCCAATTTGTGTTAAAAAGAATTTCAAGTTTGAAAATGAAAATGACTTCCATGTTATGGAAACGATTTGAAATTATAAGTTAAATCTTTGATTTAAAGATTTAACGAGTTAATCCTATCGAAATGAAATTGTTTTGGAAATTTATGAATTGAACTTTATGAAATGAATCTTTTTGTTTAAAAGATTAGAAATGGTAATTTGTTTAAACCATTTGAGGAAAAGTTTTGGGTAATAAGTTGTGACTTAATTGATACCCCAATATACATATGCTTCTTGTAAATGTGCGCTCACTATTTGGTTTAGCCGGGGAAGGACCTTTGTGTCATATAGCCCATTCCGAATATGTGATATGTCGTTATGGATAGCATTTGAAGACCGGTGGTGAAGACCGGATATTTTCGAAAACGAACGGATCACTCGTCGAATGTCTTTGCATCTGATCCTTGGTATAGAGACTCCATATGTGATGGGAAGTCCGGACGTGATTAGTGAATATCCGGATTTCAAGGTCTTCTTTGGAAGTGCCTTCGGTTCTGTTCAAATCCAGAACAGACTTGTATAGATTGTGTGTCTGACATTACACTTTGAGATATAAAGCAGATTTCTTTCAAATACATTTCTGTTGGTGGCGGAGAATTTATTCTCTTAGCTTAACACCCTTCTCTGAGACGTACGAGCTTAGAGGTTATGTAGTTGATGGTTATCAGCGATATATTCCCAATTTGGTAATGCGACATGTTGAGTGTTGCTGTGAAATGATCATTGTTTGATCATTTGTGATATGATCATTTGTTTGATCACTTATCTTTGTGATCATTTCTATGATCATTGTTGACCCAAATCACAGTTTTTGTATAAAGCGTGGCTTTGTGGACGAGACTTCGTCGAGCCTCACACCCCGGAATGGTCGAAACAGGAAAGATGCGGCAAGGTTATTGGGGGTAGCGCCCCTTAGGGTATGTGCATTTCCTTCTGGAAAAGGGTGGTATCATGGTATGGAGCCCAGATACTTACTCATGTTGAAACACTTTATTTATCATTGTGTGATGTTGGTTAGAGAGCTCTCGGATAAAGGTCCCAAAGGACCGGGGGATGGCATACTCGTGTCAGTAGTTACCCAGTTAGGGGTAACCCGGCCTTGTGTTGGCAGAGATCCGGTTTGGTTCTCGGGGACGTCCTTCCAGAGGCGTTCTCATGTGGCAATGGAAAGTTCCTTGGCCTGACCATTTGTTGGAAATCCAAAGAAACAATAGGAGACTTGTACGGTTTTAGTTGTAGAACCCGCCTCCTCAGGAGGTAGCTATAGCGGGCATAATATAATGGTACCTATGCTGGCTAAGATTTATATTCTACTTTCGAAATGTTTTCTACACTATGCACTAATAATAATAATCAAATGATTTGATTTTACGTAGTAAGCATCTTTGACTAACATAAGAATAAATCTCCTCCAAGTCTGCGTTTGCATTGTGTGTGTGGTGGGAGGTCTTATGGTAGTTACATTTTCAAAAAGCATTACGAATTGACTACAAAAATTCTCTTGTTGATTGTTTTTAAAGATGAACTGTTTTTGTTGCTCACACCAGTCTCCATGACTGATCCGGAGTTTATTGTTTCTTTCCTAAACTCTGGGTGCTCAAATTTTTTTCTACACGAGCAATCTAGAGTTGGGTTTTTCAGATTATTAGGTTCAGTAGATTATTTGGAGCTAGTTCAGTCTTTGGATACGGACTGCACTTGCTTATCCTTGTGCATCGTTAGTGGGAGTTCAAGCTATTTCTGGATTGATGCTTTGGAGATGGAGTTACTTGTTCCGCTGCTGGTTCTATCTATTTTTCTTTTCCGCTGCTATTTTCTTATATCTCTGATGTATATTGATATCTATTGTATCATCTGTTGTATCAGATATTGTATCAATGGTGTATATCAATGTATTATTCTTTTTATTCCGCTATGTTGTTTACTTAATGTTGTTATAAGCTCCGTCGAATCGGATTTGAACGATCGAATCTATGGCATTCGAGTACAAATGAAGTATGGATGTCGATTTTCGAGCGCGAAAAATCCGAGTCGTCACATAGGTCGTGTCGCTACTTTAATAATGTATGTAGTTTATTTCAAAGTACAAACTCTAGAAATCACTAAGTTCAACTTTATTTTGATAACATTTATCAACTAACTGAAACTATTTTGAGTAAAGATTTCGACAATGAGTTGACTCCCAATTACGGTGGTAGTAACCCTCTATGTCAAAGGAGATCAAACATCGCTTGAGTAGTTCTACTTCTTACACTTCAACACATGCCCAGAAAGGGATGTAATTCAAACTAATAATGTTCCCTAATCAAAGTAAGATGTCCATGTAGAAGATCCACAGTACCCTTGTAACATCCCGCCTTTTTGTAAGTTTAGGTAGACACACATGCCGACTCAAACCATACAGAAGGGCGGATTGTTATTGGGGTGAATAAGAAAAAAAGTAGAGCAAAGAAAACAAAAAAGAATCTTACAACGGAACGACAAAATATAATAATCAAATAACATTTTATGAAGCTGTTTACAAAACATTTGATTATACTAATACAATATATATCAGAGTTACACATACCGTAGAATAATAAATAGTGCAGCAGAATACTTGATGTAGTGAAATATAATAGATAATAATAATAAAATCTTCGTCTTCGTCCTCCAGAAATAAGGCCGTCAAATCCTGAAATGCTCAGGTTGACCCAAGCGAATTGAAAAGGCAAAACACCCGAGTCAGAACTAAAAGATCTTATGTAAGTTAAATGAACGGAATAAATATGACTGGAAACAGCATCAGAGATGTTTATGGGATTTGACATCTCCTATCCAGTGTCTAACGTGGGTGCAGTAACTTAAAAGATGTTCGGGATTCACATCTCCTAAGGATCCGTTTAAACTATCTACTATGTAGTACAATATGCTATTATAATATGTCTATAGTAAAGTAAAAGTATTAAAATAGCGTTAAGGCGTTACCCATATCTCCCTTAACACATTTTTATATATTCCCATAGTCTATACAGTACCGTAATTTCTCCGTAAACTTGAGGGCTATCAAAGGGCACTCCATAGGTATGGTACAAAACAAACTCGTAGAAGGCGCGCTAGGGCATGTAAACAGGACACACAAGGAAATGCCAGGGTAGATATACCATTTGCGGATCCGGACTGGTGGTAACGCAAAACAGCTACTATCAAAGGGCGGCCACCTAAACAATCACAAATCAGAATATAATATCGAAGAAGTGTGTCCGATCGGAGGAATGACCTTACTTGGCTCGACATGGCTCCTGATTTTAGTCACATCTATGCTGACTCACGGGAGTTAGGGTCACATCATACCTCATACAGAAATCGTTCACCAAACCATCCTACTTCATTTCTGGAATCTCCACCACATACATAGTTATTAAAGCGGTTTTCAGTATTGGCAGAGAGTATGACAATATCCGATCCCGGTCTCTTTAATAACCAATCGCTTATTACACACCAGTTGGTTCTTTTATGTTTCAAAAGTCAATTTACAATTGATATCAAAATATCATATTCAATTTCGAATCATATCATTTCAAATCATAGTCACTTTCAAATCATATTCACTTTCAAATCATATTTCTTTCAAAAGTCATAATCTCTTCTAAAATCCATATTTCCAAAAACAGGTAAATCCTTACTTTAAAACCGTCATTTTCAATTAATTATACATTTAAATCTCAATTTAGGTCATTTCATCATTTTTGCCTTTATACTAATGAATTTGAATAAAAACACTTCCCTTTTTACTTAGTCTGAAATTTTAGGAAATAGTTTAAATAGTAATAAATAGTTAAAATAGTTATAAATAGATTTAAAATAGATTAATATAATTAAAAATAGGTTTAAAATAGATTAGTTACATTCAATATGAGTTAAATGATTTAATTAGATTTAAAAATAAATTTAATGGTTTTAAAATAGGTTAAATTGATTTAATATAGTTGATATAGGTTAAATAGTTTATAAATTCTGAAAATCATAAATTTAGAATCTTAAACATAGAATGATTTAAAACAGTTTATATTTGAAAACATGAATTTGTAATTTATATCCATTTAATACTATTTATTTCTTTTCAACAAATTCAGACCATTTCAATTTCTCAAGCTCAATTTCAGATTTTTAGAAAATTCAAATTCTCAATAAATCATTCAATTCAATATCGCTTTCAAACCATGCTCATAATATCGCTTTAAATTATTCCAATTCCGATACATTTCAAAAGTTATATTTTCCAACAAACTCACATAACGCAATTCTGACAAATTTCACTTATATCTCAAATTTGACTTTTAACATTTCAATTTCATTTCTTAAAACCATTCCTTGAAACCAAATATGTATTTAACATAAAACTTGATTTTTCAATAATACTTCAATGTATATAAATCAATTTTACTTCAAAATATCGTTTAATTACATTCAAACGTTAAGGACTTTAAAACCATTTAATTTAAGCAATCCGGTGTCCGTATATAATTTTCTATCCCAGGGTCAAGTGGTACGAATATTTATCATTTCAATCTGCAATTTAATATTTTACGATTATATATCATTTCAAACCGAAATTCCTAATAAATAATTAAAAAACCACAACGAACTTGTAGTTTATACTGATATAAAATAAAATATTCATTCATCAAATTCAACAATTAAGCATTCATCACAAACATCATCCAATTAAATCAATAAACATCAATATAAAACTGATAATCAATACAGGTATTAAATTGACAATTAAAAATTCAATATTAAATTAAATGATAATTAAACGCAATAAAGGTCAATTTGAATCAGTACGACACTTTAAAAGACCAAACAACAATCAATAAATTTATATTCACTTTATAAATTCAACTTAACAAACATAAGAAATTTTAGAAGTTGTGAGTGGGTTAAAACACTCACCTTTGGTTTTAGCCCATAAAAGTCCAAATAGTAGCGCAAAACTCAACAATCTCCAAATCCAACTAAATCAATTTCATGTTGTCTGGAATTTAAATACGAATCCAACAGAAGAAATCGTATGAATCCAATAGAAGAAATCACACGCGAATCAAAGTTTATATGCAGATATTCATGTTGTAAGAAATATTATTAAAATAAAAATTAGTACGCGAAAAAGAACAAATTTTAATACTTACTCTCAAGATGAGGCTTCAAGAAAAGATTGTAGAACAACTAAGATAAGGATAGGAAGTGTACGAAAAATGAAAAAAAAATCATGTTTTATAAAAGAAAGCTTTTGGATTTGCAAGAATAAGAGCTTTTGAATATGAGCTGTCAGGAGAAACAAATGTGGAAGAAGGAATAAGCTGTAGGTTATTTATAATTAGGAAATGAAGGTAGAGGGACAAAAATAAATGTAACGTTTTATTTTTAAAGCTTCAGACATTAATAATGCATAAGGGAATGTACGTAGGAATGAAAAAGTTTACAAACGCATGTAAAATTTTGTATACGTGAAAATTAGGTGGCCAGAATTAAATACAACCTAAAAGTCTAGGCTCATGTATTAAATAGAAGGATAAATAACAGATCAAGTATTAATAATAAGGTAACTATTTTAAAATGCTCATGCAACAATTAATAATAAAAGAAATGAAGGGACTATGTACGTCACACTATCTTTTGAAATTCAATTTTTTGAAACGTAACCAAATTAACTTCATTAACTCAAATATTATCCAAATTTGTACGCATTTAGGTTATTATCTATGCTTAATAAATTTTTTATACTTATCTTAAAAACAAAAACATACAATTTGGTTTTCCCAAAATGATCTTTTATTTCCGTTAAAACATCCTTTTTTTAACATAAAACGTGCGTTTCTTTTATTAAATCTATAAATTGCAATCACCGTTTTCTTTCCTTTTAATTGAAACATTTGAATTACATTAATTGCAATTACTTACAAAGTTAAATTTTAAAACAGACAGTTAACATGGATGTAAAAAATAGAACAATTGTTTATGTAAACACGTTTATAATTTTTTTTGTTTATACACAAGAGTAATAAATAACTTATTGAAATAAATTATTTTCCTATTCTTGTAATCAATCTTTAAGCTAAAACACAGTTCAAATAAACATATATTTCTTTCTTTAAAATCAATCATTCTTGTTGTTTATTTTAATAAAATTAAACCTCCATTCAAAAATGAAACATTCATTTTATTCTTTTATTTTGATTTACACTCCTACTATTAAATAAACCAATCCCTTAATATATTCCAATTCCCTTAAACATTTATAATACCTAAAAGCAAATCCACATATAAATTTAGAGTTAAATATTTCAATAAATACAATGTTCAAATGTCAGTGGCAATTAATCCAATTAATTACAAATTAATTCCAATGAATTTGATTTTATTTGATTCCAAACTTAATACTCAATCAATTATTACTCAACTAACATGATTAACATTATTTTATAATTCATTACATTAATATACCCTATTTACATCTTAAATTTGTATAAAGATTACATTTCTAAATGTGAAACCTTGTCAATTGTACACATTAATTAAGGTTTAAAGTCAATTAATTCATTTTCCTTAATTCCATTCCTTTTTACCCATTTATTACCTTATAAACACCGTTACGTTTCTATTAAATTTACATTTACACTGTCCTTTATTACATTAATTTTCATTAATGATATTAAAAATTCCCTACTTAAATTTAGTGGACCAATTCATTTATACCCATTCATTTATTCATACAGCACTTACCCTTATTATTTATATTCAAATTTATTCTCAAATATAACGGTTACAACTAAATTAATAGGCCAATTAAACAGTACCCTACAACTGTTACTATAAATATTGATTTCACTTATGAATCCATTTTTATTTAAATTCAGTGTTATAATTATTTTTCCAACAAAAATTATGTTCATTTATCATTTATTATGTGGTGATCCATTGACCAGTTCAATAATTACATTTGTTCCCATATACACACTTATAGCCAAGTACTACCTTTGTATTACTTCATTTATTGGGATTTCATTTCAATCGTTAAAATTAGTTTTAATTACATTATTGCATTTCATTTTAACATTCTTTCATCATTTAATTACAAAGTTTATTTTTCTTCATATTAAATTACCAAAATTATCAATTTAACAAATTTAATCATTGAAAATTTTACGGGTCGTTAAAATCTTCCCCACTCAAAACTTTTCGTCCCCGGAAAGGAAAACGAGGGAAAAAGAAAGGATTAAGTAAACAATATATCTTATTCAAAAATATTAACTTTATAAACAAATAAATTACAAAACTAATTAATTTAAATGAATTTACCAATTTTACAACTGTTGAATCTTTTTATACGTAAGTTAATAAAGTTTGGAAAACATTTTTCAAAAACATTCTAACGCCAAAATTTTCGAGAAATTTCGGCAGGGTCTCCTTTGTACGGAGAGACTTGGGAGAAAATATAATATCAAATATAACACTATATAACATATATTTTCTAAAAAAATATAATCCAACACGAGAAAATATTATAATTACGCTATACAACCGTAATCCGAGAACGTACCTATATGTCGGGAAAACAACTCTTAATTATGAAACCAAAAGCAGTAGCAATTGCTTCCATAACCTGTATTTCACTTATATAATCTAAAATGGTTAAAATTATATATAATGAAATATTTAAAGTTGTTTCAACTACTAACAAACAAATCAATATAAACAACCATCACTTGCAACCAATATACAATTATCACATGAAATCAACACAATCAATTATCCATTCATATCAAACAGACAAATAGTTGTTAGGTTTTAAAACTTTAAATAGTAAAGAATGAAAATAAACTACTAAGTGTACCATTTACTCAATGGTCTTTGATGAAACTAAATAGATTATTTATACATCCAAACAATTTTAAAGTATTCTTGCCCAAACAACCATAAACCAAGTCGAACAACAATTTCAAACAATAAATTAAGTCCATTCTTATTAATTTCATCTCATAACATTTATTGTTTCATTCCCATTTCATTCATATAATGATTCATCCTTTAATTTACATTTACTTCCTACAAATTTTTATTTCCATCCATTGATTCAAATTTATTTCATTTATTTTCATTTATTAATGTCATGTCAGTTTCCCTTTTTATGGCATTATGTTTATTCATTCCTTCATTATTACATAATTCCATTTACTTACATTTGTCTATTTATAGTATTCATGTTTGCTTCCAATTTCTTAGCATATCAATTTATTTATTTGAGTTTATAACCATTTATTTATATTACTTTCCTTTCTGTTCTATTTTATTACAGTAACATTTCAGTTATAACTTAAGTTTACAACAATTACAACATCAAATTCTTATTTATTAAAGAATTTCATTGAATACTTTTACTTGTATAATATCCATTACATTTCTTATTAAGCATTAGAACTTTTAATATTGGTAAGTTATATGTATATGCTTTTTAAGAATGCAATTGAAAATCATACAAGTTTATCACATTTCTTTTTTATTAATTTAATGTTCGACAATCATATCTTTTGTTTTATAGGTTACAATTTCAACTTTCTTTTAATTTCATTTATAACATAGAGTTAAATCTCTTATTTTATTTAGAGGTTTTAATTGCTTGTTGAATTCTATTTCACTACACTAATTGAAAATATTAATTAACGGACACTTAAGAATTAAATACCAGGTTCCGTCTTAAATTATTTAAAAATAATATATATAACCATAACTTTATATATATATATATATATATATATATATCTATATATATATTTATCTATCAAATCATAGTAAAAAAGTCAAAATCAAAATTTATTTATCAAAATTTTTTGTAGTTATTACTACAATAGCCTTCCCACTTTGAAACTCGAAAATGAATGTTGATGATAAATGCATTCATCACCGAACTTATTTTCCAACGACAGAGAGGGGAGTACAGAACTTATTTCTTTCCAAAATTTTCTTTAAAATAATTCTTTTAAATCTTATTGAAATATTTATACCAGAAAATATTTCCAAATATTATTATTATTATTATATTCCAAAATCATTCGAAAGAAATTTTCCAAAAATCCTGGAATTTCAAGTTCTAAGTTTCCAATCTTTCATTTATTATATTTTCAAATTTTACTTCAATTAATATTTATAAATTTCACTACCTAACAACCAAATTTATTACAACCGAATATACCAATTATAAAATACATTATTTTATATATAAAATATACAATAGGAAAAATTATTTCATTAACCTATATTTCAAAATAAATATTGTGTCGGTCTGTCCTAATAAGTGTTTAGAAATCCCTATTAATGTCATAGCGTCCTATACACCAACCATAATTTATAAATACGAAACAGAACAAATTAGCACAATGTAAAACCTTTTTATAACACTAACAAATATGCTCTCTCATATATATACTCTCAGTGACTCATCATAGGGTATTACTACCCTATTAATAAATAGTCAGACCCCACACAGCTAAGGTTTATGGCTAAACCAAAGCTCTGATACCAACTGTAACATCCCGCCTTTTTGTACGTTTAGGCAGACACACATGCCGACTCAAACCATACAGAAGGGCGGATTGTTATTGGGGTTAATAAGAAAAAAGTAGAGCAAAGAAAACAAAATAGAATCTTGCAGTCGAACGAAAAATATATAATAATCAAATAACAGTTCATGAAGCTGTTTATAAAACATTTGATTATGCTAATACAATATATATCAGAGTTACACATAACATAGAATAATAAATAGTGTAGAGGAATACTTGATGTAGTGAGATATAATAGATAACAATAATAAAATCTTCGTCTTCCTCCTCCAGAAATAAGGCCTTCAAATCCTGAAATGCTCAGGTTGACCCAAGCGAATTGAAAAGGAAAAATACCCGAGTCAGAACTAAAAGATCTTATGTAAGTTAAATCAACGGAATAAATATGAGTGGAAACGGCATCATAGATGTTTATGGGTTTTGACATCTCCTATCCAGTGTCTAACGTGGGTGCAGTAACTTAAAAGATGTTCGGGATTCACATCTCCTAAGGATCCATTAAACAATCTACTATGTAGTACAATACGCTATTATAATATGTCTATAGTAAAGTAAAAGTATTAAAATAGCATTAAGACGTTACCCATATCCCCCTTAATACATTTTTATATATTCCTATAGTCTATACAGTACCGTAATCCCTCCGTAAACTGGAAGGCTATCAAAGGGCACTCCATAGATATGGTACAAAACAAACTCATAGAAGGCGCGCTAGGGCATGTGAACACTACACACAAGGAAATGCCAGGGTAGATATACCATTTGCGGATCCGGACAGGTGGTAACGTATAGCAGCTACTACCGACTGTCTCGAAACACACTTCCAAATCAAAATCAAAGGGTGGCCACCAAAACAATCACAAATCAGAATATAATTTCGAAGAAGTGTGTCCGATCATAGGAATGACCTCACTTGGCCTGGCATGGCTCCTGATTTTAATCACATCTTTGCTGACTCACGAGAGGCAGGGTCACGTCATACCTTATACAGAAATCGTTCACCAAAACCATCCTACTTCATTTCTGGAATCTCCACCACGTACACAGTTGTTAAAGTGGTTTTCGGTATTGGCAGAGAATATGACAATATCTGATCCCGGTCTCTTTAACAACAAATCTCTTATCACACACCAGTTGGTTCTTTTACGTTTCAAAAGTCAATTTACAATTGATATCAAAATATCATATTCAATTTCAAATCATATGATTTCAAATCATAGCCACTTTCAAATCATATTCACTTTCAAATCATATTTCTTTCAAGAGTCATAATCTCTTCTAAAATCCATATTTCTAAATTAGGTAAATCCTTACTTCAAACCCATCATTTTCAATTTATTATACATTTAATCTCAATTTAGGTCATTTCATCATTTCACCATTTTTGCCTTTAAACTAATGAATTTGAATACAAACACTTCCCTTTTTACTTAGTCTGAAATTTTAGGAAATAGTTTAAATAGTAATAAATAGTTAAAATAGTTATAAATAGATTTAAAATAGATTAAATATAATTAAAAATAGATTAAATAGGTTTAAAATAGATTAGTTACATTTAATATGAGTTAAATGGTTTAATTAGATTTTAAAATAAATTTAATGGTTTTAAAATAGGTTAAATTGATTTAATATAGTTGATATAGGTTAAATAGTTTATAAATTCTGAAAATCATAAATTTTGAATCTTTAACATAGAATAATTTAAAACAGTTTATATTTGAAAACATGAATTTGTAATTTATATCCATTTAATACTATTTATTTCTTTTCAACAAATTCAGACCATTTCAATTCCTCAAACTCAATTTCAGATTTTTAGAAAATTCCAATTCTCAATAAATCATTCAATTCAATATCGCTTTCTAACATGCTCAAAATATCACTTTAAATTATTCCAATTCCGATACATTTAAAAAGTTATATTTTCCAACAACTCAAATAACGCAATTCTGACAAATTTCACTTATATCTCAAATTTGACCTTTAACATTTCAATTTCATTTCTTAAAACCATTCCTTGAAACCAAATATGCATTTAAAATAAAACTTGATTTTTCAATAATACTTCAATTTATATAAATCAAATTTTACTTCAAAATATCATTTAATTACATTCAAATGTTAAGGACTTTAAAACCATTTAATTTAACCAATCCGGTGTCCGTATATAATTTTCTATCCTAGGATCAAGTGATACGAATATTTATCATTTCAATCCGCAATTTAATATTTTACGGATATATATATCATTTCAAACCGCAATTGCGAATAAACAATAAAAAAATCCATAACGAACTTGTAGTTTATATTGATATATAAAATAGAATATTCATTCATCAAATTCAACAATTAAGCATTCATCACAAACATCATCCAATTAAATCAATAAACATCAATATATAACTGATAATCAATATAGGTATTAAATTGACAATTAAAAATTCAGTATTAAATTAAATGATAATTAAATGCAATAAAGGTCAATTTGAATCGGTACGACAATTTAACACACCAAACAACAATCAATAAATTTATATTCACTTTATAAATTCAACTTAACAAACATATGAAATTTTACAAGTTGTGAGTGGGTTAAAACACCCACCTTTGATTTTAGCCTTTAAAAGTCCAAACAGTAGCGCAAAACTCAACAATCTCCAAATCCGACAAAATCAATTTCATGTTGTCTGGAATTTGAATACGAATCCAACAGAAGAAATCGTATGAATCCAATAGAAGAAATCACACGCGAATCAAAGTTTATATGCAGATATTCATATTGTAAGAAATATTATTAAAATAAAAATTAGTACACAAAAAAAAATTAATACTTACCCTCAAGATGAGGTTTTAGGAAAAGATTGAAGAACAACTAAGATAAGGACAGGAAGTGTACGAAAAATGAAAAAAAAAATCATGTTTATAAAAGAAAGCTTTTGGATTTGCAAGAATAAGAGCTTTTGAATATGAGCTGTCAGGAGAAACAAATGTGGAAGAAGGAATAAGCTGTAGGTTATTTATAATTAGGAAATGAAGGTAGAGGGACAAAAATAAATGTAACGTTTTATTTTTAAAGCTTCGGACATTAATAATGCATAAGGAAATGTACGTAGGAATGAAAAAGTTTACAAAAGTAAGTTAAATTTTGTATACGTGAAAATGAGGTGGCAAGAATTAAATACAACCTAAAAGTCTAGGCTCATGTATTAATTAGAAGGAGAAATAACAGATCAAGTATTAATAATAAGGTAACTTTTTTAAAACGCTCATGCAACAATTAATAATAAAAGAAATGAAGGGACTATGTACGTCGCACAATTTTTTTTAAATTCAATTTTTTGAAACGGAACCAAATTAACTTCATTAGCTCAAATAATATCCAAATTTGTACGCATTTAGGTTATTATCTATGCATAATAATTTTTTTATACTTATCTTAAAAATAAAAACATTCAATTCGGTTTTCCAAAAATTATCTTTTATTTCCGTAAAAATACCCTTTTTTGTTTAACATAAAACGTGCATTTCTTTTATTAAATCTATAAATTTCAATCACCGTTTTCTTTCCTTTTAATTGAAACATTTGAATTACATTAATTGCAATTACTTACAAAGTTAAACTTTAAAACAGACAACTAACATGGATGTAAAAAATAGAACAATTGTTTATGTAAACACGTTTATAATTTTTTTTATACACAAGAGTAATAAATAACTTATTGAAATAAATTATTTTCTTATTATTGTAATCAATCTTTGAGCTAAAACACAGTTCAAATAAACATATATTTCTTCTTTAAAATCAATCATTCTTGTTGTTTATTTTAATAAAATTAAACCTTCATTCAAAAATGAAACATTCATCTTATTCTTTTATTTTGATTTACACTCCTACTATTAAATAAACCAATACCTTAATATATTCCAATTCCCTTAAACATTTATAATACCTTAAAGCAAATCCACATATAAATTTAGAGTTAAATATTTCAATAAATACAGTGTTCAAATGTCAACGACAATTAATCCAATTAACTACAAATTAATTCCAACGAATTTGATTTTATTTGATTCCAAACTTAATACTCGATCAATTATTACTCAACTAACATGATTAACATTATTTTATATTTCATTATATTAATATACCCCATTTACATCTTAAATTTGTATAAAGACTACATTTCTAAATGTGAAACATTGTCAATTGTACACATTAATTAAGGTTTAAAATCAATTAATTCATTTTCCTTAATTCCATTCCTTTTTACCCATTTATTACCTTAAAATACCGTTACGTTTCTATTAAATTTACATTCACACTTTCCGTTATTACATTAATTTTCATTAATGATATTAAAAATTCCCTATTTAAATTTAGTGGACCAATTCATTTATACCAATTCATTTATTTATATAGCACTTACCCTTATTATTTATATTCAAATTTATTCCCAAATATAACGGTTACAACTAAATTAATAGGCCAATTAAAAAGTACCCTACAACTGTTACTATAACTAATGATTTCACTTATGAATCCATTTCTATTTACAATCAGTGTTATAATTATTTTTCCAACAAAAATTATATTCACTTATCATTTATTATATGGTGATCCATTGACCAGTTCAATACTTAAATTTGTTCCTATATACACACTTATTGCCAAGTACTACCTTTGTATTACTTCATTTATTGGGATTTCATTTCAATCGTTAAAATTAGTTTTAATTACATTATTGCATTTCATTTTAACATTCTTTCATCATTTAATTACAAAGTTTATTTTTCTTCATATTAAATTACCAAAATTATCAATTTAACAAATTTAATCATTGAAAATTTTACGGGTCGTTAAACTCTTCCCCACTCAAAACTTTTCGTCCCCGGAAAGGAAAAAGAGGGAAAAAGAAAGGATTAAGTAAACAATATATCTTATTCAAAAATATTAACTTTATAAACAAATAAATTACAAAACTAATCAATTTAAATGAATTTACCAATTTTACAACTGTTGAATCTTTATATACGTAAGTTAATAAAGTTTGGAAAACATTTTTCAAAAACATTCTAACGCCAAAATTTTCGAGAAATTTCGGCAGGGTCTCCTTTGTACGGAGAGACTCGGGAGAAAATATAATATCAAATATAACACTATATAACATATATTTTCTAAAAAAAATATAATCCAACACGAGAAAATATTATAATTACGCTATACAACCGTAATCCGAGAACGTACCTATATGTCGGGAAAACAACTCTTAATTATGAAACCAAAAGCAGTAGCAATTACTTCCATAACCTGTATTTCACTTATATAATCTAAAATGGTTAAAATTATATATAATGAAATATTTAAAGTTGTTTCAACTACTAACAAACAAATCAATATAAACAACCATCACTTGCAACCAATATACAATTATCACATGAAATCAACACAATCAATTATCCATTCATATCAAACAGACGAATAGTTGTTCGGTTTTAAAACTTTAAATAGTAAAGAATGAAAATAAACTACTAAGTGTACCATTTACTCAATGGTCTTTGATGAAACTAAATAGATTATTTATACATCCAAACAAATTTAAAGTATTCTTGCCCAAGCAACCATAAACCAAGTCGAACAACAATTTCAAACAATAAATTAAGTCCATTCTTATTAATTTCATCTCATAACATTCATTGTTTCATTCCCTTTTCATTCATATAATGATTCATCCTTTAATTAACGTTTACTTCCTACAAATTTTTATTTCCATCCATTGATTCAGTGTTTGTTTCATTTATTTTCATTTATTAATGTCATGTCAGTTTCCCTTTTTATTGCATTATGTTTATTTATTCCTTCATTATTACATAATTCCATTTACTTACATTTGTCTATTTATAGTATTCATGTTTACTTCCAATTTCTTAGCATATCAATTTATTTATTTAAGTTTATAACCATTTATTTATAATACTTTCCTTTCTATTCTATTTTATTACAGTAACATTTCAGTTATAACTTAAGTTTACAACAATTACAACATCAAATTGTTATTTATTAAAGAATTTCATTGAATACTTTTACTTGTATAATATCCATTACATTTCTTATTAAACATTAGAACTTTTAATATTGGTAAGTTATATGTATATGCTTTTTAAGAATGCAATTGAAAATCATACAAGTTAACACATTTCTTTTTTATTAATTTAATGTTCGACAATCATATCTTTTGTTTTATAGGTTACAATTTTAACTTTCTTTTAGTTTCATTTATAACTTAGCATTAAATCTCTTATTTTATTTAGAGGTTTCAATTGCTTGTTGAATTTTATTTCACTACACTAATTGAAATTATTAATTAACGGAAACTTAAGAATTAAATACCGGGTTCCGTCTTATTATTTAAAAATAATATATATAACCATAACTTTATATATAAATCTATCAAATCATAGTAAAAATTCAAAATCAAAATTTATTTATCGAAAATTTGTGTAGTTATTACTATAACAGCCTTCCCACTTTGAAACTCGAAAATGAATGTTGATGATGCATGCACTTATCAACGAAATTATTTTCCAACGACAGAGAGGGGAGTGCAGAACTTATTTTTTTCCAAATTTTTCTTTAAAATAATTCTTTTAAATCTTATTGAAATATTTATACCAGAAAATACTTCAAAATAATATTATTATTATATTTCAAAAGCATTCGAAATTTATTTTCTAAAAATCCTAGAATTCAAGTTCTAAGTTTCCAATCTTTCATTTATTATATTTTCAAATTTTACATCAACTAATATTTATAAATTTCACTACCTAACAACCGAATATACCAATTATAAAATACATTATTTTATATATAAAATATATAATATGAAAAATTATTTCATTCACCTATATTTCAAAATAAATATTGTGTCGGTCTATCCTGATAAGTGTTTAGAAATCCCTATTAATGTCATAGCGTCCTATACATCAAGCAGAATTTATAAGTACGAAACGGAACAAATTAGCACGATATAAAACCTTTTTATAACACTAACAAATGTGCTCTCTCATATATATACTCTCAGCGACTCATCATAAGGTATTACTACCCTATTAATAAATAGTCAGACCCCAAAAGCTAAGGTTTATCGCTAAACCAAAGCTCTGATACCAACTGTAACATCCCGCTGTAACATCCCGAAAATTATGAATTTAAATTTAAGCAATATATTTTAACTTTTTGAAATAAAAATTGAAAAGTTATAAAGGAATGAAATATGGATAAAGTTTAGTGTTTTTAGTTAAAAACTTTTAAAAGAAAAGAAAAAAAAAATTTGTTAATGTAAGTTATGATAAAATTTTAAAATTTAAATCGCATCATTATAATCTAACATCTAAACAAATAAACATATGAACAAACAAACAAATAAACAAATAAACCTATGAACAAATAAACAAATAATCTAACATTTAAGCAATGTAAACAAATAAACAAATAAAATAAGATAACAAAAGAAAATGCAAGAAAGTAAAACATTCAAACAAATAAACATGTTAATAAATCAAATCAGGTAAGTCTAAGAACCTAAAAAAACAAAACAAAATATGCTAAAATTAGCAAAGTAACTACAAACCAGTCAACAAAAATATGTAAGCAAAAGAAAATAAAAGAAAATAAAACAAACTCTTACATTAGCAAAATAAACAAGACAGCATGCTGAAAATATACAAAGCATGAAACACTACATACTTTCATTAAATGCAAGCATCTACAAAGAACATACCTTCATTTAATGCATTTACTCCTCAGCCACCTTTGGGAGGAAGGAGAAAAGCATGTGAAGTACAACAACCTGTATAAAACTACTATGCAAAATGATGTTTCAGTACTTTGCTTAAAACCTGCCTACCTCCTTATATACATGGCAATTGCCTTAGTTATTTCGTTCAAACAAACTTTTGCAAAGATTAGAAAAGAAAATAAACAGAAATAAAAGCCAACATCATTTTTATTTAAGCTTGGAAGAAAATTTACTGAAGGAAAAAAAACAGAGGAAATACAAACTGCTGCAACTCTTCAAATACAAAAATAGTCTCTGTTTCTATATTGTTCAAGTGAGTAGACCCCTGTTTCTCTTAAATTTTTTTGTTGCTGTGTATGCTTGGACCCTGTAGTGAAGTTAGTCCTTGGTTTGCTCGCAAAAATATTGAGTGTATGATGAATGTAGGGTTGTGCATGTTGATTATACAGATTTCAATCTCTGTTTTTGCTTCAGGAAAAACCAAAACTACATATCACCTTCTTTCTTTGATTATAACAGAGATTTTTAAACAAGTTAAATATTATTTTAAACTCGCATTACATATCAGTAAAGGATTAAAACAGTTACAGAGTTCTTCTTCCTGGAAAGTTGAAACACAATGACAAATTCAAAATCTCAAGGAAACTCAAATTTCACGAATTGTAACTTCCATAACTTTAAGTGAATCCATATTTAAAATGATGATTTTTAAGACAAATATGGGAATTTTTAATTGCCTAGATTACGTGCAGTCCAATGTTGAACGAGACATGCATTTTGATCGATTGCCAATCATCGAACAAATTTTAGATGTTAAGATTTTTCTTGAAGCTTGCTTGGCCATAGAAGGTCTCGGGAAAATTGCCAGAAATTTTTTCTATTGTATAGATTGGTGGGACGAGGTGAATGTAGGGTTTAAACCCAATATTTTGTTACGGCAGGAAACCTCGTCACCACCACTTCGTCAACGCGCCGGAATTCACCAGACCGGGGGGAAATCGGGCATCGGTCATCGTGGAAGCGTCGTGTGCATTCGCGTTACCTCCAGTGACCTTTGGCGTGGGGCGAGGAGGATTTGTTGGATCGAACTTCTGTTCGAAGTTGGGTTCAATAGTGAAAATTCAAGTTTGTTGGTGATTTGGAATTCTGGGTGTTTGTGAGCCCTAGGTGGTTCATCACTGATGTGAAGAAGGTAGTGAAGTTGATCGGAGCTCGCTAGAACTCCGGTGCACGTGCACGAACCCATGATTGGGTATCAGTGTTATGTTTGGAGGAGAGGGATTTTAACTCAAAGGAGGCTTCGGGATTTTCATGATGTGGCTCAAGTATCCACTTGAGTAAAATATTTGCGCACCCGGGTTTAAATACTTAGCATTTATTCAAGTTAAAAACAGGGGCACTCGGGTTGATTTTGATGAAATCCTGAAGCAAACACGAAATATTCTCGTGCGTGACCAGAAGCAGGTCTCGAGACAAAATTTGAAACAGTTTTTACTTTAAATTTTTAAAAATTTTAAGACATTTTAAAAATAAGTTCAACAATGATTCAATTTGAAATTTTAAGCTAATGTGAAACTTAAGCGAAATGTGTGAAGAAATTAATTCTTATTTATTTAGTTTTAATATAATATTTTATAAGGTTATTTATATTAAATAAATAATGTAATTCAAAAGAAAATTTAAGAAAAATGTTGTTTTAAAACTAAATTCTAACCTTTAAAATATGATAAATGAAATTTATTGAACGCGGTTTAAAAAGATAATCAAAGCAATTCGATTCTCTTTTGGTTACGTAAACGATTAATGATTTGCTAATATAACCTCTTAAGAAATAACCTTAGTTAATTAATTAATATTAAAGTTTAAATAAATTGATAACTAAGATTTAAATTAATTTATAATTATGATAAATAAAATTAAAATAAATTAAGGAAATTAATTAAGAAGTGATCAATAAATGAAGATGATTAAGATCTAATCACTGAAATTAATTGAAATTAATCATGGATTTAAGATTTCAAATGAAAGTAATTATGTGATAGATAAATTTAAAACCACATAATTTATTCATCTTAATTGAAGATGCTTTGATTTTTTCCTGAATATTGTGTGTTGGATTGATATTCCTGTTATGTGATGTGATGCTATGTAATATTGAATGCTTTGAGCTGAGTTGTGATATTGGTATTACTGCTGTATGATTTGTGAAAACCCTGTTGTCCGTAAAACGACATTTAAACTTCGATGCGACAGGGAATCGGATTTCAGTTGGTTATCCGAAACCCACATCGAACCTGTGAATATTTGTGAATGACATCCACATGTTTTAAAATTTGACACCCACTATTCGAATCAACCGGGAAAGGATCTTTGTGTCATATAACCCATTTCGAATATGTGATTCGACGTTATGGATAGCAATCGAAGACCGGTGTTGAAGACCGGGTATTTGCGAGAGCGATAGGATGATCTGTCGATTGACTCTGCACCGAGTTGCTCCGGTATAGAGTTCTCCATATGTGATGGGGAATCCGATCAGGATTGTGGATATCCGGATTGCAAGGACTTCTTTGGAAGTGCCTTCGGTTCTGTTCGAGCCCGGAACAGACTTGTATGGATAGTATGTCTGACATTACAAATTGAGATATAAAGCCGATTTCTTTCAAATATATTTCTGTTGGTGGCGGAGAATTTATTCTCTTAGCTTAACACCCTTCTCTGAGACGTACGAACTCAGAGGTTATATAGTTGAAGGTTATCAGCGATATATTCCCAATTTGGTAATGTGACATACTGAGTATTGCGGTGAAATGATCATTGTGTTGATTATTTGTGATAGGATCATTTGTTTGATCGTCTGTCTTTGTGATCATTTCTATGATCATTTGTTGACCCAAAGCACGGCTTTTGTATAAAGTGTGTTTTTGTGGACGTGACTTCGTCGGACCTCACACCCCGAAATGGTCAAAACAGGAAAGATGCGGCAAGGTTATTGGGGGTAGCACCCCTTAGGGTATGTGCATTTCCTTCTGGATAGAAGTGGTATCATGGTATAGAGCCCAGATACTTAACTTATGTGGATATCGCAGATATATATATATATATGATTTTGTGATTTGTTGCTGGGGCCCCGGTTAAAGGTTGGTTACGACCGGGAGATGGCATACTCGTGTCAGTAGTTACCCAGTTAGGGGTAACCCGGCCTTGTGTTGGCAGAGATCCGATTTGGTTCTCGGGGACGTCCTTCCAGAGGCGTTCTCATGTGGCAATGGGAAGTTCCTTGGCCTGACCATTTGTTGGAAATCCAATTCCCAATACGAAAACCTGTACGGTTTTAGTTGTAGAACCTGCCATTTACTTATGGTGGAGCCCCACTGTTTAAATGGTAGCTATAGTAGGCATAGTTCGGAATGTCTATGCTGGCTAAGATTTATATTCTACTTTCGAAATGATTTACTTCACTATGCACTAGTAATAATATCAAAGAATTCTTTTCTCGTACCAAGCATATTTAACTATCATAAGAAGAAATCTCCTCCAATTATGCGTTTGCATTGTGTGTGTGGCGGGAGGTCTTATGGTAGTTCCATTTTTAAAAGCATTCCGAAAATTCTTTTTATAAATCTTGTTTTATTTAAATGCAACTGTTTTTGCTTACTCATACCAGTCCCATGACTGATCCGGAGTTTATTGTTTTCTTTCCTAAACTCTGGGTGCCCATTATTTCCACACGGGCAGCCTAGTAGCAGGTTCCTATATTTTGGAGTAGCAGCATTTTGGGGCTCTTATCTTAGAGCTATCCTGGAAGCTTTTGGAGATTACAGGTGTTTAGCTTTTGGAAGTTCGTGATCACCTCTCTCATTTGAGAATTTTTGGATATATGTTCACTGTTGTATTATCATGATGTTGTATTTAGAGTTGTAGTGTATGTATTATGTACTCTGTTGCAGTATGGATATTATGTTGATGTTGTAACAGTGATGTTATTTATGATATTGATTTTGTTCCGCTGTTTTATATTCATCTAATTGTTGTTATAAGCTCCAGTGATGCGAATTTGATGTCGTTTATTGGACATCGAGTTTGGGTCGTCACAAATTGGTATCAGAGCTGTTGGTTGAGTAAGAACTTTAGCTACGGAGTATAACACATTAGATGGCTCATTAGAGATAGGGTGAAGTATACCCTAGAATGAGTATAATCAAAATTGAAACTTTGAAATTTCTTAGTCTATTTCTTTTTACTGCTGATATTCTTTAAAATATTTCGTCTGCATATCTAAATCAATTTTCTTACTAATCTCAGATAGTGAAAATGAGTGGACGCAGAGGAAGAATTAGGGGTCAAGGCAATGCTGCAGCACCAAATCAAATTCCCGCAGCCGCAGAAGCAGTAATAGAAATTCAGCAGCAGCCGAACTTGGCTGAATTATATAAGAAGTTTGAAAAGCTTGGTGGCAAACCATTTATTGGCAAAGAGTCAATTATTGACGCTCAAGCTTGGGTAAGATCGTGTGAAAAGATTTTTAAAGGGCTAAAATTGTAGGATGAGCAGAAAAGACTTATAGCTTCTTGGCAACTCCAAGGAGAAGCTTCAGCTTGGTGGGAAACCATCATTATAGATTAACCCGAGGAAGAATTTACTTGGGATCGTTTTAAAGAAGTGTTTGAGAAACGTTACATGCCATCGGCGGGAGTTTCCAGAATGTATCAGGAATTTCTGGATTTGAAGCAAGGAAGTTTGTCGTTTGAAGAATACTTGAATAAATTCAGCGAACTATCTCGGTTTGGCCCGGAATTGCTAAATACACCTCTGAAGAAAAACGAAAGGTTTATCCGGGGAATGAACCAGAAATATCATGGAAGAATGACGGGTCATGTTAAAGAATCTTTTTCGGATTTGGTAGATATGGGGTACAGGTACGCTACTCTTGATATACAAGAAGCAACTATGGAGAAAGGTAATTCAGGTAGTCAGAATTATAAAAAGCGAAAATTTGGAGGCAAGAAACCTTGGCAAGGCAATGAGAAGAAGAGGAACATTCAAGGAAGAGCAACAGAAAATGTCACTTGTTACAATTGCAAAGAGAAAGGGCACTATTCAAATGACTGCCCAAAACCGAAGAAACCAGCTAGAGAATGTTACAATTGTCATAAACCGGGACATTTAGTTAAAGATTGCCCAGTGATGAAGCCAGCGCAGGTGGCAAAAGTTTACACGATAAAGGAGGACCCCTCATCTTCAAAAGCTGACAAAGGGAAAAGTGTTTTGGAAGGTAACCTTACTATTAATAATAGAACTGTTAGAGTTTTATTTGATACAGGAGCTTCACATAGCTTTATCTCCCAACAAACCGTAAATGAATTGGGACTTGAAACTAAATTTGCTGACGATCTTATTTGCGTGAAAAATCCGGTTGGAGGTCCCGCAAATCTTAGTTCATATTGTAAGAGAGTTCCTATTTCATATGCTAGCTATAAATTTCCTATCAACCTTTATGTCCTCGAATTTGACGAATTTGAAATCTTACTCGGTATGAACTGGTTATCGAGATACGATGCTAGATTGGAGTGTAGTAATCGGACGGTTTTAATCAAAACAAGTTTTGGAAATTTTATTGAAATCTCTTGTGAGAATCCAAGTCCAAGGAGCGACAGATTGATATATACTTTGGGAAATCTTGAACCCACTTTACAGTCTATACCTGTTGTTCGGAATTTTTCCGACGTATTTGAAGAAGTGAAATCTTTACCTCCTCATCGAGAAATATAATTCCGAATCGATCTTGTACCTAATACTCGTCCTGTTGTTCACGCAAGTCGCAGGATGGCACCCAGGGAAAAGATTGAATTGGTTCATCAAACTAATGAGCTACTAGCAAAAGGATTAATTCGACCCAGTGTTTCTGAATGGGGTTCAGCCGTCGTATTTGTTGCTAAATCAGACGGATCTTTGAGATTGTGTGTAGATTACCGCGATCTAAATAAACAAACTCTCAAGAATAAATTTCCACTGCCCAGGATTGATGATTTATTTGATCAGTTGCATGGCGCTCGTTTCTTTTCAAAGATGGACCTAGCCCAAGGATTCCATCAACTACGAATCGCCGAAGATTGTGTACATCTGACTGCTTTCAGGGGTCCTAATATGTTCTATGAATGGTTGGTTATGCCTTTCGGGCTAACCAATGCTCCAGCATACTTCGTAGATCTTATGACTCGTGTGTTTCGGGAAGTTTTGAATAAATTTGTACTAGTATTCATTGATGATATTTTGATCTATTCTAAGACTAAAGAAGAGCATGCCGAGCATCTTAGAATTGTCTTAGAAATTTTGAGGAGAAATGTTCTATATGCAAAATTTTCCAAATGCCACTTCTGGGTCAATGAAGTCAAATTCCTTGGCCATATTGTTAATGAAGAAGGAATTTCAGTAGATCCTAGCAAAATTTCTGCTATTCTTGATTGGAAACAACCCACTACTCCAAGAGAAGTTCGAAGCTTTTTGGGTTTAGCAGGCTATTATCGGAAATTCGTTCAAGATTTTTCTAAGTTGGCTAGTCCGCTGACTAAGCTAACAATGAAGAATGCAAAGTTCATTTGGACTTCAAGATGTGAGGAAGTTTTTCAAGAGTTGAAAAAGAGATTGACCACTGCTCCTGTTCTCACTATTGTTAATGGGAACCAAGGCTTATCTGTCTATACTAATGCATGTGGTGAAGGGGTAGGTGCAGTATTAATGCAAAATGGAAAGGTGATTGCCTACGCAAGTAGACAATTACGTCCGCATGAGAAGAACTACCCAACGCACGATTTGGAACTTTTGGCTGTTGTTTTCGCTTTGAAAATATGGCGACATTATCTTCTGGGTAAGAATCTTTTCAGCTTTCTTAATAATTTGCGAAATTAACTAAAGAAATATACTTAATAAACTCTCTTTGTTTTAGGTGAAAAATTCGAATTATTCACCGATCATAAAAACTTGAAATATCTTTTCACCCAGAAGGATCTGAATTTGCGACAACAACGTTGGTTGGAATTTCTAGCATCTTATGACTTAGATATTTTGTATACACCCGGAAAGGCCAATGTAGTTGCAGACGCTTTAAGCAGAAGACATGCTGTTCTCGCATATCTTGTTATCACTCCTACTCTTCTTAAAAAGATCGCAAATAAGCAATATGAAGATGAGTTTCTTCGGGGAATTTATAAAAGAATTTGCCAAGGAGAAGACACTAGTTTTGAGATGGATAATAGAGGAGTAATAAGATTAAAAGGCAGGATTTGTGTTCCAGACTTCCCTGATCTGAAACGTGAAGTTTTGGACGAATGCCACAAGTCCAAATTCAGCATCCATCCAGGAGTCAACAAAATGTATCGAGATGTTAAAAGAACATTCTGGTGGAAAACGATGAAGAGAGACATATCTATTTATGTGAGTCGCTGTGCTACTTGTCAGCAAATAAAGAGGGACCAAAAGAAAGTGGACGGTTTACTTCAACCTTTAGAAGTACCGAAATGGAAGTGGGATCAGGTATCGATGGATTTCATCGACGGATTGCCACGTACCAAGAAAGGCAATGAAGCGATTTGGGTTATTGTGGATCGTCTAACCAAAAATGCTCATTTCATTCCAGTTAAATCTACTCGGACTGCGGCAAGCTTGGCAGGTATATATATAAAGGAAATTGTTCGCCTCCATGGTATTCCCAGTAGTATAGTGAGTGATCGTGACCCGATCTTCACTAGTAGATTTTGGGAAGCGTTTCAGGATGCATTGGGAACGAAATTAAATTTCAGTACTGCTTATCATCCGCAATCTGATGGACAGACTGAGAGAGTTAACCGAATTTTAGAACACCTACTGCGTGCTTGTGTTCATGATTTTGGTGGTTCTTGGGAGGACCATTTGCATCTGGTTGAATTCTCTTATAATAACAGTTATCAGGCCAGTTTAGAAATGGCTCCTTTCGAAGCTTTATATGGTCGTCCGTGTCGATCACCTACATGCTGGATCGAATCAGGTGACAGACTTGTTCTTGGACCGGATATGATAAAAGAAGCCACTGAGAAGGTAAATTTTATTTGAAAGAAGTTATTAACTGCCCAAAGCCGTCAGAAGAGCTATTATGACCGTCGAAGGAGAAATTTGGAATTTCAAGTTGGAGATTCTGTATTTCTGAAAGTATCTCCGATGCGGGGTGTGTTGAGATTCGGGAAAACTGGAAAGTTAGCACCGCGTTAAATTGGTCCTTTTCCTATTCTGGAAAGGATTGGTTCTCTAGCATATAGAGTACAGTTACCCAGCTGGTTGTCTGGCGTACATGATGTGTTCCATATTTCTAACCTTCGGAAATATGTGCACGATCCAGATGATATTATTGAAGAAGCTGCTCAGCAGGATCTAGAAATCACTCCCAATTTGGCAGTTAGAAGGGAACCGATGAAAATAGTTGATCGTGATGAGAAGCGATTGAGGAACAAAATTGTGAAATTGGTCAAAGTTAAATGGAGTGGCGATCCAAAGGACTGTACTAGGGAGACTGAAGAGAATATGAAGAAGTCATATCCCAAATGCAGAATTGACATCTCGACTTAAAACTGTAAGTCATTTCCTTATTTATAAATTCGTCTATTCTTTGTTTACGTTCTCTTTCTTTCAATTTCGAGGACGAAATATTCTTAAGGAGGGGATATTGTAACATCTCGAAAATTATGAATTTAAATTTTAGCAATATATTTTAACTTTTTGAAATAAAAATTGAAAAGTTATAAAGGAATGAAATATGGATAAAGTTTAGTGTTTTTAGTTAAAAACTTTTAAAAGAAAAGAAAAAAAAATTTGTTAATGTAAGTTATGATAAAATTTTAAAATTTAAATCGCATCATTATAATCTAACATCGAAACAAATAAACATATGAACAAACAAACAAATAAACAAATAAACCTATGAACAAATAAACAAATAATCTAACATTTAAGCAATGTAAACAAATAAAAAAATAAAATAAGATAACAAAAGAAAATGCAAGAAAGTAAAACATTCAAACAAATAAACATGTTAATAAATCAAATCAGGTAAGTCTAAGAACCTAAAAGAACAAAACAAAATATGCTGAAATTAGCAAAGTAACTACAAACCAGTTAACTAAAATATGTAAGCAAAAGAAAATAAAAGAAAATAAAACAAACTCTTACATTAGCAAAATAAACAAGACAGCATGCTGAAAATATACAAAGCATGAAACACTACATACTTTCATTAAATGCAAGCATCTACAAAGAACATACCTTCATTTAATGCATTTACTCCTCAGCCACCTTTGGGAGGAAGGAGAAAAGCATGTGAAGTACAACAACCTGTATAAAACTACTATGCAAAATGATGTTTCAGTACTTTGCTTAAAACCTGCCTACCTCCTTATATACATGGCAATTGCCTTAGTTATTTCGTTCAAACAAACTTTTGCAAAGATTAGAAAAGAAAATAAACAGAAATAAAAGCCAACATCATTTTTATTTAAGCTTGGAAGAAAATTTACTGAAGGAAAAAAACAGAGGAAATACAAACTGCTGCAACTCTTCAAATACAAAATTAGTCTCTGTTTCTATATTGTTCAAGTGAGTAAACCCCTGTTTCTTTTAATTTTTTTTGTTGCCGTGTATGCTTGGACCCTGTAGTGAAGTTAGTCCTTGGTTTGCTCGCAAAAATATTGAGTGTATGATGAATGTAGGGTTGTGCATGTTGATTATACAGATTTCAATCTCTGTTTTTGCTTCAGGAAAAACCAAAACTACATATCACCTTCTTTCTTTGATTATAACAGAGATTTTTAAACAAGTTAAATATTATTTTAAACTCACATTACATATCAGTAAAGGATTAAAACAGTTACAGAGTTCTTCTTCCTGGAAAGTTGAAACACAGTGACAAATTCAAAATCTCAAGGAAACTCAAATTTCACGAATTGTAACTTCCATAACTTTAAGTGAATCCATATTTAAAATGATGATTTCTAAGACAAATATGGGAATTTTTAATTGCCTAGATTACGTGCAGTCCAATGTTGAACGAGACATGCATTTTGATCGATTGCCAATCATCGAACAAATTTTAGATGTTAAGATTTTTCTTGAAGCTTGCTTGGCCATAGAAGGTCTCGGGAAAATTGCCAGAAATTTTTTCTATTGTATAGATTGGTGGGACGAGGTGAATGTAGGGTTTAAACCCAATATTTTGTTACGGCAGGAAACCTCGTCACCACCACTTCGTCAACGCGCCGGAATTCACCAGACCGGGGGGAAATCGGGCATCGGTCATCGTGGAAGCGTCGTGTGCATTCGCGTTACCTCCAGTGACCTTTGGCGCGGGGCGAGGAGGATTTGTTGGATCGAACTTCTGTTCGAAGTTGGGTTCAATAGTGAAAATTCAAGTTTGTTGGTGATTTGGAATTCTGGGTGTTTGTGAGCCCTAGGTGGTTCATCACTGATGTGAAGAAGGTAGTGAAGTTGATCGGAGCTCGCTAGAACTCCGGTGCACGTGCACGAACCCATGATTGGGTATCAGTGTTATGTTTGGAGGAGAGGGATTTTAACTCAAAGGAGGCTTCGGGATTTTCATGATGTGGCTCAAGTATCCACTTGAGTAAAATATTTGCGCACCCGGGTTTAAATACTTAGCATTTATTCAAGTTAAAAACAGGGGCACTCGGGTTGATTTTGATGAAATCCCGAAGCAAACACGAAATATTCTCGTGCGTGACCAGAAGCAGGTCTCGAGACAAAATTTGAAACAGTTTTTACTTTAAATTTTTCAAAATTTTAAGACATTTTAAAAATAAGTTCAACAATGATTCAATTTGAAATTTTAAGCTAATGTGAAACTTAAGCGAAATGTGTGAAGAAATTAATTCTTATTTATTTAGTTTTAATATAATATTTTATAAGGTTATTTATATTAAATAAATAATGTAATTCAAAAGAAAATTTAAGAAAAATGTTGTTTTAAAACTAAATTCTAACCTTTAAAATATGATAAATGAAATTTATTGAACGCGGTTTAAAAAGATAATCAAAGCAATTCGATTCTCTTTTGGTTACGTAAACGATTAATGATTTGCTAATATAACCTCTTAAGAAATAACCTTAGTTAATTAATTAATATTAAAGTTTAAATAAATTGATAACTAAGATTTAAATTAATTTATAATTATGATAAATAAATTTAAAATAAATTAAGGAAATTAATTAAGAAGTGATCAATAAATGAAGATGATTAAGATCTAATCACTGAAATTAATTGAAATTAATCATGGATTTAAGATTTCAAATGAAAGTAATTATGTGATAGATAAATTTAAAACCACATAATTTATTCATCTTAATTGAAGATGCTTTGATTTTTTTCCTAAATATTGTGTGTTGGATTGATATTCCTGTTATGTGATGTGATGCTATGTAATATTGAATGCTTTGAGCTGAGTTGTGATATTGGTATTACTGCTGTATGATTTGTGAAAACCCTGTTGTCCGTAAAACGACATTTAAACTTCGATGCGACAAGGAATCGGATTTCAGTTGGTTATCCGAAACCCACATCGAACCTGTGAATATTTGTGAATGACATCCACATGTTTTAAAATTTGACACCCACTATTCGAATTAACCGGGAAAGGATCTTTGTGTCATATAACCCATTTCGAATATGTGATTCGACGTTATGGATAGCAATCGAAGACCGGTGTTGAAGACCGGGTATTTGCGAGAGCGATAGGATGATCTGTCGATTGACTCTGCACCGAGTTGCTCCGGTATAGAGTCCTCCATATGTGATGGGGAATCCGATCAGGATTGTGGATATCCGGATTGCAAGGACTTCTTTGGAAGTGCCTTCGGTTCTGTTCGAGCCCGGAACAGACTTGTATGGATAGTATGTCTGACATTACAAATTGAGATATAAAGCCGATTTCTTTCAAATATATTTCTGTTGGTGGCGGAGAATTTATTCTCTTAGCTTAACACCCTTCTCTGAGACGTACGAACTCAGAGGTTATATAGTTGAAGGTTATCAGCGATATATTCCCAATTTGGTAATGTGACATACTGAGTGTTGCGGTGAAATGATCATTGTGTTGATTATTTGTGATAGGATCATTTGTTTGATCGTCTATCTTTGTGATCATTTCTATGATCATTTGTTGACCCTAAGCACGGCTTTTGTATAAAGTGTATTTTTGTGGACGTGACTTCGTCGGACCTCACACCCCGAAATGGTCAAAACAGGAAAGATGCGGCAAGGTTATTGGGGGTAGCACCCCTTAGGGTATGTGCATTTCCTTCTGGATAGAAGTGGTATCATGGTATGGAGCCCAGATACTTAACTTATGTGGATATCGCAGATATATATATATATATGATTTTGTGATTTGTTGCTGGGGCCCCGGTTAAAGGTTGGTTACGACCGGGAGATGGCATACTCGTGTCAGTAGTTACCCAGTTAGGGGTAACCCGGCCTTGTGTTGGCAGAGATCCGGTTTGGTTCTCGGGGACGTCCTTCCAGAGGCGTTCTCATGTGGCAATGGGAAGTTCCTTGGCCTGACCATTTGTTGGAAATCCAATTCCCAATACGAAAACCTGTACGGTTTTAGTTGTAGAACCTGCCATTTACTTATGGCGGCGCCCCACTGTTTAAATGGTAGCTATAGTAGGCATAGTTCGGAATGTCTATGCTGGCTAAGATTTATATTCTACTTTCGAAATGATTTACTTCACTATGCACTAGTAATAATATCAAAGAATTCTTTTCTCGTACCAAGCATATTTAACTATCATAAGAAGAAATCTCCTCCAATTCTGCGTTTGCATTGTGTGCGTGGCGGGAGGTCTTATGGTAGTTCCATTTTTAAAAGCATTCCGAAAATTCTTTTTATAAATCTTGTTTTATTTAAATGCAACTGTTTTTGCTTACTCATACCAGTCCCATGACTGATCCGGAGTTTATTGTTTTCTTTCCTAAACTCTGGGTGCCCATTATTTCCACACGGGCAGCCTAGTAGCAGGTTCCTATATTTTGGAGTAGCAGCATTTTGGGGCTCTTATCTTAGAGCTATCCTGGAAGCTTTTGGAGATTACAGGTGTTTAGCTTTTGGAAGTTCGTGATCACCTCTCTCATTTGAGAATTTTTGGATACATGTTCACTGTTGTATTATCATGATGTTGTATTTAGAGTTGTAGTGTATGTATTATGTACTCTGTTGCAGTATGGATATTATGTTGATGTTGTAACAGTGATGTTATTTATGATATTGATTATGTTCCGCTGTTTTATATTCATCTAATTGTTGTTATAAGCTCCAGCGATGCGAATTTGATGTCGTTTATTGGACATCGAGTTTGGGTCGTCACACCCGCCTTTTTGTAAGTTTAGGTAGACACACTTGCCAACTCAAACCATACAGAAGGGCGGATTGTTATTGGGGTGAATAAGAAAAAAAGTAGAGCAAAGAAAACAAAAAAGAATCATACAACGGAACAACAAAATATAATAATCAAATAACAGTTCATGAAGCTGTTTACAAAACACTTGATTATACTAATACAATATATATCAGAGTTACACATACCATAGAATAATAAATAGTGCGGCAGAATACTTGATGTAGTGAAATATAATAGATAATAGATGATGATCATAATAATAATAATAATAAAATCTTCGTCTTCGTCCTCCAGAAATTAGGCCTTCAAATCCTGAAATGCTCAGGTTGACCCAAGCGAATTGAAAAGGAAAAATACCCGAGTCAGAACTAAAAGATCTTATGTAAGTTAAATCAACGGAATAAATATGAGTGGAAACGGCATCAGAGATGTTTATGGGATTTGACATCTCCTATCCATTGTCTAACGTGGGTGCAGTAACTTAAAAGATGTTCGGGATTCACATCTCCTAAGGATCCGTTTAAACTATCTACTATGTAGTACAATACACTATTATAATATGTCTATAGTAAAGTAAAAGTATTAAAATAGCGTTAAGGCGTTACCCATATCCCCCTTAACACATTTTTATATATATTCCCGTAGTCTATACAGTACCGTAATTCCTCCGTAAACTTGAGGGCTATCAAAAGGCACTCCATAGGTATGGCACAAAACAAACTCGTAGAAGGCGCGCTAGGGCATGTGAACACAACACACAAGGAAATGCCAGGGTAGATATACCATTTGCGGATCTGGACTGGTGGTAACGCATAGAAGCTACTACCGCCCACCTCGAAACACACTCCCAAATCAAAATCAAAGGGTGGCCACCAAAACAATCACAAATCAGAACATAATATCGAAGAAGTGTGTTCGATCGGAGGAATGACCTCACTTTGCCCGGCATGGCTCCTAATTTTAGTCACATCTATGCTGAATCACGGGAGTCAGGGTCACGTCATACCTTATATAGAAATCGTTCACCAAACCATCCTACTTCATTTCTGGAATCTCCACCATGTACACAGTTGTTAAAGTGGTTTTCAGTATTGGCAGAGAGTATGACAATATCTGATCCCGGTCTCTTTAACAACCAATCGCTTATTACACACCAGTTGGTTCTTTTACGTTTCAAAAGTCAATTTACAATTGATATCACAATATCATATTCAATTTCAAATGATATCATTTCAAATCATAACCACTTTCAAATCATATTCACTTTCAAATCATATTTCTTTTAAGAGTCATAATCTCTTCTAAAATCCATATTTCTAAAACAGGTAATCCTTACTTCAAAACCATCATTTTCAATTTATTATACATTTAAATCTCAATTTAGGTCATTTCATCATTTCACCATTTTTTCCTTTAAACTAATGAATTTGAATAAAAAATACTTTCCTTTTCACTTACTCTGAAATTTTAGGAAATAGTTTAAATAGTTAAAATAGTTATAAATAGATTTAAAATAGATTAAATATAATTAAAAATAGATTAAATAGGTTTAAATAGATTAATTACATTAAATATGAGTTAAATGGTTTAATTAGATTTAAAAATAAATTCAATGGTTTTAAAATAGGTTAAATTTATTTAATATAGTTGATATAGGTTAAATAGTTTATAAATTCTGAAAATCATAAATTTAGAATCTTAAACATAGAATAATTTAAAACCGTTTATATTTGAAAACATGAATTTGTAATTTATATCCATTTAATACTATTTATTTCTTTTCAACAAATTCAGACCATTTCAGTTTCTCAAACTCAATTTCAAAGTTTTAAAAAATTCCAATTCTCAATTAATCATTCAATTCAATATCACTTTCAAACCATGCTCAAAATATCACTTTAAATTATTCCAAATCCAATACATTTCAAAAGTTATATTTTCCAACAACTCAAATAACGCAATTCTGACAAATTTCACTTATATCTCAAATTTGACTTTTAACATTTTAATTTCATTTCTTAAAACCATTCCTCGAAACCAAATATGCATTTAACATAAAACTTGATTTTTTAATAATACTTCAATTTATATAAATCAAATTTTACTTTAAAATATCATTTTATTACATTCAAACGTTAAGGACTTTAAAACCATTTAATTTAACCAATCCGTTGTCCGTATTTAATTTTCTATCATAGGGTCAAGTGATACGAATATTTATCATTTCAATCTGTAATTTAATATTTTACAGTTATATATCATTTCAAACCGCAATCCCGAATAAACAATAAAAAAATCCATAACGAACTTGTAGTTATATTGATATAAAATAAAATATTCATTCATCAAATTCAACAATTAAGCATTCATCACAAACATCATCCAATTCAATCAATAAACATCAATATATAACTGATAATCAATACAGGTATTAAATTGACAATTAAAAATTCAGTATTAAATTAAACGATAATTAAATGCAATAAAGGTCAATTTGAATCAGTACGACAATTTAACATACCAAACAACAATCAATAAATTTATATTCACTTCATAAATTTGTAACGATCCAGATGTTCTGTCATTTGAAACTCGTATATTTAATTGATTTTAAATATTATCAAGTAAAATTTGTAAGTCGAATAACTTAGATTTCGAATATAGTGATTTAATTGGATAATAAATCGATAATTTAACATTTGAATTTACAGAAATGATTGGAAATTGGGTTGAATGTGGATAGAAATGATTTATAAAGTTATATTAAATCATATTGGAGTTAGAACAATGTTTGTAAACTTTTAAAATTGAATTAAAAGTTAATTTGTGAAAATTGAATATTTTAATATTTAATTGACGAGTGAAAATAGTCATTTTTCAAACAGTCTCGGATTTCGACGAAACTAGTTTCATTGAATCCGTAATGTCATATTATTGTTAGATTTCAAATTTCGTGTCAATCAGATTTACGTTTTGTCCGGGACAAGCTAAAATGCATAGAAATTAGTTTAACCGATTTAATTTAAATTTGATCATTTATCTCCGTAACTCACTCATATGATCGAATTGGCTCTCGATACCTATTCCATTGTGTCCGAAACGCGGGTTAAACCCTTGAAACATCAGTCGGCACGCTTCGTTTGGAGTTCGGAAAATCTCGGGTGAATAGTGTTTTGTCAAATCTATTACTTATAATGTAAAACAGAAACCACACCTTTGTATTATCACCACGTGTCAGTTAGTTACTAAATTACTAAATGTCGATAGTTCGTATCACGAAGCGACTGGTAATAAGAATGGAGCAGTTAATCTTCTACCTTTTACTGTACTAACTTTTCTTCTTCTTTTATATCCATTTTCCAAAACCTAAAATCATACCAAACAAAATTTTACCTTCATCCCCAAATCGACCAATTCCTACCCCAAATGCATAAATTTCAGTCATAAAACCAATGACCATCCTGATACAGCCCATGGAATTTCTTAACTTCCCACCTATTGTGGTGCTTTCTGCTTTAACCATGCGAAGATGAACGCTTTTAACTGCTTTGATTAAATCAAGAAGAAGATCGGCTCGATCTTCGCAAGATAACGAAGCTTTGGCCATTAGTTCTCCATCTTCTTCGTATGTTGATTCTAGGGTTAGTTCGTCTGATTCGGTTGTTAGTGCGCTTTCTTCTGCAATTTTGAATGTTTTGCCTTCTTAGTTCTTTCACATGTTGGATTACTTCTGCCAGAAATGATGCTTTGTCCGTCTATAGAAGTATTAAGAGAAAAAGGAAGTCATATTTGCTATTTTATTGTTTTGGATCACTTTTGAATTGAAATCTATTTCACTTTTGAATCGGTTTTAAAACTATTTACTAAAATAGGTCATGTTCTAGTTATGTCGATTAAACTGACCAAATACAGTCGAGTTATTCTGGCTAATACTGCCAAAAATTATCTATATCGATAAAATTTCCAAATCTTTATGCTGTAGATGCAAGGCTACTACATGTTTATAGCAGTTGAACCCAAAATCTTTGAACATAGAGCAACTGTCATATCAGTACTAAAAATAGTCAAAGGCCTATATTACAAAGAGTCTGAACAAGTTTTTATCTTATTTATTTATTTATTCCAAATGTGTACTTGATTGAACTTGATTAACTGAATAAAAGGATTTTCGAATAGTTTTGTTGCCTTTTTTAGCACGAAAAGAAGAACAAGTTCTGTAATTACAGTAGAAAGTACTGGCTTTTTTAGCTTATCTGGATTAGCTATATTAGAGTAGCAACAAAAGCTAGAAATGGTTACACATTGGTACTCTATGAATACTAATATCTACCAATAATATTTTTTTTTACTTTACTAACAACTTGGATGAGACCATTGTTTATTAGAGTATTTCAATTCGAGCAAAGTGATGCTCACAATAATTAACTTTTTGTTATAAAAATTATTGTGGAACATTCTCCCTGAGATATTTCATAGTACAAATATCAACTGTGTAAATTATCATTTATCATTGTGATAGATGGTAGATCGTGCTGATGTGCCTATGCTGATCTCACTAGAATTGTCAGGTCATGCTCCTCACAGTTACAGGTACTTTTTCTTCTGAATATATCTTTTTATTGCATACTTAAAAATCATAATAACTGAATGAATATTACTGTAAAAATTCATAATGAAATTGTAAGTTTCTATGTGAAATCATAAAAATTCATTATGGTTAAACTATAAACTTCTTTTGAAATGGTCCATCTCCTTATTGTATAAATTGGCAGTTATAACTATTTTTGACAATCTGTTATTATTTATGTTTGTGTTATAGACACACACCCTATATACATGTGTGTGTGTGTGTGCAGATATTCATATGTACATGCTAATAATGATTAATTGATTTGAGTGGCCAACCAAACAACAAAATAATGAGTTGGTTTTTATTAGAAATAAATTTTTCTTAATACTTTCAAAACTGAGTACTGAGCCAAATTACATGATATCATCTGGACCTATCTAAAGAAACATATGTTATGCATCTTGAAGTTCTTATACTAAATAAGACACGTTGAACACCCTCAATATCCAATATCTTTAAATAAAACATTGCATTTATATACATGTCAAATATATGTGCGTGTGGTATATCTGATACAAAATGACCTTACAACATATATTGGAGTAATTCCTTATTTGCAATTTTGAGAGGATTTGAAGTTGTTTTTTAATTTGTTTTAGCAAGTTGTGCTATATTAAAATACATACGTAAAATGAATTTTTTTTGCTTAACTTTGTTCTGCTATCCTTTTTGTTCGGTTTAGGATAAAAATATGTGAAATCAAACGAATTTCTTATGTACTCCACTGGAATTTTGTTGCAGGCATGGATAATCAAGCTTTGTTACACAATGCTTACACTGTCCTTGGCAATGAAAATGTAGGTTACTGTTGGATATATTTAACCATCGTTTGTTATTTCATTGTTATCATATGCATATTGAGCATTTGTCTTTTGAACGAACTGTCGTTTTAGTTTATGCTGAGCAGAATTTCCTCACGTCAAAAACTACCCCCCTTCTAAAGACAGATCAAAGTCAGTTCCTAATTTTTCTTATCAATACTCATGTCAAATTACTACCTATCTTGATTTAAATGGATGATACGTAGTAATATATTCTTATTAAATTTTAGTATAGTCTACTTGCATATGAGTTTCACTCTTTCTACCAGCTTATATTTGTGCAATGTGTTCTGTAACTTTTTTCCTTTTTGTTTAAATTTTATCATTTATTGCTACGTTTTCATGGTACAGTTGAATTGATTTAGTTTCAATTTTGTAAGGCTATGTAATAAAGAAGCGAATTAAAAATTTCACTAAAATATCCATGCACACAAATCAATACATTTAATATCTGTTGCTTCATGATGTATGTGCTAAGTACTTTTTTCTATTACAACTAATGTACACCCACTCGCTAGTGATCAATCTATGGAAAAAGATGGAAATGTAATGATGGAAGAAATGTTTGCTGTCATATTTTGAGTTGAATTCTAATATGGCAGTACCTCACATTTATCATTTCTGATGTTTTCATTTAAACGTATGTAAGAATTGCATATTTTCAGTAATGTTGACCAAAATCTCAGTTTTTTTGTTATCCAGGTTTTTATTTTTTGCATTGGAAAGTTTCAATCATGTCAGCAATCAAATAATTGGAACAAGGTGCTTTAAATAATACGTGGTGCTATGTAGGTACCAGTTAGACTACATTCTTATATATATATATATATATATGTGTGTACATATATATATGTGTATATATGTGTACATATATATATGCGTGTACATATATATATGTATATATATATCTGTCTGTGTACATATATATGTATATATATGTGTACATATATATGTATAGATGTGTACATATATATATACACATGTGTATATATATACGTGTGTGTACATATATATATGTGTGTGTGTACATATATATGTGTGTGTGTGTGTGTGTGTATATAATGCATTACTCATTAGGAATGTATTACATATAGAAATGTTAATACTATGCCACTCACTCATCCATTGCATAAGGTGGTTTCTACTTCCACCACTATTTTTTTTTTACTTAACTCACCCAACACATCATGCACACTGAGGAGTAAAAGAGTTTGTTCACATTTATAGATGCACAAATATTGCTTTCAATATAACATGCATCAGGTGAATTTACATGATGGATTAATGGATTTTATAGGGATACTACTGACACTATCATTAGGAAGTAGGAAATACAAAAATAAGATATGTGTACATATTATATGCAATAATTCGATTGGTACGTATTTATTTTCGTTGAAACAGTTATCCATTTTTTTGGGAATTTTGATGCTCATGTATGGATTATATCCATATATATACTGGATATTTTTAGCAGGTACCCAATAATTCTATCGGCCTGCAACTAACTAATCAAACTTAGAATTATGTTAAGAAACTCTGAGCTATTATATTTTTCTTTATAATGCTTATTACAACAATAAAATAAATCCTATCGGCCTGCAACTAACAAATCAAACTTAGAATTATGTTAAGAAACTTTGAGCTATTACTTTTTTCTTTATAATGCTTATTACAACAAAAAGTACTAAAAAATATGTATTAAATTAAACTCGATATTATTTTTGATAATTTATTTTCTTTTTCATAAATCAAATCAGAACAATCGCATGTTTCCATGAACAAACTGTCTTTTTTCTTTCAAAGGTGCTCTTTTGTTATTACACTATATTCATCCAATGATGTAGTTCATAGAACAAATATTTTGAAGTAACATTGTACACAATCAAATATAGTTTTTCAATGTTTTTATTATGTGTTCTTTCCGAAGTATGTACTGTCAACCGTTTGTTGAAATAAATATGATTTCAAATATTTAATGACCATGCATAATTTTTTGATTTCCGGTAACTTGATAAAATCATTTCTACAGGGTTAACAGTGTATGATGGGAAAATAACCCACTTTCAGACTTATTTTTCAAACTAAAAATGCAGATTTACAGAAAATAAACCTTAACTTAAACTCAAACAGAGATGCTCTCTACCCTTCTTTCTACAAACTACGAGGTAAATGATGTAAATACGATAAGCCATGTTGTCACTTCTTCTGTTTTGGATTATAAAAGGGTGTTGGATATTGATGTCGGTTGGAATGTATGACGAATATATTATAAATATGGATGGATATATACTAGCTCATTATGTGTAGAAATGTAACAGCGTACACAATCATGGTTTTTATATTAAAGGTTAATTTTTTGTTTAATTAGTATTCACATAATAGTTGGACATAATTCCATAGTCCCTTATTTTTGGATATACATAAAATGCATAAACAGTGATTAATATGTTAATTTCCCTATATTTTTCTTTCAAATCTTAACTTTATTTCAATGGTGGAAGTTTTTTTGCATATTATGATACATTAGTTTTATAACTTGAATGGGATATTGGTGTTCAATGGTGAATTGAAGCACAGACTGCGACATTAGTTTTCTACCGTTAACTGTTTCATACTATATCTAATTAGGAAATTCAACATGCCTATATGTATATATTATATAATTTAGGAGTAGTTATATAGTTTATATTTTACTTCATTGTCACATATTTCAGAGATTATCGTATAATTATTTGTAGTACCGGTTTTATTTTCATTGGTTTAACAATTTTGAAGGTAATCCTTAGTCAGAAAAATTAATCATGGTAGTGAACTTTCTATTGTATATAAAATTCTTTACACGTGGCAGCTAATCCATACACGACTAAAAATGCATGACAGATATAATGTTGAAGACAAACCGTGATAGTCACAGAAGTTAATAAGTTGAAACATTGATTCATATCAATAAACACTATGATATAGTGTTTCCCAAATTACTACTACATAGTATTTCATCATTTCATCATTTTTTTCTGTGCACAATGAATGCCAAATTAAGCAACACCTAAGACAAGATCATTTTATCCGAAGTTGGCTAAATGGTACATGACCGCCTGCTCTTCAAGAGAAACATATTGAAACTGTATGCTTCACGTACAGTTTCACGGCACCACTATTTTTCTACAAGATTTTTATAAAAGAAAAAAAATGATACAATGTTCACGCCATATCGAATGTAATTTCCAAATAGGAAAAGAGAAACCAAATCATTCTTGCAACAACACGTGTTCTTTTCCAAATGTAGTTTTTTTCCTTCTCAAAATATACTTTTAGTCGGTACTACACGCTGCCTTCTTTCAAATCCCTTATCCTCTTCCCTATTTCTTCCTTGATGTAAACTACCTATCATTCATTCCCTGCATCTCCTTACATGCACGCTAACCTTACCACAACATTGTTTGCGTATACGTTTTCCAATTCCAAACGATGATTAAACTATCCTTTTGATTAATTCCTTCTCATCTTCCCTGTTTCCTTCTCGCTGTAACTAACCTATTGTTGCCTGCATCTCCTTACATGCCTGTTATTCTTACCTAAGGCTCTTTGCATCCACATCATCCACACATTGATTTAATTGTAAATTTGAAAACAAAGGTTTTCCAGGTTAGTACTTTTTTAATATTTTTACTCGAGTAGGGGATTATGTATCCAAACTATGGAGTAACATGACATGATGATCTATTATTCCTATATATTGTCTCAGACGATATATTATTTCAATTGTTGGACCATGCATAAATCTGAATACATAGTTATTAGGGTTTGGATGGTTAGGTAGGGCGATGATCTGTTGTGTTAACTTATTTCATTTTCCAACCAAGTCATTTCGCATATCTTCTATTTCATTACTTAGATTATCCAAACATGTACTTGATTCCCTTTCTGAAAGCGGTTGCTTCAAGTTGTCAACCATGGTTATTTTAACTCTTGACATTCGACAAATATTTTGATTCTTTTTAAAGGTTGAAAGGGCGCCAATTTTTTTCTCCGCTTAAATATCTGTTAGTTGTACAAATAATCAGTCACAGAGCTACCAATAATATACGTTTACAACTCCCCTTATAGTGCACAAAAAAAATTGATAATAATAATTGATGATAGTTAAATTACACCGTACACTTGGTGTCATATGTTGATTAAATTTGTTAACCTATTTTTGACCTTTTTTTGGGTATGGGCATGATGTACTAGACCACTGTTAGAAATAAGACGAATTTATCATTGTCTATATATGCATATTATATTTGATAGCTAGAATGATATAATCCATTTATCTACGCTCTTTACTAAACCACAGGGCTTAACTAAACTTGATGTTGATGTAAGTTTGTTAAAAAAACTGTATAATATTTTTACCCTCTGTAATTCCTTTTTTCTCTAAATATTAACAATATACTATTGAGAACTCAAATTCTAATGATTAAGTTGAAAATAATAATGATAATATTGGGAAAAAAATTGGTTCAACTTGTGTTTTTTATAAAGAAGGTAACTTTACTTTTGAATTACAATGGAAGAGATGAGAAAGGGAAATTGTGATGCTAACATAGCGGTAATGAATTTTCATGACCAGGGATATTATTTGACAAAATAATTTATGTCAACAAAAACTTATACATCAAAAGATAAATTTGTAGTAGTATACAATAGATGAATTTAATATAGAGAATATTTGGTTGAAATTATTTTGATAATTTGTTTATGGGCATTTGAGTAAAATTAACTGCTACGTTTCGCCAGAAACCATGATGGAAAATTGTCATTGCTTTTCATAGTTGAATTAAGCTCTAATTTACAATCAATATACACATTAGATAAAAAAAATCTTATTTTATATATAAATATACTAAGAAACCATTTTAGCACTGAGGTTTCTTAATATTTCAAATTTGTACCGGTGTTATTCAGGTTAAAATAATAAGCCATAATAAAACCTTCTCTGCTCATCTACCTCACTACCTAACATACTCATAGATAAATTGGAATCATGATGTTAGTATTACATATGGCATCTCATTATTTATGATTAATTTGAGGGTAACTAACTGCTGCAAGTTAATATGATTGTTTAATTTTCTTAGGATAGTCAGAAGGTTTTCCCCAACAAGTAAAGCAGATACTTATTGTTGGCAATTAAACTGTGATTCATATGATAAACTTAAATACTAAAATTTTCAAGGCCTGCTCAAACATATACATTTAAAGTATTTAATTTGTATGCCTTATATTTGATATATATGTTCAACAGATCTTCACTATAATTAAACATTGCATAATTAATGGCATTCATAAATAAAATTTGTAATAGCTATCCACTGAATTGTATTTAATTTCTCATCATAGTCACGGATAGCACCGAATGGCTAAGTTACACAACACTTATGTTGTTATTGCTGAGGCAATTGCATGTGCTCTATCTTCCAGCTAAGGAAGTATTGAGTATCTTACTGTTGGTATACTCATTATTAACAAACTATATTTATGAATGTTTAATTTTATTAGGTTAAAGAGGAGGCTTTCCCTAACATGTAAAGCAGATACTTATCGCAGCAAATAAAATGTAATTTATAGGATAAACTTGAATACTGAAATTTTCAAGGCTTGCTCAAACATATAGATTTAAAGTATTTAGTTTGTATGCCTTATATTTGATATATATGTTGAACAGATCTTCTCTATAATTAAACATTGCATAATTAATGGCATTCATAAATATAATTTGTAATAGCTATCTATTGAATTGTGTTTAATTTCTCATCATAGTCACGGATAGTATCGAATGGCTAAGTTACACAACATTTATGTTGTTATTGCTGAGGTAATTGCATATGCTCCATCTTGCAGCTACGGAAGTGTTGAGTAGCTTAGTGTTGGTATACTCATTATATACTTTACTGGTATTTTTTTCCATTATCTTCTTGCATGATGACAGCTTATATTATATGCTTTGGTACTAAAGCATATAACTGTCCGATAAGTTAGTGTACCAATTATGTTAAACTTTGATTAATTTATTTTTTGTTCAGTTGATGATTAAAAATTTATCCATCAAAATTTAACATTATAATTTTTCTGAAATTCAATAATTATTCATCTGAAACATGAATAATGTGTTCCATGATATTTTTAATCTAAATAAGGGAAAAATGTAGTTGTGTTTTACACTATCTTATGAAATATAGCTCATCTAAAACATGAATACTACTATCATTATTACATTACACAATAAAGAAAATTGTCTAGAACTATGTAGTTCTATGCCATGATAATATGTACACATGTATCTTTTCTACCTGTTAATTTACGGTTAGGATAGCACAAATATTCTACTGATTTCCATATGGATGAAGGTTGTTTAGCAATTCAAACAAGTTTAGTTATTTGTGGTTTTTTTAAAGGATTATATTTGTATTAATTTTAAAGTAACCGTGCTTATATTCTATTTGTAGAGCATAACAAGCGCAACAGGTGGACGAATAATATTTTTTACCAACAGGTCTGCAAGTTTGAAGGTAAAGTTAACATTAGTGCTCTTATTTTATATATGGTACATTGCATTATTTCATGGTGGATGAACTTCTAAGACAATATTTGTCATATGTATACAGAGCCATGTAGTATACAGTATATGGTAATATGAGAAGCTCACAAATATGGCACAGGGAAGAACAAATGACAAGTAAAGAGAGACAAAGTGCTATAATGAAAGTACTGTAATGACGTACTGCTTATTTCGACCCCCTTCCCAACCCTTGCTGTTTGTTTTGTATTTTTATTATAGCATTTTAATTTTTATTTCAGTAAGTACGGTTTTTTATTCTTTTTATAGTCTGTACTTTGTCAATGGTTTGTAAATTTGTTTTAGTTTGGTTGTCATTGTTGTAAAAAATAGCTGCCCCGGTATACTTTCCTATTTTCTTTTTTGACTTTCAGTTTGGTCAACGTACATCTGTACCATGGTTTGTTAGTGCTAATGCATTTCCTCAATATGCTACTATGACCGAACTACATATTCTTCTCTATGTATAACACATGGAACTGACGTTACTATCAGTTAGGTTGTTTCCTAACCAATATCTACTACCTTGCAAGTATGTGGTAACCAACAACTTTGGTTGAATAATTCAATTGGGCAGGCTGATTCATATGTGCAACTGTGTGAACTACTTACTCCTTTCTTTCTGAAATCCAATTTTACCCACCATCATGCTTTTATAAAAATTAGATCCATTCATGATCAACTATTTGAACTAATTACTATACAACCTTAATCACTGCTTTCAAATTATTTACTTTCCTATTATTCTCTAATACATACCCAATCCAAATAAAACTTTAACTAAGCAAAATTTACAAGATTGCTTTGATTATGCGAAATGAAAAATCCTACAATAATTTGACCAAATATAACATTACATAAATAACAGTAACAACATTTACCTATAAATTCTACTAACGGAAGAACGAGCTAAATTAATCATACAATGGACACAATCTTCGAATTTCCGCATTTACCCGCGTGCGTAGCACGGGCCACGCACTAGTTTTCTATAAAAGGACTTTACACATCTCATTTTATCACAAATCCTATCTCTTCTAATTACAGCCGGCCCTAAGAAATTCAATGGACGAAAACAACCAAACTTCATCCCCTCCGATCTCCTCATCCATCCACCTTCATCGAAAACTTCCAACTAGAGAAATGTTAAGCATCACGAGATCTTTAATTCCAACGGTTATGGTCGAAAAATTCGAAATAGATCAATGGCAAATCGCGTGTAAAGAGTCGCCATTCGCACACGTTTCACGAGGCCAAGATGCAGCCGAGCTCGCCTATACTGGGGGCGTTGGTGGAGCTCGCCGTGGCCTTTCGAGTGGTGGTACACGATCGGCGTGAAGATGATTGGGTGCGTGCGAAAATTCCAGGTTTAATGGCGGCTATGGGTTTCTCGCACGCGTGCGATGTCTGGGAGGAAGAAGATAAAGTGCGGCCCTAATGCGGAGATGTGAAACAAACGGCTCAGATGCATTTTAGGTTAAAAATATAAAATAGAAACTAAAATTTATATATTATTAATTCGTTCAAACTTTGATGTGACGACCCGGATTTTTCGCGTTCGAAAATCGACATCCATACTTTACATCGTACTCGAATGCCGCAGATTCGACCGTTCAATTCCGATTGGCTGTAGCTTATAACACATTAAGTATAACAACACAGCGGAAGAAACAGAATGATATCATATACAATATTCATAATGATATAAAAAATGATATCAATATACATCAAAGATAACAATAAACAATGCTACAGCGGAAGAGAAACAACAAAAGAGATAACTCCAAATAGCAACAACAACTCCATTATCAAAGCTCCAATCCAGAACTAGCTCGAACCAACATCAAGTTACACCAGGCTAAGCACTTCAGGTCGGCCATGCAATTGTCTTCAATAACCAAAGACTCCAAAGAATTCCAAAGAGAAAGATGAAAGCTACAGAGTCGATATCTACTATCTGAAAAACCCAACTCTAGACTGCCCGTGTGGAAAATAGTGGGTACCCAGAGTTTAGGAAGGGAACAATAAACTCCAGGTCAGTCGTGGGACTGGTATGAGCAAACAAAAACATTTGGTTGAACAAAAGAAAGAAAAATGGAAATTCGCAATGCTTTTTGAAAAATGAAACTACAATAAGGCCTCCCGCCATACACATAATGCAATCGCACACTTGGGGGGGATTTCCCCTTATGATAGTCAAAAATGCTTACTACGCAAAATCATTTTGATATTATTATTAGTGCATAGTGGAAAAACTTTTGAAAGTATAATATTAATCTTAGCCAGCATACGTACCATTATAGTATGCCTACTATAGCTACCATGTTAAATGGTAGGTTCTACAACTAAAACCGTACCAGGCTCGTATTGAATGATGGATTTCAAACAAATGGTCAGGCTAAGGAACTTCCTATTGCCACATGGAAACGCCTCTGGATGGACGTCCTGAGAACCTAGCCGGATCTCTTCCAACACAAGGCTGGGTTACCTCTGCAAAAATAGGTAACTACTGACATGAGTATGCCACCCCCCGGTTGTAACCAAACTTTACCGAGGCGCCTCTCAACCAACAACTACAGAGAAATAATAGAGTTGCAGTAACCACATAAGTAAATATCAGGGCTCCATATACCACTTCTATCCAGAGGGAAATGACATACACTAAGGGGCGCTACTCCATATAACCTTGCTGCATCTTTCCTATTTTGACCATTTCCGGGGTGTGAGGCTCGATGAAGTCTCGTCCACAAAGCTACACTTTCACAAAAGCCATGCTTTGTTCAGTCCACAATAGCAGCAGCACTCAGTATGCCACATTACCAAACTGGGAATGTATCACTAGTAACCATCAACTACATAACCTCTGAGCTCGTACGTCTCAGAGAAGTGTGTTAAGCTAAGAGAATAAATTCTCCGCCACCAAGTAGAAATGTATTTGATAGAAACCAGCTTTACATCTCAAAGTGTAACGTCAGACATACATCCATACAAGTCTGTTTCGGGATCGAACGGAACTGAAGGCACTTCCTAAGAAGCCCTTGCAATCCGGATAATCCCTAATCACATCCGGATTTCTGTCACAAAGGGTGATAAAATCTCTATACCGAGGACCAGTCGATGCAGAGACATTCGACAAGGAATCCTTTCGTTTTCGAAAATATCTGATCTTCACCACCGGTCTTCGAATGCAATCCATATACGACATATCATTATTCGAATGGGTTATATGACACAAAGGTCCTCTCTCGGCTAGACCGAACAATGAGCGCAATATTAAAAACTATATGGATATTAGGATCTCAATTAAGTCACAACAATTTCCCAAAACCTTTTCCTTTAAATTGATTTAAACAGTTTCCATTTTAATCTTTTAAACCAAAAGATTGACTATTAATATCCATCTCAATTTTTTTGAAAACAAAGTCTTCAAATCCTCTACAAAGATTCATTCTTAAGATAACAGGTTTATCTTTGTAATCTTCTATAGTTTTAAAACAAAGTTCACCAAAATCTTTTAACAAAGATTCCACTCATAGTGTTTTAATCTTTGAAGTAAAAGATCCACTTCATTTTCAATAAACAAGATTTTCCAATCTTTAACAAAGATAGTTTTCAAAACTATTCTTGTTTCAAAAGTGATTCATCTATTCATATTTTTATCAAAACTAAATTCATAGTTTTCAAAACAACTCCCATTTTCAAAATATGATTTGAATCATCACTTGGAAAACTTTTTAAAAAATTAGGAATTCTCTTTAATATGAAAGCTACATTTATTTGAAACTATTCACTTTTAAACAAAAAGATTCATTTTTAAAATTCCAAAGCTTTAAGAAATCAATTAAACTTTATTGGAAAGAATTCCCGATTAAAAACTGATTTACACATAGAATTTAACTTCAATATTTTGAATTTAAATTCAATTTTTAATTAAATTCAAAATGGTTTAATTTCAAAAACTTCCTTTTCAAAAGCTCTTTATAAAACCAATTCCATTTTTTAAATACAAACTTGAATTCAAAATTAATTTTCCAAAAACCATTTGGATTCCGAAAATTTTTAAAATCCACTTTCAAAATATATGTGACTTAACCGATTTCTCGTGGAATCCATTTTTGTGTGTGTATATGTGCATTCCAGGGGTTTTACACAATAATGTGCAACATCATCAATCATCATAATCCAAACACATATTTATCGATAAACGGTATAATCTATAACGCTTATCTTCATTCATAGATCATAGATAAATAAGATAAATTCATTGCAGATAAATAAATTACATCACAGATAATTAATTACATCACAGATAATTAATTTCATTTATCACAGCTTAATCAAAAATCAGAATATCACAGATCAGACAGGATAATAAATTCAAGGCATTTCATACAATACAATCATTCATAAGAAATTCAAGCGTCCAATAATCATTTATAAACATGATAAATTAATTGTTTAATCCTAATTAATTTATTTTTTTGAATTGTTTTCATATGATCGTTTAAACAAACAATTAACTAATCATTTAAAATTAATTAAATAATTAATTAACTTCTTATATTTAAAGATCCTTAATTAATTAAGAAAAACATAAATCTTAATTAATCTTTACTCATTAACAAATCATAATAATTAAGTATTTTTAAGTTCAAAACAAAAATAAATTGACCTTGTTATTCTTCACAAATTAATTATTTAAAATTAATCCAATCTTAATAACTTAAGGACACATTATTTAATTTGGTTCACAAAATTATAACATTAACTTTATTTGAAAATAATGCATTTAGAAATCAAATTTAAAATTCAAAACACTTTAATTATCTAATTCAAACTTATTTATTTTAAATAAAATTTGAAAACTTAGTTTTAAACATTTCTTAAACTTTGATTTAATATTTTAAAATGAAAACGTTTCCTTTAAATTAGAATACAAAATACTTCTTTAAATTGAAATTCCAAAATTTATTTAGATAATTACTTTCAAAAAAAAACTTTTAACAATTTAAATTTAAAATAAATTCAACTAATTCTTTACTTTCAAAGGAAATCATCTTAAAACATTTAAATTTGAAATTGAATTCAATTAACACTTTTAAAAGATTTGATTCATTTTTACATCAAAGAACAAGTTTAACCTTTATAAACTTGTTTCCTTTTATAAACTCGTTTTATAATTTAATGCTTACCTTCACTTATTCAAACTCAAGTTTACTTTGCAACTTACCATTACACAGTACTAACCAGAAAAACACATGACCAAAATCTCGAGACAAATACTCATACTACTCGAGCCAGTCCCGAGTCCTACTCCAAACTTCCCCTACTTCGAGTCGTCACACGAAAATCACGAGAGCTACTTCGGATCTCAACACGTCTTACCCATTTTATAATTTCCAGTGCACACAACATATACACGTGCACGTGCCCCCTTGTCTCCGGCCACCGTAAGTCATCGCGACCATCACCAATGGTCATACGATCGCACGGGAGCAAGATTATGAACCCAGATCGAACGAAAAGCCAACGAATCGAAATCGACCCCCTTAGCTCGAAAAGATGAAACCAAATTCGCCAGTAAAATTCCCCAATCGTTGACAACTTCCACACTGATGATCGTCACCGACCCCACCATCGAACACCTCATCCACAAGCTTCATCTCCCCCAAATGCGAACGACTCCGGTCACGTATTGACGCCAAGAATCCCACAGTAACGTCGGTTTCAACAATAGGGCTAAAACCCTATTACGATCGAATTCGAACGATTCGACCATAGGAAAAATTCCAGTGTATTTTTCTCTTTATCAACATCACAAAAACTTGCTTAGCCTAAGATTTCAACTCAAATTATCAAGTTGATCATCGGAAATTCATCAAATTGCCGAAAGTGATCATCTCTAAATTCCCAATTGAATATCAACTTAAATATCCTGAAATGCATATCAAAATTCATGATTTTCAATCACGAGTCCATCCCTATAATGCAAAATTGAAATTAAGAAAGTTGATTATTATGAAAAATTGGGTTTTCACTGTATTTTTAAAGATTTCGAAATGAATGTTTATTATAAACACCTGGAATGATTTTTGGTGGCGATGTTTCATGATTTCAATCATTTCTTGTTTGCAAATTAAAGACTAATAGTGATTAAAGAATGAGATATTTAATTAAAGAGGAAAAATCAAATTTGTTAAACAACAGAACCTATATTCTTATTTACAGGCATCCAAAACAAACATGCATTCATTTAATCCAAGCATCAGGCAAACAACTTGATTTTTTTATACATCAGCCAAAATGAAACAAGATTAAAAATTGTTTTTAAAAAAAAGGTTTACTCACCTGTACATCTGAAAGACAAAGGCCAGAATGATGATCTTGAACTTGATCTGCTTTTACTTTGTTTCCAGGTTGAAGTTGAGTAGGCTATTGATTTGAGTTGAATCAATTACTTAGCTTGATTCAGATTGTTTTTTTTTTAAACTTTGCCCTTTGATTTTGTTTTCAGGGTTTTCAAATGGGAGAGAAACAATGAATGGCTTGCTTTTTGAAAATAGCCTATTTTGTTTTTCTTATGTATGTTGTATACATTTTAAATTAAAAGGAAATTTTATTTGTTGCCACTTGTTAAATTCATAAACTCTCTATCCTACACTTGTTAACATACAAACATTCTATGTTTAAACCCTTTAATTAAATTTTTATTAAGCACTTATATTTTTGAACCCTTAAATATTTATATCTTATATCTTAACATATGTAAATATTTTATATTTTAAATTCATGGACATACAAACTATATTTATTCATTTCTTTAAAGAAAATAATTTGAAATCAAATTTATACATTACTAATAAATAACCATATATATATATTAGTTCCTTGGAAATATAAAGTTAATAAATCCAATATTTATTCATAAGATATTTATCTTTGTATTTTTAAATCAAATTCCAAATAAAAATCCATTTATATAAACATACATCTTATTTAATCATATCAAAGATCCAAATACAATTTTATTTTCTAAAACATTTAAATTGAATCTCAATTTCATTTTTATTCTATCTCAAATACATATTCATTTCCAAATATTCAAATTTATTTTCCATCAATTCATAATTTAACCAAATTAAACTAGAATTTTAAATTAATTTTCCAATTAAATTTAGCTTAAAAATCAGGAATGTTACACTTTAAAATGCTATAACATTTTGATATGAGGTCGTTTCACACAAAACGAGTTTCGTTGGGTTCGTATTGACGAGCACTACATTACGGAGCTGGTTTGGAGTTGATTGGAGCTAGTGTGAATTTTGGGTAAAATTAAATGCGTGTTTAATTTTATTCGAAGTAAAACACTACAACTGTATTGGAAGCAAGGTGAGAACTTCTCTCTCAATCGAATTTGTTTCGATTTAAATTTTAAATAGTTAAATTTAAAATTGCTTGATTGTGTTGATTGTATGCTTGGATGATAAATTATTATCAATTGTATTGAAATAGACCCTATAAGCCGCATATTAAGCGGAGGTTATTATATTTAAACACATATACCACGGCAATCCACCTCGTAGTGGAATTGGTATTATATATGTACTTGGAGTTGATTTCCCGCATTATATAGCGTATGAGACCCTATTGCGCCACATAATAGCATATGATATTTTATAAATCCCATATACCGCGATATTCCACCTTGAACTGGAATTGGTATTTAATTGTTGTGCTAACATAGGTGGATGTAGGAAACAGGTTGGAGGGATCCATCTGAAATAATTGAATTTGTTTCAATATTGTATGTTGATTATTTATAATCTCTGTGTGATTATCTTTGTGATTGAAATTGTTGAAGGCTAAAATTAGCCGAATATATTTTTGGTATTGTTGGATACCGAAAATAAATAAAAATTGGATTTTTGGAAATTCGAGTTGAAAATCATAGTAAAATTTATTTTTGAGAATCAGATTAATTTAAATGAAGGAATTTTAAAAAGATTGAAGTTTTATTTTTGAATCATATCGAATTATTTCCAAAATATGGGAAAATATTTTAATAAAGGGATTTTGAATAATATTGTTTAAAAGTTGAAGGACTTGTTTAAAATTGGATTTTAATAGTTGAAAGAAATAAAGGAATTTTTTTAAAAGGAAATAATTTTATATTTAAACACATATACCGCGACATTCCACCTCGAAGTGGAATTGGTATTATATACGTACTTGGAGTTGATTTCCCGCATTATATAGCGGATGAGACCCTATTGTACCGCATAATAGCGGATGATATTTTATAAATTCCATATACCATGATATTCTACCTTGAAGTCGAATGGGTATTTAATTGTTGTGCTATCATCAGTGGATGCAGGGTAATAGGTTGGAGGGATCCAACTGGATTCCTCAAATAACTTAATTTGTTTCAATGGTGTGTGTTGATTATTTATAATCTCTGTGTGATTATTTTTGTGATTGAAATTGTTGAAGGCTAAAATTTAGCTGAATATATATTTGGTATTGTTGGATACCGGAAATAAATAAAAATTGGATTTTTGAAAATTCGAGTTGAAAATCGTAGTAAAATTTATTTTTGAGAATTGGATTAATTTAAATGAAGAAATTTTAAAAAGATTGAAGTTTTATTTTAAATGGAATTTATAAAGGAAAGGGAAATTTGTTTAAAAATAAATATTGATTTATTTTTGAAGTATGGAAATAAATTTACGGATTTGGAACGTAAATATAAAATAAATCGGTAAGGATTTATTTAATTGGTTTAAATGAACCATTTTGAAATAAAAGTGCATATTCCCCGGAAAGCCGAATAAGATTTCTAAATAGCTTTGAAATATATGTATATAAAATTCTAGAATTGGTTTTGAAAAGAATACTTTGGAGAAATTAACTTCTTAAATTATTTTAAATCCTTTAAGTAAAGATTTATTAAGTTGATTATAGAAAAGATTATTTCTAAGATTTAATTAATATTTGAGTCAGAAAATAGTTATTTATATAGTTATACTCTATCTACTAATTTTATTTTGAAAAATTAGTTTGGACTTAACTTTATATGTAATATTAGTATAATAGTTTTATAAATAATATTTTAAGTAAAGTGTTTAAAGAAAAATAGTTTTATTTCAAAGTGTTTTCCAAATATATTTTAGATAGTGATATAAATTATTTTAAAGTACTTGAACTCGGCAGATTTCCAGTGAAAATGAATAAATATTTAGAAGTGTTTCCTCGTATGGAAAATGATGTGAAATTTGTTTTCAAAGTTTGAAGGCGAAAAGTGATTTGAAATTTGTTTTCAAATGGTTGAAGTGTGGAAAATATATCTTGTAACGATATTTTTGGAAAATAAACAATTTGGGAAATTTTTTGGAATTTGTTGATGTTGTGCATATCTATTGATAGTTAAATAACTGACTATCAATATTTACCTTTAAATGGGTATTTGTTGTGATTTGTTTGAAAATTTGGATGCTACACTTATTTTCAAAATAGTGCACTCGTTATTCGGATTAGCCGAGAGTGGACTTTGTGTCATATAACCCATTCCGAATAGTAATACGATGTAAATGGATAGCATTTGAAGACCGATGTTGAAGACCGGGTATTTGTGAAAACGATAGGATAACCTATCGATTGTCTCTGCACCGATAGCTACGGTATGGAGATTTTCTTTGTGACGGGAAGCTCGATCGAGATTGTGAATACCCGGATTGCAAGGGCTTCTTTTGAAGTGCCTTCGGTTCTGTTCGAACCCGGAACAGACTTGTATGGTTACGTGTCTGACATTACATTTTGAGATATAAAGCAGATTTCTTTCAAATACATTTCTGTTGGTGGTGGAGAATTTATTCTCTTAGCTTAACACCCTTCTCTGAGACGTACGAGCTCAGAGGTTATGTAGTTGAAAGTTATCAACGATATATTCCCAATTTGGTAATGTGGCATGCTAAGTGCTGCTACGTGCTGATCATTTGTTGATCAAAGCATGGCTTTGTGCCAAAGCGTAGCTTTGTGCCAAAGCGTAGCTTTGTGGACGAGACCTCTTTGGACCTCACAACCCGAAAATGGTCGAAACAGGAATGATGCGGCAAGGTTGTGAGGGTCGCTCCCTTTAGTGTATGTCATTTCCTTCTAGAAAAGGGTGGTGTCAGATCCCTGATGCTTAACCTATATGGTTGCTCCAATCTCATTTCTGTGTGATTGTTGTTTGTGATCGAGGGCCCTCGGATAAAAGTCCCAAAGGAACGAAGGGTGGCATACTCGAGTAGTAGTTACCTAGGTATAGAGGTAACCCGGCCTTATTTTGGCAGAGAGCCAGGTAGGTTCTCGGGACGTCCAGCCAAAGGCATACCCATTGACAGTATGAAGTCCCTTAGCCTGGCCATTTGTTGGCAATCCATCTTCCAATACGAACCTTGTACGGTATTAGTTGTAGAACATGCCATTTACTTATGGTGGTCACCACTGTTTAGATGGTAGCTATAGTAGGCATATAATAATGGTTGTATGTTGGCTAAGATTAATATTATACCATTGAAATGTTTTCATCACTATGCACTAATAATAATATCAAAAATGATTTGTTTTGCGTAATAAGCATGTTTGACTATCATAAGGATAAATCTCATCCAATTCTGCGTTTGCATTGTGTGTGTGGCGGGAGGCCTTATGGTTGTTTCATTTTCCAAAAGCATTGTGGATTTCTTTTCCTTTTCCTTTCTTTATGAAAATAATTTTTTTTAGTTTTCACACCCGTCCCATGACTGACCTGGAGTTTATTATTCCCTTCCTAAACTCTGGGTGCCCATAATTTTCCACACGAGCAGCCTAAAGATAAGTTATCAGGTCATTTTGGAATCTGGGAGGTGCTGTAGAGCTCAGGTGGCGAGCTGGATGGCAAGACGTATCACTTGTATATGATATTATCTTTTCTGCTGTATAAATTCACTTGTAAGGACAAATCTATATAATTGTCCAGTTGTGTTGTGTGTTGTTGTTGTATATTGACTCTGATGATGTAATGTATAAACTGATATAGTTCTTTGATTTAATGATGATTCATTTATCTACTATATGTTGTTCCGCTGCGATTATGAGATTCTGGTATTGTTTCTGTTGCTTTTCTTTCTTTCTTCTTCTACCGCTTCTTCTTCAACCCTAACAATTCGGTTTTTTGGCCTTCGATTATTCGGTAGTTGATACAGTGGACATATTAATGTCGATTTTCGGAAGTCGAAAATCCTGAAATTTTACAAAATTCAACTAACAAACATAAGAAATTTTAGAAGTTGTGAGTGGTTTAAAACACTCACCTTTGATTTTAGCCCGTAAAAGTCCAAACAGTAGCGCAAAACTCAACAATCTCCAATTGCAACTAAATCAATTTCATGTTGTCCAGAATTTAACTATGAATCCAACAGAAGAAATCGCACGTGAATCAAAGTTTATATGCAAAAGATATTCATGTTGTAAGAAATATTATTAAGTAAAAATTAGTACGCGAAAAAAAACAAATTTTAATACTTACGTTTTTCTCAAGAAGAGACTTCAGGAAAATATTGAAGAACAACTAAGATGAGGACATGAAGTGTATGAAAAATGAAAAAAATCATGTTTTATAAAAGAAAGCTTTTGGATTTGCAAGAATAAGAGCTTTTGAATATGAGCTGTCAAGAGAAACAAATGTGGAAGAAGGAATAAGCTATAGGTTACTTATAAATAGGAAATGAAGGTAGAGGGACAAAAATAAATGTCATGCTTTATTTTTAAAGCTTCAAACATTAATAATGCATAAGGAAATGTACTAGGAATGAAAAAGTTTGCAAACATAAGTAAAAATTTGTAAACGTGAAAATGAGGTTGCAAGAATTAAATACAACCTAAAAGTCTAGGCTCAGGTATTAAACATAAGGAGAAATAACGGATCAAGTATTAATAATAATGTAACTATTTTAAAACGGTCATGCAACAACTAATAATAAAAGAAATGAAGGGACTATGTACGTCGCACAATCTTTTGAAATTCAATTTTTTGAAACGTAACCAAATTAACTTCATTAACACAAATAATACCCAGATTTGTAAGCATTTAGGTTAAACTTATGGTTTATTGAGGTTGTGGGCATTTGGAAGGTTCATAAGACTTAAAAGTCTTGGAATTAAGTTCGCCAATAGTAATGAAGTTGGCATCGGGTAAGGTGACTCCAAAATTCATAGGAATACGCATTATATAAGCTCCGTAGAAAATGGCCTTATAGCTCCGCTTATGATTAACGGTGAGGAACTCGTCCAAGATTACTTTAGCCTAATTTACCCTTTGAGAAGAGTAAGCTGCATAGAAGTCTCTCTTGTAAACCTACTCGTAACACCCATTACGAGGTTGAAGAGATCAAATAAAAGCGCAATGTAGAATGTGTCTTTGGTCGTAAGGCTATGGATTTGAGAATTTTCAAGTCATCGGATAGAAATTGATGGGAGACCTCATCTTGATTGTACATATTGACTCCTAAATCGTCGATATCTACACCTTCGGAAGGACATCGAAGGATATGACCAAGCCTTTGAAATGGAAGGTAGATTTTGATCTTTCAAACTAAGTTCCATATACAATCATCTTTATTTTCTAGATCTTGGTGATCCAAGTTCATATTTGTAAAGAGTAATTTAATGCGAAGAGGATAAATCTTAACATTATTGGAATCATACCCAATTAAGCTATCAATGCCATTAGCTTCAGCGATTTCGCGAGTAGCATAGTCGTTAAAATCAGGAAACTTAACAAATGAGCCATCAAAGATTCTGGAGCTTTTTATGGAATTAAATCTTGTAATAGCTGTTTCATTATGGAGCCGAGATATGATTTGGCTTTCCAAAGGTCTGGAAGTGGCTTCGCGTTCTTTTGCTTCTGGGGGCCATTGAATTAATTGGAGTTAGAGGTGAAAGATTTGATTTGGAAATGGAGGCCAGGGTTTTTTTTCACGGAAGGTAGGTTGTATGGGTGTGTTAAATGAAGGGGAAGAGATAGTTATATAAGGTTGGTGAAAAGGTCTTTGAGGAAGTGAGTAGGCAGGTTTTAAAAATCTAAATTTGCACGAATCAGTCGACTGAATGGAGGTTGTAGTCGAATGATGTGCAGTCATTTCCAACCCGCATCATCATAGTGTAAGAATGGCCAATTCAGTCGACTGTTTTTATAAGGTCAGCTGATTGATTGCTGAACCAAATTCAACTATATACAAAGATTCAGTCAATTGATATGTAGGATAAATTTGGCCACGTGTTTGTAGTTGAAAACTATGGTTTTTCAATCCATTGTTTTGACTAGCTCAGTTGAATGAAATCTGGAATGAAAACAATTTTTGTTGAACATTCAATCGACTGGTATGCACGAAACATTCGATTGAAATTGTTGATTTTTCTGAACTATACTTTACTTAAAAAAATTCTTTAACACAATAATTAATACATACATACATACATATATATATATATATTAGTTTTTCAATTTTAATCTATTGTAAAACAAAATTATATTCTAATTATATGGAAAACATACAACGACAGATTTTAATATAAAACATCAAACAAGAAGGCATAATTTTTGGAAGTTTTTGAATTATTTGAATGCGGTTCAACCTTTGTAATTTTTTGTAATGGACGGATACGTGACCATACATTACTATGTTCCCAGTAGTTTGGCGACACCTAAGGACGTTGAGGGATTCGTTCCCAAGGGTTTGGTGGCACTTGAGGATGTTGCGGTGATCGTTGATGCACGCATTGCTTTAAGGATGATCCGCAAATCTTCAAAGAAAATTGTTCTAGGAAGCTCAAGCGTTGAGCATTCACTTTTTTCTTTTAGTAAATTTTCCATTATATTTTTAAATTTTCTTTTTGATAATGATGTATATCATCAATCTTTTCCTTAGTAGATGGAGAGCCAAAACCTAAGGTACATTTAGCTCTTTTTCCTTGAGGCGTATACCGAATGTGATGTGTTAGGGATGATGTAATCTTGACTGGGGTATACACTGGAGTTGAGTTGTTGGAATTGTGTGATGATTCAAAGGTTAGAGTGCTGAAAACTGTAGACGATTGGTCAGATCCTTCTTGAGAAGATTTTGTGGAGATTGTGTATGAGTGAAAATTATTGAGCTAATAGTTTAGAATTTGAAGGATAATTGATAAAGATAAGTTGACAAATGAGAAATATTTCCTTTATATACTATTTTTAAACACTATTTTCTGGTTAATGTAAGGGGAGGTGCGGAACGTTCGAAAATCCTTAACCAAAAAAAATGAGAGGTGTGAAATCTGAGAAATAATGGCCGGATAAGTATTTTGAGGTTAAGTGTGTTGTTAAAACAAGAAACATCATAGCACACTGGAATAACATATAACTTCCTCACTACAGACCTGAGATTGAGTACCAGTAGCTCCTTTTTTTGTAAAACTTTTATTTGAAATTTTCCAAACAAAGTTTTATAATTTTTTTAATTATAAATCATGCAATGATATAATATCTAATTCTCATAGTTATTTTATAAAAATATTTTCATTTAATGGTTTGGTAAAAATACCAGCATTTGATTTTCTGAAGGTACAAAATCTAATAATATATTTCCTTTTTCTATATTATCTCGAAGAAGATGATGTCTAATATCAATGTGTTTGGTTCTAGAATGATTTATTGGATTTTTCGATATATTTATCGCACTTGTATTATCACAAAAAATTGTTGATTTACAAAGGTTTATTCCAAAATCTTATAGTGTTTGATGCATGTAGATTACTTGAGCACATGTCAAAGTAGCAAAGATATACTCCGCTTCACACGTCGAAAGTGAGACACAATTTTGTTTCTTACTAAACCAAGATACTAAAGATCATCCAATAAAATAACAAGTATCATTAGTACTATTTCGATTTGTTCGACATCCTCCAAAATACGCATCACTATATGATACTAATTCAAAAGGACATTTATTTGGATAAAAGAGACCGTAGTCTTTAGTCTTGCTTAAGTATCACAAAATTTGCTTCATTGCCTACAAAAATGTGATTCTTTGCTATTCGTCTGAAATTGTGCACACAAGCATACACTCGTCATTATATCTGGTCGACTAACAGTTAAATAGAGTAATGAACCAATTATACTACGATATAGTTTTTAGTCAATACTTTTGCCATTTTTATCTCTATCGAGATGTACTATAGTACTCATAGGAGTTGGTTTAGCAGAAGTGTTTTCCATACCAAATTGTTTTATGAGATTATTACAATATTTTTCTTGATTAATAAAAATTCTATTATTTAATTGTTTAATTTGTAAATTAAGAAAATATGAATGTTCTCCCATGTGAGACATCTCAAATTCTCTTGTCGTAATGTCCGAAAATTCTTGACATAATTTTTCCTTTGTAGAACCAAAAATAATGTCATCTACATATATTTGAATTATTAAAATGTCATTTTAAACTTGTTTTATAAATAAAGTTTGATCTACTTTTCCAATTTTAAAACTGGAAGTAGTTTAATAATTTTTAAGATGGTCATACCAAGCATGAGGTGCTTGTTTTAAACTGTATAATGCCTTTTTCAATTTATAGACATGGTCTGGATATTTTCAAGAGTAAATAAAGGTGGTTTTTCTACATATACATTTTCTTTTATAAAACCATTTAAAAATGCACTTTTTAGATCCATTTGGTATAGTTTAAAATTATTAAAACACGCATAAGCTAATAAAATCCGTATAGCTTCTAGATGAGATTCAGGTGCAAATGTTTCATCATAGTCTATTCCTTCTTCTTGATTATAACTTTAAGAAACTAGCCTAACTTTATTTCGAATAATATTTCCTTGCTCATCGGCTTTATTTTTGTTAACCCATTTTGTATCGATAATAGCTTGATTACTTGGTCTAGGAACTAAGTCTCAAACGTCATTATGTTCAAATTGATTTAATTCTTTTGGCATAGCTATAATCCAGTAATCATCAATTGAGGCTTCTTTAGCATTTTTGGGTTCAATATTTGAAAGACATGACCCATTTAATTTAGTTGATTTCGTGTTCTTATGCTACTATTTACTTCTCTAATAATATTTTCAACAGGATGATTTCTTAGAAGTCTTGGTGGAGTTCTTATTTCATTATTATGATTATCTACACTATTTTTAGTATTTTCAAAATCATCATCCGAGTTATTTGATTTAGAAATAATTTCTTCACCTTTAATTTTATGATTAATTTTGAAATTTTCATCGAATGACACATGAAGTGTTTCTTCGATAATTTTAGTTCTTTTATTATAAATTCTGTAAGCTTTGCTTCGTTCTGAATATCCAATGAATATTCCTTCATTAGATTTTGGATTGAATTTACCAAGTTTATCTTTTGTATTGAATATGAAACAATTTGAACCAAAAACTTTAAAATATGATATATTGGTTTTTCTTCCATTGAAAAGTTCATATGAGGTATGTTTTGTTAATGGTCTAATGGAAACTCTGTTTAAAACATAACAAGCAGTTGCTACATCTTTTGTCCAAAAATGTTTTGGTAAAGTACTTTCATTTAATAAAGTTCTAGCACATTCTTGAAGTGTTCTATTTTTCCTTTCTACAACTCCATTTTTTTGTGGAGTTCTAGAAAATGAAAAATTGTGAACAATTCCTTTCTCATTACAATAATTTTCAAAAGATTCATTTTCGAATTCACCAACTTTGTCGCTCCAAATGTTTTTAATTTTTAAATCTTTAATATTTTGGATTCTTTTAGCAAATATTTTAAAATTTTCAAAAGTATCACTTTTATTTTTCAAAATTATTATCCAAGAAAATCTTGAAAATCATCTACTATTATAAAAACATACCTATTATGGTTTATGGACTGAACTTGAGTTGGTCCAAAAAGATCCAAATGTAATAGTTCAAGTGGTTATTATGTAGAAATCATTTTTTTGATTTAAAAGAATATTTTCACTACAACAAAATACCCCTTTTACAATGGGCAATGCCCATTGTAATAGGGGTTTCGCAGTAGGCCTAGGCCCGTTGTATTATGTGATGTTGTAATAGAGTGGACAAATTTTACAATGGTTATTGCCTGTTGCAATAGGGGTCTTTTACAACGGTTTATGCCCGTTGCAAAAAAAGTCTTTTACAACTATTTTTGCTCGTTGCAAGTAATCATTTTACAACCGTTTTTGCCCATTGCAAAAGAGTCTTTTGCAACTGTTTTTGTCCATGGTTAAAAAATTTCAAATGTGAAAGAAAATAGAACTACTACAATGCATGTGTAAATTTTGAACTAATTTGAATTGAAACAAAATCATTATACTAATGACAACCGTGTTTTTTCATATTTACTAAAAATAGCAAAAGAAATTCATATTTCAAAATAACAAAAGGATTTATTTATTCACATCATTCATAAAATTTTACATAGTTACAAAACATCGAATACAACCCTAAACTAACATAACAAGTAGCACTTGCAAATAATAACACAAGATTTAAAATTAAGACTAAACGACATTGAAGCAAACCTTGAACCATAATATTTTAGTTAATCAAAACCCACATAACACCTTTTTTCTTCAAATATTCCTTTGCTTCTACTATGTCCTGCAATACATACAAAGATAATGTAAATTACATACATACATATAATCTGAATTAATTTATTTCTGAATTTGTGAAATCAAATTTACAGATTTGTTTGAATTTATTTTGATTTTGGGAAATTAAACATTTTTTTCCTTGTATTTGCATTGAAACATATAGAATCAAGCAAGGGAGATATATCAAGCACTCATTAATACTGTGATTCAGTTTTTAGAAAAATAAACGTGATGTACTTTGAAGACAAATTGCATTGAATTGTTAACTTTAAATGGCTACAAAGCTGCGATGTGCTTCAAATTCAATTGCAATATCCAAAAAATTTACAGAGCTATTTTCGAAAGATGTGTGAAACTGATAAATATGCATTTCACAGCTACTTTTCCCCTAAACCTTGTTTTTAGTAAGAACATGTTTGAATTTTTGTTATCAGTAGCAAAAATTCTCATTTACTAAATTTTTTCAATTTGGAACAAATTGATATAAAGCATCAATGCACCCCACAACATCCTTTTAAAAAAGCTATACATAACTAAGAAATCCAGCTATTTTCAAACATTCACATAAATAATGATTTTATCAAATAATAAAAATGTATCCACCTTTCAATGAACTGAAATAATTCTTTACCATTTTGATTCAATGTGTCAGTAGATCCAATGTTTCATTGCTCGATTCAGCATGCTCTTGTGTGCTAGTAACTGTCTCTTAATGTCAGTAGATCCAATGTTTCATTTCTCATGAAGAATGGATAATTGATGCACCCTATTTGCCTCTTGCAGTTTGTAATGCAGTTCAAGAGCTAAAGATTAATACAGGTGCAGCTCAAGATTATTGGAAGTGGCTACCGGTATTCAGCCTCAGAAATGCTTAGATCTAATTAGAGGAATATACTGAAATAGAATGGTGCAAATTTGTTTGGAACAGTTCATGTGCACCTAAAATATTCATAAATGCACTATTAGCAAAGCAATAATCCCAATATTTAAAGAATTTAATTCTGAGTCCAATTCTCAAAATTCCATTTAAATTATCTTTACTTAACTTATTTCAAAGTTCAAATAAGAGTTCAAAACAAATTTTATCTTGAAAATTTAAATTTATTACCCAATTTTATCTTCTAGTTTTTGGAATCAGTTCTTAAACAAATTTTAATTTACAATTTCAATTATTCAAATTTCAGTTCAAAGTAATTCCATATCCTCAATTTCAAATTGAAGTTTAATTTCCCTATTTATCTCAATGATGGATATATTACCACACTTCATTCCTTATTCATTTAAACAAATCCGATTCACAATTTAAAGATTATTAATAACAATAGGATGACATCATCCAGTTTATTCTAAAACATCCATCTATTTCCAATTCCCAGATCTCAAACCCATTTTAAGATCACACAAACTTCCCATTCAAATCAATTATTTAACTTTCCAAGTTAAATCTCAAATTTCATCTTGAAATTTCCAAATCCGGTTTTTCATTCCAAACTTATTTAACTTCTTCTAAGTTAAATTCAATTTAATCCCATTAACTTTACTCAATTTGAATTCCCATTTTAAATTTTAAATTTCTATTTATATTCTTTCTTAAAAGTTCTAAACTTATCTCATTTTAAGTTTTTACATCACACTTCAGGAAAATTAAAAATCATCACTCTAGAGTTTATTTCAAATTATCTTTGATATTATGTATATCCCTTATCCATACATATTATTTCCTTTACACTCTAAGTTATCCTTAAATTTTGAACCACTTTTGGTTTTAGTTCAAACAGTTTCCTTTAATGTTTTCAAACAACTCTTATTTTAAAATAAGATCACATTCAAAATATTCTGAATAATACTCTTTATTATTTCTATTTACATTTGAAACTATTTCAAAGCTTTTCAATTTATATCCTTTCTAATTTACAAGTCATTCACATCTAATTGTTACTTCCTTAAAACATTTATTTGTTTATTGGAAAATAATCATCCTATTTAAGCTCAATAACCCTTCTATTTCTGGTTGGGAACCATTTTAATTCATCTTATTTGTATAGTTCATTTTATCCAATCCTTATTTGGATATGTATATATATGTTTTCCTTAATTTCTTATTTATAACCAATTATTTCTATATATATATATATAATATAAGCTTTTATAAAAAAATCATTAAAACCACTTTTAAAAACCTTTATATAAGAAAATAACAAGTACGCTCTCATATACACACACACACACACACACACACACACAACTCATCCTAGGGTAATACTAACTCTATCCCTGATGAGTTCCCTATCCCTGATGAGTAAACCCACCAGAGCCAAGGTTCTCGCTTAACCTTCTGCTCAGATACCAACTGTAAGACCCGGAATTTCAGATCCCGAAAATTCTATATAGTTATGAAAAGAAGGAAAGAGGTAGAAGAAGAAAACAGAAAACAAGTCATAGAATCTGTGACGCCCCACCTCTATGCCCACGCTAGCTAAGAACACTACGGTGTAATGCTGTCGACTAGCGTGGAGAATAAGGCTGTTGAGGAGCGACCATCCGTGTAATTTCTTTGCGCGAGCACCGATATGTCAGATTGTATAACATGTATTTAATTTCAAGAGGAAATCCGACATACCTATACATACTCAAAGCTACTACGCGGTGGCTATAATATCTTTGGAAACAAATATAGAAATAAACATAACACAAATCAGTCACAGACATCCATATCACAAAGGCGGAAAAAGATATAAATATAACACATGAAAGTGTACATCAGAGTAGTTGTCTGAAAGATCCACAATAACACAAAAGAATAGCAACATGTGCTATACAAAAGAATAAGTATACATCATAGAGTCTATTTCTCAAATGTATACATCCAAAAACTACTAATCTAAGTAGTTAGCCAAAAGTCAGAGTAATCCCAGAAGAGAAGTCAAGTAGAAGCACCTGTAACATCTCGGTCTGACCCGAGTATTATTTAATAAGAAAATAATAAACGGATCAGTTTAACTATAAATATCAGATGAAATAATATAGAATAAGAGATATGACAATAGCGTATGATAACAATAATGCCATACTGTGGCAAGTATACATAAAGTAACACAAAAACCATACCATATCTCTATAAATCACAAAACACAGAAAAGAATGTCGTATTCTTTATTTTGTTCACCAAACCAAAAGTATTGACAATTATTTCGATGTCTATCACAAAAGTTAATGACACACAAATTCACTAATGCACAAGTATTGATAAATCTTATCAAGTCAAATCATGAAAATTGGTGAAATATAAAATTCTAGAAGTCGTCAACTGGAAATCCAGAAATCACAAAAAGAGAGGGGGAGGCCTATCACAAACGAGAGCATAAGAACTCCCAACACGTGTATCACAAACGAAACGCTATTCCATGGTTGCTAACCATCACATATGAGCCGAAGCTCCATAAACGGCCTAAAGGCCATGGGTCGCTACCCCACCAATTTGATTCGAAACTCCACAAACGGGGTACGGTCCCCCACGCGGACAAAGAGACATCGCATATTGCTAGTCTAAATCACAAAAATGATCATCAAAAAGTGTCAATTACACTAAGCAAGTAAATATATGAGTTTAGCTTCATGTCCCATAACCACTAGCTTAACTTAAATATTTACGAACAAATTATAGATTTCCACTAAAAATTGTCACAAGAGTTTCAATCGAACAAGTCTAAAAATTAACCAGCGAAGTAAATGCAAGCGTTTCATACCACTTGTTTTACTAAGTCGTTTAATTAGATTTCTCATACGAGTGAGGTAAAGGTTTGTATATACTAGTAGATTGGAAAACGGTTTTAAAAACGAGTTTGATATTGAAAATAGAGTTGAAATCGTTTTGATGAAGAAGTTTTGATATTTAATACTAGTATTGAAACCTTTATATTTTTTAAAGTGACAAATCACAAAAAAAATGATTGCAGAAACAATCAATCGCCAAAATTTACATTCAAAGACGTGAATTAATTCCAAAGAAATCGATATCAAATCCATCAAAATGGATATTTCCAAAAATCCCAAAAATAGGAGTCATCAAAGTCGTAACAACAACTAGGAATCAAAAATGAATCGATAGAAATTGGAATCACAAACAAAATAGGCACAAATAGGCATATTAGGCAAATTCGAGCAGGTCAGTCGACTGGCACCTGAGTTCAGTCGACTGATCACAGTCCCGGAAAATTCGCGGGATGCTGGTCAGTCGACAGGACTCAGTGTGCCAGCCGACTGACTGTAGAAAATAGAGGCATCAAGCCTTTGGAACACCTATTGGCTACATCCAGTCGACTGGCCACAAAGGTCAGTCGACTGACTGGCAATAGGCCAGTTTTCCAGCCTATCCAAATGAAGTTCAAACTCCTCCAATTCGCGACCGAACGAGCAATGGCGCTAGGGATTTATGCCAATCGGCAACCCGGCCCTATAGGCTCTTCGATGCAACACCAAAAAAATGTTCAAACATCCATAAAAGGATTTTCATAGATTTTGCTTTCAAAACACCAAAATTTGGAATATATACCAAATCAGTCCAAACAAAAAGCAAATGCACATAAGTGTTAGGAATTCATACCCAACATTCGAAGATAATTATAGTCATAGATGTGAGATAAAAATCTCACCTTTAAACCCAAAAGCACAAGATTGAGAAGCTTGAAAACAAAGGAGGATCAACCACTCTTCAATCCCAACTCAAGAAGCTTGAATCTAAGCTTTAAAAGAAGAACATTCTCAAATTTAGGTTTAGGAATTTCTGAAATTGATAAGAGAATGAGTTGGAGAAGAAGAGGAGGAGGCTTACCAAAGCTTCTTCTATTGATTTGGAGCTAGAACTTGATTTGTAGATGAAAACTAGGGTTTGGAGTTTTAATTTCCCATTCCACTCACCATTAATCTCTTTAGAACTGAAAAGAAGAGGAGGAGGAAGTGAATGAATAACGGGGTTTCAGTTTTGAGTATTAAGTTGGCTAGGGGGCTGAACCCAAACCCAAACCCAAAGTGAAAACGGTCAAATTTTGACTAGCTCCAAACATATCAATGTTTATACTCAAAAAGGTTGCAAATGACATATTGAACTCAATGGAAGGGGTCTGGAGTCCCAATTCGACTGTTTGCAAAAAGTGAATTTTTGGACTAAAATCCGACGAATGATAAAATATTTAAATATAAAATCGATAAATATGCGGGTTGTTATAGAATCTCATATTCGCAGCGGATCAAAATATAATATAATATAATATCATTTATACAAAGAAACTATATCAGTTAAATTACACTTTAATACATCAGAGTTACAACATATTCACAAACACTGGACATATATAATCAACATGTCCAAATATACAACAATATATCATAGCGGAAACACTCCATACATTTTTGCCATCCAGCTCATCTCCTGAGCTCCAGAACGACCTTACCTGAATATCTGTAATACTCGCCCTGACCCGAGCATTACATCAAAGTAACACCCGGGTCAGGCTGAAAACCAGCGTGAGTAACCCATCTAATCATGGAATACAACAACATAAAACTTACATAAAGCCCGAGGTAACTCGCATCAATTTACAAATTCACAATTTGTTATAGACATCACTTATTTCACACATCAATTTCTAAGTACCAAAACTTAGATTAAATGGTCCAATTCACTAAAACTATTCCATACCAGCCTACTGATTTCACATATCAATCTATAAGAATCGAAGTGGTTTCGGGTATTTACTGATACCCGACTCCGGTCTTTTCGAATCTCAAGTCATCTTGACCCAAGTTATTCAATTTAATTATTCTTACCATTTACAGTAATTAACCTTTAATTACTCTCATTACTTTCAATAATTAATGATCCTTAATTAATTACATTAATTAATTATACTTTAATTAACCACCTTCATAAATCATCCTTAATTTATCATAAACAGTAACTACCATCCTCTAATTACTTACTTTAATTAATTAACCCCTTAATTAAATATATTAATCCTTGATTAATTACACTGAGTAATTTACCTCGAATTACTTCCACTAAGTAGTTATCCTTTAATTACTTCCCATTAAGTAGTTCCTTTTTATAAATTACGTCCAGTAATCATCCATTAATTACTTACACTAAGTATTTACTTTTATCAATCTCATTAAACATTTATACTTAATCAACCATCAAGAGATTTTCTTTAATTAATTAAAAAATTAGTTAACTTAAAATAATCACATTCATTTTATTAATTACAATTGGGTAATTCATCCCTTAATTACCTTATAAACCAATTAATCAACCTCTAATTACTTAATTGATCAACTTTTAATAAATTTTACTAATTATTGAATACCCTCTTTAATCAATACTTTAATTAATATTCTTGAACCTATTTAATTACATTATCAAGTTTATTTAAAATAAATTTTTTTATAAAAAAAGTTATAAATATTTAAATTCTTTCAACCCAAAATAATTATATTCTCAAACCTTCAATAAATTCCAAAATTGTAAATTGAAATAGTTGATAAATTGTTTATGCTTGATCAAGTTTGAACTTAAACTGGTATTCCTTTTCTATATTTTAAAACTTGCTAACATAGCAAGGAACCCGAGTTTACCACTAATTTTCCCGAGCTAGACCTTGCGTACTCACGAACTATCACCTACTTCGAGCAACTACGCAATATTCTTGAGATCAACCCGAGACAACAGCTTCTCCCCAAAAACTTCCAACTTCTCCTGATACATTGTGCATCTGTGCATGTACACCGCCGATCTGCCCCTCTTCGATCGCCTCCGTGACCTCAGATAAGTCGACTTCGACCTCGCCGACCTACTCGATCATCCAGATCGACGAATCTACCTGCGAATCAAAATCGAATATCCACTACCAAAAACTGGAACTCATCATGATCGACAAAACTCCTTGCCAACGATGAACTCTTCCACTAGAACTCACGTCTCTCCGACCAGAGCAACGTCACCGACCCACGCGACGTTCCCACCTCTCACAATCGTCCTGTCACCACGATGTCGGAGAATATGAGCCACAATTTCTGCGGACTTGACGAACACCCAGCTTACTTCAGCCGTGACCCCGTTCCACCAAGTGCCACGATCACTTGGATGTCCTCGTAACCCATTTTCCCTTTAACACTCGAGTTCACTCAAATTACAGACATAAAATTCATGATCCTTATATTAAAAATCTTAATTTAGGAAGACAATTCAGATCATAATCATGAATTCATCAATTAGTTAAGTCGAGATTTTGACATTTTTCTTAAGTTCCACTGTAATATCTAATTTCCAACATCATGCACACATGATTCTAACACACACATACATAAAAGCATTTCTTTAACATCATGCACACATGATTCATAACATATTTCAAGGATTCATCGTAGGCCAATTCAAGCAATTTCAGTTTTAAAGAGTTTTACTCACCTATTTCTTAGGAACAGAGAATGCTTGGGAATTTTTCTTTTGTTTTTCCCAGGCTAAAACTATGTTTAAATTTATCTCAAAATTTTTTCTAGAAATGAAGTTTTGATTGAATACACATGTTTTCTTCAGATACTAAACTCTAACATGAATCAGAGCAGGAAAAAAATCGAATTTTACAGGAATTTAAACCCTGTAAGTGTTTAAAACAGAATATAAAAATCTAGAACCAGACATGCACACCTTTCTTCATGTATATAAATATATACACAATCATATTAAACAACTAAACGCAAAAATAGATTTATATAAAAATTAGTTTGGAAGAAATTTACTCACAGATGGAAACAGAGAAACAAATGCTACTCAGTTTGTATTTTCCTTCAGGCTTTTTACATGAGTTGCTCCTGCTTCCTTTAAAATTGTAATGGCTGCTTGAGTTGTTTTATTTGTTTTAAGTTGGAAGAAGGAAGAAATGTTTATCTGTTGTTATACTTAGTTCGAGTGAACGAATTATAAGACAAGGCAGTGATACATATTTGTAAAGAGTGGAAGTGTACAGGGTAAGCTAGGCTGAGATATTTTACAGATCTTCATATATTTACATTTTTATATTTTTTATTTTATTTTTGTACACTGTTGTGGCCTGAAGTGAATTGATTTTATATGAAAATCTTTGATGTATTATGTTTTGTATGCTTAAAGTTGAAATGTGCATTAAATGTTTGTCTCCCTATGTGTCACCATCTATATGTTCTTTGGTATCTATATACACATATGCACTATTTATTTATTTGTTTTATATCATACGCATAGATATTTTTTTACTTACTTATTTTTGTCCTTATGTTCATGCATTTACATTCATACACATTGTTTTATTTTACATATTTATTCCCATACATACAACTTTCCTATATTTATTTCACATAGGCATATACATACATTCATATTCTTGTTTAGGTATATACTTATATATGTGTATATATTTTATCATTTTATAAATATACATATATACTCCCATATTTATTTTTATTTTCATATATATTATTCCATATGAGCATACATTCCTATATTTGTATATTTATACACTTATATTTACATATATATCATCCAACATAAAAACTTGTATCTATATTTTTATGGATATTTTATCTCAATTTAAATGGTGAAGTATATATTATTTATTTTCTATACGATTTATCATCTCCAGAGATTTTATAATTCAATATTTATTATAGCTTTAAATCAATTCATATATATCCCAATAATTTAAATTACCAGAAATTTATTCATTCGACATATAAAAATCAATATTTCCATAATTTAATCCAGTCAATTACCCAATTAACATACGCTAAAAATCTGGGTCATAACAATTTGAGATTTCTATTGTATATGTTTTCAGACTGATATTATGTATTTTGTTTTGAGAGTTTGTTATAGTAGTTTCATGAACTACTATGGTATTTTAATTTCCGCTGTGAGTTATTCTGATATTTGTGTCTTTGTGATTCTGTATTTGATTTTATTTTCTCCAAATTTTATTACAATCTGTTATTTTAAATTATTCAAGTCAGACATGTGTGGATTATTGTCGATTTGAATGGTCCAAAATGGTGGGTCGCTACAGTTGGTATCAGAGCTTTGGTTTTAGGCAAATCTTAGCCTACAGAGCAAAAACTCATTAGATATAGGGTAGAAATACCCTAGAATGAGTGAATTCAATCTCAGAATCATTTCTTTGTAAGAGAATGTATTTTCAGAGTATAAAATTATTTTCGAATGATTTTTAAAGAATTTTCAAAGATTATTTGATATAAATTTTCTTGCTTTGAAAGTAAAATGTTTCTTAAGCTTCATTCCTTTCGTATCCACCTTGTTGGTAATTTCTTTTATTAGGATCCTCTAAAATTTTGAACTTCTCTCTTGATTGATCTAGATCCATTGTTGATAGGAATCTATTTTAGGTATGGCAAAATCAGTAGTTTATTAGGTTGCTTTGAGTAAACTCTATTATATCTTTTTCTTAGATGAAGTTGTCCAACTAAAGATATTTATGCTTCTGTTTTCGTATGTTATGAATTCGAGTCTTTCCAAATTTTGAATGGGAATTCTTTTGTATCGGTATAGGTTATATATCTCTAATCTAGGTTTGGATTCTTATCGAATAAGATTCCTTTGAATTTGGAACGCTCCCACTTATTCTGATATCCATTCCTGTCTCCCCTAATTGTACTCTTTTGATTTTTGGAGCATTCCGTAACCCCACTTTGAAGGACCTCTATAAAGGTGGCGATTCCGCCAATCTTTGAATGATTTGTAAAAGGGTGAAACTCCCTTATAATTGGCATTGATTCACCGAAGATTTCTGTATCCTCGGTTTACGATGTTTTCTATCTTCTGCTATATTTAGGTTCTATCTCTGGCGATCGAAGGTCGATTTACCTTAGATTTTTGCATCGTTTATATTCCTGAAGTCACGGTTGACCCTACTAAGGTTGCCCGCGATTTATATAGGCTTATCCATCTTCTATTTGGTAATTTAAGTTATCTCATCTTCGTTCGATCTTATCTTCGGATTAGAATTCTATTAATTAAAGTTCCTCTAAATTTGAATCTCTGTTTTGTTTTGAAATCCATCCTTGAATCATTCCTTGGAAAATTGGTGGTTGATTGTCTTTTGAAAACTGTGTATTCATCGAAGTTGTTGTTTTGATTAGGATGGCCATATTTATATATAAAAGTGAAATGTTTTAGATAAGGATTATATACCATTTTAAAATTGAGAATTTGAAGTTTCGAAAGGATTTCAAATTTTGAAATTTATATAAGAAATGGTTCCATATAGAATAATTTATAACTGAAGGTTTTGAATCTGAATTTGAGTGATTGAACTCCGACATTTTTGGAACTGGTTTAAGATTTTGAAATAAAATAATATGATTTGAAAGTATTTTCCGAATATGAAATGTTTCAAATGATTTTAATGAGTTTCAAATGATTTCGAAGAAATTTCAAAAGAAGTTTTCGAGAAAAGAGAAGTCCAGAACCCACTTATGTCGTTGGAAAATAATTTCGGTGATGAATGCATGCATCATCGACATTGATTTTCGAGTTTCTGAGTGGGGGAGAGGCCACTTCGGTAATTTTGCTATGCGATTAATTTAGGCAACCAATTTTGATTTCAGATTCCGAAGTGTGATGTGATATTCGAAATATATATGTATATATATTTGAACATTTGAAATGAGCCGGTGTTCAGTCCTTGAGTTTTGGATTTGATTTGATATAACCCTATTTTGGAATTAATTTACTAATTTGATTGTGATTTCCAACTCTTGGATTGAAATATGATTTCTTCGACTATTTTGAAGGTTTGAGCACTTTCAAATCAAGGTTAACTTTTCAAAGCTAAGAAATTTTGAAAAGTATAAAGTATATAAGTTTGGCATGTATGTTAAAGTATGTAGTAATATGATTTAAATAAGTTGAAACTGTTTTGTTAAGTAAACGAATAAGGCTATTTTGAATTTTCTAATATAAAATTTAGATTTGAAATGTTTTGTAAAGAATTTGGTCTTTAAAATATTTTGAATAAAAATTTAGTTTAAATGTTTTAACTTAGAAACATCTTTATGAAACTATATATTTAACAAGTTGGAATAAACACATAAGTTGTACGTATGCTGTTTTATTCGCTTAATTAATTTGATCCAGGTTTGAGTACACAAGTTCGAGGTGAATTACACCATTTCGTGTTAGGAGTTTTCATTTACTCTTGATGGCGAATATTTGATATGGATTTTTGGGCTCGATTTTAGAATTCTCTATCATAGTATATGGCTATGCAAGGAGACTGATGGCTTCTAGTAGAGAAACATATTGAAGTCCGCATTAGGGAAGTCGAATGAACAATACTAGTTCAAAAGCGAACTTGTGTGATCGAACGAGCGACCGACTGTAATGTTGCGAAATGATGACATATGTACATCATATATTCTAATATCATTGATATACTTGATGCTGAAATTGGAAGTTATTGGGTTGGATATCTTTGTAATTTAATTGGAATTTTTCTTTTATGAAAAACTACTATCAATTTAAAACCATTTTTCAAAACTATTTTTCTTTTATTCTTCTTAAACAAACTGTTTTACTCTATTTTACATACAAACTATTTTATATACAAAACTATTATAAATTAAAAATCTTTTAAAAAGCAAAGATGTTCAATCCCATATGACTCTTCATGTAGTGAAATTGATTTTTGAAAATTTTTGATCCTTATATAAGATGGACTTTATGTAAATATAAAATGATGTTGAAAACCATTGATGTTGGAAATGAATTGTTTGACTTAAATTATATTGATTTAGGAACTTAGATTATTCTCCAAAACAATTATTTTGGAATGATACTGAAGACATTTAAATTGAGAAGAAATAATTTGGTGGAATTGTATATGATTTTGAAACTGAACTGATATTTAAACAAAATGAATTGAGAACCTTGTATTTGACTAAATATTTGATTTGGGAGTTATCGAACCTATATAAAAATTGGTTTGTATAAGTATGATGTTGATTCGAAAACTATGGATTTGAAAGGTACTCAATTTGAAAAGTGAAATCTTATATAATTGAAGTCTATATAAGTTTGATTTGATATACTACTGATTTTGGAAAGTATTTGATTTGAAAATGAAATCTTATATATAATGGACTTTATATAAGTATGATATTTGAAAGTGATTTGAAAAGGTACTATATGATACATATTTTCGAAGTAAAGATATGGAAAGTGCCTTCTGCTTGATATTCGCTTTGTGTCCACATTGTGGATTCATTCTATCGATATTTTTCTTCGATTTTTGGTTTTCCGGATATGATACTCGAGTTTCCATAGAATTCATGGCGTTACCCATGGTCTTACGAGCGCGGCTGCATAACGTAATTCGCAGGGGCTGCGAGAGCTTAGGGTACGGATGTTTCCTGGGAGATCCAGGTGTAACCAATGTGCATCTGCGATCTATTGGGTCGCTTGGTAGCGAAATCAGCAGGGGCTGCGAGAGCTTAGGGTACGTATGTTTCCTGGGGGATCCAGGCATAACCATTGTGTATCTGTAGTACTACCAGTCTTCATGGCGTAATCGCAAGGTTGTGGGGCGGCCTACGGGTATGAATGTTTCCTGGGGGATCCAGGTGTGACTATTGTGTATCCGCGATCCATGATCGACATGTTTTGGTTTTTGTTTGGATTGTACTTTCCATATCTGTTTTAAAAGTTTTCCAGTATTTTCACTGGGTGTTGAAACAAGTCTACTAAGTACCTGGAGAATTCTAGCTTTGCGCCTGATCAACGCACTGCCATAGTTTGCAGGAACGAGGATAAACTTGTTAAGACATAGAGTTATAAAAGTATTTTGATAAAATATTATATAAAGGATACTTTGATCAGTTATTTCCTTCCTAAAGGATTTTAAAGTGTTTTAAATATTTTACCTATTTAACCAAAAAATTTAATTAATGGCTCATCCTTGTCTTTCGTCTTATTTTCCCTTCTAACTATTCCTACCCTTTCCTCTTCGAGGGTCCTTTCCGCATTGTGGAAAGAGTTGGCTCTTTGGCTTACCATTTGAATTTTCTCGAGAAGCTTTCAGGTGTGCATGATGCATTCCATGTCTCTCATCTTCTCTAGTATCTTCTTGACCCATCTCTTTTTGGTTCAGCCTTCTGCTCATGATAGTTGGATATTAACCTAATCTGACTGTGGAGAGGAAGCCACTTCGTATTGTCAACAGAGGTACAAAGCAGCCAAGAGAAGGAAATTTGTTAGTCTGATCAAAGTACTATGAAGTACTGATGATCGAGATTGTACCTGAAAGACGGAGAAGAGCATTCATGCTTCGAATCCGGAATTGTTTTTTAGGTACTATTTGCTTTTTCTATCTTGCTTTTCCTTATTTTTCCTTGTTCGTTCTTTTCGAGGACGAAAAGATTTAAGTGGGGGAGAGTTAACAACCCTGAATTTTGTGATTTATTTTAATTGTTTATTTTGATTATTTTATTTAAATTCCTAATTTAAAAACTTTATTTTATTTATTAAAATGAATAAATTATGTAATTTTAAATATAAATGTTGATTTTTATGAGAATTATAATTTCAAACCTGAATAAATTGAATATTTCCAGAAAAAGTGGATTTTGGTCAATTTGGTCAAACTTTGACTTTTAAATTTTAAATTTAAATATTTGAATTCTTGAATTTTATCTTTTATTATGAAAGTATATTTAATATCATGAATACTGCTTTTCGTTTCGCTGAAATTGGATTTAAAATGTGAAAGTTATATTGTTTTCAATATTGTGTGTATATGGAGTTATTTAACAATATTATTTATTTTTAATTTATATAAATGATATTTTATTTGACATATCTTATTCTAATTTGGATATATATGTTGTATTATATTTATTTTTCCTTTTAAATATTTTTAAAGTGATTATAAAAATTTTCCAAAGCTTATAGAATTTATTTCAAATTTTTTTAAAGCCTAGTTTGCCTTTTTTTAGCCATTTTCTTAATTTAATTCTATTTAATTAAAATTTACTATTTATTTCATACATTTATTTTATTTCTAAGTTTTTCTTTATTTATCAGTATTTTTCATGTATTTAGATTTGCAAAAAGAAATAATGGAAATTCGAAGAGTTTTGTGACTCTTTAGTTGCTTGAGACTCTTCGTTTTCCACCTCTTCGTTTTCCAACCTTTTTCATTCAATTTTTGGCCAACTTCCTCTCTTTCTTCAGCCGCATCTTTTTCTTCATTTTTCATGTATAATCAAGCTTCTCATCACAAAAAAAAAATCATGGCCAAATCTAAGCAAGAAGGGGTAAAAAAATCTCTTTTCTTTTTCATGTTTTTCCTTTTGTTTTTATAGTTTTGCATTTGCTTTCTTCAACTTCTTTAGATCGGCCTGCCCTCCTCCATCACCTGGGCCACCTCCACCACCACCACATCTAGTCAACACCTCCTCCAGCCCATCCCCATGCCATAGCCCTGGCCTTCCTTGAAGAAAATCCACCTAAAAATGAACAAACATCACCTAAATGCACCTAGACGAGCATCACCAATGTCCACCACCTCAAACTCCTCCTTGGCCGCCACTTGCACCAGCACCACCTGCCATAGATGACCTGAGATCCCCTGCCACATCATCCCTACCCTACATGAAGCCATGGCCGTGCCTGCCCTTGCTTTGGCCGAGCCTATATTTGCATAGAAACCATTGTTGTATTGCCTTGTATAGTTGTGTGTTCATTCATATCTCTCTACCATCATTTGATCCATGTTTGGCCGACCCTTACCAATCCAAAACCAGATCCTAAGCCAATCCTTAGCCATGTATTTCAGATCTATAGCTGAAGCATTGGTGGTAGAAAGCAAGTGCAAAGACTTTGGTTTTGTTTTATGCATTTATTCCTGACATTGTTTAACTTTATTTTGGTTTGAAACTTATGTTGATTATGCTTGTTTTGTTTGAATTTGTTCAAGGCAATTAACCTTGTCTCTCTCACACTCAAATCATTGTCGTTCTTTCGTGCCTCTGGAGATCTTTGTTATGTGTTTGTGGTTGTCATCTCCAGCTTAAACAAGTGAGAAATTCTCACCAGACAATTTTTACTTATATAACTAGTAAACTGACAATATTTGAATCTGTAAAACTATATCATCGTGTTATACCTACTTATGTTATGATCATATGATGCTCACCCCTATTATTACACCCGTTATATTATCAGTTACTGTGATACGCTGCTATTTTGTTTATTTATATCAGTTTATCACACTGCAAGTTCCTTGTAGAGTAGAATCACTATGGGTTGAAATGATACATACCCGAACGGACTTTAGAATAGGGAAAAATCGTTATGGGCTGAAATGATAGGCCTGAATGATTTTTATTTATTTCATTTAACTTGGGATTGCGGGTTTGAAATGATGAAACCCGGATTTTTTCCTTTGAAAATTATGGATTGAAATGATATATTATCCGTATAATTTTATTTAAGTTAGAAATTTTTATACAGACCGTGGTTAAAACATTTTTCTAAATTTTAAAGTATATAAAAAAATGTAAATATTATGATATTTTGATTTAAATTTAATTAAAAATTATTTTTATAAAATATTAATGATTTTCTATAAATTAAATAAGTGAATTAAGTAAATGGTGAAGTGCAATTTGAAATATATGTTAATTTTGGAATTTATGATTTTGTTTATAAAAAGAATTTATGTAAAGTAAGAAAGTATGACAATTTTGATTTAAAATGAAATTAAATGATTTTTATAAAGTGTTAATGATTTTTATACAAATAAAATATGAAATAAATGGATATTTAAGTTGAATTTTGAAATATAACTTAAATTGGAAATTTGTGAATTTTGTAAAAATGTGAATTTTTAATTAAGTAAATAAAATGAAAATAGGTCATATTTTGAAATATAAACTTAAATGTTAAGTTAAAATATTTAATTATAAAGAAACGAAATTAATGATAGAATTTAATAAGTAAAATTATTATTAAATTTGATTTTGAATGCAAATTTAACTTTATAAAATCATAAATATAACGGTATTTCAATGATTGTTTTAAAGTGTGAAATTATATGATTTTATAAGTTAAAATGATTAAAATTAAAATTTAATTGGTTATTAAATTGTATTTAAATTGTTGAATTTTAACTGGCAGCCTTTTTGAAATGCTAACATTTCTAATATAAAGGATATTACAACATTTTTCTAAATGTTGTAATTGATATAAATGAACTAAATGGCTAAAATGAACTTAGGGCTGTTACTGCACTGCTGTAGTTGTTGAATTTAACTAAAGTTTTATTTGAAATCTAAACCTATTACAGCATCTAAATGCTGTCTTTTGCTAATCGAATTGTTTTATAACTTCTGTAGCATTTTCTAAATGCTGCAAAAGTTGAAATTTCACTGTTTTAATAAATTTAAGTGAATAATTGAATTCTGAAATGGTAAAATTTTGAGAATTGAATATTGACTATTAAATATATTAACTTCATTTTTAAATGATTTAAATGGAATAATTTGATTTGAAATATTTTGGTATTTTGAAATGGATTTGAAATGATATTTGATTTCGAAGTATAAATTACCATTTTGAAATTTTAACCACGGGATGTATTTAATTTATGGTTTAACTGATCCTTAGAGGATGGGCGATCCCAAGCATCCTTTAAGTTATTATGCATTACTGCTACATTTCACTTGAGTTGGTTTACATTATATAAGTATATATTGTCCTGACTTGAGTGTTTTGTATTTTGCTTTACGCTCGGGTCAGCCTGAGTATTCACAGCTTAGCTTTGGATCTCTTTCTAGAGCTAGGAATCGTTGGAGATTCTGCTTATCTAGTTATCTATCCATTTCAGTTTCAGTTGTTCTATTTCAGCTCTGTATTGTAAACTTCTATGTATTTGAGATTTCTATTGTATATGTTTTCAAACTGATATTATGTATTTTGTTTTGAGAGTTTGTTATTGTAGCTTCATGAACTACTATGGTATTTTAATTTCCGCTACGAGTTATTCTGATATTTCTGTCTTTGTGATTCTGTATTTGATTTTATTTTCTCCAAGTTTTATTACAATCTATTATTTTGAATTATTCAAGTCAGACATGTGTGGATTATTGTCAATTTGAATGGTCCAAAATAGTGGGTCGTTACAAACCATCCAGTGTGTAATAAGCGATTGGTTGTTAAAGAGACCGGGATCGGATATGGGCATACTCTCTGTCGATACCGAAAACCACTTTGACAACCGTGTATGCGGTGGAGATTCCAGAATGAAGTAGGATGGTGGCGACGATCTTATATGAGGTATATACGTGGACCCGACTCCCGTGAGTTGGCATAAAAATAGGATCAATCGACGGGCCAATGAGGTAGCTCCTCTGATCGGACACACTCCATCGATCTATATTCTAACTTTGTGATTTATTCGGTGGCCACCCTTCGATTTTACTCGGGAGTGTGTTTCGAGTTGGGCGGTAGTTATGGCTATGCTTTACCAACATTCCAGAAGTGTAATTGGTATATCTACCCTGGCATTTCCTAGTTGTGCCGTGTCACCTACCCTAGCGCGCCTTCTACGAATTTGTTTTATGTCGTACCTATGTGGTATCCTCTGGCGGTGTAACAACCCGGTATTGTCAACCATTCGCATCCGCACATGTCGGACTTGAATTGCTCAAAATACTAGATTGTTAATTTAAATTTGGCAAAATTCAGCATATACAGTAAATAAATAAATCATAGAAATCACAGACGCAGAGTAATATAATAATAATGCAGCGGAATAGATAAATAGTAGTTCATGAAGCTACTATATAAACAACAGAGTTGAAATAAAACACAACACAAATATCAAATACGATGAAGTCTTGAATACAAACAGATGACATCCCTGAGCAAATCAACTGGAAAGCTGAAAGCTGAATCGATAGTTGGATCTCCAAGCGAAGCTCCAAACTTCAAAGGTGAGTCTCAATGCTGTATCACTCAGTCTGACCCGAGCGTAAAGCAAAACACAAAACACTCGAGTCAGGATTAACATTCTTATATCAATAAATCCAACTCAAGTGAAATATCAACTGAAATACAAGTAACTCAAAGGATGTTTGGGATAATCATCCTCTAAGAGTTCATGGAATTAAACATCATTATAACACCATGGTCATTTCAAAATAATTTATACTTCAAAGCCAAAATATCATTTCCATTCCACATATACCTATTTCCAAATTATAGCACTCTCAAAACTAAATTGATAATTTCATAGCTATCTTATTTTAACTTCATTATTATTTAGTTTTGAAATATTCACTTAATAAATCCATTATCATTTAAATAACCTTAAATTACATTAAACTAAATATTTCCTTTGATTTATTTAAAACTTGAAATATCCATTTTTATCACTTAATTCAAAATCAAGTTATAAAATCGTATCTTAAAACCATCAAATTCAATAAGTTTCAAATCGATTTAATAAAACAACTTCTTAATTAAATACAATTTCGAATAAATTCAAATTTATCTTTCCCACCTTAACTTATAGAATCATTATAAAATCTATTTAAAAAAATAAATACTTAAACATATTGTATTTTACTTAAATCAAAACTTGACTAAATTTAAAGCTTATTACTAAATCTAGTTTGTATTAAAACTTATTCATATACATGATATTTTCAAATTTAAACAAAACCCTATATATATCCTTTCAAAACCGTAGAAATGAATTTCGAAATCTTATATATATAGACCAACGGTGTCTATGGTCAAGTGATACGGATATTTATCATTTCAATCCGTAATTTAAGTATATACGGGTATATATCATTTCAACCCGCAATCCAAAATTCAATTCAAATGAAAATCGCTTGGGTTTATCATTTCAACCCATAACGATTTTCTCCTATTCTACAGATCATTTGGGTATGTATCATTTTAAGCCATAGGGAATTCTATACTAACAGGGAACTTGCAGAGTGATAACAGATATGAAAAATATAATAGGCATATATCATCAATAACAATATAATATAAACAATAGGATATGGTGTCATATCCCACAGGTGAACAGTTACAGATAATAGCATATATAATAATTTAAATAACTAACAGCAGCATATTTCAATTGTTGTTTCAATTGAAATCAAATTGAATAAATATAAGAATGTTGATCGTGAGTGATTGCTCACCTTTCGAGGCTAGAGATAAACGAGAGTGAGTTGAGTTGCGAATCCAAGCACAAATTCCAAAGCAAGGTAAGATTGGTACGAATTTTGGCGGTCAAAGCTGATAAATAGGAATTGATGAAATCCAATCAGAACTGGATTGATAAAGATAAATGGTATCAGTGAACTTAGATATAACTATATATAACTATTTACATATATAAATTATATTCTAAATTCAAACACATTTTAAATTAAATAAATACTTATATATATATATATATATATATATACATACTTATAAAATGCAAAATATATACACATTAAAAATTTATATCTATATATACCTATAATCAAAAATCAATATCCAAATATATTTGAAATCAATATTTAAAACATATATCATAAAGTCCATATATTCTATTACAAAATCATTCTTTAATTTAAGACACTTTTAAATACTAATAGACCATATTACAGATACACTACAAAGTCATCGCACATGAGTATAAGTGTAACGACCCACTATTTTGGACCATTCAAATCGACAATAATCCACACATGTCAGACTTGAATAATGCAAAATAACATATTGTAATAAAATTTGAAGCAAATAAAATCATTCACAGAATCACAAACATAGAAATATCAGAATAATTCGCAGCGGAAATAAAATAAATAGATGTTCATGAAGCCACTACAAATACAGGGTCTCAAAACAGATACAAAATATATAGTCTGAAAACCAATACAGTTTTGAAACAAGTACAATAGAAATCCCAAATACATAAGCCTCTAATACAAAAGCTGAAAATAGAACAACTGAAACTGAAATAGATGAACAACTAGATAAGCAGAAACTCCAGCGATTCCTAGCTCCAAAAAAAAAAATGAAATCCAAGGCTGTGAATACTCAGGTTGACCCGAGCGTAAATAAAGCCCAAACACTCGAGTCAGGACATACATACTTATACAATGTAAACCAACTCAAGTGAACTGTAATAAAGGTACAAGTAACTTAAAGAATGCCTGGGATTGCCCATTCTTTAAGGATCCGTTAAACTATCTACTATGTAGTAATATTCGCTATTATAATAATGTCTAATATAAAATAAACATACTTTTTAATAGCATCAAGGGGATACCCATATAGCCCTTAACACGTAATATTCCCAGTAGTCTATCCAGTATTAGCATACTCCCAAAATGTGGGCTATCCTCGATACTCCACAGGCTATGGGAGAAATCACAACTCGTAGTAAAGCTCGATATGGTAGGTGACACGGAACACAAGAAAATGCCAGGGTAGATATACCAATTACGTATCCGGACTGGTGGTGGCGCATAGTAGCCACTACCGCCCACCTCGAACAACACTCCTAAATCAAGGGGTGCACCCAATCAATCGCAAAGTAATAGAATGGTATCGAATAAGTGTGTCCGATCAGAGGTGCTACCTCATTGGCCCGTCGATCGCTCCTGTTTTAGCCACCTTATGCCAACTCACAGGAGTTGGGTCCACGTATATACCTTAGGATCCTCGCCACCATCCTACTTCATTCTAGAAACTCCACCGCGTACACAGTTGTCAAAGTGGTTTTCAGTATCAACAGAGAGTATTTCCATATCCGATCCTAGTCTCTTTAACAACCAATCGTTATTATAACCCGTAGTTAAAAATTTAAAATAGTTTATATTTCAAATCAAAATACTTCATTTAAACCATTTAAAAACAAAGTCATTATCCCTTTAAATCAAATATTCAATTCCCAAAATTTTAGCCTTTTCTAAGTTCATTTATTCACTTAAAAACATTAAAACATAAAAATTCCTGCCTTCACAGCATTTAAAAAGTGCTGCGGTAAGTTATATTTGAAAACAATTCAATTTAGCAAAGACAAAATTTATAAACTGCTGTAATAGTTCAGTTTTAAAGGAAAAATAGTTCAATTCAGAAAAGACAGTATTTTCAGAACTGCTGCAATAGTTCAGGGTTCAAATTAAAGGTTTTAATTCAATTCAGCAAAGACAGCATTTAAAAACCGCTGTAAAAGTTCAGTTATATACAAAATCATATTTCAGTCTACTGCAGCATTTAACAAGTGCTACAATAGCCCTTTCATTAGTTTCATTTTTAAATTTAGTTCCTGCCACCACAGCACTTACCAAGTGCTATCATAGCCTTAGTTCATTTTAGTCTTTAAGTTCATTTATGCAACCACAATACTTACCAAGTGCTGCAGATTCTACTTAGTTCAGAATTAGTTCATTTCCAGAAATGATAGAATTTCTGAAGTGCTTTTAATTGAATTTCCAGGTTTCAAATACAATTCCAGCCATAAATAAACTTCAATTTAAATCAAGTAAACTTATAAAAATCATATTTTTTCACAATAAAAATGTTCATTTTAAACCTTTAACTTACGATTTTTATAAAGAAAATTTTACAAATAAAAAACAAATTTTCCAAAGTTCACTTATTAAATTCAAGTATGTCAATTTTCCTTTTCATTTTTTTCAAATTACTTTAACACTTAAATTTTTATATCTCTATTTTTCACCATTTAAAACTTAATTTTCATTTTGTAACAACCCTGTATTTTGTGATTATTTTAATCGTATATTTTAATTATTTTAATTGAATTCTCTGATTAAAAAAACTTTATTTTATTTATTAAAAGAATAAATTTTGTTATTTTAAATATAAATTTTGATTTTGTGTGAATTAGAATTCCAAACATGTCCAAATAGAATATTTTCTAGAAAAGTGAATTTTGGTCAAAATGGTCAAACTTTGACTTTTCAATTTAAAATTTAAATATTTGAAAATTTGAATTTTATCTTTTATTATGAAATTAAATAAAATTTTAAGAATAATGCTTTTCGTTTCGTTAAAATCTGATTAATATTGTGGAAGTTATGCCTTTTTAACTATTGAGTGTAATTTGCTGTATTTAACAAATTTGTTTATTTTAAATTTATATAAATAATATCTTTGTTTGTAAAATCATGTTCTAATTTGTGTAACATGATATTTTTTGCATATACTTTATGTAACGACCCGTATTTTACGTGTCGATATATCGTAGAATTCTAGGTCGTTAGTGTTGTTTATGTCGTCCTTAGCCTAAGTCGTAAGGGAGGATAACTCGTATGTTGTTTGAGTCGCGTGGAAGTTAGATTGGGAAGTTAACTCGAGATAGTGCTAGAGCGAGTTAACAGGTTAGTGATATTAGCGAGTTACGAGTTATCAGGTTAGAAAGGTTAGCGACTTAGTGGCTGGGACGAGTTAGCGTGTTAGTATGTTGACCGAGTCATAATAGTTAACGAGTTAACTAGTGGGCGAGATAAGGATTAACTCGTATAGCCGAGTTATAGGAGTTAACCGGTTAGGTCTGACCGGGTTAAGAACTGAACGACTTAAGGGTTAGTGGAGTCAGCGCGTTGCCGAGTTAGTGAGGCTAGTGTGTTAGCAGGTTAGTGAGCTAACGAGTTAGCAGAGTTACCGAGTTAAGGGTTAGTGGATTGGGCCGGCTTAGTGTTAGGACGGCATGTGTAGTTAGGTCATGACTCGTATACGAGTTAAGTCGTTGGGTCGGCCAGGTGATAAGTCGTTTCCCCAGTTGAGTCATTGAGTTCGATAAGTCGTAAGCCGTTGAGTCGTAGCTCGTGTATGAGTTAGGCCGCGCATAGGATAAGTCGTTTGGTTCTGTGTGTGTTAGGTTGTAGTACCTGTTGAGTCGTGGGAATGGCTGAGTCGTATGTCGCTAGGTTGTTGAGTCGTTTACGAGTTAAGGATAGGTTGGCTGGGCTCGATGAGTCGTATAACGTGTTGTTTGATGAGTCATGGACGACTCATGGGATAAGTCGTGACCGACTTAAGGGGCGACGACTCATGAGGCTTCCAGCCTATAAATAGAGGGCTTTGGCTCACTTTTTGGCACCAGTTTTTGAAGCGACGAAGTGCTGCCATTTTGAGAGCTCGACTACAACATTTCTTCATTTCCTTTTCTCCATTCCAATCTAGTTCTTACATCCATCCAAGATCGAAGATCGAAGAGCCAAAGTTGAAGATCTTCATCCGATGAAGCTAGATTTCACCATTTCAAGCGAGATTTCACCAAATCGAGCTTGAATCCTTGCTGTCCAGATCTGAAATTGATAGTTTTTGAAGTGTTTGGGTGATTTGGTGAGTGGTAGTTATCTCTCACGCGGACCCAAAGGAGTGTATTGGATTGGTGGTTTGTTGGAGTGTTGTAGATAGTGATTTTATGCATTCTTCCTGAGATCCAAGTGTAGATCCATTACTTATGAAGATGTTTACCTTTTTAAGTTCACTCATCTAGTTGTAGAGACAAAACCCATGAGTTATATTTGTTAGATCTATGCTAAAGACCCATGATTCATGTATGTTAGATCTATGCTCATTTATTTACGAAATTGCCATTGTAATTATAAATGCCTGTTTAGATCATGTTTGATTACTTGATTTTCTATGTAGATCTTGTTGAATGATTGATTGCTTGGATTAATGTTTGATTTGATTGATTAGTTGATCTATTACTTGACTTGGACAAGTAAGGTCGATGGTGATTCAAAAGCTAAGTGGAAAGGCTCTTGAATGGTAAACGCTGCCTGTAGCATATGAAGCGGATGTGGAAGCTCATATGGATGGATTCGATGATGTGGAACCTTGCCATAATGCGAGAAGGCAAAGCATGATATTGAGATGGGACTTTGCTATGATGTGATGGGGCAAGGCATATGTTGAGATGGGACGGGTCATGATGACGTTCCAAGCACGGGCCATGACGACGTGCGAAGTTATAACTCGGTGATGCGGTCCGAGTTGGGATGGATAATGGTTAGCTTGAGAGGCGCTTGAGCTAGTATGGAAAGAGTCGTCAAGGAGGATGACTAGGAGGCTAAGATCTCATCGTTGTTGAAGGTTCTAGCATACTCAAAGCAAGGGTACGTTGGAACGGGTCACGATGACGTTCCAAGCACGGGTCACGATGACGTGCTAGTACTCTGGGCTGATGCGTTCGGCTTAGGCACGGGTCATGATGACGTGCGGAGTTATGTCTAAAACCGGGGTCACCATTAGCCCTTGACAGGTGGTCATTCAACTAACGGTGAAATCAAGGCAAGGATAACAGTGATAGCCAGAGTCATGGATGTTTGGTTGTATTATCATTCGGTCTCAAGAGCGGTGTTTTCTGGGTGCTTATCTGATCTTGGTTTAGGCCTTGGGGGTTTGTATTTGGAAAACATCGTCCTTGGCTCGAGTGATTATTGCTTTACCTTAATTATCTGCTAAGTTATGCTTGCTTCTTCTTAGTATGTGTCTGGGGGCTATCGCTGTAGAAAGAGGTGGAGTGGGATGGTTTGGTTCCTATTCCTTTTATCCCTTATGCTCTTTTGGTATGTTTGATAGTTGATTTACTGCTCACTAAGACTTTGTCTGACTCAAGGTTTTATGTCTCCTCTTATTACCTTGGGCTGTTCATCCATGTTGGGATGGGCAGACTAGGTAGCAGGTGACAGGTGCTGTTCTTGGAGATCTACGCTGATGATGATGAAGACGAGCAGGAGGCTTTTGCATATTATTTCCTATTATATGTACTGGGTGTTCCGCTGCTGTATTGGTTTGAGTGTTATGTAGTGAGGCTTTGATGTATGGATGATTCATATGTTTGTATAAAGCTATTATGATTAGATGATGATATTCTGTTCTATGGGAGCTTCACTGTATTATATTTCTCTATTGTATTTTATCAATGCGCTGTGAGTTTTACGATAGAGTCTGCGATGTTTATGTTACCCTGACTATCGTCCATGGCTACCTGGCACGCTTTTCAGCGCACTATTCCTCTTGTTTTGGTGCGGGAGTCATGGGCGGTCGTCATATTTGGTATCAGAGCTTTGGTTAATCGATTTTAGCCAACGCTCGCTGACGTAACTACGTATGAGAGACGTAATTGTATTTTGATGGATGATTACTATATATAATATAGTAGTTTAAAAGGATTTGAACTCATTATGCAGTTGTTTCTTAAGGTGTTCTAATCATTCTTATTACAGATGTTAAGGATGAGTCGAAGAGGGAGACCAGCTGCAAGGGAAGGACGTGCTGCTGAAGAAGCTGTTGATTATGGAACTATGTTCGAAGCGATGATGACTTCGATCATGAGAAGGATACCAGCTCCAGGGCCATCTGTAGATGTTGGAGTTCAAGTTCAAGCTCCAAGACCAGTGGATTTTGCTAAGCTTTGCAAAGACTATACTTCTCTTGGAGGAAAAGCTTTCTTGGGGACGGAATCGACCATTGAAGTGCAGAGATGGATTGATGCTTGTCGAAGGATTTTTGGTGATTTGGGAATTGAGGATGCAACCAAGAGGAAGCTTGCATCAAGACAGCTTCAGGGAAGAGCTGCTGATTGGTGGAATTCCATCACCATCGATACTCCAGAGGAAGGGATCACTTGGGAGCAATTCCAAGTCAGATTTGAAGCCAAGTTCATCTCTACGGCTCAGAAATCTATTTTGTTTAAGAGGTTTGTGGAGCTCAAGCAAGGTGGGAGACCAATTCTTGAGTATATTTCTGAGTTCGAAGCCTTGTCCAAGTATGCCAGATCGTATATTGATTCTCCCTACCAGAAGAACGAGAAGTTTGTGACCGGTTTGGACGCTTATCTTGGAAGGCAGTTAGTGGATCATTTGGACGATCCGTTTGAGAAGCTTGTGGAAAAAGCTCTTAGGCATGAGAGTTTGTTTCCCAGGGAAGGTTCTGTTGTTGCTGTAACCAAGGAAGGGTCTAAGCCACAGCAGGGTGGAAATAAGAAGAGGAAGCAGCAGCAACAGAAGGGAAAGGATGGCCAGAAGAAGTTGAAAGGCGAAGTGACTTGCTACAACTGCCGACAGAAGGGTCATCTCTCCCGGGATTGCAAGAATCCAAAGGTGCAGTTGAAGTGCCACAACTGTGATAAGCTGGGACATATCAAGAAGGACTGTCCAGAACCGAGGAAAGATAGGCAGGTTGTGCAAGCTTATGCTTTGGGAGCTGTGCCGTCGTCTTCAAAAGCTCCTATTGCTGAAGAGAAGGGGAAGAGTGTGGTGGTTCAAGGTACTCTTTCTATTTGTGGTGTTCCAGTTAGAGTGTTGTTTGATACTGGAGCGTCGCATTCTTTTGTTTGTGATGATTTGGTAGGCCGGTTAGGTTTGAAACCGGATATTGTTGATAGACCATTGGTTGTGACTAATCCAGTTGGGGGTTCGTCATGTTTGTGTATGATATGCCGTGGCCTAGTTGTGTCGAGTCATGATTGCTCGTTTGTTTGTGATTGCTTTGTTCTGAACTTTACGGGGTTCGGAATTATTTTGGGTATGGACTGGCTTAGGAAGTATGCGGCAAGGATTGATTGTGAGAGGCTGGAGGTGACAGTCGGAAATGTGGAAGGGCGAAAGGTTGTGATACGATGTAAGCATGAGGAAGGCGTCTTCATGAGCTTCATGTATTCGCTGGTTGTTCCACGGGATGGACTGTCGTCGGTGCCTATTGTGAATGGATTTGAGGACGTCTTTGACGAGGTCAAAGGGTTACCGCCGCATAGGGAGATCGAGTTTCGTATCGATCTAGTTGAGGGAGCCAGACCTGTTGTGATGCCTCTTAGGCGGATGACGCCTAGGGAGCAACAAGAGTTGAGGGTGCAAGTTGATGACCTTTTACGGAAGGGATTCATTCGGCGTAGTGTGTCCGAATGGGGTGCACCAGTTGTGTTTGCAACCAAAGCGGATGGATCGTTGAGGTTGTGTGTGGATTATCGTGAGTTGAATAAGGTGACTAAGAAGAACAAGTATCCATTGCCGAGAATAGATGACTTGTTTGATCAGCTCCACGAGGCTAAGGTGTTTTCTCAGATGGATTTAGCAACGGGATTTCACCAGTTGAGAGTGGCGAAGGATAGTGTGCCGAAAACTGCTTTCAGGACACCATCCGGGTTTTATGAGTGGCTGGTAATGCCGTTTGGATTGACCAAGGCACCAGCATATTTTGTGGATCTTATGAATAGGGTGTTCAGAGATCAGTTGAATAAGTTCGTGCTTGTGTTCGTGGATGATATTCTGATTTATTCCAGAACTGAAGAAGAACACAAGACACACTTGAGAATTGTTTTGGAAATCTTACGGAAACATCAGCTGAAGGCTAAGTTTTCAAAGTGTCACTTCTGGAAGAGTGAAGTGAGGTTCTTAGGCCATGTTATCTCTGGAAATGGAATAGCGGTTGATCCCGCTAAGGTGGCAGCAATCCAGGATTGGGTTAGACCTAAGAATGCATCTGATATGAGAAGTTTTCTTGGATTAGCAGGATATTATCGACGGTTTATCAAAGACTTTTCCAAGATAGCTGCACCATTAACAGGATTAACGAAGAAGAACCAAGTGTTCAGATGGGATGACAAGTGTGAGCAAGCTTTCGTAATCCTAAAAGAACGACTGACAAGTGCTCCTGTTTTGACTATTCCAAGTGGGAATGATGAGATGGTGGTTTACACCGATGCATGTGGTACTGGACCGGGAGCAGTGCTAATGCAGAAGGGTAAAGTTGTTGCGTATGCAAGTCGACAACTGAAGCCGCATGAAAGGAATTATCCGACTCATGATTTGGAGTTAGCGGCAATTGTGTTTGCTTTGAAGATGTGGAGACATTATCTATTGGGAGTTCGATTCGAGTTGTTTACGGATCATAAGTCATTGAAGTATCTTTTCTCCCAAAAGGATTTGAATCTTCGACAGCAACGATGGCTAGAGTTTTTAGCATCATATGATTTTGGTATAGCTTATACTCCGGGAAAAGGTAACGCAGTAGCCGATGCGTTGAGTCGAAGACATGCAGGATTGGGAGCCATGTTTTCGGAATGGAAAAGTCTCGAATATTTGGCTGGATTTGATTTCAGGCCCAGGTGTGAATTGGAACCTGAGATGTTGGCAAACTTATCGATAAGGCCTACTCTTGTAGAAAGGATTGGCGAGAGCCAAAAGCGAGACGATAAGCTTGTCAAGATTATCCGAGATTTGGAATCTGGATTGGACCCAGAAAAGGATAAAGGATTCGAAGTCGATCGAGAGGGTTGGCTTCGGAAGCAAGGACGACTAGTTGTTCCCGATGTAGATGGATTGAGAGATGAAGTTCTTAGGGAAAGTCATCACTCGAAGTTGACAATTCATCCAGGAGGAAATAAAATGTATCGGGATATGAAGAGAACCTATTACTGGGAAGGTATGAAGAAGGATGTTGGAAATTTTATTTCCAAGTGTATGAACTGCCAGTTGGTGAAAGCTGAGAAAAAGAAGCCCAATGGATTACTTCAGCCATTAGAGGTTCCTACATGGAAGTGGGAGCAAGTGTCGATGGATTTTATCGATGGCCTACCTAGAACCAAGGCGGGAAATGAAGGGATTTGGGTCATCATAGATCGGTTGACCAAGAGTGCAAGGTTTATTCCTGTTCGATCGACTAGGACTACATCGAAGTTGGCTGAGCTTTATGTTAAGTGGATAGTTCGATTCCATGGTGTTCCGAAGAATATAGTGAGCGACCGAGATCCTTTGTTCACTAGTGGATTTTGGAAGAGCTTCCAGGAAATTTTGGGAACTAAGTTGTGTTTGAGTACAGCTTACCACCCTCAAACAGATGGTCAGACTGAGAGAGTCAACCGAGTTTTGGAAGATCTCCTTAGAGCATGTGTTTTGGATTTCGGAGGATCATGGGAAGATCACCTTCATTTGGTGGAATTTGCATATAACAACAGTTACCAGTCAAGTATTGGTATGGCACCGTATGAAGCATTGTATGGAAGACGTGTAACTCTCCGACGTGTTGGTTGGAAACTGGAGTAAAGCTGATACTTGGGCCAGAGATGATTCGACAGACTTCGGATTGTATAGAAATCATTCGGCAACGAATGAAGGCAGCCCAAGATCGTCAGAAAAGTTATGCCGATAATCGTCGTAAGGATTTGGAATTCGACGTGGGTGATATGGTTTTTGTGAAGATTTCTCCATTGAAGAATGTTATTAGATTCGGGAAGAAAGGAAAGTTAACTCCGAGATTTGTTGGACCATTCCCGATTATCGAGCGAATTGGAAAGCTCGCTTATAGATTGGAGTTACCGGAGAAGATGGCGGGTGTGCACAATGTCTTTCATGTATCTTATCTACGGAAGTATGTGCATGACTCGAATACGGTGGTTTCTGCTGATAGCTGTGAAGATTTAGAGGTTGATCCAGTAGTTACGAGACCTCGTAAGCCGCTTCGTGTTGTTGAAACCGACACGAAACAGCTTAGGAGGAAGACGATTACGTTGCTCAAGATACAATGGAGTGATGATGTTAACGACTGTACATGGAAGGAGGAAGAGAGGATGAAAGCAGCTCATCCTGAACTCTTCGAGGTATGGCCCTAAGGTGTCGTGACATCTCATGAATTTGTAACTTGTTCAAATCATAGAATTCTGCATGCTAGGCTAGAATTGGATGCATGGTTTGTTGATTACTATGGATGGTAGACATGCAGAATAATTTTGATTGCTGTTGTTTGTTTGGAATTTCAGGGGCGAAATTCCTAAGGGGGAGAAAATGTAACGACCCGTATTTTACGTGTCGATATATCGTAGAATTCTAGGTCGTTAGTGTTGTTTATGTCGTCCTTAGCCTAAGTCGTAAGGGAGGATAACTCGTATGTTGTTTGAGTCGCGTGGAAGTTAGATTGGGAAGTTAACTCGAGATAGTGCTAGAGCGAGTTAACAGGTTAGTGATATTAGCGAGTTACGAGTTATCAGGTTAGAAAGGTTAGCGACTTAGTGGCTGGGACGAGTTAGCGTGTTAGTATGTTGACCGAGTCATAATAGTTAACGAGTTAACTAGTGGGCGAGATAAGGATTAACTCGTATGGCCGAGTTATAGGAGTTAACCGGTTAGGTCTGACCGGGTTAAGAACTGAACGACTTAAGGGTTAGTGGAGTCAGCACGTTGCCGAGTTAGTGAGGCTAGTGTGTTAGCGGGTTAGTGAGCTAACGAGTTAGCAGAGTTACCGAGTTAAGGGTTAGTGGATTGGGCCGGCTTAGTGTTAGGACGGCATGTGTAGTTAGGTCATGACTCGTATACGAGTTAAGTCGTTGGGTCGGCCAGGTGATAAGTCGTTTCCCCAGTTGAGTCATTGAGTTCGATAAGTCGTAAGCCGTTGAGTCGTAGCTCGTGTATAAGTTAGGCCGCGCATAGGATAAGTCGTTTGGTTCTGTGTGTGTTAGGTTGTAGTACCTGTTGAGTCGTGGGAATGGCTGAGTCGTATGTCGCTAGGTTGTTGAGTCGTTTACGAGTTAAGGATAGGTTGGCTGGGCTCGATGAGTCGTATAACGTGTTGTTTGATGAGTCATGGACGACTCATGGGATAAGTCGTGACCGACTTAAGGGGCGACGACTCATGAGGCTTCCAGCCTATAAATAGAGGGCTTTGGCTCACTTTTTGGCACCAGTTTTTGAAGCGACGAAGTGCTGCCATTTTGAGAGCTCGACTACAACATTTCTTCATTTCCTTTTCTCCATTCCAATCTAGTTCTAACATCCATCCAAGATCGAAGATCGAAGAGCCAAAGTTGAAGATCTTCATCCGATGAAGCTAGATTTCACCATTTCAAGCGAGATTTCACCAAATCGAGCTTGAATCCTTGCTGTCCAGATCTGAAATTGATAGTTTTTGAAGTGTTTGGGTGATTTGGTGAGTGGTAGTTATCTCTCACGCGGACCCAAAGGAGTGTATTGGATTGGTGGTTTGTTGGAGTGTTGTAGATAGTGATTTTATGCATTCTTCCTGAGATCCAAGTGTAGATCCATTACTTATGAAGATGTTTACCTTTTTAAGTTCACTCATCTAGTTGTAGAGACAAAACCCATGAGTTATATTTGTTAGATCTATGCTAAAGACCCCATGATTCATGTATGTTAGATCTATGCTCATTTATTTACGAAATTGCCATTGTACTTATAAATGCCTGTTTAGATCATGTTTGATTACTTGATTTTCTATGTAGATCTTGTTGAATGATTGATTGCTTGGATTAATGTTTGATTTGATTGATTAGTTGATCTATTACTTGACTTGGACAAGTAAGGTCGATGGTGATTCAAAAGCTAAGTGGAAAGGCTCTTGAATGGTGAACGCTGCCTGTAGCATATGAAGCGGATGTGGAAGCTCATATGGATGGATTCGATGATGTGGAACCTTGCCATAATGCGAGAAGGCAAAGCATGATATTGAGATGGGACTTTGCTATGATGTGATGGGGCAAGGCATATGTTGAGATGGGACGGGTCATGATGACGTTCCAAGCACGGGCCATGACGACGTGCGAAGTTATAACTCGGTGATGCGGTCCGAGTTGGGATGGATAATGGTTAGCTTGAGAGGCGCTTGAGCTAGTATGGAAAGAGTCGTCAAGGAGGATGACTAGGAGGCTAAGATCTCATCATTGTTGAAGGTTCTAGCATACTCAAAGCAAGGGTACGTTGGAACGGGTCACGATGACGTTCCAAGCACGGGTCACGATGACGTGCTAGTACTCTGGGCTGATGCGTTCGGCTTAGGCACAGGTCATGATGACGTGCGGAGTTATGTCTAAAACCGGGGTCACCATTAGCCCTTGACAGGTGGTCATTCAACTAACGGTGAAATCAAGGCAAGGATAACAGTGATAGCCAGAGTCATGGATGTTTGGTTGTATTATCATTCGGTCTCAAGAGCGGTGTTTTCTGGGTGCTTATCTGATCTTGGTTTAGGCCTTGGGGGTTTGTATTTGGAAAACATCGTCCTTGGCTCGAGTGATTATTGCTTTACCTTAATTATCTGCTAAGTTATGCTTGCTTCTTCTTAGTATGTGTCTGGGGGCTATCGCTGTAGAAAGAGGTGGAGTGGGATGGTTTGGTTCCTATTCCTTTTATCCCTTATGCTCTTTTGGTATGTTTGATAGTTGATTTACTGCTCACTAAGACTTTGTCTGACTCAAGGTTTTATGTCTCCTCTTATTACCTTGGGCTGTTCATCCATGTTGGGATGGGCAGACTAGGTAGCAGGTGACAGGTGCTGTTCTTGGAGATCTACGCTGATGATGATGAAGACGAGCAGGAGGCTTTTGCATATTATTTCCTATTATATGTACTGGGTGTTCCGCTGCTGTATTGGTTTGAGTGTTATGTAGTGAGGCTTTGATGTATGGATGATTCATATGTTTGTATAAAGCTATTATGATTAGATGATGATATTATGTTCTATGGGAGCTTCACTGTATTATATTTCTCTATTGTATTTTATCCATGCGCTGTGAGTTTTACGATAGAGTCTGCGATGTTTATGTTACCCTGACTATCGTCCATGGCTACCTGGCACGCTTTTCAGCGCACTATTCCTCTTGTTTTGGTGCGGGAGTCATGGGCGGTCGTCATATTTTATTTTTAAAACATTTTTAAAGTGTAGTTATAATGTTCAAATGTTGATTGTATATTGTTTTCAATCTTTAATTCTAATTTCCATTAAACAAAGTATTTTCTTTATTTATTTCCTACTTTTCCTAAAATTATTTATTTATTCTTCATAATATCTATCTCTACATTATCTTTCTATTTTAATTATTTATACATTCATTTATTAATTAAATGGATAAGTATTTAGATCCCTATTTATTTCTTGGAAAGAAATTTCAAATATATATATACGTTATTGTTTTAAAAGGCATACCTTTAAATGTTTATTTTAATTAATACAAGTAATATTTTTGGTTGATATATCATGTTATAATTGTGTATATATATGTAACATTTCATGTTATGTATATATTTACAAAATTTGTTCTTTTTTTCCATTTGGATATGTATTTTGTAAATTAAGTAACATACAAAGATGTAAATAGCAATTAATTTATACGTTCCTATAACCGTTTTCTTATTTATTCATATAGTGTTTATATAAACGGTATGTATTTAGTGAATTATTTCTTTGGCATATATTTTATTAAACAGATGGGAAACAAATCAAATTTAGACACGTTACCTATTTTTAGTTAAAAGCTTATGTTACGTTTTGATTTATTACCTTTTTATCTTCCCATCCCTTGATTTTCTACCATAACTTCTCCTTGATGGTCGAGACTTTTTCTTTATGAAATTAAAATGAAAACATCTCTTCTTATTTCACTTTACACGCCCATTTTCAGATCTGAGAAAAAAGTAATGGCTTCCTTCTCGTTTCTCCACTTTTCTTCTTTGTTTTGCCTTGTTTATCACTTGATTTTGCTTGATCTTCACATATGGTTCTCCGCCTAACCCCTTCACCATCACCTCCACCGACCACCACCACTTCTTCCCCACCTAATCCACGGCCTAACCACCATACTCCTCTGACCTGAAAGTGCCATGGCCTCCCCTTGAACAAAACTTCACAAAAAACTATGAAAACTCCACAAAAACAGGCTAACCGAGCCCTATACGCAACACCACCTTCATTGCTTGCCACAACCACCTCCTTAGCCACCACCACCATCAAGTACCACCTCTAAACACCATTACTAACCTCTGAACTGACCTGTAGCAGCCTCTGGCTGAGCCCAAATATGCCTTTGACCGAGCCCAAGTTGAACCAAAACCCTTTCTAGCCTTGCCTTTTGACCTTCCACACTTTGTAACTTCCAAACCCTTCCTATTCTTGACCAAGCCTTGTTATTTTCAGTCCAAACCCGATCCTTTACCACATGAAACATGTCATGGATGAACCAATAGAGCCTTAAGGCCGAGCATATGTTGAGTCAAGAGCAAGCAAAATTGATGGAAAAGCTTGGTGATGTCTTGTGTAAATTCTATTTCTATTTTCGTTCAAATAAATTTTGGTATTTTATTTATATTTATGTATGGATTTGTTTATTGTTATATACAAGATATACATCTTGGCTCTCTTCCCACTTGAATCAAATCGTGCTATCGTGCTTTCCAGATTCTCTTTTGTGTGTGTTGTTTGTGAACTCCAGCTTTAAAGAGGTGAGTAATCTCACCTGACATTTATACTTATGCAAATGTGAATTGACAACAATTGAACGTGTAAAACTATTATATTATGTTATAATTGCCTGTGTTATAAATTATATGATGTTAACCCTGTATAGTAACCTGTCATATTATCTGATACTGCTATATGTTGCTATATTGTTTATTTAATTCTGTTCTCACACTACAAGTTCCCTGTGGAATAGAATCACTATGGGTTGAAATGATACATACCCGAACGGACTTTAGAATAGGAAAAATCGCTATGGGCTGAAATGATAGGCCCGAATGATTTTTATTTATTTGTATTTGTCTTGGGATTGCGGGTTTGAAATAATCAAAACTCGGAATTTTAGTGATTCCGGATTTAAATGATATTTTCCGTATCACTTGATTTTGGTGTGAAATATTTTCCGGACCCGTGGTTGATTTCAAAATATGTTTTCTTACAAATTTTATGTATTGTAAATGGAAAAATACGAAATTTGACTTATATTGGATATAAATGTTAAGCAGTGATTTTCTAAAAGGGTTAAATTGTATAAGTTAATAGATGGTTTGAGTTGTAGTGTGGAAGTTTGATTTAACTTAATAATGGGAATTTAAATAAAAAAGGAATTATAAGCTTAACTTGGTAATTGGTAATTGATGTATGAATTGCATAAATTTAAGGTAAAAGAGAACATCAAGTTATTGTAAAGTAAAGTAAAGCAACTTATAGTGGATTTTTACTATATGTAAGGGAATTATAATTAAAATTGGATGTTCATTTAATTAAGATGTAAATTAATAAAATTATAGGTTAAATGGTATCCAAATAATGAATTTTGAAAGGTAAAATAAATTTGATAAGTTAAAGGTGAGAAAAATTGAATTGGTTTAAAATGTTAAATAAATGGATAGTTAATGGAAATTTGGAATATAACTTAATTTGGAAATTGGTGATTTGTTTTAAATTGAAAGTTTAATAAATTAAATAAAATGGAAATTAAGTTTAACTTATGAAATGGTAGTATAAAAATTTAAGCGTTAAATAAATTATTAAAATGCAAAGAATAGGAAAATTGTACACTTGAAGGTAATAAGTGAATTATTGAAATTTGATATTTATTTATGAAATTTACTTTATAAAAATCATAAGTTAAAGGGTGTCTAAATGAACATTTTTAAAGTGGAAAATATGAAATTTTATAAGATAAAATGGTTTAAATTGAAGTTTATTTGTTGCTGAATTGAATTAAATCCTTTAATTTGAACCCTGAACCATTACAGCAGTCTTTAAATGCTGTCTTTGCTCAATTGAATTGTTTTGAAATGTAACTAATAGCAGCATTTTTTAAGTGCTGCGAAAGCTGAAATTTAAATTGTTTTTAAAGTATTTAAGTGAATAAATGAGCTCAGTAAAGGTTAAATTTTTGGAAAGTGAATATTTGATTTGTAAGTATAATGACTTCACTTTTTAATGGTTTAAATGAATGATTTTAATTTGGAATTATAAATCATTTTGAAATTTGTAACCATGGGTACATTTACACTGTTATTTGCATTGTTTATTTTAATATGGATATTTCTATGATAGTGTTTATTTCTACTTAATTGATGGTTTGACGGATCCTTAAAGGATGGGCGATCCCAAGCATCCTTTAAGTTATTGTGCATTACTATTACAGTTCACTCGAGTTGGTTTATATTGTATAAGTATGTTTGTCCTGACTCGAGTGTTTGTGTTTTACTTTATGCTCGGGTCAGCCTGAGAATCACAGCTTTGGATTCACCTTCTGGAGATAGAGTTTTGCTGGAGCTTATCTATCTATCTATTCGTCTACTTCTTCCGGTTATTTCCTATTCGGTATTGTCCCTGTATTATTGATTTATGTATCCAGACTTCTGTTGTATCCATTTTTAAACTATGATATTTTATATATGTTTTGAGAATATGTTGATAGTAGCTTCATGAACTACTATGGTATTTTATTTCCGCTGCGAGTTATTCTGATATTCTGTGTCTGTGATTCTGTGTTTGATTTTATTTGCTCCAAATTTTATTACAATCTATTATTTTGAATTATTCAAGTCTGACATGTGTGGATTATTGTCGATTTGAATGGTCCAAAATAGTGGGTCGTTACATTTGGTATCAGAGCTTTGGTTTTAAGCAAACCTTAGCCTGCGGAGCAAAAACTCATTAGAGATAAGGCAGAAATACTCTAGAATGAGTGAAATCAATCTCAAAATCATTCCTTTGTGAGAGAACGTATTTTCAAAGTATAAAATGATTTTCAAATGATTTTTAAAGGATTTTTAAAGATTATTTTAATATAAAATTTTCTTGTTTTGAAAGAAATTTTTTCGGTCTTTATCCCTTTCGTATCCGCTTGTTAGTAATTTCTTTGATTAGGATTTCCTTAAAATTCTAAACTTCTATCTTAGTTGGGATTTTTTTCGATTAGGATTCCTTTGAATTTTGGAACACTCCCACTTGTTCTGAAATACATTACTGTCGCCCATAATTATATTCTTTTGATTTTTGGAGCATTCCATAACTCCACTTTGAATGACCTCTATAAAGATCGGCGATCCCGCCAATCTTTGAATGATTTGTAAAGGTGTGAAACTCCCTTACAATTGGCATTGATTCACCGGAGATTTCCGTATCCTCGGTCTACAATGCTATGTATCTTTTGCTATACCTAGATTCTATCTCTGGCGATCGAAGGTCGATTTGCCTTAGATTTTCGTATCGATTATATTCCTGAAGTCACGATTGACCCTGTTAAGGTCCATCGCGATTTATATAGGCTTATCCATCCTCTATTTGGTAATTTATTTATCTCATCTTCATTCGAGCTTATCTTCAAATCAGATTTCTATTTGATTAGAGTTCCTCTAAATTTGAATTTGTGTTTTGTTTTGAATCCATCCTTGAATCATCCCTTGGTAAATTTGTGGTTGATTGTATTTTGAAGTTGTGTATTCATCAAAGTTATTATTTTGATAAGGATGACCATATTTTATATATAAAAGTGAAATGTTTTCGATAAGGATTATATACCACTTAAAAAAAATGAGAATTTGAAGTTTTGAAAGGATTTGAAATTTTGAAAATTTATAAGAAATGGTTTCATATAAAATAATTTATAACTAAAGGTTTTGAATCTGAATTTAAGTGATTGAACTCCGGCATTTTGGAACTGGTTTTAAGATTTTGAAATAATAAATAATATGATTTGAAATTATTTTCCGAATATGAAATGTTTCAAATGATTTTAATGATTTTCAAATGATTTTGAAGAAATTTAAAAGGAAGTTTGAGGAAAATAGAAGTCCAGAACCCACTTATGTCGCTGGAAAATAATTTCGGTGATGAATGCATGCATCATCGACATTGATTTTCGAGTTTCAGAGTGGGGGAGAGGCCACTTCGATAGCTTTGCTATGCGATTGATTTGTGAAACTAATTTTTGATTTCAAATTCCGAAGTGTGATGTGATATTCGAAAGATATATGTATATATATTTGAAACAATTTGAAATGAGCCAGTGTTTAGTCCTTGAGTTTCGGATTTGAAACCTATCTTTTGAAATTGATTTACTGATTTGTTGTTGATTGCCAACTCTTGAATTTGAAAATGATTTCTTCAACTATTTTGAAGGTTCGAGCACTTCCAAATCAAGGTTAATGTGAGACCCTAAATTTCTAACAATGTAAATTGGAATAGTAATTGATTTAAAAATATTTAAAGGTTAATTTTAAACGTGAATTCCAAATATCAATATTTACTTGATAATTAAATTATTGAATTATATAATTTGAAATTTGGGTAAAATGTTGAATATGGAATTTTAAGCCTGCTAAAGATAAATTTAAGGCTTATAAAATTTATGCCAATAATACTGAAGATAATAAAATGGTTGAAATCTAATTCAAAGGTAATTTGTTCAGTTTAAATAATATATCGTTTAAATTGGATTTAAAAATAGCCTTACGAGGCACAGTCTTGAAATTCGACGAAACCAGTTCCATTGGATCCGTAATAGTTAGTTACTATCGGATTTCAATTTTCGTAGAAACTGGAGTTGTCATTTGACCCTGGCAGCTCAACACGCTTAGAACTAGGTTAATCGATTTAATTTAAAATTGATCGTTTTTGTCTGTAACTCGCACATATGGTCGAATTAGCTTTTGAAACACGTTCCATTGTGTCCGGGACGCGGGTAAAACTTTGTAAATGCCTGTCGGCAAGTTTGATTCGGGGCTCGTGATTTCGCGTTATGGAATACTAGATTTTTATATTTAATTATATAATTTATTAAAAGTACATTAGTCAGAGATATTTTCTTTCCAACAAGCGTATTTGAGAAGCCATTACCAAGTTATATTACGTCTCTGTCCCCTCTCTAATCTTGAGACAGAAATCCGAACTCCAAAATAAATAAAAAATGGAACGAGAGAAAAAGAAAAGGAAGATCTGTCTTCGTCCAAATCGATTTGAAGTAACCCTTGCTTCACTTATCTTCTTCCCTCTTCCTAATCGAAATCCTTCAGTTAAAACAAAAAGAAAACAATTAAGTGAAATCGAAGAGCAGAAATGGCCGCCTCGTCGTCTTAGTTCCATCGCCGACCTTCTCTTCGTCGGTCGCCCTTGTTTTTCCTTCGCGAGTCTAGTTGTGGAAGGGTCGATGTGTGGCGTTCGCGTGGATCTAGGGTTGGAGGCAGCGACTGCTTTGGGTTGTTCGGCGATCGCGAGGAGGGGTGCTCGCATGTCTCAGGCTCAAGCTCGAGTTTTGGGGAGATTCGCGAGGCCAGGTCGATACGTGGAGGAGGGGCAGTTGGGGGCGGTCGCGTTTTCACTTAGGGTTAGGAGCCGTGTTCGACTCGCGTGAGAAGAGGAAGGCGCAAGGAGGCAGTGGAGTGGGTTTCGCCAATGGTGCTGATGGCGACTGTCTGGGCTCGAAATCGAATTTCAGTGAGTAACATTTCATATTTAATAAACTTAAGTATAAATTAGTTGTTTGTTTATTTCTGGAGATAAGTGTGTTTGCATTTCAAGTTCATTTTTTGGTAGACGTATGAATATATGCCTGCTGATTGAAAAATATGATCTTGCCTGTTCTAGAATTCTGATTTTAAATCTTGACCAAATTCATGATCTCTTACTCAAAACTTTGTTATAGTTTAAGATTTAAACAGGTATGCATGTAATATAAGTTAAAGTTTTAATTTTATTAAATATGAAAGATAAAATGAAAACTGCTCTGACTCTGGAAAACATAAAATACAACAGTGCAATCTTTTGGAAGTAAGAATTTAATCATCTAGACTTTTTGATTTAAGATTATCTACAGATTAAATTATCAAAGACTTGAATTTTAAAACCAAAATTAAAATTTATAGTTTGAAGGTTTTACCAAGAATGGAGTTTTGTGTGGTTCTGACAATCTGAGTGATCGGGGTGGCCAGCGTTGTATTGGTGATGGAATGGTGAGTAATTAAATTATTTAATGTAATTAAATTAAAATTAGGGAAAATTGAAAAGTAAATGGGATATCATTAATTTATATAATCAATAACGAAATTAACGATTGATTGGTTAACATTAATTTATCAGGACTAATTGATTATGAGAAATTAATACATATAAGTAATCAAGAATTAATGTAATTAATAGAGTTATTTAATTTATGAAGTAATTAAGATGACTTGTTGACTTTGGTTAAGAATAATTAACATTATGGAATTAATTGATGATAATTATTTGAAAGTAAATAAAAGATAATTAATCCAGGGTGATTAATTAAGATGAATATGAATGTTGATTTGTTAATTGACTTCGAATTAATTAATGATAAATGAAGGAATCTAAGAGATTGAGATTAGAAGTTCAATTAGAATCAATTGAAGTAAATCGGAAGTGATCAAGTAGCTTATGGATGAATGAAGGGTATGGGAAGTCTTGAATGTGACCCGAAGAAACCGGGGTCGGGTATTAGGAAATACCCGAAACCACTTTGAATTTTGTTTATAAATTGATATGTGGAAATCAATAAGCTGAAATGAAATGATTTAAGTGAATTGGATTATTTTATCTAAGTTTGGTACCTAGGAATAGATGTTTGGAATAAATGTTGTCTATAGCAAATTATGAATTGGTTAAATTGATATAAGTTACCCGGGTTTATATAAGTTGTTTGCTTTGGTACTTCATGTTAGTTGAGTTTACTCACGCTGGTTTCCAGCCTGACCCGGGTGTTACTTTGGTGTAATGCTCGGGTCAGACCGAGTATTACAGATTTTCAGGTAGGTACGTTCTGGAGCTCAGGAGACGAGATGGATGGCTATAGCGTATAAAATACTTCCGCTGTATTATATTGCTGTGTATGTGAGACATGATGATTGTATATTTTTAGTGACTGTATAAATGTGAAAACTCTGATGTATATTAAATGTAATCGACAAATATAGTATTATTTTGTAAACTGTTATTATTTATTATTATATTTTATCCGCTGCGAATGTGAGTTGTTGATGTTCTTCTTCTTCTTCTTCTACTTCCTCTTCTATCTCTTTCTTCTTTACATAACTATCTGGAATTTTCGGGTTCGAAAATTTCGGGTCGTTACAGTTGGTATCAGAGCTGAAAGGTTAAGCGAGAACATTGGCTCTGGTGGGTATTGCTCATTGAATAGAGTCCGTAGTACTCTAGAATGAGTTGAGTGTGTGTGTGTGTCTGTCTATATATATATATATATATATATATATATATATATAGAGAGAGAGAGAGAGAGAGAGAGAAAGCGTACTTGTTATTTGCTTATAAAGATTTTAAATGATTTTATATAAAAATATATTTTGATATATATAGCAACATTTCCTTCTAATGATTATTTAGGTGATTGGTTGTTAAATTATTGGATTAAGTTAAGAAGTAATATAAATACGACTAAATTGAAACTTATAACCAAAGTTGAAGAATAAACTTATATAACAAAATGGAATTTGAAATATAGTGTAACAACCCTAGATTTTTATGTATATTTTAATTTTGACTTTATTTCATTTTTAATTTTTTTTAACTGGTTCCACTTCAAACTTTTCATTTTTAAATATAAACTTTGATTATTATGTGATTTATAATTCCAAAATGGTATAAATTGAATATTTTCCTAAAATGTTGATTTCGGTAAATTTGGGTCAAACTTTGATTTTTAAATTTCAAATTTAAATATTTAGTTTCTTAAATTTTATCTTTTATTATGGAAATAGATTTAACAACTTGAATACTGCTTTTTGTTTCGTTGAAAACGGACTTAAACTGTGAAAGTTATGCACATTTCAATTTTGAGTATAATTTGTTTTATTTTGCAATTTTGTCTATTTTAGATTATATAAATCAAATTTTCTTTGTTATATTTTATTTTAATATGTGTTAATATGTTATTTTATGTATATTTTTGTCTTTTAATATTTTTAAAGTGATAATATAATTTTTCCAAAATTTATTGCATATATTTTCTATTTTTAAAGGCTAGTTTCCATTTATTTTTTGCCATTTTCGTCATTTAAATTATATTTAATTGAAATTTATTTATTTATTTTTATGAATGCATTTTATTTTTATTTCTTTATCTTAATTTCTAAATATTTTTCAAGTACACAAAATTTTTCCAAAGTTCATTTCATTTATTTTCAAATTTTCTAGCCTAGTTTACATTTTCTTTGCTATTTTCTTAATTTAATTATATATAATTAATATTTATTTATTTATTTTTGTTTATTTACTAAATTTTCGTTTTTTTATCTGAATTTATACTTATTTTTCAGTTATTTAAAATTGCAAAAGAAATGGTGGAAATTTGAAGAGTTTTGCGACCTTTGATTTGCTTAAGGCTTTTTGTCTTCTTGTCTTTTCACATTTCGACCATCACCTTTTCATTATTTGCTGCCATAACTCATCCCCTTCAGCCGACCACTTCTCCACTTCATTTTTCACAAAATTTTTTCTTCTCAACCTCTAAAAAATTCGGCCATCTCCTTTGTGAAAAGCTTTGATAAATTTTCAATTCTTTTTCTCTTTTTCTTCTTGTTTCTTATGATTTTGTGCACTTGCCTTCACCTTTGTAGCTCAGCCCTAGCTCCTCCATCACCTTGGCCTCCTCTAGCAACACCACATCAGGTTGCCACCACTTCCAGCCCTCTGCCCAAGACTGGCCATGCACCAATAGTTGATCAAACTCCACCAAAACTTGCACAAACTCCACTTGAATTGCCATAGCCAATCACCTATGCTATCACCACCTCTCTCTTCCACCTAGGCCGACCAAACACCACCTCCACCAACCAAATTCTGACCTAGAACACCTCTGCACACCACTACCTGACCCCACCTGAAATAGCCATGCCCCCTTGGTCTTGGTCGAGCCATAAGATGCTTTGAAATCTATGCTTTTGCCTTTGAACATTAGATCTTGCTTCACAAATATTTGCACCAATTTCTCTAGATTAAGCCGACCCCTACAGGTCCATAACCAGACCCTAGAACATGCCATAGTCGTGTATTTTCCAGCCATGGCCGAGTCTATGTGAGATGGAGGCAAGTGCAATTGGTTTGGATTTGATTTGTGCTTGTATATATAAGTTATTTAAATATATGTGAAGTGTTTATTCATGTATATTGTATTGTTTTGTTTAAATGTTTCAAGGGGTATAGCCTTGGCTCTCCCACTCTCAGATCATTGTAGTGTTGTCGTGCCTTCTTAGTGTCGGTATTGTTGTTTTGGTAGCGATCTCCAGCTTTGAACAGGCGAGTAAATCTCACCAGACTAATATGTACTTATACAGTGATAAACTGACATCACCTGAATCTGTAAATGCATATCATCCTGTTATAACTGCTATATTATATTCATATGAAGTTCACACCTATATTTACACTTGTTATACCATATGTTACTGTTATTTCATGCTATTCTGTTATTTTCATCAGTTTATCACACTGCAAGTTCCCTGTAAACTAGAATCACTATGGGTTGAAATGATACATACCCGAACGGACTTTAGAATATAAGAAAATCGTTATGAGCTAAAATTATAGGCCTGAATGATTTTCAATTATTTTCTTTTACTTGGGATTGCGGGTTTGAAATGATCAAACTCGGGTTTTCTTTGTAAATTACGGGTTGAAATGATATATTACCCGTATCACTTCATCTAGGCTAGAAAATGAAATACAGACCCGTTTTTAAAATATGTTTTTCTAAAATTTTTAAATTATTTTAGAAATGTAAATATTATAATATTTTGATTTAAATTTGATTAAAAATGATTTTTGTAAAGCATTATTGATTCATTGAAAATTTATAAGTGAAATAAATAAATGGTAAAGTTAGAAAATCTGAAGTGTAAGTTATTTTGAAAATTAGAATTTGGTGATAAATGAAATTTAAATTAAATATGAAAATATGATAAATAATGATATTTTGAATTAAATTAATTTAAAATTATTTTATAATATATCAATGATTTTTGAATAAAGTTAAAATGTGAAATGAATGAATATTTAGGTTGAACTTTGGAAATATAACTAAAATTGGAAATTTGTGAATTTGGCTTAAAAGTGAATTTTAAGTTAAGTAAATAAAAATGAAATTAAGTTATATTTGAAAATTTTAAACTTAAATGTTAAGTTAAATTTAATTTAATGAATTTGAAATTTAATGTTGGAATTTAATAAGTGAATTATTATTAAATTTTGATTTTTGAATGGAGATTTAACTTTATAAAATCATGAATATAAGGGTATTTGAATGACTATTTTAAAAGTGAAATTATATGATTTTATAAGCTAAAAATGATTTAAATAAAAATATAATTTTTTGTGAAATTATATTGAATACTTGAAGTTAATTAACTGCATTTCTGAAATGCTATTAATTCTAATGTAAATGATAATACGACATTTGTAAATGCTGTAGTTGATAATAATGAGCCAAATGGCTAAGTTTAATTAAAGGTCATTACGGTATTTTTGTAAATGCTATAATTGTTGAATTTAACTAAGTTTTATTTGAATCTAACGTAACCCTATTACAGCATTTTTAAATGCTATCTTTTGTTAAATTGAACTGTTTTGAATGTAACTTTCCGTAGCAATTTCTTAATGCTGCGAAAGTTGAATTTTCATCTGTTTTAATAAATTAAGTGAATAAATGAATTTTGAAAGACTAAAATTTTGGAAATTTAATAATTTAATTATTAAATATAATAACTTCATTTTATGATTTAAAATGAAGTAATTTGTTTCGAAATATAAACTATTTTGAATGTGTTTTGTAATGGTATTTAAATTAAATAAAAATGAATGTGGTTTGGAAGATATGATATTTTGAATGATATTGAATTTTGAAATTATATTTGATTTTGAAGTATAAAATACCATTTTGAAATTTTAACCACGGGATGTAATTAATTTATAGTTTAACTGATTTTTAAAGGATGGGCGATCCCAAGCATCCTTTGAGTTATTGTGCATTTCTACAACAGTTCACTTGAGTTGGTTTACATTATATAAGTATATATTGTCCTGACTCGAGTGTTTTGTGTTTTACTTTGCGCTCGGGTCAGCCTGAGTATTTACAGCTTAGCTTTGGATTTCTTTTCTGGAGCTAGGAATTGCTGGAGATTCTGCTTGTCTAGTTATCTATCCGTTCAGTTTCAGTTGTTTTATTTCAGCTTTGGTATTGATAAACTGCTATGTAATTGAGATTTCTATTGTATATGTTTTTCAGACTGATATTATGTATTATGTTTTGAGAGTTTGTTATAGTAGCTTCATGAACTACTATGGTATTTTAATTTCCACTGCGACTTATTCTGATATTTCTGTGTCTGTGATTCTGTGATTGTATTTCGTTTGCTCCAAAATTATTTACAATGCGATATTTTGAGCAATTCAAGTCTGACATGTGTGGATGCGAATGGCTGAAAATATCGAGTTGTTACATATAGATTGTAAATGTAATTTATAGATTGAAATAAACTCCATAAATAAATGAGATTATAATTTGAAATAGAATTCCAGAGAATATTTGAAAATAAGGTAAGATGAAATTCCAAAGTAATATTTAAATATAAATTGGATGGGTTGGAAATTTGAAATTTTGGGAAAATTTAAAATTCCTTTGGATTTGAAAGTGGTTTCCAAAGGTTTTGGAGAAATAATAGCATTATTTCAAAAATATTTTTGTGTTGAATTTGAAATCTGGGAGATTTTAAATCAAAAATATTTGAAAGTGTTTTTAAAGAGATAAAAGCATTGAACTCTTTTGGTTACTGGAAAATAACGTCAGTGATGACCGCAACATCATCAATGTTCATTTTCGAGTCTCTAGAAGAAAAATTGCTACCAAATTGTTTTAAATTGGAATTGTTTGTGAACTGGGTTTGGTTTTGAAATTCAAAGGGATAATTGAATTCACCAAGAATTTTGGATATAGTTGAATTCTAAGGTGATATTGAAATTTTGGAAATTTGTTTAAACTCTGGAATCTTGATTAAATGTTTATGGAGTAATAAATATATATTGGCTAAATAAAATGTATAATTCCGAGTTAAAAGCCAAATGTTAATGTAATTGATTATAAATAGAAGTTGTAAAATTGAAATTATAATTAAAGTTGTACAAGTTTAAAGATCAAATGAAATTTGATTTGAAGTTGGAAGGAAATTGAGTATCAATTCAATGTGAATTGGGAATGAATCAAGTCCAATGGAAATTGGAGTTAATTAAATTAAGATTGGGTTAATTTAAATGGAGTGGAAATTTATATTGAATTGTTGGGGAAGTGAACACTTTGATTCTGGACTATTTTTAATATAAATTGTTTTGGTATAAACTTATTTTTCTAAGCTATTAAATATATACAACCCTTCTTTCTTAAAGCCGAATTATTTTATACTTGTTTTACAATTATTTTTGGAGCTATTTAATCGGGTTTTTTCAACTGTTTTCTAGACTCATTATTATTTTTCAACTATGTTACCAAATAATTACTAATTTACAACTATTTTGCAATTATCTATGATTTCTATAACTATTTAACTATTTTCCAACTATTTTACAATTAGTCAACTATTTTACAGCTATTTTGCAAACTATTAATTATTTTTCAACTACTTATCTATTTTAAAATTTTCAAACTATTTTCTAAATATAAACTGGTCGGAGTTCAAACTTTTATTGATTAAATACCCAACTGGGATCACTACAAGAAATTTGATTTTTAGTGGCGCTCAAAAAACGCAACAAAAAGTTTTGGTGGCGTTTTGATAAACGCCGCTAGAAAACATGTGACTAAAAATCCATGATTTTTTTTTGCATTTATTTTAACGCTACTACAACTGAATTTTTGGCAGCGTTTTTTAAACGTTACTAAAGATTTTTTTTACAACGTTTACGAAACGCCACCGAAAAGGTACCACTTACTATCTTATTTTTTTATTGCACTTATTATTATATTTTGCAGCGTTTTTTGAACGCCACCGTATGTTTCGATTTTATTGCATGTTGTTCCATGACTACATCTGATTTCGCCTCTAATTCAAGTACTCCAAAACTTATACAATAACGTAATATATAAACACATACACATTCAAAAATAACACATTCAATGAACCACAATAACACAAACAAAAGTAATTACATAATCACCACTATATCATAACATTAGTATCAAGACAAAAGGTTAACCATACGTTTACACAACCAAACTACCATAAACAGTTTCATGATAGTACATACAGCTAAAGTAGTGCAGCTACCACACATACTAGTTTCATAATAGTTTCATAACAGTTTTAATCAACCTAACTTGTGCTGCTACCATACCAAAAACTAGTGCTGCTGCTTGAATTCTTCTCAAACGTTTATCTACTTGTAAACAATAATAATCATGTTACTAAATATTTGTGAGGTGAAGGTATCAAAGATCAAAAATGGACAAATATAAAAGTCCTTAGACTATAATACTTCAAACAAATATGAATCCATGTAATGCAATTATTTACCATAACTCTTTACATGTGAGCAACGTCATGCTATTACGCAGTCTTGTTCTTTTACTTGGTTTTAGTTATTGACAATTAAACTATAATATTTTTCAACCATAACTAGTGCCTATCGATTCTTTATGCAGGATCTATCCATGACATCACCTACCTTTTGGTTTTAGTAAAGGATCTTGTACATGCAGGTGAATTATTTGACCCATCCCTAGTTGAATTATACTCCAAGGGATAAATCATGATTAGAGGAAAGGGTTTTGTTGGTACCTGTAGACTGATAATCATCCTGTTACCACATGCATGTTTCCATGATTAGGTCTACGGTCCGGTCTTTTGGTCATAGAAGTGGTGAGGGAGCGAAAGGCTTCTTCATCAACTTCATATGTGATGTCCATGTCTTTACTTAATAGCTCGTCAATCTGAGCTTGATATTTGTCCGTTTTTTATTTTTCACACTTATTAGCATCACGATTATATGCATATACTATTTAAATCAAGTTTTCTGAATAGCTAGCTTACCGCAAACTACTTCGCGACATAATCAATTCATCCAACGGTGGTCGATCCATCATTGTTTGAGCTGACCTTATGAGTCCTGTAGTAAACTTACCAAGATGTTGGTTCCTTGTTAAGGTCTTCCCATAGAGAAATGAAAAAATATATTAAATAATAAGCAATAATTCAAACTACAAACAAAACTGAGAAATGAAAGCTTAACTGATGTTGAGCATGTAAACTCAAAATTGTGAAGCCACTAAATTAGAACTCAGTTTCATCACTAATGCACGTTTGCTGTTGTAGGGTTTTCATAACCGAAACTTTTCCAGCATTGCATGGAGAATTTACCATATCCTGCTGAAATTATCTAAACTCCAAAAAATACATAGAAGAAATAAAAACAACAGTCTTGAAAATTGAAAGATATATTACCAACAAAATCAAACCCATTCTGAAGTGCAGATAGCCTTTGCAAACTGAATTTGTGGAGAAACAACCTAATTTAGCTTTCCATTTTATTCAAAAGAAACTATTCTTGATGCTAGGCCAGTCACCATTGCACCCTATGCAAAGTATATTTATATGCTAACATATTCTTATCACTCTCTCCCGGACATGGCATCTATGTTGGATGCACTGACAAATAAAGATCAAGTACAGTAAAATATATGCAAGACAAAAACGAAAAAAATATAATAAATAACCAAATGCAAAGGTAGGCAAATTTGAGCTCTGCTCAGCTCTTATGATAAGTAGTATAGATGAGCAAATGATTTTACTGTTATTAGATCAGAATATGAATTGTTTGAAAATATATTTATTATTTTCAAACGTATGCAATGCTGTGGATTGAATTTTTGGCAGTACAACATGGACTAGTTTATACAAACACATCAATTTGTTTGAATCTTGCATTGGATATCAATACTGTAAGTGCAAAGAGAACAACCATCTCAGTTGTGTTTCTAACTTTCTACAACAATCCACATCTCATTTCAGGCAAACACAGAGCAATCTCCATCATAGCAACGTTATAAAATTCATCATTTTCCACAACTTATTTAACATCTCTCAACTGCAATCTACAATATAATACTCATATGTCATTTAATTTCTTGATTTGACCACTTTAGATCGTTAAATAAGTTGAACAATTAATATGCAGTTGAACAATTAGTATGTAAAACTGAAAACACAATGCATGCATGTGCATCAGCGCAACACAATAGCAGTATTATTTAGTATATATATTTGGTTTGGTTATGGGGTATGAAAGAGACAAGAGTAGAATATAAATGCAAGTATTAGCACATATGCAGTATTATTGTATGACATGTATGAAAACAACCATCAAGGATCAAAAACTTAATATTTAGATTGGTTAAACTAAGAGTGCTTCCACATTTCTAATGTAAGCTTGGTGCAGCTTCAATATAGTACCTATTTAAGTTATAAGTCTCATCAAGTAAAAAATTCATTCCATAGAACTGAATTTAATAAACTGTTCTTTAACAGCTAGCAAGTATTGTTGAAAATGAACTTACGTGGTGCATTTACATTTCTTATTTATTTCATCTTGGATTACATGAATAATCATTTATAATTTGTAATAGTTTTGATAAGTTAAGATAGAAAACAATTTTGCCAAGTCAAAACATAGGCTTCTATGCAAGAAACTCGACAGGGATGGTGAATTAACTACCCACATGCATGACCACTATACGGGAATCAACAACTCAAATTCACGTGTCCTTTAGTACAAGTTTTATACTTATAATACAGGTTTCGCCCTTTTTAATAGATAACTACCTTTCCAAATTATTTTATCATTACTATCCAAGTAATCACATGCAACTGAATAGCCATAAATTGTATACATCGACCTTACAATGGGATATGTTTACTATCTTACTTTCTTTCAGTGGTTGCTTGAACCATCTTTAGCTATAATGATATTATTACCTATGTGAATGCTTGCTTATCATCTAACGTCAGCAAATTATAATACACGATGTTTCTTTTGTTTCCTGTACTGTACTCTTTCAAATATTATTGCTCCAATACTTTTGTTTTCATAATGATGGGGTATGAAAGATACAAGAGTAAAAAATAAGCAAGTGGTACCCAACTCTTTTCTGTCATTGACTTTATCACCATTAAATTCCACTCATACACTAATCATATACTCCAAACTATTAATCTAACAAAGATTGAGATGGAAAAGAAAATGGGATATAATGATAATGAACAAACTCCATCGCAATCTGACTCTGAAGAACACTTAGAGGAAGCCATTGCAGAATCAACGCAAGCCTGTACTTCCATCCGACCACGAAATCCCTAATCACCCTAGATCGACAGTTACAACCTCCACGACATTCGCCAATCGACCATGAAATCCCTAATCACCAGTTCCGGCAACCCAAATAAATCGCCACTTCTCAACACCCTCGACCTTAAATAGTTGCCTTCAACCGTCGATACTCGAAACAAAGGAAATTGTATGCGTAAAAACAATTATATTAAAAGCATTACCTTTTCAATTTAAATAAAATCAGCTACTTCAGCTTTGCAACCAAATAAGTTTCAATTGTGTAGATGCAAGATTCATTAGAGACTTGGTGATAGGCTACACTAGAGCTGAGCGGCACCGGCGAGTTGTGCGATGTGATTGCAGGCGAAGAGAGATGAATTTTTTAGTTATGGATCTAGGGTTTTAATTGGAATATAGATTTGTGGTATTGAGAGAAGTATAATAAGAATAAGAAAATTTGAGAGAAGAGGGACGCAGATATTTTTTGGCTGGGAGGGACAGAAATTTTTAGCGAAAAGTTTCGGCGGGTTAACCAAATATTAATCGTTGCATTTTCATCATAAATAAAAACAAACCCAGGTATCTACAGTTGCATTTAGTTAAAAACGCTGGCAATATATGCATCTATAAATTGGTTTTCTTGTAGTGGATAAGAATTAAAGGGAATTGATATTGGAAAGAGTAATCAAATTTGAATACTTGATTTAGAATAAACAAAGTTATATATCTTTGTTATATAAGGCAAATCTTCCCTTGATGAATCTATAGCCAGTAGGGAATAGTTTTTGAAAGTATTTGAAGTATAAAAGGATTTTGTACAAGTTGAAAAGATCCGAAGTTTTAAAAAAATTTATATATATTTGTATATATATATAAAGGATCTTATGAGGATTTTGGAAAAAAGTTTTGGAAACCTTTGGATTTGGAAAGGCTTTTGATTTTTGGGTAAAATCAATATTGGTAATTGGAAAGCCTATTTTGAGAATTATCGATTTTGGGAATAATCGATTTTGTGTAAATGTCACGACCCGAAGTTCAGCGTTCAAAAATCGACATCAAATACCTCACTTGTATTCGACTGTCGGAGATTCAAACGTCGAATTTCAGTTCGGATGGAGCTTATAACAACAACTAGATGAATAATAAACAGCGGAAAATATAACTTCCAACATCAACATCCCAGATACAACACCACAAACATCAGATTATTAATATACATATACAACACAACTCCAAAAATAGACCATCACAAAAGGACAACATGTGATCATCCCAAGAAAGTCTTCAAGAGATAAAGCAATAATGAACTTCCAAACTGAGAACCTTGAGATCCAAAAGTTTCCAAAATATCTCCAAGATAAAACCCTCAAAACTAGTAGTCTCCAAACCATACAACTCTAAGATCCAGCTAGTACCAAAACGCAGAAGACTTGCTACTAGGCTGCCTGTGTGGAAATTATGGGCACCCAGAGTTTAGAAAGGAAACAATAAACTCCAGGTCAGTCGTGGGACTGGTATGAGTAAACAAAATAGTTGCTTTGACAATAGAAGCATTATATTTTAAATCAAAAAACAATCAAAAGAATTCGAAAGAAGTTCGCAATGCTTTTTGAAAATGAAACCGCCATAAGGTCTCCGCCTCAAACGCAGACTTGGGGGAGATTTCTCCTTATGACCGTCAACAATGCTTGATACGGGAAAAATTCTTTGATATTATTACTAGTGCATAGTGTAGAAAACATTTCAAAAATATAATATTAATCTTAGCCAGCATAGACATTTCGTACTATGCCTACTATAGCTACCATCTAAACAGTGGTGACCACCATAAGTAAATGGCAGGTAATACAATTAAAACCGTACTGGGTTCGTATTGGTAATTGGATTTCCAACAAATGGCCAGGCTAAGAAACTTCCTGGACCACATGGGTACGCCTTTGGAGGGACGTCCCGAGAACCTAACCGGATCTCTGCCAACACAAAGCCGGGTTACCTCTATAACTAGGTAACTACTGACACGAGTATGCCATTCCCCGGTTGTAACCAACCTTTATCCGGGGCCCCAACATCAATCACAAAGGAATATATATATTTGCGATATCCACATAAGTTAAGTATCTGGGCTCCATACCATGATACCACTTCTTTCCAGAAAGAAATGCACATACCCTAAAGGGCTCTACCCCCAATAACCTTGTTGCATCTTTCCTGTTTCGACCATTACCGGGTTGTGAGGTACGACAAAGTCTCATCCACAAAGCTATGCTTTTTACAAAAGTCATGCTTTGATCATCTAATGATCAACAAATGATCATCAATACACAGCAGCACTTAGCATGCCACACTACCAAATTGGGAGTATATCGCTGATAACTTCAACTACATAACCTCTGAGCTCGTATGTCTCAGAGAAGGGTGTTAAGCTAAGAGAATAAATTCTCCGCCACCAACAGATATGTATTTGAAAGAAATTGGCTTTATATCTCAAAGTGTAGTGTCAGACACACGACCATACAAGTCTGTTCCGGGTTCGAACAGAACGGAAGGTACTTCGTCCAATAAGGGAAGAAGTCCTTGCAAATCCAGGCATCTACAATCCCGATCGAACTTCCCATCACTTAATAAATCCCTATACCGGAGCAACTCAGTGCAGGGACAATCGATAGGTTATCCTATCGTTTTCGGAGACACCCGGTCTTCACCACCGGTCTTCAAATGCAATCCATTCGTCGAATCACTATTCGGAATGGGTTATATGACACAAAGGTCCTCTCCCGGCTAATCCGAATAGTGAGCGCTCAAATTTAAAACATGTGGGTATATCAATCACAAAGGTTCACTTTCAAGGTTCGATGTGGGTTTCGGATAACAAACTGAAATCCGACTCCCTGTCGCATCGAAGTTTAAATGCCGTTTTACGGGCAGAAGGGTTTCACAAACATATAGGAACAAATCACAAATCGCAGTTCATCGCAAAGCAATCATAGCATCACAACAACAAAAAATAATGAAATAAATAAATAAATCCACTATAGAGTATTTGATGATGGTCAATCATCTCCAGTTAGGGTGAATATGATTAAGTGAATTAACCACAAAATTAATTTATTAACTTTAAATCAATGATTAATTATTCTTAACTATACATTGATTCAGTCTTAATTAACTTTATCAATTAATTATTCTTAATTTACTTATCTTTATTCATTACTTAATCATAAATTAATCAACTTTTAATTATAAGGTAATTACAAATTTTAATCGTTTAAATCTTTATTAAACCATTATCAAGAGATTTGTTTTTAAGTTAAAATTTGAATATTTGATTTATCCCTCAAATATTTTATCAACTCAAATTTTAAATGATTTTATTTTTTTAAAATCAAAGTTTTAAAATACTTTATTTATTTCAGATAATTATTAAAAAAACAGATTTTAAAATCATGTTTTCAAAATTTTCAAAACTTGAATCTTTACTGTTTTTAAGCTTGACCCGAGACCTTCCCCGAGTTGCCCCCGAGAACAACGTTTCCCCGCTTCGAATTTCTACTTGAAACGACCCGAGAGAGAAATTTTCTCACCAATTTGCTTAAGTTCGGAAATCTACTCGATACAGCTCCATAACGTCACGAACTCAACTTCGAGTTTTTCACTCAATCTCCCGTGCCATGCTTCGAGCTTACTCCTCGTCCTTCCCAACCCATCACACTGACACACCACCATAGCCACGTGCACGTGCACCGGCATCGGATGCGATTCGGACCATTGGCGAGCATCCTCGCACGTCAACCATCAACCCAGTAACCATCTCCATTCATCCAAATGCCCCATCTCCCCTCAAATCAAAATCAAGCAACAGAACCCAAAAACATCAGGCAATGCCAACACGTATTCGCCTCGCACTGCCTCCTCTAACCGTCAGCGGCCGTGATATTTAGACTGAAGCTCCTACATCGTGTGACGCTTCGATTGGCTGCATTGGCACGATGTCCGATCATTTGAGGACGGCGCAGCACCGACGTTTTCGAATGTGAATCAAAATGGTTCTTAAACCCTAAAACAAACTCGAATTCAAAATCTGGGTTTTAAAAAAATCAAACTGCATTTTTCTGGTGTTGCTGAACCCTAAATCTAGCCGTGGCGATGAACTCGAGGCCCATCATCGTGGGGATCATCAGAGTTTGACAAAAAGGCATTTTTCCGATCAACCCAAAAATCTTGATAAAGACTAAATGAAAAATTCAAATTTTTATTTCTAAAATCATCATTCCAGGTAGTGATTAATTTGTGTAACTAGAATTCAAATTCACGAGGTTCGAATTTTTAGATATTTTGAGTTGTGACTGTGTTTACCTCTCCTAGTAAAAATAAATCAAGTTCCCTTGCTTCTTTTTATTACTAAATCAAGGTACAGATTAAACAATAGTTTAACTTGTCAAAAACAATTCTTTTCAGAACTAAAGAGAGGGAGAGAATGTTTGGGTTTCTTTGATATGCTTTTATTCTGCATAACAGGAATTTAAACATGCCCTGTGATTATTATTTTTCCAAAGTCTTCCTAGTAAAAGAACAGTGGCTTTGCTTTGATTAAATCTGAAACATGATGCATTGTTAAACATCCTACTACCTACCTTTACAATTCGATTACCTTTCAAAATAAATGGGGAGAGGGGTTCTTTTTTCTCTTTATTTTGAAGGACTCTGTAACTCAAATTGTTACATGAAAACAAAACACAACAAAGGAAATAGAAAACAATGTTTCTAGAAAATCAAAACACAAGCCTATCATTCATTCAATTCAAAGCCATCACATTCATTAAGGAATTCAAGCACAAAAAATTTGAATAATCATAGGTTTACTCACAGCAACATATGATTAATAGAAAACATAGTTTACTCACCTTTTTTCAAAAGAGTTCCCTGATGTTCTTACAAAACAGAGATGATGCTGGCAATCCTTTCTCTACTTGATTTTGAAATTTAAATCTGCAACTTGAAGTTATAACTTTTTGTTTAATCACTGTTGCATGCTCTAGTTTATTTACTTATTAATATCAAAACAAGGATTTGAATTTACTTACACCGGATAACCAGTTAGGTAGTTGCACTCGATATGCTAGAGGACCAATCCTTTCCAAAATAGGAAAAGGACCAATGTATCGCGGTGCCAACTTACCATTTTTCCCAAATCTTAGCACACCCCGCATTGGAGATACTTTCAAGAAAACAAAATCTCCAACTTGAAATTCCAAAGCTCTCCTTCTATGGTCGTACTCTGAGCAGTTATTAACTTTTTCCGGATAAAATCGACCTTTTCAGTGGCTTCCTTAATCATGTCATGTCCAAGAACCAGTCTATCACCGGATTCAATCCAGCATGCCGGTGATCGACACGGTCGACCATATAGAGCCTCAAAAGGAGCCATTTCGATACTCGCTTGATAGCTGTTATTATATGAAAATTCGACCAAATGTAGATAGTCTTCCCAAGAACCACCAAAGTCGAGAATACAAGCTCGCAAAAGATCCTCTAATATTCGATTTATCCTTTCAGTCTGCCCATCCGATTGTGGATGATAAGCAGTACTAAAATTAAGCTTTGTACCCAACGTGTCCTGAAACGCTTCCCAAAATCTACTAGTAAAGATCGGGTCACAATCACTTACTATACTACTCGGTATACCATGGAGACGGACAATCTCTTTGATATATAGCTCAGCTAAACTTGCTGTTGTCCGAGTGGATTTTACTGGAATAAAGTGGGCAGTTTTGGTTAGACGGTCCACTATAACCCAAATTGCTTCATTTCCCTTCTTGGTTCGTGGCAATTCGTCAATAAAATCCATTGATACCTGATCCCATTTCCATTTTGGCACTTCCAAAGGCTGGAGTAAACCCGCTATCTTCTTCTGGTCGCTTTTAATTTGCTGACAGGTAGCACATCGACTCACATATATGGATATATCTCTTTTCATTGTCTTCCACCGGAAGGTTCTTTTAATACCTTTATACATTTTATTTACTCCTGGATGGATACTAAGTTTTGACTTATGACATTCATCTAAAACTTCACGCTTTAATTCTGGGATATCAGGGACACAAATTCTTCCTTTCAATCTTATAATTCCTCTACTATCCATCTCGAAACTAGTATCTTCACCTTGGCATATCCTTTTATAAATTCCCCGAAGAAACTCATCTTCTTTTTGCTGTCTCGAAATCTTTTTGAGAAGGGTAGGAGTGATAACAAGATGAGCTAGAATAGCGTGCTTTCTACTCAAAGCATCAGCAACCACATTGGCTTTACCAGGGGTATACAGAATATCTAGGTCATATGACGCTAGAAATTCTAACCATCGTTGTTGCCGTAGATTTAAATCTTTCTGGGTGAAGAGATACTTTAAAGATTTGTGATCGGTGAATAGTTCAAATTTTTCACCCAGAAGATAATGTCGCCAGATTTTCAGAGCGAAAATAACTGCTAAAAGTTCCAAATCGTGTGTTGGATAATTTTTCTCATGCGACCGTAATTGTCTACTCGCATAAGCAATTACTTTTCCATTTTGCATTAGCACTACACCCAAACCGTCTCCACAAGCATCAGTATAGACGGATAACCCTTGGTTCCCGTTAACAATAGCGAGAACGGGAGCGGTAGTTAATCTCCTTTTTAATTCCTGAAAAGCTTCGTCACATTTTGGAGTCCAATTGAATTTAGCATTCTTCATTGCCAGCTTAGTCAGTGGGCTGGCCAACTTAGAAAAATCCTGGACAAACTTTCTATAATATCCTGCTAAACCTTGAAAACTTCGAACTTCTCTAGGAGTAGTGGGTCGCTTCCAGTCCATAATTGCTGAAATTTTGCTTGGATCAACAGAAATCCCTTCTTCATTAACGATATGACCAAGAAATCTGACTTCCTTGACCCAAAAGTGACATTTAGAGAATTTAGCGAATAAGACATTCCCTGTCAATATTTCCAAAACAATTCTGAGATGTTCAACGTGTTCTTCTTCGGTTTTGGAATAAATCAAGATATCATCAATAAATACAAGGACAAACTTGTTCAGTACTTCTCGAAACACACGGGTCATTAAATCCACGAAATACGTAGGAGTGTTGGTTAGTCCGAAAGGCATGACTAACCATTCGTAGAACATGTTAGGACCCCTGAAGGCTGTTAAATGAACACAATCTTCAGCTATCCGCAGTTGATGGAATCCTTGAGCTAAATCTATTTTAGAAAAGAATCGGGCGCCATAAAGTTGATCGAATAGATCGTCAATTCTAGGTAAAGGAAATTTGTTTTTGAGAGTTTGTTTATTGAGATCGCGGTAATCCACGCATAATCTCAAAGATCCGTCTGATTTAGCCACGAATACGACGGCTGAACCCCATTCGGAAACACTAGGGCGAATCAATCCTTTTTCTAAAAAATCTCGAGTCTGATTGACTAATTCAATTCTTTCCTTAGGTGCCATCCTAAGACTTGCATGTACTACAGGAAGGGCATTGGGTACTAAATCAATTCGGAATTCTATTTCTCTGTGTAGAGGTAAGGATTTTACTTCTTCAAATACGTCAGAAAACTCCCGAACAACAGGTATAGACTCCAAACTAGTTTCAGGATATCCTAAAGTATACACTAATTTATCTCTCTTTGGACTTGGATCCTCACAAGATTCAACAAAATTTCCAAGGTTTGTTTTGACTAAAATTGCCCGATCATTACAATCTAATTTAGCTTCGTATCTCGATAACCAGTTCATTCCAAGTAAGATTTCAAATTCATTAAATTCGAGGATATAAAGATTGATAGGAAATTGATAGCAAGCATATGAAATAGGGACTTTCTTACAATACAAACAAAGATTTGCGGGACCTCCAACTGGATTTTTCACGCAAATAGGGTCGTCAACAAATTCAGTTTTAAGTCCTAATTCATTTACGGTTTGTTGGGAGATAAAACTATGTGAAGCTCCCGTGTCAAATAAAACTCTAACAACTTTATCACAAATAGTAAGGTTACCTTCTAAAACACATTTTCCCTTATCTGCTTTTGAAGTCGATGGGTCTTCCTTTATTGCATATACGTTTGCCACCTTTGCTTGTTTCAACACTGGGCAATCTTTAACAATGTGTCCAGGCTTGTGACAATTGTAGCATTCTCTAACTCCTTGATTATTCTTCGCAAGTTGTTCCTTCTTGACTTGCTTCTTCGGGTTCTTGTAGTTGTTTGAATAATGCCCCTTTTCTTGGCAATTGTAACAGGTCACATTTCTGGCCGAATTCCCTTGGTTGTTCCTCTTGTCCTTGCCTTGATGTAGCTTTTTACCCCCAAACTTTCTCTTCTTCCAATTTTGATTACTGGAATTTCCGCTTTCCCTTGGGATCTCTTGTATATCCAAGGAGGCATACCGATATCCCATATCGATAAGATCAGAGAAAGATTCTTTAATGTAAGCGGTCATCCTTTCGTGAAATTTCTTGTTCATCCCACGAATAAATTTTTCATTTTTCGTTAAAGGCGTATTCACTAACTCCGGTCCGAAATGGGATAATTCATTGAATTTGTTTAGGTATTCTTCAAAAGATAAGGCTCCTTGCTTTAAGTCCAGAAACTCTTGATACATTCGTGAAATCCCTACCGATGGCAAATATCGCTTTTCGAATACCTCTTTGAATCTATTCCAAGAAAACTCTTCATCTGGTTCATCTATTGTGACCGTTTCCCACCAAGCTGAAGCTTCATTTTGTAGCTGCCAAGAAGCAATTAGACGCATTTGATCATCCTGCAGCTTAAGCCCCTTAAAAATCTTTTCACATGATCTTATCCAAGCCTGGGCCTCAATAATTGATTCTTTGCAAGTAAAAGGCTTACCACCTAGCCTTGAGAAACTCTTATGCAAATCAGCCAGATTTGGCTGAGGCTGAGTAGGCACAACTGCTTCCGCTGAAGGAGAAACTTGACTAGCTGTTGTCACATTTCCCTGACTCCTAGCTCTACCTCTGCGCCCACTCATTCTTATTATCTGTAAGTAAGAAGCTTGATTTAGAAATTCGTACGAGATATCTTAAGGAATATCAGCAGTTAAAGAGAATAGACTAAGAAAATTTTGGGTTTCAGTCTCGGTTTATACTCATTCTAGGGTATACTTCACCCTATCTCTAATGAGTCATCTAATGTGTTATACTCCGTAGCTAAAGTTCTTACACAACCTTTAGCTCTGATACCACTTGTCACGACCCGAAGTTCAGCATTCAAAAATCGACATCAAATACCTCACTTGTATTCGACTGCCGAAAATTCAAACGTCGAATTTCAGTTCGGATGGAGCTTATAACAACAATTAGATGAATAATAAACAGAGGAAAATATAACTTCCAACATCAACATCCCAGATACAACACCACAAACATCAGAGTATTAATATACATATACAACACAACTCCAAAAATAGACCATCACAAAAGGACAACATGTGATCATCCCAAGAAAGTCTTCAAGAGATAAAGCAATAATGAACTTCCAAACTGAGAACCTTGAGATCCAAAAGTTTCCAAAATATCTCCAAGATAAAACCCTCAAAACTAGTAGTCTCCAAACCATACAACTCCAAGATCCAGCTAGTACCAAAACGCAGAAGACCTGCTACTAGGTTGCCCGTGTGGAAATTATGGCACCCAGAGTTTAGAAAGGAAACAATAAACTCCAGGTCAGTCGTGGGACTGGTATGAATAAACAAAATAGTTGCTTTGAAAATAGAAGCAGTTTATTTTAAATCAAAAAACAATCAAAAGGATTCGAAAGAAGTTCGCAATGCTTTTTGAAAATGAAACCGCCATAAGGTCTCCGCCTCACACACAATGCAAACGCAGATTTGGGGGAGATTTCTCCTTATGACCGTAAAAAATGCTTGATACGGGAAAAATTCTTTGATATTATCACTAGTGCATAGTGTAGAAAACATTTCAAATATATAATATTAATCTTAGCCAGCATAGACATTTCGTACTATGCCTACTATAGCTACCATCTAAACAATGGTGACCACCATAAGTAAATGGCAGGTAATACAATTAAAACCGTACTGGGTTCGTATTGGTAATTGGATTTCCAACAAATAGCCAGGCTAAGGAACTTCCTGGACTACATGGGTACGCCTCTGGAGGGACGTCCCGAAAACCTAACCGGATCTCTGCCAACACAAAGCCGGGTTACCTCTATAACTAGGTAACTACTGACACGAGTATGTCATTCCCCGGTTGTAATCAACCTTTATCCGGGGCCCCAACATCAATCACAAAGGAATATATATATTTGCGATATCCACATAAGTTAAGTATCTGGGCTCCATACCATGATACCACTTCTTTCCAAAAAGAAATGCACATACCCTAAAGGGCGCTACCCCCAATAACTTTGCTGCATCTTTCCTGTTTCGACCATTACCGGGTTGTAAGGTACGACGAAGTCTCATCGACAAAGCTATGCTTTTTACAAAAGTCATGCTTTGATCATCTAATGATCAACAAATGATTGTCAATACACAGCAGCACTTAGCGTGCCACACTACCGAATTGGGAGTATATCGCTGATAACTTCAACTACATAACCTCTGAGCTCGTATATCTTAGAGAAGGGTGTTAAGCTAAGAGAATAAATTTTCCGCCACCAACAGATATGTATTTGAAAGAAATTGGCTTTATATCTCAAAGTGCAGTGTCAGACACACGACCATACAAGTCTGTTCCGGGTTCGAACAGAATGGGAGGTACTTCGTCCAATAAGGGAAGAAGTCCTTGCAAATCCGGGCATCTACAATCCCGATCGAACTTCCCATCACTTAATAAATCCCTATACCGGAGCAACTCAGCGCAGGGACAATCGATAGGTTATCCTATCGTTTTTGGAGACACCCGGTCTTCACCACCGGTCTTCAAATGCAATCCATTCGTCGAATCACTATTCGGAATGGGCTATATGATACAAAGGTCCTCTCCCGGCTAATCCGAATAGTGAGCGCTCAAATTTAAAACATGTGGGTATATCAATCACAAAGGTTCACTTTCAAGGTTCGATGTGGGTTTCGGATAACAAACTGAAATCCGACTCCCTGTCGCATCGAAGTTTAAATGCCGTTTTACGGGCAGAAGGGTTTCACAAACATATAGGAACAAATCACAAATCGCAGTTCATCGCAAAGCAATCACAGCATCACAACAACAAAAAATAAATAAATAAATAAATCCAGTATAGAGTATTTGATGATGGTCAATCATCTCCAATTAGGGTGAATATGATTAAGTGAATTAACCACAAAATTAATTTATTAACTTTAAATCAATGATTAATTATTCTTAACTATACATTGATTCAGTCTTAATTAACTTTATCAATTAATTATTCTTAATTTACTTATCTTAATTCATTAATTCTTAATCATAAATTAATCAACTTTTAATTATAAGGTAATTACAAATTTTAATCGTTTAAATTTTTATTAAACCATTATCAAGAGATTTGTTTTTAAGTTAAAATTTGAATATTTGATTTATCCCTCAAATATTTTATCAACTCAAATTTTAAATGATTTTATTTTTTTAAAATCAAAGTTTTAAAATACTTTATTTACTTCAGATAATTATTTAAAAAAAAACAGATTTTAAAATCATGTTTTCAAAATTTTCAAAACTTGAATCTTTACTGTTTTTAAGCTTGACCCGAGACCTTCCCCGAGTTGCCCCCGAGAACAACGTTTCCCCGCTTCGAATTTCTACTTGAAACGACCCGAGAGAGAAATTTTCTCACCAATTTGCTTAAGGCCGGAAATCTACTCGATACAGCTCCATAACGTCACGAACTCGACTTCGAGTTTTTCACTCAATCTCCCGTGCCATGCTTCGAGCTTACTCCTCGTCCTTCCCAACCCATCACACTGACACACCACCATAGCCACGTGCACCGGAATCGGAGGCGATTCCGACCACTGGCGAGCATCCTCGCACGTCAACCATCAACCCAGTAACCATCTCCATTCATCCAAATGCCCCATCTCCCCTCAAATCAAAATCAAGCAACATAACCCATAAACATCAGGCAACGCCAACACGTTTTCGCCTCGCGCTGCCTCCTCTAACCGTCAGCGGCCGTGATATTTAGACCGAAGCTCCTACATCGTGTGACGCTTCGATTGGCTGCATTGGCACGATGTCCGATCATCTGAGCACGGCGCAGCACCGACGTTTTCGAACGTGAATCGAAATGGTTCTTAAACCCTAAAAAAAACTCGAATTCAAAATCTGGGTTTTTAAAAAATCAAACTGCATTTTTCTGGTGTTGCTGAACCCTAAATCTAGCCGTGGCGATGAACTCGAGGCCCACCATCGTGGGATCATCAGAGTTTGACAAAAAGGCATTTTTTCGATCAACCCAAAAATCTTGATAAAGACTAAATGAAAAATTCAAATTTTTATTTCTAAAATCATCATTCCAGGTAGTGATTAATTGGTGTAACTAGAATTCAAATTCACGAGGTTCGAATTTTTAGATATTTTGAGTTGTGACTGTGTTCACCTCTCCTAGTAAAAATAAATCAAGTTCCCTTGCTTCTTTTTATTACTAAATCAAGGTACAGATTAAACAATAGTTTAACTTGTCAAAAACAATTCTTTTCAGAACTAAAGAGAGGGAGAGAATGTTTGGGTTTCTTTGATATGCTTTTATTCTGCAAACAGGAATTTAAACATGCCCTGTGATTTTTTTTCTTCAAAGTCTTCCTAGTAAAAGAACAGTGGCTTTTCTTTGATTAAATCTGAAACATGATGCATTGTTAAACATCCTTCTACCTACCTTTACAATTTGATTACCTTTCAAAAGAAATGGGGAGAGGGGTTCTTTTTTTCTCTTTATTTTGAAGGACTCTGTAACTCAAATTGTTACAGGAAAACAAAACACAACAAAGGAAACAGAAAACAATGTTTCCAGAAAATCAAAACACAAGCCTATCATTCATTCAATTCAAAGCCATCACATTCATTAAGGAATTCAAGCACAAAAAATTTGAATAATCGTAGGTTTACTCGCAGCAACATATGATTAAAAGAAAACATAGTTTACTCACCTTTATTCAAAAGAGTTCCCTGATGTTCTTACAAAACAGAGATGATGCTGGCAATCCTTTTTCTACTTGATTTTGAAATTTAAATCTACAACTTGAAGTTATAACTTTTTGTTTAATCACTGTTGCATGCTCTAGTTTATTTACTTATTATATCAAAACAAGGATTTGAATTTACTTATAGTTTTGAATTTGTAACAGAGCAGTCTTTTCTTTTTATTTCTGCAACTAGAAACCTAAAGTAGATTTAAAGCTTTGATTTTTTTTCTTTACTATTGATAGAAAGTTATTGTATAAGTTTGTTTGCTTAAATAAAAAAAAAATTAAGAAAAGAGAGGACACTTGTTACTTTTCTTCTTTTATTGAATTACACTTGTCACTATGTTAAATCTCAATTTAACACTTGTAACAATTTTTTCTTCTTCTTTTATTAACAAAGTATTTTACCCCATTAAACTTGTATTTGAACTTACACCTTTTCTTTTTATTAAAGACATTGGTTTTTTTTTTATGTTAATACATATTATTAAAAGAAAGTGTCTTGAATTTTTTATACATATTAAATAATTCCTATAGATATGTGTATATAATGCAAATTATTTTACTAAACACTTCATTTTAAAATTCAAATTCAAATTGAAAATCAATTCAATATATAAATTCAAATCTACCTACGTATGCACACATGCACATGTATATTTGTATATATGAATAAAAGTTAGATTCAATGATTTAAAACTTTTAATGATTCAAAATTTTCAAACTTAAAAGAAATTTGAAATTCTTATTCATCTACATCATCATCTATTTATTTATTCTTTATTTTATAATTTGAATTTTTCAAATATTTTATCATAAAAGTTCTACATTTGTAATTTATAAATTGTTGAATTTTGGTATGTTACAGTCAAGGAGCTTTGATAAAATTCATACTAGTGTATGATTTGAAAGATACTATATGTGTATAGTATAAGGTGTTTTGATGATGGCTCTGGGGAAAAAGCGCTCCCTTGAAATGGACTTCTCAGGAGTGCCACCGGGTGGTGCTGCCCTGAGCCCCAAGGGGGGCTCTAAAGTTGATCGTGTGAGGAATCCGGACAAAACTAGTTCCTGAGGATTTTGAGTTGAGTTTACCATAGCATAAATCGTGTGTGCCGCGGAGAGCCAACAGTTACATGGACTTTTGCTGCGACGGCAATGTAACCCAGGATGTAACTGCGACCTATGGTAACATAGTGAAAGTCGTGTGTGCCGTTGAGAGCCAACAGTCTGCGTTTGAGTTTATCTCGTTAGACTGCGACCTATGTAGGAGTGGAGAAGTTTCATTTCGACAGCGAAAATCAGAGGCCGCTGAGAGCCTACATTTACATGGACCTTTGCTGCGATGGCAACGTAACCCTGAATGTAACTGTGATCTGTTGTGGGTTTCATGGCGTAATCGAGAGGCCGCGGAGAGCCTGCAGTTACATGGACTTTTGTTGCGACTGCAACGTAACCCTGGTATGTAACTGTGACCATGGAATGGGGGTGATGATTTTCAGAGCATTGTCACCAAAGATATTTCCTCTAGTTTCAAAAACCGTTCCAATAAAATTATTTTTTTCAAGTATTTTCACTGGGTGTTGAAACGGGTTTACCAAGTACTTATAGATTTTTAGTCATACGCCTGATCAACGTATGACTGAATTTTTGTGAGAACAAGGATGGACTGGTTGAGACATCGGCTTATAAGAAATATTTTTATAAAAGCTATTTTAATAGTATAAAGTGGATTTAAAAGCATTTCTAAATTTTTAATTAAAAGAGTTGAAATTTTTGGAAATGAAGGTAAAATCCAACTGAAATTATAAAATAAAATTGGGCTCGGGAAATTTAAATGAAGCGATTCTTTGTAATAAAATAGAATATTAAATTAAAAGTGGAAGTAAGCTAATCAGCTAAATAAATTATTTAATAGAGTATGTTGATAAAATTTAACTCAGATAAATAAAATGGATTGTAAGTTGATAATGGAGTTTGGAAATGAATTCGAATTATAAATGGAATTCGGCTTGGGTTTGATAATGGATTAAATAAGAAGAGATGTTGAAAAAATAAAAATTGAGTTGGATTGAAAAAAAGTGATGGTTTGAATTGCAAATAAAACTCAAGTGATTTGAATAATATCTAATGTAATTTGCAAGTAAATTTGATATAATGGAAGTGTTGTCGAATGAAATGAAAGTGAAGTATAATAGAAATGGTTTGGGTTGCAGACAAAACCCAGGTGACTAGAAATAAATGGAGAATTTTGATTTGACTGGAATTTATAATTGTTTGGATTGTGTATTAATAAAATAAATTCGATAATGAATTAACTGGGTAAATTAAAAAGTTAAAATGGGTTAATTGAGTTAGATAATAAATGGATGAAGTCTGATTTAATAAGAACTAAATCAAAGATGTGATTGGAATTGGATTATTAGACTAGACTTAAGTTCGGTGCATATTAATTTGAAGTATAAATGAGTTAAGTAGGTGCTTGGATATTATTTTGACAAATTGTGGAGGTGAATTAAAATGAAAGAAATGGGCTAACTGAATTAAATAGAATTTGATGTGATGAGAATCAACTTGAATGGAAGTGAACTTAAGTTGACGTTGGAATAAATTAAAGTAATTAACTTAAGTTTAAAATTTATGGACGCTTGGCTTTGAATAAGGATAAAAGCCTATTAAATAAAAGCTTGGATTGAATTAAATAAATTGAGTCGGAATCAATCTAAATTGTTTATAAAACTTAAGTAATTATTTATTCACATGGATATCACCAAATTTTGTGGAAATGATTGTTGTTTAACGTAAACGAGATTTAATTAAATTCTATGAATTAATGGAAGCAAATATAATTGATTTTTGAATCAATTGATATGAACATGAGTTGTTTGGAATTATAAATGAATTGAAGGTAAGTACATTACTTAAATTGAATGCAAGGATAAGAGAAGCGAGTGAAAGCAAATAATTTGATTTTAAGAGCAATTGCAGCGAATATGAGATTGTTTCGCTTAAAAATGAGTTGAATGTAAGCAATTGTGTTGTAAACCATTAAAATTGAATGAACGGCTTATGAATTGGTTGAAAGCAGTTGAATTAGCTTTAAAGTTGTATAAATCGCTTATGGTAAGCGTTTGGTGTTTGTTGCTTTTAAAATGCTTGTGTTTAGCTATTGAAAAGCTATTGAAAGTAGTGAATGCTAATAGAATTTCTATATATGGCACTTACATATTTAAATTGAGTAAGTACAGGTACAGGGAAGCCGTTTGGCTAGAATTGGGTATGCTAATTGCTAAAATAAATAAGCTGCTTGCTTAAAATGCTAAATAAGGTACGCCTACGCAATAAAAATAGGAAATATGAACTGTTTTTGCTTTTTCCGACCGTGTGGGTCGATGTATACATATTTCTTTCTATTGTCAAATTGCAAAAGCTCCTCCGTACCAAGGAGACTCTGCCAAAAAATTTCTGAAAATTTTGGGAGTTAGAAAATTTTGGTTAACGACAAAACAATTTCAAATTGGAAATTAAAGTAAACTAGTAAAACATGAATCAGTTTAAATGAAAGATAAAACTCAATATTAGAAATGAAAAATAAATTGAATCCATATAAAACAGTGAAAACTAATTTGAATTGAAATAGATATGAAACTTATGTAAGAGAATGTATAAAAATGATTTGTAAAATTTCAATTGGATATTGTTGCTACGTAAGTTATGCAAGTATTTTAAAGGGAAAAGAAAATTGGATTTGATTCCAAAAAGATAAATGTGAATGACCCGACAAAAAGGTATGTATTTAAAATTCTGTATGGAATTGGATTGGGTTTTTGATGTAGCCACTTGGCTTTTGTTTTCTTTTTGGAATTTGGAAGCCCGTAGAGGCCTTTTGTAGTTGTACCGAGCTAGCCGCGCAAAGGAGACACTGGCAAAATTTCTCGAAAATTTAGGGAGTTAGAAAAATTTTGAGAAAATTTTGATAATTTCAAAATTTGGTTTTAAATTGAAATTTGAATATTTGAGGAAAAGAGTATTGTTGGGAAACTGTGGAAGAGTTTGGGAAGTTAGTACCAACAGATAGTGGGTCTTTAATAAAAGATAGTTGGTAGGATGTTGAATTGGGAGTTTTGGGAAAAGGTAAACGGGTTTGGAATCATTCTTCCTAACTAGTAATTTCGAGGACGAAATTCTTTTAAGGGGGGAGGAATGTGACGACCCTGAATTTCTAACAATGTAAATTGGAATAGTAATTGATTTTAAAATATTTAAAGGTTAATTTTAAACGTGAATTCCAAATATCAATATTTACTTGATAAATAAATTATTGAATTATATAATTTGAAACTTCGGTAAAATGTTGAATATGCAATTTTAAGCCTACTAAAAATAATTTTAAGGCTTATAAAATTTATGCCAATAATACTGAAGATAATAAAATGGTTGAAATCTAATTCAAAGGTAATTTGTTCAGTTTAATAATATATCGTTTAAATTGAATTTAAAAATAGCCTTCCGAGGCACAGTCTTGGAATTCGACGAAACCAGTTCCATTGGATCCATAATAGTTAGTTACTATCAGATTTCAATTTTCATAGAAATCGGAGTTGTCATTTGACCCTGGCAGCTCAAAACGCTTAGAACTAGGTTAATCGATTTAATTTAAAATTGATCGTTTTCGTCTGTAACTCGCACATATGGTCGAATTAGCTTTCGAAACACGTTCCATTGGGTTCGGGGCTCGGGATTTTGCGTTATGGAATACTAGATTTTTATATTTAATTATATAATTAATTAAAAGTACATTAGTCAGAGATATTTTCTTTCCAACAAGCGTATTTGAGAAGCCATTACCAAGTTATATTACGTCTCCGTCCCCCCCTAATCTTGAGACAGAAACCAAACTCCAAAATAAATAAAAAATGGAACGAGTGAAAAAGAAAGGAAGATCTGTCTTCGTCCAAATCGATTTGAAGTAACCCTTGCTTCAATTATCTTCTTCCCTCTTCCTAATTGAAATCCTTCAGTTAAAAAAGAAAAAAGAAAAAAGAAAACAATTAAGTGAAATCGAAGAGCATAAATGGCCGCCTCGTCGTCTTAGTTCCATCGTCGACCTTCTCTTCGTCGGTCGCCCTCGTTTTTCCTTCACGAGTCTAGCTGTGAAAGGGTCGTTGTGTGGCGTTCGCGTTCGCGTGGATCTAGGGTTGGATCTTGCCTGTTCTAGAATTCCGATTTTAAATCTTGACCAAATTCATGACCTCTTACTCAAAACTTTGTTATAGTTTAAGATTTAAACAGGTATGCATATATAAGTTAAAGTTTTAATTTTATTAAATATGAAAGATAAAATGAAAACTGCTCTGACTCTGGAAAAAATAAAATACAACAGAGTAATCTTTTGGAAGTAAAAATTTAATCATCTAGACTTTTTGATTTAAGATTATCTACAGATTAAATTACCAAAGACTTGAATTTTAAAACCAAAATTAAAATTTATAGTTTGACGGTTTTACCAAGAATGGAGTTTTGTGTGGTTCTGTCAATCTGAGTGATCGAGGTGGCCAGCGTTGTTTTGGTGATGGAATGGTGAGGAATTAAATTATTTAATGTAATTAAATTAAAATTAGGGAAAATTGAAAAGTAAATGGGAAATCATTAATTTTTATAATCAATAACGAAATTAAAGATTGATTAGTTAAAATTAATTTATCAGTACTAATTGATTATGAGAAATTAATTAATATAAGTAATCAAGAATTAATGTAATTAATAGAGTTATTTAATTTATGAAGTAATTAAGATGACTTGTTGACTTTGTTTAAGAATAATTAACATTGTGGAATTATTTAATGATAATTATTTGAAAGTAAATAAATGATAATTAATCCAGGGTGATTAATTAAGATGAATATGAAGGTTGATTTGTTAATTGACTTGGAATTAATTAATGATAAATGAAGGAATCTAAGAGATTGAAATTAGAAGTTCAATTAGAATCAATTGAAGTAAATCAAAAGTGATCAAGTAGCTTATAGATGAATGAAGGGTATGGGATGTCTTGAATGTGACCCGAAGAAACCGGGGTCGGGTATTAGGAAATACCCGAAACCACTTCGAATTTTGTTTATAAATTGATATGTGGAAATCAATAAGCTGAAATGAAATGATTTAAGTGAATTAGATTATTTTATCTAAGTTTGATACTTAGGAATTAATGTTTGGAATAAATGTTGTCTATAGCAAATCGTGAATTGGTTAAATTGATATAAGTTACCTGGGTTTATATAAGTTGTTTGCTTTGGTACTTCATGTTAGTTGAGTTTACTCACGCTGGTTTCCAGCCTGACCCGGGTGTTACTTTGGTGTAATGCTCGGGTCAGACCGAGTATTACAGATTTTCAGGTAGGTACGTTCTGGAGCTCAGGAGACGAGATGGATGGCTATAGCATATAAAATACTTCCGCTGTATTATATTGCTGTGTATGTGAGACTTGATGATTGTATATATTCAGTGACTGTATAAATGTGAAAACTCTGATGTATATTAAATGTAATCAACAGATATAGTATTCTTTTGTAAACTGTTATTATTTATTATTATATTTTATCCGCTGCAGATGTAAGTTGTTGATGTTCTTATTCTTCTTCTACTTCCTCTTCTATCTCTTTCTTCTTTACATAACTATCTGGAATTTTCGGGTTCGAAAATTTCGGGTCGTTACAGTTAACTTTTCAAAGCTAAGTAATTTTGAAAAGTATAAAGTATATAAGTTTGGTATGTATGTTAAAGTATGTAGTAATATGATTTAAATAAGTTGAAACTGTTTTTTTTTAAGTAAAGGAATAAGGCTATTTTGAATTTTCTAATATGAAATTTAGATTTGAAATGTTTTGAAAAGAATTTGGTCTTCAAAATATTTATAATAAAATTTAGTGTAAATGTTTTAACTGGGTAACATCTTTATAAAACTATATATTGAACAAGATGGAATAGATACATAAGTTATACGTATGTTGTTTTATGCGCATAATTAAATTGATCCAAGTTTGAGTACACAAGTTCGAGGGGAATTACACCATTTCGTGTTAGGATTTTTCATTTCATTCTTGATGGCAAATATTTGATGTGGATTTTGGGCTTGATTCTAGAATTCTGTATCATAGTATATGGCTATGCAAGGAGACTAAGGGCTTCTAGTCGAGAAACAATATTGAAATCCGCATTAGGGAAGTCGAATGGATAATACTAGTTCAAAAGCGAACTTGTATGATCGTGCGAGCGATCGAATGTGATTTTGCGAAATGATGATGTATGTACATCTTATGTTCTAATATCATTGATATATTTTGACGCTGAAATTGAAAGTTGTCGGGTTAGATATCTTTGTAATTTTAATTTTAATTTTTCTTTTATGCAAAACTATTATTAATATAAAACCATTTTTTTTAAAACTATGTTACAAACTATTTTATATACAAAACTATTTTTCAAAACTATTTTATATACAAACTATTTTATTCTATTTTGTTTACAAAACTATTTTACAAAACTATTTTACAAAACTATTTTTATATATAAACTATTCTAAATTCAAAAACTTTTAGTAAGCAAAGATGTTCAATCCCATATAGCTCTTCGTACAACGAAACTTATTTTTGAAAATTTTGATCCTTATATAAGATGGACTTTATGTAAATATAAGATGATTTTGGAAATGAATTGTTTGACTTAAATTATATTGATTTGGAAATTTGGACTTATTTTCTAAATTTATTATTTTGGAAACTTTGGAATTGAAGATATTTAATTTGGAAGAAATGATTTGGTGAAATCATATATGATTTTGAAACTGAATTGATATTGAAATAGATTGAAATTTGAGAACCATGTGTTACTAAATACTTGATTCGGAAATTATCGAACTTATATAAAAATTTGGTTTGTATAAGTATGATATTGTTTCGAAAACTATGGATTTGAAAAGGTACTCAATTTGAAAAGTGAAATCTTATATAATTGAAGTCTATATAAGTGTGATTTGATATACTATTGATTTTGGAAAGTATTTGATTTGAAAATGTAATCTTATGTATAATGGACTTATATAAGTATGATACTTGAAAGTGATTTGAAAAGGTACTATATGATACATATTTTTGAAGTAAAGATATGGAAAGTGCCTTCTGCTTGATATCCGCTTTGTGGCCATATTGTGGATTCATTCTATCGAAATTTTTCTCTGATTTTGGTTTTTCGGATATGATACCCTAGTTTCCATCGAATTCCATGGCGTTACCCATGGTCTTACGAGCGCGACTGCATAGCGTAATTCACCTGGCTGGATGGCCCAGGGGGTACAGATGTTTCCTGGGGGTTCAGGCATAACCATTGTGTATCTTGTGATCTATGTAGGTCGTATTAGTAGCGAAATCCATAGGGCTGAGAAAGCTTACGGATACGGATGTTTCCTGGGAGATTCAGGCGTAACTATTGTGTATCTGCGGTCTACTAGTCATCATGGCACAATTCGCTGGGCTGAGAAAGCTTACGGATACGGATGTTTCCTGGGGGACCCAGGCGTAACCTTTGTGTACCTGCGATCCATGGTTAGACAAAGCTTTTTTTTGTTTTTTTTGTTTGGATTGTACTTTCCATATCTGTTTTTTTTTAAGTTTTTCCAGTATTTTCACTGGGTGTTGAAACAAGTCTACTAAGTACTTGGAGAATTCTAGCTTTGCGCCTGATCAACGCACAGAGTCTACAGGAATGAGGATAAACTTGTTAAGACATCGAGTTATAAAAGTATTATATAAAGGATATTTTGACCAGTTATTTTCCTTTCTAAAAGATTTTAAAGTGTTTTAAATATTGTTTACCTCTTTAACCAACAATTTTAATTAATGGCTCATCCTTGTCTTTCAACCTACTTTCCTTCCTAGATATTCCTATTCTCCACCTTGTTAAACTTACCTATAACAATAGTTATCAGGTATTATTTTAATCTTCTTGTGATCTTGTTTTAATCCTTTTCCATTCTATCTTTTCTATGTTTTTCGTAACTCGTTCCTTTTCGAGGTCGAAAAGATTTGAGTGGGGGAGAGTGTAACAACCCTGTATTTTGTGATTATTTTAATTGTATATTTTAATTATTCTAATTGAATTCCCTGATTTAAAAAAAAACTTTATTTTATTTATTAAAAGAATAAATTTTGTTATTTTAAATATAAATTTTGATTTTGTGTGAATTAGAATTCCAAACATGACTAAATAGAATATTTTCCAAAAAAGTGGATTTTGGTAAAAATGGTCAAACTTTGACTTTTCAATTCAAAATTTAAATATTTGAAAATTTGAATTTTATCTTTTATTATGAAAGTAAATAAAATTTTAAGAATAATGCTTTTCGTTTCGTTAAAATTTAATTAATATTGTGGAAGTTATGCCTTTTTAACTATTGAGTGTAATTTGCTGTATTTAAAAAATTTGTTTATTTTAAATTTATGTAAATAATATCTTTGTTTGTAAAATCATGTTCTAATTTGTGTAACATGATATTTTGCATATATTTTATTTTTAAAACATTTTTAAAGTGTAGTTATAATGTTCAAATGTTGTAACGACCCGATATTTTGGACCATTCGCATCCGCACATGTCGACTTGAATTGCTCAAAATACCGCATTGTAAATAAAATTTGGCAAATCCAAAGTAAACAGTAAATAAATATAATCATAGATCATAGACACAGAGTAAAATTGTAACGATCTCGATTTTTAATTAAATTTAGATTGGTAATTAAAATAAATTTTGAATAAAATTATAGATTAATTTGGATTTTTCAAATTAAATAAGATATTTATTTATTTGGACATTGATTTTAAGTTTAATTGGGGCTTTAAAATTGGATATTTAATATCTTATAAATAAATAAATAAATAAAATACATCCTAAAATTTGTCAATATAGATTAATAATATATTTTAAATTTTAAAATTTAATTTGAGAATATAATTGAAAAAAAAATCTCAAACAAAAAAAATAAGTAATAAACTATACATAAATAAATTCCAATTTATTTTGAGTTTAAAAGATCTTGAAATAATATATATATTTAAAAAATATCATTTGAATTTAAATTATATATATAACACCTACCTTCTTTTGGAAAGAAAGAAAAAAAATCACTTATTAATAAAATTAGTTTTTTAAAAAATCTTTTTTTCTTTAAATTGGTACAAGTAGAAACATAAATGATTTTTTTTTTCAAGTGAATTCGAATTTGAAAATTAAATTTAAAATAAGTGTTTTAAAAATTAGTGGCATTTAAAAATGTTAAGAATAATGTATGTAGTAAAATATTGGTTAAAGTAATTCCTTTTTTTCGTATTGTATAAATGTAAATGCTAATGAATAAAAAGGTATATTCATTTATGAAATAAATATGATATAAAGAAATATGTAAACATTCTTTTGTCTTTTAAAAAAAAATTATGTAAATATATACACAAGTAAGTAAAGAAATATACATGCACATGGGTTTGGAGTAAAGGAGTTAACAAAATCTAGAGTTATGATATCTCTATACAAATGGCCTTCAATACAATCAAATTGAATTAAATAATAAGATTAAAAAATTACAAAAACCTTTCCATTTCCCCACATGCAATTATAATAGCTTTTTAGAAAATCTGAAACAAATCAACATAAAAGATTTGGCATTTCAAAGTTCAAGCACCATAGAAAAAAAATGGAAAACCTGAAACCGGGGAAAAAAAAGAGCCTGAGGAAAATTCAAGCAAACCATCACAGTTTTAAAAACAAAGTAAAGATCAAAGATTCACTGTTACAAAAACAGATCAAACCAAAATCTAGAAATTGAAGAAGGCAATCAAACTTCAATCTGGAAATCAAATGTAAAGCTCTCTGGAAATAATTGAAGGCAAGTAAATTTCTTTTTTAAAAAAGTTTGAATTTGATGAAAGTAATCAGTAACTAAAAAAAAGGATTTAAACAATCATATCAATCTAAGTTGCAGGGAAAACAAAGCAAGTTTAAAGGCTTGAATCAATTGCTGGTTTCAACTGCAGATATGCTCTCTGTAGTATGAAAAGAATTCTATTAGTAAGTAAGTAAGAATTGTTGTTATTAATAGAATGAATAGACAAATACAACAGGAAATTAAAACAAAGTTTTGTATTAATAAACCTTTGCAGATCTACGCTTCAAAAAGAAATTAAAGAAGAAAAAAAAAATGCAGGCTTTGCTTCCTTCTCCTTTGTTTCCCTCTTCTCAAAACCCAAGTGAGAAAACCTTCTTTTAAACCAGCCTCCTTTATTTCTGTGGATTTTCTTGATATGCTTGCTTGTGAATATTGATAAGTGCTTGCATGTCTCTGTAATCATTGATTGTATGTATACATACATATCTTGCCACTGTTCTAATCACAAACTCAAGAAGTTAAGAAAAAATCAAATCCCTTCCTCTATTTTTAAATCATAAAATAACATCACTTTTTGAAATTTAAAAAAAAAAATGAAATTTGGTTGCATGTTTATATCTGGAAGATAAGTATGTTGTGAATATATATAAATAAGTTCGTGTGTATATATGTGAATGTTTAAATGTGTGTATGTATAATTTGTGTTGTTCTTCTCTGTGATTAAACTACAGGAAAAAAACTAAGAGATTCAAACCCCTTGTCTGGTCATTGTTAGATGTTGAGATTCAAATAAAAATATGTTTCTTAAAGTATGAGTTAAAAGTTTGAAATAAAATTCTAGCAAGATAGGTTTGGAAATATGTAAGAAGTTTGGGAATTACAGTAGAATCTGGTAAAGCAAAACAAAATCAATGTTTAAGTTCTCTGCCTAGAAATCAAAGAAAATATAAAGATCAGAATATAGCTGTGAGCAACCTTCAACTCTGAAATTTGTTTATTTTTGTTTGTGAGAAAACTTTCTTCTGTCTATCCCTTTGTCTTGATGTTGTGGATGATATGAGATGGTTGTCTAGTTGTTAAAATTTGCTTGCATGCTGTATGGATACACACACACACATATTTGTTAAGACAGTCTGTGTAAGCCTGTTTAAAAGCATATATATATATAAGTCTCTGTTTTAATATATACAGGTTTCAAACCTGTCTAGAAATCAATTTCTCCTCCCTTAAATCTTGTTGGGCTATAATGTGTGAATGGAAAATGAGTGCAATTATGTAACATCAAATTTAAAAAATAAATCCAAGTAGATTTGTGGAATAATTTATACGAAAGTAGGGATTTATAGTTAAAATCATTAGGAGTCAAAGAATTCAAGTCTGAAAATTCTAAGTTCAAAATATAGGATATGTTTCCAAATTGAAAATGATGAATTTTGATCAGATTTTTACAATTTGTAAGTTTGTAAATGGTGAGAAGTCACGAGTTGAACATAAATTGGGTTTTGATGAAAATTTGATGATCGGAAAATGAAAAATCTCGTGATCAAATCTGGAGCTTACTGGTGGGACAATGATCATCGGAAAAATGTTCACTAACTTTACAATTCATCATGGGAGATAGATTGTGTTGATCTAGGGTTTGCGTGTAGTTTTATCTGGTATGTTGTCGATGTGTTCTCGGCGACAATGGAGCTTCGGGCTTGATCGCGATGATTGCGATCGCGATGTGACGATGTGAGGCTACTCTGGAAGGAGTGCAGTGGGTTCTAGTCGATGGGGTCATCATCGGCATTGAACTCTGTGGGTAGTTTTGGTTCCAGTAGAAACCAAATGACTCGATTTTGATCAGCTATTGATTTCTTCAAGCTGGGTGGTCGAAACGACTCGGGGAAACATAGGTGATTTGCCGATGGCCAGAGCGATGATCAGAGGTGGCGCAGTTGATGGTGCACGTGCACGCATAGGTGATGATGTCTGATGTATTTGTGGATTTGGAGGAAGAAGCAAACGATCTCGGGTCAATTCCTGGAAAATCTCGAAGTAAGTTAATGATTTGCTCGGGTATGGTGAAGATTGGCTCGGGTCTATTGTTAGACAGCAGCTTGTAAAATTTGAAAGAATGAAAATATGTACAGGTTTTAAAATTTGGAAATACAATCTGTACCAGGTTTTAAACTAAAAATATGAACAAGTTTTCAAAGGAAAAAGATTAAGGTTAAACATTTTAAAATTGTTTTGGAAATAAATTGGTTTTGCAGAAAAAATTTATATGAGGATAATAAATTTATTTCTAAGTATTTTGAAATGGGATTTGATAATACTTGAATTAAACAAGTGTCTGAAATAAGTATATAAGAAACCTTGATTAAGAAATGAGTTTGGAATTTAAATATTATTTTTATTTAAAGATTGGTTTGTTTATAAATTGAAATTAGTGTTTTAAGTTTTAGTCAAAAGGTATTAATTAATTTCTTATTGTCATTAATTAAAAGTGTATTTACTTAATTATTTAAAGGATGATAAATTATGGGTGATTTATAAATTAAGGTAATTAATTAAGGATGATTGATCAATTAAAGAATAATTAGTTTTAATTAAGATTTAATTAATTAATAATTGAGGATTTATTAATTAAAGTAATTAATTAATAATTCAAGTCCATTAATCAAGTAATTAATGAATGATTAAATAAAAATAATAATTACCCTGTGAAAGTAATTAAGATCAAATAATTAAAGATTAAAGATTGATTAATCAAATATTAAGGGTTAATTACTTTAAACATAATTAATTAATGTGGTTAATTAATTAGGGTAATTAAATTAAGAATTTTTTTATTAAAGGATAATTAATCAAAATTAAGGTTTAATTAATCACAACTAAGGGTTTATTAATTTAATTAATTAATTAGGGGATAATTTATTAAGATTTAATTAATTAAAATTAAGAATTCATTTATTAAAATAATTAATTAAAGGTCAATAAATAAAAGAAATTAAGATTCAATTAATTACAATTAAGGGTTAATTAATTAAGATAATTAATTAAAGAATGATTAATTAATGAAGGTGATTAAGACTTAATCAATTGAAAATTTATGATAACAAATCATTGATTAAAGATTACTAATGAAAGTAATTATGTGAGTAATAAAATTTAAAACCACGATTTGTTCACCTTAATCAAAGATGTTTGAATGTTATTGAATGTTGTGTGATGGATTGATATATTTGATATGTGATGTGATGCTATGTGATGCTTTGTGCTAAGCGGCTACAATTGTGATGAATATACTGTTGTATGAATATGAAAACCCCTTGACCTATAGAATGACATTTGAATTTCGATGCGACAGGGAGTCGGATTCCAGTTGGTTATCCGAAACCCATATCGAATCGTAATAGTGAATCTTTGCGATTGATAAATTTACCTTATCTATGAATCTGTGAATGAAGGTAAGTGTTACGAGTTATACCGCTTATCGATATTGATACATCTGTGATGATTGATGTTACGCACTATTGTGTTATCCCTGGACCACACTATACACATACAAATATGGATTGCATGTGAAAAATAGTTAAGTCACAGATTTTTGAAATAGTTTTAAAATTGGATTTTTGAATTCAAATGGTTTTGAAAATAGATTGGGTTTAAAATAAAAAGCTTTCGAAAAGGAATTTCAAAGATAAAAGTTATTTTTGAATAACTTAATTTAGTTACGAAATTTGACTTAAATTTGAATCCAAAGTTTGAAATTGAATTCCATTTATAATTTATAAAGGTTAAACAAGTTTATATGGAATTTTAAACCATTTTAAAGGTGTTGTTTTGGAATTTTGAGTTTAACCCAATGATTTAACTTGTATAAATGAAATCGGATTTTTCTGAAAACAAAGACTATTTGTTTTTAAATAATAAAAGCTTTCACATAAAATACGAACTTCCAATTTGTGTTAAAGGGATTTTCTCAAGTCTAAAATGAAAATGTTTTCCAAGTTATCTTTAGAAATGGTTTTGAAAGCTAAAAATTAAATTTTAATTCAAAATTTGAATGAATTAACCCAAATTGAAAAATGGAAATTGTTTTGAAAACTATAAATGGATCTTTGTGAAACTAGGTGAACTTTGTGAAAGAAATCTTTTTATTTAAAATATTTGAAATGGTAATTTGTTAGAACCATTTAAAGAAAGATTTTGGGTTTTAAACGTTGTGACTTAATTGAAATTCCATATCCATATGTTTTAAATATCGCGCTCATTATTTGGTTTAGCCGGGAGAGGACCCTGTGTCATATAACTCATTCCGAATAATGATACGACGATACGGATAGCATTTGAAGACCGATGTTGAAGACCGGGTATTTGTGAAACCGATAGGATAACCTATCGATTGTCTTTGCACTGAGTTGCTCCGGTATAGAGATTCCCTTAGTGATGGGAAGTCCGACCGGGATTGTGAATACCCGGATTTGCAATGGCTTCTTCGGAAGTGCCTTCGGTTCTGTTCGAACCCGGAACAGACTTGTATGGCTGTGTTTCTGACATTACACTTTGAGATATAAAGCAGATTCCTTTCAAATACAATTCTTTTTGGTGATGGAGAATTTATTCTCTTAGCTTAACACCCTTCTCTCAGACGTACGAGCTCAGAGGTTATGTAGTTGAAGGTTATCAGCGATATACTCCCAATTTGGTAATGTGGCACGCTAAGTGCTGTTGTGTGCTGATCATTTGTTGATCAAAGCACGACTTTGTGAAAAAGCGTAGCTTTGTGGACAAGACCTCATCAGGACCTCACACCCCGGAAATGGTCAAAACAGGAAAGATGCGACAAGGTTATGAGGGTCGCTCCCTTTAGGGTATGTCATTTCCATCTGGAAAAGGGGTGGCATCAGGTATGGAGCCCTGATGCTTAACCTATGTGGTTGCTCCAATCTCATTTTTCTGTGTGATTGTTGCTTTGATCGAGGCCTCGGATAAAGGTCCCAAAGGACCGGGGGATGACATAGTCATGTAGTAGTTACCTAGTAAGAGGTAACCCGGCCTTGTATTGGCAGAGATCCGGTTAGGTTCTCGGGACGTCCCGCCAGAGGCGTACCTATGTGGCATAGGAAGTTCCTTAGCCTGACCATTTGTTGGAAAATCCATTCACCAATTCAAACCCTTTGCGATTGCAATTGTATTACCTGCCACCTCAGGTGGTAGCTATAGTAGGCATAGTATCATGGTACCTATGCTGGCTAGGATTTATATTATATTTTCGAACTGTTTTCCACTATGCACTAGTAATAGTATCAAATGATTTTGCGTAGTAAGCATGTTTGACTATCATAAGGAGAAATCTCCCCCATGTGTGCGTTTGCATTGTGTGTGTGCCGAGAGGCCTTATGGTAGTTTCATTTTCCAAAAAGCATTGCGAATTTCATTTTACTTTGTTTTTCAAACCAAATGCTTTTGTTTGTTCATACCGGTCCCATGACTGACCTGGAGTTTATTATTCCCTTCCTAAACTCTGGGTGTCCACTATTTCCCCACACAGGCAGTCTAGAGTTGGGTTTTTCAGATAGTCAGATTTTAGTAGATTTCGGAAGTTGATTCGGTTTTGGATCATGGACCGGACTTGCTTATCTTTGTGCAACACTTGATGGTGGTTCTCGCTTATGGATTGAGTTTGATGATGGAGTTGCTATTGCTATTTGTAGTTCTTTTCTGAAGACTATTTCCATATTGTGATATTGTTCCGCTGCTGATGTTATCTTTTCTTTTCCGCTGCTATTTTTTTGTGTATCATATCTCTGATGTATATTGATATTCAGTGTATCATCTTGTATCTGATATTGTATCAAATGTTGTATATCAAATGTATTATTCATTTTTCTTCCGATGTGTTGTTATACTTAATGTGTTATAAGCTCTGGCGAACCAGTTTCGGCGTTTGAATCTACGGCATTCTGGTACAAGTGGAAGTACGGGTGTCGATTTTCGAAGGCCGAGTCCGGAACGTCACAAAAATAATGCAGCGGAAGTAAAAGAAATAGTAGTTCATGAAGCTACTGTATAAATATATCAGAGTTACATAAGATATAACAGAAGAAATAGAGTACGACAGAAGTCTCAATAAAATAACCAAGTACAAGATGAGTTGAACAATGGAACTGAAATAGATAGGACAAGACAAGCAGATAATCTCCAGCGATTCAAATCTCCAAGAGAGTGGAAATCCAAATCTGTGAATAACTCAGGCTGACCCGAGCGTAAAGCAAAACACAAAACACTCGAGTCAGGACAATATATACTTATATAATGTAAACCAACTCAAGTGAACTGTAATAAAGGTACAAGTAACTTAAAGAATGCTTGGGATCGCCCATTCTTTAAGGATCCGTTAAACTATCTACTATGTAGTAATATTCGCTATTATAATAATGTCTTAAAGATCCGTTAAACTATCTACTATGTAGTAATATTCGCTATTATAATAATGTCTAATATAAAATAAACATACTTTTTAATAGCGTCAAGGGGTTACCCATATAGCCCTTAACACGTAATAGTCCCAGTAGTCTATCCAGTATTACCATACTCCCAAAATGGGGGCTACCCTCGATACTCCACAGGCTATGGAAGAAATCACAAATCGTAGTAAAGCTCGATATGGTAGGTGACACGACACACAAGTTAATGCCAGGGTAGATATACCAATTACACTTTCGGACTGTGGTGACGCATAGCAGCCACTACCGCCCACCTCAAACAACACTCCCAAATCAAGGGTGCGTACCAAATCAATCACAAGTAATAGAATGGTATCGAAGAAGTGTGTTCGATCAGAGGTGCTACCTCATTAGCCCGTCGATCGCTCATGTTTTAGCCACCTTATGCCAACTCACGGGAGTTGGGTCCAAGTATATACCTTAGGATCGTCACCACCATCCTACTTCATTCTGGAAACTCCACCATGTACACATTTGTCAAAGTGGTTTTCGGTATCGACAGAGAGTATGTCCATATCCGATCCCGGTCTCTTTAACAACCAATCGTTATTATAACCCGTGGTTATAATTTAAAAACAGTTTAAACTTCAAAATAAAATATCATTTCAAATCCAAATCTTTAACAAAATAAAGATTAAATCAATTCCAAACCATTTCAATATGTTTAAAATATCATATCATTTCAAAACTTCATTTCAAATCATTTCAATATATGAAAATATCATATCTTTCCAAAACTTCATTTCAAATCATTTTAATATATCAAAATATCATTTGAGTTCAAATCTAAATATTCAACTTTATATACTTTTTAAATTTAAAGATACCATTCATTTATTATCATTTCAAGTCACCTTTTTAAATAGTTTATATTTCAATCAAAATAATTCATTTAAACCCTTTAAAAGTGTAATTAAAGTATTAAAATTTCCAAAGTTTCAATTCAATTCAATCATTTATTTCAATTAAATTTCCATAGACCATTTCAAATCTTATAAATTTCAAATATAGATTAAATCCACAAAATAACTATTCAAATTATAAAATAAATTCCAAAGCTTTATTATCCTATATTTCATAAGTCCAATATCTTTTAAATAGATTCAAATTACAAGTAAACCAAATATTTTTCATACTAATATAAACTTCAATTATTTATTCCAAGATTTAATATCATTTCAAATTCATTATATTTAATAATTAAATATTTAATTTCCAAACTTAATCTTCAAAGATCATTTATTCATTGGAATTTATTAGACAAAGAAAATTCAACTTACGTAGCACCTAGAAAATGCTACGAAATGTTGTGTTTAAAAACAGTTCATTAACAAAAGATAGCATTTAAAATGCTGTAATATTTTAGTTTAGTTTAAATTAAAATTTTAGTTAATTTTAACAACTATAGCACTAGCAAAGTGCTATAATAACTCTTAGTTCAAATTTGCTATTTGGTTCATTTAAAACAACTACAGCATTTTCCAATGCTGTAATATCTTTACATTACATTTCAAAAATGCTGTCAAATCAAATTCAGAGTTTTATTTACAATTTCACACATAATTAACTTTTAATATAAATCATTTTAACTTATAAGATCATATATTTTCACATTTAAAAACAATCATTTAAATACCTTTATTTCTATGATTTTATAAAGTCAAATTGCCATACAAAATCAAATTAAATAACAATTAAATTTTCATTTCTTTAATTAAATTCTTAACTTAACAACTAAGTTTACATTTCCAAAATATAACTTATTTCCATTTATTTTACTTAATTAAAATTTCACTTTTAACAAAATTCACAATTTCCCAATTTAAGTTATATTTCAAAAATTTTAACTTAAACATTCATTTATTCCATATTTTAATTTATACAAAATCATTAACACTTTTAAAAATTTATTATTACTTAAAAAAATCATTAAATTCATCTTTTAAATCAAATTTGTCATATTTCCTTACTTTACATAAATTCCATTTATAAACAAAATCATACATTCCAAAATTAACTTATATTTCAAATTCTACTTCACCATTTACTTAATTCACTTATTTAATTCATAGAAAATCACTAATATTTTATAGAAATCATTTTAATAGAATTTAAATCAAAATATCATAATATTTACATTCTAAAATATTTTAAAATTTTCAGAAAAATATATAAACCATGGGTCTGTATATAATTTTCTAGCCTAGGTTAAGTGATACGGATCTATATCATTTAAATCCGCAATTTACAAGGAAAAAACCGGGTTCTATCATTTCAAACCCGCAATCCCAAGTTAAATAAAATAAATAAAAATTCGCTCAGGCTTATCATTTCAGCCCATAACGATCTTTCCCTATTCCAAAGTCCGTTCGGGTATGTATCATTTCAACCCATAGTGAACCTAATCTACAGGGAACTTGCAGTGTGATAAACTGATAAAAATGAGCAGAATAACATCATATAACAGTAATGGATGATATAACATATATAATAACAGGAGTAAACATTATATGATCATGATATAATAGTTATAACGGGATGATATAAATTTACATATTCAAATGGTGTCAGTTTACTAGTTATATAAGTACACATCGTCTGGTGAAAATTACTCACTTGTTCAAAGCTGGAGATTTCCACCAAAGCACACAATACAGATCCAACAAAGGCACGATGACACAGATATGACTTGGGAGTGGAGAGTCAAAGACAATTGCCTTGTTCAAACATTTACACAAAACAATATGACAATATATAAGTTTCAAACCAAATTATCACCAAACAATTCAAGAAATCAATGTCCAAAGCAATATCGAATGGTTTGCACTTTTTCTCAACTTCACATGGATCAGTTATAGGTGTGTTAAGCTCAGCTAGAACATGGACTAAGGGCTGAGTTTGATTCAAACAGGGTCGGCCAACATGGTGTAAAAGGTGATGGAGTATATAGGTGCAACAATACTACACTACAAGGCAAAGCTACATCATTTCAAGCTATAACTAGGTTCGGCCATGGGCTGTGTGGGCCCAAATAGTGGTGCAGGTGGTGGTGGGTGATGTGGCAGAGGTTGGAGGTCAGGTCATAGGTGGTGGTGGTGGAGGTAGTGGCGGCTAAAGGTGATTGTAGGTGGTGATAGCAAACTAGGTCTAGGATTGCATGTAGGTGATGGATTTTTTTGGATTTTTAGTGGATGTTCAAGCCTTAGATGGCTCGGCCTGGCCATGGTGGGGTGCTAGGGGGGTGGTGACCAGAGAAGGAGGTTTTAGTGGTCGGCCTAGGCCTGGAGGAGGAGGGGTGGAGCCATATATGGTTGAGAACAATTGCAAAAATCAAAGAAAACATAGAAAAAACAAAGGAGGAAAGGAAGAATTTACCAAAACTTTTGGTCCTACGATGGCCGTGTATTATTTTTTGATTTGAGAAGGTTTGAGTACGTGAAAAAATGAGGGAGATGAAGTTGGAATGAGAAATGAAAGCACGGCCAAAAATCATTAAAGAGTGGAGTTGAGAAAATGAAAAGGCGGAAGGTAAAAGGACTCCGGAATATAAAGAGTTTAAAACTTTACATATTTCCACTAATTTTTATTTATAAGTTTAAATATCTGAAAATACATATAATTTCAGTTAAAATTAGAAAATATAACAAATATACAAAATATAAAAAAATAAATATTAATTATATATGATTAGAATAAGGAAATAGTACAAATTGAAAACTAGTCTAGAAAATTTGAAAATAAACAGGATAAACTTTGAAAGATTTATATGGACTTAGAAAATATTTATGAATAAAGAAAATAACATAAAATAAAAATGCTTTCACAAAGGTAAATAAACAAATTTTAATTAAATATAATTTACATTAAGAAAATAGCAGAAAAATAGAACTAGCCTTTAAAAATAGAAAATAAATTCAATAAGCTCTGGAAAAATTATTTTATCGCTTTAAAAATATTTAAAGACATAAAATAACATATTAACACATATTAAACCAAAATATGACAAATAAAATATAATTTATAAAATTTAAATAGACAAAATTGTTAAATAAATCAAATTGCACACAATATTGAAATATACATAACTTTCACAATTTAATTCCGTCTTCGACGAAACAAAAAGCAGTATTCATGTTATTGTATCTATTTTCATAGTAAAAGATAAAATTTAAGATTTTAAATAATTAAAATCTGAAGTTTAAAAGCCAAAGATTGAACTGTTTGAACAAAAATTCACTTTTCAGTAAACTAACCAATTTATACTAGTTTGAAATTATAGTTCACATAATAATTAACATATATATTTAAAAATGAAAATTTTGAAATAAAATAAATTTAACATAATTTAAAAATAAAAGAAAGTCCAATTTAAATGATATACACAAATCTAGGGTTGTTACAAATGTTGATTGTATATTGTTTTCAATCTTTAATTCTAGTTTCCATTAAATAAAGTATTTTCTTTATTTATTTCCTACTTTTCCTAAAACTATTTATTTATTCTTCATAATATCTATCTCTACATTATCTTTCTATTTTAATTATTTATACATTCATTTAGTAATTAAATGGATAAGTATTTAGATCCCTATTTATTTCTTGGAAAGAAATTTCAAATATATATACGTTATTGTTTTAAAAGGCATACCTTTAAATCTTTATTTTAATTAATACAAGTAATATTGTTGGTTGATATATCATGTTATAATTGTGTATATATATGTAACATTTCATATTATGTATATATTTACAACATTTTTCCGTTTTGTTTCATTTAGATATGTACTTTGTAAATTAAGTAACATATAAAGATGTAAATAACAATTAATTTATACGTTTCTATAACCGTTTTCTTATTTATTTATATAGTGTTTATATAAACAGTATGTATTTATTTAATTATTTATTTGGCATATATTTTATTAAATAGATGAGAAACAAATCAAATTTAGATACGTTACCTATTTTTAATTAAAGGCTTATGTTACGTTTTTATTTATTACCTTTTTATCTTCCCATCCCTTGATTTTCTACCATAACTTCTCCTTGATAGCCGTGACTTTTTCTTTATGAAATTCACATGAAAACATCTCTTCTTATTTCACTTTACATGCCTATTTTCAGATCTGAGAAAAAGGTAATGGCTTCTTTCTCTTTTCTCCACTTTTCTTCTTTGTTTTGCCTTGTTTTTCACTTGATTTTGCTTGATCTTCACATATGGTTCTCGGCCTAACCCCTTCACCGTCATCTCCACCGACCACCACCACTTCTTCCCCACCTAATCCACGGCCTAACCACCATACTCCCCTGACCTGAAAGTGCCATGGCCTCCCCTTGAACAAAACTTCATAAAAAACTATGAGAACTCCATAAAACCAGGCTAACCGAGCCCTATATGCAACACCACCTTCATTGCTTGCCAAGGCCACCTCCTTACCCACCACCACCATCAAGAACCACCTCTAAATGCCATTACTAACCTCTAACCTGACCTATAGTAGCCTCTGCCTGAGCCCATATATGCCTTTGACCGAGCCCAAGTTGAACCAAAACCCTTTCTAGCCTTGCCTTTTGACCTTCCACACTTTGTAACTTCCAAACCCTTCCTATTCTTTACCAAGCCTTGTTATTTTCAGTCCAAACCTGGTCCTTTACCACCTGAAACATGTCATGGTTGAACCAATAAAGCTTTAAGGCCGAGCATATGTTGAGTCAAGAGCAAGCAAAATTGATGGAAAAGCTTGGTGATGTCTTGTGTAAATTCTATTTCTATTTTCGTTCAAATAAATTTTGGTATTGTATTTATATTTATGTATTGCTTTGTTTATTGTTATATACAAGATATACATCTTGGCTCTCTTCCCACTTGAATCAAATCGTGCTATCATGCTTTCCAGATTCTCTTTTGTGTGTGTTGTTTGCGAACTCCAGCTTTAAAGAGGTGAGTAATATCACCTGACATTTATACTTATGCAAATGTGAATTGACAACAATTGAACGTGTGGAACTATTATATTATGTTATAATTGCTTGTGTTATAAATTATATGATGTTAACCCTGTATAGTAATCTGTCATATTATTTGAAACTGCTATATGTTGCTATATTGATAATTTTATTCTGTTCTCACACTACAAGTTCCATGTAGAATAGAATCACTATGGGTTGAAATGATACATACCCGAACGGACTTTAGAATAGGAAAAATCGTTATGGGCTGAAATGATAGGCCTGAACGATTTTTATTTATTTGTATTTGTCTTGGGATTGCGGGTTTGAAATAATCAAAACCCAGAATTTTACTGATTTCGAATTTAAATGATATTTTCCGTATCACTTGATTTAGGTGTGAAATATTTTCCGGACCCATGGTTGATTTCAAAATATGTTTTCTTATAAATTTTATGTATTGTAAATGGAAAAATATGAAATTTGACTTATATTGGATATAAAATGTTAAGCAATGATTTTCTAAAAGGGTTAAATTGTATAAGTTAATAGATGCTTTGAGTTGTAGTGTGGAAGTTTGATTTAACTTAATAATGGGAATTTAAATAAAAATGCAATTATAAGCTTAATTTGGTAATTGATAATTGATGTATGAATTTCATAAATTTAAGGTAAAAGAAAACATCAAGTTATTGTAAAGTAAAGTTAAGCAACTTATAGTGAATTTTTACTGTATGTAAGGGAATTATAATTAAAATTGGATGTTCATTTAATTAAGATTAATAAAATTATAGGTTAAATGGTCTCCAAATAATGAATTTTGAAAGGTAAAATAAATTTGATAAGTTAAAGGTGAGAAAAATTGAATTGGTTTAAAATGTTAAATAAACGGATAGTTAAATGGAAATTTGGAATATAACTTAATTTGGAAATTGGTGATTTGTTTTAAATTGGAAGTTTAAGTAAATTAAATAAAATGGAAATTAAGTTTAATTTATGAAATGGTAGTATAAAAATTTAAGTTTTAAATAAATTGTTAAAATGCAAAGAATAGGAAAATTGTACACTTGAAGATACTAAGTGAATTATTGAAATTTGATATTTATTTGTGAAATTTACTTTATAAAAATCGTAAGTTATAGGGTGTTTAAATGACCATTTTTAAAGTGGAAAATATGAAATTTTATAAGATAAAATGGTTTAAATTAAAGTTTATTTGTTGCTGAATTGAATTAAATCCTTTAATTTGAACCCTAAACTATTACAGTAGTCTTTAAATGTTGTCTTTGCTGAATTGAATTGTTTTGAAATGTAACTAATAGCAGCATTTTTTAAGTGCTGCGAAAGCTAAAATCTAAATTATTTTTAAAGTATTTAAGTGAATAAATGAGCTCAGCAAAGGTTAAATTTTTGGAAAGTGAATATTTGATTTGTAAGTAAAATGACTTCACTTTTTAATGGTTTAAATGAATGATTGTAATTTGGAATTATAAATCATTTTGAAATTTATAACCACGGGTACATTTACATTGTTATTTGCCTTGTTTATTTTAATATGGATATTTCTATGATAGTGTTTATTTCAACTTAATTGATGGTTTGACGGATCCTTAAAGGATGGGCGATCCCAAGCATCCTTTAAGTTATTGTGCATTACTATTACAGTTCACTTGAGTTGGTTTACATTGTATAAGTATGTATGTCCTGACTCGAGTGTTTGTGTTTTACTTTACGCTCGGGTCAACCTGAGAATCACAGCTTTGGATTCACCTTCTGAAGCTAGAGTTTTGATGGAGCTTATCTATCTATCTATTCGTCTACTTCTTCCAATTATTTCCTGTTCACTATTGTCCCAGTATTATTGATTTATGTATCCAGACTGTCGTTGTATCCATTTTTTAACTAGATATTTTATATATGTTTTGAGAATATGTTGATAGTAGCTTCATGAACTACTATGGTATTTTATTCTCGCTGCGATTATTCTGATACTCTGTGTCTGTGATTTTGTGTTTGATTTTATTTGCTCCAAATTTTATTACAGTCTATTATTTTGAATTATTTAAGTCTGACATGTGTGGATTATTGTCGATTTGAATGGTGCAAAATAGTGGGTCGTTACACATTTTTAACTTAATTAATTTAAATTTCCATTTAAAAATTAAATCAAAATTTCCAAATTAAGTTACACTTTAAAATCACAATTTCTATCCATTTATTTTACATTTATCACATAGAAAAATCATTTACACTTTAATAGATCATTTAAAATTCAATTTAAATCAATTTATCATAATTTTTTTACATTTTTAAATACTTAAAAATTTTCAGAAAATATATAAAATAACCACGGGTCTGTATAATATTTTCTAGCCTAAGTAAAGTGATACAGATAATATATCATTTCAATCCGTAGTTTACAAAGAAAATCCAGGTTTTATCATTTCAAACCCGCAATCCCAAGGAAATAAGATTAAATAAAAGTCACTTAGGCTTATTATTTTAGCCCATAACTATCTTTCCCTATTCTAAAGTCCGTTCGAATATGTATCGTTTCAACCCATAGTGATTCTATTCTACAGGGAACTTGCATTGTGACAAACAGATATAAATAACAGTAAAATAAACAAAATACAACAGTAATAGGTGATATGACATGTAATTTACAGGTTTAACATCATACATAAATAATCACAGGCAGTTATAGCATCATTTATTATTCTACACATTCAAATGTTGTCACTTCACAATTGCATAAGTATATGGTGTCTTATGAGGTTTACTCACCTCAAAATGCTGGAGATAACAAAACCAAGTACTATCAGAGATAGGGTAGATAATGTTATTGTCTAAACATTTGATAATTTCTTCCTTTACCTCTTCTCTCATATTATGGTTTAATCGCCTTTAAGCTTCGCGAGTGGGTTTAGCCTCGTCGACTAAATGTATTCAATGTTCAATGATTGATGGACTAATTCCCTTAATGTTAGCGATTATCCATCCTATTGCCTCTTTATTTTCGTTTAAATTTTTTAAAAGTTGTTCTTCTTGGTCCTTAATGAGATCGGATGCCAATATTACAGGGAAATTTTTCGAAGAATCTAAGTATGCGTACTTAAGATCGTTTGGAAGAGGTTTAAGGTCTAATTTAGGGCGTACTTCTTTTGAGGCTTCAGTAGTCATCAAACGATTGAATTCTAGTGAGTTATGAAAAGAGTAGAGCATGTCATTTGATTCAGAAAGGTATTCATCTTCATTGAAGTTGGAATGATCTAGGCACATGTTAAGCGATTTGGTAATATCACTAAAGTCATTTTATAAAATTGTTTGGATCATATCAACTTCTTCTGTTTCAAGATTACTTGGTTGTTTGTTAAGATTGAAGATATTTAGTTCAATGGTTAGGTGCCCAAAGGAAAGTCGGAGTTGGCCATTCCTACAATTTATGATAGCATTTGATGTGGCTAAAAATGGACGACCAAATATCAAAGGAATCTGGGAGTTAGGATTTGAGACAGGTATTGTCTCTAGAACTGTGAAATCAACGGGGAAATAAAATTACTTGATTTGTATCAAAATATCTTCGACTATGCCCAATGGTTTTTTAACAGATCGATCAGCTAGTTGAATTGTGATATTTGTAGGCTTTAATTCCCCTAGTCCAAGTTGACAGTATACAGTATAAGGCAAAAGATTCACACTCGCTCCAAGATCGATTAGGGCATGACTAATGTGAGTGTTGCCAATTTTACAACCGATTGTAGGACAACCGGGGTCCTTATACTTGATTGGGGAGGGATTTGAAAGAACAGAACTCGTGTTTGCAGTTAGAAATGCAGTCTTAGGAACGTTAGTGGCACGTTTTTGAGTACATAGCTCTTTTAGACATTTGACATATTGAGGAATTTGCTCGATCGTATTAAGAAGTGGAATATTGACTCGAACTTGTTTGAAGATTTCAAAATTTTGGTCAAAATTAGCAGGCTTCTTCTTTTTGTTGAGTCTATGGGGAAATGGAGCAATGGGTTTATAGACTCGTTTGGAAATTTTTTCATTCGAAGAAGAAGGTGTTATATTAGAGGGTGAAGATAAGGGAGCTGGAATGTTGGGGTTGCCAACATCAAAAGGTGAAGAGTGGTCGGGATTCCCGACCTTAGATGAAGAATGAGAGCCGATTGGATTGACAACAGTGGTTGTTGATTGAATCTCAGAATTTTGGACATGGGACGACTTAAGAAGGATGTTGGGGTTGACGACGTGGTTGTCTACCTTCTTTCTAGACCTTAATGTAGTGACAGCATTAACTGGATTTACATTTTTGTCCTCGCATAGATTTACTCCTCGAGAGTTATACTTTGGATTCACTTCGGTTTGACTAGGCAATTTACCTTTCTCAATGATTTTCATGAGATCCTTCATCATTATCAACATTTGTTCATTTTGTTTGGTGATTTGCTCAATTCTTGCATCTTGGTTGGTGATTTGTTCATTTTGTTTAGAGAGTTGTTTTTCCAATCGAGCAATTTCTTGTGAAGGCCGAGAAGGTTGGGTTGATGGATTGAAATTAGGATCCCTATATGGTTGATTCGAAGGTTTTGTTTGAGGAGCGGGTTGAGAATTTTGAGCATTAGAAGTTGGGGCTCGATAATTCGGATTTGGTATCATCGGATACATATGCGATGGATTAGCCACATTGTTAGGATTTGACCATGAAAAATTTGGATGATGCTTCTAGTTAGGGTTGTATGTGGATGAACAAGGACTGTTTTGAGCTATAACGTTGATTTGGTCCTATGTGTAGTAATAGGGTTGTCCTTCTCCTTCTTGAGGAGTTTGGGTATCTATAGGAAGATGTGATGGGTCAATGGCATGTACTCCTCTGTTTGGAGAACGAATTGGAACACGAATCGTTTCCATTGCATATCCTTTTCCGAATACTGTTCTAAAAATTCCCAAGCTTCCTCGTCTATTTTTGCCATGAATTCTCCTCCGCACATTGATTCGAGTTGGGATCTTGTTTGATAGTTAAGCCCTTCATAAACGATCTGGCACAAAACATGTTTAGGGATTGCATGATGTGGGCAACTATATAACAATTGATTGAACCTTTCGAAGTATTTTGAAAAAGTTTCTCCTTCGTTCTGAGAGAATTGATTGATTTCAGTTCGAATTTTAAGAGTTTTGTGGAAAGGAAAAAACTTTTTCAAAAATATAGTAACAAAATCGTCCCAGCTTTTAATTGAATTTTTAGGAAGAGAATTAAGCCATCTTTTCGCACTTTCTAGAAGCGCAAATGGAATAAGTCTTAGCTTGATGGATTCATTAGAAAGTTGTTGCATTTTAGTTGTAGAAGCATATAACTCAAATTCACTGTAACGACCCGTATTTTACGTGTCGATAAAACGTAGAATTTGCAGGTCGATAGTGTTGTTTGTGTGGCCTCTAGCTTGAGTTGTTTAGGAGTTGACCCGAGTGCAAGTGATGAGTCGTGACCGACTCATAGATAAGTCGTAGACGACTTAAGGGGATGGACCGAGTTAAGGGATAGAACGGCATAGTAGTTGCCGACTTAAGAAGAGAGGCGAAATAGGGGTCAAGTGATGAGTCGTGGCCGACTCATAGAGGGCCGACTCATAGGCATTGCCGAGTTAAGGGTTGAGTCGTGACCGACTCATAGGATAGGTCGTGTACAAGTTACGACTCATAGGATGGAAGGCTTGGGAGTTAGGTCGTTTGGAGGATAGGTCGTAAGTAGGGGTGAGCGACCTAAGGAGCTAACGGGTTAGGGTGTTAATGTGTTGAGAGTTAGGTCGGTTGAGCGACCTAGGATAGAGGAACGACCTAAGAAAGTGACCGACCTAGTGGTGAGCGACCTAATAGTTGTAGCGACCTAAGGATTTAGTAGTTAGGTCGTGGACCGACCTAAGTTAGGTCGTATGTGTGTTAAGTCGGCATCGTTGTTGAGTCGTCGTACGACTTAGGACTTGGAGTGTTAGGTCGGTTACCTAATGAGTCGGCTAAGCAGAGTGTGTGTTAGGTCGGCAGGAGTTAGGTCGCGTAAGTACTGTAGAGACCTAGGTCGCAAGGGATGATAAGTCGGCAGAGTTTTTAGGTCGGTAGGATACTGTGTTTTAGGTCGTGTCTGGGTTGAGTCGTGTGGCAGTTGGGTCGGTAGTGTGTTGAGTCGTAAGTCGGCCTTGGTTGTATGTTGTGTTGGTTAGGTCGTAGGTCGTAGGGGCTGATGAGTCGGCAACGACTCATAGTTAGGTCGGGGACGACCTAAGGGGCGACGACCTAAGGGGTTTCCAGCCTATAAATAGAGGGGTTTGGCTCACTTTTTGGCACCGGTTTTTGAAGCGACGAAGTGCTGCCATTTTGAAGACTCGACTACAACATTTCTTCATCTTCTTTTCTCCATTCCAATCAAGTGTTAGCATCCATCCAAGATCGAAGATTTAGATTGAAGATTCAAGTGCCAAAGTTGAAGATCTTCATCCGTTCGAGCTAGATTTCATCAATTGAAGCGAGATATTGCCGGATCAAACCTTGATCTTCGCTGTCCAGATCTGAAGTGTGTAGTTTTTGTAGTGTTTGGGTGATTTGGTGAGTGGTAGTTATCTCTCACGCGGATCCAAAGGAGTATATGGGATTGGTGACTTGTTTATGTGTTAAAGTTAGCGTTTTCTCGCATTTTCCTTAAGTCTGCATGTAGATCCATCATATTTGAAGATGTTTGCTTATGAAAGTTATTTATCAAGTATTAGAGATAAAACCCATGTTTTAGATTTGATAGATCTATGCTAAAAACTATGATTTCACATATGTTGGACTTTTGCTCACTTAATTACGAAATTGCCATTATAGTTGATATTGTTTAATATATCTTGTTTGAATGCTTGAATGTTTGAATGTATGTTAGATTTGATTGCTCCAAGTTAGCTTGTAGTTGATTTGGAACAAGATGGTTGAAGATGATTCAAAAGCTAAGTGGAAAGGCTCTTGAATGGTGAAAGCTGTCGATGGTATATGAAGCGGATGTGGAAGCTCATATGGATGGATTCGATGATGGGACTTTGCCGTGATGCGAAGAGGCGAAGTATGAGATCGAGATGGGACTTTGTCAGGATGCGAAAAGGCAAAGTATGGTTGAGTTGAGACTTTGCTTTGGTACGATGAAGCGAAGTATGATGTGAGTCTTGGCTTAATCCAGGCAGGGATCATTCCAAGCATGTTGATAACTTGAAGGGTAGTTCAAGTTGGTTGATAATGGATTGCTCAAGAGGAAGCTTGGGCTAAGTTGATAGAAGTCGTCAAGAAGGATGACAAGGAGGCTTGGATCTCATCGTTATTGAAGGTTCTAGCAAACCTAAAGCAAGAGTACATAGGGACGCCTAAAAGACTACAGGCAGTTAGTCGAGTACTCTGGGCCAAGAAGATAAGTCCTAGGCACAAGGCAGTGTGCGGAGTTTTGTCTAGAACCGGGGTTACCATTAGCCCTTGACAGATGGCTCAGGAAGGAGTCGGTCATTCAATTAACGGTGATTTCGAAGCAAGGTTAACAGTGATAGCCGGAGTCATGGATGTTTGGATGTTTGGTTGTATCATCATTCGGCTTCAAGAGCGGTGTTTTCTGGGTGCTTATCTGATCTTGGTTTAGGCCTTGGGGGTTTGTATTTGGAAAACATCGTCCTTGACTCGAGTGATTATTGCTTTACCTTACTTATCTGGTATGTTATGCTTACTTCTCCTTAGTGTGTGTCTGGGGGCTATCACTGTAGAAAGAGGTGGAGTGGGATGGTTTGGTTCCTATTCCTTTATTTCCTTATGCTCTTTTGGTATGCTTGATTGTTAATTTACTGCTCACTAAGACTTTGTCTGACTCAAGGTTTTATGTCTCCTCTTATTACCTTGGGCTGTTCATCCATGTTTGGGATGGGCAGACTAGGTAGCAGGTGGCAGGTGCTGTGCTTAGAGTAGAGTTTTCCGTTGATGATGGCGAAGACGAGCAGGAGGCTATGCATATTATTTTCTTATATGTACTGGGTATCCGCTGCTGTATTTGATGAGTGCTTGTAGTGAGGTCTTGATGTATGGATTTGTTGAGATGATTGTATAAAACCTCTGCGATACTTATATGATGATTTTCTGTTATGAGACTTCACTATATATTTCTCTATTGTATTTTATCCATGCGCTGTGAGTTACGATAGAGATTCTGCGATTTTATTTTACCCTGACTATCGTCCATGGCTGCCTGGCACACCTTTCAGCGCTCTATTCTCTTGTTTTGGTGCGGGAGTCATGGGCGGTCGTCACATTTGGTATCAGAGCTTTGGTTAATCGATTTTAGCCAACGCTCGCTGACGTAATTACGTAAGAGAGACGTAATTGTATTTTGATGGATGATTACTATATATATAATATAGTAGCTTAGAAGGATTTGCACTCCTTATGCAGTTGTTTCTCAAAGGTGTTCTAATCATTTCTTTTTGTAGATATTAAGGATGAGTCTAGAAAAGGGACAAGCTGCTAAGGAAGGTTGTGAAGCTGAAGGAGTTATTGATCATGATGCTAAGTTCGAGGCTATGGTGACTTCAATCATGAAGAGACAGTTGGTGGACTTTCTGGATAATTCATTTGAAGAATTTATGGAGAAGACTTCTAGGCACAGGAGCCTGTTTCCTAAAGAAGAGTCTGATGTTGTTGTTACCAAGGATGGGTTTAAATCATCGCAAGGCGGGAACAAGAAGAAGAGACAGCAACAGAAGAAGGGTAAGAGTGGCCAAAAGAAGCAGAAGGGCGAGGTGACCTGCTACAATTGCCAACAGAAGGGCCACTTCTCCAGGGATTGCAAGAATCCAAAGGTGCAGGGAAAGTGCTACAACTGTGATAAGCCAGGGCATATTAAGAAGAATTGTCCAGAGCCGCCAAAGGTTGAGCAGGTTGAGCAAGCCTATGTGTTGAGAGCTGTTCCTCCAACTTCAAAAGCTCCTACTGCTGAGGAAAAGGGGAAGAGTGTGGTGGTTTAAAGTACTCTTTCCATTTGAGATGTTTCCGTTTAAGAATGTTGTTCGATGTTGAGATGATACATTCTCTTGTTTGTAATAACTTGTATGACCAATTGGGTTAGGAACCAGATATTATTGATAGACCCTTGGTTGTAACTATTTCAGTTGAAGATTTGTCTGGGTTGTGGATGTTATGCTGTGATCTGGTTGTGTCGAGTCATGATTGCTCGTTTGTTTGTGATTGCTTTGTTCTGAACTTTGCGAGGTTCGGAATTATTTTGGGTATGGACTGGCTTAGGAAGTATGCGGCTAGGGTTGATTGTGAGAGGCTTGAGGTGACAGTCGGGAATGTGGAAGGGCGAAAGGTTGTGATACGATGTAAGCATGAAGAAGGCGTCTTCATGAGCTTCATGTATTCGCTAGTTGTTCCACGGGATGGACTGTCATCAGTGCCTATTGTGAATGAGTTTGGTGATGTCTTTGAGGAAGTCAAAGGGTTACCGCCGCATAGGGAGATCGAGTTTCGTATCGATCTAGTTGAGGGAGCCAGACCTGTTGTGATGCCTCTTAGGCGGATGGCACCGAGGGAGCAGCAAGAGCTGAAGGTGCAAGTTGATGACCTTTTGCGGAAAGGATTCATTCGGAGAAGTGTGTCCGAATGGGGTGCACCTGTTGTGTTCGCAACCAAAGCGGATGGATCGTTGAGGTTGTGTGTGGATTATCGTGAGCTGAATAAGGTGACTAAGAAGAACAAGTATCCATTGCCGAGAATAGATGACTTGTTTGATCAGCTTCACGAGGCTAAGGTGTTTTCTCAGATGGATTTGGCAACGGGATTTCACCAGTTGAGAGTGGCGAAGGATAGTGTGCCGAAGACTGCTTTCAGGACACCATCCGGGTTTTATGAGTGGCTGGTAATGCCGTTTGGATTGACTAACGCGCCAGCATATTTTGTGGATCTTATGAATAGAGTGTTCAGAGATCAGTTGAATAAGTTCGTGCTTGTGTTCGTGGATGATATTCTGATTTATTCCAGAACTGAGGGAGAGCACAAGACGCACTTGAGGATTGTTTTGGGAATCTTACGGAAACATCAGCTGAAGGCTAAGTTTTCGAAGTGTCACTTCTGGAAGAATGAAGTGAGGTTCTTAGGTCATGTTATTTCTGGAAATGGAATAGCGGTTGATCCCGCTAAGGTGGCAGCGATCCAGGATTGGGTTAGGCCTAAGAATGCATCTGATGTGAGGAGTTTTCTTGGATTAGCAGGATATTATCGTCGGTTTATCAAAGACTTTTCCAAGATAGCTGCACCGTTGACAGGATTGACGAAGAAGAACCAGTTGTTCAAATGGGATGATAAGTGTGAGCAAGCTTTCGTGATCCTGAAAGAGCGACTGACGAGTGCTCCTGTTTTGACTATTCCTAGTGGGAATGATGAGATGGTGGTCTACACCGATGCATGTGGCACTGGACTAGGAGCGGTGCTAATGCAGAAGGATAAAGTTGTTGCGTATGCTAGTCGACAACTAAAGCCGCATGAAAGGAATTATCCGACTCATGATTTGGAGTTAGCGGCAATAGTGTTTGCTTTGAAGATGTGGAGACATTACCTATTGGGAGTTAGATTTGAGCTGTTTACAGATCATAAGTCGTTGAAGTATCTGTTTTCCCAAAAGGATTTGAATCTTCGACAGCAACGGTGGCTAGAGTTCTTAGCATCGTATGATTTTGGTATAGCCTATACTCCGGGAAAAGGAAACGCAGTGGCTGATGCGTTAAGTCGAAGACATGCAGGTTTGGGAGCCATGTTTTCGGAATGGAAGAGTCTTGAGTATTTGGCTGAGTTTGATTTCAGGCCCAGAAGTGAATTGGAACCTGAGATGTTGGCAAACTTATCGATAAGGCCTACACTTGTGGAAAGAATTGGTGAGAGCCAAAGGCGAGATGATAAGCTTGTCAAGATTATCCGTGATTTGGAATCCGGATTGGATCAGGAGAAGGATAAGGGATTCGAGGTCGATCGAGAGGGTTGGCTTCGAAAGCAAGGACGATTAGTTGTTCCCGATGTAGATGGATTGAGAGATGAAGTTCTGAGGGAGAGTCATCACTCGAAGTTGACAATTCATCCAGGTGGAAATAAGATGTATCGGGATATGAAGAGAACCTACTACTGGGAAGGTATGAAGAAGGATGTTGGAAATTTTATTTCCAAGTGTATGAATTGCCAGTTGGTGAAAGCTGAGCAGAAGAAGCCCAGTGGATTGCTTCAGCCATTAGAGGTTCCTACATGGAAGTGGGAGCAGGTGTCGATGGATTTTATCGATAGTCTACCTAGGACAAGAGCGGGAAATGAAGGGATTTGGGTCATAGTAGATCGTTTGACCAAGAGTGCAAGGTTCATTCCTGTTCGATCGACTAGGACTGCATCGAAGTTGGCTGAATTATATGTGAAGTGGATAGTTCGTTTCCATGGTGTTCCGAAGAGTATAGTGAGCGATCGAGATCCATTGTTCACCAGTAGATTTTGGAAGAGCTTCCAGGAAGTTTTGGGAACTGAGTTGTGTTTGAGTACAGCTTATCACCCTCAAACAGATGGTCAGACTGAGAGAGTCAACCGAGTATTGGAAGATCTTCTTAGGGCATGTGTTTTGGACTTCGGAGGATCATGGGAAGATCACCTTCATTTGGTGGAATTTGCTTATAATAACAGTTATCAGTCGAGTATTGGTATGGCACCATATGAGGCATTATATGGAAGACCGTGTAACTCTCCGACATGTTGGTTGGAAACTGGAGAAAAGCTGATACTTGGGCCAGAGATGATTCGACAGACTTCAGATTGTATAGAGATCATTCGGCAACGAATGAAGGCAGCCCAAGATCGTCAGAAAAGTTATGCCGATAATCGTCGTAAGGATTTGGAATTCGACGTAGGTGATATGGTTTTTGTGAAGATTTCTCCATTGAAGAATGCTATAAGGTTTGGGAAGAAAGGAAAGTTGACTCCGAGATTTGTTGGACCATTCCCGATTATCGAGCGTATTGGAAAGCTCGCTTATAGATTGGAGTTACCGGAAAAGATGGCGGGTGTGCACAGTGTTTTTCATGTATCTTATCTACGGAAGTATGTGCACGACCCAAGTACGGTGGTTTCTGCTGATAGCTGTGAAGACTTGGAGGTTGATCCTGTTGTTTCGAGACCTCGTAAGCCGCTTCGTATTGTTGAAACCGATACGAAACAGCTTAGGAGGAAGACGATTACGTTGCTCAAGGTACAATGGAGTGATGATGTTAACGACTGTACGTGGGAGGAGGAGGAGAGGATGAAGGCAGCTCATCCCGAACTCTTCGAGGTATGGCCCTAAAGTGTCGTGACATCTCATGAATTTGTAGCTTGTTCTAAGTCTTAGAATTCTGCATGCTAGGTTAGAATTGGTTGCATGGATTGTTGATTGCCATGGATGATAGGCATGCGGAATAATTTTGATTGCTGTTGTTTGCTTGGAATTTCGGGGGCGAAATTCCTAAGGGGGAGAGAATGTAACGACCCGTATTTTACGTGTCGATAAAACGTAGAATTTGCAGGTCGATAGTGTTGTTTGTGTGGCCTCTAGCTTGAGTTGTTTAGGAGTTGACCCGAGTGCAAGTGATGAGTCGTGACCGACTCATAGATAAGTCGTAGACGACTTAAGGGGATGGACCGAGTTAAGGGATAGAACGGCATAGTAGTTGCCGACTTAAGAAGAGAGGCGAAATAGGGGTCAAGTGATGAGTCGTGGCCGACTCATAGAGGGCCGACTCATAGGCATTGCCGAGTTAAGGGTTGAGTCGTGACCGACTCATAGGATAGGTCGTGTACAAGTTACGACTCATAGGATGGAAGGCTTGGGAGTTAGGTCGTTTGGAGGATAGGTCGTAAGTAGGGGTGAGCGACCTAAGGAGCTAACGGGTTAGGGTGTTAATGTGTTGAGAGTTAGGTCGGTTGAGCGACCTAGGATAGAGGAACGACCTAAGAAAGTGACCGACCTAGTGGTGAGCGACCTAATAGTTGTAGCGACCTAAGGATTTAGTAGTTAGGTCGTGGACCGACCTAAGTTAGGTCGTATGTGTGTTAAGTCGGCATCGTTGTTGAGTCGTCGTACGACTTAGGACTTGGAGTGTTAGGTCGGTTACCTAATGAGTCGGCTAAGCAGAGTGTGTGTTAGGTCGGCAGGAGTTAGGTCGCGTAAGTACTGTAGAGACCTAGGTCGCAAGGGATGATAAGTCGGCAGAGTTTTTAGGTCGGTAGGATACTGTGTTTTAGGTCGTGTCTGGGTTGAGTCGTGTGGCAGTTGGGTCGGTAGTGTGTTGAGTCGTAAGTCGGCCTTGGTTGTATGTTGTGTTGGTTAGGTCGTAGGTCGTAGGGGCTGATGAGTCGGCAACGACTCATAGTTAGGTCGGGGACGACCTAAGGGGCGACGACCTAAGGGGTTTCCAGCCTATAAATAGAGGGGTTTGGCTCACTTTTTGGCACCGGTTTTTGAAGCGACGAAGTGCTGCCATTTTGAAGACTCGACTACAACATTTCTTCATCTTCTTTTCTCCATTCCAATCAAGTGTTAGCATCCATCCAAGATCGAAGATTTAGATTGAAGATTCAAGTGCCAAAGTTGAAGATCTTCATCCGTTCGAGCTAGATTTCATCAATTGAAGCGAGATATTGCCGGATCAAACCTTGATCTTCGCTGTCCAGATCTGAAGTGTGTAGTTTTTGTAGTGTTTGGGTGATTTGGTGAGTGGTAGTTATCTCTCACGCGGATCCAAAGGAGTATATGGGATTGGTGACTTGTTTATGTGTTAAAGTTAGCGTTTTCTCGCATTTTCCTTAAGTCTGCATGTAGATCCATCATATTTGAAGATGTTTGCTTATGAAAGTTATTTATCAAGTATTAGAGATAAAACCCATGTTTTAGATTTGATAGATCTATGCTAAAAACTATGATTTCACATATGTTGGACTTTTGCTCACTTAATTACGAAATTGCCATTATAGTTGATATTGTTTAATATATCTTGTTTGAATGCTTGAATGTTTGAATGTATGTTAGATTTGATTGCTCCAAGTTAGCTTGTAGTTGATTTGGAACAAGATGGTTGAAGATGATTCAAAAGCTAAGTGGAAAGGCTCTTGAATGGTGAAAGCTGTCGATGGTATATGAAGCGGATGTGGAAGCTCATATGGATGGATTCGATGATGGGACTTTGCCGTGATGCGAAGAGGCGAAGTATGAGATCGAGATGGGACTTTGTCAGGATGCGAAAAGGCAAAGTATGGTTGAGTTGAGACTTTGCTTTGGTACGATGAAGCGAAGTATGATGTGAGTCTTGGCTTAATCCAGGCAGGGATCATTCCAAGCATGTTGATAACTTGAAGGGTAGTTCAAGTTGGTTGATAATGGATTGCTCAAGAGGAAGCTTGGGCTAAGTTGATAGAAGTCGTCAAGAAGGATGACAAGGAGGCTTGGATCTCATCGTTATTGAAGGTTCTAGCAAACCTAAAGCAAGAGTACATAGGGACGCCTAAAAGACTACAGGCAGTTAGTCGAGTACTCTGGGCCAAGAAGATAAGTCCTAGGCACAAGGCAGTGTGCGGAGTTTTGTCTAGAACCGGGGTTACCATTAGCCCTTGACAGATGGCTCAGGAAGGAGTCGGTCATTCAATTAACGGTGATTTCGAAGCAAGGTTAACAGTGATAGCCGGAGTCATGGATGTTTGGATGTTTGGTTGTATCATCATTCGGCTTCAAGAGCGGTGTTTTCTGGGTGCTTATCTGATCTTGGTTTAGGCCTTGGGGGTTTGTATTTGGAAAACATCGTCCTTGACTCGAGTGATTATTGCTTTACCTTACTTATCTGGTATGTTATGCTTACTTCTCCTTAGTGTGTGTCTGGGGGCTATCACTGTAGAAAGAGGTGGAGTGGGATGGTTTGGTTCCTATTCCTTTATTTCCTTATGCTCTTTTGGTATGCTTGATTGTTAATTTACTGCTCACTAAGACTTTGTCTGACTCAAGGTTTTATGTCTCCTCTTATTACCTTGGGCTGTTCATCCATGTTTGGGATGGGCAGACTAGGTAGCAGGTGGCAGGTGCTGTGCTTAGAGTAGAGTTTTCCGTTGATGATGGCGAAGACGAGCAGGAGGCTATGCATATTATTTTCTTATATGTACTGGGTATCCGCTGCTGTATTTGATGAGTGCTTGTAGTGAGGTCTTGATGTATGGATTTGTTGAGATGATTGTATAAAACCTCTGCGATACTTATATGATGATTTTCTGTTATGAGACTTCACTATATATTTCTCTATTGTATTTTATCCATGCGCTGTGAGTTACGATAGAGATTCTGCGATTTTATTTTACCCTGACTATCGTCCATGGCTGCCTGGCACACCTTTCAGCGCTCTATTCTCTTGTTTTGGTGCGGGAGTCATGGGCGGTCGTCACATTCACTAAGAAATTCTTATGCATTTTCAGACCCAGTGAATTTTGGTACCCCTTGGATAAAAGAATGTTTTAGTTCAAAATTATTTCCTTCGGCAGGTGGAAATGAAATAACCGAAGGTTGAATAGTCCGTGTTGGATAGCACGGTCTCTAAGGGATAATGGTTGGTTCTCATGAAATTCATTATTTCCAACATGTGATTTAGCTGAACCGTGATGTGAACTGTGTTGTGAACCGTGATAGCTCATATTTGTTTGATTTAAAATTTCCATTGATTTGTTTAATGAGATATTTTGGCTTCTTTCTAAATGGTTAAAATTATTCTTGTCCAAACGCGCATAAACAAATCAAGGTGTAGTAGCCAAAAGTAAATTTAAACCGTTTTTAGTTGGGAACCTGTAGAGTAGAAAATTACTTACAGAGGGGTGTGGCAGTCCGTCCAGTGCAACTGAGCAGTGCTAGTGATTCAAACTCCACTGTCTGTAATAGCTTGATCCCTAGATCCTTGTTGTTGAATGGCTGAGATTTACTTAGTTGAGCTACATGTCAGCGCGAAAAGCAACTGAAACAGAAAATAAACCAATGTGAAACTAGAAAACATGTAGCGAATGAGAAAAAAAACGATTTTTTTATGAACTTGAAATTATGCAGATCTGAATTGAATGCTTGATGATGATGCGTGAATCAAGAAACGAATATGGTGAATGCTTTGATACGTGAAAATGCAATTTGTGAATTGTGAAACGTGATTGTGTAAAGACCCGATTCTTCGACTCTCGAAAATCGGCATTAATACGTCCACTGTATCAACTGCCGAACAATCGAATGCCGGAAAACCGAACCCTTAGGGTTTAAGAAGAAGAAAAAGGTAGAAGAAGAAGAAAATAGAACAGAAACAATAACAGAATTTCACATATCGCAGCGGAACAACATATAATAGATAAATGAATATCTTTAAAACAAAGGGCTATATCAGTTATTACATTACATCTCATTTCATTACATTATCAGAGTTTTACAACAACAAACAGCAGAAGAAAAATATTACATATATAAGTGATACGTTTCGCCATCCAGCTTGCTCGTGATCTCTACAGCAACTCCTGAATTCCAGAATGACCTGATAACCTGACTCTAGGCTGCCCGTGTGGAAAATTATGGGCACCCGGAGTTTAAGAAGGGAACAATAAACGCCAGGTTAGTCATGAGACTGGTGTGAGAACTTAAAATATTTATTTTCACGAAGAAAGGAAAAAGAAAAGAAATCCGCAATGCTTTTGGAAAATGAAACTACCATAAGGCCTCCCGCCACACACACAATGCAAACGCAGAATTGGAGGAGATTTCTCCTTATGATAGTCAAACATGCTTGATACGAGAAAATTATTTGATTTGATATTATTATTAGTGCATAGTGTAGAAAAACATTTCGAAAGTATAATATTAATCTTAGCGAGCATAGGCATTTCGCACTTATGCCTACTATAGCTACCATGTTCAATAGCAGGTTACCGCCACATTCCGTGGCAGGTAATACAACTAAAACCGTACAGGGATCGTATTGTTTCTTTGGATTTTCCAACAAATGGTCAGGCTAGGGAACTTCCTATTGCCACATGGGAACACCTCTGGATGGACGCCCCGAGAGCCAACCTGCTCTCTGCCAACACAAGGCTGGTTACCCCCTTCCTGTGACGACCCGGAATTTTCGAGCATTTAAAATCAGAATATTTAATTGATTTTAAATATTCAATAGGGTAATTATAACTCAAACTACGAATATCACAATTTATTTTATAATTAAATTATTGAATTAAATAATTTGAAGTTGGATAAAATGTTGAATCTGGAATTGTAAGTCGGTGAAGAATAATTGGGAGGCTCGCAAAATTTATATTGATAACACTAAGGATAATAGAAGTTTTAAAATTTAAATTTAACAGTGAATTGTTCAGTTTTGAAAATTTTATCGTTTAATTGAATTTAAAAATAGCCTTCCGAGGCACAGTCTCGGAATTCGACGAAACCAGTTCTATTGGGTCCGTAATATTGAATTATCATCGGATTTCAAATTTCGTATTGTTCGGAGCTAATGTGTGGGTGTACGATATATAAACGCGCTGAAAAAAAAATTAATTAATAATAATCTGATGAAATTTAATTTAATTAGTCAAGCTTCTTGTATACGCTACTACCAGTATCTTAAAATCGTGTACCCTCTCGTTCTCTTATAAGCTTGCAAGCAGATATAAAAAAATAAAAAAAAAAAAGATAAATATATTACTTGCGTCTTCCTTCTGAAGAAAGCCAAGCCGAGTTGTTTTTATAAAATCACACGACCCTCTTTTGCTTTAAAATTAGAATCCAACCCTCCTGTCAAACAAAAATCTTAGCGTTCGAGAAAAAAATGACGGAATCATATTAAAAAAGAAAAAGAAACGAGGAATATTTAAATCGCAGTGGCGTAGGTGTCGACTTCATTCTTTTCTCAGGGCGTGCGATCACTTTTTAAGATGATCGACAGTTAGTAACTTGCCTAGGGTTTGGGTTATGGGATGTTTTAGGCGGCATTAGGTGATTCGAAGGGTGGATTTGGGTTCGTCTGGCGAAGGAGCTTCGGGTAGCCAAGTTTGGAGAGGTCCGATGCTATTTGGGGAGGTATGACGTTAGGGGGTTGGGAGCAGTTGCTGTCTAGGTCGCGTTTGGGGATGCGGTGAGTAGGCGAGGCGGAGTTGTTGGTGAACTTTGTTTGCGATTCGATTGAGGCCGTGTTCGATTCAAATCATGGAAAGGGGTTTAGGGTAGTGCTTCAGCATCGATGACGAGGCAAGCGAGCGCTTGGAGGAGTCATGATGGCCTTCGCAACTCAAGGCGCAGAAGTTTGAGCTAGGGTTTGAGGGGAGGCGTGCCATCGAAGTTGATCTCTCTGGGGTGTAGTTCAGGTGAGGCGTTTCTTTTTGATTTAGTTTGCGTTCTGGTAGGATTTTAAAATTGGCAGTAAAATACAAAACAATTTGTTTTAAATTGTTAATCAGTTATATATACAGCCAGTTATGTTAGCTTTTCTATTTGGAACTAAACGGGTTTGATATATATATATATGGACTAAAGAGAAAAATTATATATATTCCCTAACTTACTAATCAATTTCAATTTATATAGTATGATTTATATTATGATGGTTTAACCTGTTTTGTTAATTCATTGAGTTATTTTAACTCAAACATAAAATAGTTAGGAAGAAAAATTAGCTTAGGTAAAGGTATACAAGAGTTTTAAATGCCGAGGAATTTTGTAAAAGATGGACCTTTGAATCTATAAATTTTAATAAAATGGCGTATTGTGGAGAAATAAATTTATTTATTTGTTAGTTTGCTAGAATAATCTGTAAAAAGGAAATTAGTTAAATTTTTAATATTTGTTTGAAATAAATTTATTAGTTGAAAATAAAATTTATTAGGTTGAATTAAATTTCATAAAAATGGAAAACTAATTGATCGATTAGTCCAAATATTAATAAAGCCCTAATATGTTCATTCAAGGCCAAAAAAATCGACAAACCAAGGCAATATTGGATGGGTTGCAAATAAAAGCAAAGGTGAGTTAATCTCACTCAGTTTAAATTTAAATTTAAATGATAAAATTTAAATAATTGTTTGGATGGTTGAATTGATCGATGTAATATAGTATGATATTTTGTAATTAGTGTAATTGTGCTAACATCTGTGGATGCAGGGAAAACAGGTTGGAGGGATCCAACTGGATCCCTCAACATTTATTTAAATTATTTAATATTCTCTGCTATGAATATTGATATTCTATGATGAGTTATATTGGAATATTGAATGTTAGGATTGATTGGATATATTTGGGTATAATGAATTACCAAAATTATATAGGTTGGATTTTGGAAAGAAAATAAAAGAAATGAATTTGTAAGTAAAATAATTATAAGAAATTTGAATAAATTAAGAATGAGTTGAAAAGAAATAGAAGTAATATGAAAATAATAATAAATAACTTCGAGTATGAAAAGAAAAGAGTTTGAATAAACAGTAATTAATGAATTGTAAAATTATGTGGTATTAATTTAAAGGAATAAAGAATTATTTTAAACTTAAGTTTTAAATTTATTTAAAAGATACGGAAGTAATTGAGAAATCTAAAAATTTGAAATTTGTAGTTAGAGTATTTGAAATCATAATTAAGAAATGAAATCTGAAATGAATAGATTTTGAATTAAAAGGCAGTAAATGGGAAATCAATCTGGAAATTGATCCAAGAGTTTGAAATTGAAAATTTTAAGGAAGAATGTGAAGAGAGGTATATTTCACTAGATAGCCAAGTATGTTTAAAGAAAACTTTAGATATAAGTTGAAGGTTTTAATGTTGTTTTAAAAGCATGTTTTAGGAAATTTATTATCTTAAATTTTTAAGTAAATATTTTTCAAATCTATTACCATAATAAATATTTATAAATAGTGACTTAGTATTTGTTTGAAAGGTGATAGCCTAGTTTTATATTTTATAAAGTAACTTTATTTCCAATGTTTATATAGTATGTATTTTTAGTAAATCATTGAAGTAGTCTTAATTTAAATATTTTAAAGTAAATCCCAAAGTAAGTGTTTTGGTTAATCTATTATCGTAATAATTATTTAAAGGATGATTTGGTATTTCGTGTAAAGAAGAAAATCTAGTTATATTTATAAGTAAACTTATTTTTAGTTATTTCTAGAGTATTATTTGAATTAAGTACTAAGGCAATTTTTCTATATCAAATGTTAAATATATTTTACAATAAGGTGTTTTTAGATTATTTTAAAAATCTTAAGTTTTGTGCTTGGTGATTCTAGTGGAAATAGGAATACTTGGAATTTATTCTGAGAAAGGAAGATAGTTTTGAAAGCTGTTTTTCAAAGGAGTTGGAAAGTGAAAATATATCTTGTAAAGATATTTCAAGATAAATAAATAATTTGGAAAATTATTTATTATGTGATGAATGTTGTAAACATGAATTGATAGTTAAATAACCAACTATCAATATTGGCCAAATGCGTTGATCGTTTCGAAGAGACCGGGATCGAGATTTATTTCTCGAAAACCACTTCGATCCGGTTTGTATGTTTCGTGGAAACGAGTTGAATTCAAAGATGGAGCAGTGAAGTGTAAGGGCTAGTCGCTACTAATCCTGAGGATATTTTCAAAATGGATGTAGTAGGAATAATCCCTTCGGTTCCGTTCGAACCCAGGACGGACTTGTATGGATGAATGCTTGCGAAACATCGTCAGGTGAGCGATGGGCATTCTAAGAGATATATTCTAAAGGTAACGCTTAGCCTCAAGCCTCATCAAATGGGAATGACTGCAAATCAGGGGTTATGCAGCAAGGCTAGGTGGGTAGCACCCTAGCAGGGTAAGGTCATTCCTATCTAGATGTCCCTTTTATTTCGGCTTAATGGGCGGTTGCTGATCCCAACTGCGGGGTGATCTCACTCGGGATTATCCAGTAAGGGGTAGTCCTGGCCTTGTGTTGCAGGGGAGCGGGCGTACTCCTCGGTACGGTGATCTAGGCCCCGTACTATGACAGGTGGTACCCCAGTGCCTAGTCATTGGTTGGAAATCCATTCTCCCTACGAGCCTTGTACGAGTTTTGTTTGTATTACCCACTCTATGGCTAGTAGCTGGAATTTAATCATGTAACAATTTCAGCTATTTTATATGTATTTGTATATAGACCCTATTATAATATCAGAGGATTTCTATAAAAATTGTTTTAGCTATCGTAAGGTAAAAACCCGACATGTTTATTTGTGGCGTGGTCTTACGAGATGCTTTTGTTTTCAAAAGGAATTTTGAAACTTTAATAATCAATTGGGTGTGATTTTCTCACGCTGGTATTCCAGACTGACTCGGGTATTATTTAACTGTAATGCTCGGGTCAGACCGAGTATTATAGAATATAGGATATGATGCTGTGGAGCTCAGGAGACGAGCAGGATGTCGATACGTACTCCCGTACTTATGTATATATACATAATCCGCTGTGTTGAGTTGTTGTGTACCCATTTGTATGATATTGATGTTGAGTTGTGATTGATGTACTCTGATTGATGTAATACATAAACAGAGATATATTTGATTGAGTAAAGATTATTTATTATCTATTATATTTTATTTCGCTGCGATGGTTAGATTCTGATGTTGATTTTGTTTTCTCTTCTTCTACCTCTTCTTCTTCTTAAACCCAAAAGGTTCGTATTTCTGTACAACTTGAGTTGATTGTTGTAGAATAGTGTTGACTCAAGGGGTACGGATTTGCGGGCCGTTACACTTCCCGAGAAGTAAACCTAAAGATATGCCACCCCCGGTCCTTTAGGACCTTTATCCGAGGATCCTCAATAACAACAACAACCACAAAGAAATGTATTTGCAGTAACCACATAGGTTAAATATCAGGGCTCCATACCTGACACCACCCTTTTCCAGAAGGAATGCACATACCCTAGGGGAGCTACCCCCGAAACCTTGCCGCATCTTTCCCGTTTCGACCATTACTGGGTTGTGAGGCTCGATGAGGTCTCGTCCACAAAGCTATGCTTTTTCACAAAGCGATGCTTTGATCAACAAATGATCAACCAATGATCATCACACAGCAACACTCAGCATGCCACATTACCAAATTGGGAGTATATCGCCGATAACCTTCAACTACATAACCTCTGAGCTCGTACGTCTCAGAGAAGGGTGTTAAGCTAAGAGAATAAATTTTCCGCCACCAACGGAAATGTATTTGAAAGAAATCGGCTTTATATCTCAAAATGTAATGTCAGATATACAACCATACAAGTCTGTTCCGGAATCGAACGGAACCGAAGGCACTTCAAAAGAAGCCCTTGCAAATCCTGATAATTTCTAATCACGCTCGGACTTCCCATCACAAAGGGTGATAAAATCTCTATATCGGAGACCGGCCGATGCAGAGACATTCGACGGTAATCATTCCGTTTTCAAAATATCCAATCTTCAACACCGGTCTTCAAATGCAATCCCACTTCGTCGTATCATTATTCGGAATGTGTTTTATGACACAAAGGTCCTCTCCCGGCTAATCCGAATAGTGAGCGCTTATTTAAAAATAAGTGTTCATTCAGATTTCCACAAATCGCAACAAATGCCCATTTGAAGGTCAATACTGCTAGTCGGTTATTTAACTATCAATCGATGTTCACAACAATCACCAGATTTAAATAATTTTCCAAATTATTTATTTTCCAAAATATCTTTACAAGATATAAATTTCCATACTTCAACCATTTGAAACCAATTTCAAATCGCTTTTCACCTTTCAAACCTTTGAAAACAAATTTCAAATCATTTTCCTTGAGCGGAAACACTTACAAATAGTTATTCATTTTCACTGGAAATCTACCGAGTTAAAATACTTTAAATAATTTATAATCACTTATCCAAAATGTATTTGGGAAACACTTTAAAATAAAACTATTCTTCTTTAACATTTTACTTAAAATATTAATTAAAAAATATATCATACTAATGTTATATAAACTTAAATCCAGACTAATTTTCCAAAATAAAATTTATAGATAGAGTATAACTATTTAAGTAACTATTTTCTAAACAATTATTGATTTAAACCTTAGGAATAATCATTCCTATAGTCAATTTAATAAATCTTTGCTTAAAGGATTTAAAACAATTTAAAAAGTTAATTTCTCCAGAGTATCCTTTTCAAAACCAATTCTAGAATTATATATAATAATTTCAAAGCTATTCAGAAATTTATTCGGCTTTCCAGGGAGAATGTACTTTCATTTCAAAATGGTTCATTTAAAGCAATCAAATAAATCCTTACCGATTTATTTAAATTTACGTTCAAATCCGTAAATTTATTTCCACACTTTAAAAATAAATCAATGTTTATTTCTAAACAAGTTTCCCTTTCCTTTACAAATTCCAAAGTGAATTTAAATTTTATTTATATACGATTTTCAAATCGATTTCAAATATTCACTTTTAACAACAATTCAATTTTTAATTGATTTCCAAAACACCAAATCAAATTCCATATTGATTCTTTCCAAATTCATTTCACTTTCCCAAATGGATTTCCAAACTTATTTCCTTTTTAAAATAAATTCCTTTCAGAGAAAATAAATTCCATTATCTCTTTCAATCTATTTAAAAATCCAAATTTTAAATAAATTCTTCAATTGTTAAACAATATTATTCAAATCCATTTATTAAAATCTTTTCACCATATTTTGGAATTAATTCGATAAGATTACAAAAAATCCACTTTTATGCTTTTCAATTCCTTCTTTCAAATTTATTCAATTCTTAATAGTTAATTCACTTAAAGTTTTCTACTTTAATTTCAAAAATCCAATTTCATTTATTTCTGGTATCCAACGATACCAAAAATTCATTCGGCTAAATTATAGCCTTCAAATAAATTCCAAACATCAATATGATCAGTCACATCAATATAGCCATTCACCGATTATCACATCACAATGTAAACAAATTCAATCAATGTGAGGAATCCAGTTGGATCCCTTCAACCTGTTTCCCTACATCCAAAGATGTTAGCACAATACCAATTCCACTTCGAGGTGGAATATCGCGGTATATGGGATTTATAAAAATATCATCCACTATTATGCGGCGCATAGGGTCTCATCCGCTATATAATGCTGGAAATCAACTCCAAATACATATACAATACCAATTCCACTTTAAGGTGGAATATCGCGGTATATGTGTTTAAATATAATATCATCCACTTAATATGCGACGTATAGGGTCTACTTCAACACAATAGATAATAATTTTATCATTCAAGCACACAATCAACACAATCAACAATTTTAAATTTAACTATTTAAAATTAACCTAACAACAATATTTGAGTGAGGAGTTCTCACCTTTTCTCTTTTATTTTGCAATCCATCCGATTTAGCTTGTTTTCTCCATAGTTTTAGACCTTGTATAAATATTTACAAAACTTATTAATATTTAGACTAATCGAAAAATTATTTCCATTCAATATTAAAATTTCTATTTTCTAAATCTTATCTATGAATATTTTATTTTAAACTAATACTTTTAATTTTAAACTAATTCCTTTTAAATTTTCAACACTTACCTATATATAGATAAATCGAAAATCTGTAAATATATTTTCCAATGAATAACAAAATAATAATTTATCTAGGTTCAAAATCCGACTTTTTTATATAAAATCCATGATATTTACATTTTCTATATTTTCCAAATCTTTTTATGTAGATGTATTAAATCCTAATAAAATTCCTTTCTACCTAAAAGCATAATTGTTTTATTTTCTACCATAATACACACACACACACATATTATCTGTAATAATCAAAACAGCAATTCTCTTTGCTTTAGAGAATTTTTTTCTTTCATGTATATATATATATACATTTACTGTAATATATTTTCTCTGCATATAATTTTTCAGACATATATATTAAAATAAACTGTGTGTATATATATACCTGCTGTAATTATATATAATTTTTCTCTGTATTTTTTCTTTTTCATGTATATTTACTCAAATTAAATAAAAATAAATTAGTTATGCCTCTCTTCAAATCTGAAAACCATGGCCACCATCCACGCTGTTCCTTGCCTCGATCGTACGAACGCCATACGCGATCCTCAGATCGCCGATGATGCTTGACAACCCACGGCAATTGCCTCGCGATTGAACTTCTGAAATAAAAACCCTAGCCGACAACCCATCGCCCCCGCCTTGAGATGCAGATCGAAATCCCTTATTTGCGAATGACGCCTTCTAGCTTCCTTCACCCATCGATGTCGCGTCATCTTGCCCCAATTTATCTCGAAACCCCCGAACGCACGCATCGTCGACCGGCCTCCTAGACCTTGCCATCGCGAAACCCGCCTCGATTGCCGGCCTTCTCTCTGCTTGAATCGAACGAAACTGCTTCTTCCTCCGTTCGCGAGAGCCCTTCCCTTCGTCGACATCGAGCTCGCAACTATCGCGACTCAATCAATCGCACGCCTTCCCCTTTCTACATCTCGAACGAAAATCGATTTGGTTTCATCGCCCTCCTCTTTTCATTTTTGTTTTTGTTTTTATAAAGATCGATTTAAGATAGATTTAAGGAAGCAGACATTTTTTTTAAGAAGGAGAGAACGATTTTTCCTCTGACTGAATTTTTTAAAAAAGAGGAAACATAGAGTACGCGATTAACAGAGACTAGGTCGATGCAAATCAGAAGCTAGGGTGGCTGGTTTGACATAATTAAAAAAAAATTAATTAATTTTTTTTTATTATTAAAATTTCAAAATATCTCGTTTAGCACAATTCGAAATCTCGAACTCCAAATCAGACATGCTGCCAGGCGTTTATGAGGTTTTATCCACATTCCGAACGCAATGGAAAAGGTTCCAAGGCTAAATCCGATTGTATGCGCAAGTTACGGAAGTCAACGATCAATTTTAAATTGAATCGATTAAAAAAGTGTCTATGCGTTTTGAGCTGCCAGGGTCAAATGACAATTCGATTGCTACGAAAATTGAAATCCGATAATAATATAATACTCCGGATCCAATGGAACTAGTTTGGTCGAATTTTGAGACTGTGCCTCGGAATGCTATTTTTAAATATTGATTTAAATGATAAAATTTCAAAACTGAACAAATCGTTTCCAAACCCCATTCTAAAGCTTCTATTATCTTCAGTATCATCAATATAAATTTTCTAAGCCTTGAAAATATTTTTAACGGGCCCAATATTAACAATTCAGCAATTTATTCAAAAATTCAATTAATTTTTGAAATTTCAAATATTAAATTACCGATTTAATAGCCCAATTAAATCCAGATATTCGAAATAAAATTTATTTGACTGACAATTTTTACTTGTTAATATTTAAAATCAATTAAATATACGAATTTCAAATGACAGAAATTCTGGGTCGTTACAGATTGGCTGGCAGTAGAATCACGTAATAATAATGCAAGCAACACATAATAGAAACGTAAATGGTTGGAACAAAATGCAGAACTAAAATGAATGCAATCGTGGAAAATGAACTTGCTATGTGAAATAAATACCAGACTTGCAACGTGAGACTGACTAAAATAGAAATGCGAAAATGAATGCACTGGAAAAAAAATGAATTTTTTTTTGAAAATTGATGCAAAATAATAAATTAACACGAATAGACTTAAAAAACGAAAAATTGAAAATTTCGAAATAGCAACTCCCCGGCAACGACGCCAAATATTTGTTGCGACTTTTCTATTAATTAGAAAAGCACAAATTTTAATTAATTCTGCAAGCGCACAGGCGTGTAGTATGCAGGTCGAACACAGGGAATTGTGTTTTAAACTATTTGAAATCCATATTTAAATCATAGGCGTGTTAAACAAATTCGATTGAGGATCTTAAACAGGAAATAAAAACAATAATATACTCCTAATTGATTTCGAATCTAATCAAAATTGCAATTAAAATATAAAATTGTAGAAATCCGAGCAGAAAATAAAGTGCTTAAAAGAAAATAATAGAGCAAACAACTGAATTAAAATGAACTGAATTTATTAACTAACTGAAAAGAGTGCATAAGATAACTAAGAACAAGAATAAATAAATTGCCAAATGTAATTAACAATCCTACGTATTCTGTTTGGAATAAAAACACTACCGAAATTAAAATTAAACTAGAAGAAGAGTGATGGGGTAGGTGATTCTTTTCCATCTGCATTCCTCTCCCTATTTAAAGACTTCAGCCTCCACAAATAACCCTACTATTTAGGTCAATCTGCTTGATATTTGGAGAAAAATAAGGCCACTTCACTTTGAATTGGTCTTTGCTTTGTTATTTGATTAACAAGTGGCCTTGCTTTGAGAGATTTTCAGGCTAAACTTTGAAAGTGTATTTTTCAATATTTGCATTTGCTTTCTTGCATGAATAATACACATGTTGGGGACGTGAGATGCATTTCTTCATGAACGATATGAATACGTACTTTCTCTTCGAATTATTCGGTACTCAAAATGTTGCACTCTTCTTTTTTTTTCTTTTTTTTTGCACGTCATTTGAACCATTGGATGGCATAACCGATTAATTTCAACGTTGCACTTCGGAATCTATAATCTGCAAAACCACAACAAAATACCTGTATAATACCGCTTTATTAAAATAAAAATATATGAAACAAACGGTTTAAAATGCATAAAAATATGTTCATCAATCCCCCAGGAAACATCTGTACCCTTTAAGCACTCTCTGCCTTGTGGATTATGCTACTAACACGACCATAGATCGCAGATACACAATGGTTACGCTTGGATGCCCCAGGAAACATCCATACCCGTAAGCCGTCACGGCCCTGCGAATTACGCTATGCAGTCGAGTTCGTAAGACCATGGGTAACGCCATGGAATTCGAAGGACACTCGAGCATCATATCCGAGAAACCCAATCAGAGAGAATAATATCGATAGAATAAATCCGCAATATGGCCACAAAGAGGATATCAAGCAGAATGCACTTTCCATATGTTTACATCGAAAATATGTATCATATAGTACCCTTCCAAATCAATTTCAAATATCATACTTATATAAATTCCATTATATATAAGATTTCATTTTCAAATCGAATACTTTCCAAAATCAATAGTATATCAAATCCCACTTATATAGACTTTGATTATATAAGATTTCTCTTTACAAATTGAGTACCTTTCCAAATCAGTAGGTTTCGAAACAACTTCATACTTATACAAATCCATTTTATATAAGTTCGATAACTCCCAAAATCAAGTATTTAGTAAAACATGGTTCTCAATCTCACTTCGTTTAATATTAGTTCAGTTTCAAAATCAAATACGATTTCACCAAATTATTTCTTCCAAATTAAATATCTTCAGTTTCAAAGTTTCCAAAATAATATGTTTAGAAAATAAACCAAGTTTCCAAATTAACGTAATTTAGGTCGAACAAATTCATTTCCAAATCATCATACAAATACTGGGTTTTAAATTCCAACCTATTTTCGAAACCATATATTTTTTCAAAATCTATTATACCCAAAATGATTACTAAATTTATAACCATCCCTTTAAACCTTTAAACTATTTATTTCTATTTGAAAGACCCAATTTACCTTTTGAAAATTATTATTCTATATATATAGTTTTATAAAAGATGTTACTAAGTTAAAACATTTAAAACTAAATTTTATTCAAAACATTTCAAAACTAAATTTCATATTAGTATAATTCAAAATAGTCTTATTCATTTACTTAACAAACAGTTTCAAACTTATTTAAATCATATTACTTCATACTTAAGCATACAAAACTAAACTTATATACTTTATCAAATAATTTATACTTTTCGAAATTACTTAGCTTTGGAAGTTAAACCTCGATTTGGAAGGTATCGAACATTCAAAATAGTCAGAGAAATCAAATTTCCAATCCAAGAGTTATAAATCAGCAACAAATCATTAGAGCAATTTCAATAGAAAAGATTATACCAAATCAAATCCAAAACTCGAGGACTGAACACCGGGCTTACTTCAAATCGTTTCAAATATATATACATATATCTTTCGAATATCAAATCATACTTCGGAATTTGAAATCAAAATTGGTTTCACAAAATCAATCGCATAGCAAAGCGACGAGAGTGGCCTCTTCCCCACTCTGAAACTCGAAATCAATGTCGATGATGCATGCACTCATCACCGAAATTATTCTCCAGCGACATAAGTGGGTTTTGGACTTCTAATTTCTTGAAAACTTCTTTGAAATTTCTTCGAAATCATTGGAACTCATTTGAAGTCATTTGAAACATTTCTTATTCGAAAAATACATTCAAATCATATAATTATATATTGTCAAAATCTTAAAACCAATTTCAAAATACCGGAATTTAATCTCTCAAATTTCAAATTCAAACCCTTCAGTTATAATCATTTTTATATAAATCAATTTCTTATATAATTTTCAAAATTTCAAATCCTTTCGAAACTCCAAATTCTCGATTTAAAAAGGTATATAATCCTTATCAAAAACATTTTCATTTTTATATATAGAATATAATCATACTTATCAAGATAATAATTTCAATATACAAAACAATTTCTAAATATAAACAAACACGATTTTTCAAAGGACTATTCAAGAATGGATTCCAAACAAGGATAAGGATTCAAATAAGAGGGACTCTAATCAAATAGAATTCTGATTCGAAGGTAGGATCGAACGAAGATGAGATAATTAATTACCAAATAGAAGATGGATAAACTTATATAAATCGCGAACGACCTTAACTGGGTCAACCGTGACTTCAAGAATATAATCGATGCAGAATTCCAAGTCAAATCGACATTCCATCGCTAGAGATAGAATTCAGGCATAACAGGAGGTAGATAGCATCGTAAACCGAGGATACAGAAATCTTCGGTGAATCAATGCCAATTGTAAAAGAGTTTCACCCCTTTACAAATCATTCAAAGATTTGCGGGGTCGCCAATTTTATAGGGATCATTCGAAGTGGAGTTTATAGGATGCTCTAGAAATCAAAAGAATACAAATAGGGGAGACATGAATGGATTTCAGAACAAGTGGGAGCGTTCCAAAGTTTCAAAGGAAACTGAATCAAAGATGAAGAGATTCAAGCATGAACGAAAGCAATTCTATGATTAAATCTACTACATATGCTAAATTTTTCCAAAAACCAGAGCTCTGATACCGACTGTAACAACCCGATATTGTCAAGCATTCGCATCCGCACATGTCGGACTTGAATTGCTTAAAATATCAGATTTTTATTTTAAATTTGGCAAAACTCAACATATACAGTAAATAAATAAATCATAGAAATCACAGACGCAGAGTAATATAATAATAATGCAGCGGAATAGATAAATAGTTGTTCATGAAGCTACTATATAAACAACAGAGTTGAAATAAAATACAACAGAAATATCACATACGATGAAGTCTCGAATACAAACAGACGACATCCCTGAGCAAATCAACTGGAAAGTTGAAAGCTGAATCAATAGTTGGATCTCCAAGTGTAGCTCCAAACTTCAAGGGTGAGTCTCAAATGCTGTATCACTCAGTCTGACCCGAGCATAAAGCAAAACACAAAACACTCGAGTCAGGATTAACATTCTTATATCAATAAATCCAACTCAAGTGAAATATCAACTAAAATACAAGTAACTCAAAGGATGTTTGGGATAACCATCCTCTAAGAGTTCGTGGAACTAAACATCATTATAACATCGTGGTCATTTCAAAGTAATTTATACTTTAAAACCAAAATATCATTTCCATTTCACATATATCTATTTCCAAATTATAGCACTCTCAAAGCTAAATTGATAATTTCATATCTATCTTATTTTAACTTCATTATTATTTAGTTCTGAAATATTCACTTAATAAACCCATTATCATTTAAATAACCTTAAATTACATTAAACTAAATATTTCCTTTGATTTATTTAAAACTTGAAATATCCATTTTTATCACTTTAATTCAAAATCAAGTTATAAAATCGTATATTAAAACCCTCAAATTCAATAAGTTTCAAATCGATTTAATTAAACAACTTCTTAATTAAATACAATTTCGAATAAATTCAATTTTATCTTTCCCACCTTAACTTATAGAATAATTATAAAATCTATTTAGAAAATAATACTTAAACATATTTTATTTTACTTAAATCAAAACTTGACTAAATTTAAAGCTTATTATTAAATCTAGTTTGTATTAAACTTATTCATATAGATGATATTTTCAAATTTAAAAAAAAACCCTATATATATCCTTTCAAAACCATAGAAATCAATTTCGAAATATTATATATATAGACCAACGGTGTCTATAGTCAAGTGATGCGGATACTTATCATTTCCGTCCGTAATTTAAATATATACAGGCATATATCATTTCAACCCGCAATCCCAAATTCAATTCAAATGAAACTCGCTTGTGTATATCATTTCAACCCATAACGATTTTCTCCTATTCTACAGATCGTTTGGGTATGTACCATTTCAACCCATAGGGAATTCTATACTAACAGGGAACTTGCAGAGTGATAACAGATATGAAAAATATAGCAGGCATATATCATCAATAACAATATACTATAAACAACAGGATATGGTGTCATATCCCACAGGTGAACAGTTACAGATAATAGCATATATAATAATTTAAATAACTAACAGTAGCATATTTCAATTGTCGTTTCAATTGAAATCAAATTTAATAAATATAAGAACGTTAATCGTGAGTGATTGCTCACCTTTCGAGGCTAGAGATAAACGAGAGCGAGAGTGAGATGATTACGATTCCAAGCACAAATTCCAAAGCAAGGTAAGATTGGTACGAATTTTGGTGGTCAAAGCTGATAAATAGGAATTGATGAAATCCAATCAGAACTGGATCGATGAAGATAAATGGTATAAGCGAACTTAGATATAACTATACATAACTATTTACATATATAATTATATTCTAAATTCAAACACTAAATAAATACTTATATATATATATATACTTATAAAATGCAAAATATATACACATTAAAATTTATATATATTTACCTATAATCAAAAATCAATATCCAAATATATTTGAAATCAATATTTAAAACATATAGCATAAAGTCCATATATTATATTACAAAATCAATCTTTAATTTAAGACACTTTTAAATACTAACAGACCATACTACAGATACACTACAAAGTCATCGCACACGAGTATAAGCAACACACACACACACACACACATGTATATATACTGCAGCAAATATAACATGTACATATTTATAATAAAATATATATATTAACCGAAACATATATATACCTAATATATAAAAGTTATACTGTAAACAAATATATGCAAATATAAAAACACACACACACACACACACACACACACACACACACACATATATATTAACAGTATCACATTACTGTGCAACTGCGCATTATATATAAAGAAATATCAACCTAGATAAATAGATAACTATACAACTTAAATATATATCTACATTATATATAGACTATAGACAACATGGATTATGCCCAGTAAGTAACTATATACATCTATTGTGACGCCCCACCTCTATACCCACGCTAGCCAAGAACACTACGGTGTAGTGTCGTCAACTAGAACGGAGAATAAGGTTGTTGAGGAGCGACCATCCATGTGATTGCTTATCACACGGTGGCTATAAATAATCTTCGGAAACAAACATAGAAATAAGCATAACACAAATCAGTCACAGACTCCATATCACAAAGGCGGAAGAAGATATGAATATATAACTAACACATGAAAGTGTACATCAAAGTAGTGGTCAAAAAGATCCATAATAATACAAAAGAATAACAACACGTGCTATACAAAAGAATACAACTATGAGTCTATGTCTCAAGTGTATACAACAAAAACTGCTAATCTAAAAAAGTAGCCAAAAGTCTATGTAGAGAATCACTGGGGGAGAAGTCAAGCAGAAGCACCTATAACATCTCGGTCTGACCCGAGTATTATTTATAAGAAAATAATAAACGGATCAGTCTAGCTATAAATATCAGACGACATGATATAAAATAAGAGATATGACATATGCGAATAATATCTATAACATCATACTACTATAAGTATGTAAATGATAATCAACAAGAGATTAATCAATATCACAAGAATCTTCTCAAAGATCCAAAAGGGTATCATACCCAAAACTTGTACTCATAACAAGTCAATGACAAAAATTCCAAAAATCAACACAAGGAATCCAGAAAATCATGAAAAAGAAAGAGGCATATCACATGACGGTCCGAAGACCATGGGGAGCAACCCCATATGTGTGAGTCGAAATCACACAGATGAGGTCTAGACTAACCAAAAATCAAAAAGGTATGTGTGAGTGAAATCACACAAGTGGTGTCTAGTCTAACCTCGCAAACAAATACGTATGTGTGAGTGAAATCACACAAGTGGTGTCTAGACTAACCAAGAAGGTAAAAAGGTATGTGTGAATGAAATCAAACAAGTGGTGTCTAGTCTAACCAAGCAAACAAGAGACATCGCATAATTGCTAGTCTAAATCATAAGAATGATCGTCATGATCAACGAGAAGTGTCAATTACACTAAGCTAGTAAATATAAAAGTTTAGCTTCATGTCCCATAACCACTTTCTTAACTTAAATATTTACGAACAAACTATAAATCTTCACTATAAAATTGTCACAAGAGGTTCAATCGAACAAGTCCAAGAATTAACCGACGAAGCAAACGCAAGCGTTTCATACCACTTGTTTTACTAAGCCGTTTAATTAGATTTCTCATCCGAGTGAGGTAAAGGTTTGTATATATTAGTAGATTGGAAAACGGTTTAAGAAAAGAGCTTTGTTATTGAAAATAGAGTTGAAATCATTTTGTTGAAAGAGTTTTGATATTTACTACTAGTATAGAAAACCTTTATATTTTAAAGTGACAAATCATAGAAGTGATTGTAGAAACAATCAATCATAAAAATTCACATACGAAGACGTGAATAAAATCCAAATAAACCAATAAAGAATCCATTGAAATAGATATTCAAAAATCCATAAAATCGACCGAGAAGCCAAAGATAGTTTGTCTCGAAGAGTGGTCAATCTAAGCATCTCAACAAAGCAAGTTATGTTGAATACTTTTCAGATAAGATCCCCTACGGAGGGGGGGTCCAGGGGGGTGGCAACCCCCCCAAGGTGGGGGTGCGGGGGCAATGCCCCTACTACGGGGTTCGACCTGCCCGTTCAGGTCACGGGGGTCCGGGGGCAGCGCCCCGTCTAAAACGGTACGACCTAGTGAAGACCTAAGGGAGGAATAGGATGGAGTGACCTAAAGGGGCATGCGACCTAAAGGTATTCGCGACCTAGTGGTCGAGCGACTTAAGGGGGCATGCGACCTAAGGGAAACTCGCGACCCAACATGGCCGAGCTAAGGTAAGGTGCGACCCAACCAGGTGAGCAACCTAAGGAAGACGAACGACCTAACGAGTTAACGCTTTATAAGGTCGAGCGACCTAAAGTTAACAGCTTAACACGGCCGAGCTATGACCTAAGAGTATAAGGCCAAGCGACTTAAAGGGTTTCGACCTAAAGGAATTAAGGTCACGCGACCTAACGGCCTACCAGTGTAGCGGTTTAAGCTGATGAGGTCATGCGACCTAGTGGGTTAACGGCCTAACGACCTAAGGGTCATAGGTCCAATGACCTAACGAGTTATAGGTTCAACAACCTAACGGGTTATAGGTCCAACGACCTAGCGGGTTAGAAGGTCATGCGACCTAAAAATGGAAGGCATGGCCGAGCGACCTATCGGTGTTACGACCTAAGGGTCCTACGACATAAAGGAATAAACAAATAGGTCAAGCGACCTAGCATACAAAAGAGACGCTAACGGGCCGAGCGACTTAAAGAACCAAGGCCACACGAGTTAAGGCCTAACGACCTAACTCCGAACGACCTAAGAACGAAGCGAGCGACCTAACTCCGAACGACCTACCGACCTATCATCGAACGTCCTAACGATCTAAGACTTGACGACCTACGACCTAGCGACTTAATTCCGAGACGAACGACCTAACACGTGCGAACGGGTTTTAAGGCCAGAAACGAGCTATTCTCTGGGTGACTTTTCAACGCGAACGACCTAACATAGGCAGAACGACCTAAGTGCAGTTCTTTCACCAAAACACTAAAAATTAGAGTTTTTCGCCAATCCAATCCAAACCAAATGCAAATGCACATGCTCAAGTGATGGGGAATCATTCCCAACGGTCCAATATAGTTGTAGACTAGAATTGTGAGATAAAAATCTCACCTTTTCACTAAAATGGATGAAGATGAAGATTGAAGCCAATGCAGAAGCAATCCAAAGCTTGAATCCAATATCTTCTACTTGAATTTGGAGTTGAATGTTGGATTAGCAATTAAATTTGAGCTTGGAGTTTTAATTTCCCATTCTCTTCACCATTAATGCAAATTTCAAGTTAGTTAGGAATTTATGAAGAGTGAGGAGGGGGTTCGAACTTGGGCTTAATAGGCTAAAGTATCCCAAAGTCCAAAGCGGGAAAAGTTAGTGAAATTTCACTAACTCCAAACATATCGATGTTTATACTTAAAAATGTTGTAAACGGCATTTCGATCTCAATGGAAGTGGTCTCAAGTCCTAATTTGACCGTTTACAAAAAGTAGCTTTTCGGACCAAAATCTGATTAACGATATAATATTTAAATAAAATATTTAAATATAAACTCGATAAATATGGGGGTTGTTACAGACTCCCCTCCTTAAAGAAATTGTGTCCTCGCAATATATATATATATAAGATGGAAATAAAAAGTAACAACCGTAAAAGCATATTAACACAAAAGAAATTTGAAATAAGAAGTTCACCTCAAAGAGCAGGAGTAAGCAAGTCCGGATGTGTACGCTCGATGAATTCTCTGGATTCCCAAGAGCAATCCTTAGGATTTGAGGACCATTGAACCTTCACAAGCGGAACATCTTTATTTCGAAGGCGTTTAACCTCCGAAGCAATAATTCGAATAGGATGCTGCTCATAAGTTAAATTCGACGAAACTTCAATTTCTTCCACAACAGCAGGCTCAAGGATAGAATCGGAATCCCGAAGGCATTTCCATAATTAAGAAACGTGAAACACGTCATGCATGGTAGAAAACTGAGCCGGTAATGCAAGGCGATAAGCCATGGAACCAATACGTTCGGTGATGGGAAATGGCCTAATATATCGAGGCGCTAACTTTCCCGAACGACTGAAGCGTAAAACACCTTTTATAGGTGAAACACGAATAAAAACAAGATCTCCAACGGAAAATTCTAATTTTCTTCTTCGGTTATCAGCGTAGGACTTTTGTCTACTCTAGGCTTCTTTCATCCTATGTCGAATAATGTCAATTTTCTCCGTGGAGTCTCGAATAAAATCTGGACCTAAAACCAGCTTCTCACCGGCCTCAAGCCAACAAGAAGGAGATCGGCAGGGCCTTCCGTAGAGTGCCTCGAAAGGTGCCATACCAATACTAGATTGGAAGCTATTATTATAGGAAAATTCAACAAGTGAAATATGATCTTCCCAACTTCCACCAAAATCAAGCACACAAGCACGAAGAAGATCTTCAAGAGTTTGATTCACACACTCGGTTTGTCCGTCGGACTGGGGGTGATAAGCGGTGCTAAAATTAAGCTTCGTTCCTAAAGATTTTTGAAGACTCTTCTAAAATCCACTAGTAAATAATGGATCTCGATCGCTAATAATAGAAGTAGGAACTACATGCAATTTAACAATTTCTTTGATAAAGAGTTTGGCCAAAAGAGGAACGGTTCGGTTAGACCGAACGGGAATAAAATGGACGGATTTAGTAAGCCTATCAACGATCACCCATAAGCTATCATGACCCGAACGAGAACGGGGAAGGCCATCTATAAAATCCATGGAAATTTGGTCCCACTTCCAAATTGGAATTTCTAAAGGTTGTAATAACCCACCAGGCCTTTGATGTTCGACCTTGACAAGTTGGCAAGTCATGCAAAACTTAACAAAGTTAGCAATATCAGATTTCATTCCCTCCCAATAATAAAGTCGCTTCATATCAGCGTACATTTTACTACTACCGGGATGAATGGTGAATTTAGAACGATGGGAATCTTCTAAAACATCTTTACGAAGATCACCAATATTTGGTACGATAAGTCTTCCATATTTTCGAATGCCGCCACGAGAATCAATATCAAAGTCTTTCAAACCTTCAATATCAGTTTTATCCTTAACATTTTGGCCAAGAAGAGCCAATTCAGGATCTAGCCCTTAAGCTTCAAGAATGCGGTCAAAAAGAGAAGGATGGGCCTCGAGGCTACATAAGACAAGTGATGAGCATAAATCGGATACGCGCTCTCGTATCTCACAAGTGGATAAAATCTCGAGATCGTTCCATTTGGATATCATCATAGAAACAACTACTTGTTGTTTACGGCTAAGAGCATCGGCGACATGATTACCCTTACCGGGGGTATAAAGAATATCAAGATCATAAGGTGCAAGGAACTCGAGCCAACGCTGTTGACGTAAATTAAGTTCCTTTTGAGAAAATAAATATTTCAAAGACTTATGATCCGTGTAAAGAATAAATTTCTCTCCCAATAGATAATGACACCAAATTCGAAGGGCGAAAACAATAGCCGCGAGTTCTAGATCGTGTGTGGCATATCTAGACTCGACCGGCTTCAATTGCCTAGAAGCATAAGCAACAACACGTTCCTTTTTCATAAGAACGGCACCCAAACCAACATGACTAACATCAGTATAAACAACAAAATCTTGATTCCCTTCGGGAATAACAAGAATAGGAGCATCGGAAAGGAGTTCTTTCAAATTCTGAAAAGAGGCTTCACATTTGTCCAACCAAATGTATTTAACTCCCTTCTTAGTCAAGCCAGTAAGAGGCACGACAATCTTAGAAAAGTCTTTAATAAAACGACGATAGTAGCCCGCCAATCCGAGAAAGCTACGGATTTCAGTCACACTCTCAGGTCTTTTCCAATCTTGAATCGCTTCAATCTTTGAAGGATCCACGGAAATTCCGGATTCGGAAATAATATGACCGAGAAACTTCACACGAGATTGCCAAAAGTGGCATTTAGAAAATTTCGCCTTTAATTGATTACTCCTAAGAGTTTCCAATACAATCCGAAGATGTTTCTCATGTTCCTCCTCGGTTTTTGAATGCACAAGAATATCATCAATGAATATGAGAACAAACCGATCGAGGAAATCTTTGAAAACTCGATTCATGAGGTCAACGAAATAAGCTGGAGCATTTGTTAACCCAAATGGCATAACAAGCCATTCATAAGATCCATATAGAGTACGGAACGATGTCAAAGGAATACTATCCTCAGCAATACGAAGCTGATGAAAATCAGTAGCCAAGTCCAACTATGAAAAGACCCTAGCTCCGCTAAGCTGATCAAACAGATCGTCAATCCGAGGTAAAGGATATTTATTTTTAATAGTCAAATCGTTAAGCTTGCGAGAGTCAATGCAAAGCCTAAGCGTACCATCGGATTTCTTCACGAAAATAGCCGAAGCTCCCCAAGGCGAGGAACTAGAGCGAATAAATTGCTTCGTCTCCAATTCGGACAACTGTTTGCGCATCTCCTTATTTTCCTTATTGGACATGCGATAAGGAGGACGAGTAATAGGTTGAGATCCAGAAACAAGATTAATTCTGAACTCAATTGCTCGTTTAGTTGGTAAACCTAAAACGGGCTCGAATATGTCGAAAAATTCACGAACAACGTGAATACGAGAAATAATATCATCTTCATCATCATCATCATTATCACGAGGATTTAAAGAATATAAAGATGCCACCAAACAGGATTCTGAATCTTTAAGATTAACAGAAATCTGATTAACAGATAGTGGATGTCGGAGATGAATAGTCCGCTCAGGACATAGGATATGAGCTTCATAACGATTAAGCCAATCCATTCCCAAAATCATTCCAAAGCCTAGGTAACGCATAACATGCAAATCGGCTAGGAATGGAAAATTACATAAAATAATCTCCACATTTTTACAAAGCAAACTAAGAGTTGCGGATCCACTAACAGGATTCACAATTTTGAAAGAAGTCATTAATGCAGTAACACTTAAGGAAAAAGTGACTACTAGTTCCTTTGATATAAAAGAATGGGATGCACCCGTATCAAAGAGAACTCTAATAGGTTGATCACGAAATAAAATAATACCATCAAGAATGGAGTGAGAAATACCTCAGCCACGAGATGTGTTGCCAGGGGCTTGAGCCACATTCAACTTTCCTTCCTTCTTGCCTTCACGTTTTAGGCATTGATGTATGTAATGATCTGGGCTCTTACAATGGCAACAGGATTTGGGCTTTGAGCACTTATTCGCAAAATGATCCCCAGATCCACAGTTGAAGCATCTCGCACCACTAGGAGAAGGAGCCTTTGCAGCAGGAGTTGCTTGCTTACCCTTTTTGTTGGGATAAGGACCCTTGAATTTGTTTGGCCTCTTCTTGTTGTTGAAGTTTGGTTTAGCGCCTTCCACTTCAACATCACTCTCTCTATCAACCTCTTCAAGACGAAGAGCGATATCGACGAGTTGATCAAATGCGACTTCTAGTTTCAGGAGTAGTGGCTTCTTAAGATTCTTATTTAAGCCATAAACAAACCTCTGGTTCTTCTTTAATGGGTGTTGATGTACTCAACCCCATATTTGGAAAGCGACTCGAAGGCTGCGACGTAATCAGTCACAGAGGATTGACCTTGAACAAGGTCTATAAAACGTCGAGCCAAGGTTACTTTCCCAGCTTCTGGTACAAACTTTAACTCAAAGCGTCCCTGAAATTGCTCCCAGGTGAGATCCGCCCCATTAATTTCTAAAATAAGGAGTTCGTACCAGTCCAATGCTCTCTCCTGGAGCATGCTGGAAGCCACCTGAACGCGGTGGAGATCGATAAGGTTCATGCGAGAAAAGATTCGATCGCATGATTTTAACCAAGCCTGGACCTCGATGATAGTTTTCGAACCTTTGAAGGGCTTCCCACCCAATTTGGTGTAATCGCTGCACAAGCGTGCAAATCCCGACTTTGGGTGAGTAGGTTCCGGGTTAGCTCCAGCTGCTTGAGCATTTGTTACTAAATCAAGAAGCTGTTGAGTAGTCATAAAAACTCCATCCTAGGGAGCAGCACTAAATGACCCAGTTCTGGGACGGCCTGGTCTAGACATTCTCTTCCTTTAAGAAAGAAAGAAGAGAAGGAAGAAGGTTATTCACCCATGAATATCAGGCAATCTTGATAGATAAAACAAGGAATCATAAAGGAAATAGGATGAATCGGTACGAAGACTAGAATTAATCCTATGGTATAACTCCTAAGATAGACTTAGGACGATGATCCTTGTTAAGTTATTCTATATTATTCTGAAGCTTGGCTCTGATACCAAAGTGTGACGCCCCACCTCTATACCCATGCTAGCCAAGAACACTACGGTGTAGTGTTGTCAACTAGCACGGAGAATAAGGCTGTTGAGGAGCGACCATCCATGTGATTGCTTATCACACGGTGGCTACAAATAATCTTCGGAAACAAACATAGAAATAAGCATAACACAAATCAGTCACAGACATCCATATCACAAAGGCGGAAGAAGATATGAATATATAACTAACACATGAAAGTGTACATCGGAGTAGTGGTCAAAAAGATCCACAATAATACAAAAGAATAGCAACACATGCTATACAAAAGAATACAATTATGAGTCTATGTCTCAAGTGTATACAACAAAAACTGCTAATCTAAACAAGTAGCCAAAAGTCTGTGTAGAGAATCACTGGGGGAGAAGTCAAGAAGAAGCACCTGTAACATCTCGGTCTGACCCGAGTATTATTTATAAGAAAATAATAAACGGATCAGTCTAGCTATAAATATCAGACGACATGATATAAAATAAGAGATATGGCAAATGCGAATAATATCCATAACATCATACTACTATAAGTATGTAAATGATAATCAACAAGAGATTAATCAATATCACAAGAATCTTCTCAAAGATCCAAAAGGGTATCATACCCAAAACTTGTACTCATAACAAGTCAATGACATAAATTCCAGAAATCAACACAAGAAATCCAGAAAATCATGAAAAAGAAAGAGGCCTATCACATGACGGTCCAAAGACTATGGGGGGCTACCCCATATGTGTGAGTCAAAATCACATAGATGAGGTCTAGACTAACCAAAAATCAAAAAGGTATGTGTGAGTGAAATCACACAAGTGGTGTCTAGTCTAACCTCGCAAACAAATACGTATGTGTGAGTGAAATCACACAAGTGGTGTCTAGACTAACCAAGAAGGTAAAAAGGTATGTGTGAATGAAATCACATAAGTGGTGTTTAGTCTAACCAAGCAAACAAGAGACATCGCACAATTGCTAGTCTAAATCATAAGAATGATCGTCATGATCAATGAGAAGTGTCAATTATACTAAGCTAGTAAATATAAAAGTTTAGCTTCATGTCCCATATCCACTTGCTTAACTTAAATATTTACGAACAAACTGTAAATCTTCGCTAGAAAATTGTCACAAGAGGTTCAATCGAACAAGTCCAAGAATTAACCGACGAAGCAAATGCAAGCGTTTCATACCACTTGTTTTACTAAGCCGTTTAATTAGATTTCTCATCCGAGTGAGGTAAAGGTTTGTATATATTAGTAGGTTGGAAAACGGTTTAAGAAAAGAGCTTTGTTATTGAAAATAGAGTTGAAATCATTTTGTTGAAAGAGTTTTGATATTTACTACTAGTATAGAAAACCTTTATATTTTAAAGTGACAAATCATAGAAGTGATTGTAGAAACAATCAATCATAAAAATTCACATACGAAGACGTGAATAAAATCCAAATAAACCGATAAAGAATCCATTGAAATAGATATTCAAAAATCCATAAAATCGACCGAGAAGCCAAAGATAGTTTGTCTCGAAGAGTGGTCAATCTCAGCATCTCAACAAAGCAAGTTCTGTTGAATGCTTTTCAGATAAGATCCCATACGGAGGGGGGGTCCAGGGAGGTGGCTACCCCCCCAAGGTGGGGGTGCGGGGGCAACGCCCCTGCTACAGGATTCGACCTGCCCGGTCAAGTCGCGGGGGTCCAGGGGGCAGCTCCCCGTCCAAAACGGTACGACCTACTGAAGACCTAAGGGAGGAATAGGATGGAGAGACCTAAAAGGGCACGCGACCTAAAGGTGTTCGCGACCTAGTGGTCGAGCGACTTAAGGGGGCACGCGACCTAAGGAAAACTCGCGACCCAACATGGCCGAACTAAGGTAAGGTGCGACCCAACCAGGTGAGCGACCTAAGGAAGACGAACGACCTAACGAGTTAACGGTTTATAAGGTCGAGCAACCTAAAGTTAACAGCTTAACACGGCCGAGCTACGACCTAAGAGTATAAGGCCAAACGACATAAAGGGTTTCGACCTAAAGGAATTAAGGTCACGCGACCTAACGGCCTACCGGTGTAGCGGCTTAAGCTGATGAGGTCATGCGACCTAGTGGGTTAACGGCCTAACGACCTAAGGGTTATATGTCCAACGACCTAACGGGTTATAGGTCCAACGACCTAGCGGGTTAGAAGGTCATGCGACCTAAAGATGGAAGGCAAGGCCGAGCGACCTATCGGTGTTACGACCTAAGGGTCCTACGACCTAAAGGAATAAACAAATAGGCCAAGCGACCTAACATACAAAAGAGACGCTAAAGGGCCGAGCAACTTAAAGAACCAAGGCCACACGAGTTAAGGCCTAACGACCTAACCCCGAACGACCTAAGAACGAAGCGAGCGACCTAACTCCGAACGACCTACCGACCTATCATCGAACGTCCTAACGACCTAAGACCTGACGACCTACGATCTAGCGACTTAATTCCAAGACGAACGACCTAACACGTGCGAACGGGTTTTGAGGCCAGAAACGAGCTATTCTCTGAGTGACTTTTCAATACGAACGACCTAACATAGGCAGAACGACCTAAGTGCAGTTCTTTCACCAAAAACACTAAAAATTGGAGTTTTTCGCCAATCCAATCCAAACCAAATGCAAATGCACATGCTCATGTGATGGGGAATCATTCCCAATAGTCCAATATAGTTATAGACTAGAATTGTGAGATAAAAATCTCACCTTTTCACTAAAATGGATGAAGATGAAGCTTGAAGCCAATGGAGAACAATCTAAAGCTTGAATCCAATATCTTCTACTTGAATTTGGAGTTGAATGTTGGATTAGCAATTAAATTTGAGCTTGGAGTTTTAGTTTCCCATTCTCTTCACCATTAATACAAATTTTAAGTTAGTTAGGAATTTATGAAGAGTGAGGAGAAGGGGGTTCGAACTTGGGCTTAATAGGCTAAACTAACCCAAAGTCCAAAGTGGGAAAAGTTAGTGAAATTTCACTAACTCCAAACCTATCGATGTTTATACTTAAAAAAGTTGTAAACGGCATTTCGAACTCAATGGAAGTGGTCTCGAGTCCTAATTTGACCGTTTGCAAAAAGTAGCTTTTCGGACCAAAATCCGATTAACGATATAATATTTAAATAAAATATTTAAATATAAACTCGATAAATATGGGGGTTGTTACATCTATCTAACAGTAAAATTAATATAAACCTTCATACTTTATATACTATCAATGGCTCTGTACTATATACTTTAGAACCAAACAACCCTTTAAAACTTTACAAACAGATTTTAAAACAACAGAAAAACCATGTAAACTTTATAAAATATATATATTACTAAAACAGATCAAATATAAAATAAACCAATATATATAAGACCAACAGTAATATATATATATATATATATATATATATATATATAACTTAGCTGAAACAAAATTTTCACAACAACCATCAACGTACGAAAACATATATAAATGTCAATATTTGTAAGAAAATTCAATATATATATAAACTATACCTGAATATAAATACATACATACATACATACATACATACATACATACATACATACATACATACATACATACATACATACATACATACATACATATATATATATATATATATATATATATCAACACAAGGCTCGGCTAGGAGATAGGGAGGTGGATCTGCCTTGCTTAGGACTTCAAGGCGGAGGTTGAATGGGTTGCGTTTCTGTCATGGAGGAGGTAGGACACGGCTAGCCGATGGTGGCGTTTATGCGGAGGTTCAGGCGGAGCGGGGTGTTGTGATGCGAGGGTGTGGTGCGCAGTGGTGTAGCTCGCAGGAAGGGAAGATGTGGTGATGGCAATACAAGGGCGGAGGATGATGGAGTGCCGGGTGCGATGAAGTATGCGAGAGAGAAGAGGTAGGTGCTACTGTGAAAAAGGAAATAAGAAGAAGGTAAGAGAAGATCAAAAGTGAGGGAAGGATGGTTTGGCTTCAGGAAAGGAAGTAAACATATACGTTATAATATAAACAATTTTATAAAGCAATAGCCGACAATTTATAAATTGGAGTGATGGGGTGACAACTGTTGCCAGTTGTATTGAAAAAACCATAAATCCTAGTGTCTGTTTGAATTATAGGTTGACAAATGAAAAGGTAAAGGAAAACAAAAGGATTCAAAAATGGTACCGATACGGTTACCGTTTTCATAGATTTTGCCGCATACCGGACTTCGAAACACACAAACGAATATACTACGGAGATCAACACAATGAGACGATTAAAACGGTATACAGATATTAGTGGTATGACCATCCGATCAAAAATTGATATCGATACGAAAATAATGCTATTTCGTCAAAAATAAGATCGACAGAGCAACAACAGTCCAAATTTTGAGAAACGAAATGTGACGTCTTGCTTGGAAGATGATTTACAAATTTTCTATGTAAAAATATTCAGGTTTGGAAAATATTTTGTTACCATCAATTTTTAACTGATTGAAATTGAAATAGAATTGCAAAAAAAATTTACGTGCATATTTTCTGATGAAAATTTACCATTTTCTATATTAAAATAGACGTATTCCAAATATCAAAATTTCATTTAATTACGTTATAAAACTATTAAAATTTCTGGGTTGCTACACTGACACCGATATACGTTGCTATCACATACGGAAAAATCCAAACGGAGATAGAAACGACCGAATTTCGCGAAACGGATTACGCATTCTTGTTCAGAGTGTTCTAAATAAATTTTCTCATGTTGACATATTTAGATTTCAGAACACTTTTAAATTCAACTGTTATTAACTGATTTAAACTAAATTTCTAGCAACCTATAGAACATCTATACTATTCTATGAAATTTTGCTATTTGCTATATCTTGATGGACGCATAAAAAATATCAAATTTCCATCATAAAATTCTATTGTTTGATTTAAATGGTAGATTTCATTTTATTATATTAAATAAAATTCACCTTTATTTAATTCAAAATAAACTATATTTCAAATTAATATAATTGAATATTCATTGGTTTATAATTTCTAGTTCCTTATAAAATGCTAATATTTACTAATGCAGTATTAAATTCTCGATTTTCTCAGTTTCCGAATTTCTGAATCATTTAACTAATTACGTCTTATTAAATTAAAATTTATATTTCTTTCCTTTTATGTAAAATCCAATTATACTAAATTTATTAACAATTGAATTTCAATAAGTGGATATGTAAGATGAGCAGAAACCAAGACTAGAATTAAATAAGTTTGAATACACAATTATACATTTATTGTTTACAAATAGATTAGACGTAAATTTTCAATTAAAACCCAATTCCAGCTAATCATGAATTTATTTCATGCTTTACACAATATTAAATCTATCCAATTAACTTTTATTAAGCCATACATTTAAAATCACATAAAATAGTTGTCACTTTATTAAATCAAAATCAGATGTTACAATTAAAAGTAAATTTTATTTAAAATCCTAAATTTTATATTTCTTACTGTATTACATTCCAAAATTTGAATTTTCTTCTTTCTCGAAAAATCCGGGTCGTTACAGGCGGCTCTAGTTTATGGGGAGTTACGGTACTGTATAGACTATTGGCATACCTAAAAATGTGTAAAGGTGGAAAATGTAAAGCCTTAACGCTATTTTTAAATAGTATACTATACTTTAGACACTATTATAATAGCGTATTGTACTACATAGTAGATAGTTTAACGGATCCTTAGGAGATGTGAATCCCGAACATCTCTTAAGTTACTACACTCACGTTAGACACTGGATTGGAGATGTCAAACCCCGTAAACATCTCCGACGCCGACTACACTAATATTTATTTACCGTTGATTTAACTCACATAAGATCTTTTAGTTCTGACTCGAATGTTTTGTCTTTTCAATTCGCTCGGGTCAGCCTGAGCATTTCAGGATTTGAAGACCTTATTTTCGGAGGACGAAGACGAAGATTGTATTATTATTATTTAATATATTATTCTACTGCGTCATACCGTTCCACTGCAATGTTATGTATTTATCTCAGATATGTGTAACTCTGATTTTGTATTGTATAAGTATAATCAAATATTTTGTAAACGGCTTCATGAACTGTTATTTGATTATTATATTTTGTCATTCCGCTATGAGATTCTGTTTTGTTTTTATTTCTTTCTCTTTTTCTTATTTACCCCAAATAACAATCCATCCTTCTGTATGGTTTGAGTTGGCACGTGTGTCTGCTTAAAGCGTACAAAAAGGCAGGATGTTACAGTTGGTATCAGAGCCAGGTTTAGCGATAAACCTTGGCTTTGTTTGGTCTGACTCATTATTTATAGGGTGGTAATACCCTAGAATGATTCGCTGAGAGTATATATATAAGAGAGCACATTTGTTAGTGTTATAAATTGTTTTATATTGTGTTAATTTGTTCCATTTTGTATTTATAAATTCTGGTTGGTGCATAGGACGCTATGACATCGGTAGGGATTTCTAAACACTTAATAGCACTCACGAACACAATATTTGTTTTGAAATATGGGTAAATGAAATAATTTTGCCTATTATATTTTTGTATATAAAATAATAAATTTTATAAATGATATACTTGATTGTAATATGTTTGGTTGTTAAGTAGTGAAATTTATAAATATAGTTTGGAAATTAGATTTGAAAATAAGATAAATGAAATTTGGAAATTTAGAACTTAAGTTTCGTTTTTTTTTTAAATTTCTTTCAAATGATTTTGGGATATAATAATAATATTATTAGAAGTATTTTCTAATATAAATATTTCTGTATAATTTGAAAGAATTGTTTTAAAGGAATTTTGGAAAGAAATAAGTTCTGTACTCTCCTCTCTGTCGTTGGAAAGTAATTTCAGTGATGAGTGCACGCATCATCGACGTTCATTTTCAAGTTTCAAATTGGGAAGACCGTGTAGTAATTTTACTGCACAATTATTTTGATAATCTTAATTTTGAATTCCAATTTTGATTTGATATATATAAAAGATATTATTATATAGATATTATTATTTTGAATAATTGAAATGGAACCGGGCATTTAATTCTTAAGTTTCTATAAATTAGAGATTTCAATCATTGTAATGGAATAAAAAATTTAGCTATTTAATAATTGAAACTTCTAAATGAAAATAAAAAATTATATGCTAAGTTATAACTGAAATATAAAAGGAATTTGAAATTTGTAACTTGTAAATGAAAAGAACATGAAAATAAGAAATGATAACAATTGAACCTTAAGTTAATTAAAATAAGTAAGTCAAACTTGTGTAACTTTCAATTGCATTCTTAAAGCATTAAAAGTTGAAATGTTTAGTAAGAAAATGTAATAGGATATTATACAAGTAAAACTTAAAGTGATGAAAGTATTCAATGATATTCTTTAATAAATAAGAATTTGATGTTGTAGTTAGTATAAACTTAAGTTATAATTGAAATGTTACTATAATAAAATGAGATAGAAAAGTAAGTATCGTAAGTAAGTAATTAGAAACTTAAGTAAATGAATGAATATGCTAGGTAATTGAGTGGAACATGAATACTAGAAGAAAAAAATGAATTATAAACTTAAGTAAATGTTTGAAGCCATTGATAAATAAAGGAAATAAATGTAAATCAAAAGTAGGAAACTTAAGAATGAATTTATGCACTACTAAGGATTAACGTCTGATTGAAATCAAGTACATAAATTAATTAATGTAAACTAAATTTGTAATAATTGTAATTTAATACTTGAATAATAAATTCAGTGATTAGTATAAACAATTGAATGGAATAACTTATGTGAGAAATGAATATAAAGTAATGTAAAGAAATTGACATTATTTGAACAAATGAAATGAGATATTGTAAGTAGTGAATGGAAGTAAATTGTAACGACTCGATATTTTCAACCATTCGCATCCATTATAAGTGCATAGGCAGACACTCATGCCGGAATTGAATTGCTCAAAATACCGTGTTGTAAATAAAATTTTGGCAAACCTCAGAATATACAGTAAATAAAAATCACAGATCACAGACACAGAGTATATAAAAATGCAGCGGAAGAAAAAGAGATAGTAGTTCATGAAGCTACTATATAAATATGAGATACATCAGAGTTAAATAAGATACAACAGAAGAGTAACAGGATACATCAGGTACAAATCAGATACATCACTGAACCACTGGATACTGAAACAAAATAGATGGCTGGATCTTCAAGGAAAGCTCCGACGCCGAAGGTGAATCTTGAATGCTAACTCAATCAATCTGACCCGAGCATAAAGCAAAACACAAAACCCTCGAGTCAGGACATAAATACTTATAAACTATAAATCAACTCAAGTGAACAGTAACAAAATGCATCAGTAACTTAAAGGATGCTTGGGACCGTCCATCCTCTAAGGATCCGTTAAACTATTTACTATGTAGTAATATACGCTATATACGGTAGTGTCTAATCAGTAAAGTATAATCATATAGAAAATAGCATTAAGGGGATGTGAACCTTAACGCGGTCGGATCTTTAAAACCAAAATCGTAGTGGGCTCGATATAAGGATATGACACGGCACGCGAGGCAATGCCAGGGTGGATACACCGTTTGCACTCCCGGACCGGTGGTGACGGCAAGCCAGCAGCTTCCGCCCACCTCGAACAATACCCCCGAATCAAAGTAGCACCACCGAATCGAATCACAACAGTAATAGAATGGTTTCCGATGGAGCATGCTCGATGAAAGGGTGCGACCCTTTGTGTTTCCCGGTATAGCTCCTGTTTTAGTCATATATGCCAACTCACGGGAGTTGGGTCCACGTAATATATACCTCGAGAACGTCGCCACCATCCTACTTCATTCTGGAATCTCCACCGCGTACACAGTTGTTAAAGTGGTTTTCGGTATTGGCCGGCTATAAGACAATATCCGATCCCGGTCTCTTTAACAACCCATCGTTATTATAACCCGTAGTTATAACTTTAAAAATATTTTATACTTCAAAATAAAATATCCTTTTCAATCCAAATCTTTATCAAAAATAAAGATTAAATCATTTCCAAAACCATTTCAATATATCATCGTAAAATATCTTTCAATTCAAATATTTATCAAAATAAATATCAAGTCATTTCTAACCATTTCAATATATTAAATTTTCATACCCTTTCAACACTACCTTTCAGTTCCAAAATATCATATCTTTCAGAACTTCTTTTTTTAAATCATGTTAATATCAAAATGTCCTATCTTTCAAACTCCGTTTTTCAAATCGTTTAATATCAAAAATATCATATCTTTTCAAAACTTCAATCATTTCAAATCATTATTCATTTTATTCAATCTAAAATACCATTTCAATTCATATTTTAAAATAATTTATATTCAAAAATTCTTTTTTTTTCATTTCAATGAAGTTATTATGCTTAATAATTAAATTATTAAATTTCCAAAAATTTCAACTTCCAAAGTTCATTTATTCACTTAAGTTTATCAAAACATTTAAAATTCACTTTTCGCATCATTTAGAAAACTTATACAGAAAGTTACATTCAAAACAGTTCAATTTAACAAAAGACAACATTTTAAAATGTTATAATAGGTTTACTTAAAATCGAATAACTTAGTTAAATTCAAAAATTATAGCACTTACAAAGATTGCTATAATAGCTTTTAATTCAACTTAGCTTTTTAGTTCATTATCATCAACTACAGCGTTTACAAATGCTGTAATATCGTGTACATTGTAATTAATAGCATTTCAAAAAATGCAGTAATTAACTTCAAATATTCAATAAAATTTCTCAACCAATTATATTTTTATTAAAAACATTTTTAACTTATGAAATCATACATTTTCACATTTATAACATCATTTAATTTTCCTCAAGTTCATGATTTTATAAAGTTAAATTTCCATTCAAAAATAAAGATTTAATAATAATTCACTTATTAAAATGCGATGTTGAATTTTTAAAATCCATTACGTTAAATTTCAACTTAACACTTAAGTTCAAATTCTCAAATAAAACTTAGTCTTATTTTTATTTACTTAACTAAAAGTTCACCTTTACGTCAATTTCATAAATTTCCAGTTTTGGTTATATTTCAAAATTTCAACTTACAATATTCATTCATTTCACATTTCACCTTTATTAAAATCATTAATATGATATAAAAATCACTTCAAATTCATTTAAATTCAAATTATCATAAATTTATCATAATTTCATATTCAATTAAATTTCCAATTATAATTAAATCAAAATTTCCAAAATAACTCACGTTCAAAATTTCTAACTTTTTCATTAATTCATTTCACTTACAATTATTCAGAAAATCAATAATATTTACAAAAATCTTATTTTTATTAAATTTCAAATCAAAATATTATAATAATTAAATTTCTAAAATATTTTAAATTTTTTAGAAAAGCATATTTTAACTACGGGCCTGTATAAAATTTTCTACGCTAGGTAAAGTGATACGGGTAATATATCATTTCAACCGTAATTTACAAAGAAAATCCGGGTTTTATCATTTCAAACCCGCAATCCCAAGTCAAAATGAAAAATTTAAAACCATTCAGGCCTATCATTTCAGCCCATAACATTTTTTTTCTAACAGGGAACTTGCAGTGTGATCATATGCAGAAATAATATAAACAAGGTCAATATCACAATATACAGTCACATATCAGATGTCAGGTGAAAATTAACAGTTTTAACATGGTAATAATATGATAATAACATGGCATAGCATATCAATATGATCATCATTAACTTGCATAAACATTTTTTATTACTAAACACTAGTCATCAATTCACTTTTCATAAGTATAAATGTCAGAGTGAGAAAGACTCACTTTTTCAAGCTGAAGACCAAAACAACAAACACAAGTGCGATTCCAAAAGCATGACAAGCACGATATAGCATGAATTTTGATTTGAATGAATGGAGAGCCTTGATATTTGTTTTGTAAACAATAACCAAAACAAGACAATACACACATAAATATTCAATGCAAAACAATGTTGAAACAATGAAAATACGAAGCAACAAAGGAATAGATTACTTGACCTTGCTTTAACCATTCAAATGCTTGGCCTAGGAGGTTCTTGGGTTCAGCCATGATGATGATATAGCTCAGGTTTGGCACCATAACTCACGGCTAGAAGGAGTATGGAATGGTAGGGTTATAACATAAAGCATACAATTGATCAAGGCAACATATATGAAGTTTTTGAGCACAACAAGGCTCGGCCTTGGGTCAAGAGGGGCTTGGCCATACTAGTACAGGTTTGGACATTAGATGGAGGGGTGTGGGGAGGTCTGGAAAAGGTGGTGGTAGCGGTCTATGGTGGTGGATGAAAGGGGTGAAGTAATAGTGGTGGCTAGTGCATTGTTTTGGACATTATTTGCAATTTTGTGGAGTTTTGTCACCAAGGAAGGTGTGGCCATGGATGGATCTAAAATTATGGCTGGAGATGATGCCAAGGAAGAGTGGTAGGGGATGGTGGAGAGTATGGTGGTGATGGTGGGTGGTAGAGGCCAAACAATACACATGAGAAAACAAGGCAAAATATAAGAAAACAATGGAAAAAGAAGAGCAAAAAGAAGAGGAAAAGAGGAGCCATTACCAAACCTTTCTAGCCGTGAAAAATGAAGTGGAGAGGAATGTTTTCACGTGAAAATGAGGTAAGAAATGCACAGCTACAATAAAGAAAGGAACGGTCAAAGGAAATTAAATCTATTAATTGGAAAAGAAACGGAAGAAGAAACGTTAAAACGGTTTTACGTTTCTTTGCTTTCAAACCTTTTAAACTTCCTATATATATTCATATATATCTTAAATAACTGAAAACAATTATAAATTTCAGTTAGAATTCGAAAATATAAAAGATAAAAAAAATATTACTAATTAATTATTAATTAGATATGATTAAAATAAGAAAAATGGCACAGAAAAATGAAAACTAGACTTAGGAATTAGAAATAACTTCAATACACTTTGGAAAAATTTTCTTAAATTTAAATACATGTAAAATGAATAAAATAAAGTAAAACACAGCAATAAAAGTGAATGTATAAGATAAATCAATAAATTGATGTATTAATTGCAAAAAGAAACGGATAAAACGCCTTTACGTTTCAGGCTTTTAAAATCTCTTAACTTTCTAAACCTTTTGCATTTCCTTTTCCTTTTAATTTTATAAAAACAAAATAAGCTCAGAAATGTTATTTAAAATCGAAACTAATTAAGAATAAAATAAAATAAATAATTTATTTTAAGTAAAATAGAAAAAGGAAATAAGAAATTGCTTAAAAATAGCAATCTTGACATAAAAATTACAAGAAAATCTCCAATGACTTTGGAAAATTTATTACTTCACAAAAAAATATATTATAACACAAAATTTGAATTAAAAATGGTTTTAAAACATTTTCAAGGTAAAATAATAATTTAATTTTTATTAAATAGAAAGTTAAATAAAGAAAAATGCAGTAAATACCAACTAGGCTTTATAAATTGAAATAAATTCAAATAAACTTTAGAAAAATTATATTATCATTTTAAAAATACTTAAAAGTCAAAATATACATAATATAACATATTATCACATATTAAAATAAATATAACCAAGAAGAAGTAACTTATACAATTTAAAATAGTCATTGTTAAATAACCCTATATACGCACAATATCGTAAAGGGTATAACTTTCACAATTTACATCCAAATTCAACGAAACGAAAAGTGGTGTTCTTAGAATTTTATTTACTTTCATAATAAAAGAAAAAAAATTTAAAATTTTAAACTTTTAAAATTTTAAGTTGAAAGTCACAGTTTGACTATTTTGACCAAAATCAGCATTTCAGGCAAATATTCAACTTACACAAGTTTGGAATTATAACTCATAGAAAAATCAAGATTATATTTAAATAATAAATTAAATCATTTCAAATAAGTAAAATAAGTTTTTAAATCAAAATCTTACATTAAAAATAATTAAAATATACAATAAAATAATTACAAAATACAGGGTTGTTACACTCTCCCCCACTCAAAACTTTTCGTCCCCGAAAAGGAATGAGGTATGGAAGGGCACAGAAAAGATAGAGTGAAATAGGATTAAGATAAGATAACAAGAAGATCGAAGTTATACCTGATAACTGTTGTTATAGGTAAGTTTAACAAGGTGGAGGTGATCTTTCCAAGATCCTCCAGAATCGAGAACACAAGCACGAAAAAGGTGGATTCAAAATGATTACCAAAAGTCTATCAAGATTATAGAAAGATTTCTAAACAGAAAGATTATAGAAAGATGTCTATACCGGTCTATAGCAAGATAAGGATAATAAGGATAACCAAAAGATAGTTTGAAAAACAAAATAAGGAAATAAATTTGAAAGCATGGAAATTTCAACTTAAATAGAGAATAAATCTTTACACATGTTAAATAAATCTTAACTACCCCAAATTTCATTATCTTATTATCCAATCATCTTAAATTAACAATTTTTAAAACCATGGGTTTGAAAAATAATCATTTATTACACTCACATTGTACTTAATAAATTTAATTCTTCTTTATTCCTAATTAAACTTAAATTTATTCCTCTCAATATATTCATCACTTATGTTAAACATACTTACACTTATTATAACTACTTTCTTTTATTCTTAGTTCTTTTAAAATTAATTTATTGTAAGTTATTCAATTACCCTTTATTATATTTACCTCTGTTAATCATTTTATAATTAAAATTTAAGTGTATAACATTTATTATAACCACTCAAATTTCATTTATAAAATCGTTTTATATTGTATATTATCCAATTACATTGTTAACTTTTGAAATTAAGGTAAGTTATATTTGAATGCAATTATATTATACAAATAAAACTTTCCAATTCAATTCTCTCAAGTTTTAATCATTTATCCAAATTTTTGATTCTCTTTTTATAATTGAAATTATTATTTAAAATAAAATTTAAGAATTGTATTTCCGATTTCTCCAAACCATTTAGAGATAAGTAATAATATATATAATATGTCAAATCAAATTTCAATCATATATCTATATATATTATAAATCAAGTCATATTTTAGAAATTCAAATCAATTAAATTTCCCCGAAACAAAACTGTAGCAAGACTACAGAACAGTCTCTTCACTTCGAAACTCGAAAATGAACGTCGATGATGTCGCGATCATCACCGAAGTTATTTCCCAGCGACAATGAGAAGAGCACTAATTTTAAACTTTAAAATCCTTTGGAATTTCTATTTGAAAATACTTTAAATAATATAACCTTTTAAAACTTTAAACCAAAGTTTGAAATAATCGAGATTTAAATCCTCAAATTCTTGTTTTAAATTCATTTCATTACGTTCCATAAATTTACTTATATATCAAAATTTATTTCATTAACCATTTTTTTTAAATATATTGTGTCTGTTTGTTCTGTCAAAGTGTTTTGGAAATCTTATCGATAGCGCTGATTAGACGTATCGATCAGAAACCCAACTCAACATCAATAACTCAAACAACACAATATATAAAACATTTTAAATTTTATATACTAGTTTACAAATACACTATACATGAATAGATTTTCAAAGAAGGATAGAGATCCAATTTTTTTTTTTGATTAACACAAATCAAAGGAGATTATGATTTAAAAATAAGTTGGAAACAAGGATGACATGATTAAATAACAGAATAGGAAGATGGATAAGCTTATATAAATCACGGGCAACCTTAACCGGGTAAACGGTGACTTAAAGAATAAGAATCAATGTTGATTTTTCTAGGGTAAATCTACATTCGATCTCAAGAGTTAGAGTTTGAAATAACAAAAGATATTAGCATCTAAACCAAGGATAGATAAGAATCTCTGGTGAATCGATGCTAATTGCAAAGGAGTTTTCCCCCTTTTCAATTAAATTTGAAATTGGCGTGATCGCCAACTCACTAGAAAGATCATTCGAAGCGGAGTTATGGAATGCTCCAGAGCCAAAAGAAGATGAATAGTGAGGGATGCGAATGGATTTTGGAACCGTAGGGAATGTTCTAAAATTCAAAGGAATCGAGTCAAAAGGGGGAGATTCAAACTCGAATGAAAGTGATTCTGTAAATACATTCACTCCATATGCTGAGTTTTGCCTAGAGCTACCAAAGCTCTGATACCAACTGTAACGACTCGATATTTTCAACCATTCGCATCCATTATAAGTGCATAAGCAGACACTCATGCCGGAATTGAATTACTCAAAATACCGTGTTGTAAATAAAATTTTGGCAAACCTCAGAATATACAGTAAATAAAAATCACAGATCACAGACACAGAGTATATAAAAATGCAGCGGAAGAAAAAGAGATAGTAGTTCATGAAGCTACTATATAAATATGAGATACATCAGAGTTAAATAAGATACAACAGAAGAGTAACAGGATACATCAGGTACAAATTAGATACATCACCGAACCACTGGATACTGAAACAAAATAGATGGCTGGATCTTCAAGGAAAGATCCAACGCCGAAGGTGAATCTTGAATGCTAACTCAATCAATCTGACCCGAGCATAAAGCAAAACACAAAACCCTCGAGTCAGGACATAAATACTTACAAACTGTAAATCAACTCAAGTGAACAGTAATAAAATGCATCAGTAACTTAAAGGATGCTTGGGACCGTCCATCCTCTAAGGATCCGTTAAACTATTTATTATGTAGTAATATACGCTATATACAGTAGTGTCTAATCAGTAAAGTATAATCATATAGAAAATAGTTTTAAGGGGATGGTGAACCTTAACGCGGTCAGATCTTTAAAACCAAAATCGTAGTGGGCTCGATATAAGGATATGACACGACACGCGAGGCAATGCCAGGGTGGATACACCGTTTGCACTCCCGGACCGGTGGTGACGGCAAGCCAGCAGCTTCCGCCCACCTCGAACAATACCCCCGAATCAAAGTGGCGCCACCGAATCGAATCACAACAGTAATAGAATGGTTTCCGATGGAGCATGCTCGATGAAAGGGTGCGACCCTTTGTGTATCCCGGTATAGCTCCTGTTTTAGTCATATATGCCAACTCACGGGAGTTGGGTCCACGTAATATATACCTCGAGAACGTCGCCACCATCCTACTTCATTCTGAAATCACCACCGCGTACAAAGTTGTTAAAGTGGTTTTCGGTATTGGCCGGCTATAAGACAATACCCGATCCCGGTCTCTTTAATAACCCATCGTTATTATAACCCGTAGTTATAACTTTAAAAATATTTTATACTTCAAAATAAAATATCCTTTTCAATCCAAATCTTAACAAAAATAAAGATTAAATCATTTCCAAAACCATTTCAATATATCATCGTAAAATATCTTTCAATTCAAATATTTATCAAAATAAATATCAAGTCATTTCTAACCATTTCAATATATTAAATTTTCATACCCTTTCAACACTACCTTTAAGTTCCAAAATATCATATCTTTCAGAACTTCTTTTTTTAAATCATGTTAATATCAAAATGTCCTACCTTTCAAACTCCATTTTTCAAATCATTTAAAATCAAAAATATCATATCTTTTCAAAACTTCATTCATTTCAAATCATTATTCATTTTATTCAATCTAAAATACCATTTCAATTCATATTTTAAAATAGTTTATATTCCTAAATTTTTTTTTTCATTTCAATGAAGTTATTATGCTTAATAATTAAATTATTAAATTTCCAAAAATTTCAACTTCCAAAGTTCATTTATTCACTTAAGTTTATCAAAACAGTGAAAATTCACTTTTCGCATCATTTAGAAAACTTATACAGAAAGTTACATTCAAAACAGTTCAATTTAACAAAAGACAGCATTTTAAAATGTTATAATAGGTTTACTTAAATTCGAATAACTTAGTTAAATTCAAAAATTATAGCGCTTACAAAGATTGCTATAATAGCTTTTAATTCAACTTAGCTTTTTAGTTCATTATCATCAACTACAGCGTTTACAAATGCTGTAATATCGTGTACATTGTAATTAATAGCATTTCAAAAAATGCAGTCAATTAACTTCAAATATTCAATAAAATTTCTCAACCAATTATATTTTTATTAAAAACATTTTTAACTTATAAAATCATACATTTTCACATTTATAACATCATTTAATTTTCCTCAAGCTCATGATTTTATAAAGTTAAATTTCCATTCAAAAATCAAGATTTAATAATAATTCACTTATTAAAATGCGATGTTGAATTTTTAAAATCCATTACGTTACATTTCAACTTAACACTTAAGTTCAAATTCTCAAATAAAACTTAGTTTTATTTTTATTTACTTAACTTAAAGTTCACCTTTACGTCAATGTCATAAATTTTCAGTTTTAGTTATATTTCAAAATTTCAACTTACAATATTAATTCATTTCACATTTCACCTTTATTAAAATCATTAATATGATATAAAAATCACTTCAAATATGATGATTGTATACTGCGATTGCAAGTGATTGTTGTTTATATTGATTAGTTTGTTAGTGGTTGAAACAACGTCAAATATTTCATTTTATATAATTATTAACTCTTTTAGATAATATAAGTGAAATACATGTTATGGAAGCAATTGCTACTGTTTTTGGTTTCGTAATAAAGTGTTGTTTGCCCGACGAATAGGTACGTTCTCGGATTACAGTTTTATAGCAATATCATAATGTTTTTCCCGCTGTTGGGGATATTATTTTGAAAATATGATATATATTGTTTTATTTATATTATTATTTCTCCCGAGCCTCTCCATACAAAGGAGACTCTGCCGAAATTTTTCGTGAAGTTTTGGACTTAGAAAATTTTGCAAAATGTTTCCAAACTTTGTTAATTTGGGTATAAAAGGATTTAATTATTATAAATTGATATATTTTATCTGAATTATTCTATTTTGTAAATTAATTGTTTATAAATTTAATATTTTGAATAAGATATATTGATTGCTTAATTCTTTCTTTTCCCTTCTTTTTCCTTTTTGGGGACGAAAAGTTTTGAGTGGAGGAGAATGTAACGACCCGTAATTATGGATAATTTAAATTTGTTAATTTAATAAGATTTTGGTAATAAATTTAGGACAAATAAAAATCTGCAACTTAATAATGAAATGAACACCACAATAAAGTGTAGCAATGTTAATGTAAGTTGATTTTTAACAATGTGTATGAAATTCCAATTCATTGTAATTTAAATGCTATGCTTGGTTATAAATTTAATATAAGAGAATAAAAGTAAATATTCAATTAACCAAGGATATAATACATTGATTAATAGTAATTGAACGAGATTTGCGTTATGAAACTAATGGTAACATTTGTTGTAAGTAATAAACTTATAAGTGAAATTAAAAGTGAATAGTGGCAATTATTATAACTTACCTATGTATGTAGTCCATTAAATTAAATTGGAAATCAATTGTATTAAATGAAATTAAATATTACGTTATTTGGAATTAAGATATAAATGGGAGAATATTAACGTGCCAAGATATAAACTAATGTTAATTGTATCTATGAGATGATAATTTATTGAATAACAAGATTTAAAATCAAATAAATGGATTTATTGGAATTTCAATTGATAATTAATGAATTTACGGAAACTGAAATTGTAATTGGTGAATTAATTAACTTTGAATTGATATAGAAATTCGTTTTAAAATATTTTAAATTTCTAAGTAATCCAAAAGAATAGAAATGGTAAACTAATTAAATTTGAATTGAAAAGTGATATAAGTAGTTTAATATTAATTTATTTAATTAACTGGAAAATAGCCATTTTTGCCACAGACTCGGATTTCAACGAAACTAGTTTCATCGGATCCGTAATGGTGAATTATTATAGGACTTCAAGTTTCGTAACGAGCGGACTTGTCGTTTGATCGTACGGGCTCGAAACGCCTAGAAATCAATTTAATTGAAATCAATTTGAATTAAGCTGATTTTAACATAACTGTAACATCCCGGAAATTTTGACAATATCAATTTAATAATCTGTGTTAAAAATTAAATTAATTTGATAATATTTGTTAATAAGATTTAAATTTGATTTAATAATTTTCTTTTAAATAGATATTCAACTGATAATTTATCTTTTAAAGGCTAATAAATTGTTTCTATGTATATATAATATATATTTGTATATATTGTAAATAGTTAAGCTTTGTTTTTAAGTTAATAAATAATGTTATATTCTTTTAATTTTAATATTTTTGTTAATTTGGGAATTTGATTAAATTTAATGTTAAATAAATAACAAATTAGCTTTAAATTATACTAAAGATTAAGTTAAAATTTGTTTAAATGATTTTAGCTTAGATTTAAATTTAAAAAAGGTTTGTTTTGTTCTTGTTTTAAATATAGTTGATAAAGTAAGTAATTTATGTATATAGAGATAATTTCCTTATAAATTATTTAATTTGATAATGAGTTTTATTTATAATATAATATCTTTACAAGTAGATTTTAAAATAAAAAGAAATTGTTATATATATATATATATGTATATAATTGGAAGAAAATATGGTTTGAAGTTTAAAATAAAATCTTTCAAAATGTTTTAATTTAAAATAAACCTTATAAATATCTAATATATTATAAAATAATAATAAATAAATGTAATATTGGATAGTTAAGTTTTAAAATAAAATAACAATAGGAAATTAAATATTGATAGTTCAAGTTAAAATAAAGGAGAGATGAGATAAGCAATTTTGTTAGAACTAAAAACATAAGTTAAAAGTTATAACAATTATTAAAGCAAAGTACTCAAAGCAAAGTAAGACAACAAAATAGGATATGCAGGTAATAAAAATATGCAGGCTGATATAAAAAATGTAAAGTAGTAGGCAAGAAGTAAACAAAGCTAAAGTAATAATTATCTATTCATAAATAATCTAAGTAAGGGACATAAGGTACTTACTCATTTAATGCAAAGCAAAACCAAAGTCATATTTCAAGTTGTTTAAATCAATTCAGCCTCTTTTAGAAAATATTCTCTGATCAATACAATAAAAAAAAGATATTATACCTGCAATTGCAAAACCTGTGAGCTTCTTTCTATATTTACCTTTCCATTTCTGTTCGATTTCATCATAGCAGGCATTCTTTTTTCCTTTTTTTTTTCTTTTTATACAACTGGAGATTTTTCTTCTTCATTTTCAAACTAAAAACAACTCCATCTAGACAAACAGGCAGATTAGAAGGAAGGCAAAGAAAATTCATTTCTCAGTTTTATGTTCAAAGCTGTTCAAACAAGGGATGCTCTGTTCATTTCAAAACAAGTGGGTAACTTCATATTTTAAAATAACCTAAGTTTTAATCCAGTTGCATGATGAATATCAGAGATTTTGTTTGTGTGAAGATATATGCATTGCACTATATCTTGGTCAGATGAATCCTGCATACTGTTATCTGGATGTTGCCTCTGTTTATAATCTCAAAACTCTGGGTTAATTTAAAAATCATCATTGCTTAACCTATTGATTGTTAGGACCAAGCATCTAAAAAAATATGTTTGGTTGATTATAAAGTAAATTTTAAAATTGAATTCATGCTAAATAAAGTTGATCTGCTCTGAAAAACCTTAAGAACAATTAAATTTTAATACAGGTGACATTTTCGAATATCTTGAATTATCAATTCAAGTTTATAAACTGATTACTAAATCAAAATTAGGATTTTTAAAACTTAAATCACATTTTTTAGTAATGGGTGGAGTTTGCATTGCTGGTTGATCAATTTGGGAAGTTTGGGTTACCTCGGGCAATACACTTGATCGGGGTGGTTGAGGTTTGTTCGGGAGGTAGATGGGTGATCGGAGAGGCTATGGAAAATGGTCGGAGGCACTCTCGATCACTGTGGCGATGGTGGCTTTCGATTGCAGTAGATAAACCTAGTTTTGGCTGAGTGGAGTTTTTGGGTCTGTTCGAACGCCACGAAGCGTCAAGTTCAACGGGGGTTTGGGAATGCGTAGAGGGACGGTAGGCGAAGTTGTGGCCGGTGGTGGTGATTCTCTGGTGGTCGGCGGAGCGAGGGCGCGCTGTTGACAGGTTCGGGAGGGGGAAAGCTGTGGTGTTCCAGGTTTGGGTTAGGCTACTCGAATTTGATTCGAGATATTGTGATGGATTCTGGTGGTCGTAAGGTCATCTGGAGATAGTCGCTGATGGGTAGCAGCTCTGGTGGGTGGAGAGGTGGCCAGAGCCACGGTACACGTGCACCATGCATTTTGGAGGGGCTGACGAATTTTGGTGGTGTACAGGGTAATTCACTCGGGTTTCACTCGGGTCTTTAGGGTGTTTGGCTTGGAGCAAGTGGGTGGGAAACTCGAAGTAAATGGTTGGCATCGGGTTACTTTTGCATGCTACAGGTTTTTATAAAAACCTGTCAATGTGTTCTTTTTTTTGGGAGGGTTTTGTTTTTCTCAGGGGAGACTCGGGTTATACGAGAGTTCGACTCGTAGCAGGGGGACGGAGGACTCGGAGCTAGTCTGTGTTGGCTCGAGGCAGTGAAGCATTTTAGGTCTTAGCAAACCTGGGTGTTTCAGGTTAATTTCTTCAAGTTTTTAAAGTAGGATGAAACAGTGTTTTGAAATTTAAATTCAAGATTTGAACCAGTTTTTAAACAGCTTTTGAATTTAAAGTTTAAAGTAAAATTGAGTTAAAGCTTTTGAATCTAAAAAAAATGGAATTTGGATTTTGAACAAGATTTAAAATCATGGCTTTAAAACAAAGTCGAAATCAATGTTTAAAAATAATGGATTCAAGTTTGTTTTGAAATCCAAATCTGAAAATTTAAATCAATTTTAAATTATGAATGTTTTAAAAATAAGTTTAAATAAAATAGTTTTAAAAAGTAAATTTTGTTTCAAACAAATGTTTAACTCGATTTTGAGAAATTCTTTTATAAAAAGTTTTTGAATGAAAAGAAAATGAATTTGCAAATTAAATAATTAATGTATTTCAAAATTGATTTTTACATAGTAATTTAGTTTAAAAGCCTTTTCTTTATACAAACTTCATATGTAAGTAATAAATGTTATGTACATTTATTTAAAGGATTTTAAAATTGAATTTGAATTGGGTTAATGTTTAAACACTAATCATTTTGAATCTTAAATTCAAAATGAAATTTGAAACTTAAATTTAAAATGTAATGTTCCAATACACTTTAATATTAAAGAAGTATTTAATAAAGAAATTAATTATCTTAGAAATAATTAAAATTTTGAAGTGATTTAATTAATAAGATAATTAAAGAATGACTTATTTACTTAAGTTATAATTAATGATTTAGAATTAAAAATTTACCAAGGAAGTAATCAAGGAATTGTTTCAATTAATGAAAATAATTAACTAAGGATTATTAATTAATTAATAAATGTGCTAAATTTTGATAATTAATTAATTTAGTTTAATTAAATTAATAAATCATTTAATGATTTAATAAGTGAAATTACTTAATCTAATTAATGGAGCAGAATTTCTTAGGGAAGTAATTAGATGATAATTACTGTATGTAATTAATACAAGATGATTTGTAGATGAAGTAATTTGGGTAATTACTTTTGTATATAATCAGGGGATTAATTAATGAAAATAATTAATTATGGAATAATTAAATTATTTAGTAAGTAATTAAGGATAGTAATTTCTTGGTCTGTTATTAATCAAGGGAGGATTAATAATTTTGTTTGAATAAAGATTAATTACTTAATGTAATTAAATTAAATAAAGGAATTTAATTTAAATATAAATTAGAGATCATTAATTCATATAATTAATGATATAATTAAGAATTGTTTAATTAAGGAATAATTAATAATGAGGTAATTAATTAATGCAACTAATTAATATTAAATGTAATTAATTATATTTAAATTAATAAATGAAGTAAGTAAATGTTAATTATTATGAACAAATTATAAGAACTAATTTGTGAAATTATTAAGGACTAAACCACTTATTGTAATTAGGAAATGATTAATCAGAGGTGTTTAATCAAGATGAATATTTAGAGAATAATTAATTAATTGATTTATAATTAATTAATGATTGTATAAGCAGGATTATAGATGAAGCAATTAATTTAATTTATTTTAAATTAATCAAAGATGGAAGTAATTAATTTAATTCATTTTAAATTAATTATAGATAGTGAATAATAAATCATTGCTTTTGGATGATGATATTGATATTTCATTGATTGATCATGATCTCAGATATGAGATGAGTAATATCTATGTGATATGGATGCTTGATTTAAGTTTGATAATATTAATTATCTGTTTGGATGATAATATAGATTATCAGTTTATGATGATAATGTGATTATCTATTGTGATATTGTGAATTATCTATCCACATGTATATAGATAATAATTGAATTGAATTGTTTTAAACTTTAAAACATCTTTGCCTTAAAAGATACGATTTTGGATTTCGATGAGACCAGGGTCGGGTTTCTATAATTGGACATCCGAAAATCACATCGATCCAAATTAACGATAGGTCGTGAATCTGAAGTGAAGATGAAGATTCAGAGTGCAAGGGTTATTGTCGTTAACTCTGATGGTCATTCCAAAATGAGTGTAACGAGATAATGCCTTCGGTTTCATTCGAACCTGGAACGAACTTGTATGGATTGGATGCTTTCAAAATATCGTCACGAGGGCGATGAGCATTCTAAGAGATGTGTTCCCTAAAGGTAAATCGTAGCCTCAAGCCTCATCAACCGGGAATGGCTAAAATATGGGAGATGCAGCAAGGCTTCGTGGGTAGCCCCCACTTGAGAATAAGATATACTCCTGTCTAGAAGTCCCTTTATATTCGGCTGTGTGGGTGGTTGAGTGCATCAACTGCCGGGTTTATTTTGTTCGGAACTATCCACTAAGGGATGGTGCCGGTCTTGTGTTGTAGGGGATTGGGAGTAATCCTCGGTACGTTGATCTAGGCCACGTACTGTGACGGATGGTACCCTAGTAGCCTTGCCATTGTATGGAATCCAATCTCCAATAAGTGCCGTACGAGTTAGTTGTGCCCAACTTTGTTGGAATGTGAGATGTAAGCATTTCATCTATTTTCTAAATTTACTTGAAAACCCTAGACACTATTATAATATCACTGAATTTCCTATCAAATGTTTGGTTAGAGTAAGGTAAAAACTTACCCATGTTTATTTGTGGGGAATCTTACGTGACACCCTTCTTTCAAATGTTTTTAAACTTAAGCAACTTTAACCTGTTACTCACACCAGACCCATGTCTGACCCGGAGTTTATTTCTATTTTTCCTAAACTCTTGGGTACTCAATTTTTTTACGAGTAGTCAAGGGATTCAGGTTGGCTTTTGACGAATTCTGGAGGAGCAATAGAGCAGGAGGCTTCTACGTTGTAGATATATAATTTTCCGCTGTGTTGGTATCTCTGAGTAGTTCTTTGTATTGTGTTGTAATAACTAGACAGGTGTTTATAACTGTCTAGTATGTGATGTATTATCTGTGTAACTCTAATGCATATGATAATATGTATCCTCTTATGTGATATATTATATTTTATTCACTTCGCTGTTGAGATTTTGATGTTGTTTCTTCTTCTTCTCTATCTTTTCTATTTTCTCACCCTTTTCTTTCTTAAAGATGATACGAATTCCTGGTAGTAGGAAGTCTGGTCATCACAGTTGGTATCAGAGCGCTAGGTTGAGTGAATACCTAGGCTCTTGAGTGATTTCTTTCTTGAGAGAGCGTATTTGTAATTTTGATATGTACATATATGATTATTTCTACCTATTGTTGGGTTACCTGTTCCGGTTTTCCCATGAGTTAATAAAGGTAGAAAGGGTAGTAGTGTGTGTAACACGACTACCAATGGTTGGAAGTGTATCTGTCGAGACTGTAGACCTAGTACCGTCTCAAGTAAGTTTGGATGGGCTGAAGTTTGGATCTGTCGGTTGGATAGAAGCAAGTGATGATATCTGGATACATCAGGGTGTAGTAGCTGTGTGATGAGACACAGTGACTATGGATGTCTCCAAAGATGTTTCTTTGGAACAAGTTAAGGAAGAGTGTCTGCTTCGGTGTTGTGGATGTGTTCAGCTAGGTGTTTCTGTTTGGTTTGAAATCTGAGTTTCTCGAAGAGTTTTGGATTAGGAAGTCTTCTGGCTTAGCAGTTTTCTTGAGGGGATTTCAGGAGCAGCAGAATAGATCCATTTCTTCGATGGATTGGCTACATAAGTGTAAGCTGTTCTGATTGGGAAAGAGAGAGCAGTATCTTTGGAATTAGGCTGGATTGATCGCAAAGGTGACTTGCGATAATTTGAGTGTTTTCTTGGGTTTCGGAAATTTTTCTGGATGTCTTCAGGAAGTCCGTGTTTTGTCAGCATCTGGAAATTAAGTGTGGTAAAGTAGCTCAGATTTGGAGGAGTTCTGAATTTTCTTCTTAGATCCGTGGAACCTTATTTTGGGATGTGTTGTTCAGTCTGTCCTTGTGTTCGTCTTCAGCCTTTTCATCTGTTCAATCAGAGTTGCGCAGTGGAAGCATGGTGGTAGCTGTTTTAGTGTGGAACCCTTTAGATGTTGCAGTATTTGGATTAGAGAGTTTCTACAGGAAATTTTTCAAGATCTTATGGCTAGATTGGCAGGTGCATCTGTTTTATCTCTTCGGGATAAGAGAAGTAGGATCTGTCTTCTGATTTTGGAGTAGAATTGTGTTCTGAGTCTTGGTTGATCTTGGGAAGATCATTTTGTTAGATTATTTTTGGTTCAGTATTGTTTCTAAGGGCATCATCAAGGGTTGATCTGATAAGTAAGGATGTAGGTGACCTAGGATCGTCCGAAGAATTTTATGGATAAGAATCGGAGATTTGATTTTGGATAAGTGTTTTATCTTCAGGAGTGAGTTGTCAGTTTGGATAACTGGGATTCGTTGTATTTTCGCATATCTCTAAGGGAGTACGTGTGAGTTTTATCTCTGGTTGTAGAACCAGCAGTTCAGGAAGTTTTGGTTGTTGAGTCAGACTTGTCTATAGTCTGGTATCTTGTCTTGTTTTGTAGATCTAGATTTGTGTAGCTTAGTAGTGTTGAATGTTTGGATTCTGTAGAGCGAGTAACCCGGTATTTATACTTGGAGAAACTCGAGGAAATTCTATTCGGAATTTTTGCCTAGATAGTTAGTTTTGTTTAATTGGATGAATTGGATGCTATGGATGTTTGATGATTTAAGCTTGTGATTAAAATTAAATCTTTAATTATATTATTAAATTATCTTTGTTTTAAATTTCGGGGACGAAATTCTTTTAAGGTGGGAGGAATGTAACATCTCGGAAATTTTGACAATATCAATTTAATAATCTGTGTTAAAAATTAAATTGATTTGATAATATTCGTTAATAAGATTTAAATTTGATTTAATAATTTTCTTTTAAATAGATATTCAACTGATAATTTATCTTTTAAAGGCTAATAAATTGTTTCTATGTATATATAATATATATTTGTATATATTGTAAATAGTTAAGCATTGTTTTTAAATTAATAAATAAAGTTATATTTTTCTAATTTTAATATTTTTGGTAATTTAGGAATTTGATTAAATTTAATATTAAATAAATAACAAATTGGCTTTAAAATATACTGAAGATTAAGTTAAAATTTGTTTAAATGATTTTAGCTTAGATTTAAATTTAACAGAGGTTGTTTTGTTCTTATTTTAAAGATAGTTGATAAAGTAAGTAATTTATGTATATAGAGATAATTTCCTTATAAATTATTTAATTTGATAATGAGTTTTATTTATAATATAATATCTTTACAAGTAGATTTTAAAATAAACAAAAATTGTTATATATATGTATATAATTGGAAGAAACTATGGTTTGAAGTTCAAAATAAAATCTTTCAAAATGTTTTAATTTAAAATAAACCTTATAAATATTTAATATAGTATAAAATAAAATAATAATAAATAAATGTAATATTGGATAGTTAAGTTTTAAAATAAAATAATAATAGGAAACTAAATATTGATAGTTTAAGTTAAAATAAAGGAGAGATGAGATAAGCAATTTTGTTAGAATGAAACTAAAAACATAAGTTAAAAGTTATAACAATTATTAAAGCAAAGTACTCAAAGCAAAGTAATACAACAAAATAGGATATGTAGGTAATAAAAATATGCAGGCTGATATAAAAAAATGTAAAGTAGTAGGCAAGAAGTAATGTAACAACCCGCATATTTATCGATTTTATATTTAAATATTTTATTTAAATATTTTATCAATACTCGGAATTTAGTCCGAAAAGCTACTTTTTGCATACGGTCGAATTAGGACTCGGGACCACTCCCATTGAGTTTAAAATGCCGTTTGCGACCTTTTTGAGTGTAAGCTTCGATATGTTTGGAGAAAGTTGATTTTTGCTACTTTTCACTTTTGGTTTGGGTTTGGGTTCAGCCCTATGTTTAACTTATACTCAAATCTGATCCACTCTTCCCCATTCACCCTCATTTTCTTCTCTTTTCAGTTCTAAGGCAATAATGGTGGGAGAGATTGGAAATTAAAACTCCAAAACCCTAGTTCCTCTTGCAACCTCAAATTCCTAGCTCCAAATTCAAGAGAACCCATTAGTAAGCATTCTCTTCTTCTTCTCCAACTTATTCTCTTACCAATTTCAGAAATTCCTCAACCTAATTTTGGGAATGTTCTTGTTTTGAGCATAGATTCAAACTCATTTGGGTTGTGTTGAGGAGAGGTTGATTCTCCATTTTCTTTCAAGCTTCTTCTTGTTTGATTTTGTAAAAAAGTGAGATTTTTATCTCACATCTTTGTCTATAATTATCTTCGATTGTTAGGTATGAATTCCTAACGTTTATTCGTGTGCAATTGATTTTGGTTTGGATCGATTTCGTGTATATTCCAATTTTTGGTGTTTTGGTCTAATTTATGAAAATCCTATTATGGATATTTGGACATTGATATTTGAGGCGTGTCGAAGAGCCGTTTAGGCTGGGTTGTCGTTCGACGTAATTCCTTAGTCATCGCCATTTGCTCGATCGATCGTTTTCGATATTCGTTTGGCCATTTTTGGCCTAGGTTCAGGGAATGCCCTGAACCCCAGATTCAGACGTCTGAAACGTAATATTCAGACATCTGAATATTGTCTGGGAGGATTTCTATTCCCAGATTCAGACGTCTGAATATATGGTTTCAGACGTCTGAATTGGTTCATTTGGAACCAGAAAGGAAATAGGCTAAAATATGCCTATTTCAGACGTCTGAAACACTAGATTCAGACGTCTGAATTGTGTTCTGGAAATCTTTATATTTCCAGATTCAGACGTCTGAACAACTTGTTTCAGACGTCTGAATCAGCAGTGTTTTGCCTGCTTGCCTATTCGCTTGAGAATTCCAATTTAAATCGATTCGTGATGATCCTATTTGTTGTTATCATTTATTATGCCTTTGATGACTCCTATTTAGGGATTTTTGAATATCCATTTCGATGGATTCTTTATCGGTTTCTTTGGATTTTATTCACGTCTTCGAATGTGAATTTTAGTGATTGATTGTTCCTACAATCTTCTTTGTGATTTGTCACTTTAAAAATATAAAAGTTTTCTATACTAATAGTAAATAACAAAATTCTCTCATCAAAACGATTTCAACACTATTTTATTACAAAGCTCGTTTCTTAAACCGTTTTCCAATCTATTAGTATATACAAGCCTTTACCTCACTCGTATGAGAAATCTAATTAAACGACCTAGTAAAACGAGTGGTATGAAATGCTCGCGTTTACTTCGTCGGTTAATTCTTGGACTTGTTCGATTGAATCTCTTGTGAAAATTTTCTAGTGGAGATCTACAATTTGTTCGTAAATATTTAAGTTAAGCTAGTGGTTATGGGACATGATGCTAAGCTCATATATTTACTAGCTTACTGTAATCGACACTTCTCGTTGATCATGACGATCATCTTTGTGATTTAGACTAGCAATGTGCGATGTCTCTTTGTCTACGAGGGAGACTAAACCCCGTTTTGTGGAGTTTCGACTCAATTTGGTGGGGTAGCAACCCATGGTCTTCGGGCCGTTTATGGAGCTTCGGCTCAATTTGTGATGGTTAGCAACCATGGAATTAGCGTTCCGTTTGTGATACACGTGTTGGTGGGCTTTATGCTCCCGTTTGTGATAGGCCTTCCCCCTTTTTGTGATTTTTGGATTTCTTGAGATGATTTCTAGAATTTGTGCTTCACCAATTTTCGTGATTTCCATTGATAAGTTTTATCAATATTTGTGCATTGGTGAATTTGTGTGTCACTGACTTTTGTGATTGGCATTGATATAATATGTCATTTATTGTGGTTTGGTGAACGAAATGAGGAGTATGACATTTCTTTGATTCTTGTGTAGATTTGGTGATATTGATTAATCTCTCGTTGATTTTCAATTACTTATATATATCACAGCTTGGCATTGTGATTATTATGTGTTTAGTCATATCTCTTATTCTATATCGTTTCATCTGATATTTATAGTTAGACTGATCCGTTTATTATTTTCTTATTAAATAATACTCGGGTCAGACCGAGATGTTACAGGTGCTTCTGCTTGACTTCTCCCCTGGGATTGATTTCTCTGACTTTTGGTTAACTACTTAGATTAGTAGTTTTTGGTTTGTATACATTTGAGAGATAGACTCCATAATGTATACTTATTCTTTTGTGTAGTTTGTGTAACTATTCTTTTGTGATATTGTGGATCTTTCTGACCACTACTCTGATGTACACTTTTATGTGTAATATTCATATCTTATTCCGCCTTTGTGATATGAATTCTCTGCGACTGATTTGTGTTATATTTATTTCTATATTTGTTTATGAAGATATTACAGCCACTGTGTAGTAGCTTTGAGTTTGTGTCGATATGTCGGATTTCCCTCTTGATAAAGAAATGCATGTTGTACTATCTGACATATCGATGCTCGCGCAAAGCAATTACACGGATGGTCGCTCCTCAACAGCCTTATTCTCCGTGCTAGTTGACAGCATTCACCGTAATGTTCTTGGCTAGCGTGGGTATAGAGGTGGGGCGTCACAGCTAAACAAAGCTAAAGTAATAATTATCTATGCATAAATAATCTAAGTAAGGGACATAAGGTACTTACTCATTTAATGCAAAGCAAAACCAAAATCAGATTTCAAGTTGTTTAAATCAATTCAGCCTCCTTTTATAAAATATTCTCTCATCAATATAATAAAAAAAAGATACTGTACCTGCAATTGCAAAACCTATGAGCTTCTTTCTATATTTACCTTTCCATTTCTGTTCGATTTCATCATAGTAGGCATTCTTTTTTTCTTTTTTTTTTCTTTTTTTCTTTGTATACAACTGGAGCTTTTCCTTCTTCTTTTTCAAACTGAAAACAACTCCATCTAGACAAACAAGCAGATTAGAAGGAAAGCAAAGAAAATTCATTTCTCAGTTTTATGTTCAAAGCTGTTCAAACAAGGGATGCTCTGTTCATTTCAAAACAAGTGAGTAACTTCATATTTTAAAATAACCTAAGTTTTGATCTAGTTGCACGATGAATATCAGAGATTTTGTTTGTGTCAAGATATATGCATTGCACTATATTTTGGTGAGATGAAGCCTGCATACTGTTATCTGGATGTTGCCTCTGTTTATAATTTCAAAACTCTGGGTTAATTTAAAAATAATCATTGCTCAACCTATTGATTGTTAGGACAAAGCATCTAAACAAAATGTGATTGGTTGATTATAAAGTAAATTTTAAAATTGAATTCATGCTAAATACAGTTGATCTGCTCTGAAAAACCTTAAGAACAGTTAAAATTTAATACAGGTGACATTTTTGAATATCTTGAATTATCAATTCAAGTTTATAAACTGATTACTAAATCAAAATTAGGATTTTAAAACTTAAATCACATTTGTTAGTAATGGGTGGAGTTTACATTGCTGGTTGATCAATTTGGGAAATTTGGGTTGCCTCGGGCAATACACTTGATCGGGGCGGTTGACGTTCGTTCGGGAGGTAGATGGGTGATCGGAGAGGCCATGGAAAATGGTCGGAGGCACTCTCGATCACTGTGGCGATGGTGGCTTTATATTGCAGTAGGTAAACCTAGTTTTGGCTGAGTGGAGTTTTTGGGTCTTTTCGAACGCCACGAAGCGTCGAGTTTAACGGGGATTTGGGAATGCATAGAGGGATGGTTGGCGAAGTCGTGGCCGGTGGTGGTGATTCTCTGGTGGTCGGAGGAGCGAGGGCGCGCTGTTGACAGGTTCAAGAGGAGGAAGGCTGTGGTGTTCCAGGTTTGGTTTAGGCTACTCGAATTTGATTCGAGATGTTCTGATGGATTCTGGTGGTCGTGGGGTCACCTGGAGATTGTCGCTGATGGGTAGCAGCTCTGGTGGGTGGCCGGAGGTGGCCAGAGCCACGGTACACGAGCACCGTGCATTTTGGAGGGGCTGACGAATTTTGGTTGTGTGCAGGGTAATTCACTCGGGTTTCACTTGGGTCTTTGGGGTGTTTGGCTCGGAGCAAGTGGGTGGGAAACTCGAAGTAAATGGTTGGCATTGGGTTACTTTTGCATGCTATAGGTTTTTATAAAAACCTGTCAATGTGTTCTTTTGTTTGGGTGGGTTTTGTTTTTCTCAGGGGAGACTCGGGTTATACGAGAGTTCGACTCGAAGCAAGGTGAGGTAGGACTCGGAGCTAGTCTGTGTTGGCTCGAGGCAGTGAAGCATTTTAGGTTTTAGCAAACCTGGGTGTTTCAGGTTGATTTGTTCAAGTTTTTAAAGCAGGATGAAACAATGTTTGGAATTTGAATTCAAGATTTGAACCAGTTTTTAAACAGCATTTGAATTTAAAGTTTAAAGTAAAACTAAGTTAAAGCTTTTGAATCTAAAAAAATGGAATTTGGATTTTGAACAAGATTTAAAATCAAGGCTTTAAAACAAAGTTGAAATCAGTGTTTAAAAATAATGGATTCAAGTTTGTTTTGAAATCCAAATCTGAAAATTTAAATCAATTTTAAATTATGAATGTTTTAAAAATAAGTTTAAATAAAATAGTTTTAAAATGTAAATTTTGTTTCAAACAAATGTTTAACTTGATTTTGAGAAATTCTTTTATAAAAAGTTTTTGAATGAAAAGAAAATGAATTTGCAAGTTAAATAATTAATGTATTTCAAAATAGATTTTTACATAGTATTTAGTTTAAAAGCCTTTTCTTTATATAAACTTCATATGTAAGTAACAAATGTTATGTACATTTATTTAAAGGATTTTAAAATTGAATTTGAATTGGGTTAATGTTTAAACACTAATCATTTTGAATCTTAAATTCAAAATGAAATTTGAAACTCAAATTTAAAATGTAATGTTCCAAGACACTTTAATATTAAGGAAGAATTTAATAAAGAAATTAATAATCTTAGAAATAATTAAAATATTGAAGTGATTTAATTAATAAGATAATTAAAGAATGACTTATTTATTTAAGTTACAACTAATGATTTTGAATTAAAAATTTACCAAGGAAGTAATCAAGGAATTGTTTTAATTAATGAAAATAATTAACTAAGGATTATTAATTAATTAATAAATGTGCTAAATTTTGATAATTAATTAATTAGTTTAATTAAATTAATAAATCATTTAATGATTTGTTAAGTGAAATTACTTAGTGTAATTAATGGAGCAGAATTTCTTAGGGAAGTAATTAGATGATAATTACTGGATGTAATTAATGCAAGATGATTTGTAGATGAAGTAATTTGGGTAATTACTTTTGTATTTAATCAGGGGATTAATTAATGAAAATAATTAACTATGGAATAACTAATTTATTTAATAAGTAATTAAGGATAGTAATTTGCTGGTCTGTTATTAATCAAGGGAGGATTAATAATTGTGTTTGAATAAAGATTAATTACTTAATGTAATTAACTTAATAAAGGAATTTAATTTGAATATAAATTAGAGATCATTAATTAATATAATTAATGATATAATTAAGAATTGTTTAATTAAGGAATAATTAAAAATGAGGTGATTAATTAAAGCAATTAATTAATATTAAATGTAATTAATTACATTTAAATTAATAAATGAAGTAATTAAATGTTAATTACTATGAATAAGTTATAAGAACTAATTTGTGAAATTTATTAAGGACTAAATTACTTATTGTAATTAGGAAATGATTAATCAGAGGTGTTTAATCAAGATGAATATTTAGAGAATAATTAATCGATTGATTTGTAATTAATTAATGATTGTATAAGCATATAGATGAAGTAATTAATTTAATTTATTTTAAATTAATCAAAGATGGAAGTAATTGATTTAATTCATTTAAAATTAATTATAGATAGTGAATAATAAATCATTGCTTTTGGATGATGATATTGATATTTAATTGATTGGTTGTGATCTCAGATATGAGATGAGTAATATCTATGTGATATGGATGCTTGGTTTAAGTTTGATAATATTAATTATCTGTTCGGATGATAATATAGATTATCAGTTTATGATGATAATGTGATTATCTATTGTAATATTGTGAATTATCTATACACGTGTATATAGATAATAATTGAATTGAATTGTTTTAAACTTTAAAACAAGTTTGCCTTAAAAGATACGATTTTGGATTTCGATGAGACCGGGGCCGGGTTTCCATAATTGGACATCCGAAAACCACGTCGATTCAAATTAACGATAGGTCGTGAATCTAAAGTGAAGATGAAGATTCGTAGTGCAAGGGTTATTGTCGTTAACTCTGATGGTAATTCCAAAACGAGTGTAATGAGATAATGCCTTCGGTTTCGTTCGAACCCGGAACGAACTTGTATGGATTGGATGCTTTCAGAACATCGTCAGGAGGGCGATGAGCATTCTAAGAGATGTGTTCCCTAAAGGTAAATCGTAGCCTCAAGCCTCATCAACCGGGAATGGCTAAAACAGGGGAGATGCAGCAAGGCTTCGTGGGTAACCCCACTTGAGAATAAGATATACTCCTGTCTAGAAGTCCCTTTATATTCGGTTGTGTGGGCGGTTGAGTGCACCAACTGCCGGGGTTATTTTGTTCGGAACTGTCCAGTAAGGTATGGTGCCGGTCTAGTGTTGTAGGGGATTGGGAGTAATCCTCAGTACGTTTATCTAGGCCACGTACTGTGACGTGCGGTACCCCAGTAGCCCTGCCATTGTATGGAATCCAATCTCCAATAAGTGCCGTACGAGTTAGTTGTGCCCAACTATGTTGGAATGTGAGATGTAAGCATTTCAGATATTTTCTAAATTTACTTGAAAACCCTAGACACTATTATAATATCACTGAATTTCCTATCAAATGTTTGGTTAGCGTAAGGTAAAAACTTACCCATGTTTATTTGTGGGGAGTCTTACGTGATACCCTTCTTTCAAATGTTTTTAAACTTAAGCAACTTTAACCTGTTACTCACACCAAACCCATGTCTGACCCGGAGTTTATTTCTGTTTTTCCTAAACTCTTGGGTGCTCAATTTTTTTACGAGTAGTCAAGGTATTCAGGTTGGCTTTTGATGAATTCCGGAAAAGCAATGGAGCAGGAGGCTTCTACATTGTAGATATATAGTTTTCCGCTGTGTTGGTATCTCTGAATAGTTCTCTGTATTGTGTTGTGTTGTAATAACTAGACAGGTGTTTATAACTGTCTAGTATGTGATGTATTATCTGTGTTACTCTAATGTATATGATAATATGTATCCTCTTATGTGATATATTATATTTTATTCATTCCGCTGTTGAGATTCTGATGTTGTTTCTTCTTCTTCTCTATCTTTTCTATTTTCTCACCCTTTTCTTTCTTAAAGATGATACGAATTCCTGGTATTAGGAAGTCGGGTCGTCACAATAACTTCTTCATAAGATGGAATTAGGACTTGAAACATGTTCCATTGAGATTAAAATTATTGAAAACATCTATCTTGATATATGGGTTGACCCAATTTCGCTCTGGAGACGAAACAGACTTTTTGGGTCATTATCGTTCAATTTTTTGAACCAATCGAGTCCATTCATCTCTATTTTGTGTTGCCTATATATACATCGTTATAAATCCTAGGTTGTTTCTATTCTCATTTGTCTGTACGTACATTCCTTTCTCAACTCCTCATTCCAATGGCAGACGGACCCTAATTCCCAATTGCAATTTCAAATCAAATTCAATTCCAAAAATTTTAACTCCTTCAAACCCTATCAAATTATATACCTTTTTGAAGCTCTCGCTGAGCGCAAGTCAATTATGTGATTCATTTTTCGATTCAGATCACTGTGTGGCCAGAATTAGGCGGTTCAATATTGGTCGTTGATTGCGCGAGATCGACTTTGACCGATCGTCAAATCGGTTGAGGGGTTTTGTGGAGCAAGCTTCTATGAGCAGATCAAAGGTGGTCGCATCGCGTATCATGATCGGAGGCGCCTGGAATTTTTTCGTTAGGGTTCGAAACACAAAGTGCTGGGGCGGCGGTGCATGCCCTTTTGGGCAACTGGAGCGGAAGTCGATGCCAAAGGGAGATGCGGCTCATCGGGGGCTAGTGGATGGACGTGATCGGCGGCTTCCAGGTGGCCAGAGGCGTTGGTTTTCGTTGGTCAAAGCGGGGTCTGGCGCATGTTGACTGCGTCCAATTCGAACAAGATTTGCGAGTTAGGTTTCTGACGTGAAGGAAGAAGACGTGGCATGGTTCTATTGGTCTATTTCCCTTATTTTATTTATTTTGTAATTTAAATCGTTTAAGCTTCTAATCTTAATAACTTTTACGTACGAGGTCCGATTTGCGCATGGCTTGTTTTGCCGGTATCGTATCAAAATTTCAGACATTTTGGCGCTGGTTTGGACGAATTCTGAGATCATTCAAATTTTTGGGCTTAAATTGGATTTAAATTCAATTTAAATTCAAAGGTGAGTGTTTTAACCCACTCACAACTTCTAAAATATCTTATGTTTGTTAAATTGAATTTATGGTGTGATTAGAAATTTATTTATGGATGTTTGGTATATTTTAAATCATCATCTCAGTTAATTTGAATTTATTTGAATTAAATCGTTATTTAATTTTATCATTGAATATAAATTGCCAGTTAAATACCTGTTACTAATTATCAGTTCTATACTGATATTTATTGATTGATTTGGATGATGTTTGTAATGGATGTTGATTGTTGATATTAGATGAATGGATGTTGTATTTTATATCGTTATAAACTTCAGGTTCACTATGGGTTGAAATGATACATACCCGAATGATCAATAGATTATGGAAAAATCGTTATGAGTTGAAATGATAGACTCGAGTGATTTTATGGATTTAATATTTTCGGGATTGCGGATTGAAATGATATATATCCGTAAATATAAAATTTTAAAATTTCAGATTGAAATGATAAATATCCGTATCACTTGACCCTAGGGTAGAGAATTATATACGGACACTGGATTGGTTAAATTAAATGATTTTAAAACTTTAAATTTTTGAATCCTTTTAAATGATATTTTGAAATAAAAGTTGATTTATACGAATTGAAGAAATTCAAGTTTATGATAAAATTGGAATTGGTTTAAAGGTATTTTTAAAAGGATTTAATTGAAATTTCAAAGTTGAATTTGGAATAAAAAAGTGAAATTTATCAGAATTGAATTATTTTAAGTTGTTTGAAATATAACTTTGAAATATATTGAATTTGGAGTAATTTAAATTGATATTTGGAAAATGGATTGGAGGCGATATTGAATTAAATATTTATTGAGAATTGGAATTGGAAAATTTGAAATTGGGTTTTGGGATATTGAAATGGTCCAAATGTACTGGAATGAAATAAATAGTTTAAATTTATATAAATTTCAAATTCATATTTTTATATAAACTGTTTTAAAAATATATTATTTTAAAGACTTTAATTATTAAGATTTTCAACTTTTAAACTAATTAACCTATTTTAACTTATTTTAAATCTAATTAATCTATTTTAAAGCTTTTTAATCTATTTAATTATATTTAATCTATTTTAAATCTATATTAACTATTTATAACTATTTAAACTATTTTCTTCTAAATTCCTAACTAATAAAATGGAGGGGTTTATATTCAAATTCTTGATTTTAAAGTGAATGTGGTTAAGCGACATTATAACGTAACTTGGGATTTAAATAACATATTTGGTTTAATATGATATTTCGAAATGAGAGTTTAGCCTATTTTGGAAATATGACTTTTGAAAGGAAATATAATTTCGAACTATGATTTCAAATGTGATATGATTTCAAAGTTAAATATAATTTTGAAAGTAAGTAATGATTTCGAAAATGATACGGTTTGTGTGATGCCCACCCTCTATACCCACGCTAGCCAAGAACACTACGGTGAATGCTGTCAACTAGCACGGAGAATAAGGCTGTTGAGGAGCGACCATCTGTGTAATTGCTTTGCACGAGCGTCGATATGTCAGATAGTATAACATGCATTTCTGAAATCCGACATGCCGACACAAACTCAAAGCTACTACACAATGGCTATAATATCTTCAGAAACAAATATAGAAATAAACATAACGTAAATCAGTCACAGACAATTCATATCACAAAGGCGGAAATAGATATGAATATTACACTAGGAAGTGTACATCAGAGTAGTGGTCTAAAAAGTTCCACAATATCACAAAAGAATAGTTACACGAACTACACAAAAGAATAAGTATACATTATGGAGTCTATATCTCAAATGTATACAACAAAAACTACTAATCTAAGTAGTTAACCAAAAGTCAAGGAGGTAATCCCGGATGTAAAGTCAAGCAGAAGCACCTGTAACATCTCGGTCTGACCCGAGTATTATTTAATAAGAAAATAATAAACGGATCAGTCTAACTATAAATATCAGATGAAACGATATAGAGTAAGAGATATGACTAAACACATAATAATCACAATGCCAAGCTGCGATATATATAAGTAATTGAAAATCAACAAGAGATTAATCAATATCACCAAATCTACACAAGAATCAAAGGAAATGTCATACTCCTTATTTCGTTCACCAAACCATAAATATTGACGATTATATCAATGTCAATCACAAAAGTCAATGACACACAAATTCACCAATGCACACATATTGATAAAACTTATCAATGGAAATCACGAAAATTGGTGAAGCACAAATTCTATAAATCATCTCAAGAAATCCAGTCAATGACACACGAATTCACCTGTGCACAAAAATTGATAAATCATATCAATAGAAATCATAAAAATAGGTGAAGAAGAAAATTCCAGAATTCGACACACGAAATCCAGAAATCACACAAAATATGGGGGGAGGCCTATCACACGAACGGGAGCATGAAAACTCACCAACATATGTATCACACGAGCGAGACGCTATCTCATAGTAGCTAGCCATTAATTTTTGACACACGAACGGCCCGAAGACCATGGGGCGCTACCCCATCAATTTGAGTCGAAACTCCACAAATCGGGGTTTAGTCTCCCTCACAGACAAAGAGACATCGCACATTGCTAGTCTAAATCACAGAAATGATCGTCATGATCATTAAGAAAGCGTCAATTACACTCAGCTAGTAAATATATAAATTTAGCTTCATGTCCCATAACCACTAGCTTAACTTAAATATTTACGAACAAATTGTAGAACTCCACTAGAAAATTGTCACAAGAGGTTCAATCGAACAAGTCCAAGAATTAACCGACGAAGTAAACGCAAGCGTTTCATACCACTTGTTTTACTAAATAATTTAATTAGATTTCTCATACGAGTGAGGTAAAGGTTTGTATATACTAATAGATTGGAAATCGGTTTGAGAAAATGAGCTTTGTAATAAAATAGTGTTGAAATCGTTTTGATGAAAGAATTTTGATATTTACTACTAGTATTGAAACCTTTATATTTTTAAAGTGACAAATCACAAAGAAGATTGTAGGAACAATCAATCACTAAAATTCACATTCGAAGACGTGAATAAAATCCAAAGAAATCGATACCGAATCCATCAAAATGGACATTCCCAAAAATCACGAAGAAAATGTCATCAAAGTCGATAATAAGTGATAATAACAAAGGGAATCAACACGAATCGATTAACATTGGAAATTCAATCCAAAAAGGCAAAATGGACTCAAACAGCAGGTTCAGTCGACTGAACAGAATTTTCAGTCGACTGACCCTGTACCTGGAAATTTTCCAGGTTCAGGAAACTTTCTGTTTCCATGTTCAGTCGACTGAACAGAGGATTCAGTCAACTGAATCATGCCTGGAAACTTTCGGGTTCCAGGTTCAGTCGACTGAACAGACTTTTCAGTCGACTGAATCTTGCCTGGGCTGTTTTTCAGCCTATCCAAATGAAGAGCAAACTCTTCCAAAAAGAAACCGGACGAACATTGGCTCTAAGAGTTTATGCCAATCGGCAACCCGGCCCTATATGCTCCTCGATGCATCACCAAAAGCATGATCAAACACCCATAAAAGGATTTTCACAAAAAATTGACTTAAAAACCCAAAAATTGGAATATTCACTAAACCAATCCAAATCAAGAGCAAATTCACATGAAGAAGTGTTAGGAATTCTAACCTAACAACCAAAGATAATTATAGTCATAGATGTGAGATAAAAATCTCACCTTTGAACCAAAACAATTGAAGAAGATGCTTGAAAGCAAAGGAGAATCAACCACTCTTCAAATCCAACTCAAGAAGCTTGATTCTAATCTTTAAAAGAAGGACATTCCCAAAGTTAGGTTTAGGAATTTCTGAAATTGATAAGAGAATGAGTTGGAGAAGAAGAAGAGAAGCTTACCAATGGGTTCTTCTATTAGTTTGGAGCTAGAGTTTGATTTGTAAAAGAAAACTAGGGCTTGGAGTTTTAATTTCCTCTTCCACTCTCCATTAATATAAAATCTTGAGTATAAGGAAATGAGGAACGAAGTAATGAAGAGGAGAAGGGGTTGGGACTGAATACATAAGTGGTTGGGCTCAGCCCAAACCAAAGCCCTAAGTGAAAAAGTAGCAAAAATCAACTTACTCCAAACATATCGAAGCTTATACTCAAAAAGGTCGCAAACGGCATTTTAAAATCAATGGGAGTTGTCTCGAGTCCTAGTTCGACCGTATCCAAAATGTAGCTTTTCGGACTAAATTCCGAGTATCGATAAAATATTTAAATATAAAAATCGACAAACATGCGGGTTGTTACAGACTCCCCTCCTTAAAGAAATTGCGTCCTCGCAATATTTAAGAAGAAGATATATAGTAACAACCATAAAAGCATATTCAACACAAAAGAAATTTGAAATAAAAGGTTCACCTTAAAGAGCACGGGAAAGTAAGTCCGGATGTGATCGCTCGATGAACTCTCTAGACTCCCAAGAATAATCCTTAGGATTTGAAGACCATTGAACTTTCACAAGCGGAACATCTTTATTTTGAAGACGTTTGACCTCCGAAGCAATAATTCGAATAGGATGCTGCTCATAAGTTACATTAGGCGAAACTTCAATTTCTTCCACAACACCAGGCTCAAGAATAGAATCGGAATCTCGAAGACATTTACGAAGTTGAGAAACGTGAAACACGTCATGGATAGCAGAAAATTGAGCCGGTAATAAAAGGCGATAAGCCATGTAACCAATATGTTCAGTGATAGGAAATGGCCCAATATATCGAGGCGTTAATTTTCCCGATCGACTGAAACGTACAACACCTTTCATAGGTGACACACGAATGAACACAAGATCTCCCACAGAAAATTCTAACTTCCTTCTTCGGTTATCGGCATAGGATTTTTGTCTACTTTGGGCTTCTTTCATCCTATGACGAATAAGATCAATCTTTTCTGTGGAATCCCGAATAAAATCTGGACCTAAAACCAGCTTCTCACCGGCCTCAAGCCAACAAGAAGGAGATCAGCATGGCCTTCCATAGAGTGCCTCGAAAGGTGCCATACCAATACTAGACTGGAAGCTATTATTATAGGAAAATTCAACAAGGGAAATATGATCTTCCCAACTTCCACCGAAATCAAGCACACAAGAACGAAGAAGATCTTCAAGAGTTTGATTCACACGCTCAGTTTGTCCATCGGACTGGGGATGATAAGCGGTGCTAAAATTAAGCTTCGTTCCTAAAGCTTTTTGAAGACTCTTCCAAAATCCACTAGTAAACAATGGATCGCGATCACTAACAATAGAAGTAGGAACTCCATGTAATTTAACAATCTCTTTAACAGAGTTTGGCCAAAAGAGGAACGGTTCGGTTAGACCGAACGGGAATAAAATGGGCAGATATAGTAAGCCTATCAACAATCACCCATAAGCTATCATGACCCGAACGAGAACGGGGAAGGCCATCAATAAAATCCATGAAAATCTGGTCCCACTTCCAAATTGGAATTTCTAAAGGTTGCAATAACCCACCGGGCCTTTGATGTTCGGCCTTAACGAGTTGGCAATTCAAGCAACGCTTAACAAAGTTAGCAATATCAAGTTTCATTCCCTTCCAATAATAAAGTCGCTTCATATCCGCGTACATTTTACTACTACCGGGATGAATGGTAAATTTAGAACGATGGGAATCTTCTAAAATATCTTTACGAAGATCACTAATATTGGCACGATAATTCTACCAAATTTCCGAATGTCGCCACGAGAATCGATATTAAAGTCTTTCAAACCTTCAATATCAATTTTATCCTTAATATTTTGGCCAAGAAGAGCCAATTCGGGTTCTAGCCTTTGAGCTTCAAGAATGCGGTCTAAAAGAGAAGGATGAGCCTCAAGGCTACATAAAACAAGAGATGAACATAAATCGGGAACACGGTCTCGAATTTCATAAGTGGATAAAATCTCAAGATCGTTCCATTCGGATATCATCATAGAAACAACAGCCTGTTGTTTACGGCTAAGAGCATCAGCGACACGATTACCCTTACCGGGAGTATAAAGAATATCAAGATCATATGGTGCAAGAAATTCAAGCCAACGCTGTTGATGCAAATTAAGTTCCTTTTGAGAGAATAAATACTTCAAGGATTTATGATCAGTATAGAGAACAAATTTCTATCCCAAAAGATAATGACGCCAAATCCGAAGAGCAAAAACAATAGCTGCGAGCTCTAAATCATGAGTGGCATATCTAGCCTCAGCAGGCTTCAATTGCCTAGAAGCATAAGCAATAACACGTTCTCTTTGCATAAGAACGGCACCCAAACCAACGCGACTAGCATCGGTATAAACAACGAAATCCTGATTCCCCTCGGGAATAACAAGAATAGGAGCATCAGAAAGAAGCTCTTTTAATTTCTGAAAAGACGTTTCACATTTGTCCGACCAAATGCATTTAACACCTTTCTTCGTTAAGCTAGTGAGAGGAACGACAATCTTAGAAAAGTCTTTGATAAAATGGCGGTAATAACCCACCAATCCAAGAAAACTACGAATCTCCGTCACACTCTCCGGTCTCTTCCAATCTTGAATCGCTTCAATCTTTGAAGGATCCACGGAAATTCCGGATTCGGAAATAATATGACCAAGAAACTTCACATGAGATTGCCAAAAATGGCATTTAGAAAATTTTGCTTTCAAACGATTACTCCTAAGAGTTTCCAACACAATCCGAAGATGCTTCTCATGCTCCTCCTCGGTTTTTGAATACACAAGAATATCATCAATAAAGATGAGGACAAACCGATCGAGGAAGTCTTTGAAAACTCTATTCATAAGGTCAACGAAATAAGTCAGAGCATTCGTTAGACCAAATGGCATAACAAGCCATTCATAAGATCCATAACGAGTACGGAACGATGTCAAAGGAATGCTATCCTCTGCAACAAAGCTGATGAAAACCAGTAGCTAAGTCTAATTGTGAAAAGACTCTAGCACCACTAAGTTGATCGAATAGATCATCAATCCGAGGTAAAGGATATTTATTTTTGATAGTAAGATCATTAAGCTTGCGGTAGTCAACGCAAAGCCTAAGTGTTCCATCGGATTTCTTCACAAAAACAACTGAAGCTCCCCAAGGCGAGGAACTAGAGCGAATAAATTGCTTCGTCTCCAATTCGGATAATTGTTTACGCATCTCCTCGTTTTCTTTATTGGACATACGATAAGGAGGGAGAGTGATAGGTCGAGCTCTAGGAATGAGATTAATCATGAACTCAATTGCTCGCTTAGGTGGTAATCCTAAAACGGGCTCGAATATGTCGGAAAATTCACGAACGACGTGAATAAGAGAAATAATATCACCCTCATCATCATCATCGTCATCACGAGGATTTAAAGAATATAAAGATGCAACCAAGCTGGAATCCGAATCTTTAAGATTAATAGAAATGTGCTTAACAGATTGAGGATGTCGAAGATGAATAGTCCGCTCAGGACATAGGATATGAGCTTCATAACGGTTAAGCCAATCCATTCCCAAAATCATTCCAAAGCCTAAATAACGCATGACATGCAAATTGGCTCGGAAAGAAAAATCAAACAAAATAATCTCGACATCTTTACACAATAAACTGATTGTCACGGATCCACCAACCGGATTCGCAATTCTCAAAGAAGTCATTAAACACAAAACATCCAAAGAAAAAGTATCAACAAGTTCTTTTGATATAAAAGAATGGGACGCACCCGTATCAAAAAGAACTCGAATAGGATGATCACGAAATAAAATAATTCCATCCAGAATAGAATGAGAAATACCTTGGCCACGAGATGTGTTGCTAGGGGCTTGAGCAACATTAAGCTTTCCCTCCTTCCTATTTTGAAGTTTGGGACATAAATGCATAAAATGGTCCGGGCTTTTACAATAGCGACAAGTACGAGGCTTTGAACACTTGTTCGCAAAATGGTCTCTGGAACCACAGTTAAAGCATTTCCCTTCAGTAGAGGAAAAGCTCTTTGCAGCAGGAGTTGCTTTCCTCCCTTTCTTATTGGGATAAGGACCTTTGAATTTGTTTGGCCTCTTCTTGTTGTTGAAGTTTGGTTTGGAACCCACCACTTCAACATCATTCTCCCTATCCGCCTCTTCAAGACGAAGAGCGATATCTATGAGTTGGTCGAAAGAAATTTCTAACTTTAGAAGTAATGGCTTCTTGAGATTTTTGTTTAAGCCATAGACGAACCTCTGATTCTTATTTAAAGGGGTGTTGATGTAATCAACCCCATATTTGGAAAGCGACTCGAAGGAGGCGACATAATCAGTCACGGAGGACTCACCTTGAACAAGGTCTATAAATCGTCGAGCCAATGTCACTTTCTCTGCTTCTGGTACAAATTTCAACTCAAAGCGTTCCCGGAATTGCTTCCAGGTGAGATCCGCTTCATTAATCTCAGAAATAAGTAGCTTGTACCAGTCCAATGCTCTTTCTCGGAGCATACTAGAGGCCACCTGAACTCGGTGAAGGTCAATAAGATTCATGCGAGAAAGATTCGATCACATGACCTTAGCCAAGCTTGTACTTCAATAATAGTTTCGGAACCTTTGAATGGCTCCCCACCCAAATTAGTGTAATCGCTGCACAAGCGTGCAAACCCCGACTTTGGGTGAGTAGGTTCCGGGTTAGCTCCAACCGTTTGAGCATTCGTCACTAAATCAAGAAGCTGTTGAGCAGTCATAAAAACTCCATCCTGGGGTGGAGTGCTAGATGGTACGGCTCTGGGGCGGCCTGGCCTAGACATTTCTCTTCCTTTAGAAAGAAAGAAGAACAAGAAGAAGACTATTCACTAATGAATATCAAGCAATCTTTATAGATAAAACAAGGAATCATAAAAGAAAATAGGATGAATCGGTACGAAGACTCGAATAAAATCCTAAAGCACGACTCCTAAGAAAGACTTAGGACAATGATCCTTGTTATAATATTCCATATTGTTCCGAAGTTTGGCTCTGATACCAAGCTGTGACGCCCCACCTCTGTACCCACGCTAGCCAAGAACATTACGGTGAATGCTGTCAACTAGCACGAAGAATAAGGCTGTTGAGGAGCGACCATCCGTGTAATTGCATTGCGCGAGCGTCGATATGTTAGATAGTATAACATGCATTTCTGAAATCCAACATGCCGACACAAACTCAAAGCTACTACACAGTGGCTATAATATCTTCAGAAACAAATATAGAAATAAACATAACATAAATCAGTCACAGATAATTCATATCATAAAGGCGGAAATAGATATGAATATTACACTAGGAAGTGTACATCAGAGTAGTGGTCTAAAAAGATCCACAATATCACAAAAGAATAGTTACACGAACTACACAAAAGAATAAGTATACATTGTGGAGTCTATATCTCAAATGTATACAACAAAAACTACTAATCTAAGTAGTTAACCAAAAGTCAAGGAGGTAATCCCGGATGTAAATCTCAAGCAGAAGCACCTGTAACATCTCGGTCTGACCCGAGTATTATTTAATAAGAAAATAATAAACGGATCAGTCTAACTATAAATATCAGATGAAACGATATAGAGTAAGAGATATGACTAAACACATAATAATCACAATGCCAAGCTGTGATATATATATAAGTAATTGAAAATCAACAAGAGATTAATCAATATCACCAAATCTACACAAGAATCAAAGGAAATGGCATACTCCTTATTTCGTTCACCAAACCATAAATATTGACGATTATATCAATGTCCACAAAAGTCAATGACACACAAATTCACCAATGCACACATATTGATAAAACTTATCAATGGAAATCACGAAAATTGGTGAAGCACAAATTCTAGAAATCATCTCAAGAAATCCAGTCAATGACACACGAATTCACCTATGCACAAAAATTGATAAATCATATCAATAGAAATCACAAAAATAGGTGAAGAAGAAAATTCCAGAATTCGACACACGAAATCCAGAAATCACAAAAAATAGGGGGAAGGCCTATCACACGAACGGGAGCATGAAAACTCACCAACATATGTATGGCACCAACGAGACGCTATCTCATGGTAGCTAGCCATTAATTTTTGACACACTAACGGTCCGAAGACCATGGGGCGCTACCCCATCAATTAGAGTCGAAACTCCACAAAATGAGGTTTAGTCTCCCTCGCAGACAAAGAGACATCGCACATTGCTAGTCTAAATCACAAAAATGATCGTCATGATCATTAAGAAAGCGTCAATTACACTAAGCTAGTAAATATATAAATTTAGCTTCATGTCCCATAACCACTAGCTTAACTTAAATATTTACGAACAAATTGTAGATCTCCACTAGAAAATTGTCACAAGAGGTTCAATCGAACAAGTCCAAGAATTAACCGACGAAGTAAACGCAAGCGTTTCATACCACTTGTTTTACTAAATCGTTTAATTAGATTTCTCATACGAGTGAGGTAAGGGTTTGTATATACTAATAGATTGGAAATCGATTTGAGAAAACGAGCTTTGTAATAAAATAGTGTTGAAATCTTTTTGATGAAAGAATTTTGATATTTACTACTAGTATTGAAACCTTTATATTTTTAAAGTGACAAATCACAAAGAAGATTGTAGGAACAATCAATCACTAAAATTCACATTCGAAGACATGAACAAAATCCAAAGAAATTGATACCGAATCCATCAAAATGGACATTCCCAAAAATCACGAAGAAAATGCCATCAAAGTCGATAATAAGTGATAATAACAAAAGGGAATCAACACGAATCGATTAACATTGGAAATTCAATCCAAAAAGGCAAAATGGACTCAATCAGCAGGTTCAGTCGACTGAACAGAATTTTCAGTCGGCTGACCCTGTACCTGGAAATTTTCCAGGTTCAGGAAACTTTCCATTTCCAGTTCAGTCGACTGAACAGAGGATTCAGTCGACTGAATCATGCTTGGAAACTTTCGGGTTCCAGGTTCAGTCGATCGAACAGACTTTTCAGTCGACTGAATCTTGCCTGGGCTGTTTTTTAGCCTATCCAAATGAAGAGCAAACTCTTCCAAAAAGCAACCGGACTAACATTGGCTCTAAGGGTTTATGCCAATCGGCAACCCGGCCCTATATGCTCCTCGATGCATCACCAAAAGCATAATCAAACACCCATAAAAGGATTTTCACACAAATTTGGCTTAAAAACCCAAAAATTGGAATATTCACAAAACCAATCCAAATCAAGAGCAAATTCACATGAAGAAGTGTTAGGAATTCAAACCTAACAACCAAAGATTATTATAGTCATAGATGTGAGATAAAAATCTCACCTTTGAACCCAAACGATTGAAGAAGATGCTTGAAAGCAAAGGAGAATCAACCACTCTTCAAATCCAACTCAAGAAGCTTGATTCTAAGCTTTAAAAGAAGACATTCCCAAAGTTAGGTTTAGGAATTTCTGAAATTGAAAAGAGAATGAGTTGGAGAAGAAGAAGAGAAGCTTACCAATGGGTTCTTCTATTAGTTTAGAGCTAGAGTTTGATATGTAAAAGAAAACTAGGGCTTGGAGTTTTAATTTCCTCTTCCACTCTCCATTAATATAAAAGCTTGAGTATACGGAAATGAGGAATGAAGTAATGAAGAGGAGAACGGGTTGGGACTGAATACATAAGTGGTTGGGCTCAGCCCAAACCAAAGCCCTAAGTGAAAAAGTAGCAAAAATCAACTTACTCCAAACATGTCGAAGCTTATACTCAAAAAGGTCACAAACGGCATTTTAAACTCAATGGGAGTGGTCCCGAGTCCTAATTCGACCGTATGCAAAAAGTAGCTTTTCGGACTAAATTCCGAGTATCGATAAAATATTTAAATAAAATATTTAAATATAAAAATCGACAAACATGCGGGTTGTTACAGTTTGAATTGAATATGACATTTTGTATCAATTATGAAATGAATTTTTAAATTTAGAAGAACCATCCAGTGTGTAATAAGTGATTGGTTGTTAAAGAGACCGGGATCAGATATGGGCATACTCTCTGTCGATGTAACAACTTGAAATTTTCAAACATTCGCATTCATTCATGTGGGATTTGAATTGCTCAAAATATCATATTGTTAATTTAAATTTGGCAAAACTCAGTATATATAGTAAATAAATAAAAATCACAGAATCACAGACACAGAGTAATATAAAATAATGCAGCGGAAACAAAAAAATAGTAGTTCGTGAAGCTACCATATATATATAAATATATATATATATATATATATAACAGAGTTAAGCAAGATACAACAGAAGTCTCGAATACATAGATGTCTCAATATAAGAGTCAAATACAAAATCTGAATACATCACTGGAATCAACTGAATAACTGAAAGCTGGATAGATAGCTGGATCTCCAAGCGAAGCTCCAACTCCAAAGGCGAGTCTTGAAAACTGTATCGCTCAATCTGACCCGAGCGTAAAGCGAAACACAAAACACTCGAGTCAGGATTAACATTCTTATATCAATAAATCCAACTCAAGTGAAATATCAACTGAAATACAAGTAACTTAAAGGATGTTTGGGATAACCATCCTCTAAGGATCCGTTAAACTATCTACTACGTAGTAATATTTGCTATTATAATAATGTCTAACTGTAAAATAAACATACTTTTTAATAGCATTAATGGGTTACCCATATAGCCCTTAACACGTAATAGTCCCAGTAGTCCATCCAGTATCAGCATACCCCCAGATCGGGAGCTACCCTAAATACTCCATGGGCTATGGGAGAAAAACAAACTCGTAGTAAAGCTCGCCATGGTAGGTGACACGGCACACAAGGCAATGCCTGGGTAGATATACCAATTATGCACACGAGCTGGTGGAAACGCGTAGTAGCCACTACCGCCCACCTCGGAACACACTGCCAAATCAAAATCGAAGATGGCCATCAAATCAATCACAAGGTAAGAGTATAATATCGAAGGAATGTGCCTGATCGGAGGAATGACCTCACTTGGCCCGAGATCGCTCCTGTTTTAGCCCTTAAGCCAACTCACGGGAGTCGGTTCCACGTTCATACCTCAATAAGATCGTCGCCACCATCCTACTTCATTCTGGAATCTCCACCGCATACATGGTTGTCAAAGCGGTTTTCGGTATCGACAGAGAGTATGCCCATATCCGATCCCGGTCTCTTTAACAACCAAACGTTATTATAACACCGTGGTCATTTCAAAACAGTTTATACTTCAAAACCAAAATATCATTTTCATTTCAAAACCCAAATCAATACGATATCATTTCCATTTCAAATATATCCATTTCCAAAAATCATATCACATTCCAAAGTTATAACGCTTTCGAAATCATAGTCTTTTAAAATCAAACACTTTGGAAATCACAGCTTTCAAATCATAACACTTTGAAATTATAGCATTTTGGAAATCATAACACTTTTGAAATTATAGCATTTTGGAAATCATAACACTTTCCTCTTATATAGTTTAGATATTTAAATTAGTATATAAAATAAAATAGTTTATAAATAAAATAATTTATATAAATAGTTATAAGTTAAAATAGTTTAAAATAAAATAATTTATGTTAAAAATGATTTATATTAAAATAGATAATATTAAAATAATTTATAAAGTAAAATATCAATAGTTTTAAATATATTTTAAAATTACTTTATAAAATAAAGTAGTTTCCTCGACTTGCACAAATCGATTCAAATCAATTCGAATTCCAAATTCATATTTAATCAAATCTAAATAATCAATTTCAATTCCAATTCAATTAAACATTCTCAATTATATCGATTTCAAATACAGATTTGAACTACAAATAAACCATTTCAATTTCTTTCTGTATATTTTAAAGCTTCAAATATTCCACATTTCAAAACTAAATTCGATAATTATATAAATATATATATATATATATATATATATATATATATATATATATATCAATTCACTTTTCTATTATTTAGTTTTGAAATATTTACTTAATTATTTCAATATCATTTGAATACAACTTCAATTTAAAAAATATCCTATTTAAATTTATAAAAGTTTGAAATATCCATTTAAGTCACCTTTAATCAAATTTCAAGTTGTAAAACACCTCTTTAAAATTTCAAATTCAATAAATTTCAAATCAAACTTATTTAAATATAATTCTTAAATAAATATAATTTCAAATTTATCTTTACAACCCAAATCATTACAAACTCTATATTCGAAAATATAATTTCTAAATAAATACTTAAACATATTATATATCAACTTTGTTAAATCAACTTTAATAAATCTTTAAAATCAATATTTATCAAAACCATATATTTGTTTTCAAAACCATAGAAATCATTTTTCAAAATATTCATATATATATCAATGGTGTCTGTATATAATTTTCTATCCTATGGTCAAGTGATACAGATATTTATCATTTCAATCCGTAATTTAAATATATACGGGTACATATCTTTTCAAACCGCAATCCCAAATTCAATTCAATGAAAATCGCTTGGGTTTATCATTTCAACCCATAACGATTTTCTCCTATTCTACAAGATTGTTCGGGTACGTATCATTTCAACCCATAGTGAATTCTACACTAAAAGGGAACTTGTAGAGTGATAACAGATATGATAATAACATAACAGGCATATCATCAATATAAATAACAGATAATGGTGTCATATGTCACAGGCGAACAGATACAGATAATGGCATATATACATATATCAATGTAAATAACTAGCAGCTGCATATTTCAATTGTCGTTCCAATTTAAATCGAATTTAATAAATATAAGAACATTATTCGTGAGTGATTGTTCACCTTTCGAGGCTAGAGATGGACGAGAATAAGATGAGTTACGAATCCAAGCACGAGTTCCAAAGCAAAGCAAGATGGGCACGAATTCAATAGACAAGCTGATAACAGAGATCGAGGAGAACCAGTCAAAATCAATTAAATAGAAACAGAATATATCTATTTTGAATTTTAAAGCAATATTAAATTTAAACACATATTAACTAAATGTATATGTATTTCAATATCATTGATTTAAATAAACACATGGAATAAAACAAACATATCTATATATACATAAATATCAATATACACTATAACATCATTTACATAACAAACAACTTATATATATATATACATATTAAAATTTAAATTCAATATTATAAATTACTGTAGATATATAATACAGTAAAATCATATATATACAACACAAATTCTAGCCTTTTAAAATATAATATACTTAAAAATGAAAATACATAATTTTACATTTTATTACTTCAGAATGTCGTGTATGTATTTCAAAATAATAACATGACTTATATACATTTACAGAAAAATTTTCTGGAATATGATCAATATATATATATATATATATATATTAAATCACTTATATTGACAGGTCATGAACATACATTATATACATACCTACCTAACTTATAATATAAACCGTAATATAGCACTACATAATATAACTAACTATACTTAAAATATAACAAAACTGATATATATATATATATGTATATTTCCTAAACATATGAACTAATATATATAAAACTATAACCAATGCATATTGCAAACCAATATACAACAGGTTGTAAAATAACATATATGGGTTATACTTCACTGTAAAATAGATGAAACCAGATCAAATATGCATACAAATACTTGGAAAACTGGTTCGCACAGTATATATATAAATATGTAAATAACATATATCATAGTAACAGCTTACCTTGTAACATAAAATATGTATATAATATAACAAATGCATTTATGTACGAATCACTGAAGAAAACAAAACATATTATATACATACTAGAATCCAAACGAAACTATACATACGAACAAGATACGTACACTTATATATATATATAAAGTTATACATATATATATCTAACCTTAAGTAAACAGTAACTATAACAACAAACTTTGAAGTAATAAAACTGATAAGAAAATGTATAAATAACTTTATAACTATAATATATGTTTGTATACATCTAACCAATCTCTATACTAACTTGTAGCTTATAAAATATATAACTTTATATATGATGACCCAACACTGTTTAAAATATATAAGCAAATGCAATAGTTCAAAATATATATATAACCAGATAGTTTAAAATATGTATAAACTTATATATACCCATTAATTAATATTCAAACACCTTTATATATATAACCGTGAATGCTTATATACTTATACAATCTCATAAAATCCAACAGCAAAACAAATAAAGCTTTTATATTTTACCTACTTTATAACAATACAAATATAAACTAACATAGATATAGTAATATACTCACCAAAACAAAGCACAGAGGCGAAGAAAAGTGGGACCGAAGAGAATGAAGTCGCTGTCACTCAGGTATGAGCAAGGCGCGGAGGAGGAGGGAATGATAGGGTCAGAGCAAATGGTGGCGCACTGGTTTGGATGGTCGAGGCGGGACTGCTGTGGAGAGGGGCTGCGTTTTTGGCAGAGGGAATGGTGTTTGAAGGGGGAGAAGATAACGCGTGCAGAACATAGGTGAATGTTTCGGCCAAAATATAGGTGCTTTGTTTTAAAATCTTTTTCCTTCACAGGAAAAATATGTACCAGAAGAAGAGAAGAGAAATGATCAAGTTGGGTAAGAAAAGGACGTGAACAGTGGGAATAGTAATGGTCACAGTTTGGATTTTTGAAAAAAAATAAAAGGTTGCGACCATTGGATTTCCAACGGGTGAGTAAATGAATGATCACAGAAATCAAAAAGGCAAATTGCAGAACCAGTACCGAAATTGTTCCGCAGGTTTCGCTGATTCCTGGACATCAAAACACAGAATTGAATATACCGCAGAGATCAGCATGACGAAGCGATCAAAACGGTATACAGGTATCAGGGGTACAATTATTAGATCAAAAGTCGATATCCGTACCGAAATGCTGTAAAAATGTTAGAAATAAGATGAACGGAGCAATAGAAGTCCAAATTTGGGAAAACGAAAGATGACGTCTCACTCAGAAGTTGATTTACAAATTTTCTATAGAAAATTATTGAGGTTTGATAAACATTTTATTACCATCAAATATTAACTGATTTAAATTGAAATAGAATTACACAAGGAAATAAACTTCTATATTATCTGATGAAAATTTACCGGTTGCTATGTTAAAGTAGACGTATTCCAAATATCAAATTTAAATTTCAAAATTTTATCGTTTAAAATTTCACAAAATTTCAATTAATTAAATAAATAAAACCATTAAATTTTACGGATCGTTACACTCTCCCCCACTCAAAACCTTTCATCCTCGAAAAGGAACGAGGTAGGAGAATAGAACAACTAGAAAGAAAATAGATTTAAAACAAGATAAAACAATTAATTTAACCATACAGATTTCAATTTAAATTAATTTATGTTTAAGAATTTGGTTTAATCCACATGGTTTCTCTTAAGTTAAATCAGTCCACATATTTCTAAATGCATTACCTTATTATCTTGTCATCCTCAATTAACAATTTCTAAATCATTAATTTGTATAATCATTTATTACACTCATATTTTATTCAACAAATTTAATTCTTTATTCCAAATTATTATTAACTTTATTCCACTTAATATATCTTATCACATATATTTAAACCATATAAATTAATTTAAACCATATAAATTTCAATTTAAATTAATTTATATTCAATAATTGATTTTAAATTCGGGGTACTTCCATAGTTTAATCTAATTTCAATTTATTAATTCCTTCAAAACAAATTTATTTGTCACATCTTATTATTCGATTAATTTATTATTCTATTATCTCCATTAAATTTCTATAATAAAATTTAAGTGTATAACATTTATTATAATCACTCAAATTTTATTTATAAAATCATTCTATACTATATATTATCCAATTACATAGTTAACTTCTGAATAATTTAGGTAAGTCATATATGGAACGTAATTGAGTATTATACAAATAAAATTTTAAAAATTCAGTTATTTCAAGTTAAATATTTATCCAAACTTTGACTTCAGTTTAAAATTGAAATCATCTTTAAATCATAAATTTAAGGATTTAAATCTCCCATTAACTTCAAACAATTTTAGAGATAAATATATATATGTATGTTATATATATCAAATCAAATCTATAAATATATACCTATATATATAATGTAAGTCAAGTCATACTTAAGAAATTCAAATCAAATTAATTTCTAAAGCAAAACTGCAGGAAAGCTACAAATTGGTCTCTCCATTTCGAAACTTGAAAATGAATGTCGATGATGCGGCCGCTAGCACCGAAATTATTTTCCAGCGACAAAAGAGGAGAGCACTAATTTCAGCATTAAAATTCTTTGGAAACAATTTCTATTCGAAATTACTTTAAATAATATGCACTTTAAAACCAAAGTTTGAATCGTCAGAAATCTAAATTCTCAAATTTTTGATTTAGATTCATTTCAAATTCTCAAATCAATTTATAAATCATATTTATAAATTCATTTAGAACAATAAATGATAATCAAATATTATCATTTCAAACAACCAATTTAATTAACTTATTAAATTCCAGAAAACTTACTTATATATTTATGATATAATCATATAAATTTATTTCATTTACCAAATTTTAAAATAATATTATGTCAGTTTGCGCTATTCAAGTGTTTTGGAAATCCTATCGATAGCGTTGATCAGACGAATCAATCGAAAACCCAAATCAACATCAATAACTTAAACAATACACTATAAAACATTTTAATATACACACACACACACTCCCTCACTCGATGATACCAGAATAGATTCCAAAACAAGGATAGAGATTCAAATTTGGAGGAACTCTAATCAAAAGAATTCAAATTTGAAGATAGGCTCGAAACGAAGATATATAGATTGGAAAGAGAGAAAAGAATGGATTGACTTATATAAATCGCGGAAAACCTTAACCGAGTCAACCGTGATTTCTAGAATAAGATCGGTGCAGAATTTTAAGGAAAATCGACATTCGATCGCCAGAGATAGAATTTGGGCATAGCAAAAGATAGTAGCATCGTAAACCGGGAATATAGAATCTTCGGTGAATCAATGCTTATTGTAAAGGAGTTTCACCCCTTTACAAATCATTCAGAGATTGGCAAGACCGCCGATTTATTATAGAGATCATCCGAAGTGGAGTTATGGGATACTCCATAATCAAAAGACCCGAATAGGGGAAACACGAATAAAATTTAGAACCGAAGGGGACGTTCCAGAATTCCAAGAAACCGAGTCAACGAAGAAGGAATTCAAGCTCGAACAAAAGTGATTCTGTAATTGAATTTTACTCTATATACTGAGTTTTTCTTGAAACCAGAGCTCTGATACCACATGTAACGACCTGAAATTTTCAACCATTCGCATCCATACATGTCGGATTTGAATTTCTCAAAATATTAGATTGTTAATTTAAATTTGGCAAAACTCAGCATATATACAATAATGCAGTGGAAACAAAAAAATAGTAGTTGATGAGGCTACCATATATATAACAGAGTTAAGCAAGATACAACAGAGGTCTCGAATACATAGATGTCTCAATACAAGAGTCAAGTACAAAATCTGAATACATCACTGGAATCAACTGAATAACTTAAAGCTGGATCTCCAAGCGAAGCTCCAACTCCAAAGGTGAGTCTTGAAAACTGTATCGCTCAATCTGACCCGAGCGTAAAGCAAAACACAAAACACTCGAGTCAGGATTAACATTCTTATATCAATAAATCCAACTCAAGTGAAATATCAACTGAAATACAAGTAACGTAAAGGATGTTTGGGATAACCATCCTCTAAGGATCCGTTAAACTATCTACTATGTAGTAATATTCACTATTATAATAATGTCTAACAGTAAAATAAACATACTTTTTAATAACATTAAGGGGTTACCCATATAACCCTTAACACGTAATAGTCCCAGTAGTCCATCCAATACCAGCATACCCCCAGATCGGGAGCTGCCCTAAATACTCCATGGGCTACGGGAGAAAAACAAACTCGTAGTAAAGCTTGCTATGGTAGGTGACACAACACACAAGGAAATGCCAGGGTAGATATACCAATTACGCACACGGGCTGGTGGAAATGCGTAGCAGCCACTACCGCCCACCTCGGAACACACTCCCAAATCAAAATCGAAGATGGCCATCAAATCAATCACAAGGTAAGAGTATAATATTGAAGGAATGTGCACGATCGGAGGAATGACCTCACTTGGCCCGAGATCGCTCTTGTTTTAGCCAACTTAAGCCAACTCACGAGAGTCGGGTCCACGTTCATACCTCAATAAGATCGTCGCCACCATCCTACTTCATTCTGAAATCTCCACCGCATACACGGTTGTCAAATTGGTTTTCGGTATCGATAGAGAGTACGCCCATATCTGATCCCGGTCTCTTTAACAACCAAACGTTATTATAACACCGTGGTCATTTCAAAATAGTTTATACTTCAAAACCAAAATATCATTTTCATGTCAAAACCCAAATCAATACGATATCATTTCCATTTCAAATATAACGCAAAAATCATATCACTTTCCAAAGTTATAACGCTTTCGAAATCATAGTCTTTTAAAATCAAACACTTTGGAAATCACAGCTTTGAAATCATAGTATTTTGGAAATCATAACACTTTGAAATAATAGCATTTTGGAAATCATAACACTTTTGAAATTATAGCATTTTGAAGATCATAACACTTTCCTCTTAAACAGTTTAGATATTTAAATTATATATAAAATAACATAGTTTATAAATAAAATAGTTTATATAAATAGTTATAAGTTAAAATAGTTTAAAATAAAATAATTTATATCAAAAATGATTTATATTAAAATAGTTTATATTAAAATAATTGATAAAGTAAAATATCAATAGTTTTAAATATAATTTAATATTACTTTATAAAATAAAATAGTTTCCTCGACTTGCACAAATCGATTTAAATCAATTCGAATTCCAAATTCAAATTTAATCAAATCTAAATAATCAATTCCAATTCCAATTCAATTAAACATTTTCAAGTTATATCGATTTCAAATACCGATTTGAACTACGAATAAACCATTTCAATTTCAATATATTTCAATGCTTCAAATATTCCACATTTCAAAACTAAATTCGATAAGTATATATATATATATATATGTCAGTTCACTTTTCTATTATTTAGTTTTGAAATATTTACTTAATTATTTCAATATCATTTGAATACGACTTCAATTTACAAAACATCCCATTTAAATTTATATAAGTTTGAAATATCCATTTAAGTCACCTTTAATCAAATTTCAAGTTGTAAAACACTTCTTTAAAATTTCAAATTCAATAAATTTCAAATCAAACTTATTTAAATATAATTCTTAAATAAATATAATTTCAAATCAATTTCAAATTTATCTTTACAACCCGAATCATTACAAATTCTATATTCAAAAATATAAATTCTAAATAAGTACTTAAACGTATTATATATCAACTTTATTAAATCAACTTTAATAAATCTTTAAAATCAATATTTATCAAAACCATATATTTCTTTTCAGAACCATAGAAATCATTTTTCAAAATATTCATATATAGACCAATGGTGTCTATATATAATTTTCTACCCTATGGTCAAGTGATACGGATATTTATCATTTTAATCCGCAATTTAAATATATACAGGTATATATCTTTTCAACCCGCAATCCTAAATTCAATTCAATGAAAATTGCTTGGGTTTGTCATTTCAACCCATAACGATTTTCTCCTATTCTACAAGATCGTTCGGGTATGTATCATTTCAACCCATAGTGAATTCTATACTAACAGGGAACTTGTAGAGTGATAACAGATATGATAATAACATAACAGGCATATCGTCAATATAAATAACAGATAATGGTGTCATATGTCACAGGTGAACAGATACAGATAATGGCATATATATATTAATGTAAATAACTAGCAGCAGCATATTTCAATTGTCGTCCCAATTGAAATCAAATTATATAAATATAAGAGCATTAATCGTGAGTGATTGCTCACCTTTCGAGGCTAGAGATGGACGAGAATAAGATGAGTTACGAATCCAAGCATGAGTTCCAAAGCAAAGCAAGATGGGCACAAATTCCATAGACAAGCTGATAATAGAGATCGAGGAGAACCAGTCAAAATCAATTAGATAGAAACAGAATATATCTATTTTGAATTTTAAAGCATTAATAAATTTAAACACATGTTAAACTAAATGTATATATATTTCAATATCATTGATTTAAATAAACACATGGAATAAAACAAACATATCTATATATACATAAATATCAATATACACTATAACATCATTTACATAACAAACAACTTATACACATATACATATTAAAATTAAAATTCAATATTATAAATTATTGTAGATATATAATACAGTAAAATCATATATATACAACACAGATTCTAACCTTTTAAAATATAATATACTTAAAAATGAAAATACTTAATTTTACATTTTATTACTTCAGAATGTCTTGTATGTATTTCAAAATAATAACATGACTTATATACATATACAGAAATTTTTCTGGAATATGATCAATATATATATATATATATGTGTGTGTGTGTGTGTGTGTGTGTGTGTGTATTAAATCACTTATGTTGACAGGTCATGAACATACATTGTATACATACCTACCTAACTTATAATATAAACCATAATGTAGCACTACATATTATAACTAACTATACTTAAAATATAACAAAACTGATATATATATATATATATATCCTAAGCATATTTACTAATATATATAAAACTATAACCAATGCATATTGCAAACCAATATACAACAGGTTGTAAAATAACAATTATCAGTTATACTACACTGTAAAATAGATGAAACCAGATCAAATATGCATACAAATACTTGGGAAACTGGTTCGCATAGTATATATATAAATATGTAAATAACATATATCATAGTAACAACTTACCTTGTAACATAAAATATGTATATAATATAACAAATGCATTTATGTACAAATCACTAAAGAAACAAAACATACTATATACATGAAACTATACATATGGAAAAGATACGCACACTTATAAATATAAAGTTATATATATATATATCAAACCTTAGGTAAACATAACTATAACAACAAACTGTGAAGTAATAAAACTGATAAGAAAATGTATAAATAACATTATAACTATAATATATGTCTGTATACATCTAACCAATATCTATACTAACTTGTAGCTTATAAAATATATAACTTTATATATGATGACCCAACACTGTTTAAAATATACGAGCAAATGCAATAGTTCAAAATATATATACAACCAGATAGTTTAAAATATGTATAAACTTATATATACCCATTACTTAATATTCAAACACCTTTATATACATAACCATGAATGCTTATATACTTATACAATCTCATAAAGTCCAACAGTAAAACAAATAAAGCTTTTATATTTTACCTACTTTATAACAATACAAATATAAACTAACATAGATATAGTAATATACTCACCTAAACAAAGCACAAAGGAGAAGAAAAGTGGGACCGAAGAGAATGAAGTCGCTGTCACTCTGGTGCAAGCAAGGCGCGGAGGAGGAGGGAATGATAGGGTCAGAGCAAATGGTGGCGACACTGGTTTGGATGGCCGAGCCGGGGCTGATGTGGAGTACGGTTGCATCTTTGGCAGAGGGAATGGTGTTTGAGGGGGAGAATATGATGCGTGCAGAACACAGATGAATGTTTCGGCCAAAATATATGTGCTCTGTTTTAAAATCTTTTTTCTTCAAAGGAAGAATATGTACCAAAAGAAGAGAAGAGAAATGAGCAAGTTGGGTAAGAAAAGGACGTGAACAATGGGAATAGTAATGGTCACAGTTTGGATTTCTGAAAAAAATAAAAGGTTGTGACCATTGGATTTCCAACGGGTGAGTAAATGATTGATCACAGAAATCAAAAAGGCAAATTACGGAACCGGTACTGAAATTGTTCCGTTGGTTTCGCTGATTCCTGGACCTCAAAAGACAGAATTGAATATACCGTAGAGATCAGCATGACGAAGCGATCAAAACGGTATACAGATATCAGGGGTATAATTATTCGATCAAAAGTCGATATTGGTACCGAAATGCTGCAAAAATGTCAGAAATAAGATGAACGGAGCAATAGAGGTCCAAATTTGGGAAACGAAAGATGACGTCTCACTCAAAAGATGGTTTTCAAATTTTCTATAGAAAAATATTCAGGTTTGGTAAACATTTTATTACCATCAAATATTAACTGATTTAAATTGAAATAGAATTACACAAGGAAATAAACTTCTATATTATCTGATGAAAATTTACCAGTTGCTATGTTAAAGTAGACGTATTCCAAATATCAAATTTAAATTTCAAAATTTTATCGTTTAAAATTTCATAAAATTTCAATTAATTAAATAAATAAAACCACTAAATTTTACGGGTCGTTATAGTCGATACCGAATACCACTTTGACACCCGTGTACGCGGTGGAGATTCCAGAATGAAGTAGTATGGTGGCAACGATCCTATATGAGGTATATACGTGGACCCGACTTTTGTGAGTTGGCATAAGGAGGCTAAAACAGGAGCAATCAACGGCCAATGAGGTAGCTCCTCTGATTGGACACACTCCATCGATCTATATTCTGACTTTGTGATTTATTCGGTGGCCACCCTTCGATTTTACTCGGGAGTGTGTTTCGAGTTGGGCGGTAGTTGCGGCTATGCGTTTCCAACAGCCCGGAAGTGTAATTGGTATATCTACCCTGGCATTGCCTAGTTGTGTCGTGTCACCTACCCTAGTGCGCCTTCTACGAGTTTATTTTATGTCGTACCTATGTGGTATCCTCTGGCGGCTCCAGTTTACGGGGAGTTACGGTAATGTATAAACTATTGGCATATATAAAAATGTGTTAAGGTGGAAAATGTAATGCCTTAACGCTATTTTTAAATAGTATACTTTACTTTAGACACTATTATAATAGCGTATTAAACTACATAGTAGATAGTTTAACGGATCCTTAGGTGATGTGAATCCCGAACATCTCTTAAGTTACTGCACTCACTTAGACACTGTATAGGAGATGTCAAAACCCGCAAACATCTCCGACGCCGACTACACTCATATTTATGTACTGTTGATTTAACTCACATTAGTTCTTTTAGTTCTGACTCGAGTGTTTTGTCTTTTCAATTCGCTCGGGTTAGCCTGAGCATTTCAGGATTTGAAGACCTTATTTCCGAAGGACGAAGACGAATATTGTATTATTATTATTATTATTATTATTATTTACTATATTATTCCACTGCATCATACTGTTCCGCTGCAATGTTATGTATTTATCTCTGACGTGTGTAACTTTGATTCTGTATTGTATAAGTACAATCAATTTTTTTGTAAAAAGCTTCATGAACTGTTATTTGGTTATTATATTTTGTCATTCCGCTGTGAGATTCTGTTTTGTTTTTATTTCTCTCTTTTTCTTATTTACCCCAAATAATAATCCGTCCTTCTGTATGGTTTGAGTTGGCACGTGTGTCTGCTTAAAGCGTACAAGAAGGCGGGATGTTTCAAAAACATTCTACAGATCTTAACATTTTCGAAACAAAGTAAATATTCAAAATATAAAGGGATATGTCGACATACCCTAATACTATATGTCGACATATAGATCGATTTTTTCAAAATTTAAATTTGAATGGAAGTGTCTTTTCATTGTATCTCTTTACGAATAGATATGACTGTTGTTTCTTTATAAACAGGAGAAGTTTCCAATGAAATTATTTAACTACTTTCTCATGTTTTCTCTTCTCTTTTATTCTCCTAATTTCTAAAAGAAAATCTACTCAAAATGTTCTCAAATTCAAATAGAATCAAATTCAATTTCTATTGATTTGATTCTCTATCAATTATTCTCTTATCTCTCTATAATGACCAGTATTTTTACGGATCGAAGGATCGTAGAACTATTGTCATTAGGTTGTTAGTGTTGTTAAGTCGTTTAGAATTTAAGTTGTTTGGAGCTTAAGTCGTCCAGAGATGAGTCGTCCGGGGTTGGGTCGTGTTGTAGCATAAGTCGGTGGAGCGACTTAGGGGTTTGGCCGACCTAAGGTAACTAACGACTTAAGGGTTAACAGCTTAAGGTGTTTGCCGACCTATATAGGTGAAGCGACTTAAGGCAGTTAGCGGCTTAGGAGTTAACGACATAAGCAGGTTAACGACCTAAGGGAGGTAGGTTGTTCGAGCAGCTTAAGGAAGATGGCTTAGGTCGTTGTAGGTTAGGTCGTGAGACCCTGTGTTTGCAGTTAGGTGGTGGACGAGATAAAGCTTAGGTCATATCTAAGTTAAGTCGCTAAAGGCGCATAGGTTAAGTCATTAGGTTGTTGAGCCGTGGAGAGTCTTAGGTCGGGGGCACTGCTTAGTCACTAGGTCGTTGAGTCGTAAGTCGTTGAAACGACTTAGGACTTAGGTAGAAATGCGGCAGTGTGTTAGGTCGTGTGTGTGTTGAGCCGTGTTTGTGTTAGGTCGGTAGGTCGTCTCCTGTGTTCAGTTGCTAAGTCGTTAGGTCGTGGGGTTGATGAGTCGTAAGTCGTGGGGCCTTGTTAAGTCATGACCGACTTAAGGGGGCGAATGACTCATAGGTTTGGCCTATAAATAGAAGTGCTTATCTCACTTTTTGGGATCCGGATTTTTGAAGCGACGAAGTTATGTTTTTTTGAGAGCTCGAGTGCTACACTTCTTCACTTCTTTTCTCTACTCTAATCTAGTGCTTCCTTCCATCCAAAATTGAAGATCTACATTCTTCAAAGAGAGACTTCATCGTTTGAAGGGAAATCTTGTCGGGTCAAGCTAGATCCTTTGCTGTCCAGATCTGAAGTTAGTTGGTTTTGAGGTGTTTAGGTGATTCGGTGAGTGGTGGTTATCTCTCACACGGACCCAAAGGAGTATATTGGATCGGTGGCTTGTTTGTGTGTTAAAGATAGTGGTTTCATGCATTTTCCTTAAGTCTGCATGTAGATCCATCGTTCATAAAGTTTTGATATCCACTTTACTACATGTTAACCTATGCTAGTTCATTCATCAAGATATTACTTAGAATTCATGCTTGTTAGATTTGGACTTTTTATTTACAAAATTGCCATTATTGTTATAACTGTTTATTTAGATCTTGTTTGAATGATTGATTACTTGGATTAATGGCTGATTTGATTGATTGTTATAAATTAGTAATTTAATAATTTGAATTTGGACAAGTTGGTCGAAGATGATTCAAAAGCTAAGTGGAAAGGCTCTTGAATAAGGAAAGCTGCTTGTGGCATATGAAGCGGATGATAAAGCTCATATGGATAGATTTGATGACAATGTTGAGATGGGACTTTGCTATGATGCGATGAGGCAAATCATGATGTTGAGATGGGACTTTGCTATGATGCGATGAAGCAAAGCATGATGTGAGATAGCCTTGGTTTAATCCAGACGGGATCATCCCAAGCATGTTGATAACTCGGTGATATAGTTCGAGTTTGTTGATAATGGTTGGCTCAAGAGGCGCTTGAGCTAGTATGAGAATAGTCGTCGAGGAGGATGACTAGAAGGCTGAGATTTCATCGTTATTTGAAGGTTCTAGCAGACTCAAAGCAAGAGTACGCTGGGCAGATTCGATAGTTCCAAGACTAATAGTTGATGGTCTAGTACTGTGGGCAGATTCGATAGTCCTAGGCACGGGTCACGACGACGTGCGGAGTTCTGTCTAGAACCGGGGTTACCATTAGCCCTTGACGGACGGATGAAAGAATGAGCCGGTCATTCAATTAACGGTGATACCAAAGCAATGATAACAGTGATAGCCAGAGTCATGGATGTTTGGATGCTTTGGTTGTATCGTCACTCGGTCTCAAGAGCGATGTTTTGAGGGTGCTTATCTGATATTGGTTTTGGCCTTGGGGGTTTGTACTTAGAAAACATCGACCTTGACTCGAGTGATAATTGTTTTACTTAAATGTCTTCTTTGCTATGTTTATTTCTGCTTTGTGGGTCTGGGGGCTATCACTGTAGAAAGAGGTGGAGTGGGATGGTTGGGTTCCTATTCCTTTTTACCCTTTATGCTCTTTTGGTATGTTTGATAGTTGATTTACCACCCCCTAGGACTTTTGTCTGACTCAAGGTTTTATGTTCAACTCTTATTACCTTGGGCTATTCATCCATTTTGGGATGGGCAGACTAGGTAGCAGGTGACAGGTGCTGTTCTTTGCTATCCACGACGCTGATGGCGAAGACGAGCTGGAGGCTAGCATATTATTTTCTTACTGTATGTACTGGATGTTCCGCTGTTTGTATCTACTCTAAGTGATATGTAGTGAGGCTTGCTGTATTGACTTTTTAGATTGTTGTACCAAACTATTATGAGTTTATATGATGAGATTCTGTTCTATGTAGCTTCACTATGTATACTTTTCTATTGTATTTTATCCATGCGCTGTGAGTAATACGATAGACTATTCTGTGTTTACCTTACCTTGATGATCGTCCATGGCAGCCTGGCACATTTTTCAGCGCACTATTCCCTTGTTTGGTGCAGGAGTTATGGGCGGTCATCACATTTGGTATCAGAGCTTTGGTTAATCGATTTTAGCCAACGCTCGCTGACGTAACTACGTATGAGAGACGTAATTGTATTTTGATGGATGATTACTATATATAATATAGTAGCTTAGACAGATTAGAACCTCTTATATAGTTGTTTCTCAAGGTGTGCTAATCATTCTTTTATAGATATTAAGAATGAATCGATGAGGGAGACCAGCTGCTAGGGAAGGTCGTGGTTCTGAGGGGGCTGCTGATTATGCTGCTATGTTCGAGGCTATGATGACTTCGATCATGAGAAGGATGCCAGCTCCAGGGCCATCAGTAGATGTTGGAGTTCAGGTTCAATCCCCAAAACCAGTGGATTTTGCTAAGTTGTGCAAAGACTATACTGTTCTTGGAGGAAAGGTTTTCTTAGGAACAGAGTCAACCATAGAAGTCCAGAGATGGATAGATGCTTGTAGAAGGATCTTTGGTGATTTGGGAATCGAGGATGCAACCAAAAGGAAGCTTGCATCAAGACAGCTTCAGGGAAGAGCTTCTGATTGGTGTAACTCTATCACCATTGATACTCCAGAGGAAGAAATCACTTGGGAGCAATTCCAAGTCAGATTTGAAGCTAAGTTCATTTCTACATCTTAGAAATCCGTTCTGTTTAAGAAATTTGTGGAACTCAAGCAAGGTGGAAAACAAGTTCTTGAGTATGTTTCTGAGTTTAAAGCCTTGTCCAAGTATGCTCGGTCATATATTGAATCTCCCTATCAGAAGAATGAGAAGTTTGTGACAGGTTTGGACACTTACCTTGGGAGGCAGTTGGTGGATCATTTGGACGATCCATTTGAGAAGCTTGTGGAGAATGCTCTCAGGCACGAGAATTTGTTTCCTAAGGAAGACTAAGGAGGAATCTAAACCATAGCAGGGTGGAAACAAGAAGAGAAAGCTGCAGCAACAGAAGGGTAAGGATGGCCAGAAGAAGCCGAAGGGTGAAGTGACCTGCTACAACTGTCAGCAGAAGGGTCATCTCTCCAGAGATTGTAAGAATCCGAGAGTGCCGGTGAAGTGTCACAACTGTGACAAATTGGGGCATATCAGGAAGAATTGTCCGGAACCGCGGAAGGACAAGCAGATTGTGCAAGCTTATACTTTTGGGGCTGTGCCATCGTCTTTGAAAGCTCCTATGGCGGAAGAGAAAGGAAAGAGTGTGGTGGTACAAGGTGCTCTTTCCATTTGTGGTGTTCCAGTTAGAGTGTTATTTGATACTAGGGCGTCGCACTCCTTTGTTTGTAGTGAACTTGTAGGCCGGTTGGGTTTGGAACCGGATATTGTTGATAGACCATTGGTTGTGACTAATCCAGTTGGGGGTTCGTCTTGTTTATGTATGATATGCCGTGGTCTGGTTCCATCGAGTCATGATTGCTCTTTTGTTTGTGATTGTTTTGTTCTGAACTTTGCGGGGTTTGGAATTATTTTGGGTATGGACTAGCTTAGGAAGTATGCGGCAAGGGTTGATTGCAAGAGGCTGGAGGTGACAGTCGAGAATGTGGAGGGGCGAAAGGTTGTGATACGATGTAAGCATGAGGAAGGCGTCCACGGGATGGACTGTCATCGATGCCAATTGTGAATGGATTTTAGGATGTCTTTGACGAGGTCAAAGGGTTACCACCGCATAGAGAGATCAAGTTTCGTATCGATCTAGTTGAGGGAGCCAGACCTGTTGTGATGCCTCTTAGGCGGATGGCGCCCAGGGAACAGCAAGAGTTGAAGGTGCAAGTTGATGACCTTTTACAGAAAGGATTCGTTCGCGTACTGTGCCCGAATGGGGTGCACCAGTTGTGTTTGCAACCAAAACGGATGGATCGTTGAGGTTGTGTGTGGATTATCGTGAGCTGAATAGAGTGACTAAGAAGAACAAGTATCCATTGCCGAGAATAGATGACTTGTTTGATCAGCTTCACGAAGCCAAGGTGTTTTCTCAGATGGATTTGGCAACGGGATTTCACCAGTTGAGGGTGGCAAAGGATAGTGTGCCGAAGACTGCTTTCAGGACACCATCCGGTTTCTTTGAGTGGCTGGTAATGCCGTTTGGATTGACCAATGCACCAGCATATTTTGTGGATCTTATGAATAGAGTGTTTAGGGATCAGTTGAACAAGTTTGTACTTGTGTTCGTGGATGATATTTTGATTTATTCCAGAACTAAAGAAGAGCACAAGACGCACTTGCGGATTGTTTTGGAAATCTTGCGGAAACAACAGCTGAGGGCTAAGTTTTCGAAGTCACTTCTGGAAGAGCAAAGTGAGGTTCTTAGGCCATGTTATCTCTGGAAGTGGAATGGCGGTTGATCCCGCCAAGGTGGCAGCGATCCAGAATTGGGTTAGACCTAAGAATGCATTTGATGTGAGAAGTTTTCTTGGATTAGCAGGATATTATCGTCGGTTTATCAAAGACTTTTCCAAGATAGCTTCACCATTAACAGGATTGACGAAAAAGAACCAAGTGTTCAGATGGGATGCTAAGTGTCACTACACCATACCAGCCGTTTCGCAACTCCCGAAGGCGGATAATTTGCAACGGCTCTAAGCCATTGCTATTAAGCAACGGTTAAAGTCCGTTGCAAAATTTTATAATACGGCTCATGGCCGTTCTAAATTTTGGAACGGCCCTTGCCCGAACTAAATTTGTAGTACAGCCTTCCATATCCCCGTTCCCTACTAGCTACGCCTGTTACTTTCATTATCCACTTCGATAAAAAAGAAAGAAAAAATCGATAATATTTTCAGATCATCTCGAATTCGCCAGCTTTAATTTTCGACGACTCCAGATATCCAGGTCCAGATTTCGTCTGATATGAAGAAATAGTAATTCCAAAAAAATAGTTTCTTCTTACCAGTTTCGTCAGAACTCGTATGGTAGCTTCTTTTTAATAGTTTCGTCAGATCTGAAGATATCGTTATCACAGTAATCAAAAATGAATTGACAACACTTGAAATTATTTCGTCTTACCAGTTTTCACGTGTCGGAGACTGAGGAATGATCGTTAGTGGTTCTGTAGAGGTAAGGGTTTGATTTTGGTCGAGAGTTGTTCTCAATTTTTTTTAGTGGTATCAGTGATTGGATGGAGATTGTTGTGAGAAGTAGAGGAAGTTGTGGCGGCAACTAATTTTTAGGATTTTGCTTTTATATTTTCATCGCTGAATCTAATTTCGTTCTACATACAAATTTGTTTCATTCCGATACTGATTGTAAAATGGATTGACAATTGGTTTTACACAGATTTATATACTGGATAGGGAAATAACTTGATTATCCGGTGGTATACATGAAAGTGATTTCACTTAAACTTTCTCTTCCTCATCTCTACTTATTGTAAGCCCATAGCAAGATCTGCATCAGGTGTGCTTTTATTTTGTTTCATTAAATTATTGATTCAAGATTCAGTTTTAATATTTTGAATCGTTATAATAGTGCTATGAAGGCATATCTATATGAAAATATTACGGTTGAATTTTATACGTATAGCCTAATCATCCTCTTCTGTTGTTGTGGATAGATTTATATATAACCTAACATTATACATATAGGACCTAACATTTTACATTAGGTAATACTTGGAAAAGGTACTTAACATATGTTAATGCACGTACTTTAAATTCGTTATAAACTATTCGCCTACTTTTGCCACACTCCTCATAATTTCAAAAAGGTCATTTTGTTGATTTATATTTTATTTATTTACTGTATTCTGGTCTTCAAACTTTTAAATTGTTTCAGGTTTCTCATCCTTTTAATGGTTGCATACATATGCCGGCCATATTAAATTCTATATATTCAGAAAAACTCTATAAAATAGCTAAAAGTGTTGGTAATTAACAATGGTGAAACTGATGTAGATTTTTTAAAATCCATTGAATTACTGAGATCCAATTCTACCACATGAAGATTGTCTCCTGGAATGTTAGAGGGCTTGGCACCCCCAAAAAATGTGCTAATATTAGAAATATTATAATGTCAGATTATGTTGATATGGTCATGATCCAAGAAACAAAATTTTCTAATCCTGAAAGTTTCTAGTTTAACACTCTGGGAGGTAATATTTTTACTTGTTACAATTGGGTAGCATCTAAGGGGAGTTCTGGAGGTTTGTTTGTTGAATGGAAAAATGATAAATTTGAAGTGTCAAATGAGCAGAAGAATAGATATGCACTGGATGTAGTTTTGAAAAATAAATCTGATGGAAGTAGCCATTTTATCACTAACATCTATAGACCACAGACAAAAGTTGATAGAAAAACAGTTTTGGATTATTGTATTGATCTTGTAGGGGAAATAAATGGGCCATGGGTTGTAAGTGGAGACTTTGATGTTACTAAATCCCATGGTGAAAGAAGAGGAAATGAAGGAGATGTACATGACATGAACTATTTAAGTGATTTTATAGGTTGTTGTAGGTTAATTGACCTTCCCCTTAACCACAGAAAATTTACATGAAGGAATAAAAGAGAATCCCCTATAATGGCCAAATTGGATAGATTTTTTATTAATGATCTTTGGGATGATAAGTTTCCATTAACCATTCAAATTGCTTCCAATGCTTTATTCTCAGACCATTGTCCTATTATTTTAAACACAAATAATGATTTTAAAACTCCTAGATTGTTCAGATTTGAGAAAATGTGGCTTGAGGAGGAGAACTTTGATGACCTAATTTCTAATAAGTGGAATTCATTGAACTGTAAAGGAAGTGCTGCTAAAAGAATAGTTTGCAGATTGGGTTGTCTTAAAAAATTTCTTAAGAAGTAGGAGAAAGAATTTTTTGGTAATATTAAAGATAGGAAAATAACTTTAAATGAGGAGATCTGGAAGCTTCCTTGCTTGGAAGAATTAAGAGATTTAATTGAATAGGAAAAGGAAGAACTTCTTCTCAAGGAAACCGAACTAAAGAAACTAATCTCTCTAGAGGGAATTATGTGGAGGCAGAGATCAATAGTATAATGGCTGAAAGAAGGAGATTATAATACAGTTTATTTTCATCGTATTGCTAATGGAGGGAAAAGGGCTAATAATATTTCACAAATTATAGTGGATGGAGTTGAAATTAAGGACAAAGAAGATATCTCCAATAATTTCACAGATTTCTATCAAAATCATTTTGGAAACTATTTTTGGATACATAAATCAGTTTTTAATGCAATAATTTCATTAATAACACTGCCCCATAAGAACCCGTTTCATAACAAAAACTATTGTAAATCAGTTTATAACCCATGTTTTTATAGTTTAATTCCTTTTTGCTCATTGTATTTTTAAGCATAATCACCCACAATTATCTTCGATTCACCTACTCATAAATTCGTTGCTCTGTTTTGATGGATAATTGTACTGTCTATATATATGTAAAAGTGCAAATATATCAAAAGCACATGTTATTACAGTAGTTCATATCTCTTGCTCTCAAAAATGCATACATACGAATTGCATTATTTTGTTATGAAGAACAAAAATCACAAGTATAATTTAACTTTTGCATTCTCGAATTCTCTTTCACGTCTTTACGGTCATGCAAAGCTAACTTACAAGACGTTGGCATGCATTGGTTAAATTTTGTACTATGGGTATTTAAAATGCAAGCGTTCTATATTAAATGCAGAAGACTTTGGAAAAAAACTCATTTATACTTCCTATTTTTTATACATAGAATTTGCAAATGCACACTGCTTAAATGAATAATATTTATATATATGGATATTTGAATGTGAGCAGTAAGAAATTCAAACATTCGGTGAAATGAAAGCTAATAAGTTAAGAAAGACCCATGTAAGCTAAACGGTATAAACAAAAAGAAGACGATGAAATAGATAAGAGATTCTATATATGCATATTACTCGTTGAATGAACGTGTACTTCATATAGATGAAGAAAGTGAAAGTTACTTCACATTCTCTAGGTTCCTTGCCTGCAGTGTATAGAAGCATAAAGAAAGCTGGTGGCTTATGCATAGCTGATGAAGTACAGTCAGGATTTGCACGCACTGGACATTTTTGGGGTTACGAGGCGCATGGTGTGACTCCTGATATTGTGACAATGGAAAAGGTGATTTTGAACTTAAATTCATTCTCATATTTCTAACCTTATATTAGAATTATGCCATCGTTCTGTTAAAATCTTAGTTAGTAATGATGTTACTTATAAAGATGTAGGTTTTAAAGCTGGAAGAATCAAAGCTGTAAAAGATCAAACTATATACTTTTAATTTTCCCTTCTATATCTAAAGTCTAAACCACTAAAAAAATTCTAGTCTCTATTCAACATTACACAACCAGACGTTTTACCACTATTATCAGTGATCATTGGCTTGAGCATTCTAATTTTGAATAAATACTAACCGATATTAGGGTATTGGCAATGGAACGCCCCTAGGAGCAGTGATTACTACTACAGAAGTTGGTCAGGTTTTGACTCGAAGAAGTTACTTCAATACTTTTGGTGGAAATCCTATTGCTACCACCACAGGGCATGCTATACTTAAAGTAATCGAGAAAGAAAAACTTCAGGAGAATGCATTTGCTGTTGGCTCTTATTTGAAGGATCGCTTTAAATCTCTCCAATAAAAACATGAAAGTGCGTTTATCTTTTCTTTCATACTTTTCCTTTTAGAGAACCATTTTATTGTCTTACATTCATTTGTTCACAAAATTCACATATTTAGTCAAAGTCCATCACAGTGGTCATACAAGTCACGCCGTAGTACAAGTCATCCAAAGAGTTCAATTCGATATCTTTAGACGCAGGAGCAGCTATACATTATTATTATCCAATAAATTCAATACCATTACTAGTAGATAAGGGTTTCGCCAAATGCATCTATACCATTTGATTAAAATCCAGTGGTTTAACTAATAAACTTAGTAAAGTAATTATTGAACTGAACAACTGTATTCAAAGTTTAACGACTATATAATTTGGGTGAACATCATTCGGTTCGTTCCTGCTCTTTCCAGTTATAAATGTCCTCAAAAGTGTAAGGAGATTAATGCTGTTAGGTGTACTATAGCTTGAATCAATGCAAGCGAGGATAGGTTAATTGATATGTTGGTGTCAAACGAGTATCAGCTCTACTACTTTCAGTTATTAATTCACAATGTTTAATCGTTAAGAAAATAAAAACTAGCAGATCCGGTCGTGTTAATTTTAGTATTACTACTGACCGTATTCTCCTTGCCATTAAACAACCTAAGTGTCACAGGTTAACGAGTCAGACTTACGGGGTGTGAGTTGTGAACTGTGCAGGATCCTCCTATGTAACTTGACATCTAAAAGAATGATAACGTTATATAATGCTGAATTTTTTGAACATGAATGTATAATGCACGATATGTACAAAAAATTTCCTATAAAATTTTGTAGTAACATTCAACAGCGGGGAACATTGTATAGAGGGAGTGGGTAGAGTCCTTGAAACTAATGGTAGTGGACTTTAAATCTTTTTTATATTAGATGTGCTATATTTTACTTTTTATTATTCTTTGAAGGATCATTTTCAGATGAAATTAAAATTGGTTCATTGGAGTTTATTCCAAAAAGGGGGATTTTTTAGATACTAAAATTAACGGAGACTTAAGGTTAATATCCATACCCAAGGAGGGTTCAAAGTTACTATAAACCCTTTTTGTGATGCATCGACTGCCATCTTGTTTTGATAAGTATCTAGTGGAGCTCGATTTAATTGACTTCCATCCAAAAACCTCATGCTTGCTTTCATTCTCTGATGATGAATAAAGATCATCACACTATTAAAAGTGATTGACTTATGTAACCAAATCACTGGAGTGTTCTTCTTTCATTACTTTATTTTTGCCTTTATTTTTATAGAAATTCATTGATTTAATTGTTATTTAGGCTGTTGATGGTTTCCTTGTAGACTTTGTCCTAGAGGAGTTTTGTATAGGATTAATGGAAGACTTCTACTTTTTCTCTTATATAATTCAGTGCCTCAAAGTTATTATAGGTGAAATCTGACTATGTAATGTTGTTGTGGGCCAAAGCTGTTATGGTGTGACACTCATTTCTATCCAACTTCTAAAGTTTTTCATTACTAATTTAGACATTATTTCACCGTATATTAATAAATATCATCACTCTGAATAAAAACATGGAAAAACATAAACCTTCAAATATGTTTGATAGGGTAAGGATAAGCAAGTGATAATAAACTCACCTTAGATACGATGTTATCTCACTCTACTCATTATATATGAATACAATAACACTTAGATAGACTAAATTATCATTTTATCTCTTCGTTTCTCATGAATATAATCAACATTTTTCTCATAAAATGAATGGAATCAACAACGTCAAATGCTTTTGCTGCCAAAATTTAGAATTTTGTTATATATGATTCATTTTTTTATGAATAACCTTTAGTCATTAACATTCTGTTATTAACATTTTGTTACATCAATTTCTTGTTCTGTGCAGGCATGAAACTTTTGCTGGCAGAAGCATTAGACGATTGGAGGAAGACGTTATGTACCGTATGTATTGTACTATGGATGTAGTATTATGTAATAATGCCTCTGTTGTACTATGTATGTTATGTATACTTGTTGTACTATGTATGTATGTGTTGATGTTGAACATTATAATCAAACATTTATTATGTTTGGTTTTTGTGTCGAGTGTATGAAAAATATTTGGTTTAATAATCTTTCTTTTGTGATAGTGTTAATTTTGCATTTTTTTGTATTAATTATGATAATGAAATGACTGTCACCGGTACAGAGAAGACATTTTGAATTTTTTTTTAAATAGTAATTAGCAACGGATTAAAGCCGTTGCTAATATTTAAAACATCAGTTATACGTCTACATTTAACAACGGATAAAAGCCGTTGCGAAATAAAATCCGGAACGGCTATGAGCCGTTGCTAAATAACATTCTGCAATGGCCCTTAGCCGTTGCAAAAGTATATTTAGCAACGGATAAGAGCCGTTGCGAAATTTTTACCACTGCCCATTTCGCAACGGATCATAGCCGTTGCGAAATGAGGATTCTGGTGTAGTGTGTGAGCAAGCTTTCGGAATCCTGAAAGAGCGACTAACAAGTGCTCCTGTTTTGACTATTCCAAGTGGAAATGATGAGATGGTGGTATACACCGATGCATGTGGTACTGGACTTGGAGCAGTGCTGATGCAGAAGGATAAAGTTGTTGCGTATGCATGTCGACAACTGAAGTTGCATGAAAGGAATTATCCAACTCATGATTTGGAGTTAGCGGCGATTGTATTTGCTCTGAAGATGTGGAGACATTACCTACTGGGAGTTCGATTCGAGTTATTTACAGATCATAAGTCATTGAAGTATCTTTTCTCCCAAAAGGATTTGAATCTCCGGCAGCAACGATGGCTAGAGTTTTTAGCATCATATGATTTTGGTATAGCCTATACTCCGAGAAAGGGTAACGCAGTGGCAGACGCGTTAAGTTGAAGACATGCGGGATTGGGAGCCATGTTTTCATAATGGAAGAGTCTTGAGTATTTGGTTGGATTTGACTTTAGGCTTAGATGTGAATTGGAATCTGAGATGTTGGCAAACTAATCGATAAGACCTACTCTTGTGGAAAGGATTGGCGAGGGCCAAAAGCGAGACGATAAGCTTGTCAAGATTATCCGTGATTTGGAATCAGGGTTGGACCCAGGGAAGGATAAAGGATTCGAGGTCGATCGAGAGGGTTGGCTTCGGAAGCAAGGACGACTGGTTGTTCCCGATATAGATGAATTGAGAAGTGAAGTTCTGAAGGAAAGTCATCACTCGAAGTTGACAATTCATCCAGGTGGAAATAAGATGTATCGGGATATGAAGAGAACATATTACTGGGAAGGTATGAAGAAGGATGTTGGAAATTTTATTTCCAAATGCATGAACTGCCAGTTGGTAAAAGCCGAGCAGAAGAAGCCCAGTGGATTGCTTCAGCCGTTAGAAGTTCCTACATGGAAGTGGGAGCAAATATCGATGGATTTTATCGATGGATTACCTAGAACCAGAGCAGGAAATGAAGGGATTTGAGTCATCGTAGATCGATTGACTAAGAGTGCAAGATTCATTCCTGTTCGATCAACTAGGATTGCATCAAAGTTGGCTGAGTTGTATGTTAAGTGGATAGTTCGATTCCATGGTATTCTTAAGAGTATCGTGAGCGATCGAGACCCATTGTTCACTAGTGGATTTTGGAAGAGCTTGCAGGAAGTTTTGGGAACCGAGTTGTGTTTGAATACAGCTTATCACCCTCAAACAGATGGTCAGATCGAGAGAGTCAACAGAGTTTTGGAAGATCTCCTCAGAGCATGTGTTTTGGACTTCGGAGGATCATGGGAAGATTATCTTCATTTGGTGGAATTTTCATATAATAACAGTTACCAGTCAAGCATTGGTATGGCACCATATGAGGCATTGTATGGAAGACCGTGTAACTCTCCGACATGTTGGTTGGAAACAGGAGAAAAGTTGATAGTTGGTCCAGAAATGATTCAACAGACTTCTGATTGTATAGAGATCATTCGGCGACGAATGAAGGCAGCCCAAGACCGTCAGAAAAGTTATGCCGATAGGCGTCGTAAGGATTTGGAATTCGACGTAGGAGATATGGTTTTTGTGAAGATTTCTCCACTGAAGAATGTTATTCGATTCGGGAAAAAAGGAAAATTGACTCCGAGAATTGTTGGACCATTTTCGATCGTCGAACGAGTTGGAAAGCTCGCCTATAAATTGGAGTTACCGGAAAAGATGGCGAGTGTGCACAATGTTTTTCATGTATCGTATCTATGGAAGTATGTGCACAACTCGAATATGGTGGTTTCTGCTGAGTGTTGTGAAGACTTTGAGATTGATCCAATCGTTGAGAGACCTCGTAAGCCGCTTCATGTTGTGGAAACTAACACGAAACAGCTTAGGAGGAAGGTAGTCAAGTTGCTCAAGGTACAATGGAGTGATGATGTTAACGACTGTATATGGGAGGAGGAAGAGAGGATGAAGGCAGCTCATCCTGAACTCTTCGAGGTATGGCCGTAAGGTGTCGTGACATCTCATGAATGTTTAACTTGATCTAGTATTAGAATTCTGCATGCTAGGTTAGTAATTGGATGCATGGTTTGTTGATTGCTATGGATGGTAGGCATGCAGAATAGTTTTGGTTTTCTTGTTTGTTTGGAATTTCGGGGGCGAAATTCCTAAGGGGGAGAGATTGTAACGACCCGTATTTTTACAGATCGAAGGATCGTAGAACTATTGTCATTAGGTTGTTAGTGTTGTTAAGTCGTTTAGAATTTAAGTTGTTTGGAGCTTAAGTTGTCCAGAGATGAGTCGTCCAGGGTTGGGTCGTGTTGTAGCATAAGTCGGTGGAGTGACTTAGGGGTTTGGCCGACCTAAGGTAACTAACGACTTAAGGGTTAACGGCTTAAGGTGTTTGCCGACCAATATAGGTGAAGCGACTTAAGGCAGTTAGCGGCTTAGGAGTTAACGGCATAAGCAGGTTAACGACCTAAGAGAGGTAGGTTGTTCGAGCGGCTTAAGGAAGACGGCTTAGGTCGTTGTAGGTTAGGTCGTGAGACCCTGTGTTTGCAGTTAGGTGGTGGACGAGATAAAGCTTAGGTCATATCTAAGTTAAGTTGCTAAAGGCGCATAGGTTAAGTCATTAGGTTGTTGAGCCGTGGAGAGTCTTAGGTCGGGGGCACTGCTTAGTCACTAGGTCGTTGAGTCGTAAATCGTTGAGTCGTTGAAACGACTTAGGACTTAGGTAGAAATGCGACAGTGTGTTAGGTCGTATGTGTGTTGAACCGTGTTTGTGTTAGGTCGGTAGGTCGTCTCCTGTGTTCAGTTGCTGAGTCGTTAGGTCGTGGGGTTGATGAGTCGTAAGTCGTGGGGCCTTGTTAAGTCGTGACCAACTTAAGGGGGCGAACGACTCATAGGTTTGGCCTATAAATAGAAGTGCTTATCTCACTTTTTGGGATCCGGATTTTTGAAGCGACGAAGTTCTGTTTTTTTGAGAGCTCGAGTGCTACACTTCTTCACTTCTTTTCTCTACTCTAATCTAGTGCTTCCTTCCATCCAAAATTGAAGATCTACATTCTTCAAAGAGAGATTTCATCGTTTGAAGGGAAATCTTGGCGGGTCAAGCTAGATCCTTTGCTGTCCAGATCTGAAGTTAGTTGTTTTTGAGGTGTTTAGGTGATTCGGTGAGTGGTGGTTATCTCTCACACGGACCCAAAGGAGTATATTGGATCGGTGGCTTGTTTGTGTGTTAAAGATAGTGGTTTCATGCATTTTCCTTCAGTCTGCATGTAGATCCATCGTTCATAAAGTTTTGATATCCACTTTACTACATGTTAACCTATGCTAGTTCATTCATCAAGATATTACTTAGAATTCATGCTTGTTAGATTTGGACTTTTTATTTACAAAATTGCCATTATTGTTATAACTGTTTACTTAGATCTTGTTTGAATGATGGATTACTTGGATTAATGACTGATTTGATTGATTGTTATAAATTAGTTGATTGATGATTTGAATTTGGACAAGTTGGTCGAAGATGATTCAAAAGCTAAGTGGAAAGGCTCTTGAATAAGGAAAGCTGCTTGTGGCATATGAAGCGGATGATAAAGCTCGTATGGATAGATTTGATAACAATGTGGAGATGGGACATTGCTATGATGCGATGAGGCAAAGCATGATGTTGAGATGGGACTTTGCTATGATGCGATGAAGCAAAGCATGATGTGAGATAGCCTTGGTTTAATCCAGACGGGATCATCCCAAGCATGTTGATAACTCGGTGATATGGTTCGAGTTTGTTGATAATGGTTGGCTCAAGAGGCACTTGAGCTAGTATGAGAATAGTCGTCGAGGAGGATGACTAGAAGGCTGAGATTTCATCGTTATTGAAGGTTCTAGCAGACTCAAAGAAAGAGTACGCTGGTCAGATTCGATAGTCCCAAGACTAATAGTTAATGGTCTAGTACTCTGGGCAGATTCGATAGTCCTAGGCATGGGTCACGACGACGTGCGGAGTTCTGTCTAGAACCGGGGTTACCATTAGCCCTTGACGGACGGATGAAAGAATGAGCTGGTCATTCAATTAACGATGATATCGAAGCAATGATAACAGTGATATCCAGAGTCATGGATGTTTGGATGCTTTGGTTTTATCGTCACACGGTCTCAAGAGCGATGTTTTGAGGGTGCTTATCTGATATTGGTTTAGGCCTTAGGGGTTTGTACTTGGAAAACATCGACCTTGACTCGAGTGATAATTGTTTTACTTAAATGTCTGCTTTGCTATGTTTATTTCTTCTTAGTGGGTCTGGGGGCTATCACTGTAGAAAGAGGTGGAGTGGGATGGTTGGGTTCCTATTCCTTTTTACCCTTTATGCTCTTTTGGTATGTTTGATAGTTGATTTACCGCTCACTAGGACTTTTGTCTGACTCAAGGTTTTATGTTCAACTCTTATTACCTTGGATTGTTCATCCATTTTGGGATGGGCAGACTAGGTAGCAGGTGACAGGCGTTGTTCTTTGCTATCCACGACGCTGATGGCGAAGACGAGCTGGAGGCTAACATATTATTTTCTTACTATATGTACTGGATGTTCCGCTGTTTGTATCTACTCTGAGTAATATGTAGTGAGGCTTGCTGTATTGACTTTTTAGATTGTTGTACCAAACTATTATGAGTTTATATGATGAGATTCTGTTCTATGGAGCTTCACTATGTATACTTTTCTATTGTATTTTATCCATGCGCTGTGAGTAATACGATAGACTATTCTGTGTTTACCTACCTTGATGATCGTCCATGGCGGCCTGGCACATTTTTTAGCGCACTATTCCCTTGTTTGGTGCAGGAGTTATAGGCGGTCGTAACACTCTCTATCACTTTAAACACGATCAAAGTGCTATTCAAGAGGTTAAGGAGCATTTGTGTTCAAGATCAAGAATCTGAGTCTATAAACTCTATCAAATCATACTCTTATACTCTTAGGTGTGTTTGGTGTCCTTGAAATTTAAGTGGGTTTGCTTGTGTCCCGTCTAAATCAATTGGATGTGCTTGGTGTCCGTTTGAATCCAAGTGGGTGTGCTAGTGTCCCATCCGAATCCAGTGAGTGTACTCAGAGCTTGGAAAATATAGAGGGTGCATCTCGTAGCCCTGAAATCGAGATTGTAAAGGCTTTGGTATTTGAAAAGATATATATATACAAGAAATTGTATGGGACTGGACATAGGGTAACTCCGAACTAGTATAAAAATTCCTGGTGTAATCCCTCCAACTCTTTACTTTTTACTTTTACTGCATTTATATCTGTCTGTGTTTGCATCTGTGATTGTTTAATTATAATCTTAAAAGAATTTAAATTCACAAAAATCAATAAACATTATTCACTCCCTCCCTAGTGTTAAATTAGCCCTAAGATCCATTTTTCGCAAACTAACATATTAGACATACTTAGTATATTTAATATTATATATTGTCGCTGCGATTCTGACTTCGTGTTCTCTGATATCTACTGTTCATTGTATTATTCTACCTTGGAGGCACACGTTTTTATTGCTTTGTGCAATACTGTGTATGTTTTAGGGTGAGTTATATTCGATGTTTTAAATACATACCTGTGTTAGTCCAAGGGAATATTCACGTGTGTACCGCATATCGCCTCATTCTCCATATTATCCGATAGTATTAATTAGTAATACTCTTGGATAGTATGGGTATAGAGATGGGGGTGCTATAGTTTTGTGTATTAATGGACTTACAATTGGATACATCTATATGTTTCAATCTGAAGAGTTCATCGATTCTTATGACGCTCCTACGATGTAACGGCCTGAAATTTTCAACCATTCGCATCCAAACATGTCAGACTTGAATTGCTCAAAATATCAAATTGCTAATTTAAAATTTGGAAAAACTCAGCATATACAGTAAATAAATAATCATAGACACAAAGTAATATAACAATAATGCAGCGGAAACAAAAGAATAGTAGTTTATGAAGCTACTATATATATAACAGAGTTAAATAAAATACAACATAGGTCTCGAATACATAGATGTATCAATACAATAGTCAAATAAAAAAATCTGAATACATCACTGGAATCAACTGAATAACTGAAAGCAGAATCGATAGATGGATCTCCAAGCGAAGCTCCAACTCCAAAGGTGAGTCTCGAATACTGGTACACTCAGTCTGACCTGAGAGTAAAGCAAAACACAAAACACTCGAGTCAGTATTAACATTCGTATATCAATAAATCCAACTCAAGTGAAATATCAACTGAAATACGAGTAACTTAAAGGATGTTTGGTACAACCATCCTCTAAGGATCCGTTGAACTATCTACTATGTAGTAATATACGCTATTATATGTCTAAAGTAAAGTAAACTATTAAAATAGCGTTAAGGCTTTACATTTTCCACCTTAACACATTTTATATATTCCCATAGTCTATACAGTACCGTAATCTCCCCCGTACTGGGCGTCATTAGAGGGCACTCCATAGGTATGGTACAAAATAAACTTGTAGAAGGCACGATAGGGTAGGTGACACGGCAAACCTAGGCAATGCCAGGGTAGATATACCAATTACATTTCCGGGTTGGTGGTAACGCAGAGCCGCAGCAATCGCCCACCTCGAGCCACACTCCCGAATCAAGGGTATGCACTAAATCAATCGCAAAGTAATATAATGGCATACGATGGAGTGTGTCCGATAAGAGGAGCTACCTCATTAGCCTGTCAATTGCTCATGTTTTAGCCACCTTATGCCAACTCACGGGAGTCGGGTCCACGTATATACCTCATATAGGATCGTCGCCATCATCCTACTTCATTCTGGAATCTCCATCGCGTACATAGTTTTTAAAGTGGTTTTCGGTATCGACAGAGAGTATGCCCATATCCGATCCCGATCTCTTTAACAACCAAACGTTATTATAACACCGCGGTCATTTCAAAATAGTTTATACTTCAAAACCAAAATATCATTTCCATTTCAAAAACATATCGATACGATATCATTTTTCACTTCAAATATATCCTTTTCCAAAAATCATATCACTTTCCAAAGTTAGAATGCTTTCAAAATCGTAAGTCTTTTAAAAAAATCAAAACACTTTGGAAATCAAAACCTTGAAATTCATAGCACCTTGAAATCATAGCTTGAAATCATAACATTTTGGAATCCATAACACTTTCCTCTTAAACAGTTTAGATATTAAAATTAGTATACATAATAAAATAGTTTATAAAATAAAATAGTTTATATATAATAGTTATAAGTTAAAATAGTTTATAATAAAATAATTTATATTAAAAATGACTTATATTAAAATAGTTTATATTAAAATAATTTATAAAGTAAAATATAAATAGTTTTAGATATAGTTTAAAAATACTTTATATAACAAAATAGCTTCCTCAAATTTCACAAACCAATTCAAATCCACTCGAATTCAAAAATTCAATTTTAATCAATCTCAATTCATAAATTTCAACTCAATTTCTTAATAAACTATTTCAAATTATATCGATTTCAAATACATATTTGAACCATAAAATGAGCCATTTCAATTTCAATGTATTTCAAAGCTTTAAATATCCAACATTTTCAAACTAAATTCGATAATTTCATGCATATATATGTATATCAAATTCGCTTCACTATTATTTAGTTTTGAAATATTTACTTAATCATTTCAATACTATTTAAATAAAGCTTCAATTTATAAATTTAAATAAACAAAAGTATCCCATTTCAATTTATGTAAATTTGAAATAATCATTTAAATCACTTTAATCAAATTCAAGTTATAAAATCATACCTTTAAAATTTCAAATTTAATAAATTTCAAATCAAACTTATTTAAGTATAATTCTTAAAGAAATATAATTTCAAATCACTTTTATCTTTCCAACCTCAATTTATTAAAATTCATTAAAATGAATTTTAAAATATAAATTTAAATAAATACTTAAACATATTATATATTTATTAAATCAAACCTTATTAAATTAAATCTTATAACTATAAAATTTTCAAACATATAAATTTAAAATTCTAAATTTTAGCCTTTATAAAATAACATATACACATAATATCTTAAAATCAATATTTATAAAATCATATATTTCATTCCAAAACCATAGAAATCATTTTCAAAATATTTATATACTGACCAACGGTTTCTGTATATAATTTTCTATCCTATGGTGAAGTGATACGGATATTTATCATTTTATTCCGCAATTTAAATATATACGGATATATATCTTTTCAACCCGTAATCCCAAATTCAATTCAATGAAAATCGTTTGGGTTTATCATTTCAACCCATAACGATTTTCTCCTATTCTACAGATCATTCGGGTTTGTATCATTTCAACCCATAGGGAATTCTATACTAACAGGAAACTTGCAGAGTGATAACAGGTATGATAATAATATAATAGGCATATATCATCAATATAAATAACAGATAATGGTGTCAGATGTCACAGGTGAATAGATACAGATAACAACATATATATAGCAATGTAAATAACTGACAGCGGCATATTTCAATTAGCGTTTCAATTGAAATCAAATTTAATAAATATAAGAACGTTAATCGTGAGTGATTGCTCACCTTTCGAGGCTGGAGAGATTATGACAAAGTAATGAGCTACGAATTCCAAAGTGGTGCTAGATTGGCATGAATTGGATGAACAGAGCTGATGACAAGAATCGATGAAACAAATCAATCAGTTTGATATAAGAATTTAGTCGAGATGTACATTATATTATTTATTGCAAATATCAACATATCATTTACATATATATTTAAAATATTAACATACCATATTACATATATTTTCACAGTGCTAACCTGACTACATATTCAAAATTAATCTAAACCAAATTTCAAATTAGTATTTAATCCAAACACATGAAAATATCAATATATATTTAAAAACTAAGTTCAAAATATTATTATTTAAAATTTCACAAAAATTCAATTACTTAATTAATAAACCACTAAAATTTACGGGTCATTACATATGAAATGGGTGCATAGCCCTTAATTGTTTGAGATATAATTAATTATTATCATATGATTCATAATCATATAATAAAATTTATTTCGCAAAACTACGCTTAGTCTATAATTCCAAAATAATTGTAAAAAATTTAGATACTTCAGTATTTTCAATTGCATGATTTTGTTGTGAAAACAAATACCACATTATAGTTTTATTTTATAACAAATATTCATAATATTCACACTGAAATGTAACTATGTCTAATTTTCAATCGATACTAAAAATATTCATTATTTCATAAATAATGTTCGGTATGTTTTATGAAAACAATTTTTATAACTTAATGCAATCAATAAGTACTATAAGGCATGCTTTCACTATTTCTGTCGTTACTATAACATCGTACTGAATTCGAAGATCCATCATTTACTTAATATAAATTATTTATTTCATATACCGCAACTAGTTTATAGTGGAGAGCTCTTTGATTAAGTATCTTGAACTCTAAGAAATAAATCTCATAGAAAACAATTTTCTACATGAAAATACATTTGGAATAGAAATTACATTACTTATTCCAATATTAAGCTTCAATTATTATTTTACCACTCCCGTTTTCGATGTTTGTTGATGAAGCAGAAATGACTATTTAGTCTCTTCATCCAAACTGTACCTTAAACTACATCTACTCATGTATACTCATTTTTATTTCTAAATGGTCAAACCATTCAAAAGAATACTCTTACTATAACATCATAAAGAATTATTTACAAAAGTGCACTCAATCATCTGTAACATTTAGGGACATCAAATATGTTGCACTTTGCATAAACTGACCAAACTAACATTTCAGTGATCGAGTTCTTAGATTTGTTTTGTAGTTTTGGTCTAGTGTTACATTTAACATAATACGATCTTTATAGTAATCAATCAAATTAAATACTCGATCTCATAATACAGTTTATTTTTTGTTCCAAATGAACTAACTTCATCCAAGTATCGTACAATATGAACCATGATTGTTCCCTATATAACACTTATGTGCGATAGTATATGGATTAAATATCCATAGTATTGTATTGCTTTTAGAGTTCGAAACTCGTAGAATGCAATATACGGTCTTCATCAAATAAACACATAAGCGACCAAATTACGAACGTATTTAATAATTGCAGAATCAGGCGCTTGCATAGGTGTTGAAACATTAACATGCAATAAGCATTTATTAATAAGTATATGTTATATTTCTTTTGACAGTCTTCAATTCAGTTTATTTGTATATCTCAATTGATAAACGTTTTTCCAAACATAATAAATGCACAAATTTATGATTATTATAAAACTATAAATCTATGCTCTTAGAATATTACAAAGGTTAAATGTTATCACTTCATTTTTCTAGTAAGACTCCTACCATTCTTTTACGTTTCACCAAACCCAAAGTCAAAACATAGAAGTCTTTCGACTTCACTAGTGAGTATTAGGACTCGCCCGTCTTGAAATTCTGACCTTGAGTTTTCTCAACAAGTGATAACTCAACAGATGATGGATAACTCCTAATCGGTTGTATCATATACAACTCCTAACCTTGGTACATTATCCTAATTTCACTTCGACCTTGAGTTTGCTCGACAAATCGAAAAAAAATTATTCACTCATACCTGCCATATCGTGACGGCTTAAGTATAGTATGTGTACCTTGAGTTTGCTTAATAAATACATATAGTTATATTACCCCGTCTACTCAATATATTAATAATACTACACATAACATCACTAGCTTGAATTTGCTCAACAACTAAGAAGTATGCAAGTAATTTATTAATATATATATATATATATTATATATATATGGTAGAGAGAACATTATATTGAAGATTCATTATCTTTGGTATATTATATGGAGTGATATCGACTTATCGAATGATGTATTTTTTTGAAATATCCTCGTGATTCTAGTTTCAAACACACTGGAAATCATGGTATACATACATTTACATATGTATTTATTCCTCAAATGTATTTAAGGTTTCTTAATGTTCCACCTTTAATTTATACATTCATATTATATAAGTTTTATTATTATATAACTTTAATATTCCATATCACATTTATAATAGTCTTATATATAATATTATATTAAATAACTAATTAATTAACACTTTAATTAATTATTATATTATTCAATTATAACATATTATATTGAATATGTATATACAATAACCCATATAGTAATACACGTATATCATATATATATATATATATCATTAATTTATTTAATTAATTAGCTTTTAATTAATTTATTTAATTAAATCATTTTAACTAAATTTTATTAATTTCGAAAACTCTCTTATACACACATGTATACTCATATTGTCTTAAATAGTTTAAGGCGACATAATATATCATTATATATATTATACATGTATATATTTTAGTTTACTTATTTAAGTAATTCACTTATTTTATTAATCTTGTTAATAAATAACGTTTTCCAAATTAATTTTATAACATTTTCAAATATTTTCAAAATTTATATTATAAATTTTATAATATATGTCTTATTTTTAGTTGACCTTTTAAATTGAAAACTTTTATTTAATTTTCAAAACAAATTTATAGTATAACATTTATAATATTTTTCTTATTTTAAATTTAACTTATTTAATTTAAACTTTTAATTTTGATTTCAAAACAAATTTGAAATTAGCCAAGGCCTAATTCAAATTGGGCCATTTTCTATTAGAGATAACCTTTTAGGCTTACCTCGTCTTCTCAGGCCAAGCTAGTAGCCAGGTAGGGCAGAGTACTTGATTACCCAAATCTAACCTTAGACGCTACATTTCTTGACACCCTACTATATTGGTAGGCTTTAATAAGTAAGTATTAATATGACTAACTTAGACCTCTTAGGCAATGTCACGACCCACTTTTCCGTATAGTTCGGACTGATAATTTACCACACTGTCTAGTCCAAATTGAACAGAAAGGCGGATTGTAAGAAAAAGAAAGTAGAAAGAAGATAGAAAGAAAACCAAACAACACAGAATCTCACAGGGAAAATTTTTAAATAAAACAAAACTGTAATGTTTATAGTACAGATATCAATCAGAGTATACCAACCTATTCGGCACGGACAGTTATAACAACCTGTCCTCACAACTGCAAATAAATACATGTAAAATGCAACGGAAAATATAATCATCTACGTAAAGACGTCTTTGGGCCACCAGCTCCTCTCCTGAAGCTCCAGTTATCCATCTAAAACTGGAAATATGCTCGGTCGGACCCGAGCAATTACGAAAAACCAGGCCCGGGTCAGTCTGGTAAAACCAGCGTGAAAATTTAAATCACTAGGAACTTTATTCATTATAACTTTCAAAAATCCTTTTAAAATCAAAGGTATCTCGTAAGACCACGCCACACATAAACACGACGGGTTTTTTCCGTTACGGTAACCAAAACACTTTTATAGAAAATCCAATGATATTATAATAGTGTCTAAGTACAAATACTTATTCAAATAGCGGAAATTGTTACATAAATTAAATTCCAGCATGCTAGGCTCTACAACCAAAACCGTAAAGGAACGTATTGGAGAATGGATTTCCATACAATGACTAGGCACTAGGGTACCAACTATCACAGTACACATTTAGAAACATGTACCGAGGACCTCATCGGGATCCCCTACAGCATAAGACCGACCTACCTCTAACCTGGATAGTACCGAATATACTATCACCCCGGGTGTTCCCACTCTTATCGATCTCCTTCCCATGCACCGTATTTATAATATCCGAAGGTATCTAGAAAGGTGATAAACATACCCTAATTGGGTGCGACCCACTTAGCCTTGTTGCATCTCCCCTGATGTAACGATCCTGAATTTTAGTTTATTTTAAAATGATAATTTAAATTATTTTTTATTTAAAATTGTGAAATTAAATGATAAATTGATTCGTGTTTTTCCAAATTCAAATAAATTATGTTATTTATTAAGAAAGAAATGGTTTCTTTTATAAATTTTTATTTTATTTTATATTGAGTTATTTTTAAACAATGTTAATATAGAGATATTTGAATTCAATCTTATGAAATGGATTTTTAAAGTTGTGTAAATATAACAAAATTTTTGAAATAAACATTTAAGTTAAAAATAAAAGCAAACATACAAAATATAAAGTAAAACAGATTTGACAAATTCTAACATCAAATTAAATATAGAACTGCATCCATATTACAAAGCAAGAAGATAATAATAATATACATAAGCATGAACAAATAAAAGACAAATGTAAGTAAAATAATAAGTATAAGACATACAAGACAATTAAATATTTAGGCTAGAAATAAAAATAAATGTATATATATAATAAACTACGAAATATAAAATTAAACACATAGATAAAATTATAACAACTTATTAAAAATAGAACTTCATTTATACTATAAAGTAAACAACATATTAAATTGGAATGCAAAGTAACATGCAAAGCCAAAAAGAAATATCTGAGCATAAATTGAATAAGTATGGAAGCAGCCAGGCAAATTAAAAAGAAGTATGTTATGAGTAAAGTAATGCAAGGCAAAGAAGTACACATGCATTTAATACCCCATCTTCTCTTTGCTCAAATATATCATCTCAGCATATATAAAATGTAATACATCAGCCTCCATACCAAGAAAAGTCTCTGGCCAACAAAAGATGGAAGGTATCTCTGATCCTACTTTGTACAAACAAATAATATTACATTGTACAAAATACATCACCACCATGTACAACCACTGTATACCCCATTTCCATATATTATCATCAGTTCCTCCATAAGCTATGCAAAACTGAAGTGAATATATTTTCAAATTTAAACAAGAAAAACTTCAACTGAAAACAACTTGAACCAATTCAAATCAGAGATCAAAAGAGGAGCTGCAGCTAGTATAATGTCAAGCCTGGTTTAACATTTCAAACTCTACTTTGTTCTTCTTCTCAGACTAATGTGAGTAACATTTTTTCTTCAAAATTTAAGGGCTTGGATCCATGCAAGTATATCTGAGAAGTATATGTTTGTGCATATATAATTATCTGTATATATATATATATATATATATATATATATATATATATGGGAAGATTGAAAATAAAGTATACAGGCTGTTGTTTTAAATTTGCATCTGTTTCCAGTTTAAAACTCAAACGGTTGATTCAAAAAAAAAATCATTTCTTCCCAATCTATTCGATATTTGGACTTAGAGTCAAAATAGATATTATTTGTTTAACCCTGAACTGAATTTTAAAAATAAATTCAAATTAAAATAACTTGGTATCACCTTTGGAAAGAAATAAGTCTGAGCACAACTCAACTTTATCAAAAATTCGAATCTCTTAATTTACGAATTCAAGTATCTAAACTGAATCCCCATACAATAACAAGATTTTTAAACCTAATTTGATGATTTTTAATGGCGTGGTATGAGAGCAGTTTGGGTTCGTTCGATTTTTGCATTTCGAGTTGCCGTGAGCAATCGCGATGATGGGAGAGGTCAGGGCTGAGGTTGGAGGTGCGGGGGTGATCGAGGGGTTTGGGAAAAATACCCGGAGGTTAAACAAAGCCTTGTGGTGGCGGCGGGTGGCGTTTGAACTCCGGGGACCTAGTTTTGGGGGATCGAGTACTTTTGATTCGTTCACCCTATTGGATGCATCGAGTTCGACGCGGTTTGGAGGGATGGTGGATGGGTCGTAGGTGAAGCTGCGGCCGAAGTTTGGTGGTGAACGGTGGTCGGAGGTCGAGCAGTCGGCGTTGACAGGTTTGGGTTGGAAGTTGGTTTCGAGTTCTAGATTTCGAATTTCACTAGAATTCGCGTTCGAGTTGAACTGGCCGGAGTTGGGTAGTTGGAAGCGGAGCTGGGGATGACCTTTGACTTGCTCGAAGCATGGGTGGCGACCGAAAGTGGAGAACGATGATGTGCACGTGCACGGTGGGGAAATTTATGGTGAGTCTGTGTTTTTGGGTGGGTTCGAATATGCGTAGTGGAGACTCGAAGCAGATCGTGGTTTTCTCGGGGGGAGACTCGCGTTTACTCAAATTAAAAATTGATCCATCAACTGTTTAAGAGTTAATTGATTTAAGGAAATAAAGATTAATTATTGTAATTAATTAAGGTTAAGTAATTAAAGGATTAAGTATAAAAAAAGGGTAATTAATAAATAATTATAGGTTAATTAATTTAAATGGTTGGAACATTAATCAATAATTAATTAACCACGATTTGTAATTAAATTCATAAGTAAATGATCTGATTAAATAAATCAGATAATTAAATTAATCCTACTTATGGATGTTTGAATTGTATTGGATGTTGAATTGTTTGATACCCTAATATGTGATGCTTCGTGATGTACCCTGATTTGAGTTGTGACCTGTAATGAAATTGATTCTCTGTGATGTAAATTGTTATCTGTGATACATTGGTATATTATCTGTGAATCTGTATATGGAAGATAAGCGTTATAGGTTATACCGCTTATCAATTATACTTCTGTGTTTGATCTGTGATGATTGAAATGATGTTGCACTATTGTGTTAAACCCCTGGACCACACTTTTACACACATCAATATGGATTTCACGTGGAAATCGGTTAAGTCACGGATGATTTAAATTTAAGGTTTTTGAAATTGAAATTCGATTTCAATAAATTTTTGAAATGGATTTGGAGTTTAATATGAAAAGCTTTGGAAAGAAGTTTTAAAGAGAAAAGTTACTTTAATAACATGGTAAAGCTTCCAATTTGAATACTTGATTTAAAATTTGAATTCAATATTTGAAATTGAATTCTATAATTTGAAACTAGGGATTAAAGATGTTTATATCTGGGTTAAACTATTTTAAATATTGATTTGGGAATGTGGACATAATTCAAGAACCTTAACTCGTATAAATAAATCGGATTTCCAAAATGAAAACTGTTTGTTTTAAAAGAATAAAAGCTTCCAGATAAGAAAAGAAATTCCAGTTTAATTAAAGGAATTTAAAAGATTGAATTGAAAAAAGGGTTTTCCAAGTTATGAGTGAATTCTTTTTGAAAACTATGAATTGAATTTGTTTATTTTTAACAGATTTAAAATGGTGATTTGTTAATCCAATCGAAATGGAATTATTTTGTAAACTATAAGTTGAATCCTTGTTTAAAGATTTTAAATGAGTTAATCCAATCGAAATGGAAATTGTTTTGAAACATATGAATAGATCTTTATGAAACGAAGTGAACTGTGTGAATTAAATCTTTTTGTTTAAAAGATTTGAAATGGTAATTGGTTTAAACTATTTTGGAAGAAAGTTTTGGAATTTTTAAGTTGTGACTTAATTGAAATCCCATATCCATATGTTTTAAATATTGCGCTAACTATTCGGTTTAGCCGGGAGAGGACCTTTGTGTCATATAGCCCATTCCGAATATGTGATACGATGTTATGGATAGCATTTGAAGGCCGATGGTGAAGACCGGATATTTTCTAAAGCGGAAAGATAACTCGTCGAATGTCTTTGCATCGAATGGCCCCGATATAGAGACTCCATATGTGATGGGAAGTCCGAACGTGATTAGTGAATATCCGGATTGCAAGGACTTCTTTGGAAGTGCCTTCGGTTCTGTTCGAACCAAGAATGGACTTGTATAGATTGTATGTCTGACATTACATTTTGAGATATAAAGCAGATTTCTTTCAAATACATTTCTGTTGGTGGCGGAGAATTTATTCTCTTAGCTTAACACCCTTCTCTGAGACGTACGAGCTCAGAGGTTATGTAGTTGAAGGTTATCAGTAATATAGTCCCAACTTGGTAATGTGGCATGCTGAGTGTTGCTGATCATTTGATTGATCAAAGCATGGCTTTGTGAAAAGCGTAGCTTTGTGGACGAGACTTCGTCGAACCTCACAAAATGGTAATGGTCGAAACATGAATTGTGTGGCAAGGTTTCAGGGGTAGCTTCCCAAGGGTATGACCATTCCTTTTGGAAAAGGGTAGTATCATGGAATGGAGCCCAGATACTTACTCATGTGGACACACTATATTATTTACTGTGTGATGTTGTTGGTTAGAGAGCTCTCGTTTAAACGTCCCAAAGAACCGGGGGTGGCATATCTGAGGTTTTGTATATTCCCCAGGAAGGGGGGTAGCCGGCCTTGTTTGGCAGAGAACAGTTTGGTTCTCGGGGAGTCCCGCTAGAGGCATTTCCATGTGGCAATAGGAAGTTCTTTGGCCTGACCATTTGTTGGAAATCCATTCATCCAATACGAACCATGTACGGTTTTAGTTGTATAACCTGCCATGGAATGTGGCGGTAACCCGCTATTGAACATGGTAGCTATAATAGGCATAAGTGCGAAATGTCTATGCTGGCTAAGATTTATATTCTACTTTCGAAATATTTTTATCACTATGCACTAATAATAGTATCAAAATGATTTGTTTTTGTGTAGTAAGCATCTTTGACTATCATAAGGAGAAATCTCCTCCGATTCTGCATTTGCATTGTGTGTGTGTGCGGGAGGCCTTATGGTAGTCTCATTTTCCAAAAGCATTTCGAATTGACTTTAAAATTATACTGTTGTTTGTTTTAAAGATAAATAACTGTTTTTGTTGCTCACACCAGTCCCATGACTGATCCGGAGTTTATTGTTTCTTTCCTAAACTCTGGGTGCTCAAATTTTTTCTACACGAGCAGTCTAGAGTTGGGTTTTTCAGATAATCAGGTTTAGTAGATTATCTGGAGCTAGTTCAGTCTTTGGATCACACCAGCCTTGCTCATCTTAGTGCAATCTGATGGGAGTTCGAGCTATTTCTGGATTGATGTTTGGGAGATGGAGATTCTCCGCTGCTGGTGTTATCTAATTTTTTCTTTTCCGCTGCTATTTCTTGTATCATATCTCTGGTATATTGATATTCATTGTATCACTCTTTTGTATCAGATATTGTATCAGTGTTGTCTATCAATGTATTATTCTTTTTCTTCCGCTGTGTTGTTTACTTAATAGTGTTATAAGCTCCGGCGACTCGGATTTGAACGGTCGAATCTACGGCATTCGAGTACGATGTAAAGTATAGATGTCAATTTTCGAGCGTGAAAAATCCAGATCGTTACACCTGATTTTCGGTCATTTCGGTTGACGAGGCTTGAGGCTACGATAACCTTTTTTAAGGAATTTTCACTTAGAATGCTCATTGTCCTCCAATGACAATGTGCTGAATGCATTCATCCATATAAGTCTATTCTGGGTCTAAACGAAACCGAAGGCACTATTACCTACTACATCCATTTTGGATCATCCTCAAGATTAGTAGCGACTAGCCATTACACTTAAATGCTCCTTCTTTGATTCCATGCTCATGTCTTCACTTCGAAACGCATTCTTTGGATCAAAGTGATCTTCGAATAACTTATCTGATCCCGGTCTCTTCGAAACAATTTTTCAATATTTTCGGTAAACTCAACCCCATTTCTCTAGGAAATTAACAGACGAAAACAAGATCAGAGATCATCTCCCAACCGTTAGTGGATGGATTTCCTTATAATCGTCCTAGAAGAACGAAACGAGTTTATACGTATAGTATAGCACCTCGAACGGTAGCTGTACCATATAATTCCTGTATTTCTCCTAGATATTTCCAAAGTTACGTTTTAGTCCGAATTTGATAGTCGGTTATTTAACTATCAAATAAACAATCATTCAACCAAAGATTCCATTTCCACTAAAATCACTAAGCCTTATTTAATTTAATTTTCAATAAATTAAATCTCATTATCAAAAAGGTATATACTTATCTCATCAGAATAAGTATATTCTCAAACCATTCCCTTCAAAAATATTTGAAAAGTTTTAAAAATAAATATGGAAAGCACCATATGGTATCAACCTTGAATTCACAGCTCAATGATTACGTCTCTATCCCAGAGAAATTCAAACTTAACCGCAGGCAATCCATGCCTCTGATTTCCGCCAGGAAAGTATACCATTACTTCCCAAAAACATTATTTAATAATTATCTCAAAATAATACATATAAAGTTTCTATATACATTCTCCAAGTATAAATTAGGAAAATACTCTTTTATAAAAGTTTACCATATAATATATTATTTTTAAAACATTATTAATATTTGAACAAATTATCTTTGAAATAATAATAAAATCTCAATACTATTTAACTCTTAAATAAAAATTAACTTTTAAATCCAATTACTACAATATAACCTTAAATAAATAATTAAAATAAAATTTAGAAATTTTAAATAGTTAAATAAATTTGAACAATAATTAAATAACTTTTTAATAATCATAAAATTATTAACCTTAAATCATTATTAAATAGTAATTAATTATCTTCAAAATATCATTAATAAATAATAATCATCCTTAAAACAATTTTGGTTCAAAAGTCAACTTTCAAATTGGAAAAGAAGGCTTATTAATTCCATTAGTACTTAATCAAGTTACCATCAATTTCAAAACAATCCAGAATAACAGATTCAGATATTCATATCGATCCAGTTTTGACAATTTATTCCACATCATATTGCCCAATATAATTATCAGGATAATAAGTAGATGTCCATACAAATATGACGGCAGAACATGTTTTTATTTCTGCTAGTAAATGTCCAAAGACACACATTCAGCAATAATGGCAGAACGATGATTTATTCTGCCAAAAGGAGTCCAATTAAATACAATTAGCTGAACGGTGTTTTATTCCACTAAACAGATGTCTAATCATCATAAATTACTTAAATTAACTCATCACTATTTTTATCTGGGCAAATAACTTCAATAAGCAGGTCATATAAATTTAAACGTCGATATTTGTTTAAAATGATTACTTAAATTTTTGTCTGTTTCAAATTGCTATAAATTTTCACTCATTCAAACTCGACAACAATCTGCATGACGACATAGTGTTCGTCGATATGAACCCATCGCAATGAATTTCGCGTAAATCGAGTTTCGTATGAACAAGTTATAACATTTCAAAATCTTACCAAATATATATATATATATATATATAATTTAAACACTTTAATATAATTTCTTTTATTTTTTCAATCCCCTTTGGGCCGAAACCCAACCCAACACGCCTGAACCACCTAGCACCTTTCTTCCCCAAAAAAGAAAGCCAAAGTGTTTTCCTGGAATGAAAAACAAATCGTGCACACAACTGTACACGAAAAACGTGCACGTACACATTGGCTTCGGCCAACCATTATCACCGCCGATCATCTACTCCAGTCGCTCGCGCGCGATTTGCCCTCCTAAAACACTGTCAACCTCTCCCTTCAAAAATTCGAACGATTACTCCAAAAACTCGAACATGCCGTGACCATCGAACGCTCCACCACGACACCCTATGTCACCATCCACCCCTAGAGTCCACTAAGAGCTTCGCCGTTGTCTCCTACACCTATCCCCTCTTATGCGCACCCCCATCTCCCTCTGTCCACTTTGCCATTGCCCACGAACCGAACCCAAACCCAAAACACTTTTAAACCCTAGAATTATCACGTCACCCCAACCCAAAGCCAACATCGAAAATTTACCAAGGTGAATCCCTTCCCCACGTCCCTCCGCTCCTCCTCGAACAAACTGCACCTCCTCTCGATACCTAGATCGCTGGAAATTATTTTTTTAGCCAATTCTGATGGTCTCACCATTACTTGAGATATAGCCTATTAAATATTATGAGATCTTCACTAAAAATCCTATTTCCATACGAGAATCACAACTACATAACTAACTCGATGATTCGAACACATTGAATTTTTTTCAAAAGCTTGGTTACTTACTGTATTTTTACAATTTCACCTAATATATAACATGAACAAGCTTCAAACTATTTTTAGCATGATCTATGCTCGAAAACAAACATTCCACTAGTTTACATCATCGACCAATTCATAACGGAATGAGAGATATTGATTTTTTTTTTAAAACATAGTATAAATGATTTTCTAACTCTGTTAACATTTACAGAGCAATATAAAACATTTAATCAATTCCAAATTCAAACACTCACTTAATCATGCTTGAAATCTTTGAAACTTCCAGCTGATCTTTAGTTTTTATGATCTGAAACTTGAAAATTTTGCTTTGCTTCGGATTTGAACAGTATGCTTCTTCTTCTCTTTTCTTTTTGTTTACAGAGTTTTATTTTCTTTTGTTTACAGTCTTAACCAAACTTAAGACAAGCTTATATATACATGCTCATATAAAACGAAATGATGTATATGTACCATATTTTAGGCTTAAGAAAGATTTGACTGCCTGTACATTGTTTTGTGATGGGTGGATATGAAATTTGGTGACTTTGACATGAAGTTTTGAGTTTTGAAAAGAAGTTAAAATAAATGTTTTGAGTCTTTCTCTTTTTAGACCAGACAACTATATTTATCTTTCATTTTTACTTTTCTACTTGTAAAATTTTTAACTACAAGCATTTATATATATATATATATATATGTGTGTGTGTGTGTGTGTGTGTGTGTGTGTGTGTTTTCATTTGAATTGTAGTTTTTTGTGTTAACATTTGATCAGTAAATGTTTTATTTACTTGTTTAACTTCTTTTGATATAAAAATGCTTCTATATATAAAACAACATGTAAAGTGGTTTTAAATAAACAATTTAAGTCTTCATATTTATAACTATTTTTATATTTAAAAGTATTTAACTCAAGCAATAGAAATTTTGCTATACTATTTTTATAAAAATAACACTTTTGTTAACACTATTTGTAAAAGGTTTCTTATTAAAATGATTTAAAATGATTTTATAAATTTTCATATCAAAAATGGTTTTAATAACTTTGTTAAATCTTCTCATTTCTACAACATAATATTCTCATATATAACTCTTCTTATTCATTTTTCAATATATATATTATTTTTAACATACCATTTTTATTTGTTTATAAATATTATATATATTTTACATTCTTCTTAACTAATGTGTATATATATAAGAAAAATCCAATTTTAAACTGTCTCTATCTACAATACATTATATTTTCCATAAGTTAAAAATCATTTCTATTTATAATATATTCTTATTCATTTCATCTACATTTATTTGAATTCATTTTTAATTTATATATATAAATTCTGTTGTTATACATACGTATATAAGAAATTCAAATTAAATCAATTTTCTATTTTATAATTAAAATCTGGAAATTCAAAATATTATCTTGGTTTTTTAAAAACTATTTATTATTACCAACTATCATTTAACAAGTGTTTTATTTTGATTAAAAGATGGTATTATTGAATATTAGAAGTAAATATTCAAAACTCAAGACGATAAAAATTCTGGGTCGTTACATTCCTCCCCCTTTAAAAGAATTTCGTCTCGGAAATTGCCGTAACCAAGCTAGTAAACATAACTAACCGAATTGTTTTATTAACGAATTAATAAACAACCATATCACACAAGTTCAATCATATATATTTATATCCCGAAATATCAGTCAACAGAGTATCAACTAAGATACTTTTACAACTACAGCCACCATAAACACATATACATATCTATAACCATTAGCCAGTTATACATATATACCCATACTTTTATAATCCAAACAAACGTGACGTCTATGACTACTAATATGGCCTAATAGGGTACACATTGCTAAGAGAGCTACCCAACCCAAGCTAAATCTCACAGTGGACTCTCTCCATCAGAGTCCTCCACTTCCGGTCCTTCCATTTCCCTAGATTCAACATCACTATCCGGAATCCATACAATCTCCGGGCTTGGTTCCCTAGGCACTAGCATCATAAGTCATCCCTCAGAAGGGTATCGCAGCCTACAAGTGACTCGCTAACAATCTCGCCCATTTCCCAGATAATAGCATCATCGTTTTCCGATTTGGGCTCTTCTCCTATCTCAAATTCCTCTTTCTCTTCCTCGAATTCCTCCTCATACAGCGATGGCTGCTCAATAGGTTCCATAATCTCTCAAGCCACTTCTTTGTTGAAATACTGCCTAATCTTCATCTGCTCTCCTCGGACGACACTACGAGTCCTCTATAATTAATTAACACAACCTAAGAATAGATCCTAAGGTTTTCAGGAATTCACATATGCTAAAGAGTACATATAGGTACATACTTCAAATAACTCTTCCTTTATATTACTATCATTTAAAAACTTTACTTACGTAATACCAAAATCATTTTCCCTCAAAAAAAATTTTAAAACAATTTTCCGAAATCACTAGAGTTGTAAATTCACAAATATCTCATTTTATAAATCAATTATTATAAAATTTGCTTTCATATATGTAAAACCTTCCTAAAATATTTATCTTAAAATATTTTTAATTCCTTTTAGTAAACAAAATTTACTCAAAAATTAAAATTTCCCAAGTTCCTTCCTACAAGACCCAGATTCTAAAGGAACATTCAAGTCATAAGGACAAGCAATAGAGGATATTCAAAACTAGATTGTCAGGCAATAGAGGCTACTCAGTACTAGATGGTTATAGCCAATCAAATCCTAGATGATAATGATAAAATATTATCACTTATCAAACAACACCTCAAAATACTATATATTTTGAAAATCACAGCCTTTTATATAAAAAATATATCCTGGGTAAATTATTCCATCTACCTTCTTAAAACAATATTGTGTCTGTTGGCCTTGTTCAAGTGTTTAGAGATCCCTATCAATAACGTTAGCTACTCGTATTAACCAGAATTCCTATGCCACTCAATAGATCAATTAACACAATATAAAACATTTTTATATCACTAACAAATATGCACTCTCGCATACACACACGCGCGCACACACACACACACACACTCAAACTCATTCTAGGGTATTACTGACCCTATCTTTAATGAGTAATTCCACCAAAGCCTAGGTATTCGCTCAACCTAGGCTCTAATAACACAAAGTCACGACCCACTTTTTCGTAGAGTTCGAACTGACAATTTACCACACATGTCCGGTCCAAATTGAACAGAAAGGCAGATAGTAAGAAAAAGAAAGTAGAAAGAAGATAGAAAGAAAACCAAACAACACAGAATCTCACAGCGGAAACGAATAATCTATAATATAGAAAAAATCTTTACATAAAACAAAACTGTAATGTTTATAGTACAGATATCAATCAGAGTATGCCAACCTATTCAGCTTGGACAGTTATAACAACCTGTCCTCACAACTGTTGATAAACACAACTAAAAAGCAATGGAAAATATAATCATCTACGTGAATATGTCTCTGGGCCTCCAGCTCCTCTCCTAAAGCTCCAATTATCCATCTAAACCTAGAAATATGCTGTGTGACGCCCCACCTCTATACCCATGCTAGCCAAGAACACTACAGTGTAATGCTTTCAACTAGCACGGAGGGTAAGGATGTTGAGGAGCGACCATCTCTATAACTTCTTTGAGCGAGCATCGATATGCCAGATAGAGTAGCATGCGTATGACGAAGTTTGACATACCGATACAAACTCAAAGCTATCACACAGTGGCTCTATATAATCTTCGAAAACAAATATAGAGATAAACATAAAACAAATCAGTCACAGTCATCCATATCACAAAGGCGGAAAAAGATATGAATATAACACAAAAAAGTGTACATCAGAGTAGTGGTCAAGCATGATCCACACTATCACAAAAGAATAGCTACAAATGCTATACAAAATGACATGTATACATCATAGAGTCTATATCTTGAATGTATACAACAAAATGATCTACTAATCTAAGTAGTTGGCCAAAAGTCAGAATGATAATCCCAGATGAGGAGTCAAACAGAAGCACCTGTAACATCTCGGTCTGACCCGAGTATTATTTAATAAGAAAATAATAAACGGATCAGTCTAGCTATAAATATCAGATGATAAGATATAGAATAAGGGATATGATATAAACATGTAATAACCATAATGGCATACTGCTACAAGTATGTAATTGATAATCAACAAGAGATTAATCAATATCACAAGAATCTTCTCAAAGATAAAAAGGGATGTCATACCCTAAATTTATTCACAAAAAGTTAATGATACACAAATTCACCAATGCACAAAAATTGATAAAACTTATCAATAGAAATTACGTAAACCGGTGAAGCACAAATTCTAGAAATCATCACAAGAAATCTAGAAATCACAAAAAGGGGGAGGCCTATCACAAAATGGGAGTATGAAAACTCACCAACACGTGTAACACAAAATGGAACGCTATTCCATGGTAGCTAACCATTAATTTTTTGAGCCGAAGCTCCACAAGAAGAGCCCGAAGACCATGGGGCGCTACCCCAGATATGTGAGTCGAAACATCACACAAACGGGGTTTAGTCCCCCTCGCAGACAAAGAGACATCACACATTTGCTAGTCTAAATCACAAAAATAATCATCGTTGATCATCAAGAAGTGTCAATTACACTAAGCTAGTAAATATATGAGTTTAGCTTCATGTCCCATAACCACTAGCTTAACTTAAATATTTACGAACAAACTGTAGATCTTCACTAGAAAATTGTCACAAGAGATTCAATCGTACAAGTCCAAGAATTAACCGGCGAAGTAAACGCAAGCATTTCATACCACTTGTTTTACTAAGTCGTTTAATTAGATTTCTCATACGAGTGAGGTAAAGGTTTGTATATAGTAGATTGGAAAACGGTTTGAGAAAACGAGCTTTATAAATAAAATAGTGTTGAAATCATTTGGAAGAAAGGGTTTTGATATTTATTACTACTATTAAAACCTTTATATTTTTAAAGTGAAAAATCACCGAAATGATTGTAGAAACAAATCAATTCACTAAGATTCACATTCGAAGGCGTGAATAAAATCCAAAGAATTCAATTCCAAATCTATCAAAGTAGAAATGCCCGTGCGAACAAACATGGCCGAGCTAAAGTGCTACGACCAAAGGAGTAACGGCATACTGGCGCGACCTAAGGGATAGGCAGGCGGAGCAACCTAATGCAGGCGATGGCGTGACCTAAAAGAGGCACGACCTAGCAGTGACGCGACCTAGCAGAGGCGCGACCTAGCAGAGGCGCGACCTAACTTGCGAGCGACCTAAGCTAGCGAACGACCTAAGGGAACAGGCCGAGCTAAGAAATGGAGCGACCCAACTAGGAGAGCGACCTAAGGGTACTAATGAGCTAGGCATGCAACCAAAAATGACCGACCTATCGATGGCGCGACCTAGCGGTTTACGACCTACTAGGCGAGCGACCTAGGGGCGAGCGACCTAACGAGTCGCAACATATAGCAGGCAGGTGATTTTCCAATGGCCTAGCGATCTTCGAGCAACGACCTAAAGGCGAGCGACCTAAGTGTGAAACGACCTATAACCGAGCGACCTAGGGGAATGCGACCTATAGTCGAGCGACCTAAATGGCGAAACAAGCTTTTCCGCGCGGTCTAGTGGTAGAATGTTCCTGCCGAGCGACCTAAGGTTGAACGAGCTATTGCCGCACGATTTTTCCACGCCCGAACGACCTAAACCCAGGAAATTGCAAAACACACGAAAATTTTGGATTTTCCACCAATTCAATCAAAACCAAATGCAAATGCACATGAACAAGTGTTAGGAATTGATATCCAACAATCAATGATAGTTATAGACAAGAATGTGAGATAAAAATTTCACCTTTTCACTAAAATTGATGAAGATGAAGCTTGAAAGCAAAGTAAGAATCAACCACAAGCTTGAATCAATCTCTTCTCCTTGAATTTGGAGTAGATGTTGGATTAGCAATGAAGGCTAAAACTTTGGAGTTATAATTTCCCATTCCTCTCCCCATTTTTGATGAAGCTTGAAGTGCTAGGAAATGAAGAATGAAGTAATGAAGAGGAGTGGGGGTTGGGGCTGAGTTAGTAAGTGGCAAAAGGGTTTAGCCCAAACCAAATCCATAAGCGAAAAAGTGGCGAAAATTCCACTAACTCCAAACATATCAAAGTTTATACTCAGAAAGATTGCAAACATCATTATGAACTCAATGGGGGTGGTCTCGAGTCCTAATTTGATCGTGTGCGAAAAGTATCTTTTAGGACTAAGATCCGACTAACGATTAAAATATTTAAATAAGATATTCAAAAACATAATCGTCAAATATGCGGGTTGTTACAGACTCCCCTCCTTAAAGAAATTGCATCCTCGCAATATATATATATAAGATGGAAATAAAAAGGAACAACCATAAAAGCATATTAACTCAAAGAAATTTTGAAACAAGAAGTTCACCTCAAAGAGCATAAGAAAGTAAGTCCGGATGTGTTCGCTTGATGAATTCTCTAGATTCCAAAGAGCAATCCTTAGGATTTGAGGACCATTGAACTTTTACAAGCAGAACATCTTTATTTCGAAGTCGTTTGACCCCAGAAGCTATAATGTGAATAGGATGTTGCTCATATGTTAAATTAAGTGAAACTTCAATTTCTTCCACAACACCGGGCTCAATAATAGAATCGGAATCTCGAAGGCATTTTCGTAACTGTGAAACATGAAACACGTCATGAATGGCAGAAAACTGAGCCGGTAATAAAAGGCGATAAGCTATGGAACCAATACGTTCGGTGATGAGAAATGGCCCAATTTATCGAGGCGCTAATTTTCCCGATCGGCTGAAACGTACAACACCTTTCATAGGTGAAACACGAACAAAAACAAGATCTCCCATAGAAAATTCTAATTTCCTTCTCCGATTGTCGGCACAGGACTTTTGTCTATTCTGGGCTTCTTTCATCCTGTGACGAATAAGATCAATCTTTTCTGTGGAATCACGAATAAAATCTGGACCTAAAGCCAACTTCTCACCAACCTCGAGCCAAAAAGAAGGAGATCGGCATAGCCTTCCATAGAGTGCCTCGAAAGGTGCCATACCGATATTAGATTGGAAGCTATTACTATAGGAAAATTCAACGAGAGAAATATGATCTTCCCAACTTCCACCAAAATCAAGAACACAAGCGCGAAGAAGATCTTCAAGTGTTTGATTCACACGCTCAGTTTGTCCATCGGTCTGGGGGTGATAAGCGGTGCTAAAATTAAGCTTCGTTCCCAAAGCTTTTTGAAAACTCTTCCAAAATCCACTAGTAAACAGTGGATCACGATCACTAACAATAGAAGTAGAAACTCTATGCAATTTAACAATTTATTTAATAAAGAGTTTGGCCAAAAGAGGAATTGTTCGGTTAGACCGAACGGGAATGAAATGGGCGGATTTAGTAAGTCTATTAACAATCACCCATAAGCTATCATGAACCGAACGAGAACGGGGAGGGCCATCAATAAAATCCATGGAAATTTGATCCCACTTCCAAATTGGAATTTCCAAAGGTTGCATAACTCACCGGGCCTTTGATTTTCGGTCTTGACAAGTTGGCAAGTCATGCAACACTTAATAAAGTTAGCAATATCCGATTTCATTCCCTCCCAATAATAAAGTCGCTTCATATCCACATACATTTTACTACTAAAGGGATGAATGGTAAATTTAGAATGATGAGAATCTTCTAAAATATGTCTACGAAGATCACTAATATTTGGCACGATAAGTCTACCAAATTTTCGAGTGCCGCCACGAGAATCAATACCAAAGTCTTTCAAACCTTCAATATCAATTTTATCCTTAAAATTTTGGCCAAGAAGAGCCAATTCGGGATCTAGCTTCTGAGCTTCAAGAATGCGGTCAAAAAGAGAAGAATGAGCCTCAAGGCTACATAGAACAAAAGATGAACATAAGTCGGAAACTTGATCTCGAATCTCCCAAGTAGATAAAACCTCGAGATCATTCCATTCAGATATCATCATGGAAACAACTGCTTGTTGCTTGCGACTAAGCGCATCGGCGACACGATTTCCCTTTCCGGGAGTATAAAGAATATCAAGATCATAAGATGCAAGGAACTCAAGCCAACGTTGTTGACGTAAATTAAGTTCCTTTTGAGAGAATAGTTACTTCAAAGATTTATGATCGGTGTATAGGATAAATTTCTCTCCCAAAAGATAATGACGCCAAATTCGAAGGGCGAAAACAATAGCCGCGAACTCTAAATCATGAGTGGCATATCTAGTCTCGGCAGGCTTCAATTGCGTAGAAGCATAAGCAATAACACGTTCTTTTTGCATAAGAACGGCACCCAAACCAACGCGACTAGCATAGGCATAAACAATAAAATCTTGATTCCCCTCGGGAATAACAAGAATAGGAGCATCGGAAAGGAGTTCTTTTAATTTCTGAAAAGAAGCTTCACATTTATCCGACCAAATGTATTTAACACCTTTCTTTGTTAATCTAGTAAGAGGCACAGAAATTTTAGAAAAGTCCTTTATGAAACGGCGGTAGTAGCCCGCCAATCCAAGGAAGCTACGGATTTCCGTCACACTCTTCGGTCTCTTCCAATTTTGAATCGCTTCGATCTTTGAAGGATCCATGGAAATTCCGGATTCAGAAATAATATGACCGAGAAACTTCACACGAGATTGCCAAAAGTGGCATTTAGAAAATTTTGCTTTTAGTTGATTACTCTTAAGAGTTTCCAACACAATCCGAAGATGCTTTTCATGCTCCTCCTCGGTTTTTGAATACACAAGAATATCATCAATGAAGATGAGAACGAATCTGTGATATCCCGGAAATTTTGGACAATATCAATTTAATAATCTGCATAAAAAAATTAAATTGATTTGATAATATTTGTTAATAATATTTGAATTGATTAAATAATCTTCTTTAAAATAAACATTTAACTGATAATTCATCTTTTAAAATCTAGTAAGTTGTTTTCTAATAATAAATATATATTTGTATATAATCTAAAGATCTGTTTTTAAAATTAAATAAATAAGGATTTGTTTTCAAATTCTAATGTATTGGTAATTTGAAATTTGATTCAAAAATATAGCTAATAAATAAATAATAATTTGGCTTTAAAAATATACTAAAGATAAAGTTAAAATTTGATTAAATGATTTTAACTTAAATTTAAATTTAACAAAGGTTATTTTGTTCTTGTTTTAAATATAGTTGATAGAATAAGTAATTTATTTATATGGTGATAATTTCTTTTATAAATTATTTTGATAATGAGATTTATTTATAATATAATATCTTTAAAAGTAGATTTAAAATAAATAGAAATTGTTATATATGTGTGAGTGTATAATTGGAAGAACTTTGGTTTAAAGTTTAAAATAGAATCTTTTAAATGTTTTAACTTAAAATAAACCTTATAAATATTTAGCATAAGTATAATAATAAATAATAATTTAAAATTAGTATTTTATAGTTATGTTAAAATAAAAGAGAAACAAAATAAACAAAATATCTAAACACAAAGATGAAATAGCTTAGAACAAAGAATCAAGGCAATGCAAATTTGTAACCTGCAAGGTAAAATGTGCAGGCTAGTAAGAATGCTAAGGTAAGTCTAAAACAAATGCAAAGTAAGATAAATGTCTGTGTATCTAAGGAAGAACAAGCAAAGCAAAATAAATATGTTTGTTGCCAGGAAAGTTAAAGAATAAAGATAGCCTGTAGAGTAGAATACAAAGCTAAAAAATAAAGTAAGGTGATATAAACAAAATTATGCAGGCTAAAGAGTAAGTAAAACAAAATATATTTGTACTTGAAGTGATAATAACTCAAAAGGCTTTGTATAAATATAATTGCAGCCTGTAAAGAAAATATACAAGGCAAAGAATATAAACATCAAGTATAAAACAGAATAAAATATATGCAGGCAAGAATATAAACATGTAAGATGAAATACAAAGCAAAGTACATAAATATGCAGGATAAAGAAATAAAATGCAAAGCTAAGAAAAGAACATGTAATCATATCTTAAAATTAAACAAAAGAAAATAAAATGCTTGTAGCTTGTAAAAAACCAGATATGCAGGCAAGAGTATAAACAAATATTTTGTGAATGATAGATTGTAGAACAAGCTAAAGCAAAATTAAGATATAGAAATGTAGTCAGCCTGTATAAAAATTGCAAAACAGAAAATATCTTTGTACAAAAAAATAAAATAGGATTAGTGTAAACATGAAGTACTTAAAACAATAAATGCTTTCATTTTCTAGCAGTAAACATGTCCATACGAATTGGATGCAACATCATTCCAGCCTTCAAAAAAAAAATATCTTGCCTAATACAAACAAAAATGAATTGTTGTACCTGCAAATTTGCCTCAGTAAATACCTTCCCCTGAACTTCTTTATATACATATTATTGTTAGTTCGTTCAACATAGCATATAAAACCTGAAACAAAGAATTGTTAGCAAACATTCCCATCTATACAAACTAAAATAGTATTCTAACTGAAGCATCTTCAACAAGGCAAGAATTTTGGAAAGCAAAATAGTTTCCAGTTATTAAAGTTCAAAATTGTGCTCTGCTCCTTTTCTTTAATCAGGTGAGTAACATTTTCTTTCTTTAATTACTTAAGTTTTAAAAGCTAATACATGTTGATATTTGGATGCTTAAATATATGGTGTATATTATTTATTCATTTTTTTTCTGAATGCTGTGTGGTGGTGAGATTCTGTATATGTCAAACCTGCATATCCAAAACTTCCTTGGATTTGTTCTGTTGTTCATTTATTTTAAGTAACTTAAATTTCTAAAACTTGAGTATTTAAACTAGTTGCAAAGTTTAAAATATGGAATAAATAGGATCTGTATGTATATACTTTTCTGTGCATAGGGATGTAGAATGGATACATATTAAAGACACAGTAAACAAATTTATCCATTTATTCCCAGGTTTAAGCTGATTCAATCATTTTCATTTCTTGATCTCATAGCCTTTAAGATTTACAATACAAACAGAAATTGTTTGTTCCATCCTAGTTTAGAGTATGAGTTTTATTAAAGTTGAAATAAACTTGTGTATTGTTCTGAAAAATCAAATTTACAGGGCAAATCTTGAATAAGTGAAAACTCAAACTTTTTAATTTATGAAATCAGTATTATAATTGGAATACGTCATCAAAAATATGATTTTTAAGCATGATCTGTTGATTTTTAAGAATCTGGTTTAAGAGCAGTTTAATTTTGTTTGAAAATTGAATTTCGATCAATTTCTGATGATCGACCGATTCGTGGTGGTCGAGTTCGTGGCTGGAGATGGAGAAGCCTATGGGGGTGTCTAGAAAAATGGTCAGAGGGGGGCACAGCCATGGTGATGACAGCGGCAAGTGATTGAAGTTTGTAAACCTAGTTTTTGCTATGGATGAGTTTTGGTCTCGTTCGATGACCAGAAGTGATCGAGCGTTATGGGTTTTGGGGAATCTGTAGAGGGATGGTAGGTGAAGCTGTGGCCAGTGGAGGTGGTTCTCTGGTGGTCGGAGGAGCAAGGGCGACGCATTGTCAGGTTTGGGTGATGGTCCTGCTTGTATTTCCCAGGTTGGAACTTCGAACTCATTTTTGATTCAAGCTATTGTGATGAGTTCTGGTGATCGCAATCACGTCAGGTGAGGGTCGTTGGTGAGTGGGTGCCTGAGTGGATGGTCGGCGTTGGTTGGGGCCACGGTGCACGTGCACCGTGCCATTGAAGTTGGGATTACTGTTTTCTGTGTGCAGTTTTTTTGTTAGGGAAGACTTGAGTTTAATCGAGTGTTGACTCGAAGCAGAGGAGGGGAAACTCGAAGCAAATCTTATTTTCTCTCGAGTCGGTGTTGTTTCCAGTTTCTGTAAAACCTGGCAGCAGCATTTGTTCACTGCAATTTCAAATGAAACCTGTTAAAGAAATTAAATAGTGGATTTAAAACTAAGTTCAAATTCAGCTTGCAGTAAGAGTTCAAACCTATATTTTGAAATCTAAATAAAGTTTAATATCTAAATGAGTTTAGGTGTACCAACTGGAAATTTCCAGTTTGTTTTAAAAAAAATTAAAACTGAAATAAAGGCTCTAAACATAGTTTAAATTTGAATTTTTAAGGTATTGATTCAAATGAATATTGAATCTTAAGATTTAAAAATAGATTTGGATGTGAGATATCGAGTTTTGAAAGGTTAATTGTTTCAATAAATATTTAACTTGATTTTGAAGATTCTTTTAATTTAAATTTTTGAATGAAAAGTAAATAAATGGTTTAACTTGAAGTTGCAAGTTGAAATACAAATGTATTTTGAGAATTTAAATTTAAATTAAGATTTAAGTAGTTAAATTTAAAATATTTTTCTTATACAAGTTCATATATGTAGAAAATAAACGTTATCTACATTTATTTAAAAGATTTTAAATTTAATTTAAATTATATTCATTTTGAGTTTTACATTCAAATCATATTTGAATTTAAATTGTAATGTTGATAGAGTCATAGATAAAGAAGTAAATTATCGTAAGAATAAAAGGTTAATTAAGAAATGACTTATGTATTAATAGTTTAGATCAATTTATAATTGGAAATTAATTAAGAAAGTAATATTATTAGTTAATAAAGATAATTAACTTAAGATTACTAATTAATTTATTAATGTGATTAAATTTTTGGTAATTAATCAATTAGGTAATCTATTGTAAATGGTTAAGTGTAATTACTTGATAAAAGTAATTAAGAGATTAATTACCTTTTTGTAATTAATTTTGATTAAATGGTTAATTTAAGTTAATTAATTTTTCATTTGATTAATTCATAAATGTAAATTACTTAGTGTATGCAAAGGAGCAGAATTACTTAGGGAAGTAATTAAGTTTAATTACTGAATGTAATTAATAAAAGATGATATGTTAATAAAGTAATTTGGATAATTACCTTTGAAATTAATCAAGGGATTAATTAAAGGAGATAATTAATTATGGATAATTAATTCATTAATATGAGTAATTAAGGGTAGTTAATTACTGGTTGATATTAATCGAAGGCGATTAATAAGTGTGTTTAATTAAGGGTTAATTAATTAATGTAATTAATTTATTTTAAATCTAAATTAGAGATCAGTAATTAATATAATTATGATGTAAATTAAGGAATTTAATAATGTGGTGATTAATTTATGAAATAAATCAACAATAAATGTAATTAATTAAATTTATAAATAAGGTAAGAAATATTATTTACTATAAATAATTTAGGATAATTAATTTGTACAATTTATTAAAGACTAATTACTTAGGAAATGATTAATCAAAGGTGTTTAATGAAGATGGATATTTAGAAGATGGTTAATTAATTTGATTTATATTTAATTAATGGTTGTATAAGTAGGATTTATAGATGAAGTAATTAATTTAATTTATTTTAAATTAATTAGAGATTGAAGTAGTTAATTTAATTCATTTTAAATTAATTACAAATGGTATGATTATAAATCATTGCTTATGGATGAATGATATTTATATTTCATTTGATGATTGTGATCTGGCATGAATTATATCTATGTGTCATGGAAGCTTGGTTTAAATTTGATAATGTTTGATTATCTGCTTAGATGATAATATTTATTCTCTATTTATGAGATTATCTGTGATTATTTACTGTGATATTATGAATTATCCATCTGTGTGTATGTTGATTTTATTGAATTAAACTGTTAAGACTAAATAGACAACTTGGCCTTAAAAGACACGTTTTGGATTTCGATGAGACCGGGATCGGTTTTTCGCATTAGGAATATCCGAAAACCACATCGATTCCAAATTAACGATAGGTCGTGAATCTGAAGCGAAGATGAAGTTTCAGAATGCAAGGGTTGTCATCGTTAACTCTGAGGGTGATTCCAAAATGAGTGTAACGAGATAATGCCTTCGGTTTCGTTCGAACCCGGAACGAACTTGTATGGATTGAATGCTTACAACACATCGTCAGGCGGGCGATGAGCATTCTAAGAATTATGTTCTAAAAAGGTAATCGTAGCCTCAAGCCTCATCAACCGGGAATGGCTAAAACAGCGGAGGTGCAGCAAGGCTAGGTGGGTCATGCCCAAGCAGGACAAGGGTATTCCCCTGTCTAGATGTCCCTTTATTTTTCGGCTGTGTGGGCGGTTGATTGCAACAACTGCCGGGGTGTATCTTGTTCGGGACTGTTCAGTAAGGAATGGTTCCGGCCTTGTGTTGCAGGGGATGAAGGGAGTAATCCTCGGTACGTCGATCTAGGCCACGTACTGTGACGGGCGGTACCCCAGTAGCCCTGCCATTGTATGGAATCCACAATCCAATAAGTGCCCACGGTTTTGATTGTATTACCCACTTTTGTGGCTAGTAGCTGGAATTTAATCATGTAACAATTTCGGCTATTTTCTATTTACTTGAAAACCCTAGACCTATTATAATATCACAGAATTTCCTATCAAATGTTTTGGTTAGTGTAAGGTAAAAACTTTCCCATATTTATTTGCGGGGAGTCTTACGTGATACCTTTTGTTTTCAAAAGATTTTCAAAGTTAAGCAACTTAAACCTGTTACTCATACAAGACCCATGTCTGACCCGAAGTTTATTTTTTATTTTTCATAAACTCTCGGGTACCCAAATTTTTACGGGTAGCCAAGGGATTCAGGTTTAGCTTTGACGAATTCTGAAGGAGCAATGGAGCAGGAGGCTTCAGCGCTGTAGAAATATGTATAGTTCCGCTGTGTGTATCTCTGTGATGTATTGTGTATTGTATTGAGTTGTGTTAACTAGACAGGTGTTTATAACTGTCTAGTATGTGATGTATTGTCTGTATAACTCTGATTGATGTTGTATAGTATGTAAATATTTATATGATTATTATATTTTATTCGTTCCGTTGTGAGATTCTGATGTTGTTGTTCTTTCTTCTCTATCTTTTCTATTTTCTCATCCCTTTCTTTCTTAAAGACGGAACGTCTTCCTGGGCGTAGGAGGGCGGGTTGTCACAGTTGGTATCAGAGCACTAGGTTGAGCCTAGGCTCTTAAAGGTTTTCTTTCTTGAGAGAGCGTATTTGTAATTTTGATATATAGATATATATTTATTTCTACCTATTTGTTGGGTTACCTGTTCGGGTTTTCCAACGAGCTATAAAGGTAGATTGGGTAGTGGTGTGTGTAACACAACTACCAATGGTTGAAATTTGAATGTCTGAGGTTGGAAGTGAAATTGTCGAGACTGTAGACTTAATACCGTCTCGAGTAAACCTTGGGAGGCGTAAGGATTTTATTGATCTCTGAAGGAAACCTGTTAAGGTTCGGAGTTCATTTTGAAGTGTAGTTTGATTGAGCTAGAATTTGGATCTGTCGGTTGGGCAGAAGCAAGTCATGATATCTTGATACATCAAGGTGTAGTAGCTGTGTGATGAGACACAGTGACTATGAATGTCTCCGAAGATGTTTCTTTAGGACAAGTTAATGAAGTGTATCTATTCGATGTTGTCGCTGTGTTCAGTTGGGTGTTCCTGTTTGCTTAGGAGTCCGAGTTTCTCGAAGAGCTTAGGATTAAGTAGTTCAGAATTTTGAAGAAACTGCGGAGTTTTCTTTTGGATATGTGAACTTTATTTGAAATGTGTTGACCAGTCTGTGCTTGAGTTCATCTTCAGCATTTTCATCTGTTCGATCAGAGTTGCGCAGCAGAAGCATGGTGGAAGCTGTTTAGTTTGGAAGCAATTGGATATTGCAATGTTTGGATTAGAGAGTTCTACAGGAGATTTTTCAACATCTGAGGCCAGTTTGGAGTGCACCTGTTTTATCTCTTCCAGATGAGAGAAGTGAGTTGTGTTTTCTAATTTGGAATAGAGTTTGTGTTCTGATTTTTGGTCGATCTTGGAAAGATCATTTTGTTGGACTGTTTTCGGTCCAGTTGAGTTCTAGAAGCATCGGTAAGAGTTGAGCTGATCAGTAGGGATATAGACAGCACAGGATCGTCCGAGGGGTTTTGTGGATAAGAAACGAAGGAATTTGGATTTCGAAGTCGGAGATTTGATTTTGGATAAGTGTTTGGTCTTCAGGATTGGATTGTCAGTTTGGATAACTGGGAATCATTATGTTTCACGTATCTCGGAGAGAGTACGTGTAAGATTTATCTCTAGTTGTAGAATCAGCAGTTCATGGAGTTTTGGTTGTTGTGTCAGACTTATCTGTAGTCTGATATCCTGTCTTGTTGGTAGATCTAGACGAGTAAAGGTTCTGTAGCCTAGTAGTATTGTTTGTTTGGATTCTATAAAGCGAGTAACCCGGTATTTATACTTGGGGAAACTCGAGCAAATTCTGTCCGGAATCTTATCTGGATAGTTAGACTTGTTTGTTTGGATAAATTTGTTGCTATGATTGTTAGCTTATGATGGATATATGCTTGTGTTCAAATTTTAAATCTTTAACTAGATTATTAAATTATCTTTGTTTTAAATTTCAGGGATGAAATTCTTTAAGGGGGGAAGAATGTGATATCCCGGAAATTTTGGGCAATATCAATTTAATAATCTGCATAAAAAATTAAATTGGTTTGATAATATTTGTTAATAATATTTGAATTGATTAAATAATCTTCTTTAAAATAAACATTTAACTGATAATTCATCTTTTAAAAGCTAGTAAGTTGTTTTCTAATAATAAATATATATTTGTAAATAATCTAAAGATCTGTTTTTAAAATTAAATAAATAAGGATTTGTTTTCAAATTCTAATGTATTGGTAATTTGAAATTTGATTCAAAAATATAGCTAATAAATAAATAATAATTTGGCTTTAAAAATATACTAAAGACAAAATTAAAATTTGATTAAATGATTTTAACTTAAATTTAAATTTAACAAAGGTTATTTTGTTCTTGTTTTAAATATAGTTGATAGAATAAGTAATTTATTTATATGGTGATAATTTCTTTTATAAATTATTTTGATAATGAGATTTATTTATAATATAATATCTTTAAAAGTAGATTTAAAATAAATAGAAATTGTTATATATATGTGAGTGTATAATTGGAAGAACTTTGGTTTAAAGTTTAAAATAGAATCTTTTAAATGTTTTAACTTAAAATAAACCTTATAAATATTTAGCATAAGTATAATAATAAATAATAATTTAAAATTAGTATTTTATAGTTATGTTAAAAGAGAAACAAAATAAACAAAATATCTAAACACAAAGATGAAATAGCTTAGAACAAAGAATCAAGGCAATGCAAATTTGTAACCTGCAAGGTAAAATGTGCAGGCTAGTAAGAATGCTAAGGTAAGTCTAAAACAAATGCAAAGTAAGATAAATGTCTGTGTATCTAAGGAAGAACAAGCAAAGCAAAATAAATATGTTTGTTGCCAGGAAAGTTAAAGAATAAAGATAGCCTGTAGAGTAGAATACAAAGCTAAAAAATAAAGTAAGGTGATATAAACAAAATTATGCAGGCTAAAGAGTAAGTAAAACAAAATATATTTGTACTTGAAGTGATAATAACTCAAAAGGCTTTGTATAAATATAATTGCAGCCTGTAAAGAAAATATACAAGGCAAAGAATATAAACATCAAGTATAAAACAGAATAAAATATATGCAGGCAAGAATATAAACATGTAAGATGAAATACAAAGCAAAGTACATAAATATGCAGGATAAAGAAATAAAATGCAAAGCTAAGAAAAGAACATGTAATCATATCTTAAAATTAAACAAAAGAAAATAAAATGCTTGTAGCTTGTAAAAAACCAGATATGCAGGCAAGAGTATAAACAAATATTTTGTGAATGATAGATTGTAGAACAAGCTAAAGCAAAATTAAGATATAGAAATGTAGTCAGCCTGTATAAAAATTGCAAAACAGAAAATATCTTTGTACAAAAAAATAAAATAAGATTAGTGTAAACATGAAGTACTTAAAACAATAAATGCTTTCATTTTCTAGCAGTAAACATGTCCATACGAATTGGATGCAACATCATTCCAGCCTTCAAAAAAAAAAATATCTTGCCTAATACAAACAAAAATGAATTGTTGTACCTGCAAATTTGCCTCAGTAAATACCTTCCCCTGAACTTCTTTATATACATATTATTGTTAGTTCGTTCAACATAGCATATAAAACCTGAAACAAAGAATTGTTGGCAAACATTCCCATCTATACAAACTAAAATAGTATTCTAACTGAAGAATCTTCAACAAGGCAAGAATTTTGGAAAGCAAAATAGTTTCCAGTTATTAAAGTTCAAAACTGTGCTCTGCTCCTTTTCTTTAATCAGGTGAGTAGCATTTTCTTTCTTTAATTACTTAAGTTTTAAAAACTAATACATGTTGATATTTGGATGCTTAAATATATGGTGTATATTATTTATTCATTTTTTTTCTGAATGCTGTGTGGTGGTGCGATTCTGTATATGTCAAACCTGCATATCCAAAACTTCCTTGGATTTGTTCTGTTGTTCATTTATTTTAAGTAACTTAAATTTCTAAAACTTGAGTATTTAAACTAGTTGCAAAGTTTAAAATATGGAATAAATAGGATCTGTATGTATATACTTTTCTGTGCATAGGGATGTAGAATGGATACATATTAAAGACACAGTAAACAAATTTATCCATTTATTCCCAGGTTTAAGCTGATTCAATCATTTTCATTTCTTGATCTCATAGCCTTTAAGATTTACAATACAAACAGAAATTGTTTGTTCCATCCTAGTTTAGAGTATGTGTTTTATTAAAGTTGAAATAAACTTGTGTATTGTTCTGAAAAATCAAATTTACATGGCAAATCTTGAATAAGTGAAAACCCAAACTTTTTAATTTATGAAATCAGTATTATAACTGGAATATGTCATCAAAAATATGATTTTTAAGCATGATCTGTTGATTTTTAAGAATCTGGTTTAAGAGCAGTTTAATTTTGTTTGAAAATTGAATTTCAATCAATTTCTGATGATCGACCGATTCGTGGTGGTCGAGTTCGTGGCTGGAGATGGAGAAGCCTATGGGGGTGTCTGGAAAAATGGTCAGAGGGGGGCACGACCATGGTGATGACAGCGGCAAGTGATTGAAGTTTGTAAACCTAGTTTTTGCTATGGATGAGTTTTGGTCTCGTTCGATGACCAGAAGTGATCGAGCGTTATGGGTTTTGGGGAATCTGTAGAGGGATGGTAGGTGAAGCTGTGGCCAGTGGAGGTGGTTCTCTGGTGGTCAGAGGAGCAAGGGCGACGCATTGTCAGGTTTGGGTGATGGTCCTGCTTGCATTTCCCAGGTTGGAACTTCAAACTCGTTTTTGATTCAAGCTATTGTGATGAGTTCTGGTGATCGCAATCACGTCAGGTGAGGGTCGTTGGTGAGTGGGTGCCTGAGTGGATGGTCGGCGTTGGTTGGGGCCACGGTGCACGTGCACCGTGCCATTGAAGTTGGGATTACTGTTTTCTGTGTGCAGTTTTTTTGTTAGGGAAGACTCGAGTTTAATCGAGTGTTGACTCGAAGCAGAGGAGGGGGAAACTCGAAGCAAATCTGATTTTCTCTCGAGTCGGTGTTGTTTCCAGTTTTTGTAAAACCTTGCAGCAGCATTTGTTCACTGCAATTTCAAATGAAACCTGTTAAAGAAATTAAATAGTGGATTTAAAACTAAGTTCAAATTCAGCTTGCAGTAAGAGTTCAAACCTATATTTTGAAATCTAAATAAAGTTTAATATCTAAATGAGTTTCAGGTGTACCAACTGGAAATTTCCAGTTTGTTTTAAAAAAAAATTAAAACTGAAATAAAGGCTCTAACCATAGTTTAAATTTGATTTTTTAAGGTATTGATTGAAATGAATATTGATATCTTAAGATTTTAAAATAGATTTCGATGTGAGATATCGAGTTTTGAAAGGTTAATTGTTTTAATAAATATTTAACTTGATTTTGAAGATTCTTTTAATTTAAATTTTTGAATGAAAAGTAAATAAATGGTTTAACTTGAAGTTGCAAGTTGAAATACAAATGTATTTTGAGAATTTAAATTTAAATTAAGATTTAAGTAGTTAAATTTAAAATATTTTTCTTATACAAGTTCATATATGTAGAAAATAAACGTTATCTACATTTATTTAAAAGATTTTAAATTTAATTTAAATTATATTCATTTTGAGTTTTACATTCAAATGATATTTGAATTTAAATTGTAATGTTGATAGAGTCATAGATAAAGAAGTAAATTATCGTAAGAATAAAAGGTTAATTAAGAAATGACTTATGTATTAATAGTTTAGATCAATTTATAATTGGAAATTAATTAAGAAAGTAATATTATTAGTTAATAAAGATAATTAACTTAAGATTACTAATTAATTTATTAATGTGATTAAATTTTTGGTAATTAATCAATTAGGTAATCTATTGTAAATGGTTAAGTGTAATTACTTGATAAAAGTAATTAAGAGATTAATTACCTTTTTGTAATTAATTTTGATTAAATGGTTAATTTAAGTTAATTAATTTTTCATTTGATTAATTCATAAATGTAAATTACTTAGTGTATGCAAAGGAGCAGAATTACTTACGGAAGTAATTAAGGTTAATTACTGAATGTAATTAATAAAAGATGATATGTTAATAAAGTAATTTGGATAATTACCTTTGAAATTAATCAAGGGATTAATTAAAGGAGATAATTAATTATGGATAATTAATTCATTAATATGAGTAATTAAGGGTAGTTAATTACTGGTTGATATTAATCGAAGGCGATTAATAAGTGTGTTTAATTAAGGGTTAATTAATTAATGTAATTAATTTATTTTAAATCTAAATTAGAGATCAGTAATTAATATAATTATGATGTAAATTAAGGAATTTAATAATGTGGTGATTAATTTATGAAATAAATCAACAATAAATGTAATTAATTAAATTTATAAATAAGGTAAGAAATATTATTTACTATAAATAATTCAGGATAATTAATTTGTACAATTTATTAAAGACTAATTACTTAGGAAATGATTAATCAAAGGTGTTTAATCAAGATGGATATTTAGAAGATGGTTAATTAATTTGATTTATATTTAATTAATGGTTGTATAAGTAGGATTTATAGATGAAGTAATTAATTTAATTTATTTTAAATTATTTAGAGATTGAAGTAGTTAATTTAATTCATTTTAAATTAATTACAAATGGTATGATTATAAATCATTGCTTATGGATGAATGATATTTATATTTCATTTGATGATTGTGATCTGGCATGAATTATATCTATGTGCCATGGAAGCTTGGTTTAAATTTGATAATGTTTGATTATCTGCTTAGATGATAATATTTATTCTCTATTTATGAGATTATCTGTGATTATTTACTGTGATATTATGAATTATCCATCTGTGTGTATGTTGATTTTATTGAATTAAACTGTTAAGACTAAATAGACAACTTGGCCTTAAAAGACACGTTTTGGATTTCGATGAGACCGGGATCGGTTTTTCGCATTAGGAATATCCGAAAACCACATCGATTCCAAATTAACGATAGGTCGTGAATCTGAAGCGAAGATGAAGTTTCAGAATGCAAGGGTTGTCATCGTTAACTCTGAGGGTGATTCCAAAATGAGTGTAACGAGATAATGCCTTCGGTTTCGTTCGAACCCGGAACGAACTTGTATGGATTGAATGCTTACAACACATCGTCAGGCGGGCGATGAGCATTCTAAGAATTATGTTCTAAAAAGGTAATCGTAGCCTCAAGCCTCATCAACCGGGAATGGCTAAAACAGCGGAGGTGCAGCAAGGCTAGGTGGGTCATGCCCAAGCAGGACAAGGATATTCCCCTGTCTAGATGTCCCTTTATTTTTTGGCTGTGTGGGCGGTTGATTGCAACAACTGCCGGGGTGTATCTTGTTCGGGACTGTTCAGTAAGGAATGGTTCCGGCCTTGTGTTGCAGGGGATGAAGGGAGTAATCCTCGGTACGTTGATCTAGGCCACGTACTGTGACGGGCGGTACCCCACTAGCCCTGCCATTGTATGGAATCCACAATCCAATAAATGCCCACAGTTTTGATTGTATTACCCACTTTTGTGGCTAGTAGCTGGAATTTAAACATGTAACAATTTCGGCTATTTTCTATTTACTTGAAAACCCTAGACCTATTATAATATCACAGAATTTCCTATCAAATGTTTTGGTTAGCGTAAGGTAAAAACTTTCCCATGTTTATTTGTGGGGAGTCTTACGTGATACCTTTTGTTTTCAAAAGATTTTCAAAGTTAAGCAACTTAAACCTGTTACTCATACCAGACCCATGTCTGACCCGAAGTTTATTTTTGTTTTTCATAAACTCTCGGGTACCTAAATTTTTACGGGTAGCCAAGGGATTCAGGTTTAGGTTTGACGAATTCTGAAGGAGCAATGGAGCAGGAGGCTTCAGCGCTGTAGATATATGTATAGTTCCGCTGTGTGTATCTCTGTGATGTATTGTGTATTGTATTGAGTTGTGTTAACTAGACAGGTGTTTATAACTGTCTAGTATGTGATGTATTGTCTGTATAACTCTGATTGATGTTGTATAGTATGTAAATATTTATATGATTATTATATTTTATTCGTTCTGCTGTGAGATTCTGATGTTGTTGTTCTTTCTTCTCTATCTTTTCTATTTTCTCATCCCTTTCTTTCTTAAAGACGGAACGTCTTCCTGGGCGTAGGAGGGCGGGTTGTCACAGAATCTATCAAGGAAACCTTTGAAAATTCGATTCATAAGGTCAACGAAATAAGCTAGAGCATTCATCAAACCAAATGGCATAACAAGCCATTCATAAGATCCATAACGAGTACGGAACGACGTCAAAGGAATACTATCCCCTACAATACGAAGCTGATGAAAACCGGTCGCCATGTCCAATTGTGAAAAGACTCTAGAGCCGCTAAGTTGGTCGAATAGATCATAAATCCAGGGTAACGGATATTTATTTCTAATAGTAAGATCATTAAGCTTGCGGTAGTCGACGTAAAGCCTAAGTGTACCATCGGATTTCTTCACAAAAATAGCTGAAGCTCCCCGGGCGAGGAACTAGAGCGAATAAATTGCTTCGTCTCCAATTCGGATAATTGTTTGTGCATCTCTTCATTTTTCTTATTAGACATGCGATAAGGAGGACGAGTAATAGGTTGAGCTCCAGGGATAAGTTTAATTTTGAACTCAATTGCTCGCTTTGGTGATAATCCTAAAACGGACTCAAATATGTCGGAGAATTCTCGAACAACGTGAATTAAAGAAATGACATCTTCCTCATCATGTTGTCATCATCAAGAGGATTTAAAGAATATAAAGATGCAACCAATGCGGAATCTGAATCTTTAAAAATAGTGGGAATCTGATTAACAGATTGAGGATGTCGAAGATAAATAGTCGGCTCAGGACATAGGATTTGAGCTTCATAACGGTTAAGCCAATCCATTCCGAAAATCATTCCAAAGCCTAAGTAACGCATAACATGCAAATCGGCTAGGAAAGAAAAATCACATAAAATAATCTCCACATCTTCACAAAGCAAACTAAGTGTTGCGGACCCTCCAACTGGATTCGCAACTCTCAGAGAAGTCATTAAGGCAACAACACTTAAAGAAAAGGTATCAACAAGTTCTTTTGATATAAAGGAATGGGATGCACCCATATCAAAACGAACTCGAATAGGTTGATCATGAAATATAATAATACCATCAAGGATAGAATGAGATATACCTTGACCACGAGATGTGTTACCAAGGGCTTGAGCGACATTAAGCTTTCCCTCCTTCTTATTTTGAAGCTTGGGGGCATGCATGTAAATAATGATCCGGGCTTTTACAATAGCGACAGGATCGGGGCTTTGAACACTTGTTTGCAAAATGGTCCTTAGAACCACAGTTGTAGCTTTTCCCACTACTGGAGGAAGAAGTCTTTGTTGCAGGAGTTGCTTGTTTCCCCTTTTTATTGGGATAAGGGCCTTTGAAATTATTAGCCCTTTTCTTCTTGTTGTTGAAGTTTGGTTTGGCACCTACAACTTCAACATCACTCTCCTTATCGGCCTCTTCAAGACGAAGAGCGATATCAATGAGCTGGTCAAAGGAAACTTCTAATTTTAGAAGTAATGGCTTCTTGAGATTCTTGTTTAAGCCATACACAAATCTTTGATTTTTCTTCAATGGGGGTGTTGATGTATTCAACCCCATATTTAAAAAGTGACTCGAAGGATGCGACATCGGTCACAGAGGATTCACCTTGAACAAGGTCTATGAAACGACGAGCAATGTCACTTTCTCAGCTTCTGGTACAAATTTTAATTCGAAGCGTCCTCGGAATTGCTCCCAGGTGAGATCCACCTCATTAATTTCAGAAATTAGAAGCTCATACCAGTCTAATGCTCTTTCTTGGAGCATGTTAGAGGCCAGCTGAACTCGGTGAAGATCAATAAGGTTCATGCGAGAAAAGATTCAATCGCATGTTCTTATCCAAGCTTGGACTTCTATAATAGTTTCAGAGCCTTTGAATGGCTTTCCACCCAAGTTGGTATAATCGTTGCACAAATGTGCAAATCCAGACTTAGGGTGAGTAGGTTCCGGATTAGAACCAGCTGCTTAAGCATTCTTTACTAGATCAAGAAGCTGCTGAGCGGTCATAAATACACCATCTGAAGATGTAGCTCTAGATTGACCGACGCTGGGACGGCCTGGTCTAACAATTTCTCTTCTTTAAGAAAGAAAGAAGAAGAAAAAGTTATTCTCAAAATAAATATCAAACAATCATGATTGATAAAACAAGGAATCAAAAAAAAAATAAGATATGACAGTACGAAGACTCGAATAATCCAAAGGCACGACTCCTAAGATGGACTTAGGACGATGATCCTTGTTACAATATTCTACATTATTCCGAAGTTTGGCTCTGATACCAAGCTGTGACGTCCCACCTCTATACCCACGCTAGCAAAGAACAATACAGTGTAATGCTGTCAACTAGCACGGAGGATAACGCTGTTGAGGAGCGACCATCTGTATAACTTCTTTGAGCGAGCATCGATATGCCAGATAGAGTAGCATGCGTATGACGAAGTCCGACATACCGATACAAACTCAAAGTTATCACACAGTGGCTGTATATAATCTTCGGAAACAAATATAGAGATAAACATAACACAAATCAGTCACAGACATCCACATCACAAAGGCGGAAAAAGATATGAATATAACACATAAAAGTGTACATCAGAGTAGTGGTCAAGCATGATCCACACTATCACAAAAGAATAGCTACAAATGCTATACAAAATGACAAGTATACATCATAGAGTCTATAGCTTGAATGTATACAACAAAATGATCTACTAATCTAAGTAGTTAGCCAAAAGTCAGAATGATAATCCCAGATGAGGAGTCAAACAGAAGCACCTGTAACATCTCGGTCTGACCCGAGTATTATTTAATAAGAAAATAATAAACGGATCAGTCTAGCTATAAATATCAGATGATAAGATATAGAATAAGGGATATGATATAAACATGTAATAACCATAATGGCATACTGCTACAAGTATGTAATTGATAATCAACAAGAGATTAATCAATATCACAAGAATCTTCTCAAAGATAAAAAGGGATGTCATACGCTAAAGTTATTCACAAAAAGTTAATGACACACAAATTCACAAATGCACAAAAATTGATAAAACTTATCAATAGAAATCACGAAAATTGGTGAAGCACAAATTCTAGAAATCATCACAAGAGATCTAGAAATCACAAAAAGGGGGAGGCATATCACAAAACGGGAGTATGAAAACTCACCAACACGTTTAACACAAAATGGAACGCTATTCCATGGAAGCTAACCATTAATTTTTTGAGCCGAAGCTCCACAAGAACGGCCCGAAGACCATGTGGCGCTACCCCACATATGTGAGTCGAAACATCACACAAACGGGGTTTAGTCTCCCTCGCAGACAAAGAGACATCACACATTTTTTAGTCTAAATCACAAAAATGATCATCATTGATCATCAAGAAGTGTCAATTAGACTAAGCTAGTAAATATATGAGTTTAGCTTCATGTCCCACAACCACTAGCTTAACTTAAATATTTACGAACAAACTGTAGATCTTCACTAGAAAATTGTCACAAGAGATTCAATCGTACAAGTCCAAGAATTAACCGGCGAAGTAAACGCAAGTGTATCATACCACTCGTTTTACGAAGTCGTTTAATTAGATTTCTCATACGAGTGAGGTAAAGGTTTGTATATACTAGTAGATTGGAAAACGGTTTGAGAAAACGAGCTTTATAAATAAAATAGTGTTGAAATCATTTGGAAGAAAGGGTTTTGATATTTATTACTAGTATTAAAACCTTTATATTTTTAAAGTGACAGATCACCGAAATGATTGTAGAAACAAATCAATTCACTAAGATTCAAATTCGAAGACGTGAACAAAATCCAAAGAATTCAATTCCAAATCCATCAAAGTAGATATGCCCGTGCGAACAAACATGACTGAGCTAAAGTGCAATGACTAAAGGAGTAACGGCATACTGGCGCGACCTAAGGGATAGGCAAGAGGAGCGACCTAATCCCGGCGATGGCGCGACCTAAAAGAGGCGCAACCTAGCAGTGACGCGATCTAGCAGAGGCGCAACCTAGTAGTGGCACGACCTAGCAGAGGCGCGACCTAACTTGCAAGCGACCTAAGCTAGCGAACGACCTAAGGGAACAGGCCGAGCTAAGAAATGGAGCGACCCAACTAGGCGAGCGGCCTAAGGGTACTAATGAGCTAGGCATGCGACCAAAAATGGCCGACCTATCGATGGCGCGACCTAGTGGTTTACGACCTACTAGGCGAGCGACCTAGGGGCGAGCGACCTAACGAGTCATGACATATAGCAGGCGGGTGATTTTCCAATGGCCGAGCGATCTTTGAGCAACGACCTAAAGGCGAGCGACCTAAGTGTGAAATGACCTATAGCCGAGCGATCTAGGGGAATGCGACTTATAGTCGAGCGACCTAAATGGCGAAACAAGCCTTGTCGCGCGGTCTAGTGGTAGAACGTTCCTGCTGAGCGACCTAAGGTTGAAACGAGCTATTGCCACATGACTTTTCCACGCCCGAACGACCTAAACCCAGGAAATTGGAAAACACACGAAAATTTGGGATTTTCCACCAATTCAATCCAAACCAAATGCAAATGCACATGAACAAGTGTTAGGAATTGATACTAACAATCAATGATAGTTATAGACAAGAATGTGAGATAAAAATCTCACCTTTTCACTAAAATTGATGAAGATGAAGCTTGAAAGCAAAGCAGGAGTCTACCACAAGCTTGAATCAATCTCTTCTCTTTGAATTTGGAGTAGATGTTGGATTAGCAATGAAGACTAAGACTTTGGAGTTTTAATTTCCCATTCCTCTCCCCATTTTTTATGAAGCTTGAAGTGCTAGGTAATGAAGAATGAAGTAATGAAGAGGAGAGGGGGTTGGGGCTGAGTTAGTAAGTGGTAAAAGGGTTCAGCCCAAACCAAAGCCATAAGCGAAAAAGTGGCGAAAATTCCACTAACTCCAAACATATCAAAACTTATACTCAAAAAGATTGCAAACGTCATTTTAAACTCAATGGAGGTGGTCTCGAGTCCTAATTTGATCATATGCGAAAAGTAGCTTTTCGGACTAAGATCCGACTAACGATTAAAATATTTAAATAAGATATTCAAATACATAATCGTCAAATATGCTGGTTGTTACATGCTGGTTCTGACCCGAGCAATTAGGAAAAACCACACCCGCGTCAGTTTGGTAAAACCAGCGTGAGAATTTAAATCACAAGGAACTTTATTCATTATAACTTTCAAAAATCCTTTTTAAATCAAAGGTATCCCGTAAGACCACGCCTCACATAAACAGGATAGGTTTTTCCCTTACAGTAACAAAAACACTTTTATAGAAAATCCAATGTAATTATAATAGTGTCTAAGTACAAATACTTATTCAAATAGCCTTAATTGTTACATTAATTAAATTCTAGCATACTAGGCTCTACAACCAAAACCGTAAAGGCACGTATTGGAGAATGGATTTCCGTACAATGACTAGGTACTGGGGTACCACCTATCACAGTACACGTCTAGAAACATGTACCGAGGACCTCGCCGGGATCCCCTACAACATAAGACCAGCCTACCCTTAACTTGGATAGTATTGAATATGCTATCACCCTGGGTGTTCCCTGTAACGAACATAATTTTTCGCGCTCGAAAATCGACATCCATACTTCAAATCGCATTCGAATGCCGTAGATTCGAACGTTCAAATCCGATTCGCCGGAGCCTATAACAACATTAAGTAAATAACACAGCGGTATAAAAGAATAATACATTGATATACAATACTGATACAACAGAGCGATACAATGAATATCAATATACATCAGAGTAATGATACAATAGAATAGCAGCGGAAAAGAAATAACTCTAAGATAGTCTTCAACAAAGAACTCCAAATCTGAACTCCATCTCCAAGAACTAATCCAGCAATAGCTCGAACTCCCCATAACAATGCACCAAGCTAGGCAAGACTGGTGCGAACCAAAGACTGAACTAACTCCAGATAATTCACTGAACCTAACTATCTGAAAAACCCAACTCTAGACTGCTCGTGTAGAAAATAATGAGCACCCAGAGTTTAGGAAAGAAACAATAAACTCCAGGTCAGTCATGGGACTGGTGTGAGCAACAAAAACAGTTTATCTTTAAAAACAATCAACAATAAAATTTTAAAGTAAATTCGCAACGCTTTTTGAAAATGAAACTACCATAAGACCTCCCACCACACACACAATGCAAACGCAGACTTGGAGGAGATTTCTTCTTATGATAGTCAAACATGCTTAATACGCAGAAAATTTCTTTGATATTATTTTTATAAGTGCACGGTGCAGAAAAGCATTTCGAAAGTAGAATATAAATCTTAGCCAGCATAGACATTTCGAACTATGCCTACTATAGCTACCATCCAAACAGTGGGGCGCCACCATAAGTGAATGGCAGGTTCTACAACTAAAACCGTACAAGGCTCGTATTGTTTCTTTGGATTTCCAACAATGGTCAGGCCAAGGAACTTCCCATTGCCACATGAGAATGCCTCTGGAAGGACGTCCCCGAGAACCTAACCGGATCTCTGCCAACACAAGGCCGGGTTACCCCTAACTGGGTAACTACTGACACGAGTATGCCACCTCCCAGTTGTAACAACCTTTAACCGGGGCCCCAACATCAAATCACAAAACAAGATATATATAGGTTTGTGATGTCCACATAAGTAAGTATCTGGGCTCCATACCATGATACCAATTCTATCCAGAAGGAGATGTACATACCCTAAAGGGGCGCTACCCCCTAATAACCTTGCCGCATCTTTCCTGTTTTGACCATTCCGGGGTGTGAGGCTCGACGAGGTCACGTCAACAAAACTACGCTTTGGTATAAAGCCATGCTTTGGGTCAACAAATGATCAAAGTAATGATCACAAAGATAAACGATCAAACAAATGATCATATCACAAATGATCAAACAATGATCATTTCACAACAACACTTAGCATGTCACATTACCAAATTGGGAATATATCGCTGATAACCTTCAACTACATAACCTCTAAGCTCGTACGTCTCAGAGAAGGGTGTTAAGCTAAAAGAATAAACTCTCCGCCACCAACAGAAATGTATTTGAAAGAAATCTGCTTTATATTTCAAAATGTAATGTCAGACACACAATCCATACAAGTCTGTTCCGGGCTCGAATAGAACCGAAGGCATTTCCAAAGAAGCCCTTGCAATCCGGGTATTCACAATCCCGATCGGACTTCCCATCACTTAGGGAATCTCTATACCGTAGCTACTCGGTGCAAAGACAATCGATAGGTTGTCCTATCGTTCTCACAAATACCCGGTCATCACCACCGGTCTTCAAATGCTATCCATAACGACGTATCACATATTCGGAATGGGATATATGACACAAAGGTCCTCTCCCGGCTAAACCGAATAGTGAGTGCAACATTTAAAACATATGGATTTGGGATTTCAATTAAGTCAAAACTTAATAATTCAAAACTTTCTTTCAAATGGTTTAAACCAATTACCATTTCAAATCTTTTAAACAAAAGATTTATTTCATAATGTTCACCTACTTTCATAAATATTCATTCTCGGATTTCAAAACAATTTCGTTTCAAAAAGCTTAACTCATCAAATCTTTAAATTCAAAGATTTGTCTTATAGTTTTCAAATCGTTCCCAAATTTTCAAAACTCATTTCCAAATATTTGTTTATAACTTGGAAAACTATTTTATTTTAAACTTGAAATCCCTTTAATAAAACTTCAAACGAAAACTTTTTATCTTTTAGGGACAACAGTTTTATTTTGGAAAATCCCGATTTCATTTATACAAGTTACAAACTTTGACTTAATTTAAATTCCCAAAAACAATACTTTAAATATGGTTTCAAACTAACTTAACATCTTTAATTCCTAATTTCAAATCATAGAATTCAATTCCTAATTTTGAATTCAAATTTAAATCATATTGTTTAAATTTCAAAACTTAATTAAAATAAATTTTAACTTGAAATTCCATTTCAAAAGCTTTTCACATTTATTCTGATTCCATTACCAAAACATTTGAATTTAAAAATTCAAATTCAAAACTATTTCAAAAATCTGTGACTTAACCGATTTCCTCGTGAAATCCATATTGGTGTGTGTATAAGTGTGGTCCAGGGGTTTAACACAATAGTGCACAACCATTCAATCATCACAGATCAAATACGACAATATATTCGGTAAGCGATATAAACTATAATGCTTATCGTCCATTCACAGATTCACATATAATACCCAAATGTACATAAATAAATGAGTAAATTTCACATAGCTCAATTCACAGAACAAGATATTACAGATCAGATAGGACAATCAATTCAAGGCATCACATATAATACGATCATTCATAAGTAAGGTCAAGCATTCAATAACATTTATAAGTAGGATTAATTAATTGTTTAATCCTAATCAATTCAATTCATTTCCAATTTAATTAAATACTTATGAATTTATTATCCAATTCTGATTTATTAGTTCCAAATCATTTGATATAAATTAATTTATCAAACACTTTAATTAATTAAATTATTCTTAATCAATCATATTAATTAAATTGACTTTTGAACCAATTATATAATTAATTAACTTTTTAATTAATTATTTTAAGAAATTTACTCTTTAATTACTTATCATTAAGTAATCATCTCATAATAACAAATCATTAATTACCAATTTATCTTTATCATTAATTAAATCAAAATATTCAAATTTAATTACAATTAGTAATTAACCCTTTAATTGCTTCCATTAAGTAATTAACAATTTACAATTGATTTAATAAATTAATCTAATTTATTATCAAGTCTATCACATTACTTTTGTTATAAAGAAATTTAAAAGAGTTTTGAAATCAAATTCCTCCTAAGTTCATATATCAAAGTATACTTACACATTCTAGACTTATTAACATTTAAATTTATTAAACTCATTTTATTTCTAGAATCTTAACTTCTGATTTAAACTCAAGTTCAGGTTTAAAATGTTAATTTTAAACTTTGTTTTAGAACATCCTTTACAATTTCAAATACCATTTTCTAAATTCAATTTCCCCTTTCAATACACTTCATTGTTTAACCACTTTTAATTAATACTACAATTTGAAAAAAAATAAAGTTTCTAAACTAATCTGGGTTTATATTTAAACTTCTGTTTTTTTTTTAAAAAACTTGTTTAAGCTTGTTTTAAAATTTGATTTTTAAAATCCAGAAAACAGAATAAGTCTGTTATAAAACCTGGACTAACATGTTTCTGTTATAGTTTGAAAACCTGGAATATTTGTTTTAAGTTGAAACCTGTTGCTGTTCTAAAACTGGGTGCATACTAAACAAACCCGAGACAACTACTGGATTTACCTGAGTTCAACACGAGTTTTCCCCCACTTCTACCCGCGTCCTTCTTCTTCTTCCACTTTTTTTTTCTGCGTTTTTTTTCTTTTCAAAAACCTGTAGCAACATTTTACCCGAGAAAACTCAAACTTGCTTCGAGTCAAACTGAAGATTGCTCGAGTCTTCCCCCTGCTCCTTTCCTTTCGTGTTTCCTTCTTTTTCTTTTTTTCTGTTCTTCCAGATCCAAGTGTGCACGGTGCACGTGCACCGGAGCTGCAACCGCCTCCGACCATCCACGTTGACTCTTGCAAGTCGACGTTCCTCCTCTAGCACTATTTCGATCATCTGATCCTCTCCACTAGCTCGAAATCGAATTCTAGCATAGCTCGAGAAACTCGAACCCAGACACCCACCACAAACTCGCCTCTCCATCGCAACGCCCACCACCTGACGCCGCGAGCTTCCAGCCATAGCTTCGCTACTCACCGTACCTCCTTCATCCAAAATTTCGTGCAGCTCGGTCTATCGAAGTGGACAAAATCAATTTTTTTCCAAAACATCGAAAAACACTCGAACGAAACCCTACTTCAATCTCGTTTCAGAAATTTACTCAATAGAAAAATTTTCTGATATTTTTTCGAAAATATAGGTACTTAAACTTGCTTCGAAACAAATTTCAACGTTTATTTTGGATCCAATCGTTAGGATTTGGTAAAAATACGATTTTTATTCAAATGCGAACTCCTCTTGAACTTCTGAACTAAAAATCCTCCTTTTTGTTTTAAAAATCATAATTTGCAGTATGGATTCAATACAAAATCTTGAATTAATATTTTATGGAATTCGAAATTTCCAGACTTCAGAGTTTTCAGTGTAAAACTTGATTTTTTTTCATTATATATTCATTTGTACTTCATGAAACCATTCTTAGATTATAACTCATTCTTCAATGCGACCACTTTGTTTTAAAACCAAAGCCTAGTACTGAGTAGAAAAGAAGAAATTAAATTTTCTTTATTGTTTTATACCCTGTAACTAAACAGAGGTATATGCATATAAACATGCACAGGCTTATATATATTGATATATGAACAAACTTCAGATATCAATCATAAACAATTCAGATATAACCAGATTCTATGGTCTCGAATGAAAGTTTACTCACCTGGAACAAGATTGAACAGAGCCTCTGATATTGAAAAGTCTTTTGAAACTTTTGAAAACATGCTTGGATGCTTTTAAAACATTGAACTGGATTTGCTTTGGCTTCGAAAACTTAGTGCTGTGATGCTTTTAATCTTGCTTTAGATAACTCAGGTTTTTTTTCTTTCTTAAAGTGAAGTTTTGTTTTAAGTTTTGAAATAATATTACTATATATTTACACAACCGGAATGAATGAAATGAAATGGGAAGGCTGATATGTATAAAAGAGAAGAAGGTGACAAGGTGATGTTATTTTGTTCAATATCAGGTACAAGATTTTTATATGCTCAGAGATTTTCTATTTTCAACATGTTGGCTGCAAAGATATGCTGAGGCTTGCATTAAATGCCTTTGTACCACCTTTGTTTACAGCCTACCTACTTGAATATATTATATTCTTCTTCTTTAGTACATGTTATTTTTCTATGTACACTTGTTCCCTATGCTGAAGAAATTGGTGTATGCAGTCTTTGCTTTGTTTATGTTTGTACCAGTGCACTTTTGTTTATACTTGCCTTGCCTTACCAATGCAGGCTACTATGTACTTTGTAATTCATTTTCTTACTTTGTTCTTGCCTTTATTTCGGCTGAAGTGATGATTTTTGGTGGCTACATTAATTCACATTGTACAATTGAATATCTTTGTTTTGTTCATATTTTACTTTGTATTAATTGTTTTCTTTCTTTTATTTTATATTTTACATAATTTTATAAATATATTGTTTCTACTTGTATGTTATTTCTTTTATAAGTGTTCACATGTGAATGTATTTTATTTCTATGCTTTTACTTATAAATTTTATTTATTATTTACTATAAATCCCAATTCAAATACAAGTTAAATATTAATTACCAAATTATTTCACAATTTTTTATCCAAAAATGAAATTAATTATTAAATAAAAATCAATTCCAAAATTGGGGTCGTTACAGACTTCCCCCCTTAAAAAGAATTTCGTCCCCGAAATTCGCCAGAGAGAGATAAGAAGATAGACGAAAGATAGAAGAACAGTTCTTCGTGTCAAACTAGATATCTATTCTGCATTTGGCTTACCAAATCAGAACATCAATGATATGAGCACAAACTCATACAATATAGGATACTCGGGTCATAAAATCTACGAAATATGCAGGAGCATTGGTCAGTTCGAAGGGATAACTAACCATTCATAGAATATATTGGGACCCAAAAATAGACAGATATATGGATACATTTTCAAAGTTTTTAGTTTAAAACTAAAGTATACCTATCAACCATAACAGCCAAAGCAACCAATTCATCCAAACAAACAATTCTGGCCAAATTGGAGTTTATGCCCCATATTAATATATCGAATTTCCTTCCTGGATCTACCTGGAACTATCAAAGAATTGAAAAGATACGCTGAACAAAAGAGATTGATAGCGAAAAGATTGTTTCCACTGGTGCAAGAAATTGACCATTTATAATCGTAATTCCCTGTCCCCTATCTCATTCTCTTCTTGCACTCATACTCACTATCAGTAGATAGTAAGAGAATTTACTGAGGCATTCAAACGGATATCTTAGGGATACTCATTCTAGGGATACTTCGCCCTATCTATAATGAGCTACTTAACGTGCTATACTCCTGAGCTAAAGTTCAACCTTAGCTCTGATACCACGTGTAACGAACATGATTTTTCGCGCTCGAAAATTGACATCCATACTTCAAATCGTATTCGAATGCCGTAGATTCGAACGTTCAAATCCGATTCGCCGGAGCATATAACAACATTAAGTAAATAACACAGCGGTATAAAAGAATAATACATTGATATACAACACTGATACAACAGAGCGATACAATGAATATCAATATACATCAGAGTAATGATACAATAGAATAGCAGTGGAAAAGAAATAACTCTAAGATAATCTTCAACGAAGAACTCCAAATCTGAACTCCATCTCCAAGAACTAATCCAGCAATAGCTCGAACTCCCCATAACAATGCACCAAGCTAGGCAAGACTGGTGCAAACCAAAGACTGAACTAACTCCAGATAATTCACTAAACCTAACTATCTGAAAAACCCCACTCTAGACTGCTCGTGTAGAAAATAATGAGCACCCAGAGTTTTGGAAAGAAACAATAAACTCCAGGTCAGTCATCGGACTGGTGTGAGCAACAAAAACAGTTTATCTTTAAAAACAATCAACAAGAAAATTTTAAAGTAAATTCGCAATGCTTTTTGAAAATGAAACTACCATAAGACCTCCCACCACACACACAATGCAAACGCAGACTTGGAGGAGATTTCTTCTTATGATAGTCAAACATGCTTAATACGCAGAAAATTTCTTTGATATTATTTTTATAAGTGCACGGTGCAGAAAAGCATTTCGAAAGTAGAATATAAATCTTAGCCAGCATAGACATTTCGAACTATGCCTACTATAGCTACCATCCAAACAGTGGGGCACCACCATAAGTGAATGGCAGGTTCTACAACTAAAACCGTACAAGGCTCGTATTGTTTCTTTGGATTTCCAACAATGGTCAGGCCAAGGAACTTCCCATTGCCACATGAGAACGCCTCTGGAAGGACGTCCCCGAGAACCTAACCGAATCTCTGCCAACACAAACCCGGGTTACCCCTAACTGGGTAACTACTGACACGAGTATGCCACCTCCCGGTTGTAACAACCTTTAACCGGGGCCCCAACGTCAAATCACAAAACAAGATATATATAGGTTTGTGATGTCCACATAAGTAAGTATCTGGGATCCATACCATGATACCACTTCTATCCAGAAGGAGATGTACATACCCTAAAGGGGCGCTACCCCCTAATAACCTTGCCGCATCTTTCCTGTTTTGACCATTCCGGGGTGTGAGGCTCGACGAGGTCACGTCCACAAAACTACGCTTTGGTACAAAGCCATGCTTTGGGTCAACAAATGATCAAAGTAATGATCACAAAGATAAATGATCAAACAAATGATCATATCACAAATGATCAAACAATGATCATTTCACAACAACACTTAGCATGTCACATTACCAAATTGGGAATATATCGCTGATAACCTTCAACTACATAACCTCTGAGCTCGTACGTCTCAGGGAAGGGTGTTAAGCTCAAAGAATAAACTCTCCGCCACCAACAGAAATGTATTTGAAAGAAATCTGCTTTATATTTCAAAATGTAATGTCAGACACACAATCCATATAAGTCTGTTCCGGGCTCGAACAGAACCGAAGGCACTTCCAAAGAAGCCCTTGCAATCTGGGTATTCACAATCCCGATCGGACTTCCCATCACTTAGGGAATCTCTATACCGTAGCTACTCGGTGCAGAGACAATCGATAGGTTGTCCTATCGTTCTCACAAATACCCGGTCTTCACCACCGGTCTTCAAATTCTATCCATAATGACGTATCACATATTCGGAATGGGATATATGACACAAATGTCCTCTCCCGGCTAAACCGAATAGTGAGTGCAACATTTAAAACATATGGATATGGGATTTCAATTAAGTCAAAACTTAATAATTCAAAACTTTCTTTCAAATGGTTTAAACCAATTACCATTTCAAATCTTTTAAACAAAAGATTTATTTCATAATGTTCACCTACTTTCATAAATATTCATTCTCGGATTTCAAAACAATTTCGTTTCAAAAAGCTTAACTCATCAAATCTTTAAATTCAAAGATTTGTCTTATAGTTTTCAAATCGTTCCCAAATTTTCAAAACTCATTTCCAAATGTTTGTTTATAACTTAGAAAACTATTTGATTTTAAACTTGAAATCCCTTTAATAAAACTTCAAATGAAAACTTTTTATCTTTTAGAGACAACAGTTTTATTTTGGAAAATCCCGATTTCATTTATACAAGTTACAAACTTTGACTTAATTCAAATTCCCAAAAACAATACTTTAAATATGGTTTCAAACTAACTTAACATCTTTAATTCCTAATTTCAAATCATTGAATTCAATTCCTAATTTTGAATTCAAATTTAAATCATATTGTTTAAATTTCAAAACTTAATTAAAATAAATTTTAACTTGAAATTCCATTTCAAAAGCTTTTCACATTTATTCTGATTCCATTACCAAAACATTTGAATTTAAAAATTCAAATTCAAAACTATTTCAAAAATCTGTGACTTAACCGATTTCCTCGTGAAATCCATATTGGTGTGTGTATAAGTGTGGTCCAGGGGTTTAACACAATAGTGCACAACCATTCAATCATCACAGATCAAATACGACAATATATTCGATAAGCGATATAAACTATAATGCTTATCGTCCATTCACAGATTCACATATAATACCCAAATGTACATAAATAAATGAGTAAATTTCACATAGCTCAATTCACAGAACAAGATATTACAGATCAGATAGGACAATCAATTCAAGGCATCACATATAATACGATCATTCATAAGTAAGGTCAAGCATTCAATAACATTTATAAGTAGGATTAATTAATTGTTTAATCCTAATCAATTCAATTCATTTCCAATTTAATTAAATACTTATGAATTTATTATCCAATTCTGATTTATTAGTTCCAAATCATTTGATATAAATTAATTTATCAAACACTTTAATTAATTAAATTATTCTTAATTAATCATATTAATTAAATTGACTTTTGAACCAATTATATAATTAATTAACTTTTTAATTAATTATTTTAAGAAATTTACTCTTAATTACTTATCATTAAGTAATCATCTCATAATAACAAATCATTAATTACCAATTTATCTTTATCATTAATTAAATCAAAATATTCAAATTTAATTACAATTAGTAATTAAACCCTTAATTGCTTCCATTAAGTAATTAACAATTTACAATTGATTTAATAAATTAATCTAATTTATTACCAAGTCTATCACATTACTTTTGTTATAAAGAAATTTAAAAGCGTTTTGAAATCAAATTCCTCCTAAGTTCATATATCAAAGTATACTTACACATTCTAGACTTATTAACATTTAAATTTATAAAACTCATTTTATTTCTAAAATCTTAACTTCTGACTTAAACTCAAGTTCAGGTTTAAAATGTTAATTTTAAACTTTGTTTTAGAACATCCTTTACAATTTCAAATACCATTTTCTAAATTCAATTTCCCCTTTCAATACACTTCATTGTTTAACCACTTTCAATTAATACTACAATTTGAAAATAAATAAAGTTTCTAAACTAATCTGGGTTTATATTTAAACTTCTGTTTTTTTTAAAACTTGTTTAAGCTTGTTTTAAAATTTGATTTTTAAAATCCAGAAAACAGAACAAGTCTGTTATAAAACCTGGACTAACATGTTTCTATTATAGTTTGCAACTTGGAATATTTGTTTTAAGTTGAAACCTGTTGCTGTTCTAAAACTGGGTGCATACTAAACAAACCTGAGACAACTACTGGATTTGCCCGAGTTCAACACGAGTTTTCCCCCACTTCTACCCACGTCCTTCTTCTTCTTCCACATTTTTTTTTCTGCGTTTTTTTTTTCTTTTCAAAAACTTGTAGCAACATTTTACCCGAGAAAACTCAAACTTGCTTCGAGTCAAACTGAAGATTGCTCGAGTCTTCCCCCTGCTCCTTTCCTTTCGTGTTTCCTTCTTTTTCTTTTTTTCTGTTCTTCCAGATCCAAGTGTGCACGGTGCACGTGCACCGGAGCTGCAACCGCCTCCGACCATCCACGTTGACTCTTGCAAGTCGACGTTCCTCCTATAGCACTATTTCGATCATCTGATCCTCTCCACTAGCTCGAAATCGAATTCGAGCATAGCTCGGGAAACTCGAACCCAGACACCCACCACAAACTCGCCTCTCCATCGCAACGCCCACCACCTGACGCCGCGAGCTTCCAGCCATAGCTTCGCTACTCACCGTACCTCCTTCATCCAAAATTTCGTGCAGCTCGGTCTATCGAAGTGGACAAAATCAATTTTTTTCCAAAACATCGAAAAACACTCGAACGAAACCCTACTTCAATCTCGTTTCAGAAATTTACTCAATAGAAAAATTTTCTGATATTTTTTCGAAAATATAGGTACTTAAACTTGCTTCGAAACAAATTTCAACGTTTATTTTGGATCCAATCGTTAGGATTTGGTAAAAATACGATTTTTATTCAAATGCGAACTCCTCTTGAACTTCTGAACTAAAAATCCTCCTTTTTGTTTTAAAAATCATAATTTGCAGTATGGATTCAATACAAAATCTTGAATTAATATTTTATGGAATTCGAAATTTCCAGACTTCAGAGTTTTCAGTGTAAAACTTGATTTTTTTTCATTATATATTCATTTGTACTTCATGAAACCATTCTTAGATTATAACTCATTCTTCAATGCGACCACTTTGTTTTAAAACCAAAGCCTAGTACTGAGTAGAAAAGAAGAAATTAAATTTTCTTTATTGTTTTATACCCTGTAACTAAACAGAGGTATATGCATATAAACATGCACAGGCTTATATATATTGATATATGAACAAACTTCAGATATCAATCATAAACAATTCAGATATAACCAGATTCTATGGTCTCGAATGAAAGTTTACTCACCTGGAACAAGATTGAACAGAGCCTCTGATATTGAAAAGTCTTTTGAAACTTTTGAAAACATGCTTGGATGCTTTTAAAACATTGAACTGGATTTGCTTTGGCTTCGAAAACTTAGTGCTGCGATGCTTTTAATCTTGCTTTAGATAACTCAGGTTTTTTTTCTTTTTCTTAAAGTGAAGTTTTGTTTTAAGTTTTGAAATAATATTACTATATATTTACACAACCGGAATGAATGAAATGAAATGGGAAGGCTGATATGTATAAAAGAGAAGAAGGTGACAAGGTGATGTTATTTTGTTCAATATCAGGTACAAGATTTTTATATGCTCAGAGATTTTCTATTTTCAACATGTTGGCTGCAAAGATATGCTGAGGCTTGCATTAAATGCCTTTGTACCACCTTTGTTTACAGCCTACCTACTTGAATATATTATATTCTTCTTCTTTAGTACCTGTTATTTTTCTATGTACACTTGTTCCCTATGCTGAAGAAATTGGTGTATGCAGTCTTTGCGTTGTTTATGTTTGTACCAGTGCACTTTTGTTTATACTTGCCTTGCCTTACCAATGCAGGCTACATATGTACTTTGTAATTCATTTTCTTACTTTGTTCTTGCCTTTATTTCGGCTGAAGTGATGATTTTTGGTGGCTTCATTAATTCACATTGTACAATTGAATATCTTTGTTTTGTTCATATTTTACTTTGTATTAATTGTTTTCTTTCTTTTATTTTATATTTTACATAATTTTATAAATATGTTGTTTCTACTTGTATGTTATTTCTTTTATAAGTGTTCACATGTGAATGTATTTTATTTCTATGCTTTTACTTATAAATTGTATTTATTATTTACTATAAATCCCAATTCAAATACAAGTTAAATATTAATTACCAAATTATTTCACAATTTTTTATCCAAAAATGAAATTAATTATTAAATAAAAATCATTTCCAAAATTGGGGTCGTTACATTCCCACCCTTAACCTGGATATTATACTGGGAAATTTTATTCTCCAGTATTCAGACGTCTGAATCCAAACTTCCAGACGTCTGAATTGGCTCGAATGCAATCAGAAAGAAAATAGGCTTAAAAAGCCATTTTCACACGTCTGAAATCAATGGTTCAGACGTCTGAATAACTATTCTGGAAAACATTTAATTTTCTAGATCCAGAAATCTGAATCCTTGATTTCAGACGTCTGAATCTACTGTTTAGGCTCTATTTGCCTATTTTGCTTGAGAATTCCCATTCTATCGATTTGTGATTATCCGATTTGTTGATTATCATTTATTATCGACTTTGGTGACTTTTATATAGGGATTTTCGGGAATATTCATTTTTGATGGATTCGGTATCGATTTCTTTGAATTCAATTCACGTCTTCGAGTGTGGATTTTTGTGATTGATTGTTTCTACAATCATTTTGTGATTTGTCACTTCTAAATACAAAGGTTTCTATACTAATTGTAAATATTCAAACTCTTTTACAAAAATGATTTCAACCCTATTTTAAGTATAAAGCTTGTTTTCAAAACCGTTTTTCAATCTATTAGTATACACAAACCTTTACCTTATTCGTATGAGAAAATATAATTAAACGGCTTAGCAAAACAAGTGGTATGAAACGCTTGCGTTTACTTCGTCGGTTAATTTTTGGACTTGTTCGATTGAAACTCTTGTGGCAATTTTCGAGTGGGAATCTACAATGTGTTCGTAAATATTTAAGTTAAGCCAGTGGTTATGGGACATGAAGCTAAACTCATATATTTGCTAGCTTAGTGTAATTGACACTTCTTGATTATCTATGACGGTCAATTTTGTGATTTAGACTAGCAATGTGCGATGCCTCTTTATCTATGAGGGAGACTAAACACCGTTTCTGTGGAGTCTCGGCTCAATTTGGTGGGGTAGCGAACCTTGGTCTTCGGACAATTTTGTGGAGCTTCGGCTCAAAATAAATGGTTAGCAACCATGGAATAGCGTTCCATTTTGTGGTACACGTGCTGGTGAGTTTTCATGCTCCCGTTTTGTGATAGGCCTCCCCCTTTTTGTGATTTCTGGATTTCTGTCAATGATTTCTAGAATTTGTGTTTCACCAACTTTTGTAATTTACATTGGTAAATTTTATCAATATTTGTGCATTGGTGAATTTGTGTGTCATTAACTTTTGTGATTGGCATTGATATAATTGTCAACATTTATGGTTTGGTGAATGAAATAAAGAGTATGATTGATATAATTGTCAACATTTATGGTTTGGTGAATGAAATAAAGAGTATGACATTCCTTTTTATCTTTGAGAAGATTCTTGTGATATTGATTAATCACTTGTTGATTTTGAATTACGTACTTATCACGGTATGGCATTATGGTTAAGATACGTTTTTGTCATATCTCTTATTCTATATCATTTCATCTGATATTTATAGTTAGACTGATCCATTTATTATTTTCTTATTAAATAATACTCGGGTCAGACCGAGATGTTACAGGTGCTTCTGCTTGACTCCTCGTCTGGGATTATTATTCTGACTTTTGGCTAACTACTTAGAATAGTAGTTCATTGTGTTGTATACATTTGTGATATGGACTCCATGATCTATACATATTCTTTTATGTAGAACTTGTAACTATTCTTTTGTGACATTGTGGATCTTGTAGACCACTACTCTGATTAACACTTTTAAGTGTTATATATTCATATATATTTCCGCCTTTGTGATATGGATGTCTGTGACTGATTTGTGTTATGTTTATTTCTATACTTGTTTCCTAGGTTCACTTAGCCACTCTGTGGTAGCTTTGAGTTTGTATCGGTATGTCGGATTTCCTCTTGAAATGAAGTGCTTGTTATACTATCTGACATATCGGTGCTCGCACAAAGCAATTACACGGATGGTCGCTCCTCAACAGCCTTATTCTCCATGCTAGTTGACGGCATTACTCCGTAGTGTCCTTGGCTAGCATGGGTATAGAGGTTGGGCGTCAGAAAACTACTCTCCTTTGTAGGCAGAGTTGAATTGGTACAAATTGTGATCACTGCTAAAGTGAGATTTTGGATCCAAACATATCAAATCCCAGATTGCTCTATTGAAAAGATAAATTCAATGTGTGCTAACATTATTTGGAGTGGTGGACTTCATAGAGTCGGCTATGATATCCTGTGCAAACCTAAGTCTATAGGAGGAGTGGGTCTAGTGAACCCGAAGGTTCTGAAAAAGACTTACAATCTCAAATTAGGATGGAAAATCATAAAGTCTCACAATTTATTGTCTGAATGGATGAGTAAGAATGGATGTGGAAGAGGTATTCCAATGATAATTTCTGAATCATAAAGGTGGACAATAATGCATCTAGGGTTCTGAAATGCATTCTTGAAGGAAGAGATAAGCTTAAAAAGTACATAAGCGGGAAATTTACCAGAGGGCATAGACTAGTCTCTGGAAAGTTTCTTCACACTCTTATAGACAAATTGGAATCGGATCATATCTCTAGTGTGGGGGGATTTGACAATAAGGTCGATCATATTATACAAGAAAGGAGGTGGATACCGAAACAAAAGGGGCTATAGGCTATCCTAGAAGCAGTTCAGTATATACCTATCTTTATGAATTTAACAGAGGACATCTAGGCTTGGAACCTTACTAAAGATGGTAATTTTCTACTAGAACAGCGTGGAAAACAGTTTGCATAAAGAATGAAGCTAAAAATTAGGCTTCGGCTATTTGGTCAAGGACGAATAATCCTAAAATGGATTTTACAACATACGAAGCAGTTAATTATTATCTTCCTACTACAGACAAGTTTGCCAAATGGGGTCTCAATCTTGAGTTAAGATGCAAACTGTGTAATTCAGCAAATGAATCCCATAACCTTTATTTTTCGAATGCGAATACTCTGCTAGAAACTTGATGAGGTTTAAAATAAAAATAATGACATGCAGCCAATCAGTAAATCAGAAGATGAATTGGTGTACCTGAGCTGCCAGGGAGGTTCGGTTTTGCTCAAACAGATAAAGCAGATAACACTCATGGCTATTGTTCATTATGTTTGGAAAGAAAGAAACTAGCAAGTGTTTCAAAACAAGAAAAGAGACATAGATCAAATCGATATAAGGATCGTATGTGAATGCATAAAGAAGAAGAAGAACCTTACCGATGGAGATGCGATGAAAAGACGGGTGTGGGAAGCATGAAAAATCTATGAGCCGCCATGATTTTGTTTCAAGAAAGTGAAAGTGTTTTTCGATTTGAAAATGGAATGAGTGAATTGGAACTGAAAAGTAGTTGTTTCATATTAAAGTGGGAGAATTAGTTCTGACTTCGCCTTTTCATGTTTTGAGGCAGCCTTTTTTGTGTTTGTTTATGTGTATTGTTTGTATTATGCTGTGTTGAGTTTGTATCAGCTATGTTCCAAACAATGTCAGAAATAAAATTCACCCACTTTCAATATATATATATATATATATATATATATATATATAAACGTACATTTGGACAATATATTTGCATATTGGATAAGTTAACAGGTCTGTTGCGATGTAAATCCCAACATCTATACACGGGCTTGTTATACACTGCACTGATTAATATTTTGCGCTTGCACGCACACACACACACACATATGTGTGTGTGTGTATTTGACACACGTGTGTGTGTATCATAACATAAATTAAATAATACTGTATTGTTTATAAATTCAAATAAAATGATGATTTTATTTAAAATAAATATAGAAATGTTCTAAATAAATTAGACTTCATATGCTTAATAAATATCCAATATGGTAAAATAATTTCAAATTCACCTATAACTTCCGCTGCGAGCTGGCCCAGTTCCAACATTGGTATCAGAGCTAAATAGTGTAACGACCCAGAATTTTTATCGTCTTGAGTTTTGAATATTTACTTTTAATATTCAATAATACCATCTTTTAATAAAAATAAAACCATTGTTAAATGGTAGTTGGTAATAATAAATAGTTTTTAAAAAACCAAATAATATTTTGAATTTTTAGATTTTAATTATAAAATAGAAAATTGATTTAATTTGAATTTCTTATATATATATATGTATGTATAACAACAGAATTTATATATATATATATATATATATATATATAAATTAAAAAGAATTCAAATAAATGTAGTTGAAATGAATAAGAATATATTATAAATTGAAATGATTTTTGACTTATGTAAAATATAATGTATTATAGATAGAGAGAGTTTAAAATTGGATTTTTCTTGTACATACACACACACATTAGTTCAGAAGAATGTAAAATATATAATATTTATAAACAAATAAAAATGGTATGTTAAAAATAATACATGTACTGAAAAATGAATAAAAAGAATTATATATGAGAATATTATATTGTACAAATGAGAAGATTTAACAAAGTTATTAAAACCATTTTTAATATGAAAATTTATAAAATAATTTAAAATCATTTTAATAAGAAACCTTTTACAAATAGTGTTAACAAAAGTGTTATTTTTATAAAAATAGTACAGCAAAAATTCTATTGCTTGAGTTTTATATTTTTAAATATAAAAATAGATATAAATATAAAGACTTAAATTGTTTATTTAAACCCACTTTACATGTTGTTTTATATATGGAAGCATGTTTTATATGAAAAGATGTAAAACAAGTAAATAAAGCATTTACTGATCAAATGTTAACACAAAAACCTACAATTCAAATGAAAACAGACAGATATATATATATATATATATATAAACACATCTAATCAAAACATTTACAAGTAGAAAAGAAAAAATGAAAGATAAATATAGTTGTCTAGTCTAAAAAGAGAAAGACTCAAAACATTTATTTTAACTTCTTTTCAAAACTCAAAACTTCATGTCAAAGTCACCAAATTTCATATCCACCTATCACAAAACATTGTACAGGCAGCCAAATCTTTCTTAAGACTAAAACATGGTACGTATACATCATTTCATTTTATATGAGCAAGTATATATAAGCTTGTCTTCAGTTTGGTTAAGACTGTGAACAAAAGAAAATAAAACTCTGTAAATAAAAAGAAAAGAGAAGAAGAAGCATACTGTTCAAATCCGAAGCAAAGCAATATTTTCAAGTTTCAGATCATAAAACTAAAGATCAACTGGAAGTTTCAAAGATTTCAAGCATGATTAAGTGAGTGTTTGAATCTGGAATTGCCTAAATGTTTTATATTGCTTTGTAAATGTTAATAGAGTTAGAAAATCGTTTATACTCGATTTTAAAAAAAAAATCAATATCTCTCATTCCGTTATGAATTGGCCGACGATGTAAACTAGTGGAGTGTTTGTTTTCGAGCATAGATCACGCCAAATATAGTTTGAAGCTTGTCCATGTTATATATTGGATGAAATTGTAAAAATACAGTAAGTAACCAAGTTTTTGACAAAATTCAATGTGTTCGAATCATCGAGTTAGTTATGAGTTGTGATTCTCATATGGAAATAGGATTTTTAGTGAAGATCTCCTGATTTTTAATAGCATATATCTCGATAAATGGTGAGACCATCGGAATTGGCTAAAAAATAATTTCCAACGATCTAGGCATCGAGGGGAGGTGCGGTTGGTTCGAGGAGGAACGGCGTGATGTGGGGAAGGGATTCACTTCGGCAAATTTTCGATTTTGGCTTTAGGTTGGCGTGGCGTGACAATTCTAGGGTTTAAAAGTGGTTTGGGTTTGGGTTCGGTTCGTGGGCAATGGAAAGAGGACGGAGGAAGATGGGGGCACGCATAAGGGGGAATAGGTGGAGGAGACGATAGCGAAGCTCTGAGTGGACTTTGGGGGTGGATGGTGACATAGGGTGTCGTGGCGGAGCGTTAGATGGTCACGGCATGTTCGAGTTTTGGAGTAATCATTTGAATTTTTGAAAAGGGAGGTTGATAGTGTTTCAGGTAGACAAATCGCGTGTGGTGGTCGTGGGCGACTGGTGGGGATGATCGGCGGCAAGAATGGTTGGCCGAAGCCAATGTGTACATGCACATTTTTCGTGTACAATTGCTTGCATGATTTTCTATTCGTTCTAGGAAAAACTTTGGCTTTCTTTTTTGGGTAAAAAGGTTACTAGGGGGTTCAGGTGTGTTGGGCTGGGTTTCGGCCTAAAGGGAATTGAAGAAATAAATATGTATTAAAGTGTTTAAATTATATATATGTTTGGTAAGATTTTGAAATGTTATAACTTGTTCATACGAAACCCGATTTACACGAAATTCATTGCGATGGGTTCGAACACTACGTCGTCATGCAGATTTTTGTCGAGTTTAAATAAGTGAAAATTTATAGCAATTTGAAATGGACAAAAATTTAAGTAATCAATTTAAACTAATATCGACGTTTAAATTTATATGACCTGCCTATTGAAGTTATTTTCCCAGATAAAAATAGTGATGGGTTAATTTAAGTAATTTGTGATGATTAGACATCTGTTTAGTGGAATAAAACACCGTTCCGCTAATTATATTTAATTGGACCCCTGTTGGCAGAATAAATAACCGTTCTGCCATTATTACTAAATATGTGTGTCTTTGGACATCGACCAGTAGAAATATAAACCTGTTCTGCTGTCATTTTTGAATGGACGTCTATTTATTATCTTGATAATTATATTGGGCAATATGATGTTGAATAAATTTTCAAAAATGGATTGATGTGAATATCTGAATCGGTTGTTCTGGATTGTTATGAAATTTAGGGTAACTTGATTAAGTACCATTGGAATTAATAAGCCTTCTTTTCCAATTTGGAAGTTGACTTGTGAACCAAAATTGTTTTAAGGACGATTATTATTTATTAATGATATTTTAAAGATAATTAATTATTATTTAATAATGATTTAAGGCTAATAATTTAATGATTCTTAAAAAGTTATTTAATTATTGTTCAAATTTATATAACTATTTAAAATGTCTAAATTCTATTTTAATTATTTATTTGAGGTTATTTTGTAGTAATTGGATTTAAAACTTAATTTTTATTTAAGAGTTAGTTAGTATTAAGATATTATTATTATTTCAAAGATAATTTGTTCAAAAATTAATAATGTTTTAAAAATAATATATTATACGGTAAACTTTTATAAAAGAGTATTTTCCTAAATTAAACTTGGAGAATCTATATAGAAACTTTATAAGTATTATTTTGAGATAATTATTACATTAAGTTTTCAGAAAGTAATGGTATACTTTAATGGTGGAAATCGAAGGTAGGGTTTGCCTGCAGTTAAGTTTGGATTTATCTGGGATAGGGATGTAGTCATTGAGCTGTGAATCCATGGTTGATATCACATGGTGCTTTCCATATTTATTTTAAAAGTTTTTCAAATATTTTTGAAGGGAATGGTTTAAGAATATACTTATTCCGGTGAGAAAAGTATATACCTTTTTGATAATGAGATTTAATTTACTGAAATTTAAATTAATAAGGCTTAGTGATTTTAGTGGAAATGGAATCTTTGGTTGAATGATTTTTTATTTGATAGTTAAATAACCGACTATTAAATTTGGACTAAAACGTAACTTTGGAAATATTTTGGACAAATACGGAAATTATATGGTACATTTACCGTTCGAGGTGCTATACTATACGTATAAACTCATTTCGTTCTTCTAGGACAATTATAAGGAAATCCATCCACTAACGTTTGGGAGATGATCCCCGATCTTGTTTTCGTCTGTTTATTTCCCAGAGAACCGGGGTTGAGTTTACCGGAAATATCGAAAAGTTGTTTCGAAGAGACCAGGATCAGATAAGTTATCCGAAAACCACTTCGATCCAAAGAATGCATTTTGAAGTGAAGACAAGAGTATGGAATCAAAGACGGAGCATTGAAGTGCAAGAGTCTGAAACTGAAGTTCAGGGCATTCCCTGAACCTAGGCCAAAAATGGCCAAACGATTATCGGAAGCAATCGGACGAGCAACGACGACTAAGGATTTACGCCAAGCGACAACCCAGTCCTAATTGGCCCTTCGATACGCCTCGAATATCAATGCCCAAATATCCATAATAGGATTTTCATAGATTTTGATTTCAAAACACCCAAAATTGGAATATACACCAAATCAATCCAAACCAAAATCAAATGCACATGAATAAGTGTTAGGAATTCATACCTAACAATCAAAGATAATTATAGACTAAGATGTGAGATAAAAATCTCACCTTTAAACCCAAAACAAACGAAGAAGAAGCTATAGAGCAATGGCAAGGACAATCACTCTTCAATTCCAACCCAACAAGCTTGAATCTAAGCTTAAAAGAGAAACATTTCCTAAGTTAGGTTTGGGAATTTTTGAAATTGATAAGAGAATGAGTTGGAGAAGAAGAAGAGGGGGCTTACCAAAGCTTCTTCTATTGATTTAGAGCTAGAACTTGATTTGAAAATGGAAACTAAAGCTTGGAGTTTTAATTTCCCATTCCTCTCTCCATTGTTGCTAAAGCTCGAGTAATAGGAAAATAGAAATGAAGTAATAAAGAGAAGAGGGGTGAAGCTTGGGTGTAATGGGCTGAAACAAAACCAAAGCCCTAAGTGAAAAAGTAGCAAAATTCCACTAACTCCAAACATATCAAAGTTTATACTCAAAAAGAACGCAAACGTCATTTTGAACTCAATGGGGGTGGTCTCGAGTCCAAATTTGACGGTTTGCAAAAAAAGTATCTTTTCAGACTATAATCCGACTAACGATGAAATATTTAAATAAATTATTTAAATACTCAATCGTAAAATGTGCGGGTTGTTACAAGTTTGGAACTCCATCCACTTAATTTGTCTTTGATTTTGCTAACTAATTCTCCATACTCCTTATCAGTATAACATTAGAGGACAAAAGCACTCCTAGATATTTTACAGGGAGGACCTATTCTTGCATGTTTAGAGTGTTGAGAATAGAGTTCTTATCCCTGCAAACCTTATTAAAATAGCATTTTGATTTCTTGGAATTAAGTTGGAGGCCAGCATACCTTTCCAATTGAGTGAAGATACTTTTAATACCGTTAGCAGCTCCTTTAGAAGTTTTATTGCCATTATAAGATCCTCTGAATAAAGTAAGGATGCAAAACAGGCCGATGATTATACATAGGCTAGAATAACCCACGATGACAGGCTAGCTCCATTTGTAAGGAAAAGAATACCACAACCACTACAAAAAGGCAGGGGCAGAGAGGGTCACCCTGCCTTAGGCCTTTATTACTGGTTATGAATCTCTTAGGGGTGTCGTTGATGATAACTGAAAATGTAGGGGTAGATATGCATTCCTCAATGAGAGTGGTCATATTACCAGGAAATCCCATCATTTTAGCATGTGAATAATGAATCTTCTGTTGATTTTATCATATGCTTTGTGCAAATCCACTTTAATAAAAACTTTATCAGCTCCTTTCTTATTAAAATTTCTAAACAATTTGTGTGAGCAAGAAGGGAATTTTTAGAGATGTTTCTTCCCTTCATAAGGCATACCTGGCTTTTAGATATGAGTTCTGGAAGTATCTTTATAATTCTGCTGCAAATAACATTGCTAATAATTTTGTATAACATTTTGCAACAAGCTATTGGTCTGTAGTCTTCCACTTTGTTTGGCTTATTGATTTTTTGGATGAGCATTAGAAAGGTGTGGTTTAATTCATGCAAAATTTTATCAGAATTGAAAGACTCTTGAACTGCCTCTAATATCAATGATTTCATGGCTTCCCGGTGGAGTTTGAAGAATTTAGCACTCCAGCCATCGAGCCCGAGGCTGGAATCATCACGAGTGGAATTCATAGCTTATCTTGATCTCCTGCTCGGTTACAATAGCTTGCATCATCTCTAGACCTTCATCAAAGATCAAGGCCCTATAGTTAATATGAGGTAAGGAAGCATCATACTGTCCATTATATAAATTAGTAAAGTAAGTAATTGCTTCCTATTCAAATTGTTCCACATTAGTAACAGTTTCTCCATGCTCATCCGGTGTGTTAATAATGTTGTTACAGTTCTACCTATAAGACATTTTAGTGTAGAAAAATTTAGCGCATTCATCACGCTTAAGTAAGCCAATTCTCCTTATCCTTTTACATCATTTCAACTGCTTGCCGGTGAAGTGAATTCTTTAACGGTTTTTGAGTTGCATAGTAGTTGGTGTTGATAATCTCGTTTGAATGGTCAGCATAAAATATTTTCACGTTCTTTTTGCAAGTGGTCAATATGGTCTTGTTATTTGGGTCTGTTTTTGTTCCACTCCTTAAGTCTAGCTTTAACTTCTTTAAGCATCATGATCAGAGTAAACCAAACATTCCCCTCAGCTTGTGTTATGGTCTTTAAATCAATAGCACTATCATAGTCGTCTAAAAGGCAACAACGATTAGCATAGCGAAATAGTTTACATTAGCCTTCAGCTCCGATTGATTAAATTGGATGTAAAGAGGAGAGTGATCATCGGTAGAACTAGGCAGAACTGTAACACTAAGTTTAGGGATTTTATTTATCATTTCAGCATTTACTACACCTTACCTAACCTACAAGTAATTTTCTTTTGATGATGCTTTTTTGCTTCCATTGTTGTGACTGGGTAGCTTTAGGAAACCGACACCGAATCCCACTGTGCCCAAAACAATTACACTCTTTGTAAACAGGTGGAATAAACTTATATTCCACCTCCTGAACATCTGTTCTCCCTTGGCTATCTTTAGCCCTGATACTTCTCCTAAAATTAGTGTCTGCTTTTACCTCCACAAGCACTCTGTCATACTTCAGCCTTTTCACATGTCTTGTGTTTTCATCTATGTCTATAGGCATTCCAATTAGGCAAGCTAGTTTGCTAATCCCTCTAGCATTCCATAATGTTGAGTGTAAATTATTAAGTCTAATCCAAATAGAGTAGAATTCATGCATATCCCTTTCAAATTAAAAGTTAGCATCCCGTCCCTTCATGAAAATTAGTCTACCATTCATAAACCATGGGGCACCATTTAACACCTTTTTAAGGTCTTCTTGTAGTTCAAATCCAACTAGGTAAAAACCATTATCCCTAGAAAATACTTTCCATTTTCCCTTTGGCTTCCATTCTCTTTTAACAAATGCATTAAGATAAATATAGTATGGACTCTTACCTGCCATGTAGATAAACATAGAGTTACTCCACATTTGGTTTTATTGTTTGTAGTCCAAATCGTTAATTTTAGAAAAATCACCATCTAGATCTAATTTGGGCCTATGGAATTCAATGAATGTTTTGTTTTATCTTTATGCTCTTTCCCAACAAATTGGCCCAAGTTTTAGATGCCTGCTGCTTATTAATTTTGAATAAGTTCACTCCTGCCCTAGGTTTTGTCCATGCTCTTTGATTGTTGTTCTTCATCGCCCCGCTTCAATGGTTTTCTATTTATCTTTGGTTTGACCTCCTGCCACCCTTCCCCATTATCCGCCTCGTTCTCCTCCGTTGAAGCCCTAGTCTCCGCGGTGTTGTTTAAAGAGGACTCCATTTTTTTTATAAGTTTACACACACACGCTCTCTTTTACTTCTATATATAAAATATTATAATGTATATATACACACATATACTTATATATATATATAAACATAAGTATAAAATATTTACAATATGCATATATTAGTATGTTTAAATCATTTATAAAATATATTAAATATAATATTAAAAAATTATTGTAAGGTCGAAAATAGTACATGTATAAATATAATTTTTTTTAAATATATATATATATGTATGTATGTACGTATGTATATGTATATGTATATGTATATGTATGTATGTATATATTAAATACCTATATATGTGTGTGTGTATGTATATGTATAATAGCAATACATAAAAAAATCATAAAGTAAATTATATTAAAGAAATAGCCACCTAGTCGTGCACATGCATTGCTCTAATTTTCGTAATTTTAACTTTATATTATATATATATTGTAACGACCCATCAATTTTGACAACTAAAACTATTAAATTTAATAAGATTTTGAAATATTAATATAGGGATAAATTAAAATTTATTATTTATAATATGATTTAATAATGTTGTTTGAATGTTATCGACAATTATTTTTATGTAATTTCAATCAATTAAGATATTGTAAAGTTAATTTGGTTAAAATTGTAAATATGGAATAAATTAAATGTTGGATTTAATGTTGGAATTATATATAATTAATTGAAATTGGTTAATATAGAATATGAAATCAGTGATGTGGTAAGTAGTTATAATCTTTGTTTATAAACAATAAACTTATAAATGTGATTAAATTACTTAAAAGTAACGATTGTTTATTTATCATCTCATTATTTAATATGTTTGGATTTAATTTGGAAATCAATGTGAAATTTTATGTAATTAAAATATTGCAGTTAATAAGAGTTAAGATGATAACTGTAGAATATGAATATAAACTAGTGTTAATTATATTCATAAGGTAATAGTTGATTCAATAGTAAGAGTGTAAATCGAAATAAAAGAATTTGATTGAAATTAAAATATAATTAATTGGAATTTTATTACAATTGCAATAGAACTCTAAATTAATGTAATGTTTAATATTGAATTTAACATGGAAATTTTATTTTTAAAACATTTTAATTTCTATGTAACCAAGAATGATACATTGTTAAGTTTTAATTTTGAATTTAAAGGTGATTAAACCAATTTAATAATAATTTAATTAATTAATGTGGAAATTAGCCATTTTGGCCACTATCTCGGATTTCGATGAAACTAATTCCATCGGATCCGTAACAGTGAATTATTATAACATTTCAAGTTTCATGGCGATCGGACTTATCGTTTGATCGTGCGAGCTCGAAACGCGTAGAAATCGATTTACAGAATTTAATTGAATATTATCTGATTTTGAAAGCTAGTTTCTATATACAATGAAATTAGGGTTGGAAACTAGTTTCATTGAGTTTAAAAATATCAAAAACCTATATTTCGATATATATATATATAGGATGACCCATTTTCGTTTTTGGAACGAAACGGGCTTTTCGGATCGTTGTTATCGTTTCGATCCAAATCGATCGGTTCCATCCTTTTATTTTAGCTATGCCTATATATAGGCTGTTATAAACCCTAGCAGCCTTTTATTTTCTATTGTTTGTACGTACATTTCTTTCTCATCTCCTCCTTCCCAATGGCAGACAATTCAAAACCCTAGTTTTAATTTCAAATCAAAATTCAAAAAATTCAAACTCCTTAAAACCTATCGTATTATATATCGTTGGAAAGCTCTTGACGAACACAATCTACTGCTATAATTTGATTTTTAATTCGAGTCATGGTTTCGCCAGAAATCATCGATCTTTCCCAGCCGTTCGTTGCTAGGGTTTTTCGTTTAACGGTGGATCTTCGTCGATAGGACGATCGGATGTTGCTGGCACGTAGAGGAGGCTAAGGCATCCTCAGCTATACGGTTGGTTCGTCTCGGAGTTGATGGAGATCGCCAGAATTGGGGTCGAAGTGGTGGCGGTGGCGCACCACCTAGGGGTGCTCTGAGATGGCCGCGACATGTTGGAAAGGGTGGCGTAGAGAGGAGTTTTCAACGGCACGGTCTGATCCTGGTCGCGATGCATGAGGTGGCGTGCGGTAGAAGGAAATCAAGGCGGTTGTGGGTTGTTCGTGGTTGGTTGCGATCTGTTAGAGTGGAGATGGTAACGTTAATTACTTAATTGCCCTCTCATTTTTATTTTATTTAAATTAAATTTTCAAAACCTTGTAATATCGATAACTTTTTCATACGAGCTCCGATTGATGCGCGGTTTCTTCCTTTGCGATCGCATTGAAATTTCGGACAAATATGAACTAGTTTGGCTACATTCTGTGACTATTGAAATTTTGGGCTTTATTTGGATTTTAAATCGACTAGAAATCAAAGGTGGGTGTTTTAACCCACTCACAAATACTAAACCATCTTATGTTAGTTAAATTAAATTTCTAATGTGATTAGAAATTTATTGATTACTATTTGGTATTTTAAATTGTCATTTAAGTTTAATTTGAATTTATATTGAATTAAATTACCATTTAATTAATATTGAATATAAATTGTTAGTTAAACACCTGATAATGATAACCAATTAATTGCTGTGATTTATTGGCTGATTTGGATGTTGATTGTGATGGATGTTATTGGTTGACATTTTGGATGATTGGATGTTTATTTATGTCTATATCTCTGTTATCATTATGCGTTGAAATGATAACCCCGAATGATTTTTATTGATTTGGAAATTTTGATTTGGGATACTAGTTTAAATGATATATACCCATACAATTTATTGAATTTGGATTATGTATTGGAATTGAACTATTTGAAAGGTTTAAGTTTTAATTTAAACTTCGGATTTATGTTAATTAAAGTTATTAAAATTAGTATTTCGAATTATTTGAAATCTCTTAAATAATTATATTCACGTTGTACACTTAATAGGAGATGGAAAATCCCGTAACATCTCTAAAGCCATTACACTCATATTTTTATTTGAGATTGATTTGACTTACTTAGGAATTTTAGTTCTGGCTCGAGTGTATTGTTTTTCATTATGCTCGAGTCATCTTGAGCTTTTCAGTGTTGAAGACATTATTCTGGAGGACGAAGACGAAGTTTAGTATTATATTATTATTATATCTCACTGCATCATGTTGTTCCGCTGCCTTATTTTATTATTATTCCTGCTGTATTATCTCTTATTATATTGTAAAAGTGTAGTCAAATGTGTTTGTAAAACAGCTTTATGAACTGTTTATTTGATTATTATATTTTGTCGTTCCGCTGTGAGATTCTGTGTTTTGTTTTTCCTTATGTTTCTCTTATTTTCTTATTTACCTCATTAACAATCCTCCCTTTTGAATGGTTTGAGTTGACACGTGTGGTTTATTGTCGATTTAAACCGTCCAAAAAGGTGGACCATTACAGTTGGTATCAGAGCCAAGTTTAGAGATACCTTATCCTGTTGGGGTTAACTTATTAGAGATAGGTTAGTAATGCCTTAGAATGAGTTTGTGTGTGTGTATGTATATACGAGAGCGCGTATTTGTTAGTGTTATAAAATGTTTTATATAGTTTTGAAATGAAATAATTTTTCCTAATATTATATGTTATATATAAAGGAATAATTTTTTTATAACTAATATAGTTATTTGTAATGTGTTTGTTTTAGAAAATGATAATGTTTAATTATTATCATTTATTGTTGATTAGTTGTATTTAGTCAGTTTACATGCATTGGCTATTATTGTTGATTTGAATTTATGAAATAAACATTAGTTTAATAATGGTATATTAAAGAAAATAAAGTGAATATTATATGAACATGATTTTTAAGTTTAGTCTTAACATAGAGAATTTAAACTGAAAATTTGAGAACTAAAATTCCAATGTTTTAGAAATTGGTTTCCTAATATTTTGTAAACAATAGTAATATTATTCAAAAGTGAATAATTAGGATATTGTTTATGAAATTGAAATGTTTTGTTGTGAATCTGGTTGTTTTGTTGATTGGTAGTTTCAACTATTGAAATAAAATGGAATGTTATGAAATTCTTGACAGTAAAAAATTTTGAAATTAAATTTAGTGTAAAACTTAGTGTAACGACTCGTAAATTTTCATTAATTAAATTTGTAAATTTAATTAGATTTTCGTAAATAAATTTGGAAGAAATAAAAACTTTGTAATTTAATATTGAAATGAATGCCAAAATGAAATGTAACAGTGTATTTGAAAACTAATTATTAACAATTGAAACGAAATTAAAATTTATTGAAGTAATGTAAATTGTTATACTTGGCTATAAATTTATGTAGGAAAACAAATACAAATATTAAAATTTATAAATGATTTAGTATGGAATAAGTGACCATTGAATAAAATTAGGTATATAAGAATGGTAACATATGTTTGTGAACAATGAATTCAAAAGTGTGATTAAAAGTTATGGTAACGGTTGTAAGTTACTATTTAATTGGTCTATTAATTTAGTTGTAAATGTTACATTTGGGTATAAAACTGAATATAAGTAGATAAGGGTAAGTGGTGTTTAAATAAAGGAACTAGTATAATTAATAGTAATTTAATGAATTCGATATTAGGTAAGTGATTATAATAATTAGTTGAATATGTAATAAACTTAAGTGTAAATTTAAGGGTAATGGCAATAGCTATTATAAGTTGCCTATTTAGTCTATAAATTAAATAGGAAATCTTTAATGTCATTAATGAGAGTTAATGCAGTAACGGGAGATGTGAATGTATAAATTAAATAGAAACGTAAATTTATTTATAAAGTAATAAATTTGTAAAAAGAAGGGAACTTAGGTAAATTTATTAATGGGTTTTCAACCTAAATTAATGTATACAATTGACAAGATTACACATTTAGAAATGTAACATTTATACAAAATCTAAGATGTAAAAATGGGATATAAAACCAATGTCACAAGGTATTTAGAGTAATAATGGACCTAGTATAAAGATGGCAATTAAACCAAATCAAATTTTTGGAAGCAATTTTAATTAATTGGAATGTGATCTATAGTAAATGGATTTAAATGTAAGTAACTGAAATTAATTACTATATTAATTGAAATTTGGATGAATTGGGAAGTTATTAATGTATTAGTATCTAAACCAATGTTAATATGGATTTATTGGGAATTAAAACTTGTACTTTTAAATTAGATAAAAATACAGTGTTTACACGCAATGACTTTCTATATTTTTAATTCTATTTCCTTATGTTTGTTTCTCTAATTTTTTTTTATTTTATTTGTATAAACTTTGAATATATTCATTTGATTTTTGATTGACTTTAATTTTAATAATAGATTATGAATTTCAAGAGATATAAGTTACCTGTTTTGTGTATTTGTTGCCTTTTCATTTGCGTACAAACAAAGAAAAAAATATACAAGATTCTTTCCCTTAAATTGTGCCTTTTAATTTGCTAGCCTTTCATTTTCTAGACCTCATCTCATAGCGTTCAAATATAGTGGAAACCCTAGCCGCCATCACTTTTTCAATCACGTACAAGTTTCTCACATCTCATCTCATTTGCGTTCCAGAAAAAATAATTCAGAAAGTTATTCCATGGCTCTTCTTCCTTCCTCCTTTTCACTTTTTTTCTCCTTGCATAGCTCGGCCTCCCCACCATGTTCATCTCCTTGCCAACCACACCATCACCATAATCGACCACACCACCTCCTCACCTCCACCAAACCAAAGCCGTGTCTGCCATGGATGAAATCCCCATCACCAAATCATGAAAACCTTAGCCGAGCCATGTTTTTCACCTTCCCTTCCTATGTGCTAACTTCGGCCACCCTTGTTCCACCACCATCTCTTTGCTTTGCCTGATCTACAACACCTTGCCGTGACCACTTGACCTAGATCCAACATAGGGCCGAACCATTTTGGTAATGGTTGAGTCAAATGATAATGTGGCTAAGCCCATTTGCTTGTTGTTTGATCACCTTGCTTTGGTTTATCAAAGTTATGTCATGTAAACTCATTATCTTTTTCATTTTTTTATTTCTATTCTTTTGTATTGAATCTCATATTTATGTTAGTGAAAATTGTTTTCTTTATTTTGTTATGTACAAGAGTAGAATCTTGGCTCCCCTATCACTCAAGTTGCATCATGCTTTGTCGTGACTTTTCGTGCTTTGCGTAGTTTAGATTTGGGTTTGAATTCAATTCTAGCTTTTAAAATGTGAGTTATTCACACTAGACAAACGTACTTTTATAATTGTGAATTGATGACAAGTTAATTGTATAAAATAATGTATTATGTTCATACAAGCCTGTGATATATGTATTTGATGTTAAATACTGTTTATATGCCTGTTACATCATCTGTTATAATATTATTTGTATACTGTTATTTATTTCCTGCTTATCATCACTGCAAGTTCCCTATCACTATGGGTTGAAATGATACATACCCGAATGGACTTTAGAATACGGAAAAATCATTATAAGCTGAAACGATAGGCCTAAGTGATTTTTATTTATTTTATTTAACTTGGGATTGCGGGTTTGAAATGATAGAACTAGGATTTTTCTTTGTAAATTACGAATTGAAATGATATATTACCCGTATCACTTGACCTAGGGTAGAAAACATTATACAGACCCATGGTTATTTTATATATTCTTTTGGAAATTTTTAAGTATTTTTAATTGTAAATTATGATATTTTGATTTAAATTAAATTAAAAATGATTTTAATAAAGTGTTAGTGATTTTTCTACAAGTCAAAATTGTGAAATAAAAAAATGGAAAAATTGGAATTTAAATATAACTTAATTTGGAAATTTGTGACTTGGTTTAAAAAAATGAAAGTTTAAGTTAAATAAAAAAAATTGAAATCAAGTTTATCTATGAAATGGAAATTTAAAATAAAGTGTTAAGTTAGTTGTTAAAAATGCAAAAAGTGGGAAAATTGTACATTTGAATTTTATAAGTGAATTATTGAAAAAAATTTGATAATTATTGTAAGATTTTACTTTATAAAATTATAAGTTAAAGGGTATTTAAATGTACATTTTTGAAGTGGAAAAATATGACTTTTTAAGTTAAAATGGTTAAAATTGAAGTTTAATTGTTTCTGAAATTTTATTATAAATCTGGAAATTGAATTAATAGCACTTCAGAAATGCTATCATTTCTGAAACTAACTTAAAATCTAAAGTAAAGAATACTTCGGCACTTTGTAAGTGCTGTGGTTGATGCAAATGAACTAAAGGCTAGATTAACTAAAGGCTACTATAACACGTGGTTAGTGTTGTGATTGCAGAAAGTAAGTTAAAATCTGAAACTAATAAAAGGGATACAGTAGCACTTGACAAGTGCCGCAGTTGGCTGAAATGAAGATTTTCAAATGTAATTGAACTACTACAGCAGTTTTGTAAATGTTGTCTTTGCTGAATTGAACTAATTTTTCAAATTGAACCCTGAACTACTACAACAGTTAATAAATGCTGTCTTTGCTGAATTTAACTTGTTCTCAAATGAAGCTGAACTACTACAGTAGTTTATGAATGTTGTCTTTGCTGAAATGAATTTTTTCAAATATAACTTACCGCAGCATATTTCTAAGTGCTGCGAAAGCTGAAATTTCAATGTTTTAAGTTATTTAAGTGAATAAATGAACTCAGAAAAGGCTAAATTTTTAGGATTTGAATATTTGATTTGTAAGTATAATGACTTTACTTTTAAATAGTTTGGAAATGAATTTATTTGAAATAGTATTTAATTAAGAATTGTTTTTAAATATATTAGCGTGAAGCTTATTGGAATTTAAGATTTAAGAATGTGACCTTATAAAGTGGTTTTGTTTAAGATGGTTTAAAGGAATATTTAAAATTAAATAAATTTAAAGAAATATTCAGTGATTTGGAAATTTGGGTTTTATTTAAATGATATATTGATTTGGTTTTGAAATGAAGTAAGATAGTATTTAGTTTTGAAATGGATATTATTTTGGAAAGTAATGGTATTTGATTTAAATGGACTTGGAATAGAAATGTTTTGAAATAATATCCATGGGTTATAATAACGTTGGGTTGTTAAATAGACCGGGATCGGAAGTTGTCATACTCTCTACCAACTCCGAAAATGACTTTAACAACCGTGTATGCGGTGGAGATTCCAAAATGAAGTAGGATGGTGGCGACGATCCTATTAAGGTATATACGTGGACCCGACTCCCGTGAGTTGGCATAACGTGGCTAAAACAGGAGCGATCGACGGGCCAATGAGGTAGCACCTCTGATCGGACACATTTCTTCGATACTATTTCATTACTTTGTGATTTGATTTGGTGGCCACCCTTCGATTTGATTGGGAGTGTGTTCCGAGGTGGGCGGTAGTGGCTGCTATACATTTCCACCAGCCCGAATGCGTAATTGGTATATCTACCCTGACATTGCCTTGTTGTGCCGTGTCACCTACTATAGCGAGCTTTAATACGAGTTTGGATTTGTGTCGTAGCCTGTGGAGTATTGAGGGTAGCCCCTGATCTGGGAGTACGCTAATACTGGTTAGACTACTAGAACTATTATGTGCTAAGGGCTATATGTGTAACCCCTTAACGCTATTTAAAAGTAAGCTTATTTTATTATAGACATTATTATAATAGCGAATATTACTACATAATAGATAGTTTAACGGATCCTTAAAGAATGGGCGATCCCAAGCAATCTTTAGGTTACTTGTACTTTTATATTACAGTTCAATAGATTTGGTTTACATTGTATAAGTATGTATGTCCTAACTCGAGTGTTTTGTGTTTTGCTTTACGCTCGGGTCATACTGAGTGATACAGCATTCAAGACTAACCTTTGGAGTTGGAGCTTTCTTGGAGATCCACCTATCTATTTCGCTTTCAGTCATTCAGTTGATTCCAGTGATGTATTCTGATTTATACCTGATTTTCAGAATGAGACTTCTATTGTATCTTTTACTTCTATTGTATCTTGTTAACTCTGATGTATACATATTAGTAGCTTCATGAACTACTATTTCTTCGCTTCCGCTGCAATGTTATATTACTATGTGTCTGTGATCTGTGATTTGTTTTCTGTATATTATGAGTTTTGCCAAATTTATATTTACAATCTATTGTTTTGAATTATTCAAGTCCGACATGTGCGGATGCGAATGGTCAAAAATAGTGGGTCGTTATAGTTGGTATCAGAGCTTTGGCTCTATACAAAACTTAGCATATATGGTAAATTTATTTACAGAATCACTTTCGTTCGAGCTTGAATCTCTTTCTTTTGACTCAATTACTTTTGAATTTTGGAACGTTCCCTGCGGTTCCAATCCATTCTTGTCTCTCCTTATTGGTCTTCTTTTGATTCTGGAGTATCCCATATCTCCACTTCGAATGATCTTTATAACAAATAGGCGGTCTCGCCAATCTTCGAATGATTGTAAAGGGGTGAAACTCCATTACAAGAAGCATTGATTCACCGAAGATTTCTGCATCCTCGATTTACAATGCTATATATCTCTTGTTATCACGAATTCTATCTCTAGAGATCGGATGTAGGTTTGTCCCAAAACTCTACATCGATCTTATTCTTTAAGTCACGGTTGACCCAGTTAAGGTTGCCCGCGATTTATATAAGCTTATTCATTCCCTTATTCTGTTATTGAATCATCTTGTCTTTTGTTTCCAAATTATCCTTAAATCATTCTTGCAGTGTATTTTGTAAACTAATATTTAGAATGTTTTATTATATATTGTGTTGTTTGAGTTGTTGATGTTGATTTGGGTTTCCGATCGATTCGTCTGATTAATGCTATCGATAGGATCTCCAAAACACTTGAACATAGCAAACTGACACCATATTGTTTTCAAACTTGGTAAATGAGAAATTTTGTATAATCATATTATATATATGTATAATTTTCTGAAATTTTATAGTTAATTGAATTGGATGTTCAGAAATAATATTTGATTTGTATATATATTGTAATCATTGGCTTTGTTCATATATAAATAGTTGAACTATAAAACATGGTTATAAATTAGTTTGGAAATATAAATGACTTCAAAACAAGAATTGAGAATTTAATTACCGAAGATTTCAAACTTTGGGTTTTGAAGTTTTAAAAGGTTATAATATTTAAAGTATTTTCGAGTAGAAATTGTTTCCATAGAATTTTAAAGGTTTAAATCAGTGCTCCTTTCTTTGTCACTGGAAAATAATTTCAGTGATGACCGTAGCATCGGCGTTTATTTTCGAGTTTTGTAGCGAAGAGACCATCTTGCAGCCTTGCTACAGTTTTGTTCTGGAAAATTTAATTGATTTGAATTTCTAAAACATGACTTGATTTATAATACATATTGGTATATGATTTCAAATTTGATTTGATATATATTATGTATATATATTTATTTACCTAAAATTATCTGAAGTTTATTAGAAATCCAGTTCTTAAATTTTATCTTAAAGGATGATTTCAATTACAAAATGAAGCCAAAAATTTAAATAAATATTTAAGCTTGAATAACTGAATTAGAAAATTGTATTTGTGTAATATTCTATTACATTCCAATATAACTTACCTGAATTAATAAAAAATTGAATATGTAATTGTAACAACCCATAATTTTTATAAATATTTTTAAATTAAATTTTATTTTGAAACTTCGATTTTTAAATAATTTTAAATTGAAGTTTGGAATTTTTCTATGTATTTTGGATTTTTGTTTCATTTTTATTTTTATTTTTCCAAATACAATTAAATATTGATTTTTTGGAAATATTATACTTTGTCAAACCTTTATTGTTTATTGAAAATTTTGAAATTTGAAATTTGAAATTTTAATCTTTTCTTTGAAATAGTAATTGGTTCTAATATTCGCTCTGTTTTCGTTTCATCGAATTTCGTTTTAAACCTTTTAAAATTTAATAAATTCAGCATTTTACACGTAGAATTTTATCTGCATTTTTTATCCATTTTTCTATTTTATTTGCCATCTTTTATATTGTTATAGGTTTTGAATTAAATTGTGAATTTTGTTGTGTTTGGAATTTTCCTATATTGGTGGTATTTTTGTTTACAATTTTTAATTCTAGTTTCAACAAATTAAACTATTTTCTTTATTTATTTTCTTATTTTCCTAAGACAAATTATTTATTTTCATTTCCACTTTACTTTTTGTTGATTTTTATTTTATTTACTTGATTTTTATTTTGTTTATTTTGTGTAAATGAAATTGGAAATTCAAAGAGACAAAGCTTTTAAACTTATGACTTTTCATTGCCTAGTCTCTTCATTTGCTTGCCCTTTCACTTTCCAGCTTTAGCCGTCCATTTCCTCTAGTATAGCCGTGAGTTTTATTTTCATTTTCAGGTGAAAACTTCTCATTTCAATCATCATTCATGGCCAATTCACTTCTGGAAATTTTGGGTAAGCAATGGCCCCTTCGTTTTCTACTTTTTCTTCCTCACTTTTACTTGATTTTTTGCCTTGACTTCTTCATGCTTTGCTCAGCCATAGCCACCACCACCACTTCCTCCTCATCATCCATGGCAGCAACCACCCCTCCTCCCCTTTGTCTAGATCAGCCCGTGACCACTTAGGTAGGCTAATATCACAAAAACATTGCAAAACCCTTGAACAATGCATAGCCGAACACCTATTTCCCATCACTATCTCCTTTAGCCTTGGCCACCACCCTTAGCTCCACCACTACCTGCTGCCACCAACTCTCAACATTACCATCTCCTCTGACTTGACCTGTACTTGCCTTTGGCCAAGCCCAAATGTGCCATAGGCCGAGCCTATGATTGAACCAAACCTCCTTTTAGCCTTGCCTTTTGACCTTCTTCCCATTGTAACTCCAAACCACTTCCTATTCCTCTGTAGCCGTGCACTTATAATCCAAACTAGGTCCATTTCAACCTGAAAAATTGTGTGGCCGAGCATAAACCATGTTGTGGCCGAGCATATGTGAGTTATGGTCAAGCAAAATTGATGGAAAAGCTTGGTGATGTCTTGTGTAAATTCTATTTCTATTTTCGTTCTAATAAATTTTGGTATTGTATTTATATTTATATTTGCTTTGTTTTATTTGTGTATACAAGATTAATATCTTGTCTCTCTCTCTCCACTCGAATCAAAAGTCATGCTATATCGTGCTTTCGGAATTTATCTTTGTGCTTTGATTTGTGAACTCCATCTTAAAAAGGTAAGTTATTCACGCTTGACATTCATACTTATAGGATTTGTGAAGTGACAACAAGTGAATATGTAGAAAATGTTATATCATGTTATACCTGCCTGTGATATGTATTTTATGATGATAAACCCAGTTATAAACTTGTCCCATCATCTGCTATGTTATATTCTGTTATATTGCTTGTTTTATTTTGTTTATCACACTGCAAGTTCCCTGTAGAATAGAATCACTATGGGTTGAAATGATACATACCCGAACGGACTTTAGAATAGGGAAAAATCGTTATGGATTGAAATGATAGGCCTGAGCGATTTTTATTTATTTATTTTTATTAACTTGGGATTGCGGGTTTGAAATGATAGAACCCGGATTTTTCTTTGTAAATTACGGATTGAAATGATATATTATCTGTATCACTTGACTTAGGTTAGAAAATAATATACAGAACTGTGGTTATTCTATGTATTTTTCTGGATATTTTAAGTATTTTAAAAATGTAAAATACGAAATTTGATTAAATTTGAATTTCAAATAATTTATTAAGGTGTTATTGATTTTTCTATGAATATAAAATGTTAAACAAATGAATGCTTAAAATGGTAATTTGGAATTTAACTTGACTTGGAATTTTGAGATTTGGTTTTAAAAATGGAAGTTTAAGTAAAAGAAAATAAAATGGAAATTAAGTTTTATTTGTGAAACGATAAATTAAAATAAAGTGTTAAGTGAATGTAAAGAATAGGAAAATTGTAAACTTGAATTTAATAAGTGCAGTAATGAAAAGTTTGATATTTATTTGTTAAATTTACTTTATAAAAATCATAAGTTAAAGGGTATTTAAATGACCATTTTATAGTGGAAAAATATGATTTTTTTTTTCAATTAAAATGGTTTGAATTGAAGTTTAATTGTTTCTGAAATTCTAGTATAAATCTGGAAATTCTTTTACTAGCACTTCAGAAATGCTATCGTTTTTGAATAATAACTAAAATCTGAACTAAAGTGAATCTGTAGCACTTTGTAAGTGTTGTAGTTGTAGAAATGAACTATAAGGCTAAAATGAATTAAGGGCTATTACAACACTTTGTAAGTGCTGTAGTCGCAGAAACTAAATTTAAAACCTGAAAAAAATAACAGAGCAATTGTAGCACTTGTTAAGTGCTGCAGTTGGCTGAAATGTGATTTTGAATGTAATTGAACTAAACCTTTTAAATTGAACCCTGAACTATTACAGCAGTTTTGTAAAACCTATCTTTGCTGAATTGAACTATTTTGCAACTAGGACTGAACTATTACAGAAGTTTTGTAAAAGCCGTCTTTGCTGAATTGAATTGTTTTTAATTATAATTTACCGCAGCATTTTCTAGGTGCTGCGAAAAGTTGAAATTTCAATATTTGAAGTATTTAACTTAATAAATTAACTCAGAAAAGGAAAAAAAATTTAGGAATTGAATTTTTGATTTGAAGGAATAATGACTTCACTTTTTAATGGTTTAAATGGCTGATATTAATTCGGAATTATAAATCATTTTGAAATTTAAAACCACGGGTACACTGCTTTATGTGTTATTTGATTTCCTTCTGATTGTTTGATGCACACCTTTGATTTGAGTGTGTGGCTAGAGGTGAGCGATTACTGCTGCTCTGCGCTACCCTAGTCACATTAACACTGTTATTTGCATTGGTTTACTTTAATATGAACATTTCTATGATAGTGTTTATTACTACTTAATTGTTGGTTTGACTGATCCTTAAAGGATGTGCGATCCCAAGCATCCTTTAAGTTATTGTGCATTTCTATTACAGTTCACTTGAGTTGGTTTACATTGTATAAGTATGTATGTCCTGACTCGAGTGTTTGTGTTTTACTTTACGCTCGGGTCAGCCTGAGAATCACCGCTTTGGATTCACCTTTTGGAGCTAGAGATTTGTTGGAGCTCGTTTGTCTATCGGTTCATCGACTTCTGTTCCAGTTATTTCCTATTCAGTATTGTCTCTGTATTGACTTATGTATCCCGACTTCTATTGTATCTGTTTTGACTATGAGATTTTGTATATGTTGAGAATATGTTTATAATAGCTTCATGAACTACTATGGTATTTTATTTCCACTGCGAATTATTCTGATATTCTATGTCTGTGATTATGTATTTGATTTTATTTGCTCCATTTTTTCTTGACAATCCACTGTTTTGAAGTATTCAAGTTCGACATTTATGGATTTATTGTCGATTTGAATGGTCCAAAATAGTTATGTTACATTTGGTATCAGAGCTTTGGTTTTAGGCAAACATTAGCCTGCGGAGCAAAAACTCATTAGAGATTGGGTAGAAATACCCTAGAATGAGTGAAATCAATCTCAGAATCATTTCTTTGAGAGGGAACGTATTTTTGAAGTACAAAATGATTTTCAATTGATTTTAAAGAATTTTCAAAGATTATTTTGATAAAAAAATTCTTGCTTTGAAAGTAAAAATTTTCTAAACTGCATTCCTTTCGTATCCACCTTGTTAGTAATTTTTTTGATTAGGATCCTCTTGAATTTTGAACTTCTTTCTTGTTTGATCCGGATTCTTTGTTGATAGGAAGCTGTTTGAATATGGCAAAGTCAATAGTATGTTAGTTTGCTTTAAGTGAACTCTATTGTATCTTTTGCTTAGCTGAAATTGTCAAACTAAAGGTATTTATGATCTTGTTTACGTATGATATGAATTTGAGTCTTTTCCAAATAATGAATGGGAATTCTTTTGAATTAATATAGGTTATATATCTCTAATCTTGGTTTGGATTCTTATCGATTAGGATTCCTTTGAATTTTGGAATGTTCCCACTTGTTCTGAAATCCACTCACGTCTCCCTTATTTGTATTCTTTTGATTTTGGAGCATCGCATAATCCTATTTTGAATGACCTTTATAAAGATCAGTGATTCCGCCAATCTTTGAATGACTTGAAAAGGAGTGAAGCTCCCTTACAATTGGCATTGATTCACCGGAGATTTCTGTATCCTCGGTTTACTATGCTATCTATCTTCTGCTATACTTGGATTCTATCTTTGGTGATCGAATGTCGATTTGCCTTAGATTCTCGCATTGATTATATTCCTGAAGTCACGGTTGACTGGGTTAAGGTCGCCCATGGTTTATATCAATTTATCCATCTTCTATTTGGTAATTTAATTATCTCATCTTCGTTCAAGCTTACCTTCGAATCATAATTCTATTTAATTAGAGTTTCTCTAAATTTGAATCTCTGTTTTTGTTTTGAAATCCATCCTTGAATCATCCCTTGGAAAATTTGTGGTTGATCTTATTTTTGGAAATTGTGTTTTCATCGAAGTTATTATTTTGATAAGGATGACCATATTTTATATAAAGGTGAAATGTTTTCAACAAGGATTATATACCTTTAAATGAGAATTTGAAGTTTCGAAAGGATTTGAAATTTTGAAATTTATATAAGGAATGGTTTCATATAAAATAATTTATAACTGAAGGTTTTGAATCTGAATTCGAGAGATTGAACTACGACATTTTGAAATTGGTTTAAGATTTTGAAATAATAAATAATATGATTTGAAAGTATTTTTCCGAATAAGAAATGTTTCAATTGATTTTAATGAGTTTCAAATGATTTCGAAGAAATTTCAAAAGAAGTTTTCGAGCAAATAGAAGTCCAAAACCCACTTATGTCGCTGGAAAATAATTTCGGTGATGAATGCATGCATCATCGACATTGATTTTCGAGTTTCTGAGTGGGGGAGAGGTCACTTCGGTAGCTTTGCTATGCGATTGATTTGTGAAACCAATTTTGATTTCAAATTCCGAAGCATGATTTGATATTCGAAAGATATATGTATATATTTGAACAGTTTGAAATGAGTCGTTGTTCAGTCTTGAGTTTCAGATTTGATTGATATAACCCTATCTCTTGGAATTGATGTACTGATTTGTTGATGTTTTCCAACTCTTGGATTGAAATATGATTTCTTCGACTATTTTAAAGGTTCAAGCACTTCCAAATCAAGGTTAACTTTTCAAAGCTATGTAATTTTGAAAAGTGTAAAGTATATAAGTTTGGTATATATGTTTAAAGTATGTAGTAATATGATTTAAATAAGGTTGAAACTGTTTTGTTAAGTAATTGAATAAGACTATTTTGAATTATACTAATATGAAATTTAGTTTTTAAAAAATATTTTGAATAAAATTTAGTTTAAATGTCTTAACTTAGTAACATCTTTATAAGACTATATATTTAACAAGTTGGAATGGATACATAAGTTGTACGTATGCTGTTTTATTCGCATAATTAATTTGATCCAGATTTGAGTACACAAGTTCCAGGTGAATTACATCATTTCGTGTTAGGATTTTTCATTTGATTCTTGATGGCTAATATTTGATATGGATTTTTGGCTTGATTCTAGAATTCTCTATTATAGTATATGGCTATGCAAGGAGACTGATGGCTTCTAGTCGAAAAACTATATCGAAGTCCGCATTGGGGAAGTCGAATGGACAATACTAGTTCGAAAGCGAACTTGTGCGATCGAATGAGCGATCGAATGTGATGTTGCAAAATGATGACATATGTACATCTTATGTTCTAATACCATTGATATACTTGACGCTGAAATTGGAAGTTGTTGGGTTGAATATCTTTGTGATTTAATTGGAATTTTTCTTTTATGTAAAACTACTATCGATTTAAAACCATTTTTTTTCAAACTATTTTTCTTTTATTTTTCTTAAACAAACTATTTTATTCTATTTTACATACAAAACTATTTTACAAACTATTTTATATACCAAACTATTTTACAAACTATTTTATTTATAAATTATTTTGTATACAAAACTATTCTAAATTCAAAAACCTTTTTATAAAGCAAAGATATTTAATTCCATATGGCTCTTCATGCAGCGTAATTGATTTTGGAAAATTTTGATCCTGATATAAGATGGACCTTATGTAAGTATAAGATGATTTTGAAAACTATTGATTTTGGAAGTGAATTGGTTGACTTAAATTACATTGATTTAGAAACTTGGATTATTTTCTAAATTTATTATTTTGGAAACTTTGAAACTGAAGATATTTGATTTGGTGGAATAATTTGGTGAAAGCGTATACATTTGAAAATTGTATTGATATTAAAACAAATGGAAGTTTGAGAACCTTGTGTTACTAAATACTTTATTTGGGAGTTACCGAACTTGTATAAAATTGGTTTGTATAAGAATGAAATTGATTCGAAAACTATTGATTTTGGAAAGTAATTCGATTTGAAAATGAAATCTTATATATAATGGACTTTATATAAGTATGATATTTGAAAGTGATTTGAAAAGGTACTGTATGATAGATATTTTCGAAGTAAAGATATGGAAAGTGCCTTCTACTTGATGTCCACATTGTGGATTCATTCTATCGATATTATTTCTCTGATTTGGTTTTTCGGATATGATACTCGAGTGTCCATCGAATTCCATGGCTATCTCCATGGTCTTACGAGCGCGACTGCACAGCGTAATTCGCCTGGCTGAGATGGCCTAGGGGTATGGATTGTTTGCTGGGGGATCCAGGCGTAACCATTGTGTATCCTGCGATCTATGTAGGCCGTATTTAGTAGCGAAATCTGCAGGGCTGAGATAGCTTATGGATACAGATTGTTTCCTAGGGGATCCAGGCATAAACATTGTGTATCTGCGGTCTACTAGTCATGATGGCGTAATTCGTAGGCTGAGAAAGCTTACGGATATGGCTTGTTTCCTGGGGGATCCCGGCATAACCATTATGTATCTGCGATCCATGGTTAGAAAATGTTTTGGTTGATTTGTTTGGATTGTACTTTCCATATATGTTTTTAAAAGTTTTCCAGTATTTTCACTGGGTGTTGAAACAAGTCTACTAAGTACCTGGAGAACCCTAGCTTTGCGCCTGATCAACGCACTGCCAGAGTCTACAGGAACGAGGATAAACTTGTTAAGACATCGAGTTATAAAAGTATTTTGGTAAAGTATTATATAAAGGATATTTTGATCAGTTATTTTCCTTTCTAAAGGATTTTAAAGTGTTTTAAATATTGTTTACCTCTTTAACTAACAATTTGAATTAAATGACTTTTATTGATATAATAGAATGGATTTAACCAAATTATTAAATATTAAAGAAATCTAGTTGAAACTTATATGGTTTTAAATTAATGGCTCATCCTTGTCTTTCGACCTATTTTCACTCCTAGCTATCCTAACTCACCATTTTTCCTACTACTATTCCTATTTCTCTTATTTTTCCTGCTAGCTATTCCTATTCTCCTGTCTTCTTCCTTTTCGAGGACGAAAAGATTTGAGTGGGGGAGAGTGTAACAACCCATAATTTTTATAAATATTTTTAAATTAAATTTTATTTTGAAACTTTGATTTTTAAATAATTTTAAATTGAAGTTTGGAATTTTTCCTATGTATTTTGGATTTTTGTTTCATTTTTATTTTTATTTTTCCAAATACAATTAAATATTGATTTTCTGGAAATATTATATTTCGTCAAACCTTTATTGTTTATTGAAAATTTTGAAAGTTGAATTTTTAAATTTTAATCTTTTCTTTGAAACAGTAATTGGTTCTGATATACGCTATGCTTTTCGTTTCATCGAATTCTGTTTTAAACCTTTCAAAATTTGATAAATTCAGCATTTTACACGCAGAATTTTATCTACATTTTTTATCCATTTTTCTATTTTATTTGCCATCTTTTATTTTGTTTTGGATTTTGAATTAAATTGTGTGAATTTTGTTGTGTTTGGAATTTTCCTATATTGGTTGTATTTTTGTTTACAATTTTTAATTCCAGTTTCAACAAATTAAACTATTTTCTCTATTTATTTTCTTATTTTCCTAAGACAAATTATTTATTTTCATTTCCACTTTATTTTGTTTGATTTTTATTTTATTCACTTGATTTTTATTTTGTTTATTTTGTGTAAATGAAATTGGAAATTCAAAGAGACAATGCTTTTAAACTTATGACTTTTCATTGCCTAGTCTCTTCATTTGCTTGCCCTTTCACTTTCCAGCTTTAGCCGTCCATTTCCTCTAGTATAGCCGTGAGTTTTATTTTCATTTTCACGTGAAAAAATCTCATTTCAATTATCGTTCATGGCCAATTCATTTCTGGAAATTTTGGGTAAGCAATGGCTCCTTCTTTTTTTACTTTTTCTTCCTCACTTTTACTTGTTTTTTTTGCCTTGACTTCTTCATGCTTTGCTCGGCCATAGCCACCACCATCTCCTCCGACCACCACCACCACTCCCTCCTCATCATCCACGGCAGCAACCACCCCTCCTCCCCTCTGTCCAGATCAGGCCGTAACCACTTAGGTAGGCTAACATCACAAATACATTGCAAAACCCTTGAACAATGCATAGCCGAACACCTATTTCCCATTACCATCTCCTTTAGCCTCGGCCACCACCCTTAGCTCCACCACCACTTGCTGCCACCACCTTCGAATATCACCATCTCCTATGACCTGACATGTACTTGCCTCTGGCCGAGCCCAAATGTGCCACAGGCCGAGCCTATGATTGAAACCTCCTTTTAGCCTTGCCTTTTGACCTTCTTCCCATTGTAACTCCAAACCACTTCCTTTGTAGCCGTGCACTTATGATCCAAACCAGGTCGATTTCAACCTCAAAACTTGTGTGGCCGAGCCCAAACCATGTTTTGGCCGAGCATATGTGAGTTATGGTCAAGCAAAATTGATGGAAAAGCTTGGTGATGTCTTGTGTAAATTCTATTTCCATTTTTGTTCTAATAAATTTTGGTATTGTATTTATATTTATATTTGCTTTGTTTTATTAGTGTGTACAAGATTAATATCCTGGCTCTCTCTCTCCACTCGAGTCAAAAGTCATGCTATATCGTGCTTTCTGAATTTATCTGTGTGTTTTGATTTGCGAACTCCTGCTTAAAAAGGTGAGTTATTCACGCTTGACATTCATACTTATAGAATTTGTGAAGTGACAACAAGTGAATATGTAGAAACGGTTATATCATGTTATGCCTACCTGTGATATGTATTTTATGATGATAAACCCTATTATAAACTTGTCCCATCATCTGGTATGTTATATTCTGTTATATTGTTTATTTTATTCTGTTTATCACACTGCAAGTTCCATGTAGAATAGAATCACTATGGGTTGAAATGATACATACCCAAATGGACTTTAGAATAGGAAAAAATCGTTATGGGTTGAAATGATAGGCCTAAGCGATTTTTATTTATTTATTTTTATTAACTTGGAATTGCGGGTTTGAAATGATAGAACTCGGATTTTTCTTCGTAAATTACGGATTGAAATGATATATTATCTGTATCACTTGACTTAGGTTAGAAAATAATATACAGACCCGTGGTTATTCTATGTATTTTTCTGGATATTTTAGGTATTTTTAAAATGTAAATTATGACATTTGATTAAATTTGAATTTCAAATAATTTATTAAAGTGTTATTGATTTTTCTATGAATATAAATTGTTAAACAAATGAATGCTTAAAATGGTAATTTGAAATTTAACTTGACTTGGAATTTTGAGATTTGGTTTTCAAAATGGAAGTTTAAGTAAAAGAAAATAAAATGGAAATTAAGTTTTATTTGTGAAATGATAAATTAAATTAAAGTGTTAAGTGAACGTAAAGAATAGGAAAATTGTAAACTTGAATTTAATATGTGCAGTAATGAAAAATTTGATATTTATTTGTGAAATTTACTTTATAAAAATCATAAGTTAAAGGGTATTTAAATGACCATTTTAAAGTGGAAAAATATGATTTTTTTTTTCAATTAAAATGGTTTAAATTGAAGTTTAATTGTTTCTGAAATTCGTGTAAATCTGAAAATTCTTTTAGTAGCACTTCAAAAATGCTATCATTTCTGAATAATAACTAAAATCTGAACTAAAGTGAAACTGTAGCACTTTGTATGTGCTGTAGTTGCAGAAATGAACTAAAAGGCTAAAATGAACTAAGGGCTATTACAGCACTTTGCAAGTGCTGTCGTCGCAGAAACTAAATTTAAAACCTGAAACTAATAAAGAGCTATTGTAGCACTTGTTAAGTGCTGCAGTTGGCTGAAATGTGATTTTGAATGTAATTGAACTAAACCTTTTAAATTGAACCCTGAACTATTACAGCAGTTTTGTAAAAGCTGTCTTTGCTGAATTGAACTATTTTGCAACTAAAACTGAACTATTACAACATTTTTGTAAAAGTCGTCTTTGCTGAATTGAATTGTTTTCAATTATAACTTACCGCAGCATTTTCTAAGTGCCGTGAAAAGCTGAAATTTCAATATTTGAAGTATTTAACTGATTAAATAAACTCAGAAAAGGCAAAAAATTTGGGTATTGAATACTTGATTTGAAGGAATAATGACTTCACTTTTTAGTGGTTTAAATGAATGATATTAGTTCGGAATTATAAATCATTTTGAAATTTATAACCACGGGTACACTGCTTTGTGCGTCATTTGATTTCCTTGTGATTATTTGATGCTCACCTTTGATTTGAGAGTGTGGCTAGAGGTAAGCGATTACTGCATCTTTGCGCTACCCTAGTCACATTAACACTATTATTTGCATTAGTTTGCTTTAATATGAACATTTCTATGATAGTGTTTAGTACTACTTAATTGTTGGTTTGACTGATCCTTAAAGGATAGGCGATCCCAAGCATCCTTTAAGTTATTGTGCATTGCTATTACAGTTCACTTGAGTTGGTTTACATTGTATACGTACGTATATCTTGACTCGAGTGTTTGTGTTTTACTTCACGCTCGGGTCAGCCTGAGAATCACAGCTTTAGATTCACCTTCTGGAGGTTCATCAACTTCTATTCCAGTTATTTCCCATTCAGTATTGTCTTTGTATTATTGACTTATGTATCCTGACTTCTAGTGTATCTGTTTTGACTATGAGATTTTGTATATGTTCAGAGTATGTTTATAGTAGCTTCATCAACTACTATGGTATTTTATTTCCGCTGCGAATTATTCTGATATTCTATGTCTGTGATTCTGTATTTGATTTTATTTGCTCCAATTTTTCTTGACAATCCACTGTTTTGAAGTATTCAAGTTCGACATGTGTGGATTTATTGTCGATTTGAGTGGTCCAAAATAGTGGGATGTTACAGTAATTGGATAGTACAATATAAAAGGATTTTATAAATAAATTTTGAGTAGCTATAATAATTGTTATATATTTAAATTTTAGTTATAAAGAGATTATAAAGTTAAACCGAATAAGAGTTAATTGAATAATTTATGATTTAAAATGGTGTTAAAGGAATTATAAACAAATTTGAGTAGCTATAATAAGTGTAAATATACTTAATATATATGATTAGATAAATTAAGTGGAATAAATTAATAATAATTTTGGAATAAAGAAGAATGAAATTTAGTGAATAAGTTATGAGTATAATAAATGAATTTCAAATTCACGACTTTGGAAAAAATTTAGTTTAAGATAATTGTATGATGAGATAATGAGATTAAAAATAGTTAAGATTTATTTAACTTAAGAAAGAAAATCAAATGGATGACATTAATTATTAATGTAAGATGAAATTGTGTGGCAACAAGGGAACTGTCAAAGAGAGTCCCACCTACGGTTTAGATTTATTATCTTCTTTGCTTTCCAATCTCTTTTCTTTCGGGTTGTTTCTATTCTTCTACCTTCTTCCTTTTCAGGGACGAAAAGTTTTGAGTGGGGGAGAGTGTAACAACCCATAAATTTTCAAAATTAAAGTTGTAAATTTAATAAGATTTTGGTAAATAAATTTGGAAGAAATAAAAACTTTGTAATTTAATAATGAAATGAATGCCAAAATGAAATGTAACAATGTATATTTGAAAACTAATTATTAACACTTGAAATGAAATTACAATTTATTGAAGTAATGTAAATTGTTATACTTGGCTATAAATTTATGTAAGAAAACAAATGCAAACATTAAAATTTATAAATGATTTAGTATGAAATAAGTGACCATTGAATAAAGATTAGGTATATAAGAATGGTAACATATGTTTGTGAACAATGAATTCAAAAGTGTGATTAAAAGTTATAGTAACGGTTGTAAGTTACTATTTAATTGGTCTATTAATTTAGTTGTAAATGTTACATTTGGGTATAAAACTGAATATAAGTAGATAAGGGTAAGTGGTGTTTAAATAAAGGAATTAGTATAATTAATATTAATTGAATGAATTTAATATTAGGTAAGTGATTATAATATTTAGTTGAATATATAATAAACTTAAGTGTAAATTTAAGGGTAATGGCAACAGCTATTATAAGTTGCCTATTTAGTCTATAAATGAAATAGGAAATCTTTAATGTCATTAATGATAGTTAATATAGTAATGGGAGATGTGAATGTATAAATTAAATAGAAACGTAAATTTATTTATAAAGTAATAAATTTGTAAAAAGAAAGGAACTAAGATAAATTTATTTATTGGTTTTCAACCTTAATTATGCATACAATTAACAAGATTACACATTTAGAAATGTAACATTTATATAAGATTTAAGATGTAAAAAGGGGATATAAAACCAATGTAACTAGGTATTTAGAGTAATAATGGACCTGGTATAAAGATGGCAATTAAACTAAATCAAATTTTTGGAAGCAATTTTAATTAATTGGAATGTGATCTATAATAAATGGATTTAAGGGTAAATAACTGAAATTAATTACTATATTAATTGAAATTTGGATGAACTGGGAAGTTATTAATGTATTAGTATCTAAACCAATGTTAATATGGATTTATTGGGAATTAAACTTATACTTTTCAATTAGATAAAAATACAGTATTTACACGCAATGACTTTCTATATTTTTAATTCTATTTCCCTACGTTTTTTCTCTAATTTTTTTATTTTTTATTTTATTTGTTTAAACTTTGAATATATTCATTTGATTTTTGATTGATTTTACTTTTAATAATAGCTTAGGAATTTCAAGAGATATAGGTTACCTGTTTTGTGTATTCGTTGCCTTTTCATTTGCGTGCAAACAAAGAAAAAAAATATACAAGATTCTTTCCCTTAAATTGTGCCTTTTAATTTGCTAGCCTTTCTTTTCTAGACCTCATCTCATAGTCATTCAAATATAGTGGAAACCCTAGCCGCCATCACTTTTTCAATCAGGTACAAGTTTCTCACATCTCATTCCATTTGTGTTCCAGAAAAAAATTCAGAAAGTTATTCCATGGCTCTTCTTCCTTCCTCCATTTCACTTTTGTTTTTCTTTTGTTTTTCTCCTTGCATAGATCGGCCTCCCCACCATGTTCATCTCCTTGCCGACCACACCATCACCATAATCGACCACACCACCTCCTCACCTCCACCAAACCAAAGCCATGTCTACCATGGATGAAAACCCCATCACCAAATCATGAAAACCTTAGCCGAGCCATGTATTTCACCTTCCCTTCCTATTTGCTAACCTCGGCCACCTTTGTGCCACCACCATCTATTTGCTTTGCCTTGATCTACAACACCTTGTCGTGACCATTTGACCTAGATCCAACATAGGGCCGAACCATTTTGGTAATGGTTGAGTCAAATGATAATGTGGTCGAGCCCACTTGCTTGTTGTTTGATCACCTTGCTTTGATTTATCAAAGTTATGTCAAGTAAACTCATTATCTTTTTCACTTTTTTATTTCTATTCTTTTGTATTGTATCTCATACTTATGTTAGTGAAAATTGTTTGCTTTATTTTGTTATGTACAAGAGTTGAATCTTGGCTCCCTTATCACTAAAGTTTGCATCGTTCTTTGTCGTGCCTTTTCGTGCTTTGCGGAGTTTAGATTTGGGTTTGAATTTCAATTCTAGCTTTTAAAAGGTGAGTTATTCACTCTAGACATACGTATTTATATAATTGTGAATTGATGACAAGTTAATTGTATAAAATAATGTATTATGTTCATACATGCCTGTGATATATTTATATAATGTTAAATACTGTTTATATGCCTATTATATCATTTGTTATAATATTATCTGTATATTGTCATTTATTTCCTGCTTATCATCACTGCAAGCTCCCTATCACTATGGGTTGAAATGATATATACCCGAACGGACTTTAGAATAGGGAAAAATCGTTATGGGCTGAAATGATAGGCCTAAGCGATTTTTATTTATTTTATTTAATTTGGATTGCGGGTATGAAATGATAGAACCCAAATTTTTCTTTGTAAATTACGGATTGAAATGATATATTGCCCGTATCACTTGACCTAGGTTAGAAAACATTATACAGACCCGTGGTTATTTTATATATTCTTATGGAAATTTTTAAGTATTTTAAATTGTAAATTATGATATTTTGATTTAAATTGAATTAAAAATGATTTTTAAAATTGTTAGTGATTTTTCTACAAGTCAAAAATGTGAAATAAATAAATGGAAAAATTGGAATTTGAACATAACTTAATTTGAAAATTTGTGACTTAGTTTTAAAAAAAATGAAAGTTTAAGTTAAATAAAAAAATGGAAATCAAGTTTATCTATGAAATGGAAATTTAAAATAAAGTGTTAAGTTAGTTGTTAAAAATGCAAAGAATGGGAAAATTGTACACTTGAATTTTATGAGTGAATTATTGAAAAAAAATTGATAATTATTGTAAGATTTTACTTTATAAAATTACAAGTTAAAGGGTATTTAAATGTATATTTTTGAAGTGGAAAAATATGACTTTGATAAGTTAAAATGGTTAAAATTAAAGTTTAATTATTTCTGAAATTTATTATAAATCTGGAAATTGAATTAATAGCACTTCAGAAATGCTATCATTTCTGAAACTAACTTAAAATCTTAAGTAAAGGATACTGCAGCACTTTGTAAGTGCTGTGGTTGATGCAAATGAACTAAAGGCTTGATTAACTAAAGGCTACTTTAGCACTTGGTAAGTGCTATGGTTGCAGAAAGAAAGTTAAAATTTGAAACTAATAAAAAGGGTTACAGTAGCACTTGATAATTGCTGCAGTTGGCTGAAATGAAGATTTTCAAATGTAATTGAACTACTACAGCAGTTTTGTGAATGTTGTCTTTGCTGAATTGAACTAATTTTTCAAATTGAACCGTGAACTACTACAGCAGTTAATAAATGCTGTCTTTGCTGAATTTAACTTATTTTCAAATGAAACTAAACTACTACAGTAGTTTATGAATGTTGTCTTTGCTGAAATGAATTGTTTCAAATATAACTTAACGCAGCATTTTTCTAAGTGCCGCGAAAGCTGAAATTTCAATGTTTTAAGGTATTTAAGTGAATAAATGAACTCAAAAAAGGCTAAATTTTTAGGATTTAATATTTGATTTGTAAGTATAATGACTTTACTTTTAAATAGTTTGGAAATGAATTTATTTGAAATAGTATTTAATTAAGAATTGTCTTTAAATATATTAGCTTGAAGCTTATTGGAATAAGATTTAAGAATGTGACCTTATAAAGTGGTTTGGTTTAAGATGATTTAAAGGAATATTTCAAGTTAAATAAATTTAAAGAAATATTCAGTGATTTGGAAATTTGGGTTTTATTTAAATGATATATTGATTTGGTTTTGAAATGAAGTAAGATAGTATTTAGTTTTGAAATGGATATTATTTTGGAAAGTATTGATATTTGATTTAAATGGTTTTGGAATAGAAATGTTTTGAAATAAATATACATCAGTTATAATAACGTTGGGTTTGTTGAAGAGACCGGGATCAGAAGTTTTCGTACTCTCTACCAACTTCGAAAACCACTTTAACAACCGTGTATGCGGTGGACATTTCAGAATGAAGTAGGATGGTGGCGACGATCCTATTAAGGTATATACGTGGATCCGACTCTCGTGAGTTGGCACAAGGTTGCTAAAACAGGAGCGATCGACGGGCTAATGAGGTAGCACCTCTGATCGGACACATATCTTCGATACTATTCCATTACTTTGTGATTTGATTTGGTGGCCACCCTTCGATTTTGATTGGGAGTATGTTTCAAGGTGGGCGGTAGTGGCTGCTATGCGTTTCCACCAGCCCAAATGCGTAATTAGTATATCTACCCTGGCATTGCCTTGTTGTGCCGTGTCACCTACCATAGCGAGCTACGAGTTTGGATTTGTGTCGTAGCCTCTAAAGTATTGAGGGTGGCCCCTGATCTGGGAGTATGCTAATACTGGATAGACTACTGTAACTATTATGTGTTAAGGGCTATATAGGTAACCCCTTAATGCTATTTAAAAGTAAGCTTGTTTTATTATAGACATTATTATAATAGCGAATATTACTGCATAGTAGATAGTTTAACGGATCCTTAAAGAATGGGCGATCCCAAGCATGCTTTAAGTTACACATACTTTTATATTACAGTTCACTTGAGTTGGTTTACATTATATAAGTATGTATGTCCTGACTCGTGTGTTTTGTGTTTTGCTTTACGCTTGGGTCAGACTGAGTGATACAGCATTCAAGGCTCACCTTTGGAGTTAGAGCTTTCTTGGAGATCCCGCTATCTATTTCAATTTTTGTCATTCAGTTAATTCCAGTGATGTATTCTGATTTATACTTGATTTTCATATTGAGACTTCTGTTGTATCTTTTACTTCTATTGTATTTTGTTAACTCTGATGTATACATATATAGTAGCTTCATGAACTACTATTTCTTTGCTTCTACTACATTGTTATATTACTCTGTGTCTGTGATTTGTGATTTGTTTTCTGTATATTCTGAGTTTTGCCAAATTTATATTTACAATCTATTGTTTTGAATTATTCAATTCCGACATGTGCGGATGCGGATGGTCCAAAATAGTGGGTCGTTACACTTAGCAATTTTGTAAAATTACAAAAGTTGAATTTTATAACCTTAATTGGAAAAGGAAAAATGTGTAAAACAAGATTTGAATTGTTAAAATTTATGTTAAAAAAATGATTCTGAAAGTTTGTATGTACTTTTAGGATGAAATATGGTACTATAAGTGTGAATTTAAGTATTAGAGTGTTTGAGTTGAAATTGGGGGGAAAATGTGTTATAAATAAAGTGAAATGGTTGTAAAAGTGTTTATAAACTTAGTTAAAATTTAAGAAATGTGTCATAAATCATTTGAAAAGTAGAAAGCCAATTGGATGAACAAATATGAACTAAAAATGAAATGACTATAAATAAAGTCTTGACCTGTAAATTGTTTATGAAATAAATGGATGTTGTATGCAATGGTTATAATTAATGTTGTGATAACTTTAAACTCGAATAATGTCTTATAAAAGAAGTTAAGCCTTTATAAATTGGTTATAATCTTAAGGAAATTTCTTATGAAATGATTCGCAAATAAATGTAGTATTAAATGAGAAATACTATATGTGAAAATGAATGTGATTGAAAATGAGGCGAGATGTGGTAATGTTATTTATGAATGATTTTTTCATTAAATGGAGAAATTTTTTTATATTAATTGATAGGAGGTAAAATGTGTATAAATGATTGAGATTTATAATGTGAATTGAAAATGTAATTGTGATGAAACAAATTGGAATAAATACGTAAATTATACGTATATTGTTTTATTCGCAAAATTAATTTGATCCGGATTTGAGTACACAAGTTCGAGGTGAATTGCACCATTTATTGTTAGGATTTCTCATTCGATTCTTGATGACGAATATTTGAGATGGATTTTTGGTTTGATTCTAAAATTCTCTATCAAAGTATATGGCTACGCAAGGAGAATAATGGTTTCTAGTCAAGAAACCTTATCAAAGTCCGCACTAGGGAAGTCGAATGAACAATACTAGTTCAAAAGCGAAATTGTGTGATCGAGCGAGCGACCGAATGTGATATTGCGTGATGATGACATATGTTCATCTTATGTTCTAATATAATTGATATGCTTTGACGCTGAAAATGAAAGTTGTTGGGTTGGATATCCTTTGTAATCTAAATTGGAATTTGTTTTATGCAAAACCACTTTTAATTCAAAACCATTTTACCAAACTATTTTTATTTTATTTATTTTATTCAAACTAAAAAACTACTTCGGTCCAAAACTATTTTTAATTCATCACTATTTTACAAAAAAATATTTTAAATAAAAAAACTATTTTACAAAGCTGTTTTAGATTCAAAATTATTCAAAATTCAAAACCTTTTATAAAGCAAAGATGTTCAATACCATATGGCTTTTTATGCAGTGTAATTGATTTTGGAAAAATATTGATTCTTATATAAGATGGACCTTATATAAGTATAAAGTGATTTTGTTGACTATTGATTTTGGATGGTATTCGATCTGAAGAGATAAATCTTATATACAAGAATTTATACAAGAATGATTTGATATACTCGAGACTATTGATTTTGGAAAGTACTCGATCATAAAATGAAATCTTGTATATAATGGAATTTATATAAGTGTGATATTTGAAGTTATGGTTTGAATGGGTACTATATATGGTATGATATATTTTGAAATAAAAGGTATGGAGAAGTACCCTCCGCAACGAAGTATAGTATGATATGCTTCGACCTAGATGGACTTGGGGAATCCAGGAATTGATTTGACCAAAAAAAACCTTAATATACTTAGGTGAATTCAGAAATGGATTCGAACCGATATGATTGTCCGGACTTAAACTCATGAGTTCCTCGAAATTTTTCAGGGTAGATGGTTCTTTAGTTTACCCAATGGAGGCGCTTTCAATCCTGGGATCTATTGTTTATGGATCTTCTGGGAAGGAAGTGCATCCATTTCGTAAATCATTGAATCAGCAATGTACCACTGCAGCAGGGATCGATTGGCCCTTGTTTACGAAATGGCTATGATATTTTTCTGGAATCCAGAAGGTGGAAGGATCTTCTGGAAGGTTTTGTGTCCATTGCGCAAACACTGGATCAGCAACGGGCCACTGCTATTGTAACATTATCATTTGACATCAAATTTTGAGCGGTACTTTTCATATCTATTTTTAAGTATTTTCACTGGGTGTTGAAACAGGTATATTAAGTACTTGGAGATTTCAAGTTTTGCGCCTGATCAACGTACGACCAAAGTCTATAAGAACGAGGATAAACTTGTTAAACATCGAGTTATAAAAATATTTTGATAAATGTACTATATAAGGATATTTTGATTTTTTTTCTTTCTTTTCTAAATACTTTAAAATGTTTAAAATATTGTTTATTTATGTACAACATGGTTTAATAGTTAATTATTAGTTTTGTAAATATTGTGAGAAGTAGTTAATTAAATAAGACATACTTAAAGTTAATTATTATTGATTTATTAATGATGTTTGAAAAGTATTTTGAGATTTAAAACTAATAAAATTTATAAATAATGGATTTAAAGTCTTCAGTATACTTCTCTCTAAAATATAAGTAATGATGCAATTATTTTCAAATAGTTTACATATATTTATAGAGTTGTTATTTAAAATTTTTAAATGGTATTTATAAATGAAGCAAGAAATTTTACAAATGAATTTTTGTAAAGTATTAAAGTATTAAAGATGATTGATTTGCAAATGAAGTTTTCAAATGAATATTTCAAATAAAATTTATATAAGTTTCTTTGAATATATAATTTAAGGATATTATATAAATAGACTATAAAAAAAATTCTATTTTACAATCTTATAAAAAATGATTTAGGTAATTTATTTATAGTAATATGCTTAAAAAATAAATTGGAATCGCTATTTTTGAAAGTATGGTTTGAAATATTTACTTGATTTCGAAGTACTAATAGTAAATTTAAAGGTTCATTTACTATTTGAATCTTGCATTAAACTGAAATAAATGTTCCATGATTTGAACATTCATTTTAAAACAAGCGTGTAAAATTAGTTATGAAGATATGAAATTTTATACTTTGATTTGGAAATTTAATGTAAGATTTGAGTATACTATTAGTTTTATTTTAATAATCTTGAGTCTATACTTATTTTAAAATAGTGAGCCTAATAAATTATCGAATTTAGGGAACTTTATTTTAAAGCTTATTATAATGTTTCGATATAAATTTCTAACATTATTTTAAACTTTTGGAAAATCTTTGCATAATGCTATGAGGATGTTTTAAATATATCTTATATTTTTACTAAGTGTATGAAGTTAAATGCTTAATTAAATTTTTAGATATATTGAAATATTCCTTTTCTCTTCAAAGGTGAATACTAAAAACTTAAATTTTATTCTATAACCGAATTATAGTTATAATGTAACGACCAGACATTTCGAACCATTCGCATCCGCACATGTCAGACTTGAATTGTTCAAAATATCAGATTGTTAATTTATATTTGGGAAAACTCATCATATACTGTAAATAAATCAATCACAGAACCACAGACACAGAGTATTACAAAAATAAGCAGCGGAATAGACAAATAGTAGTTCATGAAGCTACTATATAAACATCAGAGTTTGAAATAAAATATAGTAGAATATCTCAAATACAATGCAGTCTCGAATACAAACAGATGGCAAGTCTGAACAACACAACTGGATAGCTGAAAGCTGAATAGATATAGATGGATCTCCAAGCGAAGCTCCAAACTCCAAAGGCGAGTCTCAAATGCTGTGACACTCAGTCTGACCCAAGCATAAAGCAAAACATAAAACACTCGAGTCAGGATTAACATTCTTATATCAATAAATTCAACTCAAGTGAAATATCAAATGAAATACAAGTAACTTAATGGATGCTTGGGATTTCCATCCTCTAAGGATCCGTGGAACTATCTACTATGTAGTAATATACGCTATTATAGTATGTCTATAGTAAAGTAAAGCTATTAAAATAGCGTTAAGGTGTTACCCATAACCCCCTTAACACATTTTATATATTCCCATAATCTATACAATGTCGTACGCTCCTCCGTAAACTGGAGGTTTACCTAGAGGACATCACATTGGTAGGGTACAAAACAAACTCGTAGAAGGCGCGATAGGGCATGCGACAAAGCACTCGAGGCAATGTCAGGGTAGATATAGAGTTTGCGGATCCGGACTGGTGGTAACGCATAGCAGCTACTACCGCCCACCGCGTGACACACTCCCAAATCAAAGGGTGCACCCAATCAAATCACAAAAGCAATAGAATGGTATCGAAGAAATGTGCTCGATCGGAGGAATGACCTCACTTGGCCCGGCGTGGCTCCTGTTTTAGCCGCATCAAGCTTACTCACGGGAGTCAGGGATACGTAAATACCATGTAGAATCGTCACCAAACCCTCATGCTTTGTAACAACCCTGTATTTTTGTGATTTATTTAATTGTATATTTTAAAATTTTAAATTGAAATTCCTGACTTAAAAACTTTATTTATTTATTCAAATTGGATGAACTTTATTTTATTTATTAAAAAGAATAATTTTGTTATTTTAATATATATTTTGATTTGTATGTGAATTAGAATTTCAAACATGAATAAATTGAATATTTCCAGAAAATGTGAATTTTGGTCAATTTGGTCAAACTTTGACTTTTAAATTTAAATTTTAAATTTTTAAAATTTGAATTTTATCATTTTTATGAAAGCAAACAAAATTTCAAGAACATTGCTTTTCGTTTCGTTGAAATCCGAATAATATTGTGGAATTATGCTTTTTACAAAATTGGGTGTAAATTGTTTTATTTAACAATGTTGTTTATTTTAAATTATATAAATAATCTTTTTAATTGTCATATCTTATTATAAATTGTATTATATGTCATGTTACATATATATTTTTACCTTTTAAATATTTTTAAAGTGATGTTTGAATTTTTCCAAAGCTCATTGAATTTATTTTCTATTTTTAAAGGTTAGTTTCCATTTTTCTGCTATTTTCTTCATTTAAATTATATTTAACTAAAATTTATTTATTCATTTTTATGTATGCATTTTATTTTTATGTTTTCATCTTTATTTATAAATATTTTTCATGTACATACAATTTTCCCAAAGTTTATTTCATTTATTTTCAAATTTTCAAGCCTAATTTACATTTTCTTTGTTATTTTCTTAACTTAATTATATTTAATTAATATTATTTTTGTTTATTTTTGTTTATTTACTATATTTTCGTGTTTTATCTGTATTTAAAATTTAAAAAGAAAATAGAAAACAAAGAGGCAAAGTCCTTTCATTTTTCATTGACTTTTCATCTACTTGTCTCTTCATTTGCTTGCCCTTTCACCTCCTAGCTTTTGGTCGTTCACTCCTTATCTCCTTGCCGTGTATTCCTCTTTACTTTTCACGTGAGAAATCTTTCTCATCTCATATACTCACGGCCACTCCTTCTTGAGGGAAAATTTTGTAAGTTTTTTATGGCTTCTTTCTTATTTTTCTTCTTATTTTACATTGATTTTGACTTGATATTCCTTATGCTTTGCTAGTCCACACTCCTTCATCTCCACCCTCCTCTCCACCATCACCAGCCTCTCCTCTGACCACCAAGACAAGTCGTGACCTCCATGTGACCAAAACACCACAACTTTGCATAAAACTACATAAAAATTGCCTAGCCTCGCCATAAACTCCACTATCTCCTTCATATCTTTACTTGGCCACACCCCTAGCTCCACCACCACCTACCTACACCACCTCTAGACATCACTTCAGATCTGACCATACCAGAAGTATGTAGGGCCGAGCCCAAAACTTGGCATAACCGAGCCAAATGTTGCATAAACCACTCTATTTTGCACTTGAACCTATGTATGCTTCATATTATCACCACTACCCCTTCACATCACTTCATGTTGCCTTGCATGGGTGTGCTAAATCTGACCTATATGATACCATACCTGACCCAAACACACATCAATGGCCAAGCAAAAGACCCTCTATGCTCGAGCAGTGGAGTGGTTAAGGCAAGGTTAAGCTATCTTGTCTTTGTTGCTTTATATCTCAACTTGTTCAATATTGTTTCATGTTGTATATTCATGTATTGCATTGTCTTGTTTGTGTTTATTGGATTGTTACAAGATGATCATCTAGACTCTCTCCACTTATTTGAATCCATTGTCGTGCTTGTCATGCCCTTGGAATCGTGTTCGTGTGTCATAGTGGTCTTCAGCTTGAAAAGGTGAGTCTTTCTCACTCTGACATTTGTACTTATGAAATAGTGAATTGATGACAAGTGTTTAGTAATATAAAATGTTTATGCAAGTTAATGATGATCATATGATATGCTATGCCACGTTATTACCATGTTAAAACTGTTAATTATCACCTGACATCTGATATATGACATTATATTATGACATTGACATTGTTTATATTGTTTATGCATAATTTCACACTGCAAGTTCCCTGTTAGAATAGAATCACTATGGGTTGAAATGATACATACCCGAACGGACTTTAGAATAGGAAAAAAATCATTATGGGCTGAAATGATAGGCCCGAGCGATTTTTATTGTATTTTTATTGGACTTGGGATTGCGGTTTTGAAATGATAGAACCCGGGTTTTCTTTGTAAACTGCGGATTGAAATGATATATATCTGTATCACTTGACCTAGGTTAGAAAATTGTATACGGAACCCGTGGTATATTTTAAAATGATTTTTATTAAAATACGTATTTTTAAAAAGTATGAAAAAAAAATTTAAATTTTTTTTATGGTTTTAAGAAAATTAAATATTAAGTCTTGAAACTGTGAATTTAAGTACGCAAATTTGAAGTAATTGTGATTTTTGACTTTAAACTTTATTTTAAAATGTAAATAAATAATGGAAATTAAATTTAAAATTTTGAAATGATATTCGAAGTGAAATGTTAAGCTTATTAAATTTATAAGTTAATAAGCAGTGAATTTTGACTTAGCAAATGAAAGTGAGTTTTAATTGGATATTTAATTATAAAATTTTATTGTGATAAATCATATGTTAAAATTATTTAAATGTAAAATTTTGAAGTCTACAAATATGATTTATAATTTTAAAATTTGTTAAATTGAAGTTTTATTCTTTTAAAAAGTTAAAATAAAATCTAGAATTTTATAGCATTTCTAATATGTTGTAGTCTTTTGACAGCATTTTTAAATGCTGTTGTTTTTGAACTTGACTATGTTTGAAATAACTAAATATCTGTTACGGCATTTTATACATGTTGTTATTCTTGAACTAAACTATTTTGGAAACTATAAGATACGATAGCACTTTTAAATGTTGTCGTTGTTATAGTTTGGCAATGTTTTGAAATGTTATAAAATTTAACACTGTTTGTGTTATATTTTAAAGTGTTAAATGATTTAACTTTCGAAAATTTATTATTTGTGAATATAAGGATTTTTGAATATATTTTAATGTTTAAATTTGAATTTTAATGAATTTAAATTGAATTTGAATTTAAATAAAGTTTACTTGGTTATGTGTTAAATGGAATGACATGTAATAAGATAAATGAATTTGTGAAGGTTATCTTGAAAGGTGTTTTGTAATGATATTTGAAATAATAAATGAATGATCTTAAAATGATATTTAAATTTGAATATTTGAATTTGAATCAAATAATGATATGATAATGAGGCTTTGAAAGGATATAATATTTTAATGATTTTTAAATGGTTTGGAAATGATATAATCTTTATTTTGGTAAAGAATGTAAATTGGGAATGATGTTTGATTTTGATAAATGAATATTTGAAGTTCATATTTGATGAAAGAATGTTTGGTTTACTTGTAATTTTGGTTTATTTAAGTGATATTGGATTTATGAAATGAATATTTCAAACTAAATAATAATGAAGTTAAATTTGAGATATATGAAATTATAAAGTTTAGTTTTGAAATGTGGGATATTAAAGTTTGGATATATATATATATATATTAAAATTGGATAGTTTATTTTATAGATCAAATTTATATTTGAAATTTATGAGATTTGAAATGTTTTACTGTAAAACTAAATTGAATTGAAACTGATGGTTTGATTTGAATTAAATTTGAAATTTGAAATTTTGGTAATTGAAAAAATTTGTAGAATGTAAGGAATTAAATGAATATTCCATGATTGCAAATGTATGATTTCGAAATAGTAAACTATTTTGATTTGAATATATGTTTGAAATGGTTTTGGTTTCGAAGTATAAACTATTTTGAAAGGAATATAGTTTTGAAATGAAATGATTTGACTTTTGTAGTATAAACTATTTTGAAATGACCACGGCGTTATAATAACGATTGGTTGTTAAAGAGACCGGGATCGGAAGTTGTCATACTCTCTGCAAACTTCGAAAACCACTTTAACAACTGTATATGCGGTGGGGATTCCAGAATGAAGTAGGATGGTGGCGACGTTCTTGAGGTATATTACGTGGACCCGACTCCCGTGAGTTGGCTTAAGGTGGTTAAAACAGTAGCGATCTCGGGCCAAAAGGGGTAGCTCCTCTGGTCGGACACATTCCTTCGATACTATACTCTTACTTGTGATTGATTAGATGGCCATCCTCCGATTTTGATTGGGAGTGTGTTCCGGGGTGGGCGTAATGGCTGCTACGTTACCCTCAGCCCGTGTGCTTAATTGGTATATCTACCCTGGAATTGCCTTGTGTGCCGTGTCACCTACCATACCGAGCCTTTACTGCGAGTTTGATTTTCTCCCGTAGCCCGTGTGGTATCTTGTGACAGTCACCCGAAGTGGAGATGGCGTGATATTAGATAGACTACTGGGACTATTATGTGTGAAGGGTGATATGCGTAGCCCGGAACGCTATTTAAAAGTATGTTTATTTTACTGTAGACATTATTATAGTAGCGCAATATTACTACATAGTAAATAGTTTAACGGATCCTTAAAGGATGAGCGATCCCAAGCATCCTTTAAGTTACTGATGCATTTTTGTTACTGTTCACTTGAGTTGATTTACAGTTCATAAGTATTTATGTCCTGACTCGAGTGTTTTGTGTTTTCTTTACGATCGAGTCAGATTGAGTGATTCAACATTCAAGACTCATCTTCGAAGTTGGAGCTTTAACCGAAGATCCAGCCATCTATTTTGTTTTATGTATTCAGTGATGTATTCTGATTTGTATCTGATGTACCTTGTATTCTTCTATTGTATCTTATTTAACTCTGATGTATCTTATTTTACATAGTAGCATCATGAACTACTATCTCTTTTAAATTCCGCTGCACTATTATTTACTCTGTGTCTATGATCTGTGATTATTTATATTGCTGTATATTCTGAGATTTGCCAAATTTTATTTACAACGCGGTATTTTGAGATATTCAAGTCCGACATGTGCGGATGCGAATGGTTGAAAATATCGGGTCGTTACATTTGGTATCGGAGCTTTGGTAGCTCTAGGCAAAACTCAGCATATAGAGTAAATGAATTTACAGAATCACTTTCATTCGAGTTTGAATCTCTTCCTTTTGACTCGATTCCTTTGATTTTGGAACGTTCCCTACGGTTTCAAAATCCATTTCGTGTCCCTCACTATTCATCTTCATTTGATTCTGGAGTATCACATAACTCCACTTCGAATGATCTTTATAATGAGTCGGCGGTCCCGCCAATCTCAAATTTATTTGTAAAGGGGTGAAACTCCTTTACAATGGCATCGATTCATCAAATATTTTATGCCTTTGGTTTAGATGCTAGTATCTCTTATTATCCTAAAATTCTATCTCTTGAGATCGAATGTTGATTTACCCAAGAAATCCACATCGATCTTATTCTTTAAGTCACGGTTGACCCGGTTAAGGTTGCCCGCGATTTATATAAGCTCATCCATCTTCCTATTCTGTTATTTAGTCATCTCATCTTTGTTTACTACTTATCTTCAAATCATTCTTGAAGTGTATTTATAAACTAATATTTAATTTTTTTTATGTTGTGTTGTTTGAGTTGTTGATGTTGATTTGGATTTCAGATCGATTCGTCTGATCAACGCTATCGATAAGATTTCCAAAACACTTGAACAGGGCAAACTGACACAAAATGTTTTTAAAATTTAGTAATGAAATAAATTTTGTGAAATAAATTTTGTAACTATATTATATATCTTTATTTGGATTTTATTCGAATTGGTTGTTAAGAAATAATATTTGATTTTATATATCATTTTCTATTGTTTCATATATCTAATTGAACTATAAAACATGGTTATAAATTTATTTGGAAATTTAAATTGAATGTAAAACAAGAATTTGAGAATTTAATTTCCGATGGATTTCAAACTTTGTGTTTAAAGTTTTAAAGGATATATTATTTAAAGTATTTTCGAATAGAAATTTGTTTCCAAAGAATTTTAAATTTAAATTTAGTGCTCTTCTCTTTGTCGCTGGAAAATAATTTCGGTGATGACTGCAGCATCATCGACATTCATTTTCGAGTTTCGAAGTGAAGAGACCATTCTGCAGTCTTGCTACAGTTTTGTTATAGGAAAATTTAATTGATTTTACTTTCTAAAATAAGAATGGATTTATAACATATGCTGATATATGATTTAAATTTGAATGGATATATATATATATATATAACATATGAGCATTTATTTGTCTCTAAATAGTTTGGAATTTATCGGAAATTTAATTCCTAAATTTTACCTTGAAGGATAATTTTTAAGTATAATTTCCAGATTTGGATAAATATTCAAGCTTGAAATAGTTGAATTGGAAAGTTTTATTTGTATAATACACAATTTCATTCTAATACAACTTACCTTAATTTTCAGAAGTTGAATATGTAATTGGATAATATACAATATAAAAAAAAAAGATTTTATAAATAAAATTTGAGTGATTATAATAAATGTTATACACTTAAATGTTAGTTATAAAAGATTAACATTGGTAAATAAAGAAAAAGTGCAATGGAATAATTTACAATATAAAATGATGATAAAGGAACTAAGAATAAATTTAAGGCAGTTATAATAAGTGTAAAATATATAACATTGGTGATAAAATATATTGAGAGGAATAAATTTAAATTTTTAATTAGTAACAGGGAAGAGTTAAATTTTGTTAAGTACATTTTGAGTATAAAAAAATGACCTTTTTCAAATCCATGATTTTTGAAATTGTTAATTTAAGATAATTGGATGATAAGATAATGAAAATAAAGATAGTTTAGATTTATTTAACTTATGTAAAACTAATTTTCAATTTACATTAAAATTTTCATGGTTTCAAATTTATTATCTTATTTTGTTTTTCAAACTATGTTTTGGTTATCCTTATTTCCCTTATCTTGCAACAGAATGTGAAGGCTATTACTTATATCAGTCTGTTTAGAAATTTTTCTATAATCTTTGATAATCTTTGGTACTCATTTTTGATTTGAGCACTGTTTCCATCCACAGACCGTCGGTCAAACGGAAAGAGTGAATCAGATTCTTGAAGATTTTTCCATGCCTGTGTTCTTGATGCTGGAAGATCTTTGGAAGATCATCTCCACCTTGTTAAACTTGCCTATAAAAAAAAGTTATCAGGTAAAATTTCAATCTTCTTGTCATATTGTCTTAAACCTACATCATTATATCTTTTTCTGTGCTTTCCCATACCTCATTCCTTTTCGAGGACGCAAAGTTTTGAGTGGGGGAGAGTGTAACAACCCTGTATTTTTGTGATTTATTTAATTGTATATTTAAAAAAATTTAAATTGAAATTCCTGACCTAAAAACTTTATTTATTTATTTAAATTGGATAAAACTTTATTTTATTTATTAAAAAGAATAATTTTGTTATTTTAATATATATTTTGATTTGTATGTGAATTAGAATTTCAAACATGAATAAATTGAATATTTCCAGAAAATGTGAATTTTGGTCAATTTGGTCAAACTTTGACTTTTAAATTTAAATTTTAAAAGTTTTAAAATTTGAATTTTATCTTTTGTTATGAAAGCAAACAAAATTTCAAGAACACTGCTTTTTGTTTCGTTGAAATCCGAATAATATTGTGGAAGTTATGCTTTTTACAAAATTGGGTGTAAATTGTTTTATTTAACAATATTATTTATTTTAAATTATATAAATAATCTTTTTAATTGTCATATCTTATTCTAAATTGTATTATATGTTATGTTACATATATTTTTACCTTTTAAATATTTTTAAAGTGATGTTTGAATTTTTCCAAAGCACATTGAATTTATTTTATATTTTTAAAGGTTTGTTTCCATTTTTCTGCTATTTTCTTCATTTAAATTATATTTAATTAAAATTTATTTATTCATTTTTATGTATGAATTTTATTTTTATGTTTTCATCATTATTTATTGTAACGAAGCGGATTTTGTCCGTTCGAAAATCGACATCCATACTTTACATCGTACTCGAATGCCGCAGATTCGACCGTTCAAATCCGAGTCGCCGGAGCTTATAACACCATTAAGTAAACAACACAGCGGAAGAAAAATAAAGAATATCAATATACAACATCTGATACAACATCCTGATACAACAGATGATACAATAGATATCGATATACATCAGAGACATGATACAATAAAATAGCAGCGGAAAAGAAAATAGATAACACTGGCAGCGGATCAAATAACTCTAAGATAGTCTTCAAGGGAGAACTCCAATAGCAGCTCGAACCAACATCACATTTCACCAAGACAAGCAAGACTGGTGTGCATCCAAAGATTGAAACTAGCTCCAGATGATCAACTGAACCTAACTATCTGAAAACCCAACTCTAGACTACTCGTGTGGAAAATAGTGAGCACCCAGAGTTTAGGAAAAGGAACAATAAATTCCGAGTCAGTCATGGGACTGGTGTGAGTAACAAAAACAGTTTATCTTTGAAAACAAACAAAAAGAGAATTTTAAAGTAAATTCGCAATGCTTTTAGAAAATGAAACTACCATAAGACCTCCCGCCACACACACAATGCAAACGCAGAATTAGAGGAGATTTCTTCTTATGATAGTCAAACATGCTTGATACATAGAAAGTTCTTTTGATATTCTTAATATAAGTGCACAGTGCAGAAAACATTTCGAAAGTAGAATACTAATCTTAGCCAGCATAGACATTCCGAACTATGCCTACTATAGCTACCATCCAAATAGTGGGGCGCCACCATAAGTGAATGGCAGGTTCTACAACTAAAACCGTACAGGGTTCGTATTGTTTGAATGGGTTTCCAACAAATGGTCAGGCTAAGGAACTTCCTACTGCCACATGGGATCGCCTCTGGCGGGACGTCCCGAGAACCTAACCGGATCTCTGCCAACACAAGGCCGGGTTACCTCTGTAACTAGGTAACTACTACTCGAGCAAGCCACTCCCCGGTCCTTTGGGACCTTTATCCGAGGCGCCTCTAAGCAACAACCACACAGTAAATGAGATTGGAGCTACCACATAGGTAAATATCTGGGCTCCATACCATGATATCACCCTTTACCAGAAGGGAATGACACACCCTAAAGGGCGCGACCCTCATAACCTTGCCGCATCTTTCCTGTTTTGACCATTTCCGGGGTGTGAGGTCCTAATGCAGTCTCGCCCACAAAGCTACGCTTTGGTACAAAGCCATGCTTTGGGTCAAAAAATGATCAAAGTAATGATCACAAAGATAAATGATCAAACAAATGATCATATCACAAATGATCAAAAAATGATCATCAACACACAGCAGCACTCAGCATGCCACACTACCAAATTGGGAGTATATCGCTGATAACCTTCAACTAGATAACTTCTGAGCTCGTAAGTCTCAGAGAAGGGTGTTAAGCTAAGAGAATAAATTCTCCGCCACCAACAGATATGTATTTGAAAGAAATCTGCTTTATCTCTCAAAGTGTAGTGTCAGACATGCAACCATACAAGTCTGTTCCGGGTTCGAACAGAACCGAAGGCACTTCCAAAGAAGCCCTTGCAATCCGGGTATTCACAATCCCGATTGGACTTCCCATCACTTAGGGGATCTCTATACCAGGAGCTACCCAGTGCAGAGACAATCGATAGGTTATCCTATCGTTCTCACAAATACCCGGTCTTCAACACCGGTCTTCAAATGCTATCTATATACGTCGAATCACATATTCGGGATGGGTTATACGACACAAAGGTTCTCTCCCGGCTAAACCGAATAGTGAGCGCAATATTTAAAATATATGGATATGGGATTTCAATTAAGTCACAACTTAATAATTCAAAGTTTTCTTCAAATGGTTTAACAAATTACCATTTTCAAATCTTTTAAACAAAAGATTTAATTCACAAAGTTCACCCCATTCACAAAGATCCATTTATGGATTTCAAAACAATCCCTATTTTAATTGGATTAACTCGTTAAATCTTAAAATTAAAGATTTAACTTATAGCTTTCAAACCGTTTCCATGACTTGGAAAATCTTTTTCATTTTTAACTTGAAATCCTTTTTAACACAAATTGGACGTTCATTATTTAGGTGAAAGCTTTTATCATTTGAAAACAATTAGTCTTCATTTCAGAAAGATCCAATAAATTCGAGTTAAAACCTTTGAATTTAAATTCAAATTCCCAAATCAGTACCTTTAAATAGTTTAACCCCTATAACTGGTATAACATCTTCAGTCCCTAATTTCCAAATCATAGAATTCAATTTCGAATATTGAATTTAAATTTAAATCAAAATATTTAAATTACAAAATTCAATCAAGTTATTCAAAATAAATTTCATCCTTGAAATTTCATTTCAAAAGCTTTTCACTTAAACTCAATATATTTCCAAAACATTTGAATTCAAATATTCAAATTAAAAAATCATTTTTTAAATCCGTGACTTAATCGATTTCCTCGTGAAATCCATATTTGTGTGCGTATAGTGTGGTCCAGGGGTTTAACACAATAGTGCAACAACATTCAATCATCACAGATCAAAATATAAAAATATAGTTGATAAGCGGTATAAAGTATAACGCTTATCTTCCATTCACAATTCACAGATAATATGTAGATGTATCATCAGTAAATGAATAAAATACTCTGTTCAATCCACAGAACAAAATGTCACCGATCAGTTAGGGCAATCAATTCAAGGCATCACATATAATATGATCATCCATAAGTAAGGTCAAACATTTAATAATCATTTATAAGCGGGATTAATTTATTATTAAATCCTAATTAATTCAATTTATTTCCAATTTAATTTAATTACTTATGACCTAATTATCAAATCTCTGATTTATTAATTACGAGTCATTAATTGCCAATTTATCTAATGATTTCCTTAAATTGATTAACTTTAATTAATAAAAATATCTATAATCAATTACAATAAATGGTTAATCCTTAATTACTTTCATTAAGTAATTTCATTTAAACAATTTATAATTGATTATCTAAACTAATTAATCTAATTAATTATTTAAAATTAAATAATACTTAAAAATCTTTAGTTAATTATCTAATAACATTTCTTAATTTCTTTTAATTAATCTCTAATTATAAATAAATCTAAATCATTAATTTGTAAATTGAATAAATCATCCCTTAATCATCATATTAGTTAAATCACTTAATCAACTTAATTCTTCTAAGGCAATTCATTTCTTTGTTAATGACTTCACTAATAGTTAAGTGTAAAACATTTCACCTTTAAATTTAAATTTAAATTACATTTCAAATTTTAAGTTTCAAAATGATTATTCTTTAAAAATCAATTTATAATTTTTAAAAATAAATGTAAATAACATCTATTGCTTATATAAGAGAAAGCTTTTGATTCACAACTTTGATTCAATTTGCTTTTTAAAACCTTGAATTTAAAACTTGATTTAAAAATCCAATTTCATTTTAAACCTTAAGATTCAAAAGTTTATTTGGAAACTAAACTTAACTTTGAATTTTAAACCATTGTTCAAATGATGTTTTCAACTTTAAATTTAATAATAATTTTTTTTTCAGAAAACTGTCAGGTTTTTCATAAACCTGAAAACCAAACATTAAAATTATTTAAAACTTTATTTTATTTCATTTTAGAATTCAAACATGAATTTGAATACACATTTGAATTTGGATTTAAATTTTGATTTATAACTTGTCTAAAACTTTGCTTTAAAATCAAATCACAATCAGGTTTACAAAAACCTGAAACCTGACAAACTAACCCGAGGCAAAGTAAAAGTGCTTCGAGTTGTTTCCTCTCCAACTTCGGGTCAGTTTTGGAAAAACTTCGAGTATCACTCGAGCAAATGCGAACTACCCAGCATCCAGATGAACAACCCCAGATCAACTCCACTGTGCACGTGCACATCGCCTCTGGCGATCTTCCAGCGTCGCAGCATTGTCGATCACGTCGACCATTCTCCCCAGACCCAACTCCAACCCCTTAAACTTCGTCACCGCCTCGTGATCGAAAATTTTGAGTTCGACTCAGAACCTGGAAATAGCAACAGGAAACATCACCAAACCTGTCATCGCCTCCCTTTCGCCGCCTCGACCACCTGAAGTCACGCGACTTCGACCACGACTTCAACACACACCCCACTATCACTACCCAATAGTTCGTGCAGCTCGATGCACTGAGGAGAACGAGACGATCAAAACTCTAACCTATGCTAAAACTTGGTCACTGGAGTTCAAACGCCACCCACCGCCACCACAAGGCTTTGTTCAAGCTCCGGGTATTTTTCCCAGACCCCTCGATCACCCCCGCACCTCCATCCTCAGCCATGACCTCCCCCATCATCGCGATCGCCCACGACGACTCGAAATGCAAAAATCGAACGAACCCAAACTGCTCTCATACCACACCATTAAAAATCATCAAATTAGGTTTAAAAATCTTGTTATTGTATGGGGATTCAGTTTAGATACTTGAATTTGTAAACTAAGAGATTCGAATTTTTGATAAATTTGAGTTGTGCTCAGACATATTTCTTTCCAGAGGTGATAACAAGTTATTTTAATTTGAATTTATTTTTAAAATTCAGTTCAGGGTTAAGCAGACAATATCTATTTTGACTCTAAATCCAAATATCGAATAGATTGGGAAGAAATGATTTTTGAAATCAAATTCTGGTGTTCAGAGTCATAACAGTGAGCCTATACACACTTCCAATTCTCAATTTCACTCAGAGGATCCATACATGTATATAAACAAACTTATTCATAGATGTATTTATATATAAGCAACAGTTTTATACTTTGAACATTTTAAGAAAATAAGTTACTCACTTTAAACATCTTGTTTTCCAGAAGTTTTGAAGTTTGAAAAGTTGAAAACTGGTTTTGAAGTTGATACTGGAAATCTCCTCCTTTGTTTCTCTGGTTTGGTTGAATTTGAGGTGTTGTTTAAATTGAATCTTTGTTTAAGTTTTCAAATAAAGTTTCTCAGCTCGAACTCAAATGTGGAGAAGTTGATATATAGGAGATGAACTCTACAGGTGATTATTTCTGTTTGTACACAGGGTGACATATTTTGTACTAAGATTGTTTTTGTCAAATTTTTTCAGAGATTTTTGTTTCCAAGGGTGGCTGATAGGATATTAGTATATACTAACATTAATTAGTTTTGGCTTATATAGGAAGCTTATACTTATCATCTTCTTTTTTTTCATTTGTTTACTAGTGATACAACCTGCTATGTGTAATATCAAAATATTTGGTGGCTAAGATATTGCATTAATTGTTTTGCTGTTCAAATGTTTTAGTCTGTATTTAGTCAAAGATTTTGTTGACTGAAATCTTGATTTTTTTTTTGTATGCTAGTATTAATTGTATTGTACCATATACTTATAATTTGTGTTCATTTGATTTCGGCTGTACATACTTATGTATATTTCATGTTTGCTTCTTTTGCAAGCCTTTGTACTGTTTGTACATATTTTGTTCAATGTGTTAAACTTATATTTTATAGTTCATCTTGTATGGATTTATTTACATTGTATTATTTGGTAAGTGTATTTTGTTTGTTTATTTGTTAATACTTGAATATGCTTTTCTCATTTTCTTTTGTCTTTGCTTTGCAATACTTCCATATGTATGTTTCATATTTACTTTGCTTTATTTTATCTTTGTTTATGTTTAATAGACTTTGTTTTATATTCTTGCTTGCATACCTAAGCTACTTGGCTAGGTTGCTTTTGATTATGTTATATAGATATAAAGTTGTTATTGTTATTTGTTAACATTTGAACGTATTTCTTTATTTTATTTAAAGCTTTACTTTGTTAGTTTGTACATATTTCTTTTGCTTTTATATATATATTTTATGTCTTCCTTTCATATATCTGTTTTGCTTATGTTTGATATATATTCCTTTTACTTTATGTACAAATTGTAAAAGTTGTTTTAGTGTGTTTGTTCCTTAACAAATTTGTTTAATGCGTTTTATTCTATGTTTGATTTATTCTTAAAACCCCATGTTTAAGATTTTATTTCAAATCCAATATATACATATATATTCACATATATACGAATTTTCAAATTCATATGACTTAACATATTTTCTATAATAATCGGGGAAACTCGCTGTCATTTATAATCAATTTTACAATTTAAATTCAAAAATTCTTTTAATTATCAATTTAAATTCATAAAAATAAAAAAAATAAAATCTGGGGTCGTTACATTTATAAATATTTTTCTTGTACATACAATTTTCCCAAAGTTTATTTCATTTATTTTCAAATTTTCAAGCCTAATTTACATTTTCTTTGTTATTTTCTTAATTTAATTATATTTAATTAATATTTATTTTTGTTTATTTTTGATTATTTACTATATTTTCGTGTTTTATCTATATTTATACATATTTTACATGTATTTAAAATTTAAAAAGAAAATAGAAAACAAAGAGGCAAAGTCCTTTCATTTTTCATTGACTTTTCATCTACTTGTCTCTTCATTTGCTTGCCCTTTCACCTCCTAGCTTTTGTCCGTTCACTCCTTATCTCCTTGCCGTGTATTCCTCTTTACATTTCATGTGAGAAATCATTCTCATCTCATAAACTCACGGCCACTCCTTCTTGAGAGAAAATTTTGTAAGTTTTTTATGGCTTCTTTCTTATTTTTCTTCTTATTTTACATTGATTTTGACTTGATATTCCTTGTGCTTTGCTAGGCCACTACTCCTTCATCTCCACCCTCCTCTCCACCATCACTAGCCACAGAAACCACCAACCTCTCCTCTGACCACCAAGACAAGCCATGACCTCCATGTGACCAAAACATCACAACTTTGCATACCTAGCCTCGCCATAAACTCCACTATCTCCTTCATATCTTGACTTGGTCACACCCCTAGCTCTACCACCACCTACCTACACCACCTCTAGAAATCACTTCAGATCTGACCATACCTGAAGTATGTAGGGCCGAGCCCAAGACTTGGCATAACCGAGCCAAATGTTGCATAAACCACTCTATTTTGCACTTGAATCTATGTATGCTTCATATTATCACCACTACCCCTTCACATCACTTCATGTTGCCGTCCATGGGTGTGCTAAATTTGACCTGTATGATACCATACCTGACCCAAACACACATCAATGGCCAAGCAAAAGATCCTCTATGGTCGAGCAGTGGAGTGGTTAAGGCAAGGTTAAGCTGTCTTGTCTTTGTTGCTTTGTATCTCAACTTGTTCAATATTGTTTTGTGTTGCATATTCGTGTGTTGAATTGTCTTGTTTGTGTTTATTGGATTGTTACAAGATGATCATCTAGGCTCTCTGCACTTATTTGAATCCATTGTCATGCTTGTCGTGCCCTTGGAATCATGTTTGTGTGTCGTAGTGGTCTTCAGCTTGAAAAGGTGAGTCTTTCTCACTCTGACATTTGTACTTATGAAATAGTGAATTGATGACAAGTGTTTAGTAATATAAATTTTTTATGCAAGTTAATGATGATAATATGATATGCTATGCCATGTTATTACCATGTTAAAACTGTTAATTATCACCTGACATCTGATATATGACATTATATTGTGCCATTGATATTGTTTATATTATTTATGCATAATTTCACACTACAAGTACCCTGTTAGAATAGAATCACTATGGGTTGAAATGGTACATACCCGAACAGACTTTATAATAGGAAAAAAAATCGTTATGGGATGAAATGATAGGCCTGAGCGATTTTTATTGTATTTTTATTGGACTTGGGATTGCGGGTTTGAAATGATAGAACCCGAGTTTTCTTTGTAAACTGCGGATTGAAATGATATATATCCGCATCACTTCACCTAGGTTAGAAAATTATATACAGACCCTGTGGTATATTTTAAAATGATTTTTATTAAAATATGTATTTTTGAAAAGTATGAAAATTTGATTTTTTAAAAAAATTATGGTTTTAAGAAAATTAAATATTAAGTCTTGAAACTGTGAATTTAAGTACGTAAATTTGAAGTAATTGTGATTTTTGACTTTAAACTTTATTTTAAAATGTCAATAGATAATGGAAATTAAATTTAAATTTTTGAAATGATATTCGGAGCGAAATGTTAGGTTTATTAAATTTATAAGTTAATAAACAGTGAATTTTGAGTTAACAAATGAAAGTGAGTTTTAATTAGATATTTAATTATAAAATTTTATTGTGATAAATCATATGTTAAAATTATTTAAATGTAAAATTTTGAAGTCTACAAATATGATTTATAAGTTTAAAATTTGTTAAATTGAAGTTTTATTGTTTTGAAAAGTTAAAATAAAATCTGGAATTTTATAGCATTTCCAATATGTTGTAGTCTTTTGACAACATTTTTAAATGCTGTTGTTTTTGAACTTGACTATGTTTGAGATAACTAAATATCCATTACGGCATTTTATACATGTTGTTATTCTTGAACTAAACTATTTTGGAAACTATAAGGTACGATAGCACTTTTAAATGCTGTCGTTGTTATAATTTGACAATGTTTTGAAATGTTATAAAATTTAACACTGTTTGTGTTATATTTTAAAGTGTTAAATGATTTAACTTTTGAAAATTTATTATTTGTGAATATAAGAAGTTTGAATATATTTTAATATTTAAATTTGAATTTTAATGAATTTAAATTGAATTTGAATTTAAATAAAGTTTACTTGGTTATGTGTTAAATGGAATGAAATGTAATAAGATAAATGAATTTGTTAAGGTTATTTTGAAAGGTGTTTTGTAATGATATTTGAAATAATAAATGAATGATATATTTGATCTTAAAATGGTATTTAAATTTGAATATTTGAATTTGAATTCAAATAATGATATTATAATGAGGTTTTGAAAGGGTATAATATTTTAATGAATTTTAAATGGTTTGGAAATGATATAATCTTTATTTTGGTAAAGAATGTAAATTTGGAATGATGTTTGATTTTGATAAATGAATATTTGAAGTTTATATTTGATAAAAGGATATTTGGTTTACTTGTAATTTTGGTTTATTTAAGTAATACTGGATTTATAAAATGAATATTTCAAACTAAGTAATAATGAAGTTAAATTTGAGATATATGAAATTATAAAGTTTAGTTTTGAAATGTGGGATATTAAAGTTTAGATATATATATATTAAAATTGGATAGTTTATTTTGTAGATCAAATTTATATTTGAAATTTATGAGATTTGAAATGTTTTGTTGTAAAACTAAATTGAATTGAAACTGATGGTTTGATTTGAATTAAATTGGAAATTTGAAATTTTGGTATTGAATAAATATGTAGAATGTAAAGAATTAAATGAATATTCCATGAATTCAAATGTATGATTTCGAAATGGTAAACTATTTTGATTTGAATATATGTTTGAAATGGTTTTGATTTCGAAGTATAAACTATTTTGAAAGGAATATAGTTTTGAAATGAAATGATTTGACTTTTGTAATATAAATTATTTTGAAATGACCACGGCGTTATAATAACGATTGGTTGTTAAAGAGACCGGGGTCGGAAGTTGTCATACTCTCTACCAACTCCGAAAACCACTTTAACAACTGCATACGTGGTGGAGATTCCAGAATGAAGTAGGATGGTGGCGACGTTCTTGAGGTATATTACGTGGACCCAACTCCCGTGAGTTGGCTTAAGGTGGCTAAAACAGGAGCGATCTCGGGACAAAAGGGGTAGCTCCTCTGGTCGGACACATTCCTTCGATACTATACTCTTACTTGTGATTGATTAGATGGCCATCCTCCGACTTTGATTGGGAGTGTGTTCCGGGGTGGGCGTAGTGGCTGCTACGTTACCACCAGCCCGTGTGCGTAATTGGTATATCTACCCTGGCATTGCCTTGTGTGCCGTGTCACCTACCATACCGAGCCTTTACTACGAGTTTGATTTTCTCCCGTAGCCCGTGTGGTATCCTCTGACAGTCACCCGAAGTGGAGATGGCATGATATTGGATGAACTACCTGGACAATTATGTGTGAAGGGTGATATGGGTAGCCCGGAATGCTATTTAAAAGTATGTTTATTTTACTGTAGACATTATTATAGTAGCGCAATATTACTACATAGTAAATAGTTTAACGGATCCTTAATGGATGGGCGATCCCAAGCATCCTTTAAGTTACTGATGCATTTTTGTTACTGTTCACTTGAGTTGATTTTTAGTACATAAGTATTTATGTCCCGACTCGAGTGTTTTGTGTTTTCTTTACGCTCGAGTCAGACCGAGTGATTCAGCATTCAAGACTCACCTTCGAAGTTGGAGCTTTGACCGAAGATCTAGCCATCTATTTTGTTTTCTGTATTCAGTGATGTATTCTGATTTGTACCTGATGTACCTTGTATTCTTCTATTGTATCTTATTTTATATAGTAGCTTCATGAACTACTATCTCTTTTAAATTCCGCTGCACTATTATTTACTCTGTGTCTTTGATCTGTGATTATCTATATTACTGTATATTCTGAGATTTGCCAAATTTTATTTACAACGCGGTATTTTGAGAAATTGAAGTCCGACATGTGCGGATGCGAATGGTTGAAAATATCGGGTCGTTACATGCTTCATTCTGGAATCTCCACCACGTACACAGTTGTTAAAGTGGTTTTCGGTATTGGCCGAGGGTATGACAATATATGATCCCGGTCTCTTTAACAACCAAATGCTTATTTCACACCGTGGTCATTTCATTTCAAATAGTTCATACTTCATATTAAAATATCAATTTCAAAACCATATCAATTCAATATCATTATTCACTTTAAATTATATTCATTTCCAGAATCGTAACACTTTAAAAATTATTACACTTTTAAATCATAACGCTTTTGAAATCATAACACTTTGGAAATCATAACACTTTTGAAATCATAACACCTTTGAAATCACCAGTTTAGACATTGAAAATAGTATATATATTAAAATAGTTATGAATTCAAATAGTTTATATATTAATATAATTTATATCTTAAAATAGTTTATATATCATTAAAATACTTTATATAATAAAATTTGTTTCCTCTAATTTCACCAATCGATTCAAATCATTTTAAATTCCAAAATTCAATTTAAATCAATTCCAGTTTAATCATTTAAATTTAAAGTTCAAAGATTCAAGTTTAACTATTCAAATATTTATAATAAAATTTTCAATTATATTTCAACATTTAACGTTAAATTTATTCAAATTGGAAATTATTCCCTTAACCATTTTTATAACAATTTATTTAAATACCAATTTATATATTTAAATCAATATTAGATATTCAATCTCGATTTTATTAAAAATTGAGAATATTCATTTAATCACTTTTTATCAAATCAAGTTATAAATCAAGTTATAATCATATCTTTTCAAAATCTCAAAACTAATAAGTTTAAATCAATTCTTTCTTAAATTCAATTATTAACCAATTTAAATTCCAAGTCAACATTAATTTATTTTTCCAACCTTTATTATTAAAGTTATAAATCTATTTTAAAATATTAATATAAATATTATATAATAATTAAATTAAATTTTATAAAATTAACTCTTATTATTAAATTTATTTTATATTAAAATCTATTTTTTTATATTTTAAAATAGTAAAATTATAAGTAAAATCTTTGAAATTATAGTTTCAAAACTAACTTATAAATTTAAAATTTCCAAAACATATAAATTTAAAAATCTAAAATTTAGACATATATAAAATAATATTTATATATTATATTCTAAAAATCAATATTTAACAAAAACCATATATTTCCTTTCAAAACTTTGGAAATCATTTTTAAAAACATAGGCCAACGGTGTCCGTATATAATTCTCTATCCTATGGTCAAGTGATGCAGATATTTATCATTTCAATTAGTAATTTAAATATTTATGGGTATATATCATTTCAACCCGCAATCCCAAATTCAAAGTCAATGAAAATCGCTTGGGTTTATCATTTCAACCCATAACGATTTTCTCCTATTCTACAAGTTCGTTCGGGTATGTATCATTTCAACCCATAAGGAATTTTAAACTTACAGGGAACTTGCATAATGAGAACAGTTATGAAAATAATATAACACATTAACAACAGGCATATATCATCAGTGATAAATTAAATTAAATATAAACAACAGGATATGGTGTCATATCCCACAGGTGAACAATTATAGATAATAGCATATCATATATAGCAATTATATAAATAAAATTTAAATCTAGCAGCATATTTCAATTGTCGTTTCAAATGAAGTCAAATTTAATGAATATAAAAATGTTAATCATGAGTGATTGCTCACCTTTCGAGGCTAGAGGAATTTGATACACAACAAGCTACGAATTGGATCACGATCTAGACAAATCGACCAATCCAAACAACAATCTCAAAGCGAAGTAAGCTGAACACGGATTTGACGGATAAAGTTGATAAATAAGAATCGATGAGAACAAAATCATCCTGGGATAACACGGATTTGACGGACACGGATTTCACCCCTTTACAAATCATCCTGGGATTGGCGGGACCGTCGATTCATTATAGAGATCAAACGAAGTGGAGTTATGGGATACTCTAGAATCAGGGAAACATGAGTAGGGATAGACAAGGATGGATTTTGGAACTGAGGGGAACGTTCCAAAATTCCAAGGAAAACGAGTCAAAGAGGAAGAGATTCAAGCTCGAACGAAAGTGATTCTGTAATTAAATTTAGTACATATGCTAAGTTTTTCCTAAAACCAGAGCTCTGATACCACATGTAACGACCTGAAATTTTCAACCATTTGCATCCATACATGGCGGACTTGAATTGCTCAAAATATCAGATTGTTAATTTAAATTTGGCAAAACTCAGCATATACAGTAAATGAATAATTGCAGAATCACATACACGGAGTAATTTAAAAATAATGCAGCGGAAACAAAAGAATAGTAGTTCATGAAGCTACTATATACATACATACATACATATATATATATATATATATAACAGAGTTAAGCAAGACACAACAGAAGTCTCGAATACATAGATGTCTCAATACAAGAGTCAAATACAAAATCTGAATGCATCACTGGAATCAACTGAATAACTGAAAGCTGGATAGATAGCTGGATCTCCAAGCGAAGCTCCAACTCCAAAGGTGAGTCTTGAATACTGTATCACTCAGTCTGACCCGAGCGTAAAGCAAAACACAAAAAACTCAAGTTAGGATTAACATTCTTATATCAATAAATCCAACCCAAGTGAAATATCAACTGAAATACAGTAACTTAAAGGATGTTTACAATAACCATCCTCTAAGGATCCGTTAAACTATCTACTATGTAGTAATATATGCTATTATAATAGTGTCTAACAGTAAAATAAACTTACTTTAAACTAGCGTTAAGGCTTTACATTTTCTACCTTAACACATAAATAGTGCCAGTAGTCTATACAGTACCTGTGTACCTCCAGATCGGGAGGCTACGAGAAGATACTCCATAGGTACGACACAAATCAAACTCGTACAAAGCATGCTAGGGTAGGTGACACGGCACAACTAGGTAATGCCAGGGTAGATATACCAATTACACTTCCGGGCCGATGGTAACGCATAGCTGCCACTACCGCCCACCTCGAGCCACACTCCCGAAAATCCGAAGGTGTGCACCAAATCAATCACAAAGTAATAGAATGGCATACGATGGAGTGTGTCCCATCAGAGGTGCTACCTCATTAGCCCGTCGATTGCTCCTGTTTTAGCCACCTTATGCCAACTCACGGGAGTCGAGTCCACGTATATACCTCATATAGGATCGTCGCCGCCATCCTACTTCATTCTCGAATCTCCACCGCGTATACGGTTGTAACGACCCGATATTTTCAACCATTCGCATCCGCACATGTCGGACTTGAATTGCTCAAAACACCAAATTGTTAATTTATATTTGGCAAACTCATCATTTGAGTTCAAATCCAAAAATTCAACGTTAAATACCTTTTAAATTCAAAGATATCATTCATTTATTATCATTTCAAGTCAACCTTTAAATAGTTTATATTTCAATCAAAATAATTCATTTAAACCACTTAAAAGTGAAGTTATTATTCTTTCAAATCAAGTATTCAATTTCTAAAGTTTTAAATTATTCTGAGTTCATTTACTAAGTTAAAAACCCTAAACATTGAAAATTTCAGCTTTTCACATCATTCAGAAAATGTTGTTATAAGTTATTCCTGAAAACATTTTAATTCAGCAAAGACAGCATTTTAAAACTGCTGTTAAATCTCAGTTTTAGTTGAAATTTAGCTTAAAACAGCAAAGACAACATTTCCAAAAATGCTGTAATAGCTTAGGTTTCAAATTAAAGGGTTTCATTAAATTCAGCAAAGACAGCAGACCACTACAGCAGTTACAGAACTGCTGTAATAGACCTGAGTCAAGTTTTAGTCTATTTAGTTCAACTACAGCAACTACAGCATTTTAGAAATGCTGTAATAGCTCTTTTATTCAATTTTAGTTCAAATTAGAAATCATAGCATTTCTGAATGCTATTAAAGTAATTTCCAGATTTTAGTGTATTTCCAGCAATTAATAACCTTCCATATTAAACCCTTTAAACATTATAAAAATCATATTTTGACATTCAAAAATGTTCAATAAAACTACTCTTTTAATTTATGATTTTTGTAAGAAACATTTACAGTAAAATTCAAATATCCAATAATTTTACTTAACAAATCCAAATGTACAAATTTCTTTTCTTCACATTTGTAACAAATAAACTTAACACTTATATTTTATTTCCTTTCCACAAATTAAACTAAATTTTCGATTTTATTTAATTAACTTAAACCTTTAATAATAACCAAATTCACATTTCCCAGCCAAGTTATATTTTAAAATTACACTTTGAAGCATTCATTTATTTAACCATTTTAATACATAGAAAACTCAATAACACTTTATTAAATCATTTAAATTCAAATTCAAATCGAACTATCATATTTAACTTTTTCCAAATATAATTAAATTCCATTTTATTCATAACTTAAATATCATTAAACCAAAATCCAAATTTCCAAACTTAAGTTATATTTCAAAATTCAATTTAAATCATTCATTTATTCAACATTTTTAACTTATAGAAATATCATAAATCCTTTGTTCAAACATCTTTAAATTCTATTTAAATCAAATATTCATAAATTACATTTAAAAATACTTAAAATATTCAAAAACACTTTATAAAACAAGCACGGGCCTGTATATAGTTTTCTAACCTAGGTCAAGTGATACGGATATATATCATTTCAATCCACAGTTTAAAAAGAAAAATTCAGGTTCTATCATTTCAAACCCGCAATCCCAAGTTGAAATAAAATAAATAAAAATCGTTCAGGCCTATCATTTCAGCCCATAACGATTGTTCCCTATTCTAAAGTCCATTTGGGTATGTATCATTTCAACCCATAGCGATTCTAATCTACAGGGAACTTGCAATGGTGAACTGATATATATAACAGAACAGCATCATATAACAGTAACTGATAATATAACATGGTGTAATAATAGGGGTGAGCATCATATGATCATAGCATAAGCAGTTATAACATGATGATATAGTTTTACAGATTCAAATGGTGTCAGTTTACTAGTTATATAAGTACAAATCGTCTTGTGAGAATTAATCACCTCTACAAGCTGGAGATAACAGATTCAGACACACAAACAAAGATCCACGAAGACACGAAAGCACAACTACGGATTCAAGTGAGAGGAAGAGCCAAAAACTATTTGTCTTGTCACATATGAAACAAAACAATATACAACCCATGAATATTTACTTAAACAAAATTTGAAATAACAAAGAAATACAAGCACAAAAGTAACCAAAACTCCTTGCACTTGCTTTCAACCACTTATGCTTCAGCCATAGGTTAAAATACAAGGCTAAGGTGTGGATGTGGATCTGGTCTTGGGCTCAACAGGGTCGGCCATAACATGATAAAGATGGGGTAGAAGAAGTGATGCATGAAACTACACAAGCTAAGGCAACCAAAACAAGATTTCATGCAACCAAAGGTCACGGGGAAGGCAATTCTAGGCACGGCCAGGTCAGCAGTGGACTGGAGGATGGTGTGGCAGTGGTGTCAGGTCAGGTAGGGGCTGGAGATGGTGGTGCAAGTGTTGGCCAAGGTGAAGTTTGAGGTGATGAAGGCATAGGTGCTTGGCTATGTACATTTTCAAGTGTACGGTGCAATTTTTGGTTGAGTTTGCCTACAAGTGGTGCACGGCTAGGCTTGGGCAGAGGGCTAGAAAAGATGGTAGCCTGATGTGGCAGTGGTGGAGGCGGCTATGGTGAGGGAAAAAAGAAGAAGAGATTTACCAATCTTTGCTTCAGGAGATGATGGCCTAAATTTTAGGTTGGAGAAACTCTCCTATACATGAAAATGAAGTGGGTATGCGGCTGAAGTAATGAGATATAGCTAGCAATTGAATGCATGTGATGTTTGGTGTGAAAAGTTAAGTTGAAATGTGAAAAGGCAAGGTATACAAAAGGTCAAAACTTCATATTTCCAAAATTCATTTTGCAATTTTAAATACATACAAAACTGATTATAAATAAAATAAAAACACAGCAAAAATAATGAATGAATAAAATAAATAAATAAAATTTCAAATAAATATAATTGAATGAAGAGAATAGCTTAAAAATAGAAACTAGGTTATAAAAATTTAAAATAAATACACTAAGCTTTGGAAAAATTCAAACATCACTTTAAAAATATTTAAAAGACAAAATATATGTAACATAACATATATATACCAAATTAGAATAAGATATGACAAATAAAAATATTATTTATATAATTTAAAATAAACAATATTGTTAAATAAATCAATTTACACACAATATTGTAAAAAGCATTACTTTCACAATATAAATCTGATTTCAACGAAACGAAAATCAGTATTCTTGAAATTTAATCTAATTTCATAATAAAAGACAAAATTCATAATTTTAAACTTTTAAATTTTTAAACTAAAAGTCAAATTTGACTATTTTGACCAAAATTCACATTTTTGGAAAATATCTTATTTATTCATGTTTGAAATTATAATTCACATTCAAAACACAATTTATAATTAAAATAACAAAATTATCTAATTTAAATAAATAAAATAAAGTTTTTAAATCAGAAATTCAATTAAAGTAATTAAAATATACAATTAAAATAATCACAAAATACAGGGTTGTAACACTCTCCCCCACAAAACTTTTCATCCCCGAAAAGGAATGAGGTATGGGAAAGCACAGAAAAGATAAAATGAAATAAGATTAAGACAAGATGACAAGAAGATTGAAATTGTACCTGATAACTGTTGTTATAGGTAAGTTTAACAAGGTGGAGATGATCTTCCCAAGATCCTTCAGAATCAAGAGCATAAGCACGTAAAAAAAATCATCTAGAATCCGATTCATCCTTTCCGTTTGACCGTCGGTCTGTGGATGGTAAGCAGTGCTCAAATTCAGAATAAGGAGAAGTAAGAACCATAGAAGAGATAGAAAAGTTAAAAGATGAAGGAAAAAGGGAAAGAAAGAAAGATAAGAACAAACTTATTAAGCACAATACAAAAAAACACGATTCATCAAATCAACAAAGAGAGTAGGAGCATTAGTCAAACCAAAAGGCATGACTTACTATTCATAGAAGAAACCATTCTCAGTATGGAAAGCAGTCTCGGGAATACTTTTCTCAGCAACCCTGAGCTGGTGAAAATCAGAGCAAGATCAAGCTGAAAGAGAACTGTCACGACCTAAAATCCAGCATTCGAAAATCGACACTAAATACCTCACTTGTATTCGACTGTCCGATATTCAAACGTCACATTTCAGTTCGGAGGAGCTTATAACAACATTGGATGAATATAGAACAGCGGAAATAAACTGAATATCATACATCACAGATACAACATCATCATAAAATCCAGTACTACATCAGAGTGTCATAATACATGAGGTTACAACTCCAAATAAACATCCTAATAGTACAACGATGATCATATGCCAAAAAGTCTTCGAAAGTATGAGGTGATAGTGAATCTGCATAACTAAGATCTCTAAAAGCTTCCCAAAATACCTCCAAGGTAAAAGTCTCCAAAATACTGCTATCCAGAACACAAAAACCTGCTACTAGGCTGGTCGTGTAAAAATAATGGGCACCCAGAGTTTAGAAAGAAAACAATAAACTCCGGATCAGTCATAGGACTGGTATGAGTAAACAAAACAGTTATTTGAAATAAAATAATTCAAAGGAGAAATCCGATATGCTTTTGGAAAATGAAACTACCATAAGACCTCCCGCCACACACATAATGCAAACGCAGAATTGGAGGAGATTTCTTCTTATGATAGTCAAACATGCTTAATACGATTTTTTTTAAATATTATTACTAGTGCTTAGTGTGAAATTTTTCGAAAGTATAATGTTAACCCTAGCCAGCATACAACCATTATTATACGCCTACTATAGCTACCATCTAAACAGTGGTGACCACCATACATAAATGGTAGGTTCTGCAACTAAAACCGTACTGGGTTCGTATTGGGAATTGGACTTCCAACAAATGGTCGGGCTAAGGAACTTCCCATTGCCACATGGGTACGCCTCTGGCAGGACGACCCAAGAACAAACTAGCTCTCTGCCAACACAAGGCCGGGTTACCTCTGTAACTAGGTAACTACTACACGAATATGTTATCCCCCGGTCCTTTGGGACCTTTATTCGAGGGCCGTCGATCACAAAGCAACAACCATAAAGAAATGAGATTGAAGCAACAACATAGGTTAAATACCAGGGCTCCATACCTGATACCACCCTTTTCCAGAAGGAAATGACATACCCTAAAGGGCGCGTCCCTCACGACCGTGCCGCATCTTTCTTGTTTCGACCATTTCCGATTTGTGAGGCCCGATGAGGTCTCGTCCACAAAGCTACGCTTTGGCACAAAGCCATGCTTTGATCACAATTAATCAACAAATGATCAACACACACAGCAGCACTTAGTATGCCACACTACCGAATTGGGAGTATATCGCTGATAACCTTCAATTACATAACATCTGAGCTTGTACGTCTCAGAGAAGGGTGTTAAGCTAAGAGAATAAATTCTCCGCCACCAACAAGTATGTATTTGAAAGAAATCTTCTTTATATCCCAAAGTGTAGTGTCAGACACACGACCATACAAGTCTGTTCCGGGCTCGAACATAACCTAAGGCACTTCCGAAGAAGTCCTTGCGATCCGAGTATTCACAATCCCGATCAGATTTCCCATCACTATGGAAATCTCTATACCGGAGCAACTCAGTGCAGAGACAATCGATAGATCATCCTATCGTTTTCACAAATACCCGGTCTTCAACATCGGTCTTCAATTGATGTCCTTTTGCGTCGTATCACTATTCGGAGTGGGTTATACGACACAAAGGTCCTCTCCCGACTAAACCGAATAGTGAGCGCTAAATTTTAAAACATGTGGAGGTATCAATCACAAAAATGTGAACATTTCAGGGCTCGATGTGGGTTTCGGAGAACAACTTGAAAGCCGACTCCCTGTCACATCGAGGTTTAAATGTCATTTTACGGCAACAGGGTTTTCACATCAATACAGAATAAAATCACCAATCACAATTCAGCACAGAATAATTCACATCACACAGTATCACAACCTTAACAGAATATCAATCCAGTGCACAACAATAGTTAATTATTTCCCAATGTGGTAAGTAAATTAACCACACGACTATTTTAACCAATGATCTTAATGATAAATCATTCAATTAAATCTTAACCAACTTTGCTAATGAATTATTTCTTAATCAATTAACTTAATTAACTACTAATTATAAATTAATCACCTTAAATTATCTAATTAACAATTCTTAATTATAAATAATTTAGACACTTAATTGTTTATTAATCAATCTTGATTACAAATTATAAATCCTTAATTATTTAGTTAATTACACTTATTTATTTAATTATTCTTGATCGCTTTCCAAAACAGTTGGTCATTTATCTAAATTAACATTTAAAAATCTTCTTTAATTATTTCGAAATCAATTTATTATTATTACAAAAAGCTTTAATGTTAATTAACTCCAATTCTTATCTTTAAATTTAATTATTTAAAGTATTAATTTCATTATTAAGTATCCAGTTAGTTTGTTAAAATTGGTAATAAGCTTTTAGTTCAATATAGTCAATATTAATTGCTTAATAAATCTAAAATCTGAGAATAGTAAAACTTAAATTTTATTTGGGCTAAACCCCTTTTTAAATCAACCCGAGCAATGCCATGGTTTTACTCGAGTAACCCCACGCATTTCTCACCTGTTTCCCGAGTCCTCTCTCGTACGCATCTCGTACTCCTTCTTCTCCTTTTTTTTTCTCAAAGCTTTAAGTCTTAAACTTAATCAACTGCTGAAGCACCCCACTCGAACGCGAGAGAAACACGAGCCCAAACGTCCCTTTATTCGAACGCTCCCTAGAGTCACTTCCCAACCCATCCACCTGACACGAGACCATCCTCATGCACGTGCGCATCACCACGCCGCCGCTTCGGTGGCCATCGCAACCAACGGCAAGTCACACTTCAACCCATTACTCGAAAACGCACTTTGTCTCAACACATAAAACTCGAAATTGAAAAACGAGTGTTTTACTCCACACTGTAACACAACACACCCAACTAAATTGCATCGCCACCGCTCCTCAGACCACCAGCGACACCAAGATTTCGGCCATGTCACATCCATGCTCCATACTACCCTCCCCATCATCGCGTGCAACTCGATCGCTCTATGGTGACGAAATCACCATTCTTCCAACTCATTGTAAAACTCAGGGTTAAACCCTGAATTGAACTCGTCTCATCAATCTACGCAATAGAAAAAAATTCGACAATTTTTCTGAAGTCCTGGATCAACACGCTAGCTTCATTCCAATTTTTATCAATTGACGTTCGATCGATCATCAGCAATTGGAGAAAGAACAAAATTTATTCAACTGTGAACTGCTCTTGAACCACTTAAATAAAAATCATCATTTTAATCTTAAAAATCATATCTTTGTGTGATTATTCAAGTTATATAATTAAAACAAAAATTTAAGACACTTGAAATTATCATAAGATTTTATTTTTACTGTAAACTTTGGTTACAGAAACGAACCCTTCATGATCAAGCTTGAAACAAATTTTAAGCTGTGTTTTGAGTTTAAACAAACTTGTTTTATTTAGAAATCCTAAGCAAAAAATGTTTGGATGAAGTTTATTTGATTCTTTTCTTTACTTTGCCCTGAAAACCAAAAAAAGGAAGAACAGGCTATTTGAACAACACAGTACAACATCTATTTATCCAGAATCCATATTTTAAAAATATACAACAAACACAAAGTTATTCATGAATCCATGCATAGATTTAAAATTTAATGTTGTATGTTTACTCACCTAAAAAAAATTATGAACAGAGAACTTCTCTTGTTTTTGAACTGGCAGTGTCCTTTTTCTTCTTTCCTGGATCTTCCCTTTGGTTTTGATTTTATTCAGTGGTTTTAAGTTTATAAAATGATGTTTATCATTTCTTCTTTCTCTGGCTTTACTATGTTATGTTTGAACGAACTGGTGATGGGTAATGTATATATAAGGAGTTTACTTGTTTTAGTAAAGTCTTGAGGCAAGGCTTTTAATTGTACTTTGTATGTATTTTAGCTGTACTTTAATTTGTTTGTACATACTTTAATTTTTTTATATCAGAGATCTTCCCTTTGCAGTGAAGTGGCTAAGGTGATCTCCATTTAATGCCTATGCTTCCTTCCTTGCTTTACATACTCATGCTATTTGGATTTTTCTTTTCATAAGTACAAATTTTGTTTTGTTTGTAGAGATATTTATCTACTTGCCTATGTCTTTGTTTCCTTGTTTATAAAAAAAAATTCATACAAGTCTATATGTATTCCTATGTCATGTCATAACCATATAATTCTATTACAAATATACATTTTAAATTTTTATTTCTATTCAAAATTAGCTATTGACATTTAATTTATAACATATATTTTATTTAAGGCTTAAGACAATTTCTTGTCTGTTATATAAATTTTATTCATTATTTATTTAAAACTTAAACTATCGAATATTTATTTATATCCATATATTCTTTGTAATATTAATATTTATAATATTTTACTTTAACTAAAAATCCAAATCTAATATATATAAGATGTTATATCCAAGTGATTTAAATTCAAAAGAATTTAAAGTTTTATTTATTCAAATAAATACATATATTTTTATTTTATTTAACCTTTCAAATTAAATCTTCCAAAAATTCAAATAAGTCAACAAATTCAGATTAAAAATTTCTGGGATGTTACAAGAATATGAAATAGGAACATCTCTACATCGAAGATAAAGATTCGCGGGACCTCCAACTGGATTCTTTACGTATATAGGCTCGTCAACAAAATCAGGTTCAAGATTTAATTCATTAATAGCTTGCTGAGAGATAAAACTATGTGTAGCACCCGTGTCAAACAGAACTCGAACAATGCTATCATATATAGTAAGGTTACCTTCCAGAACTCCTTTCCCCTTTTATGCTTTGGAAGATGCAGGTTGATCTTTGACTGTGTACACCTTGGCTACCCGGGCTTGCTTCATGGTTGAGCAGTCTTTAACTTCGTGTCCCGGCTTCTGACAGTAATAACATTTCCTGGGATTTGCTTGTACAGCTGAATTTGCTTGTTTCTTAGGCTTCGTAAACAATTGGTTGAATAATGTCCTTTTTCCAAACAATTATAGCAGGTAACATTCTCTGCCGAGCTTCCTTGACTGCTCTTCTTTATCTCCTTTCCCTACCATGGTTTCTTGCCCTCGAACTTCCTTTTCTTCCAATTTTTATTACCCGAATTTCCTTTCTCCACCGGAGCTTCTTGTATATCAAGTGTGGCATATCTGTACCCCATATCAACCAGATATGAAAAAGATTCTTTGACGTGGAAAGTCATCCTCTCGTGAAACTTTTTACTCATCCCACGAATAAACCATTCATTCTTCTTTAAAGGAGTGTTCACCAACTCTGGTCCAAAATGAGACAACTCATTAAATTTGTTCAAGTATTCTTCGAATGAAAAACTCCCCTGCTTTAAATCCATGAATTCCTGGTACATTCGAGAAATCCCAACCGATGGCATATAGCGCTTCTCAAATACTTCTTTGAATCTTTCCCAAGTAAACTCGTCTTCTGGTTCATCAATAGTGATAGTTTCCCACCAAGCTAAAGCTTCTTCTTAAGTTGCCAAGAAGCTATGAGTCGCATTTGACCGTCTTCCAACTTTAGCCCTCTAAAGATTCTTTCACATGATGTGATCCATGCTTGGGCCTTAATAATCGACTCCTTGCCGCTGAACGGCTTACCACCAAGCTTTGAATAGTTCTTATACAAATCAGCCAGATTCGGCTGATGCTGAGCAAGTAAGGCTGCTTCTGCCATTGGGGGAACTTGACCAACAGTTGTGGCATTTCCTTGACCCCTATCTCCTCCTCCCTTTCACACACTCATTCTTACTATCTGTAATTAGTAAGAAAACTTGATTTAGATGCATGGACAAAATATTTGAGGAAATATAGTAGTTAAAGGACGTAGACTAGGAAAATTCAAGTTTTCGGGTTATACTCATTCGAGGGTATATTTCACCCTATCTCTAATGAGCCATCTAATGTGTTATACTCTATAGCTAAAGTTCTTACTCAACCTTTGGCTCTGATACCACTTGTCACGACCTAAAATCCAGCATTCGAAAATCAACACTAAATACCTCACCTGTATTCGACTGTCCGATATTCAAACGTCAAATTTCAGTTCGGAGGAGCTTATAACAACATCAGATGAATATAGAACAGCGGAAATAAACTGAATATCATACATCACAGATACAACATCATCATAATATCCAGTACTACATCAGAGTGTCATAATACATGAGGTTACAACTCCAAATAAACATCATAATAGTACAACGATGATCATATGCCAAAAAGTCTTCGAAAGCATGAGGTGATAGTTGTATGAACATGCGCTTGTATGTTTTTGATGATAATAAACATATATATTCATTTAAATGTATTTGGTAATGTACTATTTTGTTTTTCATAGATTAAATAAATATTTGTTGAATAAAATAAATTACACAGAATTTGAATTCAAACAAATATTTTATTCAAACAAATATTTATTACGATCTTGAATAGTACAAATTCAAGCTCTCACTATACATATACAATTTTGTTTACAATACATCACAATTTCAATTTACATAAATGCCTCACTACATATCACTCACACTCGTAGTCTATCATCAACTTCATTCCAGTTAGAATCCAGCATTAGAGCAATCTGCAAAAATATTCACTAACGCGGTAAAATTGAAAAAGAAATATTTTTGCAATAAAAAATGAAATATGACTTTTGAAAATATGATTTTCCTCAGTTATTTGGGTTCTTCGTCATCATTTACATTTGAATTCATCATACACGAACAATGTGACATGCACAGTGTATCACTGTACATGCCACAAGGCCGTGCACATCGATATACACTTGATAATGCTACAGGGACAGGTGAGCACAGGTCAAACCAAATGAAAAGCCGTGTTCAACTCAGGTGCAATATATTTAAAATCACGACACGAGCACAAGGTCAAACCCGAGTTTTTGAAACTGGATTCAACTCAAGTGAAATTTCAAAAATCAACATGAATGAATGCAAAGACCAGTAATGCACAGTGATGAAGCTGGAAATGCAAAGACCAGTTACTCAATGCATGCAACATGACTCGACTACAAGAACATCACAAGTAAATACACACAGCAACTCAAAGACCACAAGTGTACAACAACTCCAAGCAGTGACAAAAGTGCAGACAGATTTGGAGAAAAGACTACAGCAAAATCCAGTGTCAACATGAATACTGTAACAATCAAGAATTCAATAACTACAACTTATATGAAACAGTCAATCAAGCAAACAAAGACCAACAGCTACATGAAGCAAAACCAAAGACAAAACTACAGGTACAAGGCAGCAGTTACAAGTAAACAGAGTGCATGCTACAAAAATCGACAGTTCAAAGCTCAAGTTCAATCCCAAAGCAAAGTCAACAGCACAGTGAAGTACAAAGCAACTACAACAGATGCAGTAAAGCAAGAATATAGCAGCAATGTACATGTACCAATGATACAAGAGAAGTGAGCAATAATGCAACAGTGTGAAGTCGAAATCACATGGAAGTATGACATGAAGCATATACATGGATGAACAACACGATCAAGTATGGCAGTGAAACTCAAGGCAACTGAGACCAAACAATGAACAACTCAAAGCAACAGTCAACAGGCCAGAAGCTCAAGTACACCAGTGACACAGTGATGCAATATCAAGTGTCATGATACAGCATCAAGACGAGTCAACAATCAGAATATATGAAACACAGAAATGATTCATGCAAGCTACAAATATATGGCAATGCACAAACAAGTATGCTAAAACAAAGTTAATTTCGAAGTTAAAATGAAGCATGAATCACATGAACAAGTTCGAGCATTACAAAGAACCAAAGTCACAGTGTACAATATCATCATCGGCTGTGTGCAAAGATGAACGCATATATGGATGCAGACGTGCCAAAGTTGTAAATGTCGTGTAAATCAACGCCACAGTGGATGAACACAAAAAATGGTGATGGCCGAAATTAATGCAGATTCATGAATTATACAATCAAGAAATTCAAGGGCGTACTGTTTGAAAAAAGTGACAAACCAAAAGGAGGAAAGTTTTTTTTTCCGTATCTATCAAGTTGAAAAAATATCAGGAAAGTCGTGCGCATCAGGCAATCAAAAAATTAGGAAAGTGTAAATGAATACGAGCAAATTCAAGTGACTTGAATTCATATAAATATCAAACCCAAATCAACATCGGCAAGTGTGGAAAAGATCGAATCAAATCCAAATATTAACCCAAGTTCATCATCGGAAATTGGTACCTAGTTGAAGTATTAAAATCCAAATTCATCATCGACATCGTTTGCAAAAAGAACGATCGAGTTCAAGTACGAAAAATTAGAAGAAGCAAAAGCACAAATTACATACCGAAGCAACAACGAACTCGATCAACAGAGGAGCAACGCAAACCAGAGAATCAATCATAAGCGAAGCAGCGAGCAAGAGCAACACAAGTCATATCGAACGAAGAATCAAAGCCCAATTTGGATCGAAGAACGAAGCCCTAATTTAGTAGGGGATCAGCCGACATTTTCTTCACAAGAAAAAAAGAAGGAACAGGTTAAAGAGATAGAAATGGGCTGGCCTTGTTGTGTTTAAAAGGCCTTGTTTTAAAAAGGGGTTTTAGTTTATTATTTAGGGTTTATTTTTAAAGGGTTTTTTTTGTTTATCAGTTTTTTTATTTGTTCTTTTCGAATCAAAATCTTGGTAAATCACCACCTAGGTTGTAGGTAGTGTCAGATTGTCTAGTTAGAATTAGTTCAGTGAGCAGGGTTTGCGAGTCTGTTAGAGTGTTTGTAAGCGGGAGACTATTTAATTCTAATAGAAATCTAGGAATGCAGCAGTAGGTAGGGGTTGCCAAAGCTGGGTAAATTTTGTGTGTGATTTACTTTTCAGCATATTTATTTCTGCAGTTTGTTTCTGTGTTTAAATTGAGAAAATTTGCTATAACCCTATTCACCCCCCCCTCTAGGGTTAATCTAGATCCTACAAGTGGTATCAGAGCAAGGTGTTTTTCTTTAACTCTAGGGTCATGAATTCATCAAATAATGCTTTTTCTGAGGGGCAATCTATTGTTAGGCCACCCATGTTCAATGGGAATGATTATGCTTATTGGAAAGTTAGGATGGGCATTTATCTTAGTTCTGTTGATTATGATGTTTGGGACATTATTGAAACTGCTATAAATCTCCCACTATAATTGTTGGTGATACAGAGATTCCTAAACCTAAGGATAGGTGGGATGCTAATGATAAGAAATTAAAAACTACAAATGCCAAAGCCATGAATGCTTTGATCTGTGCTCTTGATAAGAATGAATTTAATAGAATTTCTCATTGTAAAACTGCACAGGAAATTTGGCATACCTTGGAGGTAACACATGAAGGAACTTCTCAAGTCAAGGAGTCTCGTCTAGCCTTATTCAGCAATGAATACGAGAACTTTGTGATGGACAAAGGCGAGAGCATAAAGGACATGTTTTGACGCTTTTCAACTTTGGTGTACAACGCTAGAGCGCTTGGGAAAGTATTCTCCGAGGTAGAGCTTGTGAGGAAGGTGCTACGAGTCTTACAAATGAACTTTGAGGCAAAAGTCACTACAATACAAGAATCGAAAGATCTGAGTAAACTAAGCATGGACGAGTTGATTGGCAACTTGATGACATATGAGCTTGAGCTAAAAGCAAAGGAGGAACGCAACAACTCCGAACCAAAGAAGAAGACGATTGCCTTAAAGAGCAAAGAAGAGAGCGATGAAGAAGAAGAAGATCCAATTGAAGAGCTTGCAATGGCTGTCAATAATCTTAGAAAACGGTCAAGATTCAAGCCACGCAAGAAGAAAACAAATGGTAATAGGACAAAAGATTCTGACAATTCTGATAATGAATCGACGTGCTTTAACTGCAACAAGCCTGGCCACTTCAAACAACAATGCCCACTTCTCAAAAACAACAAAGGAAAGAAAAAGAAGAAGAAGGCCTTTGCAGCGACTTGGGATGATGAATAAGGAGAGGAAGGTTCGAATAGTAGCTCAGAGGAGGCTAACTTGTGTCTTGTGGCAAAATCAGATTCAGAAGCAAGCTCAGAGGAATCTAGTGAGGTAGGTGACTATTCTTATAAAGATCTTGTTTTTATGTGTCTTGATCTTACTAAAGTAGTTGATTCTCTGGAATCTAAAATTGAAAAACTGAGATCTGATAGGAGAGAACTTGCTCGTGAAATTTTAGGTTAGAAACTGAACTTGAAAATATTCAAAACCTAGAATGTAAAAAATATAAAATTTTAGATTCAGAATTATCAAGACTTAAGAATAGCTCTGAAAATCTTGAAAAAGAAAACTTGAGTTTTAAGGAAATCATTGACACTAGGAAAGAGGATTTTATAAATAGATGCACCTCACTTGTCACTGAAAACACAACACTAAAAACCAAAGTCCAAAATCTTGAGAAATCTTTGAATAACTTTTCAAGAGGAGAAAAATCATTCAACATGTTATTGGGAAATCAAATTTTTGCTAACAACAGAAAAGGACTAGGTTTTGGGAAAACACAAGTTGATGTTAATGCAAAAGGTAAGAGTGTCTTTGATAGATGTGAAATAATTGGACATCGTGTTGAAAATTATAGTCATAGGAACAAGAACACAAAATTTATACAAGTTTGGGTTCCTAAGAATTCTACAAACAAATTTCACGTCTATTGGAACAAGAATGAAATGACAAAACAATTTTGGGTTCCAAAGGGTTTGTTTATTCACAATGCTTCAGCCACTAACAATCATGGACCTATAAAAACAAATAGGTCACAAAAATCTTTCATCGTGTAGGTATTGTGGTGGGCTAAGGAACAACAACAGTGTTCTCTGGATTTTGGCTATTCCAGAAACACAACGGGCAACAAAGCAAAGTTCCTTAGCCTAGTACAAAGGTGACAGAATCACAATGGGCAACCACGAAAAATTATCGTAATGGTAAAATAGGTGAAGGTATATTAAATGCGATAATCTGCACCGTATTCTGAACGAAGTCAGCCAATTTTGAGATGGTGTAAAGATGATGTTTTTTGATTCTGACTTGTTCAACATAGTTGGCCAATTACATTTATGCAAAAACACTATTCTTTGATTTACTTCATATATATTAGTTTGGACATAGTGTTTTGTTGGATGATAATATTTTTGGTTATAATACGGCTAACTCTATATTCATGGTTTTCTGATTATTTACACGGCTTCAATCCAAATTCAAGAGAATGTCATTTAAATTGTTGTTAAAATTGAGTTTGAAATTTTTGATGCACACTTCATGGTCTGGTTTATCAAATTTAATTAGTGATGTTTTGAGTGAAAAAGAAATTCAGATGCAGATTACACTGGTAATCTAGTTGATAGAAAACTTACTAGTTGAACGTGATTTATGGTGAGACATTTAGTAACTGCATCGTTTTTCAGAGAAAATATCTGCATATTTTTCATCTTAAATAATTTTCAAATAGCAGAAAATTTTCTCATATATCCCCTTCGAGAAAATCATTTTTTGACCATATTTTCAGATTAGTCATTTTTATTTGATTTTAAATGACAAATTTTAACTAATCTGACTCCCTACTAATTATCAAAAAGATAAATAGTGATTGAAAAGGTGATAAGTTTTGAAATTTAACATACATTACTCAAGAAAGTATATTTGGAAAATTTCTTTAGGAATTCAAACAAGAGTTATAAAACTTTTTGTTGGGTAAAGATTCCATGACCATTTCTATATCTATCATATTTCTATTGACCATTGTTTATCAAAGCTTAAAAATAGTTTGTCGATATGTTGTACTATAATCAGGGATCATTTGTTTTTCATTTCATATTTTTTTTGTAAAAATAAATAAATATCCAAAGTATCCACTCTCATTTAAAAGTCCTCACGGTTATGCATGGGTGAATTACTTGGATTTTTGATTATGTGCTTCCATGCTCATTTAAAAGTCCTTACGGTTATGCATGTATGGAATGCATATCAAAATTAATTGATTAAATAGACAAGTTGATTCTAATCCCATTTAAAAGTCCTCACGGTCATGCATGGTTAGAAGATACTTGATTTCATTTAAAAAAAAAATTAATTTGGAATACTACTAATCTCATTTAAAAGTCCTAACGGTTATGCATGATTAGTAGATATTCAAATTCCTGATATAAATGTACCACAAGTTGATACAATTGTATAATTTTATATTAGAACATCATTTCCATTATTTCTAAAAGTGGAATATGCGCCTAACAAGGGTAGTTATGATTTTTGTTTGATTTTTATTGAAGTTTAATATTTATATTCAAATTGAGTTTCAATGTTGAATTAATATCGATCACTTTATCTCTATTTTCTCTAACACTATTATTCTTTTGCTAATCACAAAAGGGGGAGAGAAAAGTAAAGATTTTGTCAAATAGAATCAAGCAAAGGTCAAATAATTTTCCATTTGCATCTAGGCTCATTTGTATATTTCTATTTATATGCATATATGTAGGGGAAGCATCATGTAGAGAGGAAGCATTTAAATAGGGGGAGCAATTAGAGTATATCATTTATCAAATACATTTAACACGGTCAAAATCTTAAATATAAGTTTGTTATCATCAAAAGGGGGAGATTGTATGAATATGCACTTATATGTTTTTGTTTGATGAAAATAAACATATATATTCATTTAAATGTATTTGGTAATGTACTATTTTGTTTTTCATAGATTAAATAAATATTTGTTAAATAAAATAAATTACACAGAATTTGAATTCAAACAGATATTTTATTCAAACAAATATTTATTACAATCTTGAATAGTAAAAATTCAAGGTCTCACTATACACATACAATTTTGTTTACAATACATCACAATTTCAATTTACATAAATGCCTCACTACATATCACTCACACTCGTAGTCTATCTTCAACTTCATTCCAGTTAGAATCCTCATCAGAGCAATCTGCAAAAATATTCACTAACGCGGTAAAATTGAAAAAGAAATATTTTTGCAATAAAAAATGAAATATGATTTTTGAAAATATGATTTGCCTCAGTTATTTGAGTTGTTCGTCATCATTTACATTTGAATTCATCATACACGAACAATGTGACATGCACAGTGTATCACTGTACATGCCATAAGGCCGTGCACATCGATATACACTTGATAATGCTACATGGACAGGTGAGCACAGGTCAAACCCAAATGAAAAGCCGTGTTCAACTCAGGTGCAGTATATTTAAAATCACGACACGAGCACAAGGTCAAACCCGAGTTTTTGAAACTGGATTCAACTTAAGTGAAATTTCAAAAATCAACATGAATGGATGCAAAGACCAGTAATGCAACAATGATGAAGCTGGAAATGCAAAGACCAGTTACTCAATGCATGCAACATGACTCGACAACAAGAACATCACAAGTAAATCAACACAGCAACTCAAAGACCACAAGTGTACAATAACTCCAAGCAGTGACAAAAGTGCAGACAGTTTTGGAGAAAAGACTACAGCAAAATCCAGTGTCAACATGAATACTAACAACCAAGAATTCAATAACTACAAATTATATGAAACGGTCAATCAAGCAAACAAAGACCAACAGCTACATGAAGCAAAACCAAAGACAAAACTACAGGTACAAGGCAGCAGTTACAAGTAAACAGAGTGCATGCTACAAAAATCGACAGTTCAAAGCTCAAGTTCACTCCCAAATCAAAGTCAACAGCACAGTGAAGTACAAAGCAACTACAACAGATGCAGTAAAGCAAGAATATAGCAGCAATGTACATGTACCAATGATATAAGAGAAGTGAACAACAATGCAACAGTGTGGAAGTCGAAATCACATGGAAGTATGACATGAAGCATATACATGGATGAACAACACGATCAAGTATGGCAGTGAAACTCAAGGCAACAGAGACCAAGCAATGAACAACTCAAAGCAACAATCAACAGGCCAGAAGCTCAAGTACACCAGTGACACAGTGATGCAATATCAAGTGTCATGATACAACATCAAGACGAGTCAATAATCAGAATATATGAAACACAAAAATAATTCATGCAAGCTAAAGATATATGGCAATGCACAAACAAGTATGCTAAAACAAAGTTCAGTTCGAAGTTAAAATGAAGCATGAATCACATGAACAAGTTCGAGCATTATAAAGAACCAAAGTCACAGTGTACAATATCATCATCGGCTCTGTGCAAAGATGGACGCATATATGGATGCAGACGTGCCAAAGTTGTAAATGCCATGTAAATCAATGCTATAGTGGATGTACACAAAGAAATGCTGATGGCCGAAATTAATGCAGATTCGTGAATTATACAGTCAAGAAATTCAAGTGCGTACTGTTTGAAAAGGTTACAAACCAAAAAGAGGAAAGTTTTTTTTTGCCGTTTCTATCAAGTTGAAAAAATATCAGGAAAGCCGTGCGCATCAGGCAATCAAAAAATTAGGAAAGTGTAAATGAATACGAGAAAATTCAAGTGACTTGAATTCATATAAATATCAAACCCAAATCATCATCGGCAAGTGTGGAAAAGATCGAATCAAATCCAAATATAAACCCAAGTTCATCATCGGAAATTGGTACCAAGTTGAAGTATTAAAATCCAAATTTATCATCGACATCGTGTGCAAAAAGAACGATCGAGTTCAAGTACGAAAAATCAGAAGAAGCAAAAGCACAAATTACATACCGAAGCAACAACGAACTCGATCAACAGAGGAGCAACGCAAACCAGAGAATCAATCATAAGCGAAGCAGTGAGCAAGAGCAACACAAGTCAGATCGAACGAAGAATCAAAGCCCCAATTTGGATCGAAGAACGAAGCCCTAATTTAGTAGGGGATCGGCCGACATTTTCTTCACAAGAAAAAAAGGAGGAACGGGTTAAAGAGGTAGAAATGGGCCGGCCTTGTTGTGTTTAATAGGCCTTGTTTTAAAAAGGGGTTTTAGTTTATTATTTAGGGTTTATTTTTAAAGGGTTTTTTTTTGTTTATCTGTTTTATTTTTTTTATTTGTTCTTTTCGAATCAAAATCTTGGTAAATCACCACCTAGGTTGTAGGTAGTGTCAGATTGTCTAGTTAGAATTAATTCAGCGAGCTGGGTGTGCGAGTTTGCAAAACTCTATAGGCGGGAGCAAGGGTTTGCGAGTTTGCAAAACTCTATAGGCAGGAGCAGGGGGTGCGAGTCTATTAGAGTGTTTGTAAGCGGGAGCAGGGTTTGCGAGTCTGTTAGAGTGTTTGTAAGAGGGAGACTGTTTAATTCTAATAGAAATCTGGGAATGCAGCAGTAGGCAGGGTTTGCCGAAGCTGGGTAAATTTTGTGTGTGATTTACTTTTCAGCATATTTATTTCTGCAGTCTGTTTCTGTGTTTAAATCAAGAAAATTTGCTATAACCCTATTCACCCCTATAGGGTTAATCTAGATCCTACAATAGTGAATCTCCATAACTAGCACAACGAGATCTCCAAAAGCTTCCCAAAATACCTCCAAGGTAAAAGTCTCTAAAATACTGCTGTCCAGAACACGGAAACCTGCTACTAGGCTGCCCGTGTAAAAATAATGGGCACCCAGAGTTTAGAAAGAAAACAATAAACTCTGGATCAGTCATGGGACTGGTATGAGTAAACAAAACAGTTATTTGAAATAAAATAATACAAAGGAGAAATCCGATATGCTTTTGGAAAATGAAACTACCATAAGACCTCCCGCCACACACACAATGCAATAGCAGAATTGGAGGAGATTTCTTCTTATGATAGTCAAACATGCTTAATACGAAAAAAAATTCTTTTTAATATTATTACTAGTGCATAGTGTGAAATCTTTCGAAAGTATAATATTAATCCTAGCCAGCATACAATCATTGTTATATGCCTATTATAACTACCATCTAAACAGTGGTGACCACCATACATAAATGGCAGGTTCTGCAACTAAAACCGTACTGGGTTCGTATTGGGAATTGGATTTCCAACAAATTGTCGGGCTAATGAACTTCCCACTGCCACATGGGTACGCCTCTGGCGGGACGACCCGAGAACTAACTAGCTCTCTGCCAACACAAAGCCGGATTACCTCTGTAACCAGGTAACTACTACACAAATATGTCATCCCCCGGTCCTTTGGGACCTTTATTCGAGGGCCCTCGATCACAAAGCAACAACCACAAAGAAATGAGATTGGAGCAACAACATAGGTTAAATACCAGGGGTCCATACCTGATACCACTCTTTTCCAGAAGGAAATGACATACCCTAATGGGCGCGACCCTCATAACCTTGCCGCATCTTTCCTGTTTCGACCATTTCCGATTTATGAGGCCCGATGAGGTCTCGTCCACAAAGCTACGCTTTGGCACAAAGCCATGCTTTGATCACAATTGATCAACAAATGATCTCCACACAGCAGCATTTAGTATGCCACACTACCGATTTGGGAGTATATCGCTGATAACCTTCAATTACATAAGTTCTGAGCTCGTACATCTCAGAGAAGGGTGTTAAGCTAAGAGAATAAATTCTCCGCCACCAACAGATATGTATTTGAATGAAACCTGCTTTATATTTCAAAGTGTTGTGTTAGACACATGACCATACAAGTCTGTTCCGGGCTCGAACAGAACCGAGGGCACTTCCGAAGAAGTCCTTGCGATCCGGGTATTCACAATCCCGATCAGATTTCCCATCACTATGGAAATCTCCGTACCAGAGCAACTCAGTGCAGAGACAATCGATAGGTCATCCTATCGTTTTCACAAATACCCGGTCTTCAACACCGGTCTTCAATTGAAGTCCTTTTTCGTCGTATCACTATTCGGAGTGGGTTATACGACACAAAGATCCTCTCCCGGCTAAAACGAATAGTGAGCACTAAATTTTAAAACATGTGGAGGTATCAATTACAAAGATGTGAACATTCAAGGCTCGATGTGGGTTTCGGATCACAATCTGAACTCCGACTTCTTGTCGCATCGAGGTTTAAATGTCTTTTTACGGCAACAAGGTTTTCACATCAATACAGAATAAAATCACCAACCACAATTCAGTACAGAATAATTCACATCACACAGTATCACAACCATAACAGAATATCAATCCAGTGCACAACAATAGTTAATTATTTCCCAATGTGGTAAGTAAATTAACCACACAACTATTTTAACCAATGATCTTAATGATAAATCATTCAATTAAATCTTAACCAACTTTGCTAATGAATTATTTCTTTATCAATTAACTTAATTAACTACTAATTATAAATTAATCACCTTAAATTATCTAATTATTAATTATAAATAATTTAGACACTTAATTGTTTATTAATCAATCTTGATTACAAATTATAAATCCTTAATTACTTAGTCAATTACAATTATAGATTTAATATTCTTGATCGCTTTCCAAAACAGTTGGTCATTTATCTAAATTAACATTTAAAAATCTTCTTTAATTATTTCGAAATAAATTTATTATTATTACAAAAAGCTTTAATGTTAATTAACTCCAATTCTTATCTTTAAATTTAATTATTTAAAGTATTAATTTCATTATTAAGTATCCACTTGGTTTATTAAAATTGGTAATAAGCTTTTAGTTCAATATAGTCAATATTAATTGCTTGATAAATCTAAAATCTGTGAATAGTAAAACTTAAATTTTATTTTGGCTAAACCCCTTTTTAAATCAACCCGAGTAATGCCATAGTTTTACTCGAGTAACCCCACGCATTTCTCACCAGTTTCCCCGAGTCCTCTCTCGTACGCATCTCGTACTCCATCTTCTTCTTCGCCTTTTTTCTTCTTCAAAGCTTTAAGTCTTAAACATAATCAACTGCTGAAGCACCTACTCGAACGCGAGAAAAACACGAGCCCACACGTCCCTTTATTCAAATGCTCCCTAGTGTCTCTTCCCAACCCAACCACCTGACACGAGACCGTCCTCGTGCACATGCACATCACCGCATCGCCGCTCCGGTGGCCATCGCGACCATCGGCAAGTCGCACTTCAACCCATTACTCGAAAATGCACTTCGTCTCAACACATAAAACTCGAAATCGAAAAACGAGTGTTTTACTCGACACTGTAACACAACACACCCAACTAAATTGCCTCGCCGCCGCTCAGACCACCAGCGACACCAAGATTTCGGCCATGTCATATCCATGCTCCATACTACCCTCCCCCATCATCGCGTGCAACTCGATCGCTCTATGGTGACAAAATCACCATTCTTCCAACTCACTGTAAAACTTAGGGTTAAACCCTAAATTGAACTCGTCTCATCAATTTACGCAATAGAAAAAAATTCGACAATTTTCCTAAAGTCCTGGATCGACACGCTAGCTTCATTCCAATTTTTATCAATTAACATTCGATCGATCATCAGCAATTGGAGAAAGAACAAAATTTATTCAACTGTGAACTGCTCTCGAACCACGTAAATAAAAATCATCATTTTAATCTTAAAAATCATCTCTTTGTGTGATTATTCAAGTTATATAATCAAAACAAAAATTTAAGACACTTGAAATTATCATAGGATTTTATTTTTACTGTAAAACTTTGGTTACAAAAACAAACCCTTCATGATCAAGCTTGAAACAAATTTTAAGCTGTGTTTTAGTTTAAACAAACTTGTTTTATTTAGAAATCCTAAGCCAAAAATGTTTGGATGAAGTTTATTTGATTTTTTTCTTTACTTTGCCCTGAAAACCAAAAACAGGAAGAATAGGCTATTTGAACTACACAGTACAACATCTATTTATCCAGAATCCATATTTTAAAAATATACAACAAACACAAAGTTATTCATGAATCCATGCATAGATTTAAAATTTAATGTTGTATGTTTACTCACCTAAAAAAAATTATGAACAGAGAACTTCTCTTGTTTTTGAACCTGCAGTGTCCTTTTTTTTTTCTTTCCTGGATCTTCCCTTTGGTTTTGATTTTATTCAGTGGTTTTAAGTTTATAAAATGATGTTTATCATTTCTTCTTTCTCTGGCTTTACAATGTTATGTTTGAATGAATTAGTGATAGGTAATGTATATATAAGGAGTGTATTGGTTTTAGTAAAGTATTGAGGCAAGACATTTAATTTTACTTTTTATGTATTTTAGCTGTACTTTAATTTATTTGTACATACTTTTTTTAATATCAGAGATCTTCCCTTTGCAGTGGAGTGGCTAAGGTGATCTCCATTCAATGCCTATGCTTCCTTTCTTGCTTTACATATTCATGCTATTTGGATTTTTCTTTTCATAAGTTCAAATGTTGTTTTGTTTGTAGAGATATTTATCTACTTTCCTATGTCTTTGTTTCCTTGTTTATAAAAAAAATTCATACAAGTCTATATGTATTCCTATTTCATGTCATAACCATATAATTCTATTACAAACATACATTTCAAATTTTTATTTCTATTCAAAATTTAACTATTGACATTTAATTTATAACATATATTTTATTCAAGGCTTAAGACAATTTCTTGTCTGTTATAAATTTTATTCATTATTTATTTAAAACTTAAACTATCGAATATTTATTTATATCCATATATTCTTTGTAATATTAATATTTTTAATATTTTACTTTAACTAAAAATCCAAATCCAATATATATATAAGATGTTAGATCCAAATGATTTAAATTCAAAAGAATTAAAATTTTATTTATTCAAATAAATACATATATTCTTATTTTATTTAACCTTTCAAATTAAGTCTTCCAAAAATTCAAATAAGTCACCAAATTCAGATTAAAAATTTCTGGGATGTTACAAGAATAGTGGCTCCAAGGTTAACCAATTCTAATTTGATTTCCTACTTAGAAGGTAGGAGGATGGAAACAACCTGAAAGAAATTAGATTGGAAAATAGAATAGGATAATAAATTTAAAACCATGAAAATTCAACTTGCATTAATAATTAATTTCATTCCTTTGATTTCACTTAAGTTAAATAAATCTTAATTATTTTTAAATCTCATTATCTCATCATCAAATCAGCAATTTATAAAGTCATGAATTTGAACAATCATTTATTATATTTCATCTTTATTCATTAAATTTCATTCTTCTTTATTCCACTTAATATATCCAATCCTATATATATTAAGTGTATTTCACTTATTATAACTATTCCAATTTATTTACAATTTCTTTAAATACCAATATATTGTAAATTATTCAATGAACCCTTTTTCTCTATTTATCTCTAGTGATCCTTTATAAATGAAATTTAAGTATATAACATTTATTATAACCACTTAAGTTTTATTTATAAAATTCTCTTTATTTTGTATATTTTCTAATTACATATTTTACTTTTAATAATTCAGGTAAGTTATATTGGAATGTAATTGAGTATTATACAAACAAAACTTTCCAATTCACTTATCTCAAGTTTGAATTATTTATTCGAAAGTTTTAAATTTCTTCTTATAATTGAAATTATTCTTCAGATAAAATTTAAGAATTAAATTTCCATTTCCCTTTAACCCATTTAGAGATAAATAAATATATGTACATAATATGTCAAATCAAATTTAAATCATATATCTATACATGTTATAAATCAAGTCATATTTCAAAAATTCAAATCAATTAAATTTCCCAAAAAAAGCTGTAGCAAAACTACAGAGTAGTCTCTTTACTTCGAAACTTTGAAAATGAACCTCGGTGATGCCGCGGTCATCACCGAAATTATTTTCCAACGACAAAGAGAATAGCACTAATTTTTAAACTCTTAAAATTCTTTGGAGACAAATTTATATTCAAAAATACTTTAAATAATGTCCTTTAAACTTTAAACACAAGGTTTGAAACCATCGAAAACTGAATTCTTAAATTCTTGTTTTAAATTCATTTCAGTTCCCAAATCAATTTATAAACAACTATTTATAAATTCATTTGTAGAACCATAAATGATAAATCAAGTATTATCATTTCAAATTATCAATTTAAATCAATTTATTAAGTTCCATAAATTTACTTGCATATCAAAATTTATTTCATTAACCAAATTTTAAAATAATATTGTGTCAGTTTTTTCTGTCAAAGTGTTTTAGAAATCCTATCGAGAGCTTTGATCAGACAAATCGATCGGAAACCCACATCAACAACTCAAACAACATAATATAAAACAAAACATTAATATAGATTTACAAATACAAATCAAAATATTTGAAGATAGGTTGGAAACAAAAGACAAAATGATTAAATAACAAAATAGGGAGTTAACAAAATAAGGAGATGGATAAGTTCAAATAAATCGCGGGCAACCTTAACCGGGTCAACCATGACTTAAAGAATAAGATCAATGTAGATTTTCTGGGGTGAATCTACATTCGATCTCAAGAGATAGAGTTTGAAATAACAAAAGATATTAGCATCTAAACCAGGGATAGATATAAATCTCTAGTGAATTGATGCTAATTATAAAGGAGTTTCACCACTTTACGAATGAATTTTGAGATTGGCGGGACCGCCAATCCACCATAAAGCTCATTCGAAGTGGAGTTATGAGATACTCCAGAATCAAAAGAAGATGAATAGTGAGGGACAAGAATGGATTTTGGAACCGCAGGGAACGTTCTAAAATTCAAAGGAGATTTGAATCAAAGAGGAAAAGATTCAAAATCGAACGAAAGTGACTCTGTACTTAAATTTACTCTATATGCCGAGTTTGCCTAAAACCAGAGCTCTGATACCACATGTAACGACCTGATATTTTCAACCAGTCGCATCTACACATGTCGGACTTGAATTGCTCAAAATACCGAATTGTTAATTTATATTTGGCAAACACATCATTTCAGTTCAAATCCAAAAATTCAACTTTAAATACCTTTTAAATTCAAAGATACCATTCATTTATTATCATTTCAAGTCACCTTTTAAATAGTTTATATTTCAATCAAAATAATTCATTTAAACCATTTAAAAGTGAAGTTATTATTCTTTCAAATCAAATATTCAATTTCCAAAGTTTTAAATTATTCTGAGTTCATTTACTAAGTTAAAAACCATAAACATTGAAAATTTCAGCCTTTCACAGCATTCAGAAAATGCTGTTATAAGTTATTCTTGAAAACATTTTAATTCAGCAAAGACTGCATTTTAAAACTGCTGTTAAATCTCAGTTTTAGTTGAAATTTAGCTTAAAACAGCAAAGACAACATTTCCAAAAATGTTGTAATAGCTCAGGTTTCAAATTAAAGGGTTTCATTAAATTCAGCAAAGACAGCAGACCACTATAGCAGTTACAGAACCGCTGTAATAGACCTGAGTCAAGTTTTAGTCTATTTAGTTCAACTACAGCAACTACAACATTTCAGAAATGCTGTAATAGCTCTTTTATTCAATTTTAGTTCAAATAAGAAATCATAGCATTTCTGAATGCTATTAAAGTAATTTCCAGATTTTAATGTATTTCCAGTAAATAATAACCTTCAATATTAAACCCTTTAAGCATTATAAAAATCATATTTTGACATTCAAAAATGTTCAAAAAGTTACTCTTTTAATTTATGATTTTTATAAGAAACATTTACATTAAAAATCCAAATTTCCAATAATTTTACATAACAAATCCAAATGTACAATTTTCTTTTCTTCACATTTTTAACAAATGTACTTAACACTTATATTTTATTTCCATTCCACAAATTAAACTAAATTTTCAATTTTATTTAATTAACTTAAAACTTTAATAAAAACCAAATTCACATTTCCCAGTCAAGTTATATTTTAAAATTACACTTTTAAGCATTCATTTATTTAACCATTTTAATACATAGAAAACTCAATAACACTTTATTAAATCATTTAAATTCAAATTAAAATCAAATTAGCATATTTAACATTTTCCAAATATAATTAAATTCCATTTTATTCATAACTTAAATATCATTTAAACCAAAACCCAAATTTCCAAACTTAAGTTATATTTCAAAATTCAATTTAAATAATTCATTTATTCAACATTTCTAACTTTTAGAAATATCATAAATCCTTTATTTAAACATTTTTAAATTATATTTAAATCAAATAATTATAAGTTACATTTAAAAATACTTAAAATATTCAAAAACACTTTATAAAACAACCACGGGCCTGTATATAGTTTTCTAACCTAGGTCAAGTGATACGGATATATATCATTTCAATCCGCGGTTTAAAAAGAAAAATCCGGGTTCTATCATTTCAAACCCGAAATCCCAAGTAGAAAAAAAAAAAATCGTTCAGGCCTATCATTTCAGCCCATAATGATTTTTCCCTATTCTAAAGTCCATTCGGGTATGTATCATTTCAACCCATAGTGATTCTAATCTACAGGGAACTTGCAGTGGTGAACGGATATAAATAACAGAACAACATCATATAACAGTAATTGATAATATAACATGGTGTAATAATAGGGGTGAGCATCGTATGATCATAGCATAAGCAGTTATAACATGATGATATAGTTTTACAGATTCAAATGGTGTCAGTTTACTAGTTATATAAGTACAAATCGTCTTGTGAGAATTACTCACCTCTACAAGCTGGAGATAACAGATTCAGACACACAAACAAAGATCCACAAAGGCACGAAAGCACGACTATGGATTCAAGTGAGAGTAAGAGCCAAAGCTATTTGTCTTGTCATATATGAAACAAAACAATATACAACCCATGAATATTTACTTAAACAAAATTTGAAATAACAAAGAAATAGAAGCATAAAAGCACCAAAACTCCTTGCATTTGCTTTCAACCACTTATGCTTCAGCCGTAGGTTAAAATACAAGGCTAAGGTGTGGATTTGGATCTGGTCTTGGGCTCAATAGGGTCGGCCATGACATGATAAAGATAGGGTAGAAGAAGTGATGCATGAAACAAAGATAGGGTAGAAGAAGTGATGCATGAAACTACACAAGCTAAGGCAACCAAAACAAGATTTCATGCAACCAAAGGTCACGCCTAAGGCAATTGTAAGCATGGCCGGGTCTGTAGTGGACTGGAGGATGGTGTGGCAGTGGTGTTAGGTCAGGTAGGGGCTGGAGATGATGGTTGTAATGACCCGATATTTTCAACCATTCGCATCCATTATAAGTGTATAGGTAGAAACTCATGCCGGAATTGAATTGCTCAAAATACCACGTTGTAAATAAAAATTTGGCAAGTCTCAGAAGATACAGTAAATAATAATCACAGATTACAGACATAGAGTATTTAATAATGCAGCGGAAGTAAAAGAAATTGTAGTTCATGAAGCTACTATATAAATATATCAGAGTTACATAAGACACAACAGAATAAATAAAGTACAACAGAAGTTTAAATATGATAACCAAGTACAAGCTGAATAGAACAACCAAACAGAAGTTTAAATATGATAACCAAGAAAATCCGGGTTTTATCATTTCAAACCCGCAGTCCCAAGTAAATGAAATAAATTTAAAATCATTCAGGCGTATCATTTCAGCCCATAACAATTTTCCCTTATTCTAAAGTCCGTTCGGGTATGTATCATTTCAACCCATAGTGATTTCTAATTTACAAGGAACTTGCAGTGTGATAAACTGATAAAATATATAGAATAGCATGAAATAACAGTAACATACGATATAAGAGGTGTAATAACAGGTGTGAACATCATATGATAATAATATAAGCCTATATAACATGAAAATATAGTTCTACAAATTCACAGGATGTCAATTCACATTTGTATAAGTATAAACATCTGGTGAGATTTACTCACCTCTTTGTGCTGGAGATATCAAGACCAATGACACAATGGAAACAAAAGCACAATGACAAGACTACGGACATGAGTGGAAAGCGAATCAAATCTACAACTCTTGTGTACAACCCAAAACAAACAATCAAAACAACAAAATTCAATACGACTTTAAAATGCAATAACATTGAAATAAAAGGAGATACGACTATGCAGTCTTTTGCTTTGCCTTCTCTACTGTTTGGTATGGCTTAGGGTCTAATTTGGTTTAGATATGGTCAAGGTTTGGGGTCTGGTTTGGGCTAACATAACTCGGGTTCAGGGCAAGACAAGGTGGAGTTTTATTCATGAGGAGGTGAAGTGGGGTTGAAGGCAACTAGGTAGTTTTTAGTCAAAACAAGGGCTCGGCCTTGGGGAGTGGGCTGAGCCTGTGGTGCATCATGACTGGGCAGAGGTGGGAGAGGGTGTGCCATGGTCAGGTCAGAGGAGTGGTGGCAGCTATGGTGGTGGTTTGCGTGGTGGTTGAAGTGGATGAGCAAAAAGTGGTCAACAAAGCATGGATCTAGGCATCTAGGTTGTATTTGGAAGAGTTTGGCTATCAAGGGGGTTCGGCCTTGGTCATAGCTGGTGGATTAGATGGTGATGATGGTCGGGAAGAGATGGAAGGAGGTGGTGGCCGTGGAGCAAGGGGAAAAGCCGCTCCAATCTGGGGAGAAAGCAAAGCAAATTTGCAAAGAAATAGGAGAAAAAGTAGAAAGAAAAGAGGAATTTACCTAAATTTTTTTTTGCAAGGTGGAGGCCATTAATTTTTAGGATTTGAGAAGATTTGAAACTCATGAAAATAAGAGGAAGTCGGCTGGTAAAAATGAGGAAAAGAACGGTCAAAATAAAAGAGGTATTGATAACAAAAGAAACGGTAAAAAAACGGTGAAACGACTTTACGTTTCTTAGCCTTTAAAACTTTCAAATTTCCTATATATATAAACTTTTGTAATTTTATAAATACATATAAACTGAGAAATAAAGATAACAAATCAGAAATAAGAATAAATGTCTAAAATAAATAATTAAATTTTAATTAAATAGAATTTAAATTAAGAAAATGGCTTAAAATTGCAAACTAGGCTTTAAAATTGAAAACAACTCAGATAATCTTTGAAAAATCTATTCAAATTTAAATACATGAAAAATGAATATTAAGAAAGTAAAACACAGCAAATAAAGTGAATGTATAAAATAAATTACTAAATTTTAATTATATGTAATTAAATTAAGGAAATAGCAAAGAAAACAGAAACTAGGCTAGGAAATTTGAAAATAAATGCAATGGACCTTGGAAAATTTTTATATACTTGAAAAATATTTATAAATAAAGATAATAACATAAAAAAATGCATTCACAAAATAAATATACAAATTCTTATTTAAATATAGTTTAGATGAAGAAAATAGCAGAAAAATAGAAACAGCCTTTAAAATAGGAAATAAATACAGTAAATTTTGGAAAAATTCTATTATCATCTTAAAATTATTTAAAAGTCAAAATATACATAATATAACACAAATATACCAGTTAGAATAAGATATATCAAATAAAAAATGTCATTTATATAATTTAAAAATAAAGACTATTGCTGAATAGCCTAACATACACACAATATTGAAAACAGTATAACTTTTGCAATTTAAATCCGTTTTCAACGAAACGAAAAGCAGTGTTCTTAAAATTTTATTTACTTTCATAATAAAAGATAAAATTTAAATTTTCAAACTTTTAAAAATTTAAATTAAAAGTCAAAGTTTGATTATTTTGACCAAAATTCACTTTTTGGAAAATATTCTTTTTAGTCATGCTTTGGAATGATAATTCATATCAAAACTAAAGTTAATATTTAAAGTAACAAAATTAATCATTCAAAAAAAATAAGTTTTTAAATCAAAATTAAATTAAAATAATTAAAATATACAATTAAAAATAATCACAAAATACAGGGTTGTTACACTCTCCCCCACTCAAAACTTTTCGTCCTCGAAAAGGAATGAGGTACGGGAAAACACAAAAAAAGATAGAGTGAAACAAGATTAGGACAAGATGACAAGGAGAATGAAATTATACATGATAACTATTGTTATAGGTAAAACAAGGTGGAGATGATCTTTCCAAGATTCTCCAAAATCAAGAACACAAGCACGCAAAATAAATTCAAAATGAGTACAAAAGATTATAGAAAGATTTCTAAATAGAAAGATTATAGAAAGATGCCTATACCAGTCTATCGCAAGATAAGGATGATAAGGACAAACAAAAGATAGTTTGAAAAACAAAATAAGGAAATAAATTTGAAAGCATGAGAATTTCAACTTAAATAGAGAATAAATCTTTACACAAGTTAAATAAATCTTAACTATCTCAAATTTCATTATCTTATTATCCAATCATCTAAAATTAACAATTTTTAAAACCATGGGTTTGAAAAATAATCATTTATTACACTCACAATGTACTTAATAAATTTAATTCTCTTTATTCCTCTCATTATATTTATCACTTATGTTAGACATACTTACACTTATTATAACTGCTTTCATTTATTCTTAGTTCTTTTAACATTATTTTATTGTAAGTTATTCAATTGCCCTTTATTGTATTTACCTTTGTTAATCATTTTATAATTAAAATTTAAGTGTATAACATTTATTATAACTACTCAAATTTTATTTATAAAATCTTTTTATATTGTATATTATCCAATTACATTGTTAACTTTTGAAATTTAGGTAAGTTATATTTGAATGCAATTGTATTATACAAATAAAACTTTCCAATTCAATCATTTCAAGCTTAAATCATTTATTCAAAAATTTTGATTTTCTTTTTATAATTGAAATTATTCTTTAAAAATAAAATTTAAGAATTAAATGTTCAATTTCTTCAATCCATTTAGAGATAACTAAATGTATGTACATAATTTATCAAATAAAATTTCAATGATATGTCTATATATATTATAAATCAAGTCATATTTTAGAAATTCAAATCAATTTAAATTCCTAAAAAAAGCTGTAGCAAGACCACAGAACAGTCTCTTCACTTCGAAACTCGAAAATGAACGTCGATGATGCTGCAGTCATCACCGAAGTTATTTTCCAGGACAATGAGAAGAGCGCTAATTTTAAACTTTAAAATTCTTTGAAAACAAATTTCTATTTGAAAATACTTTAAATAATATATCCCTTTTAAAACATTAAACACAAGGTTTGAAACCATCGGAAATTAAATTCTCAAATTTCTTGTTCTAAATTCATTTCAGTTCCCAAATCAATTTATACTATCTATAAATTAATTTATAGAACAATAAATGATAAAATAAGTATTATCATTTCAAATAATCAATTTTAAATCAATTTATCAAGTTCCATAAATTTACTTATATATCAAAATTTTATTTCACTAACCAAATTTTAAAATAATATTGTGTTAGTTTGTCTGTCAAAGTGTTTTAGAAATCCTATCGATAGCGTTGATCAGACGAATCGATCGGAAACCCAAATCGACATCAACAACTCAAACAACATAATATATAAAACAAAAAATAGATATACAAGTGCAATTCAAAATGTTTGGAAGAATAGATTGGAAACAAAAGACAAGATGATTAAATAACAGAGTAGGGAGGTGGATAAGCTTAAATAAATCGCGGGCAACCTTAACCTGGTCAACCGTGACTTAAATAATAAGATCGATGTGGATTTTCTAGGGTAAATCTACATTCGATCCCAAGAGTTAGAGTTTGGAATAAAAAAAGATATTAGCATCTAAACCAAGGATAGATATAAATCTCTGGTGAATTGATGCTAACTGTAAAGGAGTTTTCCCCCTTTTTTTCAATTCAATTTGAAATTGGCGTGACTGCCGACTCACTAGAAAGATCATTCGAAGCGGAGTTATGGAATACTCCAGAGTCAAAAGAAGATGAATAGTGAGGGATACGAATGGATTTTGAAACCGTAGGGAACATTCCAAAATTCAAAGGAATCGAGTCAAAAAGGAAGAGATTCAAACTCGAATGAAAGTGATTTTGTAAATAAATTCACTCCATATGCTGAGTTTTGCCTAGAGCTACCAAAGCTCTGATACCAACTATAACGACCCGATATTTTCAACCATTCGCATCCATTATAAGTGTATAGGTAGACACTCATGTCGGAATTGAATTGCTCAAAATACCGCGTTGTAAATAAAAATTTGGCAAATCTCAGAATATACAGTAAATAATAATCACAGATCACAGACACAGAGTATTTAATAATGCAGCGGAAGTAAAAGAAATAGTAGTTCATGAAGCTACTATATAAATATACCAGAGTTACATAAGATACAATAGAAGAAATAAAGTACAACAGAAGTTTAAATATGATAACCAAGTACAAGCTGAATAGAACAACCAAACTAAAAAGATGAAATTTGACAAGTAGATAATCTCCAGCGATTCCAATCTCTAGAAAGTGGAAATCCAAATCTGTGAATAACTCAGGCTGACCCGAGCGTAAATAAAAATACAAACACTCGAGTCAGGAAATACATACTTATACAATGTAAACCAACTCAAGTGAACTGTAGTAAAAGTACAGGTAACTTAGAAGATACTTGGGACCGCCCAACCTCTAAGGATCCGTTAAACTATTTACTATGTAGTAATATACGCTATATACAGTAGTGTCTAATCAGTAAAGTATAGTCATATAGAAAATAGCGTTAGAGGGGATGGTGAACCTTAACGGGTCAGATCTTTAAAACCAAAATCGTAGTGGGCTCGCTATAAGGAGATGATACGGCACGCGAGGCAATGTCAGGGTGGATACACCGTTTGCACTCCCAGACAGGTCGTGACGGCAAGCCAGTAGCTTCCGCCCACCTCGAACAATGCGCCCGAATCAAAGTGGCGCCACATATCGAATCAACAAAAGTAATAGAATGGTTTCCGATGGAGCATGCTCGATGAAAGGGTGAGACCCTTTGTGTAGCCCGGTATAGCTCATGTTTTAGTCATTTATGCCAACTCACGGGAGTTGGGTCCACGTAATATACCTCGAGAACGTCGCCACCATCCTACTTCATTCTGGAATCTCCACCGTGTACATAGTTGTTAAAGTGGTTTTCGGTATTTGCCGGCTATAAGACAATATCCGATCCCGGTCTCTTTAACAACCAATTGTTATTATAACCCGTAGTTATAACTTTAAAACAATATTTTATACTTCAAAATTAAAATGTCATTTCAACCCAAACCTTTATCAAAATAAAGATTAAATCATTTCCAAACCATTTCAATATATCATCATACCATATCTTTCAATTCAAATATTTATCAAAATAAATATCAAGTCATTTCTAACCATTTCAATATTTTAAATTATCATATCCTTTAAAAACTTCCTTTCAAATCATTTTAATACATCAAAATATCATAACCTTTCAAAGCTTCATTTTTCAAATCATTTAATATCAAAATATCATATCTTTCAAAACTTCGTTTCAAATCATTTTAATATATCAAAATATCATATATTTCAGTACCACATTTCAAATCATTTTAATATATCAAAATATCATATCTTTTCGAAACCACATTTCAAATCATTATTCATGTTATTCAATTTAAAATACCGTTTCAATTCATATTTCAAAATAGTTTATAGTTAGAAAAAATCATTTTAGTTATTATGTTAAAAATTAAATTATTAAATTTTCAACTTACAAAGTTCATTTATTCACTTACGTTTATCAAAACAGTGAAATTTCACTTTTCACAGCATTTAGAAAACGCTACGGAAAGTTACATTCAAAACAGTTCAATTTAACAAAAGACAACAATTTAAAATGTTATAATAGGGTTTACTTAAATTCCAAATAAACTTAGTTAAATTCAAAAATTATAGCACTTACACAATTTCTGTAACGTACGCGGATTTTCGTTGCCGAAAAACCGAATAGTTATGGGTTTAAGAAAGAAGAAAGAAAGAAAAGAAAAAGAAAAAGATAGAAAATTCAGATAGGGAAGAGAAAATAGAAATTAGAGAGAATAGAAAATAAGGAGAATAGAACAGAATTTTAAAATAGAGAGAAGAAAAGAGAATAGAGGAAAAAGAAAAACAGAAGAAAATAAAATAGAGAAAATAGGACGGGACAGAAAACAAGAACAGAACAAAATCAGAATCTCACAATTCGCAGCGGAACAACATATAATAATAAATGAATAATCTTTAAACAAAGAACTATCAGTTATTACATTTTATACATTACATTACATCATATCATCAGAGTGTACAACAATATACAACAACAAACAGTGCAGCGGAAAAAGAAATACTATATAACTAGTAATACGCCATGCCATCCATCTTGCCTCCAGCAATTCCAGAATATCCAGAATATCCTGATAAACCTTAAACTCTTGGCTGCCCGTGTGGAAATTGGTGGGCACCCAGAGTTTAGGAAGGAAAACAATAAACTCCAAGTCAGTCCTGTGACTGGTGTGAGAACTCAAAACAGTTTATTTATCTTTAAAATCAAAATAGAGGAATATTTTTAATCAATTCGCAATGCTTTTAAAAATGAGACTACCATAAGGCCTCCCGCACACACACACAATGCAAACGCAGAATCGGAGGAGATTTCTCCTTATGATAGTCAAAGATGCTTGATACGCATTAAAATCCAATCAATTTTGATATTATTATTAGTGCATAGTGTAGAAGAAATTCATTTCGAAAATAGAATATAAATCTTAGCCAGCATAGGTACCATTATATTATGCCTACTAATAGCTACCATATTAGATGGCAGGTTCTACAACTAAAACCGTACAAGTCTCGTATTGTTTCTTTGGATTTCCAACAAATGGTCAGGCCAAGGAACTTCCCATTGCCACATGAGAATGCCTCTGGAAAGACATCCCCGAGAACCAAACCGGAACTCTGCCAACACAAGGCCGGGTTACCCCTAACTGGGTAACTACTGACACGAGCACGCCATTCCCCGATCGTAAACGACCTTTCTCACGGGATCCCGATAACCAACAACCACAAAGTAATAAATTCGTAGTAACCACATAGGTTAAATATCTGGGCTCCATACCATGATACCACCTCTATCCAGAAGGAAATGTACATACCCTAAAGGGTGCTACCCCTCATAACCTTGCTGCATCTTTCCTGTTTTGACCATTTCCGGGGTGTGAGGTTCGACGAAGCCACGTCCACAAAAACATACTTTATACAAAAGCCATGCTTTGGGTCAACAAATGATCAACACAATGATCATCAAGATAGACGATCTAATAAACGATCCTATCACAATAATCAACACAATGATCATTTCAGCATCACTCAGCATATCACATTACCAAATTGGGAATATATCGCTGATAACTTCAACTATATAACCTCTGAGCTCGTACATCTCAGAGAAGGGTGTTAAGCTAAAAGAATAAATTCTTCGCCACCAACAGAAATATATTTGAAAGAAATCGGCTTTATATCTCAACTTGTAATGTCAGACACACAATCCATACAAGTCTGTTCCGGGATCGAACAAAACCGAAGGCACTTACAAAGAAGTCCTTGCAATCCGGATATTCACAATCCTGATCGGATTCACCATCACATATGGAGAACTCTATACCGGAGCAACTCGGTGCAGAGTAAATCGACAGGTCATCCCATCGCTCTCGCAAATACCGGGACTTCAACACCGATCTTCAATGCAATTCATAACGACGTATCACATATTCGGAATGGGTTATACGACCCCATGGTCCTTTCCCGGTTAACCCGAATAGTGAGCGCTTATTCAAAAATAAGTGTAGCATTCACATTCAAACAAATCACATCAATTACCCATTCAAAGGGAAATATTGATAGTCGGTTATTGAACTATCAATGGATATGCACACATCACCAGATTCCAAATAATTTTCCAAATTATTTATTTTCCAAAATATCTTCACTAGATATATAATTTCAATACTTCAAAAATAAATCAATATTTATTTTTAAACCAATTTCACTTCCTTTATAAATTCCTTAATGAATTTATATTTCAAAATATCCATGCATATGATTTCAATAATTCATTTCAATTTATCTTCAAAAAGATAAATTCTCTAAACGTTTCATTTCATATTGGAAAAACATTTCCATACTTATTAAATAAGTAATTCACGAATTTTATTTATTTTCAACACTTAGAAAATATTCAATATACTTCAATCGAAATTAAGTATATATTTCATTCTATTAAGGAAATCATTCTCTTAAACATATTTATTTGGGCCAAAACGAATGTTACGTAAAACATCGTTACGACGTCCCAAAATCACTAGTATAGGGATTCGAAATTAAAATAGATATATAAATCCCAATACTATACAAAACATTTCCTTTCGGAAATCATTTACTATAACAACAGTGTTATAGTCCACCATTTCCTTTTATTTCTCGAAAACGTCTATTTCAACAATGAATGTTGAAATCTATGGTTTCGAATCTCAACACAATTAAAACTTTGTTAGATCGTTTTAATTCCATTTAAAATATCACATTCTAAACATTTTCTTTAACATCTTATTCACTATTCAAAACGTGAATATACTACGTTAACACATTTCATCCTTTTATACATTTTATTTAAAAGAATTATTCACAGTCAAAAACGTGAATATAACTCTATAAATAAATCATAACAATTTACTTATCAAAATAAGTCGTTAGTGAATTTATAAAACAACGTTTATAAATCCCATTTCTAATTATTTTATAACAACTTCCTTTTATAAATTTTCTTTATTAACCTATTCGATTTATAACTCAATTATAAAACTAAAGGTTCATATTATAAGTTAAATACTTATAATTTATTCGTTCACAAAAATCGTTCCTTTGAACTTCATAATCATAAATCTTATAACTTATAAGATTCAATTATTTATCCAAAACCATTCTTTTAATGACTTTATAAATTTTATAAACCTACTGTTTATAAAATTCCATTTATAAATTCACCGTTTAAAATTCTATAAATTCCATTCAATTATGAAATTCATTTTCACTTCATTCAAACACTTATAAAAACTCGTTTTATAATGTCAATATTCCCATTTATAAATATCCATTTATAAATCTCTTAATATAAATCAATTTATATTATTCTTTTTAAACGTCTTTAAATTCCTTTAAAAACTTCATCCTTTTGATTCATAAAATAATTAAATTTTATAAATCCTATATTTCAACTTTTCATAATAAATTCAAAAATTCCGATTTAACTATTTTATAAAATCATTAGCATCGTATTCTCAAAAATCAGTTTTTAACTATATTTCTCAAAAATCATAATTTTTATAACTTTAAAAATTATAACGTTTATTTATTTAAAATAGATCAAATTCCAAACATATAGTATATTTTCAAAAATCACTTTATAAATCATTTTAAAATTCCAAAACTTGGTCCAATGATGCTACATACCAAATAGTCAATCACGACAACAACGATATCATATATCGATATGATAATTAATCAAATATCAAAATATCTGAAATCAAATAAAAACTGTTGAGGAATCCAGTTGGATCCCTCCAACCTGTTTTCCTGCATCCACAAACATTAGCACGATACCAATTTCGCTCCAGTACGAAATTATCGCGGTATATGTTCTTATTAAATATTATCCGCTTACTAACGGCGTAATAGGGTCTCATCCGCTAAACAAATAAATGCGGGAAATCAATAACTCCAATATATACATATGCCAATATATATATATTGCTACTATATATAATACCAATTTCACTGTTTATGAAATATTCGCGGTATATGTTTTTAATAAATAACATCCGCTTACTAACGGCGTATAATGTCTATTTTAACAATCAATAGATATTAATCAACATTCAAACATGCATTCAAATATTTTAAATCTAACTATTTAAAATAAAATCGAAACTAATTCGATTGAGTGAGAAGTTCTCACCTTGGTTTTAATTTCCGTTTTAGCGATTTATTTCGAATAAAATTAAACGGACGTTTAATTTTACCCAAAATTCTCACTAACTCCAAACAACTCCAAACTAACTCCATCGCGTAGTGCTCGTCCATACGATTCCAACGCAACTGGTTTCGCGCGTTTTCGACCTCGTATGAAAAAGTTATGAATTTTTGAAGTTTGAACACGATTTTAATAACAATTACAACATAACTTTAAAAATTTAAAACCTACAACTAACATGGGCCATTGGATCCCTCATCTTTCCATCATAGCCGCACAAACACTCTTCTTCCCCCACGTTCACTCCCTCTCCAGGTAATCACGTGAGCATGAACCCATAGCTTCTCCATTAGGGTTAAATAATACTACCTCCACACTCATCAATAACTCGATCAAGACGTTGCAACTCGAAGCTCTCCACCACAACCACACTCGGCCCAAACACCAGCAAGCTCGGCCACCCCCACTGCATGGAATTGCGTGCGCAACCTGTAGGGAACGGCCCCCTGTAGCTTCCTCCACACGACTCTGTTTCCGATCATCTCCGTATGAAATTAAAGCTCTCGTCGAGCTCTACAAGTTTCATGTTGAAACCTAAGGCTAATTCTTTGTAGATTGAGAGAGATTGAGGGGAAAGTGAGAGACAATTCTGGCCATCGAATTCTAGGGCCGGCTAGGGTTAGAAATTAGGGTTTTTATCTTTTTTTTTTATTTATTTATGAGATGGTGGGCTATTTATAAGGAACGAGCGACACTATTCATCCCGGAAATTCCGAACTCCGATTTACGCGCCGTAACCAGCGTTTCTAGGGTTTACCCCGCGTTCCGGACACAATGGAACAGGTTTCGGAAGCTAATTCGGAAGTATGTGCGAGTTATAGCTATAAATGCTCAATTTGAATTAAATCGATTTAAGTCGATTTCTAGGCGTTTTAATTTGTACCGGACAAACGGTAAATCCAATTGACTTGAAATTTGAAACCTTACAATAATATCACATTACGGATCGGATGAAACTGGTTTCGTCGAAATCCGAGACTTTTTGAAAAATGGCTATTTTCACTCGTCAAATTTAAAATTAAAAATAAATCGATGCGTTTCGAGCTGCCACGCTCAAACGATAACTCCGATTGACACGAAATTTGAAATCCGGTAATAACTAACTATTACGGATCCAATGGAACTGGTTTCGTTCAATTCTGAGACTGTTCAAAAATTGACTATTTTTACTAGTCGATTTAATATTAAATTATTCAATTTTCACAAATTAACTTTTAATTCGGTTTTAAAAGTTCTAAAATATCATTCTAACTCCTATATGATAAAATAAAATTTTACAAATCATTTTCAATCATATTTAACTCTATTTTCAATTATTTCCATAATTTAACGTATTAAATTATCGATTTAAAAATCCAATTAAATCCAATAATTCAAAATAAAATTTATTCGACTTATAAATTCACTTATTAATATTTAAAATAAATCAAATATTAAAATTTTAATTAATAAAAATTCTGGGTCGTTACAATCTTCCCCAATTAAAAGAATTTCGTCCTCGAAATTAACAAGTAAGAAAAGTTATAGAATTTATTAACTTTCCATAAATTTATAATTAAACTTCTTACAATAACTTACTAAGTTTCAAATCATACTTAGTTATCTTTTCAAAAACAACTACTATTGTTTAACTTTCAATTCCAAAATCAAAGTTTATAGTTTTCAAAATTTTCCAATTTTCTCAAAAATTTTCGAACGCCTTAAATTTCCGGAAAAATTCGCCATAGTCTCCTTTGCGCGGCTCGATCCGAAAAAAAAATGACAGTATATATATCACAAATATACATCTCATCAAGTAATGAGGCATCCCGAAGGGAAAAAAGTGTAAAAGTACGATATTTAATCCGAGATATGTACCTTATATTTTATTAGCAAGCATATACGGCTAATATAGCGCAAAAGCGAGCTCCAAATGCGAAGCAAACGCGATCCGCACCTACTAATTACTCAACAAACAACATGAGAATCATGCATATAGATAATAATCTCAATATACAACATATAGCAACATAATAACTATATATATCAACATAGCAAATGAAACAAAACAACAAATGCAAACATCAACCAACTATCATCCATAACCAAATCAATATTCATTTATATTCTCATTAATATTCAATGAATTGAGTTTTCAATTTAATCATATTTGATTCATTAATGTTGGAATTTACTAACATTCATTTTCACTTAGTTTACATTCACGAATTCATATTCAAGTTGGTTCACTTCCAAATCAAATTCAATTTTATTTAAGTTTCACTTAACTTCCAATTGAATTTCAATTACTTTAGCTTCCAATTTTATTAAATCAATTTCATTAACACTTAATGAATTATATACAATCAACTAACAATCATATAACAATCAATGTATATTAATTACAACCAAATTCCTTTGCTTACAATTGGTTTAATTTAATTGATTTTCATTCAATTATTCAACTTTCTAATAACATTAGATTTTAATGAATTACACTTATATTCATTATTTCATATCAACTTAATTCACATTTAATTGATTAATATTCAATCCATTAATTCAATTCAATTACAAGAGTTGAATTCTATTACATAACTCAAGTTCATATTCATTTAATCCACTTGATTATTTACTTCGATACCAATATCAACTTAATTCAATATCTCTTAAGTTATATTCCATTTAACTTGAAATTCACCTTTATTTACAACTCATATTCATATAGTTTCACTTCTTATATATATAAGTTTATTTCACAATTGTAAATCACATTAATTATAATTCAATTCTTATAATTCATTTGCTTATACAATTATTCTTCAATTTAGATTATTCAAACAACTAAACAATCAACTTATATACACTTTATAATTCTGAAAAATTATTTCTTCATATATAAAATATATAATCAAGGTAAAATTATTTCATTTACCCAATTTTAAAACAAATATTGTGCCGAATTGTTCTATTCAAGTGTTTAGAAACCCCTTCGATTCAGTTTCGAAGCTGCGCCGACGAAGGTTCATATACCACTCAACAAACCAATCATCACAATATAAAACAATTTTATATTCACTAACAAATACGCTCTCATAGCTATTATTACACTCAAATTCATTCTAGAGTACTACTGACTCTATCTCTAATGAATTATACCCAACAGAACCATGGTTGTCGCTTAACCATAAGCTCTGATACCACATTGTAACGTACGCGGATTTTCGTTGCCGAAAAACCGAATAGTTATGGGTTTAAGAAAGAAGAAAGAATGAAAAGAAAAAGAAAAAGATAGAAAATTCAGATAGGGAAGAGAAAATAGAAATTAGAGAGAATAGAAAATAAGGAGAATAGAACAGAATTTTAAAATAGAGAGAAGAAAAGAGAATAGAGGAAAAAGAAAAACAGAAGAAAATAAAATAGAGAAAATAGGACGGGACAGAAAACAAGAACAGAACAATATCAGAATCTCACAATTCGCAGCGGAACAACATATAATAATAAATGAATAATCTTTAAACAAAGAACTATCAGTTATTACATTTTATACATTACATTACATCATATCATCAGAGTGTACAACAATATACAACAACAAACAGTGCAGCGGAAAAAGAAATACTATATAACTAGTAATACGCCATGCCATCCAGCTTGCCTCCAGCAATTCCAGAATATCCAGAATATCCTGATAAACCTTAAACTCTTGGCTGCCCGTGTGGAAATTGGTGGGCACCCAGAGTTTAGGAAGGAAAACAATAAACTCCAAGTCAGTCCTGTGACTGGTGTGAGAACTCAAAACAGTTTATTTATCTTTAAAATCAAAATAGAGGAATATTTTTAATCAATTCGCAATGCTTTTAAAAATGAGACTACCATAAGGCCTCCCGCACACACACACAATGCAAACGCAGAATCGGAGGAGATTTCTCCTTATGATAGTCAAAGATGCTTGATACGCATTAAAATCCAAGCAATTTTGATATTATTATTAGTGCATAGTGTAGAAGAAATTCATTTCGAAAATAGAATATAAATCTTAGCCAGCATAGGTACCATTATATTATGCCTACTAATAGCTACCATATTAGATGGCAGGTTCTACAACTAAAACCGTACAAGTCTCGTATTGTTTCTTTGGATTTCCAACAAATGGTCAGGCCAAGGAACTTCCCATTGCCACATGAGAATGCCTCTGGAAAGACATCCCTGAGAACCAAACCGGAACTCTGCCAACACAAGGCCGGGTTACCCCTAACTGGGTAACTACTGACACGAGCACGCCATTCCCCGATCGTAAACGACCTTTCTCACGGGATCCCGATAACCAACAACCACAAAGTAATAAATTCGTAGTAACCACATAGGTTAAATATCTGGGCTCCATACCATGATACCACCTCTATCCAGAAGGAAATGTACATACCCTAAAGGGTGCTACCCCTCATAACCTTGCTGCATCTTTCCTGTTTTGACCATTTCCGGGGTGTGAGGTTCGACGAAGTCACGTCCACAAAAACATACTTTATACAAAAGCCATGCTTTGGGTCAACAAATGATCAACACAATGATCATCAAGATAGACGATCAAATAAACGATCCTATCACAATAATCAACACAATGATCATTTCAGCATCACTCAGCATATCACATTACCAGATTGGGAATATATCGCTGATAACTTCAACTATATAACCTCTGAGCTCGTACGTCTCAGAGAAGGGTGTTAAGCTAAAAGAATAAATTCTTCGCCACCAACAGAAATATATTTGAAATAAATCGGCTTTATATCTCAACTTGTAATGTCAGACACACAATCCATACAAGTCTGTTCCAGGATCGAACAAAACCGAAGGCACTTACAAAGAAGTCCTTGCAATCCGGATATTCACAATCCTGATCGGATTCACCATCACATATGGAGAACTCTATACCGGAGCAACTCGGTGCAGAGTAAATCGACAGGTCATCCTATCGCTCTCGCAAATACCGGGTCTTCAACACCGATCTTCAATGCAATTCATAACGACGTATCACATATTCGGAATGGGTTATACGACCCCATGGTCCTTTCCCGGTTAACCCAAATAGTGAGCGCTTATTCAAAAATAAGTGTAGCATTCACATTCAAACAAATCACATCAATTACCCATTCAAAGGGAAATATTGATAGTCGGTTATTGAACTATCAATGGATATGCACACATCACCAGATTCCAAATAATTTTCCAAATTATTTATTTTCCAAAATATCTTCACTAGATATATAATTTCAATACTTCAAAAATAAATCAATATTTATTTTTAAACCAATTTCACTTCCTTTATAAATTCCTTAATGAATTTATATTTCAAAATATCCATGCATATGATTTCAATAATTCATTTCAATTTATCTTCAAAAAGATAAATTCTCTAAACGTTTCATTTCATATTGGAAAAACATTTCCATACTTATTAAATAAGTAATTCACGAATTTTATTTATTTTCAACACTTAGAAAATATTCAATATACTTCAATCGAAATTAAGTATATATTTCATTCTATTAAGGAAATCATTCTCTTAAACATATTTATTTGGGCCAAAACGAATGTTACGTAAAACATCGTTACGACGTCCCAAAATCACTAGTATAGGGATTCGAAATTAAAATAGATATATAAATCCCAATACTATACAAAACATTTCCTTTCGGAAATCATTTACTATAACAACAGTGTTATAGTCCACCATTTCCTTTTATTTCTCGAAAACGTCTATTTCAACAATGAATGTTGAAATCTATGGTTTCGAATCTCAACACAATTAAAACTTTGTTAGATCGTTTTAATTCCATTTAAAATATCACATTCTAAACATTTTCTTTAACATCTTATTCACTATTCAAAAACGTGAATATACTACGTTAACACATTTCATCCTTTTATACATTTTATTTAAAAGAATTATTCACAGTCAAAAACGTGAATATAACTCTATAAATAAATCATAACAATTTACTTATCAAAATAAGTCGTTAGTGAATTTATAAAACAACGTTTATAAATCCCATTTCTAATTATTTTACAACAACTTCCTTTTATAAATTTTCTTTATTAACCTATTCGATTTATAACTCAATTATAAAACTAAAGGTTCATATTATAAGTTAAATACTTATAATTTATTCGTTCACAAAAATCGTTCCTTTGAACTTCATAATCATAAATCTTATAACTTATAAGATTCAATTATTTATCCAAAACCATTCTTTTAATGACTTTATAAATTTTATAAACCTACTGTTTATAAAATTCCATTTATAAATTCACCGTTTAAAATTCTATAAATTCCATTCAATTATGAAATTCATTTTCACTTCATTCAAACACTTATAAAAACTCGTTTTATAATGTCAATATTCCCATTTATAAATATCCATTTATAAATCTCTTAATATAAATCAATTTATATTATTCTTTTTAAACGTCTTTAAATTCCTTTAAAAACTTCATCCTTTTGATTCATAAAATAATTAAATTTTATAAATCCTATATTTCAACTTTTCATAATAAATTCAAAAATTCCGATTTAACTATTTTATAAAATCATTAGCATCGTATTCTCAAAAATCAGTTTTTAACTATATTTCTCAAAAATCATAATTTTTATAACTTTAAAAATTATAACGTTTATTTATTTAAAATAGATCAAATTCCAAACATATAGTATATTTTCAAAAATCACTTTATAAATCATTTTAAAATTCCAAAACTTGGTCCAATGATGCTACATACCAAATAGTCAATCACGACAACAACGATATCATATATCGATATGATAATTAATCAAATATCAAAATATCTGAAATCAAATAAAAACTGTTGAGGAATCCAGTTGGATCCCTCCAACCTGTTTTCCTGCATCCACAAACATTAGCACGATACCAATTTCGCTCCAGTACGAAATTATCGCGGTATATGTTCTTATTAAATATTATCCGCTTACTAACGGCGTAATAGGGTCTCATCCGCTAAACAAATAAATGCGGGAAATCAATAACTCCAATATATACATATGCCAATATATATATATTGCTACTATATATAATACCAATTTCACTGTTTATGAAATATTCGCGGTATATGTTTTTAATAAATAACATCCGCTTACTAACGGCGTATAATGTCTATTTTAACAATCAATAGATATTAATCAACATTCAAACATGCATTCAAATATTTTAAATCTAACTATTTAAAATAAAATCGAAACTAATTCGATTGAGTGAGAAGTTCTCACCTTGGTTTTAATTTCCGTTTTAGCGATTTATTTCGAATAAAATTAAACGGACGTTTAATTTTACCCAAAATTCTCACTAACTCCAAACAACTCCAAACTAACTCCATCGCGTGGTGCTCGTCCATACGATTCCAACGCAACTGGTTTCGCGCGTTTTCGACCTCGTATGAAAAAGTTATGAATTTTTGAAGTTTGAACACGATTTTAATAACAATTACAACATAACTTTAAAAATTTAAAACCTACAACTAACATGGGCCATTGGATCCCTCATCTTTCCATCATAGCCGCACAAACACTCTTCTTCCCCCACGTTCACTCCCTCTCCAGGTAATCACGTGAGCATGAACCCATAGCTTCTCCATTAGGGTTAAATAATACTACCTCCACACTCATCAATAACTCGATCAAGACGTTGCAACTCGAAGCTCTCCACCACAACCACACTCGGCCCAAACACCAGCAAGCTCGGCCACCCCCACTGCATGGAATTGCGTGCGCAACCTGTAGGGAACGGCCCCCTGTAGCTTCCTCCACACGACTCCGTTTCCGATCATCTCCGTATGAAATTAAAGCTCTCGTCGAGCTCTACAAGTTTCATGTTGAAACCTAAGGCTAATTCTTTGTAGATTGAGAGAGATTGAGGGGAAAGTGAGAGACAATTCTGGCCATCGAATTCTAGGACCGGCTAGGGTTAGAAATTAGGGTTTTTATCTTTTTATTTATTTATTTATGAGATGGTGGGCTATTTATAAGGAACGAGCGACACTATTCATCCCGGAAATTCCGAACTCCGATTTACGCGCCGTAACCAGCGTTTCTAGGGTTTACCCCGCGTTCCGGACACAATGGAACAGGTTTCGGAAGCTAATTCGGAAGTATGTGCGAGTTATGGCTATAAACGCTCAATTTGAATTAAATCGATTTAAGTCGATTTCTGGGCGTTTTAATTTGTACCGGACAAACGGTAAATCCAATTGACTTGAAATTTGAAACCTTACAATAATATCACATTACGGATCGGATGAAACTGGTTTCGTCGAAATCCGAGACTTTTTGAAAAATGGCTATTTTCACTCGTCAAATTTAAAATTAAAAATAAATCGATGCGTTTCGAGCTGCCACGCTCAAACGATAACTCCGATTGACACGAAATTTGAAATCCGGTAATAACTAACTATTACGGATCCAATGGAACTGGTTTCGTTCAATTCTGAGACTGTTCAAAAATTGACTATTTTTACTAGTCGATTTAATATTAAATTATTCAATTTTCACAAATTAACTTTTAATTCGGTTTTAAAAGTTCTAAAATATCATTCTAACTCCTATATGATAAAATAAAATTTTACAAATCATTTTCAATCATATTTAACTCTATTTTCAATTATTTCCATAATTTAACGTATTAAATTATCGATTTAAAAATCCAATTAAATCCAATAATTCAAAATAAAATTTATTCGACTTATAAATTCACTTATTAATATTTAAAATAAATCAAATATTAAAATTTTAATTAATAAAAATTCTGGGTCGTTACAATCTTCCCCAATTAAAAGAATTTCGTCCTCGAAATTAACAAGTAAGAAAAGTTATAGAATTTATTAACTTTCCAAAAATTTATAATTAAACTTCTTACAATAACTTACTAAGTTTCAAATCATACTTAGTTATCTTTTCAAAAACAACTACTATTGTTTAACTTTCAATTCCAAAATCAAAGTTTATAGTTTTCAAAATTTCCAATTTTCTCAAAAATTTTCTAACGCCTTAAATTTCCGGAAAAATTCGCCATAGTCTCCTTTGCGCGGCTCGATCCGAAAAAAAAATGACAGTATATATATCACAAATATACATCTCATCAAGTAATGAGGCATCCCGAAGGGAAAAAAGTGTAAAAGTACGATATTTAATCCGAGATATGTACCTTATATTTTATTAGCAAGCATATACGGCTAATATAGCGCAAAAGCGAGCTCCAAATGCGAAGCAAACGCGATCCGCACCTACTAATTACTCAACAAACAACATGAGAATCATGCATATAGATAATAATCTCAATATACAACATATAGCAACATAATAACTATATATATCAACATAGCAAATGAAACAAAACAACAAATGCAAACATCAACCAACTATCATCCATAACCAAATCAATATTCATTTATATTCTCATTAATATTCAATGAATTGAGTTTTCAATTTAATCATATTTGATTCATTAATGTTGGAATTTACTAACATTCATTTTCACTTAGTTTACATTCACGAATTCATATTCAAGTTGGTTCACTTCCAAATCAAATTCAATTTTATTTAAGTTTCACTTAACTTCCAATTGAATTTCAATTACTTTAGCTTCCAATTTTATTAAATCAATTTCATTAACACTTAATGAATTATATACAATCAACTAACAATCATATAACAATCAATGTATATTAATTACAACCAAATTCCTTTGCTTACAATTGGTTTAATTTAATTGATTTTCATTCAATTATTCAACTTTCTAATAACATTAGATTTTAATGAATTACACTTATATTCATTATTTCATATCAACTTAATTCACATTTAATTGATTAATATTCAATCCATTAATTCAATTCAATTACAAGAGTTGAATTCTATTACATAACTCAAGTTCATATTCATTTAATCCACTTGATTATTTACTTCGATACCAATATCAACTTAATTCAATATCTCTTAAGTTATATTCCATTTAACTTGAAATTCACCTTTATTTACAACTCATATTCATATAGTTTCACTTCTTATATATATAAGTTTATTTCACAATTGTAAATCACATTAATTATAATTCAATTCTTATAATTCATTTGCTTATACAATTATTCTTCAATTTAGATTATTCAAACAACTAAACAATCAACTTATATACACTTTATAATTCTGAAAAATTATTTCTTCATATATAAAATATATAATCAAGGTAAAATTATTTCATTTACCCAATTTTAAAACAAATATTGTGCCGAATTGTTCTATTCAAGTGTTTAGAAACCCCTTCGATTCAGTTTCGAAGCTGCGCCGACGAAGGTTCATATACCACTCAACAAACCAATCATCACAATATAAAACAATTTTATATTCACTAACAAATACGCTCTCATAGCTATTATTACACTCAAATTCATTCTAGAGTACTACTGACTCTATCTCTAATGAATTATACCCAACAGAACCATGGTTGTCGCTTAACCATAAGCTCTGATACCACATTGTAACGTACGCGGATTTTCGTTGCCGAAAAACCGAATAGTTATGGGTTTAAGAAAGAAGAAAGAAAGAAAAGAAAAAGAAAAAGATAGAAAATTCAGATAGGGAAGAGAAAATAGAAATTAGAGAGAATAGAAAATAAGGAGAATAGAACAGAATTTTAAAATAGAGAGAAGAAAAGAGAATAGAGGAAAAAGAAAAACAGAAGAAAATAAAATAGAGAAAATAGGACGGGACAGAAAACAAGAACAGAACAATATCAGAATTTCACAATTCGCAGCGGAACAACATATAATAATAAATGAATAATCTTTAAACAAAGAACTATCAGTTATTACATTTTATACATTACATTACATCATATCATCAGAGTGTACAACAATATACAACAACAAACAGTGCAGCGGAAAAAGAAATACTATATAACTAGTAATACGCCATGCCATCCATCTTGCCTCCAGCAATTCCAGAATATCCAGAATATCCTGATAAACCTTAAACTCTTGGCTGCCCGTGTGGAAATTGGTGGGCACCCAGAGTTTAGGAAGGAAAACAATAAACTCCAAGTCAGTCCTGTGACTGGTGTGAGAACTCAAAACAGTTTATTTATCTTTAAAATCAAAATAGAGGAATATTTTTAATCAATTCGCAATGCTTTTAAAAATGAGACTACCATAAGGCCTCCCGCACACACACACAATGCAAACGCAGAATCGGAGGAGATTTCTCCTTATGATAGTCAAAGATGCTTGATACGCATTAAAATCCAATCAATTTTGATATTATTATTAGTGCATAGTGTAGAAGAAATTCATTTCGAAAATAGAATATAAATCTTAGCCAGCATAGGTACCATTATATTATGCCTACTAATAGCTACCATATTAGATGGCAGGTTCTACAACTAAAACCGTACAAGTCTCGTATTGTTTCTTTGGATTTCCAACAAATGGTCAGGCCAAGGAACTTCCCATTGCCACATGAGAATGCCTCTGGAAAGACATCCCCGAGAACCAAACCGGAACTCTGCCAACACAAGGCCGGGTTACCCCTAACTGGGTAACTACTGACACGAGCACGCCATTCCCCGATCGTAAACGACCTTTCTCACGGGATCCCGATAACCAACAACCACAAAGTAATAAATTCGTAGTAACCACATAGGTTAAATATCTGGTCTCCATACCATGATACCACCTCTATCCAGAAGGAAATGTACATACCCTAAAGGGTGCTACCCCTCATAACCTTGCTGCATCTTTCCTGTTTTGACCATTTCCGGGGTGTGAGGTTCGACGAAGTCACGTCCACAAAAACATACTTTATACAAAAGCCATGCTTTGGGTCAACAAATGATCAACACAATGATCATCAAGATAGACGATCAAATAAACGATCCTATCACAATAATCAACACAATGATCATTTCAGCATCACTCAGCATATCACATTACCAAATTGGGAATATATCGCTGATAACTTCAACTATATAACCTCTGAGCTCGTACGTCTCAGAGAAGGGTGTTAAGCTAAAAGAATAAATTCTTCGCCACCAACAGAAATATATTTGAAATAAATCGGCTTTATATCTCAACTTGTAATGTCAGACACACAATCCATACAAGTCTGTTCCAGGATCGAACAAAACCGAAGGCACTTACAAAGAAGTCCTTGCAATCCGGATATTCACAATCCTGATCGGATTCACCATCACATATGGAGAACTCTATACCGGAGCAACTCGGTGCAGAGTAAATCGACAGGTCATCCTATCGCTCTCGCAAATACCGGGTCTTCAACACCGATCTTCAATGCAATTCATAACGACGTATCACATATTCGGAATGGGTTATACGACCCCATGGTCCTTTCCCGGTTAACCCGAATAGTGAGCGCTTATTCAAAAATAAGTGTAGCATTCACATTCAAACAAATCACATCAATTACCCATTCAAAGGGAAATATTGATAGTCGGTTATTGAACTATCAATGGATATGCACACATCACCAGATTCCAAATAATTTTCCAAATTATTTATTTTCCAAAATATCTTCACTAGATATATAATTTCAATACTTCAAAAATAAATCAATATTTATTTTTAAACCAATTTCACTTCCTTTATAAATTCCTTAATGAATTTATATTTCAAAATATCCATGCATATGATTTCAATAATTCATTTCAATTTATCTTCAAAAAGATAAATTCTCTAAACGTTTCATTTCATATTGGAAAAACATTTCCATACTTATTAAATAAGTAATTCACGAATTTTATTTATTTTCAACACTTAGAAAATATTCAATATACTTCAATCGAAATTAAGTATATATTTCATTCTATTAAGGAAATCATTCTCTTAAACATATTTATTTGGGCCAAAACGAATGTTACGTAAAACATCGTTACGACGTCCCAAAATCACTAGTATAGGGATTCAAAATTAAAATAGATATATAAATCCCAATACTATACAAAACATTTCCTTTCGGAATCATTTACTATAACAACAGTGTTATAGTCCACCATTTCCTTTTATTTCTCGAAAACGTCTATTTCAACAATGAATGTTGAAATCTATGGTTTCGAATCTCAACACAATTAAAACTTTGTTAGATCGTTTTAATTCCATTTAAAATATCACATTCTAAACATTTTCTTTAACATCTTATTCACTATTCAAAAACGTGAATATACTACGTTAACACATTTCATCCTTTTATACATTTTATTTAAAAGAATTATTCACAGTCAAAAACGTGAATATAACTCTATAAATAAATCATAACAATTTACTTATCAAAATAAGTCGTTAGTGAATTTATAAAACAACGTTTATAAATCCCATTTCTAATTATTTTACAACAACTTCCTTTTATAAATTTTCTTTATTAACCTATTCGATTTATAACTCAATTATAAAACTAAAGGTTCATATTATAAGTTAAATACTTATAATTTATTCGTTCACAAAAATCGTTCCTTTGAACTTCATAATCATAAATCTTATAACTTATAAGATTCAATTATTTATCCAAAACCATTCTTTTAATGACTTTATAAATTTTATAAACCTACTGTTTATAAAATTCCATTTATAAATTCACCGTTTAAAATTCTATAAATTCCATTCAATTATGAAATTCATTTTCACTTCATTCAAACACTTATAAAAACTCGTTTTATAATGTCAATATTCCCATTTATAAATATCCATTTATAAATCTCTTAATATAAATCAATTTATATTATTCTTTTTAAACGTCTTTAAATTCCTTTAAAAACTTCATCCTTTTGATTCATAAAATAATTAAATTTTATAAATCCTATATTTCAACTTTTCATAATAAATTCAAAAATTCCGATTTAACTATTTTATAAAATCATTAGCATCGTATTCTCAAAAATCAGTTTTTAACTATATTTCTCAAAAATCATAATTTTTATAACTTTAAAAATTATAACGTTTATTTATTTAAAATAGATCAAATTCCAAACATATAGTATATTTTCAAAAATCACTTTATAAATCATTTTAAAATTCCAAAACTTGGTCCAATGATGCTACATACCAAATAGTCAATCACGACAACAACGATATCATATATCGATATGATAATTAATCAAATATCAAAATATCTGAAATCAAATAAAAACTGTTGAGGAATCCAGTTGGATCCCTCCAACCTGTTTTCCTGCATCCACAAACATTAGCACAATACCAATTTCGCTCCAGTACGAAATTATCGCGGTATATGTTCTTATTAAATATTATCCGCTTACTAACGGCGTAATAGGGTCTCATCCGCTAAACAAATAAATGCGGGAAATCAATAACTCCAATATATACATATGCCAATATATATATATTGCTACTATATATAATACCAATTTCACTGTTTATGAAATATTCGCGGTATATGTTTTTAATAAATAACATCCGCTTACTAACGGCGTATAATGTCTATTTTAACAATCAATAGATATTAATCAACATTCAAACATGCATTCAAATATTTTAAATCTAACTATTTAAAATAAAATCGAAACTAATTCGATTGAGTGAGAAGTTCTCACCTTGGTTTTAATTTCCGTTTTAGCGATTTATTTCGAATAAAATTAAACGGACGTTTAATTTTACAAAAAATTCTCACTAACTCCAAACGACTCCAAACCAACTCCATCGCGTAGTGCTCGTCCATACGATTCCAACGCAACTGGTTTCGCGCGTTTTCGACCTCGTATGAAAAAGTTATGAATTTTTGAAGTTTGAACACGATTTTAATAACAATTACAACATAACTTTAAAAATTTAAAACCTACAACTAACATGGGCCATTGGATCCCTCATCTTTCCATCATAGCCGCACAAACACTCTTCTTCCCCCATGTTCACTCCCTCTCCAGGTAATCACGTGAGCATGAACCCATAGCTTCTCCATTAGGGTTAAATAATACTACCTCCACACTCATCAATAACTCGATCAAGACGTTGCAACTCGAAGCTCTCCACCACAACCACACTCGGCCCAAACACCAGCAAGCTCGGCCACCCCCACTGCATGGAATTGCGTGCGCAACCTGTAGGGAACGGCCCCCTGTAGCTTCCTCCACACGACTCCGTTTCTGATCATCTCCGTATGAAATTAAAGCTCTCGTCGAGCTCTACAAGTTTCATGTTGAAACCTAAGGCTAATTCTTTGTAGATTGAGAGAGATTGAGGGGAAAGTGAGAGACAATTCTGGCCATCGAATTCTAGGGCCGGCTAGGGTTAGAAATTAGGGTTTTTATCTTTTTTATTTATTTATTTATGAGATGGTGGGCTATTTATAAGGAACGAGCGACACTATTCATCCCGGAAATTCCGAACTCCGATTTACGCGCCGTAACCAGCGTTTCTAGGGTTTACCCCGCGTTTCGGACACAATGAAACAGGTTTCGGAAGCTAATTCGGAAGTATGTGCGAGTTATGGCTATAAACGCTCAATTTGAATTAAACCGATTTAAGTCGATTTCTAGGCGTTTTAATTTGTACCGGACAAACGGTAAATCCAATTGACTTGAAATTTGAAACCTTACAATAATATCACATTACGGATCGGATGAAACTGGTTTCGTCGAAATCCGAGACTTTTTGAAAAATGGCTATTTTCACTCGTCAAATTTAAAATTAAAAATAAATCGATGCGTTTCGAGCTGCCACGCTCAAACGATAACTCCGATTGACACGAAATTTAAAATCCGGTAATAACTAACTATTACGGATCCAATAGAACTGGTTTCGTTCAATTCTGAGACTGTTCAAAAATTGACTATTTTTACTAGTCGATTTAATATTAAAATATTCAATTTTCACAAATTAACTTTTAATTCGGTTTTAAAAGTTCTAAAATATCATTCTAACTCCTATATGATAAAATAAAATTTTACAAATCATTTTCAATCATATTTAACTCTATTTTCAATTATTTCCATAATTTAACGTATTAAATTGTCGATTTAAAAATCCAATTAAATCCAATAATTCAAAATAAAATTTATTCGACTTATAAATTCACTTATTAATATTTAAAATAAATCAAATATTAAAATTTTAATTATTAAAAATTCTGGGTCGTTACAATTTCTATAATAGTTTTTAATTCAATAGCTTTTTAGTTCATTATCATCAACTACAGCATTTACAAATATTGTAATACCATTTACATTGTAATTAATAGCATTTCAAAAATGCAGTCAATTAACTTCAAATATTCAATATAATTTCTCAACCAATTATATTTTTATTTAAAATATTTTTAACTTATAAAATCATACATTTTCACATTTATAAACATCATTTAATTTTCCTCAAGTTCATGATTTTACAAAGTTAAATTTCCATTCAAAAATCAAGATTTAATAATAATTCACTTATTAAAATGCGATGTTCAATTTTAAATTCATTGCATTAAATTTGAACTTAACACTTAAGTTCAAATTCTCAAATATAACTTAGTTTTATTTTTATTTACTTAACTAAAATGTAACAACCCGCATATTTATCGATTTTATATTTAAATATTTTATTTAAATATTTTATCGTTAGTCGGATTTTAGTCCGAAAATCTACTTTTTGCATACGGTCGAATTAGGGCTCGGGACCACTCCCATTGAGTTTAAAATGCCGTTCGCGACCTTTTTGAGTATAAGCTTCGATATGTTTGGAGAAAGTTGAATTTTTCTACTTTTTGCTTTGGGCTTTGGTTTGGGCTGAACCCACTTACTAACTCAGTCCCAATCCCCCTCTCCTCTTCATTACTTCATTCTAACTCCTCAAACTCATGCTCCAACTGATAATGGTGGAGAGGAAAAAGAATTAAAACTCCAAGCCCTAACTTTCTTTGCAAATCCAAGCTTTAGCTCCAAACTCAAGAAGAACCCTTTGGTAAGAATCTCCTTCACCTTCTCCAACTCTTTCTCCATTCAATTTCAGAAATTTCGTAAACCTAATTTAGGGAATGTTTCTCTTTTAAGCTTAGATTCAAGCTTGTTGAGTTGGAATTGAAGAGTGCTTGTTCTTGCCATTGCTTTCAAGCTTCATCTTCATAAATTTAGTTTAAAGGTGAGATTTTTATCTCACATCTATGACTATAATTATCTTTGGTTGTTGGGTATGAATTCCTAACACTTCTTCATGTGCATTTGCTCTTGATTTGGATTGGTTTTGTGAATATTCCAATTTTTGGGTTTTTTAAGTCAAATTTGTGTAAAATCCTTTTATGGAGTTTGATCATGCTTTTGGTGATGCATCGAGGAGCATATAGGGCCGGGTTGCCGATTGGCATAAACCCTTAGAGCCAATGTTCGTCCGATTGCATTTTGGAAGAGTTCGCTCTTCATTTGAATAAGGCTGAAAAACAGCCCAGGCATGATTCAGTCGACTGAAATCTCTGTTCAGTCGACTGAACCTGAAACCCGAGAGTTTCCAGGCATGATTCAGTCGACTGAAAATCTCTGCACAGTCGACTGAAACTGGAAACAGAAAGTTTCCTGAACCTGAAAAATTTCCATGTACAGGGTCAGTCGACTGAAAATCTCTGTTCAGTCGACTGAACCTGCTGTTTGAGTCCAATTTGCCTTCTTGGATTGAATTTCTAATTTAAATCGATTCGTGATAATCCTATTTGTTGTTATCATCTATTATGACTTTGATGACTCTTTTTAGGGATTTTTGAATATCCATTTCGATGGATCCTTTATCGATTTCGTTGGATTTTATTCACGTCTTCGTATGTGAATTTTTGTGATTGATTGTTCTTACAATCTTCTTCGTGGTTTGTCACTTTAAAAATATAAAGGTTTTCTATACTAGTAGTAAATATCAAAACTCTTTCCTCAAACGATTTCAATACTATTAATACCAAATTCGTTTATAAAACCGTTTTCCAATCTATTAGTATATATAAACCTTTACCTCACTCGTATGAGAAATCTAATTAAACGACTTGGTAAAACGAGTGGTATGAAATGCTTGCGTTTACTTCGTCGGTTAATTCTTGGACTTGTTCGATTGAACCTCTTGTGACAATTTTCTAGTGGAGATCTACAATTTGTTCGTAAATATTTAAGTTAAGCTAGTGGTTATGGGACATGAAGCTAAGCTCATATATTTACTAGCTTATTGTAATTGACACTTCTCTTTGATCATGACGATCATTTTAGGTTTTTGACTAGCATCGTGCTATGTCTTTGTGATTTGGTTCATCGGACGTCCCGCTGTACGACGTCGTTGTTCCCTTTGTTTGTGATTTGGTTCATCGGATGTCCCGCTGTACGACGTCGTTGATCCTTTCCTTGTGATTTCTGGATTTCTTGTGTAGATTTCTAGAATTTGTGTTTCACCAATTTTTCGTGATTTCCATTGATAAGTTTTATTAATATTTGTGCATTGGTGAATTTGTGAGTCATTGACTTTAGTGGTCTCTGGATTTCTTGTGTAGTCTTCTGGAATTTGTGTGTCATTGACTTTTGTGATTGACGTTGATATTATCGTCAATATTTATGGTATGGTGAACGAAATTAGGAGTATGACGTTTCTTTGATTCTTGTGTAGATTTGGTGACATTGATTAATCTCTTGATGATTATCAACTAAGTATATATTTATATATATATCACAGCTTGGCATTTTGATTATTATGTGTTTAGTCACATCTCTTATTCTATATCGTTTCATCTGATATTTATAGTTAGACTGATCCGTTTATTATTTTCTTATTAAATAATACTCGGGTCAGACCGAGATGTTACATGTGCTTCTGCTTGACTTCTCATCCGGGATTAACTCCTTGACTTTTGGGTTAACTACTTAGATTAGTAGTTATTTTGTTGTATACATTTGAGATATAGACTCCTTAATGTATACTTATTCTTTTGTGTAGTTCGTGTAACTATTCTTTTGTGATATTGTGGATCTTTTTAGACCACTACTCTGATGTACACCTCCTAGTGTAATATTCATATCTTATTCCGCCTTTGTGATATGAATTGTCTGTGACTGATTTGTGTTATGTTTATTTCTATATTTGTTTCCGAAGGATTTATATAGCCACCGTGTAGTAGCTTTGAGTTTGTGTTGGTATGTCGGATTTCCTCTTGAAATAGAATGCATGTTATATTATCTTACATATCGGTGCTCGCGCAAAGAAATTACACGGATGGTCGCTCCTCAACAGCCTTATTCTCCATGCTAGTCGACAGCATTCACCGTAATGTTCTTGGCTAGCGTGGGTATAGAGGTGGGGCGTCACAGCTTGGTATCAAAGCCAAACTTCGGAACAATGTAGAATAATTTAACAAGGATCATCGTCCTAAGTCCATCTTAGGAGTTGTGCTTTAGGATTTTATTCGGGTTTTGGTACCGTTCTATCCTATTTTCTTTATGATTCCTTGTTTTATCTATCAAGAATTTCTTGATATTTATTTTGAGAATAACTTTTTCCTCTTCTTTCTTTCTTTCTTAAAGAAGAGAAATGGTTAGACCAGGCCGTCCCAGCGCCGGTCAATCTAGTGCTACTCCCCAGGATGGAGTATTTATGTCTGCTCAGCAGCTTCTAGATCTTGTTAAGAACGCTCAAGCAGCCGGACCCAATCCAGAGCCTACTCATCCTAGATCCGGTTTTGCACGCTTGTGCAGAGACTACACTGATTTGGGTGGAAGGCCATTCACGGGATCCGAGAGTGTTATAGAAATTCAAGCTTGGCTCAAATCATGTGATCGCATCTTTTCTCGCATGAACCTTATTGACCATCATCGAGTCCAAGTAGCTTCTAGCATGCTCCAAGAAAGAGCATTGGATTGGTATGAGCTTTTAATTTCTGAAATCGTTGAGGCGGATCTTACTTGGGAGCAATTCCGGGGAAGATTCGAATTGAAATTTGTGCCGGAGGCTGAAAAAGTAACCTTAGCCCGGCGTTTCATAGACCTTGTTCAAGGTGAATCTTCTGTGACAGACTATGTCGCATCCTTCGAATCTCTGTCCAAATACGGGGTTGAGTACATTAATACCCCATTGAAGAAAAATCAGAGATTTGTCTATGGCTTGAATAAGAATCTTAAGAAGCCATTACTCCTGAAACTTGAGGTTTCATTTGATCAGCTTATTGATATCGCTCTTCGTCTTGAAGAGGCCGATAATGAAGGTGATGTTGAAGTTGTGCGTCCCCAACAGAACTTCGACAATAGCTTGAAGAGGCCTATCAAATTCAAAGGTCCCGATTCTAATAAGAAAGGGAAGCAGCAAACTCCAGTAGCAAAGACTCCTACCTCTAGTAGTGGACAATGCTACAATTGTGGTTCAACAGACCACCAAGTAAAGGAGTGCCCGAAACCCCTCTTTTGCCGTTATTGCAAAGGTTCGGGTCATCTTTTATCTTCGTGTCCTAAGCTTCCAAGAAAGTGAGAAGGAAAGCTGCAACTTTTGGTCAAGGTATTTTCATTCAATCCTTGATGGCATTGTTTTAATTCGTGAACTTTCAATTTGAGTTCTTTTTGATATGGGTTTCATCTCATTATTTTTATATCAAAAGAACTTGTCGATTCTTTTCTTTGAATATTTTGGGCTTGTTGACTTCATTGAGAATTGCGAATCCGGATGGTAGATCCGCAACACTCAATGCACTTTTATTTGATGTCGAAATTATTTTATGTGATTTATCTTTCCGAGCCGATATTTTTACTTAGGCTTCGGAATTGATTTTTGTAAGGATTGGCTTAATCGTTGTGAAGCTCATATCCTATTTTCCGTGTGGACTATTCATCTTCGACATCTTCAATATGTTAAGCAGATTTCTATTTTTCCTTTGTGATTTTGATTCCAATTTGGTGGAATCATTTTATTCCTTAAGCCCACTTATAAAGAAAGTGTTATTTCTCTCATCTAAATAGTTTGAGAATTTTCCGGTATATTTGACTTGTCTTAGGATTATGACCTAAGTAATCTTTTGTGTGGTGCTAAGGTCTTTTCAGTTTGACTTTACCACCGGTTTTCATTTGCTACAAGTTGCGGAAGTTAGCATTTCACTTATCGCATTCTGCCCTTGTTATGATTCCTATGAATGAATTATTATGTCATTCAATTTGTCCAGCTTGTTTCATCTGTTTTATAAATCCAATATTCTATGAAAATTTCAATGAGACCATTCTTATTTATGGATTTTGGATGGAAATAGAAATTTAAAATTTTGCAAATCTTTTTCATAAGATTTATTTATAAGTAAAATTGGAATTTTGTTCTTGAAACGAACAAAGAATATTCTTAAAACTTTTTAAGAGATTTATTTATCCTATAAAAGATGATTTTGTGATTGTATTGCCCGTTGAGTGCTTTAAGAATTTTGGTCGATGCGCTTGATCAACGTTATCGATAGGAATTTCCTAAACGCTTTGATGAGACAGTCAGACACGATATATATTGACTTGCAAAAATGAAAATTTTTGTAGAAAGATTATTACATAAAAGTAAAAAATGTAATTTTGGAAGTTTTAACTTTTCGAGAAAAGAGAATTATTTAAAAGAAGTTCTTTCTTTTCGATACTCTTATTCTTTCTTGTGATTCCTGAAGGGGAACCAAGACTTTGCTATTTGTACCAATACTAGTCGTATTGGTTTGGATGCCATTCTCTTTCCATAGAGAACGTGATATCACTTGTGCTTCTAAATCATTATAGTTTATCGAGACTAGATATGCCACTCATGATCTAGTGTTCGCGGCTATTGTTTTTACTTTTGGAATTTGGCATCATCATTTTTGGATGAGAAATTTGTTCTCTACCTCGATCATAAATCTTTGGAATTATTTTTCTATCAAGTTCATCGGACGTTTTGGTATACTTCGTTTTATTGAGCTTTATCTCATTCCTTTTAAGGACTAGCGTCCGATGTCCTTTTATTGTGTTCGGTTCATTGGACGTACCGTTTTTGTACTACGTCGGTGTTCCGAAAATCATTCGGGCTTTGATTCATTGGATGTACCGTTTGTACTACATCGATGTCTTTGCTTTTGATTCATCGGATGTACCGTTGTACTACATCGATGTCTTTTCTTTTGATTCATCGGATGTACCGTTGTACTACATCGATGTCTTTGCTTTTGATTCATCGGATGTACCGTTGTACTACATCGATGTCTTTGCTATTTGATTCATCGGATGTACCGTTTGTACTACATCGATGTCTTTGCTTTTGATTCATCGGATGTACCGTTGTACTACATCGATATCTTTTCTTTTGATTCATCGGATGTACCGTTGTACTACATCAATGTCTTTGCTTTTGATTCATCGGATGTAGCGTTGTACTACATCGATGTCTTTGCTTTTGATTCATCGGATGTACCGTTGTACTACATCGATGTCTTTGCTATTTGATTCATCGGATGTACCGTTTGTACTACATCGATGTCTTTGCTTTTGATTCATCGGATGTACCGTTGTACTACATCGATGTCTTTTCTTTTGATTCATCGGATGTACCGTTGTACTACATCGATGTCTTTGCTTTTGATTCATCGGATGTACCGTTGTACTACATCGATGTCTTTGCTTTTGATTCATCGGATGTACCGTTGTACTACATCGATGTCTTTTCTTTTGATTCATCGGATGTACCGTTGTACTACATCGATGTCTTTGCTTTTGATTCATCGGATGTACCGTTGTACTACATCGATGTCTTTGCTATTTGATTCATCGGATGTACCGTTGTACTACATCGATGTCTTTGCTTTTGATTCATCGGATGTACCGTTTGTACTACATCGATGTCTTTTCTTTTGATTCATCGGATGTACCGTTGTACTACATCGATGTCTTTTCTTTTGATTCATCGGATGTACCGTTGTACTACATCGATGTCTTTTCTTTTGATTCATCGGATGTACCGTTGTACTACGTCGATGTCTTTGCTATTTGATTCATCGGATGTACCGTTGTACTACATCGATGTCTTTGCTATTTGATTCATCGGATGTACCGTTTGTACTACATCAATGTCTTTGCTTTGGTTCATTGGGCATACCGTTTTTGTACTACGCTGATGTCCCAAATTGTTTGAGTTTCTAGTTTTTCGGGCGTACCGTTTTGGTACTACGCCGTTGCACCGGCTCAATTTTCTGCTAATCTTGACGTTCCCCACGTCTTTTATCTACGGGAATGCCTTAGGGATTCCGGTTTTTATTCTTGAGCCCGGTGTTATTGTGGAAATTGAAGTTTCACCAGATTTCTTGCTAACTCTTTTGTGCACTTTATGGTGAACTTCCTATTTCAAAATTTTCTTTTGTGTTAATATGCTTCTATGGTTGTTACTTCATATGTTTCCTTCTTACTTATTGCGAGGACGCAATTTCTTTAAGGAGGGGAGTCTGTAACAACCCGCATATTTATCGATTTTATATTTAAATATTTTATTTAAATATTTTATCGTTAGTCGGATTTTAGTCCGAAAAGCTACTTTTTGCATACGGTCGAATTAGGGCTCGGGACCACTCCCATTGAGTTTAAAATGCCGTTTGCGACCTTTTTGAGTATAAGCTTCGATATGTTTGGAGAAAGTTGAATTTTTCTACTTTTTGCTTTGGGCTTTGGTTTGGGCTGAACCCACTTACTAACTCGGTCCCAATCCCCCTCTCCTCTTCATTACTTCATTCTAACTCCTCAAACTCATGCTCCAACTGATAATGGTGGAGAGGAAAAAGAATTAAAACTCCAAGCCCTTACTTTCTTTGCAAATCCAAGCTTTAGCTCCAAACTCAAGAAGAACCCTTTGGTAAGCATCTCCTTCACCTTCTCCAACTCTTTCTCCATTCAATTTCAGAAATTTCGTAAACCTAATTTAGGGAATGTTTCTCTTTTAAGCTTAGATTCAAGCTTGTTGAGTTGGAATTGAAGAGTGCTTGTTCTTGCCATTGCTTTCAAGCTTCATCTTCATAAATTTAGTTTAAAGGTGAGATTTTTATCTCACATCTATGACTATAATTATCTTTGGTTGTTGGGTATGAATTCCTAACACTTCTTCATGTGCATTTGCTCTTGATTTGGATTGGTTTTGTGAATATTCCAATTTTTGGGTTTTTTAAGTCAAATTTGTGTAAAATCCTTTTATGGATGTTTGATCATGCTTTTGGTGATGCATCGAGGAGCATATAGGGCCGGGTTGCCGATTGGCATAAACCCTTAGAGCCAATGTTCGTCCGATTGCATTTTGGAAGAGTTTGCTCTTCATTTGAATAAGGCTGAAAAACAGCCCAGGCATGATTCAGTCGACTGAAATCTCTGTTCAGTCGACTGAACCTGAAACCCGAGAGTTTCCAGGCATGATTCAGTCGACTGAAAATCTCTGCACAGTCGACTGAAACTGGAAACAGAAAGTTTCCTGAACTTGAAAATTTTCCATGTACAGGGTCAGTCGACTGAAAATCTCTGTTCAGTCGACTGAACCTGCTGTTTGAGTCCAATTTGCCTTCTTGGATTGAATTTCTAATTTAAATCGATTCGTGATAATCCTATTTGTTGTTATCATCTATTATGACTTTGATGACTCTTTTTAGAGATTTTTGAATATCCATTTCGATGGATCCTTTATCGATTTCGTTGGATTTTATTCACGTCTTCGTATGTGAATTTTTGTGATTGATTGTTCTTACAATCTTCTTCGTGGTTTGTCACTTTAAAAATATAAAGGTTTTCTATACTAGTAGTAAATATCAAAACTCTTTCCTCAAACGATTTCAATACTATTAATACCAAATTCGTTTATAAAACCGTTTTCCAATCTATTAGTATATATAAACCTTTACCTCACTCGTATGAGAAATCTAATTAAACGACTTAGTAAAACGAGTGGTATGAAACGCTTGCGTATACTTCGTCGGTTAATTCTTGGACTTGTTCGATTGAACCTCTTGTGACAATTTTCTAGTGGAGATCTACAATTTGTTCGTAAATATTTAAGTTAAGCTAGTGGTTATGGGACATGAAGCTAAGCTCATATATTTACTAGCTTATTGTAATTGACACTTCTCTTTGATCATGACGATCATTTTAGGTTTTTGACTAGCATCTTGCTATGTCTTTGTGATTTGGTTCATCGGACGTCCCGCTGTACGACGTCGTTGTTCCCTTTGTTTGTGATTTGGTTCATCGGATGTCCCGCTGTACGACGTCGTTGATCCTTTCCTTGTGATTTCTGGATTTCTTGTGTAGATTTCTAGAATTTGTGTTTCACCAATTTTTCGTGATTTCCATTGATAAGTTTTATCAATATTTGTGCATTGGTGAATTTGTGAGTCATTGACTTTAGTGGTCTCTGGATTTCTTGTGTAGTCTTCTGGAATTTGTGTGTCATTGACTTTTGTGATTGACGTTGATATTATCGTCAATATTTATGGTATGGTGAACGAAATTAGGAGTATGACGTTTCTTTGATTCTTGTGTAGATTTGGTGACATTGATTAATCTCTTGATGATTATCAACTAAGTATATATTTATATATATATATCACAGCTTGGCATTGTGATTATTATGTGTTTAGTCACATCTCTTATTCTATATCGTTTCATCTGATATTTATAGTTAGACTGATCCGTTTATTATTTTCTTATTAAATAATACTCGGGTCAGACCGAGATGTTACAGGTGCTTCTGCTTGACTTCTCATCCGGGATTAACTCCTTGACTTTTGGGTTAACTACTTAGATTAGTAGTTATTTTGTTGTATACATTTGAGATATAGACTCCTTAATGTATACTTATTCTTTTGTGTAGTTCGTGTAACTATTCTTTTGTGATATTGTGGATCTCTTTAGACCACTACTCTGATGTACACTTCCTAGTGTAATATTCATATCTTATTCCGCCTTTGTGATATGAATTGTCTGTGACTGATTTGTGTTATGTTTATTTCTATATTTGTTTCCGAATGATTTATATAGCCACCGTGTAGTAGCTTTGAGTTTGTGTTGGTATGTCGGATTTCCTCTTGAAATAGAATGCATGTTATATTATCTGACATATCGGTGCTCGCGCAAAGAAATTACACGGATGGTCGCTCCTCAACAGCCTTATTCTCCATGCTAGTCGACAGCATTCATCGTAATTTTCTTGGCTAGCGTGGGTATAGAGGTGGGGCGTCACATAAAAGTTCACTTTTAAGTCAATTTCATAAATTTCCAATTTAGTTATATTTCAAAATTTCAACTTAAAGTATTCATTCATTTCACATTTCAACTTTATTAAAAATCATTAATATGATATAAAATCACTTTGAATTCATTTAAATTCAAATTATCATAAATTTATCATAATTTCATATTCAATTTAATTTCCAATTATAATTAAATCAAATTTTCCAAAATAACTTACGTTCAAAATTTCCTAACTTTTCATTGATTCATTATACTTACAATTATTCAGAAAATCAATAATATTTTACAAAAATCCATTTTAATTAGATTTAAATCAAAATGTTTTAATATTTACATTTCTAAAATAATTTTAAATTTTTTAGAAAACATATATTAACTACGGGTTTGTATATAGTTTTCTACACTAGGAAAAGTGATACGGGTAATATATCATTTCAACCCGTAATTTACAAAGAAAATCCGGGTTTTATCATTTCAAACCCGCAGTCCCAAGTAAATGAAATAAATTTAAAATCATTCAGGCGTATCATTTCAGCCCATAACAATTTTCCCTTATTCTAAAGTCCGTTCGGGTATGTATCATTTCAACCCATAGTGATTTCTAATTTACAGGGAACTTGCAGTGTGATAAACTGATAAAATATACAGAATAGCATGAAATAACAGTAACATATGATATAACAGGTGTAATAACAGGTGTGAACATCATATGATAATAATATAAGCATATATAACATGAAAATATAGTTCTACAGATTCACAGGGTGTCAATTCACATTTGTATAAGTATAAACATCTGGTGAGATTTACTCACCTCTTTGTGCTGGAGATATCAAGACCAACGACACAATGGAAACAAAAGCATGATGACAAGACTACGGACATGAGTGGAGAGCGAATCAAATCTACAACTCTTGTGTACAACCCAAAACAAACAATCAAAACAAACAATCAAAACAACAAAATTCAATACGACTTTAAAATGCAATAACATTGAAATAAAAGGAGATACGACTACGCGGTGTTTTGCTTTTCCTTCTCTACTCTTTGGTATGGCTTAGGGTCTGATTTGGTTCAGATATGGTCAAGGTTTGGGTCTGGTTTGGGCTAACATAACTCGGGTTCAGGGCAAGACAAGGTGGAGTTTTATTCATGAGGAGGTGAAGTGGGGTTGAAGGCAACTAGGTAGTTTTTAGTCAAAACAAGGTCTCGTCCTTGAGGAGTGGGCTCGGCCTGTGGTGCATCATGACTGGACAGAGGTGGGAGAGGGTGTGCCGTGGTCAGGTCAGAGGAATGGCGGCGGCTATGGTGGTGGTTTGGGTGGTGGTTGAAGTGGATGAGCAAAAAGTGGTCAACAAAGCATGGATCTGGTTTATCAAATTTAATTAGTGATATTTTGAGTGAAAAAGAAATTCAGATGCAGATTACACTAGTAATCTAGTTGATAGAAAACTTACTAGTTGAACGTGATTTATGGTGAGACATTTAGTAACTGCATCGTTTTTCAGAGAAAATATCTGCATATTTTTCATCTTAAATAATTTTCAAATAGCAGAAAATTTTCTCATATATCCCCTTCGAGAAAATCAGTTTTTGACCATATTTTCAGATTAGTCATTTTTATTTGATTTTAAATGACAAATTTTGACTAATCTGACTCCCTACTAATTATCAAAAAGATAAATAGTGATTGAAAAGGTGATAAGTTTTGAAATTTAACATACATTACTCAAGAAAGTATATTTGGAAAATTTCTTTAGGAATTCAAACAAGAGTTATAAAACTTTTTGTTGGGTAAAGATTCCATGACCATTTCTATATCTATCATATTTCTATTGACCATTGTTTATCAAAGCTTAAAAATAGTTTGTCGATATGTGGTACTATAATCAGGGATCATTTGTTTTTCATTTCATATTTTTTTTGTGAAAATAAATAAATATCCAAAGTATTCACTCTCATTTAAAAGTCCTCACGGTTATGCATGGGTGAATTACTTGGATTTTTGATTATGTGCTTCCATGCTCATTTAAAAGTCCTTACGGTTATGCATGTATGGAATGCATATCAAAATTAATTGATTAAATAGACAAGTTGATTTTAATCCCATTTAAAAGTCCTCACGGTCATGCGTGGTTAGAAGATACTTGATTTCATTTTAAAAAAAATTAATTTGGAATACTACTAATCTCATTTAAAAGTCCTAACGGTTATGCATGATTAGTAGATATTCAAATTCCTGATATAAATGTACCAGAAGTTGATACAATTGTATAATTTTATATTAGAACATCATTTCCATTATTTCTAAAAGTGGAATATGCGCCTAACAAGGGTAGTTATGATTTTTGTTTGATTTTTATTGAAGTTTAATATTTATATTCAAATTGAGTTTCAATGTTGAATTAATATCGATCACTTTATCTCTATTTTCTCTAACACTATTATTCTTTTGCTAATCACAAAAGGGGGAGAGAAAAGTAAAGATTTTGTCAAATAGAATCAAGCAAAGGTCAAATAATTTTCCATTTGCATCTAGGCTGTAACGACCCAGGATTTTTTGATAATTAAAATTTGAATATTTAATTAATTTTAATATTAATAAGTGAATTTATAAGTCGAATAAATTTTATTTCGAATAATTGGATTTAATTGAATAATTAAATCGATAATTTAATATGTTAAATTATGGAAATAATTGAAAATTGGGTTAAATATGATTGAAAATGATTTGTAAAATTTTATTTTATCATATTGAAGTTAGAACGATATTTTAGAACTTTTAAAATCGAATTAAAAGTTTATTTGTGAAAAATTGAATATTTTAATATTTAATCGACTAGTGAAAATAGCCAATTTTTGAACAGTCTTAGAATTGGACGAAACTAGTTCCATTGGATCCGTAATAATTAGTTTTTACCGGATTTCAATTTTCGTAGCAATCGGAGTTACCGTTTGATCGTGGCAGCTCGAAACGCATCGAATTGTTTTTAATATTAATTTGGCGAGTTAAAATAGCCATTTTTCAAACAGTGTCGGATTTCTCCGAAACCAGTTTCATCGTATCCGTAATGTGATATTATTGTAAGGTTTCAAATTTCGTGTCAATCGGATTTACCGTTTGTCCGGTACAAATTAAAACGCTTAGAAAATCGTTTAAATCGGTTTAATTTAAATTGAACGTTTATTGCCATAAGTCGCAAAGATGTCCGAATTAGCTTCCGAAACCTGTTCTATTGTGTCCGGAACGCGGGGTAAACCCTAGAAACGCTGGTTACGACGCGTAAATCGGAGTTCGGAATTTCCGGAATGAATAGTGTCGTTCGTTTTCCTATAAATAGCCCCCTTTACCATAAAATATATATATATATATATAAACCCTAAACCTAATTTGCAGCCGCCGCCTCCTATATTACCAACGGCCAGAAAATCATATCCTTCTCCCTACTTTTTCTTCCAATCCATCGATTATTTCCAGAAAACTTCAACTGCAACATGGAAGAGCGTGAGGAGAGCTTCAATTCTATACGGGTGTGATCGTTTTTAGTGGCACGAATCGATTGCAATTCGAGCTAGAATGCCATGCGTTCGGCCTCGACGTGCATGCACCAGAGGCGGCCGAGCTCGAAGTGCTTTGGGCCGTGGGTGGCTCGTGTGTGGAGCTTCAAAGTGACGTTGGCCGATCTTCTCCAGGAGCATCGTGGTGGTCGCGTTAATTGGATGGGGAAGGCGGCCGAGTGGGTTCTTTGGCCTGGAAAGTTTGCGTGATGAAGGAGAAGGGAATGGACGGTGGAGATTGCAAAGGGCTTGGATCTAACGGCTGGATGCAGTATAGGTTTAGAAAAAAAATATGATTAATGTTGTAAATTATTATATTTAAAAATCGTGTAACTTCATAAAATCATAACTTTTTCATACGAGGTCGAAAACGTGCGAAACCAGTTGCGTTGGAATCGTATAAACGAGCACTACACGATGGAGTTGGATTGGAGTTGTTTGGAGTTAGTGAGAATTTTGGGTAAAATTAAACGTCCGTTTAATTTTATTCGAAATAAATCGCTAAAACAGAAATTAAAATCAAGGTGAGAACTTCTCACTCAATCGAATCAGTTTCGATTTTATTTAAAAAAGTTAGATTTAAAATATTTGAATGCATGTTTGAATGATGATTGTTATCTATTGATTGTAAAATAGGCATTATGCGCCGTTAGTAAGCGGATGTTATATATTAAAAACATATACCGCGAATATTTCATAAACAGTGAAATTGGTATTATATATAATAGCAATATATATATATATATATATATATATATATATATATATATATATATTGGCATATGTATATATTGCAGTTATTGATTTTCCGCATTGTATAGCGGATGAGACCCTATTGCGCCGTCTATTAAGCGGATAATATTTTAAATCCCACATACCGCGATAATTCCGTACTGGAACGGAATTTGTATTGTGCTAATGTTTTTGGATGCAGGAAAACAGGTTGGAGGGATCCAACTGGATTCCTCAACAGTATTTATTTGATTATGGATATTTTGATATTCGTTGATTATCATATCGATATATGATATCGTTGTTGTCGTGATTGACTATTTGGTGTGTAGCATCATTGGGCCAAGATTTTGGAATTTTAAAATATTTTTGAAGTGATTTTGAAAGTATACGTTTATAAAATATTTTTGGAATTGATCCATTTTAAATAAATAAACGTCATAATTTTAATGTTATAAAAATTATGATTTTTGAGAAATATAGTTAAAAACTGATTTTTGAAAATATGGGGTTAATGATTTTATAAAGTAGTTAAAACGGGATTTCTGAATTTATTGTGAAAAGTTTAAATATAGGATTTATAAAATTTGATTTTTTTTATAAATCAAAATGGTGAAATTATAAAGGAGATTAAAGATGTTTTAAAAGAATAATAGTATAAATTGATTTATATAAAAGATTTATAAATTGGTAATTTGTAAATTAAAATATTTGAATTATAAAACGAGTTTTTATAAGTGTTAGAATAAATTGTGAATGAATTTCATAAATGAATGAAATTTATAGAATTATAAACGGTGAAGTTATAAATGGAATTTTATAAGCAGTAGGTTTATAAAATTTATAAAGTTATTGAAAGAATAGATTTGGATAAATAATTGAATCTTATAAGTTATAAGATTTATAATTATGAAGTTCAAAGGAACGATTGTGCAAACAAATAAATTCTAAGTATTTAACTTATAACATGAACTTTTGTTTTATAATTGAGTTATAAATTGAATAGGTTAATAAAGGAATTTATAAAAGGAAGTTGTTATAAAATAAAGAGAAATGGAGTTTATAAACGTTGTTTTATAAATTCGCAAACTACTTATTTTGATAAGTAAAATGTTATAACTTATTTATGGAATTATATTCACGTTTTAGACAGTGAATAATCCTTTAAGATAAAATGAATAGAAGTGATGAAAGTTGTTAACGTAGTATATTCACGTTTTAGAATAGTGAATAATATGTTAAAGAAAATGTTTAGGGTGTGATATTTTAAACAAAATTAAAACGATCTAACGATGTTTTAAATGTGTTGAGATTCGAAACCATAGATTTCAACATTCATTGTTGAAATAGACGTTTTCGAGAAATAGAAGGAAATGGTGGACTATAATACTGTTGTTATAGTAAATGATTTCCGAAAGGAAATGTTTTGTATAGTATTGGGATTTATATATCTATTTTAATTTCGAATCCCTATAATAGTGATTTTGGGTTGTCGTAACGATGTTTTACGCAACATTCGTTTTGGCCCAAATAAATATGTTTAAGTGAATGACTTCCTTAAAAATGAAATATGTACTTAATCTCGATTTAAGTATATTGAATATTTTCCAAAGGTTGAAAATAAAAGATTTGTGAATTACTTATTAGTAAATAAGTATGGAAATGTTTTTCAATATAAAGTGAATATTTTGAGAATTTATCTTTTTGAAGATAAATTGAAAATGAATAATTGAAATCGTATATGCATGGATATTTTGGAATATAAATTCATTATGGAATTTATAAATGAAAAGGGGAATTTGTTTAAAAATAAATATTGATTTATTTTTGAAGTGTGAAAATTATATATCTTGTAAAGATATTTTTGGGAAATAAATAATTTGGAAAATTATTTGGAATCTGGTGATGTTGTGCATATCCATTGATAGTTCAATAACCGACTATCAATATTTACCTTTGAAAGGTATTTGTTGGGATTTGTTGAATTTGAATGCTACACTTATTTTTAAATTATTGCGCTCGTTATTCGGATTACCATTTTCGAATAGTGATACGACGTAATGGATAGCATTGAAGATCGTGTTGAAGACCCGGTATTTGTGAGAGCGATAGGATGACCTGTCGATTGACTCTGCACCGAGTAGCTACGGCATAGAGTTCTCCATATGTGATGGGAAATCCGATCAGGATTGTGGATATCCGGATTGCAAGGACTTCTTTGTAAGTGCCTTCGGTTCTTTTCGAGCCCGGAACAGACTTGTATGGATTGTATGTCTGACATTACAAATTGAGATATAAAGCAGATTTCTTTCAAATATATTTCTGTTGGTGGCGGAGAATTTATTCTTTTAGCTTAACACCCTTCTCTGAGACGTACGAGCTCAAAGGTTATGTAGTTGAAGGTTATCAGCGATATATTCCCAATTTGGTAATGTGACATGCTGTGTGTTGCTGTGAAATGATCATTGTGTTGATTATTTGTGATAGGATCATTTATTTGATCGTCTATCTTGGTGATCATTTCTATGATCATTTGTTGACCCAAGCACGACTTTTGTATAAAGCGTGGCTTTGTGGACGTGACTTCGTCGAGCCTCACACCCCGGAATGGTCAAAACAGGAAAGATGCGGCAAGGTTATGAGGGGTAGCTCCCTTTAGGGTTTGTGCATTTCCATCTGGAAAAGGGTGGTATCATGGTGTGGAGCCCAGATACTTACTCATGTTGAAACACTTTATTTGTGATTGTGTGATGATGGTGACGAGCGCTCGATTAAAGGTCCCAAAGGACCGGGGGATGGCATACTCGGTCAGTTGTTACTCAGTTAGGGGTAACCCGGCCTTGTGTTGGCAGAGATCCGGTTTGGTTCTCGGGGACGTCCATCCAGAGGCGTTCTCATGTGGCAATGGGAAGTTCCTTGGCCTGACCATTTGTTGGAAATCCAAAGAAACAATACGAGACTTGTACGGTTTTAGCTGTAGAACCTGCCATTTAATATGGTAGCTATAGTAAGCACACTATAATGGTACCTATGCTGGCTAAGATTTATATTCTACTTTCGAAATGATTTTCCCTACACTATGCACTAATAATAATATCAAATGCTTCTTTTTAATGCGTATCAAGCATCTTTGACTAACATAAGAAGAAATCTCCTCCAAGTCTGCGTTTGCATTGTGTGTGTGGTGGGAGGTCTTATGGTAGTCTCGTTTTTAAAAGCATTGCGAATTGACTTTATAAATATTCCTCTATTTTGATTTTAAAGATAAATAAACTGTTTTGAGTTCTCACACCAGTCTTATGACTGACTCGGAGTTTATTGTTTTCCTTCCTAAACTCTGGGTGCCCACCAATTTCCACACGGGGAGTCAAGAGTTAGGTTTATCAGGATATTCTGGATATTCAGGAGTTGCTGGAGGCAAGCTGGATGGCATGGCGTATTACTAGTATATAGTATTTTTTTTCCGCTGTTTGTTGTTGTTGTAGTTGTACACTCTGATGATGTAATGAAATGTAATGTAATAACCGACATAGTTCTTTGTTTAAAGATTATTCATTTATCTATTATATGTTGTTCCGCTGCGAATTGTGAGATTCTGTTATTGTTCAGTTGTTTTCTTTCTGTTCCGTTCTATTTTCTATTTTCTTTCCTCTCTATTTTCTATCTTTTTCTATCTCCTTCTGTCCTTTTCTTTTTCTTAAACATTGAGAGTTCGTATTTCTGTTCATCTTGAATTAATCAAGGGAGATTAGTGTATATTCAAGGAGTTCGGATTTACGGGTCTTTACATCTGGTATCAGAGCATATGGTTAAGCGACAACCATGGTTCTGTTGGGTATTACTCATTAGAGATAGAGTCAGTAGTACTCTAGAATGAGTTTGAGTGTAATAATAGCTATGAGAGCGTATTTGTTAGTGAATATATAAAATTGCTTTATATTGTGATGATTGGTTTGTTGAGTGGTATATAGATTCTGGTTAATACGAGTAATTAACGTTGTCGATAGGGATCTCTAAACACTTGTACAGAACAATTCGACACGATATTGTTTTAAATTGGGTAAATGAAATAATTTTACCTAAAAATATTTTATATGTAAAGAAATAATTTTTCAGAATTATTAAAGTGTATATAAGTGGATTGTTCAGTTGTTTGAATAATCTAAATAAAAGAATAATTGTATAAGCAAATGAATTATGAGAATTGAATTATAATTAATGTGATTTACAATTGTGAAATAAACTTATATATATATGAGAAGTGAAACTATACGAATATATTTATGAATATGAGTTATAAATAAAAATGAATTTAAAGTTAAATGAAAATTTACTTTAGAATTGGAAGCTGAATTTATTTATAAGTGGGAATTTAAGTTATGTAAAACCAAGAGTTGTTGAATGAAGTTGATATTGGCATCAAAGTAAATTAATAAAGTTAAGTGATAGATATGAGTTTGAGTTATATAAATGAAATCCAACTTTTGTAATTAAATGGAATGAATGTATTAAATGTTAATCAACTAAATGTGAATTAAGTTGATATGAAGTAATGAATGTAAATGTTAATTCATTAAAATCTAATATTATTCGAAAGTTGAATAATTGAATGAAAATCAATTTAATTAAACCAATTGAAAGTGATGATGTTAAACCAAAATGAATGAATATAAGCAAAGGAATTTGGTTGTAATTAATATACATTGGTTGTTATATGGTTGTTAGTTGATTGTATATAATTCATTAAGTATTAATGAAATTGGAAGCTAAAGTAATTAAAATCCAATTGGAAGTTAAGTGAATCTTGAATAGAATTGAATTTGATTTGGAAGTGAACCAACTTGAATATGAATTAGTGAATATAAACTAATTGAAAATGAATGTTAGTAAAAACATCCACTGTTAATGAATCAAATGTGATTAAATTGAAAACCTATTTCATTGAATATTAATGAGAATATGAACGAATATTTATTGGTTATGGATGTTAGTTGGTTGATGGTTGAATATATTGCTTTTGTTTCAATTGCTATGTTGGCATATATAGTTGTTATGTTGCTATATGATGTATATCGATACTATTGTCTATATGCATGATTCTCATGTTGTTTGTTGAGTGTTTAGTAGGTGCGGATCGCGTTTGCTTCGCATTTGGAGCTCGCTTTCGCGCTATATTAGCCGTATATGCTCGCTAATAAAAAATAAGGTACATATCTTGGATTAAATATCGTACTTTTATACTTTTTTCCCTGCGGGATGCCTCATTACTTGATGAGATGTATATTTGTGATATATACTGTCATTTTTTTTTCGGATCGAGCGGCGCAAAGGAGACTATGGCGAATTTTTCCGAAAATTTAAGGCGTTAGAAAAAATTTGAGAAAAATTGGAAAATTTTGAAAACTATAACTTTGATTTGGAATTGAAAGTTAAACAATAGTAGTTGTTTTTGAAAAGATAACTAAGTATGATTTGAAAACTTAGTAAAGTTATTGTAAGAAGTTTAACTATGAATTTTGGAAAGTTAATAAATAATATAACTTTTCTTACTTGTTAATTTCGATGACGAAATTCTTTTAAGGGGGAAAGATTGTAACGACCCAGGATTTTTTGATAATTAAAATTTTAATATTTAATTAATTTTAATATTAATAAGTGAATTTATAAGTCGAATAAATTTTATTTCGAATAATTGGATTTAATTGAATAATTAAATCGATAATTTAATATGTTAATTTATGGAAATAATTGAAAATTGGGTTAAATATGATTGAAAATGATTTGTAAAATTTTATCTTATCATATTGAAGTTAGAACGATATTTTAGAACTTTTAAAATCGAATTAAAAGTTTATTTGTGAAAAATTGAATATTTTAATATTTAATCGACTAGTGAAAATAGCCAATTTTTGAACAGTCTCAGAATTGGACGAAACAAGTTCCATTGGATCCGTAATAATTAGTTATTACCGGATTTCAATTTTCGTAGCAATCGGAGTTACCGTTTGATCGTGGCAGCCCGAAACGCATCAAATTGTTTTTAATATTAATTTGGCGAGTTAAAATAGCCATTTTTCAAACAGTGTCGGATTTCGACAAAACCAGTTTCATCAGATCCGTAATGTGATATTATTGTAAGGTTTCAAATTTCGTGTCAATCGGATTTACCGTTTGTCCGGTACAAATTAAAACGCCTAGAAAATCGTTTAAATCGGTTTAATTTAAATTGAACGTTTATTGCCATAACTCGCACAGATGTCCGAATTAGCTTCCGAAACCCGTTCCATTGTGTCCGGAACGCGGGACCCTAGAAACGAAGGTTATGGCGCGTAAATCGGAGTTCGGAATTTCCGGAATGAATAGCGTCGTTCGTTTTCCTATAAATAGCCCCCTATACCATAAAAAAATATATAATCCCTAAACCTAATATGCAGCCGCCGCCTCCTATATTACCAACGGCCAGAAAATCATATCCTTCTCCCCCTTTTTTCTTCCATTCCATCGATTATTTCCAAAAAACTTCAACTGCAACATGGAAGAGCGTGAGGAGAGCTTCAATTCTATACGGGTGTGATCGTTTTTAGTGGCACGAATCGATTGCAATTCGAGCTAGAAGGCCATGCGTTCGGCCTCGACGTGCGTGCACCAGAGGCGGCCGAGCTCGAAGTGCTTTGGGCCGTGGGTGGCTCGTGTGTGGAGCTTCAAAGTGACGTTGGGCGATCGTCTCTAGGAGCATCGTGGTGGTCGCGTTAATTGGATGGGGAAGGCGGCCGAGTGGGTTCTTTGGCCTGGGAAGTTTGCGTGATGAAGGAAAAGGGAATGGACGGTGGAGATTGCAAAGGGCTTGGATCTAACGGCTGGATGCAGTATAGGTTTAGAAAAAAATATGATTAATGTTGTAAATTATTATATTTAAAAATCGTGTAACTTCATAAAATCACAACTTTTTCATACGAGGTCGAAAACGCGCGAAACCAATTGCGTTGGAATCGTATGGACGAGCACTACGCGATGGAGTTGGATTGGAGTCGTTTGGAGTTAGTGAGAATTTTGGGTAAAATTAAACGTCCGTTTAATTTTGTTCGAAATAAATCGCTAAAACAGAAATTAAAATCAAGGTGAGAACTTCTCACTCAATCGAATCAGTTTCGATTTTATTTTAAAATAGTTAGATTTAAAATATTTGAATACATGTTTGAATGATGATTGTTATCTATTGATTGTAAAATAGACATTATGCGCCGTTAGTAAGCGGATGTTATTTATTAAAAACATATACCGCGAATATTTCATAAACAGTGAAATTGGTATTATATATAATGACAATATATATATATATATATATATATATATATATATTGGCATATGTATATATTGCAGTTATTGATTTCCCGCATTGTATAGCAGATGAGACCCTATTGCGCCGTCTATTAAGCGGATAATATTTTAAATCCCATATACCGCGATAATTCCGTACTGGAACGGAATTGGTATTGTGCTAATGTTTTTGGATGCAGGAAAACAGGTTGGAGGGATCCAACTGGATTCCTCAACAGTATTTATTTGATTATGGATATTTTGATATTCGTTGATTATCATATCGATATATGATATCGTTGTTGTCGTGATTGACTATTTGGTGTGTAGCATCATTGGGCCAAGATTTTGGAATTTTAAAATGATTTTTGAAGTGATTTTGAAAGTATACGTTTATAAAATATTTTTGGAATTGATCCATTTTAAATAAATAAACGTCATAATTTTAATGTTATAAAAATTATGATTTTTGAGAAATATAGTTAAAAACTGATTTTTGAAAATATGGGGTTAATGATTTTATAAAGTAGTTAAAACGGGATTTCTAAATTTGTTGTGAAAAGTTTAAATATAGGATTTATAAAATTTGATTTTTTTATAAATCAAAATGGTGAAATTATAAAGGAGATTAAAGATGTTTTAAAAGAATAATAGTATAAATTGATTTATATAAATTAGCTGTAGAACCTGCCATCTAATATGGTAGCTATAGTAAGCATACTATAATGGTACCTATGCTGGCTAAGATTTATATTCTACTTTCGAAATGATTTTCCCTACACTATGCACTAATAATAATATCAAATGTTTCTTTTTAATGCGTATCAAGCATCTTTGACTAACATAAGAAGAAATCTCCTCCAAGTCTGCGTTTGCATTGTGTGTGTGGTGGGAGGTCTTATGGTAGTCTCATTTTTAAAAGCATTGCGAATTGACTTTAAAAATATTCCTCTATTTTGATTTTAATGATAAATAAACTGTTTTGAGTTCTCACACCAGTCTTATGACTGACTCGGAGTTTAGTGTTTTCCTTCCTATAGTCTGAGTGCCCACCAATTTCCACACGGGCAGTCAAGAGTTAGGTTTATCAGGATATTCTGGATATTCAGGAGTTGCTGGAGGCAAGCTGGATGGCATGGCGTATTACTAGTATATAGTATTTCTTTTCCGCTGTTTGTTGTTGTTCTAGTTGTACACTCTGATGATGTAATGAAATGTAATGTAATAACTGACATAGTTCTTTGTTTAAAGATTATTCATTTATCTATTATATGTTGTTCCGCTGCGAATTGTGAGATTCTGTTATTGTTCAGTTGTTTTCTTTCTATTCCGTTCTATTTTCTATTTTCTTTCCTCTCTATTTTCTATCTTTTTCTATCTCCTTCTGTCTTTTTCTTTTTCTTAAACATTGAGAATTCGTATTTCTGTTCATCTTGAATTAATCAAGGGAGATTAGTGTATATTCAAGGAGTTCGGATTTACGGGTCTTTACATAGGCTCATTTGTATATTTCTATTTATATGCATATATGTAGGGGGAGCATCATGTAGAGAGGAAGCATTTAAATAGGGGGAGCAATTAGAGTATATCATTTATCAAATACATTTAACACGGTCAAAATCTTAAATATAAGTTTGTTACCATCAAAAGGGGGAGATTGTATGAATATGCGCTTATATGTTTTTGTTTGATGAAAATAAACATATATATTCATTTAAATGTATTTGGTAATGTACTATTTTGTTTTTCATAGATTAAATAAATATTTGTTAAATAAAATAAATTACACAGAATTTGAATTCAAACAGATATTTTATTCAAACAAATATTTATTACAAACTTGAATAGTACAAATTTAAGGTCTCACTATACACATACAATTTTGTTTACAATACATCACAATTTCAATTTACATAAATGCCTCACTACATATCACTCACACTCGTAGTCTATCTTCAACTTCATTCCAGTTAGAATCCAACATCAGAGCAATCTGCAAAAATATTCACTAATGCGGAAAATTGGAAAAGAAATATTTTTGCAATAAAAAATGAAATATGATTTTTGAAAATATGATTTTCCTCAGTTATTTGAGTTGTTCGTCAGCATTTACATTTGAATTCATCATACACGAACAATGTGACATGCACAGTGTATCACTGTACATGCCACAAGGCCGTGCACATCGATATACACTTGATAATGCTACAGGGACAGGTGAGCACAGGTCAAACCCAAATGAAAAGTCGTGTTCAACTCAGGTGCAATATATTTAAAATCACGACACGAGCACAAGGTCAAGCCCGAGTTTTTGAAACTGGATTCAACTCAAGTGAAATTTCAAAAATCAACATGAATGGATGCAAAGACCAGTAATGCAACAGTGATGAAGCTGGAAATGCAAAGATCAGTTACTCAATGCATGCAACATGACTCGACAACAAGAACATCACAAGTAAATCAACACAACAACTCAAAGACCACAAGTGTACAACAACTCCAAGCAGTGACAAAAGTGCAGACAGATTTGGAGAAAAGACTACAGCAAAATCCAGTGTCAACATGAATACTAACAACCAAGAATTCAATAACTACAACTTATATGAAACGGTCAATCAAGCAAACAAAGACCAACAGCTACATGAAGCAAAACCAAAGACAAAACTACAGGTACAAGGCAGCAGTTACAAGTAAACAGAGTGCATGCTACAAAAATCGACAGTTCAAAGCTCAAGTTCACTCCCAAAGCAAAGTCAACAGCACAGTGAAGTACAAAGCAACTACAACAGATGCAGTAAAGCAAGAATATAGCAGCAATGTACATGTACCAATGATACAAGAGAAGTGAACAACAATGCAACAGTGTGGAAGTCGAAATCACATGGAAGTATGACATGAAGCATATACATGGATGAACAACATGATCAAGTATGGCAGTGAAACTCAAGGCAGCAGAGACCAAGCAATGAACAACTCAAAGCAACAATCAACAGGCCAGAAGCTCAAGTACACCAGTGACACGGTGATGCAATATCAAGTGTCATGATACAGCATCAAGACGAGTCAACAATCAGACTATATGAAACACAGAAATGATTCATGCAAGCTAAAGATATATGGCAATGCACAAACAAGTATGCTAAAACAAAGTTCAGTTCGAAGTTAAAATGAAGCATGAATCACATGAACAAGTTCTATAAAGAACCAAAGTCACAGTGTACAATATCATCATCGGCTGTGTGCAAAAATGGACGCATATATGGATGCAGACGTGCCAAAGTTGTAAATGCCATGTAAATCAATGCTACAGTGGATGTACACAAAGAAATGGTGATGGCCGAAATTAATGCAGATTCGTGAATTATACAGTCAAGAAATTCAAGTGCGTACTGTTTGAAAAGGTCACAAACCAAAAAGAGGAAAGTTTTTTTTTGCCGTATCTATCAAGTTGAAAAAATATCAGGAAAGCCGTGCGCATCAGGCAATCAAAAAATTAGGAAAGTGTAAATGAATACGAGCAAATTCAAGTGACTTGAATTCATATAAATATCAAACCCAAATCATCATCGGCAAGTGTGGAAAAGATCGAATCAAATCCAAATATAAACCCAAGTTCATCATCGGAAATTGGTACCAAGTTGAAGTATTAAAATCCAAATTCATCATCGACATCATGTGCAAAAAGAACGATCGAGTTCAAGTACGAAAAATCAGAAGAAGCAAAACCACAAATTACATACCGAAGCAACAACGAACTCGATCAACAGAGGAGCAGCGCAAACTAGAGAACCAATCATAAGCGAAGCAGCGAGCAAGAGCAACACAAATCAGATCGAACGAAGAATCAAAGCCCCAATTTGGATCGAAGAACGAAGCCCTAATTTAGTAGGGGATCGGCCGACATTTTCTTCACAAGAAAAAAAGGAGGAACGGGTTAAAGAGGTAGAAATGGACCGGCCTTGTTGTGTTTAATAGGCCTTGTTTTAAAAAGGGGTTTTAGTTTATTATTTAGGGTTTATTTTTAAAGGGTTTTTTTTTGTTTATCTGTTTTATTTTTTTTATTTGTTCTTTTCGAATCAAAATCTTGGTAAATCACCACCTAGGTTGTAGGTAGTGTCAGATTGTCTAGTTAGAATTAATTCAGTGAGCTGGGTGTGCGAGTTTCCAAAACTCTATAGGCGGGAGCAAGGGTTTGCGAGTTTGCAAAACTCTATAGGCGGGAGCAGGGGATACGAGTCTATTACAGCGTTTGTAAGCGGGAGCAGAGTTTGCGAGTCTGTTAGAGTGTTTGTAAGTGGAAGACTGTTTAATTCTAATAGAAATCTGGGAATGCAGCAGTAGGCAGGGTTTGCCGAAGCTGGGTAAATTTTGTGTGTGATTTACTTTTCAGCATATTTATTTCTGCAGTCTGTTTCTGTGTTTAAATCGAGAAAATTTGCTATAACCCTATTCACCCCCCTATAGGGTTAATCTAGATCCTACAATAGTGAATCTCCATAACTTGCACTACGAGATCTCCAAAAGCTTCCCAAAATACCTCCAAGGTAAAAGTCTCTAAAATACTGCTATCCAGAACATGGAAACCTGCTACTAGGCTGTCCGTGTAAAAATAATGGGCACCCAGAGTTTAGAAAGAAAACAATAAACTCTGGATCAGTCATGGGACTGGTATGAGTAAACAAAACAGTTATTTGAAATAAAATAATACAAAGGAGAAATCCGATATGCTTTTGGAAAATGAAACTACCATAAGACCTCCCGCCACACACACAATGCAATAGCAGAATTGGAGGAGATTTCTTCTTATGATAGTCAAACATGCTTAATACGAAAAAAAATTCTTTTTAATATTATTACAAGTGCATAGTGTGAAATCTTTCGAAAGTATAATATTAATCCTAGCCAGCACACAATCATTGTTATATGCCTATTATAGCTACCATCTAAACAGTGGTGACCACCATACATAAATGGCAGGTTCTGCAACTAAAACCGTACTGGGTTCATATTGGGAATTGGATTTCCAACAAATTGTCAGGCTAATGAACTTCCCACTGCCACATGGGTACGCCTCTGGCGGGACGACCCGAGAACTAACTAGCTCTCTGCCAACACAAAGCCGGATTACCTCTGTAACCAGGTAACTACTACACAAATATGTCATCCCCCGATCCTTTGGGACCTTTATTCGAGGGCCCTCGATCACAAAGCAACAACCACAAAGAAATGAGATTGGAGCAACAACATAGGTTAAATACCAGGGGTCCATACCTGATACTACCCTTTTCCAGAAGGAAATGACATACCCTAAAGGGCGCGACCCTCATAACCTTGCCGCATCTTTCCTGTTTCGACCATTTCCGATTTATGAGGCCCGATGAGGTCTCGTCCACAAAGCTACGCTTTGGCACAAAGCCATGCTTTGATCACAATTGATCAACAAATGATCTCCACACACAGCAACATTTAGTATGCCACACTACCAAATTGGGAGTATATCGCTGATAACCTTCAATTACATAAGTTCTGAGCTCGTACATCTCGGAGAAGGGTGTTAAGCTAAGAGAATAAATTCTCCGCCACCAACAGATATGTATTTGAAAGAAACCTGCTTTATATCTCAAAGTGTAGTGTTAGACACATAACCATACAAGTCTGTTCCGGGCTCGAACAGAACCGAGGGCACTTCCGAAGAAGTCCTTGCGATCCGGGTATTCACAATCCCGATCAGATTTCCCATCACTATGGAAATCTCTATACCGGAGCAACTCAGTGTAGAGATAATCGATAGGTCATCCTATCGTTTTAACAAATACCCGGTCTTCAACACCGGTCTTCAATTGAAGTCCTTTTTCGTCGTATCACTATTCGGAGTGGGTTATACGACACAAAGGTCCTCTCCCGGCTAAAACGAATAGTGAGCACTGAATTTTAAAACATGTGGAGGTATCAATTACAAAGATGTGAACATTCAAGGCTCGATGTGGGTTTCGGATCACAACCTGAACTCCGACTTCTTGTCGCATCGAGGTTTAAATGTCTTTTTACGGCAACAGGGTTTTCACATCAATACAGAATAAAATCACCAATCACAATTCAGCACAGAATAATTCACATCACACAGTATCACAACCATAACAGAATATCAATCCAGTGCACAACAATAGTTAATTATTTCCCAATGTGGTAAGTAAATTAACCACACAACTATTTTAACCAATGATCTTAATGATAAATCATTCAATTAAATCTTAACCAACTTTGCTAATGAATTATTTCTTTATCAATTAACTTAATTAACTACTAATTATAAATTAATCACCTTAAATTATCTAATTAATAATTATTAATTATAAATAATTTAGAGATTTAATTGTTTATTAATCAATCTTGATTACAAATTATAAATCCTTAATTACTTAGTCAATTACAATTATAGATTTAATTATTCTTGATCGCTTTCCAAAACAGTTGGTCATTTATCTAAATTAACATTTAAAAATCTTCTTTAATTATTTCGAAATAAATTTATTATTATTACAAAAAGCTTTAATGTTAATTAACTCCAATTCTTATCTTTAAATTTAATTATTTTAAGTATTAATTTCATTATTAAGTATCCACTTTGTTTATTAAAATTGGTAATAAGCTTTTAGTTCAATATAGTCAATATTAATTGCTTGATAAATCTAAAATCTGTGAATAGTAAAACTTAAATTTATTTGGGCTAAACCCCTTTTTAAATCAACCCGAGTAATGCCATAGTTTTACTCGAGTAACCCCACGCGTTTCTCACCAGTTTCCCCGAGTCCTCTCTCGTACGCATCTCGTACTCCATCTTCTTCTTCTCCTTTTTTTCTTCTTCAAAGCTTTAAGTCTTAAACTTAATCAACTGCTGAAGCACCCTACTCGAACGCGAGAAAAACACGAGCCCACACGTCCCTTTATTCGAATGCTCCCTAGTGTCTCTTCCCAACCCAACCACCTGACACGAGACCGTCCTCGTGCACATGCACATCACCGCATCGCCGCTCCGGTGGCCATCACGACCATCGGCAGGTCGCACTTCAACCCATTACTCGAAAATGCACTTCGTCTCAACACATAAAACTCGAAATCGAAAAACAAGTGTTTTACTCGACACTGTAACACAACACACCCAACTAAATTGCCTCGCCGCCGCTCAGACCACCAGCGACACCAAGATTTCGGCCATGTCATGTCCATGCTCCATACTACCCTCCCCTATCATCGCGTGCAACTCGATCGCTCTATGGTGACAAAATCACCATTCTTCCAACTCACTATAAAACTTAGGGTTAAACCCTAAATTGAACTCGTCTCATCAATCTACGCAATAGAAAAAAATTCGACAATTTTCCTAAAGTCCTGGATCGACACGCTAGCTTCATTCCAATTTTTATCAATTAGCATTCGATCGATCATCAGCAATTGGAGAAAGAACAAAATTTATTCAACTGTGAACTGCTCTCGAACCACGTAAATAAAAATCATCATTTTAATCTTAAAAATCATCTCTTCATGTGATTATTCAAGTTATATAATCAAAACAAAAATTTAAGACACTTGAAATTATCATAGGATTTTATTTTTACTGTAAAACTTTGGTTACAAAAACAAACCCTTCATGATCAAGCTTGAAACAAATTTTAAGCTGTGTTTTAGTTTAAACAAACTTGTTTTATTTAGAAATCCTAAGCTAAAATGTTTGGATGAAGTTTATTTGATTTTTTTCTTTACTTTGCCCTGAAAACCAAAAACAGGAAGAATAGGCTATTTGAACTACACGGTACAACATCTATTTATCCAGAATCCATATTTTAAAAATATACAACAAACACAAAGTTATTCATGAATCCATGCATAGATTTAAAATTTAATGTTTTATGTTTACTCGCCTAAAAAAAATTATGAACAGAGAACTTCTCTTGTTTTTGAACCTGCAGTGTCCTTTTTTTTTTTCTTTCCTGGATCTTCCCTTTGGTTTTGATTTTATTCAGTGGTTTTAAGTTTATAAAATGATGTTTATCATTTCTTCTTTCTCTGGCTTTACTATGTTATGTTTGAATGAATTGGTGATAGGTAATGTTTATATAAGGAGTGTATTGGTTTTAGTAAAGTATTGAGGCAAGACATTTAATTGTACTTTTTATGTATTTTAGCTGTACTTTAATTTATTTGTACATACTTTTTTTAATATCAGAGATCTTCCCTTTGCAGTGGAGTGGCTAAGGTGATCTCCATTTAATGCGTATGCTTCCTTCCTTGCTTTACATACTCATGCTATTTGGATTTTTCTTTTCATAAGTTCAAATGTTGTTTTGTTTGTAGAGATATTTATCTACTTTCCTCTGTCTTTGTTTCCTTGTTTATAAAAAAAAATTCATACAAGTCTATATGTATTCCTATGTCATGTCATAACCATATAATTCTATTACAAACATACATTTCAAATTTTTATTTCTATTCAAAATTTAACTATTGACATTTAATTTATAACATATATTTTATTCAAGGCTTAAGACAATTTCTTGTCTGTTATAAATTTTATTCATTATTTATTTAAAACTTAAACTATCGAATATTTATTTATATCCATATATTCTTTGTAATATTAATATTTATAATATTTTACTTTAACTAAAAATCAAAATCCAATATATATATAAGATGTTAGATCCAAGTGATTTAAATTCAAAAGAATTTAAAGTTTTATTTATTCAAATAAATACATATATTCTTATTTTATTTAACCTTTCAAATTAAGTCTTCCAAAAATTCAAATAAGTCACCAAATTCAGATTAAAAATTTCTGGGATGTTACAAGAACAGTGGCTCCAAGGTTAACCAATTCTAATTTGATTTCCTACTTAGAAGGTAGGAGGATGGAAACAACCAGAAAGAAATTAGATTGGAAAATAAAATAGGATAATAAATTTAAAACCATGAAAATTCAACTTGCATTAATAATTAATTTCATTCCTTTGATTTCACTTAAGTTAAATAAATCTTAATTATTTTTAAATCTCATTATCTCATCATCAAATCAACAATTTATAAAGTCATGAATTTGAACAATCATTTATTATATTTCATCTTTATTCATTAAATTTCATTCTTCTTTATTCCACTTAATATATCCAATCCTATATATATTAAGTGTATTTCACTTATTATAACTATTCCAATTTATTTATAATTTCTTTAAATATCAATATATTGTAAATTATTCAATGAACGCTTTTTCTCTATTTATCTCTAGTGATCCTTTATAAATGAAATTTAAGTATATAACATTTATTATAACCACTTAAGTTTTATTTATAAAATTCTCTTTATTTTGTATATTTTCTAATTACAAATTTTACTTTTAATAATTCAGGTAAGTTATATTGGAATCTAATTGAGTATTATACAAACAAAACTTTCCAATTCACTTATCTCAAGTTTGAATTATTTATTCAAAAGTTTTAATTTTCTTCCTATAATTGAAATTATTCTTTAGATAAAATTTAAGAATTAAATTTCCATTTCCCTTTAACCCATTTAGAGATAAATAAATATATGTACATAATATGTCAAATCAAATTTAAATCATATATCTATACATGTTATAAATCAAGTAATATTTCAAAAATTCAAATCAATTAAATTTCCCAAAAAAAGCTGTAGCAAGACTACAGAGTAGTCTCTTTACTTCGAAACTTTGAAAATGAACGTCGGTGATGCCGCGGTCATCACCAAAATTATTTTCCAACGACAAAGAGAAGAGCACTAATTTTTAAACTTTTAAAATTCTTTGTAGACAAATTTATATTCGAAAATACTTTAAATAATGTCCTTTAAACTTTAAACACAAGGTTTGAAACCATCGAAAACTGAATTCTTAAATTCTTGTTTTAAATTCATTTCAGCTCCCAAATCAATTTATAAACAACTATTTATAAATTCATTTGTAGAACCATAAATGATAAATCAAGTATTATCATTTCAAATTATCAATTTAAATCAATTTATTAAGTTCCATAAATTTACTTACATATCAAAATTTATTTCATTAACCAAATTTTAAAATAATATTGTGTCAGTTTTTTCTGTCAAAGTGTTTTGGAAATCCTATCGATAGCTTTGATCAGACAAATCGATCGGAAACCCACATCAACAACTCAAACAACATAATATAAAACAAAACATTAATATAGATTTACAAATACAAATCAAAATATTTGAAGATAGGTTGGAAACAAAAGACAAAATGATCAAATAACAAAATAGGGAGTTAACAAAATAAGGAGATGGATAAGTTCAAATAAATCGCGGGCAACCTTAACCGGGTCAATCGTGAGTTAAAGAATAAGATCAATGTAGATTTTCTGGGGTGAATCTACATTCGATCTCAAGAGATAGAGTTTGAAATAACAAAAGATATTAGCATCTAAACCAGGGATAGATATAAATATCTAGTGAATTGATGCTAATTATAAAGGAGTTTCACCACTTTACGAATGAATTTTGAGATTGGTGGGACCGCCAATCCACCATAAAGCTCATTCGAAGTGGAGTTATGAGATACTCCAGAATCAAAAGAAGATGAATAGTGAGGGACAAGAATGGATTTTGGAACCGCAGGGAACGTTCTAAAATTCAAGAAGATTTGAATCAAAGAGGAAAAGATTCAAACTCGAACGAAAGTGACTCTGTACTTAAATTTACTCTATATGCCGAGTTTGCCTAAAACCAGAGCTCTGATACCACATGTAACGACCTGATATTTTCAACCAGTCGCATCTACACATGTCGGACTTGAATTGCTCAAAATACCGAATTGTTAATTTATATTTGGCAAACACATCATTTTAGTTCAAATCCAAAAATTCAACTTTAAATACCTTTTAAATTCAAAGATACCATTCATTTATTATCATTTCAAGTCACCTTTTAAATAGTTTATATTTCAATCAAAATAATTCATTTAAACCATTTAAAAGTGAAGTTATTATTCTTTCAAATCAAGTATTCAATTTCCAAAGTTTTAAATTATTCTGAGTTCATTTACCAAGTTAAAAACCATAAACATTGAAAATTTCAGCCTTTCACAGCATTCAGAAAAAGCTGTTATAAGTTATTCTTGAAAACATTTTAATTCAGCAAAGACAGCATTTTAAAACTGCTGCTAAATCTCAGTTTTAGTTGAAATTTAGCTTAAAACAGCAAAGACAACATTTCCAAAAATGTTGTAATAGCTCAGGTTTCAAATTAAAGGGTTTCATTAAATTCAGCAAAGACAGCAGACCACCATAGCAGTTACAGAACCGCTGTAATAGACCTGAGTCAAGTTTTAGTCTATTTAGTTCAACTACAGCAACTACAACATTTCAGAAATGCTGTAATAGCTCTTTTATTCAATTTTAGTTCAAATAAGAAATCATAGCATTTCTAAATGCTATTAAAGTAATTTCCAGATTTTAATGTATTTCCAGTAAATAATAACCTTCAATATTAAACCCTTTAAGCATTATAAAAATCATATTTTGACATTCAAAAATGTTCAAAAAATTACTCTTTTAATTTATGATTTTTATAAGAAACATTTACATTAAAAATCCAAATTTCCAATAATTTTACATAACAAATCCAAATGTACAATTTTCTTTTCTTCACATTTTTAACAAATGTACTTAACACTTATATTTTATTTCCATTCCACAAATTAAACTAAATTTTCAATTTTATTTAATTAACTTAAACCTTTAATAAAAACCAAATTCACATTTCCTAGTCAAGTTATATTTTAAAATTACACTTTTAAGCATTCATTCATTTAACCATTTTAATACATAGAAAACTCAATAACACTTTATTAAATCATTTAAATTCAAATTAAAATCAAATTATCATATTTAACATTTTCCAAATATAATTAAATTCCATTTTATTCATAACTTAAATATCATTTAAACCAAAATCCAAATTTCCAAACTTAAGTTATATTTCAAAATTCAATTTAAATCATTCATTTATTCAACATTTCTAACTTTTAGAAATATCATAAATCCTTTATTTAAACATTTTTAAATTATATTTAAATCAAATAATCTTAAGTTACATTTAAAAATAATTAAAATATTCAAAAACACTTTATAAAACAACCACGGGCCTGTATATAGTTTTCTAACCTAGGTCAAGTGATACGGATATATATCATTTCAATCCGCGGTTTAAAAAGAAAAATCCGGGTTCTATCATTTCAAACCCGAAATCCCAAGTTGAAAAAAAATAAATAAAAATCGTTCAGGCCTATCATTTCAGCCCATAATGATTTTTCCCTATTCTAAAGTCCATTCGGGTATGTATCATTTCAACCCATAGTGATTCTAATCTACAGGGAACTTGCAGTGGTGAACGGATATAAATAACAGAACAGCATCATATAACAGTAATTGATAATATAACATGGTGTAATAATAGGGGTGAGCATCGTATGATCATAGCATAAGCAGTTATAACATGATGATATAGTTTTACAGATTCAAATGGTGTCAGTTTACTAGTTATGTAAGTACAAATCGTCTTGTGAGAATTACTCACCTCTACAAGCTGGAGATAACAGATTCAGACACACAAACAAAGATCCACAAAGGCACGAAAGCACGACTATGGATTCAAGTGAGAGGAAGAGCCAAAGCTATTTGTCTTGTCACATATGAAACAAAACAATATACAACCCATGAATATTTACTTAAACAAAATTTGAAATAACAAAGAAATAGAAGCACAAAAGCACCAAAACTCCTTGCATTTGCTTTCAACCACTTATGCTTCAGCCGTAGGTTAAAATACAAGGCTAAGGTGTGGATTTGGATCTGGTCTTGGGCTCAATAGGGTCGGCCATGACATGATAAAGATAGGGTAGAAGAAGTGATGCATGAAACAAAGATAGGGTAGAAGAAGTGATGCATGAAACTACACAAGCTAAGGCAACCAAAACAAGATTTCATGCAACCAAAGGTCACGCCTAAGGCAATTGTAAGCATGGCCGGGTCTGTAGTGGACTGGAGGATGGTGTGGCAGTGGTGTTAGGTCAGGTAGGGGCTGGAGATGATGGTTGTAATGACCCGATATTTTCAACCATTCGCATCCATTATAAGTGTATAGGTAGAAACTCATGCCGGAATTGAATTGCTCAAAATACCACGTTGTAAATAAAAATTTGGCAAGTCTCAGAAGATACAGTAAATAATAATCATAGATTACAGACATAGAGTATTTAATAATGCAGCGGAAGTAAAAGAAATAGTAGTTCATGAAGCTACTATATAAATATATCAGAGTTACATAAGACACAACAGAATAAATAAAGTACAACAGAAGTTTAAATATGATAACCAAGTACAAGCTGAATAGAACAACCAAACTGAAAAGATGAAACTTGACAAGTAGATAATCTCCAGCGATTCCAATCTCCAGAAAGTGGAAATCCAAATCTGTGAATAACTCAAGCTGACCCGAGCGTAAATAAAAATACAAACACTCGAGTCAGGACATACATACTTATACAATGTAAACCAACTCAAGTGAACTGTAGTAAAAGTACAGGTAACTTAGAAGATGCTTTGGACCGCCCATCCTCCAAGGATCCGTTAAACTATTTACTATGTAGTAATATACGCTATATACAATAGTGTCTAATCAGTAAAGTATAGTCGTATAGAAAATAGCGTTAAGGGGATGATGAACCTTAACGCGGTCGGATCTTTAAAACCAAAATCATAGTGGGCTCGCTATAAGGAGATGACACGGCACGCGAGGCAATGCCAGGGTGGATACACCGTTTGCACTCCCGAACCGGTGGTGACGGCAAGACAGCAGCTTCCACCCACCTCGAACAATACCCCCGAATCAAAGTGGCGCCACATATCGAATCAACAAAAGTAATAGAATGGTTTCCGATGGAGCATGCTCGATGAAAGGGTGCGACCCTTTGTGTAGCCCGGTATAGCTCCTGTTTTAGTCATTTATGCCAACTCACTGGAGTTGGGTCCACGTAATATACCTCGAGAACGTCACCACCATCCTACTTCATTCTGGAATCTCCACCGTGTACACAGTTGTTAAAGTGGTTTTCGGTATTGGCCGGCTATAAGACAATATCCGATCCCGGTCTCTTTAACAACCAATCGTTATTATAACCCGTAGTTATAACTTTAAAATAATATTTTATACTTCAAAAATAAAATGTCATTTCAACCCAAACCTTTATCAAAATAAAGATTAAATCATTTCCAAACCATTTCAATATATCATCATACCATATCTTTCAATTCAAATATTTATCAAAATAAATATCATGTCATTTCTAACCATTTTAATATTTTAAATTATCATATCCTTTAAAAACTTCCTTTCAAATCATTTTAATACATCAAAATATCATAACCTTTCAAAGCTTCATTTTTCAAATCATTTAATATCAAATATCATATCTTTCAAAACTTCGTTTCAAATCATTTTAATATATCAAAATATCATATCTTTCAGTACCACATTTCAAATCATTTTAATATATCAAAATATCATATCTTTTCGAAACCACATTTCAAATCATTATTCATGTTATTCAATTTAAAATACCATTTCAATTCATATTTCAAAACAGTTTATATTCAAAAAAAATCATTTTTAATCATAAAAATGAAGTTATTATGTTAAAAATTAAATTATTAAATTTCCAAAATTTTCAACTTCCAAAGTTCATTTATTCACTTACGTTTATCAAAACAGTGAAATTTCACTTTTCACAGCATTTAGAAAACGCTACGGAAAGTTACATTCAAAACAGTTCAATTTAACAAAAGACAACATTTTAAAATGTTATAATAGGGTTTACTTAAATTCCAAATAAACTTAGTTAAATTCAAAAATTATAGCACTTACACAATTGCTATAATAGTTTTTAATTCAATAGCTTTTTAGTTCATTATCATCAACTACAGCATTTACAAATGTTGTAATACCATTTACATTGTAATTAATAGCATTTCAAAAATGCAGTCAATTAACTTCAAATATTCAATATAATTTCTCAACCAATTATATTTTTATTTAAAACATTTTTAACTTATAAAATCATTTATTTTCACATTTATAAACATCATTTAATTTTCCTCAAGTTCATGATTTTACAAAGTTAAATTTCCATTCAAAAATCAAGATTTAATAATAATTCACTTATTAAAATGCAATGTTCAATTTTAAATTCATTGCATTAAATTTGAACTTAACACTTAAGTTCAAATTCTCAAATATAACTTAGTTTTATTTTTATTTACTTAACTAAAAGTTCACTTTTAAGTCAATTTCATAAATTTCCAATTTAGTTATATTTCAAAATTTCAACTTAAAGTATTCATTCATTTCACATTTCAACTTTATTAAAAATCATTAATATGATATAAAATCACTTTGAATTCATTTAAACTCAAATTATCATAAATTTATCATAATTTCATATTCAATTTAATTTCCAATTATAATTAAATCAAATTTTCCAAAATAACTTACGTTCAAAATTTCCTAACTTTTCATTAATTCATTTTACTTACAATTATTCAGAAAATCAATAATATTTTACAAAAATCCATTTTAATTAGATTTAAATCAAAATGTTTTAATATTTACCTTTCTAAAATAATTTTAAAATTTTTAGAAAATATATATTAATTACGGGTCTGTATATAGTTTTCTACACTAGGAAAAGTGATACGGGTAATATATCATTTCAATCCGTAATTTACAAAGAAAATCCGGGTTTTATCATTTCAAACCCGCAGTCCCAAGTAAATGAAATAAATTTAAAATCATTCAGGCGTATCATTTCAGCCCATAACAATTTTCCCTTATTCTAAAGTCCGTTCGGGTATGTATCATTTCAACCCATAGTGATTTCTAATTTACAAGGAACTTGCAGTGTGATAAACTGATAAAATATATAGAATAGCATGAAATAACAGTAACATACGATATAAGAGGTGTAATAACAGGTGTGAACATCATATGATAATAATATAAGCCTATATAACATGAAAATATAGTTCTACAAATTCACAGGATGTCAATTCACATTTGTATAAGTATAAACATCTGGTGAGATTTACTCACCTCTTTGTGCTGGAGATATCAAGACCAATGACACAATGGAAACAAAAGCACAATGACAAGACTACGGACATGAGTGGAGAGCGAATCAAATCTACAACTCTTGTGTACAACCCAAAACAAACAATCAAAACAACAAAATTCAATACGACTTTAAAATGCAATAACATTGAAATAAAAGGAGATACGAGTACGCAGTCTTTTGCTTTGCCTTCTCTACTATTTGGTATGGCTTAGGGTCTGATTTGGTTTAGATATGGTCAAGGTTTGGGTCTGGTTTGTGCTAACATAACTCGGGTTCAGGGCAAGACAAGGTGGAGTTATATTCATGAGGAGGTGAAGTGGGGTTGAAGGCAACTAGGTAATTTTTAGTCAAAACAAGGGCTCGGCCTTGGGGAGTGGGCTGAGCCTGTGGTGCATCATGACTGGGCAGAGGTGGGAGAGGGTGTGCCATGGTCAGGTCAGAGGAGTGGTGGCAGCTATGGTGGTGGTTTGCGTGGTGGTTGAAGTGGATGAGCCAAAAGTGGTCAACAAAGCATGGATCTAGGCATCTAGGTTGTATTTGGAAGAGTTTGGCTATCAAGGGGGTTCGGCCTTGGTCATAGCTGGTGGGTTAGATGGTGATGATGGTCGGGAAGAGATGGAAGGAGGTGGTGGCCGTGGAGCAAGGGGAAAAGCCGCTCCAATCAGGGGAGAAAGCAAAGCAAATTTGCATAGAAATAGGAGAAAAAGTAGAAAGAAAAGAGGAATTTACCTAATTTTTTTTTTGCAAGATGGAGGCCATTAATTTTAGGATTTGAGAAGATTTGAAACTCATGAAAATAAGAGGAAGTCGGCTGGTAAAAATGAGGAAAAGAACGGTCAAAATAAAAGAGGTATTGATAACAAAAGAAACGGTAAAAAAACGTTGAAACGACTTTACGTTTCTTAGCCTTTAAAACTTTCAAATTTCCTATATATATATACTTTTGTAATTTTATAAACACATATAAACTGAGAAATAAAGACAAAAAATCAGAAATAAGAATAAATGTCTAAAATAAATAATTAAATTTTAATTAAATAGAATTTAAATTAAGAAAATGGCTTAAAATTGCAAACTAGGCTTTAAAATTGAAAACAACTCAGATAATCTTTGAAAAATCTATTCAAATTTAAATACATGAAAAATGAATATTAAGAAAGTAAAACACAGCAAATAAAAGTTAATGTATAAAATAAATTACTAAATTTTAATTATATGTAATTAAATTAAGGAAATAGCAAAGAAAACAGAAACTAGGCTAGGAAATTTGAAAATAAATGCAATGGACCTTGGAAAATTTTTATATACTTGAAAAATATTTATAAATAAAGATAATAACATAAAAAATGCATTCACAAAATAAATATATAAATTCTTATTTAAATATAGTTTAGATGAAGAAAATAGCAGAAAAATAGAAACAGCCTTTAAAATAGGAAATAAATACAGTAAATTTTGGAAAAATTCTATTATCATCTTAAAATTATTTAAAAGTCAAAATATACATAATTTAACACAAATATACCAGTTAGAATTAGATATAAAAAATAAAAAATGTCATTTATATAATTTAAAAATAAAGACTATTGCTGAATAGCCCAATATACACACAATATTGAAAACAGTATAACTTTTGCAATTTAAATCCGTTTTCGACGAAACGAAAAGAAGTGTTCTTAAAATTTTATTTACTTTCACAATAAAAGATAAAATTTAAATTTTCAAACTTTTAAAAATTTAAATTAAAAGTCAAAGTTTGATTATTTTGACCAAAATTTACTTTTTGGAAAATATTCTTTTTCGTCATGCTTTGGAATGATAATTCATATCAAAACTAAAGTTAATATTTAAAGTAACAAAATTAATCATTCAAAAAATAATAATTTTTTAAATCAACATTAAATTAAAATAATTAAAATATACAATTAAAAATAATCACAAAATACAGGGTTGTTACACTCTCCCCCACTCAAAACTTTTCGTCCCCGAAAAGGAATGAGGTACGGGAAAGCACAGAAAAAGATAGAGTGAAACAAGATTAGGACAAGATGACAAGGAGAATGAAATTATACATGATAAGTATTGTTATAGGTAAGTTTAACAGGGTGGAGATGATCTTTCCAAGATTCTCCAAAATCAAGAACACAAGCACGCAAAATAAATTCAAAATGAGTACAAAAGATTATCAAAGATTATAGAAAGATTTCTAAATAGAAAGATTATAGAAAGATGCCTATACCAGTCTATCGCAAGATAAGGATGATAAGGACAAACAAAAGATAGTTTGAAAAACAAAATAAGGAAATAAATTTGAAAGCATGGGAATTTCAACTTAAATAGAGAATAAATCTTTACACAAGTTAAATAAATCTTAACTATCTCAAATTTCATTATCTTATTATCCAATCATCTAAAATTAACAATTTTTAAAACCATGGGTTTGAAAAATAATCATTTATTACACTCACAATGTACTTAATAAATTTAATTCTCTTTATTCCTCTCATTATATTTATCACTTATGTTAGACATACTTACACTTATTATAACTGCTTTCATTTATTCTTAGTTCTTTTAACATTATTTTATTGTAAGTTATTCAATTACCCTTTATTGTATTTACCTCTGTTAATCATCTTATAATTAAAATTTAAGTGTATAACATTTATTATAACTACTCAAATTTTATTTATAAAATCTTTTTATATTGTATATTATCCAATTACATTGTTAACTTCTAAAATTTAGGTAAGTTATATTTGAATGCAATTGTATTATACAAATAAAACTTTCTAATTCAATCATTTCAAGTTTAAATCATTTATTCAAAAATTTTGATTTTCTTTATATAATTGAAATTATTCTTTAAAAATAAAATTTAAGAATTAAATGTTCGATTTCTTCAATCCATTTAGAGATAACTAAATGTATGTACATAATTTATCAAATAAAATTTCAATGATATGTCTATATATATTATAAATCAAGTCATATTTTAGAAATTCAAATCAATTTAAATTCCCAAAACAAAGCTGTAGCAAGACCACAGAACAGTCTCTTCACTTCGAAACTCGAAAATGAACGTCGATGATGCTGCAGTCATCACCGAAGTTATTTTCCAGGACAATGAGAAGAGCGCTAATTTTAAACTTTAAAATTCTTTGAAAACAAATTTCTATTTGAAAATACTTTAAATAATATATCCCTTTTAAAACATTAAACACAAGGTTTGAAACCATCGGAAATTAAATTCTCAAATTTCTTGTTCTAAATTCATTTCAGTTCCCAAATCAATTTATACTATCTATAAATTAATTTATAGAACAATAAATGATAAAATATGTATTATCATTTCAAATAATCAATTTTAAATCAATTTATCAAGTTCCATAAATTTACTTATATATCAAAATTTTATTTCACTAACCAAATTTTAAAATAATATTGTGTTAGTTTGTCTGTCAAAGTGTTTTAGAAATCCTATCGATAGCGTTGATCAGACGAATCAATCGGAAGCCCAAATCAACATCAACAACCAAACAATATAACATATAAAACAAAAAATAGATATACAAGTACAATTCAAAATGTTTGGAAGAATAGATTGGAAACAAAAGACAAGATGATTAAATGACAGAGTAGGGAGGTGGATAAGCTTAAATAAATCGCGGGCAACCTTAACCAGGTCAACCGTGACTTAAATAATAAGATCGATGTGGATTTTCTAGGGTAAATCTACATTCGATCCCAAGAGTTAGAGTTTGGAATAAAAAAAGATATTAGCATCTAAACCAAGGATAGATATAAATCTCTGGTGAATTGATGCTAATTGTAAAGGAGTTTTCCCCTTTTTTTTTCAATTCAATTTGAAATTGGCGTGACTGCCGACTCACTAGAAAGATCATTCGAAGCGGAGTTATGGAATACTCCAGAGTCAAAAGAAGATGAATAGTGAGGGATACGAATGGATTTTGAAACCGCAGGGAACATTCCAAAATTCAAAGGAATCGAGTCAAAAAGGAAGAGATTCAAACTCGAATGAAAGTGATTTTGTAAATACATTCACTCCATATGCTGAGTTTTGCCTAGAGCTACCAAAGCTCTGATACCAACTATAACGACCCGATATTTTCAACCATTCGCATCCATTATAAGTGTATAGGTAGTCACTCATGCCGGAATTGAATTGCTCAAAATACCGCGTTGTAAATAAAAATTTGGCACCTCAGAATATACAGTAAATAATAATCGCATATCACAGACACAGAGTATTTAATAATGCAGCGGAAGTAAAAGAAATAGTAGTTCATGAAGCTACTATATAAATATATCAGAGTTACATAAGATACAATAGAAGAAATAAAGTACAACAGAAGTTTAAATATGATAACCAAGTACAAGCTGAATAGAACAACCGAACTAAAAAGATGAAATTTGACAAGTAGATAATCTCCAGCGATTCCAATCTCCAGAAAGTGGAAATCCAAATCTATGAATAACTCAGGCTGACCCGAGCGTAAATAAAAATACAAACACTCGAGTCAGGAAATACATACTTATACAATGTAAACCAACTCAAGTGAACTGTAGTAAAAGTACAGGTAACTTAGAAGATACTTGGGACCGCCCATCCTCTAAGGATCCGTTAAACTATTTACTATGTAGTAATATACGCTATATACAGTAGTGTCTAATCAGTAAAGTATAGTCATATAGAAAATAGCGTTAAGGGGATGGTGAATCTTAACGGGTCAGATCTTTAAAACCAAAATCGTAGTGGGCTCGCTATAAGGAGATGACACGGCACGCGAGGCAATGTCAGGGTGGATACACCGTTTGCACTCCCAGACAGGTCGTGACGGCAAGCCAGCAGCTTCCGCCCACCTCGAACAATGCCCCCGAATCAAAGTGGCGCCACATATCGAATCAACAAAAGTAATAGAATGGTTTCCGATGGAGCATGCTCGATGAAAGGGTGAGACCCTTTGTGTAGCCCGGTATAGCTCATGTTTTAGTCATTTATGCCAACTCACGGGAGTTGGGTCCACGTAATATACCTCGAGAACGTCGCCACCATCCTACTTCATTCCGGAATCTCCACCGTGTACACAGTTGTTAAAGTGGTTTTCAGTATTGGCCGGCTATAAGACAATATCCGATCCCGGTCTCTTTAAGAACCAATTGTTATTATAACCCGTAGTTATAACTTTAAAACAATATTTTATACTTCAAAATTAAAATGTCATTTCAACCCAAACCTTTATCAAAATAAAGATTAAATCATTTCCAAACCATTTCAATATATCATCATACCATATCTTTCAATTCAAATATTTATCAAAATAAATATTAAGTCATTTCTAACCATTTCAATATTTTAAATTATCATATCCTTTAAAAACTTCCTTTCACATCATTTTAATACATCAAAATATCATAACCTTTCAAAGCTTCATTTTTCAAATCATTTAATATCAAAATATCATATCTTTCAAAACTTCGTTTCAAATCATTTTAATATATCAAAATATCATATCTTTCAGTACCACATTTCAAATCATTTTAATATATCAAAATATCATATCTTTTCGAAACCATATTTCAAATCATTATTCATGTTATTCAATTTAAAATACCATTTCAATTCATATTTCAAAACAGTTTATATTCAAAAAAATCATTTTAGTTATTATGTTAAAAATTAAATTATTAAATTTCCAAAATTTTCAACTTCCAAAGTTCATTTATTCACTTACATTTATCAAAACAGTGAAATTTCAGTTTTCACAGCATTTTGAAAACGCTACGGAAAGTTACATTCAAAACAGTTCAATTTAACAAAAGACAACAATTTAAAATGTTATAATAGGGTTTACTTAAATTCCAAATAAACTTAGTTAAATTCAAAAATTATAGCACTTACACAATTTCTATAATAATTTTTAATTCAATAGCTTTTTAGTTCATTATCATCAACTACAGCATTTACAAATGTTGTAATACCATTTACGTTGTAATTAATAGCATTTCAAAAATGCAGTCAATTAACTTCAAATATTCAATATAATTTCTCAACCAATTATATTTTTATTTAAAATATTTTTAACTTATAAAATCATACATTTTCACATTTATAAACATCATTTAATTTTCCTCAAGTTCATGATTTTACAAAGTTAAATTTCCATTCAAAAATCAAGATTTAATAATAATTCACTTATTAAAATGCGATGTTCAATTTTAAATTCATTGCATTAAATTTGAACTTAACACTTAAGTTCAAATTCTCAAATATAACTTAGTTTTATTTTTATTTACTTAACTAAAAGTTCACTTTTAAGTCAATTTCATAAATTTTCAATTTAGTTATATTTCAAAATTTCAACTTAAAGTATTCATTCATTTCACATTTCAACTTTATTAAAAATCATTAATATGATATAAAATCACTTTGAATTCATTTAAATTCAAATTATCATAAATTTATCATAATTTCATATTCAATTTAATTTCCAATTATAATTAAATCAAATTTTCCAAAATAACTTACGTTCAAAATTTCCTAACTTTTCATTAATTCATTATACTTACAATTATTCAGAAAATCAATAATATTTTACAAAAATCCTTTTTAATTAGATTTAAATCAAAATGTTTTAATATTTACATTTCTAAAATAATTTTAAAATTTTTAGAAAACATATATTAACTACGGGTTTGTATATAGTTTTCTACACTAGGAAAAGTGATACGGGTAATCTATCATTTCAACCCGTAATTTACAAAGAAAATTCAGGTTTTATCATTTCAAACCCGCAGTCCCAAGTAAATGAAATAAATTGAAAATCATTCAGGCGTATCATTTCATCACATAACAATTTTCCCTTATTCTAAAGTCCGTTCGGGTATGTATCATTTCAACCCATAGTGATTTCTAATTTACAGGGAACTTGCAGTGTGATAAACTGATAAAATATACAGAATAGCATGAAATAACAGTAACATATGATATAACAGATGTAATAGCAGGTGTGAACATCATATGATAATAATATAAGCATATATAACATGAAAATATAGTTCTACAGATTCACAGGGTGTCAATTCACATTTGTATAAGTATAAACATCTGGTGAGATTTACTCACCTCTTTGTGCTGGAGATATCAAGACCAACGACACAATGGAAACAAAAGCATGATGACAAGACTACGGACATGAGTGGAGAGCGAATCAAATCTACAACTCTTGTGTACAACCCAAAACAAACAATCAAAACAACAAAATTCAATACGACTTTAAAATGCAATAACATTGAAATAAAAGGAGATACGACTACGCGGTGTTTTGCTTTTCCTTCTCTACTGTTTGGTATGGCTTAGGGTCTGATTTGGTTCAGATATGGTCAAGGTTTGGGTCTGGTTTGGGCTAACATAACTCGGGTTCAGGGCAAGACAAGGTGGAGTTTTATTCATGAGGAGGTGAAGTGGGGTTGAAGGCAACTAGGTAGTTTTTAGTCAAAACAAGGTCTCGTCCTTGGGGAGTGGGCTCGGCCTGTGGTGCATCATGACTGGGCAGAGGTGGGAGAGGGTGTGCCGTGGTCAGGTCAGAGGAGTGGCGGCGGCTGTGGTGGTGGTTTGGGTGGTGGTTGAAGTGGATGAGCAAAAAGTGGTCAATAAAGCATGGATCTAGGCATCTAGGTTGTATTTGGAAGAGTTTGGCTATCAAGGGGGTTCGGCCTTGGTCATGGCTGGTGGGGTAGATGGTGATGATGGTTGGGAAGAGATGGAAGGAGGTGTTGGCCGTGGAGCAAGGGGAAAATCCGCTCCAATCAGGGGAGAAAGCAAAGCAAATTTGCATAGAAATAGGAGAAAAAGTAGAAAGAAAAGAGGAATTTACCTAAAAAAAATTTTTGCAAGATGGAGGCCATGAATTTTTAGGATTTGAGATGCTTTGAAACTCTTGAAAATAAGAGGATGTCGGCTGGTAAAAATGAGGAAAAGAACGTTCAAAATAAAAGAGGTATTGATAACAAAAGAAACGGTGAAACGACTTTACGTTTCTTAGCCTTTAAACCTTTCAAATTTCATATATATATATATATATATATATATATATATATATATATATATATATATATATATATGCTTTTGTAATTTTATAAATACATATAAACTGCAAAATAAAGGTAACAAATCAGAAATAAGAATAAATATCTAAAATAAATAATTAAATTTTAATTAAATAGAATTTAAATTAAGAAAATGGCTTAAAATTGCAAACTAGGCTTTAAAATTGAAAACAACTTAAATAATCTTTGAAAAATCTATTCAAATTTAAATACATGAAAAATGAATATTAATAAAGTAAAACATAGAAAATAAAAGTGAATGTATAAAATAAATTACTAAATTTTAATTATATATAATTAAATTAAGGAAATAGCAAAGAAAACAGAAACTAGGCTAGGAAATTTGAAAATAAATGCAATGGACCTAGGAAAATTTTTATATACTTGAAAAATATTTATAAATAAAGATAATAACATAAAAAATGCATTCAAAAAATAAATATATAAATTTTTATTTAAATATTGTTTAGATGAAGAAAATAGTAGAAAAATAGAAACACCCTTTAAAATAGGAAATAAATACAGTAAATTTTGGAAAAATTCTATTGTCATCTTAAAAATATTTAAAAGTCAAAATATACATAATATAACACGAATATACCAGTTAGAATAAGATATATCAAATAAAAAATGTCATTTATATAATTTAAAAATAAAGACTATTGCTGAATAACCCAATATACACACAATATTGAAAACAATATAACTTTTGCAATTTAAATCCGTTTTCAACGAAACGAAAAGCAGTGTTCTTAAAATTTTATGTACTTTCATAATAAAAGATAAAATTTAAATTTTCAAACTTTTAAAAATTTAAATTAAAAGTCAAAGTTTGATTATTTTGACCAAAATTCACTTTTTGGAAAATATTCTTTTTGGTCATGTTTTGGAATGATAATTCATATCAAAACTAAAGTTAATATTTAAAGTAACAAAATTAATCATTCAAATAAAAATAAGTTTTTAAATCAAAATTAAATTAAAATAATTAAAATATACAATTAAAAATAATCACAAAATACTGGGTTATTACAGTGGTGTAAGTGGCGGCCAAGGTGAAGTTTGAGGTGACGAAGGCATAGGTGCTCGACTATGTACATTTTCAGGTGTATGGTGCAATTTTTGGTGGAGTTTTCCTACAAGTGGTGCACGGCTAGGCTTGGGCAGAGGGCTGGAGAAGATGGCAGCCTGATGTGGTGGTGGTGGAGGCGGCTATGGTGAGGGAGGAGTAGGGACTGAGCTACAAAGGTGAAGGAAAGTGCAAAGAACATAAGAAAACAAGAAGAAAAGGAGAAAAAAAAGAAGAAGAGATTTACCAATCTTTGCTTCAGGAGATGATGGCCGAAATTTTAGGTTGGTGAAACTCTTCTATATGGGAAAATAAAGTGGGTATGTGGCTGAAGCAATGAGATATGGCCAGCAATTGAATGCATGTGATGTTTGGTGTGAAAAGGTAAGTTGAAATATGAAAAGGTCAGGTATACAAAAGGTCAAAACTCTTCATATTTCCAAAATTCATTTTGCAATTTTAAATACATATAAAACTGATTATAAATAAAATAAAAACACAACAAAATAATGAATGAATAAAATAAATAAATAAAATTTTAAATAAATATAATTAAATGAAGAGAATAGCTTAAAAATAGAAACTAGGTTATAAAAATTTAAAATAAATACACTAAGCTTTGGAAAAATTCAAACATCACTTTAAAAATATTTAAAAGACAAAATATATGTAACATAACATATATATATATATATATATATATTAGAATAAGATATGACAAATAAAAATATTATTTATATAATTTAAAATAAACAATATTGTTAAATAAATCAATTTACACACAATATTGTAAAAAAGCATAACTTTCGCAATATAAATCCGATTTCAACGAAACGAAAAGAAATATTCTTGAAATTTAATCTAATTTCATAATAAAAGATAAAATTAATAATTTCAAACTTTTAAAATTTTAAATTAAAATCAAAGTTTGACTATTTTGACCAAAATTCACATTTCTGGAAAATATCTTATTTATTCATGTTTGAAGTTATAATTCACATTCAAAACACAATTTATAATTAAAATAACAAAATTATCTATTTTAAATAAATATAATAAAGTTTTTAAATTAGAGATTCAATTAAAGTAATTAAAATATACAATTAAAATAATCACAAAATACAGGGTTGTTACAATGGTTGTTAAAGTGGTTTGCAGTATCGACAGAGAGTACGCCCATATCCGATCCTCGTCTCTTTAACAACCAAACGTTATTATAACACCGTGGTCATTTAAAAAAATAATTTATACTTCAAAACCAAAATATCATATCCATTTCAAAACCATATCAATACGATATCATTCCTCACTTTAAAATAATACTCCTTTCCAAAATCATATCACTTTCCAAAGTTATAACACTTCTGAAATCATAAGTCTTTTAAAAATCAAAACACTTTGGAAATCACAACCTTGAAACATTTTGGAATCCTCAACCCTTCCTCAAACGTTTAGATATTAAAAATAGTATATATAATAAAATAGTTTATATAAAATAGTTATAAGTTAAAATAGTTTGCAACAAAATAGTTTATATTAAAATAGTTTATATTAAAATAGTTTATATTAAAAATAGTTTATAAAATAATATAAAATATTTTTAAATAAAAACTAAAAAATACTTTATATAATAAAGATAGTTTCCACAATTTCACAAATCGATTCAAATCAACTCGACTTTCAAAATTTGAAATTAAATCAAACCTCAAATAATTAATTTCAACTCGATTCAGCTTCTAAATAAACCATTTCAAATTATCGATTTTCAAATACATATTTGAACCATAAAATAATCCATTCAAATTTCAATATATATCAAAGTAAATATATTTAATATTTCAAAACTAAATTCGATAATTTTATATATATCAAATTCACTTAACTATTATTAGCTTTGAAATATTTACTTAATCATTTCAATAATATCTAAATACAGCTTCAATTTACAAATTTAAATAAAAAAATATCCCATTTAAATTTATATAAATTTGAAATATTCATTTAAGTCACTTTTAATCAAATTCAAGTTATAAAACATATCTTTAAAATTTCAAATTTAATAAATTTCAAATCAAACTTATTTAAGTAGTATTCTTAAGTAAATATAATTTCAAATCAATTTCAAATTTATCTTTCCAACCTGAATCATTATAAACTCTATAATTGAAAATATAAATTTTATATAAATTCTTAAACATATTATATATCAACTTTAATAAATCTTTAAAAACAATATTTATTAAAACCATATATTTCTTTTCAAAACCATAGAAATCATTTTCTAAATATTTATATATAGACCAACGGTGTCTGTATATAATTCTCCACCCTATGGTCAAGTGATACAGATATTTATCATTTCGGTCCGTAATTTAAATATATACGGGTATATATCTTTTCAACCCGCAATCCCAAATTCAATTCAATGAAAATCGCTTTGTTTTATCATTTCAACCCATAACGACTTTCTCCTATTCTACAGATCGTTCGGGCATGTATCATTTCAACCCATAGTAAATTCTATACTAACAGGAAACTTGCAGAGTGATAACAGATATGATAATAATATAACAATCAGTAACAGGCATATATCATCAGTGATAATTAACAGATAATGGTGCCAGATGTCACAGGTGAACAGATACAGAAATGGCATATATATATATAGCAGTATAAATAACTAACAGCAGCATTTTTCAATTGTCATTTCAATTGAAATCAAATTTAATAAATAAAAGAACGTTAAACGTGAGTGATTGCTCACCTTTCGAGGCTAGAGATGAAGGAGAATGAGAAGAGTTACAGATCCAAGCACGAATTTCGAAGCAAAGCAAGACTAGTACGAAATTAGACGGACAAAGCTGATAACAGAAATAGACGAATCAAATCAGAGCTGGATCGATGATGATAAATGGTATAAGTGAATTCATATATAACTATATATAACTATATATAAAAAGTCATATTCCAAATTCAAACACATAAAAATCTTTATAATATATATATATATATATATATATATATATATATATATATATATATATATATATGGAAAAATCGGTATTAAATTTAAACGTATATACATATACCCAGATCAAAATCCATATATATATGTATATATAATTTAATGTACATATAGAAAAGAGCCTGCAGCTTTTAAATATACTATTATAACTTATACGAGAAATTCAACAGATCATGTAAACACATATCTACAAAATAAATTTTTATGGTAGATTTGGAAAATCAACCATCAAAAATAAATATAAATAAATAAAAATAAAATAAAAATAAAAATCTATATCATTTCACTACTTAATACAGATAATAGATAAAATGAAATCTTATACATGTTACCATATAAATATTTACAAACTAGCATGCATATACTTTAAAGAAAAATCTAACATGTATAACTAGTTTATGCAATAGATCATAAACACTTAAACTTGCATAAACAAAATACTTTTATACTAAAATATATTCGTATAGTCAAACTATGAGAATAAAACAAAGAAAACAAGACATATATTAACTAATGTATATATACACACTTTACAACAACATTATAAATATAATATATGATAAGACCCATATATTATAAAAGTATATACTGTAATAACATATGACACGGCCTTTATATCAATTATCAAATCAACCAAGACAATGCATATATATACTTTATAACTTACATATATTTCTTAATATTATTATGTTAAGGGTACAAACACGTATATAAATATTTTAATAACAATCAATATTTAAGGTTGTATACACTTAAATAAACTCACATACTTAGACTTAACGCATCATATAGATATATACCGTTATACTAACTAATACTCAAATTGCTACAGTTATATATAATACTGTTATAAATAAAAGATATACCATCACTTATACTATAATATAAATAATATAATATATATAAACCTCAACATATATATAAACGAAACCATCATGCTCACTGTTGCCAGGGACATCACATATGTCATTCTATATACCAACGTACATATATAAAATGAAGTATTGTAGACATATATATGATATCATATGCCATACAGCAAGTATACGTATTAACAATAAAACAAAACTTGTTACCTCAATACCTAAAATATAAACTAAGCTGTTATACCCGTATACTTTAAAATAATATATATATATATATATATATATATATATGCATCTAAGGTATATAAAACTGCAATGCAAACACTTATATATTTCGAAAACAATATACAACAGTTTAGTTATGCTATATAAAAAACATATAACTAACATATACAATATATAAACAAATATACTCAAACAACTAAAACATATATCGACACTATAAATTACCTATAACCATAAGTGGAGAATTACTCGGCTGTTCATATTTGATAGAGAGGAGGAGAGAATGCCTGCGGAGAGATGATGGGCGCGGGTAGGTTCAGGATGAAGGAGAGGAGCCGGGTTCGGTGAAGAGATAAGGTGCTCGGGTTGGTGGATGGTCTGGGGTTCAGGACTCGCGGTTGTGGGTTTGGGTTTCCGGAGACGTGGTGGTTGATGAGGAAGGGCAGTTGTGTGGCAAGGCATGGAAGAGGAGAGGAGGTTTTGGGCTATTGGAGTTTCGAAGGGACCAGATGAAACAAGCAGATTAGAGAAGAAAGAAAAAAAATGGTGAAATGGGAAAGATGGTGTAACGACCTGTAAATTTTCAATAATTAAAGTTGTCGATTTAATTAGATTTTGGTAAATAAATTTGGGAGAAATAAATTGTGACGCCCCACCTCTATGCTCACAATAACAAAGAGTATTAAAAGAAATACTGTCTGTTATTACGAAGAATAAGGCTGGATAGGAGCAGCCATCCGTAGTTAGGCCTTACACTAGTATTGGTTATCTCGATAGGAGTGGTATATATATTTTTCATCTCTTTGTTTATTTACTCCCATCGACGAATCCAATTCTAGTATAAAACGATCTACGATGGTTTATAATAGTTTAAGACACATATATAATAATAACACAGATAAACTAAATGCGGAACACGGATAATATAAAAATATCATATATATATATATATATATATATAACTGAAATCAGTCACAATACTTGTGATACAATACATATGATACAACTACAACTGTCGACACTGGAAGTTACCTTTACAAGTACATTATCGTAAATAATATACATGAATACAAATCATCATATACTATGACCACGACTACTCCAAAAGATATGAAGAGACTTCATAGCTCAAGAAGCAACCCAAAGCAAGATATCAACAGCCTGAAATAACTCGATCTGACCCGAGTATTAAGTTCAAAAGAAAATAATACGCTTGCCAGTCTAATTCAAACTCAGTTATTAATGCACGGAAGCAATAATAATTAAATAATCACATAGATGACAGTCACAATAAATCTCGTATATCCAACCCTTCAATAAGAGAATCGGATAACTGAAGATATAACACAAAACTGTGTTAAACAACAAATCAGCAAATTCAAATCATCAACAAAGATAAATAAAAAGGTTATCAATAAAGATACTTTGAAAACAACATAATTGCCTAAACGGCAATTAAAAACAAGATCTAATTATTAAATAAATAATTAGAAACACACAATCTAATTATCTAAAAGATAATTAGATATCAACAAAATCATCAAATTAAACTAATCGAAATACAACACAAAATATATTGAATTGGCCATACGAAACAATTCAAGCAATTGAAATATCAATTAAAATGTCAATTCTGATAGGGCTGCAGTACACATTCACGTGCGCTGCCTCTCCACTATAGTGATGAAATACACAAAAGCTCAGTGAACCAAAAAGCATATGGTACCATCTCGAGATCAAGTTCAAGTTAAGCAACTCAAACTCAACTGGACAGTGCCATCACTACGACATGAACAATGTCAGGATGCACGTTTAAACAAATCCAAGGTCAAAGCCAACAATTAAAATGCAATTTGTCTCAAAGAGTGATACCAGAAACCAGTTGCATGACAACTGCATCAAATACGAAATTCAGATGCAAGCATACATGTCTACAGCAGCTCGAATACAATGTAACTCAAATGAATACAAAGCATCAATGCAATACAAACCAACAAGGGCAAAACTGCAACACTACTGTTACTAGTAACCATAAACTAAAAGCATAACAATGTCCAATACCAGAAACCCAATAGATGCCAACTTCAAAAGGTATCAGACTTGAACAGAGACAAGTACACAAAGATGCCAAGTTTAAAAACATTCCAAACGTTTAAGTTCCAGACAGTACCAGGTTCGAACTAATCAAAAATCGAGCAAATACAACCCAAAGTATAACAGTTCAGGTCGAACAGAGACTACAAGTAGTGAACACTTGTATGCATATACAAGCAATTCAAGTGAAGATACCAATTACAACATGAATGAACTAGCTTGGAACAACATGCATAAGCCTGGCAACATGCTCAAAGCTAGCAACAAAACAACAGAACAACAGCTACATCAAGTACTACTAATAAGCAAACCAGACCACTACAAATCAAAGAAGCAACTCGAGACCAGTTCAGCGAACAAATAAAACACAAAGACAAAGACAGTGCAATGTACAACTCAATGTACCAATCAAAGCTTCAAGTGGTACACATGAAAACAAAGAAAACCAGGCAGTGACAATAAGGATGCGTCAGTCCTTCAAAAGCACATCAGACCAACCAGAGAACTGCACAAGTAACTAAACCAACAAGCAAGTGCTACACAAATGGCCAGAGTCGAGCACAAAGTGTCAACAACCACCAAACTATCAAAATTACAAAATGGTCGAGCTTTTAAAATACTACAGTTTTAGTCAAAGACGTGGATCAAAAATCAAAGCCAATACACAAAGAAATTACAAATTCGAAGTCAGGTGAAGTCATTGCAACATGAACCAAACAGTGCACCAATAACAACTAAATGAAACTGGACATTGCAAGCTCAAAATAGAAACAACCCAAAATTTTGCACATCAAAACCGAGCAACCTCAAGAACCAGATATTACAAAACCAAAACATAAACTAGGTTAGAACATGTCTTAGGGCTAGGCGGAGTGGTGGAAGGATGAGAGCGCCAGAGGTGTTTAGGACATGAGGGAGTAGGAAGTAGTGAAGTTAGAGAGTGTAAGTTAAGCATGGTGTGCGAGTCGGAAGAGAAATGGCTGTGGCTTGGCATGACTCTCGTGTGCCGAACAACGAAGAGAAATTGGTGGAGAGAAATGAGTCATGCCGAACGGCAAAGAGAGAATACGGGAGAGAAATGAGTGGTGTCATGCCGAACGGCGAAGATAAATTGGTGGAGAGAAATGAGTAATGGGCTTAGAGGGCCGAGCGGTGCGGCTCGGTATTTTCGCGGCTCGGCATGACTACCGCATGCCGAACGAGGAAAAAGGAAAATTGGAGAGAAATGAGGGTTGAGCCTAGAGTGCCGAGCGAAGAGGCTCGGTTTGACCGTGGCTCGGCATGACTCCCGCATGCCAAGCGGTAAAGGGTGAGTGAGGAGAGTTTAGGTGATTACCTAGTCGAGTCTCTCGAGTATCGTTCGGCATTAAGTCTTGAAATAGACAGCAATAGTCATAACCACTCTAACTCAAACGTAGTCCATGTTGACTTGACTTACTTATCATGCCTAAAAATATGACAAAGACAAGGACAAGGACTTAAGCAAATAAGCATATCGACCACTTCGGACTGATAACTCCTCGTCTCAAGAACTATAAATCTGAATTTAACTCGATAAAAACAGGCTACAACCTCGATATATATATTGTGAACTTCCAAGTTCAAAATTAGAAACCATTATTGGACACCTGCACTTTACTTTATCTCATTAGCTTCATGACTGTAAATCCTTTAACACTTATACTCGAACGACTGCACTAGTTCACACAGCACATGGGGGGAGTATTCTTGTTGTTATGTCTAATGTCAATTATTGTTTAGGTATAGTTTAAGCAGGTGCTTAATCAGGTTCAACAGTCTTCAAAGATGTCTAGAAAATCCATTTCCGCCACAGTCTCGGACCAACCCGAGTTAACTTCTCGGCAAGAAGTGGTTGGTACTTCAAATCCATCAACAGTCCTTGTTCACAATATTCCGAGTCTCGCGATTGCATCTGACAAATTGGCTCCCGATGCCTTGGATGCGGTGGTCCTCTTAGACAATCCAGTGGTCTCTTAACCTTTGAGTATAACGATAGCACTTTACGTCGTTTATGTTCAATTCATGGCATCCCGTTCGACGATGTACTAGTCCCATCAGGGCAAGACTGTCCTCACCTGCCCCTGGCCGGATATACTGCCTACAACAAATTTATTTGCTGGGTTGGCTGTGTGCCCCCGTTCAACTCTTTTTGCATGATGTGCTACAATATTTGGAGATCTCTCCAGCACAGCTACATCCCAACAGCCACGCGTTCTTATATGGCACGTGCATCCTCTTTTTGAGCATTCTACATAGGCTCCCTACTCTTGGAGACATCCGCTATATCTACCGCATCAAGAGGCGGTCTGATAGTCCATCTTTTTTATTTTTCAAGCCGCACAACCAATGCCAGATTCTTACAGGGGCGTGGAGCAAATTTGCCCATTACAAGCAAGAATGGTTTTACGTGCGCTTCCCCCTTGGCTTCGCGAGAAGATGACTTGAAGGGAGTAAGCTCCTTGTCTAGACTAATAGTCCTACGTGTTGGGAATGCATTATTCCTAAACATTTTCTTGATTTTCTAAAGGTATCAGCCCGCGTCCCGAAGGCTCCGGGTATTCTAATGCTGTTGAAGCCATCCGAGCCGTCCCTGTGGGAGACCGGGACATTAGATCCATCATCTCCAACGAATCTCTCTCTAACTTTAGGCTGCTGGCGGAAGGTCACCGAATAAGTCTCCCCTACGGTGTCACTTCATATAGACCAGCCTTGGAAAAAGGCAAAAATCCAACTAAGCTTTCATCATGTGATGTCCCTGACACACCCGAGGATGGGGAAATTAGAGAAACTAAAATGTCTGAAGCATCGGGTGAGAATGTTAGTCCAGCACGGGAACCGGTAGCCGAGGTGCACGATATCGAAGCAATGCCTCCCCCTTTGAAGGGAAAGAAGAAACTAACTTATAAATTGAGGAAGAAGACAGTAGATGGAACCTCAAAAATCACTATCACCCCAGTAGAGAGAGTCTCCTTCCCAACACTTGGAGAGTTCTTTGAAAGGCTTATCAGACCTCACTATCCCTGACGATCTGCTTAATTATGGCTTTGATGACCTGGAAGCCCTTAAACTCCACTCGCCCGTGAAAGGCGATGAAGGCGCTCAAGCCAAACATCAAGGAGAAAAACTCCGATAAGTAGAGCCAAAAAATCTGGTTCGTCGGGGGGAAACATTAGGACACACAAACAAACACACTCACACCTCACTTCGCATTAAACCTCTAATTATGATGCGACTTCAACTAACTCATGCTTACTTGACTTTGTACAGGTGACATGGGGCGCTCTAATGGATTCGATTGCCTGCGCGGGTCTTTAATTTTCTATCACTCTGGACGGGATTCGGACTCTGGAAGGCGTCGTGACAAAGATGATGACAGCGATAGAGATTACCGCTCCTGGGATTCATCGTCTCAGAGGAAAACTTATCATCAGCCTTCATCTTATTATGATCCTTCCCATCTACCAGAGCAGGGCAGGGAGAAATCCAGCCATAAGGGATCCCAATCCAGTAGTTTCCGTGATCAACACTCAGGGTCATCCAGCACAAGGCAATCTCAAGATCCCCATAAGAAATCTGCCATCTCAAAACCAACTTCTACTCCCGTGCAAGATCCTTCGATATCGGAGAGGTTAGTTGAGCTCAAAGCTACGTTTCCCAAGATATGTTTTGATGGTTTGAAGTTCCTCCCGGCGATTCATCCCATTCCGGGATATGTCAAACAAAGCGTCATTGCATGCAATAACGACGTTTATGTTCAACATGACACGTTTGTCCATTTAGCTGAAAAGGTCTCAAAAGTGTCAGTTGAGCCCCAGCATGAGATCGATTGCCTGAAGCTCAAAGCTATTCACGACAAAGACATCATTAAAGCTCAAGATGAGGAACTCTCTACATATAAGTCTCAACTCGAAGCCGCCCAAAAGAACACTAAAGATATAGCGGAGGTCGTTACTCGTTTAGAAGCAACCCATAAGAAAGAACATGAAGAAGTGCTTCAACGTTGCGGGGCTTTGGCTTTAGAGAAGGATTCTGTTCAAAAGAGAGAGATGCCTTTGCTTAGCGCATCAAGGAGTTGGAAGTGCTACCCGCTAAGGAGATGGAAGACAAAATAGCCGCTCAAGAGGAGTCCCAACAATATTGCAACGAAATCGTTGTCACACGACTTCTCAAAACATAGCTAGATGAGGAGCTCTCCAGGGCCGAGGCTTAGAAAGAAACATCCCGTGAAGAAGGAAAAAAGATGGCGCTCTCTGAGATTGATTCGTGCCTCGAGGCTGCTCCCGGAGCCGGCAGAGAGCAGATTAAGTGCTTATTTGACCCACTCATAGTAGAATACAATGCTCGTGTCCTCATGCACCGGGATTTGACTTTTCTTGGCGAGGGTTACCTTGAATCTCTAGCCGAGGCATGGGACACTCTTATAAAGATTAAAAAAGTTGAGCTGGGAACAGAAGAGGTCGATGAAGGGGCTTTGATAAAGGAATTTTTTCGAGGGAATGAGCCTTCGGACTTGTCTGTTGCGAAGGTTATTTTCAGCAAAGACTCCTTCTCATCAAAGGAAAAAAGTGACATTGCTGGCCCGTCTGGAGCCGAGCCTACAGTTCCCCCCACTCAACCGACTGAGCGCCAACCACTCGACCCCTTCGATAAACATATTGGTTATGACCCTGAAGATCTCAGTCTCAGAATTCACGTCCTTTCTCACATTCCAGAGGGTGATACTCCCTGGACGATTGAGAGTTAGCCAGAAACCGATACACAAATTTTCTTTTCAAAGTTCAAAGGGTCGATGTCTTCAGAGAGTAGCTGACGTATTCTAACACTTATTTCTCATGATTTTTATGTAGGTCGTTCTGTCCCCGAGCCAACTCCTAGGAGCGATGATGCAACGGAGAAAAAGGAGAAGGTAAGCGAGGCAATTGAGACAGGTGAGACTCTCGGCCCAGATGCTCAGGTGATTGAAGTGCTTGACGAGGACAAATCCGGAAGCCCATCGGCTGGTGAAAGAAATTTATGAAGTTGAGATCACCGGTGCTTCTGAATATACCTCAGTGCCGAGCAAGAAGGAGCGGCTAGAGGAAGAGAGGAAGAAGAAAGTAGAGATTAAAGTTGAGCCTCAAGTAGTAGAACTTGACGACTCGTTGAATAGGCCTCTGAAAGTCATTCTTCCGGGCGGGACCAAGTCATTGGATGTTTCTCCTCCCTCTTCTGACACCATTTCTCCGGCAAGCAACATGTCCAAGAGAAAACATGAGGGATAGGGGTCGTCTGAAAAACCGAAGAAGGGAAAGAAGCCAAAGAAGTGACCATCATGCTCGTTCGACGAGAGTTAGCCAGGATTTTGTAATTATTTCTATTTATTTTCGTAGCCGCTTTAGATAGACTTTATTTCTGAGTTCGGAAGATATTGTAGTGGAAACTTTATTTTAGATTAATAAATAAAACTTAGTTTCTTTGTCTTTTCAAATTACTTCCATCGTTAGGCTTACTGTATGACTTGTAGTCGAAATCCAAAATATTGCGAGTTACACAGTCCCTAGTTCACTTCTACATGACTTGGAGATTTTTGGAATCGTGGATACTCTATTACGTGCTTCGGGTACTTAGAATATTAATAGTCCACACTCCGGGGACTCTTAGAGATCTTTCAAGTCATTTATACTCTAGTCCGTGCTCTGGGGCCTCAGAGTACCCTAGTCCGCACTCTGGGGACTTAGAGATTTTTTTAAGTCGTTTATACTCTAGTCCGCGCTTTGGGGACACAGAGTACTCTAGTCCACACTCTGGGGACTTAGAGATTTTTTTTAAAGTCGTTTATACTCTAGTCCGTGCTCTGGGGACTCAGAGTACTCTAGTACGCACTTTGGGGACTTAGAGATTTTATGTCGTTTATAATCTAGTCCACACTCAGGGGACTTAGAGTACTCTAGTCTGCACTGCGGGGACTTAGAGATTTTTTAAGTCGTTTATACTCTAGTCCGACTCTAGGAACTTAGAGTACTTCAGTTCGCACTCAGGGGACTTGGAGATTTCTTGTCGTTTATACTCTAGTCCACGCTCTGGGGACTTAGAGTACTCTAGTCCGCACTTTGGGGACTTAGATATTTTTTAAGTCATTTATACTCTAGTCCATGCTCTGGGGACTTAGAGTACTCTAGTCCGCACTCTGGAGACTTAGAGATTTCTTGTCGTTTATCTCACGTTCATACGCCAGACATAATAATGTGACCTTGATTTCTATCATAGAATCACAACACATGGAGACATCGGTAATTTATAGAAAAGGTGGCTTCAAGCCTTTATTATTGGAAACAAACTAGACTGTCTTACTACAGACTGAAAACTAAGAATTAACAAAATAAAAACAGGCTAAATATAATAAAGTTGTAGATGCTCGTTATTCCATGCTCGGGGGAGTGTCACGCCATCAACGGTCGCTAGCTTGAAAGTTCCCTCTCCAAGCTTCCGTTCAACGACATACGGACCTTCCTAGGTAGGATTCATATGCGATAGTACCGGAAAAACTTGCTTCAAAACGAGATCACCCACATCAAAGATTCTCGGGCGGACTTTTTCATTATAATATCGCGTGACTCGGTGCCTATATGCTGCCGCCCTTAACTCAGCTTCTTCATGTTTTTCATCAATGAAGTCCAGCGATTCCAACAAGAGATTTCGGTTCGTCTTGGGGTCATAATAGGTTACCCGATGTGAAGGAACTTCAAGTTCCACAGGTATAAGAGCTTCCGTGCCATATGCCAATGCGAATGGAGTGTGGCCAGTCGCGGACTAGTGGGTGGTTCTATAATCCCATAGTGCTATTGGAAGTTCATCTACCAACTTGCCTCTAGCCTTTACCAAACGTTTCTTCAATATGAATTTGATTATTTTGTTCACGACTTCTACTTATCCATTGGCCTTAGGGTGAGCAACTACGACAAACCTTTTCTCAATGTCGTACTTTTGACAAAAGTCTTTGAACTCCTTACTTTCAAATTGAGTTCCGTTGTCTGTAATGAGGTTTCGAGGGAGGCCGAAGCGACATATAATGTTTCTTACAATGAAATTAATGATCTTCTTGGTGGTGATTGTGGCTAAGGGCTCTGCCTCTGCCCATTTGGTGAAGTAGTCAACCGCAACTATTGCATATTTTGCACCACCTTTGGATATAGGCAAAGAACCGATTATATCGATTCCCCATATTGCAAATGGCCAGGGACTAACCATTTGCGTGAGCTCCGTTGGCGGAGCTCTTGGTATTTTTGCGTATTTTTGACATTTGTCACATCTTCTTACATAATCTGTAGCATCCCGATTCATAGTTTGCCAATAGTATCCGTAGCGAAGGATCTTTTTTTCTAATGTCTGCCCCCCGGTATGGTCGCCACATTCTCCTTCATGAACTTCCTTCATGACCCGTTTTGTCGCATCGTGGGCAATGCATCGGAGTAAAGGAACCGAAAACCCCCTTTGATACATTATTCCATCCTGCATCACATACCACTAGGCTTTACGAATGACATGTCGCTTTTCGCTTCTTCTTTCGGGCCGAATCCCATCTAGCAAGTATTGCTTGAATGGGGTTATCCATGACTCCTTCTCGATTTCTGTTTCTAACACGAAATCTACCTCCATCATATTTATACTCGAAGCATGTAAGGTTTCAACGGGAACTAATCCCATTTGTTGAGCATCGCCGGCACTTGTGATTTTAGCCAATGAGTCGGCTTCTTTGTTTTGCTCACGCGGGATATGCGAAATGTCGTAATGTTCGAGGTTCGCCAGTAGTTCCTAAACCCGAGCAAGGTATGGAGAAAGCCTTCATCCCTTTGCTTGGTAATATACTCACACTTGGTACACCACCAACTGTGAGTCATAAAAGATTTCAGCCGATTTCACTCCAAGTTCCCTGACAAGCTTCAAGCCCGCAATCAATGTTTCATACTCAGCTTCGTTATTCATAGCTGGGAAATTGAGCTTCAAAGCATAAAAAATTGGTCGATTTTCTAGCGTCACAAGAATTATACCTGCCCTAGAACAACGGTCATTGGAAGCCCTATCGGTGTACAGTTTCCACCGAATTGGGGGAATGACATTATGACTGTCTGGTTCGTCTGACACGGTGAATTCAGCAATGAAGTCTGCTAATGCATGCCTTTGTATGGCCTTCGTGGCAGGTAGGTAATATCAAACTGACTCAACTCGATATTCCATTTTAACATCCTTCTAGAGGTTTCTGATTGTTGGAGTACCTGCTGCAAGGGCTGATAAGTATAAACACTGATTGAGTGTGCTTGAAAGAACAGACGCAGCTTGCGTGATGCAATCACCAAGCAATAGGCCAATTTCTCAATTTTGGGATAATTTCTTTCTGCCCCCGTTAGACGTTTACTGACATAGTACACCGGCTTTTGAACTCGGTCCCCCTCGCGAACCAAAGTTGTACTAATGGCATGTTAGGATACGGCCAAGTATACGTACAATATTTCATGGTCTACTGGTTTCGACAGCACTGGGGGACTTTCTAAAAGCCTTATCAGAGCTCTGAATGCTTCCTCACAGTCGGATGTCCATTCGAAATTTCTCTATCCTTTCTTTATTACATTGAAGAAGGGAATACACTTATCCATGGTTTTGGATATGAATCGACTCATCGCAGCCACCTTTCCATTCAAGCTTTTTACTTGCTTTATAGTTCTGGGCACTTGTATGTCTCGAATAGGTTGAATCTTCTCCGGGTTATCTTCGATTCCCCGGGCATTAACAGTGAATCCCAAAAACTTCCCTGACGCAATGCCGAAGGAACACTTCAAGGGATTGATCTTCATTCCGTTATATCGGAGTATGTTAAACATCACTACTAAGTCTCGAATGTGGTCGTTTGACTATCGTGACTTCACGAGCATGTCATCCACATAGACTTCCATTGTTCTACCAATCTGATCTTTAAACATCCGATTTACCAAAAGCTGATAAGTTGCTCCCGCATTTTTCAACCCGAAAGGCATCACTACATAGCAGTACATTCCAACGTCCGTGAAAAAACTAGTTTGTTCTTGGTCTAGAATATGCATCAGGATTTGATTATACAACGAGTACGCATCCATAAGTGACAGTAATTCGTGTCCTGCCGTTGAGTCGACTAGCTGGTCGATTCTTAGTAAGGGAAAACTATCCTTAGGACATTTTTTGTTTAAATCGAAGTAATCTCCGCAAGTTCTCCATTTTCCATTTTCTTTCCTCACTAGCACAGGGTTAGATACCCATTCAGCGTAGAGGGCGTCGCGGACGAAACCATTGGCTTTGAGCTTGTCCACCTCCCCTTTGAGAGGAGAAGACCTCTCCGGATCCATGCCTCTCCGGATACCCATTTAGGTCTATTTTCAACATATGACTCGCTATGGCGGGAGAAATCCCGCACCTATCAAAATGTGTCCTGAGCGAAAACATCTAGATTCGCTCGGAGGAAATCAGTAAGATCCTCAATCATTGAGGGGCTGAGTTGTGATCCGATCTTAAGTTCTCGTGACAGGTCGTCTTGGCTGACTGAAATGTCAATCGTCAGTTTAGCCGGTGCTGCTTTTTCTACCCTGGGTTCCTCATCATCATCTCTCGGATCTATGTCTCTACCGATCCGATCATGATGCCCGAGCTAGGGCTCGGGCATTATTTGTCAATTTTCAACAACTTGGTTGCGGACGGAGCTGTCCACAACCTTTCCCTTCTCTCTTTGCTGAGCCTCTCTCAGTTCAGCCACATAGCATACACGACCAGTCACCTGATCGCCATGCACAACACCAACTCCTTTGTCTATTGAAAACTTCAAAGTTAAACACTACGGGGCCAAAGATGTCCTAAACTCCACCAGGGCCGGTCGACCCAAAAACACATTGTATGGAGAATCAACATCCAAAACTATGAAAGGTAGAATTCACACCCTCCTACGTTCACCTTGTCCCAGTTCAACTGGCAATTCAACGTAACCCACTACATCAGTTGCTGCACCATTAAAGCCATGGATACGGGCTTTAGATGGTTTTAAATCCTTCATCTCCATCTTCATTTGGTCATATGCTTTCTTGAAGATGATGTTAACAGAACTTCCACAATCATCAAAATTCTCTTCACGAATGCCGGCTCGATTGTTGTAGAAATGATCAACAGCAGGAGCCTCCACTTGGTCAGCATCTCAGCTCCTGAATACTATATCGTCTGTCATTATGTGATGTTGTTTAGCGGGGGTCTCATCCTCCACACTCGAACAACACTCATAGTCTGCATGCCTTAAGGAGTTAGCATACCTCTCAATTTCCTGCCAATTCTTATCTGCAGGATGAGGTCCACCAACTATGGAGTTTATGACTAGTCTGCCTATAGTTCGGGAAGCTTCCTCGGGATGACGTGGAGCTTGCCCACATCCAGGGTCTGTTGTTCCCTATCTAACTTCCTGCGGATTATTGAAAAACTCCTACAGCTTTTTCTGTCGATTTAACTTTTCTATGGCATCATGAAGGTGTTTGCACTCCTCTGTACTATGCCCATACACCTCATGGAAGTGGCAATAATTCCCGATCCACTTTTTCTCCTTCGTAGGCTCTTTTGGACATGGCTTTCTGTACTGAAAAGCATTAGAAATCGATAAGTAAATGTTTTCCAAAGATGCATTCAGTGGGGTGTATTCATTTTAAGTCGGAATCCTTGGTTTCCACTTTCCTGACTACCTTTTCCGTCCGGGATTTCCTCCTCCGGACTCTTTAGATTATTCTGGCTTGTTTCGAACATTGACTTGGACTTTCCCAGAGTTGTTGCCTGATTGCTTCATAGTGATGTTGCTCTGCACAGTCTCCTTACTAGGTACAGGTGCACTGTCTCGCCTTGTCCACCTAGCTTCCTCCCTTCTTATGAATTGGTCTGCCTTCGAATAAAACCGCTCAAGTGTAGTCGGAGGCTTTCCCGCCAGCCAGTCAACGAATTCCGAGTTTGGATTTACTCCATGCATCACGGCCATTAAAATAGTGTGGTCGTTGGTGTTGCTAACCTCGGTAGCAACAACATGGAATCTTTGAAAATACTCCTTTAATGATTCTCCTGGAGCTTGAATCACACTAGATAAGGTTATCATGTCCTTGGGACGAGTGGCATGAATTCTTAATTGTTCCACAAATTTTGTTGTCAATTCATCAAAGTTGGAGATAGACCGTGGAGAGAGTCTGGTGAACCATATGGTAGCAATCCCGGACATAGTAATTGGGAAGCATCTACACTTGGTTGCATCATTCGCCCTGGTTGAATCCATCATCTATCCATATCTCATCACATGCTGTCGGGGATTAGTCTTCCCTTCATAGGCCGGAATTGTTGGCATGTTGAACTTCCTTGGGTACTCGGCATGTAGAATAGCGTCTGTGAATGGATTATGACTCCTGGATGTCCCCCAATCGTTGTTGGTCAATCCTTGGTTTTTTCTCATTAGCTGTTTGACCATTGCTGAGAGGTCCCGGGCTTGTATGGAGGATGGAAGGTTGGAATCACCCTCATGGTCTGGTTGGTGCCTCCTTTTTTGGCGATCTGCCAAACGTGTATCCTGAGGATTGGCTTCATTAGAGCCTTGGTGAGCTGGCCGTCCAGCTTCGACTTGTGCTTCATACCTTAAGTTTCCTATCCCAGCTTGATTGGGATTTCCTTGATGTAAGTGAGGGGCTACAACGCTTGGCTGGGAACTTGGACCACCCTTGGTTGATCGATCAGAAACACCTGCTTGTGTTGTCTCAGTTCTACGACGTCTACGCTTGGGAGGTTCATCGGATGAAATCGAGATGTTAGATGAAGATTAAGGAATGGGGCTACCTCCAGCATTCTGATGCTGTTGCTGAGTCATGAGGTTAGCATTAGCTTGAATCTGTTCATTGAGTTGTCTTCTGCTTTCCATGAGTTCTCTCATCAACTCGTTGAACTCCATTCTGGTGACAAATTCCATATGATTCTGGGCGGTGGCTCCTGTACCTAGATTCGCTTGTTGATTTCTAGGTCTTATTTGTTGAACGCTAATAGTCTCATGTATGTCCGCGTTGTGTGAGGCTGATCTGGTTCGAGGTCTTCCCATCGTACAGTTATTGGTAAGAACTCTGAGTAGAATCGATGGATTTCCTATGAATGACTTGGATCTCCCTTGGGGGATTTCTTCAATCCAGTAGCTACAAAGTATATCCTAGCAGCCTGAGAATTCGATTCCCAATGAAAACACCAAAGTGTTAGCACCAAAATTGGTCAGTAACCCAATTAAGAAACATTATGTAGAGAGACTAATGAAGAAGATAAATTAAAACAGAGGGATGCAAACTAAATTAACTGCAGAAAACAAGAACACCAGATTTATAGTGGTTCGGCGTAACTGCCTACGTCCACTTTGAGTTGTATCTTTATTGCTTTCACAAGTAGTTGAATATAGATACAATCCGTAAACTAATGACTTGAATACATGTTTGAACTCAAAAGAGTAAGTCTTCAAAGTGACAGAGTCTCCCCAGTGTTCTCGCAAAAACGTCCTCTTTCAGCATGCCCCTGCCCCTTTATTTATAGACGAAGATGGGTTGGACTTCCCTCACGGGTCTCAGAACTAGGTACCTCGGCCCATAGTAGATGGCTACTATGCAACGTTCCATGCAAGCCAAACAAGATAAGCCGAACGAGATAGGCCAGGCGACCTTTGGTCGAACTAGGAACTATGGGCTATGGTGGATAAACGATGCTTGTCGAGCGAGGAAAGGCCGAGCGACGCCCTCGCCCAAGGTTGGGTGTCAACCTTTTCTTCAAACTTTTCCGATATCCTGATGACGAACGATGAGTGCAGGCCGAGCGACAATGGTATGCCGAACGAGGTTCAGTGCTGAGCGAGGCTTTATGCCGAGTAAGACTCAGTGACGGCCGAGGCTCTACGTCGAGTGAGATACTACATTGATCGAGGTTGTGTGCCGAATGATAATTTATGCTGAACAGTGCTCTACGCCGAGCGTGATTCTATGCCAAGCAATACCTTGCGTCGAACAGTCCTTTGTACCTAGCGAGGCCCTACGTCGAGCGAGATTCTATGTCGAGCGAGGCTTCTACGCCGAGCGAGATTCTGTGCCAAGCGAGGCCCTATGCCGAGCGAGATTCTATGCCGATCGAGGCTTCTACGCAGAGCGAGATTCTGTGACGAGCGATACCTTGTGCCGAACGGTCATTTGTTTGGTGATCCTCATGTTACCGGGTCAATTACCCGAGTAACGGGGGAGAGGAAGTTTTTCTATTTGAAACTATGGACTTCTTATAAAGCTCGCGGGATTGCTTAGTGCTTGATGAACCAGAGTGTTGGTCGTGAGGAGCTTCAAATTGAGCCCCCCTTTGAGCAGATTTCTCCCTACTTTGCTCTGGTTGAGGAGGAGGATCATTGGGGGTATGAAGAGTGGCTGTATGTTTTCCTTTGAGACGACGACGAATCTCGGGAATGATAGTCTCTATCACTGCTGTCATCTCTATCTCGGAATTTACCGGACCCTAAGTCTCGGCTGGAGTGATGAAAGATAGAGGATCCGCGAAGGCGGTCAAACCCGTGTGTGCGCCCCATATCACCTGCACAGAAACCGAGTAAAGACAAGTTAGCGGGAGTCGCATGACGCTTAAAACTTAAGTGTGGGGTGGAGTGTGAGTGTTAGTGTGTGTCCTAATGTTTCCTCCCGACGGACCAGTTTCTTTAGCTTTACTTATCGGAGTTTTTTCTCCTTCGCGATGAGCTTGAATGCCTTCGTCGCCTCTTGCGGGCGAATCAAGTCTTAGGGCTTCTGGATTGTTAAAGCCATAATCAAGCAAGTCTTTAGGGATAGTAAGATCTGATAAGCCTTTTAGCGAGCCCTCTAAGTGTTGTGGAGATGGCTCTTTCTCAACCGGAGTAATTGTCACTTTCGAGGTTCCGCCTACAATTTTCTTTCTCAGTTTGTAGGCTAGTTTCTTTTTCCTTTTTGAAAAAGGAGGCGGCTCGTCAATGCCAGGTGCATCAACCACCGGTTCTGAGATAAAGCTTATATTCTCACCGGTTGCACTTGGCACCCCGACTTCTCTAATCTCACCCTCCTCAGGTGTGTCATGTACCCTACCTAGAGAGGGCACTGAAGGCCCGACCCGTTCTTTACCCTTATCTTCTGTGGACTCGACTGTAGTGGAGCCGGATCAGAGACTAGTTAGACGACCTTCCGCCAACAACCTAAACTTTAAAAGAGACTCGTTGGAAATAATGACTTTGATCTCTCGATTTTCCACGGGAGTAGCACGAATGGCCTCGACGGCCTCAGAATACCCAGCACCTTCAGAATGTGGGCTAATGCCTATAAAAGACCAAAGGAAGTTTAGACAGAATACACTTCGTGTCTTAGACAAATAACGAGTCCATAAATGAAACTTACTTCCTTCCAACCATCTTCTTGCAAAGCCCGGGGGTCAGCGCATGTAAAACAATTCCTGCTTATATTAGGAGAATTTACTCCATGCCCCCGTCAAGATTTGACACTTAGAGTGTGGCTCAAGGAATATAAAAGAGGGGCTATCATACTGTCTTTTGAAGTGATAGATGTAGCAGATATCCTCAAGAGTGGGGAGCCTGAATAAGATGCTCATAAAGAGAATGAAAATACCATGGAGGAGTGCATGACTGTTGGGGTGAAGCTGCGTCGGAGCGATCCCGATGTATTGTAGCACCTTGCGAAGAAATGAATTGAACGGTGGCACACTCCCGACCCAGCACATGAATTTGTTGCAAGCTGCATATCCAATTGGGAGTAGGTGAGGACGATCTTGTCTCGATGGAACTAATACGTCGTAGAAAGGGATTCCATGGATTGAACATAACCGACGAAGAGAGGTTTCACTGATTTTTTAAGCTTGAGAATCAGTCGGATTATCCAGGATAATTGCTCCATCTATAGCATTAGGGGCCGGATCATTAACTATAGCTGATGGATTTGGGATACCCTGTGTAGGGGTTATCGCTGGATTCGAAGTTCCTACTACTTCTTGCTGAGAACTTTGCTCAGGCTTGTCGGAAACTATAGCTGAGCTCGATCTTTTGGACATCTTCACCGAACCTATAATTTGGGTAAAAACCTGTTTGAACTATACTTGAAAGACAATCGATATTAGATATAACAACAAAAATATTCTCCCCTTGTGGTGTGTGGACTAGTGCAATCTTTCAAGCATGAGTATAAAAGAATTACGCTTTAAAAACCGATGAATGTGTGATTGAGCGTTAAGTTATCATCTTGAAGACCGTCATCACCGAACATCTCCGAGAGCTTGTCCTATGATTCGGTAGTTGGGGTCTTGAAGTCAGACAGTGGCATTATATGTTGAAGGCTATTTTTTTTGTTAAGTTGAACTCGCGTTTATAGTTCTTGGAAACTATAGAGTCATTAGTCCAAACCAATTCCATATGTTCATGTACTTAAGTTCTTGTCATTATTAATTGTCCTATGGTTAGGCATGGAGATATGTGATCTTAACATGTGCTATGTTTAAGGGGATAAGATTTTGGTTGTCAATGTCGCCCCGAAGTCTGCGGCTGGTCGCCTTTCTAAACCCACATACCGAACCACCTATCTATAGGCTACCGAACGGCCACTAGACTAACAACACCACCCCGCTCACTCTCACTCTCTAATTACCAAATGACACCCTCGCTCAGTATACCAAACCCTCCTAGTGGTCTTTCACCCAGCCGCATTATACCATTCAGTATCAAACAACTCTCCACCGAATAACTGACCGAACCACATACTTCCATCTTCCCACTCTAAATGTCGAGCGCCATACTTAGCCTGTGCCCAATACTCTTACAAGCTCCTATCGACTCAGAACACCTCGAGGGATTATGACCTTCTTTCTCTCTGAACAAAGACCTCCTCATCGAAGTAGAGTGACCAACTGCTTACTCCCACACTTCTCCGACCTCGCTTCCTAAAGCCATCCATGGTTGTTTCCCCAAGTTAAAGTCTACTTGTACCAAAAGCACTTCATCATCAATGCCCAAATGTCTACTCACCGCGTTTCATTCTTCTCGTGTTCACCACGGTAAGTCGGATTCCTAAGTGGTTCGGCCCTCTAGCTCGAGTTTGAGATAATAAAATTTAGGAATTTACAGTATTGTAGGTGATGCAGCCCAGCCTGAAGCTAACTCAGGTGCCTTAAGTTGCTTACGAACTAACGAGACTGAGCATGCATTGCAACTAGATGATGGAAAGCTAAGAGGGAAGGAAATTGCACTACCGTTAAGTCGCTCACGACCTAACCGGTCCTTAGGTCGCTCACGACCTAACCAGGAACCAGAGGAGGAGATGGCCCGATCTCGCGACCTAGCAAACACGCGACCTAATGGTTTACGACCTAACGAGATAGTGCCATGCTACGATAAGCCACTTCAGCGACCTAATGAGAACGAGCTACTGTCAGTAGGTCGCGAAAGATCTTGCTTAAGTCGCTCCAGAAGAAGGTCGCGTGAAGTCCATTAAGTCGCTGCTGGATGATGTTAGGTCGTTCACGACCTATGTTGAGTCGTAAGTCGTTGTGTTGTATTTTGGTATGTTGGTAACTCGTGTATTGTATTCTGTGTATTGTACAAATTATGTCGTTAACGACCTTACTTAGGTCGTAGGTCGTGTAATTTTATTTGTACTGTGTTGTACTTAGGTCGTAAGTCGTTATAAAGATAGGTCGTTCATGTTGTGTATGTTGTTAGGTCGCGTGCGACCTGGGTCGTGTTAAGTCGTGTCATTTTTTAAGTCGTTAAGTCGTGTTATTTTTAAGTCGTGTATTCTTTGTGTTGTAAATCTCTTAAGTCGCGGGGTTGTATAGGTCGTAACCCGTGTGTTTTTAGGTCGTTTGGATCTGTAAAGTCGCCTGTCTCTGATGTTGAGTCGTTCGTTGGTAGGTCGTAGCCGACCTATGCTAAGTCGCGTAGATGAGTCGTGTACATATTGTAAGCCTATAAATAGGCATGGACGGGCCAGTTGTAGGTTGGTTCATTTTGAATAAAATTCTTGTTTGATAGCTTTGTGCTTTCATTAAATCAATAGTTGAGTGTGATCTCCTATCTCCACCTACGGTATTCGAGTGCGCTTGAATCAACGTTCGTTGAAGCCAATTTGCGGAATCAAGTGCGCTTGATCAATGCTCGAAGAATTGTAGATCTCTCTTCACGGTATCGTGCGCGATCAACGTGTCAGAGATAGCTAGAATTCGGTTTCTTCGAATCAACGAATTTGGGCCTTTCAGTATTTCTCAATCCACCGATTGCTACTTTCAAGTTTCATCTGTTTTTTTCGAATTACCGCTGCGTCAATTTGGTATCAGAGCTAGACTTAGCCAATCATAGCTAAGCCGAGACTTGGAGCCGAGTTTGAAGTTTGAAGTTGAAGTTTGTTGTTCATCGTGTTCATCATTTGTTGCAACAAGTTTGGGGTTTTTGATCCATATCATTTTGGATCAAAATTCGAAGGGTGTTTGGATTTTTGCTTGTGGGAAGTTTGCGCGCCAAGTTGTTGAACTTGAGCCGTGCCTTGTTTGTTGAAGTGTGTTTGAGCCGTGCTTTGTTTGAAACCGAGCCGACCTAAGCCTTAGGTCGTTCATCTCATTCGAGCTAGTTGAGCCGTGGCTTTGTTTTGTTGAAGTTGAGTTGGAGCCGAGCTAGGGGTGGCCGTGCAATCTAAGTTTGAAGTTGTTTTGTTGAAAAATTGTGAAGATCAATCATGCCACCATGGAGAGCTAACCGCTATCAAAATATTGAAGCGTTGTATAGAAGAGAAGAGGTCGATCAAATGGAACAACGCATGCATGAGAAGTTTGATGAAGGTATTGGTCGGTTGGAAAGAGTGATGCTCGAGATGAACCAAAGTAGAAGAAGAAATTCACCTGAATCATGCCATGGAGGAAGTAGAATCTCACCAAATTCAGATCAGGAGAGGAGAGAAAGTCATGATCGCAGAAGTGCTGATAATCGTAGTAGGAATGTTGATGATCGTGATAGGAGGAATGAAGATCGAAGGGATGTTGGTGGTAGAAGTGGAAGTGGTAGAGATGTTGGTGGACGTGATCGACAACGATATACATTAGATTTTGATGAGGACTTTGAAGGTGATAGAGGAAGTGTTCATTTCCGAGATCGAGATCAGGGACGACGTCAGTATCGGGAGATTGATGAAGATCGACGTTGGGAATCAGGGATAAAAACAGAAATTCCGGAATTCAAACGGGGAATGGTTGCAGAAGAGTTTTTGGACCGGTTGTCAAATGTTGAAGAGATCTTCGTTTTCAAGGAGGTTCCGAAAAATCGTCGAGTGAAGTTGGTTGCTACAAGGTTGAGGGGGAGAGCTTTGGCGTGGTGGCAGCAAACCAAACTTACACGAGAACGGATGGGAAAGTCGAAGGTTGGTGCTTGGGATAAGATGAAGAAGATGACGAGAGCTACATTTTTACCTTACAACTCTCAATCACTTATGTACCAGAGATTGTAGAATCTAAGGCAGGGGACGAAGTCAGTTAATGATTATGCAGATGAATTTTACCAACTCATTGCCAGGAATGATATTATGGAGATAGAAGAACAGTTGACTGCAAGATTTGTTGGAGGGTTGCGAATGCAGATCCAGGATATGGTTAATATGTTTGATCCAAGATCTGTGGCGGAAGCACACCAAAAGGTGTTGGCTTGGGAGAAGCAGGGAAGGCGTGGAGGTGGTGTGTTTACTAATTCCAATAATCAAGTGAAGGGTGCTAGTGGATGTTCTAATATTCCTAAATCTGTCAGTAAGCCAGTGGTGAAGGAGGATGAGAAGGCAAAGGTTAACAATGGTTTCAAATGTTACAATTGTCAGGAGTTGGGTCATAAAAGCAATGAATGTCCAAAGCCGAAGAAACGAGCAATGATTGCAGAAGTTGAGGATGATGATGAAGATGCAAAATGTTCAAATTCATTACCGGTTGAGGAGAAAGACTTGTTGTCGGGAGATGAAGGATATTCATTGATGATGAGGAGAAGTTGCTTGACACCCAAGCAAGAGGAAGAAAATAGCTGGTTGAGGAAAAACATATTTCAGTCTACATGCACTATTCTGGGAAGAGTTTGCAAGTTTGTTATTGATACTGGGAGTTGTGACAATATTATCTCTACAGAAGCGGTGAAGAAGTTGGAATTGAAAACTGAGAAGCATCCTAAACCGTATAGGTTAGCATGGTTGAGGAAGCGTGGTGAGGTGAAAGTTGGACGAAGAGCTTGTGTTAATTTTTCGATTGGTAAGAAATACAAAGATGAAATTTGGTGTGATGTAGTGGACATAGATGTGTGTCATTTGTTGTTGGGCAGACCATGGCAGTTTGATAGAGCAGTGCAACATGATGGTCGTGCTAATAGCTACAGTTTCATGTTTGAAGGTACTAAAATCACTTTAGTTCCCAAGAAGCAACAACAGAAGGAAAGCAAGTTGGAGGAGATTGAAGAGCTGAAAATTTTGCTATCTTTGAAGGAGTTTGTTAAAGAAGTTGAAGAGGAGCTTGAAGTCTTTTTGTTGATTGGACGAGAGTGTAATGAAGTGGTTGAAATTCCTAAAGAAGTGAAGCCAGTGCTGGAAGAATTTGACGATGTATTTCCTGAGGAGCTGCCAACGGAATTACTACCGTTGAGGGATATTCAACATCATATAGATCTTGTTCCAGGAGCTGTGTTACCACATCGACCACATTACCGGATGGAAGGAACATGAGGAGTTGCGAAGGCAAGTGGAAGAATTGCTAGAACAAGGGCGTGTGCAGGAAAGTCTAAGTCCTTGTGCGGTTCCAGCCCTGTTGGTGCCGAAGAAGGATGGAACGTGGAGGATGTGTACCGATAGTCGGGCGCTGAATAAGATCACTGTGAGGTACAGATTCCCAATGCCCAGGTTGGATGATTTGCTAGATCAGTTGAGCGGGGCTACTATCTTTTCGAAGATTGATTTGAAGAGCGGATATCATCAAATTCGAATAAGACCAGGAGATGAGTTGAAGACAGCATTCAAGATGAGAGAAGGGTTGTATGAATGGCTGGTAATGCCGTTTGGTCTTTCGAATGCACCAAGTACGTTTATGCGGGTGATGAATCAAATCTTTAGACCATTTATTGGGAAATTCGTGGTGGTGTATTTCGATGATATTCTGATATACAGTAGGAGTCCAGAGGAACACTTGCTTCATCTGAGAGAAGTGTTGATGGTACTACGACGGGAACAATTTTATGCTGCAACAAAGAAATGTGTGTTTATGGTGAAGAGTGTATTATTTTTGGGATATGTTATATCAGAAGGAGGTATCCAGGTGGATCAGAATAAAGTTGAGGCAGTCAGAAATTGGCCACAGCCGAGGACAATAACAGAAGTAAGAAGTTTTCATGGGCTAGCGTCATTCTACCGAAGATTCATTCCACACTTCAGTAGCGTGATGGCACCGGTTACTGATTGTATGAAAGGGAAGCAGTTTTCTTGGACGGAGGAAGCAGGGGTTGCTTTTGAGCGGATCAAAGAACTTTTGACGACAACACCAATTCTTATTTTACCGGATTTTCAGTTATTGTTCGAGCTACATACTGATGCGTCAAAGGTTGGGATTGGAGGGGTGTTGAGTTAGAAGGGGCGACCAATTTCATATTTTAGTGAGAAGCTGTCTGGAGCCAAATTGAGATATAGCACTTACGATGTGGAATTTTATGCTGTTGTACAAGCTGTTAAACACTGGAGGCACTATCTATTTCAGAAAGAGTTTGTTCTTTACACTGATCGTGGATTACCTATTTGCAACAGTTTACTTTTGTCGTGAAACACAAGTCAGGGGTGACAAATCGTGTGGCTGATGCTTTGAGTAGGAGGTGTCATTTATTGACAACAATGAAAGTTGAGGTGACAGGTTTTGAATTATTGCCAGAGCTGATTGAAGAAGATCCTTATTTATGAAATTTGTTGAAAAAGTCAAGGAGGGGAGTGCTGATGAATTTATGTTGGTGGATGGTTTTCTGTTTAAAGGAAATCGATTATGTATACCAGATAGCAGCTTGAGAATGAAGATTATCGAGGAGTTGCATGAGGAAGGACATGTAGGACGGGATCACACGTTGCATTTGATTTCTCAATCTTACTTTTAGCCGTCAATGAGGAAAGAGGTTGAACGGTTTGTGGAGAGATGTCATATCTGTCATGTTTCGAAGGGAACAGCGACCAATGCAGGATTATATATGCTGCTACCTGTACCGACTAAACCTTGGGTTGATGTGAGTATGGATTTTGTTTTGGGGTTGTCTAGAACTCAAAGGGGTAACGATTCCATTTATGTGGTAGTTGACCGATTTTCGAAAATGGCCCATTTTATAGCTTGTAAGAAGATGGCGGATGCTATTCATGTTGCTCAGTTATTTTTCAAAGAGATCTATCGACTTCATGGGTTGCCAGAATCTATTGTGTCGGATAGGGATACTCGTTTTCTGATTCATTTTTGGTTAAGTTTGTGGAAGATGGTCGGAACGAAGCTGAAATTTAGTAGCGCTTACCATCCGCAAACTGATGGACAGACGGTGGTTGTGAAGAGATCGTTGGGAAATTTACTACGGTGCCTGGTGAAAGATAATCTGAAAAGCTGGGATATGAAGTTATGTCAGGCTGAGTTTGCTCATAATCATGCGGTGAATCGTAGTACAGGTTTCAGTCCATTTTAGATTGTATATTCAAGCTTACCAAAAGGACCGTTGGGTTTAACGATAATACCACAACCGAAGGGGACAGTTAAACGAGCTGCTGATTTTGTTTATGGTTTGACGGAATGTCATAGAATCTTGCAGGAACGATTGGAGAAGTCGAACAAGAAGTATAAGCGAATTGCAGATTTGAAACGACGAAGTGTTGAATTTAACGAAGGTGATTTGGTTTACGCAGTGTTGACAAAAGATCGTTTTCCAGTGGGAACGTACAATAAATTGAAGGCGCGAAAAATTGGTCCAATAGAAATTTTGAAGAAAATCAATGAGAATGCGTATCAATTGAAGTTACCAGATGATGTTCATACTTCTGATGTTTTCGACGTTAAATACTTAATTCCGTATCATGGAAATGAAATCGTTATGGAAGAAGATGGTGAAAATTCGTGGTCGAATTTCTGTCAACCGGGGGAGGATGATGCAGCCTAGCCTGAAGCTAACTCATGTGCCTTAAGTTGCTTACGAACTAACGAAACTGAGAATGCATTGCAACTAGAGGATGGCAAGCTAAGAGGGAAGGAAATTGCACTATCGTCAAGTCGTTCACGACCTAACCGGTCCTTAGGTCGCTCACGACCTAACCAGGAACCAGAGGAGGAGATGGCCCGATTTCGCGACCTAGCAAACACGCGACCTAATGGTTTACGACCTAACGAGATAGTGCCATGCTATGATAAGCCACTTTAGCGACCTAACGAGAACGAGCTACTGTTAGTAGGTCGCGAAAGATCTTGCTTAAGTCGCTCCAGAAGAAGGTCGCGTGAAGTCCATTAAGTCGCTGTTGGATGATGTTAGGTCATTCACGACCTATGTTGAGTCGTAAGTCGTTGTGTTTTATTTTGGTATGTTGTTAAAATGTGTGTTGTATTCTGTGTATTGTACAAATTATGTTGTTAACGACCTTACTTAGGTCGTAGGTCGTGTAATTTTGTTTGTACTGTGTTGTACTTAGGTCGTAAGTCGTTATAAAGATAGGTCGTTCATGTTGTGTATGTTGTTAGGTCGCGTGCGACTTGGGTCGTGTTAAGTCGTGTCATTTTTTAAGTCGTTAAGTCGTGTTATTTTTAAGTCGTGTATTTTTTGTCTTGTAACTGTTAAGTCGCGGGGTTGTATAGGTCGTAACCCGTGTGTTTTTAGGTCGTTTGGGTCTGTTAAGTCGCCTGTCTTTGATATTGAGTTGTTCGTTGATAGTCGTGGCCGACCTATGCTAAGTCGCGCAGATGAGTCGTGTACATATTGTAAGCCTATAAATAGGCATGGACGGGTCAGTTGTAGGTTGGTTCATTTTGAATAAAATTCTTGTTTGATAGCTTTGTGCTTTCATTAAATCGGTAGTTGAGTGTGATCTCGTATCTCCACCTACGGTATTCGAGTGCGCTCGAATCAACGTTCGTTGAAGCCAATTCGCGGAATCAAGTGCGCTTGATCAACGCTCGAAGAATTGTAGATCTCTCTTCACGGTATCGTGCGCGATCAACGTGTCAGAGATAGCTAGAATTCTATATCTTCGGATCAACGAATTTGGGCCTTTCAGTATTTCTCAATCCAACGATTGCTACTTTCACAGTTTCATCTGTTTTTTTCGAATTACCGCTGCGTCAGTAAGGAAACTCACCTATATGATAATTTAAGGGTGAGATGAGTGCTTCTTGAAACTCAGAGTCGAGGATGGTTAGGGAGTGTGTTGGAGGAGATGATTGAGAGAAAGGGTATAATAGTTCGAAAGAGAAAGGGAGTCTAGGTTTTTCAGGGTAAAACCGATAAAGGGAAAATGATGAAGTAAAGATGGGGAGAAGGAGTGAATGCTGGGGTTTATATATGAGAGAGGGGAGGAAAACGGGTTATATTCTGTAGACTCGGTCGTTATTCTTTGGGAAGTCGACTACCCGACGTGCTTACCCAAGCTCAAGTAAATCGACCACATGGTTCGGCCTACGTAAGTCGATCCACCCCTTATTCTTAAAAAAATAAAAAATAAAAAAATAATAATAAAATAATAAATAAATAAATATAATGATTAAAAAAATGAAAAAAGAAAGAGAATAGAAGAAAATAAAATAAAAAATGTACAGATGTTAAGAAGGTCCGTCATGTTTCGGCCTTCGTGAGGTTATATACATTCTGCTTTTGAAAGTAGGAGCTGATTACCGATTCAAGGCATGTCGTGTTGTTTCACACGACACACTTTGGGGGGGGCAAATGTTATCCGACACCTTGGCATGGCTACAAGAATATAGTTGCAGATGTGATAGTTAGCACCATATAAGATTCTGACCAAAGAAAGGCTAGAGGTATAAAGGGTTTGGTGCATTCGATGTATTGCGACATTTCTGTATGGCTCGGTCAAAAGGAGGGAACATCTTGTTCGATCATTATGGTTCGGCATGTCTTGTTCGGTCTCAGAATGTTCTGTTCAAATATCGTTCGGCCAGATTGGGGAGAGCAAGTCGTTCGGTCAGGGTGGTGCAGTAAATATCGTTCGGTCAGAGAACGGGTCGTTCGGTCAGGATGGTCCAGCAAGTATCGTTCGTCCAGAGAACAAGTCGTTCGGTCAGGATGGTCCAGCAAGTATCATTCAATCAAGTTTGGGAAGCCCTTGTCGTTCGATCGGGGTTGGTTCGGCACAATTGTTCGGTTTATCTGTTTCAGTGCATGATGAGGGAGTTAGCTTATTCTTGGAAGATAATATCGAGGTGAGGGGTTCGGCATTGCTTCACTTCGAGACCCATTACGAGTCGCACCGAGTCCTTTGAGACCTTACTTCGAGTCACTTGCTAAATGACCAATGGTCGGTCGTACGTCATTCGGCATAGGGAGTTAGCGGATTTTCAACAGGACAATGTGGTTAGTTTTTCTCTACTTTGGGTTGCATCGCTAGCTGCTCTGAGTTATAGAAGACTTCACTTCGAGTCATACATGGGGAACTCATGGTTCGACCATAGAGGCTCGGGGGTTACCAGCTCGATGGAAGCGGCTCGGCCTGACTTGTTCGGTCAACTAGACTTACAATTATGGGTCGAGCTACCTTGTTCTTGGGCTTACGCAGGGGATCCCACCTATCTTCTTTCATAAATAGAGAGGCAGGGGAATGGTTTAGAGGGACCTTTTTCGGGAACTCTAGGGAGACTCTGCCATTTTGAAGACTCATCTATTTTCTATCCAAACTTGCAATCAAGTTGTTAGTATACGCATTATATATGTATTCAATGGTTTGAAGAAACAATAAAGATTACATCCAAAGTAGACGTAGGCAGTTGCGCCGAACTACTATAAATTCTGGTGTTCTCGTTTTTTTATTATTCCAATTGCATTCTACTACGATATTCTTCTATTTTAATTTATTTCTTCATTAATCTCTTTACATAATCCTACTCAAGGATGTTAGTGACCAATATTGGTGCTAACAATTACCATCTGGAACTACTAGCACTGATGCATTGGTTAAAAAATGCTTTAACTTAAGGAACCCTTCCTCATATTTGTCGGGCCAAACAAACTTCACATCTTTCCTGGTCAACTTAGTCAAAGGTGCTGCTATCCGTGAGAAATCCTTCATGAATCTCCGGTAATATGCAGCTAGTCCAAGAAAACTCCTAATTTCGGTTACCGTCTCTTTCTCTTCTAATTGTTCACAGCTTCGATCTTATCTGGATCGACTGACAATCTTTTTTCTGAAACCACATGACCAAGAAACTTAACATTTTTCTTCCAAAAAAACACTTAGAAAACTTTTTTTTAACTTATTTTGCCTGCGTCTCTAGCATAACTCTAAGGAGAATTTCATGATCTCTTTCATCTTTCGAGTAAACTAAAATGTCATTTATGAATACCAACACAAACCTATCGAAGTGCTACTGGAAAACCTGGTTCATCAAATCAACGAAGAAAGCAAGTACATTGGTCAATTCAAATGGCATCACCAACTACCCATACGAACCATACGTAGTTCGTAATGTACTCAAAGGATTATTATCATCTGCCACTCTCAACTGATGGAATCCCATTGCCAAATTCAATTGGGAAAGCACCTTGGATCCACTCAACTAATCAAATAGATCGTCTATCCTTGGCAGAGGGTACTTATTCCTTATTGTCCCTTTATTTGACTTATGATAGTCGATGCACATCCTTAACGGCCCATCTGGCTTCCCCAAGAAAACTGCGGCCGCTCCCTAAGGCGAACTACTTAGTCTAATAGAATTCCTTTCCTCAAGATCCACTAGCTGCACCTTCAATTCCTTCATCTCAGTCGGTGTCATCTTGCTAGGTAGTCTATTGACAGGTTCAGCTCCCGGTACAAAATCTATTAGAAACTCAATAGCTCATTTCGATGTTAGCCCTATAACTGGCTCAAAAACATCTACAAATTCCCTTGCCACTCGAACCTGACTTAACTCTTCTCCAACCTCCATGGCACTTAACAAAGTACAAATAATCTTATTGGAATTATCCACTAAGAAGATGATTCGGTTATGACTATCTGGGTGTCTCAATGATATTTTCCTATCCCGGCGAAATATCCTAGCCTCATACTTACCCAACCAATCCATACCTAAAATGATCCTGAAATCTACGGAAAAAAAATACAAACTGCATGCAAAATATGCCTAACAAATCAAGTTCTAACTGGTCACATCTCTTTCCTAGAGTTGCATACCCTCCTATTGGATTCGCAATCCCTAAGGAAGTAACAAGGTATGTGGATCCTATGCATAACCTATCAACCAAATACTGTGATATGAATGAATGTGATGTACCGATATCAAATAGTACCCTAACTGGTATACTCTGAATCAAAAGCGTACCTTCCATCACAGTTTTCCCTTTCTCTACTGCAGTAGGTCTAAATGAAGATAGTGGTCCAATAGCAAACACCTTACCTCTGTCCACCCTTACTGGCTCTAGAGACTGGTTCTTATAATGCCCAACTTAGTCGAAGTTGAAGTATTTTGCATTCTTCTTCTCTACAGGCTTCTTCCCCTTGCCCCTCCGGCACTCATGAGCATAATGGCCCTTCTTTTCACACTTATAACACACCAAATTGACCTTTGCCTTCTTGGCAGCCTCCCTTTTCTGGGCTCCCTTCTTCTTAAAGAATTTCCTTTTCTTTCCCTAAGGATCCTGGGATTCAACTGGCTTCTCTTTAGTTGAAATAGTAAGCATATCCTCATGGCGAATGGCCATCTCCACCACCACATTACAAGGCTCTCTGACATGAGTCATGGTCACTCCACCTAGTTTCGGCCTTAATCCACGAATAAATCTCTCATTCCTTTTGATGTCAGTGTAAACCAAAGCATATCCATATCGAGACAACTCATCAAACTTAGCAGTGTACTCGATCATAGATATCTCTCCCTGGACAAGATCCATGAACTTCCTCATCAATGTCGACTTGCTAACCTCAAACAAGAACCTCTACTTAAACCTTCTCCTAAAATAAGATCAGGTTAGCTCTTGCTTCAGAACTCCGATTGTCACACTATTCCACCAGTGAAGCGCTAACCCTTGCAACTGCCTAGATGCTAGCCTTCTATTTTCTCCATCATCCAAGCCTAAATCAGTAAAGATCCTCTTACAGTTCAAAAGCCAATTCTCAACTTCAATAGCATCCTCCATTCCAACAAATGGCTTTCCACCCAAACTGATGCAGTGTCTGCGTAGCCTAGCATAGTTATAACCAACTGGAGCTACAGGATTAACTCCACCAACATTACCAGTAGTTCCTGCGTGCAAAAGATTAGCCAGCAACTGATACATCATCCCCACATCTATTGGCAGATTTCCAGCACCTATATTGGCTTCAGCATTAGCCTGCTGACCTTGGTTTCTCCGGGTATTAGGTTGAGCATTTCCGTTGGTTGTGGTGATTCCTCCACCTAGATTTCCTCTTCCGTTTCCTGCTTTCATATCCTTTTTCTCGTAAATTTGAATATGAGCCTTAGTAAGATATAGAAGAACGGTCTAAGAGAGAGGGGAACACCTACCTGCACGCACACACACACACCGTACGTTACTATAGCGTTAACCAAAACCCCAATCATGTTTTCAAATCCATTGGATTATGTTTCAAAAAGTTTTTAGGTTTTACTTTTCTTTTAAAGTTTCATAAACCTATGCTCTAATACCAACTTGTAACATCCCCCTACTTTTAGGCCCAAAATTAACGGTTATTGATGCTTCAGTCATCACTAGTTATTAATCCTCGACAACCAAAAACGGCACTGCTAGATACATTGATACACAGATCACAGAAATATGGAAAAAATTTAATAATTCAAAACACATTTCCACATTCCATTCAAAACATTTGATGTTCGTTACATAATCCCAAAAATGTTAACCACGTTTAGAAAAATATAATTATTACACATACACCAAGAGCGACATATGAAGATGCCCTCTTGGTTAGTCAGAGTATATAGTAAAACTAATAAATCTGCCTTTGCAAACAAAATAAACAGTGGAAAAAGATAACTTTAAATAACTAAATGCCTCATGCACGCCTCCAAAAGCTTTATTCGTCTAAGAAGAGAACCTGAAAACCCTTAACCTCAAACTACTCAAAATCAATTGAGTACCTGAGAGTTTAAGGGTAAATCAAAAACTTCGAGTCAGACATAAAGCCTGGTATGAATAATAATCGAGCATCTCAATCCTTTTAGATATCTAGTGAGACCACACCACTTAGCGGAATAGATTTTCCCCTTACTAGTATCCTAAAACACTTATAAAACCATATACTGTGCTCCTGCATCCACAATGGTTAAAAACATACATTTCAAAATATTATGATGATAAGCGTACATATAAACATTTGGATTTCCCATCCCCAGTTTAAATTGACACCCTGTCATAATTATAGTTTCTAGGGCCACTATTAACCTATTAGTTTTTATGGGTTTACTAATAACATTTTTTGTAACACATGGATACCCTACCTATTTCATAGTTTTCATGGGATCACTAAAAACCTATAGGCTCCTACCAATTAGCTTAATTAATCCATGGACCCTCCTGAACCTATTAGTCATTCCAATCATTAATCCCTTTATCCTAGTTTTCATGGGTTGACTAGGAACCCATGAATTTATCCAGTAACTCACTCTTCGTCCTAGTTTTCATGGGTTGACTAGGAACCTACTGATGCTTCCATTAACTTCTTTCTTATCCCAGTTTTCATGGGTTGAATAGCTTATTGACCGATGTCAATTCTTAATCCGGATATAGTTTTCATGGGTTCACTACTAACCAATTAGCCCCTGCCAACCTACCTTAATACATAGTTTTCATGGGTTTACTATGAACCTGTTGGTTACCTCTAATAACTACATAATCGAAGTTTCATGGGTTTTCTATGAACCTATCTCCCAGACAACTTCAAAGTTTAGGCATCCTATCCTTTGGTCTCCCTCACTCCCTGGATGCAATTCTACTCATTCTGAAGTTTAATCAACTTATATTCACTACGAGGTTAACCTAGCTCGTTCATCTACCCCTTTGTCCCTAAAATATAGTTATGGGTTCTTTATCATGTGAATATATTCATATTTGAAGAAGCAAACGTAACCATTTAACAATGCCACTCCTATGGTTTAAGGTCCTTGAAATACAATTCATATAAAACATAGATAATTCCTTTAACCTATATTTTTTCCAAGGCAATACTTCTTTAAATTTATATACTTAAAGTCATTTCAAAACTACTTTATTTAAGCCATGGGTTTTTCCTTTAAAAATTTGAGTTTGGGTTTTAAAACCTTTCAACTCCTTTGAAACCTTGATTTCGACCTCATAAGATGACCTCATTCGAATGCATAAAAATCTATCTTGGAAACAACAGGCTCCTGCCTTTCAAATGCTATAAAACATTTCATTAGAAACTTTTTGACCATGTAAAAGCATTATTATATAAGTATAGAAGCATAGCTTCGAAACCATTTGAAAGTATCCTTTCAAAACCAATGAAGGTTACACTTCGGAACCATTAAAAGTACCCCTTTCAAAAGCATTGGGTTTATAATTAAAACAACATTTTGGGTCAAAGTGAAAATAGGCGAAAGCATCTCTTTCGAAACCATTCTTTATTTCAAAAGTATTGGGGAAGTTTGATGTTGTTGAAACCATCATTTCGAAGGCATTAAAACATCTGGGTAAAACAATTGAAGGTTAGCTTCAAAACCCCTTTTGAGACCATTGCCTTCAAAACCCCTAACCCCTAACCCCTTTTGAAAGCATTATGAAGTGTTATATTTATAAAAACATTTGAACCTTTCGACAATATTGATTTCTTCAATACCATAGGAAGGTCATCAATCCTCAGAAGGGTTTCGACTTGGTCGAAACTACCACCTCCGAAAGCTTTAAACAAAATCTAAGTAACTCCTTTGAAAATTACTTCTTTTAAACATAAGCGACAAATCTCTTTCGAAAGCCTCTTTAAAATGCCTTTTCGAAACCATAGATTTTGACTGTGCCGAAACCCCTTTATAAACAGGCAAGTGTTTTTCTTTCAAAACCAAATAAAACTAAGGAACCAACCCTTTCGAAATCTACCTTTCGACATCCTATCTTACACCTTTCTCTAATCCACTACGTACCATCTAAATGATACCATGTGTATTGGTTTTACTGGTTTTAGGTTGGAGGCGGAAGGTTTGAGTCGAAGAGTCCTTCTAAAGAAGGCGGAGCCCCTTTTTCTGAGCAAAAGGTTGTTTTTACCAAATAAAGTAAACGTTTTGTAACAAACTTTCCTACTTGTAAACATTTGATTGGATGTCATAAAATTTCAAATAATTTGGATAATATTTGTTGCATTTTCACAGATTTAAAAACATGATAACTTTTAACAATTAAGCCCTTCCAATTATCAAAATAATTAAATCATTTAGGTCCTCCTTTCAAAATAATTTAATTTCCACACTAAATCACTTAGTAAAAATCCCCAAAAATTTCACAAATTCACTTTAATCAAGTTATCTAACATATCAAAATTTCAGACCCAAATTCTTAATATATTTTTCGAAATAAATTTATAAACCCAAGTAACCATATTTTCCTTTGAAAAATTCATAACTAATTCTCCACGGTTTGGAAAATTATAAAATTTGGAACCCAACTCCAAAATCATGTTTTCCATAACATATCATTTTTCCAGGGTATTCAAAAATTATTTGATCTCGGTTTTTCCCTAAAACCGTGCATATTTCCTTTTAAACCATCATATTTAAACCAAATAAATCATAAATCAAGCATACCATCATTCAATATATCGTAAAAACAAATTTACCCTTAAATCTGAACTCATATGATTATAAAAACCAAAATGGAGATGTAGTGTTTATTATTCACCTTAGATTGGATAAGGAAATTGATGATTGATTGAGATTGATTTCTTCTAGCTTGAATCCTAGGCATTACTTGAATTTCTCTTCTTTTCTTTCTTCCTAATGGCCGGCTCCTTTTCTTCTTACGGTTATAATTTTTGTTTATGATAAACTGAACATGTATGACTAAGGGGAAATGGTATAAGGGTGGGAAATATGGGCGGCTATTTACCCTAATACCATTACGTTTAATTACTTAACCATTTAAGTCCATTTTATTAATAAGTATGACCACTATATGGTTTTTAATCAACCTCTATCCCCTTATCTACATTATTCTATTTAATTTATTCTAATAAAATCTCTTGAATAATGTTATTAAATATTTGGGGTGTTACACCGACTAACATACTGGCGATTTGCATGGCCTTCCATACAAAGCTTCAAAAAGCGCCTTTCCTATACTAGTCTGATAATTATTATTATAGGAAAACTCAACCAAATGTAGGTGATCTTCCTAAGATCCACCAAAGTCCAATACGCATGCTCTCAATAAATCCTCGAGTACCTTATTGACTCACTCTATCTGCCCATCCGTCCGAGAGTGATATGCAGTACTCATCTTGAGCTTAGTGCCTAACACAACTTGTAGACTCTCCCAGAATTCACTAGTAAACAAAGCATCTCTGTCACTGACAATACTGCTAGGAATTCCATGTAGCCTAACTATGTTCTTAATGAAAAACTTAGCTAAAACAGGTACTGTCCTAGTTGACTTAACTAGAATGAAATGGGCACTCTTGGTCAACCTGTCCACTATGACCAATATACTCTCATTCCCTCTATTTGACCTTGGCAACCCGTCTATGAAATCCGTGGATATCGAATCACATTTCCAAACTAAAATCTCCAAAGGATGAAGCAATGCACTCGACTTCTGATGTTTGGCTTTTACTTGTTGACAGTTTGCACACTGTCTAACTCATAAGCCAACATCCACCTTCATACCTTTCCAATAGAAGGTCCTCTTTATATCTTGATACATATAGGTCCCTCTAGGATGAATCGTAAACTTGGATCGATGACATTCTCCAAGAACTTCTTTCCTCAAGTCCTCAACATTCGGAACACACAACCGTCCCTTCTTTCTCAATCATCCCTTCCAGCCAAGACTAATATCTTGGATATCATCGATCCCAGTAATAACCTCAAGCCTTCTAATCCTCTCAGCTAGTAATCGATCCTCCTTCTACTTAGAAGAAATCTTCTCGATCAACACTGGTCGAACTTCTAAACATGACAACATGGCTGTGCTCGGACTAGAACTAGCAGTCGTTCTTAACTGCACACTACAAGTAGTCAAAGCTTCAAAATCCTTCCACTCTGCCAACATAGCTAACACCACATTCTGATGTCTTGTGCTAAGAGCATCTTCTACTTTTTTTCCTTTCCGAGGAGTATACTCTATACAAAAATTATAAGAAGCCAAAAAATCCAGCCACCTCTGTTGTCTCATGTTCAAATCCTTTTGAGAGAATAAATACCTTAAAGACTTATGATCCGTGTATAGCTCAAATCTCTCCCCTAAGAGATAATGCCTCCAAATCTACAAAGCGAAGATCACTGCAGCCAACTCCAAATCATGAGTAGGATATCTAACTTCATGCGGTCTAAGCTGCCGCGAAGCATAGGCAATCACTTTACCATTCTACATCAACACAGCTCCTAATCCAGTCCCATATGCATTGGTATACACCCCCAACCCTTGGTTTTCGTCCAAAATTACTAACGCAGGTGTATTGGTCAACAAATTATTTAACTTAAGGAATGCTTCCTCACATTTATCGGACTAGACAAACTTCACATCCTTCCTGGTTAGCTTCATCAAAGGTGCTACTATCCGCAAGAAATCCTTGATGAATCTCCGGTAATAACCAGCAACTCCAAGAAAACTTCTAATCTCAGTCACTATCTCTGGTCTCTTCCAATTGTTAACAACTTCGATCTTATCTGGATCGATTGAGAAGCCCTTCTCTGAAACCACATGACCAAAAAACTTAACATCTTTCTTCCAAAAATGACACTTGGAAAACTTTGCTTTTAGCTGATGCTGCCTCGGCGTCTCAAGCATAACTCTAGGATGATCTTCATGTTCGCTTTCATCCTTAGAGTATAATAAAATTTCATCTATAAATATCAACACAAACCTATCCAAGTACTTTCAGAAAACTCGACTCATCAAATATATAAAGAAAGCAGGTGCATTTGTTAACCCGAATGGCATTACTAACCACTCGTACGAACTATACCTAGTCTGAAATGCTGTCAAAGGAATATTGTCCTCTGCCACTCCTAAATGATGGAAACCTATCACCGAATTCAACTGGGAAAACACTCTGGCTCCACACAACGGATCAAATAAATCATCAATTTATGGCAAAGGATACTTATTCTTAATCATCCTCTCATTCAACTTACGTTAGTCGATTCACATCCTTAACGACCCATCTGTTTCTTTATGAAAACCACGGCTACTCCCTAAGGCGAACTACTTGGTCTAATAAAATTCCTTCCTTCTAGATCCACCAGCTGCACCTTCAATTCCTTCATCTCGGTGGTTGTCATCTTGCTAGGTGGTCTACTCACAGGTTCAGCTCTTGGCACAAGATCTATCTGAAACTCAAAAGCTCGTTTCGATGGTAGTCCTATAATTGGCTCAAAGACATCTGCAAAATCCCTTGCTACTTGAACCTAACTTAGCTCTTCTCGCACTTCCATAGCACTTAATAAAGCACAACCACTTCGGTCAGAATTCTCTACTGAGAATATGATTCAGTTATGATTATCGACTGTCTTAGTGATACCTCCCCACCCTGTCAAAATATCCTAGCCTCGTACTTACTCAACCAATCCATACCCAAAATGATTCTGAAATCTACGAAATTGAAATTATACGGACTACATGCAAACTTATGACCTAACAAGTTTGTTCTAACTAGTCACATCTCATCCCTAGAGTTGCATGCCTTCCTATTTGATTCGCAACCCGTAAGGAAGTAACAAGGTATGTAGGTTCTAAGCATAACCTATCAACCATATACTAGGATATAAATGAATGTGATGCACCGGTATCAAATAGTATCCTAACTAGTATACTCTAAATCAATAACGTACACTCCATCAAAGTCTTCCCATTTTCAGCTGCAGTTGGCTTAGCAGATGATGGTCCAATAGCGAAAACCTTTCCCTTGTCTGCCCTGATTGGCTCTGGACACTAGTTCTTATAATGTCCAACCTGGTCATAGTTGAAGCACTTCACATTCTTCTTATCTGCAGCCTTCTTCCCCTTGCTTAATCAACACTCATGAGCATAATGACCCTTCTTGTCACACTTAAAGCAAACTCAATCAGCCTTTGCCTACTTGGCAGCATCTCCCTTTTAAGCTCCGTTCTTTTTAAAGAACTTCCTCTTCTTTCCCTGAGAACCCTGGGATTCAACTAGCTTCTCTCTAGCATAAACAACAAGCATCTCCTCATCCCGAATTGCCATCTCCACCACTACATTACTAGGATCACTAAGATGTGGCATGGTCACACTGGCAATCTCGAGCCTTAGTCCCAAAATGAACCTCTCATTCCTTCTGATGACGGTGTCTATAGTATTATAACCATAATGGGTCAACTCATCAAACTTAGTGGCATACTAAACTAGCAACGTCTCTCCCTGCTGCAGATCTAAAAACTTCTTTAGCAGCGCTGATTTAGCAACCTCGGACATAAACCTCTGTTTAAACCTTCTTTGAAAATCAGCCCCAAATCAATTCCTCCTTCGGAACTCCGACATAAACCTCGGACATAAACCTCTATTCCACCAATGAAGTGCTGACCCTTGTAAAGAGGCTAACCTTCTCTTCTACTCATCATCTAAACTCAGATCAATAAATATTTTTTCAGAATGAAACAGCCAATTCTCTACCTCTATGGCATTCTCCGTCCCTATGAATGGCTTTCCACCAAAACTGGTGTAATCTCTGCTTGGCTTAGCATAATTATTATCAACTAGAGCCACAAGATTAGCTCCTCCAACATTTCCAGTAACACCAGTAGCTACTTCTGCTTACATCATATTGACAAAAAACATATACATCGGCTCCATATCCACTGGTGGATATCCAGCACCCACATTGGCATCAGGATTTTGGTTAGCGTTAGCCAGTCAACCTTGGTTCCTCCTGGTATTAGGCTGAACATTTTCGTTAGTTATGGTGCTTCTACCACTAAGATTTCCTCTTTCGTTTCCTGCCTCCATATCTTCTATCTCGTAAATCTACGTACGAGACATAGTAAGATACGGAAGAATGGTCTAAGAGAGAGGGGAATACGTACTTATATATATATATATATATATATATATATATGAAATACAAGTACGTTATTATAGCGTTAAACCAAACCCCGATCTTATTTTCTGATTCATTGTGTTATGTTTGAAAATCCTTTAAGTTTAAATTTCTTTTAAGTTTCATAAACCTATGCTTCGATACCAACTTGTAACATCCTTGACTTAGAGGCCGAAAACTAATGGATGCTGCAGTCATCCATAGTTATTAATCATCGACAACCAAATACGGTAATGTTAGATACTTTGATACATAGAAACACATGAATATGGGAAACTTTAAAATCATAAAACAGCTTTCACATTCCATTTCAAATCCTTTCAAATTCATTACATGATCCCAATACGAGAACCACATTCAGAAAAAATATACTTATTACTACAACATACGCTAAGAGTGACATTTAAAGATTCCCCCTTGGATGATCAAAGTATATATATATATATGTATATGTATATGTATATATATATGCAATTAAAAAACTTTTCCTTTACAACAACACAATGGAATCAAACAAAAGAGAACTCTAAATAGCTATCATGCCTCCTATACGTCTTCAGAAGCTTATTTGTCTAAAGAGATACCAGAAGACCTCAACTCCCAGACTACTCAAAATCAATTGAGTACCCGAGAGCTTAAGGGGAAAACTTAAACTTCGAGTCAGTCATAAAGCCTGGTATGAATAATAATCTACCATCTCAAACCATTTAGATATCCAGTGAGATCATGCTGCTTAGCGAAACGAGTTTTCCCCTCACTAGTATCCTAAAACCTTTATAAAACCATATATTGTGCTCCTGCATCCACAATATTTAAAACATCTCAAAATAATACGATTGATATGCAAAACAAGTAAATCAATTCCATCCCTTTTAGATTTGACTATCTGTCGCAGTTATAGTTTCTAGTGTTACTATTAACCTATTAGTTTTCATAGGCTAACTAATAACCTGTTTAATGTTTATGGACTCCCAGTCCAGTTTCATAGTTTTCATGGGCTTACTATTAACCTGTTTAAATTTATGGGCTCGCTGTCCTATTTCATAGTTTTTATCGGATCACTAAGAACCTATTGGCCTCTGTACATCATTGTTTCATGTGTTCTCCTTAGACCTATTGGTAACTCCAATAACTTCCTTCTTATCCTAGTTTTCATGAGTCGGCTAGGAACCTATTGACATCTGTCAATAACTTAATACATATGTAGTTTTCATGGGTTCACTACAAACCTATTGGCTCTTAGCAATAACTCGATCTAATCATACTTTTCATGGGTTTACTATGAACCTGTCTCCCTGACAACTTCATTTATACATATGGGGTTGCTATGAACCTATCTCCTTGACAAATTCAAAAATCAATATTTTAGCATCCTATATTCTGGTCTTCCTGACCTCCAAGATCCAATTCTACTCATACAAGAGTTAACTTAATTTATATGCACTACTGGGTCAACCTAGTTGGTTATTCTACCCTTCCCCAAAATACAGTCATGAGTCCATTACAATGTGAATATATACATATACATATACATATACATACATACATACATACATACATACATACATACATACATACATAAATATATGTAAAGAAGAAAACACAATAACATAATAATACCAACACCTGTGGTTTAATATCCTTGGAAATCACTTTATATAAAATATGGTTAATCCCTTTAACCTATTAATCAAGGAAAACTTCTTCAAAAACTCCTTACTTAAAATCATTTCAAAACTCTTTATTTATGCAATGGTTTTCCTTTAAAATGAGGTTGGGTTATTTGTTTTTAAAACTAAGGCTTTTGAAACCTTATAACTTCACTTTCGAGACCCTTGGATAACCTTCTTTGAAAGCATAGAAAACATCTTTTCAAAACACTAAAAATATACCTTTTGAAGGTCTTTAATTCATCTCTTTTGAAACCAAAATTATGCCTTTCGGAAGTACTAAAGAATTACTTATTAATCCTTAGAAACATAGCTTCGAAACCAATGAAAATAACTCTTTCGAAATCATTGTGTTTTGCTTGAAAACATCACTTGGCTCAAAGTGAATATATACGAAAGTATCTCTTTTGAAACCCTTAATCTTCATATAAAATTGTTTGGCGAAAGTTTGATGGCTTCGGCACCATCCTTTCGAAAGCTTCAAAACATTTAAGTAAAACGTTGAAGGTTAGCATAGAAGCCCCCTTTCGAAACCATTGACTTTGAAACCCTTGATCCCTCTCAAAAGAATTTAGGAAGTGGCATAGTACAAGTTTAAAACAAAGGATACCCTTCGAAAGCATTAATGACTTCAATACATTCAAAAGGTAAAAGGACGGCAATAGGGTTTCGACTAGGTCGGAATCACCATTTTCGAAAGTATCATTTTATAAACAAGGGACTCATTCGAAAGCTCATACTAAAAATGAAAGATGGAAAACTTCTTTGAAAGATATTTAGAAAACTCCTTTTGATATCTTATGTTTTGATTCAAAACAATGCAGGCGCTTAACATTTTAAAACAAAGCAAAGGTTTCGACCCTATCGAAAGTAATGCTTTCGACACTATGTCTTCTGCCTTCCTCCAATCCACTACGTACCAATGCTGATACCTTGTGTGTTGGCTTCTTCTTTGTAGGGTTTTGACTTGATTGAAAGCCGAAGCATAAGGTCAAAAGGTACTTCTAAAAGAGGCGGAACCCACATTTCTAGGTAAAAGCCGATTAATGCCAATTAAAGCAAATATTTTCTAACTCACATGCTTACTTGTAAACATGTGATTGGTTCCCACAACGTTTCTAATTCTTTACAAAAATAACTGTCGCTTAATTTCAGATCTAAACCAAGATTAATTTAACAATAAGCCCTTCCATTAAGAAAAAATAATTAAATCATTTCGTTCCTCCTTTGAAAATAATTTAATTCTCCAAATAACTTAGGAAAAATCACAAAAATCATAGAAATTCACTTTTAATATGTTATCTAACATATCTAAATTTTAGACCCAAATTCTAAATATAATTTCTGAAATAAATTTCTAAACCCAATTAACCATATATTTCTTTGAAAATTCATAATAAATTCATAATAAATTTAGTATGTTTTATATGATTTAAAATTTTCTCATGACATTCGAAATCAATTAGAGTTGGTTTTTATCCTTAAAAATATGTAAAATTGTATTTAAACAATGCTGTTTAACTCTGACATGTTATGATCCAAGAATATTATCATCCAAATCATCATAAAAATGGATTTAATCTTAAACCCGAAAACTAATGATCATAAGAACTAAATAGAGACGATATAGATTATTATTCAACTTGATTAGGATAAGGAGATTAGATTGAGATTAAGATTTATTCCCCTTGCTTTTATTCATTAGCTTCAGATTTAACCTCTCCTCTTTTCTCCTACTAATGGCTGGCTCCTCTTCTTATGTTCGGTATTATAGTTGGAGAAAATGAAAAATGAACGTGAATGGTATTGGGAACGAGAATATTAGAGGGTTATGGTAATAAGGTGCGGTTATTTCCCAATTTGCCCTTGTGTAGATTAATTAGCATATAAGCTATTCTTAAGCTCATTTAAATAATTAAGCATGCCCTTTAATTATTTATTCAAATCTCAATCCCCTTATCACTCAAATATTTACAATATTCGACACAATTTATCTAATTAATCTCTCGAATAATGTTATTAAAAATTAGAGGTGTTAGAATAAATATAGCAATGAATGCTTTAGACTTCAAAAGAACATATATATAAACATTATCATTTATAGTATTTGTATAGACATGTTTGAATTTTAAGTGAACAATTTAAATTAAACCTTTAATTAATAAAGGAAAAAAAAGGACATAAAAAATTACAAAAAACTTTAAATTTAGAAAGGAAATAAAAATTTTAATCTTACATAAAGGTTTCATACATGAATTTTATGTTGAAAAACTTTTATTCTTATGAAAACAAAACCCAAAAGAATTATATTTAAAACATTAACCATATAACATAACAAACTGAGTTTCAAGGCAAATTGAAATAATTGACATATACTTTATAAAATTATAAAACAATTTTTAATAAATATTAGTTTTCTTTTTTTTTATTAATATTTTCATCCTCGCTTAGCGTCCAAAGTGCTCTTGTTCCTTTTTTATTTCCAAATTACAAATTCAAGATTCATTGTTCTTCAACCATTCAGCACCGCTCTGCCGTCCTACGTGCCCCTCCCCTCGCCCTTCCCTCTACCATCCCATTTTGCTGATCAAGATTTTATTAGATGACTAAGAATCATAAAAATAAGAAGCAATTCAACCGAGATGCTGTTGTCGATGGATGGTCATCCTCTTGTACATGAAGTGGCCACTAGTATTGCTCTTCGTCGCCTAAGGCGTTTACACTTGTGGTAGCCACTTTTAGTGAATCTCCTTTACTTGTTGATCCTTCTTTTGTCAAACTATCAGGTGCTATGCAATCTTCTCTGGCTTTGGCCTCTATGACCAATGCTTATATTCTAGTAAATGACATCGTGGCTTCTTACTTTAAGCATCATATTCCAATTGCGGATCCTATGTTTTCAAATGTAGGTACTTCTAAATCACTGCCTTGGTACGAATCTTGCTTTGAGTTCAATTCTTGGTTCATAAAAAATGAAAGGGCTATTTAGTAATGTTTAAGGCAACGTGGTGAATACTGATCCATCCTTTGAAATTGCTCATGGATGTGTAAATGTTGGTCTGGCCGGTGATAATAATCTTGATTCTAGGAATGTTTTAAATTCAATGCAATTAAACAATGACATCAATCCCAAGGAATCCAGTACTAAGATGTGGTCATCTTTATTTACCAACAAACCCAATAATGTGGGTGTTTATACCCCTATATTGTTTGAGATCAAATGTGTTGATGGAGTGATGAATCACCTTGATGAAGTTATAATGGATGGTTCCTTGTTTTGGAAGGACTAATTTGTCGTTTGAGATCAAATGTGTCGATGGAATGATGATTTACCTAGTGAAGTTATAGGGGCTGGTCCTTGTTTTGGAAGGACCATTATGTTAGTTTCTTTTTAAATGAGAACGTATCTTACCGAGTTGTTGGAAATCATTTGAAATACGTATGGAAATTAAAGGGTCCTATCACCATGTGATCTATGTAGTTAATATCGAATATCGCTAATATATCATCGATATATCTCATATCGCTCCTAAGCCGAATTTTTTTCAAAATATCGTTTAAAATATCATTACTGATCGTTCGATATTTTCTGATATAACGCTGTGACATTTAGTACAAAATACCCGATATATTATAAGAATATCATTCATTATTGTATATGTCGAAAAACTATATTTACAAATAAATATCTTCACATTCTTAATATTTGTTTTTTGTATACGGCGAATGACAATATATAGACCATATTAGAAATCATAATGCGCTAATTTTTCAATTTCAACCATACACTTTCAGTCTTCTTCATTAGTATTTCAATAAACAAACTCCATTTATTCCATTATTTTATATGTTTTATTTTCCATGAAGACTTTACTAATAAAAATAAGATCATGAAAGAGCTGCTTCTCTTTTTAGTAATTATTCTGTTCACTATTTCTAATTGGTAAGTTAGCTTATTAAAATTCATTTTCCTAATTATTATCATCCACTAAGAACTAAATGTTGAATCGCAATAAAGTTATATATTTGACATATCGATAAGGAATGAGCTAAAGTAGCAATTAATGCCAAATCAACATTGTTTATTCGATAAATTAAGTGAAAACGAAAACAAAGAAACTATAAACATGGAAAAATTGGAAAAGTAACATATATGATTAGATGACTGAAGAAAAAATGAATATAGTATAGAAATAAAGAAAATATTACAGATGCACTTTATAAAAATTTCGCAAATTTTATAAGCATATATTATGATTTGTATTTAATGGAATATTCCAAAAACAGGTTGTAATATGTATCCTATATGCAATCAGTCTTTGATAGTAATTTGGCATTAGTGATCAAAATATTTGAAAACTTAACATCAATATAACATTATAACATGATGCAATATCGTTTATAACATGTTCTACAAATATTCGATATTTTGTCGATATTATCCAATATTATCATGATATATTTAAATATCTCATATCGGTACTTGACCAATACATATTCGATACTGATATTAACTACTTAGCATGGGACATGACAATAGCTTATTCTACTTTGGTTTCATTGACATGGAGGATAGGCAAAGAATCCTAGAGACTGATCTGTTCATTATGCAAGGTAAACCATTTATTGTTACTAGATGGATTTGTTATGTTGATACTGCTGAAGAACAGATTTTGCCTATCCCATTTTGGGTTCATTTCATGAAAATCCCCTCGGTATCCATGATTGTCATTGACTGGTGTCGTAGGTAGTTTCGCCCTTGAGATCAAAGCTTGGAGGGTGTCAAATGAAGGCCAAAGAAAGGTGGCACAGCAAGAGAAGCAAAGGAAAAGTGGACAGGTCATAAATGATTCAAGAAGCACAAGAGAGTTAGCAGAAGGAAGAGCACCATGTTCGTTACCCAAGGTACCTACTAACAAATTTCTTTATCAACTCCAAAATATGCAAGTCAAATGAGCGTGGGCTAGAAATAGGCTTATAAACCTAGTATAAGCATATTAGAAATATGCGAGATCCATTTGAAGTAGGTACGCCTATAACTCTAGCCCGTAATAAAAGTGGTCCTGTTCATATCGAAAATATAAGTTCATAGAATCATATGCAATTCATAGGTAAGCCATAACCATATATCTTTATTCACTTCTAATAGGCTATGCAAAATTGATTGTACAAGTCCTTCGCAAAAAGAGTTATAAAATTATAATAGGCAATAAAATTCCCAAATTGGTTTAAGGTTACAAATTTTAAAATGTAAGAGTGAGAGTAGAATGAATCGCCCCTTTTACAACATTACAGGTCCATATTTATAGGAATTGGAGTTGGCGATATAGCTACCACGTGGCACTTAACATCCCTAACCTTTGACACCATCAATTGCTTCGTTGGTGTTTGGCATCTTCTTGGAAATGGATGGTTTACGATAATCTTTAAAGGCTAATGATTTACGATTTCAATGAGTGTTGTTGATTTGAGATATCAATGTCGCATCGCAGAAAACTGATATTCCTATCATCTTGACGATATGCGACATCCTCCTTGTATTGGTGGTTTACGATATTTCCTCATGTTGATCATATTCAACATCCATTGTTATATTGATGAACTGCGGCATCCCCCTTTATTATATTTTTACTACATCAATCCTCACGCCAATGATATACAACCTCTTGACTTTGATGATAGGTAGTATTCTCTATAAACATTGATGAGCTTTGATATCCATGCCATATTGATGACTTAAGACGTCTATTAAACCTGAGAGATTCACAACATTGTTTTCTCTTCATGCCTCTTGTATATGCTTTGTAATAGTTGCTATTATAAAGGCTTTGACATCCAATCCCTTGACCGTCTTCCATTACTTTACAGTATCTGAATTTCGTTTTGCTTTATTCATATTTTCAACATCACTGCTTAGGATAACATTTTCCCCCTCCCCAAATGTAGAGAAAATATAAATAAAGCATGACGAAATTCAAATATTCAAAACATGGTCGATCAGTATTGATCGGTCCCAAACTCCTTTGGGGTGGTCCATACAAGATCCTTCGCAAACATTTATTATGTGCAATTTTTTTACTTTTACAACTTGCCAATTCCTTGACCTAGGATATATATAGGGGTTCTTTATAAACACTTATCTTGTATGATACCATAAACTAAACTTTAGGTGAAATTAATCTTAACCTTATGTACTACTCTTAAATATATGACCTTATAGAAAGATGTTAACTCAACTTCACTCATTATCAATTGTGTTTTGTTTAACAAAGTCCAATTACTCTTTATAGATACATCAATATGTATCATGGGAAGGAGCGACTTTTGAGATTGAATATTCATCCATTTAGATACTTTTGGAACCCTTTTCAATATACTTTCAAATTCAATCAAATTGAATCATTTTTCTGCACATTATATTATTTATTTTCTTTTATATTCTTGAACTTATCACAGACATATCACATATGCATCAAATACACATGTTCATGTTTGTGATAATTCATCGGTGAATTTACCTAAGTATGTGGAACTGTTTTTGTATTATTAGGCTAACGATTGCAAGCATCTATATGTATTAATTTGAAGACTCTCACTAAGCCTTAAGTTGCTTCTACTAAATGAGTGTTTTTTCCTTTATATATATCAATTTTCTTATAATTTTTCAAAATTTCAAATCCTTTCAAAACCTTTTTATATAGAGTAACATTTCTTATTTGCTTTACATATAGGTATATAATCCTTATCGAAAACATTTTTACTTTTATATATAGAACAAAATCATAGTTGTCAAAATAATAATTTCGATACATAAAACAATTTCAAAAATACAAACATACCCGATTATTCAAAGGGTGATTCAAGAATGGATTTCAAAGCAAACAGAGATTCAAATTTCATATCATACGAAACATAAACATAAATATCTTAGTTCGAGAACTTCAGCTAAGCAAAGAAATACAATAGATTTCATTGAATGCAACCTAACAACTGCTGAAACAAACAGATCCACAGAATACCATCCTACATAAACAAAGCATCGGTATTAATTCTACCGGGTGGGACTTCAACGGGTCCAGAACACTCCCCCTAAATATGGCCCCAACTTCTGCATATCTTGCATAAATGCACGGCACACCCATCCTCCCTAACGAACTGCGGAAACGCAGCCTTCCTTCCGTACTTCCTCACAGGACAATTCCTGGTTATATTCCCAGGCATCCTGCAGTGATAGCAAATGGTTGATTGGTTGACTGATGCAGTGGGTGCAGCTTTTACTTTCTTCACCTTCTGGCAGCGATTGGGAAAGTGCCCCGTACTAGGGCATTTAAAATAGAAGATCTTGGATCGATAACGCTTGCCCTCTTTCTTCTTTCCTTCATCTCTCTTTCTGCATATGGCTACATAATGTCCCTTCTCCTGACACCGATAACAGATGACATGGTCATAAGGACCAGGTCCTGCCTTTCCCTCCATAGCCTTTCCCACTTCTCCATTGCTTCCTCCTGTTCCTTACGGGCTAGTGCTCTTCGAGCTCGACGAGCTGCTTTCTGCTCTTCCGATTTTGCCATCTACAAAATAGTTTCCTATCATTCAAGGAGTCCAAAATCAAACAAGATAGAGGTTCAAAATTTTAAGGGAAAACTTGACCAAAGGAAGTTTCGAAACAAAGTGGGAAGGCTCGAAGGAAAATGTGACGCCCCACCTCTATACCCACGCTAGCCAAGAACACTCCGGAGAAGTGCTGTCAACTAGCACGGAGAATAAGGCTGTTGAGGAGCGACCATCCATGTAATTGCTTATCACACGGTGGCTATAAATAATCTTCGGAAACAAACATAGAAATAATTATATCACAAATCAGTCACAGATATCCATATCACAAAGGCGGAAGAAGATATGAATATATAACTAACACATGAAAGTGTACATCAGAGTAGTGGTCAATAAGATCCACGATAATACAAAAGAACAGCAACACGTGCTATGCAAAAGAATACAACTATGAGTCTATATCTCAAGTGTATACAACAAAAACTGCTAATCTAAACAGTTAGCCAAAAGTCAGAGTGATGAATCCCTGGGAAGAAGTCAAGCAGAAGCACCTGTAACATCTCGGTCTGATCCGAGTATTATTTAAGAAAATAATAAACGGATCAGTCTAGCTATAAATATCAGATGACATGATATAACATAAAAGATATGGCATAAACATAAACATCCATAACGACATACCGCTATAAGTATGTAAATAATGATCAACAGAAGATCAATCAATAAGAGATAATCAATATCACAAGAATCTTCTCAAAGATTCGAAGGGGGCATCATACCCTAAACTTGTACTCATAACAAGTCAATGACATAAATTCCAGAAATCAACACGAGAAATCCAGAAATCATAAAAAGGGAAAGAGGCCTATCACATGACGGTCCGAAGACCATGGGGAGCTACCCCACATGTGTGAGTGGAATCACACAGAATGAGGTCAAGACTAACCAAAAAGCAGAAAGGTATGTGTGAATGGAATCACACAAGTGGTGTCTAGTCTAACCTTGCAATGAAAGAGACATCGCGCAATTGCTAGTCTAATTCATAAAGCGATCATCAAGATCAACGAGAAGTGTCAATTACACTAAGCTAGTAAATATAGAAGTTTAGCTTCATGTCCCATAACCACTTGCTTAACTTAAATATTTACGAACAAACTGTAAATCTTCACTAATAAAATTGTCACAAGAGGTTCAATCGAACAAGTCCAAGAATTAACCGACGAAGTGAACGCAAGCGTTTCATACCACTTGTTTTACTAAGTCGTTTAATTAGATTTCTCATCCGAGTGAGGTAAAGGCTTGTATATACTAATAGATTGGAAAACGGCTTAAGAAAAGAGCTTTGTTATTAAAAATAGAGTTGAAATTGTTTGTTAAAAGAGTTTTGATATTTACTACTAGTATTGAAACCTTTATATTATAAAGTGACAAAACACATAAGCAATTGTAGAAACAATCAGTCACAAAAATCGCATACGGAGATGTGAATAAAATCCAAGGAAATCAGCTCAATGTTTTTCAGATAAGATCCCCTATGGAGGGGGGGTCCAGGGGGGGTGGCAACCCCCCAAGGTGGGGGTGCGGGGGCAACGCCACCGCTTACGGGGTTCGACCTGCCCGGTCAGGTCGCGGGGGTCCAGGAGGCAGCGCCCCCGGCGGGGTGCGGGGCAGCGCCCCGTCCAAAACGGTACGACCTAAGTGAAGACAAGCGGCCTACGACCTAAAGCAAAGTGAGGTCTAACGACCTAAGGGTTCACGCGGCCTAACACAATGGCCGAGCGACCTAACTGGAGTTAAGGGAGGCAAGCGACTTAAGGTCCAACGACCTACGACTCAAGCAAGCCGAGCGACCTAGTGTGGAGGGGTCGAGCGACTTAAGGAATGCGAACGACCTAAGGTCTAACGACCTACGACTTAACAGAGTCGAGCGACCTAAGGTCTAACGACCTACGACTTAACAGAGTCGAGCGACCTAAGGTCTAACGACCTACGACTTAACAGAGTCGAGCGACCTAAGGTAAATGGTCCAATGACCTAACTCGAACGACTTATCTGGAGCTTAGGTCGGAGACGACCTACGAGATAAACCAGGGCGAGCGACTTAACGTTTGCCTAGAGATTATAGGTCAGAAACGACCTAAGACTTAAAGCTTAACTCGCGAGCGACCTACGGCTTAAGGCCTAACTCGTGAGCGACCTACGACTTAAGGCTTAACTCGTGAGCAACCTAATTCCGAAGTGCCAATTCTTCCAGAACGACCTAAAGTTAACTCGTGAACGACTCACGACCCATGGACGAACGAATTAACTCCGAACGACCTAAAAATGGCCAGAACGACCTAAGTGCAGAAAATTCACCAAAACGCTAAAAATTGGAGTTTTTCGCCAATCCAATCCAAACCAAATGTTAATCATGCATGCAAAAATGATAGGGAATCATTCCCAACAGTCCAATATAGTTATAGGCTAGAATTGTGAGATAAAAATCTCACCTTTGCACTAAAATTTATGAAGATGAAGCTTGAAAGCAAGGAGAAGCAATCCAAAGCTTGAATCCAATATCTTCTACTTGAATTTGGAGTTGAATGATGGAGTTGCAATTGAATTTGAGCTTGGAGTTTTAATTTCCCATTCTCTTCACCATTAATGCTAAAGCTTGAGTTAGTTAGGAAATTTATGAAGAGTGAGGAGAAGAGGGTTGGAACTTGGGCTTAATAGGCTAAACTAACCCAAAGTCCAAAGCGGGAAAAGTTAGTGAAATTTCACTAACTCCAAACCTATCGATGTTTAAACTTAAAAAGTTGTAAACGACATTTCGAACTCAATGGAAGTGGTCTCGAGTCCTAATTTTACCGTTTGCAAAAAGTAGTTTTTCGAACCAAAATCCGATTAACGATTTAATATTTAAATAAAAATATTTAAATGTAAACTCGATAAATATGCGGGTTGTTACAGAAAATGAGGAAATGCAAATTCAAAATAGATGATGGATATACTTCTATAAATTGTGGGCAACCTTAACCGGGTCAACCGTGACTTCAGGAAAATGATCGTTGCGGGATTCCAAGGCCAATCGACATTCGATTGCCAGAGATAGAATTCAGCATATCAAGATATAGCAGCATCGTAAACCGAGGATACAAAAATCTTCGGTGAGTCAATGCCAATTGAAAAGGAGTTTTCACCCTCTTTACAAATAATTCAGTGGAGTTATGGGATACTCCAGAATCAATGAATATAAATAGGGAGAGATAGAATGAATTTTGGAACCGAGGGACATTCCAAAAGTCAAAGGAAATCGAGTCAAAAGGAAGAGATTCAACTCGAGCGAAAATGATTCTGTAAATAAATTTACCATATATGCTAAGTTTTGCCTAGAGCCAAAGCTCTGATACCAACTGTAATGACTCGCTATTTTTGGACCATTCAAATCGACGATAAAACCATACATATTCGACTTGAATGATTCAAAATACCAAATTGTTAATTAAAATTTAGCAAAACTTAAAATATATAGTAAATAAATCAATCACAAATCACAGAGAAATATAATGCAGTGGAATAGATGAAGAATAATAGTTCATGAAGCTACTATATACATCAGAGTTAGAAAAATACAACCGAATAGTTCAAATGCAGTGAAGTCTCCAATGCAACAGATGATTTCTCTGAACCAATCAACTGGAAAGGCTGGAGTCTGAATTGATAGTTGGATTTCCAAATGAAGCTCCGAACTCCAAAGGTGCGTCTCAAATGCTGTATCACTCAGTCTGACCCGAGCGTAAAGCAAAACACAAAACACTCGAGTCAGGATTAACATTCTTATATATTAATAAATCCAACTCAAGTGAAATATCAACTGAAATACAAATAATCTTAAAGGATATTTGGGATAACCATCCTCTAAGGGTCCATGGAACTATCTACAAGGTAGAAGTATACACTATAACACCGTGGTCATTTCAACTTAATTTATATTTCAAAACCAAAACGTTTCAACATCAAATATCTCTATATTTCCCAAAATAGTATTTATATATATTAAATAATTTATACAATAAAGTATTTTCAATTCCCTCAACTAAATAAATCGTGTCAACATCAACCCGACCTTCCCATTTAAATTAAATTCAATCTCAATTTATCAATTTAAATTTTCCTAAAATATCCACTTCAATTTTTACCAATCTCAAATTTGGATTTGTAATCACAAAATACCCCTTTAATTCAATATATTTCAAAACTTGAAGTATTCAACGTTTCAACTAAATTTTATCCAATTTAGGTTTATAAGTAGTAAATTCAACTATATTGATTCAACCCAAATTTCACTTCCATTCAGTTTAGATTCTAAATAACAAGTTAACTATGTTGATTTCACATACAGATCCGAATCTCAAAATAAACCATTTAAATTCCAATATAGTTCAAGGCTTAAATATTTAAATGTTCAATATAACATTTTCATATAGATCTCGATTAAATCTTATTATTATTTAGTCTTGAAGTACTCCCTTATTAGATTCAATATCATTTAAGTAACCTTAGTTACATTTTACTCAATATTTTCTTTAATTTATTTAAACGTGAAATATTCATTAAATCACTTAAATTAAAAATCCAGTTATAAAATCATACCTTTTAAATTTCCCATTCAAAAATTTCAAATCGATTTAACTAGATAAATCCTTATTTAAATACCATCTTAATAAACCAAAATTTATCTCCCAATCTTAATTATTCAATTGATTACAAGAGAATATATTTGAAACATAGATTAACATAAATACTTAACCATATTATATGTATTAAATCAATCTAATTTAAATCAAATATTACTACTAAATCTATATATACAATTTTCATTTATATAATATCTTAAGAATCAAATTTATTAAACCATATATTTCTTTCCAAAATTATAGCAATTATTTTCAAAATATTTATATGGACCAACAGTGTCTGTATATATTTCCTATCATATAGTCTAGTGCTACAGATATTTATCATTTCAATCAGTGCACTAAATATATACGGGTGTATATCATTTCAACCCGTAATCCCAAATTCAATTAAATGAAAATCGCTTGGGTTTATCATTTCAACCCATTACGATTTTCTCCTATTCTAAAGTCCGTTCGGGTATGTATCATTTCAACCCATAGTGATTTCTAAACTACACAGGGAACTTGCAGAGTGATAACAGAAAATACAATAAAATAACAGGAATATATCATCAATAACAATATAATATAAACAACAGGATATGGTGTCATATCCCGCAGGTGAACTGTTACAGATAATAGCATATATAACAAATTTAAATAACCGCAGCAGCATGTTTCAATTGTCGTTTCAATTGAAATCAAATTTAATGAATAAAAGAATGTTAATCGTGAGTGATTGCTCACCTTTCGAGGCTAGAGAGATTTGAAATGGTTTATGGATCCAAGAATGAATTTCCAAAATGAACAAGATTGACACGAATAGGATGAACAGAGCTGATAAATAGAGATCGATGAAAATAGATTAGAAACTTCTTGATGTAGACCGAAACAAAATATATAAAATCCCAAAGTATTATTTGCTTAACTAATATCAACTTTGAGACTCATTAAAATTATATACATATGTTTTCCAAAAACATAAATAGTTTAGAAACAACTATTGACCATATGTTCTGTATAATCAACATATATCCATTATAATTTAAACTAGACTATATTTAAATTATACTATGTATAGTAATGTAATATAATATACAGTACACTTATTACAATACACGTTAAGACTATAAATATAATATTTAACAATACACTTATAACAAAATATGTGACTATAAAATTTTAGTTTTAATATAAACACAGAGAACAACCTTATATATTTATTAATATTCAGCTATATAAAAACTATTGCCATATATTTATATTCAAAAGCTAATAACATAACTATACTGCAAACGTATATGTAGTTGAGAATATATAATACCTTTTTATACTTTCTTATGCACTTAATATACTCAACAACGATTTATATATATATATATATATATATATATAAGCGATCATGCATTTTTATATGAAACAACAAGTATAAAATAACTTTTAAAACTTTATCATTATATATATATTTTATACACTGAACAGTTAAAATAACTTTTGAAACTTTTTTAAAAACTTTATCATTATAAAATAACTTTTAAAATATACATCATACGAATGTTTTTAACCCACACAAAAAATATATGCTTCCTTATACATATTATATATATCTAATTTGTTTATTCTTATTATTATTACTTTTTATATATAAAAGAAAAGTGGTGCCTGAATAATATTTTCTCATTCTCCTAGAGCGTAGGTGACTAACAAAACACACATGGTCTAACATGTGATAACATTTATTTTCTATTTTTTTATAAAAGTGGTGCAAACATATTTACTCTATCTTAGAGTACAAGTGGAGCAAATGATTTTTTTCAAGGCCTTAGCCAAATGCATTTTTTTCTCAAACCAAAATACTTATTAACGTTAAGACCTTGAACGAACAAAGCTGAGGAGAATATTTTTACTGATTTAAAACCCTGAAGTAAAACAGCGATGCCACCTACATCCTTTTCCAACGTGTTTATAAATGATATAAGCAAGAATCTGTCTATACTGTGGAGGGTGCTCTTGATTATGGAGGAGGGTAGGTGTCATGTGGTGAAATAGTAGAGCCAAAAATTTGAACAGAACAATGCAGAAAAGAAAAAAAAAGGAGGAAAAATAATTTGGTCATTATTTGATGCTTTGCTCACACGCAAGGAAGAAGGAGAGGAACCCAAAATGAGATGCAGATGAAGTTTGATACGTGGTTTGTATTTATTTGTGACAACACAATTGTTAAAGTAGGAAAGCAAAAATCAAGGCATGCAAATTTTAAAGCAAGGAAGAAAACGTGTTTAGGATTTAAAGAAAAGCTTGCGTGCATCAAGGGAAAAATGGAAAGAAATTTAAAGATTTTGGAACGGTTAGCAATTTGTGGATCACGTTCCTATTAAATCAGAAGGCAAAAGGAAAGTGAATATAATTTGTATGTAAATGGTGGGGCACATTTTATATTTAAAGGGAGTAATTTGCGTTGATTGAGCGGAGGAAACGGTATGAAATAAATTGCTTTAGGAACGGTAGAGAAGTATGAAATGAATCGTGTTTTATAATCAAACACGCGTTGATAACGGTGAAAGAAAAAGGCAGGAGGAAAGTTGATATTGAACCGGATTGGATTCTAAAGATTTTATACCAATTTTAAACGAGAGGCAATTGGAAAGAGTAGAAAAATTTCCGCATGAATCCAAGGCAAACATTTTAAACTAATTGAATGGTTAGGGAATTTATTTCTTTCCCACTTAAAAAAATACGCTTATGGATAAATTTAATTATTATCCAAGGTAAGAAAATGAGACATGCGTAAAAATGACGTAAAAATATACGCCCAATTTATAACAAAGAAACGCTTTTAAATTTGCACGTTTTATTCTCTACCTATTAATTTATATGTTTTATTCTCTACCTATTAATTTATACGTTTTATTCTCTACTTATTAATTTATACGTTTTATTCTCTACCTATTAATTTATACGTTATTCTCTACCTATTTATTTATACTATTTATTCTCTACCTATTAATTTATACGTTTTATTCTCTACCTATAAATTTATACTTTTATTCTCTACCTATTAATTTATACGTTTTATTCTCTACCTATAAATTTATACTTTTTACTCTCTACCTATTAATTTATACATTTTATTCTCTACCTATAAATTTATACGTTTTATTCTCTACCTATTAATTTATACGTTTTATTCTCTACCTATAAATTTATACGTTTTATTCACTACCTATAAATTTATACTTTTTATTCTCTACCTATTAATTTATTACAAATTATTAAAATTTTATGGGTCATTACACTCTCTCCCACTCAAAATTTTTCGTCCCCGAAAAGAAAGGAGGTAGGAGAATAGACAACCAGAAATAAAAGTAGATTGAAAGTCAGGGGTAAATATTGATTAAACTATATAAATTTTACTTGAGATATTCATACTTTTCAAAACCCATTTGTAAAATTTCTTGCTTCCTTTATAAATACCATTTATATGTTTAAATAACACCTTTATAAGTATATGAAAACTATTTGAAAACAATTATTTACATTATTAGTTATATTTAAAGAAGCTATTTGAAAACATTAAATCCATAACTCATGAAATTTTTAATTTATCTCAAGATACTTTTCAAATATTATCAATAAATTAATAATCATTTTCTTTAAATATGTTTTATTTAATTAATAACTTCAAAAATATTTATACCACTAAAATTTTCTATTAAACAATGCAATATACAAATAAGCAATATTTAAAAAGGATATATCCAACAAGGAAGGAAGGTAGATTTGGAAAACAGAATCAAGGTGAATAACTAAACTGAGCAGATAAGGTAGATGCAAGGAATAGTATCGGGCACGAATAATTAATCTAGAACCATAAGAATTTAAATTTCAAATATTTATTCAAAATTTCTTTATTGGGAAAAATACTTTTATACTAACTACCTTTATATTAATACCTTTATAATAAATACTATTATATCGAAATAAATTTTCCTTTCGAAAATACTTTTATAACTCGATGTTTCAACAAGTTTATCCTCGTTCTTGCAGACTTTGGCCATGCGTTGATCAGGCGCAAAACTAGAATTCTTCAAGTACTTAGTAGACCTGTTTCAACACCTAGTGAAAATACTTGAAAAACCTTCAAAAACAGATATGGAAAGTACAATCCAACAAACAACCAAACCAAAACCTTTGTCCGACCATGGTTCGCAGATACACAATGGTTACGCCTGGGTCCCCCAGGAAACAATCCATATCCGTAAGCTTTCTCAGCCCTGCGAGTTACGCCATGATGACTAGTAGAGTGCAGGATACACAATGGTTACGCCTGGATCCCCCAGGAAACAATCCGTACCCCTAGGAAAGACTCAGCTAGGCACTTGCGCTACTATTCGCGACCTACACAGATTGCAGGATACACAATGGTTACGCCTGGATCCCCTAGGAAACAATCCGTACCCCTAGGCCAGACTCAGCAAGGCAATTGCGCTATGTAGTCGTGAGAGTAAAAAAAACCATGGGTTACGCCACGGTGGGAACACTCGAGTATTACATCCGGAAAACCAAAAAGCAGAGATAATAATATCGATAGAATGAATCCACGATGTGTCCACAAAGCGGATATCAAGCAGAAGGCACTTTCCATATCTTTACTTCGAAAATATATATCATATAGTACCTTTTCAAATCATACTTATATAGACTTCGATTATATAAAATTCTCTTTCCAAATTGAGTACCTTTCAAAACAATAGATTTCAAATCAACTTCATACTTATACAATCCATTTTATATAAATTCGACCACTCCCAAATCAAGTGCTTAATAATATAAGGTTCTCAATTTCAAATCATTTCAATATCAATTCAGTTTCAAAATCATATATGATTTCACCCAATTTTCTTCCAAATTAAATATCTAAATTTCCAAGTTCCCAAAATAATAGGTTTAGAAAATTATCTCATTTTCCAAATTAAAATAATTCAAGTAAAACAAATTCATTTCCAAAATCACCATATAAGTATTGGTTTTTAATTCCAATTTAATTTCAAAACCAAATATTTTCCCAAAATCAATTATACTCATAATGGTTTCCAAATTTATAATTATCCCCCTTTTTTTAAACTTTTTAAACTATCTATTTCTATGTGAAATATCCACTTTACCTTTCTGAAAACCATTACTCGACTATTTTTTTTCCAAAACATTTCAAAACTAAATTTATATTCCTTATCAAACATTTTATACTCTTCGAAATTTCTTAGCTTTGAAAATTTAATCTCGATTTGGAAGTGTCCGAACATTCAAAATAGTTAGGGGAATCAAATTTCAATTCAAGAGTTGAAAATCAACAATAAATCAATAAATCAATTATTAAATCCGAAATTCGAGGTCTGAACACCGGTCTCATTTAAATTGTTTCAATATATACTTATATCTTTCTAAAATATCAAATTACACTTCGGAATTTGAAACCAAAAACAGTTTTACAAAATCACTTGCATAGCGAAGCTATTAAAGTGGCCTCTCCCCCACTCTGAAACTCGAAAATCAATGTCGACGATGCGTGCACTCATCACCGAAATTATTTTCCAGCGACATAAGTGAGTTCTGGACTTCTATTTTCTTGAAAACTTCTTTGAAATTTCTTCAAAATTATTGGAATTCATTTGAACTCATTTGAAACATTTCTCATTCGAAAAAATACTTTTAAATCGTATTATTTTTATATATTTTCCAAAATCTTAAACCAATTTCAAAATACCAGAATTCAATTCTCGAATTTCAAATTTAACTTTAGAGTTATAAATCATTTTTATGTAAAATCAATTTTCTTATAATTTTTCAAAATTTCAAATCCTTTCAAAACCTTTTTATATAGAATAACATTTCTTATTTTCTTTGCATATAGGTATATAATCCTTATCGAAAACATTTTTACTTTTGTATATAGAACAAAATCATAGTTGTCAAAACAATAATTTCGATACATAAAACAATTTCAAAAATACAAACATACCCGATTATTCAAAGGGTGATTCAAGAATGGATTTCAAAGCAAACAGAGATTCAAATTTCATATCATACGAAACAGAAACATAAATATCTTAGTTCGAGAGCTTCAGCTAAGCAAAAGATACAATAGAGTTCACCGAATGCAACCTAACAACTGCTGAAACAAACAGATCCATAGAATACCATCCTACATAAGCAAAGCATCGGTATTAATTCTACCGGGTGGGACTTCAACGGGTCCAGAACACTCCCCCTCAATATGGCCTCAACTTCTGCATTTCTTGCATAAATGCAAGACACGCCCATCCTCCCTAACGAACTGCGGAAACGCAGCCTTCCTTCCGTACTTCCTCACAGGACAATTCCTGGCTATATTCCCAGGCATCCTGCAGTGATAGCAAATGGTTGATTGGTCGACTGATGCAGTGGGTACATCTTTTACTTTCTTCACCTTCTGGAAGCGACTGGGAAAGTGCCCCGTACTACGGCATTTAAAACAGAAGATCTTGGATCGATAACAGCTTGCCCTCTTTCTTCTTTCCTTCATCTCTCCTTCCGCACATGGCTGCATAATGTCCCTTCTCCTGACACTGATGATAGATGACATGGTCATAAGGACCAGGTCCTGCCCTTTCCCTCCTAGCCTTTCCCACTTCTCCACTGCTTCCTCCTGTTCCTTACGGGCTAGTGCTCTTCGAGCTCGACGATCTGCTTTCTGCTCTTTCGATTTTGCCATCTACAAAATAGTTTCCTATCATTCAAGGAGTCCAAAATCAAACAAGATAGAGGTTCAAAATTTTAAGGGAAAACTTGACCAAAGGAAGTTTCAAAACAAAGTGGGAAGGCTCGAAGGAAAATGAGGAAATGAAAATTCAAAATAGACGATGGATATACTTCTATAAATCGTGGGCAACCTTAACCGGGTCAACCGTGACTTTAGGAAAATGATCGTTGCGGGATTCCAAGGCCAATCGACATTCGATTGTTAGAGATAGAATTCAGCATATCAAGATATAGCAGCATCGTAAACCGAGGATACAAAAATCTTCGGTGAGTCAATGCTAATTGAAAAGGAGTTTTCACCCCCTTTACAAATCATTCAGTGGAGTTATGGGATACTCCATAATCAACGAATATAAATAGGGAGAGACAGAATGAAATTTGGAACCGAGGGACATTCCAAAATTCAAAGGAAATCGAGTCAAACGGAAGAGATTCAACTCGAGCGAAAGTGATTCTGTAAATAAATTTACCATATATGCTAAGTTTTCCTAGAGCCAAAGCTTTGATACCAACTGTAACGACCCGCTATTTTCGGACCATTCAAATCGACGATAAAACCATACATATCCTACTTGAATAATTCAAAATACCGAATTGTTAACTAAAATTTGGCAAAACTTAAAATATACAGTAAATAAATCAATCACAGATCACGGAGTAATATAATGCAGCGGAATAGATGAAGAATAGTAGTTCATGAAGCTACTATATACATCAGAGTTAGAAAAATACAACCGAATAGTTCAAATGCAGTGAAGTCTCCAATGCAACAGATGATTTCTCTGGACCAATCAACTGGAAAGGCTGGAATCTGAATTGAGAGTTGGATTTCCAAATGAAGCTCCAAACTCCAAATGTGAGTCTCAAATGCTGTATCACTCAGTCTGACCCGAGCATAAAGCAAAACACAAAACACTCGAGTCAGGATTAACATTCTTCTATTAATAAATCCAACTCAAGGGAAATATCAACTGAAATACAAATGATCTTAAAGGATGTTTGGGATAACCATCCTCTAAGGGTCCATGGAACTATCTACAAGGTAGAAGTATACACTATAACACCGTGGTCATTTCAACTTAATTTATACTTCAAAACCAAAATGTTTCAACATCAAATATCTCCATATTTCCCAAAATAGTATTTATATATATTAAATAATTTATACAATAAAGTATTTTCAATTCCCTCAACTAAATAAATCGTGTCAACATCAACCCGACCTTCCCATTTAAATTAAATTCAATCTCAATTTATCAATTTAAATTTTCCTAAAATATCCACTTCAATTTTTATCAATCTCAAATTTGGATTTGTAATCACAAAATACCCCTTTAATTCAATATATTTCAAAACTTTAAGTATTCAACGTTTCAACTAAATTTTATCCAATTTAGGTTTATAAATAGTAAATTCAACTATATTGATTCAACCCAAATTTCACTTCCATTCAGTTTAGATTCTAAATAACAAGTTAACTATGTTGATTTCACATACAGATCCGAATCTCAAAATAAACCATTTAAATTCCAATATAGTTCAAGGCTTAAATATTTAAATGTTCAATATAACATTTTCATATAGATCTCGATTAAATCTTATTATTATTTAGTCTTGAAGTACTCCCTTATTAGATTCAATATCATTTAAGTAACCTTAGTTACATTTTACTCAATATTTTCTTTAATTTATTTAAACGTGAAATATTCATTAAATCACTTAAATTAAAAATCCAGTTATAAAATCATACCTTTTAAATTTCCCATTCAAAAATTTCAAATCGATTTAATTAAATAAATCCTTATTTAAATATCATCTTAATAAACCCAAATTTATCTTCCAATCTTAATTATTTAATTGATTGCAAGAGAATCTATTTGAAATATAGATTAACATAAATACTTAACCATATTATATGTATTAAATCAATCTAATTTAAATCAAATATTACTACTAAATCTATATATACAATTTTCATTTATATAATATCTTAAGAATCAAATTTATTAAACCATATATTTCTTTCCAAAATTATAGCAATTATTTTCAAAATATTTATATGGACCAACTATGTCTGTATATATTTCCTATCATATAGTCTAGTGCTACGGATATTTATCATTTCAATCCGTACACTAAATATATACGGGTGGATATCATTTTAACCCGTAATCCCAAATTCAATTAAATGAAAATCGCTTGGGTTTATCATTTCAACCCATAACGATTTTCTCCTATTCTAAAGTCCGTTCGGGTATGTATCATTTCAACCCATAGTGATTTCTAAACTACACAGGGAACTTGCAGAGTGATAACAGAAAATACAATAAAATAACAGACATATATCATCAATAACAACATAATATAAACAACAGAATATGGTGTCATATCCCGCAGGTGAACTGTTACAGATAATATCATATATAACAAATTTAAATAACTACAGCAACATATTTCAATTGTCGTTTCAATTGAAATCAAATTTAATAAATAAAAGAATGTTAATCGTGAGTGATTGCTCACCTTTCGAGGCTAGAGAGATTTGAAGTGGGTTATGGATCCGAGAATGAATTTCCAAAATGAACAAGGTTGACACGAACAGGATGAACAGAGCTGATTAGTAGAGATCGATGAAAATAGATTAGAAACTGCTTGATGTAGATCGAAACAAAATATATAAAATCCCAAAATATTATTTGCTTAACTAATATCAACTTTGAGACTCATTAAAATTATATACATATGTTTTCCTAAAACATAAATGGTTTAGAAACAACTATTGACCATATGTTCTGTACAATCAACATATATCCATTATACATTTAAACTAGACTATATTTAAATTATACTATGTATAGTAATGTAATATAATATACAGTAAACTACACTTATTACAATACACATTAAGACTATAAATATAATATTTAACAATACACTTATAACAAAATATGTGACTATAAAATTTCAGTTTTAATATAAACACAGAGAACAACCTTATATATTTATCAATATTCAGCTATATAAAAACTATTGCCATATATTTATATTCAAAAACTAATAACATAACTATACTACAAACGTATATATAGTTGAGAATATATAATACCTTTTTATACTTTCTTATGCACTTAATATACTCAACAACGATTTATATATATATAAGCGGTCATGCATTTTTATATGGAACAACAAGTATAAAATAACTTTTAAAACTTTATCATTATATATATATTTTATACACTGAACAGTTAAAATAACTTTTAAAACTTTTTTAAAAACTTTATAATTATAAAATAACTTTTAAAATATACATCATACGAATGGTTTTAACCCACACAAAAAATATATGCTTCCTTATACATATTATATATATCTAATTTATTTTTCTTATTATTATTACTTTTTTTATATATAAAAGAAAAGTGGTGCCTGAATAATATTTTTTCATTCTCCTAGAGCGTAGGTGACTAACAAAACACACATGGTCTAACATGTAATAACATTTATTTTCTATTTTTTTTATAAAAGTGGTGCAAACATATTTACTCTATCTTAGAGCACAAGTGGAGCAAATGATTTTTTTCAAGGCCTTAGCCAAATGCCTTTTTTTTCTCAAACCAAAATACTTATTAACGTTAAGACCTTGAACGAACAAAGCTGAGGAGAATATTTTTACTGATTTAAAACCGGAAGTAAAACAGCGATGCCACCTACATCCTTTTCAAACGTGTTTATAAATGATATAAGCAAGAATCTGTCTATACTGTGGAGGGTGCTCTTGATTGTGGAGGAGGGTAGGTGTCATGTGGTGAAATAGTAGAGCCAAAAATTTGAACAGAACAATGAAGAAAAAAAAGAGAAAAAAAAGGAGGAAAAATAATTCGGTCATTACCTGATGCTTTGCTCGCACGCAAGGAAGAAGGAGAGGAACCCAAAATGAGATGCAAATGAAGTTTGATACGTGGTTTGTATTTATTTGTGACAACACAATTGTCAAAGTGGGAAAGCAAAAATCAAGGCATGCAAATTTTAAAGCAAGGAAGAAAACGTGTTTTGCATTTAAAGAAAAGTTTGCATGCATCGAGGGAAAAATGGAAAGAAATTTAAAGATTTTGGAACGGTTAGCAATTTATGGATCAAGTTCCTATTAAATCAGAAGGCAAAAGGAAAGTGAATATAATTTGCATGTAAATAGTGGGGCACATTTCATATTTAAAGGGAGTAATTTGCGTTGATTTAGCGGAGGAAACGGTATGAAATAAATTGCTTTAGGAACGGTAGAGAAGTATGAAATGAATCGTGTTTTATAATCAAACTCGCGTTGATAACGGTGAAAGAAAAAGGCACGAGGAAAGTTGATTTTGAACCAGATTGGATTCTAAAGATTTTATACCAATTTTAAACGAGAGGCAATTGGAAAGAGTAGAAAATTTTCCGCATGAATCCAAGGCAAACATTTTAAACTAATTGAATGGTTAGGGAATTTATTTCTTTCCCACTTAAAAAAAATATGCCTATGGATAAATTTAATTATTATCCAAGGTAAAAAAATGAGACATGCGTAAAACTGACGTAAAAATATACGCCCAATTTATAACAAAGAAACGCTTTTAAATTTGCACGTTTTATTCTCTACCTATTAATTTATACGTTTTATTCTCTACCTATTAATTTATACGTTTTATTCTCTACCTATTTATTTATACTATTTATTCTCTACCTATTAATTTATACGTTTTATTCTCTATCTATTTATTTATACTATTTATTCTCTACCTATTAATTTATACGTTTTATTCTCTACCTATAAATTTATACTTTTATTCTCTACCTATTAATTTATACGTTTTATTCTCTACCTATGAATTTGTATGTTTTATTCTCTACCTATTAATTTATAAGTTTTATTCTCTACCTATAAATTTATACGTTTTATTCTCTACCTGTAAATTTATACTTTTTATTCTCTACCTATTAATTTATTACAAATTATTAAAATTTTATGGGTCATTACAATAAAGAATTATTTCTCAAAGTTGTGGATTAATCCGTGATTTCAAAATAATTGTAATTTTTAGATACTTGTGTATTCTCTAATGCATCGCTTTTGTTATGAAAGCAAATACCACCATTATATTTTATTTTTATAATGAATATTTATAACATCATATTGAAATAAAACCATGTCTATTTTACTCAATACTAAAAATAGTTATTATATAATAAATAATATTTGGTATGTTTAATAAAATAATTTTCATAACTTGATAAGACCATTAACTATTATATGGTACGCTCCCATTATATTCATCATTATTATAATAGCATACAAAATACGAAGATCCATTATACCACTTATTATTGAATTTTATTTCATTTACTATAATTAGTTTACAACCAAGAGTTTTAGATTAAATATCTTAAACTTGAAGAAATAACTTTTACATAAAACAATTTCCAAAGGAAAATACATTTGGTACAGAAATCACATTTCTAATTCCTTAATAAATATCTTTTTAGCATTTTATACAATTCTCGTTTTCGGTGTCTTCTCATGAAGCAGAGACAACCATTCACTCTCTTTATCCCAACTGTGCATTAAGTTTTATATACTCTCGTGCATTCGCTTTCCATTCCCAATGGTTAAACAATTATGAAGGAAATCCTTACAACAAAACCGCAATGAAATCTTTACATAATTACATTTGTTCATTCTTAACATTTAAGGATATCAAATAAGTTGCACTTTATGTAAACTTATCGGACTGACTTTTCAATGATTGAATTCTTAGATGCACCTTATAGCTCTTATTCAAGTGTTACGTATAACACAGCAAGAACCTTATTGTAATCAATCATATTGAATATACAACCTAGCACTAGGGCTTACGTGCTCTTTCGAATAAACTAATTTCATCTAGATTTCGTATATTACGAACTGCGACCGTTCAACATATAATATTAATATGTAACTGAACATGGACCAAATATCCATATACTTTTTATTGTTTTCATATTTCAGCACTCATAGAATACAATACATAGTGTAGGCAAATAAACACAAGTTACAAATGTATTTAGTAGTTGTATAATTAGGTGATTGGGTCTTGAATGGACAACATTCAAAATTTATTAGTAAGTATTTTTATATTTTTATTTATCAATCTTAATTCAGTTCATTTGTAAATTTTAATTGATAAATTTTTTATCATTGTATTATTTGCACAAATTTATCGATATAGATCAATTTAATTTATACATAGCAAATGTTTTTGTATTATTAGTATATTTTACATTTTACTAATAAGATCCCACTAGACTTTTATGTTTCTCTATACCTGAAGATGATACATAGAAATCTTTTGATATCTCTTGTAGGTGTTATGACTCACATGCCTTGGGATTCTAACCTTAAGGAAAACTCCTTAAGAGAAACTGAATAAGTCATAGGCCCACATGTAATGGATAACGCCTTATCAATTGTATCATATACAACTCCTAATCCGTGGTCTTTGCCATAATTTCATCTTTACCTTAAGGGGAACTCAATAATTAAAGAGAGATTATTCATTCATACCTACCATTCCGTTGTGGCCTAAGTATAGTGTACTACCCTAAGGAAAGCTCAACAAATAAGTGCACGTATCTTACATCGTCTGGTCTATTTATTAATAGTACCACAAAAGACACCTTAAGCTTGAGGAAAGCTCAACAAATAAAGTGTATGTAAGTAACCTAGTAATATCCATGAATGGTAGATGACAATACTTTTATTAAGGTTCATAATCTTTAATATATATTTATTTGAGTAATATATACTTATAAAAAATCTATGTCTTATGAAATACTCTCAATATTCAAGTGTTAGATACATCTAAAATCACAGTATACATTTTATATAAATGTATTTATTCCTTAAATGCAATTTGGGTTTATTACAATTCCATCTTTTATTATACATTCAGATTATATGTGATGACCCACCTTTCTGACCCCTGGGAACGACACTTAATACATCCTCGGTATTCGTGCTCCATTGCCCAAGTATCTGAAAGATAAGTTGTCTTGGGATAAAATAAAGAATAGAGCAAGATAGAATAGAAATACCTTACAATGGAATGATTACATATAATACAAAATGATATAGTGCAAATTGTTACACCTTACAAGGAGCTGCCGGAATTAAACAAAAGTACTACATCTAATAGATTTGTCACTATACATTTTGAATTTACATGTTTTTTTAAATACCTAATATACCAACATAATCATACAGCGGAAATAAATAACTAGATAACTAAGGAGCGACCTGCTCGATCACCCTCTTCAAAGAGCTCTAAAGAAAACCAGTTATTCTCAGGCTACCCAAATATAATTGAGTACCAGAGATTTTAGAGAAATAAACAACTCGAGTCAGACAAAACGTCTGGTATGAATAAAACTTTGGAATAAAAGGAAACGTATTTAACAATAATATGTGGGACCATGCCGCTGACGCGGTACGGGTTTTCTCCTATATAAACAACAACCAAACATAAGAACAGAAAAGAACAATATGAAACAAATCCAAACATAGATGATGGGAAAAAATAGTATGAGGATCCATACTTGAAAAAATGGAAATAGTCTGAAGAAAATCCAAACTGGACAGAGTGGATAAAACAAGATAATGGTCCAAACTTGATAGAATAAACAAAAACTATAATTAAACATCGTGAAGAGTAGTAGACTCTACCTGTTGCAATTACAGAATAATTCGAAGGTTTGAATCAAATAAGAAAAGGAAAATTTTCCAACAATAACTAGGAAGGTGCACCTCCCTTAAAGTATACCCCTAGTAATATACTTCTGGAAAGCTTGTATACTCTATGACACTTCTCGGACAATACCAAACCGGACCCCACCAAAACTAACTGAGTATCCAAATATTTCACATCTAAATCTTAATCATTTTTCATGTAATGGTAAATAAAAATCTAGATGAGATGTGAAAATACCCTAATGGGAGAAATCCCATATAACTTGGCTTCCTTTTGCGCTTTTGTTTTAGTCATTTTCGACAAAAGGATAACAAGACTCAATGGAGCAACATATCGTCTTAGAATGACAATAACAAAGAAGCAGAGGGAACCGGTGTTGGGAAACAAGCTACCGAAAATATAAAACGATCGTATATGGAAACTAAATCTTGTATACTTATCACCACTCATCGGATTCCAACTTATGCAATCTCTTGGTTACTACCTGACAAGTCAAGATAGTGTTACCTCAAAGTCATGTCTCACGGTTATCCTTATCTTTCAAAATTGCGACAAATCTACTTCTTCGATGTTTAGTGCTAAGTATTCAAATAGATCATTCCCATATAAGTGAATCGCTTTATGGAAGTTAATTCATTTCCATAAACGAATCAAATTTTTTCTTTTAAAAACCTGAATTCATGATTGGCCTCACATTATAAGTACTATCTTTAAAACACTTTGTTTACAGAGTTTACTAACACTAAAACATCTATTTAAAAAACCCTTAAAAACAACCTTATTACATTGATTAATTAACTTTAAACTTCATCACACAATTTTATTTTTGAACTTCAAATGTCTTTAAGTAATAAAAAAGGGTAATCCGCATTTAAACGTATTAATTAGATTAATTAGTAAAATATAATTAATTAAATTAATAATTAATTAACATTTTCTAAATGAATAACAAAGTCAAAACATACTTGTTACTTTGATAAATTCACTTTAAAACTTCATAAATTAAGTTGTAATTAATTCTAATAATCTTTAATTAAAAAGGTAAATCAACTTTAAAACATTATTAATTCAATTAATTAATTAATTAAATATAAATTATTAAATAAAATAAATAATTAATTAATTCTCATTATTCAAAAACGATTTATTAATTATAAACATCAATAAAGAAAATATTAGTTAGAGTTAAAACCATTTGATAAAAAAATTAAAATCATTTATTAAAAAGATTTATTAACTTAAAAGCATTATTTGCGAATCGATTAATTAACTTTGATTCATCGTTATTGATGATTAATTATCCTCAAACATCATCAAATAAAATGATTAATTAAATTTAAAAATCATTAAATTAAATGGTTATTAATTAAACAGTAATTACCAGGTAATTGGTCAAATTTAAAACACATCATTAACTAAGTAATTAATTAAATTAAATAATCATTATTAAAATGGTTAATTACTTTCTAAAAAATCTTTAACCAAAATCTTATTTAACTTGTAAAACAATTCCAAGCATAAAGACGAAACCAAAACGTTTCGAGATGCAGAGGAGCATAATAGATCGATATGAACATCATGAGCTACCCCGTAATAAAACTCGTTGTTGCTGATATCTCCTTTTCAGTTCCTTCTTCCATAACCCGAGCTCAAAGAAGGAAGAGAGAAGAGGGCCCTATGGAAAATGTGGTTAGAAATCCATAATAGAGTCCGACCACAACGATCGAATTTATTATCTTCATGCATAAGTAAAATAGGTTACCGAGTAGAGAAGATTTTAAAATCATCACAAACCTCCCTTTTTTCTATTTCTATTTCTATTTATATTTCTCGATTATCATATGATGATTTCTTAACTTTCCATATATAGAAAGAGGTAGACTAGAAATGACATCTCTTATGTCAACGATACCATCTTCTTCGATTGAATGACATCTCTTACGTCAATCACACCAAAGAAGTATTAAATAAATTGTAACAACCCAATATTTTCAGTCGTTCACATCCACACATGTCGGAATTGAATTGCTCAAAATACCACATTGTAAATAAATTTGGAGCAAATGAAATACAATCACAGAATCACAGACACAGAACATATCAGAGTAACTCGCATCGGAAATTAAAATACCATAGTAGCTCATGAAGCTACTATAACAAACTCTCAAAAACATAATTCATAATATCAGTCTGAAAACATATACAATAGAAATTCCCATATGCATAAGTTTATAAATACCAGAGCTGAACTAGAACAATTGAAACTGAAATGGAATAGATAACAAGACAGGCAGAATGTCCACTGATTCCTAGCTACAAAAAATAAATCCAAAGCTAAGCTGTAAATACTCAGGCTAACCCGAGCGTAAAGTAAAATACAAAACACTCAAGTCAGGACAATATATACTTATATAATATAAGCCAACTCAAGTGAACTATAGCAGTAGTGCAAAATAACTTAAAGGATGCTTGGGACCGCCCATCCTTTAAGGATCGGTTAAACTTTAAATTAAATACATCCCGTGGTTAAAATTTCAAAATAGTAATTTATATTTTTGAAATCAAATATCATTTCAAAATTCAATATCATGTAAAGATCCATTTCAAAATATCACAGAATCATACCCTTTCAAAACTACATAATATCATTCCAAACATCATTCATTTGAACATCAATCAAATTTATTTAATTTAAAATACCATTTAAATCTATTCATTTTATTAAGAAATTAATTACCTTTAAATCTCACATTAAAAGTTAAATTCTTCCATTTAAAACCATTTAAAGTCAATTCCTTATTTTTATTAATTACATATTAAATTTCAAAAAAATTTAATCCTTTTCCAATGATTATGTCCATTAAAATTTATTAAACAACCAAATTTAGTTTTCCGTAGCACTTATAAAATGCTACATTAAGTTTTAGTTTAAAACAGTTCATTTACAAAAGACAGCATTTAAGTGCTGTAATAGGTTTCTTTATTTTTAACTAAGTTTAGTTATCTTTGCCAATTATAGGACTTACAAAGTTCTATAATAGCTTCAAGTTTAAATTAGCCTTTAAGTTCATTTATTTTTAACTACAACATTTACAAATGTTGTAATACCCTTTATATTTAAAACTTTCAAGATTTTAAATATAATTTCAAAACTAATTAAATTTTATTTACATCATATTTAACTTATAAAATCATACAATTCCACATTATAAAGTCATTATTTCATTTCTTATATTTTCATAATTTACATAAGTTAAATTTCTTACAAAATCCAATTTTTATTTTACTTTCTTATTTATATTCAAGTATTACATACCATTTCTTTAATTTAATTATTAACTTAACAATTAAGTTTTAAATTCTAAAATATAAATTATTTCCATTTATTTTACTTAAATAAAATTTCACTTTTTAACCCAAAATTCAAAATTCCCAATTAAAGTTATATTCCAAAATTTAACTTAAACATTTATTCATTCAACATTTTTACTTATCTAAAAATCATTAATATATTATAAAATCATTTTAAATTCATTTTAATTCAAAATATCATAAATTTATCATATTTCATATTAAATTTAAATTCCATTTCATCACCAAATTAGAATTTCCAAAATAAATTACATTTCAAATTTCTAACTTTACCATTTATTTATTTTACTTATAAATTCTCAGAAAATCAATAATACTTTACAAAAATCATTTTTATTTAAGTTTAAATCAAAATATTATAATATTTATATTTCTAAAATAATTTAAAAAATTTAGAAAACATATTTTAACCACGGGTCTATATATCCTTTTTAGCCTAGGTAAGGTGATACAGATACTATATCATTTCAATCCGTAATTTACAATGAAAAATCCGGGTTTGATCATTTCAAACCCGCAATCCCAAGTAAGAATGAAGTAAATAAAGATCGTTCAGGCCTATCGTTTTAGCCCATAATGATTTTCCACTATTCTAAAGTCTGTTCGGGTATGTGTCATTTCAACCCATAGTGATCCTAGTCTACAGGGAACTTGCAATGGTGATAACTGATATAAATAACAGAATAGCATGAAATTACAGTGACATATGATATAACAGGTGTAATAACAGGTATGAACATCATGTGATAATAATATAGCAGTTATAACAGGATGATTTGCATTACAGATTCAAGCGATATTAGTTTATCAACTATATAAGTACATATTAGTCTGGTGCGATTTATTCGCCTCTAAATGCTTGGGATAACAAAACCAATGACACAACGGAAACAAAAGCACGATGATAAGACTATGGAATTGAGTGGAGAGCGAGATCCAATGCTACAAGTCTTGTGTTACAACCCAAAACAAACATCAAAACAGACATAAATTCAATACACTCTGAAATGGAATAACTTTGGAACAAAAAGAGATTTGAATGCCAAGTCTTTTGCCTTGATTTCTCTACTATTTGGCATGGCCTAAGGATGTTGTTTAGCTCTGTTTTGAACAAGTATGGCTTAGGTTTGGGCTAGGAAACGCACGGCGTAGGCAAGAACATGTAGAGGAAGTTATAACATAAGAATGTCAAGAGGCTAGGCAACATTGGAAGGTTTGTGTTCACACTTTGGGCTTGGATAATGGTCAAATTGCTTGGCCATGTCATGCTACAGGTCTGGAAGGAGGTAGGAGGAGTGAGTAAGGGTGTAGACAGAGGTGGTGGTGGCGGCCTAAGGTGATGGTGGTGGTGGAAATGGAAATGGTGAACAAGTGGTGGTCAAACAACATGGTTTTAAGGGAATTAACATAGTTTTTGTGGAGTTTCTCTTCATAGATTGTGCGGCCATGGTTCATACCTGAGGAGTAGGTGGAGATGATGGCAGGGAAGAGGTGTAGGAGGTGGTGGCCATGGATATGGAGTGGATGCCGTTCAAAGAAGCAAAGAAAACAAGGCAAAAATACATGAAAAATGAGAAGAAAAGTGAAAAAAAGTAGCCATTACCCATAGATTTTTCTTGAAGCCATGAATGAATGAGAAGGTAAAATGTTTTTGCGTGAATGGAGACTCAAAACTCACGGCTACAAACCAAAAATGCACAGCCGAGATAGTAATTGTGGAGTTATGGCAAATGAAATGACAAAGGAGATGAAAGGACTTAAGTTAAATAAGCTTTTAAAACTCTTCATATTTCTTTTTCTTTAAATTCAAATAAAAAGAAAGAAAATCAGTAAATTGACTTTAAAACCGAAAAAAAGTAAAATAAAATAAAAATAAATAATAAATTTTAAAGAAAATGGAAAAAGGAAACAAGAAATTGCTTAAAAATCCAAAATAGTGTCTAGAAATTGCAAATAAATCACTATTGACTTTGGAAAATTTTAACTTCATTTTAAAAATACTCTAAAATAAAATTTGAAATAAAAATGATTTTTAAAAAATTTTCAAAGTAAAATAAATAATTAAATTCAAATAAAATAGAAAAAGAATTGAAGAAATTGTTTAAAAATAGCAAACAGGACATGAAAATTTCAAATAAATTACTATAACTCTAGAAAAATTTATACTTCACTTAAAAATATTTTAAAACCAAAATACATACATAACAAGTTATTTTACCCATATAAACATAATTTAGAACATTACATGACCAAATAAAATATTATTTATATAATTTGAAATAAACAATTTGGTTAAATACAACAAATTAAACACAAAATTGAAAACAGTATAACTTCCACAATTTAAATCCATTTTCAACGAAACAAAAAGCAGTATTCATGATATTAAATCTATTTTCATAATAAAAGAAAAAATTCAATCATTGAAATATTTAAAATTAAAAATTAAAATTCAAAGTTTGACTAGTTTGACCACAAATCAACTTTTAAGGAAAATATTCAATTTATATAAGTTTGGAATTATAATTCATATAATAATCAAAATGAAATATTTAAAAATGAAATATTTGAACTAAACAAGTTTAAAATAATTTAAAAATAAAAATAAAGTCAAAATAAAAATATATATGCAAAAATCTAGGGTTGTTACACTCTCCACCACTCAAATCTTTTCGTCCTCGAAAAGGAAGGAAACGGAGAAACAACTAGAAAGAACAATAGGTTGGAAGACATCCTAAAAGAAGGTAGGGAAAAAGTAGCTAGGAGGGAAAACAGGTTGAAAGACAAGGATGAACCATTATTTAAACCATTATACATTTCAATTAAAATTTTATAACATTTTAAACATTTTATAATATGATGAATAGTCATTTGATTCAAATTTGATTGTTCAAAGTAAACAATATTTAAAAAAATTTAAAATCTTTAGAAAGAAAAATAAATGATCAAAATATTCTTTATATAGTACTTTATCAAAATACTTTTATAACTCAATGTCTTGACAAGTTTATCCTCGCGCCTGCAGATTCTGGCCTGCGTTGATCAGGCGCAAAGCTAGACTTCTTCAAGTGCTTAGTAGACCTGTTTCAACACCCAGTGAAAATACTTGAAAAATCTTTAAAACCCAATATGGAAAGTACAATCCAAACAAATCACCTGGATCGCAGATACACAATGGTTACGCTTGGATCCCCCAGGAAACATCTGTACCCTTTAAGCATTCATTGCCTTGCGAATTTCGCCATGATAAAAAAAACCCGTGGACCACAGGATACATAACAATGGTTACGCCTGGATCCCTCAAGAAACATCCATACCCTTTAATCAATCTCTGCCTTACGGATTTCGCCACCACAACAAAACTGTAGACCGTAGGATACATAACAATGGTTACACCTGGATCCTCCAGGAAACATCCATACCCTTTAAGCAATCTCTGCCTTGCGGATTACGCTACCCAAAAAAAACGACCACGGGTTACGCCATGGTAGGACACCCGAGTATCACATCCGAAAAACCAAAATCAGAGAGAATAATATCGATATAATGAATCCAAGATGTGGCCATAATCGGATATCAAGTAGAAGGCACTTTCCATATCTTTACTTCGAAAATATATATCATATAGTACCTTTTCAAATCAATTTCAAATATCATACTTATATAAAATGCATTATATATAAGATTTCATTTCCAAATCGAATACTTTCCAAAATCAATAGTATATCAAATCACAATTAAATAGACTCCGGTTATATAAGATTTCATTTTACAAATGGAGTACCTATACAAATCAACAGTTTCAAATCAACTCCTACTTAAACAAATCCATTTATATAAGTTCGATCACTCCCAAATCAAGTATTTAATAAACAAGGTTCTGAATTTCAAACCATTTCAATTTGAATTCAGTTTCAAAATCATATATGATTTCACCAAAATCATTCCTTTCAAATTATATATATTCAGTTTCTAAGTTTCTTAAATCAATAGGTTTAGAAAATAATCCTAGTTTCCAAATCGACAATATTTTGGTCAACAAATTCATTTCCAATTCAAACATATATTCACTTCAAAAATCATAATACTTTCAAGTTATAAATCTTTCGAAACCAAAATACTTGAAATCATTTCATTTTAAAAATCATAACATTTTGAAATCATACATTTGAAATCATAAAACATTCCCTTAATTCTTTAAATTTCACAAATTTATTCAATTAAATTAAATCTAAAATTTCCAATTTTAATTCAATTCAAACCATCAGTTCAATTCAATTTATTTTTCCAACAAAACCATTTCAAATATTATCAAATTTCAAATATAGAGTTGAGTGGAGAGCGAGATCCAATGCTACAAGTCTTGTGTTACAATCCAAAACAAACATCAAAGCAGACTTAAATTCAATACACTCTGAAATGGAATAACTTTGGAATAAAAAGAGATTTGAATGCCAAGTCTTTTGCCTTGCTTTCTCTACTATTTGGCACGGCCTAGGGATGTTGTTTAGCTCAGGTTTGAACAAGTTTGGCTTAGGTTTGGGCTAGGAAATGCACGGCGTAAGTAAGAACATGTAGAGGAAGTTATAACATAAGAATGCCAAGAGGCTAGGCAACATTGGAAGGTTTGTGTTCACACTTTGGGCTCGGATAATGGTCAAATTTCTCGGCCATGTCATGCTACAGGTCTGGCCAGAGGTAGGAGGGGTGAGTAAGGGTCTGGAAAGAGGTGGTGGCGCCGGCCTAAGGTGATGGTGGTGGTGGAAATGGAAGTGGTGAACAAGTGGTGGTCAATCAACATGGTTTTAAGGGAATTAACATGGTTTCTGGGGAGTTTCTCTTCATAGATGGTGCGGCCATGGTTCAGACCTAAGGAGTAGGTGGTGATGATGGCAGGGAAGAGGTGTAGGAGGTGGTGGCCGTGTATATGGAGTGGAGGCTGTTCAAAGAAGCAAAGAAAACAAGGCAAAAATACATGAAAAATGAGAAGAAAAGTGAAAAAAGTAGCCATTACCCATAGATTTTTCTTGAAGCCATGAATGAATGAGAAGGTAAAATGTTTTTGCGTGAATGGAGACAGAAAAATCATGGCTACAAACATATATTCACTTCAAAAATCATAATACTTTCAAGTTATAAATCTTTCGAAACCAAAATACTTGAAATCATTTCATTTTAAAAATCATAACATTTTGAAATCATACATTTGAAATCAGAAAACATTCCCTTAATTCTTTAAATTTCACAAATTTATTCAATTAAACTTAAATCTAAAATTTCCAATTTTAATTCAATTCAAACCATCAGTTCAATTCAATTTATTTTTTCAACAAAACCATTTCAAATATTATCAAATTTCAAATATAGAGTTGATCCACAAAATAAACTATTCAGTCTTATATATATTTCAAGGCTTAAATATACCATATTTCAAAACTAAATTTTAAAATTTCATAAATCTCAAATTTTACTTCATTATTACTTAGTTTTGAAATATTCATTTCATAAATCTAATATTTTTAAATAAACTTTAGTTACCAGTAAACCAAATATCCTTTCATACAAATATAAACTTCAAATATTCATTTATCATAATCAATTGTCATTTCAAATTCACATTCTTTATCAAAATAAAGATTAAATCATATTACTTTATATTTTAAATCATACAAGACTAAACTTATATTCCTTACCAAATACCTTATACCTTCCAAAATTTCTTAGCTTTGAGAAGTTAACCTTGATTCGGAGGTGCTCGAACATTCAAATAGAGGAAGAAATCATTTCAAATTCAAGAGTTGGAAGTCAACAAAAAAATCAGTAAATCAATTTCAAAAGATAGATTTCAAATCCGAACTCGAGGACTGAACACCGGTTCATTTCAAATCGTTTCAAATATATATACATATATCTATATTTCGAATATCAAACCAAGCTTTGAAATCTGAAATCAAAACTGGTTTCACAAAATCACTCGCATAGCACAACTACTAGAGTGGCCTCTCCCCCACTCAAAAACTCGAAAATCAATGTGGATGATGCATGCATTCATCACCGAAATTATTTTACAGCGACATAAGTGAGTTCTGAACTTTTATTTTCTTGAAACTTCTTTCAAAATCTCTTCAAAATCATTGAAATTCATTCGAATAAATTTTAAATATTTCTTATTCGAAAATATCTTTAAATCATATTATTATTATATGTTTTCCAAAATCTTAAAACTTATTTCAAAACACCGGAGTTCCATTCCTCGAAATTCAAATTCAAAACCCTTCAGTTATAAATATTTTTTTTATAAATCAAATTTCTTATAAGTTTTCAAAATTTCAAATCCTTTCAAAACTTCCAATTTTCACTTTAAAAGACATATAATCCTTACCGAAAACATTTCACTTTTATATACAAAATATGGGCATCCTTATCAAAATAATAGTTTCGATGTATACAAAATTTCGAAATACAATCAGACAAAGTTTTCAAGGGATGATTCAAGGATAGATTTCAAACAAACAGAGATCCAAATTTCATAGGAACTCTAATCAAATAGAATTATGGTTCAAAGATAAGCTCGAACAAAGATGAGCTAATTTAATTACCAAATAAGAAATTATAAGTCTACATAAATCGCGGGCGACCTTAACAGGGTCAACCGTGACTTCAGGAATATAATCAATGCGAAAATCTAAGGTAAATCGACCTTCGATCGCCAAAGATAGAATCCAGGTATAACAGAAGGTAGATAGCATCGTAAACCGAGGATATAGAAATCTCGATGAACCAATGCCAATTGTAAAGGAGCTTCACCCCTTTACGAATCATTCAAAAATTGACGGAACTACCGATCTTTAGAGGTTATTCAAAGTGGAGTTATGGAAAGCTCCAAAAAAATCAAAAGAATACAATCAAGGGAGATAGGAGTAGATTTCAGAACAAGTGGGAATGTTCCAAAATTCAAAGGAATCCAAATCGAAGAAATCCCAACCAAGATAGAAGTTCAGAATTTTAAGGAAATCCTAATCAAGAAAGTTTACTAACATGGTGGGTACGAAAGGGATAAAGTCCAGAATTTTTTTTAAAACAAGAAAATTTTATATCAAAATAATCTTTTAAAATCCTTTGAAAATCATTTTATACTTCGAAAATAAGTTCTCTCACAAAGGAATGATTCTGAGATTGATTTGACTCATTCTAGGGTATTTCTACCATATCTCTAATGATTTTTTGCTCCGCAGGCTAAGTTTTGCCAAAAACCAAATCTCTGATACCAAATGTAACAACCCGATATTTTCAGCCGTTCGCATCCACACATGTCGGACTTGAATTGCTCAAAATACCGCATTGTAAATAAATTTGGAGCAAATGAAATACAATCACAGAATCACGGACATAGAACATATCAGAATAACTCGCGGCGGAAATTAAAATACCATAGTAGTTCATGAAGCTACTATAACAAACTCTCAAAAACATAATACATCATATCAGTCTGAAAACATATACAATAGAAATTCCCATATACATAAGTTTATAAATACCAGAGCTGAACTAGGAGAACTGAAACTGAAATGGAATAGATAACAAGACAGGCGGAATCTCCACCGATTTCCAGCTCCAGAAAATAAATCCAAAGCTAAGCTGTAAATACTCAGGCTAACCCGAGCGTAAAGTAAAACACAAAACACTCGAGTCAGGACAATATATACTTATATAATCTAAACCAACTCAAGTGAACTGTAGCAGTATTGCAAAATAACTTAAAGGATGCTTGGGACCGCCCATCCTTTAAGGATCAGTTAAACTATAAATTAAATACATCCCGTGGTTAAAATTTCAAAATAGTAATTTATATTTTTAAAACCAAATATCATTTCAAAATTCAATATCATGCAAAGATCCATTTCAAAATATCATAGTATCATACCCTTTCAAAACTACATAATATCATTCCAAACATCATTCATTTGAACATCCATCAAATTTATTTAATTTAAAATACCATTTAAATCTATTCATTTTATTAAGAAATTAATTACCTTTAAATCTCACATTAAAAGTTAAATTATTCCACTTAAAACCATTTAAAGTCAATTCCTTATTTTTATTAATTATATATTAAATTTCAAAAAAAATTAATCCTTTCCCAATGACTATTTCCATTAAAAAATTTTAAACAACCAAATTCAGTTTTCCGTAGCACTTATAAAGTGCAACTTAAATTTTTAGTTTAAAACAGTTCGTTTACAAAAGAGAGCATTTAAGTGCTGTAATAGGTTTCTTTATTTTTAACTAAGTTTAGTTATCTTTATCAATTATAGCACTTATAAAGTTCTATAATAGCTTCAAGTTTAAATTAGCCTTTAAGTTCATTTATTTTTAACTACAGCATTTACAAATGCTGTAATACCCTTTATATTTAATACTATCAAGATTTTAAATATAATTTCAAAACTAAGTAAATTTTCTTTACATCTTATTTAACTTATAAAATCATAATTAATTTCACATTATAAAGTCATTATTTCATTTCTTATATTTTCATAATTTACATAAGTTAAATTTCTTACAAAATCCAATTTTTATTTTACTTTCTTATTTAAATGCAAGTATTACATACCATTTGTTTAATTTAATTATTAACTTAAAAATTAAGTTTTAAATTCCAAAATATAACTTATTTACATTTATTTTACTTAAATAAAATTTCACTTTTTAACCAAAAATTCAAAATTCCCAATTAAAGTTATATTCCAAAATTTATCTTAAACATTTATTCATTCAACATTTTTACTTATCTAAAAATCACTAATATATTATAAAATCATTTTAATTCAAAATATCATAAATTTATCATATTTCATATTAAATTTAAATTCCATTTCATCACCAAATTAGAATTTCCAAAATAACTTACATTTCAAATTTCTAACTTTACCATTTATTTATTTTACTTATAAATTCTCAGAAAATCAATAATAATTTACAAAAATCATTTTTATTTTAGTTTAAATCAAAATATTATAATATTTAAATTTCTAAAATAATTTAAAATTTTTAGAAAACATATTTTAACCACGGGTCTGTATATCGTTTTTAGCTTAGGTAAGGTGATACAGATACTATATCATTTCAATCCGTAATTTACAATGGAAAATATGGGTTTGATCATTTCAAACCCGCAATCCCAAGTAAGAATGAAGTAAATAAAAATCATCCAGGCCTATCATTTCAGCCCATAATGATTTTCCCCTATTCTAAAGTCTGTTCGGGTTTGTGTCATTTTAACTCATAGTGATCCTAGTCTACAGGGAACTTGCAATGGTGATAACTGATATAAATAATAGAATTGCAAGAAATAACAGTGGCATATGATATAACAGGTGTAATAATAGGTATGAACATCATGTGATAATAATATAGCAGTTACAACAAGATGATATGCATTACAGATTCAAGCGATATCAGTTTATCAACTACATAAGTACATATTAGTCTGGTGAAATTTACTCGCCTCTAAATGCTGGAGATAACAAAACCAATGACACAACAGAAACAAAAGCATGATGATAAGACTATGGACTTGAGTGGAGAGCGAGATCCAATGCTACAAGTCTTGTGTTACAACCCAAAACAAGCATCAAAACAGACATAAATTCAATACACTCTGAAATGGACTAATTTTGGAATAAAAAGAGATTTGAATGCCAAGTCTTTTTCCTTGCTTTCTCTACTATTTGGCACGGCCTAGGGATGTTGTTTAGCTCAGGTTTGAACAAGTTTGGCTTAGATTTGGGCTAGGAAATGCACGGCGTAAGTAAGAACATGTAGAGGAAGTTATAACATAAGAATGTCAAGAGGCTAGGCAACATTGGAAGGTTTGTGTTCACACTTTGGGCTCGGATAATGGTCAAATTTCTCGGCCATGTCATGCTACAGGTCTGGCCAGAGGTAGGAGGGGTGAGTAAGGGTCTGGACAGAGGTGGTGGTGGCGGCCTAAGGTGATGGTGATGGTGGAAATGGAAGTGATGAACAAGTGGTGGTCAAACAACATGGTTTTAAGGGAATTAACATGGTTTTTGGGGAGTCTCTCTTCATAGATGGTGCGGCCATGGTTCAGACCTAAGGAGTAGGTGGTGATGATGGCAGGGAAGAGGTGTAGGAGGTGGTGGCCATGGATATGGAGTGGAGGCTATTCAAAGAATCAAAGAAAACAAGGCAAAAATACATGAAAAATGAGAAGAAAAGTGAAAATAGTAGCCATTACCCATAGATTTTTCTTGAAGCCATGAATGAATGAGAAGGTAAAATGTTTTTGCGTGAATGGAGACAGAAAAATCATGGCTACAAACCAAAAATGCATAGCCAAGATAGTAATTGAGGAGTTATGGCAAATGAAAGGACAAAGGAGATGAAAGGACTTAAGTTAAATAAGCTTTTAAAACTCTTCATATTTCTTTTTATTTAAATTCAAATAAAACAAAAAACAATCAGTAAATTGACTTTAAAACCAAAAAAAGTAATATAAAATAAAAATAAATAATAAATTTTAAAGAAAATGGAAAAAGAAAACAAGAAATTACTTAAAAATCCAAAATAGTGTCCAGAAATTACAAATAAATCACTATTGACTTTGGAAAATTATTAACTTCATCTTAAAATTATTCTAAAATAAAATTTGAAATAAAAATGATTTTTGACACATTTTTTAAGTAAATAAATAATTAAATTCAGAGAAAATAGCAAAAGAATTGAAGAAATTGTTTAAAAATAGCAAACAGGACATGAAAATTTCAAATAAATTACTATAACTCCAGAAAAATCTATACTTCATTTAAAAGTATTTTAAAGCCAAAATATATACATAAAAAGTCATTTTACCCATATAAACATAATTTAGAACAATACATGACCAAATAAAATATTATTTATATAATTTGAAATAAACAATTTGGTTAAATACAACAAACTACACACAAAATTGAAAACAATATAACTTCCACAATTTAAATCCGTTTTCAACGAAACGAAAAGCAGTATTCATGATATTAAATATATTTTCATAATAAAAGATAAAATTCAAGAATTTAAATATTTAAATTTAAAAATTAAAAGTCAAAGTTTGACTAGTTTGACAACAAATCCACTTTTAAGGAAAATATTCAATTTATACAAGTTTGGAATTATAATTCATATAATAATCAAAATGAAATATTTAAAAATGAAATATTTTAACTAAACAAGTTTAAAATAATTTAAAAATAAAAATAAAGTCAAAATAAAAATATATATGCAAAAATCTAGGGTTGTTACATAAATGGATTTGGGATATAGATGGAATATAATGAAATAGAGCCACTTTGAGGTTCCCTATGAAATGAGGCATGGAACGGAGCCACTAAGTTCCGAGAGTTACGAAGGAAGCTTCGGACTTATGGGTTGAGAACTAGAGTTGAACTCTATGAGGTCGAATCTCCCGTTTTTCCTTAGTAGCTCAATGGTAGAGCGGTCGGCTGTTAACCGATTGGTCGTAGGTTCGAATCCTACTTGGGTGATTTGATTGATTCTTAATTTCATTAAAGAAAGAAGAATTGAATGAAAGGGCTCGCTTTGACCATTAGGGGTAGGTAACCCGTTCCCTGTCTTTGTTTCTATTGCATTCTATCTCATCGTATCACATTCTGTTTTACGATATTTGAGAATCACCGTCAATACCTCGGCATAGATCCCAGGTAATCCCTTGTAAATAGCCCTGTGGCTATTTGGCTATTTATAACTAGCCAATTAAAAATTCTCAGATGATGTACTAGCAGTGCATCAAAGATGCAGTTATCGGTTCTCCCAATAGACCACAATTAATGCGAGCAAACATATTAATGACGAGGAACGCATTTTTGCTGTGCTACTAATACTTGTACTTGCTCTACTATTCTGCCCAAGCCTGGCTGAGATAGAGTTATGGGGAGTAAAACACAAATATGCTAATTCAAGTATGGTTAATGTATGTAATTAAAAAGCCTCCACGATAAAATAAATAAAAAGAAAGGACATTCCATTTCGAAAAAATACCATACCCAAGTCAATAGCTTTACGTATGCTATCCCAATCATGATTTTCTTATCCCCCCCCCCCAAGAGGAAAAGGTCCTTCCCTTTTGGTCCGGTTATGGGTGAGGATGGATCCGAACCCCCGACACCGTGGTTCGTAGCCACGTGCTCTAATCCTCTGAGCTACAGGCCCAACCCTTTCTCTACTGGATCTATTCCCGGGAGTACCCTCAAAAAGTAACCTCTCCTCAACCATTTTGTTCCAGGTTAAGACGATGTGAAAGTGTGTTTCTCTCTATAAGAAAAGTGTGTTCTGATGTGTGAAGGGGGAGAGAAGAGATATCATAATTGAGGTTTTGAATAAGAGGACCTTCGCATATTTTTTAGTAAAATAAGAGGTGTTAAGCTTTTTATCATTCTGGCGTCGAGCTATTTTTTCGCAGGACCTCCCCTACAGTATCGTCACCGCAGTAGATTTTAACCACCAAGTTCGGGATGGATTGGTGTGGTTCCTCTACGCGTAGGACACCAGAATATCGAATCATGAACAAAGAAATGCATGAGAATGAGAGAAATATTGACTAGTTATTGTGAAGCCCCAATTCTTGACTGGAAGGAACACCAAAGGCCTTCGCCCTTCCCTATCTATCCAAGGGAGGGAATGGTAGAGCTTTTGGTTTTTTCATGTTGCCAAACAGTTGAACAATGAAAATGGATGGCGATAAAAAGTGATTTTGCGAAAGTGGCGATATAGGGACTATCACTATATGGGTAGTTCGGAGAACAAGTTTATGATATTGTCATTCAACGAAACATTACATAGAAAGGGTATGAACATATATACAAGGTAATTAACTGTGAAACAACATGTAGAGAGCATTTACTTACAAATGATTAACTTTAACTACCAATTTAACATTTAGCATACTACATGTTTACTAACTTAATCGAATTTGCACCTCAAATATAGTGATTGAGATGTTTTAAATTAAAATAGCATAAACATGAAAGTTGTAATCCTTTGAATTAGCCTTCCATAACATTAAAGAAATCTAAATTCGGATTAAATTTGCAAAAGTTATGGTCGTATTACTAAGAGGTATTTAAAAAATTCCGAGCCAAACATCATCAATGTTAATAATTTATTATCACATTATGGAATAACATATAAATAAGTACATAAAAACACAAGCACATTACTTTCCAAGCAATAATCTAACAAAAATTGCTATCTACAATTAAAGTTTAACTTTGCAAGTGAGCTTTACTCCAATAGTCGCTGCCAAAAGAAGTCGAATTGCTACAACTGCTAGCCTAACAATCGAACTATCTTCACTTCACCAAAGCTTGGAGTTTTCGGCCCTTGATGGGCTAATTTGGGTTTGTCCATGGCACTATGAGAACGGCCTAGGTGGTTCAAAGAAGATGTGGGGTTCGTATGTGTAGATTGATTTTGGAAGTGAAGTATGGAAGTTTTATACTAATTTAAGTGGATGGACTAACTTTTAATCTAGAAATGCATGGATAGCCATGAATGGATGTATGAAGATAGGAAGGAGGTAGAAATGGAAAGTAAAGAAAATGAAGTAAGCGAAAAAATGAAGTGGGTAGGGTATTTATAGGCATAAGAAAATAGTTGAATTGCTAAACTACCCTTGTATTAATTAATATAAACATGTCATGTCTTAAAGTCACATCACCATACTCCTCCTCCCTTAGTCATACAGATGTGTACTTAATGTATGCTAAAGAGAAGGCATGAAATATGGAGACATTTATGTGTATATGTACAAAGTTGCCAAAATGTCAAACCTTGTCCCCCCTGATGTTACTATTTTCTATTTATTTTTTTATTTAGTTGTCAAAGTGTCACATCATCATTATCTTAAGTTGACTAAATTGATTAGACCTAATTATACTATCTTAACCGATTTATATAATTAGTCTATATATGCATATATAAGAAAGTGTGCAATTTCAAATAACTTTTATATGATGATACATCGAAAATTTGGAAAACAATTTCCGGTCACATTTTCTGTTTTTCATTGAACTAAATATTTTTGTAAACTAAATTCGAAAACTATTTTATCTTCAATATTTATTATTTAAATTTTTTTTTTATTTTTAATTATAAAACCTAGTATCTGAATATATAAAATTAATTAAATATTTAGAAATTAATGTGGTGAAATTCCAAGTCGTTACACTCTCCCCCCTTAAAAGGATTTCGTCCTTGAAATTTAGCACAATCCTATCCCAAAAATAGACTATCGTAGAAATACCTAATACATTAATCAGATGTAACTATCTAGCTAAAGCTAGTATGACATAAACCTATATGCAACCAAATTCATAGAATACACTGAAATAAAATACCGTGCATACAAATCATATCAAAAGCTAAATTTAGAACTAAATGCCTAGGCTTTTATACTCAAAGTTTTATTTTAAAATTTCTTCAAAAAGAAATATATTAAAACCAAAACCAAAAATAACTAGGGGGTCCTCCTACTAAAACATGCAAAACTCTAGAATCAAAACAACATAGAGCATCCAATGGTATTCCGATTCCTACAAATACCACAACTAGAGTGAAAAATGATTGTCTCTTTCCCAAGAAAAATTTCAAAAATCGCATTTTCAAAAGGCATTGAGATTTAATTCCTAATAAACAATGATTCAAAAACCTTTGTTTATAAAAAAATTAACTTTATAAACTATGGTACATTAAACCACACAATCAATCAACCAATCAAATTCAATTAAATCAAACCGACCGAATTCCGTAAAGGAATATACTAACACTATTAATCATCCAAATTCCATAAGGAAAAAATATCTAACACTCGAAATAATTTAAAATGTCAAAAGATTAACAACAAACTTTTAACTTAAGTTCAAAACTTTCTTGATTGCCTAAAATATAGATAATTATCTAAACCTACCATTCTTTACCCATTAGCCATTGGTTATTGCTTAGAGGATTATCAAAACTTACTCGGACAAAATTGAAAATTATACTCTAAAATTATTCAGTTCTTGACTATACCCATCTTTCTAAAGCATATAAATTTGTGAGTTCAAAAATATTTTATAAAGTCATTTCTTTATAAAACACCAAATAATAACTTATTCCACTTTATTTAGTTGTATAGTACCCTTCTAAATTCTGAAAGTCTATACAAAACACAAAATTTATTTTGCTTTTCACAATTTAGGAAGACCGGTTCAAAGTTTGGGTCTTTTAAAATTGAGTCAACCTCTCGACCTCTATAACTTAGAGTGTTAAGATGAACAATGTTTATGGGTTGACTCAAAAATAAAAAAATAGTTATACTACTTACGTGTTTTAAACTAAAGCTATGGTTTTAACAAAAAGATGTCTATTAAAACCTTCCTACCTTTTCACATTAAGGTGTTATAATGAATCCTGTTTATGGACTGACCCAATAACACCAATTAGTTTACACTTCTTAAATACTTAATAATATCTATGGTTATCAAAACCCTTATACTTAATCTAACCCATTTAAATCAGCGTTAAATTACCTCAAATATTGTTTAATGGTAAAATTCATTTATTAAAACAATCTCTTATCAAGAATACCTTTTGTTTTGGAAATCAATTCCCTTTTAGGGAACTTAAACTTTGAATTCCCCATTTTTAGTTTCAAAACTCGTCTTTGAAAGTATACTACTTATTTTCTGTTATAAATAACTTCAAACAATTTGTTTATTAAAACTCATTTTGATTTTGTTCAGATTTAAATTCATTTCAATCACACAATGATAAAGAGAATAATTTAGTAAGTACTCCACAAAATTCGCCTAAGCAACATCTGATCATCACTTAGAAGATTATTCAAATTACCACAAACTAACCGAAATATTTTCCGCCTAATTACTCTAAGAAAAAGCATTCTACTTAAAATTTCTTTTCCAATATATTTATACTTTAGAAACATTTCCAAATAATAATGCTATTACTTTTCTCAAAATCTTTTGAAATCATCTTAGACAAATCCGGGATTTAAATTTTCTAAAAAATCTTTAAATGTTATTTAGAGAGACAATATAATACTAAGTGTATTAAAATAAGGGTCAAAAACAAATGTCATTTACAACATGGTTTACTACAAACCCAAAACAATTTACACTTAGCTTCATTTATAAACAATTCTATTTAAAAGTTCTCTCATTTAAAACCACCATTTATAAATTTATAACAATATTTATTATCCCCAAAAGAAAATAAAACAATTTAAATACCTTTTATAAATTTAAAACAATGTTAATCATCCTCGGGGTTGATTTATAATATCCTTTTTTTAAACCTTAAAACCATATAAATTTTCCAAAGATAATAAATCATTTAAGTTCTTTTATTAAATTTAAAATAACATTAATTACACTAAAAGATAATAAATCACATTTATAATCTCTTCTGTAAACTAAAAAAATATTATCTATCCCAAAAGATAGTTAATGAAATTTATAATTTTCTTTAATAAACAAATCAATTTTCAAACACTTTCATCAAATCAATTAATTTATTTTAAACTCGTTTATTAAATCCATTAACCAACTTAAAATATTATTTATCAAATGATTTATTAAATTCAAATAATTATTAATTAAATGAATAATTAATTTTAGATATCATTAATTAAAATGATTATTAATTTTCAAATATCAATAATTAAAATAATTAATTAAATTCAAATATCATTGCTTAAAATGATTAATTAAATCCAAATCTCATTAATCCAAAAGATTAATTAATTTTAAACATCATTAGTTAAAATGATTAAATAATTTAAAATATCATTAATCAAAATGATTAATGAATTTTAACATCTAATTTTAGGAAAACACAAGCTCAAGTTCAAATACACATAAGGGTTTAGGGGATGATATTTAATAAATGACGGTATAGCGGAAATTGCTATTAGGATACATAAACAGTTTAAATGGAATATACAGATTAATTTCAATTAATTAATTAATTAAATCTAACTATCATTCAAGAAATCAAAAATAGTTTATAGCATCATAGATATGATATAGCCAATTTAGATGTGAGTTAAAGTTACATTTTATTATAATTAAATTTTCCCAAATATTTATCCTCTAAATTTTTATTTTATTTTATTACAATTAATATATTTTTCTACCATTTAGATTATGTTAGACAACTTTTTTGTACAAGTTTACTTTTAGGTTAACATTATTAAAAGTTGACTTTTAACTTAACCCTTTCGTCGAACACCTTATAATCAAACTGTGAAACTTAATTCATAAGGCGTTCGTTCCAAGATTCCCTAATTCTCATTTACTTGACCTATATTTTACTAAGTAAAATTCCTTATGAACTCTTCAACAATAGTTAATTCTTAAAATGGATGAGCATAACTAAACAAATCCTAAATGATAACGATAAAATATTATCATTTCTAAACAATCAACTCAACTATACAACTATATTAGTTTTGAAAATAATTCTTATATATATATAATATTCCTAGGTAACATTATTTCATTTACCATTTTAAAACAAAACTTTATTTTCAGATCTGTTCAAGTGTTAGGAATGCCTGTTATAACGTTGATCAGATGCATCGACAAGAATTCATATATCATTCAATGAATCAAACAACACAATATAAAAAAATTTATATCACTAACAAATATGCACTCAATATATATTAATACTCTCAGATTTATCCTAGGATATAACTAATCCTATCCTTAGAGAGTTTACCCCACCAGGGCTTAGGGGTCGCTAAACCTAAGCACTGATACCATCTATGATAGCCCACCTTTCTGACCCCTACGAATGACACTTAGTACATCCTCGGTATTCATGTGTCGTTGTCTAGGCATCCGAAAGTTAATTTGTCTTGGGGTAAAATAAAGAACAGAATAAGAAAGTTGAAATACCTAACAATGATATGGTTACATATAATACAAAATGATATAGTACAAAAGGTTACACCTTACAAGGAGCTCCCGGAGTTAAACAAAAGTACTACATCTAATAGATTTGTCACTATACATTCTGAATTTACATATTTTTTTAAGATACCAAATATACCAACATAATCATACAGTGGAAATAAATAACTAGATAACTAAATAGTTGCTTGCTCGATCACCCTCTTCAAAGATCTCCAAAGAAAACCTGCTATTCTCGGGATACCCAAATATAATTGAGTACCCAAGAGTTTGGGGAAAATAAAGAACTCGGGTTAGATAAAATATCTGGTAGGAGTAAAATTTTGGAACAAAAGGAAATGTATTTAACAATAATATGTAGGACCATGTCGCTCACACGAAACGAGTTTTCTCCCACATAAATAACAACCAAACATAAGAACAGAAAAGAATAGATGATGAGCAAAAATGCGACGGCCCGGATTTTCGCGTTCGAAAATCAACATCCATACTTAACCCGTGCTTGAATGCCGCAGATTCGACCGTTTAAATCCGATTCGTCGAAGCTTATAACACATTAAGTACAACAACACAGTGGAAGGAAAAAGAATATATCATATACATTACCAATGATACAATATCGAATATGATACAAACGTAATCAGAGACAATATACAACAGTGGAAACGAATAGCAGCGGAAAGAATGACTATGATCTCTAATAGAAAGAATACTCTTCAGAAAAGAACTCCAAACGAATCCAACACCAAATAGCAATGGCAACTCCAAATCTCTAAAAACAAAAGCTCAAAACTCCAAACTTCAAGCTCAAACCACGATCAAGCTGAACTTAAGCAAACCAGGTCGGACATCCAAGGAATTCAAGATTTCCAAACAGAAGGCTGAATGCTATCGAATCTACTTCTACTATCTGACTATCTGAAAAACCCAACTCTAGAGTGCCCGTGTGGAAAATTGGGGGCACCTAGAGTTTAGGAAAGGAACAATAAACTCCAGGTCAGCCATGGGACTGGTATGAGCAAACAAAAACATTTGGTTTGAAACAAAAGAAATTGAAATGAAATCCGCAATGTTTTTTGGAAAATGAAACTACCATAAGCCATCCCGCCACACACACAATGCAAACGCACAATTGGAGGAGATTTCTCCTTATGATAGTCAAACATGCTTACTACGCAAAATCATTTAATATTATTATTAGTGCATGCATGGTGTAGAAAACATTTCAAAAGTATATATAAATCTTAGCCAGCATACAACCATTATTGTATGCCTACCATAGCTACCATCTAAACAGTGGGGCAACACTATTAGTAAATGGCAGGTTCTGCAACTAAAACCACACAAACTCGTATTGAAAGATAGGATTTCTAACAAATGGTTAGTGTGACAACCCGTAAATTTAGCGATTTTATATTTAAATATTTTATTTAAATATTTCATCGTTCGGTGGATTTTAGTATGAAAAGCTTCTTTTTGCAAACAGTCGAGTTGGGACTCAAGACCACCTCCATTGAGTCCAAAATGGCGTTTCCGACTTTTTTAAGTATAGACATTGATATGTTTGGAGTAAGTTGAATTTTGACATTTTCTATTGGGCTTTAGGTTTGGGTTTCACCCCAACTCACTCTATTACCTAGTTCAGCCCTCCCCTCTCCTCTTCACTTCACTTCTATTTTCTTAAACACTAAAGCAAAACTGAAAATGGGAAGAGAAATGAGAAATTAGAAAACTCCAAGCCCTAGATTCCATTTGCAAACTCAAGTCTTGCTCCAAACTCTTGGAAAAACTATGGTAAGCTTCCTCTTCTTCTTCTCCAACTCATTCTCTCTTTAATTTCAGAAATTTCCTAAACCTAACTTAGGAAATGTTCTTCTTTTGAGCTTAGATTCAAGTTCCTTAAGTTGTGGTTGAAGAGAAGTTGATCTTCCTTTGCATTCAAGCTTCTCCTTCATTGTTTTTGGGTTTAAAGGTGAGATTTTTATCTCACATCTATGACTATAACTATCTTTGATGTTAGGTATGAATCCCTAACTCTTATTCATGTTCAATTGCCTTTGGTTTGAACTGATTTGGTGAAAATTTCAATTTTTGGTGTTTTGAAGTCAAAACTTTGAAAATCCTTACTTTGATTTGTGAACATGTTTATGGTAGTGAAGCGGAGAGCCTATAGGGCCGGATTGTCGATTAGCAAAAGCCCATAAAGTCCATTGCTTGACCGGGTGCAAATTGTGAGAGTTTGCTCTCCCATTTGATAGGCTGAAAAACAATTTCAGCTCGTCACCAGACGTCTGTAGGTAGGCTCAGACCTCTGGGGTCTGTTTGAGCGAACTTCTTGAAACTTACTGCAGACGTCTGAGCATATACCGCACGTCTGGAGTATGTTATTTCCAGACTTTCCAACAGTTTTCTTTTATATATTGTTTTGATTTCCAGCCTTTATCGATTCAAGGTTATCCGATTTGTCGTTATCATTTATTATCTTCATTGATGACTTCTTTTTCGGGAATTTTGAGAATGTCCGTTTTAATGGAATTGGTATCGATTTCTTTGGATTTGATTCACGTCTTCGAACGTGGATTTTGGTGATTGATTATTTCTACAATCATTTTTGTGATTTTTCACTTTAAAATATAAAGGTTTCTATACTAGTAGTAAATATTCAAACTCTTTAAAAAATGATTTCAACTCTATTTTTTTATATAAAGCTCGTTTATAAAACCGTTTTCTAATCTATTAGTATATACAAACCTTTACCTCATTCGTATGAGAAAATTTAATTAAACGGCTTAGCAAAACAAGTGGTATGAAACGCATGCGTTTACTTCGCCGGTTAATTCTTTGACTTGTTCGATTGAAACTCTTGTGACAATTTTCGAGTGGAAATCTACAATTTGTTCATAAATATTTAAGTTAACCTAGTGGTTATGGGACATGAAGCTAAACTCTTATATTTACTAGCTTAATGTAATCGACACTTCTTGATGATCGATGATGATCGTTTTATGGTTTAGACTAGCAATGTGCGATGTCTCTTTGTCCACATGGAGGACTGTACTTCATTTTATTGAGCTTCATCTCATTTCTCGCATGGGCCGTACCTCAATAAGTCGGTGCATGGGGCGTATCTTTCTAGGTGCGTCGATGTTCGTCTATGCATGGGGCATATCTTTCTAGTTGTGTCGGTGTTCGGCTTTGCATGGGGTGTATCTTTCTAGGTGCATCGATGTTAGACATTACATGAGGCATATCTTTCTAGGTGCGTCGTTGTTCATCTATGCGTGGGGCGTATCTTTCTAGGTGCGTCGATGCTAGACTTTGCATGGGGTGTATCTTTCTAGGTGCATCGATGCTAGACTAATCACGGGGCGTATCTTTCTAGGTGCGTCGATGTTTAGTTATACATGGGGCGTATCTTTCTAGGTGCATCGATGTTCGGTCTATGGAATCGCGTTTCGCTTGGGATTGGCCATCCTCTTATTTTTGTGATTTCTGGATTTCTAATTATTGATTTCCGGAATTTATGTTTCACCACCTTTTTCAGTTGGCATCGATATGTATGTCATTTATTGTGGCTTGGTGAATTAAATTAAGAATATGACATTTTTTTTTTAATCTTTGAGAAGATTCTTGTGATATTGATTAATCTCTGGATTGATTTTCGATTAGATACTTATCACAGTATGGCTTTATGGTTACCATACGTTTTTCTCATGTCTCTTATTCTATATCACTTTATCTGATATTTATAGCTAGACTGATCCATTTATTATTTTCTTCTTAAATAATACTCGGGTCAGACCGAGATGTTATAGGTGCTTCCGTTTGACTTCCTATCAGGGATTATCATCTGATTTTGGGCTAACTACTTTAGATTAGTAGTTTTTGTTATTATACATTTGAGATAAGGACTCCTTGATGTATAATTATTCTTTTGCCTAGCACTTGTATCTATTCTTTTGTGATGTATTGGATCTTCTATGACCACTATTTTGATGTACACTTTTATGTGATATATTCATATCTGATTCCGCCTTTGTGATATGAATGTATGTGCCTGATTTGTGTTATGTTTATTTCTATATTTGTTTCCGAAGTATATATATACATAGCCACCGTGTAGTAGTCTTGAGTTTGTATCGGTATGTCGTATTAGTTATTTTTATCTGACACATCAGTGCTCGCACAAAGCAATTACATGGATGGTCGCTCCTCAACAGCCTTATTCTCTGCGCTAGTCGAAGGCATTACCACGTAGTGTCCTTGGCTACTGTGGGCATAGAGGTGGGGCGTCACAGTCCGGCTAAGGAAGTTCCTTACCGAATGGAACGCCTTTGGAAGGACGCCCCCAAGAACGAAACTGGATCTCTACCAACACAAGGCCGGGTTACCACTGTAATAGGTAACACCTACAAGTAAGCCATCCCCGGTCGTTACTGACCTTTATCCCAGGATTTCAACAACCACATAAGTAAAATATTTGCGCTCCATACCATGATACCACTTTCAAAATCAACATAGTAAATATCTGGGCTCTATAGCATGATATTACTTTTTATCTAGAAGGAAATGAGCATACCCTAGGGAAATATTCTTTGCTTCAAATCATGTGTTTTGTACACACAATTTGAAAATCCTCAGCAGCCTCTTGCCAATATTGAAGTTGTAGCTCATGTAACACGGCCTGAACTTCGTACCAGTGAGGTATCTACGGCTTACAATTTAATGGATTTACGGTTTGATACAAGCCTGATATTTAAACTTTTAATCTTTTGCTGGAACAGGTTTCAAACACATTTTATTTCACTTTCACGGTCAATCCCGATGCTTTGAAAAATGGAGTGAGGATTCGTAATGTGGTTCCCGCAACTGAAGAGGAAGCACGTCGTGTAATTGAGCGTATGGATGTAGAAAACACTTTTCCTTAACATACTTATATTTTTGACTATGTGACTGTTCTTAAATATTCACAAGTCTTAATTGATTCATATATAGCATGCACCGTAGAATTTATAATAATATAATATACGAAAGTACGATTCATTCAAATTTGAGATTCGCATTCTAAATCTCTATATGTTTTTTTGTAATTGGAAATCAAGCTTGTAACGAAGCAGTTCATAAATTCTGATATATTGTCATTCTGAATTGTACTCGCATCTTTCCTTTTTCCAGAAGGAATGGACATACCCTAGGGGAGCTACCCCTGAAACCTTGCCGCATCTTTCCTGTTTCGACCATTTCCGAAGTGTGAGGTCCTAATGCAGTCTCGTCCATAAAGCTACGCTTTTTCACAAAGCCATGCTTTGATCAACAAATGATCAGCAATTGACCATCAACACACAGCAACACTTAGCATGCCACACTACCAAATTGGGAGTATATCGCTGATAACCTTCAACTACATAACCTCTGAGCTCGTACGTCTCAGAGAAGGGTATTAAGCTAAGAGAATAAATTCTCCGCCACCAAACAGAAATGTATTTGATAGAAACCAGCTTTACATCTCAAAGTATAATGCCAGACACACATCCATACAAGTCTGTTACGGGTTCGAACAGAGCCGAAGGCACTTCCAAAGAAGCCCTTGCAATCCGGGTATTCACAATCCCGATCAGACTTCCCATCACTTAGGAAATTTCTATACCGTAGCTACTAAGTGCAGAGACAATCGATAGGTTATCCTATCGTTCTCGCAAACACCCAGTCTTTAACACCGGTCTTCAAATGCTATCCATTCACGTCGTATCACTATTCGGAATGGGTTATATGACACAAAGTCATCTCCCGGCTAAACCGAATAGTGAGCGCAATATTTCAAAACATATGGATATTGGGATTTCAATTAAGTCACAACTTATTACCCAAAACTTTTCTTCAAATGGTTTAAACACATTACCATTTTAATCTTTTACACAAAACGATTCATTTCACAAAGTTCACCCAGTTTCACAAAGATCTATTCATAGATTTTCAAATTGATTTCCACCTCAATTTGGATTAACTCGTCAAATCTTTAAAACAAAGATTTAACTGATAGCTTTCAAAACAATTCCATTTCGACCTTTTAAACAAAAGGTGCACCTTTACAATTTCAAAACAAAGTTCAACAATATTTCACAAAGATTTATTCATAACTCGGAAAACCATTTTCATTTCAAACTTGAAATTCTTTTGACACAAATTGGAAATTTATTCCTTATATGAAAGCTTCTATTATTTGAAAACAAATAGTTTTCATTTTGGAAATTTTGATTCATTTATACGAGTTAAAGTCCTTGGGTTAAATTCAAATTCTCAAAACCATACTTTTAAAATGGTTTAAATTCACATAAACACATTTATAACTTCTTTAACTGTAAATTCCAAACATGGAATTCAATTCCAAATTTTGAATTCAAATTCAAATTAAATTTCAAAACTAAATCAAGTTATTCAAAAAAAAAGTTTAATCTTTAAATCCCTTTTCAGAAGCTTTCCAATTTAAATCCGATCTATTTTCAAAACCATTTGGATTCAAAACTTAAATTTTAAAACTGTTTCAAAGATCTATGACTTAACCAACTTCCACGTGCAATCCATATTTGTGTGTGTATGGTGTAGTCCAGAGGTTTAACACTATAGTGCAATATCATCAACCATCATAGAGTTTAAGCATATCAATATCGATAAGCGGTATACTCCTATAACGTTTATCTTCCATACACAGATTCACAGATAAATAATATAAATTCACCACAGAGAAAATAAATTACATTCATCATAGCTTGAATTAAAACAATTCATATCACAAAGCATCACACAAGAGATATCAAACAATTCACAATATTTCAAACATCCACAAGTAAGATTAATTAATTATCTGATTAATTTAAATCAGATTTATTACCTATGAAAAAACACTAATTCTGGTAAATTAATTATTAATTGCAAACCATTTCTATTAATTAACCTTAAATTAATCACAGTAATTAATCATTCTTTAATTTATCAAACCCTTAATTAATTTTAAAGATAAACCCTTTTATCTTAATTAACTACTTAATTACGACATTAAATCTTACTTTAATGAAACTTTGAAATAAATTTATTTATTATCCCATAAATTAACTAAAGACTTTTAAGTTAATAAACAATTAAACATTTTCTCTTTCCTAATCGATTAATTAATTATATCATTTGAATAAACTTAAGTTAAAAAAATTTTACAACTCTCATTTATTCAAACACTTAAATAAGCATCAATTATTTACAAAATTTTTATTTAATAAAATAATTCAAAACTGGATTTATTTAAATATTAAAACTTGATTTATTTTCAAATTTAAAAACTGTTTTATACATAATCACCCAGACTCGAGCTATTTCGTGATTTTATCGAGCACAACTTCAGGTCATCTTCCCACTTTCTATTCCCGGAGTTACCTCGCAAATTTTTTCAAGACGAACCCGAGTACTCATCGTCTTCCACAACCAAACTGATACATGCCTATACGCGTGCACGTGTACACTCAGATTGGTTGCCTCCGATCAACTACGACACCATCAGCAAGTCGTCGCCGACCACCACTGCCCAACTGACTAACCAGATCATACAATCTCGCCGTAGATCGACATCGAGTAACCCGATCAATATTGGAACCTAGCCCAGATCGGAAAAACCACTTCGCTATGACAACACTGACCACCGGCGACCTTGCCACCTTGACCTAAGCTGCTCCGACTATCCATCAAGCTTTTTCCCCTGGTCCAGTGCAACTCGATGCAATGGCGACGACGAAATCGTCGCTTCTCCCACATCGAACTAAATAGGGTAAAAACCCTAAATTCACGTCGATCGACCACCACAGCAGCCAAGAATTCAAGCGAACATTTTTCTCAAACTCCTTGACCATCATTCAAGCTTCAACTTCAATCACGACACCCCTCATGCCGACGAACACCAGAATTCACCAAAAATCCCAATATCATTCAACTTCGAATTTCTTGATCAATACTTCATTAAAAATTTTGATTTAACTTTCAAAAATCATATTTTGTAAACAAAAATCTATTTATATAACCAAAACTTGAAAATAAAATCATTAAATTTTCAAGTTTGAAAAGATCTCACTGTAATACCCAAACTTCTAAATATTTTCTAGATATAAATATCTGAAACGATTTTTAATACAAATATCTTGTTAATTCAAACATCTTCCATTCATACATCTAGGCTTATAAGTGAAAGATTAAGGAGATTTTTATTTTTATTTGTTTCTAGCCTGTAAAAGAGAGACAGGTACATATACCTGTATCTACATATTTAAGTTTACAGATACACACACACACATATATATATTCACATACATACATACATACATGTATATGTGTGTATATATATATATATATATATATAGACATACGATTATAATTTCATTCTATACAACATTATTCCATAACATATATCCAGTATAGATCACATGCAAACCAGATCATATATATATATATATATATGTGTGTGTGTGTGTGTGTGTGTGTGTGTGTGTGTGTAAAGGTTGAGGAGTTTGCTCACATTGATTTCCAGAATGAACAAAGCTTCTTTTTTAAACAGGCTGTAATGACCCGCCATCCGACTCCACAGAATGACGCATCATTAATAAGAAAGAAAGGGATAGAGAATAGAAAGAAAGAGAAGAAGAAAGAAACAACGCATCAGAATCTAAACAGCGGAACGAATAAATTATATTAATAACATAAATATTACATAGTTTACAACACTAATCAGAGTTACACAGCATATACATCACATACTAGACATTTATAAATACCTGTCTAGTTATACAACTCAATACATCACAACAAAGAGATACAACACAGAGAACACACAGCGGAACTATTATCTACAACGCAGAAGCTTCCTGCTCCATTTGCTCCTCCAATATTCGTCAAAGCTAACCTGAATCCCTTAGCTACTCGTAAAAATTTGAGTACCCAAGAGTTTATGAAAAACAAAAATAAACTCCGGGTCATACATGGGTCTGGTGTGAGTAACAGGTTAAAGTTGCTTAACTTTTGAAAAACCTTTTAAAAGAAAAGGTATCACGTAAGACTTCCCACACATAAACATGGAAAAGTTTTTACCTTACGCTAACCAAAACATTTGATAGGAAATCCAGTGATATTATAATAGGTCTAGGGTTTTCAAGTAAATATGAAATAGCCGAAATTGTTACATTATTAAATTCCAGCTACTAGCCACAAAAGTGGGTATACAATCAAAACCATTGGCACTTATTGGATTTTGGATTCCATACAATGGCAGGGCTACTGGGGTACCGCCCGTCACAGTACGTGGCCTAGATCAACGTACTGAGGACCACTCCCGATCCCCTGCAACACAAGACCGGAACCATCCCTTACTGGACAGTCCCGAACAAGACAACCCCGCAGTTGGCGTACGCTCCAAACTGCCCACACAGCCGAAATAAAAGGGACCTCTAGACAGGGGAAAATCTTGCTCTCAAGTGGGGGCTACCCACGAAGCCTTCCTGCACCTCCCCTGTTTTAGCCATTCCCGGTTGATGAGGCTTGAGGCTACGATTATCTTTATAGAACACATCTCTTAGAATGCTCATCGTCCACCTGACGATGTTCTGAAAGCATTCAATCCATACAAGTTCGTTCCGGGATTCGAACGAAACCGAAGGCATTATCTCGTTACACTCGTATTGGAATCACCCTCAGAGTTAACGACGATAACCCTTGCACTCTGCATCTCCATCTCGAATCTATAAGTACTATTCCGTCAAACTCATTACGGAATCACCCACAGAGTTATACTGACGTATAGCCCTTACACCTCGAGTCTTCACTCGCTCCACTTGGATTCACGACCTAACGTTTATTTGGATCGATGTGGTTTTCGGATATCCAAATATGGAAACCCGATCCCGGTCTCATCGAAATCCAAAGCGTGTCTTTTAAGGCCAAGTTGTTTTAAAGGTTTAAAACAATTCAATTTCATTATCTATATACACACAGATAAATAATATACAGATTCATAATAGATAATCAACATTATCATTATCAAAAGATAATCCAAATCATCATCACAATGCAACCATGTATCCATATCACTCAATATTACTTATCTCATTTCTGAGATTCAAACCAATCAAGGCAAACAATCATTATTCAACCATATAAGCAATGATTTACCATACCAATTATAATTAATTTAAAATGAATTAAATTAATTACATCATCCAAATTAATTTAAAGTGAATTAAATTAATTACTTAATCAATATAAATCTTACTTACATCATTATTAAGTAATTACAATTAATTAATTAATCTCTAATCAATCACCTTAATTAATCACCCTTGATTAATTATTCTTAGTTACATTCAAGTAATCATTCTTTAATTAGTTTTACAAATTAATTATACTTAACCAAATACAGTAATTAACCTTAATTAAATTAATTAACTATAATTAACTACATTAATCCTTAATTAATTATATCAATTAATTACCCTTAATCACTTATTATTAATTAATTAATCTTAATTAATCAATCTTAATTACATCATTAATTATATTAATTAATGATTTCTAATTACAATTTAATTAAGTACCTTATTTAGATTAATTACATTAAGTAATCAAATCTTAGTTTAAACCATAATTGTTAATCACCCTTGATTAACTCTATTCAGTAATTAATTATCCTTAATTACTTTACCAAACAAATTAACTACTCCATAATTAATTATCTCAAATTAATTCCTTGATTAATTCACAAAGTAATTATACTTAAATTACTTCAATTATCAAATCATCTTCAATTAATTACATCCAGTAATTACCATTAATTACTACCCTAAGTAATTTCTCTTTATTTAATTACATTAAGTAATTATACTTCACAAATCATCAAATGATTATTTTAAATTAATTAAACTGAATTAATTAACTTAATCTAGTCAAATTTAAACTCAATTAATTATAATAAGTAATTAATTTACTTAATTACTTCCATAAGTAATTATACTTAACAATTTACACAATTGATTATCCTTAAATTAATTAATCCAATTAATTATTAAAAATTAATTGAACTAATTAATTATTAAATAATACTTAGTTAATGACCTTCATTAACTATTAACAATCCATTAATTATTTTCTAAGATAATTAACTTATTTTAATCATTATTAATTACAAATTAATTAATCATTAATAACTCACTAATGAACCCTTAATTAATTAAATAATTAAGTGTTAATTAAAACTTAATTAATCCATTATTACTTGATTAATTAGTTATTAATCATTAATTAAAATCAAATCTTCTTTAGTTAATTAATTATTTTTAATTACAAGTTAATTATTCTAAGAATAATTAATCCTAAACTTTTAAGATTAAACCTTTAATTACTTTAAGTAATTATTCATTCATTAATTTATTAAAATAGATTAATTACTCATATAATTATCCTAATAATTAAATGTATAACAAACCATTAAACTATAATTTAATTTCACCAAGTTTTAAAACCAATTTAAAATTTATACATTATATGATAAATAAAACTTATAAAAGATATTTATACAAGATTTAAAACAAATTCTTTTTAAATTCAAACATTCAAATTTTACATTATCATTCAAAACTGTTAAAATACTTAAATCTATAAAACTTGAATTATTTTTAAATCAAAGATTCAAAATCAGATTTGAATCGGTTTAAACTTTATTTAAAACATTTCTTTACATATTCAAATTCCAATTTAAATTCAAATTTCTTTAAAAAATTGTTTTTAAACAATAAATCCCTTTAAAGTTATTTTAAACAAAATTTGAATTTAAACTTATTTATATCCAGTTATGGTTCAAATTAAATCTTGAATCTATAATTTAAAATTAGATTTAAAACTAAATTTAAATCTTTGCTTTATACTTTTAAATTTAAGTTTAAATTTGGGAAAAAGTCAAGTTTCAAACTTGAACAAATTAACTCGAGCTACCCATAATTTGCTCGAGTAAGATACTAAATAATCTCGAGTAAAACTCGAGCAACTTTTCATTTGCATTTTATTTAAACTAAAAGAAACTGACAGATTAACACTTACCTGTGAATACCAAATACCCGAGCCATACATAACAGCGACTTCGAGTCCTACACATCCCAACTTCGAGCAACACACGAAAGAACCCCAAAACAAACTCGAGAATCCTTCTTCCCCAAAAACTATCTGCTGATACACCAAGTACCGTGCACCTGCACCGACATTGCCGACACCTCCGGCATCTCGCAACCATCCACGCACGTCGGCGATCACCTTCCCACATGTTCCCGACCATCAATTCGATTACAGAAACTAAAAATCAAATTCGAGCATACGAGCTCAACACAGGAAGTAATGTCGAACCTGGAATCACACAAATCACTCGCCACCGATCACTAGGAAATCTTCATCGCCGGCCACAGACCCTTCCATACCCCAACTACCTTTCCCCAAAATTTGAGACCACTCGGTCACCTATGGAAGTCGCACCTAACAATTTCTTCAAGTAACAGAAAACTAGGGCTAAAACCCTTAATCCCAAATCAACACTGCCTCATTGTTTTAATCCACCTCCCTACATTTTTCCTTGATTCTACTATCACTACTCCATCACCATAAACAATACTGGCCACCCCGATCCTCTAGGTCATCAGTTTCAACCCAAAACACAATTTCCAGACAACCCAGAAATTCCCCTTCAAAATTAAACTAAATTTCCTGAATTCAGTTTTAGAATTCAAGTTTTAGTTTGTGTAATTGATTTAATACCTTAAATCAACGAATTCTAGATAATTAAATTCTGACTTACATATAAAAAAAAATTGTTCTGTAGCATATGCTATTTCCAGAGATACTACAGGTTCCCTCTTCTTTTCTTTTTTATAAAAACTTAAACTTTGAATTAATATTACATAACCATGTTTGATTTAATCATAATCCTTAACATAGATTAGATCGATCTAAAATGGAGTTTAAACACATTCTTAAAACCTAGAACTTAAGTACAGAGAACAAATTTCCCAAAAGCATACACATCTATATACATATTCATATATATAAATACCAGCAATGAACTTGTAAATGACACACACATATTTTATTTCTAGAGTAAAGTAAACAACCAAAATTCGTACTTAAGTTTTTAAAAGAGTGAGGTTACTCACAGAATTTTGTAGCAGAGCATCCATATTTATTGAAAACTTTGCATCTGAATGCTTCAGTACTTTTAAAAACTGCAATTTGATTTTAAAAAAAAAAACATTCATCTTGTAATCTGCCTTGCTCCCTGATTTTTATCATTGCATGCAGGTTCCAGAAAGAAAAGAATTGCAGGCCTGGTTGATGATGTGTTCAAAACAGAAAAGAAATTTGCAAGCTTCCAATTATACAAGTGCATGCTTGTTCCCAGGTGGATTTTACATAGAAATGCAGACTTCCCAGAAAGAAGATGCATGCAAGGATGGTTGATTTAAAACAGAATTTGAGGAGCCTACTAGTTAATGTATTTGAAGGATTACATGTTTATGCTTTGATTTGCAAAAATGAAAATTTCAGATTTCTTTGGTTGAAGAACTTCTTAAGTTTTGAGAAAGAAAGAATAGAAAAAGAAGAAGGATGAGAAGTAATAGGTTTATATAAAAATAATTTTGATTTCATTAAATTAAAAGAAAAAGAAAAAAAATAAAAAATAATAAAATGGGACACTTGTTCATATTTAAACATTTGTCACTTTAGTTCAAGCTATGCTTACACATGTCAATTAGGTATAAATAAATTAACATATGTATTAAGAGTATTTTTACTTTAATTTAAATTGTTTTATAAGAAGTTTAATTCTAAATTTGTTATTTCTTATGTAAAAATAAATGAGTTCCTCCCCTTTTAATTTATTAAAAAGGAAGTGAGACACACAAATTATGAATATAAGCTTATTCAAATATTTTAAACATTTATTTCTTTTAAATTTCAAAACATCAAAGTCAAATTCAAATTAAATTATAAACTTCAAAATAAAAATCAAGTTATATATGTATGCATATATAACTTTTATTAAATTTTAAAATAACAAATCCTATTTCTAACAAAATTTATTTATGTTTATAAAAACTAAGTATTCTCAATATCATTTGAAAATAACAAATTAAACAATATTTAAAATGATTTATAAAAGATATCATAAATTACTTCTATTACTTAATAAATTAAGATCATATGTAAATTTTATTTTAAATTCTTATATATAAATTCAAGCAATAATTTAAAAAGAAAATACAACTAAGTTTTTAATGTTAATCTAATTTAAATTCATATTCAAGTTAATTAAATATAAATTTAAATAAATAAAATTTTCCTTTAATATAACCTATATAATTATTTATTAAATTGTTTAGAATAATTAAATGTTAAATTTAAATCAAATTTCCAATTTTACCAAATATAAATAAAAATTAAAAATTGATTCATTTACTAAGTTTTAAATCGAAATTTATCCATTTACAAGATATACAATTATATATATATATATATATATATATATATATATATATATATATATATATAAACAGAAAACAGTTTATTAGCTTTAAAAGATAAAATCTACTAATTTAAATACTTATTATAAGATGATTATTATATCAATTCAAAATTTTATTATCAAGAATTATTAAATCAAATAAATTTGTACACACAGATTATTAAATTTATATTGCCAAATTCCGGGATATCACACAGGCCTTTGAAATTTGCAAGCTGAATCCTTTAATCTCTGATTTGTTTTGATTATATTGTTGTTAACATTGAAGTTTTGTTCCAGTTTGAATGATATTATTTACTTCAAATTTTTTTTGTTTCCAGCTTGGAATGGACGAATGAAAATGAAAAGGCTGATAAAAATGAGTTTACAGTTGAAAATTTTTGTACAGGGTGATGATATTATTTTGTACAAGGTGATATATGGTTTGGTACAAATTTGGTATTTTCTTTGTTGTACAATCAGAGATTTTTTCTCAAGTGGTGGCTGAAATGAGATGGCATTAATTAGGCTTGTACTTATACTTATCCATTATTTGCTTGCATACTTATCCTTTGCTTTGTATTCATACTTATATTTGGCTTGTACATGAGTATACAAATATTTGCTGTCTTGAATACTTGAATATATATTTGTTGTTTCTACTTTGTATGTTATTTCTTGTCTTGTGTTTGTTTCTTGTTTTGCTTCCAGGTTACGTTTTTAAACATATCTTGCCGTCTGCTATGTGTTTACTTGTTTTCTATCCTATCTTTATATATCTTTGTTTTGTTCATATTGTTTATAACCTTGTTTTCTTCATTTGTAAGCTTATACACATCTATGTTTATTTGTTTTCTTTAGTCTTGTTACTTGATAATAAAAATGAATTTCTATTTTTATTTGTTATTAGAATTTAGAAATGTATTTTACGTTATATTATACAATTTATCTCATATATATTAAATTCTAATTCTAACTTATATATTTATTGTCTACATATATATTTATTTTCATTATCTTATAAATATACTTTGTTTAATACCAACATAAATTTTATTTTCTTTTTTTTTTAAGTTTAACTGTCTAACATTTTATTTACTTATTTATTATTTATCTTCAAATATCCAAATTATTTCTCAATTAATTCATAATTTAACTGATATTTTATATCAATTGCCAAACCATTTCACAACTTTTTATTCAAAAATGAAATTAATTATCAATTTAAATATATATAAAATCTGGGGTCGTTACAACCTTCCCTCCTTAAAAAAAATTCGTCCTCGAAATTTTCCAAGGAGACACAAAGAATAGATGAAGAATATTTCATCAAATAAAACTGAACGTCTATCCTGCATTTGGCTTACCAAATCAGAATATCAATAATAGATACGAGAACGAATCTATTTAACACTCCACAAAATACTCGGGTTATCTAGATCTACGAAATATGCAATGGCACTGGTTAGTTCGAAAGGATAACTAACCACTCGTAGTACATATCCAGACCCAAAAATAGACAGATATATGGATATATACCTATCAACCATAGCAATCAAAGCAACCAATACATCTAAACAAACAATTCTGACCTATTTGCAGTTTATGTCCCATACAAATGTATCAAATCTTCTTCCTGGATCTACTAGGAACCATCGAAGAATTGAGAAAAGATGACGAACAAAAGAGATTGATAGAGAAAAGATTGCTTCCTTGTTGTTACAGGGTATTGACCATTTATAGTCGTATTCCCCTGCCCCCTATCTCATCCTCTTCTTGCACTCATACTTACTATCAATGGATAGTAAGAGAATTTACTGAGGTATACGGACGGATATCTTAGAGATTACTCGTTCTAGGGTATACTTCACCCTATCTCTAATGAGCTACTTAATGTGTTATACTCCTGAGCTAAAGTTCAACCTTAGCTCTGATACCAAATGTAAGGTTCCTGAACTCGGCCTTCGAAAATCGGCACCCGTAAATCACTTGTACTCAAATTCCGTAGATTCAAACGCCGAATCTGGCTCCCCGGAGCTTATAACACAGTAAGTATAACAACACAGTGGAAGAAAGAAATGAATAATAACATATACAATTCCAATGAATACAATATCCAGAATGATATACAACAATGATATCAATATGATACAAGAATATCAGAGATAAATAATGATACAGTGGAAACAACATAACTGATAACTCCAATGAATCGGAAAAAGAGAGTGAGTCCAACAACTCCAACATCCAGCTCGAACCACCATCACATTGCACGAAGATAAGCAATGTCAGTCCATGAAATCTAGAAACTGAACTAGCTCCCGATAATCTACTAAACCTGAATATTTGAGAAACCCAACTCTAGACTGCCCGTGTGGAAAATTGTAGTCACCCAGAGTTTAGGAAGGGAACAATAAACTGCGGCTCAGTCATGGGACTGGTATGAGCAAACAAAAATAGTTTATCTTTAAAACAAGCCACAAAAGAATTTTAAACATTGAAATCCGCAATGTTTTTTGGAAAATGAAACTACCATAAGGCCTCCCGCCACACACAATGGAAACGCAGAATTGGAGGAGATTTATGCTTATGATAGTTAAACATGCTTACTACGTAAAAACAACTTTGATATTATTACTAGTGCATAGTGTGGAAAACATTTCGAAAGTATAATATTAATCTTAGCCAGCATAGGCAATTCGCACTTATGCCTACTATAGCTACTATGTTCAATAGCAGGTTACCGCCACATTCCATAGCAGGTTGTACAACTAAAACCGTACAAGGTTCGTATTGTTTCTTTGGATTTTCCAACAAATGGTCAGGCTAAGGAACTTCCTATGCCACATGGGAATGCCTCTGGAGGGACGCCCCGAGAACCACCTGGCTCTCTGCCAACACAAGGCCGGTAACACCCTTCCCGGGTAGTAAACCTGAGATATGCCACCCCCGGTCGTTTGCGACCTTTATCCGACGCACCTCGATGACACAGCAACAATCACATAGTAAATGAGATTGGAGAAACCACACAGGTAAATATCTGGGCTCCATACCATGATACCACCTTCTTCAAGAAGGAATGGACATACCCTTGGGGAACTACTCCTGAAACCTTGCCGCATCTTTCCTGTTTCGACCATTCCGGGGTGTGAGGTCCTGATGAAGTCTCGTCCACAAAGCTACGCTTTTTCACAAAGCCATGCTTTGATCAACAAATGATCAGCAAATGACCATCAACACACAGCAACACTCAGCATGCCACACTACCAAATTGGGAGTATATCACTGATAACCTTCAACTACATAACCTCTAAGCTCGTACGTCTCAAAGAAGGGTGTTAAGCTAAGAGAATAAATTCTCCGCCACCAAAGAGAAACGTATTTGATAGAAACTAGCTTTACATCTCAAAGTGTAATGTCAGACACACATCCATACAAGTCTGTTTTGGGTTCGAACAGAACCGAAGGTACTTCCAAAGAAGCCCTTGCAATCTGGGTATTCACAATCCCGATCAGACTTCCCATCACTTAGAAAATCTCTATACCGTAGCTACTCAATGCAGAGACAATCGATAGGTTATCCTATCGTTCTCGCAAACACCCGATCTTCAACACCAGTCTTCAAATGCTATCCATTCACGACGTATCACTATTCGAAATGGGTTATATGACACAAAACCCTCTCCCGGCTAAACCGAATAGTGAGTGCAATATTTCAAAACATATGGATATTGGGATTTCAATTAAGTCACAACTTATTGCCCAAAACTTTTCTTCAAATGGTTTAAACACATTACCATTTTATTCTTTTACACAAAACGATTCATTTCACAAAGTTCACCCAGTTTCACAAAGATCTATTCATAGATTTTCAAATAGATTTCCACCTAAATTTGGATTAACTCGTCAAATCTTTAAAACAAAGATTTAACTGATAGCTTTCAAAACAATTCCATTTCGACCTTTTAAACAAAAGGTACACCTTTCCAATTTCAAAACAAAGTTCAACAATCTTTCACAAAGATTTATTCATAACTCGGAAAACCATTTTCATTTCAAACTTGAAATTCTTTTGACACAAATTGGAAATTTATTCCTTATATGAAAGATTCTATTATTTGAAAACAAATAGTTTTCATTTTGGAAATCTGATTCATTTATACGAGTTAAAGTCCTTGGGTTAAATTCAGATTCTCAAAACCATACTTTTAAAATGGTTTAAATTCACATAAACACTTTATAACTTCTTTAACTGTAATTTCCAAACATGGAATTCATTTCAAATTTTGAATTCAAATTCAAATTAAATTTCAGAACTAAATCAAGTTATTTAAAAAAATAACTTTAATCTTTGAAATCCCTTTTCAGAAGCTTTCCACTTTAAATCTGATCTATTTTCAAAACCATTTGGATTCAAAACTTAAATTTTAAAACTATTTCAAAGATCAGTGACTTAACCAACTTCCACGTGCAATCCATAATTGTGTATGGTGTAGTCCAGAATGTTTAACACAATAGTGCAATATCATTAACCATAACAGTGTTCAAGCATATCAATATCGATAAGCGGTATACTCCTATAACGCTTATCTTCCATACACAGATTCATGGATAAATAATATAAATTCATCACAGATAAAATAAATTACATTCATCGTAGCTTAAATTAAAAAAATTCATATCACAAAGCATCACACAAGAGATATCAAACAATTCACAATATTTCAAACATCCATAAGTAAGATTAATTAATTATCTAATTAATTTAAATCAGATTTATTACCTATGAACAAAAACTAATTCTAGTTAATTAATTATTAATTGCAAACCATTTCTATTAATTAACCTTAATTAATCACAGTAATTAATCATTCTTCAATTTATCAAACCCTTAATTAATTTTAAAGATAAACCCTTTTATCTTAATTAACTACTTAATTACAACATTAAATCTTACTTTAATGAACCTTTGAAATAAATTTATTTATTATCCTATAAATTAACTAAAGACTTTTAAGTTAATTAACAATTAAACATTTTCTCTTTCCTAATCGATTGATTAATTATATCATTTAAATAAACTTAAGTTAAAACAATTTTACAACTCTCATTTATTCAAACACTTAATAAGCATCAATTATTTACAAAAGTTTTATTTAATAAAACAATTCAAAACTGGATTTATTTAAATATTAAAACTTGATTTATTTTAAAATTTAAAAACTGTTTTATGCATAATCACCCAGACCCGAGCTATTTCGTGATTTTGCCGAGCACAACTTCGGGTCATCTTCCCACTTTCTTTTCCTCGAGTTACCTCGCAAATTTCTTCGAGACGAACCCGAGTACTCCTCGTCTTCCATAACCAAACCGATACATGCCTATACGGCGTACACATTTACACTCAGATTGGCTGCCTCGATAAACTACGACACCATCAGCAAGTCATCGCCGACCACCACTACCCAACTGACTACCCAGATCCTACAATCTCACCGTAGATCGACGTCGAGTAAATCGATCAATACTGGAACCTAGCCCAGATCGAAAAAACCACTTCGCTATGACAACACTGACCACCGGCGACCCCGCCACCTTGACCCAAGCACTTCGAGTATCCATCAAGCTTTTTCCCCAGGTATAGTGCAACTCGATGCAATGGCGACGATGAAATCGTCGCTTCTTCCACATCGAACAAAACAGGGTAAGAAACCTTAAATTCACGTCGATCGGCAACCACATCAGCCAAGAATTCAAGTGAACATTTTTCTCAAACTCCCTGACCATCATGCAAGCTTCAACTTCAATCACGACACCCCTCATGCCGACGATCACCAGAATTCACCAAAAATCCCAATAGCGTTCAACTTTGAATTTCTTGATCGATACTTCATTAAAAATCTTGATTTAACTTTCAAAAATCATATTTTGTAAACACAAATATATTTATATAACCAAAACCTGAAAATCAAATCATTAAATTTTCATGTTTGAAAAGATCTCACTGTAATACCCAAACTTCTAAATATTTTCTAGATATAAAAATCTGAAACCATTTTTAATACAAATACCTTGTTGATTCAAACATCTTCCATTCATATATCTAGGCTTCTAAATGAAAGATTAAGGAGATTTTGATTTTTATTTGTTTCTAGCCTGTAATAGAGAGACAGGTACATATACCTGTATCCTACATATTTAAGTTTACAGATATACATATATATAGACATACGAATATAATTTCATTCTATACAACATTATTCCATAACATATATCCAATATAGATCACATGCAAAACAGATCATATATATATATATGTAAAGGTTGAAGAGTTTGCTCACATTGATTTCTTGAATGAACGGAGCTTCTTTTTGAAACAGGCCTTTGAAATTTGCAAGCTGAATCCTTTAATCTCTGATTTGTTTTGATTATATTGTTGTTTACATTGAAGTTTTGTTCCAGTTTGAATGATATTATTTACTTCAGATTTCTTTTTCCATCTTGGAATGGACGAAGGAAAATGTAAAGGCTGATAAAAATGAGTTTACAGGCGAAATTTTTTGTAAGGGTGATGATATTATTTTGTACAAGGTGATATATGGTTTGGTACAAAGTTGATATTTTCTTTGTTGTAAAATCAGAGTTTTTTTCTCAAGTGGTGGCTGAAATGAGATGGCATTAATTAGGCTTGTACTTATACTTATCCATTATTTGCTTGCATACTTATCCTTTGCTTTGTATTCATACTTATATTTGGCTTGTACATGAATATATATATATATATATTTGCTGTCTTGAATACTTGAATATATATTTGTTGTTTCTACTTTGTATGTTATTTCTTGTCTTGTTTTAGTTTCTTGTTTTGCTTCCAGGTTACGTTTTTAAATATATTTTGCTGTCTGCTATGTGTTTGTTTTCTATCCTATCTTCATATATCTTTGTTTTGTTCATATTGTTTATAACCTTGTTTTCTTCATTTGTAAGCTTATACACATCTATGTTTATTTTTTTTCTTTAGTCTTGTCACTTGATAATAAAAATGAATTTCTATTTTTATTTGTTATTAGAATTTATAAATGTATTTTACTTTATATTATACAATTTATCTCTTATATATTAAATTCTAATTCTAACCTATATATTTATTGTCTACATATATATATATTTATTTTCATTATCTTATAAATATATTTTGTTTAATACCAACACAAATTTTATTTTATTTTTTTAAAAGTTTAACTGTCTAACATTTTATTTACTTATTTATTATTTATCTTCAAATATCCACATTAATTCTCAATTAATTCATAATTTAACTGATATTTTATATCAATTGCCAAACCATTTCACAACTTTTTATTCAAAAATTAAATTAATTAACAATTTAAATATAAATAAAATCCGGGGTCGTTACACCGTGAGTTGGCATAAAGTGGCTAAAACAGGAGCCATTGACTGGCCAATGAGGTAGCACCTCTGATCGGACACACTTCTTCGGTACCATTCTATTACTTTTTGATTGATTGGGTGCCCCCCTTGATTTGGGAGTGTTGTTCGAGGTGGGCGATGGTGGCTGCTATGCGTTACCACCAGTCCGGATGCGTAATTGGTATATCTACCCTGGCATTGCCTAGTTGTGTCGTGTCACTTACCATAGCGAGCTTTACTACGAGTTGTGATTTCTCCCCTAGCCTATGGAGTATCGAGGGTAGCCCCCATTCTGGGAGTATGCTAATACTAGATAGACTACTGGGACTATTACGTGTTAAGGGCTATATGGGTAACCCCTTGACGCTATTAAAAAGTATGTTTATTTTATAATTAGACATTATTATAATAGAGAATATTACTACATAGTAGATAGTTTAACGGATCCTTATAGAATGGGCGATCCCAAGCACTCTTTAAGTTACTTGTACCTTTATTACAGTTCACTTGAGTTGGTTTACATTGTATAAGTATGCATGTCTTGACTCTAGTGTTTGTGTTTTGCTTACGCTCGGGTAACCCTGAGTATTCACAGCTTTGGACTTTACTTTCTGGAGGTAGGAATCGTTGGAGATTCTGCCTATCTTGTTGTTTATCTATTTCAGTTTCAGTTGTTCTGCTTCAGCTTTTGTATTAGAGACATATGTATTTGGGATTTCTACTGTACTTGTTTCAAAACTGTATTTGTTTTCAGACTATGTATTTTGTATCTTTTTTTTGAGACTTTGTATTATAGTGGCTTCATGAACCACTATTTATTTTATTTGTCCGCTGCGAGTTATTCTGATAATTCTGTGTCTGTGATTCTATGAATGATTTTATTTCCTCCAAATTTTATTACAATCTATTATTTTGCAATATTCAATTCTGGCATGTGTGGATTATTGTCGATTTGAATGGTCCAAAATAGTGGGTCGTTACAAAAGGTGGCTTAAATGAATATTTCAAAATTATATAAATTTAAATGGGATATTTTGTTTTTTTAAATTTGTAAATTGAAGTTGTATTTAGATGTTATTGAAATGATTAAGTAAATATTTCAATACTAAATAATAGTAAAGTGAATTGGATATATATATATATATATATATATATATATATATATATATATATATGAAATTATCTAATTTAGTTTTGAAAATTTTGAATATTTAAAGCTTTAAAATATATTGAAATTGAAATGGCTTATTTTATGGTTCAAATATGTATTTGAAATCGATAATTTGAAATGGTTTATTAAGAAACTGAATTGAGTTTAAATTTATGAATTGAGATTGAATTTAAAATTGAATTTTCGAATTCGATTTGATTTGAATCGATTTGTGAAATTTGAGGACGCTATTTTATTATATAAAATATTTATAAACTATATCTAAAACTATTTATATTTAACTTTATAAATTATTTTAATATAAACTATTTCAATACAAAACATTTTCAATATAAATTATTTTATTATAAACTATTTTAACTTATAACTATTTTATATAAATTATTTTTATTTTATAAAGTATTTTATTATATATCTACTAATTTTTATATTTAAACTGCTTTAGAGAAAGTGTTTTGGTTTCGAAAGTGTTATAACTTTGGAAAGTGATACGATTTTGGAAATGGATATGTTTGAAGTGAAAATGATATTGTATTAATATGGTTTTGAAGTGAAAATGATATCGTATTGATATGGTTTTGAAATGGAAATGATAGTTTGGTTTTGAAGTATAAACTATTTTGAAATGACCGTGGTGTTATAATAACATTTGGTTACTAAAGAGTCCGGAATCGGATATGGGCATACTTTCTGTCGATAGCGAAAACCACTTTAACAACTGTGTACGCGGTGGAGATTCCAGAATGAAGTAGGATGGTGGCGACGATGCTAAATGAGGTATATACGTGGACCCAACTCCCGTGAGTTGGCATAAGGTGGCTAAAACAGGAGCAATCGACGGGCTAATGAGGTAGCTCCTCTTATCGGACACACACCATCGTATGCCATTCTATCACTTTGTGATTGATTTGGTGTGCACCTTCGGATTTCGGGAGTGTGGCTCGAGGTGGGTGATTGCTGTGGCTCTGCGTTACCACCGGCCCGGAAGTGTAATTGGTATATATCTACCCTGGCATTGCCAAGTTGTGCCGTGTCACCTACCCTAGCATGCTTTACTACGAGTTTGATTTGTGTCATACCTATGGAGTATCCTCTGGTAGCTCTAGTTTACGGGGTATTCCGGTACTGTATAGACTATTGGCATACCAAAAAATGTGTTTAGGTGGAAAATGTAAAGCCTTAACGCTATTTTTAAATAGTATACTTTATTGTAGACATTATTATAATAGCATATATTACTACATAGTAGATAGTTTAACGGACCCTTAGAGGATGGTTATCCCAAACATCCTTTAAGTTACTTGTATTTCAGTTGATATTTCACTTGAGTTGGATTTATTGACATAAAAATGTTAATCCTGACTCGATTATTTCATGTTTTGCTTTACGCTCGGGTCAGACTGAGTGATACAGTATTCGAGACTCACCTTTGGAGTTGGAGCTTCGCTTGGAGATCCGGCTATCTATCCAGCTTTCAGTTATTCAGTTGATTCCAGTGATGTATTCAGATTTTGTATTTGACTATTGTATTGAGACGTTTATGTATTCGAGACCTCTTTTGTATCTTATTTAACTCTGTTATATATATAGTAGCTTCATGAACTACTATTCTTTTGTTTCCGCTGCATTATTGTTATATTACTCTATGTCTGTGATTCTATGATTATTTATTTACTGTATATGCTGAGTTTTGCCAAATTTAAATTAACAATCTGATATTTTGAGCAATTCAATCCGACATGTATGGATGCGTATGGTTGAAAATTTCAGGATGTTACATGGTGGTATCAAAGCGCTGGTTTTAGGCAAAACTCGACATATAAAGTAAATTTAATTACGAAATCACGACCGTTCGAGCTTGAATCTCGTCCTCTTTGACTCGGTTTCCTTTGAATCTTGGAACGTCCCCCTCGGTTCCAAAATCCATCCTTGTCTCCCCTATTCGTGTTTCCTTGATTCCGGAGCAACCCATAGCTCCACTGAATGATTTGTAAACTAGTGAAACTCCTTTACAATAGTATTGATTCATCGGAGATTTCTGTATCCTCGGTTTAGATGCTGATATCATTTCTATACCCGAATTCTATCTCTGGCAATCGAATGTCGATTTACTCCAGAATTCTACCTCGATCTTATTTTTGAAGTCACGATTGACCTGGTTAAGGTTGCGTCGGTTCTAAAATAGTGCAGAATATGTAGTTATAGTAGTAGAAGTTAGCATTGTCAATAGCGAATTGAGCTTCTAAATGATTCTTATATTGTATATAGATAGTGGAACATACATAGGATGCAAAAATATAGGCAGATAAATTATTTTACGTTTTCTCATTTAAAGTTATTATGATTTACCGACATAATTATTAATTAGTAAACCAAACTGCGGGTGATGAACTGGATGTTCAGAATTCAACTATAGCTCCTGTACTGTGCAAATTTCAGGCTCAATTTGGAACATAACTCATGTGGCAATGTTGATATATAATATTAGTGCTTAATTATATATGGATATAGATGGTGATTGATATGGTTTGGAAGTTTTTTTTAAACATAAGTCACACAAGAGCTGTAGAATGAAATTCTGGTTGGTAATATTGAACTTCTAACTGTCTATTCCATTTATTTTCATGAAAAATGTGCATTGTTCTGAATTTTTGATCAGTGGTTGTAACACAAATTATGGTTACAGGGACCTCTTGTTGCACCAATTCTACAATTGCTGACGAAAATGATTTAAGCAAGTTCTACTTCGGCGAGTTTCGTGTGTTGGATATCAATGGCGCCAAATGTTTCCTTACCAGAACTAGGATGTTGATGTATATATATTTTTAATGAAAGTTTACGTTTATTCTTCCTATTCTTTAATAGATTTTACTCATTTAACAGTGTTGGTTAAAGAGAACATTTGCATCAGTTATCATTAAGAAAAATAAAAGTGGATGATTTACTCATATTTACACGAGATATATAAATAATTTAGCATGATGGTTTATTGAGTGGTAGAGTTATTCAATGGACTTATGAAGCAGCCTACACTGCTCATAATTTCATTTTTTTTGGGTTTGATAATTCATCAGTTAGGAACTTTCTTGGATCTCTTTTAAAGAGCATGTTTGGTCTATCATTTTGGAAACGTTAGAGTTTTCTGAAACACTCGAAATGTTTTTGGTCTGTTGGTCTTTAAAATGCACTTTAAAAAGACTCGTTTGTGACAATGATCCAATCCATCAAACTCAAAAAGAAGTTTTATTTGAATATGTCTAGAAGATAGAGCACGAAGCAGGAAATGGATTCAAAGGGGCAGAAAACAAAACTAATCCAAACCTGCTTTCTTTTTCTCATTTTGAAAGCAATTTTTGAAATATTTAAAAGCCAAATATGTCTTCTTATTTTTTGTATTATTTTATATTACTTAAAAACTGAAAAGGTAAAATGGATTGAAAAAACTTAGAACATAACAATATAAAAGCAAATCCAAAACAACCTTGTATATTTGAAATGCGTAACAAATCAGAAAGACAAAGTTTTTACTAATAAAGCAAATACTTAAAAAAATGGGGGGCTTTTACAATTGTCTAAACTAATTTTTAAAATAAATTTGTAATTACTAAATTATATATTTTACATCCTTAATTTAAGTCCATGATTCTAGAACAAGCATTCAAATGATACAGCTTATACTGTATAATCAAGGGTCTGATTTGACTTAATCTTGTGTTCTCTAATTTCTTCATTTTTATGCATACTATACATTCTAAATTACATAAATCTATTGAAATTTGACACCCCTGAAACATTTAGTTTTGATCTCATTTCTCGGTTGAATTATAAAGCTTTTTACACCGTAGTCTTGGAGAGAAGATGAAATTATTCGTGTGGCAGCAATTAGGTAATGTTTACTTTCATAATGCACATAAAAATGTAAAATTAAATGCTTTGCACATTTCTTTTATTTTGCTTTCCTTTTATGATCAGACTTCTTTGGAAGTAACGTGTGTCACCATTTAATACAATGACATCATATTCCTCTAGTATAAACTGAAGTTCACTCATCCAAAATATGTGTACTGATGGAAATTAAAAACTTGCATCTTAGTAGGAAAAAAATATGCATTTATTAACTATGCTAATTCACTTCACGGTTGTCTTCTTACATATAGAATTGTTTAAATTTATGTCTTAGTCATAACCTTAGATACTATTGTAAGTTTTGTTTCTTCTAAAATGAATGGAGTATCTGTGTTGAAATACCACTAATTGCAACTAGTAACTAGTATCATTGTCAAGGAATCTACAGACGCTTGATAAGTGCAATAGAAGTGGTAAGACTGAAGTGGTCTAAGAACAACCATTTTAATCTATTATGTTAATACTTTTGCATTTAAAATCTGATTCTTAGACGCTCCTCCATCTCAAGAATAAAACTAGTCATTCATATTTTTGTTTTCGTATAAAATATAATTAATTCATTATCCATACTTTTCAAAGCAAGTTTGTGCAATAGAAACCGATTTTGTTAGTATTATGTTTGTCAAAATAGGCTGTATAATATATATGAACTACAAAGTATACTGTAATATTTATCTATGGCATGTTTCTGGCTTGAAGATACTTTTTGGCTTAGTTATTTATTATAACTGTAACGACCCGTAAATTTTAATGGTTTTAATAATGTAATTAACCGAATTTTTGTGAAATTTTAAATAATTGAATTCGGAAATAAAAATTCAATATTTGGAATACGTGTGCTTAAACATAACAAATGGTAAATTTTCATTAGATAATATGGAAGAAAATTCTATTGTGTAATTTTATTTAAATTTAAATCAGTTAATATTTAATGATAATAAAATGTTTTCCAAACCTGAATATGTTTATACAATCAATTTGTAAATCATCTTCTGAGTGAGACGTCATATTTCGTTTCGCCAAATTTGGATAGCTATTGTTCCGTTTATCTTATTTTCGGCAAATTAGCAGCATTTTCGGTACCGAATATCGACTTTAGATAGGATGGTCGTATCGCCGATATCTATGTACCGTTTTGATCGTCTCGTTATGCTGATCTCAACAGTGTATTCATTTGTGTATTTCAAAATCCGGTACGCGTCGAAATCTATGGAACGATTTCCGTATCGGTTCCGCAAATTGGCTTTTGAATTTCCCATGACCATTCATTGCTCACCGTGTTTAACCCAATAGCCAAAACTTTTAATATTCCTAGAAATTCAACTTGTGACTTTTGTCATTTCCCTGGTTTCAATTTATATTTCTGATTCATCATATATTTGTTGGTCCCTTCATTTCTCTTCCTCTATTTTTCTTCCTCTACACCTTGTTCGGCTGCTTAAAAAAGGGCAAAGCCTGCCAAATTGTCTCCAGTGTAGAGTACAACCACCCGACCTTTGCTTGCATCGCGCCTCCGAGCATAGTCACCCAAAACCCGATCTACTACAAACTCTTCACGCCTACATCAGTTCCCATGCAGCCACCCTTCCCACTTTCCTTCCATCTCTTCTACCTCTCTCTCTCCCTGACCCATGCCGCATCCCCTTAGGCCTCTCCTCCATCACCTTTCATTTTCTCCACCGCTACTTTTCCCCCATAGCCTCTGGCCGCCAAATCCCTCCATCACCAACCGAACACTCGCCAGTAGCACCGCCTCCATCCTTCTTTCCTTCCTTTCCTCCACGCATGCAGCACCATCTGTTATATATACAAAAGGTATTATATATAAATATTTTTATTATATTAGATTATGTATATATATATATGTTATTAGTATTTTTCAGTAGGTATATATATATATATATATATATATATATGCCGTGTGTTTTGTATGTTTATAAAGTTATATATATATTAGTTATATATATTTTACGGTTTTGTTGTTATAGTTTTAATCTTACAAAGTTTGTTTATAGCATTATATATGTTTACAATGGTGCATATATTTAGTTATGGAGTATTATATATGTGATTTCATATAAGGGATATATATAAGTTATAATATGAAGGATGTTATGCACATGTCAATTATATTTATATTGTAACTTGCACGGTGACCTTGCTGATTTGTTTGTATGCATATAATATCATGGTTTGAAGTATTGGTTTCATGTACTATATAAGATATATATATATCTAAATTATATATGTTTATATAAAAAATTTATAACCTGAAGCTTTAGACAAGTTGTTTTCATTTTTCTTAATTGATTTATATTATGTGAGTTCTATTGTTTATACACTAAATAAAGCAAGTCATATTGATTTTTCGATGGATATTGTTTCTTTGAAAGATTGTATGCTGTACTATATATATACATACTTTGTTTTATATATATATATATATATTAGACTACAGTATATATATTGTTTTGCATAACTTTGTTTATAACCTAATTTTTGTATGATCTGTAAGTTAGTAGTTATGAGTTTGGATTTTTATACATATATGTGTTTAAAACCGATTTTAAAGTATAAAAGTACATGAGTCTATATATATGTGTATATAGTATATATGTATGCATGATAGTGTTTGTTTAAATGATGTATAAAGTATATATAAGTCATGTTATTATTTTGAAATATATATACATATATATATATATGTATGTATGTATATATATATATATATCTTATATAGAAAGCAAATACTTTACTTGGTGAAGCCTTTTTCAAATTGCCAAAATTACCCATCCTTTACTTGAAAGCAAAAATTATATGGTATGGTCATATTTGTCTTTTCAACACCACGTTTGCAAACCCTTCTTCAACATGTTTCTACCCATCTCATCTGTACCGTATTTTGTTTCCCATCCACGTCGCCTTAGTTTCTTTACCCCAATTATTCATCACCTCACTTTCCAATCCCACACTGTGGAAAAAAAATATGCCTAAAACCAAAGAAGACATCAAGTAGTTTGCTTATGGAATTCACAATAGACTCGCTTATAGCATGACAGTAAAGGGTTCGGTTATGACTTCTTCCTTTTTGTTTAATTTCACATATAATTTTCTTAACTTTCAGTGGTAGCTGAGATATGTGAGTTCTTTAAAATAATAGTTGGTCTGAAAGTTCATTATGTTATTCCTTTTTATATATTATATTTTTATAATATAGAGATGTAGAAAGCTTGGATTTACGTTTGTAACAAGACTGGGCTGAAGTAGGGCTACAGAGGGTTTGAGTAAGTGGTATTCAACACTTTAGTGAAGAAGACATGGATGCCGATTAGTTCGAATTTATGGAGGTAATTTCTTAAAACTTTGTTTTAAGTAATTTATTTGGGAATTGGTAATTCTTTAATGTTCTGATTGAAGTTTTTTTTCATTATATGGAAATTAACTCCTAAATAAGTAAAAGGGGATGCCAATGGAAGAATGAATCTACTTTTTGCATTGATGCACCTTCCTTATACGCAATTACATATTGTTGTTGATTTTATGTTTTCAATTGATTAACAGTTTTCAAGTTGAGAAAGATGCTTCATCTTTCATTGTTCTCATGGATCACTTACCTCATTTGTTAAATAATTGGGTAAAATTATTTATCATCTTGGCATTCATTCATCCGTTTACTTGGATATGTTTGCTGCTAATTTTAAACTCTTAGATAAGGCATAAAATCTTTTGTTAGCTTATTCTCATTGGTTATTAAATTATTTAAATATTCCAATGATTATCCGAATTTTTTTAGATTATTAACTATGTTTAGACAACATCTGCTGATTTAGATTATGAATTCTGTTTCAAAAAAATCTACCACCTATCATGACTGTCTAATGAATTGCTGATAAAAACTGAATGATCTTTCTGTTCAATTGCTTTATTGTTTTGCATCAGTAACGATTGCTTGATTTCAGCACATCAGTTATTTATGATCTACTTTATATTTTTAATTTTAGTGTTTCACAGTGAACCATTATTATTTCTCTTTATTTACTTTTTTATTTTGAGCTTGATTTTCTGCATTATTTTATTTTAGTAATGATAGTCTATGTTGGTTGCAACATTTGGGTCGGATGATAGCCTTGCTGTCAAATTGGTTGTTCTTATATAAGCTTGGGGTCAATTATTTTATAGTTAATTTTTTGGGCACGCCGTGTTAGTTAGGATTAGATCATTTGTAGTTGCTTGGTGATGTTGAAGAACTTTGACATTTAGCTCTGTGACTAGAAGAGAGTAATAGAACTATCACATAAATATACATATGATACTTTATAGTTTTTAGATCTGAGTAAATCGTGGTATGAAGCCAACCGAAGCAATGCTTCTTTGTTTAGATGATTTAATTTTTTTCTTTGGTTTTATTTGTTCACATTAGGTGTATTTGTTTACTATAGTGACGAATTATATCGTTAAACTATTTACAGTCTCCTCAGTGGCCCATGTGCATATTACATGCCAATCATGCATAATAGACTGCGGTAACTTAATCCTACAGTAACACATGGGACATGAAATGACGACTTATACTCTAAGGATACCCTTAGCATATTATATCACTTGGCATGTGTTTGTTTTGCTATTTTGACTTTGAGATCAGATATTTCCATTTTATTTTTCAATCTTCTGTAATATAAATCACTGTGTCTCTTTAAAGCATAAATTCATGGTTGATGTTATTTATTTTTAATATTATATCTGTGTAGCCATTAAGTTTCAAATAGTAAGATTTAAAAAAGTCAACTTCTTGGTCGTTAGCCTCTTAGTCATAAGCCTTCTCAAATATTTTAGTATAAGATAACATTTAGTGCACCAAACCGTTTACTCATTTGATTCATATGCTATACATTTTTATTACCAATAAATTAATTTAAATTATATATGTATAGCCATTAAGTTTCAAATAGTAAGGTTTAAGAGAGTCAACTTCTTTGTCATTAGCCTCTTACTCATAAGCCTGCTCAAATATTTTAGTATAAGATAACATTTAGTGCACCAAACCGCTCACTCATTTGATTCATATGCTATGCATTTTTGATACCAATAAATTAATTAAAATTCATGTTTTTATTAATCTGAACAGTTTCAATCATCTAGATTTAAAGTAAGGCATGACAAATATAGCTTGCTTTACCAATGTCAGTAGGAACGACATTCCTATTTATGAAGCAGAACTGGGGCTATAGTGAAGGTAATGAAATGCTACTTATTAGATAACAAAATTGGACTTTTGTACTTCCAAATATTGTTTTAGTGTAGATTAAATCATAACATATGCATAATATGCCATATGACAAGTTCAATTGATTTTATGTGCGAAATAGATTTTTCTGTGATATACAATTTTCTCTAATTACTATTCAATGCTACCACCGTACTATACCTTTTTAAGAACTGTATTCAAATGAAAACTACCCTTCGTTATTTGAAAGCAGACACTATCACAAATTCTCCCGAGTTAAACTATGACAATAGTGGATTTAGACATGGTTTTGTTTCTCCTTTTTGCTTAATTTCAAGTACTGTTTTTTTATCTTCCAATGGCAACTAAAATGTATGGATTTTCTTTAAAGAGGACAATATTGTTGATATGGTAGTTCATGATGTTATTCTTTTGTATTTTCTTATATTTATTGATAGGTTGGTGTAGAAAGCTTGGATTTATGTTTGTTTACACAATTGGGTTAAAGTATGGTAGTGGAGGGTTTTGGTGAGTGTTATTTTATCCATTATTTTGGTTAATTTGAAATTCATGTCTTTTTTTAAATTGCTTATATATTGCTGGTTTAAATTCATGATTTCATTACCATATATTCGCTTATGTTTCTATGAGTTTGTGTTTTGATTTAACTGTCAAAAATTGTTACTTGATTTCGTCCACTTCATCTGCAATTTTACACTTTTGGTATGATGTGTTTAATTTTCTTTCATGCCTGTTTTACTTTTGGAGAAAACTATTTAAATTACCATATTAACTGCATTAAGTTAATTAGATTATGGTGTTAAATCCACTAGCCATATTGTGGTATAAGTATCTTTCAAAGCAACTTCAAAACGTGGAAGGTGCATATAAAAGATAATATCAAGCTTATATTAGCTTTAATTTAAATTTTGGTATGTTTACTTTTCAAAATTCACATCATTATATCATTTTGATCATTTCCATATTGTAGGCTCCAATAGATAATAAAATTGGACTGGGAGATCAATTACAATTAATACTTTCTATTAAAACTTAAACTTTTCCTTCACTGCCAACTTGACATTATTTCTATTGTTCCCATCATGTATTCAAAGTGATTTATTCTACTGTTACATAATCCCATGTGTTACTGCTCAATATGCGCGTGTGTGTTTGTATATATGTTAACTTTTGTATTTTAAAAGGATGAATATGCCTCAGTATTCCCTTGAGATAAATATGTTCCAATATTCCCTCGAAATATACACACAAGTATTTGAGTATTTTATTGATATATTTGATCAATGGATTTTACAATTATTCTTCTTTGCCCCTTTTTAAAATCGCTCCTGAGGATGAGCAATGGAAATGAAACATGAACATCTGATAAAAATTCAAGCATTTTTCTAGAACAACCATATTAGATTACATTTTGTTGATTGTTTGCACTAACCAGAGATGGTGATATACTATCGTCGAATGTTTTTTTGCTGGATTCACTATGGTCTTTAAATTCACAGTTTCAATTTTAAGGATAAATTGCACCTTTGATCAAGGTAGTTCTTCAATTTCTTTATCCTACAAAATAAGGGTTTTGACATGAAAATTACTGTGTAACAACCCAGGGCTTTACTCTAGTTAGTTATCGTCATTAGACGATTAAAATTGCTAACAAATTGCTATTGGAATTTTTAATCGAGTTGAAATTCTTTGAAAAATTGGTTGTTAATGGCTATTTGTAGTTTTTAAATTGGGTTGTAATTCTTTAATAATTTGATTTAGGAATTATGTGGCTTTACATGTGCTGAATCTTGGCCCACATTTTCTTTATACTTGGTGCCGTGATTATCAAAGGCAAATGGATTCCCCATTATTCATTTTTCACAACCCTAACAAAACACACGAAAGAAAATAAATGGCAGCTCTCGTTTTCGTTCGTTCGTTCCTCTTTGCAAATTTAGGGCTTTCGAATTACGATCTAAGCTGCGCCTTCGTTGATTGATCGATAGGGATTTTGTATGATAATTTGTTCTCGTTCGAGTTCCACTCGGATGCTTCGATGTTGGTCGAGTTTGATTGATTCTGATTTGGTTTCTTGACAACCACGACTTCAATTTCGACGTTCGATCTTTGGAATTTGCGCACGTTGAAACAAAGGTGAGTGATTTATTTCACTCACATCTAATTCAATTACTTTATTTCATGACTTGGGTTTTGAATTGATTTAGCCGATGATGATTTGTTTATATATGGTTTGAATCCCTGTTTTCTCCATCGTGTATATGTGTTTAAATTTGTCCATCGATTTCTCTGGTCGATCGATGTTGCTGGATGCTTGAGATGATCTCTGACTTTGGCAATTCGTATATATTGTGATTTCTTAGTACTCACTGCTTTGATCGATTTCCTTGGTCATCGTGGCTCTGACTTGATTTTGAACTGCATATTATTTTTGGCTTTATTTACCTTGACTTGTTCATTCATGATTACCATGGCTTAATTTCTGATGTGCTTAATTCCTTGACCATCACGGCTCTGACTTTGGGCTGACGATGTTGATTTATCTCGACTTGGTTTCTTGGCTTTAATTTGTGACATTTGACTTTGTCAAGTTTGCATAGTTGATAACTTGGCTATCGGTTTTGCCTTTGATCTGTTTCTTTTTCTGTTGACTTTGATAACACCCGACTGAGAATTATTTTATATGCTAGTTGACTCTGGTCACTTGATATTGTTTATTCGGCCTATTGCAGTTGTTCATGTTTGCAAATGCATTTTTATTGGGATTTGAGTTGTACATGAGTCTGGGTTGCTTCTTTATTTCGACCAGAGATGATCATTGAAGTGTTGCATATTTGTTGCCTTGGTGATGTGTTGTGTCTGGTCATGTATCAGTGCATATGACCTGGTTAGCATATTTAGTTCGGTTGTCTCGAGCACATTTGTACATTGCCTCTGGTTTCACTGCCTCTGTTTTTGATCAAAACTGCTACTTGTTTTTGGTTTTGTACATATGACGGAATCTGGCCCAGTTTCAATTGAACTTGGTTGTACTGTATGTTTGCATATTTGGCTGGTGGCATTTGATCTTGATGTTGTACTTCACCGTGTTTTTGTGTGTCTGCACATGTGCTTCAAGTCCATTGCTTTCACTGCCCACTGCTAGTACATGCATTGACTACGCATCTTCTCTTACTGTTCATTTGTAGTTGAAGTATCCCTCGAGTTGTTTATTCATTGTAGCTGTCTCGACGATTTGAGGCAGTCTCCATATTTGTTTATGTAGTATTGGGCATATGTAACAACCAGATAATTTCAACCATTCGTATCCATTATAAGTTTATAGGTAGACACTCATGCCGGAATTGAATTGCTCAAAATACCGCGTTGTAAATAAAAATTTGGCAAATCTCAGAACATACAGTAAATAATAATCACAGATCACAGACATAGAGTATTTAATAATGCAACGGAAGTAGAAGAAATAGTAGTTCATGAAGCTACTATATAAAAATATCAGAGTTACATAAAACACAACAGAAGAAATAAAGTACAACAGAAGTCTCGAGATGACAACCAAGTACAAGCTGGATAGAACAACAGAACTGGAATAGATAAGACTAGATAAGCAAATAATCACCAGCGATTCCAATCTCCAGAAAGTGGAAATCCAAATCTGTGAATACTCAGGCTGACCCGAGCGTAAATAAAAATACAAACACTCGAGTCAGGACATACATACTTATACAATGTAAACCAACTCAAGTGAACTGTAGTAAATGTACAAGTAACTTAGAAGATGCTTGGGACCACCCATCCTCTAAGGATCCGTTAAACTATTTACTATGTAGTAATATACACTATATACAGTAGTGTCTAATCAGTAAAGTATAATCATATAGAAAATAGCGTTAAGGGGATGGTGAACCTTAACGCGGTCGGATCTTTAAAACCAAAATCGTAGTGGGATCGATATAAGGATACGACACGGCACGCGAGGCAATGCCAGGGTGGATACACCGTTTGCACTCCTGGACCGGTGGTGACGGCAAGCCAGCAGCTTCCGCCCACCTCGAACAATACCCCCGAATCAAAGTGGCGCCACATATCGAATCACAAAAGTAATAGAATGGTTTTCGATGGAGCATGCTCGATGAAAGGGTGCGACCCGGTATAGCTCCTGTTTTAGTCATATATGCCAACTCACGGGAGTTGGGTCCACGTAATATACCCCGAGAACGTCGCCACCATCCTACTTCATTCTGCAATCTCCACCGCGTACACAGTTGTTACAGTGGTTTTCGGTATTGGCCGGCTATAAGACAATATCCTATCCCGGTCTCTTTAACAACCAATCGTTATTATAACCCATAGTTATAACTTTAAAAAAATATTTTATACTTCAAAATAAAATATCCCTTCCAATCCAAATCTTTGTCAAAATAAAGATTAAATCATTTCCAAAACCATTTCAATATATCAACATACCATATCTTTCAAATTCAAATATTTATCAACATAAATATCAAGTCATTTCTAACCATTTCAATATATTAAATTATCATATCCCTTAAAAACTTCCTTTGAAATCATTTTAATATATCAAAATGTCATAACCTTTCAAAGCTTCATTTCCAAAATATCATATCCTTCAGAACTAGCTTTCAAATAATTTTAATATCAAAATGTCATATCTTTCAAAACTCAATTTTTCAAATCATTTAATATCAAAATATCATATCTTTCAAAACTTCGTTTCAAATCATTTTAATATATCAAAATATCATATCTTTCAATACCACATTTCAAATCATTTTAATATATCAAAATATCGTATCTTTTCGAAACCACATTTCAATCATTTTAATATATCAAATAGTTATATTTCAAAACAAATTACTTCATTTTAAATCATAAAAATGAAGTTATTACATTTAATAATTAAATTATTAAATTCCAAAAATTTAAACTTTTCAATGTTCATTTATGCACAAAATTTATTAAAACAATGAAAATTCAAGTTTCGCAGCATTCAGAAAATGCTACAGAAAGTTACATTCAAAACAATTCAATTTAACAAAAGACAGCACTTAAAATGCTGTTAATTAACTTCAAATATCCAATAGAATTTCACAAACACTTATATTTTTATTTAAATTATTTTTTTACTTATAAAATCATACATTTTCCCACTTATAAGCATCATTTAATTTTTCTTAAATTCATGATTTTATAAAGTTAAGTTTCCTTTCAAAAATCAATATTTATTAATAATTCACTTATTAAATTTCAACATTCAAAGTTAAACTCATTACATTAAATTTCAACTTAACACTTAAGTTTAAAATTTCAAATATAACTTAATTCCATTTTATTTAACTTAAAATTTCACTTTTAAACCAAATTCATAAATTCCAATTTAAGTTATATTTCCAAATTCAACCCAATATTCACTCATTAACATTTTAAATTTATTCAAAAAACATTAATATGTTATAAAATCATTTTAAATTAATTTAAATTCAAAATAACATAAATTTATCATATTTTCAAAGTAAATTTAATTTCCATTAAAAATTAAATGAGAATTTCAAAAATAACTTACATTCAGATTTTCCAACTTTTCCATAATTTATTTAACTTATAGATTTCCAGAAAATCAATAATATTTTACAAAAATTATATTTTTTATTTAATTTTAAATCAAAATATTATAATAATTAAATTTCTAAAATATTTTAATTTTTTTAGAAAAACATATTTTAACTGCGGGCCTGTATATAATTTTCTATGCTAGGTAAAGTGATACGGGTAATGTATCATTTCAACCCGTAATTTACAAAGAAAAATCTGGGTTTTATCATTTCAAACCCGCAGTCCCAAGTAAATAAAATAAATTGAAAATCGCTCAGGCCTATCATTTCAGGCCCTAACGATTTTCCCCTATTCTAAAGTCCATTCGGGTATGTATCATTTCAACCCATAGTGATTTCAAATTTACAGGGAACTTGTAGTGTGGTAAACTGGTAAAAATAGCAGAAAAACATAATATAACAGTAACAGATGTTATAACAGGTGTTTAAGAATGGATGCACATCATAAAATCATAATATAGCAGGTGTAACATGATAATGCATTTTATAGATTCAAATAGGGTCAATTTACTAGTTATATATGTACATATTGTCTCGTGAGAATAACTCACATGTTCAAAGCTGGAGATATCCACCAAAGCAACAATACTGACATTACGAAGGCATGACAAATGATCCAAATGTGTGGAGAGAGCCAAGATATGATCTTGTGAACAACATAAAAACAAGACAAATATAAATATGATTTCAATACAAATTATCAAAAGAAACAGTTTAGAAATGAATGCAAATATGAATCAAATGCTCTGACCATTACCTGAACCATCATGTGATCAGCCCAAGCGTGGATATGGTCAGGCTTTGAGCATGGTTTGGATCAGGTACGGTCTAGAAAAGGTGCGGCTACAAGGTGATGAAGGTGAGTGGAAGTTACAAGGTGTTGAAGGCAATGGAATACAAAAGGGTTTCAAGGCAAAATGTGGCTTTTGTTGCACCATTGGGTTCGGCCCCTTGCTGATGTGGCTCGGCCATGGTATTTGGTGGTCAGGTGGTGGCTGGAGTGTGGGCCAGAGGTGGTGGAAGGTCAGGTTGTGGCGGCCGAAGGTGATGGTCGTGGTTGAACGTAACGGTGATGGTGCAAATGGTGATTGGCTAGCATTGTTACAAGACGTTTTACAATAGTTTTTTTGTGGGATTTTGTTCCATGGAAGGCCACGGCCTGATCATTGCAGAGGGGGAGGAGGCTGAAGAGGCTGAGGAAGGTGGTGGAATGGGTCGGAGAGGGTGGTGGTGGAGTGTGGTCGAACAAATGCAAGATGAAGGCCAAGCAAAATCACTTGAAAATCAATGGAAGGGGTGGAAAAAGAATGGAAAGGAAGACATTACTCAGATCTGAAAGTATGAATGAGAAGTGAAGAGAAAGAAGTGCTTTCACGTGATTTTTCAGAAATAAAACTCACGGCTATAGATGAGAAGTGTATGGCTATCAATGAATGCAAGAGTTAGAAAATGAAAAGGTGGGAAAACAAAGAGACTTAAGCAACTAAAGAGTCACAAAACATTTCATATTTCTTATATATATTTATATACATTTAAATAACTGAAAATACTTATAAATTTCAGTTCAAATTCGAAAATATAACAGATAAACAAATATTAATAATTAAATATTAATTAGATATGATTAAAATAAGAAAATAGCAAAAAATGAAAATTAGTCTAGAAAATTTGAAATTAAATGGAACAAACTTTGGAAAATATTATGGACTTTGAAAAATATTTAAAAATAAAGATAAGAAAAAAAATAAAAATGTCTTCACAAAATAAATAAATAATTTTTAATTAAATATAATTTAAATGAAGAAAATAGCAAAGAAAAATAGAAACTAGGCTTAATAAATTGAAATAAATTTCAATAGACTTTAGAAAAATTCTATTATCACTTTAAAAATATTAAAGGAAAAAAATATAATTAAAAACATATTAACACATATTAAAATAAATAATTTAATTTAAAGAAAATAGAAGAAGATTTAAAGAAATTGCTTAAAAGTCCAAAACGGTGTCCAGAAATTACAAATAAATCACCATTGACTTTGAAAATTGTTTACTTCATTTTAAAATTATTATAATACAAAAATATACATACAATAACATATTGACCCAGATTAAAATGAAATATGAAAATAAAAATATAATTTATACAATTTAAAAATAACACAATTGCAGAATAAACAAATTGCACTCAATATTGAAATATACATAACTTTCACAGTTTTACTCCGTTTTCAACGAAACGAAAAGAAGTGTTCAAGTTATTACATCTATTTTCATAATAAAAGATAAAATTTAAGATTTAAAACAATTTAAATTTGAAGTTTAGTAGTCAAAGTTTCAACAGTTTGACCAGAAATTCATTTTACAGTTCAAATTATACCGGTTTGAGCTATAAATCACTTAAAAGTCACATTTATATTTCAAATAACATAACTTATTCATTTTAATAAATAAAATAAAATATTTAAATCAAAATTTCAAATGAAATGATCAAAATAAACAATTAAAATAAATCACAAAATTCAGGGTTGTTACACTCACCCCCACTCAAAACTTTTCGTCCTCGGAAAGGAATGAGGTACGAAAAAACACAGAAAAAGATAGAGTGAAATAGAATTAAGATAAGACGACAAGAAGATGGAAATTATACCTGATAACAATTATTATAGGTAAGTTTAACAAGGTGCAGATTATCAAAGATTATAGAAAGATTTCTAAACGGAAAGATTATCGAAAGATGTCTATACCAGTCTTTGGGAAGATAAGAATAATAAGGACGACGGAAAGATAGTTTGCAAAACAAAATAAGGAAATAAATTTGAAACCATGGAAAACTTATTTTTTTTCCTTATTTTTTCATAAGTTAAGTAAATCGTTAGCTATCTCAAATTTCATTATCTTATTATCTAATCAACTTAAATTAACAATTTTAAAACCATGGTTTGAAAAATAATCATTTATTATAATCATAATGTACTTAATAAATTTAATTCTTCTTTATTTTGAGTTAAAATTATATATATTCCTCTCGATATATTTATCACTTATGTTAAGCATACTTACGCTTATTATAACTGCTTTCTTTTATTCTTAGTTCTTTTAACATTATTTTATTGTAAGTTATTCAATTACCTTTTATTATATTTACCTCTGTTAATCATTTTATAATTAAAATTTAAGTGTACAACATTTATTATAACCACTCAAATTTTATTTATAAAATCTGTTTATATTGTGTATTATCCAATTACATTGTTAACTTTTGAAAAATTAAGGTAAGTTATATTGAATGCATTTATATTATACGATTGAATAATTTCATGCTTGAATATTCATCCAAATTTTTGATTTTCTTTTTATAATTGAAATTATTCTTTAAAAATTAAATTTAAGAATTAAATTTTCGATTTCTTCAAACCATTTAGAGATAACTAATTGTATGTACATAGTTTATTAAATCAAATTTAAATCATATATCTATATATATTATAAATCAAGTCATATTTTAGAATTTCAAATCAATTTGATTTCCTAAAACAAAGCTGCAGCAAGACTACAGGGCAGTCTCTTCATTTCGAAACTCGAAAATGAATGTTGATGATGTCGCGGTCATCACCGAAATTATTTTTCAGCGACAAAGAGAAGAGCACTAAATTTTTAAACTTTTAAATTTTTTGAAAACAAATTTCTATTCAAAAAAACTTTAAATAATATAACCTTTTAAAACTTTAAACACAAGGTTTGAAACCATCGGAAATTAAATTCTCAAATTTCTTGTTCTAAATTCATTTCGGTTCCCAAATAAATTTATAAACAACTATCTATAAATTCATTTATAGAACAATAAATGATAAATCAAGTATTATCACTTCAAATAATCAATTTAAATCAGTTTATTAAGTTCCATAAATTTACTTATATATCAAAATTTATTTCATTAACCAAATTTTAAAATAATATTGTGTCAGTTTGTTCTGTCAAAGTGTTTTAGAAATGCTATCGATGGCGTTGATCAGACGAATCGATCGAAAACCCAAATCAACATCAACAACTCAAACAACACAATATACAAAACAAAACATAGATATACAAGTACAATTCCAATTGTTTGAAAATAGGTTGGAAACAAAAGACAAGATGATTAAATAAAAAATAGGGAGGTGGATAAGCTTAAATAAATCACGGGCAACATTTACTGGGTCAACCGTGGCTTAAAGAATAAGATCAATGTGGATTTTTCTAGGGTAAATCTACATTCGATCCCAAGAGTTAGAGTTTGGAATAACAAAAGATCTTAGTATCTAACCAAGGATAGATATAAATCTCTGGTGAATCGATGCTAATTGTAAAGGAGTTTTCCCCCATTTTCAATTCAATTTGAAATTTGCGTGACCGCCGACTCACTAAAAAGATCATTCGAAGCGGAGTTATGGAATACTCCAGAGTCAAAAGAAGATGAATAGTGAGGGATACGAATGGATTTTGGAACCGTAGGGAACATTCCAAAATTCAAAGGAATCGAGTCCAAAGGGAGAGATTCAAACTCGAATGAAAGTGATTCTGTAAATACATTCACTCCATATGATGAGTTTTGCCTAGAGCTACCAAAGCTCTGATACCAACTGTAACGGGCCGCGCCAGTGGGGTAACGCCCACCGTAGCATACATTGGTACTTGTGTTCTGCCTTTACGGCCAGCCTCTCGACTGCATCACCAACCCCCACGGGGACATGTAGGAGCAAGAGTCAACCATTCGCTACCAAACCAGGAAGCGAGAACCCCCTATCATGCTGCACCCTCCAAGTGCAATGGCAGACACACATGTCGGAATTGAATTGCTCAAAATACCGCGTTGTAAATAAAAATTTGGCAAATCTCAGAACATACAGTAAATAATAATCACAGATCACAGACATAGAGTATTTAATAATGCAGCGGAAGTAAAAGAAATAGTAGTTCATGAAGCTACTATATTAAAATATCAGAGTTACATAAAATACAACAGAAGAAATAAAGTACAACAGAAGTCTCAAGATGACAACCAAGTACAAGCTGGATAGAACAACAGAACTGGAATAGATAAGACTAGATAAGAAGATAATCTCCAACGATTCCAATCTCCAGAAAGTGGAAATCTGTATAATAATTAAATTTCTAAAATATTTTAAAATTTTTAGAAAAACATATTTTAACTACGGTGTAACGACCCGAAATTTTGGGCAATAAGAATTTAATAATCTGTGTAAACAATATAATTGGTTTGATAATTTACTTTATAATTTTAATTCAAAATTGGTAAATTTAATCTTTTAAAGGTTAGTGAATTTTTAATCTGACAATATTGATAAGATTTGTTTTTCAAAGCTAATAAAATTTTATTCTATATATACATTTGATATATATTGTGAATAGGAGATCTTTTGTTTCAAATTAAAGATTAATTTTCAAATTGTAATATATATGTACGTATATGTTACAATTTGAGTTGTTTTGGGAATTTAATTTTATCTATTGATAATTTATAATGTATGAATATTGTAGATTTAAGCTTTGTTTTAATTTATATTTTCAAAAGTTAATTAAAGATTTATTCATTTTCTTTCAAAATGTAAGATAATTGTTTATTTTTAAAATATGATAGTTTATAAAGAAGTTTATCAATGTTTTATTTTTGTTTTCTTTAAAATGCTTAAATTAAAATGGTTATAGATAAATGTATATATAAAGTTATAAATAAACTTTCTTTTTAAATATCTCTTGAACTAGAATTGTTAGTAAAATATAAAATATTTATAAAATAAAAGTTTATAAAGATTTCACACTTGTATATTTATTTAAAATTCAAAAGCTTATTATCATAAAAACATTTCATATGCATATATATAACTTAAAATGATTTAATTAAAAGAAAAGAACACTTGTAAATTCAAGATGAAACATTTTAACACTTGTAAATTTAGAAATGCATGCAAATGACATTTGTTCAATTTATGAACAAGTGGCAATTTATTCATTTTAATTTTACTAAACATTTTTAAGAAGAAAATTAGTTTTCTTTCTTATTTCATTTTCTTCCTTCTTTCAAATGTTAATGGCAAAATCAGAAAACAAATTTCTAAAATATAAAAAAGAAATCCAAAAGCAAAAATTTAAATTCCACAAAGCAAATCAAAAAAAAAAAACCTGAAACTGCAAATTCAACATGTTATTCAAATAAAGAAAAATCTGCAACCTGCATATGCAAGAACAATCTGCACTTTCTTTTGAGAGCATCTGCAAATCCAATCTGCATTTCAAAGATGAAGAATCAACCTGCAACTCCAAAATTCTGCAAATTCAAAACTGGAATCAAGTTCAATCTACAACAAAAATTTATGCATGCAAAGTTTTCAACAGCAATTTTCAGATTTAAGATTCAAACCTGGAACAAGTATAAAGAAAACCTGCTCTGGATATTCTAGAAAGGTGAGTGAACTTCTTTTAAAAACAGTTTGAATTGTTTTAAACCACCTTGCATGTGATGTTATAACTTGTTTTGAAGTCTGATGCTTTGAATTTATATGGATTGTGTTGTGTGAGCTTGTTATTCTGTTCCCTTTTATTCAAAGAATGTTCTGTTTAAAAAAAAATTATAAAATTAATATCTACAGATCTAATCCATATTAGGCTTAAGTATTTGAATGAAGATTGTTTGGAACTATATGATGAAGGTTATTAAATAGTTTCAGGAATTTTAAATGCCACCAATCCTGTTAAAAATAAAAATAACACTGAAACTTAAATTTTGGGTTAAAAATCATCTTGCTCAATTTCAGAATCGAATTATAGGATTTGATTCGTGCTTGAGAATCATGAATTTTAACATGCGAATGGTAATTTTTAGTTTGATAATTTGTTTGAAATTTGAGAAGGAAAAATATAGGCAATTTGCTAAATTGCCGATGATCCCCTTAATAATTGAAGATGATTTCTTGGTGGAAGTTAATTTAGGTATCATTGATCTAAGGAAAAATGCTGTAAATTTTTTTTAATGTGAGAATTTCTCGGAATGGATCGAAATAGGGTTTTAGCACGTTTAGTTTGGGCTTTGCTGTAAGGGTTCTTGCGACATGAATGTTGGATCGGGTTCGATCGCGACGTGGGAATGTTGAAGCTCGGGGTTGTGGCGTTTCTATGGTAAGGTCAGCGGTGGCTTAACGGTGTCGTGATGTTGGTCGTGGGTGATTTTGTGGAAGGTGGGTTCTGCAGATTTTCGAGTTGAGGGTCCAATTTTGATTTGCGTAAGATTTGTTCGAGTTGGGTGTGTTGTTGTGCTCGCTTGCGATAAGGTGATTGTCGTAGATGATCGCGGTTGCCCACGGTGGCCGGAGGTAGTGGGAGACGTGCACATGGGTGTTGTGTGCACGACATTTATCTGGGGGAGTTTGGTTTTGGGGAAGATGATGGAATCTCGGGTGCGAACTCGCGTGTGACTCGGGGGTAACTCGAAGTCAGGGTGGTTTGGGTTTGCTTCGGGGTTAACTCGGGTTGGTTAGTGGTTTGCTTCGGGTTTTCCTTTGGGTGTTGTCTGGTAATAGTTTTATAAAGGAATAAAAATGAAAACTTTAAACTTGTTGTTTAAAAATTTAATGTTAATCAAATTTATAAAGTATAAGTTGAAATTATATATTTTATTTCAATTTAATTTATTTAAAGTGATTTCATATTGTAAGTAATTTAATTACATTTTTTATTTCAATTTAAAAAGGTTATTTTGAATTTAAATATCAAATAAAAATTTAAGTTAAAACGTTAAGAAATGATTCAAACTTAAGATTTCAAATTTTATATTGAAATAAATAAGATTAGTTTAAATGTTTTAAAGTATTGGAAATTTTGGAATTTGTTACTAGATTTTCTATTTTCAAATAAGATTATCATTATGATTTTGTAAACCAAGATTAATTACTTGTCTTTAAAATTAATTGATATAATTCAAATGATTTGTTTATAGAAATAATTAAGGTTAAATTATTTGAATATGACTAAAGAATACTTAATTAAGTATAATTGTTAATAGGTAAGAGATTAAATAAAATTTATGTTTTTCTTAATTAATTAATGATTTTCTTTAATTATAAGAAGATTAGTTAATTAATTAATTGTTTAATTAATTTTAAATAATTAGTTAATTATTTATTAAATTTTAAATAATCACTTAATTATGAATTAATTAAGTATAATTACTTAATAAAGAAATTAATGATGAATTGTTGAATATAATTAAGAAAGTCAACTACTTATGGAAGTAACTAACGGAAAATACTCATGGAGTAATTAAGTTGAAGTGATTATGGGGAAATCACTTGTTGTTATCAATTAAAGAATTGATTAATTTAATTGTTTTAAATTTAATTAATTATGAAGTGATTAATTAATTAAAGAATTATTTAGTGATGGAATTAATTATTTGATTAATTAAGATTTCTTAATGAAAGTAATTAGAGATAATTACTTATTAAGAGTTAATTACTTAATTATTGTAGTTAATTAATTAATTTGATTAATTAATTAATAAATGAGATTAGTTTAAGATTAATCACTAAGGGTAATTTATTAAATTGTAATTAATTAATGAAGTAATTAATTGAGAATTAATTTATTAATTTAATTGTTTAATAATTTCTTAATGGAGTAATTAAAGATTAATTAATTGAATTAATTAATCAAGGATTAATATAATTAAATTAGAAATTAATTAATTAAGGAGTTCATTAATTAAAATAAGTAATTACAAATTGTTAATTACTGATTATGATTGATGAGTTGATTAATTATAAGTTAATTATTTAATTACTTAAAGAATTATTAATCACTAAGGATCATTAATTAATGCGATTAATGATATTAATCAAGGTTGATTAATATATGTAATTAATTTAAATGTGATTAATTAATTGTAATTAATTAAGAATTAATGTAATTAATTATAGTTAATTAATTAATGATCATTAATTATTTTAATTAATGATAGTAATTAAAGGGTTAATTACTGTATATGATTAATGATAATTACTTGTACGTAATTAAAGGATAATTAATCAAGGAAGATTAATTAAGGAAGATCATTAGAGATGACTAATTTAATTTATTTGGAATAATAATTAATGAAGAAGGGTTATGGTAATTCAATTGATTAAGAGGTAATCAATTTTGTTTTGGATGTTTGATTAGTATGGATTGATTGATTAATATTGGATAATTGATTGATATTGAATGGTCAATATTTGGAGATTGATATTGGATGATTGGTTGATATTGAATGTTTGATATTGACTGATATTGGTTGATACTGGATATCTTTGTTATGTGATATGCTTCTTTGTGAAGATGAATATTGATATGAATTATCTCTTATGATCATTTGATTCATCTATCTGTTTATATAAGTTAAACTGTTTAAACCCTTAAGTACAACTTGGACTTTAAAATGGTGTTTGGTTTCGGTGAGACCGGGATCGGGTTTCCATATTTGGAATCCGAAAACCACCTCGATTCCAATTAAACGTTAGGTCGTTAATCCAAGTGGAGCAAGTGAAGACTCGAGGTGTAAGGGCTATACGTCAGTATAACTCTGTGGGTGATTCCGTAATGAGTTGACGGAATAGTGCTTATAGATTCGAGATGGCGAATCAGAGTGCAAGGGCTATGGTCGTTGACTCTGAGGGTGATTCCAATAATGAGTGCAACGAGATAGTTCCTTCGGTTTCGTTCGAACCCGGAACGAACTTGTATGGATTGAATGCTTTCAGCACATCGTCAGGTGGACGATGAGCATTCTAAGATAAATGTGTCCTATAAAGGTGCAGCAAGGCTTCGTGGGTAGCTCCCACTGGAGAGCAAGATTTTCCCCAGTCTAGAAGTCCCTTTTTATTCGGCTGTGTGGGCAGTTGGGTTGCGGCCAACTGCGGGGTTGTCTTGTTCGGGACTGTCCAGTAAGGGATGGTTCCGGCCTTGTGTTGTAGGAGAGTGGGAGTACTCCTCGGTACATTGATCTAGGCCACGTACTGTGACAGGCGGTACCCCAGTAGCTCTGCCATTGATGGAAACCCATTCTTCCTACGAGACCCTACGGTTTTGATTGTATTACCCACTTTTGTGGCTAGTAGCTGGAATTTAATAGATGTAACAATTTCGGCTATTTCTTATTTACTTGAAAACCCTAGACACTATTATAATATCACTGGATTTCCTATCAAATGTTTTGGTTAGCGTAAGGTAAAAACTTTTCCATGTTTATGTGTGGGAAGTCTTATGTGATACCTTTTCTTTTCAAAGGTTTTCTAAAGTTAAGCAATTTTAAACCGTTTACTCACACCAGACCCCTGTTTGACCCGAGTGTTTATTTTCTGTTTTATTAAACTCTTGGGTACTCATATTATGTATGAGTAGTCAAGTGGATCAGATTAGCTTGATGAATTCTGGAGGAGATATGGAGAAGGAGGCTTCGACGTGTAGATATATATTGGTTCCGCTGTGTTTGTTTGTAACTGTATCTGTTGTTCTTGAGTTGTATAGTTAGACAGAAGTTTGTAACTGTCTATTATCAGTTGTTTAAGTTGTTTACTCTGATGTAATGAGATACTATGTAATATTTTATGAGATATATTATATTTCATCTCGTCACCTTATCTATAGCAGCTAAATAGACCAAGATTGGGAATTGTTTGATCGTCTTTCTCCGAGGAAAAAGCGAAACATAATCAACTTGAATTCGGGACAGCTATTCGAAATCTTAGGGAAAGACTTGATTTGTTATCTCATGTCTGCTTTTCGTGAAAAAAGACCTATTGAAGGGGAGGGTTTCTTCAAACAACAAGGAGCTGAGGCAACTATTCAATCAAATATTCGTTCCGCTGTGAGTTCTCTGATGTTGTTCTGTTTCTTCTTTCTCTTTCTTTTCTTCTTCTATCCCTTTCTTTCTTCAAGATGATGCGACTTCCTGGAGATAGGAAGTCGGGTCGTCGCACTTGGTATCAGAGCATTAGGCTCTGAAGTATGTCTTTCTTTAGGGAGCATTTGGTTGAGTGAATACCTAGGCTCTGTAGTGGTATCTTTCTTGAGAGAGCGTACTTGTAATTTTTATATATAACTATATGTATATATATCTGTATCTACCTAATCTGTTGGGCTATCTGTTCGGATTTTCCAACATAAGTTATAGAGGTAGACGGGGTAGTGGTTTGTGTGTGTAACACGACTACCACTGATGGAAGAGGTTCCATATGTTTGAAGTTGGAGGTATTTGTCGAGACTGTATACCTAATACCGTCTCGAGTAAGATTTGTATTTTGGAGTGAGGATTTTTCTGATATCCGAAGGAAATCTTTTGAAGATTCGGAGTTTGTCTTTGGAGTATAAGTTTGGATTTCGCTTGGATGAGCGAATTTTTCTAGTGTTTGGATTTGATGGAAGTGCAGGAGTAAATGATGATATCTTGGTAATTGCATGATGAGATGCAGTATCCTTGGATATTTTCTGAAGGTGTTTTCTCTTGAAGCAGTTTTAGAAGTAGTTGAGAAACAGTCTTTATCTGCCGTAGAGATGATTTATCTTTGTATAAGTTGTCTGGATCTTTAGCATGGAGATTAGCTGTTTTGGGATATGAGACTATGGTCTATAAGCTATTTGTTTTGACATGGTCTCATTTGTTATTCCCTAAGGTAAGCGAGTTGTGGATGCTTGATTTCGAGTCCGAGTTTCTTGAGAAGATGTCTACCGACTCGAAGATCTTTTTGTGGTTTGTTGACGGTTTTGGTTTTGGAGAAGCATTTGGATTTGAAGTTTTTGGTTAGCTGTGGTAGCAGTTTCAGCTCGAAGTGTTCGGTGTGATGTCGAGGAGACCTTTTAGCTTTGCTGTATCATCGAGGTAGAGTTTGGAAGCAGCAGTGTGGTTTGTCTCTCCGGTGGTTCAGGAATCTTGTGGTTCTTTTTCAGCAGTCCAGGCTGAAGGTGGTGATGTTTCCTTGAAAGGTTAACCTTTGTTTTGAAAAGTTTAAAGCTATTCTAATTGGTAAAGAGAGGACAGTTCCTTTGGAATCCGAATTTGGTAGAATCACAAAAGTGACTTGCGATTAGTTTGGGAATTTTTCTTGAGCAATCTTTTGTTGAGGCTGAGGATTCTCATGTGGAAGTAGGAGCTACTGATAAAATCAGGAGTTTTTTAGCATCTGGAGTTAAGTTCCATATTTGTTTTGGTTCCAGAAGCGATGCTAGTAGTTAGTCTGGTAGTTGGATGGTTCTTGGAGAAAGCAGAGTTGGAGTAGCAGCTCAGAATTTTTGGATTTGGATTTGGTCAGATCTTGTTTTGAGATGGATTCTACTGTAAGGGTGTGACTGAGTCTGATGTGTCACTCAGATTTTTATGGATTTGATGAACAAAATTTTTCGGATATATTGGATAAGTTTGTATCTGTGTTCATCAACAGTATTCTCATCTATTTCAGAACCAGAGTTGTGTAGCGGAAGCAAGGTAGCTGCTGTGCAAGGAAGGAAGCGAGTTCTGTTTGGTATTACTTGAATAGTAAAGCTTGAATTTTGGATTTCGACGGATTTTGGAAGACTTTTCTATTTAATAGGATCTAGGAACTGCTTTGTTTTGGTTTAGTTGTTTCTGGAAGTATCATCATTGGTTGAGATGATCAGGAAGAAGCTTGGCAGCCCAGGATTGTCTGTTGATTTACAGATTTGAGATAAGGAGTTTTGGAATTTAAAGTTAGAGACTTCATTGTTGTACAAATTCTCTGGTTAAGAGAATAGATATTGGATAAGATTGGTTGGTTAGTGCCGAGGCATTTGAGGATTTCTTATCTGTGTTTTTGATAGGATAAGATTGAATCGCCAGTTTGGATAGCTGGAATTCATTTTTTAACACGTGTCTCTGAGGGGGTACGTGTATGATTCATCGATTGATTATTGAATCTGTAGTTCAGTTGGAGTTGGATTTAGAAGTTGAGCTGGACTTGGGTATAGTCTGATGTTCTGTTCAGATTGAAGGATCTAGAGATGAATGGAACTCTGGATTTTGGTTGTGTAGTTGGTTTGTTGGCTTTTGTTGCATCGGTTGTTGTTGAAAACCGATGCAAACTAATCCCTCTATTGCATCGGTTTTTTATAACAACCGATGCAAACTAATCCCTCAGAAACCATTATTACAGTACTCAAATAGACTATATATATATTATTGATAATCTTTATATATATATATATATATAAAAGAAAAAACATACACAAGTAACTCTTGGCAGCTAATGAGTAGTAATTACTGCTAATGTAAATATGTATATTTACTTAGATCAATCATAACTTGAGTAATACACATACATAGTTTCCAATATACAAACGCTTTCTTTTGATTACACCCTCCCATCATAAGTATAAAAGAAAAAGGAAAAACACTCCAATGCACAAGTATATGTCATTCTATTTGCTGTTGTTCTTGATAATATGGAACTTGTCTTGCACTGCCTTTGTGTTTGAATTGACAAACTGAATGCAAAATTAACGTAAAAGAAGTATAATTTTTTATAATCAGTTTATACTTTATATTTGATAAAACAAAGTATCTTAAGTTACACTCACCTCTAGACTTAAATCCCCTTTAGTAGCATGTAATCTTGAGCAACCGTATTCAGATACACGTGATAAGCTCCAACTTTCAGTCTATAGCATCACAAAATCAACAATTTACTCAGTGAAACAAATTAATGTAGTTATATGTAATTAAACCAACTGCTGGTGTTCCTGTTTCTTCAATAGCTTCTGAATCCTCACCTTGTTCTATTTTTTTCATCCTCTCCTGTGCAAAACAGTATGTGTTTTCTATGCAATGGGTTTATAGTCAATGTTGCCGACCAACTTCAGGTAATTCATATGCATATATGGCCTACATTCATTTGTTTCTTACCATAGCACAGATATGCTGCATAACTAGTGTTGTGTATGTTTCTTATCGTATATAGCACATCTATATCCTTTTCACATTAACTAACCCTACAGTTTCAATATAAAACTTGAAAATTTGTGTCCTTGTGTTTATTTTTAGGTTCCAATAGTTTTCCATCAAACATGATCATCTTTGGGGAAGAGTTTAGTAGGCAAAGGTTCCCTATCTATTTGATAAAGTTAAAATAAATCAAACAGTAAAGAAGCAAAAAATCTAGAAGTAGCTAATTCCTTGTGCCACATGCCCATTTAATTTATCCTAATAATAACTTATGGAAACCTCTGAAGCACAACAAAAGGAGGGCATCATGGTTTGACTTGAAACAAAAAGAAAACAATAGGCGTTGAGAATACTTACAAATGACTTTTCTATTTGTCACATGGGCTATATGTACTGCTTGCTCTTTAGGCAATATGCTTTCAACCTGTCCATAAAGAACACTAGTAAACTGTAAGATAACCTCCAAACATAAAAAATAAAGTACTAAATAGATGTGTACAGAAAGGACCCCTGATTAATTCATATCCTTGACATTTTTATAAAGTTGATAACTAGCCTGTTTTCAAGTATGTACATGGATGATTCTAGACTAATGTATAAAGTGCAAGCAAAATAAGAGCATGCATGTGTAAGCAGGCAAAATAAGCATTACTGGACCAAGCACATCTGTTACTGACATTACGTGTGTGACTGCAATCAAATTTACAATTTCATTGGAACTCTTTTGCACACTATATAGAGTACTAGTGTTTTACTCTTTGATGCTACCTCTTCTGATGTTGACAATACAATATCTGGACATGGCAAGTGGAAAGATTGCTATATCTCAACAAGTATATTAAACATGTCAGACTTTTCTTTCAACGAATAGTAGACATTTAGTAGGACTGAAACCAAAGTCATAATCAATCTTAAATACCACCAAAGTAGTAAGATGGTACCAAAATATCAATCTACAAACCAAAAGTTGAAAGATGGTACTCTCAGTTGTACTAACCTTAAGCAGCTAAGGTTTTGTTTAGCAGAATCAACCACCCAAAAAGGAAGGCAGGGGATTTGACATGTAAAAAAACAATTTCCTTCCTATCTTACAAAACAGTAGGATATATACTAATTACCTACCGCCTCCGCTAGTCCAACCATCGCCTGTGGATTTTTTCGTGTCAGAAGCAGCACCTACATCAGCACTATCCCAACCACTAACAGTGGCAGTAGCAGCACCACCACCAACAGTGCTTCCCCAACCAGCACCAGCAGAAGCATCAGCAGTGCTAGCAACCGCTAGGTGCTGTACAGTGTCTCTGTCAATAGAGTATTAAAAAGGGAAACTACGTTGGCTGTAAAGCAATTTCATATGTCGAAAAAAAACAGTAAGTTACAAGTTGTTATTACACGACCAAAGCAATAAAATCTGGACATATATTTAATGAATACCTCAATAACAATTCGCAGCACAGAAGCAAAGAGGTAGAACGAATAAAAGAATTGCATGACTGTAACATGAATTAATACTAATTGAATACATTACATATAACCTCATTTACTTGGATATGTATTGAGTTGTAGAATATTGTTTACCTTTTTAATAAGTTAGCTAACCTTTCACTATGTTGTAGTTGAAGGTCAATACTGTTTGCTATTTCATCAAATGGGTGAGTGCAAAATTGAAAGGTTATCGTTGAATCATGAGCCCTGCACAATGATGCAGTCAAGTCAGATAGCAAATAAAAGTAGCAATATGCAAAAACCAAACGGTAGTAAAAAAAAGCTGGCGAGGAAACAAATATTTGAAAACCGTACCAATTTAATCTATCCATCTCAATCAAATCATGCCAAAGTTCCAATGTTACTCCAGAGTAATAACCCTATACATTTCACCTCCAAAGTAGTTGGTGGATCATGATCTAAGGCATAGAGTTTGTTATTTCTATAGAAATTAAAAAGAGCAAAATACATGATTAAAAGAAGGTGGTGCCACCAAAATGACAGTTCAAACTTTGTATTTTTGATCATGTGTCAAGAAGAAAGAAAGCACTAACGCTGTTATTGTAAAAGGTGACAACTTGAAGTAAACTAGGCATAGAATTCGAAACATATACGGTACATATTTCAGTTTTTAATTATTTGTGCAACCATGTGCTGTGATACTTCATACCGACAGGTATAGTATAGAGTTTGACTTATGTGTATTACAAATGCAATCGATAAAAATGAAAGATAGGAAGAAGGATTCATGCATACATTTACTATGTGCAAGTTCAGTGTACATGAGCAGTAAAACCAAGGGACAGAGAATATTAAGTCTTATAATTCATTCACAATGTGGAATATCGCATATGTATTTGCATCAAAAGTTTTGCGTGCTGGTTTGTATAAGGTCTGGTATGCAGATTTCGAAGCGGTAACAGTAGCTATTGCGTAGAAAAAAAAACAACATAACACAAAAGTTCTCTTTTACATATCATTATGGATAGTAATTAGAAATATTAGAATATAATCAATGTCATGCAAGGGTATCATAATATGTTTGAAAATAAAAAATTTGAAAATTTATTTATATCCACTTAATAGTTTCAGTTTTACTTATCATAAATAATCAGTTAGTTTACCCACACAAACAATTTTCATCCCCTTTTTTTGAATTTTTTTTCATATATACTTTGTTCCAAGTCTTTGATAATAAATGGACAGAGCAGTCGACCTAAGCAATAGCTTCATTTTCAACATCCGCATTAATCAATGAAAACACTTCGGCATTAACCAAAAAATAATAATGCAACATTTTTAACATCAATAATATAATCAAAGCAACAGGCCGAAGATAGAGAAGGAGAGGACCTAACTTGTAAAGTGTCTGGAAGCAGCCTAATCATTTTGTTAGGACTATCATACCCAAAATAGGAGCTGCAGCCCCATAAGGAGAAGTCAGGAATAAACCCCAACATGCACCATAATAAAAGTATCAAGAAAGCAGCATGAACATGCAATAACATTCTACAGTATCAGCACCAGATTAACAAGGTCTTAGAAAAGATGATAACGAATTTAAGAAGATGAAACACCATCTTGTTTGAAGAAGAATACAGTGAATGAAAATGACGAGCTTTTTAAAAGAAAGGGAGAAATATATTAGCTAATCCTCCGAGGATTAACTCACAAAGTACTCAGCGGATAAACTTATCAAAATCCGATTGTGGATTAAGCGATCAACCAACAGAATTTTTCTTTATATATAAGGAAAACGAAAGATAACGATTTCATCTTTTATCTGTAACTATAACATATTACAGCACTCAAACTCTCAGAACACTGCTTCCGAAAACAGAAGTATAAAACTGAAATACAAGAAATATTAAAATGCAGTAAATCAAAATTTAAAACAAAGAAAAACTAAGTTTAAAACGAGGTTCTATTTAGGCCTCAAACCAATAAATACATTGCCTTGTCTTCACCAATGTATTCACTGGTGGCAGGTTCAAGTTCGAAGCATGGCCTCTTTATTCACTGGTGGCAGGTTCAAGTTCGAAGCATGGCCTCTTAAAACCTATGACTAATGGAAACTTAATTGGGATATTAACATGGAGGGGAAAAAAAGAACTGTACGCTACCTTCAGCATCACCTTATTTATATTTGTGTTCACTTTTCTAAGCTACTACAAAAGTTTCCATCAATTGATGTAATCAGCAAAAGCAGAAAATTTGCTCAGTTTATAAGTTATCCTACAGTAATTGTCTTGACTCTTCACCCATGTAATTCCAACCATCACAAGTTCAAGTCGTAAGCATTACGTTCAGTATCTATCTATGTGTGTGTTTATGTGTATGTGTATGTATATACATACATATACATATATATATCGATACATATATGTGTGTGTATATAACACATATACGCACACATGTGTGTGTCTGTATCATAAAAAATATAGTATAACTGAAATTATATACAGACACAAAATTATAAACTAGCTAACTGCAACAAGTCAGCGTACGAAATGCCCATGTTCTCATCATTCAGAGATTGGATGGGCTTTATGGCATCAGTAAGACTTGTTACCACGTTATTATTTTTTATACATTAGCAGTTTTGTAAGTGATTATGCAAGAAAAAAATGTTAATACCAGCATTAGCTGCATGTTTTAATCGATACACATGACATAAATGGAACCTTGAACTAAATACAAGTATACAGTTAAATACATTCACATTATACAACGGACAAGGCATATGGCAACTGAAGAAAATTAAGATGTGTGATGAACGGCCAGAAAATGAAAAGAATTATGTTATAAACCTCAACTATCGTTGTCTCACTCTAGCAGTGATGCGTGCACATGTACATTCATCAAAAAAAAATCTTCACAAGGACAGAAGCATACTGTGGCCTTCAACCTTTCAAAACAGTATGAAAATTTTGTGTATATAGCGGCGAAAACAAAAAATCCCGATCAAGGAAAGATACATCCTATTGTTCACGTCTCTCAGCTTAGAAAGAAAATAGGAGCCGATACAACCATTCATCAATCTGTTCCATCTTATGATAAATAGGTTGTTTGTTAGCCTGAGGGAATTTTGATCGGAAGAATGGAAAAAGTCGACAACTTAAATACAATACAAAGACTAGTGAAATGGAAGCATTTGGAGGAAGATGAATCAACATGGGAAAATTATTGGGAGTTAGTAGCAAAGTTTCCTACATTTGACCTTGAGGCTATGTCAAGGTTTGGGAGGGAGGAGAACTGTTGCAACTCTACTTTGAATCATCAACAAGTATTGACTGATATTCACATTAAAGTAGGAGAGCAGGCTGGTTCAATAGAGAAGCAATGCTTGGAAGAAGCTCCAGAGGAGAAGGTATTCTCACCAATGTTACTCTGGGCAGTTGAGTGGCAACTAGCAAGGAGATGGGAGCAGATTATGAAGGAGTGAATTGATCAAGCATGTTGCAGGCTATCAAAGTTATGGAGGGAATTAAATAAACGATATAGGGTATAGGTTAGTAGTTTCATGTATATGCATTTTTCTTTTGTATTAATGAAATGTGAGAGAATACATGCGTATGTTGATGAGTGGATTGCAATGAGTAGGAACATAAAAGTGTAATAGAACCTGTTAGAGAGCATAATGAACGAAAAAGTAAATTTTCTTTTCCTCGCAATTCTTCTCATAGCTTAGTTCTTTCCTCCTCACATTTCTTCTACTTCATCCTCAACTTCACCATGCCAAAATATACCCAAAAGGTAGTCATTTCCCCCTATGTTGAACCCCACCATTTGGTATCAGATTCAGGTGCCGAGATCCACCATGACGAAATATAAGATTTGACTGAAAATGTGACGACCCGGAATTTTGAGCAATATCAATTTAATAATCTTTGATAATAATTAAATTGATTTGATCATTTTACATTATAAATTGACAAGTTAAATTTATTTTAAAGATAAATGATAATAAATTGTTAATATCTATCAATAAGTTTCTTGACTATATGAATAGGCAAGATTAATTCTTTTGAAAGCTAATAATAATTTGATTTTGAAATATTTATTTTGATAAATAAGAAGTTTTAATGTAATAAAAACTTTAGATTCAAATTGTAATATATATGAATGTATATATTGTGATTTGAGATTTGTTTTAAAATTCAATTTGGAAATTAATAAATTTAATGTTAGAATGTTTCTATTTGAAATGTGTATGTATATTTGTATATATATATTTGAAATAGGAATTGTATTAATTTGAATTCAACAAGAGATTTTCAAACTTGAATATATTTAGTTTTGAATTTAAAATGATAATTTGATTTAATGACTTTGAATTGATAATTGAGATTTAAATTTAAAATATCAAAGTTAATTCCTTATTTATGATAAATATGTACTTTAAGTTTTTAAATAAGATCTAATTTAAAATAGAAATTTCAAACATATAAACATGATTGAATTAAAAATGTAAATCACTTGATTTCATATGAATATTTTTAAAAAATATAAGTATGTATATTTTACAATCATATGAATATTACATATACATGTATATAAGGATTTAATAAATTGTTAAAGACAAATAAAATTTAAAAGAAAAACATTAATAAAACAATATTATAACACTTGTATAACACTTGTAAGTATATTAAATTATGTAAGTTACATTTGTAAGAATATAAACCTTTAAAGAGACACATGGCACTCTCTTGTGAATATAATTAAAAATTTAACTTGTAAATATAAAATATGAGTTTTATTTTCAGCTGAAATATTTTCTTTGAACTCAAAACTGTAAACAAAAAAAACAAAAGAATGCAAATCAAAACAAAGTTCAGGAAAAAGAAAAAAATGAAATCTGTAGAAATTCTGTAATCAATGCAAGCTCATTTTCAATACAATCAACTAGCAAATCGGTGAAATCAGTAAAACATGAATTGGCAAGTCTGGGGATTCAAACAGAGGCTAAAACAAGATAAAAATCAACATGCAAAAGGAAATTGAAGCCTGGAACAATCATGCAGATGAATTCATTAGCATGCAAGATAATTGAAAAGCCTGGGAAACAGTTTTCTTATCTACTCTCTGTTCTTTGCAAAGGTGAGTAAATGAATTTTAAAAACAGATTTAAACTTGAATCTTATCTTGGATTGTGAATGAATATCATGCTATTACTTGATTGAATTTAATGCATGATTGTATGTGGGTGTTTGTTTCATGTTTGAGTATATGTTTGAAATACCTGTACAGTTTAAAAATTACAGTATTTATAAATCAGGCTCAACTTCATAAATAAAATCAATAACTTGAAAATGGATTCGAATTTGACTTTGATTTGTATATAAAAGATGTTTGTAATCATCTAACTTATCATCTAAAAATACTTGTAAGTTTTAAAAGTAAATAATTAGTATTCTTTTTAAAATTTACAGTAAAATATAAAGATTGGGTTAAAATTCGATGGATTCAATTTAAAGTTTTGATTTCATAAATGGATTGTAAGTGGAAAATGATGATTTTAGAAGCTGGAATCACAATTTTTAATGGAGTAATTTGTGAGCAATTTGGGATTTAATGATTTGGGAACTTTTGCCAAATCACGGCAAACTACGGCGAGGTTGACGTCGCAGTTGAACTCGGAGATGGAGTAGACTTCTATGAGCACACGAAAAATGGTCCATGAATTTTCTGTTGAGCGTGATGGCCGTGATTCGATCATATAGGGTTTATCACTTGTTTTTTTTGCCGTTGTGTTCATCTTGACCTCACGACTTCGTGGGTGTTCTGGAGGCTATCGCGAGGGGTTAGAAAGTTGATGGGAAGTGAGATGAAGCCACGGTGGTGAAGGCGTGGTCTACGGTGAAGGGGATGGTCGGCGTTGATAGTTTTTTGGCTGCTGTGTTTTGAATTTGATGGGTTCGAGCGTGATATTTTCGTGTGTGATTCGAATTTGATTTCTGGGTTGAGCATTGGAATGGAGGGGTTGAACGTGACTTGTGGTGGTCGGAATAGTGGTCGTTGGCGATGGGGAACTCGGTGCACGTTGCACGGTGGGGTGGTATCAGTTGCTGTTGGGTTGAATGGGAGAAGATGGTGAAGAACTCGAAGCAGGCACCGTGTTTTGTGATGTGGAACTCGAAGCAAAGGGTAGGCAGGGGAGACTCGGGGAAGTCTTGGGTGTTTGTTAGTTTTACTCGGGGTTAGACGAGTTTTAGCTGGGTTACTCAATTTTTCAGATATCCAGGCTTTAGAGCTTAGTGTTGAAGTTAATAATGCAAAGAATATTTGATATTAGAAATAAAGTTTTTTTTACAAAGAATGGACAAGTTTCAAATTGGATTTGTTTTCAAAGTTATGTTTTAAAGCAAGTTTATATATTTTAACATGGAAGTTTTAAAATGAAATAGGTGGGTTTTTAAAAATAAAATTTGTATTAAACTTTATTAAACAAATTTGGAAATGTGTTAAAGATTCAAAATTCAATTTAAAATATGTTTGAATTTAATTGATTTCTAAATATTATATTTTATTTAAATGAAGTTTAATCATTTAGAATTTGATAATCAATTGTAATAAAGATTATCTTTAGTTAATTTGAATTTGAATTAATTAAAGATAATTACATTTGTAAAGATAATTGAGATAATTAAATTAATTTTAATTATCAAGTTTTAATTGTTAATAAATGATTTAATTAAGATAATGGTTTCTTAATTTAGTATCTTTTAATATAATAAGTTAAGAATCATTTAATTAATTTTAAATGATTAAGTTGAATAATTAATTAAATGATTAACTTGTGATTAATTAAGATAATGACTTTGGATTAATCTAATATAATTACTTGGGAAAGTAATTAAAGTAATTAAGTGATTGATTACTAAAGGTAATTAAATAAAGGATAATTACTTTATTAAAAGTAATAAAGTAATGTGATTAGGTATTAATCACTTTAGTTATTAATTAAAGACTTAATTAATAATTGATTAAAGGTTTAAATTATTTGATTAATGATTGATTAATTAAAGAATTAAGAGTTATTAATTACTTGTTTAAGTAATTAATTAAGATAGAATTTAATTAATGATGTAATCATTAATTAATGAAAATAATTAATTAATTGATAATGAAAAATTTAAGAATAATTAATTTATAATTAAGTTTTAATTACTAAATGTAATTAAAAATAATTAATCAAAGGTGATTAATTAAAAGTAATTAATTAAGTATGATTAATTAAAAGTAATTAATCAATGTGATTAATTAATAATTATTAATCAAGTGTAATTAATTAAAGATAATTAAGGAATAATTATCAAAATAATTAGAGAATAATTAATCAAGGTTGATTAATTTAAAAGTAATTAAGAGGTAATTACTTAGTATAATTTGGAAGTAATTAATCAGGATGATTAATTAATATAGTAATTAAGTAATAATTACTTAAAGTAATTAAGTGATAATTAATCAGGAAAGATTAATTGAAATGGATAATTAAGTGATGTTAATTAATTAATTTGTAATTAATTAATAAATAGTATTGGATTGGAGATAATCCAAGTATTTAATTAAGGATTAATTTAATTTAAGGATTAATTAAATTAATCAAGGTTGAATCAAATTTGTTTATGAATGGTTAATGATTGGATGATATATGTATCATTGAATGAGTTAATGATATTGGTTGTTGTTGGATGATATTGATAGATGTGATGATGTGATTATGCTATATGTGATTGTGACATATATGCTGCTTTGTGATATGTATAGATGCATGTTATAATAGATGCTTATCTATCTGTGTTGTGAATCATCCATTTATGTTAAGTGATATTTCTGAATATCTATTGTTTAAATCCCTTAAGTACAACTTGGACATTAAAATGGCGTTTGGTTTCGATGAGACCGGGATCGGGTTTCCATATTTGGAATCCGAAAACCACATCGATTCCAATTAAACGGTAGGTCGTTAATCCAAGTGGAGCAAGTGAAGACTCGAGGTGTAAGGGCTATACGTCAGTATAACTCTGTGGGTGATTCCGTAATGAGTTTGACGGAATAGTGCTTATAGATTCGAGATGGTGAATCAGAGTGCAAGGGCTATGGTCGTTGACTCTGAGGGTGATTCCAAAATGAGTGCAACGAGATAGTGCCTTCGGTTTCGTTCGAACCCGGAACGAACTTGTATGGATTGAATGCTTTCAGCACATAGTCAGGCGGACGATGAGCATTCTAAGATAATTGGTCCTATAAAGGTAATCGCAGCCTCAAGCCTCATCAACCGGGAATGGCTAAAACAGGGGAGGTGCAGCAAGGCTTCGTGGGTCGCGCCCACTGGAGGGCAAGATACATCCCTGTCTAGAGGTCCCTTTATATTTCGGCTTTGTGGGCGGTTGGAACTGCAGCCAACTGCGGGGTGGTCTTGTTCGGGACTGTTCAGTAAGGAATGGTCCCGGTCTTGTGTTGCAGGGGATGAAGGGAGTAATCCTCGGTACGGTGATCTAGGCCACGTACTGTGACGGGCGGTACCCCAGTAGCCCTGCCATTGTTGGAAACCCATTTTCCCTACGAGACCCTACGGTTTTGTTTGTATTACCCACTTTTGTGGCTAGTAGCTGGAATTTAATCATGTAACAATTTCGGCTATTTCATATTTATTTGAAAACCCTAGACACTATTATAATATCACTGGATTTCCTATCAAATGTTTTGGTTAGCGTAAGGTAAAAACTTTTCCATGTTTATGTGTGGGAAGTCTTACGTGATACCTTTTCTTTTCAAAGGTTTTTCTAAAGTTAAGCAATCTTAAACCGTTTACTCACACCAGACCCCTGTCTGACCCGAGTGTTTATTTTCTGTTTTATTAAACTCTTGGGTACTCATATTATATATGAGTAGTCAAGTGATTCAGGTTATCTCTTGACGAATTCTGGAGGAGCTTTGGAGCAGGAGGCTTCAGCGTGTAGATATATAGTTAGAGTTTCCGCTGTGTTGTTGTCTGTATGATGTCTTGTATTGTATTAGACAGAAATGATATAACTGTCTAAATTGAGATGTTTAGTTGTGTACTCTGATGTATATGAACTATGTATATGTTCTATATTATATTTAAATCGTTCCGCTGTGAGATTCTGATGTGTTGTTTTCTCTTTCTTCTCTTTCTTTTCTTCTTCTATCCCTTTCTTTCTTAATTAGTGATGCGATTTTCCGGGAGTGGAATTTCGGGTCGCTACAGCTGGTATCAGAGCATTAGGTTGAGTGAATACCTAGGCTCTGGAGTGGTGTCTATCTTGAGAGAGCGTACTTGTAATTTTTTTTATATAAATATATATTTATATAACTACCTAATCTGTTGGGTTATCTGTTCAGATTTTCCAACATAGGTTATAAAGGTAGATAGGGTAGGAGTGTGTGGAACACGACTACCATTATTGGTTGAGGCTTATATGTTGTGGTTGGAGGTGTTTATCGAGATTGTAGATCTAATACCGTCTCGAATAAGTTTGGTGGATTGTAGAAAGGATTTCTTTGAGTCCAGAGGAAGTCTTTTTCCAAGAATTGGAGTATATTCTTGAAGTGTGAGGTTGATTTGCTCTCGAGTGAGCAGGGATTTCCTTGAGTTGAGTTGTCCGCTGAGTAGAAGCAGTGGTGGTATCTTGATGGCTTCAAGAAGAAATAGCTGTGTGGTGAGATGAGATGCAGTATCCATAGATGGTTCTGGAGATGTTTCTTTTGGAGCCAGATTTAGATGGTGTTGGAAGAGCATTGATGTCTATTGCAACGAAGATTCAGATGTTTAGAGATTTTCTGGATCTTAAGTAAGGGTATCTTATTTTTATTGAAGTTTGAGACTAAGGTCGATGAGTTATCTCATTTCGGACATGGTCTCATTTGTTTTCTTAAGAAGATAAGTGGTTGGTGTTTAGTTTGGAGCCGAGTTTCTTGAGGAGATGTCTACTCGTCTCAAGGATGTTTTAGAGGAATTGGATGTTAATTTTGAGTTTCAAGGAGCTTTTGGTTAAGGATGATCTTTTGGTTTAGCTGTATCATTTGAGTGAAGTTTGGAAGTAGCAGCATGGGTCTATTTCTTCGATGATTCAGTAATCTGTGGGATTCTACTATCGGCAGACCAGGCAGATGGTGAAGGCTTATTCATTTCTTTGGAAGGCTCAGCAGAGCGAGATATTTGTTGGAAGTGATCTATCAGTTTCTGATAGGTGAGCCATTCTTGAAGATTGGTCTTGGAAAGGAAAAGCTGTTCTGGTTGGGAGACAGTTCTTTGGAATCTGAACTGAGTGGATCGCAAAAGTGACTTGCGATTAGTTTGGGAATCTTGGAGCATTCCTTGGTTTGATATTGAGGCATCTCAAGTAGAGGTGGAAGCTATGGAAGTAGTCGGAGGTTCTCTAGATGTTTTTGGGGAAATCTGAGGTCTACCTGAATCGAAGATTGAGATTTCTTATAGACTTGGATTTTCAGGAGTAGTATTGTTGGTTCAATCTTATAGTGGGATGACTCTTGGAGCGAGAAGAGTTTGGTGAGGCGGCTCAGGATTCTTTGGATTGATCATCTTATTCTAAGTTGAAATTCTGTTGAGATGTTTTGACCAAGTGGAATGGTCAATAAGATTTTTATGAGTCGGATGAACCGTGTATAGTGAAAGATTGTGCTTGTGTTCTTCGATAGCGTTCTTTTCTGCTCTAGATCAGAGTTGTGCAGCGGAAGCAAGTTGGCAGTTATTCTTGTATGGAGCAACCGGGAGTTGCAGTAGTGGATTTCTACAGGAAATTCAAGTATGAAGGAATTTTCTGGATTTGGTAGGTAGGTTGTCAAGTACAACTGTTTGGCTATTCAGATAGGAGATATAGGTTTGAAGTCCATTGATGTTTGTGGTATAGAGTTGTATTTTGGATTTCAGCAAATTATTTTTGGGTAAGCCATTTTGTTGAGTAGGATCTGGAGATTTGATTTGAGTTGGTGCTGTTGTTTCATGGAGCAATCAGCAAGGGTTAGGCTGATCAGGAATATTGAAGGTGACTCAGAGCATCTGAAGAGTTGTGCAGTTAAGAATTGTGAAGTTTTGGAATGTGCAATTAGAGTTTGGATATTGATTTGGTTTTATCCAATCAAAGGAGATATAAGAATGGGTAAAACTGGAGTGTTAGCTTTGAAGGTATTTGGAGTTTATCTGTGATCTCTAGGGATTTGATTTTGATCTACAGGGTTGAATTGCCAGTTTGGATAACTGGAATTCATTGTATTTCACATATCTCAGAGGAATATGTGTATGATTCTTTGAGTGATAGAATCAGCAGTTCAGAAGGATCTGGTAGTTGAGTTGGTTTTGAGCTTAGCCTGATATCTTGTTCAGATTTGAAGAATCAGATGAGGAAGTTCTTGGTTTTAGTAGTGTAGTTAGTTAAGATTTGTAGAGCGAGTATTCCAGTATAGGTATCTGGAAAACTCTAGATAATATTAGGAAGTTCTATTCAGAATTTTTCTGAATAGATAAATTGTTTGTTTGTTTAAATTGGTTGCTATGATTGATTGTTTGATTTGCTGATAGGAATTTAAATGCTTTAACTGGGTTATTAAATTATCTTTGCTTTTAAATTTCGGGGACGAAATTCTTTTTAAGGGGAGAGGAATGTGACGACCCGGAATTTTGAGCAATATCAATTTAATAATCTTTGATAATAATTAAATTGATTTGATCATTTTACATTATAAATTGACAAGTTAAATTTATTTTAAAGATAAATGATAATAAATTGTTAATATCTATCAATAAGTTTCTTGACTATATGAATAGGCAAGATTAATTCTTTTGAAAGCTAATAATAATTTGATTTTGAAATATTTATTTTGATAAATAAGAAGTTTTAATGTAATAAAAACTTTAGATTCAAATTGTAATATATATGAATGTATATATTGTGATTTGAGATTTGTTTTAAAATTCAATTTGGAAATTAATAAATTTAATGTTAGAATGTTTCTATTTGAAATGTGTATGTATATTTGTATATATATATTTGAAATAGGAATTGTATTAATTTGAATTCAACAAGAGATTTTCAAACTTGAATATATTTAGTTTTGAATTTAAAATGATAATTTGATTTAATGACTTTGAATTGATAATTGAGATTTAAATTTAAAATATCAAAGTTAATTCCTTATTTATGATAAATATGTACTTTAAGTTTTTAAATAAGATCTAATTTAAAATAGAAATTTCAAACATATAAACATGATTGAATTAAAAATGTAAATTACTTGATTTCATATGAATATTTTTTAAAAATATAAGTATGTATATTTTACAATCATATGAATATTACATATACATGTATATAAGGATTTAATAAATTGTTAAAGACAAATAAAATTTAAAAGAAAAACATTAATAAAACAATATTATAACACTTGTATAACACTTGTAAGTATATTAAATTATGTAAGTTACATTTGTAAGAATATAAACCTTTAAAGAGACACATGGCACTCTCTTGTGAATATAATTAAAAATTTAACTTGTAAATATAAAATATGAGTTTTATTTTCAGCTGAAATATTTTCTTTGAACTCAAAACTGTAAACAAAAAAAACAAAAGAATGCAAATCAAAACAAAGTTCAGGAAAAAGAAAAAAATGAAATCGGTAGAAATTCTGTAATCAATGCAAGCTCATTTTCAATACAATCAACTAGCAAATCGGTGAAATCAGTAAAACATGAATTGGCAAGTCTGGGGATTCAAACAGAGGCTAAAACAAGATAAAAATCAACATGCAAAAGGAAATTGAAGCCTGGAACAATCATGCAGATGAATTCATTAGCATGCAAGATAATTGAAAAGCCTGGGAAACAGTTTTCTTATCTACTCTCTGTTCTTTGCAAAGGTGAGTAAATGAATTTTAAAAACAGATTTAAACTTGAATCTTATCTTGGATTGTGAATGAATATCATTCTATTACTTGATTGAATTTAATGCATGATTGTATGTGGGTGTTTGTTTCATGTTTGAGTATATGTTTGAAATACCTGTACAGTTTAAAAATTACAGTATTTATAAATCAGGCTCAACTTCATAAATAAAATCAATAACTTGAAAATGGATTCGAATTTGACTTTGATTTGTATATAAAAGATGTTTGTAATCATCTAACTTATCATCTAAAAATACTTGTAAGTTTTAAAAGTAAATAATTAGTATTCTTTTTAAAATTTACAGTAAAATATAAAGATTGGGTTAAAATTCGATGGATTCAATTTAAAGTTTTGATTTCATAAATGGATTGTAAGTGGAAAATGATGATTTTAGAAGCTGGAATCACAATTTTTAATGGAGTAATTTGTGAGCAATTTGGGATTTAATGATTTGGGAACTTTTGCCAAATCACGGCAAACTACGGCGAGGTTGACGTCGCAGTTGAACTCGGAGATGGAGTAGACTTCTATGAGCACACGAAAAATGGTCCATGAATTTTCTGTTGAGCGTGATGGCCGTGATTCGATCATATAGGGTTTATCACTTGTTTTTTTTGCCGTTGTGTTCATCTTGACCTCACGACTTCGTGGGTGTTCTGGAGGCTATCGCGAGGGGTTAGAAAGTTGATGGGAAGTGAGATGAAGCCACGGTGGTGAAGGCGTGGTCTACGGTGAAGGGGATGGTCGGCGTTGATAGTTTTTTGGCTGCTGTGTTTTGAATTTGATGGGTTCGAGCGTGATATTTTCGTGTGTGATTCGAATTTGATTTCTGGGTTGAGCATTGGAATGGAGGGGTTGAACGTGACTTGTGGTGGTCGGAATAGTGGTCGTTGGCGATGGGGAACTCGGTGCACGTTGCACGGTGGGGTGGTATCAGTTGCTGTTGGGTTGAATGGGAGAAGATGGTGAAGAACTCGAAGCAGGCACCGTGTTTTGTGATGTGGAACTCGAAGCAAAGGGTAGGCAGGGGAGACTCGGGGAAGTCTTGGGTGTTTGTTAGTTTTACTCGGGGTTAGACGAGTTTTAGCTGGGTTACTCAATTTTTCAGATATCCAGGCTTTAGAGCTTAGTGTTGAAGTTAATAATGCAAAGAATATTTGATATTAGAAATAAAGTTTTTTTTTACAAAGAATGGACAAGTTTCAAATTGGATTTGTTTTCAAAGTTATGTTTTAAAGCAAGTTTATATATTTTAACATGGAAGTTTTAAAATGAAATAGGTGGGTTTTTAAAAATAAAATTTGTATTAAACTTTATTAAACAAATTTGGAAATGTGTTAAAGATTCAAAATTCAATTTAAAATATGTTTGAATTTAATTGATTTCTAAATATTATATTTTATTTAAATGAAGTTTAATCATTTAGAATTTGATAATCAATTGTAATAAAGATTATCTTTAGTTAATTTGAATTTGAATTAATTAAAGATAATTACATTTGTAAAGATAATTGAGATAATTAAATTAATTTTAATTATCAAGTTTTAATTGTTAATAAATGATTTAATTAAGATAATGGTTTCTTAATTTAGTATCTTTTAATATAATAAGTTAAGAATCATTTAATTAATTTTAAATGATTAAGTTGAATAATTAATTAAATGATTAACTTGTGATTAATTAAGATAATGACTTTGGATTAATCTAATATAATTACTTGGGAAAGTAATTAAAGTAATTAAGTGATTGATTACTAAAGGTAATTAAATAAAGGATAATTACTTTATTAAAAGTAATTAAGTAATGTGATTAGGTATTAATCACTTTAGTTATTAATTAAAGACTTAATTAATAATTGATTAAAGGTTTAAATTATTTGATTAATGATTGATTAATTAAAGAATTAAGAGTTATTAATTACTTGTTTAAGTAATTAATTAAGATAGAATTTAATTAATGATGTAATCATTAATTAATGAAAATAATTAATTAATTGATAATGAAAAATTTAAGAATAATTAATTTATAATTAAGTTTTAATTACTAAATGTAATTAAAAATAATTAATCAAAGGTGATTAATTAAAAGTAATTAATTAAGTATGATTAATTAAAAGTAATTAATCAATGTGATTAATTAATAATTATTAATCAAGTGTAATTAATTAAAGATAATTAAGGAATAATTATCAAAATAATTAGAGAATAATTAATCAAGGTTGATTAATTTAAAAGTAATTAAGAGGTAATTACTTAGTATAATTTGGAAGTAATTAATCAGGATGATTAATTAATATAGTAATTAAGTAATAATTACTTAAAGTAATTAAGTGATAATTAATCAGGAAAGATTAATTGAAATGGATAATTAAGTGATGTTAATTAATTAATTTGTAATTAATTAATAAATAGTATTGGATTGGAGATAATCCAAGTATTTAATTAAGGATTAATTTAATTTAAGGATTAATTAAATTAATCAAGGTTGAATCAAATTTGTTTATGAATGGTTAATGATTGGATGATATATGTATCATTGAATGAGTTAATGATATTGGTTGTTGTTGGATGATATTGATAGATGTGATGATGTGATTATGCTATATGTGATTGTGACATATATGCTGCTTTGTGATATGTATAGATGCATGTTATAATAGATGCTTATCTATCTGTGTTGTGAATCATCCATTTATGTTAAGTGATATTTCTGAATATCTATTGTTTAAATCCCTTAAGTACAACTTGGACATTAAAATGGCGTTTGGTTTCGATGAGACCGGGATCGGGTTTCCATATTTGGAATCCGAAAACCACATCGATTCCAATTAAACGGTAGGTCGTTAATCCAAGTGGAGCAAGTGAAGACTCGAGGTGTAAGGGCTATACGTCAGTATAACTCTGTGGGTGATTCCGTAATGAGTTTGACGGAATAGTGCTTATAGATTCGAGATGGTGAATCAGAGTGCAAGGGCTATGGTCGTTGACTCTGAGGGTGATTCCAAAATGAGTGCAACGAGATAGTGCCTTCGGTTTCGTTCGAACCCGGAACGAACTTGTATGGATTGAATGCTTTCAGCACATAGTCAGGCGGACGATGAGCATTCTAAGATAATTGGTCCTATAAAGGTAATCGCAGCCTCAAGCCTCATCAACCGGGAATGGCTAAAACAGGGGAGGTGCAGCAAGGCTTCGTGGGTCGCGCCCACTGGAGGGCAAGATACATCCCTGTCTAGAGGTCCCTTTATATTTCGGCTTTGTGGGCGGTTGGAACTGCAGCCAACTGCGGGGTGGTCTTGTTCGGGACTGTTCAGTAAGGAATGGTCCCGGTCTTGTGTTGCAGGGGATGAAGGGAGTAATCCTCGGTACGGTGATCTAGGCCACGTACTGTGACGGGCGGTACCCCAGTAGCCCTGCCATTGTTGGAAACCCATTTTCCCTACGAGACCCTACGGTTTTGTTTGTATTACCCACTTTTGTGGCTAGTAGCTGGAATTTAATCATGTAACAATTTCGGCTATTTCATATTTATTTGAAAACCCTAGACACTATTATAATATCACTGGATTTCCTATCAAATGTTTTGGTTAGCGTAAGGTAAAAACTTTTCCATGTTTATGTGTGGGAAGTCTTACGTGATACCTTTTCTTTTCAAAGGTTTTTCTAAAGTTAAGCAATCTTAAACCGTTTACTCACACCAGACCCCTGTCTGACCCGAGTGTTTATTTTCTGTTTTATTAAACTCTTGGGTACTCATATTATATATGAGTAGTCAAGTGATTCAGGTTATCTCTTGACGAATTCTGGAGGAGCTTTGGAGCAGGAGGCTTCAGCGTGTAGATATATAGTTAGAGTTTCCGCTGTGTTGTTGTCTGTATGATGTCTTGTATTGTATTAGACAGAAATGATATAACTGTCTAAATTGAGATGTTTAGTTGTGTACTCTGATGTATATGAACTATGTATATGTTCTATATTATATTTAAATCGTTCCGCTGTGAGATTCTGATGTGTTGTTTTCTCTTTCTTCTCTTTCTTTTCTTCTTCTATCCCTTTCTTTCTTAATTAGTGATGCGATTTTCCGGGAGTGGAATTTCGGGTCGCTACAGAAAATGAAGAAGATAATCCAGATCTATAAATCAATCATACAACCACCGAATCACTTGACTTTTGAATAAGCAAATAAGATGCATTTAATTCATCAGTAGCTATGGAGATTTCAGGTATTAAATTAAAAATTAGCACAAATCTCTCTCAACATACAATTGCTCCTTACCAAATACACAAATACCAACCAACCATAATATCTCTACAAACAGCTCAAACAACACTGAAACCATTACTTCTCTTCATTCCCTAGGCATACTACTTAATCCTACAGTTCAGCCATCATATTCAACTCACACAACCACAAATCCACTTCACAACCAATCAAATACTTCGGATCGGAACCAATTCCTACATACTCATGACCATCCTCAAAACCCTCAACCATAATATCACCATTACAATTCACCGTCGCCTCACACTTTGAAAGCCAAACAATCACCAATACCACACAAACCTTTCCAGCATAAATCACTAAATTTAGATTCCAACTGATAATGGAGGTCACAACATTTTACATTGGCTTGAACGAGCGAAACAAGTACTTCTCAAACTCGAAACTCGAAATCAATCAACAAACTCGAAACTCGACACTTGAAATCAACCGATCGCTTAACGATGATTTTAGGGTTTTTTTTTCTTTGAAGCACGCGAATTATTTAGGGAAAAGAATGGGAGTGGCGGAAAAATAATTGCAAACGCAGGATGTAAACGAATAATGTAACATTCCTGAAAATTTATCAAGTTTAAAATTGGCAATTTAATTTATTTTTGAAAATAAATTGTGAATTATTAGGAAATTTTCTAGGATAACTAAATAATTTTGATTATAAATAGAAATTTATATTAGAACTTTAAGAATAAGTGATTTATAAAACAAGTATTGAACTTCAAAATAAAATGTATTAAAAATATAATGGAAATTAAAAGCCTGAGATTAATAAAAAGAGAATGATAGTTGTTTTCTAAAATATTAAATATATTTGGTAGATGTAACAAATTTCAAAAAAAAAAAAAAGATTTATTTTAAGATTTTAATTCTCTTATATAAATAAGTATAACAATTGTTAATATGAAATCAAAGTGTTTGAATCCATTCTCTTCTTTTTATAAAGTTGTACAAAATAAATAATAAAAAAAAAATATGAATGTAAATTGTGTAAATATAAATTTTTAAATAAATGTATGAACCAAATTAAAGGTTGAGTGTGAAAATAATAAAAAAGATTGTGATATATATGTTGATAAATGTTTACAAAAGTAAATATGATATAAAAAATAAAATTTAACATTCTTTTGTCTTTAAGAATTTAAATGTAAACATATGCATACATTCACATGGATTTGAAGTAAAGAGATGGAGTGTAGGAGTTAATAAAATCTAAAGGTTATAATGATTTCTTACAAATGGCATTCCATATCATTATTTTTATTAAATAATGAAATTTAAAATTTCAAGAAAACTCTCCATTTTCCCATATTCAAATCTAATAACATCTCAGCAAATCTGAGAATAAGATTTGCCTCCAAAATTCTCAATATCAAGGCTGTTCAAGAAAAAAAAACAAACAACTCAGTTCGAAATGCAAAAAAAAGAAAAAAAGCAAAGAAAAGAAAAACTCAATGCAAATGGAAATCTGGAGAACAGAAATAAAAATCAAAAAAAAAAAACAAGAAGCAAAGCAATTCAAAACAAATGCAAATGCATCAAGCTAACAACTTCAAACCGCAGATCTGAAGCATGCATTATGCATTTCAATTCAAACAAGATCATCTCAAAGCAAATCTGGGATTTAGTCTCTGCTTCCTGAAGAAAAGAAAAAAAGATAAGTAAATTTCTTTAAAAGCTTTTAATTTCATATTGATAATCAGTAAATAAAACAAACATTTAAAACAACTTTATTTAATAAATTGCAGGAAGAAATCAAGATCAAAGAAGTTTAAAACCCTTTCTGGTTTTAACTGCAGAGAAGCTTTCTCAGTTGTATGGAAATTTAAACTGTAAGTAAAATCAAATATGTTTGTAATTGTTGAAGTAAATACAATAGAAAGTAAGCAAGGTTTCTTCTTACAATTTACAGATATAAAAACTCCAAGATTTAAAGAAGGAAAACAAAAGAAAAAAATATACACAAGCTCAAAAAGAAATTCTTCTCTTCCTTCCTCTGTTCTTGTTTCTGCTGCCAATACCCATGTGAGCAAACTTGAAAATCTTCCCTTTGAATCTGATATCTATGAATCTGTGAATTGCTTTGTTGTGCTTGCTTGTTGATATTGGATTGCTGCATGTGTTTGTTTGGGAACCAGTATATTGTTCTTGGTTCACAGTTTTGAAAATTTTAAGAAAAGGACCTATATATTCTTGTTTAAACAAATTCAAAGCCCTGAGTACTGAAAGTAGATGTTTTGTGATATTGTAAAGTCATACCAAAAAAAAAAAAAATTCCAGAAGCAAATATTTAGTATTTAAACAAAAATAGGAAGTAACAAGGAAGACCAAAATACCCAGATCTAATTAAATCAAAACAATTCTGGTCTCTGTTCTTTTGGAATCCAGGTGAACAAATCTTATTTTTAAAACAAGGTTTCTTTTAAAAAGTGAGTAACACTTAATTTAAAGTAAATTAAGTAGGATTGCTTGCTTGATTTTCTTGTAAGTTAAATATTTGTACATGTTTTAATTTTTTTCCTGCCTGTGCATATATGAATGCAATGCATGTATTGATTTCAGGGTTCTGATAGCTATAGTTTAAGATAAAATTTGATAAATAGTTTTCTTGCATTAATCTGGTTGTTATTAGGAATTAGAATTTGAAAGGAATTGGTTTATTTCCTGATAAAATAAATTTTTAAGCCTATATAAGTTGTTTAGTTTTCTGTGATGTCTGGAAAAAAATAAAACACAAACTAAATTCTGTTAAAATTGGGAAACATAGGTACCATGAGTTAATGTTCAGATTTACTTATTGAATCATTAAGTGGATGCAAGAATTTTAGATCAAAGATTAAGTACAGTGTTAAGAAAATAAAATGCAGTTCATGTGAACTGTATTTTACAATTTTATCAAAATCAATTGATCCTTGCTTTTAAATGGAGTGAATTGTTTTCTGGAAGTAGTTTATAAATCATAGATCACAAGAAAATCATTAAATTGATTTACAATTCAAAATTTAGTTGTAATTTTGGTAATTACAGTAAGAACCCTAGTTTACTGGGTTAAAAATATTTGGGTGCTGCGACTTCAAGGATGCATCGAGTTCAAAGATTTTTGGTGTGGCAGTAGATGGTGGGTTGATGAATTAGTCGCCGGAGTATGGTGTGAAATGGTGATCGGAGATGATAGGATTGGGTGTTGACAGGTTTATCACTGCAGTGGGTATAGGCTGTTACAGGTTTAGTTAAAAACTTGAATTCACATTCAAGTAGAAATTCTGGATTCTTGAGTGTTGAAGTGTTTTGTTGGGAATTGTGGTTGTAGGGGATGGCCAGAGAAGATGGTCAGAGATGGCCTGAGATGGGTAGGTGGTGCACAGTGATGGTGTTGTGCAGAGTTTGATGTTTCTGGGTTGCAGGGTTTTTGTCTCGGGTAATTTGATAAATTACTCGAAGCAGAGAGGCAAATAACTCGGAGTAACAGGGGAAATAACTCGAAGTAAATAGGGGAGTTCAGTGTGAATATGCTCAGGTTTTAACAACAGAACAGTTCTGTTTTAGAATTTTAAAATTTAAAGTTTTAATTAATCTGGAAATGTAAACTCAAAATTTAAACTTGAATCTTAAGTTGAATTCAAATACTTTGAATTCTGATAATTGATAACATGTGAGTGCAGAGATTCAAATTTTATTTGAAATATAAAAATATAAAAGAAGAGGAACAGGGAACCTGTTCCAGATTTTTTAAAGTTGAATCAAAGTGCAAATTATATTGAGACTTTGGATTTTGAAAACTGAGTTTAATAATGAATTTAAATAAGTTTAAATTCTGTTCTTTTGAAATTATTTAAATTCTGGAAATTTTCAAAGTTTAAGATTTTTAATAAAACAGAAACTGTTTCTGTTTAATGTGAAGATAAGTTTAAATATATTTTTTTAGGGTGGAGATTTAAACTGAGTTTTAGTTTGAATTTGAAAATGAATTCAAATTTTAATTGTCTGAAATTTGAAACCATATTGTGTTTTTAAATTTAAATTTGATTTGAAAAATCTCAAGTATAAATGCATATGTGATTTGTATTTGGAATGGAAGGTTAAGTATTTAATTTAGGAATTCAAATGAATTGAAAACTGAGTTTTAAATCTGGATTTAAATTTTTTAAACTTCAGTTTTAAAGTAAAGAATTTAAATTTAAATTGCTTTCAAATGATTTACATTTGAATTGAAGGTGAAATTGTAGGAAGAGTTTTAAAGAGTTTAAACTAAATTGAAAATGGAAGTTATATTTCAGTTTTGAGATTTTAAAGCAATTTTTAAATTTATTTGAATTCAAGTTGAATTGAAATCTAAATTGTTTTAAACTTATTAATAAAGCATATGTTTCTTTTTAACATATAAGATTAAGTTGTGTATTGTTTTAAACGCTTATTTAAGACAAATTTGAGTCTTGAGTTTAAAGAAAATGTTAAATGGAATTTAATGTAAATTTAAAAACATTTTGTTTTTAAATGCATAATTTAAATAAGGAATGTTTATCTAAAGATAAAGAAAAGTATAATGATCTGTAATTCATTTAATTATTAAGGTAGTACAAATGGATAATTAATATAATTAATTAATTAATGAAATGGATAATTAATTAAAGTAATTAAGGGTTTTAATTTGATTAATTAAAGTTTAAGATTAATTTTTCTTAGAATAATTAATTTGTAATTAAGAAATCATTAATTGAATGATATTAGATTTCAAATTAATAATTGAAGATTTATTAATTGAATAAATATGGATAGTTAATTAATTAGGAATAATAAATGAAAGTAATCATGTAGGTAATAAATTTAAAACCACCCAGTTTATTCATCTTAATTGTAGATGCTGATTGTTATTGAATGTTGTGTGATGGATTGATATATTTGGTATGTGATGTGATGCTATGTGATACTTTGTGCTAAACTGCTATATTTGTGATGAATATACTGTCGTATGTATATGAAACCCTTTGACCCGTAAAACGACATTTGAGTTTCGATGCGACAGGGAGTCGGATTCCAGTTGGTTATCCGAAACCCACATCGAATCATATTAGTGAATTTTTGTGATTGATAATTTACTTTATCTATGAATCTGTGAATATAGATAAGCGTTATGGGTTATACCGCTTAGCTTTATGATTGAATCTGTGATGATGATGTTGTGCACTATTGTGTAAAACCCCTGGACCTCACTTATACACACACAAATATGGATTGCACGTGGAAATGGGTTAAGTCACAGATTTTGAAATTGTTTTAAAATTTGAATTTTTGAATCCAAAATAGTTTTGGAATTAGGATTGAAGCATTTGAAAAAAATGAATTTCAAAAATAAAAGTTATTTGAATAACTTGATTGAGTTTTGAAATTTAAATAATTTGATTTAAATTTGAATTCAATATTTGAAGTTGAATTCTATAATTTGGGAACTAGGGTTTAAAAAGTTATCCAACTTATAAATGGATTTATATGGGGTTTTAAACCATTTTAAAAAGTGATGTTTTGGAATTTAAATTTAACCCAAGATTTTCAACTTGTATAAATCGGACTTTTCTGAAACGAAAACTGTTGTTTTCAAATAATAGAAGCTTTCATATAAGAAATGGATTTCCAATATGTGTTAAAAGGAATTCAAGTTTTGAAATGAAAATGGTTTTCCAAGTTATGAATAAATCTTTGGAACGTGTTTTGAAAGCTATAAATTAAATCTTTAATTTAAAGATTTATTGAGTTAATCCAATTGGAATGGAAGTTGTTTTGAATCTATGAATAGATCTTTGTGAAACTAGGTGAAACTTTGTGAAATAAATCTTTTAGTTTAAAGATTTAAAATGGTAATTTGTTTAACCATTGAAAGAAAAGTTTTGGATTTTATAAGTTGTGACTTAACTAAAATCCCATATCCATATGTTTTAAAATATGGCGCTCATTATTCGGTTTAGCCGGGGGAGGACCTTGTGTCATATAAGCCCATTCCGGATAGTGATACGACGTTATGGATAGCAATTGAAGACCGGTGGTGAAGACCGGATGTTTCCGAAAACAAAAGGATAACTCATCGATTGTCTCTGCACTGGCTGATCCCCGGTATAGAGATCTCCATATGTGATGGGAAGTCCGGACGTGATTAGGGATTATCCGGATTTGCAAGGGCTTCTTCGGAAGTGCCTTCGGTTCTGTTCGAACCCGGAACAGACTTGTATGGTTGTATGTCCGACATTACACTTTGAGATATTAAACTGATCTCTATCAAATACATTTCTGCTTGGTGGCGGAGAATTTATTCTCTTAGCTTAACACCCTTCTCTGAGACGTACGAGCTCAGAGGTTATGTAGTTGATATTTATCAGTGATATATTCCCAATTTGGTAATGTGGCATGCTGAGTGCTGCTGTGTGATGATCATTGGATGATCATTTGTGATATGATCATTTGTTTGATCATTTATCTTTGTGATCATTGCTTTGATCATCTGTTGACCCAAAGCATGGCTTTGTGCCAAAGCGTAGCTTTGTGGACGAGACTGCATCAGGACCTCACTCCCCGGAAATGGTCGAAACAGGAAAGATGCGGCAAGGTTATGAGGGTCGCTCCCTTTAGGGTGTGTCATTCCCTTCTGGTAAAGGGTGGTATCAGGTATGGAGCCCTGGTATTTAACCTATGTGGTTGCTCCAATCTCATTTACTGTGTGGTTGTTGCTTTGAGGCGCCTCGGATAAAGGTCCCAAAGGACCGGGGGATGACATATTCGTGTAGTAGTTACCTAGTTACAGAGGTAACCCGGCCTTGTGTTGGCAGAGATCTAACCGTAACGTTAGTTCTCGGGACGTCCCGCCAGAGGCGATCCCATGTGGCAGTAGGAAGTTCCTTAGCCTGACCATTTGTTGGAAATCCATTCATCCAATACGTGCCTTGTACGGTTTTAGTTGTAGGACCTGCCATTTAACATGGCAGCTATAGTAGGCATAGCATCATGGTACCTATGCTGGCTAGGATTTATATTATACTTTTCGGAAGATTTTCCACTATGCACTAGAAATAATATCAAAGAATTGTTCTCGTAGTAAGCATGTTTGACTATCATAAGGAGAAATCTCCCCCATGTGTGCGTTTGCATTGTGTGTGTGCCGGGAGGCCTTATGGTAGTTTCATTTTCTAAAAAGCATTGCGGATTTGTTTTAAATTCTTTGTTGTTTTTTAAAAAAAAAAGACCAAATGTTTTTGTTTGTTCACACCAGTCCCATGACTGACCTGGAGTTTATTGTTCCTTTCCTAAACTCTGGGTGCCCACTATTTTCCCACACGGGCAGTCTAGAGTTGGGGGTTTCAGATAATCTATAGTAGGTGTAGATTCGATAGCTTTCAGCCTTAGGATTTGGCAATCGCATTTTGGATCGAGTTGCTTCTCTTCATCTTGATTTGGGAGTTCTCGCTATTTCTGGATTGATGCCTTGGAGATGGAGTTACAGCTGGAGTTCTTTCTTGAAGCTATTTTGGAGATTTGTTCCACTGCTGGTGTTATTATTATATTTCCGCTGTATTCTTTGTATCTCTGATAATGTTGATATTCATTGTACCATTCATGTTGTATCAGTTATTGTATCAAATGTTGTATATTGACATATGCTATTCATTTCTTCCGCTGTGTTATTTACTTAATGTGTTATAAGCTCCGGCACGACTCGAATTTCGACGTTTGGATCTGCGACATTCAAGTACAGTGGAGTACGGATGTCGATTTTCGAACGCTGGAATTTAGATCGTGACAAAGTGGTATCAGAGCTGAAGGTTAAAACTTTAGCTCAGGAGTATAACACATTAAGTAACTCATTAGAGATAGGGTGAAGTAAACCCTAGAATGAGTATATCCCTGAGATATCCGTTCGAATGCCTCAGTAAATTCTCTCACTATCCACTGATAGTAAGTATGAGTGCGAGAAGTGAACGAGATAGGGACAGGGAATACCACTACTAATGGTCAATACCCTGCAATAGCGGAAACAACTTTTCTCCATCAATCTCCTTTGATTCGATTCTCAATTCTTTTGATTGCTTCGTGACAGCTCCAAAAGAAGTTTCGGTGGATGGTGGCCCTACGAATCGTTGTAGGAAATTCTTACTTTGTATCTTCATCCGTTTCTTATCAGCTTTTCGTTCTAAACTCTAATGAATTTGAAGATTTGAATTAAATAAATTGAAAATTTTAAATTAAGTTAAATTGGTTAATAGAATGTAAAGCTAAATTTGAATTGTATAAATAAAACGATATCGGTTAAAACCAAATTTAAAATTGTAATTTCGTGTGTATATCAAAGTCTATATACTTTGGAGTATTCTGGCTTGAATTTGGTATCCATATCTAGCATTTGGGAATTGTTGAAAATTAAGCCCATCTATCTATTCTCTGGGATCCGTTATATTCTACAAACGATTAGTTATCCCTTCGAACTAATCAATGCCCTTGCATATTCGTAGACCGGTGAGCCCGATTATCTTGTGAAATAATTGTATGAGGTTGTTCTCATATTGTCGATATTCTGATTTGGTAAGCCGAATGCAGAATAAATATTTTGATCTGATCTGATCAATCATTTCTTTATCTATTATCTTTTCTTTCTCGTCTTCCTTGCAATTTCGAGGACGAAATTCTTTTAAGGGGGAAATCTGTAACATTCCTGAAAATTTATCAAGTTTAAAATTGGCAATTTAATTTATTTTTGAAAATAAATTGTGAATTATTAGGAAATTTTCTAGGATAACTAAATAATTTTGATTATAAATAGAAATTTATATTAGAAATTTAAGAATAAGTGATTTATAAAACAAGTATTGAACTTCAAAATAAAATGTATTAAAAATATAATGGAAATTAAAAGCCTGAGATTAATAAAAAGAGAATGATAGTTGTTTTCTAAAATATTAAATATATTTGGTAGATGTAACAAATTTCAAAAAAAAAAAAAAGATTTATTTTAAGATTTTAATTCTCTTATATAAATAAGTATAACAATTGTTAATATGAAATCAAAGTGTTTGAATCCATTCTCTTCTTTTTATAAAGTTGTACAAAATAAATAATAAAAAAAAATATGAATGTAAATTGTGTAAATATAAATTTTTAAATAAATGTATGAACCAAATTAAAGGTTGAGTGTGAAAATAATAAAAAAGATTGTGATATATATGTTGATAAATGTTTACAAAAGTAAATATGATATAAAAAATAAAATTTAACATTCTTTTGTCTTTAAGAATTTAAATGTAAACATATGCATACATTCACATGGATTTGAAGTAAAGAGATGGAGTGTAGGAGTTAATAAAATCTAAAGGTTATAATGATTTCTTACAAATGGCATTCCATATCATTATTTTTATTAAATAATGAAATTTAAAATTTCAAGAAAACTCTCCATTTTCCCATATTCAAATCTAATAACATCTCAGCAAATCTGAGAATAAGATTTGCCTCCAAAATTCTCAATATCAAGGCTGTTCAAGAAAAAAAAAACAAACAACTCAGTTCGAAATGCAAAAAAAAGAAAAAAAGCAAAGAAAAGAAAAATTCAATGCAAATGGAAATCTGGAGAACAGAAATAAAAATCAAAAAAAAAAAACAAGAAGCAAAGCAATTCAAAACAAATGCAAATGCATTAAGCTAACAACTTCAAACCGCAGATCTGAAGCATGCATTATGCATTTCAATTCAAACAAGATCATCTCAAAGCAAATCTGGGATTTAGTCTCTGCTTCCTGAAGAAAAGAAAAAAAGATAAGTAAATTTCTTTAAAAGCTTTTAATTTTATATTGATCATCAGTAAATAAAACAAACATTTAAAACAACTTTATTTAATAAATTGCAGGAAGAAATCAAGATCAAAGAAGTTTAAAACCCTTTCTGGTTTTAACTGCAGAGAAGCTTTCTCGGTTGTATGGAAATTTAAACTGTAAGTAAAATCAAATATGTTTGTAATTGTTGAAGTAAATACAATAGAAAGTAAGCAAGGTTTCTTCTTACAATTTACAGATATAAAAACTCCAAGATTTAAAGAAGGAAAACAAAAGAAAAAAATATACACAGGCTCAAAAAGAAATTCTTCTCTTCCTTCCTCTGTTCTTGTTTCTGCTGCCAATACCCATGTGAGCAAACTTGAAAATCTTCCCTTTGAATCTGATATCTATGAATCTGTGAATTGCTTTGTTGTGCTTGCTTGTTGATATTGGATTGCTGCATGTGTTTGTTTGGGAACAAGTATATTGTTCTTGGTTCACAGTTTTGAAAATTTTAAGAAAAGGACCTATATATTCTTGTTTAAACAAATTCAAAGCCCTGAGTACTGAAAGTAGATGTTTTGTGATATTGTAAAGTCATACCAAAAAAAAAAAAAAAAAAATTCCAGAAGCAAATATTTAGTATTTAAACAAAAATAGGAAGTAACAAGGAAGACCAAAATACCCAGATCTAATTAAATCAAAACAAATCTGGTCTCTGTTCTTTTGGAATCCAGGTGAACAAATCTTATTTTTAAAACCAGGTTTCTTTTAAAAAGTGAGTAACACTTAATTTAAAGTAAATTAAGTAGGATTGCTTGCTTGATTTTCTTGTAAGTTAAATATTTGTACATGTTTTAATTTTTTTCCTGCCTGTGCATATATGAATGCAATGCATGTATTGATTTCAGGGTTCTGATAGCTATAGTTTAAGATAAAATTTGATAAATAGTTTTCTTGCATTAATCTGGTTGATATTAGGAATTAGAATTTGAAAGGAATTGGTTTATTTCCTGATAAAATAAATTTTTAAGCCTATATAAGTTGTTTAGTTTTCTGTGATGTCTGGAAAAAAATAAAACACAAACTAAATTCTGTTAAAATTGGGAAACATAGGTACCATGAGTTAATGTTCAGATTTACTTATTGAATCATTAAGTGGATGCAAGAATTTTAGATCAAAGATTAAGTACAGTGTTAAGAAAATAAAATGCAGTTCATGTGAACTGTATTTTACAATTTTATCAAAATCAATTGATCCTTGCTTTTAAATGGAGTGAATTGTTTTCTGGAAGTAGTTTATAAATCATAGATCACAAGAAAATCATTAAATTGATTTACAATTCAAAATTTAGTTGTAATTTTGGTAATTACAGTAAGAACCCTAGTTTACTGGGTTAAAAATATTTGGGTGCTGCGACTTCAAGGATGCATCGAGTTCAAAGATTTTTGGTGTGGCAGTAGATGGTGGGTTGATGAATTAGTCGCCGGAGTATGGTGTGAAATGGTGATCGGAGATGATAGGATTGGGTGTTGACAGGTTTATCACTGCAGTGGGTATAGGCTGTTACAGGTTTAGTTAAAAACTTGAATTCACATTCAAGTAGAAATTCTGGATTCTTGAGTGTTGAAGTGTTTTGTTGGGAATTGTGGTTGTAGGGGATGGCCAGAGAAGATGGTCAGAGATGGCCTGAGATGGGTAGGTGGTGCACAGTGATGGTGTTGTGCAGAGTTTGATGTTTCTGGGTTGCAGGGTTTTTGTCTCGGGTAATTTGATAAATTACTCGAAGCAGAGAGGCAAATAACTCGGAGTAACAGGGGAAATAACTCGAAGTAAATAGGGGAGTTCAGTGTGAATATGCTCAGGTTTTAACAACAGAACAGTTCTGTTTTAGAATTTTAAAATTTAAAGTTTTAATTAATCTGGAAATGTAAACTCAAAATTTAAACTTGAATCTTAAGTTGAATTCAAATACTTTGAATTCTGATAATTGATAACATGTGAGTGCAGAGATTCAAATTTTATTTGAAATATAAAAATATAAAAGAAGAGGAACAGGGAACCTGTTCCAGATTTTTTAAAGTTGAATCAAAGTGCAAATTATATTGAGACTTTGGATTTTGAAAACTGAGTTTAATAATGAATTTAAATAAGTTTAAATTCTGTTCTTTTGAAATTATTTAAATTCTGGAAATTTTCAAAGTTTAAGATTTTTAATAAAACAGAAACTGTTTCTGTTTAATGTGAAGATAAGTTTAAATATATTTTTTTAGGGTGGAGATTTAAACTGAGTTTTAGTTTGAATTTGAAAATGAATTCAAATTTTAATTGTCTGAAATTTGAAACCATATTGTGTTTTTAAATTTAAATTTGATTTGAAAAATCTCAAGTATAAATGCATATGTGATTTGTATTTGGAATGGAAGGTTAAGTATTTAATTTAGGAATTCAAATGAATTGAAAACTGAGTTTTAAATCTGGATTTAAATTTTTTAAACTTCAGTTTTAAAGTAAAGAATTTAAATTTAAATTGCTTTCAAATGATTTACATTTGAATTGAAGGTGAAATTGTAGGAAGAGTTTTAAAGAGTTTAAACTAAATTGAAAATGGAAGTTATATTTCAGTTTTGAGATTTTAAAGCAATTTTTAAATTTATTTGAATTCAAGTTGAATTGAAATCTAAATTGTTTTAAACTTATTAATAAAGCATATGTTTCTTTTTAACATATAAGATTAAGTTGTGTATTGTTTTAAACGCTTATTTAAGACAAATTTGAGTCTTGAGTTTAAAGAAAATGTTAAATGGAATTTAATGTAAATTTAAAAACATTTTGTTTTTAAATGCATAATTTAAATAAGGAATGTTTATCTAAAGATAAAGAAAAGTATAATGATCTGTAATTCATTTAATTATTAAGGTAGTACAAATGGATAATTAATATAATTAATTAATTAATGAAATGGATAATTAATTAAAGTAATTAAGGGTTTTAATTTGATTAATTAAAGTTTAAGATTAATTTTTCTTAGAATAATTAATTTGTAATTAAGAAATCATTAATTGAATGATATTAGATTTCAAATTAATAATTGAAGATTTATTAATTGAATAAATATGGATAGTTAATTAATTAGGAATAATAAATGAAAGTAATCATGTAGGTAATAAATTTAAAACCACCCAGTTTATTCATCTTAATTGTAGATGCTGATTGTTATTGAATGTTGTGTGATGGATTGATATATTTGGTATGTGATGTGATGCTATGTGATACTTTGTGCTAAACTGCTATATTTGTGATGAATATACTGTCGTATGTATATGAAACCCTTTGACCCGTAAAACGACATTTGAGTTTCGATGCGACAGGGAGTCGGATTCCAGTTGGTTATCCGAAACCCACATCGAATCATATTAGTGAATTTTTGTGATTGATAATTTACTTTATCTATGAATCTGTGAATATAGATAAGCGTTATGGGTTATACCGCTTATCTTTATGATTGAATCTGTGATGATGATGTTGTGCACTATTGTGTAAAACCCCTGGACCTCACTTATACACACACAAATATGGATTGCACGTGGAAATGGGTTAAGTCACAGATTTTGAAATTGTTTTAAAATTTGAATTTTTGAATCCAAAATAGTTTTGGAATTAGGATTGAAGCATTTGAAAAAAATGAATTTCAAAAATAAAAGTTATTTGAATAACTTGATTGAGTTTTGAAATTTAAATAATTTGATTTAAATTTGAATTCAATATTTGAAGTTGAATTCTATAATTTGGGAACTAGGGTTTAAAAAGTTATCCAACTTATAAATGGATTTATATGGGGTTTTAAACCATTTTAAAAAGTGATGTTTTGGAATTTAAATTTAACCCAAGATTTTCAACTTGTATAAATCGGACTTTTCTGAAACGAAAACTGTTGTTTTCAAATAATAGAAGCTTTCATATAAGAAATGGATTTCCAATATGTGTTAAAAGGAATTCAAGTTTTGAAATGAAAATGGTTTTCCAAGTTATGAATAAATCTTTGGAACGTGTTTTGAAAGTTATAAATTAAATCTTTAATTTAAAGATTTATTGAGTTAATCCAATCGGAATGGAAGTTGTTTTGAATCTATGAATAAATCTTTGTGAAACTAGGTGAAACTTTGTGAAATAAATCTTTTGGTTTAAAGATTTAAAATGGTAATTTGTTTAACCATTGAAAGAAAAGTTTTGGATTTTATAAGTTGTGACTTAACTAAAACCCATATCCATATGTTTTAAAATATGGCGCTCATTATTCGGTTTAGCCGGGGGAGGACCTTGTGTCATATAAGCCCATTCCGGATAGTGATACGACGTTATGGATAGCAATTGAAGACCGGTGGTGAAGACCGGATGTTTCCGAAAACAAAAGGATAACTCATCGATTGTCTCTGCACTGGCTGATCCCCGGTATAGAGATCTCCATATGTGATGGGAAGTCCGGACGTGATTAGGGATTATCCGGATTTGCAAGGGCTTCTTCGGAAGTGCCTTCGGTTCTGTTCGAACCCGGAACAGACTTGTATGGTTGTATGTCCGACATTACACTTTGAGATATTAAACTGATCTCTATCAAATACATTTCTGCTTGGTGGCGGAGAATTTATTCTCTTAGCTTAACACCCTTCTCTGAGACATACGAGCTCAGAGGTTATGTAGTTGATATTTATCAGTGATATATTCCCAATTTGGTAATGTGGCATGCTGAGTGCTGCTGTGTGATGATCATTGGATGATCATTTGTGATATGATCATTTGTTTGATCATTTATCTTTGTGATCATTGCTTTGATCATCTGTTGACCCAAAGCATGGCTTTGTGCCAAAGCGTAGCTTTGTGGACGAGACTGCATCAGGACCTCACTCCCCGGAAATGGTCGAAACAGGAAAGATGCGGCAAGGTTACGAGGGTCGCTCCCTTTAGGGTGTGTCATTCCCTTCTGGTAAAGGGTGGTATCAGGTATGGAGCCCTGGTATTTAACCTATGTGGTTGCTCCAATCTCATTTACTGTGTGGTTGTTGCTTTGAGGCGCCTCAGATAAAGGTCCCAAAGGACCGGGGGATGACATATTCGTGTAGTAGTTACCTAGTTACAGAGGTAACCCGGCCTTGTGTTGGCAGAGATCTAACCGTAACGTTAGTTCTCGGGACGTCCCGCCAGAGGCGATCCCATGTGGCAGTAGGAAGTTCCTTAGCCTGACCATTTGTTGGAAATCCATTCATCCAATACATGCCTTGTACGGTTTTAGTTGTAGGACCTGCCATTTAACATGGCAGCTATAGTAGGCATAGCATCATGGTACCTATGCTGGCTAGGATTTATATTATACTTTTCGGAAGATTTTCCACTATGCACTAGAAATAATATCAAAGAATTGTTCTCGTAGTAAGCATGTTTGACTATCATAAGGAGAAATCTCCCCCATGTGTGCGTTTGCATTGTGTGTGTGCCGGGAGGCCTTATGGTAGTTTCATTTTCTAAAAAGCATTGCGGATTTGTTTTAAATTCTTTGTTGTTTTTTTAAAAAAAAAGATCAAATGTTTTTGTTTGTTCACACCAGTCCAATGACTGACCTGGAGTTTATTGTTCCTTTCCTAAACTCTGGGTGCCCACTATTTTCCCACACGGGCAGTCTAGAGTTGGGGGTTTCAGATAATCTATAGTAGGTGTAGATTCGATAGCTTTCAGCCTTAGGATTTGGCAATCGCATTTTGGATCGAGTTGCTTCTCTTCATCTTGATTTGGGAGTTCTCGCTATTTCTGGATTGATGCCTTGGAGATGGAGTTACAGCTGGAGTTCTTTCTTGAAGCTATTTTAGAGATTTGTTCCACTGCTGGTGTTATTATTATATTTCCGATGTATTCTTTGTATCTCTGATAATGTTGATATTCATTGTACCATTCATGTTGTATCAGTTATTGTATCAAATGTTGTATATTGACATATGCTATTCATTTCTTCCACTGTGTTATTTACTTAATGTGTTATAAGCTCCGGCACGACTCGAATTTCGATGTTTGGATCTGCGACATTCAAGTACAGTGGAGTACGGATGTCGATTTTCGAACGCTGGAATTTGGATCGTGACAAATAACCTAATTTTGAAATTGCATCGCGTACGCAAGGGAACCGATGCCAAAAGTATTTTGATGGACGTAGTTGCATCGGTGGACTTTAAAACCGATGCGACTAAAACTATTTGCATCGACATATTTGCATCAGTTGTTGGCGACAACTGATGCAAATTTGACTTTTTTATTACCTATTGCTTTCCACGTACCAATTGCATCGGTTATTAAGACAGAACTGATGCAAATAGTTCTATTGCATCAGTTTTACTTAAACCGATTCAAATGAGGCGATGCAAATGGTCTGTTTTGTAGTAGTGTATCTGTTTATATAAGTTAAACTGTTTAAACCCTTAAGTACAACTTGGACTTTAAAATGGCGTTTGGTTTCGGTGAGACCGGGATCGGGTTTCCATATTTGGAATCCGAAAACCACATCGATTCCAATTAAACGTTAGGTCGTTAATACAAGTGGAGCAAGTGAAGACTCGAGGTGTAAGGGCTATACGTCGGTATAACTCTGTGGGTGATTCCGTAATGAGTTGACGGAATAGTGCATATAGATTCGAGATGGCGAATCAGAGTGCAAGGGCTATGGTCGTTGACTCTAAGGGTGATTCCAATAATGAGTGCAACGAGATAGTGCCTTCGGTTTCGTTCGAACCCGGAACGAACTTGTATGGATTGAATGCTTTCAGCACATCGTCAGGTGGGCGATGAGCATTCTAAGATAAATGTGTCCTATAAAGGTAATCGTAACCTCAAGCCTCATCAACCGGGAGTCGCTAAAACAGGGGAGGTGCAGCAAGGCTTCGTGGGTAGCTCCCACTGGAGAGCAAGATTTTCCCCAGTCTAGAAGTCCCTTTTTATTCGGCTGTGTGGGCAGTTGGGTCGCGGCCAACTGCGGGGTTGTCTTGTTCGGGACTGTCCAGTAAGGGATGGCTCCGGCCTTGTGTTGCAGGGGAGTGGGAGTACTCCTCGGTACGTTGATCTAGGCCACGTACTGTGACGCGCGGTACCCCAGTAGCCCTACCATTGATGGAAACCCATTCTTCCTACGAGACCCTACGGTTTTGATTGTATTACCCACTTTTGTGGCTAGTAGCTGGAATTTAATAGATGTAACAATTTCGGCTATTTCTTATTTACTTGAAAACCCTAGACACTATTATAATATCACTGGATTTCCTATCAAATGTTTTGGTTAGCGTAAGGTAAAAACTTTTCCATGTTTATGTGTGGGAAGTCTTACGTGATACCTTTTCTTTTCAAAGGTTTTCTAAAGTTAAGCAATTTTAAACCGTTTACTCACACCAGACCCCTGTCTGACCCGAGTGTTTATTTTCTGTTTTATTAAACTCTTGGGTACTCATATTATGTATGAGTAGTCAAGTGGATCGGGTTAGCTTGACGAATTCTAGAGGAGATATGGAGAAGGAGGCTTCAACGTATAGATATATATTGGTTCCGTTGTGTTTGTTTGTACCTGTGTCTATTGTTCTTGAGTTGTATAGTTAGACAAAAGTTTATAACTGTCTATTATCAGTTGTTTAAGTTGTGTACTCTGATGTAATGAGATACTATGTAATATTTTATGAGATATATTATTTTTCATTCGTTCCACTGTGAGTTCTCTGATGTTGTTCTGTTTCTTCTTTCTCTTTCTTTTCTTCTTCTATCCCTTTCTTTCTACAAGATGATGTGACTTCCTGGAGATAGGAAGTTGGGTCGTCGCACTTGGTATCAGAGCATTAGGCTCTGAAGTATGTCTTTCTTTAGGGAGCATTAGGTTGAGTGAATACTTAGGCTCTGTAGTGGTATCTTTCTTGAGAGAGCGTACTTGTAATTTTTATATATAACTATATGTATATATATCTGTATCTACCTAATCTGTTGGGCTATCTGTTCGGATTTTCCAACATAAGTTATAGAGGTAGATGGGGTAGTGGTTTGTGTGTGTAACACGACTACCACTGATGGAAGAGGTTCCATATGTTTGAGGTTGGAGGTATTTGTCGAGACTGTAGACCTAATACCGTCTCGAGTAAGATTTGTAGTTTGGAGTGAGGATTTTTCTGATATCCGAAGGAAATCTTTTGAAGATTCGGAGTTTGTCTTTGGAGTATAAGTTTGGATTTCGCTTGGATGAGCGAATTTTTCTAGTGTTTGGATTTGATGGAAGTGCAGGAGTAAATGATGATATCTTGGTAATTGCATGATGAGATGCAGTATCCTTGGATATTTTCTGAAGGTGTTTTCTCTTGAAGCAGTTTTAGAAGTAGTTGAGAAGCAGTCTTTATTTGCCGTAGAGATGATTTATCTTTGTATAAGTCGTCTGGATCTTTAGCATGGACATTAGCTGTTTTGGGATATGAGACTAAGGTCTATAAGCTATTTGTTTTGACATGGTCTCATTTGTTATTCCCTAAGGTAAGCGAGTGGTGGATGCTTGATTTCGAGTCCGAGTTTCTTGAGAAGATGTCTGCCAACTCGAAGATCTTTTTTGTGGTTTGTTGACGGTTTTGGTTTTGGAGAAGCATTTGGATTTGAAGTTTTTGGTTGGCTGTGGTAGCAGTTTCAGCTCGAAGTGTTCGGTGTGATGTCGAGGAGACCTTTTAGCTTTGCTGTATCATCGAGGTAGAGTTTGGAAGCAGCAGTGTGGTTTGTCTCTCCGGTGGTTCAGGAATCTTGTGGTTCTTTTTCAGCAGTCCAGGCTGAAGGTGGTGATGTTTCCTTGAAAGGTTAACCTTTGTTTGGAAAAGTTTAAAGCTGTTCTAATTGGTAAAGAGAGGACAGTTCCTTTGGAATCCGAATTTGGTAGAATCGCAAAAGTGACTTGCGATTAGTTTGGGAATTTTTCTTGAGCAATCTTTTGTTGAGGCTAAGGATTCTCATGTGGAAGTAGGCGCCACTGATATAATCAGGAGTTTTTCAGCATCTGGAGTTAAGTTCCATATTTGTTTTGGTTCCAGAAGCGATGCTAGTAGTTAGTCTGGTAGTTGGATGGTTCTTAGAGAAAGCAAAGTTGGAGTAGCAGCTCAGAATTTTTGGATTTGGATTTGGTCAGATCTTGTTTTGAGATGGATTATACTGTAAGGTTGTGACTGAGTCTGATGTGTCACTCAGATTTTTATGGATTTGATGAACAAAATTTTCCGGATATATTGGATAAGTTTGTATCTGTGTTCATCAACAGTATTCTCATCTATTTCAGAATCAGAGTTGTGCAACGGAAGCAAGGTAGCTGCTGTGCAAGGAAGGAAGCGAGTTCTGTTTGATATTGCTTGAATAGTAAAGCTTGAATTTTGGATTTCGACGGACTTTGGAAGACTTTTCTGTTGAATAGGATCTAGGAACTGCTTTGTTTTGGTTTAGTTGTTTCTGGAAGTATCATCATTGGTTGAGATGATCAGGAAGAGGCTTGGCAGCCCAGGATTGTCTGTTGAGTTACAGATTTGAGATAAGGAGTTTTGGAATTCAAAGTTAGAGACTTCATTGTTGTACAAATTCTCTGGTTAAGAGAACAGATATTGGATAAGATTGGTTGGTTAGTGCTGAGGCATCTGAGGATTTCTTATCTGTGTTTTTGATAGGATAAGATTGAATTGCTAGTTTGGATAGCTGGAATTCATTTTTTAACACGTGTCTCTGAGGGAGTACGTGTATGATTCATCGATTGATTATTGAATCTGTAGTTCAGTTGGAGTTGGATTTAGAAGTTGAGCTAGACTTGGGTATAGTCTGATGTTCTGTTCAGATTGAAGGATCTAGAGATGAATGGAACTATGGATTTTGGTTGTGTAGTTGGTTTGTTGGCTTTTGTTGAGCGAGTCTCCCGGTGATTTATACTTGGGAAACTCGAGATAGTGTTAGAGAATTATTCTGATTTTTGTCAGAATAATTAGTTAAGTTTATTTGTTTATTTGATTGCTATGGTTGTTAGTAACTACTTGTTAGGAATGCTTTGCTGATTGAAATCAAAATCTGTACTGGATTATTAAATTACCTTTGCTTTTAAATTTCGGGGACGAAATTCTTTTAAGGGGGGAGGATTGTAACGACCCGAAATTTTGGGCAATAAGAATTTAATAATCTGTGTAAACAATTTAATTGGTTTGATAATTTCCTTTATAATTTTAATTTAAAATTGGTAAATTTAATCTTTTAAAGGTAGTGAATTTTTAATCTGGCAATATTGATAAGATTTGTTTTTCAAAGCTAATAACATTTTATTCTATATATACATTTGATATATATTGTGAATAGGAGATCTTTTGTTTCAAATTAAAGATTAATTTTCAAATTGTAATATATATGTACGTATATGTTACAATTTGAGTTGTTTTGGGAATTTAATTTTTATCTATTGATAATTTATAATGTATGAATATTGTAGATTTAAGCTTTGTTTTAATTTATATTTTCAAAAGTTAATTAAAGATTTATTCATTTGCTTTCAAAATGTAAGATAATTGTTTATTTTTAAAATATGATAGTTTATAAAGAAGTTTATCAATGTTTTATTTTTGTTTTCTTTAAAATGCTTAAATTAAAATGGTTATAGATAAATATATATATATATATATATATATATATATATATATAAAGTTATAAATAAACTTTCTTTTTAAATATCTCTTGAACTAGAATTGTTAGTAAAACATAAAATATTTATAAATAAAAGTTTATAAAGATTTCACACTTGTATATTTATTTAAAATTCAAAAGCTTATTATCATAAAAACATTTCATATGCATATATATAACTTAAAATGATTTAATTAAAAGAAAAGAACACTTGTAAATTCAAGATGAAACATTTCAACACTTGTAAATTTAGAAATGCATGCAAATGACATTTGTTCAATTTATGAACAAGTGGCAATTTATTCATTTTAATTTTTACTAAACATTTTTAAGAAGAAAATTAGTTTTCTTTCTCATTTCTTTTTCTTCCTTCTTTCAAATGTTAATGGCAAAATCAGAAAACAAATTTCTAAAATATGAAAAAGAAATCCAAAAGCAAAAATTTAAATTCCACAAAGCAAATCAAAAAAAAAACCTGAAACTGCAAATTCAACCTGTTATTCAAATAAAGAAAAATCTGCAACCTGCATATGCAAGAACAACCTGCACTTTCTTTTGAGAGCATCTGCAAATCCAATCTGCATTTTAAAAATGAAGAATCAACCTGCAACTCCAAAATTCTGCAAATTCAAAACTGGAATCAAGTTCAATCTACAACAGAAATTTATGCATGCAAAGTTTTCAACAGCAATTTTCAGATTTAAGATTCAAACCTGGAACAAGCATAAAGAAAACCTGCTCTGCATATTCTAGAAAGGTGAGTGAACTTCTTTTAAAAACAGTTTGAATTGTTTTAAACCACCTTGCATGTGATGTTATAACTTGTTTTGAAGTCTGATGCTTTGAATTTATATGGATTGTGTTGTGTGAGCTTGTTATTCTGTTCCCTGTTATTCAAAGAATGTTCTGTTTAATTTTTTTTTTATAAAATTAATATCTACAGATCTAATCCATATTAGGCTTAAGTATTTGAATGAAGATTGTTTGCAATTGTATGATGAAGGTTATTAAATAGTTTCAGGAATTTTAAATGCCACCAATCCTGTTAAAAATAAAAATAACGGTGAAACTTAAATTTTGGGTTAAAAATCATCTTGCTCAATTTCAGAATCGAATTATAGGATTTGATTCGTGCTTGAGAATCATGAATTTTAACATGCGAATGGTAATTTTTACTGTGATAATTTGTTTGAAATTTGAGAAGGAAAAATATCGGCAATTTGCTAAATTGCCGATGATCCCCTTAATAATTGAAGATGATTTCTTTGTGGAAGTTAATTTAGGTATCATTGATCTAAGGAAAAATGCTGGAATTTTTTTTTAATGTGAGAATTTCTAGAAATGGATCGAAATAGGGTTTTAGCATGTTTAGTTTGGGCTTTGTTGTAGGGGTTCTTGCGACATGAATGTTGGGTCGGGTTCGATCGCGACGTGGGAATGTTGAAGCTCGGGGTTGTGGCGTTTCTAGGGTAAGGTCGCGGTGGCTTAACGGTGTTGTGATGTTGGTTGTGGGTGATTTTGTGGAAGGTGGGTTCTGTAGATTTTCGAGTTGAGGGTCCAATTTTGATTTTTGTAAGATTTGTTCGAGTTGGGTGTGTTGTTGTGCTCGCTTGCGATAAGGTGACTGTCGTAGATGATCGCGGTTGCACATGGTGGCCGGAGGTAGTGGGAGACGTGCACATGGGTGTTGTGTACACGACATTGATCTGGGGGTGTTTGGTTTTGGAGGAAGATGATGGAATCTCGGGTGGGAACTCGCGTGTGACTCGGGGGTAACTCGAAGTCAGGGTGGTTTGGGTTTGCTTCGGCGTTAACTCGGGTTGGTTGGTGGTTTGCTTTGGGTTTTCCTTTGGGTGATGTCTGGTAATAGTTTTATAAAGGAATAAAAACGAAAACATTAAACTTGTTGTTTAAAAATTTAATGTTAATCAAATTTATAAAGTATAATTTGAAATTATATATTTTATTTCAATTTAATTTATTTAAAGTGATTTCATATTGTAAGTAATTTAATTACATTTTTTATTTCAATTTAAAAAGGATATTTTGAATTTAAATATCAAATAAAAATTTAAGTTAAAATGTTAAGAAATGATTCAAACTTAAGATTTCAAATTTTATACTGAAATAAATAAGATTAGTTTAAATGTTTTAAAGTATTGGAAATTTTGGAATTTGTTACTAAATTTTCTATTTTCAAATAAGATTATCATTATGATTTTATAAACCAAGATTAATAACTTGTCTTTAAAATTAATTGATATAATTCAAATGATTTGTTTATAGAAATAATTAAGGTTAAATTATTTGAATATGACTTAAGAATACTTAATTAAGTATGATTGTTAATAGGTAAGAGATTAAATAAAATTTATGTTTTTCTTAATTAATTAAAGATTTTCTTTAATTATAAGAAGATTAGTTAATTAATTAATTGTTTAATTAATTTTAAATAATTAGTTAATTATTTATTAAATTTTAAATAATCACTTAATTATCAATTAATTAAGTATAATTACTTAATAAAGAAATTAATGATGAATTGTTGAATATAATTAAGAAAGTCAATTACTTATGGAAGTAACTAATGGAAAATACTCATGGAGTAATTAAGTTGAAGTGATTATGGGGAAATCACTTGTTGTTATCAATTAAAGAATTGATTAATTTAATTGTTTTAAAGTTAATTAATTATGAAGTGATTAATTAATTAAAGAATTATTTAGTGATGGAATTAATTATTTGATTAATTAAGATTTCTTAATGAAAGTAATTAGAGATAATTACTTATTAAGAGTTAATTACTTAATTATTGTAGTTAATTAATTAATGTAATTAATTAATAAATGAGATTAATTTAAGATTAATCACTAAGGGTAGTTAATTAAATTGTAAATAATTAATGAAGTAATTAATTAAGAATTAATTTATTAATTTAATTGTTTAATAATTTCTTAATGAAGTAATTAAAGATTAATTAATTGGATTAATTAATCAAGGATTAATATAATTAAATTAGAAATTAATTAATTAAGGAGTTCATTAATTAAAATAAGTAATTACAAATTGTTAATTACTGATTATGATTGATGAGTTGATTAATTATAAGTTAATTAGTTAATTAATTAAAGAATTATTAATCAATGAGGATCATTAATTAATGTGATTAATGATATTAATCAAGGTTGATTAATATAAGTAATTAATTTAAATGTGATTAATTAATTGTAATTAATTAAGAATTAATGTAATTAATTATTGTTAATTAATTAATGAATGATCACTAATTATTTTAATTAATGATAGTAATTAAAGGGTTAATTACTGTATATGATTAAGGATAATTACTTGTACGTAATTAAAGGATAATTAATCAAGGAAGATTAATTAAGGAAGATCATTAGAGATGATTAATTTAATTTATTTGGAATAATAATTAATGAAGAAGGGTTATGGTAATTCAATTGATTAAGAGGTAATCAATTCTGTTTTGGATGTTTGATTAGTATGGATTGATTGATTAATATTGGATAATTGATTGATACTGAATGGTCAATATTTGGAGATTGATATTGGATGATTGGTTGATATTGAATGTTTGATATTGATTGATATTGGTTGATACTGGATATCTTTGTTATGTGATATGCTGCTTTGTGAAGATGAATATTGATATGAATTATCTCTTATGATCATATGATTCATCTATCTATTTATATAAGTTAAACTGTTTAAACCCTTAAGTACAACTTGGACTTTAAAATTGCGTTTGGTTTCGGTGAGACCGGGATCGGGTTTCCATATTTGGAATCGGAAAACCACATCGATTCCAATTAAACGTTAGGTCGTTAATCCAAGTGGAGCAAGTGAAGACTCGAGGTGTAAGGGTTATACGCCAGTATAACTCTGTGGGTGATTCCGTAATGAGTTGAAGGAATAGTGCTTATAGATTCGAGATGGCGAATCAGAGTGCAATGGCTATGGTCGTTGACTCTGAGGGTGATTCCAATAATGAGTGCAACGAGATAGTGCCTTCGGTTTCGTTCGAACCCGGAACGAACTTGTATGGATTGAATGCTTTCAGCACATCGTCAGGTGGGCGATGAGCATTCTAAGATAAATGTGTCCTATAAAGGTAATCGTAACCTCAAGCCTCATCAACCGGGAATGGCTAAAACATGGGAGGTGCAGCAAGGCTTCGTGGGTAGCTCCCACCGGAGAGCAAGATTTTTCCCTTTCTAGAAGTCCCTTTTTATTCGGCTGTGTGGGCAGTTGGGTCGCGGCCAACTGCGGGGTTGTCTTGTTCGGGACTGTCCAGTAAGGGATGGTTCCGGCCTTGTGTTGTAGGGAAGTGGGAGTACTCCTCGGTACATTGATCTAGGCCACGTACTGTGACGAGCGGTACCCCAGTAGCCCTGCCATTGATGGAAACCCATTCTTCCTACGAGACCCTACGGTTTTGATTGTATTACCCACTTTTGTGGCTAGTAGCTGGAATTTAATAGATGTACCAATTTCGGCTATTTCTTATTTACTTGAAAACCCTAGACACTATTATAATATCACTGTATTTCCTATCAAATGTTTTGGTTAGTGTAAGATAAAATTTTTTCCATGTTTATGTGTGGGAAGTATTACGTGATACCTTTTCTTTTCAAAGGTTTTCTAAAGTTAAGCAATTTTAAACCGTTTACTCACACCAGACCCCTGTCTGACCCGAGTGTTTATTTTCTGTTTTATTAAACTCTTGGGTACTCATATTATGTATGAGTAATCAAGTGGATCAGGTTAGGTTGACGAATTCTGGAGGAGATATGGAGAAGGAGGCTTCGACGTGTAGATATATATTGGTTCCGTTGTATTTGTTTGTACCTGTATCTGTTGTTCTTGAGTTGTTTAGTTAGACAGAAGTTTATAACTTTCTATTATCAGTTGTTTAAGTTGTGTACTCTGATGTAATGAGGTACTATGTAATATTTTATGAGATATATTATATTTCATTCGTTCCGCCGTGAGTTCTCTGATGTTGTTCTGTTTCTTCTTTCTCCTTCTTTTCTTCTTCTATCCCTTTCTTTCTTCAAGATGTTGCGATTTCCTGGAGATAGGAAGTCGGGTCGTCGCATACGGGCCTATATATAATTTTCTACGCTAGGTAAAGTGATACGGGTAATGTATCATTTCAACCCGTAATTTACAAAGAAAAATCCAGGTTTTATCATTTCAAACCCGCAGTCCCAAGTAAATAAAATAAATTGAAAATCGCTCAGGCCTATCATTTCAGCCCATAACGATTTTCCCCTATTCTAAAGTCCGTTCGGGTATGTATCATTTCAACCCATAGTGATTACAAATTTACAGGGAACTTGCAGTGTGCTAAACTGATAAAAATAGCAGAAAAACATAATATAACAGTAACAGATGTTATAATAGGTGTTTAAGCATAGGTGAACATCATAAAATCATAATATAGCAGGTGTAACATGATAATGCATTTTACAGATTCAAAAGGGGTCAATTTACTAGTTATATACGTACATATTGTCTGGTGAGAATAACTCACCTGTTCAAAGCTGGAGATATCCACCAAAGCAACAATACTGGCATGACAAATGATATGTGGAGAGAGCCAAGATATGATCTTGTGAACAACACAAAACAAGACAAATATAAATATGATTTCAATACAAATTATCAAAAGAACCAGTTTAGAAATGAATGCAAATATGAATCAAATGCTCTGACCATTGCCTCAACCATCATGTGATTAGCCCAAGCATGGATATGGTCAGGCTTTGCGCGTGGTTTGGATCAGGTACGGTATGGAAAAGGTGCGGCTACAAGGCGATGAAGGTGAGTGGAAGTTACAAGGTGTTGAAGGCAATGGAATACAAAAGGGTTTCAAGGCAAAATGTGGCTTTTGTTGCACCATAGGGTTCGGCCCTTTGCTGATGTGGCTCGGCCTTGGTATGTGGTGGTTAGGTGGTGGATGGAGTGTGGGCCATACGTGGTGGAAGGTCAGGTTGTGGCGGCTGAAGGTGGTGGCCGTGGTTGAACGTAACGGTGATGGTGCAAATGGTGATTGGCTAGCATTGTTACAAGATGTCTTACAATAGTTTTTTTATGGGGTTTTGTTCCATGGAAGGCCAAGGCCTGATCATTGTAGAGAGGGAGGAGGCTGAAGAGGCTGAGGAAGGTGGTGGAATGGGTCGGAGAGGGTGGTGGTGGAGTGTGGTCGAACAAATGCAAGATGAAGGCCAAGCAAAATCACTTGAAAATCAATGGAAGGGGTGGAAAAAGAATGGAAAGGAAGACATTACCCAAAGTTTTCTTTCAGATCTGAAAGTATGAATGAGAAGTGAAGAGAAAGAAGTGCTTTCACGTGATTTTTCAGAAATAAAACTCACGGCTATAGATGAGAAGTGTATGGCTATCAACGAATGCTAGAGTTAGAAAATGAAAAGGTGGGAAAACAAAGAGACTTAAGCAACTAAAGAGTCACAAAACATTTCATATTTCTTATATATATTTATATACATTTAAATAGCTGAGAATACTTATAAATTTCAGTTCAAATTCGAAAATATAACAGATAAACAAATATTAATAATTAAATATTAATTAGATATGATTAAAATAAGAAAATAGCACAAAATGAAAACTAGTCTAGAAAATTTGAAATTAAATGGAACAAACTTTGGAAAATATTATAGACTTTGAAAAATATTTAAAAATAAAGATAAGAAAACAAAATAAAAATGTCTTCACAAAATAAATAAATAAATTTTAATTAAATATAATTTAAATGAAAAAAATAGCAAAGAAAAATAGAAACTAGGCTTAATAAATTGAAATAAATTGAAATAAATTTCAATAGACTTTAGAAAAATTCTATTATCATAAGTATTAAAGGAAAAAAATATACTTAAAAACATATTAACACATATTAAAATAAATAAGTAAATTTAAAGAAAATAGAAAAAGATTTATAGAAATTGCTTAAAAATCCAAAACAGTGTCCGGAAATTACAAATAAATCACCATTGACTTTGGAAATTGTTTACTTCATTTTAAAATTATTATAATACAAAAATATACATAAAATAACATATTGACCTAGATTAAAATGAAATATGACAATAAAAATATAATTTATACAATTTAAAAATAACACAATTGCAGAATAAACAAATTGCACTCAATATTGAAATATACATAACTTTCACAGTTTAACTCCGTTTTCAACGAAACGAAAAGCAGTGTTCAAGTTATTACATCTATTTTCATAATAAAAGATAAAATTTAAGATTTAAAACAATTTAAATTTGAAGTTTAGAAGTCAAAGTTTGAACAGTTTGACCAGAAATTCATTTTACAGTAGAATATTCAAATTATACTAGTTTGAACTATAAATCACTTAAAAGTCACATTTATATTTAAAATAACATAACTTATTCATTTTAATAAATAAAATAAAATATATAAATCAAAATTTCAAATGAAATAATCAAAATGAACAATTAAAATAAATCACAAAATTCAGGGTTGTTACAGCATAAGTAAGGTCGCCTTTAAATTCTAGTAGCACTTGAGTTGATAATTAGACTTCGTGTAGTCTTTGATTCAGATTGCTTCTTTGTTTCAGTGCTTACACATATATATATTCACTGATATATATGTCTTCATGTTGTATGTTTCTCTGTTACACTTTGCATTGTGCATTCATGTGCTATGTTAGTTCGTCACTTGTGTCCACTGCTAACATGCACACACATGCATGTATCACTGTTATCTTGATGTACTTCATGCGAGGCTGTTTGCATACAGTTGAATTATTAGTCTTGTAATTATATCTCTAAACAGTCTGGGTTGAACATTCTGATTTTCTGGTTTATCACTTGTTGTTGCATGGTGAACTTGTTCCTTGAGTCCGAGCCTTCCTTCTAACTGTATTTTGCTGACATTGGCATGACTGCCACTTCCTATTGTGTAGTTCCTATCTGATTCATTGTAATCTGATTTTTGGGTTGTACTGTTTTGAATCTTGTACAAGTATCCTTAACTTTCCCTTGTGACTTGTTTGGCTTGTTGGATTCATTGTTACTGAGATGATTTGTAGTCTTGCCTCACTTGCATTGCTGAGTTTGTTTCTTGGTGTTTATTATACATATGAACTTGGTTCACATGTATGCTAAGCATTGCTTCTCAGTGACATTTGCTTTCATTCATATCATTTAGTGTTTTATATTGCACATTTGAGTTTCACCGTGCATATCACTGCACTGGTTCGAGTCAGGTAGCATACTCTCCGTGCATTCTTGAATATGTACTGGAGTCTGATATTTTTGAAGTTTGCACTATTCAATTTCACCATTGCATTTCGATTGTGTACCTCTGCACATCCCTGTCATACTTGTTGATGTCTTGGAATTCCTGTTAGCTTTGGTTTGGTCTTGAAGTTGTGTTGAGTCATAGCAGTGACTTGACCTCTGCGGTTTCGATTTGCTGTAGTATTTAGTATCGTGATGACATCTTATGCTGTAGTGGCGAGGCAGTGCACGCGTGCGTGTACTGCAACCACGCAGAATTGACATCTTATGTGATATTTCAATTGTTTGAATTGTTTTGTGTGTTCAATTGAATATTTTGAAATTGTGTTCTTATTTGATTTGATTTGATCATTCTGTTGTTGTCTAATTATCTATTTGATAATTAGATTATGAGTTTCTAATTATTTATTTAATAATTAGATTTTGTTGATTGTTATTTAGGCAATTCTGTGGTTTTCATATTATCTTCATTGATAATCTTTTTATTTATCCTTGTTGATGATTTGAATTTGCTGATTTGTTATTCAACACTGTTTAGTGTTATATCTACCGTTATCCGATTCTCTTATTGAAGGGTTGGATATACGAGATTTTTGTGACTGTCGTCTATTTGTTATTTAATTATTATTGCTTCCGTGCATTAATAACTGAGTTTGAATTAGACCGACCTGTGTATTATTTTCCTTTGAATTTAATACTCGGGTCAGACCGAGTTATTACAGGTTGTAGATATCTTGCTTTGGGTTGCTGCTTGAGCTATGAAGTCTCTTCATATCTTTTGGAGTAGTCGTCGTCATTTTTGTAGAAGTCAGTGTAACTGACTAGGTTGATATGTATTCATGTATATTATTCGATAATGTACTTGTATATATAACTTCCAAAGTCGACAGTTGTAGTTGTATCATATGTATTGTATCAAATGTATTGTAACTGCCTTCAGTTATATATATATGAGATTTGATATTAGCTGTGTTCCACATTTAGCTTATTTGTGTCATTATTTTATATATAATGTCCTAAACTATTATGAACCATCGTAGTTCGTTTTATACTGGAATTGGGTATGTCGATGGGAGTAATAGCCAGAGAAGAAAATAAATATACCACTCCTATCGAAGTAACCAATACTAATGTAAGGCCTAACTACGGATGGCTGCTCCTATCCAGCCTTATTCTTCGTAATAACAGACGGTATTTCTTTTAATACTCTTTGTTATTGTGAGCATAGAGGTGGGGATTCACATACTGCGTTTAGAAGTATTGAGTTGAATCTCTGAAATATTACATTGCTTTTATTATTGCACAGTTCTATGAAGCATTCTCAGTTAAGTTGCTACACCACTCAATGAGTTTTACTGTTTCAGGTCCCCCTTACTTGCACATTTGGTGGCAGTGGATATCATTTCAACAACAACATGGTAGCTATGAACCATCACCTTGCATGCAAAGTTTGGCAACAAGACGAGAAGCAACTAATGATTAAATAAATAGAACAATCGACGAACAATCACATCCATCCGAAGAAAGTTACATCATATTCGGCATTGAAAATGATTATACACTTGAAAAGGAAGAAGGGTATAGAAGAAACAGATGAGCATATAAGTAAGGGTGAATAGCTTAGGTGGATTGTGTATGCCTTATTATTATTTCATGTAGCTTTTATAAACATTCTTTACTGCTCCAGTCTATTGATATGTCTAAAGTCATTTAATACATGATACAATTATCTAAAGTTTTGACTTAAAGTGTTGGAAGATATGAATGAGACATGTGCAAAGGTACGTACAAAGAATAAAACTGTGTTTTTTGTATCTCAACATAAACATGTTCAACTGTCTAATGCATAATAAATATAACTTTTGTTGGATTAAACTGATTTGCATTTCGATCGGTCATATTTTTGCGCATGTCCTACTGTCCCTTAGTACTGTGGGGTGTATGTAATTTTTGGTTTCCTAAAAGAGGCATAATGTTCAATTAACTTTTATGTATACAATTTCCCGTTAAATTAACTTTTCCTTATCGATTAATAGATCACAAGGACAGACCATTCCTTAAATTGATATATAAAAATTACATCATCGTTGGGTTAATTATATTGTATATATATGAAAGAAAATTTTCAAGTTAATTACTAGAAAAAAATTGTAATTAATATAAAAAATCCCTTATAAAAGGTTTTTAACTCCATCATCAACATATTAGTGATGTCGGTCTCAAACCTGAAACAAAAAGAAGAGAAAACAATTGCTACAACTGTACTTAGTTCTTACAGATTACTTACAAACTACCGATGTTGACATCAACCTTGCGAAAACATAAAGAAAAATTATTACATCAATTTATGTTCTACAAATTTTTTTAACGATAGTATTGTAAATGATAATTCAAAATCAGCGTCAAGTAGTTTTATAATCAGCAAGTATTGAGGGTTCGCGATGAAGAGAGTACCATTGGAGGTGCGATCTTTATGGTGGAAAGAAAGTTTCCTTATGCATCAATATGCTGATTTATTACTTTTTAAAATAAAGATGATCAAGGTTTTTAAGTAATTTTTTTTTGAAAACACAGGAGAATCCAACAGCCCGGTAAACTTTTGAGGAGGGTATAATTCGAAATGCAACATTACGTACACGTCAAGTCTTTTCATAATATTAAAAAAACCTTACAAATAGTATTTTATAATATCAATTCCTCCTGCGCACGTGCATCGCACGTGCCAAAGTACTCGTGTGTGTGTGTGTGTGTGTGTGTGTGTGTGTGTGTGTGTATGACATTTTGAAAGGAATAAAATATAATATAAGTATTTTCATTTTTATAAGCATATATTTATGTGGTTATTTAAAAATATATGATGTATATATGTTGAATTATGCTGCCGTTAGTTACTTAAATTGCTATATATATGCTATTATCTGTATCTATTCACCTGTGACATCTGACTCCATGATTTGTTAGTTATTTTATCACCAATGATATATGCCTGCTGCTGATTTTTATATTATTATCACATATGTTATCACTCTACAAGTTCCCTGTTAGTATAGAATTCCCTATGGGTTGAAATGATACATACCCGAACGATCTTGTAGAATAGGAGAAAATCGTTATGGGTTGAAATGATGAACCCAAGCTATTTTCATTGAATTGAATTTGGGATTGCGGGTTGAAAAGATATATACCCGTATATATTTAAATTGCGGATTGAAATGATAATTATCCGTATCACTTGACCATAGGTTAGAAAATTGTATATAGACACAGTTAGTCTATATATATATATATATATATATATATATATATATATATATATACTGAAAATGATTTCCAAGGTTTTGAAAAGAAATATATATGGTTTTAATAAATATTGATTTTAAGATATTATATATAAATGTTATTTTATAAAGGTTTAAATTTTAGATTTCAAAAATTTTATGTTTTTAATTTTGTAATTATAAGTTAGTTTTGAAATTTTAAAATTTATTTATTTTTTTTTTTTTTTTTTTTGGCATGGCCGACGGTTTTATAGTGGACCGACCACTTTTATTACGAACGTAATAAAGTTGAAGTACAGGAGAAAGGTAAAGACACCTTAGCTACTATGAATGAGAAACAAAATAAAACAGCACAGGAGAATGACTGACACGTCACTACTACTAAAATATATATATCAAGGCTAGTTCTCCTCCGCAGAGGAAGAATCACCAACTCCCTCTACTTCCAAGGAAGAAAGCAGAGTACCATCCCCAAGAAGACCAATATAGGGGCGAAACAGAACAGCAAGAGAGGGATCATAACAGTCGATGTCAGAAGAGTACACAAAAGATCTGTCCCAGGCAGAATCAGCTAGAAGAGCAGCATTTATCACAGAAGACGTACCATCCAAGTCAAGAACCAAGGAATCACCAGAGACACAATAATAAAGGCTCCGCAGATCTAATAAATTATCAGAAATATACCTAAAATAGGTGCCGTCCACAGGGTTGAATCTCATATCAGAACGAAGATCAACCCAACTATGTTCAGACTCAGCCCAAACAACGTGCGGAAGAGAGAAATCCGGCAAAGCAGGTAGAACTGAAGGATCAACAACAGGAACTGGGGTGGCGGGAAGTACTGAAGGAACATCACCAGGATCAGAGGAAGCAGGAAGAACAGTAGGAACATTACCAGGAACTGAGGAAGCAGGAAGATCTGATGGAGCATTACCAGTAGATGGACCAGTGGCTGAAGCAGCCAAGGAAGTTTTAGGAACCCATTTTCTAAGCGGAGGCCGAGGCAGCGGAATTTTAAGAGCAGCAGACGGGATACAGGAGCGCACACAGGCAGAGGCAATATGACCAAAAGAGTGACAGGCGGAACATATATCAGGGACCCATCCATAACGAACACGAACATCCTCCACATGACCAACAGCAAGTTGGACAGGAATAGAGGTAGGGAGAGGCTTATCAGGAGTAATCTCAATCAGGGCCTTGGCGAAAACAAGCCTATCACGCGCTACAGTATTAGAGTCAAAACACTTCAATTTACCGATATTGCACGCAAGCCAATTCAATCCAAGCAACGGTTGTAATGCAGATGGAATTTGGGAGAAATAAACCCATACAGGGATAGAAAATACTTGGTCACGAACACTAGTAACCGTTGGAGACCAGGGGGTGGTAATAAAAGGTTGTCCGTCAAAGAAGGAAGGCTCAGACTCAAGAACCCGACAACGTTCCTCAGAGGAGGAGAACAATAGGTAGTACAAGGAATCAATCAACTTTACCTTAAGCCCTCCCTTTAGCTTCCAAGCCCTACGACAAACAGCTGCTGCATCAAGAAGACGGTGTTTCGGATCCAAAAAGAAACCAACCACATATCCAGACCAAAAGTCCAAACCGGCTTGCATAACACAGGGGGGAGGGATCATCACTCCATTCTCTTCAACGATATCAAACTCAACCGGTTCATAAACACCCGCATTACGTGGCACGGATTTAAAGAGCGAGGACCAAGATTTGGGAGGAGCTGAGCAGGGTGCAGTAGGGCAACAATCAATAATAGCAGTAGAGACAGTTTTGGGACATTGAGCATTAACGTTAGAGGATACTGAGCGCAAGTTATCGTTGTTCATTGGAACCTCAACAACATCGACACTGGACCTAATCTTGCCACTAATAAAACCAGGTAAGGGACAGGATGGACCTGGAATCACTAAATCTGATGGTTGATCAGGATATGCCTCACACTCTACACTGAAATTGGGACCAGTTCCATCAGGAGCATTATGACAAGCACTTGGAGTGCCATATAGAGGTAAAACAGGCAAAACCAAGTCAGAGGCACGACCTGCCAAATCAACAAATTCACTGACTTCAACAACGGAACCCACAATTGTATCACCCACAACGCAACCAGTTGAGTCAGCGACACCAACATCAGACCCAGACAAGTTACTCGGCGTGCAAGAAAATGACTTAGACGAAGCCACTGCAACAGAAACAACGTTTGATACAGGGCGGACAATAGAAGTAAACCTGTCACAAGAGAGAAGCGGAGGAAAATCTCTTGCCGAAAGAAGGTTAGGGCGGTCTGATTCACTAACCTCCATGCCACGGAAGCGTCTTCCAGAACGAGTGGAAGAAGGGGAGGGGAATCGGAGAGAAGAAATTAAAGGTGGAGTGAAGGACATGAAGAGAGAGGGGGAACAGAGAGGCACGGAGAAGAAACTGAAGACGGGGAAAAACGCCAGAAACCCATATTCAATCGCCTGACATTTTTAGGTTAGAAGATGACATTTTTTTAAACTTTTTGGTTTTCAAAACTTTGGGGACAGGGAGACTATGTCGCCCTGACCTTTGGTTAGACTGGTTTTATAGTGCCCAGACCACTCATGCCTCATACTTTGTGGCCGCTGGGAATCGATCCGGTGCCACTACAACAAGATGTAGCCACATCCACTAAGTCGTAAACCACTGGACCACTAGTATAATTTTACTATTTTTAAATATGTATAAGTTAATTTTAATATAAAATAGATTCAATAATATTCTTTAATTTAATAAAGTTTAGTTTAATTAGTATATAATATAGGTGTAAGTATTTATTTAAAATTATATTTTAAAGGTAGGTTTTATATAATTTTAAATAAATTAAGGGTTGGAAAGATAAATAGAAATTGATTTGAAATTTTATTTTTTGAAGAATTATGCTTAAGTAAAACCGATTTGAAACTTATTGAATTTGAAATTTTAATGATATGGTTTTATAGCTTGATTTTGAATAAAGGTGATTAAATGAATATTTTCAAATATAAATAAATCGAAGTGGGATATTTAGTTTTTTTTTTAAATTTGTAATCTGAAGTTTTATTTAAATGTTATTGGAATAATTAAGTAAATATTTCAAAACTAAATAATAGTAAAGTGAATTTGATATACATATACATATACATACATAGATATATATATATATATATATATATATATATATGAAATTGTCAAATTTAGTTTGTAAGTGTTTGAATATTTAAAGCATTGAAATCTATTAATGTTGAAATGGTTTGATTTGTAGTTTATATCTGTATTTGAAATCGATATAAAATGGTTTATTGAGAAATTGAATTAAATTTGATAAGTTGACATCGAATTAAATTGAATTTTGGAATTTGAATTGATTTGAATCGATTTGTGAAAGTTGAGGAAACTATCTTTATTATATAAATTATTTTAAAATATATTTAAAACTATTTTTAATATTTTACTTTATAAATTATTTTAATATAAACTATTTTAATTTTAACTATTTTACATACTAATTATTTTAATTTATAAACTATTTAACTTATAACTAATTTAACTTATGTAAACTATTTTATTTTATATACTATTTTCTATATCTAAACTGTTAAGTGGAGGTGTTCTGATTTCCAAAGTGTTACAAATTCTAAGCGTTATAATTTCGAATGTGTTATAACTTTGAAGTGCTATGATTTTGGAAATGAATATATTAGAAATGAAATGATATCGTATTGATATGGTTTTGAAATGGGAATAATATTTTGGTTTTGAAGTATAAACTATCTTGAAATGACTGCGGTGTTATAATAATGTTTGCTTGTTAAAGAGACCGGGATCAGTTATTGTCATACTCTCTGCCAATACTGAAAACCACTTTTACAACCGTGTACGCGGTGGAGATTCCAGAATGAAGTAGGTTGGTGGCGACGATTCTATTTGAGGTATAGACGTGGACCTGACTCCCATGAGTTAGCTTAAGGTGGCTAAAACAGGAGCCATTGACGGGCCAAGTGAGGTAGCTCCTCCGATCGGACACACTTCTTCGATTGCCATTCTATTACTTTGTGATTGGTTTGGTACGCACCTATGATTTGGGAGTGTGGCTCGAGGTGGACGGTAGTTGCGGCTATGCATTACCACCAGCCCGGAAGTGTAATTAGTATATCTACCATGGCATTACCTAGTTGTGCCGTGTCACCTACCTTATCGAGACCACTACGAGTTTGTTTTGTACCATACCTATGGAGTGCCCTCTGACGACGCCTAGTATGGGGGAGATTACGGTACTGTATAGACTATGGGAATATATAAAATGTGTTAAGCGGGATATGGGTAACGCCTTAATGCTATTTTAATAGTTTACTTTACTTTAGAGGTTATTATAATAGCGTATATTACTACATAGTAGATAGTTCCACGGATCCTTAGAGGATGGTTATCCCAAGCATCCTTTAAGTTACTTGTATTTCAGTTGATATTTCACTTGAGTTGGATTTATTGATATAAGAATGTTAATCCTGACTCGAGTGTTTTGTGTTTTTGTTTTACGCTCGGGTCAAACTGAGTATCACAGCATTTGAGACTCACCCTTGGAGATGGAGCTTCGCTTGGAGATTCATCTATCTATTCATCTTTCAGTTATTCAGTCGACTCCAGTGATATATATTCAGATTTTGTTATTGACTATTGTATTGATACTTCAATGTATTAGAGACTTCTGTTGTATCTTGTTTTAACTCTGTTATATATATAGTAGATTCATGAACTACTATTCATTTGTTTCCGCTGCTTATTATTGTGATACTCTGTGTCTGTGATTCTGTGATTATTTTATTTACTGTGTATGCTGAGTTTTTCCAAAAAAAATTGACAATCTGATATTTTAAGCAATTCAAGTCTGACATGTGCGGATACGAGTGGTTGAAAATATCGGGATGTTACATGTGGTATCAGAGCTCTGGTTTTAGGCTGTTATCCCGCCTTTTGGCAAGGCCGTGACACCAAGGAATTGACTAGCAACCAATGACGGATCGTCTTAGAGATCGGTTATATGTAGACCCACCATGGATATTGGCGAATTTTGTCTGAGTCCGGATCGAGCTAAAATTGATATGAAACGACAAGCGAAGCTATAAGAGCCAACGTTCCAAATTTCAGGACAATCCGAGTTCGTATGCTCAAGTTATGATCGATGCAAGTTGGAAAACCCATCCATTCATATCCATCGTTTCGAATCGATCGGAGTCGCAACCCATCATTTCGTATCGGTCGTCTTCATATCCTTCAGATAACCCTTGTTTGAATCCATCAGGAAACCTCAGTTCGTATCGATCGACTATAGCACACTTCGCATCGATTAGCCCCTTCTGGTTCGTATCGATAGAACAAGGTCCACTTCGTATCCATCCAATGGCGGCCTCCATCACATCGGTCTTGTTCGTATCCATCGGCAAGCGTCTATTCGAATCCATCGAGCCCTCGTTTATTCATATCCATCCTGCCATTTCAACTTCGTATCGATCGACTGGAGTCCATTCTGATAGATACGAACGAAACCAAACAGTCAGTGTACCCACCTACTTTCGTATCGATCGGCCAAGGATCGATACGAAGTGCACATGAAGGATCGATGCGAAAGACACGTAAAGCATCAATACGAGCGTCATCATTTTGATCGATATGAAGCTAACCCAGAGAATCAATACGAACCTTGCCTAAATTCAAGGAACAAATCGTTTGACTCGGCATCGAAAACAAAGCAATCCAAAGATTCAAGCGCCACGTCAACCTACAATCACGCACAGCTATCGAGTTGAACATGATCGAGTCGAAATCATCGAGTCGAACGAAACAACCAACAGGAAATCCCATTTCATATCGATCATATCTCCTAATCTACAAGTCCAAATGCTATGAAATCTTCACAGAAGCTTGCGTACATGCTAAGGAATGTCTACGCCAAATTTCAACTCCATCGGACACAATATTGATCGATACGAAATCCGTTCGTATTGATGACGGATCGGGCTGAAACTTCGCGGGCTTGGGCATGCGGGCCTAGTCACGTGCCAGAGGGGGTCTCTCGAGATCTGAGCGAAATATCAGCCTCCTACACCTATAAATAGAGCCTTAGGGCATACATAAAGGGGGCTTCTTCTTCTTCTTTGAATTCTCCAACGCCTTGACTCTGCCGGATCAAGATCTAAGCTCCATTGCTGCTGCTACTAACAAATTTCACTGCTGTGAATCATTGTTATCTGCTGTAACCTGCTAAAATCAATTTTAAACATCAAAGAAAGATCAATAAAGCAATCAACTTTATAGTGGACGTAGGCAATACGCCGAACCACTCTAAATTCTTATGTCTCTGTGCATTTTAATCACTCTTATTATCTGTTTTTGGAGTTTTTGTTAGATAATCCTCCTTTTCCATTTAATTTCTTCAGTTTATCTCTTCAAAAACTTCCGAAGAGTGTTGTGCCCAATTTTGGTATAAACACTTTGATGCTTTCACTGAGAAAAACCCAGTTTTTCTCCTGCTCTTTGGATCTCCTATAGATATCGGGTTGCATAAATCCAAGAAGAAGATCCAGATCTAGAACTTTGAAGCCTTTCCATTCTATTCAAATTTGCATCAGATCTAGGAAAGGACTTCACCATTTCACCATGGTAAGTACACGAACTAGTTCTACAGCTGCTAATCAAGGAGGACAGGAGAGATAGAATCTCGTACAGTTGCCTCCATCCAACCAAGATGTCGCCGGACCTTCAGATCCATCAGGCCCGATCACCAGACAAGAGTTTCAGATGCTGCTTCAAGAGTTGACCCAGAGTCGCCAATAGCTAACTGAACAACTGCGCGCCAACACAGAGTTGTCCAACCAGCTAAATCGCCAAAGGCGTCGAAGATCCAGAAGGGACCAAGGTTCTTATTCTTCCACAGAGAGTTTAGCCTCATCTGATGGTCACCACCGATCCACATGCCCACGGCTGGATGCATGCTACACTCAGGCCATAGGGCACCAACCTGCTTCGAATCTTGGACAACCCATAACTGGACCATCCACTAGTCACCATACAGGACCTTCATCCCAAGGAGGTGCTGCTTCTTACCATGTCGTGGGCAACATTGCTACTACCACCACTACCAAACAAGGAGTTGATACTAGAACCCAAGCTGATCCTCAACGTAATCAACGAGAGCAGACTCCAAGCCTTATGTCCCGGAAAATGTTGAACCAAGGAGGCGAGGCACGGACCGTCGACTGTGCCCGGTCCAGACTCACACTGTGGAACCCGACCACACCTTGGCCCAGCATGCTCCTAGTATCCGGATGCCAGATATACCTACGATGATTCGACAAATGATCCGTGAAAGTCAGGGTCTCGGTAATGACGACTGAGGAATCTCCTGGAGTCATACCCCTTTCACCAATGACATATTATATGCTGAACCACCTTGGCGCTTCAGGATGCCAACTTTTCCAGTCTACGAAGGGAGTTCTGATCCCAATCAACACATCCTGAAGTACGAATGGCCGATGAATGCTGCAAGAGCTAATGATGCAGTAAAATGCCGTAGCTTCCCCATTTCCTTGAGGGGCATTGCAACTATGTGGTTTACTCGTTTGCCACCTCGATCCATTTCTAATTTTGACCAGATGGCCACCAAGTTTGTTGAACAATTTCGTATGCACGTAGCGAGGCCTAAGGATGTTAACACTTTGTCTAGTGTTACACAAGCTCCCGGAGAAACACTTTGACGTTACTTGGAGCGATTCCATGCTGCGTGTGCAGAAATAAGCAATCCCAATGACAACTCTATCCAGATGGCATTGGCTAAAGGTATCGATGCTGATTTCGAGTTCGGAAATCGGTTAGCTGGGAAGCCGCTTGCGTCATTGGATCGTTTCTATTCCAAGGCAGCCCAATTCTTGAGAAGGAAGGATGCCAAACAGTCTAGGAAGCAAGATGATGCAGGGCCCAACATCGAAGGAATTCAAAGTAACATCGCCGTTAAACAATCCGGAGAGAGTTTTGAAAAAGTTCAGTTAAACGTGAAAAATAAACAGAACCAACAGATGGACAGTGGAAATCAAGCTAAAATACGAGATCAGTATCGTGGTCCATGACGTAGAGCTCCAATGTTCGACAATTATACTCCATTGAACACGTCGTTAGAAAATGTCTATTTACAGACCTGTAATACCATGCAATACAAGAAACCTGCCCCGAAGCCACCAACAGAAAAACAAATCCAAACAGGGAAGTTTTGTAGATTCCACGAAAGTTATGACCATAACACAAATGAGTGTCGTCATCTACAAGATCTCATTGAGAAACTGATAAGAGAACGGAAGCTAGATCAGTATGTGCGGGCGCCGCAGTCAGCGGGTGCGGGCCCATCGAATCAGAATCGTGTGCCAAATCCGAAAAGGCAGGAAGAACCCGCTCGTACTGGCGGGAGGTTGGGTATTAATACAATAAGTAGTGGTCCTCCTCCAGCAGACCGAAGCTGGGAGGAAATGGAGTCGTGTGCCAGCTCTATCAAGCATGCGGAATTCGAATGTTATAGTAATCTTGATGAAGGGGCTCCGGCCAAACAACAGAAGACGATGATTGGTGACATCGTATTCAGAGATAGAGATGCTGATAGAGTCGAAGCTCCCGCTATCGATCCACTGGTCATCTCAGGTCAAGTAGGTCCTACTTGGATGAAGAGGATCTTAGTTGACAGTGGAAGCTCCATGAATATTTTGTTTAAACGAGCTTACGACCAAATGAGAATGGAAGCGATGGACTTGAAACCTTGTCAATCCTGAATCCACGGTTTCAACGGAAGTACTACTACATCCACGGGGATGGTGGAACTGCCAGTGGAGTTGGGAGTTGGAGAACGTCAGAGAACGGATGTTATAGTTCATTGTTTTGGACATAGACTCCCCTTATAATGCTTTCCTGGGCCGACCGGCCCTCGTCAAATTCAGGGCAGCCATTGCCCCGTGGTGTTTAACCCTCAAGTTTCCCACTGACCGTGGAGTGGGAGTCACCCAAGGAGATCAGGCTACAGCAAGAGCCTATTATATTGCAGAGCTGCGGGAGGCGCAACGAAAGGAGAAAGGAAAAGGCGTAGAGGAATCTCTCTGCGTCCGCTTTGCTGATAATTGACAATTAACGCCCGGGCCTTGGCCCGGGCACCCCAGCCAATTCCAAAGGGATCTTGACCCAAGGGAAACTGAAGACGAAGGAGAATCTAAAGAGAGTCAAGCATCCCCAGTCGAGCTGACGATTGATGCCCCAATTGACGATGACGATGATTTGAAAATGATAAAGATTGGGTCTTAGCTAAGCCAGCAAACTCCAGAGGAAATGGTTGAATTTCTACAGGCGAATCTTGACGTATTCGCCTGGACGCATTCTGACATGTGTGGGATCTCGTCGGACATCGCGAGCCACACTCTGAATATTGACCCGTGGCATGTCCCGGTCAAACAGAAAAGGCGTGGTGTGGATCCGGAGAGATCTGCCGTCCTTAAATAAGAAATAGAAAAGCTTAAAGCGAACTGGTTCATTTGAGATGCTCTATATGCTGAATGGGTGTCGAATCCCGTGCTCGTCCGAAAGCAGAACGGAAAATGGAGAACGTGTGTCGATTACTCTAATCTGAATAAAGCTTGTCCCAAAGATAGTTTCCCACTCCCCAGAATTGATCAGCTCGTAGATTCGACAGATGGACATGAACTCTTATCCTTCATGGATGCGTATTCTGGCTACAATCAGATACTAATGTACTTACCTGATCAAGAACATACCATCTTCGTAACCAATCTGGGACTTTATTACTACAAAGTCACGCCATTCGGACTCAAGAATGATGGGGCCACTTATCAACGATTGGTCAATCGGATGCTTGCCAATCAAATCGGGAAAACCATGGAAGTATATGTAGACGACATGCTTGTGAAGTCACGGATTTCCACTAATCATGTTAAAGACTTGGAAATTATGTTCAACATACTTTGAGAGTACAGAATGAAGCTTAACCCACTGAAATGTCATTTTGGAGTCGCATCCGGAAAATTCCTTGGGTTCATCGTCAATGCTAGAGTGATCGAGGCTAACCCTGAAAAGATCTGGGCTATCAGAAATCTTGAAACTCCGAAAACTATAAAACAAGTCCAAAGTCTCAATAGGAAAGTAGCAGCATTGAGCAGGTTCATTTCAAAGTCCACAGACAAATGCATTCCCTTCTTTGATCTGATCCAAAAAGGAAAACGAAACTTTGAATGGACCACGGAGTGTAAGGGCGCTTTCCAGGCACTAGTTCAGCATCTATCCACACCGCCTATCCTGTCAAAGCCTATCGATCATGAGAAGTTGTACGTATACTTGGCGATATCAGAAAACGCTATCAGCGCTGCCTTAATTCGAGAAGAAGACAAGCTACAGAAGCCAATATACTACGTCAGCAAACGATTAACTGGAGCTGAAAGGAATTATCTGAAACTAGAGAAGTTGGCTTATTGCCTTGTTATTGCATCAAGGAAACTCCGATCGTATTTCCAGGCACATCCCATTATTGTTTACACTGACCAGCCGTTACGACAGGTCCTTGCGCGGCCTGAGACGTCTGGTAGGTTACTCAAGTGGAACATCGAACTGAGCCAGTTCGATATCACTTGCACTCCAAGATGAGCGATTCAAGGACAAGTCGTAGCTGATTTCATAGCTGAATTTACTGTTCCAGAGGACTTGCGCGAAACCAGTAAATCCCCCGAATATGTTTGGAAGCTGTACACTGATGGTGCATTAAATGACCGGTGTTCGGGCGCTGGTGTTGTACTCGAAACCACCAAAAACCGATCTATATGCTATGCTTTGAAGTTCGATTTTCATGCAACCAATAATGAAGCAGAATACGCAGCCCTCTTAGCTGGACTAAAGCTTGCCAGAGATTTGAGAACTATCACTGTGGAAATTTACTGTGATTCAAAATTAGTTATGTGTCAGGTACGGGGAGAGTATCAAGCGAGAGATCGAAGGTTGGCTGCTTACTTAGCTCGAGCTCAGGAAGTGCTAAATCAGTTTGATTATTATGCCATTTATTGTATACCTCGAGAACACAACCAAAAAGCTGATTCATTGGCAAAGTTAGCCAGCACTGGTGAAGCTCAGCAAATGGGACTCGTTCCCCTAGAGACGTTAACTTCCCCAAGCATTGACCAAGAAGAAATAGACTGGATATGTGAAACCATTCCCGATAAGGAATCATGGATGACTCCATTCAAAAATTACCTTGAGCACGGAACCCTGCCAGAGCGCAGGAATGAAAAGAGACAAGTCCTTCGGAAGGCCTCACGATTCACCATCCAGGATGGAATCATGTACAGAAGAGGGTACTCTGTTCCATTACTCCGGTGTATCGCTCACGATGAAATCAAATGAGTATTACACGATGTACATAAGGGAGAATGTGGCGATCACACCAGGGGGCAAGCGCTTGCTAAGAAAATACTTCAATATGGGTATTACTGGCCTACTGTGAATCGCGATGCGTCGGATTATGCACAGAAATGTGATAGGTGTCAAAAGCATGCTCAAATTCCAAGAGCCCCTCCTACCGAGATAACGGAAATGGTCAGCCCATGTCCGTTTGCAATGTGGGGCATCAATATTATTGGTGCTTTAACTTTGGCGAAAGGTGGTGCGAAGTATGCCATCATCGCAGTTGATTACTTTACAAAGTGGGCTGAAGCTGAAGCTCTTGCTACCACAACAACGAAGAAAGTAATCAACTTTGTAGTCTGCAACATCATCTGTCGATTCGGTCTCCTACACTCCATTATTACGGACAACGGAACCCAATTCGACGGTGCTGAATTTAAAGATTTCTGCGAACAATTTCACATCCAAAAGAAATTCTCTGCAGTTGCACACCCTTAGGTGAACGGACAGGTCGAAGCAGTTAATAAAGTTATAACGTCCATTCTGAAAAAACGATTGGAAAAGGTCGGGGGCAAGTGGGTCGATGAACTTCCTATGGCTTTATGGGCCTACCAAACAACCCACAAGACTGCGACTGGTCACACACCATTCTCTCTCTCTTATGGTTCAGAAGCCGTTATTCCAGTTGAGCTAGAAGTACCTTCTCATCGCGTGACATACTATGATCCAAGGACAAATGCTATATTACTTGCTGAATCTCTCGATCTACTAGATGAGAAGCGTGAAGAGGCTGATTTGAGGGCAACCGCGCATCGAAGTCGAGTCGCCCGATTGTACAACGCCAAGGTCCGCCCGCGAAGCTTTGAACTAGGCCATCTGGTCTTGAAAAGAATCTATCATGTTCCTTCACATATGAAGCCAACATGGGAAGGACCGTATGTTATTGAACGAAGGCTCGGAGATGGCACATCCAAATTATCGACCGTTGATGGTCTTACTCTGCCAAGAGCATGGAATAGCGAGAGTCTTCGTCGCTACTACACATAATAGGCTATGTTTATTCATTTAGTTTATTTTCCATTTCGAAATTTGTTTCTGCATTTCGAAATTAGAATTTGTAATAAGGCAACTGACTTTGCCATATTTTCTTATTTCAGCAATAAAATGCAATCTCTTCAAGCCAGAGCTGTGATTTACTTGAAATGCTTCACATGATCATCACTATGCATGGAGAGCTAAGTTTCACCATATGGTGGGATTTATTCAAATAGGGAGTGACTATGATGCAACCAGTCACTTGCAAAGTGTAACCCGAGCTCGGGGATAAGCCGTCACACTAAAAGTCAAAAAAGGATTGATACACGACAACCTTTCACTAAAATTCAGATTCCCAGAGTGCGAACTGGAGTATGTAAATACGTCTACGAAGAAAGTGGATCCGTCCGCCTAACGACTTCTTCCGTATCCAAACCAAGTTTGAGCAGGGTGGACCCGTCCATCTAACGACCTCGCTTGTTCACTCAGAGTGGACGTGATCCGACCATCCATGATCCTGATACACCCTTCGTTCCCAAAGTGCGAGCGAAGTCCAAAAACATACAGCAGATGTGACTCACCATATGCTTACCAACTCTGGATTCCCAGAGTGCGAAACGGATTATAAACATTAACTTTGAACTCCCAGAGTGCGAGTCGGAGTTTAAACGCTAACTCTGGATTCCCAGAGTGCGAAACGGAGTATAAACATCAACTCTGAATTCCCAGAGTGCGAAACGGAGTATAAACAAAAACTCCGAATTCCCAGAGCGCGAATTGGAGTATAAATATCATCTCCGAACTCCCAGAGTGCGAGTCGGAGCATAAATGTCAATTCCAAGTCCCCAGAGCACGGACATATGATTTAAACTTGAGCCGGCGTGACCAACTGCCCGTAAACAAACGAGAATCCCCTGAGTGCGGATATGATCACCGATAGTCGAGCAAGCATGAATGACCACTCAATATCCACTTGTCCCAAACGTCCGTTCGGTGGCACTAGACTCGACATGTTATAAGTGAGAAGCAATCGCTGACTGGTGTTCTACAACTCACCCCTAAGGCTGGGGGCAGGGCTTAAGCATCGACCATTGATTGAAGCGATGCGACGTCAAAATTCAACTCACTTCCTGGTCGTAAACCATGTCCACAGTTTCCGGACTTAGCAAACCAACACAAACTTGACTCGAAAGCTGAAACTTCACAAGTGCACTTCAGATATCGAAACACTTAGGCAAATACACAATGACATAAAAGAAGTCAAAAAAGAGAAGTTTCATTTCTATTGTTTGTAAAAGAAGTTCGTGTACAAGTTTGTTCCAAAAAATTCCTACTACAAGGGCCGAACCCGCATCTATACACGGCCAACAAAATGCACGTCAAAATAAACTAGGAAAGCATGTCTAATCTTTCTTCTTCCTCGGCTTCCTTGTCGGAGTAGACCCGCTGGAGCCACCGCTACCTTTCCTCTTCGAGCCTTTGCTTTTCGGTGGTCGGTCTCCAGGCCGGGTCATGATATCAACATCCTCCTCCGAACTCGAGTAGATAGGAATGCTGCCTGCCGATGGAGTTGGAGAAATAGGATCAGATGTGGAAGATGGAATGGCTGCACTAGTGTCGGAAAATGTACCGCCAGGCGATATCATTCTAAGTGGAGCTGGACCAAGTGCCGCGGTTCCACCTCCAAAACTGCCACCATGAACCGCTGCTGCCATTTCGGTGCTGATTTCGGCCCAAATCTCCTCTTCATTAGTCACTCGGGTCTCGCCAGGAGCATCAGCAGTTGGCATCGAAAAGCTAGTAGCAGGAATGCCTCCTCCCATGACAAATGGTAAGTCAGCTAATGGATCGCCATGACGACGAAAGAGTTCCTCCATCAACTGCTCGTAAAAAACAAGTGTGTTTCCCTACATGTCGTCAAGCAGGGCAGTTGTAGCTACAATAATCGCTTCGGTAACGATGGCCTCCTGCGTCTAATATGATCCTTGAGTAGCAAGAGGCCCGGCAGGTGCAGCGTCCATCACTGGACAAAGAATAAGAGAACTGTCAGAATTTAATTCAAATAAAGATTCCGACTTAAGGCATATAGGTGAAATGTTTAGAATACCTTCCTCAGGTTGATTTGTAGGCGGCAGAACGGCTTCAGTAACTTGCGCTGCAGCCGGAGACATTTGTGGCTGATTCAGGTTGTAGGCAGGAACGGCTTGAGGATTGACCGCAGACGAGAATTCGGGCTGGGTTGGCACTGGAACTTCAGGACTCGCCGCATGATGTTCAACCCCTGAACCCTCTCCTACTTCGAAGTGCTGGGCGCCGAGTTTTTCATTTTCATGCAGAATCATTGACTCGTGGAGAATCTCCCTTTCATCTTCGTTTAGAATGGGATTCTCGAGTTCAAATTCATCCACAGACTCCCCCAGATGCGCCTCGTTCTCTTCCTCAACCAATCGGCCCCAGGCATTGAATAGATGCACTGAATAATCATCGAGCCAGGCTAGACCCCTGTGCCTCATCACGTTAGCGTTGTAAAAAACGAGAAGGTCTTCAATATCAGCCTCTAGCCTGGAATCGGCCGATTTCACCTTTTCCTTAACCTTAGTCTCCACCTTGCGAGCCTTAGCAACGGCCGCGTCCCATTCATCCCGGAACAAGACAGCCTACTTGCACGCCTCCTGGGCCGCGTTGTTCGCATCATCTTTTTCCTTGGCTATGTCGAAGAATTTGGCCTTGAGCTCATTCAGTTCCTTGACCGCCGCATCCTGTTCGGCGGTGACTGTGGTGTTCCGATGGCCCATCCCCTCCACCATGGCAACATGTGTCTGCCTCAACCTATCCATCTCCATAGTCGCTTCGTCAGCTTTTTCGGTGGTCTCGATTTTAGATTTTTGAGAAGACTCGGCCTCAGCATTGAGCACTTGAATGATCCGGTCACTTTGGGCGATCTCGGTCTCCATTTTTTCGATTGTCTTGGCTCGCTCAAAGGCCACCTTAGAAGCTTTCTCTACAGCCTTTACCCACTCTCTGTACTGGGTGTAGATGTCATGAACGTAATCACGTATCGTGTTTTCCACTCCAGATGGGATTCTCTTTAAGTGAGGTGGAAAGACGTAGCCATCGAAGCATATGTTTGGAAAATCCTTCCTCATCTGAGCCAATTTAAGGGCTCCTTCTCCTGTGGGCTCAGCTGGGACCTGCTCTGCAATTATGGGGGTCGTGGTTTCAACTCTCTAAAGATGAGTCTCGGATCTAGAAGTGTGAGAAGATGGCATGTGACGTGGAGGTTCTGGTGGATGTGGAACAAGAACATGAGGAAGAGATGGAAGTCTAAGAGGAGGAAAGCGAGATCTAGATCGATGTCGGTATTCTCTGTCCTTGTCACGCCCATACCTATCTTGGTTAGAGTACTCGCGATCGCGGTCTCTATCTGAGTCTCTTCTGTGGGAATCATAATAGGTAGAAGACTTTCGGGCCGAGCGAAGACTCCCCAGCATTGACCCTCTTCCAGACATCGTACCTGAAAATGAGAAACGAAGGAAAGTTAGTGATTTCTTAGGTTGGACGATTTACAGCTATGAATCATGTAGTGCAGTAAAGTGTATGCATGTGCAACTCCCCAACCAACCGAAAATGTCGGCCGCACTGATAGCTAGCGACCTGCTCAGTTCAAGAGAATTATCAAGCTCCTCCGTCCCGGCGTCGTGTTGAAACGACACATAATCCAGAATCAGAATGTCAACAAGCCCTTCAAAAGGATTATCTACTTGCGGGGGAGGAGCCTCCAAAATTCTAATCCCCGGGATGGGCAAGAACATAACCGTGGATTTTAATCACTCGGATTTAGAACGCTTGTGAGCAACAGCCTTGCCTTTTCTTCTTCCTCCTGAATCCTGGACATCGGAAGAAGGCCCAGCTTGGAGCTCGTTATCGGTAGGCGTTCTCTCCGGATCAACTTCTTCGGCTATTACGACTCCGGGTGCTTTGCGCTTCACCTTCTTCTTTGAGACAGCTCTAAGTGTCCCTTCCAGCCTTATGTTCTGCCTCCGCTCAATCAGCCCGATAGTCCTCAAGTTTCTGTCGGTCAGAACCAAGTCGATATGCTTCTCTTCACCCAGAACCGTTTGGAGGATCCGAACTAGCTCTCTGAAGTATCCACCATTTGGTCGGGAGATTGCGGCTGTGAAAGAAGAGAAGTATGTCAGTTTTAAGGTCGGTCATAATTATCTCGATAATTCAAGGGAAAAATTGCAACACTTACGTCTATCCAAGCATCGCCTAGCAAACCCAGGGGAACCGAACGTAGAATCATTCAGTTTTAAAGTAGCTTAGCCTTCCCCAGGAGCCCGTTACAATTTGGCAGTTCCTGACCGCTTCCAAGAAGGTAAAAGAAGGGCTGTCTCCACGACTCTTAATGTTAAATAGATATCTGATCTTGATCGGCTTTGGTGGTCGAAAGAGAATCTCCATAAACAGAATAATGGTGTTGTTCAACAAAGCGTATCCATTGGGGTGTAGGTGGGATGGAGCTATTCCAACGAATGATAGCATCTCCCTTATATATTGATTGAAAGGAGGGAGTGTCGCCGCTGTGCAAGCGTGACGATTGAAAGCAGTGAACCCCTCTGGGGGTTCATGTGGCCTGTCATTTGGTCCAGGCAGTAGCACGTCGTCGAGCGATAAGCCTTGCCTTAAATAAATCCATCCTAGCATATCTTCGGAGATACCAGACGACACAGAATCTTATGGATGACAAATGAACCGGGCGCTTGGAAGCTCGTCCGGAGCTGGTCTATAACTTCGGCTTTAATAACCGTTATCTCGATGGTTGAAGGAATTGAACTCGGGAGTTCCTGCTGCTGAGAACTTGAAGGTTCCATGACTAACTAGCTTATGAAAAATAATTGTTAAACAGACAATAACGCTCGTGCATCACCCAGTGTAAAGTGTGTGAGTGTGTTGTGCAGTGCAGTACTGTATATCACTGGAGAAGTTCTACAGAATTGGAGAAAACTTGTAAACAACGAGTCTTTGAAATTCAGTCGGAAGGACCATCCTCGCTGACCGTCACAACCGTGCCATCCAAATATTAGCAATCAATTCAAGTTAAAGTTTGTTAAAGTTATGTTAAGGTTGTAGTTCCATCGACGAGCTTCGATACGCAATCAGATATGCGGTGAAATGATTAAGCCCAATTATGCAAGTTTGAAGCTCGTCGGAATCAGTTGTTCAAGTGTGCAGGAGATTACAAGTCCTTTAAAGTTCAGTTCATGTCGATCACAAAAGTCCGGTTTGTAGCGACAATTCATATTCATCCGGGCAGGAATTCAAATCGGTTAAGGTTAAGGACTTCGAATCGATCCAAGGCCACCATCTCGAATCGATCCAAGGCCACCATTTCGAATCGACCCAAGGCCACCATTTCGAATCGATCCAAGGCCACCATTTCGAATCGATCCAAGGCCGCCATTTCGATTGATCAATTGGGCCATCATCATATTGATCACCCATTGCATGGTTCATATCGATCAAAATTTTTGGATTTCGAATCGATCAGACGCAACCCCTTCGTATCGATACACATATTCGAAGCATTCGATTCGATGCATAAGCTCAGCCATCGATCGATACGAAGGCCTTCGTCTCACCATCTCGAAACCCCTTCTCCAGGTCGACGCGAAACAAAGTCTGAAGAATCTTCGATTGACCGCGACTTTGGGTGGTTTGATGTTAAAGCTCGAGTCTCATCGATTTACGCGTTGGATTCGCTTAGTGGATTACCAAAATCTGGCAGTTAGTTTGAGTAATTGAGAATCTGAATCGATTCGAAGGCAAGAGCAGTCTCTTCTTTTCCCAAGTCTCTAAGCGATACGAAAGCAAAGCGCAAGAATAGAAAAGTGAAAAGTGGAAAATGGCTAAGTCTATAGTATTTATATGGACTCGAAGGTGAAGGAAAAAACGATACGCATTCCACTGGATTCGACCGGTTGCAATGTATCACCTCCGAACCGGTTCGAAACAACTGTTCGAATCCATAAACTCGAGCCTATTTCGATACAAAGTTGTCACCAAATCCATCGACTCGAAGCCTTTATTCGTATCGATCATCTTCGAATCCATCCCCAGTTTAGTAACATGAAGTGTGCAGTTCGAATCCATCGATGCGAAGCCCTTATTCGTATCGATCATCTTCGACTCCATCGCCAGTTTAGCAACATGAAGTGTGCAGTTCGAATCCATCGATGCGAAGCCCTTTTTCGTATCGATCATCTTCGACTCCATCCCCAGTTTAGCAACATGAAGTGTGCAGTTTGAATCCATCGATACGAAACCTCTGTTCGTATCGATCATCTTCGACTCCATCTCTAGTGCAGCAATATGAGCAATCAGTTAACCCATCGATATGAACGACCGCTTCGTGTCCATTGAACCCCATATCCATCGATTTGAAATGCTTATTTCCTATCCATCAATGCAATGAATACCGATGCGAAAACAATTTTTTAACCTTCTACAACGATTCAGGAGAGAATCGATACAAAGGAATATTCAAAAACAACCATCGAGCGTTGTTAAAATTTGAATCTCACATCGGTTCAGGAGAGGATCGATACGAAATTCGATAGGGATAAACAGACAATGACTTGTGAACATACAAACATCAATGAGAGTCAAATTAACATGTATGCATATATGTCAGACTAATATTCAATATTCCCAATTTACAGTAATTGAAAGCTCATTTGATAAAAATTACAACAACAAACGGCTAATCACTAGCATACAACAATCAGTTGCAACAGTATAGGGTACAACAGTTGACACTCAGCATTTTACATTATCGAGAAAATCAGTCAAAGATTACAGCTTTCATCGAAATGACGATAACTATTCAGAATGGATATTACAGCATTTCAAAGCACATCATGTTTCCACAAGACGTACTTTGGGTGGCAAATGTTATCCCGCCTTTTGGCAAGGCCGTGACACCAAGGAATTGACTAGCAACCAATGACGGTTCGTCTTAGAGATCGGTTATACGCAGACTCACCATGGATATTGGCGAATTTTGTCCGAGTCCGGATCGAGCTAAAATTGATATGACACGAGAAGCGAAGCTATAAGAGCCAACGTTCCAAATTTGAGGACAATCCGAGTTCGTATGCTTAAGTTATGATCGATGCAAGTTGGAAACCCATCCATTCGTATCCATCGTTTCGAATCGATTGGAGTCGCAGCCCATCATTTTGCATCGGTCGTCTTCGTATCCATCAGATAACCCTTGTTCAAATCCATTAGGGAACCTCAGTTCATATGGATCGACTATAGCACACTTCGCATCAATTAGCCCCTTCTTGTTCGTATCGATAGAACAAGGTCCACTTCGCATCCATCCAATGGCGGCCTCCTTCACATCAGTCCTGTTCGTATCCATCGGCAAGCGTCTATTCGAATCCGTCGAGCCCTCGTTTATTCGTACCCATCCTACAATTTCAACTTCGTATCGATCGACTGGAGTCTATTCTGATCGATACGAAACCAAACAGTCAGCTACCCACCTACTTTCATATCGATCGGCCAAGGATCGATACGAAGTGCACATGAAGGATCGATGCGAAGGACACGTAAAGCATCAATACGAGCTTCATCATTTTGATCGATACGAAGCTAACCCAGAGAATCAATACGAACCTTGCCTAAATTCAAGGAACAACTCGTTCAACTCGGCATCGAAAGTAGAGCAATCCAAAGATTCAAGTGCCACGTCAACCCACAGTCACGCGCAACTATCGAGTCGAACAGGATCAAGTCGAAATCATCGAGTTGAACGAAACAGCCAACCGGAAATCCCATTTCGTATCGATCATATCTCCTAATCTACAAGTCCAAATGCTATGAAATTTTCACAGAAGCTTTTGTACATGCTAAGGAATGTCCATGCCAAATTTCGACTCCATCGGACATAATCTTGATCGATACGAAATCCATTCAAATCGATCAAGGATAGGGCCGAAACTTCGCGGGCTTGGGCGCGCGGGCCTAGTCACGTGCCAGGGGGGTCTCCCGAGAACTGAGCGAAATATCAGCCTCCTACACCTATAAATAGAGCTCCAGGGCATACAGAAAGGGGGCTTCTTCTTCTTCTTTGAATTCTCCAACGCCTAGACTCTGCCGGATCCAGATCTAAGCTCCATTGTTTCTGCTACTGACAAATTTCACTGTTGTAAATCATTGTTATCTGCTGTAACCTGCTGAAATCAATTGTAAACATCAAAGAAAGATCAATAAAGCAATCAACTTCATAGTGGACGTAGGCAATAGGCCGAACCACTCTAAATTCTTGCGTCTCTGTGCATTTTAATCACTCTTATTATCTGTTTTTGGAGTTTTTGTTAGATAATCCTCTTTTTCCATTTAATTTCTTTACTTTTTCTCTTCAAAAACTTTCGAAGAGTGTTGTGCCCAATTTTGGTACAAACATAAACATACTTAGAATATATAGTGAATTAATTATAGAATTACCTTCGTTCGAGCTTGAGTTCTCTTCCGTTTGATCCGAAATTCCTTTGAATTTTGAAACTTCCTCCTTCGTTCTGGAATCCATTCTTGTCACTCCCTATTCGTATTCTTCTTGATTCTGGAGCATCCCATAGCTCCACTGTGTGATTTGTAAAGGGGTAAAACTCCTTTACAACAGGCACTGATTCACCGAAGATTTCTGTATCCTCGGTTTAGATGCTGCTATCTCTTTTTATGCCCGAATTCTATCTCTTGAGATCAGATGTCAATTTACCCCAGAATTCTGCATCGATCTTATTCTTGAAGTCACGGTTGGTCTGGTTAAGATCACCCACAATTAATGTTAGTATATCCATCTTCCTATTCTGTTATTTAAACATCTTATCTACGTTTTGAGTCTATCTTCTGATTAGAATTCTTTTCGATTAGGGTCCCTTTGAATTTGAATCTCTATCCTTGTTTTAAAATCCATTTTTATATCATCGAGTGAGGGAGTGTATTTGTATTAATAATAAAATATTTTATAGTGTGTTTTTGAGTTGTTAATGTTGATTTGGGGTTTCGATCGATTTTTTTGATCAACGCTATCGATAGGAATTCCAAAACACTTGAACAGAGCAAACTGTTCAATTTAATTTTCAAATTTGGTAAATGAAATAATTTTATATGATTATATTATATATATAAGTATAAATTATCTGAAATTTAAATAGTTAACTGAATTGGTTCTTGGAAATGATAATATTTGATTATCATTTATTCTTTTGATAAACCATTGACTATTGCAAAATAATATAAAAAAATGGAATTATAAACATGGTTTATAAATTAATTTGGAATTTAAATAACTTTAAATTAAAGATTTAAGAACTAAATTTCCGGTATTTTAGAAATTTGGCTTTTAAATTTTAAGGGTATATTATTTAAAAGTAATTTTGAATAGAAATCGTTTCCAAAGAACTTTTAAAAGTTTTAAATCAGCGATCTCCTCTTTTTTCATTGGAAAATAATTTCGGTGATGACTGCAACATCATCGACATTCAATTTTCGAGTTTCAGAGTGGAGAGACATTCAGTAGCTTTGCTACACTTTTATTTTGATAAAATATATTTGATTTGAATTTCTGAGGTATGATTTGATGTATAATTTATATAGGTATATATATTGATAGATTTGATTTTGTATATAGTATATATATATATACACACATTTATCTCTAAATGGTTTAAAGTGAAACCAGAAATTTAACTCTTAAATTTTATGTTGAAAGACGATTTCGATAATAAATGAAGCTAATTTTTTTGAATAAATTTAAAATAATTGAATAGAAATCAATTTAAAACTAAATGAAATTTATATGATTTGAATTGACAGTCTAAAATAACAAATTTGAATTGAATGACTATTTATTGATTTAATAAAATTGATTTAACCAAATTATTGAAAATAAATTAATTTAAATAGAAATTTATATAGTTTAAATTAATTTTTTATTTTGTATTCAATCTATTTTTCTTTTTGGTTGTTTCTATTCTCCTACCTCGTTACTTTCGGGGACGAAAAGTTTTGAGTGGGGAGAGTGTAATGACCCGTAAATTTTAATGGTTTTAATAATGTAATTAACTGAATTTTTGTGAAATTTTAATAATTGAATTTGGAAATAAAATTTTAATATTTGAAATACGTCTGTTTAAACATAGCAAATGGTAAATTTTCATCAGATAATATGGAAGTAAATTCTGTTGTGTAATTTTATTTAAATTTAAATCAGTTAATATTTGATGATAATAAAATGTTTTCCAAACCTGAATATTTTTATACAATCAATTTGTAAATCATCTTCTAAGTGAGATGTCATATTTCGTTTCATCAAATTTGGGCAGCTATTGCTCCGTTTATCTTATTTTCGGCAAATTAGCAGCATTTTCGATACCGAATATCCACTTTTGATAGGATGGTTGTATCACCGATATCTGTGTACCATTTTGATCATCTTATTGTGCTGATCTCAACAATGTATACATTTGTGTATTTTAGAATCCGATACGCGTCGAAATCTACAGAATGATTTCCGTATCAGTTCCGCAAATTGGCTTTTGAATTTCCCATGACCATTCATTTCTCACCTTGTTTAACCCAACAGTCAAAACTTTTAATATTCCTAGAAATTCAACTTGTGACTTTTGTCATTTCCCAGGTTTCAATTTATATTTCTAATTCGTTATATATTGGTTGGTCCCTTCATTACTCTTCCTCTATTTTTCTTCCTCTTTACCTTGTTCGACTGCTTAAAAACAAAGGCAATGCCTGCAAAATTGTCTCCGCGTGTAGAGTACAGCCACTCGACCTTTGCTTGCATCGCGCCTCCGAGCATAGTCACCTAAAACCCGATCTACTACAAACTCTTCACCCCTACATCAATTCCTATGTAGCCACCCTTCCTACTTTCCTTCCATCTCTTCCACCTCTCTCTCTCCCTGACCCATGCCGCATCCCCTTAGGCCTCTCCTCCATCATCTTTCATTTTCTCCACCGCTACTTTTCCTTCATAGCCTATGGCCGCCGAATCCCTCTGATGCAGCGGATAATTGACAAAACGATATGGATCGATGAAAGTAGCAAATCGATGGATTGAAAATACTACAAGGCCCAAATTCGTTGATCCGAAGATACCGAATTCTAGCTATCCTCGTCACGTTGATCGCGCACGATACCGTGAAAGAAGATCTTCAATTCTTCAAGCGTTGATCAAGCGCGCTTGATTCTGCGAATCGGCTTCAACAATCGTTGATTCGAGCGCACTCGAATAACCGAAAGTGGAGATAGGAGATCACACTCAACTACCAATTTTATGAAAGCACAAAGCTAACAAACAAGAATTTTATTCAGCAATAACCACCTTTTACAAATGACCCGACTCACCTATTTATAGGCTACAACTCAACGCACAACACAATTTCCCGACCCAACTTAAGTCGTTAGGCGACCTACGACCTAAACAAAGTCGTTAGCGACTTAGTACTGCACGAATCAACACGTTACAACCCTTACACGACTTAAGCACATACACCGTATTACAAACCATTCAAGCGTCCTATACAACTCAATATATACAACACAATCCATCCATGCGACCTAAAACAGAATACAACATGGGTACATACGACTCACGACCTATGTACAATGCGACTTATTATATATTTACAACAAGAGTTAACACATAATGACATAAGGCACTTGCGACCTAACTCAGCACAGCATTAGCCTCATCTTCTCGTAACATAACTCCTCCGCGACCTAAGAAATGCGGCATAAGAACGGCGACTTAAGTTGGTAGCTTGCGGCATAAGGTCGAACGACCTAAGGGATTGTGCGCTGGAGTGTCTGACTCATTAACTCGCTCGAGTGTCTTCATGCTTAGCTCGTTAACCCGTGAGAGACCTTCATTATGTCGCGTGTCTCCAGTAGGTCACGAACAACCTAAAACATGTTGCTCCGGTTCACTTAGCTCGCTGGGTTGGACCTTTACACTTCTTAGGTCGCTTGAACGACCTATCTTCCCACTAGGTCGCTACCGACCTAACTCCATTACCCCCACACTAGGTCGTGAGCGACCTAAAAATTCCGAGCGACCTAATACCGCGGCCTCCTCGAAACGACCTAAAGGTCTTGAACCATTCGGCTTCCTTGAGTCTGTATATCGCGCTGCATCATCCCCCCCCCCCCAGTTGACAGTAATTCGACCTCGAATTTTCACCATCTTTTTCCACAATAAGTTCATTTCCATGATACGGGGTTAGGTATTTGACGTTGAAAACATCTGAAGTATGAACATTATCTGGCAATTTCAATTGATACGCATTCTCATTGATTTTCTTTAAAATTTCTACTGGGCCAAACTTTCGCGCCTTCAATTTATTGTACGTTCCCACCGAAAACGATCTTTTGTCAAGACTGCGTAAACCAAATCACCTTCCCTGAAATTCACACTTCTCCGCTTCTTGTCTGCCAGTTGTTTATACTTTTCATTAGATGCAAGCAACCGTTCGTGAACTGTTCTATGGCATTCCCGTAACTCATTTACGAAGTCACTAGTTCGCTTAACAACTCCCTTCTGATATGATACTGTTGTCAAATCCAACGGTCCTTTCGGAATTGCAGAGTATAAAATGGACTGAAACCTGTGCTTCGATTAACCGCATGGTTGTGAGCAAACTCCACTTGACACAATTTCAAATCCCAGCTCTTCGAATTGTCTTTCACAAGACATCTCAATAAGTTTCCCAGCGATCTGTTCACAACCTCAGTCTGTCCATCTGTCTGCGGATGGTAAGCGCTACTAAAGTTCAACTTTGTTCCCACCATCTTCCACAAGCTTAGCCAAAAATGACTCAAAAAACGAGTATCTCTATCCGAAACAATAGACTCTGGTAACCCATGTAAACGATAGATCTCTTTAAAGAACAACTGTGCCACATGAACTGCATCCGCCATCTTCTTACAATCTATGAAATGTGCCATCTTCGAAAACCTGTCCACCACAAAAAATATAGAATCATTCTCCCTTTGAGTTCTAGGCAAACCCAAAATGAAATCCATGCTGATATCAACCCATGGTCTGTTAGGCACAGGTAACGGCATATATAATCCCGCATTCGTAGCTGTTCCCTTCGAAACCTGACAGATATGACATCTCTCCACAAATTTCTCTACCTATTTCCTCATTGATGGCCAAAAATAAGACTGAGAAATCAACTGCAATGTACGATCTCTGCCTACATGGCCTTCTTCATGTAATTCTTTAACAATCTTCATTCTCAAGCTACAGTCTGGGATGCATAATCGATTCCCCTTGAACAAGAATCCATCAACCAACACAAATTAATCAGTATTCCCATCCTTAGCTTTCTCAACAAACTTTGCAAAGTAAGGATCCTCCTCAAACAACTCTGGCAATAATTCGAATCCTGTCACTTCAACCTTCAGCGTTGTCAACAAGTGATTACTCCTGCTCAAAGCATCCACTACATGATTTGTCAGCCCTGATTTGTGTTTCACAACGAAAGTAAACTGCTGCAAATAGGCAATCCATGATGCATGTCTCGCTGAAATCTTGTCTTGTCCTTGTAAATGTTTCAATGCTTCATGATCAGTATATAGAACAAATTCTTTCTGAAATAGATAGTGTCTCCAATGCTTAACGGCTTGTACAACAGCATAGAATTCCACATCATATGTACTATATCTCATCTTTGCCCTTGATAACTTTTCACTGAAATGCGCAATAGGACGTCCCCTCTGACTCAACACTCCCCCAATTCCAACCTTTGATGCATCAGTATGTAGCTCAAACACTAACTGAAAATCTGGTAAAACTAGAACTGGTGCAGACGTCAACAATTCCTTGATCCTTCCAAAAGCATTCCCAGCTTCCTTTGACCGCGAAAATTGTTTACCCTTCATGCAATCGGTAACAAGCGCCATCACGCTACTGAAGTGTGGAATAAATCTTCGGTAGAATGAAGCCAACCCATGAAAACTCCGAACTTCTGTTATCGTCTTGGGTTGTGGCCAATTTCCGACTGCCTCAACTTTACTCTGATCAACTTGAATACCTTCTCCTGAAACAACATAACCCAGAAATAAAACACTATGCGTCATAAACACGCATTTCTTCGTAGCAGCATAAAATTGTTCCTCACGAAGAATAATCAACACTTCCCTCAAATGTTGAACATGCTCCTCCGTACTCCTGCTGTATATCAGAATATCATCAAAATACACCACCACGAATTTCCCAATGAATGGTCTAAAGATTTGATTCATCACCCGCATGAACGTACTAGGTGCATTCGAAAGACCAAACGGCATAACCAACCATTCGTATAGACCCTCCCTGGTTTTAAAAGCAGTCTTCCACTCATCACCCGATCTAATACGAATTTGATGACATCCGCTCTTCAAATCAATCTTCGAAAATATAGTAGCCCCACTCAACTGATCTAGCAAGTCATCCAACCTCGGCATTGGGAATCTATACCTTACAGTAATCTTATTCAATGCTCGACTGTCAGTGCACATCCTCCACGTCCCGTCCTTCTTTGGTACTAACAAAGCTGGCACAGCACATGGGCTCAAACTTTCCTGCACACGTCCCTGCTCAAGCAACTCTTCCACCTGCCTCCTCAACTCTTCATGTTCCTTCGGACTCATTCGATAATGTGGTCTATGCGGTAATACTGCTCCCGGAACAAGATCGATTTGATGTTGAATGTCTCTCAGTGGCGGTAGCTCCTTAGGCAACTCTTCTGGAAATACGTCTTCAAATTCTTTCAAAACTGGCATTGCTTCTTCTGGAATTTCAACCTCTTCATGACCCTCTCGTCCAATCAACAAATAGACTTCAGGCTCCTCTTTAACTTCATTAACAAACTCCTTCAAAGATAGCAAAGTTTTCAGCTCTTCAATCTCCTTCAACTTGCTTTCTTTCTGTTGTTGCTTCTTGGGGACTAAAATAATCTTAGTACCTTCAAACATGAAACTGTAGCTATTAGCACGACCATCATGTTGTACCGCTCTATCAAACTGCCATGGTCTGCTCGACAACAGATGACACACATCCATGTCCACAACATCACACTAGATTTCATCTTTGTACTTCTTCCCAATTGAAAAATTCACACAAGCTCTTCGTCCAAATTTCACTTCACCTCCTTTCCTTAACCATGCTAACTGTACGGTTCAGGATGCTTCTCAGTTTTCAAGTTCAACTTCTTTACTGCCTCAGTAGAAATAATATTGTCACAACTCCCAGCATCAATGACGAACTTGCAAACCTTTCCCAGAATAGTACATGTGGACTGAAATATGTTATTCCTCAACCAACTGTTTTCCTCTTCTTGTTTCGGTGCCAAATAACTTCTCCTCATCATTAAATTGCACCCCTCATCTTCGGACAACTCTTCTTCTTTCTCATCATAAGGTGAATTAGAACATTCAGCTTCCACATCCTCTTCTTCAACCTCTGCAACCATTGCTCTCCTCTTCGGCTTCGGACATTCATTGCTTTTGTGACCCAACTCCTGACAATTGTAACATTTGAAACTGCTATTAACCTTTGCCTTCTCAACCTCCTTCGCAACTGGTTTACTGATAGGTTTAGAAACACTAGAACTTCCACCGGTACCCTTCACTGGATTATTGGAATCAGTAAACACACCACCTCCACGCCTTCCCTGCTTCTCCCAAGCCAACGCTTTCTGATGTGCCTCCACCACAGATCTTGGATCAAACATATCAACCATATCCTGGATCTGCATTCGTAAACCTCCAACAAATCTTGCCGTCAACTGTTCTTCTGTCTCCATAATATCATTCCTGGCAATGAGTTGGTAGAAGTCATCAGCATAATCATTGATTGACTTCGTCCCCTGCCTTAGATTCTGCAATCTCTGGTACATAAGTGATTGATAGTTGTAAGATAAAAATGTAGCTCTCATCAACTTCTTCATCTTCTCCCATGATTCAATCTTTGACTTTCCCATTCTCTCCCGCGTAAGTTTAGTTTGTTCCCACCATGCTAAAGCTCTTCCCCTCAACCTAGTAGCAACCAACTTCACCCTTCTATACTCAGGAACCTCCTTGAAATCAAAGATCTCTTCAACATTAGACAACCAATCAAGAAATTCTTCTGCTACCATTCCACCCTTGAGTTCTGGAATTTCCATCTTCATACCCGATTCCCATCGATGATCATCATCTACATCACGATATGAATTTCGAACTTGCTCTCGATCTCGATAATGAATACTAGCTCTATCACCTTCTTCATCATATTCAAATGTTCATCTATATCGATCTCGACCATCAACATCCCTTCGATCACGCATGTCTCTTCTACTATGTCTCTCTTCATCTCTATATGGATCATCTTTAAATTCTCGTGGAGTTCTTCTCTCTTCATGTCCATAGTCATGGTGATCTCTCCTTGATGAAATTGATGTTTCTCTTCTCTCTCTAAAAGATTGCGGTGATACCCTTCTCGCTTCCGTAACCAACGACGAAACTCGGTTTCCTCCATGGTTCGAGATTGGTGATCTCCTCTTTTGATTTTGATTCAAATCATTCATCAACTTCTCTAACTTTCCAATGCCTTCATCAAATTTCTCATTGATACGTTGTTCCATTTGCTCGGCTTCTTCTCTTCTATACAACGCTTCAACATTTTGATGACGATTAGCTCTTCTCGGCGGCATGATTACACAATCACAAACACTTCAAATTCTTCAAACTTTTGGCGCGCAAAAATCTCACGGCCAAATTCAAACACCTTTCCAACTTTGATCCAAAATGAAATGGATCGAGAGTTTCTAACTTGTTGCAACTTCAAGATGAACACGATGAATTTCAAACTCCTTGGCTCCAAGACTCGGCTTAGCTATGATTGGCTAAGTCTAGCTCTGATACCAAACTGATGCAGCGGATAATTGACAAAACGATATGGATCGATAAAAGTAGCAAATCGATGGATTGAAAATACTGCAAGGCCCAAATTCGTTGATCCGAAGATACCGAATTCTAGCTATCCTCGTCACGTTGATCGTGCACGATACCGTGAAAGAAGATCTTCAATTCTTCAAGCATTGATCAAGCGCGCTTGATTCTGCGAATCGGCTTCAACAATCGTTGATTCGAGCGCACTCGAATAACCGAAAGTGGAGATAGGAGATCACACTCAACTACCAATTTTATGAAAGCACAAAGCTAACAAACAAGAATTTTATTCAGCAATAACCACCTTTTACAAATGACCCGACTCACTTATTTATAGGCTATAACTCAACGCACAACACAATTTCCCGACCCAACTTAAGTCGTTAGGCGACCTACGACCTAAACAAAGTCGTTAGCGACTTAGTACTGCACGAATCAACACGTTACAACCCTTACACGACTTAAGCACATACACCGTATTACAAACCATTCAAGCGTCCTATACAACTCAATATATACAACACAATCCATCCATGCGACCTAAAACAGAATACAACATGGGTACATACGACTCACGACCTATGTACAATGCGACTTATTATATATTTACAACAAGAGTTAACACATAATGACATAAGGCACTTGCGACCTAACTCAGCACAGCATTAGCCTCATCTTCTCGTGACATAACTCCTCCGCGACCTAAGAAATGCGGCATAAGAACGGCGACTTAAGTTGGTAGCTTGCGGCATAAGGTCGAACGACCTAAGGGATTGTGCGCTGGAGTGTCTGACTCATTAACTCGCTCGAGTGTCTTCATGCTTAGCTCGTTAACCCGTGAGAGACCTTCATTATGTCGCGTGCCTCCAGTAGGTCGCGAACGACCTAAAACATGTTGCTCCGGTTCACTTAGCTCGCTGGGTTGGACCTTTACACTTCTTAGGTCGCTTGAACGACCTGTCTTCCCACTAGGTCGTTGCCGACCTAACTCCATTACCCCCACACTAGGTCATGAGCGACCTAAAAATTCCGAGCGACCTAATACCGTGGCCTCCTCCAAACGACCTAAAGGTCTTGAACCATTCAGCTTCCTTGAGTCTGTATATCACGCTGCATCACCCTCCATCACCAACCGAACACTCGCTAGTAGCACCGCCTCCATCCTTTTTTCCTTCCTTTCCTCCAGGCATGCAGCACCATCTGTTATATATACAAAAGGTATTATATATAAATATTTTTTTATTATATTAGATTACGTGTGTGTGTGTATATATGTGTGTGTGTTGTTAGTATTTTTCAGCAGGTATATTTATATATATATACACACACACCGTAAGTTTTGTGTGTCTATAATGTTATATAAATATTAGTTATATATATTTTACTTTTTTGTTGTTTATAGTTTTAATCTTACAAAGTTTGTTTATAGCATTATGCCATTATATATGTTTACAATGGTACATATATTTCGTTACGGAGTATTATATATGTGATTTCTTATAAAGGTATATATGAGTTATAATATAAAGGATGTTATGCGCATGTCAGTTATATTTATATTGTAAGTTGCATGGTGACCTTGCTGATTTGTTTGTATGCATATAATATCATGGTTTGAAGTATTGATTTCATGTACTATATAAGATATAAATATATCTAAATTATATATGTTTATATAAAAAATTTATAACCTGAAGCTGTAGACAAGGTGTTTTCATTTTTCTTAATTGATTTATATTGTGTGAGTTCTGTTGTTTATATGGTATATTTCAGTAAAGCAAGTCATATTGATTTTTCAATGGATATTGTTTCTTTGAAAGATTGTATGTTGTACTGTATATATATATATATACACATACTTTTTTTATATCGTGTGTGTATATATATATATATATTAGACTATAGTATGTATATTGTTTTACATAACTTTATTTATAACCTGATTTTTGTATGATTTGTAAGTTAGTAGTTATGAGTTTGGATTTTTATATATGTGTGTGTTTAAAACCGACTTTAAAATACAAAAGTACATGAGTCTATACATATGTGTATATAGTATATATGTGTGCATGACAGTGTTTGTTTAAATGATGTATAAAGTATATATAAGTCATGTTATTATTTTGAAATATATATATATATATATGACATTTTGAAAGGAATAAAATATAATATAAGTATTTTCATTTTTATAAGCATATATATATATATATATAAGTAGTTATTTCAAAATATATGATGTATATATGTTTATTTTAATATATGTGTTTTAATTTGAAAGCAATGATTTTTGAAATACACATATATTTCGTTTAATATATGTTTGAATTTAGAATATGATTTTATATATGTAAATAGTTATATATAGTTATATATAAGTTCACAGATACCATTGATTTTTCATCAGTCCAGTTCTGATTCAACTTCGTCAATTCTTATCTATCAGCTTTGTCGAATTCGTGCCAATCTTGCTTTGTTTTGGAATTCATGCCTGGATTCGTAACTCATTCCATTGTCGACTATCTCTAGCCTCAAAAGGTGAGCAATCACTCACGATTAACATTCTTATATTTATTAAATTTGATTTCAATTGAAACGATAATTGAAATATGTTGTTGTTAGTTATTTAAATTGATATATATATGTTATTATCTGTATATGTTCACCTATGACATCTGACTCCATGACCTGTTAGTTATTTTATCATTGATGATATATGCATGTTGCTGATTTTTATATTATTATCACATATGTTATCAATCTGCAAGTTCCCTGTTAGTATAGAATTCCCTATGGATTGAAATGATACATACCCGAATGATCTGGTAGAATAGGAGAAAATCATTATGGGTTGAAATGATGAACCCAAGCGATTTTCATTGAATTGAATTTGGGATTGCGGGTTGAAAAGATATATACCCCTATATATTTAAATTGCGGATTGAAATGATAAATATCTGTATCACTTGACCATAGGATAGAAAATTATATACAGACACCGTTGGTCTATATATATATATATGTATATTGAAAATGATTTCCAAGGTTTTGAAAAGAAATATATATAGTTTTAATAAATATTGATTTTAAGATATTATATATAAATGTTATTTTATAAAGGTTTATATTTTAGATTTCTAAAATTTTATGTTTTGAAAATTTTATAATTGTAAGTTAGTTTTGAAATTTTGAATTTTAAGAATTTACTTATAATTTTACTATTTTAAAATATGTATAAATTAATTTTAATATAAAATAGATTTAATAATAAGCTTTAATTTAATAAAGTTTAGTTTAATTAGTATATAATATGGGTGTAAGTATTTATTTAAAATTATATTTTAAAGGTAGATTTTATATAATTTTAAATAAAGTAAGGGTTGGAAAGATAAATAGAAATTGATTTAAAATTTTATTTGTTTAAGAACTATACTTAAACAAAACCAATTTGAAACTTATTGAATTTGAAATTTTAATGATATGGTTTTATAACTTGATTTTGAATAAAGGTGATTAAATGAATATTTTCAAATATAAATAAATTGAAGTGGAATATTTAGTTTTTTTTTTAATTTGTAATCTGAAGTTTTATTTAAATGTTACTGAATGATTAAGTAAATATTTCAAAACTAAATAATAGTAAAGTGAATTTGATATATATATGAAATTGTCAAATTTAGTTTGTAAGTGTTTGAATTTAAAGCTTTGAAATCTATTGAAGTTGAAATGGTTTGATTTGTAGTTTATATCTGTATTTGAAATCGATATAAAATGGTTTTTTGAGAAATTGAATTAAATTTGATGAATTGAGATCGAATTAAATTGAATTTTGGAATTTGAATTGATTTGAATCATTTTGTGAAATTTAAGGAAACTGTCTTTATTATATAAAGTATTTAAAAATATATTTAAAAATATATTTAATGTTTTACTTTATAAATTATTTTAATATAAACTATTTTACATACTAATTATTTTAATTTATAAACTATTTAACTTATAACTATTTTAACTTATATAAAATATTTTATTTTATATACTATTTTCTATTTCTAAACTGTTAAGTGGAGCTGTTATGATTTCCAAAGTGTTACAGATTCTAAGTGTTATAATTTCGAAGGTTTATTAATTTGAAGTGCTACGATTATGGAAATGAATATATTTGAAGTGAAATGATATCGTACTGATATGGTTATGATATTTGGGTTTTGAAGTATAAACTATCTTGAAATGATCATAAACTATCTTGAAATGATCGCGGTGTTGGTAACGCCTCAACGTTATTTTAATAGTTTACTTTACTTTAGACATTATTATAATAGCATATATGTAACATTCCACCTTTTTGTACGCTTAAGCAGACATACGTGCCAACTTAAACCATACAGAAGGGCAGATTGTTATGGGGTAAATAAGAAAAAGTGGAGAAATAAAAGAAACAAAATAGAACCTTGCAGTGGAACGATAAAATATAATAATCAAATAACAGTTCATGAAGCTGTTTTACAAAACATTTGATTATACTTATACAGTACATATCAGAGTTACACATACCAGAGAATGATAATTAATACAGAAGAATACAATGGTGTAGTGGAATATAATAAATAGTAGTAACAAAATCTTCGTCTTCGTCCTCCAGACATAGGGCCTTCAAAACCTGAAATGCTCAGGCTGACCCGAGCGAATTAAAAAGACAAAACACTCGAGTCAGAACTAAAAGATCTTCTGTAAGTTAAATCAATGATAAATATATGAGTGGAATGGCGTCGGAGATGTTTACGGGATTTTGACATCTCCTATCTAGTGTCTAACGTGAGTGCAGTAACTTAGGAAATGTTCGGGATTCACATCTCTTAAGGATCCGTTAAACTATCTACTATGTAGTAATATTCGCTATTATAATAATGTCTAATGATAAAATAAACATACTTTTAAATAGCGTTAAGGCTTTACATTTTCCACCTTAACACGTAAAATGCCAATAGTCTACATAGTACCTGCATACCTCGGAAGGCTATGAGAAGATACTCCATAGGTACGACACAAATAGAAACTCGTAGTAAAGCTCGATATGGTAGGTGACACGGCACACAAGGCAATGCCAGGGTAGATATACCATTTACGCACACGGACTGATGGAAACGCATAGCAGCCACTACCGCTCCACCTCGAACAACACTCCCAAATCAAGGGTGGCCACCAAAAATCACAAAGTAATAGAATGGTACCGAAGAAGTGCGTCCGATAAGAGGTGCTACCTCACTGGTACGAGATCGCTCCTGTTTTAGCCACCTTATGCCAACTCACGGGAGTTGGGTCCACGTATATACCTTAGGATCGTCACCACCGCCCTACTTCATTCTGGAAACTCCACCACGTACACAGTTGTCAAAGTGGTTTTCGGTATCGACAGAGAGTATGTCCATATCTGATCCCGGTCTCTTTAACAACCAAACATTATTATAACACTGTGGTCATTTAAAAATATATGTACTTAAAAAACACAATCATTGCCCTTTCAAAACATATTCTTTATTTCAAAATAGTATATACTTCAAAAACCAAAATATTATTGCCATTTCAAACCATATCCTATACTTCAAAATAGTATATACTTTAAAACCAAAATATTTTTGCCATTTCAAAACATATCCTTTACTTCAAAATAGTATATACTTTAAAACCAAAATATTATTGCTATTTCAAACCCAAATTATCAACGTATTATTTCCATTTCAAAACCCAATTCAATAATGTATCATTTCCATTTCGAAAACGATTCAATAATATATTATTTAAATAAAACCCAATTTCCAATCACTAATCTTTCTTTAATTTATATAACTTGAAATATTCTTTTAAATCATCTTGAACCCAAACCACATTTTGAAGTCATATTCCAAATTTTCAATTTCAAAAGGTTTCCAATCAATATATTCATAGATAATTCTTAAACAAATTCTATTTCAAATAAATTCATTTTTCAAACCATATTACTTTCAAAGTTATAACAATTTCGAAAACCAATACTTTGAAAACAATAATACCTTAATTTTAATAAAACATTTCAATTTTGATATATATATATTTCAAATGCTTAAATATTCCAAAATTTCCAAACCAAATCTGATAATCTCATATATTTCTTAATTCAATTTACTATTATATAGTTTCAAATTATTTATTAAATAAATTCAATAGCATTCACATAAAGCTCAAACTTGAAATATTCGTAAATCAACTTAAAACATCATCAAGTTATACACATAGCTTAAATTTTAAGAATTTAACTATATATAAAATATTATTTATTTAATATCAAAATCATTATTTATATTTACCCTTGTTTTTCCAAAAGCCATAGAAATCATTTCAAAAAAAAATATAGACCAACTGTGTCTGTATATAATTTTCTATCATATGGTCAAGTGATACGAATATTTATCATTTCAATCCGTGATTTAAAATAAAATTACAGTTATATATCATTTCAAACCGCAATCCCTAATAAAATAAATCCATAATGAACTTGCCGATTATAATGATATAAAATAAAATATCCATTCATCCAATATCAATCTGTTGATATGCGAAGATTTTGATCAATGACAATGTGCTTCAATAAAAAGAAAGAGATATATGCAAAGCTAGAGGAAGATCGATGAAGACCAAATTATAAACATAAGTATGATTTTTATAGGTCTTAGTCTATAGATTATTTGTTTAAATCTATCCTAAAGAGGCTTGCATGAATACTAGAACACATTTATAAAACTTCATTTTTATTCAAACTTTCACATGGCATATTTTAATAGTTCAGTCGACTGAACAGTCATGGCCACTCGACTGAAACTGGTACACATATACAAATATGCACAGTTTCAGTCGATTGAATTTCCTACGCAGTCGACTGAATATGTTCCTGAAAATTTTTCTTCATATTTTCAGTCGACTGAATAACCTGCTCAGTCGACTGAATTTGAACCTGCGAATTTTCTCTGAAAAGACACCTTTTTCTTCCCAAGAGTTGCAACCATTCTTCAATGGAAATGGAAGCATCTCTTGTCTGCAACCTTTGGCAACACATTTACCTCTTCTACAAGTATAAATACATGATTCTAACATCATTTAATTCATCGAATTCTCTTGCTGTAATCTTACTATTTTCTTGATCATATTCTTTATAAAATCTCAAAGCAATCACTACTCTCTTGCTTGAATCTCTGTTTTGATTTAACACTCTTTTGATTCATAGCAAACTCACAATTCCTAAATCTTCAGAAACACATTTCATACTCTCGAGGATAAGATTATAGGAATATTGTACTACATTAGACTCATTCGTGTTGAAAAGAACACAACTAGTCAAGACTTGTCTTTAGCATTGAAGTTTGAAGTCCTCTTAGGTAGTTTGAGGCAAAGAAATCCCGTTCGGTTGTTCAGGTGAGTTGTAAACCTGTTCCTTCCGGTTAAGAGAGGGTTTGTAATTAGTGGGATACCTAAGTGAAGCTTAGGGACTGGACGTAGGACTAGTGGTCCGAACCAGTATAAAATCTCGGTGTGATTTTACTTACCTTATCTACATAAACCACTTCGCTATTCCATATTACACGATCCTATCACATAAACCCTGACTTTCAATTGGTATCAGAGCAAGGCCGTCCTATAACCATAACACCATTATTAGACATATTGATAATATGGAAAATAACGCAAGTACAAGCACAATATCTGCCTATAATTCTACATTTCCCGATGGACAGTCTACCCAAAGACCCGCTCTTTTCAATGGACTTAACTATAACTATTGGGCTATAAGGATGAGGATTTATATGCAAGCAACTAGTTTCGAAGCATGGAACGCTACTCAAGCAGAGTTCATTGCACCCACGGCCGATTATTCAACATGGACACAAATTCAAAAGAATGGAGCAAGTGCAAATGCCAAAGCTATGAATATGCTATTTTGCTCCCTGGATAGAAACGAATTCAACCGTGTTAGCATATGTACTACTGCACATCAGATATGGGATACACTTAAAATCATTCATGAAGGCACAAATAAGGTCAAACAAACAAAGATATCCATGCTGAAGAACCAATTCCAAAACTTTAGAATGCGACAAAATGAATCCATCAATGACATGTACTCAAGGTTCCAAGACATTCATCACGCACTAGTAGGACTAGGAGAAAAATACACGGATTTGGACATTATATCTAAAGTTCTAAATTCACTCACTGATGAATGGGAAAGAAAGGTACTAACAATCGAGGAAGCAAACGAACTATCTACAATGAAACCAGAGGAATTAATTGGAAATCTCATGTCATACAAAGTAAATATGCAAGCTAAGAAAGATCAAGCTCAAGAAAGAAAGAATGTTGCTTTTCACGCGGAAAAAGAAGAATCAGAGTCGAAAGATGAGGATTTAGCATTCATAGCCAAAAATTTCAAGAAATTCTTAAGATATAGAAAAGGAAACAAAAACGGATTCAAAAAGAATTTCTTGAATAAACCTACATCCTCGAATATAGAATGTTTCAATTGTCACAAGAAAGGTCACATGCACAAGGATTGCCCGGAACAAAAGAAGGAGAATCAAAAAGCTCTCAACAACAAAAACAAGAAAGAGAAATTCAAAAAGAAGGCTTTCTCTGTAACATGGGACAATTCGGATTCATCTTCATCCGAAAGTGAAAATGATAGAGACAATGAACAAGCAAATGTATGCTTCATGGCTCAAGAATCTGAGGTAAATAATCTAACTTTCGATGATTTAATTGAAGTAAACACTGAACTTTTGAGCACAATAAAAATTCTTAAAAAGAAAATTAAGGAAATTCGTGAAAATCAAAACAAAGCTGAATTTGAGAGAGATATGTTAAATGATGAAAAGAAAATTTTAGAAGAAGAATTTGAAAAAAATTCAAGATTCATATTCAAATTCGGAAATTCAATTATCTCTTTTAAGTCAAGAAATTGAAACTCAAAAGAAAAAGAATGATGAAATTGTTTTTGAAAATCATGAGTTAAAAACTAAGATTAAACAAGTTGAATTGGAAAATAATAGTCTTCAAGCTAGATTAGACAACATAACTAAAAATGTTTCTAATTTTAACAAAGGAAGAGAAAATTTATCTAAAATATTAGAAAATTCTCAATCATCTTCAAACAAACAAGGTTTAGGATATAAAAAGGAGTCAAAAATTCCTAATAAGAATAATATAAATCTTAAAAGGAATGTTGATTCAAAACAACAAATATTGCATAGAAACTGTAATAAAACAAAAGTAGGAACCAAGGTAGTTAAAATTTGGGTACCAAAAACTAACAATGTGTTAATTAGAAATAAATATATTAAAACATTTATGGATAGTGTTCACTATAATAAAAACTATATTTATAAAAAGGATACTGAACCAAATTGGGTTTGGTTTCCTAAACTCTAACTTTTTAGGACCCTATTAAAAGGTGGGTACCAATAATCATATTTATTTTCAGGTCCCACTCAAAAAGAAGAAATGGATTTTAGACAGTGGTTGTTCAAAACACATGATCGGAGACAAAGATATGCTTACAAACATCACATACTTTGATGGTGGCTCGGTTACCTTCGGAGACAATTCAAAAGGCTATATCATTGGCAAAGGAGATGTGAACAATTACGGTACATCAAATTTACCATTTATAACAAATGTTTCATTAGTAGAAAATTTAAAACATAATCTACTTAGCATAAGCCAACTTTGTGACAAAGGTTTTAAAATAACTTTTTCGAACAATAAATGTAGTATTTTTTATCAAAACAAAAATCTTGTTTTTGAAGGAAATAGAGATAGGAATATTTACGTACTAAATATGAATATTAATCATAATACAAGTATGTGTTTACTAGCCAACGATAATGATCCTTAGTTATGGCACAAAAGATTTTGTCATATAAATTTTAAAACTATTAGAAAACATTCCAAAAATGAATTAGTAAGAGGTTTACCCAAGATAAACTTTAAAATAAAAAATCTTTGTGATGATTGCCAAAAAGGAAAATTAACGAAATCATCTTTCAAATCTAAGAAAAATATTTCAACTTTACAACCATTAGAACTACTTCATATGGATTTATTTGGACACCAAACTCCAAGAAATCCTAACGATAGTGTTTGGAGTATGGTATGTGGAAAGAAAGTTTGGTTCTCTTTAGATAGAATAGCACACATTCTAGGATCACCAAATGTCAGGAGAAAGCTAGACGAGATAGAATTCAATCCACAAATTCGTGATAACATAAACCATCAATTTATGGATGATGATATCAACTTTAGAGATTTTAAGTCCACCTCTCTTCGACCTAGAGCTAGAATCCTCCACAAAGCTCTAATGAGAACAATTACTCCATGCACGGGCTCGTACGAAATTGTCTACCCAATCAACTATCGTGCTCTCTACGCTATTTTTGGTAATATACAAGTCAATTGGGTACAACTTATTCTTGATGAGTTTCTAACTTTCAATAGTGGCAAAATGCGAACAATCTATTTTGGAGAGTACATCATGCGACTTCTCCTCAATGTCGATACGCAATTACCCGAGTCAGAAAACACAATGGTCCATCAAATAAACCACAGGACCATAAGCCTTATGTAACTCCCACCTCGACCTCCTCGTTTTATATCACTCGCCGAATGGGAAGCTAGGCATCAAGAATAAGAACAACCTCCACAACCTCACCAAGAAGAACATTTCGAGCAAGATGATGAAATTTGTCTCGTTGACCCAAGCTATACTACCAACCAATCATTGGGTATATTATCAAGAAATCAACAAATTCTTGATACTCGTCTTAAGAAGGTAGACCACGAGCTTGACAAAATCAAAGGATTCTTCAACAAGCTATGGGATGCAATCTCATGCTCAAGCACCACTACCGCTTCGACATCTCGAGGCAAACGTCCGACACCTACATTTACATGGACGTCATCCGAAGAGCAAACTAGTAGCAGCACAAGCGGAGCTAGTGGTGGCTAAGGAGGAAGTGCGTACAGACCACCAACAGGAGGACCCATCATTCGAGAACCGGGAGAGAGAGAAGGATCTTACGATTGAGATAAAGATCAGTAAATTTTTTATGGTTTGTTGTTGTATGTTTTTAACTTATTTAGTCTTGCATCTATGGTACATTAAATATCGTATTTATGCAACTTTTATTTACTACGCAATTCTCTGATAATCTTAGTCATTCTATTTTTCAGTGATTGTTTTAATACTATACATCTACAGTTATTACTTCCTTTTTTTCGATGACAAAGGCGGAGAAAACCTATGGTACTAACTTTGTTTTATAGGAAAGATAGTGCATATTCAGGGGGAGAAAATAAGAAAATAATCTCTACACAGACTAGTATTGTCATCAATCAAAAAGGGAGGAGAATGTTGATACGCGAAGATTTTGATCAATGACAACGTGCTTCAACAAAAAGAAAGGGATATATGCAAAGCTAGAGAAAGATCGATGAAGACCAAAGTATAAACATAAGTATGATTTTTATAGGTCTTAGTCTAGATTATTTGTTAAAATCTATCCTCAAGAGGCTTGCACGAACACTAGAACACATTTATAAAACTTCAGTTTTTTATTCAACCATTCACTGTGCATATTTTAAAAGTGCAGTCGACTGAACAGTCATGGCCAGTCGACTGAAACTGGTACACATATACAAATATGCACAGTTTCAGTCGACTGAATTTCCTACGCAGTCAACTGAATTTGTTCCTGAAAATTTTTCTTCATATTTTCAGTCGACTGAATAACCTGCCCAGTCGACTGAATTTGAACCTGCGAATTTTCTCTGAAAAGACACCTTCTTCCCAAGAGTTGCAACGATTCTCCAATGGAAATGGAAGCATCTCTTGTCTGCAACCTTTGGCAACACATGCACCTCTTCTAGAAGTATAAATACATGATTCTAACATCATTTAATTCATCGAATTCTCTTGCTATAATCTTACTATTTTCTTGATCATATTCTTTAGAAAATCTCAAAGCAATCATTACTCTCTTGCTTGAATCTCTGTTTTGATTTAACACTCTTTTGATTCATAGCAAACTCACAATTCCTAAATCTTCACAAACACATTTCATACTCTTGAGGATAAGATTATAGGAATATTGTACTACATTAGACTCATTCGTGTTGAAAAGAACACAACTAGTAAAGACTTGTCTTTAGCATTGAAGTTTGAAGTCCTCTTAGGTAGTTTGAGGCAAAGAAATCCCGTTCGGTTGTTCGGGTGAGTTGTATACCTGTTCCTTCGGGTTAAGAGAGGGTTTGTAATTAGTAGAATACCTAAGTGAAGCTTAGGGACTGGACGTAGGACTAGTGGTCCGAACCAGTATAAAATTTCGGTGTGATTTTACTTACCTTATCTACATAAACCACTTCGCTATTCCATATTACACGATCCTATCACATAACCCCTGACTTTCGCAATCATCAAGTATTTATCACAATCATCATCCAATTAAATCAATAACATCGAAATAGAACGGATAATAAATAACAGGCATTTAGTGTTCAATAACAAATTAAATAAATATTTAACTGGCATTTTATATGCAATAATAAATTAAATAACAATTTAATTCAATAAATTCAATTTAACTGAGATGATGATTAAAAATATGCCAAACAGTCATAAATAAATTTCAAATCACATCATATATCAATTTAACAAATATAAGAAATTTTTAGAAGTTGTGAGTGGGTTAAAACACTCACCTTTTGAATTTAAATTGAATTAAAATCCAATTTAAATCCAAAAAATGCCTAGTCTCAGAATTTGTCCAAACCAGTGCTAAAAAGTACAGAATTTCAATACGATCCTAATGCAAAAATCTGCGCGTGAATTGGAGTTCGTATGAGAAAGTTACAGCGATTTGAATGGGTTGAAACCAAAATAAAATAAAATAAATAAAACAGGCTATTACCAATTACATTGCCACGTCACTACAGCTTCCTTCTGTCACGCGTTCAACTATAGTAAACACGCACCCAACATCCAACTTTGATCGCACCTCGTCGCCATTGATTCGAGCACTTATTCCGAAAACAAACACTAGACGCAAATTCGAATTGTCGAGATACGATATATAATTTTTTTGAATTTTTTTGAGGAGTTTGAAATTTTAGATTTGAATTTTGTAACAACCCTGATTTTGGAGATTACCTGTTAATATTGAATTATAACGGTAGTAATAATTTAATATTGTAAATTAATATAAAATTGGAGAAATTAAATTGTTTATTTGATTAAACAATGAATTTTGGAAAATTAAAATGAGAAAATAAAGTTTGGAACTTTATTTTATTGTTTGGGTTAATAATGAATGGAAAATAATTTTTATTTATAGAAATTACAATAATTTTATTAATTATTGCCAATTACTTCTTTTAATAATTTTTAAAGGAAGTATTTGATTTTTAAAGGTTGTATATTGAAATAAAAGGTGGAAATTGGGTTAAAAATAAGTTTTTGCTGTAAATAATGTTTTGAAATAGTTTGAAATATTTTTCCAAGTGATAAAATAAATTTTGTGGAATTTTAGGAGTTAAAACATGATTTTATACATTTATTTGGTGAAAATTATGCATTTTTGTTAAATAAAAGAATTTAATAATAAAAATATTTTAAAAATACAAATTTATCCTTTTATATGGTAGAAAATGTTCTATTTTATATGTATACAAGTTTTCACTTTTTTTTCTTGTGTAAAACTTGAGAGAAATGCATTTTTATGTGTATATGTGATATGTACAAATTAATTTGTTCAAGTGTTGATTTTAACTTAGCCTAATTTGTTTTTCTCTAATTTGGGTCCAAAAGCCCATTAGCCAACTAAAACCAGAAAATGAGAAAGAAGAGAAACAATTTGCTATACGTACTTTTTCTCTTCTTCTCCAGAAAGAAGAATAGAAACAATAATACAAACCCTACCATTTTTCAAACCTAAGCCTTCTACTCTCAAATTCCTTCAATTTAATTGTTGTTTCAATCAATCTAAAGAGGATTCAACAGGTAATCAACTCCAAAATACAAATAATTTCATCAAAATCTAGTTTTGAGATTTGGGTTGTATGTAATCTATTCTTTTGGGTTTGCATGGCTTTTTCTTTTGTTTTTACAGGTTCTTGAAGCCGAATCCATCTCAAAGCTCCATTCTTTTTGCTTAAATCCGGGTATTTTGATAAATCAGCAAGGTGAGAACAATATCTCACGTATACTAGCTAAATTGCTTGTGAAATTGCTTGAATTTGCTGCATATGTAAAAGTTAATTCAATGTAGTCTATTTTCGTTTCTGGCCTAAAGTGCCCACATTGGCCATCCATAACTTTCATCTCCGGCAACGAAATGCTGCCGGATCTTTTTTTGAGTCTAGTTTATATGTTAAATTTCATTTCTAAAAATTTTGGTTGAATAATATGGTCATTTGAGTGTTCAAATCGTCACTGCAAAATCAGTGCACAGCCTGTAAATATCCTGTGCACATTTTGTTTTCTGAGTTGTTGCAAACATGGCCTGTGTCCATGTTTGAGACATCATATCTCTTTCGTTTCTTTCTCAAATTGCGCAACTCTTTTTTTTTATGAAAGATGAAGTTCTCTTCTTCACGCGTACCAAATTTCAGGTCATTATGACATAGATAGCTTATATAAATCTGCTGCCAAACTTGGACCTGGACCATGTTTTTGCCCAGAGTCCGACAGTGAAACACTGTCTGGGTACAACTTTGAGTGATCATATCTTTCTCATAATTTATCCAAATTGCATCATTCTTTTTCTGTTTAATAGATGATATTTTTTACTATACGTGTATCAATTTTTAGCTCAATCTGATATTATTTGTTCTCCTGTTTTATGCCTGAAAGTTGAGTTCAGGAGTGTTTTTAGGCCTGCACATTTATTTGGTTTTTGAACTGTCGCAAACATGGTCTGAGTCCATGTTTGAGATAGCATAACTCATTCGTTTCAAATCGGATTTGAGCGATTCTTTTTGCAGATTGAATTAGGTATGCTGACTTACATTTCTGTAAAATTTCATGAAAATATCTGTTGGTTTGCTATTCCTGAACTACTGTCGAACTTGTACTCGTAGTTTGCTGTAATTCAGTATTTTAAACTTTGTTTTGGTCCGACTTTGAAACGACGCAGATTCTTCGTTTCAAATCGGATTTGAATGATTCTTTTTGCAGATTGAATTAGGAATGTTGAGCTACATTCCTACCGAATTCCATGTCATTTGGACTCGGTTTGCCGGTCCAAACCTGCTGTCGAACTTGGGTTCGCAGCCTGTTTTCACCGGGTTTTTATACTTGGAATAATTTTCTGCTTTTTCTGATATTTTCCGATTTCTTTGAGATTTTTCTCTAGATTCCGTACACGGGTTTTATAAAGCATTACAAAGTGTTTTTCAAGCAAATTGACTTTTAAAATTATTATTTAATATTATTTTTAAGTATTAAATTAGTTACTCCACAATAGGAGAATTTCAAATGCAATTTCTAAAGCGATTTTGAAGCGTTCCTAAAACTCGTTTTCTTCAATTTAATTTCTATATAAAACACACAATTTTGCACTTTGAGCGAAGAGAGAGGAGAATTAAATGACTAGATAAAACGCGTGCTATGAACACGTGCGTTTATCTTTTCAGTTAATTCCTAATCTATTCGTTTGATTGTTTTGACATTTGGGTCTGGTTTACCGATGAGATGAGGTAAACTTTGTACTGCTTTAAGTGTGGAATTGACTAACGGTTAGTAAATCGTTTAGTGCGAACATGTGGTATGGGACACACGTTAACACTTTTCGGGTTCCTTTCCGAGAGTTTGTGACACATATTGCCAGTTAGTGGTGTCCTGTACTGGGCCTCCGGACCTTCGCCACTGCGGTTTGTTGCCTTTGGGCTTGTGCCTTCGGGTTTGTTCCCTTCGTGTTTGTTACCCTATAGTATCACTTTTGGAGTTGGTCATTCGTCACCGCTCGAGAGATACTTGGGTTTGTCGCCTTCGGGCTTGTGAATCCTTATTTATACAGTACTGAGCACATGCATCTTTTGTTTCATTGATATTTATATTTCCCTAGAGTATCGCTTTTCGGAGTAGGTCTTTTGAACCACTCGATACATAGCGATTACCTTATGAAAACTTGTGTTACCTTCATTGGTATTTGTTATTTGCCTTTTTGGCTTGATTAGGGATATTCATATCCTTTGTTTATTGAGTTGCCGATGATATGAGGCTTGTTATGATTCATCTTTTGTAGATGATTGAGTTATCTCTTTTAGAGATATTTGTGGTACTTTATGACCTTGTATGTTCATTATTGTTTAGCTTGTCTAACCGATTTGTTTAGCTAGACTGACCCGTGTATTTTATACTCGGGTCAGACCGAGGTGTTTCAGGTTAGCTACCTTTGGACTTAGCCTATTCTGCTTCCGCGTGGACTATTCTGCTAGCCTCTTTTGTTATACCTTTTTATGTAGTCCCTCTTGGTTGTAACTCTGATATGTATATTCTTTTGACTCGCCTGTATACTATGGTTGCTATACCACTTGACATGTATCATTTTGTATACTCTGTGATGTATCTGTATATGTGTATATGTATGTGATGATCTACTGTTCTGTGATGTAGTTTACATATGAGTTATTATATTTTGTTCTGTTAGATCTTATAGCCATTATAGTTTTGTATTAAGTATCTATTGGATATGTCGATCCACATAAAAAAAATGCTACATTTATCAACGTATTCAATAGATAGTTAAGACAAGGCTATAGATGGTCGCTCCTATCCTGCTCTATTCTCCATATTAGCAGACGGTATTACCTTGTAATACTCTTTGCTAATGTGGGTCTCGGAGTGGGGCGTTACAGCTTGGTATCAGAGCTAAGTTCAAAACAAAATATGATAAACACAGAACAGAAACACATATTATAGTACATCCAAGTATAATACAAGTGATAACACAGTTTCCACTATCGTATTCCTCGATCGTGCCTTTAGTCTTTTCATTTCCTTTGAATGGATAATAAGTTTGAAAACATTATAAGGGTTTTACATATCACTATTTTAAAAAAAAAAAGTAATAGAAATTGGACCTAAGATGGCTTAGTTTTAACTTATGTGTTTTAAACCTTAGTGATTAGAGTTGCGCAGCGGAAATGGTGTGACCGTTGTCGCTGGGCACATTAAATGCTTTGTTTTAAGTAAATGCTTGTTTGGTTGATAATTGCATGAATGTGTGTTAGCATAGTAATTGTTGAAATAATATTGAGTAGGTGATATAATTGAGAGTTAGAAACCTACTCAATGCAAATGATAAGAATTGCGGTGCCTTCAAGTTGTAGCTACCGCAAGAATTATTAGAAAGATTAAATTTTGAAAATAAAATGTAATTCATAAGTGGTATTTAACCAAAGGTTAAAATGAAATAAAAATTTAATTTTTTAAGAATTTCATGGATGCATTTTAAAGAAGTAAAATTACTTAAAGAATTTTCCAGAAAGAAAGCATCCATGTGAATGGAAAATCTTTCTAATAAGAGATATACTTATGTATATAACTTGATTATTTTATGAATTGATTGAATGATTGTATAATAACAAAACGTTTTATGTTTTGAAAATAAACATTGTTACAACCAAGTTTAAGATTTCTTAAGAAATCAAAACAGTTTTTATAATTTCTTGTGTCAATTGGCTAATAAGATTTTAAGAATTCTGGTCGATGCGTCTGATCAGCGTTATCGATAGGGATTCCTAAACGTTTGCGAGGTGATGTGATACATGCTTTTGAAATGACAATAAATAATATTTACTAGTATGGATATTGAATGCCAAAATATATAGATATTGCAAAGATTTTGAAAATTTTAAATTGTCATTTGAGATAAGTATTTTATATGTACTCAAGGACTTATGAAAATAGTGTGACATAGAGGGCAATGGAGAGGCAATGTTGATCTTGGTCAACTTTGCAGTCCTTAATAATGTCATTTACTATAAATATATTAGTTGGATGTTTTCATTTATAAATTAGTAATGAATATGGTTTTATTTAAATAAATTTTATTCATTATTGATTATATTACATGTTTGTGAAAGTTCACATACATGAAAATTTTTAAATGCTTAAGTAAGCTTTTGGGTAAAGTATTTTTGAAAAATATTACCTTAGGATAATTTATATGGCAAGTAACTTTAATTAAGGAAATACCTTAATTGGATGAAACTATCATGTGATAGTGATTAATAAAACAAAGTATTCAAATTAAGAAAATGAATTTTTTAGAAATCTAAAATATAGATTGGAAGCAGGTTTAGTAAAAAGTAAAAGGATAGTTATGAAGATTAGTTTAAACATTTAATCATTTGATTAATAACAAGTGGAAAAAAAAAGTATGCCTCCGGGAAAATTTAAGAAAATGCTAATTTAGTGCTTTTGAATTAGCATGAAATTTAATAAGGAGCAAAATCCATTAGAGTAAGTTTGGTTTTGAATTTAAATAGTGTTAAAAACTTGTTAATTATGTATTTGTAAAGTTCAATTGAAAACAAGTTTTAATTAAGTATCAAACTTGGCTAGTTCTAAGTGATAATAAAATAAATGTTTAGCTTTATGGATGAAGTGAAAATTGAATATAAAAGATTCATTTATTATAAAATGCAAATTTTTGTGAAAAGCTAGAAATAATAATAAATAGAGCAACAAAATAAGATTTCTTTTTAATTGTGAAAGCAATTTAAAAAAAAAATCAATATGTAATTCCAAAGTCTAGTTTGGATAGATAATTGTTTCTTACTAATGTAAGAAAGTAAGTATTTTAATTAAATTATGGGTCTTCTTTCAAAAGACTTTGTTTGTTAATTGAGAAAAAGTTTTCTTTGTAAACCATTTTGAAAGTTTGTTGTATGTATTATAGTGTAATTCTAGATGTCTTGGCTTTTCGGAGAAAAGGATCATGTAATAAATGTTTTAGAGAAAAGATTTTTGATCTTAAATTATGTAGTTTGGATTTAACACTGATTTAAAATTTTTGACAATTAAAAGTCTTGTGTCGGAAAATTTTAATTGAAAAGTGACGTTTTAAAACAGCAATAACTTATGATTTACAAATCCAAATGGGTCCAGTCTTTTTGCAAAAGAGAGTACTTTCAGTAAGCTAGAAATCATCTTTATGACATTTTTCAAAATTTTGCAGTTCGGTTATTCAAAAAACGAGTTGAAAACTGATGGACATCTCTGTCCTCTTTTATAATTTCTGAGTTTAAAGCTGAAAGTAAATTGAGCATAACTTTCAAATCGTAAATCCGATTTTGAAGATCTTTATATCGCTTGAAACTTGGACTGAGTAGAATAACTTTTATTTTATGAGTATTTTTAGATTATGGGTTTTACTATGTCAAAAGCCTGAGTTTTTGTAGCAGGCCTGAATTTAAAAATTTGAAGTTTTGAGTTGTGTTTTATTTTAAACTATGATTTTAATGCTTCATATGTTTATAAGTGCATGCTAATATATTTCAATAAGTTAAGTGCAGGTGCAAGAAGATATTTGAACAATTAATTAGCAAAATAGTAAGTATAAAAGTAAGCATGCTCAAATGCTAAAAATGAAAGGTATGAATTGCTATGTGTTTATGTGTTAAATATATATATTATGTTCTGACCTTTTGGTCGATGTATATCTATAATTCATATTTATGAAATTGTAAAATGCTCTCCATGTAAAGGAGAATCTGCCGAATTTTTTGACAAATTAAAGACTTAGAAAAATTTTGAGAAAATTTAATTAGTGAATATTTAGAGCCATCGATGAAGGATCTAATAAGTGTCCTTTTTAAATCATGAAGTAAAATGGTTTAAAATTTGATAAATTTAGTGGAAAAAAAATTACTTATTGTAGTATATTTATTTTTGAAACTAGAGTATGGAACAACTCTAATTTAATTTACTTTAAATTTAAAGTAAAGATGATTGAATTGAAAATTTAACTAAGAGAGTTTAAAAATTTTCAAGTATTGAAATTTGAGTTTTGTGTATAAAAGAAAATGGACTTGAGTGAAAACTCTTATAATAAATTTTTGAGAAAATTTCTTGTAATCCATTCATGTGTGTCTTGCCTTAATGCGATTTTTGTGATGACTTGCATTCATGCAGTCATGTGTTATGGTGGTAGCTTGAATACCACCTATCTTTTGTTGAATCCTCTTTTGATGATTGTGCTTATTTGTGTCACTCCTTCAAAAGAGTTAGGTGCATTTCAGTATATTAGAAAAGTTGGCTCCTAGTTATATAGGACCATCTACTATTATTCAACGCCTTAGTTTAATTGCTTTCATGCATCAATTTCTGTTCAGTTTTGGGTATTCATGATATGTTCCAGGTACCCCAATTTTGTTGTACCTTCGAGATTTAATCTCGATTGTTAATTATATTGTGTTGCATAATCACGAGTCCCACCGACTTGTGTATTGTGCCGAATTCTAATCGTGTAGTTGTTTCGAAGATTGAACACCTTCGAAATATAATGTTCCGCTTATGAAATTCTATGGTCCGCTAGCCCTAAGTATTGTACTTGGAAAAACATAGAATTAAACGAGCAATCTTACCTTGGTTTTCTATCATCTTGTATTGAGGGCGAGAATTTTTAAACTCGAGCTTATCTATCTTCCTTTGATTGATGAAACAATTATGTTGAATATAAACTCTTCTCTAAAAATTGCGTGGACGAAATTTTGTTAAGGGGGAGAGTCTGTAACAACCCTGATTTTGGAGATTACCTGTTAATATTGAATTATAACGGTAGTAATAATTTAATATTGTAAATTAATATAAAATTGGAGAAATTAAATTGTTTATTTGGATTAAACAATGAATTTTGGAAAATTAAAATGAGAAAATAAAGTTTGGAACTTTATTTTATTATTTGGGTTAATAATGAATGGAAAATAATTTTTATTTGTAGAAATTACAATAATTTTATTAATTATTGCCAATTACATCTTTTAATAATTTTTAAAGGAAGTATTTGATTTTTAAAGGTTGTTTATTGAAATAAAAGGTGGAAATTGGGTTAAAAATAAGTTTTTGCTGTAAATAATGTTTTGAAATAGTTTGAAATATTTTTCCAAGTGATAAAATAAATTTTGTGGAATTTTAGGAGTTAAAACATGATTTTATACATTTATTTGGTGAAAATTATGCATTTTTGTTAAATAAAAGAATTTAATAATAAAAATATTTTAAAAATACAAATTTATCCTTTTATATGGTAGAAAATGTTCTATTTTATATGTATACAAGTTTTCACTTTTTTTTCTTGTGTAAAACTTGAGAGAAATGCATTTTTATGTGTATATGTGATATGTACAAATTAATTTGTTCAAGTGTTGATTTTAACTTAGCCTAATTTGTTTTTCTCTAATTTGGGTCCAAAAGCCCATTAGCCAACTAAAACCAGAAAATGAGAAAGAAGAGAAACAATTTGCTGTACGTACTTTTTCTCTTCTTCTCCAGAAAGAAGAATAGAAACAATAATACAAACCCTACCATTTTTCAAACCTAAGCCTTCTACTCTCAAATTCCTTCAATTTAATTGTTGTTTCAATCAATCTAAAGAGAATTCAATAGGTAATCAACTCCAAAATACAAATAATTTCATCAAAATCTAGTTTTGAGATTTGGGTTGTATGTAATCTCTTCTTTTGGGTTTGCATGACTTTTTCTTTTGTTTTTATAGGTTCTTGAAGCCGAATCCATCTCAAAACTCCATTCTTTTTGCTTAAATCCGGGTATTTTGATAAATCAGCAAGGTGAGAACAATATCTCACGTATACTAGCTAAATTGCTTGTGAAATTGCTTGAATTTGCTGCATATGTAAAAGTTAATTCAATGTATAGTCTATTTTCGTTTCTGGCTTAAAGTGCCCACATTGGCCATCCATAACTTTCATCTCCGGCAACGAAATGCTGCCGGATCTTTTTCTGAGTCAAGTTTATATGTTAAACTTCGTTTCTGCAAATTTTGGTTGAATAATATGGTCATTTGAGGGTTCAAATCGTCACTGCAAAATCAGTGCACAGCCTGCAAATATCCTGTGCACATTTTGTTTTCTAAGTTGTTGCAAACATGGCCTGAGTCCATTTTTGAGACATCATTTCTCTTTCGTTTCTTTCTTAAATTGCACGACTCTTTTTTTTTATGAAAGATGAAGTTCTCTTCTTCACGGGTACCAAATTTCAGGTGATTATGGCATAGATAGCTTACATAAATCTTCTGCCAAACTTGGACCTGGACCATGTTTTTGCCCAGAGTCCAACAGTGAAACACTGTCTGGGTACAACTTTGAGCGATCATATCTTTCTCATAATTTATCCAAATTGCATCATTTTTTTTCTTTTTAATAGATGACGTTTTGTACTATACGTGTATCAATTTTTAGCTCAATCTATATCATTTGATCTCCTGTTTTATGCCTGAAAGTTGAGTCCAGGAGTGTTTTTAGGCCTGCACGTTTATTTGGTTTTTGAACTGTCGCAAACATGGTCTGAGTCCATGTTTGAGACAGCATAACTCATACGTTTCAAATCGCATTTGAGCTATTCTTTTTGCAGATTGAAGTAGGTGTGCTGATTTACATTTTTGTAAAATTTCATGAAAATCTGGGTTGGTTTGCTATTCCTGAACTACTGTCGAACTTGTACTCGCAGTTTGCTGTAATTCAGTATTTTAAACTTTGTTTTGGTCCGACTTTGAAACGACGCAGATTCTTCGTTTCAAATCGGATTTGAATGATTATTTTTGCAGATTGAATTAGGAATGTTGAGCTACATTTATACCAAATTCCATGTCATTTGGACTCGGTTTGCAGGTCCAAACCTGCTGTCGAACTTGGGTTCGCAGCCTGTTTTCACCGGGTTTTTATACTAAGAATAATTTTCTGTTTTTTCTGATATTTTCCGATTTCTTTGAGATTTTTCTCTAGATTTCGTACACGGGTTTTATAAAGCATTACAAAGTGTTTTTCAAGCAAATTGACTTTTAAAATTATTATTTAATATTATTTTTAAGTATTAAATTAGTTACTCCATAATAGGAGAATTTCAAATGCAATTTCTAAAACGATTTTGATGCATTCCTAAAACTCGTTTTCTTCAATTTAATTTCTATATAAAACACACAATTTTGCACTTCGAGCGAAGAGAGAGGAGAATTAAATGATTAGATAAAACGCGTGCTATGAACACGTGCGTTTAACTTTTCAGTTAATTCCTAATCTATTCGTTTGATTGTTTTGGCCTTTGGGTCTGGTTTACCGATGAGATGAGGTAAACTTTATACTGCTTTAAGTGTGGAATTGACTAACGGTTAGTAAATCATTTAGTGTGAACGTGTGGTATGGGACACGCGTTAACACTTTTCGGGTTCCTTTCCGAGAGTTTGTGACACATATTGCCAGTTAGTGGTGTCCAGTACTGGGCCTCCGGACCTTCGCCACTGCGGTTTGTTGCCTTCGGGCTTGTGCCTTCGGGCTTGTGCCTTCGGGTTTGTTGCTTTCGGGTTTGTTGCCCTATAGTATCGCTTTTGGAGTTGGTCATTCGTCACCGCTCGAGAGAAACTTGGGTTTGTCGCCTTCGGGCTTGTGGATCCTTATTTATACAGTACTGAGCACGTGCATCTTTTGTTTCATTGATATTTATATTTCCCTAGAGTATCGCTTTTCGGAGTAGGTCTTTTGAACCACTCGATACATAGCGATTACCTTGTGGAAACTTGTGTTACCTTCATTGGTATTTGTTATTTGCCTTTTTGGCTTGATTTGGGATATTCATATCCTTTGTTTATTGAGTTGCCGATGATATGAGGCTTGTTATGATTCATCTTTTGTAGATGATTGAGTTATCTCTTTTAGAGATATTTTTGGTACTTTATGACCTTGCATGTTCATTATTGTTCAGCTTGTCTAACTGATTTGTTTAGCTAGACTGACCCGTGTATTTTATACTCGGGTCAGACCGAGGTGTTTCAGGTTAGGTACCTTTGGACTTAGCATATTCTGCTTCCGCGTGGACTATTCTGCTAGCCTCTTTTGTTATACCTTTTTGTGTAGTCCCTCTTGGTTGTAACTCTGATATGTATATTCTTTTGACTCGCCTGTATATTGTGGTTGCTATACCACTTGACATGTATCATTTTGTATACTCTGTGATGTATCTGTATATGTATATATGTATGTGATGATCTACTGTTCTGTGATGTGGTTTACATTTGAGTTATTATATTTTGTTCTGTTAGATCTTATAGCCATTATAATTTTGTATTAAGTATCTATTGGATATGTCGATCCACATAAAAAAAATGCTACATTTATCGACGTATTCAATAGACAGTTAAGACAAGGCTATAGATGGTCGCTCCTATCCAGCTCTATTCTCCGTATTATCAGACGGTATTACCTTGTAATACTCTTTGCTAATGTGGGTCTCGGAGTGGGGCGTTACAAATTTGATTTGTGTTTGGATCTAAAATTTGTTTGTCTGCCATTGAGAAGGAGAGATAGTTGGATTACGTACAGACTAATGAGAAATAGAGGTAGGCTAGGGTTTATAACGGGTATTTATAGAGAAAGCTGAAATAGAATAAATGGAATTTACTTTATCTCCAATTATTAATTACCATCAGTTAAGCTCTTAACATTTGTTCCCTAAATTTAATTGCACTACATTAGATACTGCATAAATTCTTATTATATATAACATTAAGGTTCTTTTAACTCTGATTTATTTCCAATTTTATTAAAATTTGATTTCTCGTTTCAATTAATAGACTGAATAAACGGGCAACACATTAATATCGTCATCGTTTACTTTTAACCGTGTTCATAAGTTTATTGTTTACAGACACAAGTTACTCATTTACAAAATTTCAATTTCTTAATCACATTCAATCTATTTTGTGTTACTTCATTGGTTTATATATACTTTGAATTCACTTAATCACCACTAATTGGGTCAATTACTACAATTGCTTTCGAATTAAATTTTTTTGAACTAAACAAATAGGTAACTTATACAATTGTAACCATTAAAAATTTAATCAACTTTAAGTTTATTACTTTCAAGCAAATAATATGATTACTTATAGAACATTGACTTCTTATTTATTGTAATCCAAGTTCATTAATTTATTAACGCTTACATTTATTTCCTATATCCAATTTGTTACAACTTTACCTATAATTAACACTATTTCCTTTATTTAGGTTATTATTTCAAACATAGATCACAAGCTTACATTCCTTTATACTATCTTAGGGAACCAATGTACATTTCTAATACTTTATTGCATTTGTTGAAATCAAATTTCCAAATTTACTAGATACAACAAATTATGACCTTACAGTTATTTCATTAATTGGGATTGCACAAAAAAATTATTTATTAACATAATTGCATTAATTTATATTCAGTAACCAATGAATCAATATATATTTCACACATAAATACACTGATTGTATTAGTTTATACTATATTCCATCTTAAACTAAGTCATAACATTTGAATCATTATATTAAATTGGAAATGTTCATTCACGTTCATTACTTATTAACTTGCAATAACGTATTACTTTAATTTACATCCAATTACTGTTAACCATGTTTTTATGGCATAATCAATTCAATACTTATCTCAAATTTCTCATATTCAATTTATCTCTAGGTATAAACCTTCACTACTCCATTTATTACTTTACACAATAAAATAACATTTAAACTCATAAATGTAATACCTAATTTCATTTTAAATCCAATTAATTTCCAATCAAAGTTTATACATATTTCAAGCCACTATTGTAATCACTCGCAGAACATTGGTTTTATTAAATAACCATTTATTATAATTTAATTTCCTTAATTAAATCCAATGTTTACATTTCTTTTCACATTCCAAATTTTATAACTAAGTATACATCTACGTTATTCCCAACTTACAAAATTTGAATTAATTACTATTTATTAATTGCTTCACTGATCAATTCAATAATTGCATTGGTTTCTCTTATATTAAATTTATTACCCAACATTCCTATATTCATCTTAGATTTGTTTAAATGGCTATATTCCAGAATGTGAAATCTTGTCTACTACACATATTAATTTAGGTTTTAAAACTAATTAATAAAGTTTCCTTAGTCGAATCCTTTTTACCAATTTAATTTTCATTCACACTTCCGTTATTAATTCAATAATCATTAAAGTAACGTTTATCAACAACACAAACATTATGATTATTTATCTAACATTGATTGTATAAATTTCCCATTTATTACGTATTATAGTATCAATTGATATAATTGAAAATCTATTTCCCAAATCTATTACTTTTCAATCAATTAAAACTTCACAATTGTTTACATCAATTGGGATTTACACTACGTTTATTATTTATCAACTTGTTCTAACCTTATTACCTAAATTTACGTTCAGTTAATACTGAGCAATACTATTTCATTTCATTCAATAATTCCACTAGTTTTACTCAAATTCCCGTTATTGTAAACCTTATTTGTTCATTAAAATTAAATTTTGATTCCAATTAAATCAACAAATTCAACATGCAATCTATAACAGTTATTTACAAGTATGAATGGAATTAACATTTATTTCAAATATTATCTTAGTTTACATTAACATAATAATTTATTACCTTTAATGAATTTAATCCCCAAATTATTACATGCAATCAATTTGACCTTACATACTTCAATATTCCCACCTTCATCTTAATTCTAATACACTATAGTATCAAATTTCAATTTCTCACAATAAACCCATTTATTATAAATTGCTACCCATTTATTATTTCAAATAAATAGATTGATTCAATTCAACTCTTTTATTAAGTCTATATTAATCAATATAATATTTCATTAGTTAATTCAAATCTTACCTTTAATTACTTATTCCATTTTATACCCAAGTGCAACAATTTACCCTATTTCATTATTGTTGATTTCACTTCAATTGTAATAGTTAGTTTTAATAACCATTGCTACATTTAATTCTTAACATTTACTTTATTATCAATTATAATTTTTTTATTTCTTCTTAAATTTAGTTACAAAAATCTTATTAAAATGACAAATTTAATTAAAGAAATTTACGGGTCGTTACACTCTCCCCCACTCAAAACTTTTCGTCCCCGAAAAGAAAGTAGAAGGGAAAGAAGAACTAAGAAATCAATATATCCTATTCAAAAATATTAACCTTATAAATAATGAAATTTACTAAATTAATTTATTTAAATAAAATATACAAATTTATAACCAATAAATCTTTTCATACTCAAATTAATAAAGTTTGGAAAACATTTTCAAAAAATTTCTAAGTCCAAAATTTACGGAAAATTTTGGCAGAGTCTCCTTTGTACGGAGAGGCTCGGAAGAAAATATAATATCAAATATAACAATATATAACATATATTTTCCAAAATAATATAAATCCCAACATGGGAAAACTCTATAATAATGCTATAAAACCGTAATCCGAGAACGTACATATTTGTCGGGCATTCAACACTTAATTATGAAACCAAAAGTAGTATCAATGCTTCCATAACCTGTATTTCACTTATATAATCTAAAAAGGGTTAACAATTATATAAATGAAATACTTGGAGTTTCTTAAATCAATACAACAATCAACATAGCAACCATCACTTGCAACAAGCGAACAACCATCACATAAAGTCAACACACATCCATCATTCATTCATATCAAACACAATAAATAGTTGTTCGGGTTCAAAACTTTAAATTGTATAAAATGAAAAATAACTACTAAGTGCACCATTTACTCAACAGTCATAGATGGAACTAAATAGATCATTTATTCATCCAACAATTGTAAAGCATCCTTGCCCAAACAAACATAAACCAAACAAACAACAAATTCAAACAATAGATCAAATTCATTATTATTAATTTCATTCCATATATTGTTGCTTGATTTCCTCTTCATTCAATTAATACTTATCTTTATTAAATTTATTCACATCATGTCAATTCTCTTCTTATTGTATTATATTTATGCATTCATGACTTGATTTCATTTATTTACATTCATTTATTAATAATATTCATATTCAATTCAGTTACTTGGCATAACCATTTATTTCTACTACTTTCATTTCTATATTATTTATTACCATGACATTTCAGTTATAACTTAAGTTTACAACAATTTCAACATCAAATTCTTATTTATAAAAGCAAATTTACTGAATATTTTCATTATATAAGTTTACTTGTGCAATTTCCATTACATTTTCTTATTAAACATTTCAACTTTTAATATTTGGTAAGTTATATATATACTTTTAAAGAATGTAATTAAAAGTTATACAAGTTTATTCTATTTCCTTTAATTAATTCATTGTTCAATAAGTTTTATCTATGGTTTTTAGATTACATATTCCAACTTCTTTAAATTTTATTTATAACTTAACAATACAATTCTTATTTCATTTAGAGGTTTCAGTTTTTTAGTTAAGTTCCAATTCACTACCCTAATTGAAACTATTAATTCATGGAACTTAAGAGCTAAATACCGGGCCTTATTCAAAAATCATTTTAAAATAACAGATAAACATATGCTTGCGATTTATGTATCCAATTATATTTAAAACAGTTTAAAATTTATGTTTGTTTGTCAAAATAAATCTATAGTAAAACTACTACAGTGGCCTTCCCACTTCGAAACTCGAAAATAAATGTCGATGATGCGTGCACTCATCACCGAAATTATTTTCCAGCGATAGAGAGGCAAGTACAGAACTTATTATTCCAAAAATCTTCCTTAAAACAATTCTAATTATATTGAAATATTTATATCAGAAAAATACTTCTAATAATATTATTACTATATTCCAAAATCATTTAAGAAGAAATTTCCGAAAACCCCGGGACTTAGATTCTAAGTTTCCAATTTCATTTATTTTACTTAAATCCTATTTCAACTATTATTTATAAATTTTATTACCTAAAAACCAATATATTGCAACCAAATATATCTTTATAAAATATTTTACTTTATATATAGAAAATATAATAGGCAAAATTATTTCATTCACCTATATTAAAACAAATATTATGTCGGTCTGTCTTATTAAGTGTTTAGAAATCCCTATTGATGTCATAGCGTCCCATGCACCAACCAAAATTTATAAATACAAAACGAAACAAATTAACATAATATTAAAACCTTTTATAACACTAACAAATACGCTCTCTCATATATATACACTCAGCGGCTCCCATAGGGTATTACTACCTTATTAATAAAGAGTCAGACCCCACAAAACTAAGGTTTTTCGCTAAACCAAAGCTCTGATACTAACTGTAACATTCCACCTTTTTGTACGTTTAAGCAGACATACGTGCCAACTTAAACCATACAAAAGGGTGGATTGTTATGGGGTAAATAAGAAAAAGTGGAGAAATAAAAGAAACAAAATAGAATCTTGCAGCGGAACGATAAAATATAATAATCAAATAACAGTTCATGAAGCTGTTTTACAAAACATTTGATTATACTTATACAATACATATCAGAGTTACACATACCAGAGAATGATAATTAATGCAGTGGAATACAATGGTGTAGTGGAATGTAATAAATAGTAGTAATAAAATCTTCGTCTTCGTCCTCCAGACATAGGGCCTTCAAATCCTGAAATGCTCAGGCTGACCCGAGCGAATTGAAAAGACAAAACACTCGAGTCAGAACTAAAAGATCTTATGTAAGTTAAATCCATGATAAATATATGAGTGGAATGGCGTCAGAGATGTTTACGGGATTTTGACATCTCCTATCCAGTGTGTAACGAGAGTGCAGTAACTTAAGAAATGTTCGGGATTCACATCTCTTAAGGATCCGTTAAACTATCTACTATGTAGTAATATTCGCTATTATAATAATGTCTAATCATAAAATAAACATACTTTTAAATAGCGTTAAGGCTTTACATTTTCCACCTTAACACGTAAAATGCCAATAGTCTACACAGTACCTGCATACCTCGGAAGGCTATGAGAAGATACTCCATAGGTACGACACAAATATAAACTCGTAGTAAAGCTCGATATGGTAGGTGACACGATACACAAGGCAATGCCAGGGTAGATATACCAATTACGCACACGGACTGATGGAAACGCATAGCAGCCACTACCGCTCCACCTCGAACAACACGCCCAAATCAAGGGTGGCCACCAAAATCACAAAGTAATAAAATGGTATCGAAGAAGTGCGTCCGATAAGAGGTGCTACCTCACTGGTCCGAGATTGCTCCTGTTTTAGCCACCTTATGCCAACTCACGGGAGTTGGGTCCACGTATATACCTCAGGATCGTCGCCACCGTCCTACTTCATTCTGGAAACTCCACCGCGTACACAGTTATCAAAGTGGTTTTCGGTATCGACAGAGAGTATGTCCATATCCGATCCCGGTCTCTTTAACAACCAAACGTTATTATAACACAGTGGTCATTTAAAAATATATATACTTAAAAAACACAATCATTGCCCTTTCAAAACATATTCCTAATTTCAAAATAGTATATACTTCAAAAACCAAAATATTATTGCCATTTCAAACCATATCCTTTACATCAAAATAGTATATACTTTAAAACCAAAATATTTTGCCATTTCAAAACATATCCTTTACTTCAAAATAATATATACTTTAAAACCAAAATATTATTGCTATTTCAAACCCAAATTATCAACGTATTATTTCCATTTCAAAACCATCATTTCCATTTCCAAAACGATTCAATAATATATTATTTAAATAAAACCCAATTTCCAATCACTAATCTTTCTTTAATTTAGATAATTTGAAATATTCTTTTAAATCATCTTAAACCCAAACCACATTTTGAAGTCATATTCCAAATTTTCAATTTCAATAGGTTTCCAATCAATATATTCACAGATAATTCCTAAATAAATTCTATTTCAAATAAATTCATTTTTCAAACCATATTACTTTCAAAGTTATAACAATTTCGAAAACCAATACTTTGAAAACAATAATACCTTAATTTCAATAAAACATTTCAATTTTGATATACATTTCAAATCTTTAAGTATTCCAAAATTTCCAAACCAAATCTGATAATCTCATATATTTCTTAATTCAATTTACTATTATTTAGTTTAAAATTATTTATTAAATAAATTCAATAACATTCACATAAAGCTCAAACTTGAAATATTCGTAAATCAACTTAAAACATCATCAAGTTATACATAGCTTAAATTTTAAGAATTTATCTATATATAAATTAATATTTATTTAATATCAAAATCAGTATTTATATAAACCCTTATTTTTCCAAAAGCCATAGAAATCATTTCAAGTATATATATAGACCAACTGTGTCTGTATATAATTTTCTATCCTATGGTCAAGTGATACGAATATTTATCATTTCAATCCGTGATTTAAAATAAAATTACGGTTATATGTCATTTCAAACCGCAATCCCGAATAAAATAAATCCATAATGAACTTGCCGATTATAATGATATAAAATAAAACATCCATTCATCCAATATCAATCATCAAGTATTTATCACAATCATCATCCAATTAAATCAATAACATAAAAATAGAACAGATAATAATAACAGGCATTTAGTGGCAGTTTACATTCAACAACAAATTAAATAACTATTTAACTGGCAGTTTACATTCAACTACAAATTAAATAACTATTTAACTGGCAGTTTATATGCAATAATAAATTAAATAACAATTTAATTCAATAAATTCAATTTAACTGAGATAATGATTAAAAATGTGCCAAGCAGTCATAAATAAATTTCAAATCACATCATGTATCAATTTAACAAACATAAGAAATTTTTAGAAGTTGTGAGTGGGTTAAAACACTCACCTTTTGAATTTAAATTGAATTGAAATCCAATTTAAACCCAAAAATTGCCTAGTCTCAGAATTCATCCAAACCAGTGCCAAAAAGTCCTGAATTTCAATACGATCCTAACGCAAAAATCCGCGCGTGAATTGGAGTTCGTATGAGAAAGTTACAGCGATTTGAATGGGCTGAAACCAAAATTAAATAAAATAAATAAAACAGGCTATTACCAATTACATTGCCATGTCACTGCAGCTTCCTTCTCTCGCACGTTCAACTATTATAAACACGCACCCAACATCCAACTTTGATCGCGCCTCCTTGCTATTGATTTGAGCAACAATTCCGAAAACAAACACTAGACGCAGATTCGAATTGTCGAGATACGATATATAATTTTTCTGAATTTTTCTGAGGAGTTTGAAATTTTAGATTTGAATTTGATTTGTGTTTGGATCTAAAAATTTTTTGTCTGCCATTGAGGAGGAGAGATAGTTGGATTACGTACAGACAAATGAGAAATAGAGGTAGGCTAGGGTTTATAACGGGTATTTATAGAGAAAGATGAAATAGAATAAATGGAATTTACTTTATCTCCAATTATTAATTACCATCAGTTAAGCTCTTAACATTTGTTCCCTAAATTTAATTGCACTACGTTAGATACTGCATAAATTCTCATTAAATATAACATTAAGGTTCTTTTAACTCTGATTTATTTCCAATTTTAATAAAATTTGATTTCCCATATCAATTAATAGACTGAATAAACGGGAAACACATTAATATCGCCATCGTTCACTTTCAACTGTGTACATAAGTTTATTTTTTACAGACACAAGTTACTCATTTACAAAATTTCAATTTCTTAATCACATTCAACCTATTTTGTATTACTTCATTGGTTTATATATACTTTGAATTCACTTAATCGCCACTAATTGAGTCAATTACTACAATTGCTTTCGAATTAAATTTTTTTGAACTAAACAAATAGGTAACTTATACAATTGTAACCATTAAAAATTTAATCAACTTTAAGTTTATTACTTTCAAGCAAATAATATGATTACTTATAGAACATTGACTTCTTATTTATTGTAATCCAAATTCATTAATTTATTAATGCTCTCATTTATTTCCTATATCCTATTTGTAACAACTTTACCTATAATTAACACTCTTTCCTTTATTTAGGTTATTATTTCAAACATAGATCACAAGCTTACATTCCTTTATACTATCTTAGGGAACCAATGTACATTTCTAATACTTTATTGCATTTATTGAAATCAAATTTCCAAATTTACTAGATACAACAAATTATGACCTTACAGTTATTTCAATTAATTGGGATTGCGCAAAAAAAAAAATATTGATTAACATAATTGCATTAATTTATATTCAGTAACCAATGAATCAATATATATTTCACACATAAATACACTGATTGTAGTGGTTTATACTATATTCCATCTTAAACTAGGTCATAACATTTGAATCATTATATTAAATTGGAAATGTTCATTCACGTTCATTACTTATTAACTTGCAATAACGTATTTCTTTAATTTACATCCAATTACTGTTAACCATGTTTTTATGGCATAATCAATTCAATACTTACCTCTAATTTCTCATATTCAATTTATCTCTAGGTATAAACCTTCACTACTCCTTTTATTACTTTACACAATAAAATAACATTTAAACTCATAAATGTAATACCCAATTTCATATTAAATCCAATTAATTTCCAATCAAAGTTTATACATATTTCAAGCCACTATTGTAATTACTCCCAGAACATTGGTTTTATTAAATGACCATTTATTATAATTTAATTTCCTTAATTAAATCCAATGTTTACATTTCTTTTCACATTCCAAATTTTATAACTAAGTATACATCTACATTATTCCCAACTTACAAAATTTGAATTAATTACTATTTATTAGTTGCTTTACTGATCAATTCAATAATTGCATCGGTTTCTCTTATATTAAATTTATTACCCAACATTCCTATATTCGTCTTAGATTTGTTTAAATGGCTATATTCCAGAATGTGAAATCTTGCCTACTACGCATATTAATTTAGGTTTTAAAACTAATTAATAGAGTTTTCTTAGTCCAATCCTTTTTACCAAAACTAATTAATAAAGTTTCCTTAGTCCAATCCTTTTTACCAATTTAATTTACATTCACACTTCCGTTATTATTACAACAATCATTAAAGTAACGTTTATCAACAACACAAACATTATGATTTATTTATCTAACATTGACTGTATAAGTTTCCCATTTATTACGTATTATAGTATCAATTGATATAATTTAAATTCTATTTCCCAAATCTATTACTTTTCAATCAATTAAAACTTCACAATTGTTACATCAATTGGGATTTACACTACATTTATTATTTATCAACTTGTTCTAACCTTATTACCTAAATTTACGTTCAGTTACTATTGAGCAATACTATTTCATTTCATTCAATAATTCCACTAGTTTTACTCAAATTCCCGTTATTGTAAACCTTATTTGTTCATTAAAATTAAATTTTGATTCCAATTAAATCAACAAATTCAACATGCAATCTATAATAGTTATTTACAAGTATGAATGGAATTAACATTTATTTCAAATATTATCTTAGTTTACATTAACATAATAATTTATTACCTTTAATGAATTTAATCCCCAATTTATTACATGCAATCAATTTGACCTTACATACTTCAATATTCCCATCTACATCTTAATTCTAATACACTATAGTATCAAATTTCAATTTCTCACAATAAACCCATTTATTATAAATTGCATACCCATTTATTATTTCAAATAAATAGATTGATTCAATTCAACTCTTTTACTAAGTCTATATTAATCAATATAATGTTTCATTAGTTAATTCAAATCTTACCTTTAATTACTTATTCCATTTTATACCCAAGTGCAACAATTTACCCTATTTCATTATCATTGATTTCACTTCAATTGTAATAATTAGTTTTAATAACCACTACTACATTTAATTCTTAACATTTACTATATTATGAACTATAAAAAATTTATTTCTTTTTAAATTTAGTTACAAAAATCTTATTAAAATGACAAATTTAATTAACGAAATTTACGGGTCGTTACAGTATATTACTACATAGTAGATAGTTCCACGGATCCTTAGAGGATGGTTTTCCCAAACATCCTTTAAATTACTTGTATTTCAGTTGATATTTCACTTTAGTTGGATTTATTGATATAAGAATGTTAATCCTGACTCGAGTGTTTTGTGTTTTGCTTTACGCTCGGGTCAGACTGAGTGTCACAGCATTTGAGACTAACTTTTGGAGATGGAGCTTCGCTTGGAGATTCATCTATCTATTCAGATTTTAGTTATTCAGTTGACTCTAGTGATATATATTCAGATTTTGTTATTGACTATTGTATTGATACTCCTATGTATTAGAGACTTATGTTGTATCTTGTTTTAACTCTATTATATATATATATATATATAGTAGCTACATGAACTACTATTCATTTGTTTCCGCTGCTTATTATTGTAATACTTTGTGTCTGTGATTCTATGGTTATTTTATTTACTGTATATGCTGAGTTTTGCTAAATAAAAATTAACAATCTGATATTTTGAGCAATTCAAGTCTGACATGTGCGGATGTGAATGTTACAATCACCTAGGTTAGCTAAGACTTGTGAATGCTTGATGCTTTATAACAACCTTAAACTTGGTTTTATAGATAGAAAAACGATCCAGGATTGTCTGATGTATACTATACAAGACTGTCTATTTATTTGATGCAACTCTATTTCTCGCCTGCAAAACCAATAATTTAGTTCTCTTTCTTGTTTAACTATTCAAATTTCTCAAATACAAGGATCTAAGATTACTATGGTTGTATTGTTGAGTGCTCTATCACATATTAATTGCTTTCAGTCATATATACATTCTTATATTTTCACTTTTATATTACCAGTTCTCTCATATATGAGATTTCTTTAACCTTTGGTCAAACAACACCATCATCCACTTGACTTTTGATCATATGTAGCATTCCGTTAATACTGTTTTCTTTTCTTTTCTTCCTTTTTTTCTTAAAAAAAGAAAAAGAAAAAGAACATGAAAGGAAACATACTACAATACTGTTAATGCAACCTGAAATTGCTTTAGTTATTTTCATGTCTAATAGCATTGATTGTGATAGTAAACATTTTATTTAACTTTTGAGAATGGCTTATTTATTTATTTACCTTATTTCTTTTTAAAATTGTCCGCTATTTATTTACACACATGTTCATCTTACATTTATTTTTACCTGTCAAACACATGGAAATAAATAAACATGAACATAATTTTTAGACTACTTGTGAAATTTTTTTGATAAACATAAAAAATTAAAATGTAACATATCCTTTATAAGTTTTATCATCTTTTGCGATAATAAACAGATCATTTTCATTTCTCTTCGAGTTTGAAAGCTAGATGCAAGAAGTTGCAGTTATGGTGAAAAAATTGCAGTTATTCAATAGAAGTACACTTAAATATCAATTATAACTACTAACGAATGAGTAAAAATTCAACTTCTTATTTTTTGAAAAACATTTCAGAAACACAAATGTACGCATATACATACATACATATGTATGTATGTATATGTGAGTGCGTACACATACATTTAGTTATCCATGTAGATGCACTTTCCAGACTTCAATTATGTTAAACTTGTCTGATTTTCCCGTACCAACATCTATAAGTATTACCTATATCTTATGGCATTAATCAAGTGCTTATGACTTACGAATCTTGAAAAGTTACCTTTTAATTTAATAAGCTAATGGACTTGGAAATATCATCTTTTGATGAAGTGATGCAAAAGGGATACATAAAAATAATAATATTTCATGTTTTTATTTTCATAAATGGTACTCACACCATTTCAAATTCTTGCATGAATTTAATTGACAAATATAAAATGCTTGCCTAATTTTAATTTAAAGCTTTTCTTATTATAGCCTTGTTTATATAGCTAGAAAATTTGATGAAACAAATGTTTCTTTGTTTACAGCTTAATGAATATCAAGTTAAACAAGTAAGTTTTTGATGGAAAAAATACGACATGGCTTAATTTTGTTGGACAATAAAAGGGAGAAACTAACAAATATTAAGTAGCGACTAGAAATCTTGAAGTAACTTATTTTGATTGGTCAATAGAAGGAAAAATGCAAGTGTATAGCTCAAGATGAAATTAAAGGTCAGAAAATAGAAGGTAAAGAAAGTTCATGTTAGGTGGAAATGAAGTGAACTTTATAATGACGAGTAAAGTTGAGAAAGGAAATACAAAACAAAATAAAGCAGAAACGAAGATACATATGGATCAATATGACATAACAAAGAAGCATAAATGTGGAATGAAATAGGTTCAACAATCTCATAAAAAAATAAAGAAGCAAAAGCTATGGATGTTGGAATTCTCGCCGTGGATATCTACTTTCCTCCTACTTGTGTTCAGCAGGTTAGATTTTTATTTATATTAAAAAAGAAAAATACTAACTTTTTTACCATCGTTATTTTGAAACTTTTTGCTATTGGTTTGATTCTAATCGGTGAGGTTGTGAAGTTGAAGTTCGGTGAAAGCATTGACTATTTCAATTAAGATAATCGTGCTACTCGCCATGTATTTTTAACTTGTGTTTTTTGTTGAACTCGTCTTTACATTTATGCGATGAATTGAAATAGTTTACACCGATAGTAGGTTACACATTCACTGTATTTAATTTTTTCAATGGATATGAAATGGGCATTCAAATTAACTGTTAAATTTCCTTACCAAACAATTTTAGTTATGATATTAAAATATTGAAAATCCTTAACAAGTTGTAATCATGCAAATTGCAGGAAGAGCTTGAAGCTCACGATGGAGCAAGCAAAGGAAAATACACAATTGGTTTGGGACAAGATTGCATGGCATTTTGTATAGAATTGGAAGATGTTATTTCAATGAGGTTATTCATATCGTTCTGAATTTGGAGTTACTTTGTATATTTGTTGTCTTATGCAATACCTGATTTGGAAGTTTTGTATTTGTTTTCGTGTAGTTTGATTGTTGTTACATCGCTCCTTAAGAAATATCAGATTGATCCAAAAATGATTGGCAGATTGGAAGTTGGTACAAAGAAGGTGATCGATAAAAGCAAATCTATCAAGACTTGGCTCATGTAAATTTTTGAGGTAGGCCCTTTTATCATTTTGTACAAATCTAAATAAAACAAACTTTGGTTAAGTTCAAACAAATTAGAACTTTGATGTTTAATTGTCTAAAAGACATTCGGTAACTGTGTTCAAACAAATTAGAACTTTGATGTTTAATTGTCTAAAATACATTTGGTAACTGCGCGCAATTGAGTTTTATATGCGCTGAAGAAATTGAAAAAGTTATTGGTAGCTGTAATACTAATAGTTTAAGAATTAGAAATCCACCGGCTTTGCCTGCCTTAAGTTAAAAATCAAAGTATTTCCATGTGATAACAGAATTAGGTTGTATAATTTAGTTCCTGTTCAAATCCAGGGGTAGGTGTACTCTACTGACTTTGGAGCAATTAGGTCAATAATTAGTGCACTTCAGCAATACCCATGCATTCTAATAGATTTCACTTTGTTAAAATGCACTGTTATTTTTGGAGCTATTAAAATTACTATCTAATGGCTTTAAACCTACAGAGCATCCCTACTCTCATTTTAAACCAGAGTAGATGATTAAAGGTGATGTCTTTTAGCTATGCTGTAAAATTTTGTCCAATATGAGGTGGTAGGAAGCAGATAAAGAACTTGGTCGAAGGATGATGTAACATGCTTGAAGAAATGCTTTGAGCAGTTCAAGTTCTTAGTGATGCATTTGGTACTTGTAGACGTTAACTTTGAACTATGTTGTCTTTTGTTATCATGAATATGTGTTGAATTTGGTAACTCATGTATTGAACTTATTTTTCGTTAGTTGATACTTTATTTTGTTATCATGAATATGCATTACATTTGCTGATTATTATATTTTTTTCGTTCATACATTGTTCAAATTGTTATCTATTTAAAGAAGATTCATTTTAATTGTTATTATTAAAATGTAATAGTGGAGTGCCTCAATTATATAGTAAAATAAAGCATAGCTTCTAAAAAGCGTTATAACTATATGACATAAGTGCTATAAAAAGATAATGCAATGTATGAGGTTACTGTTAAAGAATAGCAGCAAATAGGCGCTATTGTATCTACACATTTTATAGAGGTAAATATATGCTATAAATGGATGTAGAATATATTATAAACATATTGATATATAGCACGAAATAGACGCCATAGAATAACTATTTTATAGCGGCTATACTGTGCTATGAAATCACGCTCTTTTAAAGCGGTTTTTTGTGTGTTATAAATGTGCAGTTCTTTTTTATAACATGTCGATATACAGCGTTTATCAAACCGCTATAGTTGTATTTAATAGCGGCTATATGCCACTATAAAAGACTGTTTTTCTTGTAGTGATTTCATATTTCAATCATTCTCTTATGTAACCTCTTTCCACTGTACCATGGTGCCCCCAATCCTTTTCATACCTTCCCAAATAAAGTTTACATAAGTAACTTCTTTTTAAGTTTTCAAAATTTTAAAAATATGGCTATTTTAAACAATAATATTTTTATTTATCTGTTCACTTATCGACAAGATACATAAGAAAACATTCCATAGACAAAATGATTTCCTTGTCGCTCACCATAATTATTTTACTGTCACCACTGCTGCACGTTTTTTTGGGAGAAAAATGTGTGATCTTCTAAAATAGAGGAGAGCACACATATAAATATGTATATAACACAAGACAAGGTGCTGCCAACATGCCTGGCAGGTAGCTAACCTACGTACAAGTATCAAAGAAAAATCTCATGTACCTCTCAAATGAGCTCCGGCATAGTCACCGCCCATTACACCCTAATACCGAGCTCCGGCATGGCCATCGCCCAATATTAAGGTGTTAGAAGTACCTGAAAAACTATGGAATATCACATAGCCAATGATACTGAAAGCCAACTCCATCTAAGAAGGAAACTCCATGCCGCCGACTCGGAAGGAATGGAAATGCAAATGATCTAAAACGGAACTGCGAATGATATGGAATGGAAACTCAACTCTGAAGACTCGGTATACCTAGAAGAAGCGCCTAGCTGAAAAGTGAATCTTCCTGAAAGTAGAATGCCATGATGAAGATGAAGATGCACTGAGAAGAAACCCTCACTGCAAACAACAATCCTGCAATCAGCAATCCTATGTACTTGCATAAAGAAACTTGCACCATATCTAGCCCAAACCTGTATCTGAACAGGAACTAAAGAAAATAGTCAAAAAGATACACATATATGTACATAAATGAAATTTATATACATATATATGTATAAATGAAATAGAAGCAAAGATACAAAAATTAAGCTAATAGGACAAAATAAAATAATGATTAGAAAAATGACTAAAAAGAATCCATGATTAAATGAACTTAAAGATTTATAAGCTAAAACAAACAAAAACTAAAACAATAACTAAAACAAATCAAAAATTATCCTTATGGTCCTTTGATCAAAAGTATATTACGGTACATAGTGAAATCATCATCTAAGTTTGAAAAAATACTAATACTACAATTATTAATGTCAAGAATATAATTTTTATCTTTAAATAGTTTAATATTATTATTAACCTTATTAAGATACTTTTAAATAGATTATTTTTAGCTAATTTATATTTAGGATTAGAGATCTAATTAAAACAAAATGAAGAAATTATAAAAATCAATTTATTAAAGTGACTATTATTACTTTTAAAAATTCTCTGATTTCTTTCAAACCAAATATATCAACAAATTATAATGAATAAAGTGTCAAGTAAGAATCTATTTTCCCTTTTGAACTTAAATCTAAAACTACTGCTGCATAGTAAAACTATTCTAATCCACTTGTTGTATATTCCCCGATGTTAGTATGCAGTATTTCAAAATCTTAAAATTTAAAATTCTTAGCTTTTAAAATAGTCATAAAAATATTTCAAAACAATTTGCAAAAATATTTTTTTTTCCAAAAGTATACATATGTATAGGTTTTTCAAAACAAAATTTTCCACATTTCAGGAAATCAGGATTTGATCTATAATCCAATGTCCATACTGGACTTCTCTTACTTTACACGGCAAATTTTAACTTCCAAAAACTTTTCTTTCTCAGTAATATCAATCAGTACACAAATTAAATTTTAAATTTCAGTCTTAAAGGAACAGAAACATTGACCCATGCTCGCCATACCATACCCCCGTGCTCCGTCTAAAAAAATTCACTTTCCGAAAAAAATTCCTATTCTTTTCGGAACCTACTTTTTTGATTTTCTTTTATTTAGTAGTTAGTTAAATAAACTTTCTTAATTTATTACTTAACTTCCAGTTTCAATTATTTTCTTTTCCTTAGCATTAGTTGAGTGACTTTATGAAATTTCCTTATTTTTATATTGTTTTCTCAAATTATAGCGGTCCACATAGAAAATACATAAAAATAAATATTTCCATAGACGTACGCAGTTTTCATAGTAACAACTAATGCTTACAGCCCATACGAAAGGAAACATACTGGAAGGAAACACAACACTACTAACTACTACCACTACAGATTAAAATTGACCTTCCTAACAGGTCAACATTCTTCCATCTTCTTATCTTACCCTTTTCTCTATTACTTTCGATGAATAAGGTATTTTCAGCCTTTCCATTACCATATCCAATCATGGAATAATTATGCATCTCCTTACTGTAGCGGATAAGAAAGACAATCTATGCATTCTTCAATAACTTAATGGAAACTATGCTTTGGGGAATAACCTTTCCAATTCCTTTCTTGCTCCCCTAACTTGAATCTACCAATATCCTCCATGAGTGTTTGCCACCTCACAATTCTTTGCTACCATCTTCTTTTAATCCAAACTCCCAGATGGTGTTCTCAAATCTTGCACTCATGTCTGACAAAGTATTCCTATGTTTTTACAATTATCCTTTATGCTCTCCGGGGTTCCTTATTACTTTTCCATGAGTAATCATTGCTACCTTCTTTATAGCCTTATCCTTTACCCTCTATTCCCTAACCACTAATTCCTATTTACTCCATGTTTAAAATCTTGGATCGGTCTTCACATTTTTTTTCAAAGATTAGGAAGTTCAATTTTTTTTGAAACATTCAATCCCAAAACCTTTGCCTTTAAAAAGTACAATTTAGAAATCTTTTATTAAATTCAAAAATACTTAGTATTTCAACCATTTAAAACTTTGATTTACAGTTTTTTTTAAATTTAACTCATTCACTAACCCTCAGAGAGAATGTTAACAACACTTAATTAAAGTTTCTTCCTCCTTTTTTTTCAAATCAACCTTTTGTCTTTAAAGATCTTTTTAACTTTTACTTCTTTAAAATAAGGATTTTTAATCAAACTATTTATTAAGTTTTCCTTCCAAAAACTTATTTACTACAACATACCATTTTTTCTAAAATTGCACTTTGCAGTTTTTCCAAAATATCTTTTATACATTTTTAAACAATAAAACTAGAGTAGATAGGAAGAACTCTCACCCTATTTTTCTTTCTCTTTCCACCTCCAAGTTTTTGGTGGAGTCTCTAATACTGTATTATGGGGACTTCTAAAAGATACTTGCAACAAATAAGTGCAACAATGAAAAATGTCTATTTTTCCTTTGTTATGCATTTAATTTTCTATGTTGCTACAAATTTAATTACTTAACAAAACTTCTTTTCATTATCTCCTACAAAAGTTCTAATTATATGCTTTTCTTTTTATTATACTTAAGGACCCTATACTAATGTGTTGGAACTACATTCCCACTTCAAAAGGAATAGTTAACGCTATAATTCTCGATGAATCGCTTAAAAGAGAATTCATGTTTTGTATCAAATTACAAGAAATTATACTTCATTTCTTTATTGAAATAGACAGTAAAAAAAACAGGATTTCCCATATTTTGTACATCTCTTTCTTTACATTTGCATTCCTTACCATTTCAAACAAAACACCTTTATTTATAACTTGATTGATTAATAGAAACCTATGTTGTTATTCCCTTTCATTCCAATGAATTAAAGTATGTCAAATTCCAACCTAATTAAAATAAATTAAATAACATTTCTATTTGTATTTCATAACTAACTTTTATTATTAACAAATTCGTAACTTTTCTACTATTAAACTCCTTTACCTAAACTACACCAATTCCAATTGTTTTTCTCTTAATTTATTGTCTTCTCATTTGAACCATTATAAAGTCCGCTTACAGCTTTGTTTTAGAGTCAATCTTCTTATCTATATTATTCACCCTATTCCAAAATTGTACCATATCCTATTGTCCACCCTTAAAAAATTTAATTTTACAACTTAAAAAATTTCATTGCATAGAAAAATCCATGAGCTAAATTGTTCTATCATTTTTTCAGAAGAACAATAGCTTTCTACAAAATTTCCTTTACTGAAATTTTAGATTTTAACAAACTTTCAATTTCTATTAGAGTTTTATATTTTCAAACTCTTATTTCATTACAAAGAAACTAGCGAGCTATACACACACACTCACACTCACACACACACTCTATAACCATTTTCAAACAATTTTTTTGGATAACTCTTTTATAGAAAGTTTAATTTAACTAAATATATATACATACATATGTCTGTATGTATGTATGTATTCCAAAATCCAATACTTACTTTTTCAATCATTTTCATTAAAAGTCCTTTTTAAATATACAATTTATACTTCTTCTCAAATTGTCAAGAATTACTTATTTTGTTGGGTTTGACTCAAAGTGAATTTCTAATTGTTCATTTGAGAACATTTTTCCATTATCTATAATGTATCTTATTTCCCTTTTTTTCTGGACCTATTGTACATCATCAATCGACAATCATATAGGGAATCATTGGGCTATCAAGGCCTAACTACAGCGTTATATACCATCTAGCTTCAAGGATTTTCCATATGTAACTATTCTATAGCTGGAATTATTAGGATTTAATGTATATTATATTTATAGGCAAAATACAAATACGCTTACTCAATGTTTATTAATTTTCCAAGATTGACTAACCTAAGCTCTGATACCAAATATGACAACCCACACTTTATAGGGCCTGAATTTTTGTTAAATCAAAAACCCAAGTCCACCAAAGTACGGACTATTGGTTTGGTATCCAGCAATTAAAACAAAATAATGCATATCAGAGCTCTAACGAAATAACATGCAGCAGAATAATTTAAAATACAATAGATCACATAGGTACTGGCTAAGATTTGACACTTTCAAAATCAAGTGTCCTTATCAGCACCAAACACACTAAACACCGATACCTGTCCTTTAATTTGTCCTATGAGTTGTAATGAGGAGGGGGTCAGAACAATGTTTTGATGATTGGAAAAATTATACGTTTTATACATAACACTAGCTTATGCTGATTGTTCACTATTTCATGTTATGTCTAATTATATTATTAGTCATTTTGACTCCATCTCTGCGCATGAACTGTTCCCATCTACATCTCGCAGATATATATATATATATATATATATATATATATATAATCATTATGCATTAAAATATCACAAAACCCTAAATAACAAAAGAAAGTTTATTTCAACTTAATTTCATGTCCGTAAAAAAACAAGTTCCTAATCATTACGCATTCATTATAATTTTATTCGTTCTAGTTGTTGTAAAAATAGTAATTAAAATCTAATCATTACGCAACTATAGAATTAAATCTAATCAGTATGTAATTATAGAAATAAAACTAATCATTATGCAATTACATAATTAAATCTAATCATTACGCACTTGCAATTATATTTCTAATCATGATGCACTTGCAATTATAATTCAATTCTTAGGCATATACGAATAGATCTACAATGATATAATCAAATATTATATAAAACCATATAATATTCTTCCTCACCTTTAATTAGCACTCCCGAATCTCTAGATTTAATCCAAATCTGACCTTATTATCTATATTCTCCACTTTTTGACTCCCTATTCAGATCCACAGAGAATATTTTATACGGATCAATTAGAAATTGGATTAGGGAAAAGAGATTTGGATTTGAAATTTTTAATTAGAACCATATCTAAAAGTTTACCTTTGATGTAGCAACCTGATTTGAATTGATTTTCTATCCTCTATCCTTTTCTATTCTTCTCCAAAATGTATACATGCAATCTATTCTATTTTTGTGTGTGATTAGAAATTTTGGAGGAGAAAGGAAACTATGAGACCTTCCGTGCTCATCAGAAAAATAATGAGTTAGAAGTGAAGGCCTGGGTCTTAATTTATAGAGATTTAGATCGGCGTTAACCGTTGGATGAAACTAGAATATATCTAAGCCACATGCCCTTAATTTGCTTCCGCCTCTCACATAAGGTGAGTCGGCCACTCTGTAACCTAGTTTGACCGCTCACGGTCAACCGTGCATGGGTCACGGTCGACCTGCCAAATCAGTGTATTTTTATGCATTGTCTTGTTTTGTTGATTTGTTACCTTTAATATCCAATTAACGTTATCTTATTCCTTATTTATAATTCTTAAAAATTAAGCTAATATTAATTTTAATGGTGTTAATCAATCATTAATTTAATTTCAAATTATTTCCTTAAATACATATATAATTTTTTCGAACTACAAAAATTCAAATGCTTTCGATTCGAAAATTTTATATATAAAAATTGACCAGAAAATCACCACAAATCCAATGGTATAAGTTTCATGGTCATATTCCAACATTTGTAAAAATTCCATTTTTCACAAGTTATTATTTATTAATTGATATCTATTTTAATTAATTAACTTAAAAACATAGGGTGTTATAATCCTGAGTTGAACCATGATCTAATAGAGATATGGAAGGAGTTATCAACCTAGATTGGATTAAGAGTGTATGTGTGTGTGTGTGTGTGAGAGAGAGAGAGAGAGAGAGAGCATACTTGTTATATATTTTGATTTTCAAAACTTACGGTAGTATATATATAGTATATAAGTTGCATGCACACACGAGTACCATTGATGTTGTTTTCTTTACGAGAGACTGTTTGTTCTTATTACAGATCAAGAATGAGCCACCATACAAGAAACGCTACGAGAAACTCCATCTTTGGAGTTGTGGAAGGAGCAGGCTTGAGGGCTACTAACCCTGACTTGCAAGCTATGTTTAATGCGATAAGAGTGAACATGCTATAAAATTCCCAAGCGAAAGCTCCTAATGTTGCTGTTGGTGGTAGTGCTCAAGTGCAGGTGCCCAGAGTCGATCTCGTAAAGCTGAATAAGGATTTTTCAAATCTTGGTGGCAAACCATTCCAAAGAACATAATCGATTATGGAAGTGCTGGATTGGCTGGATACCTATGAGAGGATTTTCGATGACCTAGAGTTGGATGACATGATGAGGAGGAGGTTGGCTTCCCTACAGCTCTAAGGAAGGGCTATGAATTAGTGGAACGCTATTAAGGTTGCAACACTTGAGGATCGCTTTACTTGGAACTAGTTCAAAACTAGATTCCAGGATAAGTTTATTATGGATGTTCAGAAATCGGTGTTGTTTACGAAATTTGTAGACTTGAAGCATAGGATATGTCTATGTCCAAGTACTGGCAAAGTTCGATGCTTTATCGAAGTATGGGATATCTTTCATTGACACTCTATTGAATAAGAATGAGAAGCTTATCATGGGATTAGATAACTACTTAGGAGATAAGCTTATAGGGCACATTGATGAATTATTTGAGAAGGTGGATGAGAAAGCCCTTTGACTTGGGAGTTTGTACCCTAAATCCAAGTCCATTGTGGTTGCCAAGGAAGAGACAAAGCTGCTGCAAGGCAGTAGAGGCAAGAAGAAGTGGAATGGGGAGAGGAAGTAGTTTCAGTGGAAAATGATCAAAAGTAGGCAAAGTGGAATCATATTTGCTATGGTTATGGGATAAGGGCCACTTTATTAGAGATTGCAAGTCTAAAGCAATGAAGAGATGCTATAATTGTGGCCAGTTTGGACATATGCAAAAGAGTTGCATTATGAGCTATTATATATGCCTATAGTTAGGGAGTATTCAAATGTATTAAAGGAAGTGACAGGTTTTCCACCACATCAAGAGATTGAGTTTCGCATAGACTTAGTGAAGGACACCAGACTAATAGTTATGATTTAAGGTGTATGGCTCTTCAAGGTTATTTTTTGATTGTCCTGAGCTGAATAAGGTGACGAGAAAGAACAAGTATCCACCCCCACGTATTGATGACTTGTTCGATCAGGTCCATGGCATGAAGGTGTTCTCCTAGTTAGACCTTGCGATGGGATTTCACCAGCTGAGAGTATCGAAGGAGAGTGTGTCATCAATATGTTTCATACCCCATTTGGTTTTTATGAGTGGTTAATTATGCCATTCGCGCTAACCTATGCTCTGGCGTACTTCGTTGATCTCATAAACCGTGTTATTAGTGATTAGCTAAATAAGTTTGTGCTTGTGTTCATGGATGATATTATGATCTACTCTATGGCAAAGGAGGAACACAAGACACACTTGAAGATTGTGCATAAAGTGTTGAGGAAGTAAGACTAAAAGCAATGTTTTTGAAAGTGTCACTTCGAAGGAGGAATGTGAGATTCTTAGTTCGTGCCATCTCTGAGCGGATCATCATAGTAGATTCTATGAAGGTGGAAGTGGGTGAAGATTGGAATCAACCCAAGAATGCTACTAACGTGAGGAGTTTCCTAGGATTGACGAGATATGATAAATTTTTTATCAAGGACTTCTCAAAGGTAGCAGCACCATTGACAAATTTGATAAAGAAGAATCGGATCTCATTTTGGGACACGAAGAGTGAGCATGCATTCGTAAGTCTTGAGGAAAGGTTGACGAGTGCAACAGCTTTGGCAATTCCAAGCGAGAATGAGGAGATGACGGTATACGCCGATGCTTGTGGTACTGGGTTGGGTGTGGTACAGGTGCGAGGAAGTAAAGTTGTTGCCTATGCTAGTCGGTAATTGAAATCACATGAGAGGAAGTAAACTTCCAAATTACCCTTTCAAAATCTTATAATTCAAATTAAATTTTTGATTCAAGACAATTCAAGTATTCATTTAAATTCGAATATAGGTTTCATCCCGAAATCATTTAAATTAATTTAATTTAGCATTCAAATCAAATTTAAATTCATTGATCGATTTCATTCAATATTCGTTAAGTAGATTTATCCTTCAAACAATTTCCATTTACTTCCAATTTATAAAATCAATTATTTAAGTTCAACTCCATTATATCAAAAACTTACAAATTGCATTAAATTAAATTCGTCAAATCTAATTCTTTACATTCCAAGTCTTACATTAATTTCAATAAACACATTTTTATTTCTTGTTAGAGAAATTCAATTTCACTTATTTATTTACTTAGTTAAAATTTCAAAGCTTAATTAATAAGGAACTAAATTTCACTAATTCAAGAGGTTCAATTTTATTTAACTACTAAATAATTCAATTTTATTTAATTATTAAATAATTTCAAAACTTAATTATTAAATAATTTCAACTTAATTATTAATAATTCCAATTTTTAAAACTACATTCTTTCATCAACTACTATGTTAATATTTTGATTCAGATTATTAAATATTAACATTTTCCTTCTATTAAAGTTCAAATTACAACTTCATTTCAAAACCTTATTATTTATCCAAATAAAATATTTATTTTATTTTAAATCAAATTATTGACCAATCGGGTTTTATTTAATTTTCTATCCTAAGTCAAAGTTTTATTTGGGTATATATCATTTCAACCCGATTCCATTTCAATTCAAAATCAAAGCATAGCAAAGGGAACTTGTAGTGTGATAACTGGGATGTTGTCAAAGTATAAACAAGCAATAACAACAATCAATAACAATCCAATAGTTAACTCGAATAATCCTAAAATAATCGTATTAATTCACATTGTTGTTTGTGCAAATTAATATAATTATTTCTAGAATATACACAATCATTTCATGTAGATTAAAGATTATTACAATAATATTAATACGTTTCTTCATTTGATATCAATTATTCAATTTCGTAATACATAAATTTTACAACATACATTCAATGGTTCAAGGTGTAATTAACCATATTTCTACATGTCAAGTAATTTAAATATTTAAAGGGGTCATATTATACAAATTTTGTCTAATCAATTTCAACACATATGTCAATTTCAAATTTTGTTAACTCCTACGTCAATTTCAATTTTAAATTATTCATCACTTCATACATTAACAATTTAATCTCCAATATCAACATCAAACAATCAATTATTTATCAACCAAACTGGATTATCATCGTATACATAATAAATAATGTGGCAGATGTGACAGGTGAACTGATACAGGTAATAACATATATAACAGAGTTAATATCTAACCGCAGGATTTTCAATTATCGTTTCAACTGAAATCAAATTAAATAAATAAAAGAATATTAATCGTGAGTGATTGCTCACCTTCCGAGGCTAGAGAAAGAACAGAATGAGACGAGTTACGGACCCAAGCATGGATTTCGAAGCAAAGCTATATTGGCACGAACTCGACGGACAGAGCTGATAACAGGAATTTACGAAATCAGGTCAGAACTGGATCGATGGAGATTATTGATACAAGTGGACTTCTATATATAACTAATTATAACTATTTACATATATAAAACATATCCTAAATACAAACATATTTTATATTAATACACATATATATACATACCAATTATAAAAGAAATCTTCAACAAAATTTATATAAACTTTATACATATACTAACATCTATAATCCTGAAAGAAAATTATTCTTATACACTTACATTTCACCCGGCATATATATTATAAAACCAACACTATAGACTTATAAAATATACATCGCTTTTATATAAATCATGACCAAATATATACACAACAACACATTTTATATAACTCGATATAATACTAACCATTACTTAAAATACAATCATTAAAATCAATCTTTAACTAACAATCTTACACATATCTCTTAATATTATTATGTTATAGCTACAAACACATAAGTCAATAATTTAATAATAATCAATATTTATGGTTCTGTACACAACACTTAACTCACATACGTATACTTAAAAATACTAACATACCTGATAACACATATATGTTTAAACACATCTAATCTTATGCATACTGTAAACTGTTATAACTTTATAAGCTTATAAATAAACAACAGTTATACGCAATACAGTTTGTAAACTTCATATATTTAAGTATACGCATATGACCCACTACTAGATTGTACTATAATATGACAGTAAACATATATATACCGCAGCTATACGTATTAATGTATATCTATCAGCTAGTACAAGTAAATTATTATATAACATATACAATCGGATTGTCAAAACTTATATAACATGTGGCTTAAAATACATTCAATGTCAATATATATTTTTTCTCTTCACAGTATTATACTTAAACAACAAAACACATAACGATATAAATACTTATCACTTTATATACGTACAAGCTTATGTAAACTAATATAGGCTTTATAATATAATAACGTAAACTGACTTATATATAACCCTCAAAATATATATTGGAACAAAATCATTACTTAGTTACATGACTAACAGGCTAGTATATAAATAGCTTTATACATATAACAAAATATATATACATATATACTCAATATGTTATTATATAGCTACCAATACTATAAACACAAGTAGATAAAATTACCTGGCTAAAAAAAACAAGGCTGATAGGAGCGGCTGCACGTGAGGGGAAGATGGAGGTGGATATATGGTGCTCGGCCATATCTGATAAGGGAAACGTGGGTCAGCTTCTGTTCAATGGGAGAAGGGAATGGCAGTGTAGGCATGGGTGTACTAGGCTCAGAGATGCTAGGAGATGGGGTTGAAGCTCTGACATGGTGGAGGCGGGAATAGGGAGTTGCTACATGGGTAGCAGGTGGTTAACTGGGCGGATTAGAGATGTTAAGGTGGCGTAGGTAGAGCAAGGCGTGAGGCGTAGGGTTTGGAGATGAAGTCGGGCTTTGGTTTGCAGGCGAAACAAGAGGAGGAAGGGCTAAACACGAAAAGGAGGAGGGAATGAACTCGGAAATAGGCGAGCAGATGTGAAGTCGAGGCCTGGTGGGGAAGAATTTGCGGAGAAGTGGCGGCCGTGGCTGACGTGATGGGTAGGCGGCTGTGGCCGAAAGAGAAGGAGGGGCTCGGTGTGGTGTGGCGGTTACTGGCCACAGTAGAGGGCAGTGGTTGCAAGGCTGTCTGGGCTGTGGGTGTGAGGCCGAAGTGCTGACGTGGTGTGTAGAATACAAGGCGGAGACGGGTTTGATGAATGGGCGGAGGTCTGCATTTGGGTATGGCTGTGCGGTGGCGGAAGAGGCCGAGTATAGTGATGGCCGTGATCCAACAGGCTGATGGGTTTGCTTCGAAAATCATATATATATATATATATATATCAAAGTTTTATTTTATAATATAATTTTACAAATGAAAAACACACAGGAAAGGAAGAGGAATGGAGAGTACAAGAAAATGAAAGATGAATAGTTTTTTTCAGAATAATGCAAATGCCAGCAAACGTTACAGAAGTAAATGAAATTTTTATAAAATCTATGTACTTTATTGTTTTGGAACGGTAGGCTATGAACTGGAAAGCCAAGCATTCGAAATACATTTATCTTCCCGAGTAAACAGCCAGGCAAAAGAATAAAAGGAAAAACGAAATTTGAAAGGATGAATTGAGTTAGGTTGGAGCTAGGGAAAAGCAAAAGACAACTGTTGGAATCAGAAAATATCGATTGCTTATGGTTGACAGCTTTCAAACGAAGAGCAAATGAATAGGCAAAGGAAACAAAGGGGTTCAAACGGGTAACGATACAGAATCGTTTCCATGGATTCTGCTGCGTAGCAGACTTCAAAACATAGAATTGAGTATACTGTGGCAATCAGCGTGATGAGACGATTACAACGGCATACAGATATCAGCGGTACGATTGAATTATAAAATTTTGAATTTTCTACTAGTGGAAAATGCAGCAAAAACACAGAAAAATAAGATCGACGGAGCTAAAGAAGTTCGAATTTGGAAAAACGAAAAATAACGTCTTGCTCAGAAGATGATTTAGAATTTTTCTACGTAAAAATATTTAAGTTTCGAAAATATTTTATTTTCATCAATTTCTAACTGATTAAATTGAAATAAAATTGCACACGAAAATAACTTTTAAATTTTTGGATGGAAATTTACCAGTTGCTATGATTAATTAGACGCATTCCAAATATCAAATTTTATTTCAAAATTATATCGTTTAAAATTTCACAAAATTTCAACTAAAACAGTTAAAATTTACGGGTCGTTACACTCTCCCCCACTCAAAACTTTTCATCCCCGAAAAGGAAGAAGGTAGGAGAATAGAAACAACCAGAAGAAAATAGACTTGAAATACAAGTAAAACAATTAATTTAAACCATATAAATTTCAATTTAAATTAATTAATATTTAACAATTTGATAAATCCCTTTTAGTTCACTTAAATTAAATCAATCTATCTATTTCTAAATTCATTATCTTATTATCTAGTCATCATCAATTAACAATTTCTTAATCATCAATTTGTATAATCATTTATTGTACTCATATTTTATTCAACAAAGTTAATTCTTTTATTCCAAATTATTATTAAGTTTATTCCACTTAATATATTTATTACATATACTTAAACCATATAAATTAATTTAAACCATATAAATTTCAATTTAAATTAATTTATATTCAATCATTGGTTTAAATTAAGGTATTTCCATAAGTTGATCTAATTTCAATTTTGTTAATTCTTTCAGAACAAAATTTACTATATTCATCTCATTCAATTAACTTATTATTCTATCATCTTCATTAGCATTTTTTTATAAAACACTCAAATTTTATTTATGAAATCATTTTATATTGTATATTATCCAATTACATTTTAACTTCTGAATAATTTAGGTAAGTTATACTGAAATGCAATTTAGTACTATACAAATAAAATTTTCCAATTCGATTATTTCATGTTTAAATATTTATCCAAAATTTAGCTTTATTTATAATTGAAAACATCCTTTAACATAATTTTAAGAATTAAATTTCCGTTTAATTTCAAACCCTTTAGAGATAATTATGTATATACTATATATATTAAATCAAATTAAATTTAAAATAATATACCCATATATATATATATATATATATAAATCAAGTCATACTTAAGAAATTCAAATTAAAATATATATTTTCCAAACAAAACCGTAGCAAAGCTACAGAATGGTCTCTTCACTTCGAATCTCGAAAATGAATGTCGATGATGCGGCCACCATCCCCGAAATTATTTTCCAGCGACAAAAGAGAAGAGCCCAAATTTAATCATTTAAAATTCTTTGAAACCATTCTTATTTGAAAATACTTTAAATAACATATCTTTTAAATTTTTAAAGCCCACGTTTGAAATCACCGAAAATTAATTCTCAAATTCTTGATTTAAATTCATTTCAAATTTCAATCATTTTATACCCAAGTTTTCAAATTCATTTATTTATATTATGAAATAGTCAATGGTTTATAAAACAATAAATGAAAATTAAATACTATCATTTCAGACAATAAATTCATTAACAATTTAATTTTAGAAACTTATATTTATATATAATATAATTATATAAAACTATTTTGTTTACCCAATTTTGAAAACAATATTGTGTTGATTTGTTCTGTTCAAGTGTTTTGGAAATCTTATCGATAGCGTTGATCAGATGAATCGATCGGAAACCAAAATCAACCTCAATAACTCAAACAACACAGCAAATATTAAAACATTTATGTATTAGTTTACAATTACATTTCTTTGCTCGACGATACAAGAATGAAAATTCAAAATAAGGATAGGGTTTCAAATTTTGGTGGACTCAAATCAAAGGGATTTTGATTCGAAGATAAGTTCGAAACAAAGATATGATGATTAAATGACAAAGTAGGAAAATTGATAAGTTTATATAAATCACGGGCAACCTTAATTGGGTCAACCGTGACTTCAAGAATTAGATCGATGCAGAATTTTGAGGCAAATCTACATTCGATCTCAAGAAATAGAATTCAGGTATAGCAGGAGATAAATAACATCGTAAACCGAGGATATAGAAATCTCCAATAAATCAATGCCTATTGTAAAGGAGTTTCACACCTTTACAAATCATTCGATGTTTGGCGTGACTGCAGATTCATTATAAGGATTATTCAAAGTGGAGTTACGGGGTACTCTTGAATTAAAAGAAGACGAATAGTGAGGGACACGAATGAATTTCGAAACCGAGGGAACGTTTCAAAATTCAAAGGAATCGAGTCAAAAAGGAGAGGTTCAAACTTGGATGAAAGTGATTCTGTAAATACATTTACCATATATACTAAGTTTTGCCTAGGCTACCAAAGCTCTGATACCAACTGTAACGACCCGCTATTTTAGACTATTCGCATCCGCACATGTCGGACTTGAATAATTCAAAATACCCAATTGTTAATTTAAATTTGGCAAAACTAAACATATACAGTAAATAAAATAATCACAGATCACAGACACAGAGTAATAAATGCAGTGGAAACAAAAGATAGTAGTTCATGAAGCTACTACATACATATCAGAGTTAAATAAAGTACAACAGATGTCTCGAATACAATAATCAAATACAATATCAGAATACATCACTAGAATCAACTGGATATCTGAAACTGGATAAATAGCTGGATCTCCAAGCGAAGCTCCAACTCCAAAGGTGAGTCTCGAATACTGGTACACTCAGTCTGACCCGAGCGTAAAGCAAAATACAAAACAATCGAGTCAGGATTAACATTCTTATATCAATAAATCCAACTCAAGTGAAATAGCAACTGAAATACAAGTAACTCAAAGGATGTTTGGAATAACCATCCTTTAAGGATCCGTTAAACTATCTACTATGTATTAGTGTACGATAAGTAGAAAATTCCTATCAGTAATATAAAGTATCAAAATAGTGTTAAGGCGTTACCATTATCCCCCTTAACACATTTTATATAAGCGTTATAGACTATACAGCACTGTAAACTCCACCGTAAACTAGTGGGATATCAAGGAGTACTCCATAGATATAACACAAAACAAATCGTAGTGGTCGCGTATATGGGATACAAGTATGACAAGGCACATGAGGCAATACCCAAGGTAGTGAAACTACCGTTTGCCTGATCCGGAAAGGTGAGAACGTATCGCCGCAGCGATCGCAACACAGCGAAACAGCACTCCTAAAATTTCGAGGGTGCACCAATCAATAACAAGTAATGAGTAGTTTTCGAAGAAGTGTGTTCGCTCGAGGTAGCTAACCCCATTTGGCCCGGCACGGCTCCTGTTTTAGTCATTTCCAATTTGACACAAGTGTCAAGGCTATCCATCATCGTTCTCTTTCTTACGTCATCACGTTCATCATTCCAACCACTTCATTCTGGATCACACTCCGCGTATAGTTATTAAAGTGGTTTTTGGTTTAGTCAGAGAGTATGTCCCTAACCAATTCCGGTCTCTTTATTAACTTTCGTAATTATTACACCGATTGGTCACTTAATATATTTCAAAACCAAATCAAATTCAATTTCAAATAGAATTTGTAAACCAACATTCCATTTGTCTTTCTAAAACAATTTCCATAACTTACATTTCAAAACTTCTAAATTACCCTTTCAAAGTCTTATAATTCAAATTAAATTTTTGATTTAAGACAATTCAAGTATTCATTTAAATTCGAATATAAGTTTCATCCCGAAATCATTTAAATTAATTTAATTTAACATTCAAGTCAAATTTAAATTCATTGATCGATTTCATTCAATATTCGTTAAGTAGATTTATCCTTCAAACAATTTCCATTTAACTTCCAATTTATAAAATCAATTATTTAAATGCAACTCCATTATATCAAAAACTTACAAATTGCATTAAATTAAATTCATCAAATCCAATTCTTTACATTCCAAGTCTTACATTAATTTCAATAAACACATTTTTATTTCTTGTTAGAGAAATTCAATTTCACTTATTTATTTACTTAGTTAAAATTTCAAAGCTCAATTAATAAAGAACTAAATTTCACTAATTCAAAAGGTTCAATTTTATTTAACTATTAAATATTTCAATTTTATTTAATTATTGAATAATTTCAAAACTTAATTATTAAACAATTTCAACTTAATTATTAACAATTCCAATTTTTAAAACTACATTCTTTCATCAACTACTATGTTAATATTTTGATTCAGATTATTAAATATTAACATTTTACTTCCATAAAAGTTCAAATTACAACCTCATTTCAAAACCTTATTATTTATCCAAATAAAATCTTTATTTTATTTTAAATCAAATTATTGACCAATCGGGTTTTATTTAATTTTCCATCCTAAGTCAAAGTTTTATTTGGGTATATATCATTTCAACCCGATTCCATTTCAATTCAAAATCAAAGCATAGCAAAGGGAACATGCAGTGTGATAACTGGGATGGTGTCAAAGTAAATAAATAAGCAATAACAACAATCAATAACAATCCAAAAGTTAATTCGAATAATCCCGAAATAATCGTATTAATTCACATTGTTGTTTGTCCAAATTAATATAATTATTTCTAGAATCTACACTATCATTTCATGTAGATTAAAGATTATTACAATAATATTAATACAGTTCTTCATTTGATATCAATTATTTAATTTCATACTACATAAATTTTACAACATACATTCAATGGTTCAAGGTGTAATTAACCATATTTCTACATGTCAAGTAATTTAAATATTTAAAGGGGTCATATTATACAAATTTTGTCTAATCAATTTCAACACATATATCAATTTCAAAATTTGTTAACTCCTACGTCAATTTCAATTTTAAATTATTCATCACTTCATACATTAACAATTTAATATCCAATATCAACATCAAACAATCAATCATTTATCAACCAAACTGGATTATCATCGTATAAATAACAAATAATGGTGACAGATGTGACAGGTGAACTGATACAGGTAATAACCTATATAACAGTGTAAATATCTAACCGCGGGATTTTCAATTATCGTTTCAACTGAAATCAAATTCAATAAATAAAAGAATATTAATCGTGAGTGATTGCTCACCTTCCGAGGCTAGAGAAAGAACAGAATGAGATGAGTTACGGACCCAAGCATGGATTTTGAAGCAAAGCTATATTGGCACGAACTCGACGGACATAGCTGATAACAGGAATTTACGAAATCAGGTCAGAACTGGATCGATGGAGATTATTGATACAAGTGGACTTGTATATATAACTAATTATAACTATTTACATATATAAAACATATCCTAAATACAAACATATTTTATATTAATACACAATTATATACATACCAATTATAAAAGAAATCTTCAACAAAATTTATATAAACTTTATACATATACTAACATCTATAAACCTAAAACAAAATTATTCTTATACATTTACATTTCACCCGGCATATATATTATAAAATCAACACTGTAGACTTATAAAATATACATCGCTTTTATATAAATCATGACCAAATATATACACAACAACACATTTTATTTAACCCGATATAATACTAACCATTACTTAAAATACAATCATTAAAATCAATCTTTAACTAACAATCTTACACATATCTCTTAATATTATTATGTTATAGCTACAAACACATAAGTCAATAATTTAATAATAATCAATATTTATGGTTCTGTACACAACAATAAACTCACATACGTATACTTAAAAATACTAACATACGTGATAACACATATATGTTTAAACACATCTAATCTTATGCATACTGTAAACTGTTATAACTTTATAAGCTTATAAATAAACAACAGTTATACGCAATACAGTTTGTAAACTTCATATATTTAAGTATACGCATAAGACCCACTACTAGATTGTACTATAATATGACAGTAAACATATATATACCGCAACTATACATATTAATGTATATCTATCAGCTAGTACAAGTAAATTATTATATAAGATATACAATCTGATTGTCAAAACTTATATAACTTGTGGCTTAAAATACATTTAATGTCTATATTTTTTTTTCTCTTCACAGTATTATACTTAAACAACGAAACACATAATAATATAAATACTTATCACTTTATATACGTACAAGCTTATGTAAACTAATATAGGCTTTATAATATAATAACGTAAACTGACTTATATATAACCCTTAAAATATATATTGGAACAAAATCAATAATTATTTATATGACTAACAGGCTAGTATATAAATATCTTTATACATATAACAAAATATATATACATATATACTCAATATGTTATTATATTGCTACCAATACTATAAACATAAGTAGATAAAATCACCTGGCTAAAAAAACAAGGCTGATAGTAGCGGCTGCACGTGAGGGGAAGATGGAGGTGGATATATGGTGCACGGCCAGAACTGATAGGGGAAAGGTGGGTCGGCTTCTGTTCAATGAACTCAGAGATGCTCGGAGATGGTGTTGAAGCTCTGACATGGTGGAGGCGGGAACAGGGAGTTGCTGCATGGGTAGCAGGTGGTTAACTGGGTGGACTTGGAGATGTTAAGGTGGCGTAGGTGGAGCAAGGCGTGAGGCGTAGGGTTTGGAGATGAAGTCGGGCTTTGGTTTGCAGGCGAAACAAAAGGAGGAATGGCTAAACACGAAAAGGAGGAGGGAATGAACTCGGAAATAGGCGAGCAGATGTGAAGTCGAGGCCTGGTTGGGAAGAATTTGCAGAGAAGTGGCGGTCGTGGCTGATGTGATGGGTAGGCGGTTGTGGCCGAAAGAGAAGGAGGGCCTCGGTGTAGTGTGGCGGTTATTGGCCAGAGCGGAGGGCGGTGGTTGCGAGGCGGTCTAGGCTGTGGGTGTGAGGCCGAAGTGCTGACATGGTGTGTAGAATACAAGGCAGAGACGGGTTTGATGAATGGGTGGAGGTCGACATTTGGTTATGGCTGTGCGGTGGTGGAAGAGGCCGAGTATAGTGATGGCCGTGATCCAACAGGCTGATGGGTTAGCTTCGAAAATCATATATATATATATATATATATCAAAGTTTTATTTTATAATATAATTTCACAAAAGAAAAACACACAGGAAAGGAAGAGGAATGGCGAGTACAAGAAAATGAAAGGTGAATAGTTTTTTTCAGAATAATGAAAATGCCAGCTAATGTTATAGAAGTAAATGAAATTTTTACAAAATCTATGTACTTTATTGTTTTGGTACGGTAGGCTATGAACTGGAAAGCCAAGCATTCAAAATACATTTATCTTCCCGAGTAAACAGCCAGGCAAAAGAATAAAAGGAAAAACGAAATTTGAAAGGACCAATTGAGCTAGATTGGAGCTAGGGAAAAGCAAAAGACAACTGTTGGAATCAGAAAATATTTATTGCTTGTGGTTGACGGCTTTCATAGGATGAGCAAATGAATAGGCAAAGGAAACAAAGGGGTTCAAACGGGTAACGATACGGAATAATTTCCGTGGATTCCGCTGCGTACCAGGCTTCAAAAACATAGAATTGAGTATACCGTGGAGATCAGCATGATGAGACGATTACAACGGCATACAGATATCAGTGGTACGATTGAATTATAAAATTTTGAATTTTCTACTAGGGGAAAATGCAGCAAAAACGCAGAAAAATAAGATCGACGGAGCTAAAGAAGTCCAAATTTGGAAAAACGAAAAATAACGTATTGCTCGGAAGATGATTTAGAATTTTTCCATGTAAAAATATTTAGGTTTCGAAAATTTTTTACTTTCATCAATTCCTAACTGATTAAATTGAAATAAAATTACACACGAAAATAACTTCCAAATTTTTGGATGGAAATTTACCCGTTGCTATGATTAATTAGACGCATTCAAAATATCAAATTTTATTTCAAAATTATATCGTTTAAAATTTCACAAAATTTCAGCTAAAACACTTAAAATTTACGGGTCGTTACAGACATGGAGTTGGTGGTGATATTTTTTGCTTTGAAGATATGAAGGCATTACCTATTAGGAGAAAGTTTCAAGTTGTTCATGGTCCAAAAATTCCTGAAATACCTTTTCTCTCAAATGGATCTCAACCTTCATCAGCAACGATGGTTAGAGTTTTTAACCTCTTACGACTTCAGCGTTTCTTTTACGCCTATTAAAGGAGATGCAGTCGTTGATATTAAGTAGAAGGCATGCCAACTTGGGGCGATGTACTTAGACTGGAAGCAGTTGGAGTGCATAACTAGTTATGACTTCAAACCTCATTGCGAGATAGAGCAAGTGATGTTGGCGAGTTTGACCATCAGACTGACTTTGATCGAGAGGATTGGTACTAGTCAGAAGTGAGACGCTAGACTAGTAGAGATCAGAGCTAAGATAGAAGGAGTAGAGTCTGCTTAGATGAGGCAGTATGGAATTGATCGAGACGGTTGGTCCATAAGGATGGGAGATTGTTCATTCCCGATGTAGATGGATTATGAGATGAGGCACAACAAGAGTGTCATCATTGTAGATTGACTGCACATCCCGATGTAATAAGATGTATCATGGTATGAAGAAAACATATTATTAGGAGAGGATGAAAAAGGATGTCGGGACATTCATCTCAAAGTCATGAACTGCCAATTGGTAAAGGTAAAGCAAAAGAAGCCAAAGGGGTTGATGCAACCACTTGATGTTCCCTAGTGGAAATGAGAACATATTTGATGGACTTCATTGATGGATAATCGAGGATTGAAGGAGGGCACAATAACATTTGGATCATAGTCAATAAATTGACAAAGAGTGCCTGATTCATACCCTTCAAGTCCAGTAGAACGGCATCCAAATTGGCCGAGTTTTATGTGAAATGGGTGGTGCGATTCCATGGTGTGCCAAAGAGCATTGTGAGTGACAAACACCCTTTATTCACTAGTGTGTTTTGGAAGAGCTTACAAGAGGTGTCGGAGACCGAGCTTCATCTCAGAACAGCTTAGAACCTGCAAACGGGTGGACATACCAAAAGGGTTAATTATATATTAGAAAATATCTTGTGAGCTTGCATTCTAGATTTCGAAGGATCGTGGGGTGGTCACTTGCATTTAGTGGAGTTCGCATGCAACAATAGTTATTAGTGTAGTGTTGGTATGCCACCATTCAAAACATTGTATGGTCGAACGTGTGGTGCTCCTTCATGTTGGTGGAAAGCAAGCGAGAAGCTTAAACTTGGTCCAAACATGATCAGAGAGGCTTCAAAGAAAAATGAAATCGTTCGGCAAAGAATAAAGGTTGTCCAAGATAGGCAGAAGAGCTACGCTGATAGAAGATGTAGGGATTTAGAGTTCTCTGTCGGCGATACAGTGTTTTCGAAGATTTCTCTATTAAAGAATGTTATTCAATTCAGTGGTAAGGGAAGTCGATGTCCAAATTCTTAGGTTCTAGTAGAGAGGGTTGGGAACCTAGCAATAGGGTCGGTACTTATCTCAAAAGATGGTTGGTATGCACAATGTATTCGGCGTCTACATGTAGAAGTTTGTGCATAGTTCAGGGGTGATAATTCCACCGGATCAACTTAATGATATTGAGATTGAACTAGAAGCTTTGAGACCTTGTAGGCCGATTCATATTGTCGTTACATGATACAAAGCATCTTAGGAGGAAGACGGTGGAGTCGATAAAGGTTCAATGGGATGAAAGTGAAGGCGATGGCATGTGGGAAACCGAGGAAGGCATAAGGGATGCATATCCAAAGCTTTTTACATGGTAAGGCCTACTTTTTACCTTATTTGCTTTCACTTTTGATATAGGATCTTTAGTATCTCGCATGCTAGTATAGGTTTATCTATATTATTGATTGCATGGCTACTTGTTTTGATATGTTTCTGCTTGTTTTGATTTGTTTGATGGTTGCATATGATTGTTAGGCATGCGAGGTGACTATGGTTGACTATTCTTTGATTTATTTGAGGATCTTGGTAGTGAATTCCTAAAGGATTGGAGAGTGTAACGATCTATATTTTACGTATCAGATGATCGTAAAATATTATTAAAAATCTTGTTGCTATTGGTGGTGGTGCTTGACTACTGGGTACATTTTCCACCTTTAAATTTTTTATCAAACAGATTAGACCCAATTTTTTTTGTAAAACCTATAACTTTTGATAGAAGTTGAATTAGGGTTTGAAACCTAGATTAGGATGATGGTTCCTCTTTCCTTAGAGTTGTCATAATAGGAAAACAGGCTTATCTTCCAGGAGATATGGTCGTTTTAAGTTTAAACTGATGCTGGCTAGATAAGTCGGTAATTAGTTAAGAATAAACATGAGACCACTAACCCATTTTAGGATTTGTGCCTAACTGGGACTAATGGGATAGATCTAATTCATTTCCCACTTCCTAAAAATTGTTCTAAACCTCCTTAATCGTAAATTTCATCAAAAAGCTTATCTTTTTCATACTAATCTTAGCATACACCATCATTAGAAGGGTAACTAAGAAAGGGATTATAGATCTATCATTTTGGTTGCTTGAGGATTTTATTTACTTGCTATCCACTTCAGATTTAGGGATTGCATTACTAATTTTGGAACTGGGTGAGTGATTTATGATCTCTCATTATCCTATGCATGTTTATATAGTCAAAAATGATTTTTTTTTTAAAATGATTTTGATGCCAAAACATTTATAAATTTTAATTTAACCTCCGCATATGTTTGTAGCCAAGTTTAAAAAGATAGAAATTGATTTTTAGTGGTTTTTCACCTCTTTTGAATCATATTGTCATCTTTGTATAAAACTTGATTTAAGCAATATCTTGTATGATAATCATGTTTGGATGAATTTAATGTGCTGAATGAATGTTTAACAATGATGGTTGTAATTCCATATATTGTGTTGATATATTTGTTGGTGCTTTTAGAGCAGTTAGGATGTGGTTGTCGATTTGAGCAAAAAGGGGGTCAAAAGCGCATCAAATCGCATGCATCTTGGAGGAGGGATTCTAGAGGAGGAGGTGGAACCTAAGCTTATGGTTGCAAGTTGTTTGGATTTAGTTACGGTGCTCAAACTCATATCGATACTAGGTTGAATTCTAGTCAATGGATTGCATTTCAATTGGGAAAGTGAGCTCTTTAGGATTTAGGCTTAGACACTTTAGGGAAGGCATCGAGGCAAGGTAAGGATGGAGTTCCAGGACTTAACCTTGAATTTTGGTGGAGTTATTTTATTCGATACCGACATGTTCTACTTGGTACCAACCTCACTTATCCCATGATAGTGGAAGCAGAGAGCTTGCAGACTCGAGGTATGGTGAAAGGGAGCTCTAGGCAAGAAAAATGAGGCAAGAGATCGATATGAAGTACTTGGCCAAAATTTGGCCAAGTAATTCTTATCGACATGAAGTAATTTATGTCTGCACCGATATGAATTGGACTAGCCATTCTTAGCCAAACTTTCAAGGGATGCTCAGGAGGTCCTGTAGGTCATGCTGAAGATGTGTATTGGTTCGCTTGACATTCGATTGCGACGTAGCAACGCAATAAAGGATTATGACTATGGAACTTTGGTGGTGGTAACCGATGATGATAGGTTTGTGTTCCGATGATGATGGCTCGAGGTTGATGGCGTCATGAGGATGATTGTCCATAACGGCGAGTTCTAGAAAGGGTGGCCCATTGATTGAATGTTGAAAGGTTCTATCATGGAAAGAAAGGAACGTTGAATGGTTCCTTAAGGATGAATGTAAAGTAGATGGAGCAAGGAAAGTGCTCGAATACGTGTACTAAGGGATCATTAATACTTGAAATGTTTTTTGATGTATTCGTAAGTAGCAGTATTGTGAGGATGCTCGTTGGGTACGTATTTGGAATGGCTACCCTGGATCAGTGAAATTGATCAGTATACCTTGGATTGGTGGAATGAATCTAGTGCCAGCTATGGGATGGTGAATGAGTACATTGAAAACAGGGATTTTTCCATTAATCCTTGGTAGGGAAATTGTTATATGAGTTATCATATATCCAAGGCACACTGAGTGACAATGAGGATTGTTTGATGTGACAATGAGGATTGTTTGATGGATACTATGTTTTCTATGGTTGCTTTTCTTGGCGTCTGTCACTCTAAGGATGCCGCATGATATAGGTATTATAGATGTGGATACCTAGAAACCCGACGTTGTACTTAGGATAGTGTACCTTTATGATGATGACCGTAGAGTAGCATATTATAGTTGTTATGTGCCAAATCTTTGGTTGCAGGGGCAGATAAGGTATGACTTTTATACCTTTATTCCTTACTATATTGACTTGTATAGCATTTTGAGATTTCTTATTGCTCACGCAAGACTGTAGTCTAACTTGAGATTTTATGTTTTGCTTCTTATTATCTCAGGTACCCTTAAATGAGTAGACTAGATAGCATGTTTAGGTGGTACGCAGTGGCTGTGCAAAAGATGGGCAGGATGGTGCATTCTCGTATTATATATACGAACTTACTTATTCTTATTCCGCTATGCAACGCCGTGGAATCTAGGCAATGTATGCGTATCATATTCATAGACAATTTATCTTTTGGGTTTATTATCAGTTGCATAAACTCTTTCAATACCTTGTATAACTTTGTGAATCTATGTACTTTGATATTGTGGTTCATTTAGTTATTACTATCTTGCATGTTTTATACCTATGATGTTTATTATTATATTTTATTCGATGTGCTATGAGATATATAACAGGTTTTATGATTGTTTCTATTCTTTTCACCAATGATAATCATTCTACATTGACCGGGCACCGCAGCAACGCAGTCTTCAGGTATATTGGGTGCTGGAGCTGTAGGGCGGTCGTCACACTGGCCCTTTTCTAAGGAAGAGTTCCTATGTATCTTATCTGGTGTTGGAGACCTATGGTAGTGGTATGGCAAGGGGGATGACGATGCCTGGCTAGGGTAGGGATCTTGTAACAACCCTCTCTAGAACATGCTTAATTTTCAATCCAATAAAATCCATCAAACCATAGACGCATTCCAAAGTTGGATGGTGGTTGGTAAAATTGATACAATGGACAATATATAGAGCTATCTACCTTTGCTTTTAGAATCTCACAATGGAAGGAATAAAATATAATAACAGAAATAAGTACCCATTTCATAAAAATCAAATCTTAGAAATACAATATCCTAAAATATCCATAATACAATATCTCAAAATAAAACATCAACATGTATGAATATTGGTACATCTGAATATATCAAAAACATAGATAAATAAATAAACTACCACAAATCTTCACCGTCGCCTCTGTCTTCTCCTTCAGCATCATTTCCCCCTAACTTGTGGGTTGTAATGTGGAGGGACTCAGAACAATAATGTTTGGTGAATGAAAATCTCAAGTCTTACCATAATAGTATTTAGGCAATATCATTTAGATAAGTAATATGTCTTACACATCCTATACTTCATCCTACTAAGTATACCTCTACTATAAGCCAAAGGATTTTCCAATCCAGTAGCATATATTTAACTGTAGGTCAAGTGCCCTTTCCAGTCCATCTTCGCAACTACCATAAATCATGTGCTAATGATGTGGGAGAAAGCCCATGAACCACTTAATACCTCTTTAATGCGAATTAGGTAGACTTTGATTATTTAATACCTATCCCTAGGTAGATCCCTGTCATCTAAAACTTAAACCCAAGGCAGACCCCTCTCTAGTACTTTCTAACCGACATCGTAAGAAATTCCATCAGGCCACTTAATACTTCTTTTATGGGAAGAGGCGGACCCTACAATACCAATTAATACCTCAACCCCAAAGCAGACCCCTTCTATAGGTTTCCCATTACTACACCTAAAAGATAATCCCGACCATTTAATACTTCTTGAGTGGGAAGGAGGTGGATCCTACAACAGCCATTTAATACCTTCATCCTAAAGCAGGTCCGTACTAGAATATCTTTCCAGTGACCTGTAACCCAAACCATGATGTCTCATATTTGTCCGACTATTTGTAGATACTGGTAGCCAAATTAGCTTGACAGACTTACCCTACGAAACTGAGACTAACCTCGCGTCCACTATGGGTTCTTATTATTGGTGATGTCTCACATTAACCCCAAAGTCACACTGTTGATAGCCAGATTAGCTAGGCAGACTTCTGTATGCTTTTGACTGACCTCACATCCCTATAACTTAGTCATATTTCCTCTCTCCAAACATACTACCACATATACACTATATATGTAGATATCTCACCGCATTTATGCATAAGACCATATAAGGAAAACTCCTTATTTCACCCTTGATTATGGATGAATTCCCATAATTATCCTCAGCATCCTTCCTAAAGGATTTAATTCTATTTATTAACCTATTTATTCTATATGACACGATTTATGCATTATTAATTGTATTTATACATACATAATATTTTAGTCTAATTAAAAATTTATAAATGTGCATAGAAATATTCCTATTCTAAGATTTACTATACTAATTGTTAAAATGTCAAAACTTCCAAATTCATACAAGCCTATGTTCTATACAATAGCTTACAAAATAGCTAAATCCTTAGCTCGACAAAAAAAACTTGTAAAAAAATGGAATCAATTATCGAACTTATTTTACATTAATAAAAGAGAATCAATTCCATTATTTGTAGAAAACGAAACTTTATAATTTAAACCCTTTATATTATATTCAACATTTTACAGATACAAACTTGAAGCGAAAAAAGGGATTCATATTTGTCTAAATTACAGAAATAGGCGATGCACACTACAAATAGGAAAATCCATACATTGCACACCATTTCCTAATGATTTTTGTTTTGGACCTTCTCTCGCAACAACGGAAATTTAGAAATGGAAGTTGAATAGAGCATAAATTATTTAAATTGCAAACAACAAATTAAATCCTACTATATTAATATAAAACAATTGAGATTCCTAATATCAAAGAATTGACAATTTGGTAATTTTGGGGTTTTAGGGTTTAGGTTTTTTGTATATAATTCCCCAAGGCATAAAATAAATCCAAACTTTTATTTCGCAAGTTGATAAAATGTGAAAAATTAAGATTTCCTCTCACAGATAGTTTTCCTACTTTCCTTTAGATTCGGTTCACACCTTTGCCTAACTTCTCCTTCAGGTTTCTTTTTCCCTTGAATCTGAATTCTAAAATCTACGAAGAATTTAAAGAAGAAGACTAAGGGAGTTTTAGTGGCATTCTAAATATTTTGTGAATAAAAATGAGAGAGTGAGCCTCTTATTTTAGTGGTTAGAATGCCCTTGAACCTTATGATTTAAGTCGGTTAAAAATAATAAAATCCGGGTCATTCGTGGCCTAACCAAATCCTAGCCGCCTTTAACCAACCAGTTGACCCGGCCATTGTAGGCAATCGCCCAACCTTTTTGGCCGTTAATTCCTATTTTACAAATGAATGTTAATGTTTGTTTAAACCCGAAGCTTCTCTTCAACGCTAAAATCTTCATTAATGTTTTTTAATTTCAAACGTTAACATTAATTAAAGTTTTAAAATTTAACTAATTTGAATTATTTTAAATTCGAAAACTTTAAATGTTAATAACTTTTCCGTATGAGCTCCGATCTTAAAACTTTATACATGAAAGTTGATTGAAAAAATCGCCAAGAACATAATGGTGTAACTTCATGGACAAATTATGACGTTTGCAAAATTTCCCTTTGTAGCTTTGTTTTAATTAGTTAATTTCTCACTAATTTTTATGGTGTATTACAGATATGCTCCGGACAACTGAAGGTGACCTGGGCTGGTAAAGGGCTTTTCATGGGACTTAGGCCAGGGAACCTTCTACTGGGGCTGGGAGTGGACCGGTGGTTCTCTGGGTTCTAGATTTCTGCCTTGCCCACCGCCATTGAGGCATTCAAAGCGTCGGTCGCAAGCCCCATCCACTACCCAAAGGCGATGACAGGCAGACAATATTTCAATCCTAGGGGAATGAAGGTATATTGCTAGTTCAATTTCTGGGACCTCATGGACGTCTTTCCACTCGTGTGCAGCATATATGTTTCGATGGTGAATTGGAACAACTCCTACAAGTTGTAGGTACTGGGCACAACTGGCTGGATAAGGGTCTGATCGACGATTGAAGGCATGGGCGAGGCAAAGTTTACAATTGCTTGAGTGCTCACTTTAGCTCGAAGGTTGCTCACATCATGAGCGAGCTGTCCTATGCTAGTCAAGCCATTGGTCATGCCTAGCCACGTGCCATTGCTTGGTCCAGGGTTGGGATAGATGATGCTTGCTTTAATAGTCCCGTTGATATTGCAATCATTGGAGTTATCAAGTTAATTTTAACAAGGAATTGACATAGTGAAAATGTGAAAGGAGTTCGTAGGGAAGTAAAGTGAAGAAAAATGAGAGCCTTTAGGGGAGGGTCCCTCCTTCTAGCGGTAAAATGTTGACTAAAAGTTTGGCCAACCTTAGAATTATGGTTATGTAATAGCCAAGATTTTTGACCCTCGAAAATCGACAATAATAAGTCCACTGTATTGCGTGTCTAGTAATCGAATGTTGGAAAACCCGATCGTTAGGGAAAAAGAAGAAGGAAGAAGACAAGAAGAACTAAACTACACAGAATCCCATGGCGGAATGAATAATCTATAATATACAACAAATCTTTACACAAAAACAAACTGTAATATATGTATATATAGACGTCGATCAGAGTATGCTAACCTATTTCAAATTGAACAGTTATAACAACCTATCCTCACAATTTCTGATAAATACAACAAAGAATACAACGGAAAAATAACCATATATGGGAATAGGTCTTTGGGCCTCTAGCTCATCTCCTAAAGCTCCAAAGAGTCCAAACTAAATCTGTAATATGCTCGATCTAACCCGAGCATTATAAAAAAAAACACCCGAGTCAGTCTGGAAAACCAGCATGAGAAAACATACCTCAATTGAATTTTTAATGTTTATAAAATCTTTTGAAAATAAGGTATCGTGTAAGACCACGCTGCACATAAACATGGATAGTTTTTACCTTACGATAAAAAAACATTTTACTATAGAAAAATCCATTGATATTATAATAATGTCTAGGGGTCAAAGTAAAATATGAATATATCTGAAATGCTTGCATCTACTTTCAGCATAGATAGGTACAGCTAAGTCCGTACGACGCTTACTAGGGAATGTATTCCATACAATGAATAGGATACTGCCCATCATGGTGCATCTCTAGAAAAAATAACATCGAGGTTTAACCTAATAACCCCTGCTAACACGGGACCGGCCTACCCTTTACTAGATAGTACCGAATATGATCACTCCTTATTTAATGGGCTCCGAAGCATACAAATGAAGATAATATCGACTCTAGATAGGGAAGATCAAACCCTACTTGGGAGCGACCCACTCAGCCTTGCTGCAGCTCCCACGTTTTAGTCATTCCCGGTTAATGAGGATTGAGGCTACGTTTTACCTTTAATATAGCACTTCCCACTTGGAATGCTAACACTGCCCTCCAAGCAACAATGTAATATCAGTATTCATCCATACAAGTTCATTCTGGGATTGAGCGAAATGCTTGAGAGCTCCATCTTCAATTCCGTCATTTCCAAGATGTCTTCACTTCAAATTGCTTGAGTTGGGTCGAAGTCATTTTCGGATAACATACCCGATCCCGGTCTCTCCGAAACAACATTCGATAATTTTTGGTAGTCTCAACCCTAGTTATTTAGAAAATAAATAGTCAAAGATAAGAGCAGAGATCACCTCCTAACCGTTAGTGGATGGATTTCCTTATAATTTATCCTAGGAGAACGAAACGAGATTTATACGCATAGTACAGCATCATCGGAGATGAATGTGCCGTATAACTCACGTGTTTATCCTAGATATTTCCAAATTTACATTTTGGATCCATATTTATAGTAGATTATTTAACTATCCACAACACTCATCCAAATCAGGGATTTATTTCAAAAGGGAAAACCAACATTGATTAAGCTTATAAGTGTTACCCCACCTTTTGGTCAAGGTCGGGATATCAACAAATTGGCCGGAAAGGATGGATATCAGGGTTGGAGATCGATTGGAAACATGGCTATGATCAATACCGTCAAAATTTGACCGAGCTCCGATTAAGGCAGGATCGATAGGGGACGATGAACAAGGCTAGGAAAGGCTACGTTTCAAATTTTAGGTCAATCGGAGTTTGTATGCTCGAGATATGGACGGATAAATTTTGGTGAGGAATGGTTCTGGGTCGATATCTTTGTATCGATCAAGGTGATGGGCTTCGGATTGATGCCTACACATTGACGCTTTCGTATCGATAGATGGATGCGCATATGCATAACACTCATGGCTTTGGACCGATAATAATTCGTATCCATGGGTTTCGTATCGACCTGTGATATTGGATCGATACGAATAGAGGCGCTTGGGATCGATACGAAGGCAATGAACCAGGATCGATGGATACGAACAAAGGCATAGTTGATGGATATGAAATGCAAGCATTCAGGGTGCGAAGCGAAATAAAGAGCATCTGATGGATATGAAGGTGGCAACATCGGATGGATACGAAGGAGGGTTGGTCGATGGATACGAATAGCACATGGCGATGGATACGAAGGCTCTGTACTTCATATTAATGGATACGAAGGAAGCGGTCGAGATGGAACGAAGGATGTGGAGCAGAGCGCATGAAATTTGGATCAATGCGAAAGCTACGGCTATGGATATGGGGACCGATGGATACTTAGATGATGGATACGAAGGTAATCGAGACGATCGATGCGAAGATAACAACTGACATTGGAAAATGCAAAATTGGATCGATCATAACTCTCCAAGTCCAAATGCTATGAAATTTTCACAAGAGCTTCCTTACGCACTCATGGAGGTTCGTGATCGATCTCGACTTGATTCGAGCCAATTTGGATCGATACAAATTGTACATGGATCGATCCCAAACGTCTCCAAATCGATCATGCGGGCCCGTCCACGTGTGAGAAGAGGTCTTCCTAGATTTGAGGCGGATATTTTCGAGTTTACACCTATAAGTAGCAGTCCTATGGTAGCTAAAAGGGGATCTTCTTCTTCTTCTTCTTCTTCTTCTTCTTGGCTAGGCGAAACTCTGCCATTTTGGTTGTCGATTTCAAAGGCTTGTAACCGTAATCTCAATATAAAAGGAATAAAAGGATCAATTCAAAGTGAACGTAGGCTGGAGACAGCCGAACCACTATAAACATTGTGTTCTTTCTTGCATTTCTTTCATTTTAATTTGGCTATTTCTCCATTTTTGTTCACTACTTAATCTAGATCTGATATGTGTGTCTGGATATTGGGATCTGTGTTTATACACTGGTACTTTCGCTACTTCTAGGGTTTGTAACCAATTTTGGCGCAAACACTTTGGTGCTTTCACCGAGAACGACTAGCGCCCGATACATCAGATTTGGAGTTCAGATTTGGAAAGCTAAAGGATCAGATCTAAAAGGAACCATGGTTAGGCAATTAGCTAGAAAGGTATTACCAGAAAGGAGCCATCAAGAGGGGAGTCAAGAGGCTTCCACAGGAGCGAATCAGGCCTCAATTTTCATCAGTAGAGATGAGATGGAGATGAAGATGGGAGCTATGCAGGAAGAATTGTTGAAAAGGTAGGAGGAAATGATGCAGATCCTCCTTACACAGTTTGGACAGGCAGGAACAGGTGGAGCTTTAGGAGTTCAGATCCACGGAGCTGGTATAGAAGGACCCAACAAGCAATCGGATGGAGCAGCTCAACAGGGTGCAGCCCCCAACCAGCACACAGTTACCAATTTGGATGGATCCGACTCGCGGGCACACCACCATGCAATGATAGACCAATTCATGGAGGGATTCTAGGTGACACTGCACAACATGGAGCTGATAGGAATGCAGGAGCGCGTGATGAAGAGTACGTACCAGAATTCCCATGAGGACTTGGGGGGCAACCCTTGGTGGACAACACTGGATTAGTTGAGATTATCAGGCGACCTATGCGTAGAGGTTTAGTAAACAGAGATCTGGAAGGAGTAAACAGGAGTCTGTTTACCCATGACATCAGAATGGCTCGGAATCCACCAGAGCTCAAGCTACCTAATCTAGAGGTATACAACGGCAGGGCTAATCCTACCAATCACTTGATGAGATACACGAGACACATGGAAGTGCTGGGGCATCGGAGGAAGTTATGGCCTGGTGTTTCCCTCTATACTTGACGGATATAGATGCTATGTGGTTCCAACAGTTGGAAGATGGATCTATTAGGACATGGACTGAATTGGTGGACAGGTTTTTAATGCGGTTTCGGGTTCATATCAAGAGACCGAAAAATGTAATGACACTAACGTCGGTAAAGCAAAGAATAGAGGAATCGCTTAGGGTTTTCTTAACTCGGTTCAATGCGGCTATTGCTTCGATGGATCGGCCAAATCCATCAATGGTTCTAATGGCGGTAGTTTCTGGAGTCAGGGATAAATCGGAATTCCAGATATCGTTGATACGAGGTCCACCGATGGATCTTAGGGAGCTCTTTCATGAGGACGAAAGATTTCTTTGATAGGAAGAGTCGTGTTTGGATATGAAGGTAAAGGAAGCAAACGTGGTAAAGGATGGAGAACCATCCTGCAAAAGCTCGGGTAAGGATAAGGATAAAGGAAAGAGGAAGTTGGATGACAACTCTGGCAGGGCAAGGAAACGTTGGGGAGAGCCAAAATTCCCCACTTATACAGGATTGAACAAAACATTGGAGCGGATATACATGGAAACCCGGGATCGCCTTCATTACCGAAGACCGGCAAGGAGAGAACCCTCAGAATGTGAGAGAGCATCAGGAAGGCACTGTCTCTTTCATGATCTTGACGGGCATGACACCAACAGTTGCAGGCATCTAAAGGACATAATTGAGGAGCATGTAAGGAGTGGTCAGTTGCGGCAATATGTCGGAACTCGGAATGCAATAATGGAACAGGAGCAGCCGCCGTCTACCTCAAACGAGTATAGCACGAGGCTTAGGAATGATGGTCGATTGGTTATCGACTGACAGGGATGATATGGAATAAGTAGCAAACTCTAGGCAAACGGTTAAGTCACTACTCATGTACGGGGAAGATAGCCTCTAGGCATGCTCTGAGATGATGATAAACCGCGATATTTTAGTTTGTGAAATCTGCCTTTTCTTTTCTGGTTTGGACAATTGCTTTTTTTCGGTTTGGTTTCGGAGTTTGGTTTGAACTCCTGGTTTTGTTTGTTTTCTGGTTTGGACTTTTGGTTTAGATGCTTGTTTTCTGGTTTGGATATTGATTTGGATTTCTGGTATGGATTTTTGGTTTTCTGATTTAATCTAGATTTCGGATTGGATTTTGATTGGATTTTTATCTGGTTTTTGGTAAATGGTCGTCGGGTATGGATTATACCTGGCATGGGGTAAGTTACTTCGTTCGAACATGGCGAATCGGCTTATTCAGGTCGTCGAGTATGGACTATGCTCGGCAAGGGTCCGGAGCGACCAGGATTCGGTTTAGGACTTAAGCCACGACATTACTCATCGTTCGGGGACACTGGACCAGGAACACCAAGGCATTACTTAACACAGGTCGTCGAGTGTGGGTTGCGCTTGACAAGAACCCGAAGAGGTTACGGATTCGAATATTCGCTATGGACAGCTGAGGATTTGTTTATGGACCCGGAGTGGTCCCTGATTTGGATACCGACCCGGAGAGGTCCCAGATTCGATTATTAGTTATTGGATATGGATGGATTAGAACTCGGTTGTCGGGTTCAGATGAATATGAAATTGGCTAAGGACTTAGCTACTGGATTTGGAATCGGGTATCGGCTCGGAGTGGTCATGGATTTGGATGAGGATACGGCTATGACACTTGATATGATGGCTTGGTGATGGATTGGATTATGGATTGGATGGAATGGCAATGGATGGAATATGAACTTCAGATGTCGGATTCGAAGCTATTCAAAACACGCCTTCTTCCCACAAGGCATGTTTTGGGGGGCAAATGTCACCCCGCCTTTTGGTCAAGGCTGGGATATCAACAAATTGGCTGGAAAGGATGGATATCAGGATTGGAGATCGATTGGAAACATGGCTATGATCGATACCGTCAAAATTTAACCGATCTTCGATTAAGGCAGGATCAATAGGCGACGATGAACATGGCTAGAAAAGGCTAAGTTTCAAATTTCAGGTTAATCGGAGTTCGTATGCTCGAGATATGGATGGATCAATATTGGTGAGGAATGGTTCTGGATCGATATCTTCGTATCGATCGAGGTGATGGGCTTCGGATTGATGCCTACACATTGACTCTTTCGTATCGATAGATGGATGCACATATGCATAACACGCATGGCTTTGGACCAATAATAATTCGTATCCATGGGTTTCGTATCGACCTGTGATATTGGATCGATACGAATAGAGGCGCTTGGGATCGATACGAAGGCAATGAAACTGGATCAATGGATATGAACAAAGGCACGGTTAATAGATAAGAAAGGCAGACATTCAAGGAGCGATGTGAAATAAAGAGAATCTGATGGATACAAAGGTAGCAACATCGGATGGAAACGAAGGAGGGTTGGTCGATGGATACGAACATCACATGCCGATGGATACGAAGGCTCTGTACTCCGTATCGAGGGATACTAAGGAAGCGGTCGAGATGGAACAAAGGATGTGGATCAGAGCGTGCGAAATTCGGATCGATGCGAAAGCTACGACTATGGATATGGGGACCGATGGATACTTAGATGATGATGGATAACGAAGGTAATCGAGACGATCGATGCGAAGATGACAGATGATATTGGAAAATGCAAACTTGGATCGATCTTAACTCTCATTCTACAAGTCCAAATGCTATTAAATTTTCACAAGAGCTTCCTTATGCACTCATGAAGGTTCGTGATCGATCTCGGCTTGATTGGGGCTAATTTGGATCGATACGAATTATACATGGATCGATCCCAAACGTCTCCAGATCGATCATGTGGGCCCGTCCACGTGTGAGAAGAGGTCTTCCAAGATTTGAGGCAGATATTTTCGGTTTTACACCTATAAGTAGCAGTCCTGTGGCAACTAAAAGGGGATCTTCTTCTTCTTGGCTAGGCGAAACTCTGCCATTTTGGTTGTTGATTTCAAAGGCTTATAACTGTAATCTCAAGATAAAAGGAATAAAAGGATCAATTCAAAGTGGACGTAAGCCGGAGATAGCCGAACTACTATAAACGTTGTGTTCTTTCTTGCATTTCTTCCATTTTTGTTCTCTACTTAATCTGGATCTGAGATCTGTGTCTGGATATTAGGATCTGTGTTTATACACTGGTGCTTTCGCTACTTCTGGGGTTTGTGACCAAATTTGGCGCAAACAATAAGTACCCACTAGCCTCCTTAATTAATATTTTCATTAATTAAAATAACTTTGTAAATTACTAGTATAAAAATACCTTGACAAGACACACACACACACAACCCTATATTTTCAATACTTGGAAAAATATCCATATACTTATCCCAATGTTATAAGTATGTTCACAAATGGACGAAGATTCCTTTTTTACACGATTCTAAAACCATTTATAAAATTCTTTTATAAATTTCTAAATCCATGTGACTATTTTATAAATCTCAAAAACCATTTATAAACGTCTCTAAATCATTTCTCAAATCACTTGTAAACTCTTTATAAATCCATAAAAATAATTATAGAACTCCTCTTATTAAACTATAAACTCATTTCTAAAATTCATTTATAAATATCTAATCATTTACTAAACTCCCTTTATACATTGTAAATAATTTTTCTTAAGTCTCCAAAACATTTTGATTTCCTTTTACCAAATCCTAAAACCATTTATAAACTTCTTTCTATATATTGTAAATATCCTTACTTTAACCCTCCAAATCCTTTTACAAAAACTCTTATAAACCCAAGTCTGCTAATAAAACTCTATTTATAAATCTTGAAACATTTATAGATAATAATTATCATTTACTTCAAAACCGCTATTGTATAATAATTTGTTTGAATAATAGACATTTAAAATAATTAATAATTATTAACTTCAAAACATCTTAAAAATAAAATAAATAATTTCAAAACTCCGCCTGTGTAGTTCTCTATGCAGCCTGTCCCAAGCCAGGATAAAGGAGGGGGGTTGTGATAGGCTTGGCAAGCCAACGTAAAAACCATAGCCTCTCTTATGGAAATGGATCCTAATTATATATGTGGGGATAACCTGGCTAACTAAGTTGTTCAATAATATTTTCAAATCAAACAAGATGCCAGATGAGTGGAGGAGAAGCATATTAGTTCCAATTTTTAAGAATAAAGGAGATATACAAAATTGCACAAACTATAGAGGAATTAAGCTCATGATTCATACGATGAAGCTATGGGAGAGAGTCATCGAACATCGATTAAGAAGAATGACAAGCGTTTCAAAAAACCAATTTGGTTTCATGCCTGGGAGGTCGACCACAGAGGCTATTTTCTTGATACGACAACTTATGGAGAGGTTTAAGGAGCAAAAGAAGGATTTACACATGGTTTTTATTGATTTGGAGAAATCTTATGACAAAGTACCACGAAAGGTGATGTGGTGGGCTCTGGAAAAGATGAGAGTCCCAACAAAGTACACTACGCTCATCAAGGATATGTACGATAATGTTGTGACTAGTGTCAGAGCATGCCATGGTGTAACCTGTGACTTCCCCATTAACATAGGATTACATCAAGGGTCAGCTTTGAACCCCTACATTTTTGCCTTAGAGATGGATGAGGTTACGAAGAGTATACAAGGGGAGATTTCTTGGTGTATGCTATTTGCTGACGATGTTGTGATAATTGATGATAGTATGATTGGGGTTGATAGACAACTCGAGTTGTGGAGACAGACTTTAGAATCTAAGGGATTTAGGCTTAGTAGAACTAAAACAGAGTATATGAAGTGCGAGTTTAGTGGTGTTAGGTCAGAGGATGGAGATGTTATTCTGGCCGGAAAAATAGTTCCTAAGAAGGAATCTTTTCGATATCTAGGATCAATGTTGCAGTGTAATGGTGAGATTGATGAAGATGTTAGTTGTCGAATTCGAGTGGGATGGACGAAGTGGCGACAAGCGTCTGGCGTTCTCTGTGACAAGAAAGTCCCATAGAAGCTTAAAGGAAAGTTCTATAGAACGGCAATTAGGCCTGCGATGTTGTATGGTGCAGAATGTTGGCAAACTAAAAACCAACATGTTCAGAAGATAAGCGTAGCAGAGATGCGTATGCTGCGATGGAGTTGCGGTCATACAAGAAGAGACCGAATTAGGAATGATGATATACGTGAAAATTTGGGAGTAGCACCAGTTGAGGAGAAACTAATTCAACATCGCTTAAGATGGTTTGGACATCTCCAACGAAGGCCGCTCGAGGCACCTGTGCGCGCTGGAATTATAGGTTGTGTCGTTGGCTCAAGGAGAGGTAAAGGTCGACCAAAATTGACATGGGAGGAAGTTGTTAAAAGAGACTTGAAGGGTTGGAATATAGCCGAAGAGCTGGTAATGGATAGAAGCGCATGGAAATTAGCGATTCACGTACCAGAACCATGAGCTGTGAGTCTTAAAAGTTTTAGATTATAGGATTAGGGAGAAAGAAGTTTTAGATTATAAGATTAGGGAAAAAGAGCCTAAGATGTAGCATTTGACTTTTGACCATTGACCATTATTACTATCAGCACCATTATTACTATTTGTACTGATACCATTATTTATTTATTTACTTATTTATTTTATTGTTATATATATTATCTATTTATTTATTTAGTTATTATCTATTTATTTATTTAGTTATTATATATATATTATCTATTTATTTATTTAGTTAATTTTTTTTGTTTTAATTATTTATCATTTTTGTTATTGTTGTTATTTTTCATACCATATGTAATTCTATCTTTATTTTACTTAGCTACTATTATTATTAATTTACCTATTTGATTGTGTTTTATTATTGCTATTGTTATTGTTTTTATTATAACCTTTAAATTATTTTTGTCATTTAGTTTCGGGTTCCATCTTCTAGCCGACCCCAACTTGTTTGGGAATAATAGCTTTGTTGTTGTTGTTGTATTAAATAAACAATAATAATTAATTTTTACTATTATTATAAATAGTAATGATGAATTTCCAAAACATTTTTAATAAATCATTATTATAAATTTCAAGCCATTATTTATTTATTTAAATAATAACTTTTTCAAAATATTAAAATATTGATAAATAACTTTAAAGTAATATTAAATATAAACAAATAACTTTAGAACGATATGAAGTATAAATAATCTTAAAATAGTATTAATATGAATAAATTACTTAGAAAAGGCAGATAAAAGGTTGGAGTAAAATAGAAGTTAAATCCCTTTTAACAAAATATTTTTGAAACCCAATTCCAGATTTAAAATCATTTCCTATCTCAAAATCAATCCCAACACCAAATGGCAATTTATAGTATTTTTAAAATACCGACTAAGGCCAATAGCTGCCAACACTTAACCAATGTCAATATGGATTTTCTATCACTACAGGGTTTAAGTTTGAACATATAACAATGTCATAACCAATAATGTCAATAACCAGGTTTGATTTTTAAAAATCCATGTAACAGGAATATTATTAAAACAATTTAACAATGGCGAGGAATCCCATTGGACCCCTTCAACCCGCCTCTTTGTCACAGCTCATATATATATATATATAAGAACATGTATATAAATAAAATTCAAAAGTGGTCACGTATCCTATTGGATCCCTATAACCTATTCCCCTGCATCACAAATAATATATAATTATATAATATGGTCATCCACTCCAGGGGCGGGAATAAATCCAAACCAACCGATAAAACAGTAAATCAACCAGCGTCTCCTCTGCGCGGTTTAATCGAAAAATATTTCAGTATATACATAATCACATATATACATCTCATCTTCAAGGATGAGGCATCCTGTAGGAAAAATATAAAAATACGATATGTAATCCGAGATATGTACCTTTTATTAGCATTAGCAAGCATATTTAATCAATATACAATGCGAAAGCGAGCTCCAAATGTGAAGCATATGCCATCCACACCTAGATCACTCCCAAACCAATGAGAACATGTATATAGAAAGTAATATCAATATATAACATGTACTAATACAATAACTGTGTGCAAATGTAACAAATGTAACCAGAGAAACCATCAAACAAATAATATCCATTCAATTAATTCATAACCATATCAATTTACATTTTCCAATGCCAACATTTAATTTATTCGAGCCCATACGATGTACGTATACCATCCGTACGCAAAACCATACTAATTGCTCGCTCGATCACACAATTTCACTTTCGAACTAGTATCGTTCAGACGACCACTCAAGTACGGATTACGAACTCCGATCCGGTTCCTTGATTAGAAACCTCCATTCTCCTTGCATAACCATATGCTATGATAGATAATTCCAGAATATATCGAAAATCCATATCTAGTGTTCGTCATCGAGAATCGGGTGAAAAATACTAACTCGAACTGATGTAAATCATCTCAAAATCATATACTTGAATCTTAATCAAATAGTTATGTGAATAAAATAATATATGTACAACTTACGCATTTATTTCAATTGGTTTCTCATTATTTTGATTCTTTTATTTACATTCATTTACTCATAATCATTATTCACCTTACATTATTCACATTTATTTATTACTTGGTATATTTCTTTCAATACTAATGTCACTTAAGAACTATTCCATCGAAATTTACTTAAGTTTATTTTAAAATTTATATACAACACAACTCATGTTTATTTTCACTTTACAACTTAAGTTCACATTCGTTTTAAATCAATTTCAATTTCATTTAACTCATGTCACTATTCAATTTAATTAATTCATTCCAAATCACAATCAATTTCATTTCAAAAATCATCTCATTTAACTTAACGTAGATTAAATTTCTTTTCAGAATTCATTTTATTTAACTTAAGTTAGATTAAATTTCTTTTCAAAATTCATTTTATTTAACTTAAGTTAAGTTAAATTTCATTTCAAATTTGTTTTTCTTAACATTCATATTCAACAATTTAAAACCTTGTTTTAACTTATTATTCCTCAAAAAACTGATTTCTTATATTTCCAACAAAATATTTAGATATAAAATTTTAGATTTTAAACATTCTGTTATATTTCAACTCTACTTTGAAATAATGCATAATATAATATATATCTCATTTTGTAAAACCAATCATATTTGGGATTTAAATCAAAACTTGTTTTGCCAAAACAAAACTCCAATGGTGGAAATTTCTCTCTTGGAACCCCAAAAATGAGCGTCGATGTTGAGTGACTAAAGTAAGTTCAATGCTTTTTATCTTTTTTAAATTCCATTTTAAAATATTTCCAGTCAAAAAATTTTCAACACAATATCATTATTATTTCTTTAAAACTTTAAAAACAATTTCCAAAATCTTTATATTTTAAATTCTCAAATTCTCAGCTTTTAATTCTTTTTATTTACAATTCATATTTATAATTTCCCATCTATATAATTTCACTTTGGTTATATAAAACCATTTCTTAATTGTTTATCTTTGTTTACATTATAATAATAACAACTTTTATCAGAACACAAACAACAAACAACAAATGATAATAATCAAATATTATCATTCTCTAATAACTAAGCACACCATATATACTATAATAATTTCTAAAAAATTATTCCTTTATATATAAAATATAATTAAGGTAAAATTATTTCATTTACCCAATTCCAAAACAATATCATGTCGAATTGCTCTGTTCAAGTGTTTAGAGACCCTATCAATAACGCTAATTACTCGTATTGACCAGAATCTATTAGCCACTCAACAGATCAACCAACACAAATAAAACATTTTTATATCACTAACAAATACGCGCTCATATATGTATACCCTAAAACTCATTGTGACACCCCTATTTTTGTTTAACATTGTTCAGGACATTTAATTGGATAAATTAAATAGAATAATGTGGTTGATTAAGGAGTTGAGATTTAATTGTCAATTAACTTGGCCACAACTAAACTAATGAATGTATAAGTATGGTTTATAATTTATAAGTTAGGAAAATAAGTGGATGGCAATATGGGAATAGCCACACCCATATACCCTTAAATCCTCCCTTATTCTAACCTACCATTTCATAAATCAAAATACACATAAAAGAGAAGTTATAGCTATCCATTAAAACACCTCAGGAGATCAGCAAACTTGGAATATCCAAGAGAGAAAGCTAGAAGATTAAAAGCTAGGGAAAATCTCAAACTCCAACAAATTAATCAAGGTGAATAATAGTGTAAATCATCTTATTTTTCCTTGTTTTGGTTCGGTTATGCACAATAACCAAATGTAATTTGTTGTGTTGATCATGTTTGGATCCAATAATCATTATTTGGATAGAATAATTATTTATGGTGATTTATTGGAATTTTTATGGAATTAAAATAATGGGTTTTAAAGTAAAAACCTTAGTAAACGACCTCCAAACAACTTGATTTTTTGGTATGTTGTGTAAAACATACTTTTGGAGATGTATTTTTAATTCCATAGCTTTTGGAGTTAATAGGAATATTTTATGAATTTACTAAGGTGAAAAGGCATTTTTTCGGGCTTTAATTATTAAAAGTATTAAAATAATGAATTTTGCTTCAAATTTTTTTATATGATGTAGAAAATGTTATTTCAGATTTTTGGTGAATTTTTGGGTTTTTTCCCAAGTGATTTTGATTTATTATGATTTTTCTAAGCTAAAAAGGCGTAATAATTGTATTAAAATATTAATACAATTAATTATTTTGAAAATAATTTTGGAAATAATAAAATCTGATCTACAGCAATTTTGCAGCAAAGAAAGTGTTAAATTATGTCATTAACCAATAGAAATTTGACTAAGAATAGGAGTTGGTGAAAAGAATATACTTTAACTAGCAAAATAACTTTTTTCAAGTTATTTGCGATTTTGCCATTCGACCTTATTGAAAGCACTTTTCGACCGCAACATTCTGCAGCAATTTTGAACCCTTCTGTAGCAATTTTGGAAGCACCTTTCGATTGCATCATTCTACAGCAGTTTTGGACCCTTATGTCTCATTTTCGGATGCACCTTTCGACTGCATCATTCTTCAGCAATTCTGGACCCTTCAATAGCATTTTCGGAAGCACCTTTCGACTTAGTCGAAAGCACCTTTCGCGGCATACTTTCGCAGCATTTCAGGACCTTTCTGTTGCATTTCAAAAGCCCCTTTCGACTCAGTCGAAAGCTCTCATTCGACGACAGTTGTAAATATAGCAGAAGCCCTTTTGTAGCAGTTTTCACCAGCTTTGTTTACAAAACTTCAAATAGGCATAACTTTCTAACCGTAAACCCGTTTTTCTACTGTGACCACTCTATGGAAAGTGGAACCATTATTTGAACACAATGGAATAGGTTAGAGACCTTGATTCTACACCTATAAAAAGTTATAGCTAAAACAAAGTTTTAAATTTTCGAAGGGGTTGATTTCTTTGCTTTCGAATACGTTTGCTTTGTTTTCTTTCCCTTCGAAGGGGATACTTTCGAAGGGGTTGTAAAATTGTTTTCTTTTAATAAAGTTTTATACTTTCAAAAGGGGCACTTTTAACTGGTTTCGATGCTAAGCTTCTAAAGTTAAATGCTAATACTTTAATATATTTGAAAGGTGTTGCCATGTTGTTATATTGCTTCTATATGTGATAAATTAAGCCTACAGGAGTGGTGTTGCTATGTTGTTATATTGCTTCTTCTAATATGAATATATTCACTTTATAATGGACCCATAACTGCATTTTGGGGAAAAATGGTCGGAGAACCAATTAGGTTAACCTAGTAGTGAATATAAATTGAATAAACTCCTGAATGAGTAGAATTGCATCCAGGCGGTCAGGAAGACCGTAATATAGGATGCTAAAAAATAAAGGAAAGATATTGGTAGGGGCCAATTGGTTTACAGTAAGCCCATGAAAACTGTATGATATTTGTAGGGGCCAATAGGTTCATAGTTAGCCCATGAAAACTATGTATAAAAGAGAATGTTAGATAGACAGTTTCATAGTTAGTCCATGAACACTATGTGTAAATGAAGATGTCAGATAGATAGGTTCATAGTAAGCACATGAAAACTATGTAATTGGACAGGGAGTCTATAAATGTTTAACCAGCTATTAGTCTGCCCATGAGAACTGATAAGTTAATAGTAATCCTAAAAACTATAACTGAGACAGATAGTCTAAATTGAATGAGGATGGGTAATCCAGAATTAATTCAATTGTTTTCCATGTCATCATAATGTTTTGAAATACTATGTTTTTAACCATTGTGCATGCAGGAGCACGGTATATGGTTTTATAAACGTTTTAGGATACTAGTGAGGGGAAAACCCGTTCCGCTAACCAGCGTGGTCTCACTAGATATTCAAATGATTTGAGATGATAAACTATTATTCATACCAGGCTTTATGTCTGACTCAAAGTTTTGGTTTCCCCTTAAACTCTCGAATACTCGATCGATATTGAGTAATTTGAGGTTTAGGGTTTTCAGGTTCTCTTCTTAGAAAAATAAAGCTTTCGGAGGCGTGCAGGAGGCATATAGTTATTTAGAGATATCTTTTTCAGCTATGTATTTGGATGTAAAGGCAGATTTATTAGCCTTATTATATACTCTGATCAACCAAGGGGGCTTCTTCATATGTCGCACTTGGCGTATGTGTAATAATTATATTTTGCTGAATGTAGTTAACATTTTGGGATTATGTAATGAACATGAAATGTTTTGAATGGAATTTGGAGATATGTTTTTGAATTGTTAAATTTTTTTTCCATATTCTTGTGATCTGTGTATTAATGAATCTAGCACCACCGTATTTGGTCGTCGAAGATTAATAACTATGGTTGATTGTAGCATCCGTAGCCGTTAGTTTTGGGCCTCCAAATATGGGGATGTTACAAGTTGGTATCAGAGCATAGGTTTATGATAAAACATAAAAAAAACCAAACGTTTTCAAACATAATCCTAATGAATGAAAGAATAAGATTGGGTTTGGGTTAACGTTATAGTAACGTACTTGTATTTGCTATATATATAAAGGTAAGTATTCCCCTCTCTTTTAGACCATTCTTCTATATCTTACTAAGGCTCGTATGCAAATTTACAAGAAAGAGGATATGGAAGAAGGAAACGGAAAAGGAAATCTAGGTGGAGGAAGCACCATAACCAATGGAAATGCTCGACCTAATATCAGGAGGAGTCAAGGTCAATAGGCTAATGCTAATCCAAACGCTGAAGCCAATGTAGGTGTTGGAAATCCGCCAGTAGATGCGGGGATGGTGTACTAGTTATTGGCCTATCTTTTGCAAGCAGGAGCTGTTGGTAATATTGATGGAGTTAATCCTATAGGTCCAGTTGGTTATAATTATGCTAGATTGAGCAGAGACTACACCGATCTAGGTGGAAAGCCATTTATGGGAACAAAGGAAGCCGTTGAAGTTGAGAATTGGCTTTTGAGCTGTGAGAGGATCTTTGCTGATTTAGGCTTGGATGATGAGGAGAAGAGAAGGCTAGCCTCTAGACAGTTGCAAGGATTAGCGCTTCACTGGTGGAACAATGTGGCAGTCGGAGTTCCGAAGGAAGAGCTGACATGAGCAGAGGTTCGTGTCTAAGGTTGCCAAGTCGGCATTGATGAAGAAGTTCATGGATCTTGTACAAGGAGAGATGTCAATGATCGAGTATGCTGCTAAGTTTGATGAGCTGTCTCAATATGGTTATGCATTTGTTGACACTGATGTCAGAAGGAATGAGAGATTCATTCGAGGTTTGAGGCCAGAGCTAGGTAAAATGGCCATGACTCATATTAGAGAGCCTTGTCGTGTAGTGGTGGAGATGGCCATTCGCCATGAGTAGATGCTTGTTGTGTCTGTTAGGAAGAAACCAATTGAGTCCCAAGGCCCTCAGGGAAAGAAAAGGAAATTCTTCAAGAAGAAAGGAGCCCAGAAGGGGATGCTACCAAGAAGTTAAAGGCTGATTTAGTGTGTTATAAGTGTGATAAAATGGGCCACTATGCCAACGAGTGCAGAACTGGTAAAGGAAAGAAGCCTGCAAAGAAGAAGAATGTGAAATGCTTCAACTGTGACCAAGTTGAGCATTATAAAAGCCAAAGCCAGTCCGGATGGAAAGAAGGAAGGTGTTTGCTATTAGACCACCATCTTCTTCTAGACCTACTACAGCAGAGAAAGGAAAAACAGTGATGGAAGGTACGCTTTTGATTCAGAGTATACTAGATAGAGTACTTTTTGATACCGGTGCATCACACTCATTTATATCACAGTATTTGGTTGATAGGTTATATATAGAACCCACATACCTTGTTACTTCCTTAAGGGTTGCAAATCCAATAGGAGGGCATGCAACTCTTGGGATGAGATATGACCAGTTAGAACTTGATTTGTTAGGTCATAAGTTTGCATGCAGTTTGTATGTTTTTGATTTCGTATATTTCGGGATCATTTTGGGTATGGATTGGTTGGGTAAGTACGAGGCTATGATATTTTTCCAGGATAGGGAATTATCGTTGAGGCACCCAGATAATCATAACCGAATCATTTTCTCAGTGGAGAAATCCAGTAAGAGTGTTTGTGCTTTGTTAAGTGCCATGGAGGTGGGATATGAGCTTAGTCAGGTTCGTGTAGCAGGAGAATTTGCAGATGTATTTGAGCCGGTCACTAAATTATCATCGAAACAAGCTGTAGAGTTTCGGATAGACCTTGTACCGGGAGTTGAACCTGTCAGTAGACGACCTAGTAGAATGACACCGACGGAGATGAAGGAATTGAAGGTGCAGCTAGTGGATCTTGAGGGAAGGAATTTTATTAGACCAAGCAGTTCGCCATATGGTGCGGCCACGGTGTTTGTAAAGAAACCAGATGGGTCGTTAAGGATGTGCATCGACTATCGTAAGTTAAACAAAAGGGCGATCAAGAATAGGTACCCTCTACCGAGGATAGATGATCTGTTTGATTAGTTGAGTGGAGCCAGAGTATTTTCGCAATTAGATTTGGCGACGTGGTTCCATCAGTTGCGAGTGGCGGAGGATAGCATTCCTTTGACGACATTTTAGACTAGATATGGTTCGTATGAGTGGTTGGTGATGCCATTTGGATTGACAAATGCACCTGCTTTCTACGTTGATTTGATGAACCGGGTTTTCCTAGAGCATTTGGATAGGTTCGTGTTGGTATTCATAGATGACATTTTAGTGTACTCAAAAGATGAAAGAGAGCATGAGATTCATCTTAGAGTGGTGTTGGAGACGCTAAGGCAGAATCAGCTGAAGGCGAAGTTTTCCAAGTATCATTTTAGGAAGAAAGAGGTTAAATTTCTTGGTCATGTGGTTTCAGAGAAGGATTGTCAGTTGATCTAGTTAAGATCAAGGCAGTTAATAATTATAATAGACCAGAGACGGTAACAGAGATCAGGAGTTTTCTTGGACTTTCTGGCTATTATCGGAGATTCATTAAGGATTTCTCGCGGATAGTAGAACCTTTACTAAGTTGACTAAGAAGGATGTGAAGTTTGTTTGGTCCGACAAATGTGAGGAAGGATTCCTTAAGTTAAAGCATTTATTAACCAATGTGCCATTGTTAGTAGTTCCAGATGGTAACCAAGGGTTGGTAGTATACACTGACGCATGTAGGACTGGATTGGGAGTAGTATTGATGCAAAGGGGCAAGGTTATTTCTTACGCATCAAGGCAGCCTAGACCGCACGAAGTTAGATATCCTACTCATGACTTAGAGTTAGCTGCGGTGATATTTTCCTTGAAGATTTGGAGGCATTATCTCTTAGAGGAGAGATTTAAGTTATATGTCGATCATAAGTCATTAAAATATTTATTCTATCAGAAGGAATTGAATATGATGCAGCAGAGATGGCTAGAGTTTTTGGTTGCTTATGATTTCGGTATAAAGTATACTCCAGGGAAAGGAAATAAGATAGCAGATGCTCTCGGTAGAAAACATCAGAATGTGGTGTTAGCGATGTTGGCAGAATGGAAGGATCTAGAAGCTTTAGCCAGTTGTGGTGTGCAGTTGAGATCTACTGCTAGTTCTAGTCAGGGTACTGCCATGTTGTCCTGTATGGAAGTTCGACCAGTGTTGATCGAGAGAATTACTTAACATAAGAAGGATCCATTATTAGCTGAGAGGATCAGAAGGCTTGAGGTTGGAACTGTGGTCGATGATTTGAAAGATTTTTGTCTTGACCAGAGAGGATGGTTGAGAAAGAAGGGACGGTTATGTGTTCCAGATGTGGAGAACTTGAGAAAAAAAGTTCTTGAAGGCAGTCAAGTTGGTGAAAGTTCAGTGGAGTGACACCGAGAAGGACTGTACTTGGGAGACATAGGATAGGATTCGAGATGCTTATCCCGATCTGTTATGAGGGTATGTTCTATATTTTTATTATATAGACTTATTAGCTGGTAGGACATACTAGCTTTTGCTTGCATTGTAGTTATACTTATTTATAGTCCTTACTGAAATTCGAGGACGAAATTTTTTAAGAGGGAAGCCTGCAACACCCCTATTTTTGTTTAACATTATTCTAGACCTTTGGATAAATTAAATAGAATGATGTGGTTAATTAAGAAGTTGAGATTTAATTGTCAATTAACTTAGCCACGGCTAAACTAATGAATGTATAAGTATGGTTTATAATTTATAAGCTAGCAAAATAAGATTAGAGCAATATGGAAATAGCCACACCCATATACCCTTAAACCCTCCCTTATTCTCACCTACCATTTCATAAATTAAAATACACATAGAAGAGAAGTTATAGCCAGCTATTACAAAATCTTAGGAGATCAGCAAATTTGGAAGATCCAAGAGAGAAAGCTAGAAGATTAAAGCTAGAGAAAATCTCAAACTCCAACAACTTAATCAAGGTGAATAATAGTGTAAATCATCTCATTTTTCCTTTTTTTGGTTCGGTTATGGAACGTAAACGAATGTATTTTGCTATGTTGATCATGTTTGGATCTAATAATCATTGTTTGGATAGAATAATGATTTATGGTGATTTATTGGTATTTTTATGGAATTAAAATAATGGATTTTAAAGTAAAAAGCTTAGTAAACGACCTCCAAACAACTTGATTTTATGATATGTTATGTAAAGCATAATTTTTGGAGATGGGTTTTCAATTCCATAATTTTTGAAGTTAATGCGAATACTTATGAATTTCCTAAAATGAAAAAGACATTTATTTTGAGTTTTAATTATTAAAAACAGTAAAATAATGAATTTTGCCCCGAAATTTTTCTATGATGTAGAAAATATTATTTCATATTTTTGGTGAATTTTTGGGATTTTTCCCAAGTTATTTCGATTTATTATGAATTTTCTAAGCTAAAAAGGCTTGATAATTATATTAAAATATTAATATAATTAATTATTTTGAAAATAATTTTGGAAATAATAAAATCTGATCTATAGCAGTTTTTCTACAAAGAATGTTAAAGTATGTCATTAACCAATAAAAATTTGACAAAGAATAGGAGTTGGTGTAAAAAATATACTTTTAACTAACAAAATAACAATTTTCAAGTTATTTACGACTCCGCCATTCGATCTTGTCGAAAACACCTTTCGATCCATCATTCTGCAGTAGTTTTGGACCCTTTTGTAGCATTTCAGAAGCACGTTTCGACCTTGTCGAAAGCACCTTTCGACTGCAACATTCTGCAGCAGTTTTGGACCCTTTAGTAGCATTTTCGGAAGCACCTTTCGACAGTCATTGTAAATATAGCGGAAGCCCTTTTTTAGCAGTTTTCACCAGCTTTGTCTACAAAACTTCAAATAAGCATAAATTTTTAACTGTAAGCCGTTTTTCTATTGTGACCACGCTATGGAAAGGGAAACCATTATTTGAACACAGTGGAATAGGTTAGAGACCTTAATTCTACACCTATAAAAGGTTATAGCTAAAACAAAGTTTAAAATTTTCGAAGGGGTTGATTTCTTTGCTTTTGAATACGTTTGCTTTGTTTTCTTTGCCTTCGAAGGGGATACTTTCGAAGGGGTTGTAAAATTGTTTTCTTTTAAACAAGTTTTATACTTTCGAAAGGGGTACTTTTTGAAAGTCACTATGTGCTATAGGATCGTGTAATATGGATAAACTACATATGCGGAATAAGTAAGTAAATAGTAAAAGCAGTAAAGTAATTGACACCAGAGATTTTTATACTGGTTCGAACTCCCGTTCTATGTCCAGTCCCAGACTCCTTCTGGAATTCAATCGATACCCTCACTTCACCCGGAGGAACAGGTATTACACCGCCTGAACAACCGAACATGACTTTCCCGCCTAGACAACCGAATAGGACTTCTACTGCCTGAGGATACTACAACAGGACTTCAACTACAAATGGAAATGTTTCTGACTAAATATGCTCTGTAATAGCACTGATAAGTCAATATAACTACACGCTTCCTATTATTGTAACAACCCGCATATTTTACGATTTTATATTTAAATATTCTATTTAAATATAACGTCATTAGTCGGATTAAAGTCCGAAAAGCTGCTTTTTACAAACGGTCGAATTAGGAATAGGGACCATTTTCATTGAGTCCAAAATGGCGTTTGCGACTTTTTTGAGTATGAGCTTCGATATGGTTGGAGTGAGTTGAATTTTGCTATTTTCTGTTGGGCTTTTGGGTTTGGTTTTCACCAACTCATCATATACTCTAGCTCTTTAACTCCTCCTCCATTCACTCTCCAAACACTATAGTTCAGCTGATAATGGGGGAAAAGAAAATGAGTTAGAAATTCCAAACCCTAGGTTCAATTGCAAACTACAAATTCTTGCTCCAAATTCAAAGAGAAGCTAAGGTAAGCTCCATCTTCATCTTCTCCATCTCTTCTTCTCTTCAATTTCAGAAAATTCCTAAACCCTAATTTAGGAAATACTTGTTTTGATCTTAGATTGAAGCCTGTAGAGTTGAAGTGAAGAGTGGTTGATCTTTTCCTTGCATTTGTGCTTCTCATCTTTGTTTTTAGTTAAAAAGGTGAGTTTTGAACTCACATCTACTTCTCTTGATATCATTGATGTTAGGTATGAATTCCTAACACGTATTCATGTTCATTTGCTTTTGGTTTGAATTGATTTGGTGAACATTTTAATTTTTGGTGTTTTGAAGTCAAAAACTCTCAAAATCATAGCTTTGATGTTTGAACATGCTTTTGATGTTGTATTGAAGAGCCAATAGGGCTGGGTTGTCGGTTGGCATAAACCCCTAGCACCTATTGCTCATCCGATCGAAAATTGGAAGAATTGCTCTTCATTTGATAGGCTGAAAAACAGCCCAGTGCTAGTCAGTCGACTGACCCTCTGCAGTCAGTCGACTGGTTGTAGCAAATAAATGATTCTGGGGCTGTCTGCAGAAACAGGGGAGTCTCTGTTTCCTGCAGTCAGTCGACTGGCCTCTACAGTCAGTCGACTGACTGCAGGAAATGGAATTTTCGAGTTTCTGGATCAGTCGACTGGCCCTTTGCAGTCAGTCGACTGACCTGCTTGTTTTTGCCTATTTTGCCTGTTTTTGCTTGGTTTCCAATTTCAATCAATTCGTGTCGATTCCAATTAGTTGTTACTGCATATTTGGCTTTGATGATTCCTTTTTGATTTCATACATGGGTCGTTATAAAATGATCTTTTTAAATTGTATCAAAAGCTTGTTTCTCTAACTTCTAATTTCTATTTAAAACACACACACAATTTTGCACTCCGAGCGAAGATAAAGGAGAATTAAATGATTGATAAAACGCATGCTATGAACACGTCTGTTCATCTTTTCAGTTAATTCCAAATCTATTCATTTGATCGTTTTGACCTTCGGGTCTGGTTTACCAATGAGATGAGGTGAACTTTGTACTACTTTGAGTGTGAAATTGACTAACGGGTAGTAAACCGCTTAGTGCGAACGTGGGGTATGGGACTCACGTTAACATTTTCCGGGTTCCTTACTGAGAGTTGTGACACATTCCGTCGGATAGTGGTGTCCAATACCGCCACTACGGTTTGTTGCCTTCGAGCGTTGCCTTCGGGCGTTGCCTTTTTGGCGTTGCCTTCGGGCGTTGCCTTCGGGCGTTGCCTTCGGGCGTATAGATCCTTGCACTGAGCTCGAGCATCTTTTGTTTCTTTGACAATTATATTTCCCTAGTGTATCGCCTTTCGGGGTAGGTTCTTTAAACCATACGATATATAGCGATTACCTTGTGGAAACTTGTGTACCTTTGTTGGTATTTGTTAATTGCCTTGTAACAGCCCAAATATTAGCAATATTTTATTCTTTATTTCTACCTCTGGGTTTTATTTGTGTGAAAATTCTAAAATTCTTATTTTGGTTAAAACTTAACATTTATTGAAGTTATAAATCTTTAAATTTTTAATTTTTAATCTTTTGGTTTAATTTAAAATATACGTAACAACGTTTATTTCACCTTTTGTTCTTTAAAAAAATTGATTTTATGCTTTTAAAATTTAATATTCTATATTTTACTTATATACATTTTGAAATTGATTTCTTAGTAAATGTGTACACAAATCATATTTTATACAAGTAATAAATTTCCAAAATTTTGTCTATAAAAAAACTGTTTAATTACGCGTTTAAAAGGGCGCGTTATTTGATGAAATAAATAATGTATATATATAAACAAGAAAACGTGTAAAATTTAAAATCCGTTACTTTCATTTTTATTTGGACAAAAATCACTACGTCTGTTGTACGCATTCGAAATATATTCACTTCCCTTTTTCTCTCCTGATTTAATAGGAACGTTAGTTACTAATTTTATAACCTTTCACTTTTTTTTCTCTTACCATTGTTTCCATCAACGCGAACTTTAATTTTAAACGCATTCAATATTGTTTAAAAATCTTATTCCAAAATCTAATCTTAGTTGACCGTTTCTTCTGCTCTAATTGCGAAACCCAATTGCTTAAAATTGTTTAAAAATCTAGTAGCCATGTATAACAAGAAAAATCAGTGCTCAATCAACTCGTAGTCCTTTTAAAAATATCAATGTTTATAGTTCTTGCCTTAAACCACTTATCTAAATCAATGCTAATTTATTCCTAAACACGTTCGTTTTATTTATTTATTTCTTTCCGTTTCAAAGCAAGTTGATTTATTGCCATTCTTCCTTCTCCTTAAATCATGCTACCTCTCTAATCAAACCTTTATAACTCACGCGATATTCATTTCTCAACAAAATTTCTTCCACTTTCTTGCCTGCGTGTGCTGAAGGTATGACATCTCTCTTTTATTTTTTTTACTTTATATGCTTTTCACGATTTCATGCCAGGCTCCTTCTCCTCTCTTATTTTTCTTCTTCGGTTTTTCTTTTATTTTCCCTCCTTTCCTTTTGTTTTACTATGTATGTATTTTTTTTATATATATGTTTAAAATTTTATAAGTATGTTGCGTGAAGAGAAAGAAAAAAATTATATATTGTTTTACGTTTGGTTTAAATTGTATGTGTATAGTCTATACACTATTATCTAGTTGATACAGAGTCTTATATGAAGGATAGGTTAGGCATTGGTTTAAACAAGGTATTGGTTGCGTTAGTTTATAAATATATGAATGTAAGCATTAGCAGCCTTTCTCCGTTATTCTACTAGCATGGTGTTTGCATATGTTAGCATTGTTTAAAAATTTTAAGGTCTGCACACATAGACATATGCAACATATATGGTTTCCTGAAGCCATATAATAGTTTTAAGAAATGCTTGATGACGCATATTCCATATAAGGTTACAGAAATTATATATATTGTTTATTTAGAATGTACGTTACATTTATATAAATATAGCAGTTGTCTATTTACATATAATATGCTTATGTATATGTATAGATTTTAGGATCGTTATGATATTTTAATTGAGTCTCAAAGTAGATACTAATTTTAATTTACATGTACACATATATATATCAGGATTCTATTTCTGTGAGTGAATTCTAATATATATATAGTGGTGGCTTCTATGTGGTCGAATAAAGCAAAGTTGATTGGTAAAAAGAAAAGAAAAATTCATTGAGTCTGCATGTAGATTTGTGAGTGGGCTGTGTGTGTATACATAGTTTTAAAAAGTAAAAGTTGCAGTTCATAATGTCAGTTTACATGTTATTGAAATATATGTATTTTAATTTAATTTGTGTTTAAATTTATTTTGATTTTTGAAAGTAAGTATTATTTATATATACCTCTTATTTAAATACACATTTTAAAAGAAAATTTGATTTAGAGAAAAATTATAACGTATATTTTGTTACGATTATATCAAGACGATTCTGATTCGTTTACATCAATCCCTATTTTTCAGCTTTGTCGTCAAATCCACTTTCAGCTTACTTCGCTTTGAGTTTGTTGTTTGGATTTTTTCGATTGTCTAGATCGTGACCCAATCCGTAGCTCAATTTTTTTATCAAATCTATCTAGCCTCGAAAGGTGAGCAATCACTCACGATCAACTTTCTTTTACTTATTAAATTTGATTTCCATTGAAACAACAATTGAAATATGAGGCTGTAGTTATTTATATTGTTATATATGCTATTATCTGTAACTGTTCACTTATGGGATATGACACCATATCCTATTCTTTATATTTATTTTTAATGATATATGCCTATTGTTATTATTTTCATATCTGTTATCACTCTGCAAGTTCCCTGTTAGTATAGAAATCACTATGGGTTGAAATAATACATATCCGAACGGACTTTAGCATAGGAGAATTTTTGTTATGGGTTGAAATGATAGACCCAAGCGATTTTCATTTAATTAAGTTTGGAATTACGGGTTGAAATGATATCCACCCGTATATATTTAGTGTACGGATTGAAATGATAAATATCTGTAGCACTTGACTATATGATAGGAAATACATACAGACACCGATGGTCCATAGATAAATATTTTGAAAATAATTTCTATGATTTTGGAAAGAAATATATGGGTTAATAAATTTTGATTCTTAAGATGTATAAAAATGGAAATTTTATATATAGATTTAGTAGTAATATTTGATAAATTGGATTGATTTAATACATATAATGTGGTTGAGTATACAAGTAAATCTATGTTTCAAATAGATTTTCTTGTAATGAATTGAAAAATTAAGATTGAGAGATAAATTTGGGTTTATTAAAAATGGTATTTAAATAAGGATCTATTTAATTAAATCAATTTGAAATTATTGAATGGGAGATTTAAAAGGTATGATTGTATAACTGGATTTTTAATTTCAGTGATTTAATGAATATTTCACGTTTAAATAAATTAAAGTAATATTAAGTAAAATGTAATTTAAGGTTACTTAAATGATGTTGAATCTAATGAGGGAGTACTTCAAGACTAAATAATAATGTTGTTAAATCGAGATCTATATGAAACTGTTATATTGAACATTTAAATATTAAAGCCTTGAACTATATTGGAATTTAAATGGTTTATTTTGAGATTCGGATCTGTATTTGAAATTAATATAGTTGAATTTGTTATTTAGATACTAAATTGAATTAAAGCGAAAATTTTGGTTGAACTAAACTTGAATTTATTATTTAGAAAACTAAATTGAATAAAATTTAGTTTGAAACGTTGAATACTTAAAGTTTTGAAATATATTGAAATATAAAAGGGTATTTTGTGATTTCAAATCCGAATTTGAGATCGATAAAATTTAGGTGGTTAAATTTAGGGATTGAGTTGAATTTAAATTGATAAATTGAGATTGAATTTAATTTGAATGGGAAGGTCGGGTTGAAACGATTTGTTAAGTTGAGGAAATTGAAAATACTTTACTTTATAAATTATTTAATGTATATAAATACTATTTTGGGAAGAAATGAAAATGATATTGGTTTTGAAGTATAAATGACCAGGTGTTGTAGTGTATATTTCTACCTTGTAGATAGTTCTATGGACCCTTAGAGGATGGTTATCCCAAACATCCTTCAAGTTATTTGTATTTCAGTTGATATTTCACTTGAGTTGGATTTATTGATATAAGAAATGTTAATCCTGACTCGAGTGTTTTGTGTTTTGCTTTACGCTCGGGTCAGACCGAGTGATACAGCATTAGAGAGTCACCTTTGGAGTTCGGAGCTTCATTTGGAGATCCAACTATCGACTCAGATTCTAGCCTTTCCAGTTGATTGGTTCAGAGAAGTTATCTGTTGCATTGGAGACTTCACTGCATTTAAACTATTCGGTTGTATTTTATTTCTAACTCTAGTGTATAAAGTAGCTTCATGAACTACTATTCTTTATCTCTTCCACTGCATTATATTACTCTGTGTCTGTGATCTGCGATGTTATATTTACTGTATATGTTGAGTTTGCCAAATTTAAATTAACAATGCGGTATTTTGAATTATTCAAGTCGGACATGTATGGTTTTATTGTCGATTTGAATGGTCCAAAATAGCGGGTCATTACAGTTGGTATCAGAGCTTTGGCTCTAGGCAAAACTTAGCACATATGGTAAATTTATTTACAGAATCACTTTTGTTCGAGTTGAATCTCTTCCTTTTTTACTCGATTTCCTTTGAATTTTGGAATGTCCCTCGATTCTGAAATTCATTCTTGTCTTTTTCTATTTATATTCGTTTGATTCTGGAGTATCCCATAACTCCACTGAATGATTTGTAATGGGGGTGAAAACTCCTTTACAATTGGCATTGATTCACCGAAGATTTCTATATCCTCGGTTTACGATGCTGCTATATCTTGATATTCCGAATTCTATCTCTGGCGATCGAATGTCGATTTGTTTTAGAATTCTGCATCGGCTATATTCCTGAAGTCACGGTTGACTCGGTTAAGGTCGCCCGCGATTTATAGAAGTATATCCATCTTCTAGTTTGTAATTTAATTATCTCATCTTTGATCGAGTCTATCTTCGAATCAGGATTCTATTGATTAGAGTTCCTCTAATTTAAATCTCTATCTTTGTTTTGAAATCCATTCTTGATTCACCCTTTGAAAAATCAGGTATGTTTGTATTCTTGAAATTGTTTTATATATCGAAATTAGTTTTTGATAACTATGATTTTATTCTATATATAAAAGTGAAAATGTTTTTGATAAGGATTACATACCTATACATAAAACAAATAAGAAATGTTATTCTATATATATATAAGTTTTGAAAGGTTTTGGATTTCAAAATATTATAAGAAAATTGATTTATATAAAAATGATTTATAACTGAAAGGTTTTGAATTTGAAATTCGGGAGATTGGACTCCGGTATTTTTGAAATTTGGTTTTAAGGTTTTGAAATATATAGTAATACGATTTGAAAGTATTTTTTTGAATAAGAAATGTTTCAAACGAGTTCAAATGAATTCCAATAATTTTGAAGAAATTTCAAAGAAGTTTTCAAGAAAATAGAAGTCCAGAACTCACTTTTGTCGCTGGAAAATAATTTCGGTGCTGAGTACACGCATCATTAACATTGATTTTCGAGTTTCAGAGTGGGGGAGAGGCCACTCTAGTAGCTTTGCTATGCGAGTGATTTTGTGAAACAAATTTTGATTTTAAATTCTAAAGTATGATTTGATATTCGAAAGATATATGTATATATATTTGAAATGATTTAAAGTATGCCAGTGTTCAATCCTCGAGTTTTCAATTTGATTTAGTATAACTGTATTTGTAAAAAAAATTGATTTACTAATTTGTTGCTGATTTCCAACTCTTGGATTTGAATTTGATTTCATCGACTATATGAGGGTTCGAACACTTCCAAATCAAGGTCTAAAATTTTAAAGCTAAGAAATTTCGAACTGTATAAAATATTTGATAAAGAATATAAGTTTAGTTTTGTATGTTTAAAGTATGAAGAGTATGACTTAAGTAGATTTGAAACTTTTGTTAAATAAATAATTTGAAAAAAGAAAATTGGATTTTTCATATAGAAATAAATTGTTTAAAGGTTTTAAAGGGATAATTATAAAGTTAGAAACCATTTTGAGTATAATTGATTTTTAGAAAAATATTTGGTTTAAAAATTTGATTGGAATTAAAACCAGTACTTATATGGTGATTTTGGAAATGAATTTGTTTGACTTGTGATATTTAATTTGGAAGAAAATTTGGTGAAATCATGTATGATTTTGAAACTAAATTGATACTGAAATGATTTGAAATTGAGAACCTTATATTATTAAGTAATTGATTTGGGAGTGTTCGAACTTATATAAAATGGATTTGTATAAGTATGAAGTTGATTTGAAATCTATTGATTTGAAAGGTACTCAATTTGGAAAGAGAATTTTATATAATCGAAGTCTATATAAGTGTGATTTGATATACTATTGATTTGGAAAGTATTCGATTTGAGAATGAAATCCTATATATAATGGACTTTATATAAGTATGATATTTGAAAGTGATTTGAAAAGGTACTATATGATATATATTCCGAAGTAAAGATATGGAAAGTGCCTTCTGCTTGATATCCGCTTTGTGGCCACATTGCAGATTCATTCTATCGATATTATTCTCTCTGATTTTTAGTTTTCCGGATGTGATACTCGAGTGTTCCCACCGTGGCGTAACCCATGGTTTTTTCCTCTCGCGACTGCATAGAGAAATTGCCAGGCTGAGACGGCCTAGGGATACGGATTGTTTCCTAGGGGATCCAGGCGTAACCATTGTGTATCCTGCAATCTATGTAGGTCGTGATTAGTAGCGAAACTGCCTGGCTGAGACGGCCTAGGGGTACGGATTGTTTCCTGGGGTACCCAAGCGTAACCATTGTGTATCGTGCACTCTACTAGTCATCATGGCGTAACTCGCAGGGCTGAGAAAGCTTACGGATACGGATTGTTTCCTAGGGGATCCAGGCGTAACCATTGTGTATCTGCGAACCATGGTTGGACAAAGGTTTTGGTTTGGTTGGTTGTTTGGATTGTACTTTCCATATTTGTTTTTAAAGGTTTTACAAGTATTTTCACTGGGTGTTGAAACAGGTCTACTAAGTACTTGAAAAATTCTAGCTTTGCGCCTGATCAACGCATGGCCAGAGTCTGCATGAACGAGGATAAAGTTGTTGAAACATCGAGTTATAAAAGTATTTTTGAAAGAAAGATTTATTTCGATATAAAGGTATTTTATTATAAAAGTATTTTTCCCAACAAAGAAATTTTGAATTAATATTTGAAATTTAAATTCTTATGGTTCTAGATAAATTATTCGTGCCCGATACTATTCTTTGAATCTACTTTATCTGCTCAATTTATTTATTCACATATATTATGTTCTTTCGAATCTTCCTTTCTTTTCCTTAATTGACTATATCCTTTTTAAATATTGCTTATTTGTATACTACATTGTTTAATAGAAAATTTTAGTGTTATAAATATTTTGAAGTTATTAATTTAATAAAACATGTTTAAAGAAAATGATTATTGATGTATCTATAATGTTGAAAGTATCTTAAGATAAAGTAGTAAAAAAAACAAATGAGTTTGGGAAAAATATTGAAGTATTAAAGAAAATTGATTTCCAAGAGAAGTTTTCAAATGAATATTTCAAGTAAAATTTATATAGTTTTAAAATTTATTGTTTATCTTGTCTTTCAATCTATTTTCTTTCTGGTTGTTTTAATTCTCCTGCCTCCTTCCTTTTTGGGGACGAAAAGTTTTGAGTGGAGGAGAGTGTAACAGCCCAAATATTAGCAATATTTTATTCTTTATTTATAACTCGGGGGTTTTATTTTTTTGAAAATTTGATTGTCTATATTTAATTATAAATAATCACCCAAGATTTTTATTTGTGTGAAAATTCTAAAATTCTTATTTTGGTTAAAACTTAACATTTATTGAAGTTATAAATCTTTAAATTTTTAATTTTTAATCTTTTGGTTTAATTTAACATATTCGTAACAACGTTTATTTCACCTTTTGTTCTTTAAAAATATTGATTTTATACTTTTAAAATTTAAAATTTTATATTTTACTTATATACATTTTGAAATAAATTTCTTAGTAAATATGTACACAAATCATATTTTATACAAGTAATAAATTCCCAAAAACTTTGTGTATAAACAAACTATTTAATTACGCATTTAAAAGGGCGCGTTATTTGATGAAATAAATAATGTATATATAGAAACAAGAAAACGTATAAAATTTAAAATCCGTTATTTTCATTTTTATTTGGACAAAAATCACTACGTCTGTTGTACGCATTCTAAATATATTCACTTCCCTTTTTCTCTCCTGATTTAATAGGAACGTTATTTACAAATTTTATAACTGTTCACTTTTTTTTCTCTTACCATTGTTCCCATCAACGCGAACTTTAATTTTAAACGCATTCAATATTGTTTAAAAATCTTATTCCAAAATCTAATCTTAGTTGACCGTTTCTTCTGCTCTAATTGCGAAACCCAATTACTTAAAATTGTTTAAAAATCTAGTAGCCATGTATAACAAGAAAAATCAGTGCTCAATCAACTCGTGGTCCTTTTAAAAATATCAATGTTTATAGTTCTTGCCTTAAACCACTTATCTAAATCAATGCTAATTTATTCCTAAACACGTTCGTTTTTTTATTTATTTCCTTTCCGTTTCAAAGCAAGTTGATTTATTGCCATTCTTCCTTCTCCTTAAATCATGCTACCTCTCTAATCAAACCTTTATAACTCACGCGATATTCATTTCTCAACAAAATTTCTTCCACTTTCTTGCCTGCGTGTGCTGAAGGTATGACATCTCTCTTTTATTTTTTTTACTTTATATGCTTTTCACGATTTCATGCCAGGCTCCTTCTCCTCTCTTATTTTTCTTCTTCGGTTTTTCTTTTATTTTCCCTCTTTCCTTTTGTTTTACTATGTATGTATTTTTTTTATATATATGTTTAAAATTTTATAAGTATGTTGCGTGAAGAGAAAGAAAAAAATTATATATTGTTTTACGTTTGGTTTAAATTGTATGTGTATAGTCTATACACTATTATCTAGTTGATACAGAGTCTTATATGAAGGATAGGTTAGGCATTGGTTTAAACAAGGTATTGGTTGCGTTAGTTTATAAATATATGAATGTAAGCATTAGCAGCCTTTCTCCGTTATTCTACTAGCATGGTGTTTGCATATGTTAGCATTGTTTAAAAATTTTAAGGTCTGCACACATAGACATATGCAACATATATGGTTTCCTGAAGCCATATAATAGTTTTAAGAAATGCTTGATGACGCATATTCCATATAAGGTTACAGAAATTATATATATTGTTTATTTAGAATGTACGTTACATTTATATAAATATAGCAGTTGTCTATTTACATATAATATGTTTATGAATATGTATAGATTTTAGGATGGTTATGATATTTTAATTGAGTCTCAAAGTAGATACTAATTTTAATTTACATGTACACATATATATATCAGGATTCTATTTTTGTGAGTGAATTCTAATATATATATAGTGGTGGTTTCTATATGGTCGAATAAAGCAAAGTTGATTGGTAAAAAGAAAAAAAAAAAATCATTGAGTCTGCATGTAGATATGTGAGTGGGTTGTGTGTGTATACATATTTTTAAAAAGTAAAAGTTGCAGTTCATAATGTCAGTTTTCATGTTATTGAAATATATGTATTTTAATTTAATTTGTGTTTAAATTTATTTTGATTTTTGAAAGTAAGTATAATATATATATACGCCTCTTATTTAAATACACATTTTAAAAGAAAATTTGATTTGGAGAAAAATTATAACGTATATTTTGTTACGATTATATCAAGACGATTCTGATTCGTTTACATCAATCCCTATTTTTCAGCTTTGCCGTCAAATCCACTTTCATCTTACTTCGCTTTGAGATTGTTGTTTGGATTTTTTCGATTGTCTAGATCGTGACCCAATCCGTAGCTCAATTTTTTTTATCAAATCTATCTAGCCTCGAAAGGTGAGCAATCACTCACGATTAACTTTCTTTTATTTATTAAATTTGATTTCAATTGAAACAACAATTGAAATATGAGGCTGTAGTTATTTAAATTGTTATATATGTTATGATCTGTAACTGTTCACTTATGGGATATGACACCATATCCTATTCTTTATATTTATTTTTAATGATACATGCCTATTATTATTATTTTCATATCTGTTATTACTCTACAAGTTCCCTGTTAGTATTGAAATCACTATGGGTTGAAATGATACATACACGAACGGACTTTAGCATAGGATAATTTCGTTTTGGGTTGAAATGATAGACCCAAGCGATTTTCATTTAATTAATTTTGGGATTACGGGTTGAAATGATATCCACCCGTATGTATTTAGTGTACGGATTGAAATGATAAATATCTGTAGCACTCGACTATATGATAGGAAATACATACAGACACCGATGGTCCATAGATAAATATCTTGAAAATAATTTCTATGATTTTGGAAAGAAATATATGGGTTAATAAATTTTGATTCTTAAGATATATAAAAATGGAAATTTTATATATAGATTTAGTAGTAATATTTGATAAAGTAGATTGATTTAATACATATAATGTGGTTGAGTATACAAGTAAATCTATGTTTCAAATAGATTTTCTAGTAATAAATTGAAAAATTAAGATTGGAAGATAAATTTGGGTTTATCAAAAACGGTATTTAAATAAGGATCTATTTAATTAAATCAGTTTGAAATTATTGAATGGGAAATTTAAAAGGTATGATTGTATAACTGGATTTTTGATTTAAGCGATTTAATGAATATTTCACGTTTAAATAAATTAAAGTAATGTTGAGTAAAATGTAATTTAAGGTTACTTAAATGATGTTGAATCTAATGAAGGAGTATTTCAAGACTAAATAATAATGAGATTAAATCGAGATCTATACGAAACTGTTATATTGAACATTTAAATATTAAAGCCTTGAACTATATTGGAATTTAAATGGTTTATTTTGAGATTCGGATCTGTATTTGAAATTAATATAGTTGAATTTGTTATTTAGAAACTAAATTGAATTGAAGTGAAAATTTAGGTTGAACTAAACTTGAATTTATTATTAAGAAAAATAAATTGAATAAAATTTAGTTTGAACCGTTGAATACTTAAAGTTTTGAAATACATTGAAATATAAAGGGGTATTTTCTGATTTCAAATCCGAATTTGAGATCGATAAAATTTAAGTGGTTAATTTAGGGATTGAGTTGAATTTACATTGATAAATTGAGATTGAATTTAATTTGAATGGGAAGGTCGGGTTGAAACGATTTGTTAAGTTGAGGAAATTGAAAATACTTTACTTTATAAATTATTTAATGTATATAAATACTATTTTGGGAAATATAGAGATATTTGAAATGAAAATGATATTGGTTTTGAAGTATAAATGACCATGGTGTTATAATGTATATTTCTACATTGTAGATAGTTCTATGGACCCTTAGAGGATGGTTATCCCAAACATCCTTTTAAGTTATTTGTATTTCAGTTGATATTTCACTTGAGTTGGATTTTTTGATATAAGAAATGTTAATCCTGACTCGAGTGTTTTTTGTTTTACTTTACGCTCGGGTCAGACCGAGTGATACAACATTAGAGACTCACCTTTGGAGTTCGGAGCTTCATTTGGAGATCCAACTATCGACTCAGATTCCAGCCTTTCCAGTTGATTGGTTCAGAGAAGTCATCTGTTGTATTGGAGAATTCACAGCATTTGAACTATTCAGTTGTATTTTATTTCTAACTCTAATGTATATAGTAGCTTCATGAACTACTATTCTTTATCTATTCCGCTTCATTATATTACTCTGTGTCTGTGATCTGCGATGTTATATTTACTGTATATGTTGAGTTTTCCAAATTTAAATTAACAACGCGGTATTTTGAATTATTCAAGTCGGACATGTATGGTTTTATTGTCGATTTGAATGGTCCAAAATAGCGGGTCATTACATGCCTTTTGGGTTGTTTTGGTATATGGTTGTCCTTTGTTTATTTGAGTTGCCCTTGATATGAGGCTTGTTTTGATTCATCTTATGTTAGATGATTTGGTTACCTCCTTTGGGGATATTTGTGGTAATTTATGATCTTGTATGTTCATTATCATTTAGTTTATCTGACTGATTTGTTTTGCTAGACTGACCCGTGTATTTTATACTCGGGTCAGACTGAGATGTTTCAGGTTAGGTACATTGGACTTTAGCCTATTTTGCTTTCGCATGGACTATTCCGCTAGCTCGTTTTTGTCATAGCTTTTTGTGTAGTCCTTTTTGTCTGTAACTCTGATATATATTCTTTTGACTCACCTGTATATTGTGGTCTGCTTTACCACAGGTCGAGTATCATTTTGTAAACTCTTTAATGTATCTGTATATGTGTAAATGTATGTGATGATTAACTGTTCTGTGATGTGTATTACATTTCAGTTGTTGTATTTGTTCTGGTAGATCCCTCAGCCACCTATGGCTTTGTATTAAGTATTTATTGGATATGTCGTTCCATTTAAGTAAGAAGTGGCATTTTTGGCATATTTAATAGATAATTAAGACGAGGCTATAGATGGTCGCTCCTAACCAGCTTTATTCTCCGCATTACGAGACGGTGTTACCTTGTAATACTCTTTACTAATGTGGGTCTCGGAGTGGGGCGTCGCAGCTTGGTATCAAAGCTGAGTTCAGAACAAAATATGATAATAGAACAGAGACACGTATTACGTACATCAAAGGGTATTACGAATGTTACGAATCCTTGAATCATCATGCCTTATTTCTTTCCATGCCTTTGGGGTAGATAGAATTTTGGGAGTACATCTAGGAATGTATTTTATTCCGTAGTATTCCATATTTGAATTAATGATATCTACCTTGTGAATAATCTTTATCTTATCTTATCTTTCAGCTAATGGTCGGAAGAGGCCGAGGACGACGCTCGGATGCTGGGCAATCTAGTGGCTCGCATCCGGACGGCGTTTATATGTCTGCCGATCAGTTCTTGGAGTTATTTATGAGCACTCAGCCTCCAGCTCCTATTCGTGCATCTCCTCCTCGCAAGTCTGCCTTTGCATGCCTGTGTAAGTGATTTTTCTCATCTTAGTGGAAAGCCATTCAAAGGCTCTAAGTCCGTTCTTGAAGTCCAAGCTTGGATTCGCACATGCGAGCGTATCTTTTCTCGCATGGATCTTTCTGACCATGATCAAGTTCTTGTAACTTCTAGCTTATTGCAAGAGCATGCCCTTGATTGGTATGAGCTTCTTATAGCCGAACTTGATGAGTCTGTTCTTTCTTGGACTCAGTTCCGAGAGCAATTCGAACTCAAATTCGATCCTGAATCTAAGAGTTTTATTAGCCCATCGCTTCCTTGAGTTGAAGCAAGGGAAGTCTTCCATTTCTGATTATGTTGCATCCTTCGAGGCCTTATCTAAGTATGGTCTTGAATTCATAACACTTCTTATAAGAAGAATTTGAAGTTTGTCTTTGGTCTTAAGAAATATCTTAAGAAGTCCTTAATGCTTCAGCTTAAGCTTTCTTTTGAGGAGTTGGTTGATTCGACACTTCATCTCGAGGCCATCGAGAAGGAGTGTGATAGTGGTGATGGTGTTGAGGTTCGCAAGAACCCCAATAAGAAGAAGTTTCCATATCATAAGCAGGGATTTCTTCCTTCCAAGAAGAAGAAGCCTATTGAATCTGGTTCGACAGCCAGATTCGTCTACTCAGCTATCACTTGTTCTGCGGAATGTGGATAATTTCGAAATGGCTTTATGTTCTCTCGACTCACGAGATGGTGATGATATATCTCGTATTCCTATTGTTTGTGACTTCTCTGATGTTTTTGAGCCGATCTCGGGTTTGCCACCCAAGCGGGCGATCGAGTTCCGCATTGATCTCATTCCAGGCGCGAAGCCACTTGGGCGTCCTCCCACGAGGATGTCTACAAATGAAAATGAGGAACTCAAGAAGCAACTTTTAGAGCTTGAGTCCAAGCAGTTGATTCAGTCCAGTTTTTCACCATGGGGTACCGCGTTCGTTTTTGTGAAGAAGTCCGATGGAACTCTTAGGCTTTGCATCGACTATCGCAATCTTAACGAGTTGACCATCAAGAATAGGTATCCTTTGCCGAGGATCGATGATATGTTCGATCTATTGAGTGGTGCTAAGGTCTTCTCTCAGTCGACCTTGCCACTGGTTTTCATCATCTTCGAGTCGCGAAAGATAGCATACTCCTTACAGCTTTCTGCACTCGATATGGTTCTTTCGAGTGGCTCGTTATGCCATTCGGTTTGACGAACGCTCCTGCTTTATTTTTTGATCTTATGATTCGAGTATTCTAGGAATATCTTAATAAGTTCGTCCTTGTGTTCATTGACGACATTCTTGTTTATTCTAAATCTGAAGCCGAGCATGCTAATCACTTGAGAATTGTCTTGAGTACTCTTTGTCACCATCAACTTAAAGCCAAATTCTCCAAGTGCCATTTTTGGGAGAATAAGGTTAAGTTCTTAGGCCATTTTGTATCTTCTGAAGGCATTTCTGTCGATCCCTCAAAGATCCAAGCTATCCAGAATTGGAAGAGGCCTGAGAATGTTCATGAGATTCGTAGTTTCCTTCGATTGGCGGGTTATTACTGTCGGTTCATTAAGGATTTTTCCCGTGTTGTGCTTCCTCTCACCAGCCTTACTCGGAAAGGCATTCGTTATATTTGGTCCAATAAGTGTGAAGCTTCCTTTCAGACATTGAAGGAACTTCTCACTAATGCTCCTATTCTTGTGGTTCCCAAGGGGAATCATGATCTTGTTGTCTACACCGTTGCTTGTGGTAGTGGTCTCGGTGATGTGCTTTTGTAGAAGGATCGGGTAGTTGCTTATGCTTCTAGGCAACTGCGTCCGAATAAAGTTCGCTATGCCACTCATGATCTTGAGTTAGCCTCCATTATCTTTGCCTTAAAGATTTGGCGACACTATTTATTAGGCGAGTGCTTCATTCTCTATACTGATCATAAATCCTTGAAGTATTTGTTCTCTCGGAAGGAACTCAATTTGAGGCAACAGCGTTGGCTCGAGTTTCTTGCCTCCTATGACTTTGATATCCAGTATACCCCTAGTAAGGGTAATCGTGTTGCTGATGCCCTTGGTCGCAGACATTCGGCTGTCCTTTCTTTGATGCTTGCCGAATGGGATATTCTTGAGACTATCTTTTTGTGATATTCGTGATCGAGCTCCGCCTCCTGATTCTCCGATATTACTATTCGGTCTGGAAGCTCAACCTAGCTTATTGGATCGCATTGCCCTTGCTCAGCGGCAAGATCTAGATTCATTGCCTCTCATTCAACTTTGTGAGACTGAATCCCGTGATGAGGCGTTGCGGGATTTCAGCATTGATTTTCATGGGTGTCTCCACAAGAAGGACCATCTTGTTGTGCCTTCTGATTCTGCACTTAGGCGTGACATTCTTGACGATTTTCATCGTACTGAGTATACCATTCATCCTGGTTCTAGCAAGATGTATGCCGACATGTGTCGCTTATATTATTGGGAAGGCTTGAAGCGTGATGTTGCAAGTTATGTGAGCAATTGCATGACTTGTCAACGTATTAAAGCTAAACATCAGCGCCTTTCTGGTCTCCTTTAGCCCCTAGAGATTCCATTGTGGAAATGGGATCAGATTTCGGTGGATTTCATTGATGGCCTACCTCGAACGAGATCGGGCCATTCTAGCATTTGGGTTATTGTTGATCGCCTCACAAAATCTACTCATTTTATTCCTATTAAATCTAATAGGACTGCTTCTCTTTTGGCTAAGTTATTTATCGAGGAAATCGTGAGACTTCACGTTGTTCCTAGTTCGATTGTGAGTGACCGTGATCCTTTATTCATTAGTCATTTCTGGCAGAGTCTTCAGCAAGCTTTGGGAAGAAAGCTCAATTTCAGCACGGCTTATCATCCACAGTCTGATGGACAAACTGAACGGGTGAATCGTATCTTAAAGGATCTTCTCTATATTTGTATTCTTGATTTCGGAGGTAGTTGGGAGGATCATCTACCCCTTGTAGAGTTCTCCTACAACAATAGTTTTCAGTCCATTATCGGTATGTCTCCTTTCAAAGCCTTATATGGAAGGCCATGCCAATCACCTTCTTGTTGATTGGTATCTGGGGAGAAGCTTATTCTTGGCCCAGATTTTGTTCATGATTCTTCTGAGAAGATTGTTCTTATTCGTCAGAGAATGAAAGAGGCACAGAGCCGCCAGAAATCCTACGCGGATAACCGTAGGAAGCCTCTCGAGTTCTCGGTTTGTGATCTTGTCTTTATTCGTGTATCTCCTTTGGAGGAGGTTATGCGCTTTAGTGTGATAGGGAAATTGGCTCCTCGCTTTGTGAGACCATTTCCTATTACTGAACGTATTGGCCCTGTGGCTTATAGAGTTTCACTTCCAGCTCTTCTATCCGGAGTTCACAATGTGTTTCATGTCTCTCAGCTTCGGAAGTGTCTTCGAGACTCAAATTTTGTTATTGACTCTCCTAATTTGCAAGGGCTAGAGATCTCATCAGACTTATCTATCGTACAGCAGCCTATTCGCGTACTTTCCATGGAGGTGAGACACCTTCGAAACAAGGACGTGCCGCTCGTTAAAGTTCAATGGTCCGCTAATCCCAATGATTGTACTTGGGAAACAAGAGAGTTTATCGGGCGATCCTATCCGGGTTTTCTATCTTTGCTTAGCAATGGTGAGAATATCTTTTTATCTCAAGCTTATTTTCCTCGTCTTCTTGGTTGTAAGTATGTAGTTGTTGCAATTTTTTCTCTAGGAATTGCGTGGATGCAATTTTGTTAAGGAGGGGAGATCTGTAACAACCCGCATATTTTACGATTTTATATTTAAATATTTTATTTAAATATAACGTCGTTAGTCGGATTAAAGTCCGAAAAGCTACTTTTTGCAAACGGTCGAATTAGGACTCGGGACCACTTCCATTGAGTCCAAAACGGCATTTGCGACCTTTTTGAGTATAAGCTTGAATATGGTTGGAGTGAGTTGAATTTTGCTATTTTCTGTTGGGCTTTTGGGTTTGGGTTTCACCAACTCATCATATACTCTAGCTCTTTAACTCTTCCTCCATTCACTCTCCAAACACTTTAGTTCATCTGATAATGGGGGAAAAGAAAACGGATTAGAAATTCCAAACCCTAAATTCAATTGCAAACTACAAATTCTTGCTCCAAATTCAAAGAGAAGCTAAGGTAAGCCCCATCTTCATCTTCTCCATCTCTTCTTCTCTTCAATTTCAGAAAATTCCTAAACCCTAATTTAGGAAATACTTATTTTGATCTTAGATTGAAGCTTGTAGAGTTGAAGTGAAGAGTGGTTGATCTTTTCCTTGCATTTGAGATTCTCATCTTTATTTTGAGTTAAAAAGGTGAGTTTTGAACTCACATCTACTTCTCTTGATATCATTGATGTTAGGTATGAATTCCTAACACGTATTCATGTTCATTTGCTTTTGGTTTGAATTGATTTGGTGAACATTTCAATTTTTGGTGTTTTGAAGTCAAAAACTCTAAAAATCATAGCTTTGATGTTTGAACATGCTTTTGGTGTTGTATTGAAAAGCCAATAGGGTTGGGTTGTCGATTGGAAAAAACCCCTAGCGCCCATTGCTCGTCCGATCGAAAATTGGAAGAATTGCTCTTCATTTAATAGCTGAAAAACAGCCCCAGTGCCAGTCAGTCGACTGACCCTCTGCAGTCAGTCGACTGGCTGTAGCAAATAAATAATTCTGGGGCTGTCTGCAGAAACAGGGAGTCTCTGTTTCCTGCAGTCAGTCGACTGGCCTCTGCAGTCAGTCGATTGACTATAGGAAATGGAATTTTCGAGTTTCTGGATCAGTCGACTAGCCCTCCGCAGTCAGTCGACTGACCTGCTTGTTTATGCCTATTTTGCCTATTTTTTCTTGGTTTCCAATTTCAATCGATTCGTGTCAATTCCAATTAGTTGTTACTGCATATTTGGCTTTGATGATTCCTTTTTGATTTCATACACGGGTCGTTATAAAATGATCTTTTTAAATTGTATCAAAAGCTTGTTTCTCTAACTTCTAATTTCTATTTAAAACACACACAATTTTGCACTCCAAGCGAAGAGGAAGGAGGATTAAATGATTAGATAAAACGCGTGCTACGAACACGTGCGTTCATCCTTTCAGTTAATTCCAAATCTATTCCTTTGATCGTTTTGACCTTCGGTTCTGGTTTACCGATGAGATGAGGTGAACTTTGTACTACTATGAGTGTGAAATTGACTAACGGGTAGTAAAATGTTTAGTGCGAATGTAGGGTATAGGACTCACGTTAACATTTTTCGAGTTCCTTACTGAGAGTTGTGACACATTCCGTCGGACAGTGGTGTCCAGTACCGCCACTACAGTTTGTTGCCTTCGAGCGTTGCCTTCGGGCATTGCTTTTTTGGCGTTGCCTTCGGGCGTATAGATCCTTGTACTGAGCTCGAGCATCTTTTGTTTCTTTGACAATTATATTTCCCTAGTGTATTGCCTTTCGGGGTTGGTTCTTTAAACCACACGATATATAGCGATTACCTTGTGGAAACTTGTGTACCTTTATTGGTATTTGTTAATTGCCTTTTGGCTTGTTTTGGGATATGTATGTCTTTTGTTTATTCGAGTAGCCTATGATATGAGGCTTTTTTTGATTCATCTTATGTTAGATAATTTGGTTATCTCCTTTGGGGATATTTGTGTTACTTTATGATCTTGTATGTTCATTATCATTTAGTTTATCTGACTGATTTGTTTAGCTAGACTGACCCGTGTATTTTATACTCGGGTCAGACCGAGATGTTTTAGGTTAGGTACATTGGACTTAGCCTATTTCGCTTCCGCATGGATTATTCCGCTAGCTCCTTTTTGTTATAGCTTTTTGTATAGTTCTTTTTGCCTGTAACTCTAATATATATTCTTTTAACTCGCCTGTATATTGTTGTCTGCTTTACCATTGGTCGAGTATCATTTTGTAAACTCTATAATGTATCTGTATATGTGTAAATGTATGTGATGATTAACTGTTCTGTGATGTGTATTACATTTGAGTTGTCGTATTTGTTCTGGTAGATCCCTCAGCCACCTATGGCTTTGTATTAGGTATTTATTGGATATGTCGATCCATTTAAGTAAGAAGTGGCATTGTTGGCGTATTCAATAGATAATTAAGACGAGGCTATAGATGGTCGCTCCTACCCAGCTCTATTCTCTACGTTAGCAGACGGTGTTACCTTGTAATACTCTTTGCTAATGTGGGTCTCAGAGTGGGGTGTCACAATAATCTTTCCCTTTATGGTATATAGTGTAATTTGTGAAGAAAGGAAGTCTAGTTGACCACACAAGAGTATGCTTGAGTGTTTGGTGATCAAATAGTTTGATTTGTAAAACTTGAAAGTAAATAGCAAGAATATATAGTTTAGAAATAAAAATAAGAACTGGTCAAGAATAGTGCTGAAATTGCTTGCTATTTATAGTTGTTAAAGGTTGCAATGATTAGTGAAGAGTTTCCATGAATCAGAATAGAAGAAGCTGTTGAAATTAACATTGTTTCTGTTCAGGGAAGAGAAGCAACCTTACAAAAACTAGGCGTTAATTTGAACTCAGACTTCTGAATTTAAAATTCAGCCTTCTGAATGTAGGAAAAAATAAGGAAGTGCCAAAATAGTTCATTTTAGACCTTATTCGAACGTCTGATTTTGCTGTTGAAAAAATATTTTCTTCAGCAGTCAAACGCTTCTTTTGATAATAAGTCATGTATTCAATAGCTTGTGCATCTATACCAATTTGGAGAGATTTTAACATATATTACTGACTAGACACAGACTCTATAACCTATAAACGATTACGTCCATCAATCTGGAATCTGGTCATCAATATTTTCCTATAAAACTTGGTTAGGTAAACACACATAATTGTTATTATCAAAATATCAGGAACTGAGGTTCTAACATTCTCCCCCTTTTTGATAATGACAACTATGAAAATATTGGTTAGTAGATAAGAACTTCTCCTGTCAATAAAACTTGGTTCGTATAATTTCTCCCCCTGAATAAAAGAATTTATGCATCAATATTTTTACGTTTTTCTCCACCTTTGTCATTACTAAAAGGAATTAGTAATTAAAGTAGCAAAGAAATATATAGAGTACTATAATGTAACGACCCGCCATTTTGGACAGTTTAAACCGACGATCAAATACACAAGTCGATTCCAAACCATTCAAAAAGGGCAGATGGTTATTGGGGTAAATAAGAAAAGAAAAGAAAGAGAAATAAAGGAAATGAAACAACAAAGAATCTCGCAGCGGAACGATAAAATATAATAGTCAAATAAACAGTTCATGAAGCTGTTTACAATACTTTGATCATTATTTATACAACATTTATCAGAGTTATACGTATACAACAGAACAAATAAAATAATGCAGCAGACAGCATGATGCTAAGATAATAATAATAATAGTATACCAAATCTTCGTCTTCGTCCACCAGAATAGATCTTCAATAAGTTGAAAAACTCAGGTCTGACCCGAGCGTAATGAAAAGAAAAAACACTCGAGTCAGGACTAAAATATCCTCATGTAAGTTAAATCAATGGTAAATAAATATGAGTGTAACGACGTCAGAGATGTTTACGGGGTTTGACATCTCATATCCAGTGTCAACGTGCGTGCAATAACTCAAGAGATGTTATGGGATTTTCCATCTCTCAAGGATCCGTTAAACTATCTACTATGTAGTACAATACGCTATTATAATATGTCTACAGTAAAGTAAAAGTATTAAAATAGCGTTAAGGCGTTACCATAATCCCCCTTATCACGTTTTTATAATGTCATAGTCTATACAGCACCGTAAACCCCACCGTAAACTAGTGGTTATCAGAGGGTACCCCATAGGTATAACAAAAAACATAACGTAGTGGTCGCGAATAGGATAATCAGTATGACAAGGTACATGAGGCGATACCAACTAGGATACTAGTAGTTGCGTTATCCGGACTGATGTTGAGCATAGCCAGCAGCTACCCCAACACCGCGAAACAACACTCCCAAATCAAGGGGTGCACCCAAATCGAATCACAAATGTAATAGATATGGTATCGAAGAAGTGTGTTCGCAAGAGATGGCGAACCTCAATGGCCCGGCGCGGCTCTTGTTTTAGTCATGTCAAGGGTCATCCAATATCGTTCTCTTTCTTCAGTCAATGCGTTCACCAAACCATCCACTTCATTCTGGATCAACACTCCGCGTATAATAGTTATTAAAGTGGTTTTCGGTATCGACGGAGAGTATGTCCATATCCAATCCCGGTCTCTTTAATAACTACGTATTATTACACCGGTGGCTCTTTTACATTTCAAATCGATTCATAATTGATATCAAAATATCATATTCGCTACAAAATCAAACCCATTTCAAAAATCATCATATCTATTTAAAATGTAAGGTTTCGTTTCAAAAATCATTTTTCGCCTCAATATCTCATTTCGATTTCCAAATCATTTCGAATTTCAATTTAGGTTGCAACTTCATTTAATCCAATTCGTATTTAAATTCAAGATTTAAATATAAACATTTCACCTTATTGACCAGCTTGAAATTTTAGAAAATAGTTTAAGTAGTTTAAAAGTAGTTTAAATAATTAAAATAGTTAAAAATACTGAAAATCTTTAAATGGATTTCAAATAGATAAATTAATTTAAAATAATTTAAATTGGGTTAGATAGATTTGAAATAGATTAAATAAGTTAACATGGTTTAAGATGGGTTAAAAATAATTTAATATGGTTAATATAGGTTAAAATAGTTTAAGTATTTAAAGATGGTTTATATAACAGAGTAATTTAGAAAACAAAATGAAACAGCTTCAAAACCAATCCATTTCAATTATAACTTCCCAACTCAAATCAATTTCAATTTCCATTCTACCGATTCGATTTCGATTTCAATTCAAATCAATGCCAACTTTGACTTCAAATTAATTCAATTTTACATTCACATTCAATTTATTCAATTTCAATTTATATCGATTTGGAGCTTGATGTTCAAAATACCAATTTATAACACTTAACAAAATTATCCTTCAATATTCAAATTTAAATCCAAATTTCAAATATGATTCAATTTTCAAGCTCAATTTCAAAATATCATTTTTATATCACTTTTACTAAGTAATACTCAAAGCTCGAAATAATGTTCAATCTTTAAAACAAATAAATTTTCTAAATGCAATCATATCCCAATTTTAAATTTCAAAGTCTCAACTTAAATCATTTAACAATTTCTTTTAACCAAAATTTATTTCAACATTCCAAACTCAATTATGCGATAAATTTGATTCCTATAACTTGATTTCTATTTATAACTTTTAAATCAAACATTTAAATAAATTTCAAATCGACGATTTTAAAAATTATTAATTTAGCCAATCCGATGTCCGTATATAATTTTCTATCTTATGGCCAAGTGATTAGTTATTTCAATTAAATGTCAGGGATGAATATATATCACTTAAATCAAATCACAGTGTCATATGTATACATAACAGGATATATGTATAAACAAATAAACATCCAAACATTTAAATATCAACCAATAGCATCCATCGAAATACATCATCCAATAGATAATACAATTCACGGAAATTTTATAGTTATCAATATCAGGTAATTTAATCGCAATTCAATTTTTAATTTCAATTTAACTGTCAATTAAATTTTCAACGGTGAATTCAAATGACAATCTATATAACAATTAAATTTTATCAAACAACGACAAATAAAATTCATATCACTTCATAATATCAAATTTAACTAGCATAAAGATATTCAGTACGTTGTGAGCGTTATAAAACACTCACCTTGATATCAATGTAGTTCCAGCGTTTTATTTCGAATAAAATTAAACGAGCGTTTAATTTTTCCTGAAATTTTCTCTAGCTCCAAATGATTTCCATTCCAGCTCCATCGCGAAGTATTCGTCCATACGATTCCAACGCAATTGGTTTTGTAATTTTTCGACCTCGTATGAACAAGATATGACATTTTAAAGGTTACACGAATTAATATAAATAAAATTTACATTTTAGTTTCATTTCTAACCCTATCATCATCTAGTCGTCCATTCCCTTTGCCCAGATCCAAGGCCTTACACGCGTTCATCTTCTTCTGAGTATTCGAACGCGCAACACAACCCATAGCCACCCCTACTAGCTCGAATTATACTCCTCCTACATCGAGCTATAAGACGACCAGCTACTGCCATTCCCAAGCTCGTGCTAGCCTCTACCATCAGCCACCATTCCATGAAGCTCGGCCCCATCTAAGGCTTGGAAATCGTGTGCGAACGTGGCACAAACGCGGCCAAATTCTGAGCTATCCACTTCGAGTTAAACGATCTCCACCGTTGGATATCTAGCCCTCGACGAGCTCTATAATGTTGCAGTTGAACACTTCGCGTAAAAGTTTACGGATTTAAAGAAAATGAGGGAGGAAGAGTGTGTATTCTCGGCCATTGAAAATAGAAGGAGGCGGCTCTGAATTGAAACCCTAGCTAGGTTAAATTTGTGAAGAATGAATGTATCATGGTCCTTTTATATAAAATTTCTGAAACACTATTCATTTCGGATTTTCCAACTCCGATTTACGCGCGGTGACCGGCGTTTCTAGGGTTTACCCCGCGTTCCGAACACAATGGAACAGGTTTCGAAAGCCAATTCGGTCGTCTGTGCGAGTTATGGAAATAAACGATCAAATTTAAATTAAACCGATTAAACAAATTTCTATGTGTTTTGGCTTGCCCCGGACAAACGGTAAATCCGATTGACATGAAATTTGAAATCTTACAATAATATCACGTTATGGATCCGATGAAACTAGTTTCGTCGAAATCCGAGAGAGTTTGAAAAATGACTATTTTAACTCGTCAATTAAATATTAAAATATTCAATTTTCACAAATTTACTTTTAATTCGATTTTAAAAGTTCTGTAACATCATTCTAACTTCAATATGATTAAATAAAATTTTACAAATCAATTTTAATCATATTAAACCCGTTATTCCATTATTCAATAAATTCCAAATATTAAATTTAAACAAATTCGATTATCCAATAATTCATTATCCTTTGAAATACTTGAAATTGGACTTATAAGATTCAACTTTTAAAACCAATTCACATCTTAGAACACTATTCCATTTTACAGTTATTCAATTATTCAATAAGTTTTAAATATTTACTTTAACAATTTACCTTTTCAATATTCAATTATTTGATTTTAAATAGATTTTACTTATCAATCAATTACTTTATTATACCCAATGAATTCAGCATTTATTATCCTATCCAACTATTGATTGCAAAGGCATTCACTAAGTAGCATTTATTTTTCAATACTTATTACTATTCAAATCTTCTAAACCAATCTATTAAAATTTGTACTTCTACCTAAATCATTCACAATTCTTATTCACTTATTTACATTTGTTTTTCCATATATTCCCTTATAACCAAGTTATAACATTTGAATTAATTCAATTAAATTGGAACTCCATTCAATCTACAAATAATTACTCGGATAATTTGTTGCAATTCATTCTAGTTATTATTATTCCAAACGAATTACAAATTTTTTTTCTAACATTAAATCACGAAATCTTATTAAATTAGCTATTTTAATTATCGAAAATTTACGGGTCGTTACACTCTCCCCCACTCAAAACTTTTCGTCCCCGTAAAGGAAAAAGAAGGAAAAAGGAACTAAGTATAGAATTCAACATTAGATATATTTTATTCAAAGTTACCAACTTATAAAATAATGAAATTCCATTTATAAAGTCATAACTACGCTTCCTCTAAGTTACTCCGAACGGCTTTCTAACTTTAAAAGTAAGTTATCAAAACAAGTTATAAAAATTTTAAAACTCCAAATTTTTTTAACACCCGAATTTACGAAAAAATTCGGCAGAGTCTCCTTTGCGCGGCTCGATCCGAAAAAAAAATGACAGTGTATATATCACAAATATAAATCTCATCAAGTGATGAGGCATCCCGTAGGGAAAAAGTGTAAAAGTATGGTATGTAATCCGAGATATGTACTTTATATATTATTAGCAAGCATATACGGCTAATATAGCGTGAAAGCGAGCTCCAAATGCGAAGCAAGCGCAATCCGCACCTATTAAACACTCAACAAATCATGAGAAACATGCATATATGAAAATAATATCAATATACATCATATAGCAACTAACTACTACATGCGCCAACATAGCAAATGCAACAAAACAACAAATGCATCCACCAAATCAATTATCATCCAACTATCATCCAACAAATCCATAACCAATCAATATAAATTCACTTCTCATTAATATTTATTGACTTGGTTTTCAATTTTAATCACATTTGATTCATTAACTTTGGATTTTACTAACATTCATTCTAAATTCAATTAGTTAACATTCACTAATTTATATTTACATTAGTTCACTTCCAATTTGAATCAAATTAAATTCTATTTAAATTCATTTAACTTCCAATTTGATTTCAATGATTTATAGCTTTCAATTTCGTTAACACTTAATGAATTATGTACAATCAACTAACAATCATATAACAACCAAATCATACCCAACATAACCAAATTATTAATTTTACATTCAATTTGGTTTATCTCTTTCAATTCGAATTGATCTTTAGCCATACCAAATTCTTTTGTTTACATTTATTCATATTCAGTTTCAGTTAATAACCAATTTATTTTGCGGAACATTTTATTAATCATCACTTTAATTTATAGTCATTCCATGAAAGTCTAACTTCTTATATATGACTTTTCTTAGTTTATAGTTATCTCAAAAGTTACAAATTTATCTTCACATATTTTTCTTTTTATTGCAAATTTATATTTAATTCTACAACCAGTTTACAAAGACATTGCTTGACTCAATGGACTTTTCTTAAGTTAACTTACTTGTTCCATTTATCCATTCATCATTTCATGCTATATTTAAGTATATAACATTTTTATCTCAACCAAATTTTCCATTTATATACATTTTATTTCCTTTTGAGTTTTCCTTGCTTGTATACTTTAATTACTTTCAGGTTCTGATCATCTATACAATATCTCATTACATATCCAAAACATCAGTTTAACTTTTAACATTTGGTAAGTCTTGTTATATGTTATCAGAATGTAATTTTGGTATTATACAAATTTATAGAATTTCATTTTACTTAATTAGAATGTTCACAAATTTAATTTGTTTAAATCCTCTTTACCTTTCAACTTAAAGTTTTCCCAAACAATAAGCTTAGATATCTTAATCCTCTTATTTTATAAATTCTGGTTATTCACATTCCATTCAAATAATTTGAAAATTATTAATTAACAGAACTTAGAAATTTAAATGCCCGATTCTTTTCAAATCGTTTGAAATAAACATATACACTTATACCTTTAATATATCAAATCATACCTTTGGAGTTTATACCAAAACCCATTTACCCAAAATAATTTAGAAGAAAAGCAAAGCTTCTTAGAAGTCTTCCCCACTTTGAGACTCGAAAATGAACGTCGATGATGCTGCGCAGTCATCACCGAAATTATTTTCCAGCGACATAAGAGAAGAGTACTGAATTCATTCCTTCTTAAAATCCTTTCAAAATATTTCTCATAAATATTTTCCAACTAATATCACAATATATTTTCTTCAAAGCTTTGAAAACCCTTTTTCAAAATCTCCAGGTCTTAAATTCAATATTTTCCAATTTAAATCTATTTTAATTTATAAGTCACCTTTATAAAATATTCTTATAGGATTTTCTTTTCTTAAAACATTTCACAAGTATTTTATCATCGTTCATTTTGTAATTCACCTTATTTATTAAATTACAATATCCAATTAATGATAATAACCAATATTTTCATTCCTAACAACCGGGTAAGCTAGATAAGTCACAATAATTTCTGAAATTTTTTCTTTATATACAAAATATAATTAGAGAAAAATTATTTCATTTACCCAATTTCAAAACAATACTATGTCGAATTGTTCAGTTTAAGTGTTTAGAGATCCCTATCAATGACGTTAATTACTCGTATTGACCAGAATCCATAAGCCACTCAACAAATCAACCGACACAATATAAAACATTTTATATCACTAACAAATACGCTCTCTCATATGTATACACTCAGCGACTCATCATAGGGTATTACTACCCTATTTATAAAGAGTCAAACCCCACAAAGCTAAGGTTATCGCTAGACCAAAGCTCTGATACCAACTATAACGACCCGCCTTTTTGGACAGTTTAAACCGACGATCAAATACACATGTCGATTCCAAACCATTCAAAAAGGGAAGATGATTATTGGGGTAAATAAGAAAAGAAAAGAAAGAGAAATAAAGGAAATGAAACAACACAAAATCTCACAGCGGAACGATAAAATATAATAGTCAAATAAACAGTTCATGAAACTGTTTACAATACTTTGATCATTATTTATACAACATTTATCAGAGTTATACGTATACAACAGAACAAATAAAATAATGCAACAGACAGCATGATGCAAAGATAATAATAATAATAGTATAGCAAATCTTTGTCTTCGTCCTCCAGAATAGATCTTCAATAAGCTGAAAAACTCGGGTCTGACCCGAGCATAATGAAAAGACAAAACACTCGAGTCAGGACTAAAATATCCTCATGTAAGTTAAATCAATCTTAAATAAATATGAGTGTAACGGTGTCAGAGATGTTTACGGGGTTTGACATCTCATATTCAGTGTCAACGTGCGTGCAATAACTCAAGAGTTGTTACGGGATTTTCCATCTCTCAAGGATCCGTTAAACTATCTACTATGTAGTACAATACGCTATTATAATATGTCTACAGTAAAGTAAAAGTATTAAAATAGCGTTAAGGCGTTACCATAATCCCCCTTAACACGTTTTTATAATGTCATAGTCTATACAGCACAGTAAACCCCACCGTAAACTAGTGGTTATCAGAGGGTACTCCATAGGTATAACACAAAACATAACGTAGTGGTCGCGAATAGGATAATCAGTATGACAAGGTACATGAGGCGATACCAAATAGGATACTAGTAGTTGCGTGATCCGGACTGATGTTGTGCATAGCCAGCAGCTACCCCAACACCGCGAAACAACACTCCCAAATCAAGGGGTGCACCCAAATCGAATCACAAATGTAATAGATATGGTATCGAAGAAGTTGTCCGCTAGAGATGGCGAACCTCAATGGCCCAGCGCGGCTCCTGTTTTAGTCATGTCAAGGGTCATCCAATATCGTTCTCTTTCTTCAGTCAACGCGTTCACCAAACCATCCACTTCATTCTGGGTTAACACTCCGCATATAATAGTTATTAAAGTGGTTTTCGGTATCGACGGAGATATGTCCATATTCGATCCCGGTCTCTTTAATAACTACGTATTATTACACCGGTGGCTCTTTTACATTTCAAATCGATTCATAATTGATATCAAAATATCATATTCGCTTCAAAATCAAACCCATTTCAAATATCATCATATCTAATTAAAATGTAAGGTTCCGTTTCAAAAATCATTTTTCGCCTCAATATCTAGTTTCGATTTCCAAATCATTTCGAATTTCAATTTAGGTTGCAACTTCATTTAATCCAATTCGTATTTAAATTCAAGATTTAAATATAAACATTTCACCTTATTGACCAACTTGAAATTTTAGAAAATAGTTTAAGTAGTTTAAAAGTAGTTTAAATAATTAAAATACTTAAAAATACTTAAAATCTTAAAATGGATTTCAAATAGATAAATTAATTTAAAATAATTTAAATTGGGTTAGATAGATTTGAAATAGATTAAATAAGTTAACATGGTTTAAGATGGGTTAAAAATAATTTAATATAGTTAATATAGGTTAAAATAGTTTATGTATTTAAAGATGGTTTATATAACAGAGTAATTTAGAAAACAAAATGAAACAGCTTCAAAACCAATCCATTTCAATTATAACTTCCCAACTCAAATCAATTTCAATTTCCATTCTACCGATTCAATTTCAATTTCAATTCAAATCAATGTCAACTTTGACTTCAAATTAATTCAATTTTACATTCACATTCAATTTATTCAATTTCAATTTATATCGATTTGGAGCTTGATGTTCAAAATACCAATTTATAACACTTAACAAAATTATCCTTCAATATTCAAATTTAAATCCAAATTTCAAATATGATTCAATTTTCAAGCTCAATTTCAAAATATTGTTTTTATATCACTTTTACTTAGTAATACTCAAAGCTCGAAATAATGTTTAATCCTTAAAACAAATAAATTTTCGAAATTCAATCGTATCCCAATTTTAAATTTCAAAGTCTCAACTTAAATCATTTAACAATTTCTTTTAACCAAAATTTATTTCAACATTCCAAACTCAATTATGCGATAAATTCGATTCGAATAAATTGATTTCTATTTATAACTTTTAAATCAAACATTTAAATAAATTTCAAATCGACGATTTTAAAAATTATTAATTTAGCCAATCCGGTGTTCGTATATAATTTTCTATCCTAGGCCAAGTGATTAGTTATTTCAATTAAATGTCAGTGATGAATATATATCACTTAAATCAAATCACAGTGTCATATGTATGCATAACAGGATATATATATAAACAAATAAACATCCAAACATTTAAATATCAACCAATAGCATCCATCGAAATACATCATCCAGTAGACAATACAATTCACGAAAATTTTATAGTTATCAATATCAGGTAATTTAATCGCAATTCAATTTTTAATTTCAATTTAACTGTCAATTAAATTTTCAACGGTGAATTCAAATGACAATCTATATGGCAATTAAATTTTATCAAACAACGACAAATTAAATTCATATCACTTCATAATATCAAATTTAACTAGCATAAAGATATTCAGTACGATGTGAGCGTTATAAAACACTCAACTTGATATCAATGTAGTTCCAGCGTTTTATTTTGAATAAAATTAAACGAGCGTTTAATTTTACCCGAAATTTTCATTAGCTCCAAACGATTTCCAATCCAGCTCCATCGCGTAGTATTCGTCCATACGATTCCATCTAACCCTATCATCATCTAGCCGTCCATTCCCTTTGCCCAGATCCAAGCCCTTACACGCGTTCATCTTCTTCTCAGTATTCGAACACGCAACACAACCCATAGCCGCCCCTACTAGCTCGAATTATACTCCTCCTACATCGAGCTATAAGACGATCAGCTACTGCCATTCCCAAGCTCGTGCTAGCCTCCACCATCAGCCACCATTCCACGAAGCTCGGCCCCATCTAAGGCTTGGAAATTGTGTGCGAACGTGGCACAAACGGGGTGAAATTCTGAGCTATCCACTTCGAGTTAAACGATCTCCACCGTTGGATATCTAGCTCTCGACGAGCTCTACAATGTTGCAGTTGAACACTTCGCGTAAAAGTCTACGGATTTAAAGAAAATGAGGTAGGAAGAGTGTGTATTCTCGGCCAATGATAATAGAAGGAGGCGGCTCTGAATTGAAACCCTAGCTAGGTTAAATTTGTGAAGAATGAATGTATTATGGTCCTTTTATATAAAATTTTCGAAACACTATTCATTTCGGATTTTCCAACTCCAATTTATGCATGGTGACTGGCGTTTCTAGGGTTTACCCCACGTTATGGACACAATGGAACAGGTTTCGAAAGCCAATTCGATCATCTGTGTGAGTTACGGAAATAAACGATCAAATTTAAATTAAACCGATTAAACAAATTTCTATGCGTTTTGGCTTGCCCCGGACAAACGGTAAATCTGATTGACATGAAATTTGAAATCTTACAATAATATCATGTTACGGATCCGATGAAACCGGTTTCATCGAAATCCGAGACTGTTTGAAAAATGACTATTTTAACTCGTCTATTAAATATTAAAATATTCAATTTTCACAAATTTACTTTTAATTCGATTTTAAAAATTCTATGACATCATTCTAACTTCAATATGATTAAATAACAATTTAAAAATCAATTTTAATCATATTAAACCCGATATTCAATTATTCAATAAATTCCAAATATTAAATTTAAACAAATTCGATAATCCAATAATTCATTATCCTTTGAAATACTTGAAATTGAACTTATAAGATTCAATTTTTAAAACCAATTCACATCTTAGAACACTATTTCCATTTTACAGTTATTCAATTATTCAATAAGTTTTAAATATTTACTTTAAACAATTTACTTGTTCAATATTCAATTATTTGATTTTAAATAGATTTTACTTATCAATCAATTACTCTATTATACCCTATGAATTCAACTTTTATTATCCTATTCAACTATTGGTTGCAAAGGCATTCACTAAGTAGCATTTATTTTTCAATACTTATTACTATTCAAATCTTCGAAACCAATCTTTTAAATTTGTACTTCTACCTAAATCATTCACAATTCTTATTCACTTATTTACATTTGTTTTTCCATATATTCCCTTATAACCAAGTTATAACATTTGAGTTAATTCAATTAGATTGGAACTCCATTCAATCTACAAATAATTACTTGGATAATTGGTTGCAATTCATTCTAGTTATTATTATTCCAAACGAATTACAAATTTTTTTTCTAACATTAAATCACGAAATCTTATTAAATTAGCTATTTTAATTATTGAAAATTTACGGGTCGTTACATATAACTTCACAGAGAATGATTGGAAAGAAACAAATATCTAATTTAAAGTAGAACACAACGTTTAAAGTGACAACATCAAAGAACATAACATAAAACTCAAAACAAAACATAACAAAGAAAATAGAAAAAACATCCAGACCACTTCAGTAATAAGATAACACAATATAACAAAATAGAAAAACATCCATACCACTTCAGAAATCCTCACTATCCTCGGTTTGTTCATCACCTTCTTCTTCCTCTTCTTGGTCGAAAGACTAAGTGAATGGTGCCAGATTATGTTGCACGTTGGTAGATGAAGAAGCTTATCCTAAATTTTGTTTAAGAAATCTTTGATGGAGTTGAATTTCTTGTTCGTGTTTCTTTCCATGCTCATCATTTTCTTTTGAAGCCTCTTTTGATTTTGTGAAAGAGTTCATAAGGCTTGTTTTGGTATAGCATCCTCTCGGATTTCTAAATTTTATCATAGACTTCTTATTCTTGTTGTTGATGTGGTTGAGATGAAGATGATGAATGTGACGACCCAAATTCGATGTCCAATAAACGACATCAAATTCGCATCGCCGGAGCTTATAACAACAATTAGATGTATATAAAACAGCGGAACAGAATCAATATCATAAATAACATCACTGTTACAACATCAACATAATATCCATACTGCAACAGAGTACATAATACATACACTACAACTCTAAATACAACATCATGATAATACAACAGTGAACATATATCCAAAAGTTCTCAAACAAGAGAGATGATTACGAACTCCCAAAAGCTAAACACTGTAATCTTCAAAAGCTTCTAAGATAGCTCCAAGGTGAGAGCTCCAAAATACTGCTACTCCAAAATATAGAAACCTGCTACTAGGCTGCCCGTGTGGAAATAATGGACACCCAGAGTTTAGGAAAGAAAACAATAAACTCCGGGTCAGTCATGGGACTGGTATGAGTAAACAAAAAAGTTGTATTTAAATAAACAAGATTTATAAAAGAATTTTCGGAATGCTTTTAAAAATGGAACTACCATAAGACCTCCCGCCACACACACAATGCAAACGCAGAATTGGAGGAGATTTCTTCTTATGATAGTTAAATATGCTTGGTAGGAGAAAAGAATTCTTTGATATTGTTACTAGTGCATAGTGAAGAAAACATTTCAAAAGTAGAATATTAATCTTAGCCAGCATAGGTACCATTATATTATGCCTACTATAGCTACCATATTAAATGGCAGGTTCTACAACTAAAACCGTACAGGGCTCGTATTGTTTCTTTGGATTTCCAACAAATGGTCAGGCCAAGGAACTTCCCATTGCCACATGAGAACGCCTCTGGAAGGACGTCCCCGAGAACCAAACCGGATCTCTGCCAACACAAGGCCGGGTTTCCCCTAACTGGGTAACTACTGACACGAGTATGCCATCTCCCGGCCGTAACCAACCTTTAACCTGGGCCCCAGCAACAAATCACAAAATCATATATATATCTGCGATATCAACATAAGTTAAGTATCTGGGCTCCATACCATGATACCACTTCTATCCAGAAGGAAATGTACATACCCTAAGGGGTGCTACCCCCAATAACCTTGCTGCATCTTTCCTGTTTCGACCATTTCGGGGTGTGAGGTCCGACGAAGTCTCGTCCACAAAAACACACTTTATACAAAAGCCGTGCTTTGGGTCAACAAATGATCATAGAAATGATCACAAAGATAGACGATCAAACAAATGATCCTATCACAAATAATCAACACAGTGATCATTTCACAGCAACACTCAGCATGTCACATTACCAAATTGGGAATATATTGCTGATAACCTTCAACTATATAACCTCTGAGCTCGTACGTCTCAGAGAAGGGTGTTAAGCTAAGAGAATAAATTCTCCGCCACCAACAGAAATATATATGAAAGAAATCGGCTTTATTTCTCAATTTGTAATGTCAGACATACTATCCATACAAGTCTGTTCCGGGCTCGAACAGAACCGAAGGCACTTCCAAAGAAGTCCTTGCAATCCGGATATCCACAATCCTGATCGGATTCCCCATCACATATGGAGAATTCTATACCGGAGCAACTCGGTGCAGAGTCAATCGACAGATCATCCTATCGCTCTCACAAATACCCGGTCTTCAACACCGGTCTTCAAATGCTATCCATAACGTCGAATCACATATTCGAAATGGGTTATATGACACAAAGGTCCTTTCCCGGCTAATTCAAATAGTGAGTGTCAAATTTTAAAACATGTGGATGTCATTCACAAATATTTACAGAGTCGATGTGGGTTTCGGATAACAAACTGAAATCCGATTCCCTGTCGCATCGAAGTTTAAATGTCGTTTTACGGACAACAGGGTTTTCACATCAATACAGAACAAATCATAATCACAGTGCAATAACATGGCAATTATATCATACAGAATTTACAAACAGAACAGAGATATCAATATAAGTTAACAACAATAGTTAATTACTTCCCAATGTGATTTAAATAAATTTACCACTAAATTAATTTAATTTAACGATGAGAATTTGGATAAATAAACTAAATTTTGATTACTCAATTTATTGTTTCAAAATTTACAAATTCTTACTTACAAATTTATTTAAACACTTAATTGTTTATAAATCAATTTAATTACAAGTTTGTAAATCATTCTTAATTTCTTTTCAAAATCATTGATTAGCAATTATTTACCTTAATTATCATTTTAAACTACATTATTTATTTATTAAACAATTTTGTAAAATAATGTATCTGGATTTAATAAATTAACCATATAAATATTATTATTTTTTCTTGATTACTTTAAAACGATGATTTATTATTTATAATTACAATTACATTAAATCTCAATTGACTATATTAATTTATTATTCCTTAATAAATTATCTTAATGTAACTATCAATTTTGAATCAATCAACTTAAATTATCAACTTAACGATTCTTAATTTACAACTTTAATTTTAATTGCTTTTGTTTATTTATTATTATTTATTACAAAGTAATTTTAAATCATAAATTATTTAATCATTAATTTATTAACTTCACATTCCATTTACAAACGATCTTCATTTTATAAACAATGCTTATAAAAATTGTTTAAACTTAAGTTTTCGACAAGCTTCAACTGAATATGATGTTTCAGGTGGCCAACCCGAAGCTCCCCCGAGTCACGCCCGAGTTCGAACGCTTCCTTCTTCGAGTTTCATCCCAAAGCTACCCGAGTAATAAAATTTTGCAAATTTTGTTAAGTCCCAATTTTTGTCACGACAAAACCCTGAAACCTCCCGAGTCTCCCTACGAGTTCTGCCCAGTTTTCCCCGTAGTATTTTCTTCTTCTTCCCCGCGTCTGTTCCTACTCCTCTTTTTTTTTCTTTTCTTAAGTTTAAAACCCGTAAACTCCATTTTAAAGATTCGAGCCTATGCGACGAGAAACTCGAGTAAACTCCAAAAAAAACCCAGAGCCTACCCTGATCGTTCACAAATCCATCTTCTTCTCCTTCCTATTTATTTAGCTAAGCTAAACACTCACGCACGCATCATCACTGATACATTCACGTGCATGTGCACATCACCATGGCGATGCTCTGGTGAACCTCGCGACTCTCAACAGGTCGAAAATCTCACATACGCTCGAATTCCAACCTCCATTCGAAACCATCGGTTCGAATTCAAAAAGTAGCAACTTTGCTCGTCCCTGTAACTTAAACCCACCACGCGAAAATCACCTCTCCGCCTCGCATCGTCCACCTGAAATGTCCATGCTTCCGGCCATAGCACGCTAGCCCGATGCTCTTCCATTTCCCTCAATATCATGGAGCTCGATCAATTCATTTCGAAAAAATCACCATTTTTTTTTCGTACTGCAACTTCCAGTTTAAACCCTATTTTGGGTTCGAACGGCAACTTCACACATTCGAAATTTTATTTAATATTTTTCTTGTCATTATGGAAGTTCAAACTCACTTCAATTCAAATTACAACATTTATCATTAACTCGATCCCTGGAAATTCAAAGAAAAACGATTTGTGTTCAAGCTCGAACTGCTCTCAAATTACTGAATTAAAAATCATCATTACTGTTTTGAAAATCCTATTTTCATATGTTCGTTCAAATTATAACATCAATTCAATGATTTAAAATGCTTTAATTTACCTTAAAATCTTGTTTTTACTGTAATATTCATGTTACAGAGTCAAAAGTTTTTATTTCAAGCTTAAACAAAAGTTTAAACTGTGAGTCAAGTATACACAACCTATTTTGTTTTAAGTATCCTAAGTTAAAAATGTTAAATGAAGTTCCTTTGAATCTTTTTTTCTAATTAACTAGCTCCTGAGATATGAATATTAAAGAACAGAGCTCACATGTGTTTTCCAGTAACACAGAACAATATGCAGAACAATATTTTTTTTGTTTATATACAACAAAACACAAATTCATGGATTAAGTATTTATATTTCAAATAAATATAAGTTTACTCACCTGAACAATATAGAAACAGAGAATACTTTTGTTTCTTTTTAACTGCAGTTTTGATTTTTTTTTTCTGGTTTCTCTTCTCAGCAAATCTTTATCAATTTTTGAATAAAAGTGATGTTTTTCTCTTTTTATTTTCCAGGTTTGCAGAAATTTGTTGAACGAATAAAGAGGTAGGTTGATGTGTATATATAACAGATTGTGTACTGAGGCTTATTAAAACAAGTGCAGGATGTATAAACCCATGCTGGAAGTAAAAGCATTAAATGCAGGTATGTTGCTTTGTAGAGGCTTGCATTTAACGTAAGCATGTTTTGAGATGCTTCTATACTGTGTACTTGTAGAAATGTGCTGTTTGATTTATATAAATATTATTTTGTTTGAATGTTTTACTCTCTTGCATCTTCTTTTATATGTACAGTTTATATTCTTTTTTTTGTTCACTTCCTATGCAATTTGTTTGTTGACTTTGATAAGATGAAGTGTTTTATTTTATTTTTTATTTTTCCCTTTTGCTTACACATTTACTGGTTTGTATAGTAACATATTCATTTGATTCATTTGTTTAATTATTTGTTCATTTGTTCTCTTATGTCTTCATATTGTTTACAGCAACTTGTTTTAGTTATTTTGCTAAATATAGGAAAAGTTGTTTTAGTTATTAACATTTAGTAACTTATGTGATTTAATTACAATATTTGTTTTAATTCTATTAAAAGTTTTAATTAAAAACACCAAATTTTGTTCATATTTTATTTCTTTATAACTTTTCAATTTTTTTATTTCAAAAAGTTCAAATATATTACTAAAATTTAAATTCATAATTTTCGGGATGTTACAATGAAGCTATGTTTGGATAAGACGGTTGATGAATACCACGATTTCGGTTTGCAATCCCTTGTTGAAAGGGAATGATATCATGAGATGACGGTCTCTTTGGTAATTGCATTAGCCCTAAAGTTTTAGAGCCAAGCACACTTATGGATGAGCATTCAGAATCGGGTATCGAAACTCCACATTGCATTAATATCCTCATGATATAAGCCCCATAATGCAAAGTCTTATATTTCTTACGAATTGTCACATTTTGAAATCCGTCTAATATAATTTTCCCCCAATTGACTTGTTGGTTAGAACAGATAGCATAGAGTGCTTGGAAATCCCTTTTGTAAATTTTCTCCTAGCTACCGGTTCGGGGTTGAAGAGATCGGATGAGCGCACGATGTATTATTCGAGCTTGTGGACGTAACTTTGTGGAAATCAAATTTGTCATGTCGTCGGAAAGAAATCTATGAGAAACTTCATCTCGTTCATACATATCCGCATCAACATGGTCAATGTCTATTCCTTCGCAAGGACATCTTAAAATATAACCTAATCTTTATAATGGGAGAAAGATTTTGACACCACATACCATCGTCCAAACACAATCTTATCTATTTTGGAGATTGTGGTGATCTAAATTCATATTTGCATAAAATAACTTGATAAGTAAATGATTGATTTTCAAGTTATTGAAATCATACCCAATTAATGAATCGAAGTGATTTGATTCAGCCATTTCTCTAATTCTATAGCCATTGAATTCTGGAAATTGCATAAAAGCTCCTTCAAAGATTTTGGAGTTCTTCATTGTGTTAAATTTTGCAATAGTCGTCTCATTGTGAAGCCATGATCTAATTTGTACTTCGGATGGTCCGGTTGATGATTCTCTTGATCTCTTGGTCTTGGAGGCATTTTGTGTTGATTTTGTGGTGGAAGATTTTGGGATTTTTAATGGAGTTTTATGGTTTTGAGAATGGGTTGATGAATTAAATAATGAAGGGATGCGGTAAAAAAATGAGGAGATAAGAGAGGAAAGATGAAAAAGTAGGTGGATTAAAAATGTAGGCCCCGCAATAGTTTTGAAAAAAAATTGCTTGGCTTAAAACAGACGTCTGTTTTCAAAACAGACTTCTGTTTTGTTTGATTTTGACATGCAGCAAGAAAAAAGTGTATTTCAGGATTGATTCAAACGTCTGAAATATAGAAACAGACATCTAAATCTAGGTAGAATTTTGTTCCAGATTGACAAATCAAACTTCTGATTTGGTAATTCAGACGTCTGAATTAGCACAGGATGCTAATATTAATTCTGTATATATAAAAAAAGCTTTATTCAACTTTTTATAAAACACGATCATAAAAATAAACAACAAAAAAGATTTTATGTAAAATTCAACATGCAAAATAAGAGAATAAAACAGAAACTAATAGTTGGAAGGAGAGTCATCAAAATTCCTTGGTTCGACTTTAGTGTTTTATTTGAGTGGTTTGAGAGGAGACCAGTAGTTCTGACGAGCCGGTGATCCAACCGGTTGTCCACGTTCCCATGACTTTGGTGACACATGAGGACGTTGAGGTGAATGGACGATTGTGTGATTTTGAACCGGAGTGGAGCCACGGAATTTGACAGCCATTTTCTCCAACCAATTTAGTTTTTGTCCTTGAATTTTTTATTCATAGTAAAGTTCTCTCTGAATATTCAAAGTTTCCTGTTGATAATGTGGATATCATTAATCTTTTCTTTGGTTGATGGAGAACCAAAGTGAAGTTTCCTTGGTCGTTTTGGTTCCGAAGTGTAACCACTATGGTTAATCGGAGCCTTTCATGATAAGGAGTAGGAGTAGGTAATGACAATGATCCCGAACTAGGAGATTCAAAGTTGATTGATGAATAGCCAGAAGAATATTCAGAGTCTTCATGAGAAGACATATTTGAGAATAAAACAAATTTTGGTTTGAAAATTAAAAGAATTGAATATGAAATAATTTTTTGAAGCCAAATATATAGTGAATATATATAGCTTAAAATAACAAGATGTTTCAGGTAGAATGATTATAACTAATTAAACGCACAACCAGTGAAATTTCTTGAAAGACAATTTTGTATAATAATCATCTTGCAAAAAATAGATAATAATAAAATTTATAAAATCAACTGAAGTATAATCAACAAAATATACGAACAGCAAAATGGTAATTACACGGAACTTTCAGCCAATAGGAGACCGAATCCCGTTATAAATCTTTTTGAGAAATAATACCTAATTCTCTTCTTAATTTTATAAAAATGTTTTCATTCAAAGGTTTTCTAAATATATCAGCTAATTGATTTTGAGAGGAAACAAATTCTAATTTTATTACGTCCTTTTCAATATTATCACGAAGAAAATGATGACGAATGTCGATATGTTTTGTTCATGAACGATTGACTCGATTTTTAGATAAGTTTATAACACTAGTATTATCACAAAAAATAGTAGATTTAGATAAATTTATTCTAAAATCTTGAAGTGTTTGTTGCATGTATATGACTTGAGCACATGCTAAAGCAGCAGAAATATATTCTGCTTCACAGGTCGAGAGTGAAACACGGTTTTGTTTCTTGCTAAACCACGATACTAAGGAATGTCCAATGAAGTGACACGTCCCACTCGTACTTTTTCTATCCGTCCGACATCCTCCAAAATCAGCATCACTATATGATACTAATTCGAAAGGCTATTCTTTCAGATAAAATAATCCGAAATCTTTGGTTTTGCTATGATATTGTTATATACGTTTCACTGCTCGCATATGTGATTCTTTAGGATTTGCTTGAAATCGAGCACACAGACAAACACTCATTATTATGTCAGGTCAACTAGCAGTTAAATACAGTAGTGATCCAATCATACTTCGATATAATTTTTTGTCAACACTTTTGCCATCCTCATCTCGTTCAAGATGTACTGTTGTACTCATTGGAGTTGGTTTGGCCGAAGTATTTTCCATACCAAAGCGTTTAATTAGATTGCTACAATATTTTTCTTGGTTAATAAATTCCATTTTCCAGTTGTTTAATCTGTAATCCAAGAAAATATGATAATTCTCCCATATGCGACATTTCAAATTCTTTGGTCATTATGTTAGAAAAATCTTGACATAAATTATTATTTGTAGAACCAAAAATAATATCATCAAAATAAATTTGAACAATTAAAATATCCTTTTTTTTCTTAATAGAAAGTGTTTGGTCAACTTTCCCTATTTCAAAACCAGAATTTATAAGATAGCTTTTAAGTCGTTCGTACCAAGCACGTGGTGCTTGTTTTAAACAATATAAAGCTTTCTTAAGTTTATAAACATGGTTTGGAAATTTTTCATGTGTAAATAGGGGTGGTTGTTCAACAAAAACATTTTCTTTAGTATATCCATTTAAAAATGCACTTTTAACATCCATTTGATAAAGTTTAAGATTATGAAAACATGCAAAGGCCGATAAGATTCGTATTGCTTCTAGTCGGGCGACTGGAGCAAATGTTTCTTCATAGTCAATTCCTTCCTCCTAATTATATCCTTATGCAACTAATCTAGCTTTATTCCTAGTTATATTACCTTGTTCATCAGCTTTATTTTTGAAGACCCATTTCGTACCAATGACAGGTTGATTACTTGGTCTGGGAACTAAATCCCAAACTTCATTTCGTTCAAATTAGTTTAACTCTTATTGCATAGCTATAATCCAATAGTCATCAGTAGAGGCTTCTTTAGCATTTTTAGGTTCAATATTTGAAAGGAATGCTACATGGCCCATTTGATTAAGTTGACTTCTAGTCCTAACATTTGAATTAATTTCTCCAATAACATTTTCAACAGGGTGATCTTTTAATTTCCTAGGAGGAGATCTTAACTCATTTTCATGATTAGTAATGTTTTCATTTTGAGTAATGGAATTATCAAAAGATTTTTCCGTATTAGTATCTGTGACAGTCTTAGTAATTATCTCATCATCATCATTTTTATTATTAATTTTTAAATTTTCATTGAATGAAACATGAAGTGTTTCTTCGATTACGTTAGTTTTTTAATTAAAAACTCCATAAGCTTTACTTCGTTCCGAATATCCTATGAATATTCCTTCATCGGATTTTGGATCGAATTTGCCAAGCTGATCTTTTGTATTAAGAATAAAACATTTTGAACCAAAGACTTTAAAATAAGATATATTTGGTTTTCTTCCATTAAAAAGTTCATATGGTGTATGTTTTGTCAGTGGTCGAATGGAGACACGATTCAAAACATAACAAGTAGTTGCTACAGCTTCTGCCCAAAAATGCTTGGTAAAGTGCTTCCATTTAAAAGAGTTCTTGCACAATCTTGTAAAGTTCTATTTTTCCTTTCTACAACTCCATTTTGTTGTGGTGTTCTAGGAAAAGAAAAGTTATGTGAAATTCCCTTTTTTATTACAAAATGTTCAAAATTCTCATTTTCAAATTCACCTCCATGATCACTTCTAATGTTCTTAATTTTCAAACTTTTGATATTTTTGAAATCTTTTAACAAATATTTTAAAATTTTCAAAAGTATCACTTTTATTTTTCATAAAGATAGTCCAAGTATATCTTGAAAAATCATCTACTATTACAAACACATGTTTGTTATGATTAATAGATTGAATTTGCGTTGGTCCAAATAGATCCAAATGCAATAATTCAAGTGGTTGTAATGTAGAAATGTTTTTCTTTTATTTAAAAGATGATTTTATAATTTTCCTAATCGAAAAGCATCACAGATACTTTTTACTTTAAAATTCATTTTAGGTAAACCTTTTACCAAATCATTTTGAGAAAGTTTACTAATTGCTTTGAAATTTATGTGACAAAATCTTTTGTGCCATAACCAAGGATCATTTTATATAGCTATTAAGCATATATTTGATTCATGAATAATTTTCATATTTAAAACATATATATATTTCTATATCTATTACCTTCAAAAATAAGATTTTTATTTTTATCAAAAATGCTACACTTATCTTCAAAGAAAGAGATATTAAAACCTTTGTCACAAAGTTGACTGATACTAAGTAAATTATGTTTCAAATTTTTAACTAATAAAACATTTGTAATAAGAGGTAAATTAGATGTACCGTTATTTCTCACATCGCCTTTGCCGATGATGTATCCTTTGGAATTATCTCCGAAAGTGGCAGAACCTCCATCAGAGTAGATAATGTTAGTCAACATGTCTTTATTTCATGTCATATGTCTTGAGCAACCACTGTCTAATATCCATTTCCCCCTTTTCTTAAGTGGTACCTACAAGAAATATGAAAATGATATTGGTACCAACTTTTTGTTGGGGCCCTAAGAGTTAGATCTTAGGAAACCAAACCCAAGCGGGTTCAGCATTCCCTTTGTAACTAAAATCTTTATTATTGTGAACATTTTCCATAAAAGATTTTATGTACTTGTTCCTAATTAAATAATTGTTGGTTTTAGGAACCCAAATTTTAATGTTCTTAGAATGTTTTGGGATATTTGGTACATTATTGATTATAATAGGATTACTTTTCTGAGAATGATTTTTAAAAGAGTTCCTTTTCTTAGGTAGACTATTTGGAACTTTCTTATAGCCTAAGCCCTTTTTATCCGACACGGTCTGAGAATTTTCCAAAATTTTAGAAAGATTTTCTCTTCCTTTATTAAAATTTGAAACATTTTTGGTAATATCTTCTAACTGTGTTTTGAGACTAGAGATATCTAATTCTAATATTTTAACATTTGATTTTAAATCCTGATTTTCAACTTGGAGAGTGTCATTCTTTTCTTTTTGAGTTTCGATTTCTTGACTCAGCATAAAAATTTGAGAAGTTGTATTAGAATAAGATTATTAAGAAGCTTGAAGTTCTTCTTCTAAAATATTCTTTTCATCCCTTAGCATTTCAACTTCAAGTTCGGCTATGTTTAACTTTTCACTAGCCTCTTTATATTTCCTTTTGATGTTTTTCATTTTATCTAATAGAACAGAATTTATTTCCACTAAATCATCAAAAGTTAAATCACTTACCTCATCATTTGTAGCCATAAAGCAAACATTTGCTTGTCTATTGTCACTGTCGCTATCTGATGAGGAAGATTCTGAATCATCCCATGTTACTGAGAATTCTTGTTTCTTTTTAAATTTCTCTCTTCTGTTTTTGAATTTGTCTTTCTTTTGATCAGCACAATCTTTCTTCATATGACCTTTCTTGTGAAATTCATAGCACTCGATAGTTGAAGTCGATGGCTTGTTATTACCGTTGTTGAAGTTGATTTTATTATTACCAAATCAATTGTTGTTTTTGAACTTCAAAAACATCTTGAATTTTTTTGCTATAAGAGCCATATCTTCTCCATCGGAATCAGATTCTTCCATTTCAGCCTTGAATGCTATTGTCGTTTTATCTTGTGCCTGTACTCGTTGAGCCTGGAGATTAACTTCATAAGACATTAGATTTCCTATCAACTCTTCCGGTATTATGGTTGAAATGTCATTAGCTTCTTCAATTGCTAAGACTTTTTGTACCCATTCATCCGTTAGAGAATTTAGGATTTTTGAGACGTAATCAAAATCAGTGAATTTTTCTCCTAATGCCAAAAGTGAATGATATATGTCTTGAAATCTGGAATACATATCATTTATAGATTCATCTTGCTTCATTCTAAAGTTTTGGAACTGATTCTAAAGCATAGATATCTTGCTTTGTTTAACTTTGTTAGTGCCTTCATGTGTAACTTTCAATGTGCGTCATATTTCATAAGCAGTAGTACACATGCTAACTCTATTGAACTCATTTTTATCTAGTGCACAAAATAACATATTCATAGCTTTAGCATTTGCAGTAGCATCTAGTTTTCGTATGTTCGACCATTGTGAATATTCAGTAGTAGGTATGTGATGTTCAGTTTGACAGATATTCGATGTGTCATAACCATTAGCTTGCATATAGATTCTCATCCTAGTTGCCCAATAGTTATAGTTCAAACCATTGAAAAGTGGTGGTCGTGCAGTGGACTGACCTTCAGTAAAACCAGTGTTGGTGTTATTTTCCATATTACTAAAAATATCAAATAACTATGTTACGGTTATAGGATTACTTGCTTTGATACCAAATGAAAGTCATTATGTGCTATAGGATCGTGTAATATGGATAAACTACTTGTGTGGAATAAGTAAGTAAATAGTAAACGCAGTAAAGTAAATGACATCAGAGATTTTTATACTGGTTCAAACTCCCGTTCAACGTCCAGTCCCAGACTCCTTTGGGAATTCAATCGATACCCTCGCTTCACCCGGAGGAAGATGTATTACACCGCCTGAACAACCGAACATGACTTTCCCGCCTAGACAACCGAATAGGACTTATACTGCCTGAGGATACTACAACAGGACTTCAAATACAAGTGGAAATGTTTCTGACTAAATATGCTCTATAATAGCACTGATAAGTCAATATTAGTACACCCTTCCCATAATCTTCTTCTTTATGGTATATAGTGTAATTTGTGAAGAAAGGAAGTCTAGTTGACCACACAAGAGTATGCTTGAGTGTTTGGTGATCAAATAGTTTGATTTGTAAAACTTGAAAGTAAATAGCAAGAATATAGAGTTTAGAAATCAAAATAAGAATTGGTCAAGAATAATGTTGAAATTGCTTGCTATTTATAGTTGTTAAAGGTTGCAATGATTAGTGAAGAGTTGCCATGAATCAGAATAGAAGCAACTGTTGAAATTAACATTATTTCTGTTCAGGGAAGAGAAGCAACCTTTCAAAAACTAGCCGTTAATTTTAACTCAGACTTCTGAATTTAAAATTCAGCCTTCTGAATGTAGGAAAAAATAAGGCAGCGCCGAAATAGTTCATTTTAGATCTTATTTAGATGTCTAAATAATATGTTCAAACGTTTGATTTTGTTGAAAAAATATTTGCTTCAGCAGTTAGACGTCTGAATTTATGATTCAGACGTTTTAATTTTGTTAATCCAGACAACTTTAAAACTTATTTTGAAAATAAGTCGTGTATTCAATAGCTTGTGCATCTATACCAATTTGGAGAGATTTTAACATATATTACTGACTAGACACAGACTCTATAACCTATAAACGATTATGTCCATCAATCTGGAATCTGGTCACCAATATTTTCCTATAAAACTTGGTTAGATAAACACATAAAATTGTTATTATCAAAATATCAGGAACTGAGGTTTTAACATTTTTAACTAGTTTCGAAGCTAAGCTTCTAAAGTCAAATGTTAATACTTTAATATATTCGAAGGTTTCGAAAGGTAGAATTTAAAGTATTATAAGGCAGGAGCCTATTGTTTTTAAGAGCTTTCGAAGGAGGTCATCCTATGAAGTCGAAAGCTAGGTTTCGAAGGTATCGAAAGGTTTTGTGACCCAAACTCTATTTTCAAAGGAAAAATCCATGGCTATATTAAAGGAATTTTTATAACGGTTTAAGAAGAATCTATCTTTGATAAACCCGCATGGGTGTTGTTGCTATGTTGTTATATTGCTTCTTATGATATATATATTTACCTTATGATGGATCCATAACTGAATTTTGGGGAAAATGGTCGGAGAACCAGTTAGCTTAACCCAGTAGTGAATATAATTTGAATAAACTCATGAATGAGAAGAATTGCGTCCAGGAGGTAAGGAAGACCAGAATATAGGATGCTAAAATATAAAGGAAAGATCAGCTTAGCGTTTTGGGATTTTGTTCCTAGACCAAGTAAATAATATGAGATGATAGACTATTATTCATACTAGGCTTTATGTTTGACTCGATGTTTTTTTTTAAACTCTCGGGTACTCAATTGATTTTGAGTAGTTTGAGATTGAGGGTTTTCAGGTTCTCTTCTTAGACGAATAAAGCTTCCGGAGGCATGCAGGAGGCATATAGTTATTTAGAGATATCTTTTTTCGTTGTGTATTTGGATGTAAAGGCAGATTTATTAGCCTTATTATGTACTCTGAACAACCAAGGGGACATTTTCATATGTCACTCTTGGGTTATATGCAATAATTATATTTTGCTTAACGTGGTTAACGTTTTGGGATTATGTAATGAACATGAAATGTTTTGAATGGAATGTGGAGATATGTTTTTGAATTGTTAAAATTTGTTCCATAATCTTATGATCTGTGTATCAATGAATCTAGCACCACCATATTTGGTCGCTGAAGATTAATCACCATGGATGATTGCGGCATTCGTAGCCGTTAGTTTTGGGCCTCTAAATAGGGGGATGTTACACTCATCCTAAGGTTCTCATGTCCCTATCTCTAATGAGTAATCCCCACCAAGCCAAGGCTCTCGCTTAACCTTCAGCTCTGATAACAAATGTAACAGCTCGGATTTTCGACCCTCGAAAATCGACACTAATACGTCCAATGTATTGCATGCCGAGCAATCGAATGCTGGAAAACCCGATTGTTAGGGAAAAAGAAGAAGGAAGAAGACAAGAAGAACTAAACAACACAGAATCTCACAACGAAACGAATAATCTATAATATACAACAAATCTTTACAAAAAAACGAACTGTAATATATGTATATGTAAACATCAATCAGAGTATACTAACAAATTTCAGCTTGAATAGTTATAACAACCCTGTAACGACCCGCCGTTCTGACCGCCCCCAGTCGGTAATTAAACCAACTTGAGACGTTCAAAATGACGGATTGTTATTCAGTTTATAGAGTTTAAACAGAATCAGCCATAGAATCACAGAATAATCATAATATTTCACATAAATGAATTTTCTTACATATATCAGAGTTTATACAATGCATTAAATTTTTATACAGCGGAATATTTCTTTTACAAGTACAAATTTTTTTCGAAAAGCTAAAGTGAAGCAATTTCCCCAACTCTCCCTAACTTCGCGGCCTGAAAATCTTCAAGCTGTAAAATACTCGGTCTGACCCGAGTATTACATTCAAAAGAAAATAATACACAGGTCAGTCTAATTCAAACTCAGTTATTAGTGCATAGAAGCAATAATAATCAAACAACAATTAGACGACAATCAAATATAAATTTACCTATCCGATCCTTTAACAAGAAATCGGATAAGTGTAAATATAACACTTATCAGTGTTAAACAACAAATCAGTAGATTCAGATTATCAATGAGGATAGATGAAGGGATTATTGATGAAGATAATTTAGAAAACAATCAAAATTTGCCTAAACGGTAATTAACAACAAAATCATTAAAATCGATTCAAAATATATTGAATTGGCAACATAAAACAATTTTCATCAAATAGAAAACATCAATTAAAACATTAGATTTGGTAGGGCTGCAGTACACACACGCGTATACGGCCTCGCCACATTTTTTAAAATGTTAACTTCGTGTGGCTGCAGTCCACGCTTGCGTGCACTGCCTTGCCACTATCGTGATGAAATATGCAAAAGGTCAACGAACCAAAATCAATGAAGGTTCAAATATCGATTCAAAATGTTGATACTGCGTGGCTGAAGTGCGCGCACGAGTGCGCTGCCTCGCCACAACAACATGTGAAATCATCTCAAGGTAGAATACTATCAGAAATCAAAGTTGCAGAGGTCAAGTCAGTGACTCAACACAACTGCAACACCAAAACCCATGCAACAAGGCAAGGTCGAAATGCAATTGTTTTGCATATACCCAGGTAAACCCAAGAAAACAAGCTCCAAACAACTTATTACTGCACATTTCAACAAGTGCAAAATTTTCATAAAAATAAAACTGTAGCCCACTTTGAATCCAAGGGCAAACGGCAACGAGACTACAGTCACCACATGGACACACGGGCAAAGGTAAAAAACATTAAATGAATCAGAGGGAGTCCAGAAAGTAATGCAGCAATAAACTCAAAACAACTCAAAAATCCTCAAATTCAACAAGACAGTAAGCATCAGTGCACGAAGGCAATGACACGTACGTATACATGAACCAGCAGAAGCAATTGAATTGCAACAATGGAACGACAAGGCACAAAGGCTACAAGTATGACTTGACAAAGCAAGGCTACAGAGCTCGAGCTTATGCAAAGTCAACATCACCGCATAAATTCAAGAAGGCACCAAGCAAATAGAACCAAACCCAAGTTATAGTATCATTAAACATGGACAGTGGAGTACATAGGTACATGAAGTCCAATAGATTAACTACAAAGGACAACAAGTATGAAGTGCACAACAGGCTGAAGCCAATGCACAACAACAGCATACATATATTTACTTATATGTAGATGAACAAATGTGACAATAATGTCACAATATCAAAGAAATAAAGTAACAGACCAATGCAAGACAGTGGTCTAAAAATATCAAAGTGTATAGGTCAGGGAAGAACCCAGACCACATGAATTAAGTGTGCAACTGACTTGAATGTCACAAATTGCAACAAACATAATGGATGCAACTGATGAATGATGCAAGGGACAGCACACATAAAGTTCAAGTATAACAATAATGCTCAAAGATAAGGCAAATGCAGCAGCGACACAGAGGTGGCAGCATAATGCTACAGGCCAACAGAACACCAAAACAAACGTACACAAAATACATACAGGTACTACTCGAATAAACAAGTAGACAGAGCATAGACAAGTGACAATGAACAAGTCAGGGTCACTGCCCTAATGCATATAGAGTATGCAAGTGAAACCCAAACCAAGTATACCCAAAAATATGACCAGAGCCAACAACACAAGTATTCAAGGGCAAACTGCAATAAAATGCAGCCACCACATGGACACACGGGCAAAGCAACCATCAAAATGAGTCGAGTGTATTTACAAGCAACTATCAAATAAAGACTCAAGAGAGTGCAGATATGATTAACAAGACAATGCCCACATCGAAATAGGTCAAGTGCCATGATGAAGCAGTAAAACATCAAGGAGCTCAAAAAACATGACAGTGAAACATGTCATAGTGAAGATAACAAATGCAATGACCAGCTACAATATGCTCAAAGCAATTAACAAACCACTGTTCAATGAAGTCAATGACGAACAACCCCAAATCATCACAGGAAGGACAAATTCGAATGGCCAAGATATCAGAGCTGACTTCGATAAAATACAATCAAAGCAGTAATTAAAAATTTACAACTGCAGTTCGAATTCAAAATAACAAGTGGTGCAAGACCGAAGTCATGTAACAACAGGTTACAAATTCAACAAAAGCCAAATTAAGAAACCGAAGTCAAAAACTCAAATCAAGCTTTATTACAGTTTCTAATCAAATAAATGCAGAAGTTTCATGCTAAGCAAGGCAGTGGCCGAAGCCAACACAAAAATCAATTTCCAGAAATTCGAACAAGTGAACCAGGAAATCGTCATCACAGCAAACTAATTTTATCAATTCAAAAGGACCGAAGTCAAAAAGAATTCAACAATTTCAAAGCCGTGAAAAGCAGTAAATCAAGCAACAAAGTCATGAATTCAAACAAGTTAGCAATCACTAACAGCTTGAATTAGATGTGAGTTACTAAAAGTACTCACCTTTGTCGAACGAGGAGCACGCGAGCGAGATTGAGGCCGAAGCAAATCCTAATTTGGATCGAAGACGAAGAGGAGACGAACGAAAATTAGAGAGAGGCCGCTATTATTTTTATTTCTTCGGTTTGGTTTTTTTTTTCCTGATGATTTGAAGAAGACTTCGACCATGCTTAGAAAGGAAGGGTGCGTGAGTTATGGCGTGTGTAATGGCGTAGATCAAGGTGATAAGGTAAGGCAGTGTACTCTTCTTTTTTTTTTATATATATTATTATATTTTTATTTTTATTTTGAATTCAATTTTGTTTTGTAAATTATTTTCTTTAATAAACATATAAACGTTTTGCAGTTCAACTATCAAACATAAATTTATATTAACGTGTTTCACAATTAGATTTTATACTTGTATTTTGTATTGATAAAATTTTAAAATTAAATCTCCAATTTATCCTGAAAATTTGAAATTCAAGTCAATCATCATTCGAATATTTAAAATTAATTAAATATTTTCATTTTTAAAATTTTCAAAATTCAGGGTTGTTACAATCTTCCCTCCTTAAAGAATTTCGTCCCGAAATTATAAGTTAGGAAAAATGATTGTTAAAATCTCACCGATATTTATACCCTACACAATTTTTACCAAGTTCGAATCTTATAAATAAATATAGGATTCATTTCTTTTATATTATCTCACTAGCTTTGTTCATTGATTTCTATAACCAAGACACAAAAGTCTTTTACCAAAATTTTCGACTTACAAAACTTAGATTTTAAACTTGAAATTCTTCATGCTAAATATTTGCATATCATATCTTTTCCAAAGCTGTGGGCTTTCAAGATATTTTAAAAATCTTCTTCCTTAGTTCATTAGGTTGGAATTATGTAATTCTAATTTCAGACTATTGATTTGCTATCTAAAGTTTTGAAAATACTTGCTAACTCGAAATTTAACAAGTCCATCGTCGTTCTTACAGACATTAGGCATACGTTGGCCAGGCGCAAGACTAAAAATCTCCAAGTACTAAATATACTTTCTTCAACTCCCAGTGAAAATAATTTTAAAAATTCTTTTAAAAATGGATATGGAAAGCACGTTCCCCCACGGATCACAGTTTACCCGGCGGTTATGCTACTATCCCAGTAGAATCGCTTGTAACTGTAGATTTCACATCTCTCTTGAATTTCGCCATGGTTGTTGCCATAGATCGCGGTTCACATGGCGGTTACGCTACTATCCCAGTAGAATCGCTTGTGACCGTAGGCATCGCGCCCCTCAAATTACGCTTTGGCCTCTAGATCGCAGTTTACGCGACGGTTGCGCTACTATCCCAGTAGAATCGCTTGTAACTGTAGGCATCACGCCCCACGAATTACGCCAGCATCAATTCACATAATCCCAACACGATGATCCATCGTGGGGGATTCCAGTCCCAATGGACATTCCACTAATGGAAATTCTACGTATCTACGATTTCCAATGGACACTCACACCGAGTTCCAATCACCTTCACAAATTATAAATGGAAGGTACATTTCCATATCCTCAGTTTTAGAAAACATATGTCATATACATATAGTACTTTATTTCACATTTCGTACATATCATACCTATGTAAACCTACACAGGATTTTCATAATAATGACTTTCCAAACTGATAGTTTTCCAATTATTACATTCACATATATAAGTTACGAAAACTCAATTCACATCATAACAAATAGAGGATTTCTAAATTTTCCATCTCGTTTTAAAATTTTCCTCTAAATCGATTTGAAAATTTAAGGTTATCTCAAACCCAATTCACATTCATAATCCAATTCATTATCGACTTCACATTCGATTTGGATTTCACGTTACATCGTCAATTCTCAACACATAATTGATGTCTATCAATATATAACCTCTAAGCTCGTATGTCTCAGAGAAGGATGTTAAGCTAAAAGAATAAATTCTCCGCCACCACAGATATATATTTAATAAAGATCAATTTCTATGTCATCAATTCACCATGTTAGACATACAATCCAAATCGACTATCCAAAATTCAAAGCTCAACTTATATTGTTTTTTATGTCGAAGTTAAACTCAATTTAACTCAAGATTCAATCCTTTTTGAAAAAAATTCAAGTTGAACTAATTGTTCAAATTTCCCAAAAATATCTTTACAAGACATGTATAATTTTCCACACTTAACCATTTGAAACAAATTTCAAATATTCATTTTTCAATTTATCTTTAAAAGATAAAATTTCAAACCTTTCATTTCATATTGGAAAACATTTCCATACTTATTAAATAATAAGTAATTCACAAATCCATTCATTTTCAACTCTTGGAAAATATTCAATACACTTAAATCATAATCAAGTATATATTCCATTCTTTAAGGAAATCATTTATTTGAGTGAAAACGAATGTTACGTAAAACATCGTTACGACAACTCAAAATCACTAGTATAGGGATTCGAATTTAAGATAGATATATAAATCCCAATACTATATAAAACATTTCCTTTCGGAAAACCATTTACTATAAGAACAGTGTTATGGTCCTCCGTTTCCTTATTTCTCAAAAACGTCTATTTCAACAATGAATGTTGAAATCTATGTATTCGATAGTTAATGCATTTTAAAACATCTTTTAAAACTATTAACTTTTTCAATTTCAACTTAATTCATAGTTTGAATTCCTCATACTTTTCACAATATTAGTTTTAAACCAATTTCAAACTTTTCAATATTAAGTTTTTCACTTAACTTAATTTTCCGCACGTTTAAATTCAAATTCATCATTGAATTTATTAAACCTATTATGGATTATCATGTTGACAACTTCAAATTTGAAATTTAAATTCTATTTAACTTTGCATTCGTTTTCTATTCCCAAATATAATCAATTAGTTCTTTAGTAAGTCATTCATCGACTTAGTTCCATTAAATTTATATTTCCACATTAACTATTTTAGGCATTAGTTTGAACTTGAAATATAAGCTCTACATCAAAATAAGTTTGATTCCTACAGTTAAGTCAACAAATAAACTTCCTTCCCAAGATGCTATTTCATTAAAATATTTCCTTCAGTACAAAATTTTACATAGCTTAATACTTTTAAAAGACGTACACAGAAGATTGTGGATTACAAAAGATAGTATTACAAAATATATTGATTGCTTCAAATATACTGATTGGTTTAAAATTCAGAATTATCAAGGACTATCGACTTCTCGTCAGGTAGTACGCATCTTTGCCAAACTTTCATCTTCGGATTGCACTATTTCAGGTTGTATTAAAGGAGAATTAACACATTCAAAATCTACATGTCCCCAATCCCTACAGTTCCCGCAAAAATATGAGATGTTTCCATCCTTATCTATCACCTTAACACTTTTCGCTCTAGTTGGTCGGGCTATAGCTTGCTTTCCATGCTGTCTTTCGGTGCAGTTTCTGGCTATATGTCCAGACTGACGACAATGGTAGTAGATTGTTAATCTGTCGACGGGTAAATCGATTGCGCGTTTCTTCCTTTTCACTTTAGGGCAATGACTAAGAAAATGCCCTTTCCCCCGACATTTAAAACACACAATCTCAGGACGAGCGAACCGGACATCCACATTCCTTTTCTTTCTCCTCTCTCGGCACTTAATGGCATAATGTCCCTTTTTATGACATCGATAGCAAATAACCTCATCATATGGATCAGGTGCTTTCCTTTCACTGAATCTCCTTTCAATTTCCGCACGTGCCACTTCTGCTTCTCTACGGGCAATTGTTCTTTGTTCACGGCGTGCTGCTTTTTGTGCTTCGGTTTTCGCCATTATAATTAACAAGGTGTTTTCGAAGTTTCCTATCAATATTTAAAATTCTTATTAGCAGAGGCTGGATTATTCAATCATTTTCCCAAGACATATCTTTTAATTTTTTTATTCACTGTCCAAAATCGTGAATATACTTTGTTAACCAATTTCATCATTTCTACATTTTATTTTTATTTTTAAAGGATTATCCACTGTCCAAAATCGTGGATATAACTCCTTTAATAAGCTATAACAATTTACTTATCAAATTCCCAAGTTATAGTTCAATGATCCCCCTGGCTAACTAAATTGACATGTCATTTTATTTCCCAATTATTATTTTGGAGATATTCAAAATATTCGATTCAAACCAATTCATTAATTCACTTAACTTTTATTTTATTTTTCATAAATCTCTGCAATTCGATAATGGACTTTTCCGAAGAGAAACTATCGCAAACCTATATTTAGAGAGGGGAATTTCCGAAAAAGATTTGAATTTTCAAAATACCTTTTATTTTCAAAGAAAACAATTTTATACTTCTTTAAATTTGAAAAACGTTTTCTTTAAAATGATTCTAGTAACTATTCATATTAAACATCATAAACTGAGCTTTGTGTAAACCAAAGCTATAATACCACTTTTGTAACGACCCGCCGTTCTGACAGCCCCCAGTCGGTAATTAAACCAACTTGAGACGTTCAAAATGACGGATTGTTATTCAGTTTATAGAGTTTAAACAGAATAAGCCACAGAATCACAGAATAATCATAATATTTCACATAAATGAATTTTCTTACATATATCAGAGTTTATACAATGCATTAAATTTTTATACAGCGGAATATTTCTTTTACAAGTACAAATTTTTTTCGAAAAGCTAAAGTGAAGCAATTTCCCCAACTCTCTCTAACTTCGCGGCCTGAAAATCTTCAAGTTGTAAAATACTCGGTCTGACCCGAGTATTACATTCAAAAGAAAATAATACACAGGTCAGTCTAATTCAAACTCAGTTATTAGTGTGTAGAAGCAATAATAATCAAACAACAATTTGACGACAATCAAATATAAATTTACCTATCTGATCCTTTAACAAGAAATCAGATTAGTGTAAATATAACACTTATCAGTGTTAAACAACAAATCAGTAGATTCAGACTATCAATGAGGACAGATGAAGGGATTATTGATGAAGATAATTTAGAAAACAATCAGAATTTGCCAAAACGGCAATTAACAACAAAATCATCAAAATCGATTCAAAATATATTGAATTGGCAACATAAAACAATTTTCATCAAATAGAAAACATCAATTAAAACATTAGATTTGGTAGGGATGCAGTACACACACGCGTATACGGCCTCGCCACATTTTTTAAAATGTTAACTTCGTGTGGCTGTAGTCCACGCTTGCGTGCACTGCCTTGCCACTATCGTGATGAAATATGAAAAAGGTCAACGAACCAAAATCATTGAAGGTTCAAATATCGATTCAAAATGTCGATACTGCGTGACTGCAGTGCACGCACGCGTGCGCTGCCTCGCCACAACAACATGTGAAATCATCTCAAGATAGAATACTATCAGAAATCAAAGTTGCAGAGGTCAAGTCAATGACTCAACACAACTGCAACACCAAAACCCATGCAACAAGGCAAGGTCGAAATGCAATTGTTTGCATATACCCAGGTAAACCCAAGAAAACAAGTACCAAACAACTTATTACTGCACATTTCAACAAGTGCAAAATTTTCATAAAAATGAAACTGCAGCCCACTTTGAATCCAAGGGAAAACGGCAACAAGACTACAGTCACCACATGGACACACGGGCAAAGGTACAAAACATTAAATGCATCAGAGGGAGTCCAGAAAGTAATGCAGCAATAAACTCAAAACAACTCAAAAATCCTCAAATTCAACAAGACAGTAAGCATCAATGCACGAAGAAAATGACACGTACGTATACATGAACCAGCAGAAGCAATTGAAGTGCAACAGTGGAACGACAAGGCACAAAGGCTACAAGTATGACTTGAACAAAGCAAGGCTACAGAGCTCGAGCTTATGCAAAGTCAACATCACCGCATAAATTCAAGAAGGAACCAAGCAAATGGAACCAAACCCAAGTTACAGTATCATTAGACATGGACAGTGGAGTACATAGGTACATGAAGTCCAACAGATTAACTACAAAGGACAACAAGTATGAAGTGCACAACAGGATGAAGCCAATGCACAACAACAGCATACATATATTTACTTATATGTAGATGAACAAATGTGACAACAATGTCACAATATCAAAGAAATAAAGTAACAGACCAATGCAAGACAGTGGTCTAAAAATATCAAAGTGTATAGGTCAGGGAAGAACCCAGACCACATGAGTTAAGTGTGCAACTGACTTGAATGTAACAAATCACAACAAACATAATGGATGCAACTGATGAATGGTGCAAGGGACAACACACATAAAGTTCAAGTTTAACAATAATGCTTGAAGATAAGGCAAATGCAGCAGCGACACAGAGGTGGCAGCATAATGCTACAGGCCAACAAAACACCAAAAAAAACGTACACAAAATACATATAGGTACTACACGAATAAACAAGTAGACAGAGCATAGACAAGTGACAATGAACAAGTCAGGGTCACTACCCTAATGCATAAAGAGTATGCAAGTGAAACCCAAACCATGTATACCCAAAAATATGACCAAAGCCAACAACAAAAGTATTCAAGGGCAAACTGCAATAAAATGCAGCCACCACATGGACACACGGGCAAAGCAACCATCAAAATGAGTCTAGTGTATTTACAAGCAACTATCAAATAAAGACTCAAGAGAGTGCAGATATGATTAACAAGGCAATGCCCACAACGAAATAGGTCAAGTGCCATGATGAAGCAGTGCAACATCAAGGAGCTCAAATGCAAACATGACAGTGAAACATGTCATAGTGAAGATAACAAATGCAATGACCAGCTACAATATGCTCAAAGCAATTAACAAACCACTGTTCAATGTAGTCAATGACGAACAACCCCAAATCATCACAGGAAGGACAAATTCGAATGGCCAAGATATCAGAGGTGACTTCGATAAAATACAATCAAAGCAGTAATTAAAATTTTACAACTGCAGTTCGAATTCAAAATAGCAAGTGGTGCAAGACCGAAGTCATGTAACAACAGGTTACAAATTCAACAAAAGCCAAATTAAGAAACCAAAGTCAAAAACTCAAATCAAGCTTTATTACAGTTTCTAATCAAATAAATGCAGAAGTTTCATGCTAAGCAAGGCAGTGGCCGAAGCCAACACAAAAATCAATTTCCAGAAATTCGAACAATTGAACCAGGAAATCATCATCACAGCAAACAAATTTTATCAAATCAAAAGGACCAAAGTCAACAAGAATTCAACAATTTCAAAGCCGTGAAAAGCAGTAAATCAAGCAACAAAGTCATGAATTCGAACAAGTTAGCAATCACTAACAGCTTGAATTAGATGTGCGTTACTAAAAGTACTCACCTTTGTCGAACGAGGAGCACGTGAGCGAGATTGAGGCCGAAGCAAATCCTAATTTGGATCGAAGACGAAGAGGAGACGAACGAAAATTAGAGAAAGGCCGCCATTATTTTAATTTCTTCGGTTTGATTTTTTTTTTCCTGATGATTTGAAGAAGACTTCGGCCATGCTTATGAAAGGAAGTGTGCGTGAGTTATGGCGTGTGTAACGGCGTGGATCAAAGTGATAAGGTAAGGCAGTGTACTCTTCTTTTTTTTATTATATATATTATTATATTTTTATTTTTATTTTGAATTCAATTTTGTTTTGTAAATTATTTTCTTTAATAAACATATAAACGTTTTGCAGTTCAACTATCAAACATAAGTTTATATTAACGTGTTTCACAATTAGATTTTATACTTGTATTTTGTATTGATAAAATTTTAAAATTAAATCGCCAATTTATCCTGAAAATTTGAAATTCAAGTCAATCATCATTCGAATATTTAAAATTAATTAAATATTTTCATTTTTAAATTGTTCAAAATTCAGGGTTGTTACAAACCCGTCCTCAAAATTTCTAATATATACAACAAAGAATGCAACGAAAAAATAATCGTATATGAAAATACATCTCTGGGCGTCTAGCTTGTTTCCTGAAGCTTCAAAGCCTCCAAACTAAATCTGTAATATGCTTGGTTTGACTCGAGCATTATAATAAAATAACACCCGAGCCAGTCTGGAAAACCAACGTGAGTAAACAATACTCAATTGAATTTTAATGTTTATTAAAATCTTTTAAACACAAGGTAACTCGTAAGACCATGCTACACATAAAAACTGATGGGTTTTACCTTAAGATAAAAAAACATTTTTCTACAGAAAATCCACTGATATTATAATAATGTCTAACGGTCAATGTAAAAGATGAATATAGCTAAAATGCTTGCAGCTCACGTCTCAGCATAGGTTGGTACAACTAAGTCCATAACACACTTATTGGATAATGGATTCCATACAATGATTGGGCTACTGGAGTACCGCTTGTCATAGTGCATCTCTATATAAAATAACACCGAGGTCGAACCTACTGACCCTTGCCAAAGCAGAACCGGCCTACCCTTTACCGGATAGTACCGAAGATGATCACCACTTGTTTAATGGCCCCCAAAGCATACAAATGAAAGATAATATTGACTCTAGAAAGGGATGATCATACACTACCTGGAAGCAACCCACTTAGCCCTGTTGCATCTTCCATGTTTTAGTCATTCCTGGCTGATGACGCTTGAGGCTACGTTTTACCTTTAATATAGCACTTCCTACTTGGAATGTTAACACTTCTCTCTAAGCAACAATGCAATATCAGCATTCATTCATACAAGTTTGTTTTAGGACTAAACTAAACGCTTGAGAGCTACGTCTTCAATTCCATCATTTCCAAGTTGTCTTCACTTCGAAACGCTTGAGTTGGGTCAAAGTGGTTTTCGGATAACATACCCGATCTCGATCTCTTCGAAACTACATTCGATAATTTCCGGTAAACTCAACCTCGGTTCTTTAGGAAATAAACATTCAAAGATCAGAGCGGACATCACCTCCTAACTGTTAGTGGATGGATTTTCTTATCTTTTGTCCTAGGAGAACGAAAAGAGATTTATATGCACAGTGCAACATAATCAGAAATGACTGTGCCATATAACTCACGTGTTTCTCTAGATATTTCAAAAGTTACGTTTTGGGACCATATTTGATAGTTGGTTATTTAACTATCCAAAACACTGATCCAAATCAGGGATTTATTTCAAAAAGGAAAACCAACATTGGTTAAGCTCATAAGTAGCCACTAGCCTCCTTAATTAATCTTTTCATTAAATAAAATCACTTTGTAAATTACTTGTAAAAAAATACATTGACAGGATATACCCACATAACCCTATATTTTCAATACTTGGAAAAATATCCATATATTTATCTCAATGGTATAAGTATATTAACAAACAGAGAAAAATCCCTTTTTACACGATTCTAAAACCATTTATAAAACTCTTTTATAAATTTCTAAATCCATGTATAACTATTTTATAAATCTCAAAAACCATTTATAAATGTCTCTAAATCACTTCTCAAATCACTTATAAACTCTTTATAAATCCATAAAATTAATTATAAAAATCATCTTATTACACTATAAACTCATTTCTAAAATTCATTTATAAATATCTAATCATTTACAAAACTGGCTTTATACATTGTAAACAATTTTTCTTATGTCTCCAAAACATTTTGATTTCCTTTTACCAAATCCTAAAATCATTCATAAACTTCTTTCTATACATTGTAAATATCCTTTCTTTAAGCCTCCAAATCCTGTTATAAAAACTCTTCTTATAAACCCAAGTCGGTTAATAAAATTATAATTATAAATCTTGAACATTATAAATAAATAATGATCATTTACTTCAAAACCACTATTATATAATAATATTTAAGAACAATAAACATTTAAAATAATTAATAAGTATTAACTTCAAAATATCTTAAAAATAATAATAAATAATTTCAAAACATTATTAAATAAACAATAATAATTAATCTTCATCATTATTATAAATAGTAATAACGAATTTTCAACACATTTTTAATAAATCATTATTATAAATTCAAAGCCATATTTATTTATTTAAATGATTAACTTTTTCAAAATATTAAAATATTGATAAATAACTTTAAAAACAATATTAAATATGAACAAATAACTATAAAATGATATTAATTATAAATAATATTAATATAAATAAATTACTTAAAAAGGCAGATAAAAGGTTGGAGTAAAATAGAAGTTAAATCCCTTTTAACAAAATATTTTATTAAAACCCAATACCAAAATTAAAATCATTTCCTATCTCAAAATCAATCCCAACCCCAAATGGCAATTTATATTATTTTTAAAACACTCACTCAAGGCCAATAGCTACCAATGCTTAACCAATATCGATATGGATTTTCTATCACTACAGGGTTTAAGTTTGAACATATAACAATGTCATAACCAGTAATGTCAACAACTAGGTTTGATTTTAAAAAATCCATATAACAGGAATATTATTGAAACAATTCAACAATGTTGAGAATCAGATCTCTCTAACCTGTCCCCTTACATTACATCTCATATATATATATATATATATATATATATATGTGTGTGTGTGTGTGTGTGTGTGTGTGTGTGTGTATGAATGTATCAGAACATATATATAAATAAAATTCAACAGTGGTGAGGAATCCTGTTGAATCCCTCCAACCTATTCCCCTACATTACAAACAATATATAATTATATAATATGGGTTATCTTCTCCATGGGCGGAAATAAATCCAAACCAACTGATAAACGGTTAATCATCCAAACATCCAGTCAATAATTTTTATCAACTATGTAATATACTAGTTAGCCATAAAGGTGAGTTTAACTCACAATTATTCAAGATGTCGCTGCGGCATTCTTGTAACGACCCGCCTTTTTAGACAGTTTAAATCGACGATAAACCACACACGTCAAACTCAAACCATTCAAAAGGAAGGATTGTTATGGGGTAAATAAGAAAATAGAGAAAGAAATAAAAACAAAACCCAGAATCTCACGGCGGAACGAAAAAATATAATAATCAAATAAATAGTTCATGAAGCTGTTTACAAATAGCATTTGATTACACTTTTACAATACATAATCAAAGTTACATACAACAGAAATAAATAACAATGCAGCGGAGTAACATGATGCAGTAGTATGAATATAATAAATAGTAATAATACTAAATCTTCGTCTTCGTCGTCCAGAAAGCAGTCTTCGATACACTGAAAAGCTCAGTTTGACCCGAGCGAATTGAAAAGACAAAACACTCGAGTCGAAACTAAAAGATCTTATGTAAGTTAAATCAACAGTAAATAAATATGAGTGTAATGGCGTCAGAGGTGTTTACGGGGTTTGACATCTCCTATTCTGTGTCAATGTGAATGCAATAACTTAAGAGATGTTCGGGATTTCCATCTCCTTAGGATCTGTTAAACTATCTACATACATATTACAATACGCTATTATAATAGTGTCTACAGTAAAGTAAAGTAATAAAATAGCGTTAAGGCGTTACCCATATCCGCCTTAACACATTTTATATATTCCCGTAGTATATATAGTACCGAAAGCTCCACCAAACTGGTGGTTTACCCATAGGGAACTCCATAGGTATGGTACAAAACAAACTCATAGAATGTGCGATAAGGCATGTAATAAGGCACGCAAGGCAATGCCCAGGGTAGGATACTACCGTTTTGCTGATCCGGATTAGTGGTAATGCATATTAGCTACTACCGCCCACCTCGAAACACACTCCCAAATCAAAATCAAGGGATGGCCACCAAATCAATCACAAAGTCATAATATGGTATCGAAGAAATATGCCCTATAGGAGGTGCGACCTCACTTGGTCCGGTGTGGCTCCCGTTTTAGCCACATCAAGCTGACTCACGAGAGTCAGGGCTACGTAAATACTTCATACAGAATCATTCGCCAAACCATCCTACTTCATTCTGGAATCTCCACCACATATACAATTTTTAAAGTGGTTTTCGGTATTGGCGGAGAGTATGACAATATCCTATCCCGGTCCCTTTAACAACCAAACGCTTATTTCACACCGGATTGTTCTTTTACATTTTCAAAACCTTTTTATAATTGATATCAAAATATCATATTCAATTCAAACCATATCACTTTCGAAATCGTATTTATTTTCAAAATCATATTCACTTTCGAAATCATATCGATAAGATAGGTTAATTAAATTCTCATTCAAAATCATCATATTTAATCAAATATGTCATTTCACTAGCAAATATCATTTCAAATCCAAACTTATGTTATAACATCATTTAACCACATTCGCCTTAAAAAATCAAAGATTTAATTATAAACACTTCCACTTTACACCATCTGAAATTTAGAAAATAGTTTAGATAGTTATAAATAGTTTAATTAGTTTAGCATAGTTTAAAATAAATTTTTAAATAGTTAAGATACTCTAAAATAGTTTAAAAATAGATTAAAATAGTTTAAATAGATTTAAGATAGTTTAAATTGATTCAAGATAGATTAAATAGATCTAAAATAGATTTAAAATAGATTAAATAGATTTAAATTAAATTAAATAGATTTAAATTAGATTAAATAAATTTAAAATAGATAAAAAGGGGTTACTTTTTTTAAATAGGTTAAAATAGATTGAATTAGATTAAGTAGATTTAAAATAGATTGAAATAAATAAAAATAGTTTAAATTGATTAGAATAGTTGAAAATGGATTTAAACAGTTTAATTGTTTAAAAATCTTAAAATCAGGATTTTTAAAATAATATATTTTTAACAGGTTATGTTAAAATAATAAATTTAATATCAAATTAAACTATTCTTTCATTTCAACAAATCTAGACCATATCCAGATTTCAACAAAACTAGATTTTCTTTCAATTCAATTTCCCATAAAATCATTCAATTTATATATCGATTTCAAACTCATGTTTGAACTATGAATTAAAGCACTTCAATTTCATAGATTTCAATGTTTAATTATTCAACAATTTCAATAACTCAATTTTGATAATTTCATTTATATTTCAAATTTCAACTTTGTAATTTCCATTTTACTCATTAAACAATTCATTAAACCCACCCAATTTCAACACTTAAAACTTAGATTCTTAAAAAATAATTCAATTTATAAAAATCAATTTTTTTTCTTTTCAAAATATCATTTAACCGAATTCAAAAATTAAGAATTTAAAAATCATTTAATTTAACCAATCCGGTGTCCGTATATAATTTTCTACCCTATGGTCAAGTGATACAGATATTTATCATTTCAATCCACAAATATTTTAAATTTTACGGGTATATATTATTTCAACCCGCAATCCCGGATTTTATTTCAAATCCATGAAATCGCTCAAGTTTATTATTTCAACCCATAACGATTTCTCCCTAATCTATTAGATTGTTCGGGTATGTAACATTTCAACCCACAGGGAACTTGCAGTGTTATAACAATATAAAAATATAACATCCAATCATCAAATATCAACAATCAAACATACATCACAATCACCATACAATCAACCAATAAATAACGTCAATTAACTGATTATCATCAACAAGTATTAAACTGACAATTGAATTCAGTATTAAATTAAATGACGATTAAATGCAATAAAAGTCATATTTAACTGGAATGATAATTTAAACATACCAAACATCAACCAATCTATTTCTAATCACAACATAAATTTAATTTAACTAACATAAGATAATCTAGTAGTTGTGAGTTGGTCAAAACACTCACTTTTGATTTCAAATCGATTTAAAATCCAAAATAAGGTCCAAATTTGAACAGTCTCAGAATTCATCCAAACTAGCGCCAAAATATCCGGAATTTCGATACGATCGCAGTAGAATAAACCGCGCATAAAACCGACCTCGCATGTAAAAGATATGATAATTGGAAGATTTGAAATCAATTTTTTTTTTTAAAAAAAACATACTCGATTACCTAGCCACGTCACCTCCACGTTAGACACGCGAAAACTCTAGACGATGATCAACTCGTTCTACACATATAGCCATCGCACTTCATACACCTACCACTTCGCCTACGATCAATTACGGCAAGATCAGACAAGCCCACCGTCCTCGCCTTGACCAGGCGCCTAAGGCCAAGGTGGCGCGATCGGTTGAGGTGCCCTGGTGGGCCAGCGCCGCCGCGAGTTACTATGCCAAATTCTAGCGTATTCCGACCCTTCTGACATGAACGAATAGCATGACCGAGACCTGCTCATTGTCCTCTTCCCAACGCCGCTTCCCGATCGTCGATCGGGCGAAGATCCACCATTGGATCAAAACCCTAGTAAATGGACGGCCGAAACTAAATCACTGATATCTGGACGAACGGTGATTTGAATCGAGGAACGAATTGCTCCAGTGGATTACGCTCGTTGAGAGCTTCGAAACGGTATATAATATGTTATGGTTTGGAAGGTTTTGAATTTTGAAATTGATTTTGAAATTGGATTGAGGGTTTGCAATTTGAAATTGGTTTCCGCCACTGAAGAAAGGAACGGACAGAAGTTGATGTACGTACAGAATAGACTAAAGACTGCTAAGGTTTGAGAAATAAAGTCTATTTATATAACAAAGCCTGATAAAAAAATAAACACATATCGAATTTATACAAACGACGAATAGCGACCCAAAAAGCCCGTTCTACCTCCGAAACGAAAGTGGGTCATCGCATATATCAAAATAGATGTTTTTGATATTTTAAACTCAATGAAACATGTTTCAAGTCATAATTCCATCGTATGAAGAAGTTAGCTTTTAGGGTCAACTTATTTCAATTTAATTCAATTAAATTGATTTCTATGCGTTTCGAGTTCGTACGATCAAACGATAAGTCTGATCGCTATGTAATTTGAAATCCTATAATAATTCACTGTTACGGATCTGATGAAACTTGTTTCGTCGAAATCTGAGACATTGATCAAAATAGCTATTTTCACGTTAATTAAATAAATTAATATTAAATTAATTAAATCGCTTTTTAATTTCAGATTTAATAACTAACATTTTTATCACTTTTGATTACTTAGACATTTATAATAATTTAAAACAAATTTACATATCAATTCAGTGTTAAATATTTCACTAATTACGGTGTTCAATTTCAATTGTAATTAAATCCAATTAATTATAATTTAATTCCAATAAATTGTTTCAATTTGATTTCAATCTTTTTATTTAATCAATCATTAATCTATGGACATAGTTAACCTTGGTTTATATCTTATTACAATAATACTCTACAATATCCTCTTAATTTACATTAACGTAATATTTAATTACATTTCATTGTAATTGATTTCTAATTTATTTCAACAGCTTAAATAAATAGGTAACATATCATAATGGTCACTTTTTACTTAATTTAATCACATTTATGGTTTTATTATTTATAAACAAATGTTATAAATACTTACACAACAATGATTTCATCCAATTACAATTAATTACGTATTTTCTCACCAATTAATATAACATTTAAATTATTTCTTTATTTACAATCTATAACCAATTTTATGTTTACAATTATTTCAATTTATTGAAATTGCATTAAGCTAAGTATCAATTGCCTTAAATTAACATTATTAAATTTCATTCTAGTTATTATCCTCATTAATTAAATCACAAATTTAAACTTCTTCCAATATTAAATTACAAAATCTTATTAAATTAACTATTTTTAATTATCGAAAATTACAAGTCGTTATAGTTCTGCTTTCGTCCGAATTCGAACGACGTTCGAATTCAGTATGAAATTCAACTAGCTCCTATTGTCGCCAACAAATTCCATATCACAGATGGCGTCCATACGAGTGCAGCGCAACAAATGGCGTCTAAATCCGACATTGTACGCACTACATATATATGAAATCGATTAATTGAATTAACTAATAATTTATCATTAACTTAATTAATTAAAATTTTAAATTAATCACCTACTATAATCTTCCCTCCCCTAATTCTCTTTCGCGCTCGAACCAACCAGGCGCCACTTTATCTTGCCGCCACCGCCGCCTCGCTCCACCACGCGTGCTGCTCAACCACCAAAGCTCCGCCTCCCTCCGAAGAACCCAACCCCACCGTCCTCACCTCCCCTAGTGTCGTCGACGCCTAGAACGAACCCAAAAAACGCGGGCATGTCCATCTCCGTTCAAACCCCAAATTCCACTGCCACGCTTGACCAAACGCCACTAAACTTGGCCAGAGCCTCGCCCTTGACATCCTCTACGCTTCTCCTTTTGGCTCCATCGCCTAAAAATCACCCAAATCGCAGCAATTGAAGAAATTTCTTTCGCCATTCATCTATGAACTACAGCCACCTCGAGATGAATGACGATGATCCAACTGTTCTATGAGTCGAGTTTAATGTCGTGAACAATTCTGTAGTTGGTGACCTTGCCTGAAAATGCATGGATTAGTCTCGATGATCCTCTACCGTTCGATGAGGTAAAGTTTAAATTCTAAAAATTTCCAACCAATTCTCTAACGTGCACGTGGTTTTTTTATAAGATGAGAATGGTATGGCTGAACGTGTGAGAGGTATAGGTTGAGTGAGTGGAAGTATGGTTAAGGTATGGTAAATATATGTGTGTGTATGTATATATATATTACATTTAAAATATCTAGCTCGATGCACTCAAAAATCTCGAACCCCAAACGAGGTGTGCCGCATAGCGTTCTATATGAAATACCATTATTTCGAACATAATGGAACTAGCCCAATCCTCATGAAATTCATTTACATACAATGGTTTATTATTATTGTCCCAATGAAACTGGTTTCGTCGACATCCGAGACAGTGCCACCAAAAGGCTGTTTTCACCCGTTAATCAAAACAATTATTATAAAACAAGTTTAATCGCTTTTAAATTCAAATTCAACAAACAGAATTTAAATCAACTTCCAAAATTATTTTCATTCACATAAAATTCAAGATTTAATTACTTAAAGAATTTCAAATATTCAAATAACCATTATATTTGAAATTCAAGTTACTTAACTTAACTTTTCAATATTTAAAATCAATTAAATATTCCAATTTCAAATGGCTGAAATTCTAGCTTGTTACAGGTTAAGCGATGATATCAACAAAGGTTACTTACTAATATTTTATTTAAAATGTAAAATGAGAAAATAAATGTGTGATAATTAAAACATACAATATTTAGAGCGGTTTTATCTAAGTTGACATACGTCCAGCATGAGGAATTTCTTATTATTTTTCTTCTCTTACAATGGTTTAGATTACAAGAGACGATAAGAAGAAAGTAAATTCTTGGGAGCTTGAGTTTTCAACCCTTGTAAGAATGTGTACCTTAATCTATTTATAGCTATTGGAATTGGTGCTTGAATGGCCGGGATTGCATTGTTAAGGCCCAGAAATCACTCTAGGCCATCAATAGATGTATATGGTTGATGTGCATGCTAAGTTATGATGCTAAATGGCTTGTGTAACATCCTCCATTTGGAGGCCCAAAACTAACTACTACGGATGTTGCGGTCGTCCATGTTTATTAAATCTCGACCAAATTCGGTAATGTTAGATACATTGATATACCAGAAACATATGAATATGAAAAAATATAAACTCAATTTAAAATAAATTTCTCATTTCATTATAAATAGCATTTCAGATTCATTATATAATCCCAATTCGTAAATAACGTTCAAAGAAATATAGTTATTATGAATTACGCCAAGAGCGACATACGAAGATACCCCCTTGGTTGATCAGGTCCAAATATAGGCAATTAAACAAGTTTTCCATTGTATCCAATTACACAGCGGAATCAAACAGAAAGAATTCCTACTAGCTAACTTGCGTACGTTTTCGGAAGCTTATTCATCTAAAGGAGAACCTGAAAACCTTAACTCTCAAACTACTCAAAATTAATTGAGCACCCGAGGGTTTAAGGGGAAAACATAAACTTGGAGTCAGACAAAAAGTCTGGTGTGAATAATAACCTACCATCTCAAACCATATAGATATCTAGTGAGACCGTGCTGCTTAGCGGAATAGGTTTTCCCCTCACTAGTATCCTAACCCAATTTATAATAACCATATACTGTGCACCTGCATCCACAAATGGTTAAGACATAACATGATAAAATGTATGATGATGATATGCAAACATGCTATATGCTCTGGATTTCCCATTCTCATTCACCCGACTATCTGTCGCATGTTATAGTTTCTAGGTCACTATTAACCTATTAGTTTTCATGGGCTTATTAATAACCTATTAGTTTTCATGGGATCACTAAGAACCTATTGGCGTCTACCAATAACATCACTCAACCATAGTTTTCATTAGGTCACTATGAACCTATTGGATTCTCTAATAACAACTCTCATGTCATATTTCTCATGGGCTGACTATTAACCTATTGATCTCTATCAACAACCTGTTTCGGACATACTTTTCATGGGATCACTAAGAACCTATTGGCCCCAGCGAATAACAATCCATAACATAGTTTTTATGGGTTTACTAAGAACCTATCTAAACCAACAATCTTTTGATCAGTCTTGCTCATCCTATATTCTGGTCTGTCTGACCTCCTGGATGCAATTCTACTCACATAGGAGTTAATTCAATGTATATTCACTACTGGGTATACCTAGCCTATTATTCTAACCTTAACACCCCAAGATGCAGTTATGGGTTATAAATGAAGTGAATATGATTATACAAGCATACATGATAACTAATCAATTAACACAGTAGTATAAACACCCATGTTTTAATTCCTTGTAATCATTTTCTAATGAAATATGGTTAATACCCTTAACATGCTATCTTTAGCAAGGTAAGCTTCCTCTAAAATTTCAAAGTTAAATGCCATTTCAAAACTCTTTTACATTGCCATGTGCTTACTTTAAAAATGATTTAGGGTTCCCAAATATGAAAACAAATGCTTGCGACTATATCCTATGGATCATTGTGATGTTATGAGTTACCCTCCATCACTCTCCCTTTCGACTTCATAGAGCAACCAAGCCATCCGTTACTCTCCCTTTACTTAAAACCTTAGACATTCTCTTTCGAAACCATCCAACATACCTTTCGAACATTTGGAAACATTATGTTTGAAACACTCAAAACATACCTTACAAAACACTTAAAAACATATCTTTCGAAAGCATTGGAGTTCAAGTAAAAAGTTATAGAAGCATAGCTTCGAAACCAATTAAAAGTGTTTCTTTCGAAACCATTGTTTAAAAACAAAACAAAACAAAATACATAAAAGGGGACATATTCGAAAGTTATCCCTTCGAAAGAACTATGGTGATGGCAACATGCTTCTGCATGTGCATTTGAGTTTAAGTAAGAGTCTTCAACCATGTTGAAAGGTATGGGAGTGACACCCATCCTTTTGCATGTATAAGTTAAAAATAAAAGTGGCTTCAATGGTTGCGGAAGGGTATCGATTCGAAACCTACCTTCTGCACTCATTAGCCTAAGGTTTATAAAAGCGGCTTTTAACTAAGGTAGAAGCATTGGTGTGGCAACATGGGTATCGAAGGGGTTCAAAAGCAGCAACCCTTTCGAAAACTTACTATTATAACAAGTGCGGGCCAATGGGTTTGAAAGCAAGTAAAAGCGGCTTCGACCGTTTCGCAAGCATGCCTTCGACACCATTCTTTCCTTTCGCCTTTCTCCAATACACTACGTACCATATGCTTGATACCATATGCATTGGTTTTGAACGGATGCGAAAGGTTATAAACGGGAGTATGGTGACGGAAGCAAGCAAATGAAAGTGGCGTAGTTGTAATTCAACACAAAACTGATTTTATGTTTTTTAAAGTAATTTCTTTTCATCTAACCCCTTATTTTGTCAATTTTCTACTGGATAACAAAACCGTTATAGAATTCTTTTCAGAATTTGTTATCCCCAATGCTCCAATATTTAATTAAAATTATTAACTAACCCCTTGTAGTTAATTAATCATTAAATACTAATTTTTCTAATTAAATCCAAAAATCACCCAAATCTATTGAGAAAAATTTCAAAAATTCACAAAAATTCCAAAATGATAATATCTTTATGATATAAAGTTTCAGGCCAAGTGTACTTAATTAATTCCTCAAATTAATTAAAACTTGAAATATACCTTTCTTTCGCTCAAAAACTCATAATAACTAACAATAGCTTGGAATATTATGAAAATTAAAACCCACCTCCAAAATAACATTTTTCCTAACATATTCAAAAACCATGGCATTTGGAAATCATTTTGCATGATTTTAGCCTTAAACCAAACTAGATTATTCAATAAAATCCTTGTTTAAAATTATAACATGACATTTAAATCAAAACATATCATCATTCATCCAATCATATGGTTTAAACCTCATACCCAAAATTTAAAACATTCAAGATGATTTATATGAGATGGTTTAGATCATTATTCACCTTGTTTGGATAAGGAACTTGAGATTTGTTCTTCACTTTAATCTTCCTAGTTTGAATCTTAGCATCTAATTGATTTTTGAGCTCCTCTTCACCTAGGGTTATGGTCGGACTTGTTTTTTTCCTTTTGTTTATGTTTTCGGTTTATGAAAATGTGAATGAGAATGAGGTAAGAGGTTTAGGGATTATGGTATACAACTATTCCCATATTACCCATATGTTATTCTCGTAAATATTTAACTTACAAACCATTCTTATTGGTTCATTTAGTTAAGGAACAACCATAATTAGTTTCCAAATCTGAATTCCCTTATCACTCTAGTCTCAACCTTTGTAACGCCCCGGAAATTTTTTCGACTTTCGAAAATTCAACATCGATACTCACTTTATCGACTGCCGAGAATTCGAAGGTCAAAAACTGGAATGTTATGGGTTTTAAAAAGAATTTAAGAAAAAGGAAGAAGAGATAGAAAATAGGGAGGAGAGGAGAAGATAGAAAATTTTATAATAGGAGAAAAAGAAAAGAGAATAGAGAACATAGATAGAAAATAGAACGGAACAGAAAACAACAGAACAACAACAGAATCTCACAATTCGCAGCGGAACAACATATAATAATAAATGAATAATCTTTAAACAAAGAACTATATCAGTTATTACATTACATCACATTTCATTACATCATATCATCAGAGTGTACAACAACAACAACAAACAGTGCAGCGGAAAAAGAAATACTATATAGTAGTAATATGCCATGCCATCCAGCTTGCCTCCAGCAACTCCAGAATATCCAGAATATCCTGATAAACCTAACTCTTGACTGCCCGTGTGGAAATTGGTGGGCACCCAGAGTTTAGGAAGGAAAACAATAAACTCCAAGTCAGTCATGAGACTGGTGTGAGAACTCAAAACAGTTTATTTATCTTTAAAATCAAAATAGAGGAATATTTTTAAATTCAATTCGCAATGCTTTTAAAAATGAGACTACCATAAGACCTCCTGCCACACACACAATGCAAACGCAGACTTGGAGAAGATTTCTCCTTATGATAGTCAAACATGCTTGATACGCATTTAAAAAGAGCATTTGATATTATTATTAGTGCATAGTGTAGGAAAAATTCATTTCGAAAGTAGAATATAAATCTTAGCCAGCATAGGTACCATTATATTATGCCTACTAATAGCTACCATATTAGATGGCAGGTTCTACAACTAAAACCGTACAAGTTTCGTATTGGGAATTGGATTTCCAACGAATGATCAGGCCAAGGAACTTCCCATTGCCACATGAGAATGCCTCTGGATGGACATCCCCGAGAACCAAACCGGATCTCTACCAACACAAGGCCGGGTTACCCCTAACTGAGTAACAACTGACCGAATATGCCATCCCCCGGTCCTTTGGGACCTTTATCACCGAGCGCTCGTAATCAATTCACACAATCATAACAAAGTGTTTTCAACATGAGTAAGTATCTGGGCTCCATACCATGATACCACCCTTTTCCAAAAGGAAATGGACACATCCTAAAGGGTGCTACCCCTCATAACCTTGCTGCTTCTTTCCTGTTTTGACCATTCACGGGGTGTGAGGCTCGACGAAGTTTCGTCCACAAAAACATACTTTATACAAAAGCCATGCTTTGGGTCAACAAATGATCAACACAATGATCACGAGGATAGACGATCAAATAAACGATCCTATCACAAATAATCAACACAATGATCATTTCAGCATCACTCAGCATATCACATTACCAAACTGGGAATATATCGCTTATAACATTCAACTACATAACCTCTGAGCACGTACGTCTCAGAGAAGGGTGTTAAGCTAAAAGAATAAATTCTCCGCCACCAACAGAAATATATTTGAAAGAAATCGGCTTTATATCTCAACTTGTAATGTCAGACATACAATCCATACAAGTCTGTTCCGGGCTCGAACAAAACCGAAGGCACTTCTTACGAAGCCCTTGCAATCCGGGTATTCACAATCCCGATCGAATTTCCCATCACTTAGGAGATCTCTATACCAGGAGCTACCCAGTGCAGAGACAATCGATAGGTCATCCTATCGCTTTCGCAAATACTCGGTCTTCAACACCAATCTTCAAATCAAATTCACAACGACGTATCACATATTCGGAATGGGTTATACGACCCCATGGTCCTTTCCCGATTAACCCGAATAGTGAGCGCTTATTCAAAAATAAGTGTAGCATTCACATTCAAACAAATCACATCAAATACCCATTCAAAGGAAAATATTGATAGTCGGTTATTGAACTATCAATTGATATGCATACATCACCAGTTTCCAAATAATTTTCCAAATTATTTATTTTCCAAAATATCTTTACAAGATATATAATTTTAACACTTCAAAATAAATCAATATTTATTTTTCTAAACCAATCTCACTTTCTTTTATAAATTCCTTAGTGAATTTATGTTCCAAAATATTCATGCATATACGATTTCAATTTATCATTTCAATTTATCTCCCAAAAGATAAATTCTAAATATTCACTTTATATTGGAAAACATTTCCATACTTATTTATTCATAAGTAATTTTCAATCCATTTATTTTCAACACTTGGAAAATATTCAATATACTTAAATCGAGATTAAGTATATATTTCATTCTATTAAGGAAATCATTCTCTTAACATATTTATTTGGGCCAAAACGAATGTTGCGTAAAACATCGTTACGACAACCCAAAATCACTAGTATAGGGATTCGAATTTAAAATAGATATATAAATCCCAATACTATTCAAAACATTTCCTTTCGGAAATCATTTACTATAACAACAGTGCTATAGTCCACTATTTCCTTTTATTTCTCGAAAACGTCTATTTCAACAATGAATGTTGAAATCTATGGTTTCGAATCTCAACACCTTTTTAAAACATCGTTAGATCGTTTTAATTCTGTTTAAAACATTCACATTCCAACCATTTTCTTTAACGTGTTATTCACTATTCAAAAATGTGAATAAACTTCATTAAGAAATCTCATCCTTTTATTCGTTTTAATTCAAAGGATTATTCACTATTCAAAAATGTGAATATACTTCATTAACAATTTCATCCTTTTATTCATTTTTAATTCAAAGGATTATTCACTATTCAAAAATGTGAATATAACTCCATTAATAGGTTTCAACAATTTACTTATCAAAATAAGTCATTTGCGAATTTATAAAACATCGTTTATAAATTCCATTTCTATTTATTTATAAAAACTTCCTTTTTATAAATTCCTTTATTAACCTATTCCAGTTTATAACTTAATTATAAACTAAAAGTTCATATTATAAGTTAAATACTTATAAAACGATTATTTTACAAAATCGTTCTTTTAAAGACTTTCCAAATCATAAATCTTATAACTTATAAGATTCATCTATTTAACCAAATCTATTCTTCAAATAATTTCACCAAATTTATAAATCTTACTATTTATAAATTTCTTTTATAACTTCACAGTTTATAATTCCATAAATTTCATTCATTTATGAAATTCATTTCCACTTCATTCAAACACTTATAAAAACTCGTTTTATAATTTCAATATCTCCATTTATAAATATCTATTTATAAACCTCGTATATAAATCAATTCATATTATATTTTAAAACGTCTTCAAATTCCTTTAAAAACTTCATCCTTTTGATTTATAAAATAATCAAATTTTATATATCCTATATTTAAACTTTTCATAATTATTTCAGAAATCCCAATTTAACTATTTTATAAAGTCATTAATTCCTTATTTTCAAAAAAAAATCAGCTTTTAACTATATTTCTTAAAAATCAAAATTTTTATAACAAAAAAAAATTATAACGTTTATTTATTTAACATGGATCAATCCCAAAAATTATTTTATAACTTATACTTTCAAAAATCACTTTGAAATCATTTTAAAATTCCAAATTTGGTCTAATGATGCTACACACCAAATAGTCAATCACGACTACAACGATATCATATATCGATATGAAAATCCATCAAATATCAAAATATCTGAAATCAAATAAAAACTGTTGAGGAATCCAGTTGGATCCCTCCAACCTGTTTTCCTGCATCCAAAAACATTAGCACAATACCAATTTCGCTCCAGTACGAAATTATCGCGGTACATGTTCTTATTAAATATTATCCGCTTAATAACGGCGTAATAGGGTCTCATCCGCTAAACAAAAATGCGGGAAATCAACAACTGCAATATATACATATGCCAATATATATATATATTGATATTATATATAATACCAATTTCACTGTTTATGAAATATTCGCGGTATATGTTTTTATTAAATAACATCCGCTTACTAACGGCGTATAATGTCTATTTTAACAATCAATAGATAACAATCAACATTCAAACATGCATTCAAATATTTTAAATCTAACTATTTAAAATAAAATCGAAACTGATTCGATTGAGTGAGAAATTCTCACCTTGATTTTAAATTCCGTTTTAGCGATTTATTTCGAATAAAATTAAACGGACGTTTAATTTTACCCAAAATTCTCACTAACTCCAAACGACTCCAAACCAACTCCATCGCGTAGTGCTCGTCCATACGATTCCAACGCAACTGGTTTCGCGCGTTTTCGACCTCGTATGAAAAAGTTATGAATTTTCAAAGTTTTACACGATTTATACTTAATAAATTTACAACTAAATTAACTATTTCAAACCTAATCTAATCTCCACCGTTAGATCCATCTCCCTCAATATCAGGCCGCACACCCCCCCCCCTTCTTCCTTCTCACGCAAATCCTCTCCAGTAAAGATACGCACGTCCAAACCCATATAGCATGAACTAGGGTTAATTCTTTCGGCCACCTCGATGCATGAAAACACGATCATGAAGCGCCAAATCGAAGCCCCCAACCTCCCCTACTTCCGCCCCTTGACCGGTCAAACTCGGTCCTCTCCCCACCTCGAACCACGTGCATGAACCGGCCCCCTTCAAACAACAATTGCCGTCAATCCATCTAGTTATTTACGATCTCCACCGTTGAACTTGAAGATCTCGATGTGCTCTACGATTCTCTAGTTGAGGGTTTTTGAAATTATTGAGTGGATTGTGAGATAATTGGAGGAGAAGCTCGTGAATTTCTGGCCATAGATAATGGGGGTGGCGGCTACAAGATGAAATTAGGGTTTTGTTATTAATTTTGAGAATTATGGGGGTATTTATAAGGAAATATCGAACACTATTCATCCGGAAATTCCGAACTCCGATTTAGGCGCCGTAACCAGCATTTCTAGGGTTTACCCCGCGTTCCTGACACAATGGAACAGGTTTCGGAAGCTAATTCGGAAGTATGTGCGAGTTATGGCTAAAAACGCTCAATTTGAATTAAACCAATTTAAGTCGATTTCTAGGCGTTTTAATTTGTACCGGACAAACGGTAAATCCAATTGACACGAAATTTGAAACCTTACAATAATATCACATTACGGATCCGATGAAACTGGTTTCGTCGAAATCCGAGACTTTTTGAAAAATGGCTATTTTCACTCGCCAAATTTAAATTAAAAATAAATCGATGCGTTTCGAGCTGCCACGATCAAACGATAACGCCGATTGACACGAAATTTGAAATCCGATAATAACTAACTATTACGGATCCAATGGAACTGGTTTCGTTCAATTCTGAGACTTTTCAAAAATTGGCTATTTTCACTAGTCGATTTAAATATTAAAATATTCAATTTTCACAAATTAACTTTTAATTCGATTTTAAAAGTTCTAAAATATCATTCTAACTCCCATATGATAAAATAAAATTTTACAAATCATTTCCAATCATATTTAACTCAATTTTCAATTATTTCCATAATTTAACATATTAAATTATCAATTTAATTATCCAATTAAATTCAATAATTCAAATAAAAATTTATTTGACTTATAAATTCACTTTTTAATATTTAAAATTAATTAAATATTCAAATTTTAATTTCTAAAAATTCTGGGTCGTTACAATCTTCCCCACTTAAAAGAATTTCGTCCTCGAAATTATTAAGTAAGAAAAGTTACAGAATTTATTAATTTTCCCAAAATTCATAATTAAACTTCTTATAAATCTTTACTAAGTTTTCAAATCATACTTAGTTATCTTTTCAAAAGCAATTACTATTGTTTAACTTTCAATTCTAAAATCAAAGTTAATAGTTTTCAAAATTTTCCAAATTTCTCAAAAATTTTCTAACGCCTTAAATTTTCGGAAAAATTCGCCATAGTCTCCTTTGCGCGGCTCGATCCGAAAAAAAAAATGACAGTATATATATCACAAATATACATCTCATCAAGTAATGAGGCATCCCGCAGGGAAAAAAGTGTAAAAGTGCGATATTAAATCCGAGATATGTACCTTATATTTTATTAGCGAGCATATACGGCTAATATAGCGCTAAAGCGAGCTCCAAATGTGAAGCAAACGCGATCCGCACCTACTAATCACTCAACAAACAACATGAGAACATGCATGTAGACAATAGTATCAATATACAACATATAGCAACATAATAACTATATATGTCAACATAGCAATGCATTCAATAGCAATATATATTCAACCATATTCTCATTAATATTTAATGAAATGGTTTTCAATTTAATCACATTCGATTCATTTAACAGTGGATGTTTTTTTCTTCTAACATTCATTTTCAATTAGTTTATATTCACTAATTCATATTCAAGTTGGTTCACTTCCAAATCAAATTCAATTCCATTCAAATTCATTTAATTTCAAATTGAATTCCAATTACTTTAGTTTCCAATTTCCTTAATTCAATTTCATTAACACTTAATGAATTATATACAATCAACTAACAATCATATAACAACCAAAGTATATTAATTTCAACCAAATTACTTTACTTATCAATTGGTTTAATTAATTGATTTTCATTCAACTATTCAACTTTCAATAACTTTAGATTTTAAAGAATTAACACCTATATTCATTATTCCATATCAACTTCATTCACATTCAATTGATTATATATTCAATTCATTTATTCAATTCAATTTCTAAAGTTGAATTTCACTTACATAACTTAAGTTCACATTTATCACTTAACTTTATTAATTTACTTTGATACCAATATCAACTTCATTCAACATTTCTTAAGTTATACTCCATTTTATAAACATCACTTTTTATTTACAATTCACATTCATAAATATATTCATATAGTTTCACTTCTTATATATATAAGTTTATTTCACAATTGTAAATCACTTTAATTATAATTCAATTCTTATAATTCTTTTGCTTATATCATTATTCTTCAATTTAGACTATTCAAACATCTAAACAATCAACTTATATACACTTTAATAATTCTGAAAAATTATTCCTTTATATATAAAAATATAATCAAGTAAAATTATTTCATTTACCCAATTTTAAAACAATATTGTGCCGAATTGTTCTATTCAAGTGTTTAGAAACCCCTTCGGCATAGTTGTCGAGACCACGCTGAGGAAAGTTCATATGCCACTCAATAAACCAATCATCACAATATAAAACAATTTTATATTCACTAACAAATACGCTCTCATAACTATTATTACACTCAAACTCATTCTAGAGTACTGCTGACTCTATCTCTAATGAGTAATACCCAACAGAACCATGGTTGTCGCTTAACCATAAGCTCTGATACCAGATGTAACGCCCCGGAAATTTTTTCGACTTTCGAAAATTCAACATCGATACTCACTTTATCGACTGCCGAGAATTCGAAGGTCAAAAACCGGAATGTTATGGGTTTTAAAAAGAATTTAAGAAAAAGGAAGAAGAGATAGAAAATAGGGAGGAGAGGAGAAGATAGAAAATTTTAAAATAGGAGAAAAAGAAAAGAGAATAGAGAACATAGATAGAAAATAGAACGGAACAGAAAACAACAGAACAACAACAGAATCTCACAATTCGCAGCGGAACAACATATAATAATAAATGAATAATCTTTAAACAAAGAACTATATCAGTTATTACATTACATCACATTTCATTACATCATATCATCAGAGTGTACAACAACAACAACAAACAGTGCAGCGGAAAAAGAAATACTATATAGTAGTAATATGCCACGCCATCCAGCTTGCCTCCAGCAACTCCAGAATATCCAGAATATCCTGATAAACCTAACTCTTGACTGCCCGTGTGGAAATTGGTGGGCACCCAGAGTTTAGGAAGGAAAACAATAAACTCCAAGTCAGTCATGAGACTGGTGTGAGAACTCAAAACAGTTTATTTATCTTTAAAATCAAAATAGAGGAATATTTTTAAATTCAATTCGCAATGCTTTTAAAAATGAGACTACCATAAGACCTCCTGCCACACACACAATGCAAACGCAGACTTGGAGAAGATTTCTCCTTATGATAGTCAAACATGCTTGATACGCATTTAAAAAGAGCATTTGATATTATTATTAGTGCATAGTGTAGGAAAAATTCATTTCGAAAGTAGAATATAAATCTTAGCCAGCATAGGTACCATTATATTATGCCTACTAATAGCTACCATATTAGATGGCAGGTTCTACAACTAAAACCGTACAAGTTTCGTATTGGGAATAGGATTTCCAACGAATGATCAGGCCAAGAAACTTCCCATTGCCACATGAGAATGCCTCTGGATGGACATCCCCGAGAACCAAACCGGATCACTACCAACACAAGGCCGGGTTACCCCTAACTGAGTAACAACTGACCGAATATGCCATCCCCCGGTCCTTTGGGACCTTTATCACCGAGCGCTCGTAATCAATTCACACAATCATAACAAAGTGTTTTCAACATGAGTAAGTATCTGGGCTCCATACCATGATACCTCCTATTTCCAGAAGGAAATGGACACATCCTAAAGGGTGCTACCCCTCATAACCTTGCTGCTTCTTTCCTGTTTTGACCATTCACGGGGTGTGAGGCTCGACGAAGTTTCGTCCACAAAAACATACTTTATACAAAAGCCATGCTTTGGGTCAACAAATGATCAACACAATGATCACGAGGATAGACGATCAAATAAACGATCCTATCACAAATAATCAACACAATGATCATTTCAGCATCACTCAGCATATCACATTACCAAACTGGGAATATATCGCTAATAACATTCAACTACATAACCTCTGAGCACGTACGTCTCAGAGAAGGGTGTTAAGCTAAAAGAATAAATTCTCCGCCACCAACAGAAATATATTTGAAAGAAATCGGCTTTATATCTCAACTTGTAATGTCAGACATACAATCCATACAAGTCTGTTTCGGGCTCGAACAAAACCGAAGGCACTTCTTACGAAGCCCTTGCAATCCGGGTATTCACAATCCCGATCGAATTTCCCATCACTTAGGAGATCTCTATACCAGGAGCTACCCAGTGCAGAGACAATCGATAGGTCATCCTATCGCTTTCGCAAATACTCGGTCTTCAACACCGATCTTCAAATGCAATTCACAACGACGTATCACATATTCGGAATGGGTTATACGACCCCATGGTCCTGTCCCGGTTAACCCGAATAGTGAGCGCTTATTCAAAAATAAGTGTAGCATTCACATTCAAACAAATCACATCAAATACCCATTCAAAGGGAAATATTGATAGTCGGTTATTGAACTATCAATTGATATGCATACATCACCAGTTTCCAAATAATTTTTCAAATTATTTATTTTCCAAAATATCTTTACAAGATATATAATTTTAACACTTCAAAATAAATCAATATTTATTTTTCTAAACCAATCTCACTTTCTTTTATAAATTCCTTAGTGAATTTATATTCCAAAATATTCATGCATATACGATTTCAATTTATCATTTCAATTTATCTCCCAAAAGATAAATTCTAAATATTCACTTTATATTGGAAAACATTTCCATACTTATTTATTCATAAGTAATTTTCAATCCATTTATTTTCAACACTTGGAAAATATTCAATATACTTAAATCGAGATTAAGTATATATTTCATTCTATTAAGGAAATCATTCTCTTAACATATTTATTTGGGCCAAAACGAATGTTGCGTAAAACATCGTTACGACAACCCAAAATCACTAGTATAGGGATTCGAATTTAAAATAGATATATAAATCCCAATACTATTCAAAACATTTCCTTTCGGAAATCATTTACTATAACAACAGTGTTATAGTCCACTATTTCCTTTTATTTCTCGAAAACGTCCATTTCAACAATGAATGTTGAAATCTATGGTTTCGAATCTCAACACCTTTTTAAAACATCGTTAGATCGTTTTAATTCTGTTTAAAACATTCACATTCCAACCATTTTCTTTAACGTGTTATTCACTATTCAAAAATGTGAATAAACTTCATTAAGAAATCTCATCCTTTTATTCGTTTTAATTCAAAGGATTATTCACTATTCAAAAATGTGAATATACTTCATTAACAATTTCATCCTTTTATTCATTTTTAATTCAAAGGATTATTCACTATTCAAAAATGTGAATATAACTCCATTAATAGGTTTCAACAATTTACTTATCAAAATAAGTCATTTGCGAATTTATAAAACATCGTTTATAAATTCCATTTCTATTTATTTATAAAAACTTCCTTTTTATAAATTCCTTTATTAACCTATTCCAGTTTATAACTTAATTATAAACTAAAAGTTCATATTATAAGTTAAATACTTATAAAACGATTATTTTACAAAATCGTTCTTTTAAAGACTTTCCAAATCATAAATCTTATAACTTATAAGATTCATCTATTTAACCAAATCTATTCTTCAAATAATTTCACCAAATTTATAAATCTTACTATTTATAAATTTCTTTTATAACTTCACAGTTTATAATTCCATAAATTTCATTCATTTATGAAATTCATTTCCACTTCATTCAAACACTTATAAAAACTCGTTTTATAATTTCAATATCTCCATTTATAAATATCTATCTATAAATCTCGTATATAAATCAATTCATATTATATTTTAAAACATCTTCAAATTCCTTTAAAAACTTCATCCTTTTGATTTATAAAATAATCAAATTTTATATATCCTATATTTAAACTTTTCACAATTATTTCAGAAATCCCAATTTAACTATTTTATAAAGTCATTAATTCCTTATTTTCAAAAAAAAATCAGCTTTTAACTATATTTCTTAAAAATCAAAATTTTTATAACAAAAAAAAATTATAACGTTTATTTATTTAACATGGATCAATCCCAAAAATTATTTTATAACTTATACTTTCAAAAATCACTTTGAAATCATTTTAAAATTCCAAATTTGGTCCAATGATGCTACACACCAAATAGTCAATCACGACTACAACGATATCATATATCGATATGAAAATCCATCAAATATCAAAATATCTGAAATCAAATAAAAACTGTTGAGGAATCCAGTTGGATCCCTCCAACCTGTTTTCCTGCATCCAAAAACATTAGCACAATACCAATTTCGCTCCAGTACGAAATTATCGCGGTACATGTTCTTATTAAATATTATCCGCTTAATAACGGCGTAATAGGGTCTCATCCGCTAAACAAAAATGCGGGAAATCAACAACTGCAATATATACATATGCCAATATATATATATTGATATTATATATAATACCAATTTCACTGTTTATGAAATATTCACGGTATATGTTTTTATTAAATAACATCCGCTTACTAACGGCGTATAATGTCTATTTTAACAATCAATAGATAACAATCAACATTCAAACATGCATTCAAATATTTTAAATCTAACTATTTAAAATAAAATCGAAACTGATTTGATTGAGTGAGAAATTCTCACCTTGATTTTAAATTCCGTTTTAGCGATTTATTTCGAATAAAATTAAACGGACGTTTAATTTTACCCAAAATTCTCACTAACTCCAAACGACTCCAAACCAACTCCATCGCGTAGTGCTCGTCCATACGATTCCAACGCAACTGGTTTCGCGCGTTTTCGACCTCGTATGAAAAAGTTATGAATTTTCAAAGTTTTACACGATTTATACTTAATAAATTTACAACTAAATTAACTATTTCAATCCTAATCTAATCTCCACCGTTAGATCCATCTCCCTCAATATCAGGCCGCACACCCCCCCCCCTTCTTCCTTCTCACGCAAATCCTCTCCAGTAAAGATACGCACGTCCAAACCCATATAGCATGAACTAGGGTTAATTCTTTCGGCCACCTCGATGCATGAAAACACGATCATGAAGCGCCAAATCGAAGCTCCCAACCTCCCCTACTTCCGCCCCTTGACCGGTCAAACTCGGTCCTCTCCCCACCTCGAACCACGTGCATGAACCGGCCCCCTTCAAACAACAATTGCCGTCAATCCATCGAGTTATTTACGATCTCCACCGTTGAACTTGAAGATCTCGATGTGCTCTACGATTCTCTAGTTGAGGGTTTTTGAAATTATTGAGTGGATTGTGAGATAATTGGAGGTGAAGCTCATGAATTTCTGGCCATAGATAATGGGGGTGGCGGCTACAAGATGAAATTAGGGTTTTGTTATTAATTTTGAGAATTATGGGGGTATTTATAAGGAAATATCGAACACTATTCATCCGGAAATTCCGAACTCCGATTTAGGCGCCGTAACCAGCATTTCTAGGGTTTACCCCGCGTTCCGGACACAATGGAACAGGTTTCGGAAGCTAATTCGGAAGTATGTGCGAGTTATGGCTAAAAACGCTCAATTTGAATTAAACCGATTTAAGTCGATTTCTAGGCGTTTTAATTTGTACCGGACAAACGGTAAATCCAATTGACACGAAATTTGAAACCTTACAATAATATCACATTACGGATCCGATGAAACTGGTTTCGTCGAAATCCGAGACTTTTTGAAAAATGGCTATTTTCACTCGCCAAATTTAAATTAAAAATAAATCGATGCGTTTCGAGCTGCCACGATCAAACGATAACTCCGATTGACACGAAATTTGAAATCCGGTAATAACTAACTATTACGGATCCAATGGAACTGGTTTCGTTCAATTCTGAGACTGTTCAAAAATTGGCTATTTTCACTAGTCGATTTAAATATTAAAATATTCAATTTTCACAAATTAACTTTTAATTCGATTTTAAAAGTTCTAAAATATCATTCTAACTCCCATATGATAAAATAAATTTTTACAAATCATTTCCAATCATATTTAACTCAATTTTCAATTATTTCCATAATTTAACATATTAAATTATCAATTTAATTATCCAATTAAATTCAATAATTCAAATAAAAATTTATTTGACTTATAAATTCACTTTTTAATATTTAAAATTAATTAAATATTCAAATTTTAATTTCTAAAAATTCTGGGTCGTTACAATCTTCCCCACTTAAAAGAATTTCGTCCTCGAAATTATTAAGTAAGAAAAGTTACAGAATTTATTAATTTTCCCAAAATTCATAATTAAACTTCTTATAAATCTTTACTAAGTTTTCAAATCGTACTTAGTTATCTTTTCAAAAGCAATTACTATTGTTTAACTTTCAATTCTAAAATCAAAGTTAATAGTTTTCAAAATTTTCCAAATTTCTCAAAAATTTTCTAACGCCTTAAATTTTCGGAAAAATTCGCCATAGTCTCCTTTGCGCGGCTCGATCCGAAAAAAAAATGACAGTATATATATCACAAATATACATCTCATCAAGTAATGAGGCATCCCGCAGGGGAAAAAAGTGTAAAAGTGCGATATTAAATCCGAGATATGTACCTTATATTTTATTAGCGAGCATATACGGCTAATATAGCGCTAAAGCGAGCTCCAAATGTGAAGCAAACGCGATCCGCACCTACTAATCACTCAACAAACAACATGAGAACATGCATGTAGACAATAGTATCAATATACAACATATAGCAACATAATAACTATATATGTCAACATAGCAATGCATTCAATAGCAATATATATTCAACCATATTCTCATTAATATTTAATGAAATGGTTTTCAATTTAATCACATTCGATTCATTTAACAGTGGATGTTTTTTTTTCTAACATTCATTTTCAATTAGTTTATATTCACTAATTCATATTCAAGTTGGTTCACTTCCAAATCAAATTCAATTCCATTCAAATTCATTTAATTTCAAATTGAATTCCAATTACATTGGTTTCCAATTTCCTTAATTCAATTTCATTAACACTTAATGAATTATATACAATCAACTAACAATCATATAACAACCAAAGTATATTAATTTCAACCAAATTACTTTACTTATCAATTGGTTTAATTAATTGATTTTCATTCAACTATTCAACTTTCAATAACTTTAGATTTTAAAGAATTAACACCTATATTCATTATTCCATATCAACTTCATTCACATTCAATTGATTATATATTCAATTCATTTATTCAATTCAATTTCTAAAGTTGAATTTCATTTACATAACTTAAGTTCACATTTATCACTTAACTTTATTAATTTACTTTGATACCAATATCAACTTCATTCAACATTTCTTAAGTTATACTCCATTTTATAAACATCACTTTTTATTTACAATTCACATTCATAAATATATTCATATAGTTTCACTTCTTATATATATAAGTTTATTTCACAATTGTAAATCACTTTAATTATAATTCAATTCTTATAATTCTTTTGCTTATATCATTATTCTTCAATTTAGACTATTCAAACATCTAAACAATCAACTTATATACACTTTAATAATTCTGAAAAATTATTCCTTTACATATAAAAATATAATCAAGTAAAATTATTTCATTTACCCAATTTTAAAACAATATTGTGCCAAATTGTTCTATTCAAGTGTTTAGAAACCCCTTCGGCATAGTTGTCGAGACCACGCTGAGGAAAGTTCATATGCCACTCAATAAACCAATCATCACAATATAAAACAATTTTATATTCACTAACAAATACGCTCTCATAGCTATTATTACACTCAAACTCATTCTAGAGTACTGCTGACTCTATCTCTAATGAGTAATACCCAACAGAACCATGGTTGTCGCTTAACCATAAGCTCTGATACCAGATGTAACGCCCCGGAAATTTTTTCGACTTTCGAAAATTCAACATCGATACTCACTTTATCGACTGCCGAGAATTCGAAGGTCAAAAACCGGAATGTTATGGGTTTTAAAAAGAATTTAAGAAAAAGGAAGAAGAGATAGAAAATAGGGAGGAGAGGAGAAGATAGAAAATTTTAAAATAGGAGAAAAAGAAAAGAGAATAGAGAACATAGATAGAAAATAGAACGGAACAGAAAACAACAGAACTACAACAGAATCTCACAATTCGCAGCGGAACAACATATAATAATAAATGAATAATCTTTAAACAAAGAACTATATCAGTTATTACATTACATCACATTTCATTACATCATATCATCAGAGTGTACAACAACAACAACAAACAGTGCAGCGGAAAAAGAAATACTATATAGTAGTAATATGTCATGCCATCCAGCTTGCCTCCAGCAACTCCAGAATATCCAGAATATCCTGATAAACCTAACTCTTGACTGCCCGTGTGGAAATTGGTGGGCACCCAGAGTTTAGGAAGGAAAACAATAAACTCCAAGTCAGTCATGAGACTGGTGTGAGAACTCAAAACAGTTTATTTATCTTTAAAATCAAAATAGAGGAATATTTTTAAATTCAATTCGCAATGCTTTTAAAAATGAGACTACCATAAGACCTCCTGCCACACACACAATGCAAACGCAGACTTGGAGAAGATTTCTCCTTATGATAGTCAAACATGCTTGATACGCATTTAAAAAGAGCATTTGATATTATTATTAGTGCATAGTGTAGGAAAAATTCATTTCGAAAGTAGAATATAAATCTTAGCCAGCATAGGTACCATTATATTATGCCTACTAATAGCTACCATATTAGATGGCAGGTTCTACAACTAAAACCGTACAAGTTTCGTATTGGGAATTGGATTTCCAACGAATGATCAGGCCAAGAAACTTCCCATTGCCACATGAGAATGCCTCTGGATGGACATCCCCGAGAACCAAACCGGATCACTACCAACACAAGGCCGGGTTACCCCTAACTGAGTAACAACTGACCGAATATGCCATCCCCCGGTCCTTTGGGACCTTTATCACCGAGCGCTCGTAATCAATTCACACAATCATAACAAAGTGTTTTCAACATGAGTAAGTATCTGGGCTCCATACCATGATACCTCCTATTTCCAGAAGGAAATGGACACATCCTAAAGGGTGCTACCCCTCATAACCTTGCTGCTTCTTTCCTGTTTTGACCATTCACGGGGTGTGAGGCTCGACGAAGTTTCGTCCACAAAAACATACTTTATACAAAAGCCATGCTTTGGGTCAACAAATGATCAACACAATGATCACGAGGATAGACGATCAAATAAACGATCCTATCACAAATAATCAACACAATGATCATTTCAGCATCACTCAGCATATCACATTACCAAACTGGGAATATATCGCTAATAACATTCAACTACATAACCTCTGAGCACGTACGTCTCAGAGAAGGGTGTTAAGCTAAAAGAATAAATTCTCCGCCACCAACAGAAATATATTTGAAAGAAATCGGCTTTATATCTCAACTTGTAATGTCAGACATACAATCCATACAAGTCTGTTCCGGGCTCGAACAAAACCGAAGGCACTTCTTACGAAGCCCTTGCAATCCGGGTATTCACAATCCCGATTGAATTTCCCATCACTTAGGAGATCTCTATACCAGGAGCTACCCAGTGTAGAGACAATCGATAGGTCATCCTATCGCTTTCGCAAATACTCGGTCTTCAACACCGATCTTCAAATGCAATTCACAACGACGTATCACATATTCGGAATGGGTTATACGACCCCATGGTCCTGTCCCGGTTAACCCGAATAGTGAGCGCTTATTCAAAAATAAGTGTAGCATTCACATTCAAACAAATCACATCAAATACCCATTCAAAGGGAAATATTGATAGTCGGTTATTGAACTATCAATTGATATGCATACATCACCAGTTTCCAAATAATTTTCCAAATTATTTATTTTCCAAAATATCTTTACAAGATATATAATTTTAACGCTTCAAAATAAATCAATATTTATTTTTCTAAACCAATCTCACTTTCTTTTATAAATTCCTTAGTGAATTTATATTCCAAAATATTCATGCATATACGATTTCAATTTATCATTTCAATTTATCTCCCAAAAGATAAATTCTAAATATTCACTTTATATTGGAAAACATTTCCATACTTATTTATTCATAAGTAATTTTCAATCCATTTATTTTCAACACTTGGAAAATATTCAATATACTTAAATCGAGATTAAGTATATATTTCATTCTATTAAGGAAATCATTCTCTTAACATATTTATTTAGGCCAAAACGAATGTTACGTAAAACATCGTTACGACAACCCAAAATCACTAGTATAGGGATTCGAATTTAAAATAGATATATAAATCCCAATACTATTCAAAACATTTCCTTTCGGAAATCATTTACTATAACAACAGTGTTATAGTCCACTATTTCCTTTTATTTCTCGAAAACGTCTATTTCAACAATGAATGTTGAAATCTATGGTTTCGAATCTCAACACCTTTTTAAAACATCGTTAGATCGTTTTAATTCTGTTTAAAACATTCACATTCCAACCATTTTCTTTAACGTGTTATTCACTATTCAAAAATGTGAATAAACTTCATTAAGAAATCTCATCCTTTTATTCGTTTTAATTCAAAGGATTATTCACTATTCAAAAATGTGAATATACTTCATTAACAATTTCATCCTTTTATTCATTTTTAATTCAAAGGATTATTCACTATTCAAAAATGTGAATATAACTCCATTAATAGGTTTCAACAATTTACTTATCAAAATAAGTCATTTGCGAATTTATAAAACATCGTTTATAAATTCCATTTCTATTTATTTATAAAAACTTCCTTTTTATAAATTCCTTTATTAACCTATTCCAGTTTATAACTTAATTATAAACTAAAAGTTCATATTATAAGTTAAATACTTATAAAACGATTATTTTACAAAATCGTTCTTTTAAAGACTTTCCAAATCATAAATCTTATAACTTATAAGATTCATCTATTTAACCAAATCTATTCTTCAAATAATTTCACCAAATTTATAAATCTTACTATTTATAAATTTCTTTTATAACTTCACAGTTTATAATTCCATAAATTTCATTCATTTATGAAATTCATTTCCACTTCATTCAAACACTTATAAAAACTCGTTTTATAATTTCAATATCTCCATTTATAAATATCTATTTATAAATCTCGTATATAAATCAATTCATATTATATTTTAAAACATCTTCAAATTCCTTTAAAAACTTCATCCTTTTGATTTATAAAATAATCAAATTTTATATATCCTATATTTAAACTTTTCACAATTATTTCAGAAATCCCAATTTAACTATTTTATAAAGTCATTAATTCCTTATTTTCAAAAAAAATCAGCTTTTAACTATATTTCTTAAAAATCAAAATTTTTATAACAAAAAAAAATTATAACGTTTATTTATTTAACATGGATCAATCCCAAAAATTATTTTATAACTTATACTTTCAAAAATCACTTTGAAATCATTTTAAAATTCCAAATTTGGTCCAATGATGCTACACACCAAATAGTCAATCACGACTACAACGATATCATATATCGATATGAAAATCCATCAAATATCAAAATATCTGAAATCAAATAAAAACTGTTGAGGAATCCAGTTGGATTCCTCCAACCTGTTTTCCTGCATCCAAAAACATTAGCACAATACCAATTTCGCTCCAGTACGAAATTATCGCGGTACATGTTCTTATTAAATATTATCCGCTTAATAACGGCGTAATAGGGTCTCATCCGCTAAACAAAAATGCGGGAAATCAACAACTGCAATATATACATATGCCAATATATATATATATTGATATTATATATAATACCAATTTCACTGTTTATGAAATATTCGCGGTATATGTTTTTATTAAATAACATCCGCTTACTAACGGCGTATAATGTCTATTTTAACAATCAATAGATAACAATCAACATTCAAACATGCATTCAAATATTTTAAATCTAACTATTTAAAATAAAATCGAAACTGATTCGATTGAGTGAGAAATTCTCACCTTGATTTTAAATTCCGTTTTAGCGATTTATTTCGAATAAAATTAAACGGACGTTTAATTTTACCCAAAATTCTCACTAACTCCAAACGACTCCAAACCAACTCCATCGCGTAGTGCTCGTCCATACGATTCCAACGCAACTGGTTTCGCGCGTTTTCGACCTCGTATGAAAAAGTTATGAATTTTCAAAGTTTTACACGATTTATACTTAATAAATTTACAACTAAATTAACTATTTCAAACCTAATCTAATCTCCACCGTTAGATCCATCTCCCTCAATATCAGGCCGCACACCCCCCCCCCCCCCCTTCTTCCTTCTCACGCAAATCCTCTCCAGTAAAGATACGCACGTCCAAACCCATATAGCATGAACTAGGGTTAATTCTTTCGGCCACCTCGATGCATGAAAACACGATCATGAAGCGCCAAATCGAAGCTCCCAACCTCCCCTACTTCCGCCCCTTGACCGGTCAAACTCGGTCCTCTCCCCACCTCGAACCACGTGCATGAACCGGCCCCCTTCAAACAACAATTGCCGTCAATCCATCTAGTTATTTACGATCTCCACCGTTGAACTTGAAGATCTCGATGTGCTCTACGATTCTCTAGTTGAGGGTTTTTGAAATTATTGAGTGGATTGTGAGATAATTGGAGGAGAAGCTCGTGAATTTCTGGCCATAGATAATGGGGGTGGCGGCTACAAGATGAAATTAGGGTTTTGTTATTAATTTTGAGAATTATGGGGGTATTTATAAGGAAATATCGAACACTATTCATCCGGAAATTCCGAACTCCGATTTAGGCGCCGTAACCAGCATTTCTAGGGTTTACCCCGCGTTCCGGACACAATGGAACAGGTTTCGGAAGCTAATTCGGAAGTATGTGCGAGTTATGGCTAAAAACGCTCAATTTGAATTAAACCGATTTAAGTCGATTTCTAGGCGTTTTAATTTGTACCGGACAAACGGTAAATCCAATTGACACGAAATTTGAAACCTTACAATAATATCACATTACGGATCCGATGAAACTGGTTTCGTCGAAATCCGAGACTTTTTGAAAAATGGCTATTTTCACTCGCCAAATTTAAATTAAAAATAAATCGATGCGTTTCGAGCTGCCACGATCAAACGATAACTCCGATTGACACGAAATTTGAAATCCGGTAATAACTAACTATTACGGATCCAATGGAACTAGTTTCGTTCAATTCTGAGACTGTTCAAAAATTGGCTATTTTCACTAGTCGATTTAAATATTAAAATATTCAATTTTCACAAATTAACTTTTAATTCGATTTTAAAAGTTCTAAAATATCATTCTAACTCCCATATGATAAAATAAAATTTTACAAATCATTTCCAATCATATTTAACTCAATTTTCAATTATTTCCATAATTTAACATATTAAATTATCGATTTAATTATCCAATTAAATTCAATAATTCAAATAAAAATTTATTTGACTTATAAATTCACTTTTTAATATTTAAAATTAATTAAATATTCAAATTTTAATTTCTAAAAATTCTGGGTCGTTACAACCTTACTCTATTTAATTTATCTAATTAAATCTTCTGTATAATGCTAATTAAAACTGGGGGTGTTATAGGCTCCCCTCCTTAAACAATTTCGTCCTCGAAATTCAGCAAGGACTAAATACTTAGCATAGCAATCATCTGTAACATCTCCTAACTACCATACTAGCCTACCTGACAAGCAAATAGTGTGTGTGTGTGTATATATATATATATACATACATACATACATATATATATATATATAACAGATATAGAACATACCCTTATAATAGATTAGAATAAGTATCTCTAATCATGTTGTAACAACCCTAGATTTTTGCATATATTTTAAATTTGACTTTATTTTATTTTGAAATTATTTTTAAACTTGTTTTATTTTAAACATTTCATTTTAAATATAAATTTTGATTATTATATGAATTATAATTTCAAACTGGTATAAATTGAATATTTTTCCTAAAAAGTGGATTTCTGGTCAAACTTTGACTTTTATATTTTAAATGTAAATATTTAAATTCTTAAATTTTATCTTTTATTATGAAAGTATATTTAATAACATGAATACCGCTTTTCGTTTCGTTGAAAACGGATTCAAATTATGAAAGTTATACTGTTTTCAATATTGTGTGTATATTGAGTAATTTAACAATTTTCTTTATTTTTAATTTATACAAATGACATTTTATTTGATATATCTTACTCTAATTTGTATATTTAGGTTATATCATATATATTTTGACTTTTAAATATTTTTAAAGTGATTATAAAATTTTTCTAAAGCTTATTGAATTTATTTCTAGTTTTTAAAGCCTAGTTTGCATTTTTAAGCTATTTTCTTAATTTAAATTCTATTTAATTAAAATTTAATTATTTATTTTGTATATTTATTTTCTTTTCTGAGTTGTTATCTTTATTATCAGTTTTATGGGTATTTATAAATTACAAAATATATAAAAAGGAAATTTGAAAGGTTGTGACTCTTAATTTGCTTCAGACCTTTTGTTTTCCCGTCTCTTCATTTTCTTAACTCTTGCATTCATTCTCTTTTGGCCATATTCTTCCTTTTCCCTTCAGCCTCATCATCATTTTTCATGTGAACAACTTTCTCAAACCATTTCTCAACAAAAAAATCACGGCCACATCACTTTTGATCAAAGTTTAGGTAAATTCTTCTTCTCTTTCTTTGTTTTCTTTTCGTTTTTCATAGATTTGCACTTGCTTATTCATCTCCATTGGATCGGCCAGCACCACATCCACTACCTTGGCCGCCTCCACCACCATCCCCTCTGACCAACAGCACCTCCAGCACCTTCCCATGCCATAGTCGAGCCCCTATGTGAAGAAAATCCACCTTAAAGTGAACCAATGTCACCTATATGCATACAAGCCGAGCCATCCACCTTCTATCACCTCTCTCCACCACATGGCTGACCATATACCACCACCACCTCCTGTTCCAGACCTGACACATCACCACCTGACCCCCTGACGTAGGATCGATTTCACCCTAGAGGGGGGGGTGAATAGGGTGATGGTATAAATTATAAAAATTAATTGCGGAAGCTTATAAAATAATTTCAACACAGATCACAGAACAATAGCAGCACAGATAATAGCAGAATAATAAATGCAGAAATAGAATGACACAGAATTTACCCAGCTTCGGCAAAACCTTGCCTACGTGCTGGCCCCAAGGTTTCTACTAGAAATTAGATAGTCCCTCGCTCACACACGTAAACTCGCGACACCCGCTATCGACTAAATCTAACTCTACGCTCAAAACCCTGCCACAACTCAGCCACTGAGTTGCGAATTCTCAAGCTACTCCACGTAGCTTGTCCCCTAGTCACACGACTAGAAATTTAAAACGGTTTAAAACGAAAATACAAGTTAAAAACAATTTAAATATTAAATAACCCTAATTTTGAAATACAAAGCCCTTTTATAAAATAGAAGTCTCTTTAGCAAAATAGGTCGGCCCTCTTTGTAATTCGACCCGTCTCTTTTATTTGCTCCGTTCGTAATGGCGGTCGCTCCTCTTGCAAATTTAGGGCTTCGTCCCTTCGATCCAATTTAGGGTTTGATGAAGCTGCCGACTTTATGTTTGATCAATCTTATGGATAATGCGTGAGTAGCTTTGATCTTCTCTCGTTGCTCTCTTCGGCTGCTTCGTTGTTCGATCGAGTTCTACTCCTTGCTTCGGTATGTAATTTTATGCTTTGTGCTTTTGTGTTTTCATACTTGAACTCGATGGGATAATCGCCGACGATGATTAGGGTTTTTATAGGATTTGATTTCCTAGAATTGCGTTCGTCTGATTTCTTCAACACTATGCTTTTCGGTCGTTTGATTATTGTTGGATGATTGTGATTGATTCTGAATTCTTCAATTTACTTGAATCTTACGGTATTGATGTTTAACTTGGTCAATTTTCGATGCCACCACGATTTTGACTTGTTCATCATATTCTTGCTATCCACGGCTTGGGCTCCGATCATTTTTACTGTTGACTTTATTCTCTGACTTTATTTTGGCATTAACTAACTTGATTTTGGGTATGCGAATCCACTATTCTGTACTAGCTTCGGCCATCACCATTGCTTTTATATTGTCTCTGTTGCATACCACTGCATTTTTATACAAACTTGATTTAAGACTTGGTAATCACGGCACTGTTTGATTTCGTTCTTGTTGAACTCGGCTTTGACTTGATTTTTAAAACTGCTTTTACATTTGGCTTCGGTCATTTTTGAAAATTCTTTCTTGATTTTTGCTCGGCCTGTACTTGTGCATTTGCATCATGTATATATATGTGTTATCTTGTAGTCATTGACTTGTTTACCTCGGCTTTGATTTTGTGGCCCTCATATATGTGTATGCATACATTCTCGGCTTGCTTTTGGTGCATTATGTTGCGGCCTGTACTTGTTGTTATTTGCATCTGGTCTCTGTGCATTTCTCTGCATTCATTTGAGTTGTTGATATTCATATTGTTTATGTCTGCATCTTGCTTGAGTTTCACTGTCATATTTTGCTTCACTGTTGCATTCATACGATGTTTGTCACTGTTGTATTGTATACTTGGGCTTTGAAAATTTTCAACCTGATGCATCTGGACTTGAGCATACTTGATGCACTTGTTGTCTGGTCATTGTTTTGTATCTGTACATGTCACTGTGTTTATGACCACTGGTTCATCGTGAAGCATGGTTTACTGGTGCATACACGTGAGTTGTATTTCATTTGCGGTTTAGTTGTGCACTTGCTTGAAGTCATTTGATCTTGATTACTAGTTGGAGTCTGGTAGATGCTGTCTTGATTTGTTACTGCCGTGTCTTTGATGTTGGGTTGCTGTACATATGAACTTGTAGTTGATGTAGCTCTCTGCATTTACTACCTCATGTATGGCTGTTCTGATTGTAGTTTGCATTATGTTGCTCGTATCACTGGTTAGTCTGAATTTTTGCTGCAATCTTCATTGAGCTTGTACACCATGTTGCATGCATTGAGTAACTGGTTTTGGTCGAGATTTGATTCTTTATAAATTTCATGTTGATTTTTGAAATTTCACTTGAGTTGAATCCAGTTTCAAAAACTCGGGTTTGACCTTGCGCTCGTGTCGTGATTTTAAATATATTGCACGTGAGTTGAACCCGGCTTTTCATTTGGGTTTGACCTGTGCTCACATGTCCCTGTAGCATTATCAAGTGTATATATCGGTGTGCGCGGCCTTGTAGCATATACAGTGATACACTGTGTATGTCACAAGTTGTTCGTGTATGATGAATTCAAATTTAAATGATGACGAACAACCCAAATAACTGAGGCAAATATTATTTTCAAAATTTACATTTTATTTTATATTGCAAAAATATTTCTTTTTCAATTTTACTGCGTTAGTAAATATTTTTGCAGATTGCTCAGATGCTGGATTCGAACTGGAATGCAGTTGAAGATAAAAATATGAGCGTGAGTGATATGTAGTGAGGAAATTATGTAAACTGTAAATGTAAAATTGAATTTGTATCAAAGTTGTATAGTGAATAGTGAGAGCTTGAATTTGTACTATTCAAAATTGTAATAAATATTTGTTTGAATAAAATTTCTGTTTGAATTCAAATTCTGTGTAATTTATTTTATTCAACAAATATTTATTTAATTTATGAAAAAATAAAATAGTACATTAACAAATACATTTAAATGAATGTATATATGTTTATTATCATCAAACAAAAATCATATAAGCGCAAAGCGCATATTCAACATTCTCCCCCTTTTGATGATAACAAACATATATTTAAGATTTTGACTGTGTTAAATGTATTTGATCAATGATACACTCTAATTGCTCCCCCTATTTAAATGCTTCCTCTCTACATGATGCTCCCCCTACATATATGCATACAAATAAAAATATGCAAGTGAGCCTAGATGCAAATGGAAAATTATTTGACCTTTGCTGACCTTTGCTTGATTTTATTTGACAAAATCTTAACTTTTCTCTCCCCCTTTTGTTATCAGCAAAAGAATAACAGTGTTATAAAAATAGGGATGAAGTGACAGACATGAATCAAACATTTATACTTAATTGAGTATAAATATCAAATTTCAATAAAACTCAAACAAAAATCATAATTACACTTGTCAGGCGCATATTCCACTTTCAGAATGATAGGAATGATTTCATCTAATAAAACCATATAGTTGTGTCTATTTGTGGTATATTTATTTCAGGAAATTTGAATATCTACTAACCATGCATAACCGTTAGGACTTTTAAATGAGATTAGTAGTATTCACAAATTTTATTTTTATTTTAAAAATGAATTCAAGTATCTTCTAACCACGCATAACCGTGAGGACTTTTAAATGGGATTAGAATCAACTTGTCTATTTAATTAATTTATTTCGATATGCGTTCCATACATGCATAACCGTAAGGACTTTTAAATGAGCATGGAAGCACGTAATCAAAAATCCAAGTAATTCACCCATGCATAACCGTGAGGACATTTAAATGAGAGTGAATACTTTGGATATTTATTTTTATTGAAGAATATAATAAATTAAAGCACAGATAATTTCCTTTATAATAATAAATTGAAGAACGAATAATTTCCTTTGTAACTACCACAAATTTACATACTATGTATGATTTTGATGAGTGATGGTCGATAGAAAGATGATAGAAATAGAAATGATCATGGAATTTTTACCCAACAAAAAGTTTTTATAACTCTTGTCATGAAATTCTAAAGAAATTTTTCTAAATATATTGTCTTGAGTAATGTATGACAAATATCGACACTCATCGCTTTTTCAATCACTATTGATCTTTTCGATAACCATTAGGGAGTTAGATTAGTCAAAATTTGTTATTTAAAATCAAATAAGAATGACTAATCTGAAAATATGGTCAACAATGATTTTCTCGAAGGGGTTATATGAGAAAAATTCTGCCATTTGAAAAATTATTTCAGGTGGAAAATATGCAGATATTTTCTTTGAAAAAATGATGCAGCAAATGAATGTTTCAAATATTAATCACGTTCCACTAGTAATTTTTCTATCAACTATATTACCAGTGTAATCTGCATTTGAATTTAAATTTCACTCAATATTCACTCGTTGGATGTCAAAGATCAGATTTGTGAAATTTCAACAAACTATCTCAGAATGAAATTTGAAATAAAGCCATGTTAACACTCAAACAAATATCATAGTTATAATTTCAGAAACCGTAGGATAAACAGTTATATTCATGAGTAATCAACAGTCAATCAACATCATAATTATTTCAAAAACAATTTCTTGAAGTTTCAACAATTTCTTAAAATCCTTTTTAACAGCTTTCACTTGAAATTTGAAATCGTGCTAATTTACAAGCAGTGACCAAAATGTCAAAACAAATATATCTACGTGTAGCATGAGTAATCAAAGATCAATAAAATATCATCATTTGACTGAACAAATTTATATGGATTAGTTCAAAGTTGAAAATCTGATTGGTCATCATTTAAGCACAAATCAAGGTCATAAATAAGAACAAGTCAAAAGAAATCATATCAATTAAGAATAAGTCAGAATTAAAGACATCATTCATTTCATCATCACATTAATGGCCGATTTAATTCAGATTACGGTGCAGATTATCACGTTAAATATGTCGTTCAAAACAAATTTACCTGTTTTACCTTTACGATAATTTTTCGTCGTTGTCCATTGTGATTCTATCACCTTTGTACTAGGCTAAGGAACTATGCTGTGTTTCCCGTTGTGTTTCTGGAACAGCCAAAATCCAGAGAACACTGTTGTTGTTCCTTAGCCTACCACCACACCTACACGATGGAAGATTTTTGTGACCTATTTGTTTTTATAGGCTTTAACGACCCAGAATTTTAAACAATTTAATTTGGAAATATTTAATTAATTTTAAATATTTGAATGATGGTTTGGATTGAATTTTCAATATAACTTTGAAATAGGCGATTAAATTATAGAATTTAATCTATTGAAGGTTGAATAATAATTTGATTCTTCAAGTTTAAGCCAAATAAAAATATTTCAAAGGCTTGTAAAATTCATATTGAAAATACTGAAGATAATAGAAGCTTCAGAATTTAATTTGAAAGTGAATTGTTCAGTTTTGAAATTAAATCGTTTGAATCGATATTTAAAATAGCCGTTCGAGGCACAGTCTCGGAATTCGATGAAACTAGTTCCATTGGGTCCGTAATATTGAATTATTACCGGGTTTCAAATTTCGTATTTTTCTGAGTTGATATGTGAGCACACGAGATATAAACGCGTCGAAATCAAATTGAATTCAAATTAAATTTAAGTTTAAAATTAGTCAAACTTCACCACGTTTCGTTCCTAAAAACATGCCCCAAAATTCACGCAGAAAATCACGCCTAAAATCTTGGTTACATCTTGCAACCCAAGTTCTCATTCGATTTCAAATACCCCCTCCCTCTTTCAGAAATCAAAATCACCGAAACAAAAAAAATTAATGGCCGAGGCCAGTACGAGTCGCGATCGAGCTCGCGTTCGATCGAGTGAGGCGTCGCGTGGATGGATGAAGTCGCGATTCAGTGGAGACGAGGGGGACTCGACAGCGAGGCAGCGGCGACGTTGAAGGCGGCGGCGCGCGATTCGAAGAAGGCAGTGGGAACTCGAGACGACCACGAAGGTGAAGCACACGCGACCGATGGCGGCGGCTGCGATTTGGAAGCGACGACAAGGCGCGAGGCGGCAGTGAGGAGCTGGGTGGATGTGGAGCGCCGCGAAGTTAGGGTTCGTCGAGGGCAAAGGCAGTCGCGATCTCGTGGGTATTGATTTGCAGTAAGGTAATTTTTTATTTATTTTATTTTATTTTGTTCGATTTCTAAAAATAAATTATATATATATATATAGACAGTAAGTTCAAACAATTTAAACTCTTGAATTATTCAAAAATAAGTATTTAAATTTAAAACAGTAATTTAAATATACTATATACCGTTTTAAGTTAAATTTGATTTGAATAGAAAAAAAAATATTTGCAGTAAAGAAATAATATATCATATTATAAGTAAATACGAGTAAGTTATATTAAAAGAAAATTTTAATTTTTAAAACCAAAATTTTAGTTAAACGAATTTATTAATGGATTGTTTGATAAGTTTATTTGATTCGTTTAGTTACTAGAAATAAATTATTAATGGAAATTTAGTTTAAAAATATAATTTTTAGTTAATCACATTTGTTAAAATAAAAGGAAGAATTTAATCATTAGTTAAATAAATTTTTAAAGGGAATTTAGATTAAAACTTAATTTTTTATAATTTATTTAAAAGAAATTGATTTAAAGATATTAATTTAAAGTGAAATGATTAGTTAAGTAGTTATAAACAATAGTTTACGATAATTAATTTGTTTTATCTATTTTAGTTACTAAAAAGAAATTTTTAGTAAAAAAAAAATTGAATTTATAATTGATTAAGTTATTAAAAGAGAGTTTGGTTAGTTAAATTTAATTTTTAGTTAAAATAAATTTATTAAATAAAAAATTAGTTTAAAACAAAACTATCAGTTAATTTAACTATTAAAATGAAATCACCGATGAATTAAAATTTGTCAAATGAAAATTAATTTTTCGATCTGTTCGAATATTAATAAATTGTGTAAATATTTATACAAGGTATAAATCAAGAAAATCGAGTCAAGATGGGAAATGGATTGCAAAATAAAAGCTACGGTGAGAACTTCTCACTCTAAAGGTTTTATTTAAATTTTAAATAGTTAGATTTAAAATTGATAGTTGTGTTGATTGAATGCTTGAATGATGATCGTTATATATATATAAATTGGATGTGAATAGACCCTATACGCCGTTAGTAAGCGGAGGTTATTTATTACACGCATATACCGCGATATTCCACCTCGAAGTGGAATTGGTATTATATTATATATATAGCAATATATATATATATATATATATATTGGCATATGTATATATTGCAGTTGATTGATTTCCCGCATTGTATAGCGGATGAGACCCTATTGCGCCGTTAGTAAGCGGATAATATTTTATAAAATCCCATATACCGCGATATTCCACCTCGAAGTGGAATGGGCATTGTGCTAATGTCTGTGGATGCAGGGAAACAGGTTGGAGGGATCCAACTGGATTCCTCACAAATATTTATTTGATTTTAGATATTGTGATGTTTGATTGATTATCATATTGATATATGATGTTTGAAAGTCGTGATTGACTATTTGATGTGTTGCATCATCGAATCCTATTTTTGAAGTTTAAAAATAACGATTTCTATTTTAAGGAATTTCTAAAGTGATTTTTTTGAAAGTATACGTTTATAAAATATTTTTGGAATCGATTCATCTTAAATAAATAAACGTTATAATTTTAATGTTATAAAAATTTTGATTTTTGAAAAATACAGTTAAAAGTTGATTTTTGAAAATATGGGATTAATGATTTTATAAAATAATTTAAATTGAGATTTCTGAATTTATTATAAAAAGTTTTAAAATAGGATTTATGAAACTTGATTATTTTATAAATCAAAATGATGGAATTATAAAGGAGTTTAAAGACGTTTTTAAAAGAATAATATAAATTGATCCATATAAAAGATTTATAAATTGATATTTATAAATTAAAAATATTGGAATTGTAAAACGAGCTTTTATAAGTGTTAGAATGAATCGTGAATGAATTTCTTAAATGAATGAAATTTATAGAATTATAACGGTGAAGTTATAAATGGAATTTTATAAAAAGTAGGTTTATAAAATTAGTAAAGTTATTTAAAAGAACAGATTTTTGATAAATAAATGAATCTTATAAGTTATAAGATTTATAATTATGAAGTTTAAAGGAACGATTTTGTAAACAAATAAATTATAAGTATTTAACTTATAATGTGAAATTTTAGTATATCATTGAGATATGAAATTGAATAGATTTATAAAGGAAATTTATAAAAGGAAGTTGTTGTAAAATAAATAGAAATGAAATTTATAAACATTGTTTATAAATCCGCAACGACTTATTTTGATAAGTAAACTGTTGTAACTTGTTAATGGAGTTATATTCACGTTTTAGAAAGTGAAAAATCCTTTAAAAATAAAGTGAATAGAAATGATAAAATTTGTTAACAAGTATATTCACGTTTTTGAATAGTGAATAATATGTTAAAGAAATGGTTTTGAATGTGATGTTTTAAATAGAATTAAAACGATCTAAAGATGTTTTAAAATATATTAACCATCGAAACCATAGATTTCAACATTCATTGTTGAAATAGACGTTTTTGAGAAATAGAATGAAATGGTAGATTATAACACTGTTGTTATAGTAAATAATTTCCGAAAGGAAATGTTTTGTATAGTATTGGGATTTATATATCTATTTTAATTTCAAATCCCTATACTAGTGATTTTGGGTTGTCGTAACGATGTTTTACGTAACATTCGTTTTGGCCCAAATAAATATGTTTAAGAGAATGATTTCCTTAAAGAATGAAATATATACTTAATTTCGATTAGAGTATATCGAATATTTTCCAAGTGTAGAAAATAAAAAGACTTGTGAATTACTTATAAAAAAATAAGTATGGAAATGTTTTTCCAATGTGAAATGAAAAGTAAAGAGAATTTATCTTTTTGAAGATAAATTGAAAATGAATAATGGAAAACGTATATTCATAGTTATTTTGGAAATGTAAATTCAATATGGAATTTATAAATGAAATTTGGAAAATGGGTTTAAAAATAAATATTGATTTATTTTTAAAGAATGGAAAAAATATATATCTTATAAAGATATTTTTGGAAAATAAATAATTTGGAAAATTATTTGGAATCTGGTGATGTTGGCATATCTATTGATAGTTCAATAACCGACTATCAATATTTACCTTTAAATAGGTATTTGTTGTGATTTGCTTGAATTTGAATGTCACACTTATTTTTTTTAAATAAGCGCTCACTATTCGGGTTAACCGGGAAAGGACCTTGGGGTCGTATAACCCATTCTGAATATGTGATACGTCGTTATGAATTGCATTTGAAGATCGGTGTTGAAGACCGGATATTTTCGAAAACGAAAGGGTTTCTTGTTGATTGTCTCTGCACTGGCGGATCCCCGGTATTGAGATATCCATATGTGATGGGAAATTCGGACGTGATTAGAGATTATCCGGATTGCAAGGACTTCTTTGTAAGTGCCTTCGGTTCTGTTCGAGCCCGGACCAGACTTGTATGGATTGTATGTCTGACATTACAAATTGAGATATAACGCCGATTTCTTTCAAATATATTTCTGTTGGTGGCGGAGAATTTATTCTTTTAGCTTAACACCCTTCTCTGAGACGTACGAGCTCAGAGGTTATATAGTTGAAGGTTATCAGCAATATATTCCCAATTTGGTAATGTGACATACTGAGTGTTGCTGTGAAATGATCATTGTGTTGATTATTTGTGATAGGATCATTTGTTTGATCGTCTATCTTTGTGATCATTTCTATGATCATTTGTTGACCCAAAACATGACTTTGTATAAAGTGTGTTTTTGTGGACGAAACTTCGTCGAGCCTCACACCCCGGAATGGTCAAAACAGGAAAGATGCAGCAAGGTTATGAGGGGTAGCTCCCTTTAGGGTATGTGCATTTCCTTCTGGAAAAGGGTGGTATCATGGTATGGAGCCCAGATACTTACTCATGTTGAAAACACTTTGTTATGATTGTGTGATGATGGTGACGAGCGCTCGGTGAAAGGTCCCAAAGGACCGGGGGATGGCATACTCGTGTCAGTTGTTACCTAGTTAAGGGTAACCCGGCCTTGTGTTGGCAGAGATCCGGTTTGGTTCTCGGGGACGTCCATCTAGAGGCGTTCTCATGTGGCAATGGGAAGTTCCTTGGCCTGACCATTCGTTGGAAATCCAAAGAAACAATACGAGACTTGTACGGTTTTAGTTGTACAACCTGCCATCTAATATGGTAGCTATAGTAAGCATAATATAATGGTACCTATGCTGGCTAAGATTTATATTCTACTTTCGAAATATCTTCTACACTATGCACTATTAATAATATCAAAATTGATTTGATTTTAATGCGTATCAAGCATCTTTGACTAACATAAGAAGAAATCTCCTCCAAGTCTGCGTTTGCATTGTGTGTGTGGCGGGAGGTCTTATGGTAGTCTCATTTTTAAAAGCATTGCGAATTGATTTTTAAAAATATTCCTCTACTTTATTTTAAAGAAAAATAAACTGTTTTAGTTCTCGCACCAGTCACATGACTGACTCGGAGTTTATTGTTTTCCTTCCTAAACTCCGGGTGCCCACCAATTTTCACACGGGCAGTCAAGAGTTAAGGTTTATCAGGATCTTCTGGAATTCAGGAGTTGCTGGAGGCAAGATGGATGGCATGGCGTAATACTAGTATAGTATTTCTTTTTTCCGCTGCACTGTTTGTTGTTGTACACTCTGATGATATGATGTAATGAAATGTAATGTAATAACCGATATAGTTCTTTGTTTAAAGATTATTCATTTATCTATTATATGTTGTTCCGCTGCAAATTGTGAGATTCTGTTGTTGTTCTGTTATTTCTTTCCGTTCTGCTGTTTTCTTTCTATCTGCTGTTTTCTTTTCTCTCTATTTTCTATCTTTTCTCTCTTCTTCTACCTCTTTCCTTTTCTTAAACCATAACATTTCGGTTTTTCGACAACGAAAAATCGGGACGTTACATAGGCCCATGGTTGTTAGTGGCAGAACATGAAAAATATGTTTGTTAAGACCCAAAACTATTTATATATGTTCCTTTTGGCACCCATATTTGTTTGACTTTCAAAGATTTTATATTTGTGCCTTTTGGAACCCAAATCGGTATAGTTTTCACATGTTTGGGTCTATACCAACAATTATTGTGATTGTGTCCATATTTTCTACAAATTGTGCACATAAAATTAACTTGATTAATATTGCTTTCAATAATTTTAGATTAATTATATCCAAGTCCTTTTCTAACCGTGTTAACAGTTTGCTTTCCTAATAGCATATTTAATGATTTTTCGCTTTTTGAAAATTTATCTAAAGTCGTTGACAATTGTTGGACTTGTATTTTGAGAGATTCATTTTCGTTTAAAAACTGTGTGCACTTTTTAATAGAATTCTCTCTCATAGTATTTTCATTCTCTTTTAAAATCAGAATTTCATTTTCAAATGATTTTATATTGATTTTTGATTTTTTAATTTCTTCTTCGAATGTTGGACACTTATCACACTTAGGGATCCTACTTTGATAGGTTTTAACTAGTTGGTCAAGTTGTTTATTTAAATCTATCAAAGTGTCGTTTTGTGATTCAAGTTTAGCGTATTTTTCCCTAAGTCGTTCAAAACAACCATTTACTTTGTGGAAATAAATAAGTAATTCAGAGTGAGTAAGTTTTGATACCTCGCTTGGCTCATCATCGTCGCTATCAGTTATATTCCCTTGAAGGCACATATCTGCTTTCTCACTCTCACTACTAGAACTTTGATTATCTTCATCACTTGTATTCCACGTGGCTGCAAAACTTTTCCTTTTTGATTTCTTTTTAAAGTCGCGTTGATTTTGAGGACAATTGGGCTTGATGTGTCCGGGTTGGTTGCACTTGTGACAGATGATCTTCTGTTCTTCAGAGTAGTCTAGTGCTTTGGCTATTCTGCTTTTCGCTTTTTGAATTCGAGCTGAATTTCCATATTTGTAATTCCACTTTTTGAATTTCTTTGTTAATAGCTCCAATTCTGCTGCTGCATCATCATCGTCATCGTCATCACTTTTAGTTGTTCCTTTGAGAGCTATTAATTTCTTTCGAGTATCTCCTCCTTCACGCTCTTCCTTTAATTTCATTTCTAGCTCATAAGTGGTGAGATTTCCGATGAGTTCTTGGACTTTCATTTGTTTCAAATCTTTTGGTTCTTGAATAGAAGTCACTTTGGCTTCAAAACTTCGTGGAAGGACTCTGAGGATTTTTCGGACTATCTCCAACTCTGTATATGATTTTCCAAGAGCTTTTGATTTATATACGATATTGGAAAGTTGTCCATGCATCTCTTTGACATTTTCTTCCTTCGCCATTGTGAAGTTCTCATATTCGCTGCTTAGCATGGCAAGGCGAGATTCTTTGACTTGAGATGTTCCTTCATGAGTCACTTCTAGAGTGTGTCATATTTCCTGCGTAGTTAGACAATGTGTGACACGATTAAATTCATAGTGATCCAATGAACAGATAATACAATTCATAGCTTTAGCATTGGTATTTTGTAATTTATTTTCTATTTCTGTCCATTGTTCCTTTGGTTTCTCTATTTCCTGATTATCTACAGTTATAGTTGGTATTCTATAACCTGTCTCAACAATATTCCATGCGTCAATGGTTTTCAGAAAAATTTCCGTCCTATTTTTCCAATAAGCATATTCACCATTGAAAATTGGTGGTCTAACTATGGATTGACCCTCAGCAAAAGCAGTATTAAAAGAAGCCATTTTAAAAATTCAACTTTTTTAAAATAAAAATTGGTTTTTGTAAAATCAAATTTTTAAAACAAAAACGACTTTTGTTCCTAGCTCCGATACCACTTGTAGGATCGATTTCACCCTGGAGGGGGAGTGAATAGGGTGATGGTATAAATTATAAAAGTTAATTGCGGAAGCTTATAAAATAATTTCAACACAGATCACAGAACAATAGCAGCACAGATAATAGCAGAATAATAAATGCAGAAATAGAACGACACAGAATTTACCCAGCTTCGGCAAAAACCTGCCTACGTGCTGCCCCCAAGGTTTCTACTAGAAATTAGATAGTCCCTCGCTTACACACGTAAACTCGCGACACCCGCTATCGACTAAATCTAACTCTACGCTCAAAACCCTGCCACAACTCAGCCACTGAGTTACGAATTCTCAAGCTACGCTACGTAGCTTGTCCCCTAGTCACACGACTAGAAATTTAAAACGGTTTAAAACGAAAATACAAGTTAAAACAATTTAAATATTAAATAACCCTAATTTTAAAATACAAAGCCCATTTATAAAATAGAAGTCTCTTTAGAAAAATAGGCCGGCCCCCTTTGTAATTCGACCCGTCTCTTTTATTTGCTCCGTTCGTAATGGCGGCCATTCCTCTTGCAAATTTAGGGCTTCGTCCCTTCGATCCAATTTAGGGTTTGATGAAGCTGCCGACTTTATGTTTGATCGATCTTGTGGATAATGCGTGAGTAGCTTTGATCTTCTCTCGTTGCTCTCTTCGGCTGCTTCGTTGTTTGATCGAGTTCGACTCCTTGCTTCGGTATGTAATTTTATGCTTTTGTGCTTTTGTGTTTTCGTACTTGAACTCGATGGGATAATTGCCGATGATGATTAGGGTTTTTATAGGATTTGATTTCCTAGAATTGCGTTCGTCTGATTTCTTCAACACTATGCTTTTCGTCCGTTTGATTATTGTTGGATGATTGTGATTGATTCTGAATTATTCAATTTACTTGAATCTTACGGTATTGATGTTTAACTTGGTCAATTTTCGATGCCAGCACGATTTTGACTTGTTCATCATATTCTTGCTAGCCACGGTTTTGGCTCCGATCATTTTTACTGTTGACTTTATTCTCTGACTTTATTTTGGCATTAACTAACTTGATTTTGGGTATGCAAATCCACTATTCTGTACTAGCTTCGGCCATCACCATTGCTTTTATATTGTCTCTGTTGCATACCACTGCATTTTTATACAAACTTGATTTATGACTTGGTAATCACGGCACTGTTTGATTTCGTTCTAGTTGTACTCGGCTTTGACTTGATTTTTAAAACTGCTGTTACATTTGGCTTCGGTCATTTTTGAAAATTCTTTCTTGATTTTTGCTCGGCCTGTACTTGTGCATTTGCATCATGTATATATATGTGTTAGCTTGTAGTCATTGACTTGTTTACCTCGGCTTTGATTTTGTGGCCCTCATATATGTGTATGCATACATTCTCGGCTTGCTTTTGGTGCATTATGTTGCGGCCTGTACTTGTTGTTATTTGCATCTGGTCTCTGTGCTTTTCTCTGCATTCATTTGAGTTGTTGATATTCATATTGTTTATGTCTGCATCTTGCTTGAGTTTCACTGTCATATTTTGCTTCACTGTTGCACTCATATGATGTTTGTCACTGTTGTATTGTATACTTAGGCTTTGAAAATTTTCAACCTGATGCATCTGGACTTGAGCATACTTGATGCACTTGTTGTCTGGTCATTGTTTTGTATCTGTACATGTCACTGTGTTTATGACCACTAGTTCATCGTGAAGCATGGTTTACTGGTGCATAAATGTGAGTTGTATTTCATTTGCGGTTTAGTTGTGCACTTGCTTGAAGTCATTTGATCTTGATTACTTGTTGGAGTCTGGTAGATGCTGTCTTGATTTGTTACTGTCGTGTCTTTGATGTTGGGTTGCTGTACATATGAACTTGTAGTTGATGTAGCTCTCTGCATTTACTACCTCATGTATGGCTGTTCTGATTGTAGTTTGCATTATGTTGCTTGTGTCACTGGTTGGTCTGAATTTTTGCTGCAATCTTCATTGAGCTTGTACACCATGTTGCATGCATTGAGTAACTGGTTTTGGTCGAGATTTGATTCTTTACCATTTCATGTTGATTTTTGAAATTTCACTTGAGTTGAATCCAGTTTCAAAAACTCGGGTTTGACCTTGCGCTCGTGTCGTGATTTTAAATATATTGCACGTGAGTTGAACCCGGCTTTTCATTTGGGTTTGACCTGTGCTCACCTGTCCCTACAGCATTATCAAGTGTATATAACGGGGTGCATGGCCTTGTGGCATATACAGTGATACACTGTGTATGTCACAAGTTGTTCGTGTATGATGAATTCAAATTTAAATGATGATGAACAACCCAAATAACTGAGGCAAATATTATTTTCAAAATTCACATTTTATTTTATATTGCAAAAATATTTCTTTTTCAGTTTTACTGCGTTAGTAAATATTTTTGCAGATTGCTCAGATGCTGGATTCAAACTGGAATGCAGTTGAAGATAAAAATATGAGTGTGAGTGATATGTAGTGAGGAAATTATGTAAACTGTAAATGTAAAATTGAATTTGTATCAAAGTTGTATAGTGAATAGTGAGAGCTTGAATTTGTACTATTCAAAATTATAGTAAATATTTGTTTGAATAAAATTTCTGTTTGAATTCAAATTCTGTGTATTTTATTCAACAAATATTTATTTAATCTATGAAAAAATAAAATAGTACATTAACAAATACATTTAAATGAATGTATATATGTTTATTATCATCAAACAAAAATCATATAAGCGCAAAGCGCATATTCAACACATGCGCCATGGTCGTGCCCCTCCATGCCTTGCTTGAGCCTTGTAGTGGCCTTGAACCCATGCTTTTGCCTTGTATTGGTAGTTTCTACATCACCAAATGTTGCACCACTTTCTCTAGGTTAGGCCGACCCATACACCACCACCAGCAGCCTTTTTCCTGACCCACACACCTCTGCCACACCTGTAGTTGACCACCTAAAGACTGGCTGTGTAACAACCCGCATATTTAACTATTATATATTTAAATGTTTTATTTAAATATAGCGTCGTTGGTCGGATTTAGGTTCGAAAAGTTACTTTTCGCAAATGGCCGAATTGGAACTCGAAACCATTTCCATTGATTCCAAAATGGCATTTGCGATCTTTTTTAGTATAAGATTTGATATGTTTGGAGTAAGTTGAATTTGGCTACTTTTTCTAGTTGGGTTTTGGGTTTGGATTCAGCCCACTAGCTAACTAATACCCTAGCTCAGCCCTCTACTCTCCATTCTCTCATTCCTCTCTCTCTAAACTCAAGAAAAACTGAAAATGGGGGAAAGGAAAGGGAAATAGAAATTGCAAGCCCTAGTTTCTTCTTGCAACTTGAATTCTTGCTCCAAAATCAAAGTAAAGCTATTGGTAAGCCTCCTCTTCATCTTCTCCAACTCTTTCTCCTTCAATTTCAGAAAATTTCCTAAACCTAGACATAGGAAATATGTGTTTTATTCTTAGATTGAAGCTAGTAGAGTTGAAGTGAAGAGTGGCTAATCTCCTTCTTGTTTTTGAGCTTCTTCTTTTTTGTTTGCTATAAAAGGTGAGTTTTGAACTCACATCTACTTCTCTTGATTTCATTATTGTTGGGTATGAACTCCTAGCACTTGTTCATATGCACTTGCTTTTGGTTTGGATTGAATTGGTGAATATCCAAATTTTTAGTGTTTGGGTTCAATTCTTTAAGATCCTAACTTTGATGGTTGAACATGTTTTTGGCAGCGAATCGGAGAGCTAATGGAGCTGGAGTATCTATTGGCTAAGGTTCCTTAGATCCATTGCTCGACCGGTCGCGTTTAGGAAGAGTTTGCAATTCGATGAGAAAGGGCAGGAACTGTAGAAACTTGCAGTTCGGCCGACCGGGCCCTGTAGCCGGTCGACCGACCTGCTATCCCAAGCTTTTTTTTGTTTTCTGCTCCTGGTCAGCCGACCGAGCTCTGTAGCCGGCCGACCGACCTGCTGCTGTTTTGCCTATTTTACCTTTTTGTGTGTTTTCCAAATTTTATCGATTCAAAGTTGGTTCTTAGTGGTTGTTATTGCATCTTTGGCTTTGATAACTTATTTTTGACTTCATTCACGGGTTTTTATAAATAATCTTCTAAAATTACATTAAAAGCTCGTTTCTTTAATTTATAAATTTTAGTAAAACGCACATACACAATTTCGCACTTCGAGCGGAGTGGAAGGGAGATTAAAAGGTTGGGTAAACACGGACCATGAATCTGTGCGTTTATTCTTCTGATTAGTCCCCGACCTATTCGATTGATCGTTTTGGTCTTTTGGTCTGGTTTACCGATGAGATGAGGTGAACTTTGTACTACTTTGAGTGTGAAATTAACTAACGGATAGTAAACCGTTTAGTGCGAACGAGTGGTTATGGGACTCACGTTACCACTTTTCGGATTCCTTTTTGAGTGTTATGACACATTCCGCCAGTTGGTGGTGTCCAGTACTGGGTCTTTGACCTTCACCACTACGGTTTGTTGCCTTCGGGTATGTTGCCTTCGGGTATGTGCCTTCGGGTTTGTTACCTTATAGTATTGCATCCGATGTTGGTCGTTATGAGCCGCATGGGTGATATTGGATTTGGAGTCTTTGGGCTCATGGATCCTTGTTTGTACAGTACTAAGCTCGAGCAATTTTCTGATGTTTCATTCATATGTATATTCCCTAGGTATCGCCCTTCGATGTTGGTCTTTTTGAGCCGCACGATATATAGCGATTACCTTGTGGAACTTGTGTTACCTTCATTGGTATTTGTTATTTGCCTTTATGGCTTGTTTTGGGATATTCTTATCCTTTGTTTCTATGAGATGTCGATGATATGAGGCTTGTTTTGTTATCATATGATTCATCTTTTGTTACATGATTGTGGTATCTCCTTTAGAGATATTTGTTATACCTTGTAACCTTGCAGGTTTATTGTTGTTCAGTTTATCTAACTGATTTGTTTAGCTAGACTGACCCGTGTATTTTATACTCGGGTCAGGCCGAGATGTTTCAGGTTAGGTGCTTTTGGACTTAGCCTATTTTGCTTCCGCAATGGACTATTCAGCTTGTTCCTTTTTGTTAAAGCTTTTTGTGTAGTCCTTATCTGATGTAACTCTGATATATGTATTCTTTTGACTCGTCTGTATATTGTGCTTTGCTATACCACTTGACATGTATTGTTGTCTATACTCTGTTATGTATCAGTATATGTGTATATGATGATCTACTGTTCTGTGATGTATATTACATTTGAGTTGTTATATTCTGTTCTGATAGATCCAACCACCTATGGTTTTGTTTTAAGTATTCATTGGTTATGTCGACCTTATATGTATGACTATTGTCGATGTATTCAATAGATAGTTAGAGCAAGGCTATAAATGGTCGCTCCCAACCAGCCTTATTCTCCGTGTTAGTTGACGGCATTACCCTGTAGTGTCCTTGGCTAGCGTGGGTATAGAGGTGGGGCGTCACAGCGTGGTATCAAAGCTGAGTTCAGAACAAAATATGATAAACACAGAATAGATGCACATATTACGGTACATCAAAGTGTATAGGTGATACAAATCTTTGAATCATCGTGTCTTTCTATTCCTTCCTCCATCAAAGGTTAGATAGAATTTGAGGAATACGTCTAGGAATGCATTTTATTCCGTAGTATTCTGTATTGATGGTATCTACCTTGTGATTAATCTTGTTCTTATCTAACTTTCAGCGTATGGCTGGAAGAGGCAGGGGACGACGTTCGGATGCTGGGCAATCCAGTTGCTCACATCCGGATGGCGTTTATATGTCTGCCAATCAGTTTTTGAAATTGTTTAGGAGCACTCAGCCTCCAGTTCCTCCTCGAGTGTCTCCACCTCGTAAGTCTGCCTTTGCACGCCAGAGCAGTGATTTTGCTCATCTTGAAGGAAAGCCGTTTAATGGCTCTGAATCCATTCTTGAAGTCCAAGCTTGGTTTCGCACGTGCGAGCGTATCTTCTCTCGTATGGATCTTTCTGACCATGATAGAGTTCTTGTAACTTCTAGCTTATTACAAGAGCGTGCTCTTGATTGGTATGAGCTTCTTATAGCCAAAATTGATGAGTCTACTATTTCTTGGACTCAGTTTCGGGAGCGATTTGAACTCAAGTTCGTTCCTGAATCTGAAAAAGTTTTATTGACCCGTCGCTTCCTTGAGTTGAAGCAAGAGAAATCTTCTGTTTCTGAGTTTGTTGAATCATTCGAGGCTTTATCTAAGTATGGTCTTGAATTCATTAGCACTACTTATAAGAAGAATTTGAAGTTTGTTTCTGGTCTTAAGAAATATCTTAAGAAGTCTTTGTTGCTCCAGCTTAAGCTTTCTTTTCAGGAGTTGGTTGATTCTGCGCTTCATCTCGAGACCGTCGAGAGGGAGTGTGATAGTGATGTTGATGTTGAGGTTTCCAAGAACTCCAACAAGAAGTCGTTTCCATTTCAGAAGAAGCCTTTTCCTTCCAAGAAGAAGAAGACTGGTGGTTCTAGTTCTCAGCCTCAGTCTTCTGGAACACCTTTCATTCGGAAGTGTTTCAATTGTGGTTCTCTTGATCACATTATTCGAGCTTGTCCGAAGCCTCTCTTCTGCCGATACTGCAAGAAGGAAGGTTGTAACGACCCGTAAATTTAACCGGTTTTAATAGCGTTACTAATTGAATTTTTGGAATTTTAAACGATAAAATTTTGAAATATAAATTTGATATTGGGAATATGTTTAGTCAAACATAGCAACCGGTAAATTTTCGTCCGAAATTATGAAAGTTTATTTCATGCGTAAATTTACTTCAATTTAATCAGTTCAAAAGCGATGAAAATAAACGTTTTGAAAACCAAAATATTTTTACATAGAAAAATTCTAAATCATCTTTTGAGCAAGTCGTCAGTTTGTCGTTTTTCCAAATTCGGACATCCTTGGCTCCGTCGATCTTATTTTTATGCGATTTTTATGCATTTTTCGTAGTATAGAATTTCGAAATTTTATAATTCGATCATACCACTGATATCCCTATACCGTTTCGATCGTTTCGTCGTGTTGATCTCCGTGGTATATTCGAATGTGTGTTTTGACGTACGGGGGACGGTAAAATCTGTAAACGTTATACCATATAGGTACCGTATCCGTGACCTTTCGTTGCTATTGCCTTTCAAACTTCAGGTGCACTGTCCAAACAAAAAAAAAAAAATTATTGCTTAGTAACCGTTTGCTCCCATTTGCATTTATAATTTCATTTTTCCACTTTCGTTCCATTTCCAATGCAAAGTCTACTCTTTTCATATTATGCTCTGACATTTCACATTTTTGATACTATCCAACATTCATTCAGATTATAATGTGACAACCTCTTTCACATTGATTTTTTTTTTAAACTTGTTGTACTCACCCTCTCCCATGCATACCTTCTTCATTCACCACTCCTCATCCACCATTAAAGCCAAGAGCATATGGCACTACACGGACCACCGAAATCACCAACCACCACCTCTGCCCAAGCAACCGACGTTGCCTCTCCAACCAAGGCCGACGGCCGCATGTCCCACGCGCCCACACCACCATGAACCGCCGCATCCGAGACCTTCCTCCTCTCTCCCCTAAACCCGCAGCCGTATACCACCAAAGCAAGCCACAAACCCATCACCACTTCGACACGCAACAATCAAACCACCCTCCGACTCGGTCAGCGACCTTCCACCCTCGCCGCTTCCATCCTCCGCATGCTTGGCCTTCCACCGATCAATCTTGTCGCACCAGCCACCGGACCCGCTCCACCTTCGGCCGCACCCGCCACCCTAAACCCACGTCCTTCTCTTCCTGCCTCAACTCCATGTCAACCGCCGTAGCCTCCTCGAGTTGCCACCACATCGCTAAGCCACGCTTCCCTCTGTCGTTTGACCGATGCCATCTCCGTTTTTCGATCATCTCCTGACCATAGTTTTAAAGGTATTATATTGTTGATGTTAGCCTATATTTATGTTATTTGTATATAAACGGTTTTGGGTCCTGAGCATTTTTTTATGCAAGTGGTAAACTTTGGGTTTTGTTTTAAAATATCTAATACGGCTTATATATATTTGCAGTAAGATATATGTAAAATAGTAGGAGTTTAAATACATTTCAATGTTCTAGTTATATACTAGTACTAGAGTCTAGTTTATTATAAATATTTTAGTGTGTTTCAACTTTAGAACTTCATAATATGTATAATATTATTCCAAAGATTATACCTGTAGTATATATGGATAGTTGTTTACTGATATGTATATATATTTCAAATATATTGATCTTTAGTATATATGGTTCAAGAAGTCGGCATGTATATCAAAATTTTGGCCAGTTGTTTTATATATTACAGTAGATAGTATACTATATTTTAAAGTTAGACTTCATGTTGATGATATCTTATCTCACTCATGTTTTATCGGAATGGGTTGATTCTATTTTTTAAAAAGGGTCGAAGTTACCTAGTTTATGCATGTCAAATTTCAAAAAAATCCGACATCGTTTGATTAGTGGTCGAGGATCTAGAAGTTTGACCCAGGCAGCTGTTCTTTTGTACTTGGAATTATTTTACACTGCTGCAAACACGACATGTGTTCATGTTTGACGCATCATATCTCTTCCGTCTTACGTCGAAATACAGTGATTCCCTTTTTGTTTAAAAGAAAAGTTTTCTACTTTCTGTATATAAAATTTTAGCTTCATACGAGGTGGTTCAGTCCTTTGTTTCTTACCTGGAAGTCAGACCCAGAGAGGTTTCCAGACTTGAACATTTGACAGTCGCAACATGGCCTGAGTCTATGTTCGTGACATCGTAACTTTTCTCGTCTTTTGTCCAAATCAAGTGATTCTTTTGCAATTTGAAATACAAGTTTTGATCTTTATTCATACCAAATTTCAGACCATTTCGATCTCGGTAGCACATAGAATTATATTGTTAAACTTTGACGCAGGACATGTTTTGTAATTATTGCTATGTTGAATGTTTTGATTTGATTTCTTTTAAATGTTGTATTTAAGAAAGATGATTTTGGATATTGTTGTTAATAAAATAATAATAACAAGAAATAAATGATAATATGCTCGAATTTAAATATATGTGATTTAATTGTAAGATGGCGTTAGAAATGCATACCTATGGAGTTTTATCTGTGTTAAATTAAATATCGATTTGAAAATATATGTTTAAAATTGATTTTTTTTATTATATATTTTATGTGTTTAATTTTGGAATATAGTTATGTATATACGTTCACTGATACCATTTACTTTCGTCGCTCCTATTCTGATTTGATTTCGATAATTCATATTTAACAGCTTTGCTAGTCAATTCGTGCCAATCTAGTTATTCCGAAAGTCGTGCTTACGATCCGTGACTCAACTTCGTTGTCTATTCATCTCTCTAACCTCAAAAGGTGAGCAATCACTCACGATTAATGTTCTTTTATTTATTAATTTTGATTTCAAGTGAAACGACAATTGAAATATGCTACTGTTAGTTATTTACACTGTTATATATGCTATTACCTGCATTTGCTCACCTATGACATCTGACACCATTATCTGTTAATTATTTATGCGATGATAATCCATTTTGGTTGATAATTGATTGATTGATTGTTGTTTATATTGGATGTAAATTGTAATGTATAAAGTGATAAATATTATGCAATTGAATTTGACGTAGGATAGTTTAAAAATGTGAATCGACATATGTGTTGAATTTGATTAGTTAATTTTAATAATATGACCCCTTTTAATTGTTAAATTAATTGATATGTAGAATAGCGATGATTGCACTTTGAACCATTGAACGTATATTGGATTAATGGTTGTAGTGTAAAATTGAAATCAAATGACAAGTGAAGAACCGTATGAATAATTAGTGTAATAATCTTTAAGCTACATGAAATGATAGTGTAGATTCTAGAGATAATTATATTAATTCACACAAACAACAATGCGAATTAATACGATTATTTCGGGATTATTTGAATTAATTATTGAATTGTTATTGATTGTGTTATTGCTTGTTTATTTACTTCGACACCATCCCTGTTATCACACTACAAGTTCCCTTTACTATGCTTTGATTTGTGAATTGAATTGGAATCGGTTTGAAATGATAAATACCCAAAATGAACTTGACTTAGGATAGAGAATTAAATAAACCGATTGGTTAATAATTTGATTTGAAATAAGATAAAGATTTTTTTGAATAATAAGGTTTTGAAATGAAATTGGAACGTAAATTTTGATGAAAGGAAGATGCCAATATTGGAATCTGAATCAAAATATTAATGTAATAAATGATGAAAGAACGTTGTTTGAAATGTAATTATTTAATAATTAGATTTGGAATTATTAATAAATAATTTGGAATTAGTAATAATTGAGTTTGAAATTATAATTAAGTTTGAAATTGTAATTAAGTTTGAAATTTTAATTAAGTTGAAATTATTAAATTAAATTGAATAATTAAGTTGAATTTATAATCAAATTTGAGATTATTAAGCTTTGAAATGATTAATAATTAAGATTGAAATTATTTAATAATTGAAGGAGATTTAATTATTTGACAATTGAATAAAAATTGAATTCTTTGATAAGAGAAATTGAACTTTTGAATAAGTGGATTTGAACTTCGTTAATAAATGAAATTGAATATTTTTATTTATTAAAGTTTGAAAATTTAAGTAAGTTAATAAGTGAAATTAAACTTCTCAAATATATGAAATTTAGTTCGTTATTAATTAAGTTTGAAATTTGTAACGAAGACAATAAATAAGTGAAATTGAATTTCTTTAACAAGAAATAAAATATGATTTATTGAAATGAATGGGTTTATTGAAATTAACGTAAGACTTGTAATTTAAAGAATTGATTTGACGAATTTAATTTGTTTCAATTTGAAGTTTTGATATAATGAAATTGAACGTAAGTAATTGATTTAAATGAATTGGAATTTAATTAGAAGTTTTTTTGAATGACAAATTTACTTAATGAATATTGAATGAAATCGATAAATGAATTTAAATTGATTTGAATGAAAATTAAACGATTTAAATGATTTCGCAATGAAACCTATATACGAACTTGAATCAATATTTGAATTGTTTTAAATAAAAATTGAAATTGGATTATAAGATTTTGAAACGGTAATTTGGAAGTTTTGAAACATAAACTTTGGAAATTGATTTAGGAAGACAAACGAAATGTTGATTTATGAATTGGAATTGAAATTGAATTTGATTTGGTTTGAAATTTACTAAACGACCAATCGGTGTAATAATTACGAAAGTTATTAAAGAGACCAGAATCGGTTATGGATATACTCTCTATCTAAACCGATAACCACTTTAATAACTATACGAGGAGCGATGATCCAGAATGAAGTGGTTGGAATGATGTACGTGATGACTGAAGAAAGAGAACGATAATGGAAAGCCTTGACATTTGTGTCAAATTGGAAATGACTAAAATCAGGAGCCGCGCCGGGCCAAATGGGGTTAGCCACCTCCAGCGAACACACTTCTTCGTAACTACTACTCATTACTTGTGATTGATTGGTGCACCCTCGGAATTTTAGGAGTGTTGTTTCGCGGTGTTGCGATCGCTGCGGCGATGCGTTCTCACCAGTCCAGATCAGGCGAACGGTAGTTTCACTACCTTGGGTATTGCCTCATGTGCCTTGTCATACTTGTATCCCGATATACACGACCACTACGAATTTATTTTGTGTTATACCTATGGAGTACTCCCTGATATCCCGCCAGTTTACGGTGGAGTTTACAGTGCTGTATAGACTATGACATCTATAAAAATGTGTTAAGGGGGATAATGGTAACGCCTTAACACTATTTTGATACTTTATATTACCGATAGACATTATCTATTTAGCGTACATTACTACATAGTAGATAGTTTAACGGATCCTTAGAGGATGGTGATTCCAACATCCTTTGAGTTACTTGTATTTCGATTTCTATTTCACTTGAGTTGGATTTATTGATATAAGAATATTAATCCTGACTCGAGTGTTTTGTGTTTTGCTTTACGCTCGGGTCAGACTGAGTGTACCAGTATTCGAGGCTCATCTTTGGAGTAGGAGCTTTGCTTGAAGATCCAGCCATCTATTCTGCTTTCAGTATTCGACGATTCCAGTGATGTATTCTGATTCTTATATTTGACTGTTGTATTCGAGACTTCTGTTGTAACTTAGTTAACTCTGATGTATCTTATATATTTATATATTAGCTTCATGAACTACTATCTCTTTTACTTCCGCTGCATCTTACTACTCTGTGTCTGTGATACTGTGATTATTTATTTATTGTATATCTGAGTTTTGCCAAATTTAAATTAACAATTCGGTATTTTGAATTATTCAAGTCCGACATGTGCGGATGCGAATAGTCTAAAATAGCGGGTCGTTACAAAGGTCATTATGTTTCAGCTTGCCCTACTGTTCCGGCTGGTGCCAAGTCTAGCAGGCTTTATGCTGCTAAGGCTTCTGAAGGTCCTTCTCAGCCCGAAGGTATATCTCCATCTATTTTGGAAGGTTCTATTTTATTTCATGATCATAGTATTCGAGTTCTTTTCGATACGGGTGCATCATATTCTTTCGTATCAAAAAAGCTCGTTGATGATTTATCTTTGGATGTTTCTTGTTTGGTTACTTCTTTGAGGATTGCGAATCCTATTGGGGGATCTGCGACCCTTAGCTTGCTTTGTGATGATGTCGAGATTGTTTTATGTCGCTTTTCTTTTCGTGCGAATCTGTACGTTATTTCTTGTCAGGGATTTGATTTGATTTTGGGTATGGACTGGCTAGTGAGATATGATGCCAGGATTATATGTTCGGAGAGAATTATATATCTTCGACATCCGGATTCGCCTACTCAGTTATCTCTTATTCTTGGGGATGTGGATAATTCCGAAATGGCTTTATATTCTCTTGACTCGCGGGATGATGATGATATATCTCGTATTCCTATTGCTTGTGACTTTTCTGATGTTTTTGAGCCTGTCTCGGGTTTGCCACCTAAGCAGGTAATTGAGTTCCGCATTGAACTCATTCCAGGCGCGCAGCCAGTTAGTCGTCCTCCCACGAGGATGTCTACAAGGGAAAATGAGGAACTCAAGAAGCAGCTTTTAGAGCTTGAGTCCAAGCAATTAATTCAATCCAGTTTTCCTCTGTGGGGATCCGCAGTCGTCTTCGTGAAGAAGTCCGATGGAACTCTTAGGCTTTGCATTGACTATCGCAAGCTTAACGAGTTAACCATCAGAAATAGGTATCCATTGCCTAGGATCGATGATATGTTCGATCTATTGAGTGCTGCTAAGGTCTTTTCTCAGCTAGACCTTGCCACAGGTTTTCATCAATTACGAGTCGTGGAGGATAGCATTCATCTTACCGCTTTCCGCACTCGTTATGGTTCTTTTGAGTGGCTCGTTATGCCGTTCGGTTTGACGAACGCTCCTGCTTTCTTTGTTGATTTCATGAATCGGGTATTCCGGGAATATCTCGATAAGTTTGTCCTTGTGTTCATTGATGATATCCTTATTTATTCTAAGTCCGAAGTTGAGCATGCTAATCACTTGAGAATTGTCTTGGGTACTCTCCGTCGTCATCAGCTTAGAGCCAAATTCTCCAAGTGCCATTTTTGGGAGAATAAGGTTAAGTTCTTAGGCCATGTTGTATCTTCCGATGGCATTTCTGTCGATCCCTCAAAGATCGAAGCCATCCAGAATTGGAAGAGGCCTGAGAATGTGCATGAGATTCATAGTTTCCTTGGATTGGCGGGTTATTACCGTCGGTTCATTAAGGATTTTTCCCGTGTTGTGCTTCCCCTTACCGGCCTTACTCGGAAAGGCATTCGTTTTATTTGGTCCGACAAGTGTGAAGCTTCCTTCCTGACATTAAAGAAACTTCTCACTAATGCTCCTATTCTTGTGGTTCCCGAGGGGAATCATGATCTTGTTGTCTACACCGATGCTTGTGGTAGTCGTCTCGGTGCTGTTCTTATGCAGAAGGATCGGGTGGTTGCTTATGCTTCTAGGCAACTGCGTCCGAATGAAGTTCGATATGCCACTCATGATCTTGAGTTAGCCGCCATTGTTTTTGCCTTGAAGATTTGGCGACACTATTTATTGGGCGAGCGCTTTATTCTTTATACCGATCATAAATCTTCGAAGTATTTGTTCACTCAGAAGGAACTCAATATGAGATAACAGCGTTGGCTCGAGTTTCTTGGCTCCTATGACTTTGATATCCAATATACCCCTGGTAAGGGTAATCGTGTTGTTGATGCGCTTAGTCGCAAACATTCGGCTGTTATTTCTATGATGCTTGCCGAATGGGATGTTCTTGAGACCCTATCTTTTTGTGAAATTCGTGATCGAGGTTCATCTTCTGATTCTCCTATTCTATTATTTAGTTTGGGAGCTCGACCTATTTTGTTGGATCGTATTGTCGATGCCCAGCGGCATGATCCTGATTTGTTGTATCTTATTCAGCCTTGTGAGTCTGGATCCTGTGATGAGGCGCTGCGGGATTTCAACATTGATTCTCATGGGTGTCTTCGTAAGAAGAACCGTCTTTTTGTGCCTTCTGATTTTGCACATAGGCATGACATTCTTGATGATTGTCACCGTTCTAAGTATACCATTCATCCTGGTAGTAGTAAGATGTATGCCGATATGCATCGTCTTTATTATTGGGAAGGCATGAAACGCGATGTGGCAAGTTATGTGAGTAATTGCATAACTTGTCAGTGTTTTAAGGCTGAGCATCAGCGTCCTTCTGGTCTTCTTCAACCTCTATAGATTCCAGTGTGGAAATGGGATCAGATTTCTATGGATTTCATTGATGGCCTACCTCGTTCGAGATCGGGCCATTCTAGCATTTGGGTTATTGTTGATCGCCTCACCAAGTCTGCTCATTTTGTCCCTATTAAGTCTAATAGGACTGCTTTGCATTTGGCTAAGTTGTATGTCAAGGAAATCGTGAGACTTCATGGTGTTCCTAATTCTATTGTGAGTGACCGTGATCCTTTATTCACGAGTCATTTTTGACAGAGTCTTCAGCAAGCTTTGGGGACAAAGCTTAATTTTAGCACAACTTATCATCCGCATTCTGATGGACAGACTGAACGGGTGAATCGTATCTTGGAAGATCTTCTCCGTATTTGTATTTTTGATTTTGGTGGTCGTTGGTGAAAGTATGGTGTGTATACAATTATATGTGCTAATATAGTATACACGGATCGTGTAATATGGATTACAATACAAATGCGGAAATAGATGATAATAGCATAGTAAATAAAAAATAGAAAAATCACACCAGAGATTTTTATACTGGTTCGGAGCACCGTCCTACGTCCAGTCCCAGACTTCTATCTGGATTTTCACTATTAACTTCCTCGCTTCACCCGGAGGAACAGGTTTACAACACCCGAATAGCCGAACGGGATTTCACGCCTCTAATACACTGAGGACTTCAACACTTGCCTCTTGCAACATAGAGGACTTCAACAAAAGAACAAATACAATTGTTGTTGACAACTTGTGCTCTTGAAAACACGGATTTGTCACTAGCAGTACACCTTTCCTATAATCTTATCCTCAAAGTATGCGAATGATGTTTTGAAAAGATTAAGGAAAGTATATTACTTATTGAATCAAAAGATATGAAATAGTTTCAATGATTCAATAAATAATCGAGAGCTTTTTAGAATGCAGGAGTATAAAGTAAGATCAGAGATTAGATTTAAAAGAATATGTGAAATTGTTATATTTTAATCAACGAATTGGATGAGTTTATATAGAAAAGAATGGTTGTAACTCTTTGCCATTAAGAGATATGATCTTTGGTGAAAGGTAAGAGATGCAACCTTTGGAGAAGAGAAGTGTCTTTTGAAAAAATTGCTTTCTGTTCAAAAACGGTCGACAGGTTAAAAGGTGACCAGTAGACAGGAATTTAAAAATATATATACGTTATGTGCATGTGTGCACGTTCATTGTGCATTTTACACAGAAACGGTCGACCGTATGATTATTAACCGGTCGACCGGTCCCTGTTAATTTGCACAATGAATGTGCAATGCTATTAAAACGTATATATATCGATTATATTGAGGTGCATGATTATTTGAGGATAGATTTTAACAAGTTTATCACTATTACAATATCAAATAATCAACCAATAATCTATAGTAACATATGTAGCTCTAATGACCTTGTTTTGTCGATCGCCTTATTTGTCAGAAATCAAAACTTTCATAAAACTTGTGACTCAACATTCTCCCCCTTTTTGATTGATGACAATATATATCTGCAAATCTGAATCTCCCCCTGAGTATGTGATCTCTTTCTCTTTGTATTCTTATAAATGTATGTTCCTGCAAGCAATTGTTAGCCCTTTCTCCCCCTTTGTCATCGACAAAAAGGAGTAATAGATACTAGAATAGTAGAATGAATATGATATGCATAGAAAAATAAATCATTAACACATCAAAAACATAACAGAGTTTACTATAGAACATAATGTCAAATGAAAAACACAAATAACGACACTATTTAGTACAAGTGTCGATGAATGTTTTTAAAGAACTAAACCATAATAGAATCTAGGATGAAGCAGATCGTATCTCCTCTTCATCATCATCATCGTCGTCATCATCATCATCTTCTTCTTCCTCATCATTGTGCCCTCTAGACGATTCTCCATGTCCATGACCACTCATTCCTGTAGACTCGTCAGATGATGTCCAGGTGAAAACTGGAGCAGCAGGACGTTTTCCTGGGTCTTGTGCTTGAACAGAGGTGGATGTGGAACATGATATAGCATCCCATAGCATACCAAAGAATGACTTGACCTTATTGAAGTGCTTATCGATCTTAGAGTCCATGCGCTTGAGACGTGATTCAAGCAAAAATTGGTTACGCGCGATTGTTTCAAGTGATTCTTTTGTTGATGACTTTGATTTTAATAGTTTTACTTCATCGGAACGAGGACGAGAGGAAGTTGCTCGTTGTTTCTTTGGTCCTCTTTGTTGCCATTCTTCAAAAGGCATAATCTCAAGATAAGGTGGAGGAAGCTTCATCCGCTTGATGGTGATGGAATCAATGCATTTTGGTTTTGAGGTTGCAGAATCAGGAGGATTGACCCCACAAGCTAACAAAAGTCTCATGATATATTCATTGTAGAAGAAATGAGGCCGTGTTGAGTTATTTACCTTGAGAATTTCATCAAAAAGCATGTGAACCCAATTGATTTGGATTTCACCATAAATAGCATAGAGTGCCTTGAAGTTTTCTTTGTACACTGCATCATAATTTCCAAGTCTAGGAAAAAGAGAATGCATCAAAACCCGATGAAGTAGTCTGGCTGTCGGTCGAAGTCCAATAGACTTAGTGCCATCACTATCGTCTTCTATGAACTAATGACTGGTATTATTTCGAGTGAAGACTTCGCAGAAGTTAGATGAAAACTCTTCGCCTCGATTTGGTATACTAAGTATAGAGGCAATTCTAGCATGAGTAAGAAAAATTTGCTTACCACAGACCACAGACCAGATGACGCCGTTTGGATTATCAGGTTGATATTCATCAAGATTCATGTTGGCGTAAAACAATTTGATCATCAAATGATTTATCTCCACACTATTTTCAGAAAAATCTATTAATGGAGTAATGTTGGCATTATTGGCTAACCTCCGAACTCCATAAGCCGTGAAATCATCAAATTTGATGAAAGAGCCTGGATGAAACTTGTAATTTGTCATCTGACTCCATCTTGTTACAGCAATTGGAGTTTGAAGCCATTTTTTGATGGAGATGGTAGGAGATGAAGTTTCAGAGGTTGCTCCTTTCTTGGATTTCTTTTGAGGAGGAGCCATTGTTGGAGGATTTGAGATTTGGGAATTGAAAATTGGAAATTAGGGTTTGTGATTTTGGGTAAAGGAACAGCTTGATTAAAAAGTGAAAGAGGGGAGAGGGAAGAATGACGCATAGGTTTATATAAAAAACTGAAAATACGTCAACCGGTCGACCTACTAATTTTGGCCGGTCGACCGTTTTCAACCAGAGAGCAAACGGTCGACCGGCTAAAACAGGGGCGGTCGACCGGTTTTGGTCTGCTGTGAAATTTAAGTTTATTTTTCAAGTTTTTATCATATATCAACCTATATATATATTATATTTTATACGTAATACAAAATATAACCGTCGTTACACAAGAGATAGATAAAGATATAATACTATATATAAATCTAATGAGAGAATTCGTCATTAGAATTATCGTTGTTTCCTTCAATACGTTTCGACCATGGACTCCATTGTTTCTGAGCTCCTTCATTCTTCTCATAGTTCCGATCCCACGAGTTAGGACTTTTAGATGTTGATGGCTTAGACGGCATTGGTTCATGCACGTCATGCTTGTTGGAACCGCAGAAAAATGTGGCCAACTTTTCTAAAACGGACAATCGTGCCGACGTCCGTTGTTGCTCGTGATAAAGTTGACTTTGCCCGTAATGGAGTTGTCTCTGAAGGTCTATCTGATGTTTCTGGTAGTGGTGTATCTCATCGATTTGAGCTTTGGTACGAGGAGAATAGAATAATGTCCTCTTCACTCGTTTTGAATTTGGAGTTTTATCGGACATACAAGAGCATTGATGATGACAACTTGATTTTTGTTTTGGAGTTGTAGGAGAATAAAATTCCTCCGACTCAGAACTCGTAATTGAAATGTATGATTCTTGAGCACATATATCACAAATGTGAGCCATAGTGTATGTTGTATAGAATATTATGGTTAAGTAAAAAAGAAAAGATGAACAAAATATAAAAATTTTGCAAGCTTACATACAAGTTTTTTGTGTATAAACTTATGGATGTGAGTTAATGATAAATGTTAACCAAGAAAACATAAGCAGAAATTTTATTGTAAATCTAAAAATAGCTTTCTTTTTAAAACTGAATTTATAAAATGAGTAAAGAGAATTTAACCATTAAATAAAGCAGTGGCTTATATTTAATGTAAGAAAAATATAGTTTATGCAATAGTTAAAGTTAAAGGATAACTAGAAAGAATAACTAAAGGATAACTAACAAGAAGATGTTCTTTAGAAATTACTTAGTCAAGATTTTTTCTTGAAATTAAACCAAGCTCTCTTCGTAATCTAATAAAATTAGATTCGAGCAGAGGCTTAGTAAAAATGTCTGCTAATTGATTGTCAGTATGAACATATTCAAGACATATATTTCCTTTGTCAATATTATCTCGAAGGAAATGATGACGGATATCAATGTGTTTGGTTCTAGAATGATTTACTGGATTTTTAGAGAGATTTATAGCACTAGTGTTATCACAGTATATAGTAGAATTTGATAAATGAATATCAAAATCTTGAAGTGTTTGTTGCATATATAGTACTTGAGTACAAGCGAGAGTGCTGATATATATTCAGCTTCGCACGTTGATAGTGAAACACAGTTCTGTTTCTTACTGAACCAAGAAACAAGTGATTTTCCAATAAAATGGCACGTACCACTTGTACTTTTTCTATCCGTTCGTGAACCACCGAAATCAGCATCACTATATGATACTAATTCAAATGGACATTCTTTTGGATAAAAAAGACCGAAATCTTTGGTATTATTAAGATAACGAATTATACGTTTCACTGCTCGTAGATGTGATTCCTTTGGATCGGCTTGAAAATGAGCACATAAACAAACACTCATTATTATATCTGGACGAGTAGCTGTAAGATAAAGAAGAGAACCAATCATGCTTCGATACAATTTCTGGTCAACATTCTTACCACTTTCATCTTTGTCAAGATGTGTAGTTGTACTCATAGGAGTTGGTTTACCAGATGTATTTTCTAATCCGAAGCGTTTGATAAGGTTTTCACAGTATTTTTCTTGATTAATAAAAGTGCCGTTTGGAAGTTGCTTTATTTGAAGTCCAAGAAAATAAGATAGTTCTCCCATATGAGACATTTCGAATTCTTTGGTCATAATACTTGCAAATTCTTTGCAAAGTTTATCGTTTGTTGAACCAAAGATGATATCGTCTACATATATCTGGATAACTAGAATATCTTTTCGAGAATGTTTAATAAACAAGGTTTGATCGACTTTGCCTATTTGAAATCCTGAACTAATAAGATAGCTACGTAGTCGTTCATACCAAGCACGAGGTGCTTGTTTTAAACCATACAGAGCTTTCTTAAGTTTGAACACATGGTCAGGATATTTTTCATGTACGAACAGAGGAGGTTGTTCGACATAGACATTCTCTTTGATAAATCCATTGAGAAAAGCACTTTTGACATCCATCTGATAAATTTTGAAATTATGGTGACAAGCAAAAGATAATAGGATTCTAATAGCTTCTAGTCGAGCAACTGGTGCAAAAGTTTCTTCATAATCGATACCTTCTTCCTGATTATATCCTTGTGCTACTAATCTTGCTTTATTTTTGGTGATATTTCCTTGTTCGTCAGCCTTATTTTTATAGACCCATTTAGTACCAATTACTGACTGATCAGTTGGTCTTGGAACAAGTTCCCAAACATCATTGCGCTCAAACTGATTTAGTTCTTCCTGCATGGCAATGATCCAGTAATCATCTGTAGCAGCTTCTTTTGGATTCTTCGGTTCGATATTTGAGAGAAAAGCGACATGACCCATTTGATTGAGTTGACTCCTTGTTCTGACTTGTGATGTTATTTCACCGATTATATTTTGAGGCGGATGGTCTCTTAATATTCTTGGTGGTGATTGTAACTCACATATTTGAGGAATATTCTCAATAATTATTTCCGAATCAGAATCAATATTTGTGATGATTTGATTGTCAGTGACTATTGATTCGTCATCATCTGATATAGTGTGAGGGTGCTGATAGATTTCATCAAAAGAGACATGAAGTGATTCTTCAATAGTTTTGGTTCGTTTATTAAATATCCGATAGGCCTTACTTCGTTCGGAATAACTGACAAATATTCCTTCATCGGCCTTTGGATCGAATTTGCCAAGCTGGTCTTTCGTATTTAAAATAAAGCACTTGGAACCAAAAACTTTGAAGTATGAGATTTTAGGCTTCCTTTTGTTAAATAATTCATAAGGAGTATTCTTGGTAAGAGGTCTTACGATTTAAAACATAACAGGCAGTTGCCACAGCTTCCGCCCAAAAATGTTTTGGTAAGGTGGTTCCATTCAATAATGTTCTTGCACATTCTTGTAAAGTTCGGTTTTTCCGTTCTACAACTCCGTTCTGCTGTGGAGTTCTGGGAAACGAAAAATTATGATATATACCTTTCTTTGTACAAAATTGTTCAAATTCATTATTTTCAAACTCTCCACCATGATCACTTCTTATATTTTTAACTTTAATCCCTTTTGATTTTTGAATTCTTTTGACGAAAGATTTGAAATGATCGAAAGTATCACTTTTATTTTTTAAGAAAATTGTCCATGTATAACGAGAGAAATCATCAACAATTACAAGCACATATTGACTGTAATTTATTGATTGAACTCTAGTAGGTCCAAATAAATCCATGTGTAGTAACTCAAGTGGTTGTAATGTTGATATGTCTTTCTTGGATTTAAAAGATGATTTGGTCAATTTTCCTAATTGACATGCATCACAAATGTTGTTAACTTTAAAACTCATTTTGGGTAGTCCTCTTACTAGATTGTTTTTGGCTAGCTTGTCAATAGTTCTGAAGTTTATATGACAGAAGCGTTTGTGCCGTAGCCATGGATCATTGTCATTAGCCACAAGACACATATCTGAATTATGATTAATATTCATATTCAGAATATATATATTTCTGTCTCTATAACCTTCGAAAACCAAATTATGGTCTTTATCTAAAATACTATACTTATTATTTGAAAATGAAATTATAAAACCTTTGTCACATAACTGACTAATACTTAGCAAATTGTGTTTCAAATTTCTAACTAGCATGACATTAGTAATAAGAGGTAAGTTAGATGTATCGCAATTGCTCACATCGCCTTTGCCGATGATATAGCCTTTTGAATTGTCTCCAAAAGTGATGGAGCCACCATCTGAATATGTAATATTTGTTAATAAACTCTTGTCTCCCGTCATGTGCTTTGAGCAAACACTGTCCAATATCCACTTTCCTCTTTTCTTAAGTGGGACCTGCAAAAAATAGAATTAAGTCCATGGTACCCACTTTTTATAGGGTCCTAAGAGTTAGGTCTTAGGAGTCCAAACCCATTTGGGTCCGGTATCCCCTTTATATATATAATTGTTATTAAAATGCACAGTATTCATGAATTGCTGAATGTATTTGTTCCTAATCAAATAGTTATTTGTTTTAGGAACCCATATTTTGATAGTCTTGACATTTTTCTTTTGAAATTTCACAACTGGTTTTGGTTTGGAATATAATAAACTAAGATTTTTCTTAGCTTCAGTTTTTTGTACTTTCTTTTTCCTTTTATTTCCAAGATGTTTCTTGGTTTCTTGTTTGTTATATCCCAATCCTTGTTTGTCTGAAATAGATTGTGAACTTTCAATGATTTTTGTCAAATTTTCTCGACCTTTGTTAAAGTTAGAAACATTTTGAGTAATGTCATCAAACTTTGTTTGTAAGCTAGCTTTTTCTAGGTCTAGAATTTTGACTTTTGCTTTAAGCTCATGATTTTCAGTAGTGAGAGCATTATTTTTCTCTTTTTGAGTTTCTATTTCTTGACTCAAAAGAGATATTTGAGAATCAACATTAGATGATGATTCTTGAATATTTTCAAGTTCCTCTTCTAATATTTTCTTCTCATCTTTTAACATATCTCGTTCAAGCTCTGTTCTACTTAAATCTGCTTTGACTACTTTTAATTGACGTTTTATGTCTTTATATTTGACTATCAATTCAGCATTAATATCAAGTAATTCATCAAATGTAGGAATTTGTACCTCATCTTCTGTTGCCATAAAACAAACATTAGCTTGTTCATTCTCTGAATCACTTTCACTTTCTGATGAAGATGATTCTGAATCATCCCATGTTACTGAGAAGGCTTGTTTCTTAGATTTGTCCTTCTTATATTTGAATTTGTCATTTTCTGACTTCTTCTTTTGTTCTGGACAATCTTTCTGCATGTGTCCCTTTTTGTGACAGTTGAAACATTCTATAGCAGATGAAGATGGTTTATTTGATCCAGGTTTCCTTTTATTGTAACGACTGGCTTTTCGATATTTTAAGAATTTTTTGAATCCTTTCGCAATGAATGCCAAATCTTCGTCTTCAGAATCTGATTCATTTTCATCTTTCTCAACATGAAATGCTACATTTTTCTTTTCTTCTTTCTGTTCTTTTCTAGCCTGCAGATTTGCTTCATATGACATTAAATTTCCTATCAATTCATCTGGCTTCATGACGGAAAGGTCATTAGCTTCTTCAATTGCTAATACTTTTCCTTCCCATTCACTAGTCAGAGAGTGTAGGACTGTTGAAACAACATCGAAATCAGAATACTTTTGTCCTAAGCCAATAAGTGCATGGTGAATAGTTTGAAACCGTGAATACATGTCATTGATTGTCTCGTTTGGTTTCATTTTGAAATTTTGAAATTGACTTTTCAGCATGGCTATTTTGGCTTGTTTAACCTTGTTAGTACCTTCATGAGTGATTTTTAGTGTTTGCCAAATTTGATATGCAGTAGTGCAGATACTAACACGATTATATTCATTTTGGTCTAATGCACAGAACAAAATATTTATTGCTCTTGCATTTACGGCTGCTGCCGTTTTCTCAGCTGCAGTCCATTCTGAATAATCAGTTGTTGGATTCACTATTTCTCTTTGAGTGGCATTCCAAGCATCATAGCTATTTGATTGCATAAAGAATGACATACGTGTTGCCTAATAACTATAGTTAAGACCATTGAAAAATGGAGGTCTTTGTGTCGATTGACCCTCCGTGTAAGTAGTGTTTTGAGTGCTAGTACTTACGTTATTTGCCATATTACTATAATATATCAAATAACTGTGTTACGGTTATATGATGACCGTGCTCTGATACCAAATGAAAGTACGGTGTGTATACAATTATATGTGCTAATATAGTATACACGGATCGTGTAATATGGATTACAATACAAATGCGGAAATAGATGATAATAGCATAGTAAATAAAAAATAGAAAAATCACACCAGAGATTTTTATACTGGTTCGGAGCACCGTCCTACGTCCAGTCCCAGACTTCTATCTGGATTTTCACTATTAACTTCCTCGCTTCACCCGGAGGAACAGGTTTACAACACCCGAACAGCCGAACGGGATTTCACGCCTCTAATACACTGAGGACTTCAACACTTGCCTCTTACAACACAGAGGACTTCAACAAAAGAACAAATACAATTGTTGTTGACAACTTGTGCTCTTGAAAACACGGATTTGTCACTAGCAGTACACCCTTCCTATAACCTTATCCTCAAAGTATGCGAATGATGTTTTGAAAAGATTAAGGAAAGTATATTACTTATTGAATCAAAAGATATGAAATAGTTTCAATGATTCAATAAATAATCGAGAGCTTTTTAGAATGCAGGAGTATAAAGTAAGATCAGAGATTAGATTAAAAAGAATATGTGAAATTGTTATATTTTAATCAATGAATTGGATGAGTTTATATAGAAAAGAATGGCTGTAACTCTTTGCCATTAAGAGATATGATCTTTGGTGAAAGGTAAGAGATGCAACCTTTGGAGAAGAGAAGTGTCTTTTGGAAAAATTGCTTTCTGTTCAAAAACGGTCGACAGGTTAAAAAGTGACCAGTAGACAGGAATTTAAAAATATATATACGTTATGTGCATGTGTGCACGTTCATTGTGCATTTTACACAGAAACGGTCGACCGTATGATTATTAACCGGTCGACCGGTCCCTGTTAATTTGCACAATGAATGTGCAATGCTATTAAAACGTATATATATCGATTATATTGAGGTGCATGATTGTTTGAGGATAGATTTTAACAAGTTTATCACTATTACAATATCAAATAATCAACCTATAATCTATAGTAACATATGTAGCTCTAGTGACCTTGTTTTGTCGATCGCCTTATTTGTCAGAAATCAAAACTTTCATAAAACTTGTGACTCAACAGTTGGGAGGGTCACCTACCTCTTGTAGAGTTCTCCTACAACAATAGTTTTCAGTCTAGTATCGGTATGGCTCCTTTCGAAGCCTTATATGGAAGGCCATGTCGATCTCCTTCTTGCTGGTTGGAATCTAGGGAGAAGCTTATTCTTGGCCCAGATTTTGTTCATGATTCTTCCGAGAAGATTGATCTTATCCGGTTGAGAATGAAAGAGGCACAGAGTCGCCAGAAATCCTATGCGGACAACCGTAGGATGCCTCTCGAGTTCTCGATTGGTGATCTTGTTTTTATTCGTGTTTCTCCTTTGAAAGGGGTTATGTGTTTCAGTACGACTGGGAAATTGGCTCCTCGCTATATTGGACCATTTTTCTATTACTGAACGTATTGGCCCTGTGGCTTATAGAGTTTCACTTCCAGCTCATTTATCTGGCATTCATGATGTGTTTCATGTCTCGAAACTTCGGAAGTGTCTTCGGAAATCGGATTCTGTTATTGATTCTTCGGATTTTCTAGAGCTTGAGGTCTCACCGGACTTATCTATTGTACAGCAACCTATTCACGTACTTGACACGGAGGTGCGACACCTTCGGAACAAGGACGTGCCGCTCGTCAAAGTTCAATAGTCCGCTAATCCCAATGACTGTAGTTGGGAAACCAGAGAGTTTATTGAGCGATCCTATCCGGATTTTCTATCTTTGCTTAGAAACGATGAGTATATCTTTTTATCTCAAGCTTATTTTCTTTTCTTTTGAATGTTGTATGTATGTAATTGCTACAAGTATCTTCTCTAGGAATTGCGGGGACGCAATTTTGTTAGGAGGGGAGATCTGCAACAACCCGCATATTTAACGATTATATATTTAAATGTTTTATTTAAATATAGCATCGTTAGTCGGGTTTAGGTTCGAAAAGTTACTTTTTGCAAATGGCCGAATTGGAACTCGAAACCATTTCCATTGATTCCAAAATGGCGTTTGCGATCTTTTTTAGTATAAGCTTTGATATGTTTGGAGTAAGTTAAATTTGGCTACCTTTTCTAGTTGGGTTTTGGGTTTAGGTTCAACCCACTAGCTAACTAATACCCTAGCTCAACCCTCTCCTCTCCATTCTCTCATTCCTCTCTCTCAAAACTCAAGCAAAACTGAAAATGGGGGAAAGGAAAGGGAAATATAAATTGCAAGCCCTAGTTTCTTCTTGCAACTTGAATTCTTGCTCCAAAATCAAAGTAATGTTATTAGTAAGCCTCCTCTTCATCTTCTCCAACTCTTTCTCCTTCAATTTTAGAAAATTTCCTAAACCTAGACTTAGGAAATATGTGTTTTATTCTTAGATTGAAGCTAGTAGAGTTGAAGTGAAGAGTGGCTAATCTCCTTCTTGTGTTTGAGCTTCTTCTTCTTTGTTTTGTGATAAAAGGTGAGTTTTGAACTCACATCTACTTCTCTTGATTTCATTAATGTTGGGTATGAACTCCTAGCACTTGTTCATATGCACTTGCTTTTGGTTTGGATTGAATTGGTGAATATCCAAATTTTTAGTGTTTGGGTTCAATTCTTTAAGATCCTAACTTTGATGCTTGAACATGTTTTTGGCAGCGAATCGGAGAGCTAATGGAGCTGGGGTATCTATTGGCTAAGGTTCCTTAGATCCATTGCTCGACCGTTCGCGTTTAGGAAGAGTTTGCAATTCGATGAGAAAGGGCAGGAACTGTAGAAACTTGCAGTTCGGCCGACCGAGCCCTGTAGCCGGTCGACCGACCTACTACCCGGAGCTTTTTTTTGTTTTCTGCTCCTGGTCAGCAGACCGAGCTCTGTAGCCGGCCGACCGACCTGCTGCTATTTTGCCTATTTTGCCTTTTTGTGTGTTTTCCAAATTTTATCAATTCAAATTTGGTTCTTAGTGGTTGTTATTGCATCTTTGGCTTTGATAACTTATTTTTGACTTCATTCAAGGGTTTTTATAAATAATCTTCTAAAATTACATTAAAAGCTCGTTTCTCTAATTTGTAAATTTTAGTAAAACGCACATACACAATTTCGCACTTCGAGCGGAGTGGAAGGGAGATTAAATGGTTGGGTAAAACGCGGACCATGAATCCGTGCGTTTATTCTTTCGATTAGTCCCCGACCTATTCGATTGATCGTTTTGGCCTTTTGGTCTGGTTTACCGATGAGATCAGGTGAACTTTGTACTGCTTTGAGTGTGAAATTAACTAACGGATAGTAAATCGTTTAGTGCGAACGAGTAGTTATGGGACTCACGTTGCCACTTTTCGGATTCCTTTTTGAGAGTTATGACACATTCCGCCAGTTGGTGGTGTCCAATACTGGGTCTTTGACCTTCACCACTACGGTTCGTTGCCTTCGGGTATGTTGCCTTCGGGTATGTTGCCTTCGGGTATGTGCCTTCAGGTTTGTGCCTACGGGTTTGTTGCCCTATAGTATTGCTTCCGATGTTGGTCGTTATGAGCCGCATGGGTGATATTGGGTTGCCCTATAGTATTGCTTCCGATGTTGGTCGTTATGAGCCGCATGGGTGATATTGGGTTTGGAGTCTTCGGGCTCATGGATCCTTGTTTGTACAGTACTAAGCTCGAGCAATTTTATGATGTTTCATTCATATGTATATTCCCTATGTATTGCCCTTCGGTGTTGGTCTTTTCGAGCCACACGATATATAGCGATTACCTTGTGGAACTTGTGTTACCTTCATTGGTATTTGTTATTTTCCTTTATGGCTTGTTTTGGGATATTCTTATCCTTTGTTTCTATGAGATCCCGATGATATGAGGCTTATTTTGTTATCATATGATTCATCTTTTGTTAGATGATTGTGGTATCTCCTTTAGAGATATTTTTTATACCTTGTAACCTTGCAGGTTTATTGTTGTTCAGCTTATCTAACTGATTTGTTTAGCTAGACTGACCTGTGTATTTTATACTCAGGTCAGACCGAGATGTTTCAGGTTAGGTGCTTTTGGACTTAGCCTATTTTGCTTCCGCAATGGACTATTCAGCTTGTTCCTTTTTGTTAAAGCTTTTTGTGTAGTCCTTATCTGATGTAACTCTGATATATGTATTCTTTTGACTCGTCTGTATATTGTGGTTTGCTATACCACTTGACATGTATTGTTGTCTATACTCTGTTATGTATCAGTATATGTGTATATGATGATCTTATGTTCTGTGATGTATATTACATTTGAGTTATTATATTCTGTTCTGATAGATCCAACCACCTATGGTTTTGTTTTAAGTATTCATTGGGTATGTCGACCTTATTGGTATGACTATTGTCGATGTGTTCAATAGATAGTTAGAGCAAGGCTATAGATGGTCGCTCCCAACCAGCCTTATTCTCCGTGTTAGTTGACGGCATTATCCTGTAGTGTCCTTGGCAAGCGTGGGTATAGAGGTGGGGCGTCACAGGCTGTGACTTGGAGTGCCTTGGCCATGACCTTTAGTGCCTTGAGAACATTGTGTGTTGCCTTGTAGTTGTTGTTTCATGCTCACAAACATTTGCTTCATCATTTTCCCATGCTATGGCCGACCTTTAGGAACCCAAACCTGATCTAAAACCATGTTGCAGCCGTGCCATTTCAGATCATAGCTGAAGCATAGATGGTAGAAAGCAAGTGCAAACATTTTGGCTTTGTTTTATGCATTCAATTCTAGCATTGTTTAATGGTATCTTGTGTTGAAACTTATGTGCTGTTTATACTTGTTTGTTTGAATTTGTTCAAGGAATTAATCTTTGGCTCTCCCATTCTCAAATCATATTCGAGTTGTCGTGCCTTCGTAGTTTCTGTGTTGTGTGCTTTGGTTGTAATCTCCAACAAATACAAGTGAGTAATTCTCACCAGATGATGTGTACTTATATAACCAGTAAACTAAGACCATTTGAATCTGTAAAATTATATCATCCTGTTATAATTGTTATATTATGATCATATAAAGCTCACCCTTGTTATTACACCTGTTATATCATCAGTTACTTTTATATGATGCTATTCTGTTCATTCATATCTGTTTATCACACTACAAGTTCCCTGTTAGTATAGAAATCACTATGGGTTGAAATGATACATACCAGAACGGACTTTAGAATAGGGGAAAAAATCATTATGGGCTGAAATGATAGGCCTGAACGGTTTTTATTTATTCTATTTAACTTGGGATTGCGGGTTTGAAATGATAGAACCCGGTTTTTCTTTGTAAATTACGGATTGAAATGATATATATCCGTATCACTTGACTTAGGCTAGGAAATCATATACAGACCCGTGGTTTATATATTTTTCTTAAATTTTTAAAATATTTAAAAAATGTAAATATTATGATATTTTGATTCAAATTTTATTAAAATGATTTCTATAAAATACTTATGATTTTCTATAAAATATTTGTGATTTTCTACAAATTAAATAAGTGAATTAAGTAAATGGTGAAGTAGAATTTGAAATATAAGTTAATTTTGGAATTTATGATTTTGTTTATAAATGAAATTTATGTAAAGTAAGAAAATATGACAAATTTGATTCAAAAGATGAATTTAATGATTTTTATTAAGTAATAATAATTTTTAAAAGTGTTAATGATTTTGTATAAATCAAAATATGGAATAAATGAATGTTTAAGTTGAATTTTTTTAAATATAACTTAAATTGGGATATTGTAAATTTGGTTAAAAGCGAGATTTTAATTAAGTAAAATAAATGGAAATAAGTTATATTTTGGAAATTTAAACTTAGTTGTTAAGTTAAGAATTTAATTAAAGAAATGAAAATTTAATTGTTATTTAATTTGATTTTGTATGGAAATTTGACTTTATAATATCATAGAAATAAAGGTATTTAAATGATTGTTTTTTAAATGTGAAAATATATGATTCTATAAGTTAAAATGATTTATATTAAAAGTTAATTATGTGTGAAATTGTAAATAAAACTCTAAATTTGATTTGACGGCATTTTTGAAATGTAATGTAAAGATATTACAGCATTGGAAAATGCTGTAGTTGTTTTAAATGAACCAAATAGCAAATTTGTACTAAGGGTTATTATAGCACTTTGTTAGTGCTATAGTTGTTAAATTTAACTAAAATTTTAAGTGAAACTAAATTAAGATATTACAGCATTTTAAATGCCGTCTTTTGTTAATGAACTATTTTTAAACATAACATTTCGTAGCATTTTCTAAGTGCTGCGAAAGTTGAATTTTCTTTGTTTAATAAATTCAAATGAATAAATGATCTTTGAAAAAGACTAAATTCTGGAAATTAAATATTTAATTATTAAATAAAATGAATTGACTTTAAATGATTTAAATGGGATAGTTGATTTGGGAAATACAACTATTTTGAAATGTGATTAAATGGTATCTAAATTTAAATCAAATAAATGATGTTTTGAAATGATATTTTGATATTTTGAAATGAATTTGAAATGATATTAAATCTTGGAATGAATAATTGAAGTTTATATTAGTATGAAAAATATTTGGTTTACTTGTAATTTGAATCTATTTAAAAGATATTGGACTTATGAAATATAGGATAATAAAGCTTTGGAATTTATTTTATAATTTGAATAGTTATTTTGTGGATTAAATCTATATTTGAAATTTATAAGATTTGAAATGGTTTATGGAAATTTAATTGAAATAAATGATTGAACTGAATTGAAACTTTGGAAATTTTAATAGTTGATTTGAAAGTACAATAATTACACTTTTAAATGGTTTAAGTGAATTATTTTGATTGAAATATAAACCATTTAAAGGGCGACTTGAAATGATAATAAATGAATGATATCTTTGAATTTAAAAGGTATTTAAAGTTGAATATTTGGATTTGAACTCAAATGATGTTTTGATAATGAAGTTTTGGAAAGATAAGATATTTTGATATATTAAAATAATTTGAAATGAAGTTTTGGAAAGATATGATATTTTGATATATTAAAAAGATTTGAAATGAAGTTTTGAAATGATATGACGTTTTGATATATTAAAATTGTAACAACCCTGCATTTTGTAACTATTTTTATTGTATATTTCAGTTATTTTAATTTGAATTTTTGATTTAAAAACTTTATTTTATTTTGAAATTATTTTTTAAACTTGTTTTATTTCAAACATTTCATTTTACATATAAATTTTTATTATCATATGAAATATAATTCCAAACTTGTATAAATTGAATATTTTCCTCAAAAGCATATTTGTGGTCAAACTGGTCAAACTTTGACTTTTAAATTTTAAACTTAAATATTTAAATTCTTAAATTTTATCTTTTATTATAAAAATAGATTTAATAACATGAATACTTCTTTTCGTTTCGTTGAAAACGGATTTAAATTGTGAAAGTTATGTATATTTCAATATTGAGTTCAATTTGATTTATTTAGCTATTTTGTTTATTTTAAATTACATAAATTATATTTTCTTTGTCATATTTTATTTTAATTTGTGTTAATATGTTATTTTAGGTATATTTTGTTTTAGAATATTTTTAAAATGAAGAAAATAATTTTCCAAAGTCAATGGTGAATTAATTGTAATTTCTGGACACTATTTGCATTTTTAAGCTACTTTCTTATTTAAATTCTATTTAATTAAGATTTAATTATTTATTTTATATATTTACTTTCATTTCTGAGTTTTTATCTTTATTTATCAGTTTTTATATGTATTTATAAATTACAAAATAAATAATGGAAATTTGAAGAGTTTTGTGACTCTTTAATTGCTTAAGGCTTTTGGTTTTCCCACCTCTTCGTTTTCCTACCTCTTGCATTCGATTTTTTTGGCCGACCTTAACTTTGCTTCAGCTGATTACTTTCTCATTTGTCACGCACAAAATAAACTTCTCATCCCTCAAAAAATTTCGGCCATTACTTGTAAGTGTTGAGATAAAATTCTTCTTCTTTTTTTCTTCTTTTTTTATCTTCTACTTTGATTTGCACTTTATTTCTCAACTTTGTAGATCAACCCCACCTACTCCAGCAGCTAGGCCGACCCCACCACACCTAGCCTGACCATCACTCCCTCCAAACCACCACTCCATCAGGCCGAGCACCCCATGGCAAGAGATCACCACCAAAAGTCACAAAACATCACCTATATGCTCAAACCTAGTCTAGTTTTGTTCCAACACCTCCACCTTCCTTTTGCCACCACTTCCTCCACCACCGCCACCACCACCTCTGACCTAACCTCCACCTGATCATCTGGACCTGATCATATAGCTTCTGGACGAGCCCTATAGGAGCCTTGAGATGGTGATATTTACCTTGATATTGCCTTATAGTGATACTATGTTGCACCTAGATCTTCACCACCTTGTTAACCCTTATAGGCCGACCATTAGTGAACCCAAACCAGACCTTAATCCATGCCTTGGCCATGCTATTTCAGTTCATAACTGAAGTATGTGAAGTTGAGAACAAGTGCAAAGCATTTGTCCTTGTTTTGGGCTTTGATTTCTAACATTGTCTAGTGTGGAATTGTTTTGAAACTTATATATTGTTTTGTTCAAATGTATCCAAGGAGATTCATCTTTGGCTCTCTCACTCAAATCATATTCGTGTTGCCGTGCCTTCGAAGATTCTATGTTGTGTGCTTTGGTTGTAATCTCCAGCAAATACAAGTGAGTAAATCTCACCAGACTAATATGTACTTATATAGTTGATAAACTGACATCACTTGAATCTGTAAATGCATATCATCCAGTTATAACTGTTATATTATGATCATATGATGCTCACCCCTGTTATTACCCACGTTATATCATCAGTTACTGTTATATGATGCTATTCTGTTATTTGTATCAGTTTATCACACTACAAGTTCCTTGTTAGTATAGAAATCACTATGGGTTGAAATGATACATACCCAAACGGACTTTAGAATAGGGAAAAAATCGTTATGGGCTGAAATGATAGGCCTGAACGGTTTTTATTTATTTTATTTAACTTGGGATTGCGGGTTTGAAATGATAGAACCCGGTTTTTCTTTGTAAATTACGGATTCAAATGATATATATCCGTATCACTTGACCTAGGCTAGAAAATTATATACAGACCCGTGGTTTATATATTTTTCTGAAAATTTTAAAATATTTAAAAAATGTAAATATTATGAAATTTTGATTTAAACTTTATTAAAATGATTTCTACAAAATATTTGTGATTTTCTACAAATTAAATAAGTGAATTAAGTAAATGGTGAAGTAGAATTTGAAATATAAGTTAATTTTAGAATTTATGATTTTGTTTATAAATGGTATTTATGTAAAGTAAGAAAATATGACAAATTTGATTTAAAAGATGAATTTAATGATTTTTTAAGTAATAATGATTTTTTAAGTAATAATAATTTTTTAAAAGTGTTAATGATTTTGTATAAGTTAAAATATGAAATAAATGAATGTTTAAGTTGATTTTTTTTTGAAATATAACTTAAATTGGGAATTTGTGAATTTTGTTAAAAGTGAAATTTTAATTAAGTAAAATAAATGGAAATAAGTTATATTTTGTAAATTTAAACTTAGTTGTTATGTTAAGAATTTAATTAAAGAAATGAAAATTTAATTGTTATTTAATTTGATTTTTGTATGGAAATTTGACTTTATAAAATCATAGAAATAAAGGTATTTAAATGATTGTTTTTAAATGTGAAAATATATGATTTTATAAGTTAAAATGATTTATATTAAAAGTTAATTATGTGTGAAATTATAAATAAAACTCTGAATTTGATTTGACAGCATTTTTGAAATGTAATGTAAAGATATTACAACATTGGAAAATGTTATTGTTGTTTTAAATGAACCAAATAGCAAATTTGTACTAAGGGTTATTATAGCACTTTGTTAGTGCTATAGTTGTTAAATTTAACTAAAATTTTAATTGAAACTAAATTAAGATAAGCTGCGAAAGTTGAATTTTCTTTGTTTAATAAATTCAAATGAATAAATGATCTTTGAAAAAGATTAAATTATGGAAATTAAATATTTAATTATTAAATAAAATGAATTGACATTAAATGATTTAAATGGAATAGTTGATTTGGTAAATACAACTATTTTGAAATGTGATTAAATGGTATTTATATTTAAATCAAATAAATGATGTTTTGAAATGATATTTTGATATTTTGAAATGAATTTGAAATGATATTAAATCTTGGAATGAATAATTGAAGTTTATATTAGTATGAAAAATATTTGGTTTACTTGTAATTTGAATCTATTTAAAAGATACTGGACTTATGAAATATAGGATAATAAAGCTTTGGAATTTATTTTATAATTTGAATAGTTATTTTGTGGATTAAATCTATATTTGAAATTTATAAGATTTGAAATGGTCTATGGAAATTTAATTGAAATAAATCATTGAATTGAATTGAAACTTTGGAAATTTTAATTCTTGATTTGAAAGTATAATAATTACACTTTTAAATTGTTTAAATGAATTATTTTGATTGAAATATAAACCATTTAAAAAGGTGACTTAATGAATAAGATCAAATGTGTATTTTTTTTCTGGGGTAAATGATAAAGTTGAATATTTAGATTTGAACTCAAATGATATTTTGGTATATTAAAATGATTTGAAATGAAGTTTGAAAGGATATGATATTTAGATATATTAAAATGATTTGAAATGAAGTTTTGGAAAGATTTGATATTTTGATATATTAAAATGATTTGAAATGAAGTTTTGAAAAGATATGGTATTTTGATATATTGAAATGAAGTTTTGAAATGATATGATATTTTAAATATATTGAAATGGTTTGGAATTGATTTCATCTTTATTTTGGTAAAGATTTGGATTTGAAATGGTATTCTATTTTGAAGTATAAACTGTTTTTAAATTATAACCACGGGTTATAATAACGATTGGTTGTTAAAGAGACTGGGATCGGATAAGGACATACTCTCTATCGACACCAAAAACCACTTTGACAACTGTGTATGCGGTGGAGTTTCCAAAATGAAGTAGGATGGTGGCGACGATCCTAAGGTATATACGTGGACACAACTCCCGTGAGTTGGCATAAGGTGGCTAAAACATGAGCGATTGACGGGCCAAGGAGGCAGCATCTCTGATCGGACACACTTCTTCGATACCATTCTATTACTTGTGATTGATTTGGTGCGCACCCTTGATTTGGTAGTGTTGTTCGAGGTGGGCGGTAGTGGCTGCTATGCATAACCACCAGTCCGGATGCGTAATTGGTATATCTACCCTGGCATTGCCTTGTGTGCCGTGTCACCTACCATATCGAGCTTTACTACGATTTGTGATTTCTCCCATAGCCTGTGGAGTATCTAGGGTAGCCTCCATTTTGGGAGTATGCTAATACTGGATAGACTACTGGGACTATTACGTGTTAAGGTGGAAAATGTAAAGCCTTCATGCTATTCAAAAGTATGTTTATTTTATATTAGACATTATTATAATGGCGAATATTACTGCATAGTAGATAGTTTAACGGATCCTTAAAGAATGGGCGATCCCAATCATTTTTTAAGTTACTTATACCTTTATTACAGTTCACTTGAGTTGGTTTATATTGTATAAGTATGTATGTCCTGACTCGAGTGTTTGTATTTTTATTTACGCTCGGGTCAGCCTGAGTATTCATAGATTTGGATTCCAATTTTTAGGAATTGGAATCGCTAGAGATTATCCGCTTATCTAGTTTTATCTATCTCGGTTCTGTCGTTCTATTCAGCTTGTACTTGGTTATCATATTGAGACTTCTGTTGTACTTTATTTCTGTTGCTGTATCTTATTTAACTCTGATATATTTACATAGTAGCTTCATGAACTACTATTTCTTTTACTTCGGCTGCACTTCTTACTCTGTGTCTGTGAACTGTGATTATTTATTTACTGTATATTCTGAGATTTGCCAAATTTTATTTACAACGCGGTATTTTGAGCAATTCAAGTCCGACATGTGCGGATGCGAATGGTTAAAAATATCGGGTCGTTACAGTTGGTATTAGAGATTTGGCTTTGAGGCAAAACTTAGAGTGTATGGTAAATTTAGTTACATAATCACTTTCATTCGAGCTTGAATCTCTTCATTTTTATTTGATTTCCTTTGAATTTTGGAACGTTCCCTGTAGTTCCAAAATCCATTATTGTCCCTCACTATTCATCTTCTTTGATTCTGGAGTATCCCATAACTCCGCTTCGAATGATCTTTATAATGAATTGGCGGTCTCGCCAATACTCTAATGACTTGTAAAAGGGGGTAACTCCTTTACAAATTAGCATTAATTCACCAGAGATTTATATTTATCCTTGGTTTAGATGCTAATATTTTTTGCTGTTCCAAACTCTATCTCTTGAGATCGGATGTAGATTTACCCCAGAAAAAAAATACACATTTGATCTTATTCATTAAGTCACGGTTGACCCAGTTAAGGTTGCCCACGATTTATCTAAGCTTATCCATCTTCATATTTTGTTAATTAATCATATTGTCTTTGTTTCCAAAATATCTCCAAACATTTTGAATTGTACTTGTAAATCTATGTTTGTTTTATATATTGTGTTGTTTGAGTTGTTGATGTTGATTTGAGCTTTCGATCGATTCGTCTGATCAACGCTATCAATAGGATTTTTAAAACACTTTGACAGAACAAACTGACACAATATTATTTTAAAATTTTAGTTAATGAAATAAATTTTGATATAAGTAAATATTACGGAACTTAATAAATTGATTTAAATTGATTATTTGAAATGATAATACTTGATTTATCATTCTATAAATGAATTTATAAATAGTTGTTTATAAATTTGATTTGGGAACTGAAATGAATTTAAATCAAGAATTTGAGAATTTAATTTCCGATGGTTTTTGTGTTTAAATTTTTAAAAGGATATATTATTTAAAGTATTTTTGAATAGAAATTTGTTTCCAAAGAATTTTAAAGTTTTAAAATTTTAGTGCCCTTCTCTTTGTCGCTGGAAAACAATTTTGGTGATGACCGCGGCATCATCGACGTTCATTTTCGAGTTTCAAAGTAAAAAGACCATTCTGTAGTTTTTTTACAACTTTGTATTAGGAAACTTGATTGATTTGAATTTATAAAATATGTTTTGATTTATAATATATGTAGATATATGATTTAAATTTGATTTGACAAATTATGTACATACAATTATTTATCTCTAAATGGTTTGAAAGGAATCTAAAATTTTATTCTTAAATTCTATCTTAAATGATAACTTCAAGTATAAAAAGAAAATCAAAATTTTGAATAAATATTCAAGCTTGAAATGATCGAATTAGAATGTTTACAGTGTATATTAATTTTAGAATGTTTTATTGGTATAATTCTCAATTGCATTCCAATATGACTTACCTTAATTTTTAGAAGTTAACAATGTAATTGGATAATATACAATATGAAAAGATTTTTATAAATAAAATTTGAGTGGTTATAATAAATATTATATACTTAAATTTTAGTTATAAAAAGATTAACAGAGGTAAATAGACTAAAAGGTTAATTGAATAATTTACAATATAATGATATTTAAAAGAAATTATGAATAAATTGAAATAGTTATAATAAGTGAAATAAACTTAATATATATAGGATTTGATATATTAAGTGGAATAAATTTAAGAATAAATTGGAATAAAGAAGAATGAAATTTAATGAATAAAAATGAATATAATAAATGATTGTTCAAATTCATGACTTTATAAATTGTTAATTTGATGATGAGATAATGAGATTTAAAAATAATTAAGATTTATTTAACTTAAGTGAAATCAAATGAATGAAATTAATTATTAATGCAAGTTGAAAATTTCAAGGTTTTAAATTTATTATCTTATTCTGTTTTCCAAACTATTTTCTTTCTGGTTGTTTCCATTCTCCTACCTTCTAAGTAGGAAATCAAATTCGAATTGGTTAGCTTTGGAGCTACTGTTCTCTTTCAGCTTGATCTTGCCTCTGATTCTCACCAACTCAAGGTTGTTAAGGAAAGTATTCCCGAGACTGCTTTCCATACTGAGTATGGTTTTTCTATGAATAGTTAGTCATGCCTTTTGGTTTGACTAATGCTCCTGCTCTCTTTGCTGATTTGATGAATCGTGTTGTTCGTATTGTGCTTAATAAGTTTGTTCTAGTCTTTCTTCCTTTCTCCTTTTTCCTTCATCATTTAACTTTTCTATCTCTTCTGTGGTTCTTACTCCTCCCTATTCTGAATCTGAGCACTGCTTACCATCTACAGACCGACGGTCAAACGGAAAGGGTGAATCAGATTCTCGATGATCTTTTTCGTGCCTGTGTTCTTGATTCTAGAGGATCTTGGGAGGATCATCTCCACCTTGTTAAACTTACCTATAACGATAGTTATCAGGTATAATTTCAATCTCCTAGTCATCTTGTCTTAATCCTATTTCACTCTATTTTTTTTAGTACTTTTCCGTACCTCATTCCTTTTCGAGGACAAAAAGTTTTGAGTGGGGGAGAGTGTAACAACCTATGACGACCCAACTTTCTAACACCAGAAAGTCGCATCATCTTTAAGAAAGAAAGGGATAGAAAAGTGAAAAGATAGAGAAGAAAGAAGAAACAACATCAGAATCTCAACAGCGGAACGAATAAATTATAATAATCACATAATATTTCATAATATACAACATCAATCAGAGTTACACAGATAATACATCACATACTAGACAGTCATAAACGCTTGTCTAGTTAATACAACTCGATACAACTCAAATACAACACAGAGATACCAACACAGCGGAATACTATATATATCTCTACAACGCTGAAGCCTCCTGCTCAAATGCTCCTCCACATTTCGTCAAAGCTAACCTGAATCCCTTGGCTACTCGTAAAAATTTGAGTACACGAGAGTTTAAGAAAACAGAAGATAAACTCCGGGTCAGACATGGGTCTGGTATGAGTAACAGGTTAAAGTTGCTTAACATTGAAAATCCTTTGAAAACAAAAGGTATCACGTAAGACTCCCCATATATAAACATGGGTAAGTTTTTACCTTACGCTAACCAAACATTTGATAGGAAATTCGGTGATATTATAATAGGTCTAGGGTTTTCAAGTAAATATGAAATAGCTGAAATTGTTACATGATTAAATTCCAGCATACTAGCCAACACGTGGGTAATACAATCAAATCTGTTGGTGCTTATCGGAGATTGGATTCCATACAATGGCAGGGGTACTGGGGTACCGCCCGTCACAGTACGTGGCCTAGATCACCGTGCCGAGGAGTACGCCTGCTCCTTTGCAACACAAAGTCGGAACCATCCCTTACTGGACAGTCCCAAACAAGACAACCCCAGCAGTTGGAGCTCACAGCTGCCCACACAGCCGAATAAAAAGGGACATCTAGACAGGGGAAAATCTCGCTCTCAAGTGGGTGCTACCCACGAAGCCTTGCTGCAGCTCCCCTGTTTTAGCCATTCCCGGTTGATGAGGCTTGAGGTACGATTACCTTGTCAGAACACATCACTTAGAATGCTCATCGTCCACTTGACGATGTTCTGAAAGCATTCAATCCATACAAGTTCGTTTCGGGTTCGAACGAAACCGAAGGCATTATCTCGTTACACTCATTATTGGAATAACCCTCAGAGTTAACGACAATAAACCTTGCACTCTGAATCTTAATCCTCACTTGAGATTCACGACCTATCATTAATTTGGATCGATGTGGTTTTCGGATATCCAAATCTTGAAACCCGATCCCGGTCTCATCGAAATCCAAAACGTATCTTTTAAGGCCAAGTTGTTTTAAAGTTAAAACAATTCATTTCATTATCCATATACACACAGATAGATAATTCATAATATCACAGATAGATAATCTACATTATCATTACAGTAGATAATTCACTTCAACTAAAGCATCAATATCACACATCATTATTTATCTCATATCTGAGATTTCAAATCATTCAAGGAAATCAATATCATCCATCATACATAAGCAAGGATTAATAATCACACCATTTATAATTAATTTAAAATGAATTAAATTAATTACCTTATCTCTAATTAATTTAAAGTAAATTAAATTAATTACTTCATAATTATAAATCTTGCTTACATAACCATTAATTAATTACAAATCAATCAATTAATCATTCTCTAATTCCCATCTTAATTAATCATCCTGGATTAATTATCCTTTAATTTCATTCAAGTAATTATCCTTTAATTAATTTCACAAATTAATTGTCCTTACCCAAATGCAGTAATTAATCTTTAATTACTCTATTAATTAATTAACTATAATTAATTACATTAATTAATTACTTAATCACTCATTATTGATTAATTAGTTTTAATTAATCAACCCTTAATTACATCATTAATTACATAATTTAATGATCCCTAATTACATTTTTAATTAATTTTTCCATTTAATTTAATTACATTAAGTAATTAATCTTTAATTAAACCACATTTATTAATCACTCTTGATTAATCTCATTCAGTAATTAACTACCCTTAATTACTTTATTTAATAAATTAATTACTCCTTAATTAATTATCTTAATTAATCCCTTGATTAATTACAAAAAGTAATTTAATCCAAATTACTTCCATATTTAAATAATCTTCAATTAATCACATACAGTAATTCCCATTAATTACTTCACTATGTAATTATACTTCATTAATTACATTAAGTAATTACTTATCAAATCATCTAGTGATTAATTAAAATTAATTAAACTAAATTAATTAACTTAAACTAATCAAATTTATTTAATTAATTACCTTAAGTAATTAATTCCTTTAATTAATTCATTAAGTAATTATACTTAACTAATTTCACAATTGATTATCTTTAATTAATTAATCTAATTAATTATTAAAACTAATCACATTTATTAATTATTAAATAATCTTAAGTTAATGTCCTTCATTAACTATTAACAGTTCTTTAATCACTTTCCTTAAGAAATTTAAACTTAGATTAATCAATATTAATTACAATTTAATTTATCTTTAATAACCAAATAATTAACCTCTAATTATTTAATTAATTTAAGTTTTCAACTGTAATTTAATTAATCTTTAATTACTTGATTAATTAATTCCTAATCATTAATTAACATCTAATCTTTATCCAATTAATGATCCCTAAATTACAAATTAATTATTCCTAATTAATTAACTTAAAACTTAATTAATTAGTTTAAAACTCATAATTACTAATTTAATCATCCATATCATTAATTAATTAAATTAATTAATTATCCATTTTTAATTATCTTAATAATTTAATAAATCTAAATCATTAAATCCTAATTTACTTTAGGATAAAACTTTATTCATATTTATGATTTAATTATCATTAACAAATCATTTAAAACAATTTACTTTCAAAATTTACTTCAAATTTCATTTTAAATTTAAGATTTAAAAATGAATACAAATTTAACTTTAACCAATTTAAATCAATTTTATAAACCTCTTAAATAAAATGTTATAGGGAATTTGATAAAGAATCTTATATAAATAAGTTTTAAACATTTTATTGAAAACCATTTCATTTTAAAACATACTTTAATAAATTTTAAGTTGTTAAAAAAATTTCATTTATTTTAAAAACTTATTTCTTTAAAACTAGGACTTAAATTAAGATTTGAATCCATATCTAAAAATTTGACTTTAAACTTTGTTTAAAAAATCCTGTTTTCAAATTTTAAATCATTTTTAAAATCTAAAAACCAGAGAGGTTTTTAAAACCTGTAACAGGCAAAAGACCCAAGCCCACCATCCATTGCTTCGAGCCAAACTCCCCTCTACTTCGAGTAAAAAACTGGTGCTACTCGAGAAACCCAGACCCCATTTCCCTTTCTTTCAAAAAAATTTTGTTTAAACTTTAAAGTTTAAAAAATCTAGAATGAATTTACTCTCGATCAACCCGAGACTTCACTCGAGTTACCCACACGAATACACGAGCCCTCCTTCGAGATGCCACAAACCCAAAACTCTGACAACACAACGCTGCCATACACGTGCACCAACTACGCAGTCGACTCCGACCATCAACGATGATCTCCTCAAGTCGGCGATCGCTCTTGCTCCTAATCACGATCTTCAGATCATCGATACAAACTCGAAATCGAATTCGAGTGGTCAAACCCAAATCTGGAACCAAAGACAAAACTTGGAATCACCATCATTCTCGAGTCTACGATCATCGGAGTGGCATTGCCTCCGGCCACTTCTTCGTCTACGTCCCTCCTTCCATCCCTTCAAGTTTGGTTGAACTCGATCAACTAGAGTAGGCGAACGATCCAAAACAACTGACACAACTAAAACTAGGGTTACTAACTTCCTCAATCAACCACCTCCACCAGGTTGACCTGCACCACTATCAGATATTTTTCCACTACTCTCCGATCACTCCTCCACCTCCAGGAAGAACCCTGATCTCCACCATCAAGGATATCGCCAGAAATCATCACATTCCCATTTCCAGTTCATACCAGAACTGCACTCTCATGCCCAAACTAAAAATAGTGATTTTAGTTTTAAAAATCAAATTTTTCGACGAGGATTCAGATCCTAAACCTGAAACTATAAATTTAAATGTTTCGAATTTTGACAAAGCTAAAGCATTCATGTTCTTATGGTTTCCAGAGCAAATCTAAGTTTGTTTTAACTTGCATAAAATTTTAAATCCTACTCTACGATCAAACAAACAAGTTTTGTTTGTAACATAAATCATATTAATGACTAGATCAGGAGCTAGAGAATTTAAATTAAAAACTGGGCTTAAAACATAGATAGAGATATTCCATACATTATCAGACATGCACACATCAATACACACACACACACACACACACACACACACACACACACACACACAGAGTTTAAACTATATTCACAAACATACTTGTTCAGAGATGATCAGGTAACACAATTATATACTTAAATTTTAAAAATAATGTTACTCACCTGTTTAGAAAAGGAAGAACAGAGCATTAAATTTTGAAACAGCTTTAATACTGCTAGCAAAAGTCTCTTTTTATTTTGATCTTCATATTTGACATAAGTTGAATTGTTGTATAGCTTCAGTTGTTAATGTCTTTCTGGAATGCTAAGTCTTTTGTAAACGAAATGAAATGGGAAAGATGGATAAAAAGATAAATGTTTACAGGATATTATGTTACTGGTACAAGGCTTTTAAAGTTTGGTCAGAGATTTTATTTCCTTTGGAGGCTGATAAGATTTTACTTGGTGTACTAGAGATGTTTAACATTAAATGCTTGTCTCCATGTCTACATACTTATCCTTTATTTTAAATTTCGTATGCACTTATATCTTTGTATATATTTTTTTATATCTACTTTCAAGTGTACATAGTTATTTCTTTTTCTTTCCAGCATATCTAAACTTCATATATAAGATTCTTTTGCCTGGTCATGCTCTTATTCTTTGTAATATAAGTAGGTTTCTATATTTAACAAGATGTTAGAATTTATCTAATGTATTTTAGTTTATATTCATATTTTATTTTTAAGTTAAAACTTTATTCTTATGAATTACTTTTTCTAGAGAAAATAAAACAAAGCTATTTATATATATACAAATAAACGCGTATACAAATATCTTTAAAATCTAAACATTTTAAATATTTACTCTTTTTAAATTCAAGACTTTTAAATTCAAAATAAATTCTAAAATCCAATTTTAAAATCAAGTTACATATATATATATATATATATATATATATATATATACATACATATATACATATAACAACATTTTTACTTTGAAGATAACACTTCTATTTTAAAATCTATTTATATTTATATATATAACAATACATTAATAATATTATATGAAAATAATGATTTGTCAAATTTAAATAATTTATAAAAGAGATTATAAATTCCTATTATCATTAAATGAATTAATATATCATATTTATTAATCAATATTTTAAAACAAACCTTTTAACTAATCTTAAACTTAAGCTAAGATATAATCTAATCAATTAAACATTTATCTTAAATATTTTAAAACCATATATTTTAAATTAAGTCATAATTTCCAAATTACCAAAATATATTAAAAGTTGAGAACATGCCTTGTTTTATTAAATTTAAAACAAAGATTATCTATTTACAATATATACAAATATATATACATTATAAATAGAAAACAATTTATTAGCTTTTAAAAGATAAATTATCAGTTAAATATTTATTTAAAAGAAGATTATTAATTCAATTCAAATCTTATTAACAAATATTATCAAATCAATTATATTTCAACACAGATTATTAAATTGATATTGCCAGAAATTCCGGGATATCACATTCCTCCCCCCTTAAAAGAATTTCGTCCTCGAAATTTAAAACAAAGGTAATTTAATAATCTAATTTAAAGATTTAATTCTAATAATCTTTATTAAAAATTAAATTTTAAAACCACAAGCGTATATTAATCATATGCTAACAACCATAGCAACCAACTCATCCAATCAAACAAATCTAACTATCCAGACAAAATTGTGGATAGAAATTCCTAGAGTTTCCCAAGTATAAACACCGGGATACTCGCTCTACAGAACCCAAACAAAACTATACTACTAAGCTACAGAGCTCCTATTCATCTAGATCTACAAAACTAGACAAGATATCAGACTAAAGACAAGTCTGACTCAACAACCAAACTCCTAAAACTGCTGGTTCCAAAACCAGAGATGGATCATACACGTACTCCCTCAGAGATACGTGAAACACATCGAATCCCAATCATCCAAAATGACAATTCACTCCAGAAGACCATACACTTATGCTTACAAACACAGAAAAGATCCAAGATACCTCGAAGCTGGCTTCCCAATCTTACCAAATCTTAAAGCTCCTTCGATCGGAGAAAACTTACTCAAAACAAAATCCCCGACTTCGAAATCGAAATTCTTCCGTCTCTTAACCACAAAACACATCTGACGATCGTGGGCTGCCTACATCCTTACCGATCAGCTCAACCTTCGCTGATGCCTCACAAGCTACTCATCAAAATGATCCACTCACAATCAATCCAAGAACACAAACTCTACTCCTCAAACACCAGAAGACTGAACTTACTTTTCCTATCCGAAAAGACAAACAGATACACTCCCAAACTGCTTCCGCTTGCACAACTCTGATCTGGAGTAGATGAAAATGCTGATGATACACACAAGCACAAACTGGACAACACATCCCAGAAATATGGTTCAACAGATCCATAAAGAGAAGACTCAGAAATTCCATGATATCCTGGTCTGCTTCACTCAAAAACCCCTCTCCAGGAACCCTCCTTCAACTAGCTGGACCATCGGTACTACTCTTGGAATCCTAGTCGAAACCAAACTCAATCTCCAGATGCTAAGGCAAACCACTATCCTATTCAAAGACATCCTGAAAGATCTCTGACAAACCAAGAGAACACTCAACTATCGCAAGTCACTTTTGCCATCGACCCAATCTAATATCCAAAGAAAATTGTTCTCTCTTTACCAAATCAGAACAGCTTAAGCCTACCTAGCCAATCCATCGAAGAAATGGGTCCACTCTGCTGCTTCTTAACTTTACCTCTAGAAAACTGCTGACGTATGACCTCCTGCCTACACATAGAACAATCTGAACTGTGACGCTGCCACTGATGCTAAAGACTTCCTAATCCAAACTCCTTGAGAAACTCGGACCGCAACCAAACACAAACTCCCTGCTGAACACAACCACAACACCAAAGCAGACACACTTCCTTATACTTGTTCCAAAGAAACATCTTTGGAGACATCCATAGTCACTGTATCTAACACAGCTACTACTTCCTGAGATACTAAGATACCATCACTAGCTTCTGCTCGACTGTTAGAATCTAAATTCTACTCATCCAAACTTGCACTTCAAAAATGGGCTCCAAACACTAACAGGTTTCCTTCAAAGATTGGTGAAATCCTTACACCACAACAAAAATCACTTGAGACGGTATTGGGACTACAGTCTCGGCAGATACACTTCCAACCTTAAAAATTCAAACTTCTACCATTGGTAGTAGTCATGTTACACACACCACTACCCCATCTACCTTTATAACTTATATTGGAAAACCCGAACAGGCAACCCAACAGATAGTTAGAAATATATATATATATATATATAATTACAAGTACGCTCTCTCAAGAAAGATACCACTCCAGAGTCTAGGTATTCACTCAACCTATGCTCTGATACCAACTATGACGACCCAACTTTCTAACACCAGAAAGTCACATCATCTTTAAGAAAGAAAGGGATAGAAAAGAGAAAAGATAGAGAAGAAAGAAGAAACAACATCAGAATCTCAATAGCAGAACAAATAAATTATATTAATCACATAATATTTCATAATATACAACATCAATCAGAGTTACAAAGATAATACATCACATACTTGACAGTTATAAACGCCTGTCTAGTTAATACAACTCGATACAACTCAAATACAACACAGAGATACCAACACAGCGGAACACTATATATATATCTACAACGCTGAAGCCTCCTGCCCCAATGCTCCTCTACATTTCGTCAAAGCTAACCTGAATCCCTTGGCTACTCGTAAAAATTTGAGTACCCTAGAGTTTAAGAAAACAGAAGATAAACTCCGGGTTAGACATGGGTCTGGTATGAGTAAAAGGTTAAAGTTGCTTAACTTTGAAAATCCTTTGAAAACAAAAGGTATCACGTAAGACTCCCCACATATAAACATGGGTAAGTTTTTACCTTACGCTAACCAAACATTTGATAGGAAATTTGGTGATATTATAATAGGTCTAGGGTTTTCAAGTAAATATGAAATAGCTGAAATTATTACATGATTAAATTCCAGCATACTAGCCAACAAGTGGGTAATACAATCAAATCCGTTGGTGCTTATTGGAGATTGGATTCCATACAATGGCAGGGCTACATGGGTACCGCCCGTCACAGTACGTGGCCTAGATCACCGTACCGAGGAGTACGTCCGCTCCCTTGTAACACAAAGCCGGAACCATCCCTTACTGGACAGTCCCAAACAAGACAACCCCAGCAGTTGGAGCTCACAACTGCCCACACAGCCGAATAAAAAGGGACATCTAGACAGGGGAAAATCTCTCTCTCAAGTGGGTGCTACGCACGAAGCCTTGCTGCACCTCCCCTGTTTTAGCCATTCCCCGTTGATAAGGCTTGAGGCTACGATTACCTTATCAGAACACATCACTTGGAATGCTCATCGTCCACATGACGATGTTCTGAAAGCATTCAATCCGTACAAGTTCTTTCTGGTTCGAACGAAACCGAAGGCATTATCTCATTACACTCATTATTGGAATCACCCGTAGAGTTAACGACAATAACCCTTGCACTCTGAATCTTCATCTTCACTTGAGATTCACGACCTATCGTTAATTTGGATCGATGTGGTTTTCGGATATCCAAATCTGGAAACCCGATCCCGGTCTCATCGAAATCCAAAACATATCTTTTAAGGCAAAGTTGTTTTAAAGTTAAAACAATTCATTTCATCATCCATATACACACAAATAGATAATTCATAATATCACAGATAGATAATCTACATTATCATTACAGCAGATAATTCACTTTAACTAAAGCATCCATATCACACAGCATTATTTATCTCATATCTGAGATTTCAAACCATTCAAGGAAATCAATATCATCCTTCATACATAAGCAAGGATTAATAATCACACCATTTATAATTAATTTAAAATGAATTAAATTAATTACCTGAACTCTAATTAATTTAAAGCAAATTAAATTAATTACTTCATCATTATAAATCTTGCTTATATAACCATTAATTAATTACAAATCAATCAATTAATCATTCTCTAATTCCCATCTTAATTAATCATCCTGGATTAATTATCCTTTAATTTCATTCAACGTTCATTTCCGAGTTTCAAAGTAAAGAGACCATTCTGCAGTCTTGCTACTGCTTTGTTTAGGGAAATTTAATTGATTTGAAATTCTAAAATATGATTTGATTTATAATATATATAGATATATGATTTAAATTTGATTTGACAAATTATGTACATACATTTATTTATCTCTAAATGGTTTGAAAGGAATCGGAAATTTTATTCTTAAATTCTATCTTAAATAATAACTTCAAGTATAAAAAGAAAATCAAAATTTTGAATAAATATTCAAGGTTGAAATGATTGAATTAGAATGTTTATATTGTATATTAATTTTAGAAATTTTTATTTGTATAATTCTCAATTGCATTCCAATATAACTTACCTTACTTTTTAGAAGTTAACAATGTAATTGGATAATATACATTATAAAAGGACTTTTATTTATAAATAAAATTTGATTGGTTATAATAATATTATACACTTAAATTTTAGTTATAAAAAGATTAACAGAGGTAAATAGAGTAAAAAAGTAATTGAATAATTTACAATATAAATGATGTTAAAGGAATTAAGAATAAATTAAAACAGTTATAATAAGTGTAAGTATATTTAACATAGGTGATAAAAATATTGAGAGGAATAAATTTAATTTTAATTAGGAATAAAGAAGAATTAAATTTATTGAATGTTATACACTTAATTTTAATCAAATCCATGATTTTAGAGATTGTTAGTTTAAGAAAATTAGATGAAAAGATAATGAAATTAGAGATAGTTAAGATTTATTTAACTTGTGTAAAATTAATTATCTATTTAAGTTGAAATTTCCATGGTTTCAAACTTGTTATCTTATTTTGTTTTCAAACTGCCCGTTAGTTGTCCTTATTTTTCCTTTCTATACTCTTTCTGTTTAGAAATCTTTCTATAATCTTTATAATCTTTGGTACCCATTTTGAATCTGAGCACTACTTGCCATCCACAGACCGTCGGACAAGCGGAAAAAGTGAATCAGATTCTAGAGGATCTTTTCGTGCTTGTGTTCATGATTCTGGAGAATCTTGGGAAGATCATCTCCACCTTGTTAAACTTACCTATAACCACAGTTATTAGGTATAATTTCAATCTTTTGTCATCTTATCTTAATCTCATTTCAATTTTATCTTTCCTGTGTTTTCCCGTACCTCATTCCTTTTCGGGGACGAAAAGTTTTGAGTGGGGGAGAATGTAACAACCCTAGATTTTTGCATATATTTTAAATTTGACTTTATTTTAAAATTATTTTTAAACTTGTTTTATTTCAAACATTTCATTTTAAATATAAATTTTTATTATTATATGAATTTAATTTCAAACTGGTATAAATTGAATATTTTTCCTGAAAAGTGGATTTCTGGTCAAACTTTGACTTTTATATTTTAAAGGTAAATATTTGAATTCTTAAATTTTATCTTTTATTATGAAAATAGATTTAATAACATGAATACTGCTTTTTGTTTCGTTGAAAACGGATTCAAATTGTGAATTTGTATTGTTTTCAATATTGTGTGTATATTGAGTTATTTAACAATTTTCTTTATTTTTAATTTATATAAATTACATTTTATTTGACATATCTTACTCTAATTTGTATATTTAGGTTATATCATAAATATTTTGACTTTCAATTTTTTTAAAGTGATTGTAATAATTTTCTAAAGCTTATTGAATTTATTTCTAATTTTTGAAGCATAGTTTGCATTTTTAAGCTATTTTCTTAATTTAAATTCTATTTAATTAAAATTTAATTATTTATTTTATATATTTATTTTCTTTTCTGAGTTTTTATCTTTATTTATCAGTTTTATGGGTATTTATAAATTACAAAATACATAAAAAGGAAATTTGAAAGGTTGTGACTCTTAATTTGCTTAAGACCTTTTGTTTTCCCGTCTCTTCATTTTCTTAACTCTTGCATTCATTCTCTTTTGGCCGTATTCTTCCTTTTCCCTTCAGCCTCATCTTCATTTTTCACGTGAATAACTTTCTCAAACCATTTGTCAACAAAATAATCACGGCCACATCACTTTTGATCAAAGTTAGGTAAATTCTTCTTCTCTTTCTTTGTTTTCTTTTTGTTTTTCATAGATTTGCACTTTCTTATTCATCTCCATTGGATAGGCCAGCACCACATCCACCACCTTGGCCGCCTCCATCACCATCCCCTTTGACCAACAGCACCTCCAGCACCTTCCCATGCCATAGTCGAGCCCCAATGTGAAGAAAATCCACCTTAAAGTGAACCAACATCACCTATATGCATACAAGCCGAGCCATCCACCTTCTATCACCTCTCTCCACCACATGGCCGACCATATACCACCTCCACCTCCTGTTCCAGACCTGACACATCATGTTACATCAACACCTGACCCCCTGAGCCATGGCCATGCCCCTTCATCCCTTGCCCGAGCCTTGTAGTGGCCTTGAACCCATGCTTTTGCCTTGTGTTGGTAGTTTCTACATCACCAAATGTTGCACCACTTTCTCTAGGTTAGGACGACCCATACACCACCACCAGCCTTTTCCTGACCCATACACCTCTGCCACACCTGTAGTTGACCACCTGAAGACTGGCCATGATTTGGAGTGCCTTGGCCATGACCTTTAGTGCCTTGAGAACATTGTGTGTTGCCTTGTAGTTGTTAATTCATGCTCACAAACCTTTGCTCCATCATTTTCCCATGCTATGGCCGACCTTTAGGAACCCAAACCTGATCTAAAACCATGTTGTAGCCATGCCATTTCAGATCATAGCTGAAGCATAGATGGTAGAAAGCAAGTGCAAACACTTTGGCTTTGTTTTATGCATCCAATTCTAGCATTGTTTAATGGTATCTTGTGTTGAAACTTATGTGTTGTTTATACTTGTTTGTTTAAATTTGTTCAAGGAACTAATCTTTGGCTCTCCCATTCTCAAATCATATTCGAGTTGTCGTGCCTTCGTAGTTTCTGTATTGTGTGTTGTGGTTGTAATCTCCATCAAATACAAGCGAGTAATTCTCACCAGACGAGGTGTACTTATATAACTAGTAAGCAGACACCATTTGAATCTGTAAAATTATATCATCCTCTTATAACTGTTATGTTATGATCATATAATGCTCACCCTTGTTATTACACCTGTTATATCATCAGTTACTTTTATATGATGCTATTCTGTTCATTCATATCTGTTTATCATAGTGCAAGTTCCCTGTTAGTATAGAAATCACTATGGGTTGAAATGATACATACCCGAACGGACTTTAGAATAGGCAAAAAATCATTATGGGCTGAAATGATAGGCCTGAACGGTTTTTATTTATTTTATTTAACTTAGGATTGCGGGTTTGAAATGATAGAACCCGGTTTTTCTTTGTAAATTACGGATTGAAATGATATATATCCGTATCACTTGACCTAGGCTAGAAAATTATATACAGACCCGTGGTTTATATATTTTTCTAAAAATTTTAAAATATTTAAAAGATGTAAATATTATTATATTTTGATTTAAATTTTATTAAAATGATTTCTATAAAATATTTGTGATTTTCTATAAATTAAATAAGTGAATTAAGTAAATGGTGAAGTAGAATTTGAAATATAAGTTAGTTTTGGAATTTATGATTTTGTTTATAAATGGAATTTACGTAAAGTAAGAAAATATGAAAATTTTGATTTAAAAGATGAATTTAATGATTTTTATTAAGTAATAATAATTTTTAAAAGCGTTAATGATTTTGTATAAATTAAAATATGGAATAAATGAATGTTTAAGTTGAATTTTTTTGAAATTAACTTAAATTGGGAAATTGTAAATTTTGTTAAAAGTGAGATTTTAATTAAGTAAAATAAATGGAAATAAGTTATATTTTGGAAATTTAAACTTAGCTGTTAAGTTAAGAATTTTATTAAAGAAATGAAAATTTAATTGTTATTTAATTTGATTTTGTATAGAAATTTGACTTTATAAAATCATAGAAATAAAGGTATCTAAATGATTGTTTTTAAATGTGAAAATATATGATTTTATAAGTTAAGATGATTTATATTAAAAGTTAATTATGTGTGAAATTGTAAATAAAACTCTGAATTTGATTTGATAGCATTTTTCAAATGTAATGTAAAGGTATTACAGCATTGGAAAATGCTGTGGTTGTTTTAAATGAACCAAATAGTAAATTTGAACTTAGTGTTATTATAGCACTTTGTTAGTGCTATAGTTGTTAAATTTAACCAAAATTTTAGTTGAAACTAATTAAGATATTGCAGCATTTTAAATGCCATCTTTTGTTAATGAACTGTTTTTAAACATAACATTTCGTAGCATTTTCTAAGTGCTACGAAAGTTGAATTTTCTTTGTTTAATAAATTCAAATGAATAAATAATCTTTGAAAAAGATTAAATTTTGGAAATTAAATATTTAATTATTAAATATAATGAATTGTCTTTAATGATATAAAGGGAATAGTTGATTTGGGAAATGCAACTATTTTGAAATGTGATTAAATGGTATTTAAATTAAAATTAAATAAATGATGTTTTGAAATGATATTTTGATATTTTGAAATGAATTTGAAATGATATTAAATCTTGGAATGACTAATTGAAGTTTATATTAGTATGAAAAATATTTGGTTTACTCGTAATTTGAATCTATTTAAAAGATATTGGACTTATGAAATATAGGATAATAAAGCTTTGGAATTTATTTTATAATTTGAATAGTTATTTTGTGGATTAAATCTATTTTTGAAATTTGTAAGATTTGAAATGGTCTATGGAAATTTAATTGAAATAAATGATTGAATTGAATTGAAACTTTAGAAATTTTAATACTTGATTTGAAAGTATAATAATTACACTTTTAAATGGTTTAAATGAATTATTTTGATTGAAATATAAACTATTTAAAGGGTGACTTGAAATGATAATAAATGAATGATATCTTTGAATTTAAAAGGTATTTAAAGTTGAATATTTGGATATGAACTCAAATGATGTTTTGATAATGAAGTTTTGGAAAGATATGATATTTTGATATATAAAAATGATTTGAAATGAAGTTTTGGAAAGATATGATATTTTGATATATTAAAATGATTTGAAACGAAGTTTTGAAATGATATGATGTTTTGATATATTAAAACGATTTGAAATGAAGTTTTGGAAAGATATGATATTTTGATATATTAAAATGATTTGAAATGAAGTTTTGAAATGATATGATGTTTTGATATATTAAAATGATTTGAAATGAAGTTTTGAAATGATATGATTATTGAAATGGTTTGGAATTGAATTAATCTTTATTTTGATAAAGATTTGGATTTGAAATGATATTCTATTTTGAAGTATAAACTGTTTTTAATTATAACCACGGGTTATAATAACGATTGGTTGTTAAAGAGACCGGGATCGGATATGGACATACTCTCTGTCGATACCAAAAACCATTTTGACAACTGTGTACACGGTGGAGTTTCCAGAATGAAGTAGGATGGTGACGACGATCCTAAGGTATATACATGGACCCAACTCTCGTGAGTTGGCATAAGGTGGCTAAAACAGGAGCGATCTCGGACTAGTGAGGTAGCACCTCTTATCGGACACACTTCTTCGGTATCATTCTATTACTTGTGATTTATTTGGTGCGCACCCTTGATTTGGGAGTTTTGTTCGAGGTGGAGCGGTAGTGGCTGCTATGCGTTTCCATCAATCCGTGTGCGTAATTGGTATATCTACCCTGGCATTGCCTTGTGTGCCGTGTCACCTACCATATCGAGCTTTACTACGAGTTTCTATTTGTGTCGTATCTATGGAGTATCTTCTCATAGCCTTGCGAGGTATGCAGGTACTGTGTAGACTATTGGCATATTACGTGTTAAGGTGGAAAATGTAAAGCCTTAACGCTATTTAAAAGTATGTTTATTTTATGATTAGACATTATTATAATAGCGAATATTACTACATAGTAGATAGTTCAATGGATCCTTCAAGAATGGGCGATCCCAAGCATTCTTTAAGTTACTTGTACCTTTATTACAGTTCACTTGAGTTGGTTTACATTGTATAAGTATGTATGTCCTGACTCGAGCGTTTGTATTTTATTTACGCTCGGGTCAGCCTGAATATTCACAGATTTGGATTCCACTTTCTGGAGATTCGAATCGCTAGAGATTATCTGCTTATCTAGTTTTATCTATCTTAGTTCTGTTGTTCTATTCAGCTTGTACTTGGTTATCATATTGAGACTTCTATTGTACTTTATTTCTTCTGTTGTATCTTATTTAACTCTGATATATTTACATAGTAGCTTCATGAACTACCATTTCTTTTACTTCCGCTGCACTTCTTACTCTGTGTCTGTGATTTGTTATTATTTATTTACTGTATATTCTGAGATTTGCCAAATTTTATTTACAATGCGGTATTTTGAGCAATTCAAGTCCAACATGTGCGGATGCGAATGGTTGAAAATATCGGGTCATTACACCTGTCTTTTGTCTCCTAAGTACAGTCCTTCTTGTTGTTGTTCCACTAAACTTTCACCAACTTGACTGTCTTGTTTCTTAACCTCTTCTCATCTCTCGCTACAACCTGAACTGGTTGCCTAACGATTTTCAAATCCGGTTCTACTAATAAGTCTTCCGATGTAGTTGGAGGGATAGTAGTCTCTAGATCATGCACATACTTACGAAGGTGAGAAACATGAAACACATTATGGACACTCGCCAAGTTACTCGATAACTCTACTCTGTATGCGAGCTTTCTGATCCTCTCTATAATTGGGAACAGTCCAATATATCTCGGTGCCAGTTTTACTGATTTTCCGAATCGCACCATACCCTTCATCGCTGATACTTTAATGAAAACCTTATCTCCAATTGAGAACTCTAGATCCTTACGTCTCTTATCTACGTAATCCTTTGTCTAGACTGAGCTTCCTTCATCCTATCTCGGATCAACTCAATCTTCTCTGTGGCCTCTCTTACCGGTTCTGGACCTAAGACTAATCTATCTCCAGTTTCCACCAACATGCCGGTGACTCGCATGGCCTTTCATACAAAGCTTCAAAAGGCATCATTCTTATACTAATCAGATAACTTTTATTATAGGAAAACTTAACTAAGTGTAGGCGATCTTCCCATGATCCACCAAAATCTAGCACACAAGCTCTCAACAAATCCTCGAGTACCTTGTTAACTCTCTTTGTCTGCAATCCATCTGAGGATGATAAGCAGTACTAATCTTGAGCTTGGTACCTAACACATCTTGTAGACTCTTCAAGAACTCGCTAGTAAACAAAGTATCTCTGTCATTAACTATACTACTAGGAATCCCATGTAGTAGTGTTCTTAATAAATAATTTAGCCAAAACAAGTGCTGACCTGGTTGACTTAACTGGAATGAAATGGACACTCTTGGTTAACCTGTCCATTATGACCTATATACTTTCATTTCCTTGATTCGACCTTGGAAACCCGTCTATAAAATCCATGGATATTGAATCTCATTTCCAAACTGGTATTTCCAAAGGTTGAAGCAACCCACTCAGCTTCAAATGTTCGGCCTTCACTTGTTGATAGTTCACACACTGCTTTACTCACAAGCCAACATCCTTCTTCATACCTTCCTAGTAGAAACTCCTCTTCATATTCTGATACATCTTATTCCCCCAAGATGAATCGTAAATTTTGATCGATGACATTCTCTAAGGACCTCCTTCCTTAGGTTCTCTACATCCGGGACACATAATCATCCCTTCTTTAACCGCCCTCTCTGGTCAAGACTAAAATATATTAGATCATCAATTTCTGTTCCAACCTCAAGCCTTCTAATCTTCTCGGTCAACCATAAATTCCCTTTCTGTTCAAAAGCAATCCTTTTGATCAGAACTGGTCGGACTTCCAAGCAGGATAACATGGTAGTGCTCTGACTATATCTAGGAGTCTATCCTAACTGCACACTACAAGTAGTCAAAGCCTCCAGGTACTTCCACTCTACTAACATAGCCAACACCACATTCTGATATTTTCTGCAAAGAGCATCCGCTACTTTATTTCCTCTTCCAAGTGTATACGCTGTATGCTAAAAACTCCAGCCACCTCTATTGTCTCATATTCAACTCCTTCTGAGAGAATAAGTACCTTAAGGACTTGTGATCTGTGTATAACTCAAATCTCTCCCCTAAGAGATAATGTCTCCATACTTTCAATGCAAAGATCGCCGCAGCCAACTCTAGATCATGAGTAGGATATTTCACTTCATGCGGTCTAAGCGGTAGAGAAGTGTAGGCAATGACCTTACCCTTCTACATCAACACAATCCCTAACCCGGTTCCACATGCATCGGTATACACTACTAATCCTTGATTCCCGTCTGGAATTACTAACACAGACGCGTTGGTCAAAATGTTCTTTAACTTAAGGAATGTGTAACAACCTAGATTTATTGACGTCTGTAATTGGGTAATTAATTGATTTTAATTATTTAATTACTGAGTTTATAAGTTGAACGAATAAATTTGCTGATAGTTTAAAATATTCGGATATATGTAAAGTGATTTAAAAGCTATATTAAACATTGGATTATAAAATCTCTGGATATGATAAATCTTATAGGAAATAAATAATGTATAAAACTCCACCATTTGAAATTTAGATATAACGTCTTGGAATGTGTGTGTATATATAAATATGTACAAAAAAAAACTTTATGATAATTAAACATGCACAAGTTCATGGTGATAAATATATACACAAGTATATAGGTAATATATATATATATATATATATATATATATATATATATATTTGCCATATGAATTAAGAAACATGAAAACTGTACAAATGTGAACAAATATAGATATACCGACATATTTCAAGACATGTGAATATTGTATATGTATGTATGTTCATATACACTAAATAAGAAATGTGTGGATAAGCATGTAAATGTAAATAAGTGTAAACATATTGATTCATATACTTATATATAGGTATATATGTGAAGTGTGTAGGTATGAATACAAGAGGACAAGTTAAGTATACGAATCAATATATATATAAGATAAAACAAGGCCAGACTATGTTATAAGCATATGTAAACACCTTAGGAGACAACCCCATAAATGCATTTCAAATTCAATGGAAAATCACCTAAAATTTCAAATCATGAAAAAGGAAAGATCAAATCAGTAAATAGTCAAAACATGTCACAAAACTTCAGATTAAAGAAATGCAAAAGATAAATACATATATAAAAAAAAAAGTAGCTTGTTGTATACAATAAAATAGAATGCAGTACACTTTCCTATATATATATCTCCACTCTGTCTTCATTTTTTCTTCCATTCGAAACAAAGTAAGTAAAACAAAGATAAAAATAAAGCTACAGCAAATCAAACCAAAGCAACTTTAATTCAGTTTTAAAGTCAAAATCATCTTAGATCTAAGCAAGATCATCTCAACAACTAAGTTTCAGGTTTCAAAGAATTTCCAATTCTAACAACAAGCTTTCAAAGATCTTAGCATTCAGTTATCAAAATCAAAGAGGCAATTCAAATTTTCAAAAATCCCAAACTGTTTCAAAAGAAAAAAAGCTCCTATGTTCAAAACTCAGACAGGTGAGTAAATGTAACGACCCAGGATTTTTATGAATTTAAATTGATAATTTAAATGAATTTTTGAATTAAAAATTGTAAAATTGATTTTTAAATGATGCGAGTTTCCCCGATTCAAATAGAAATTATATTAAGTCATATGAATTTGAAAATTTGTATATATGTGAATATATATGTATATATTGGATTTGAGATAAAATCTTAAATAAATGGTTTTTAAAATAAATAGAAATAAAAATAAGTAGTCATGTAAGAATAGAAATAAATATATAAGCTAATGTGATAAAAATAAATATGTACATAAAGTAAAATAAATATCTATCAAACATAAATAAAGCAAACAAATGAAAATGTAAATACATAGGCATATAAAACAAGACAAAAGGAAAAAAAATAAGTATGCAGGTAAGAAGACAATAAACATATAAATGAAGTATTACAAAACAAAAATGCATAGTCAACTATGTATAAGCAAATGAAGAAAGTATGTAGGCTGAAGACATAAAAGTGCCAAGGCAATTAATGCCACATCTCTAGCATCAAACCAGCAAAGAAATTAATGCAACATACCTCATACATTTAATGCAAGCATACCAGCCATGCCTATTATACTAAAATATATAATTAACCTGTACACTTTTCCTATATATCACCTCACATAGAAATAATAACAACCCTGCACACTTCTTTGTTTATATTACTTCATCTCAGTTTCAAGTAGAATCTGAAGTAAAATCCATTTCAAACTAAAACAAACCTGAGGAATTCAAACAAGGGTGCTCAATCTTCATTCTTCAAAACTGTGAGTAACCTCACTCTTAAATGATTAAGCATATATATCTGTTGAATATTCATCTTGAGTAAGTATGAAATGTGTAAATATCAATTCAATACTATTTAGTACATAGGCAAGTATGATATGTAATGCAGGTGAATTAACAGAGTACTCTCTGTATTTAGCTTTCAAGTTTTGCTTTGCAAAAGAAAATCAACTTAGAATTCAACTTTCACTTCATTAAATCATCATTAGACTTTGAAGTTTAAACAAAACAAGTTTGTTTATACTTAATTTAAGATCTGGAGAAGGTCATCTGTAAAGCAGAGCTTTATAACATCTGAAAAATTTATTTTACAGGGAAAATCTTAACTTTATGATTAATGCGAATATCATGAAACTTGAATCAAATTATATAACTAGATTTGTTATCAGAAGATAGGATTTTTCAATTAAAGATGGAAATTTTTCATCGAGTATGCGGAGAAAAATTAGTAGATGATCTGGAAATGATCTTTGATCAATCTCCGGCCATACGTTGAACTGGGGAGAACGACTTTGTGCATGAGGGTGGAGGAACCTACTGAGATGTTGGGAAAAATCATCGGAGTTGCTCTCGATCAGTGAGGTGATGGCGGTGTGGATTTTGGGTTTCTAAACCTAAAATTCTGATGGTCGAAAATTTGTGCGCCACGGCCTCATACGAGCACCGAGTGGCTCGTGCCCTTGGGAAATGATGTCTAGGTGGATGACGAAGCGAAGGCTGTAGTTGCGTGAATTCCGGTGGTCGAGGCATCAAGGACGAGGCACTGACAGGAAGAATGGTGGTTCCAGGTTCAAGTGAAAGGCTCGAATTCGAAATTGCGTTTGAATCAATGGTCTGAAGTTTGAAATTGAGTTAAAGTATGATAGCTGACTTGAAGAGATCATCGTTGGTGATCGGCGGGGACGAAGTCGTTGGTGCAGGTGCACATGTAGTTGCGTGTGCCAGAGGTTAAGAAGATGGGGTTGAGGGTACTCGAGTAGCTCGTGTAAAATTTGGTTTTGCCTCGGGTCATTCGAGTGTTTACTCGAAGCGATGGGGTTTTTTTTTCTTTTTCTCGAAGCTAGTTTGTGTTGGCTCGAGACAGTGGAGCATTTCAGATTTTTGCAAACCTGACTGTTTCAGGTTTTAAAACTCAGTTCAATTTTTTAAAGCAGGATGTAAACAGTTTTTTGAAATTTAAATTCAGAATTTGATCTAGGTTTCAAACAGCGTTTGAATTCAAAGTTAAAGTAAAAATTGAGATGAAACTTTTGAATCTTAAAATTGAAAAATAAAATTTGGAATTTGAAACAAGGTTTTTAAAACAAGTTATCAAATGTTTAAAACTTGAATTTACAAGTTAAATAATTTATCTATTTTAAAAATCTGAATTTACATAGTTAAATAAGTTAATTTAAAAGCAATTGAGTGTATGAGAAAAAATTGAATTTAAAATAGATTAAAATTGCAAAGTTAAATTTGTAGTTATTTTAAATTCAAATAGTTTGAAATGGAATTTAAAAGTGATTTTGAAACAAAATGGTTTCAAAAGTGTTTGAGGAATGATAATTGAATCAATTATAAAAATTATGATTTTATCTCAAAGACAGTTCATTAAAATGTTAAGTTAAATTAATTAATGATTTGGATTTAATTAATTAAGAAAGTAAGGGTTTAAGTGAATAAATTAAAGGTTTAAGTGAATAAATCAAGAATTAATTAATTTTAATCAAGAAATCATTAATTAGATAGGATTAATTAATGGATTATTTATAGTTAGTAATTTTTTATAAGATACGGTTAAAGTTGATTAATCAAGTGATTAAGCAATAATTAATTCAAGGGAAATGTAATAAATTAATTAAGTAATTAATTTGAGATTAACCAATATAAGTCAAAGGTTAATTAACTAATGAAAATGATTAAAGGTTTAATTTCTTAAATGAAATTGAAATTAAGGTTAAAAGATTATGAAATCAACTTTAAGGTTAATCAAATTAATTTATTAATTAAGAAGAATTAATTAAAGTGTTTGATAAATAAATTTATATCAATTTATTTGTAATTAATTAATAAATCCTGTGATTAGATAATAAATTCATAAGTAATCAATTTACTAGGAAATAAATTGAATTGATTGGGATTAAACAAATAATTAATCCTGCTTATAAATGTTTATTAAATGCTTGACCTTAATACTTATGAATGATTATATTGTATGTGATGCCTTGAATTAATTGCCCTATCCGATCTGTGATATTTTGTTCTGTATATTGAGCCGTGTATGATTATTCATTTATTTACATATTATCTGTGAATCTGTGAATGAGCGATAAGCGTTATGTTTATATCGCTTATCAACTATATTTCTGTGCTTTAATCTGTGATGATTGAAATGATGTTGCACTGTTGTGTTAAACCCCTGAACCACACTTATACACACAAAAATATAGATTTCACGAGGAAATCGATTAAGTCACAGATTTTGAAATAGTTTAATAGTTGAATATTTAAGTTCAAATGTTTTGGAAATGTTTTGGGATTAAAGTGAAAAGCTTTTGAAATGGAATTTCAAAGATGAAAGTTATTTGGAACAACTTGATTTAGTTTGAAATTTGAATAATTTGATTTAAATTGGAATTCAATATCTGAAATTGAATTCTATATTCAGTATTTATGATATTAAACGGTGTACAAGTTTATATGGGTTTTAAACCATTTTTTAAAGTATTATTCTTTTGGGAATTTGAATTAACCCAAAAGATTTAACTTGTATAAATAAGATCGAATTTCTTCGAAACGAAAACTACTTGTTTTCAAATAATAATAGCTTTCATTTAAAGAAAGGATCTCCCAATTATGTTGAAAGGGTTTCAAGCTGAAATAGAATTGAAATGTTTTGAAGGCTATGAAATAAATCTTTGATTTAAAGACCGAATGAGTTAATCCAACTTGAATTGAAATTGTATTTAAAAGGCTATGAACGAATCTTTGGAAATGATTTTGAAAGCTATAAGTTGAATCTTTGATTTAAAGATTCAGCAAGTTAATCGAATTTTGAAAGCTATGAGTTAAATCTTTGATTTAAAGATTTAACGAGTTAATCCAATTGAAATGGAAATTGTTTTGAAATCCGTAAATGAAATTTTGTGAAATTAATCTTTTGTTAAAAAGATTTGAAATGGTAATTTGTTTAAACCATTTGAAAGAAAAGTTTTGGATTATTAAGTTGTGACTTAATTGAAATTCCTTATCCATATGTTTTAAATGTTGCGCTTACTATTCGGGTTAGCCGGGAAAGGACCTTTGGGTCGTATAACCCATTCCGAATATGTGATACGTCGTTATGGATAGCATTTGAAGACCGGTGTTGAAGACCGGGTATTTGCAAGAACGATAGTATGACCTATCGATTGTCTCTGCACTGAGTTACAACAGTATAGAGACTCCCTAAGTGATGGGAAATCCGATCAGGATTGTGGATATCCGAATTGCAAGGACTTCTTTGTAAGTGCCGTCGGTTCTGTTCGAGCCCGGAACAGACTTGTATGGATTGTATGTCTGACATTACAAATTGAGATATAAAGCCGATTTCTTTCAAATATATTTCTGTTGGTGGCGAAGAATTTATTCTTTTAGCTTAACACCCTTCTCTGAGACGTACGAGCTCAGAGGTTATGTAGTTGAAGGTTATCAGCGATATATTCCCAATTTGGTAATGTGACATGCTGAGTGTTGCTGTTAAATGATCATTGTGTTGATTATTTGTGATAGGATCATTTATTTGATCGTCTATCCTGGTGATCATTACTATGATCATTTGTTGACCCAAAGCATGGCTTTTGTATAAAGTATGTTTTTGTGGATGTGACTTCGTCGAGCCTCACACCCCGGGAATGGTCAAAACAGGAAAGATGCAGCAAGGTTATGAGGGGTAGCGCCCTTTAGGATGTGTGCATTTCCTTCTGGAAAAGGGTGGTATCATGGTATGAAGCCCAGATACTTACTCATGTTGAAAACACTTTATAATTGTGTGAATTGATTACGAGCGCTCGGTGAAAGGTCCCAAAGGACCGGGGGATGGCATATTCGGTCAGTTGTTACTCTGTTAGTGGTAACCCGGCCTTGTGTTGGTAGAGATCCGGTTTGGTTCTCGGGGATGTCCATCCAGAGGCATTCTCATGTGGCAATGGGAAGTTCCTTGGCCTGATCATTCGTTGGAAATCCAAAGAAACAATACGATCTTGTACGGTTTTAGTTGTAGAACCTGCTTCCTCAGGAGGTAGCTATAGCAAGCATAATATAATGGTACCTATGCTGGCTAAGATTTATATTCTACTTTCGAAATGATTTGTTCTACACTATGCACTAGTAATAATATCAAATGTTTCTTTTTAATGCGTATCAAGCATCTTTGACTAACATAAGAAGAAATCTCCTCCAAGTCTGCGTTTGCATTGTGTGTGTGGCGGGAGGTCTTATGGTAGTCTCATTTTTAAAAAGCATTGCGAATTGACTTTGAAATCTTTTGTTGAATGTTTAAAAGATAAACTGTTTTTGTTGCTCACACCAGTCCCACGACTGATCCGGAGTTTATTGTTTCTTTCCTAAACTCTGGGTGCTCATTATTTTCTACACGAGCAGTCTAAAGTTGGGTTTTTCAGATAGTCAGATGTAGTAGATTATCTGGAGTTAGTTCAGTCTTTGGATCACACCAGTCTTGCTCAGCTTGGTGCATCGTTATTGGGAGTTCGAGCTATTGCTGGATTGATTCTTGGAAATGGAGTTGCAGTTCTCGGAGTTCTTTTTGAAGACTATCTTAGAGTTATATTGTTCCGCTGCTAGATGTCACCTATTTTCTTTTCCGCTGCTATTTATTGTATCATATCTCTGTTGTATATTAATATCTATTGGATCATCTGTTGTATCAGATATTGTATCAAAGCTGTATATCAATGTATTATTCTTTTATTACGCTGTGTTATTTACTTAATGTTGTTATAAGCTCCGGCGAATTAGATTTGAACGGTCGAATCTATGGCATTCGAATACGATATGAAGTATGGATGTCGATTTTCGAGCGGGCAAAAGTCGAAACGTCACATTTGGTATCAGAGCTAAGGGTGGAACTTTAGCTCAGGAGTATAACACATTAAGTAGCTCATTAGAGATAGGGTGAAGTAAACCCTAGAATGAGTATATCCTTAAGATATCCGTTTGAATGCCTCATTAAATTCTCTTACTATCCAGTGATAGTGAGTATGAGTGTAAAAAGAGAACGAGATAGGGGACAGGAAAATACGACTATAATTGGTCAATGCTCTGTAACAACAGTGGAAACAATCTTTCTCTATCAATTTTCTTTGATTCGTCTTTCCAAATTCTTTTGATTTGCTTCGTGGCAGTTGCAAAAAGAAGTTTCGATGTGGTGATGCCCTACGAATCGTTGTAGAAAATCCTTACTTCGTATCTTCATCGGTTTCTTATCATTTTTTGATTTAAACCTTAATGAATATGAATTGGAAATTCTGTATAAATGGGAAATTCGAAATTGAAAATTTAAATAAATTGGAAATTTTTAATTTGAGTTAAAATTGATTAATAAAATATAAAGCTAAATTTGAATTGAATCGATAAAACGATTTCGTTCAAAACCAAATTTTGAAATTCTATTGTAATTTCTTGGGTTGGTTGAAGTCCGAAGAGGGACAAATTGGTTTGTATTCTGAGATATTCCGACTTGAGTTTGAAATTCATATCTTAAGTTTGAGGAATTATAGGAGATCGAATCTGTCTATCTCTGTGTTGTTTTCGTGCTTGCGAATTTCGAGGACGAAATTCTTTTAAGGGGGGAAGTTTGTAACGACCCAGGATTTTTATGAATTTAAATTGATAATTTAAATGAATTTTTGAATTAAAAATTGTAAAATTGATTTTTAAATGATGCGAGTTTCCCCGATTCAAATAGAAATTATATTAAGTCATATGAATTTGAAAATTTGTATATATGTGAATATATATGTGTATATTGGATTTGAGATAAAATCTTAAATAAATGGTTTTTAAAATAAATAGAAATAAAAATAAGTAGTCATGTAAGAATAGAAATAAATATATAAGCTAATGTGATAAAAATAAATATGTACATAAAGTAAAATAAATATCTATCAAACATAAACAAAGCAAACAAATGAAAATGTAAATACATAGGCATATAAAACAAGACAAAAGAAAAAAAAATAAGTATGCTGGTAAGAAGACAATTAACATATAAATGAAGTATTACAAAACAAAAATGCATAGTCAACGATGTATAAGCAAATGAAGAAAGTATGTAGGCTGAAGACATAAAAGTACCAAGGCAATTAATGCCACATCTCTAGCATCAAACCAGCAAAGAAATTAATGCAACATACCTCATACATTTAATGCAAGCATACCAGCCATGCCTATTATACTAAAATATATAATTAACCTGTACACTTTTCCTATATATCACCTCACATAGAAATAATAACAACCCTGCACACTTCTTTGTTTATATTACTTCATCTCAGTTTCAAGTAGAATCTGAAGTAAAATCCATTTCAAACTAAAACAAACCTGAGGAATTCAAACAAGGGTGCTCAATCTTCATTCTTCAAAACTGTGAGTAACCTCACTCTTAAATGATTAAGCATATATATCTGTTGAATATTCATCTTGAGTAAGTATGAAATGTGTAAATATCAATTCAATACTATTTAGTACATAGGCAAGTATGATATGTAATGCAGGTGAATTAACAGAGTACTCTCTGTATTTAGCTTTCAAGTTTTGCTTTGCAAAAGAAAATCAACTTAGAATTCAACTTTCACTTCATTAAATCATCATTAGACTTTGAAGTTTAAACAAAACAAGTTTTTTTATACTTAATTTAAGATCTGGAGAAGGTCATCTGTAAAGCAGAGCTTTATAACATCTGAAAAATTTATTTTACAGGGAAAATCTTAACTTTATGATTAATGCGAATATCATGAAACTTGAATCAAATTATATAACTAGATTTGTTATCAGAAGATAGGATTTTTCAATTAAAGATGGAAATTTTTCATCGAGTATGCGGAGAAAAATTAGTAGATGATCTGGAAATGATCTTTGATCAATCTCCGGCCATACGTTGAACTGGGGAGAACGACTTTGTGCATGAGGGTGGAGGAACCTACTGAGATGTTGGGAAAAATCATCGGAGTTGCTCTCGATCAGTGAGGTGATGGCGGTGTGGATTTTGGGTTTCTAAACCTAAAATTCTGATGGTCGAAAATTTGTGCGCCACGGCCTCATACGAGCACCGAGTGGCTCGTGCCCTTGGGAAATGATGTCTAGGTGGATGACGAAGCGAAGGCTGTAGTTGCGCGAATTCCGGTGGTCGAGGCATCAAGGACGAGGCACTGACAGGAAGAATGGTGGTTCCAGGTTCAAGTGAAAGGCTCGAATTCGAAATTGCGTTTGAATCAATGATCTGAAGTTTGAAATTGAGTTAAAGTATGATAGCTGACTTGAAGAGATCATCGTTGGTGATCGGCGGGGACGAAGTCGTTGGTGCAGGTGCACATGTAGTTGCGTGTGCCAGAGGTTAAGAAGATGGGGTTGAGGGTACTCGAGTAGCTCGTGTAAAATTTGGTTTTGCCTCGGGTCATTCGAGTGTTTACTCGAAGAGATGGGTTTTTTTTTCTTTTTCTCGAAGCTAGTTTGTGCTGGCTCGAGATAGTGGAGCATTTCAGATTTTTGCAAACCTGACTGTTTCAGGTTTTAAAACTCAGTTCAATTTTTTAAAGCAGGATGTAAACAGTTTTTTGAAATTTAAATTCAGAATTTGATCTAGGTTGTAAACAGCGTTTGAATTCAAAGTTAAAGTAAAATTTGAGATGAAACTTTTGAATCTTAAAATTGAAAAATAAAATTTGGAATTTGAAACAAGGTTTTTAAAACAAGTTATCAAATGTTTAAAACTTGAATTTACAAGTTAAATAATTTATCTATTTTAAAAATCTGAATTTACATAGTTAAATAAGTTAATTTAAAAGCAATTGAATGTATGAGAAAAAATTGAATTTAAAATAGATTAAAATTGCAAAGTTAAATTTGTAGTTATTTTAAATTCAAATAGTTTGAAATGGAATTTGAAAGTGATTTTGAAACAAAATGTTTTCAAAAGTGTTTGAGGAATGATAATTGAATCAATTATAAAAATTATGATTTTATCTCAAAGATAGTTCATTAAAATGTAAGTTAAATTAATTAATGATTTGGATTTAATTAATTAAGAAAGTAAGGGTTTAAGTGAATAAATTAAAGGTTTAAGTAAATAAATCAAGAATTAATTAATTTTAATCAAGAAATCATTAATTAGATAGGATTAATTAATGGATTATTTATAGTTAGTAAATTTTTATAAGATACGGTTAAAGTTGATTAATCAAGTGATTAAGCAATAATTAATTCAAGGGAAATGTAATAAATTAATTAAGTAATTAATTTGAGATTAACCAATATAAGTCAAAGGTTAATTAACTAATGAAAATGATTAAAGGTTTAATTTCTTAAATGAAATTGAAATTAAGGTTAAAAGATTATGAAATCAACTTTAAGGTTAATCAAATTAATTTATTAATTAAGAAGAATAAATTAAAGTGTTTGATAAATAAATTTATATCAAATTATTTGTAATTAATTAATAAATCCTGTGATTAGATAATAAATTCATAAGTAATCAATTTACTAGGAAATAAATTGAATTGATTGGGATTAAACAAATAATTAATCCTGCTTATAAATGTTTATTAAATGCTTGACCTTAATACTTATGAATGATTATATTGTATGTGATGCCTTGAATTAATTGCCCTATCCGATCTGTGATATTTTGTTCTGTATATTGAGTCGTGTATGATTATTCATTTATTTACATATTATCTATGAATCTGTGAATGAGCGATAAGCGTTATGTTTATATCGCTTATCAACTATATTTCTGTGTTTTAATCTGTGATGATTGAAATGATGTTGCACTGTTGTGTTAAACCCCTGAACACACTTATACACACACAAATATGGATTTCACGAGGAAATCGATTAAGTCACAGATTTTGAAATAGTTTAATAGTTGAATATTTAAGTTCAAATGTTTTGGAAATGTTTTGGGATTAAAGTGAAAAGCTTTTGAAATGGAATTTCAAAGACGAAAGTTATTTGGAACAACTTGATTTAGTTTGAAATTTGAATAATTTGATTTAAATTGGAATTCAATATCTGAAATTGAATTCTATATTCAGTATTTATGATATTAAACGGTGTACAAGTTTATATGGGTTTTAAACCATTTTTTAAAGTATTATTCTTTTGGGAATTTGAATTAACCCAAAAGATTTAACTTATATAAATAAGATCGAATTTCTTCGAAACAAAAACTACTTTTTTTCAAATAATAATAGCTTTCATTTAAAGAAAGGATCTCCCAATTATGTTGAAAGGGTTTCAAGCTGAAATAGAATTGAAATGTTTTGAAGGCTATGAAATAAATCTTTGATTTAAAGACCGAATGAGTTAATCCAACTAGAATTGAAATTGTTTTTGAAAGGCTATGAACGAATCTTTGGAAAAGATTTTGAAAGCTATAAGTTGAATCTTTGATTTAAAGATTCAGCAAGTTAATCGAATTTTGAAAGCTATGAGTTAAATCTTTGATTTAAAGATTTAACGAGTTAATCCAATTGAAATGGAAATTGTTTTGAAATCCGTAAATAGAATTTTGTGAAATTAATCTTTTGTTAAAAAGATTTGAAATGGTAATTTGTTTAAACCATTTGAAAGAAAAGTTTTGGATTATTAAGTTGTGACTTAATTGAAATTCCTTATCCATATGTTTTAAATCTTGCGCTTACTATTCGGGTTAGCCGGGAAAGGACCTTTGGGTCGTATAACCCATTCCGAATATGTGATACGTCGTTATGGATAGCATTTGAAGACCGGTGTTGAAGACCGAGGATTTGCAAGAACGATAGTATGACCTATCGATTGTCTCTGCACTGAGTTGCAACGGTATAGAGACTCCCTAAGTGATGGGAAATCCGATCAGGATTGTGGATATCCGGATTGCAAGGACTTCTTTGTAAGTGCCTTCGGTTCTGTTCAAGCCCGGAACAGACTTGTATGGATTTTATGTCTGACATTACAAATTGAGATATAAAGCCGATTTCTTTCAAATATATTTCTGTTGGTGGCGAAGAATTTATTCTTTTAGCTTAACACCCTTCTCTGAGACGTACGAGCTCAGAGGTTATGTCGTTGAAGGTTATCAGCGATATATTCCCAATTTGGTAATGTGACATGCTGAGTGTTGCTATTAAATGATCATTGTGTTGATTATTTGTGATAGGATCATTTATTTGATCGTCTATCCTGGTGATCATTACTATGATCATTTGTTGACCCAAAGCATGGCTTTTGTATAAAGTATGTTTTTGTGGACGTGACTTCGTCGAGCCTCACACCCCGGGAATGGTCAAAACAGGAAAGATGCAGCAAGGTTATGAGGGGTAGCGCCCTTTAGGATATGTGGATTTCCTTCTGGAAAAGGGTGGTATCATGGTACGGAGCCCAGATACTTACTCATGTTGAAAACACTTTATGATTGTGTGAATTGATTACGAGCGCTCGGTGAAAGGTCCCAAAGGACCGGGGGATGGCATATTCGGTCAGTTGTTACTCAGTTAGGGGTAACCCGGCCTTGTGTTGGTAGAGATCCGGTTTGGTTCTCGGGGATGTCCATCCAGAGGCATTCTCATGTGGCAATGGGAAGTTCCTTGGCCTGATCATTCGTTGGAAATCCAAAGAGACAATACGATCTGGTACGGTTTTAGTTGTAGAACCTGCTTCCTCAGGAGGTAGCTATAGCAGGCATAATATAATGGTACCTATGCTGGCTAAGATTTATATTCTACTTTCGAAATGATTTGTTCTATACTATGCACTAGTAATAATATCAAATGTTTCTTTTTAATGCGTATCAAGCATCTTTGACTAACATAAGAAGAAATCTCCTCCAAGTCTGCGTTTGCATTGTGTGTGTGGCGGGAGGTCTTATGGTAGTCTCATTTTTAAAAAGCATTGCGAATTGACTTTGAAATCTTTTGTTGAATGTTTAAAAGATAAACTGTTTTTGTTGCTCACACCAGTCCCACGACTGATCCGGAGTTTATTGTCTCTTTCCTAAACTCTGGGTGCTCATTATTTTCTACACGAGCAGTCTAAAGTTGGGTTTTTCAGATAGTCAGATGTAGTAGATTATCTGGAGTTAGTTCAGTCTTTGGATCACACCAGTCTTGCTCAGCTTGGTGCATCGTTATTGGGAGTTCGAGCTATTGCTGGATTGATTCTTGGAAATGGAGTTGCAGTTCTCGGAGTTCTTTTTGAAGACTATCTTAGAGTTATATTGTTCCGCTGCTAGATGTCACCTATTTTCTTTTCCGCTGCTATTTATTGTATCATATCTCTGTTGTATATTGATATCTATTGGATCATCTGTTGTATCAGATATTGTATCAAAGCTGTATATCAATGTATTATTCTTTTATTCCGCTGTGTTATTTACTTAATGTTGTTATAAGCTCCGGCGAATCGGATTTGAACGGTTGAATCTATGGCATTCGAATACGATATGAAGTATGGATGTCGATTTTCGAGCGGGCAAAAGTCGAAACGTCACAGTAAACAAGCATTAAATCTGTTATAAATCCTGACTTCATGCAATAAAACCTGAATTTAATTGATGATATTTGCTTGCATGATTGATTATATATATACACATATGAATATATTGTGTGCATGTCTGTGATGCAGTATCTTTTTCTACTCTGTTCTTCATTTCCAGGTTGCAAATGAAACTTAAAAATTAACTGCTCTTCATCTGATTCTTTTTAGACTTAGATTTTAAACAAAACTTGTTTGTAATGACAAGGTGTCTAATCTAAAAATATTTTCAGATAAGAATTAAGGGTAGTTTTAACATAAAGTAAGAATTGCAGTAGAAATTCACACATACCGAAATCTCGATTTCAAAAATTCATTGTTTCAAGTATATAATCAATTTCGTTTTCGAAAAATAGGACTTTTAAGATTGAAATCATAAATTTTAAGCTTGTAAATCAAGAGGAATTGCATGTTGATCGGAAATTGGGTTCCGAGCATTCTTTGATGATCGGCTAAGTTTGGGGTTTCCAAATTTTGGCTGGAGCTAGCCTGGAACCAGGTGATGTCATAAAATAGTTACATGATTTTACAACCACCGTGGCGGCGGCAAATCGGTGAACTAGGGTTTTAGCCTGGCTTAGGGTCGAGCTCGGTTGTGGTTCATTGGTGGTGTCGTTTGTCGACCGGAGTGGTTCGCACCGAGGGGAAAAGCAGGATAGGGATGCGGCGGAGCTCGCGGCAAAGATTTGGGGGGCATCATGGCCAGAGAGTGTCGGAACGAGGTGATAGATGGTCAGGACATGTTCAGTTGTGGGTTGAAGAGTGAAATCTGGAGGTGACGATGTAAACAAGAATTCGGATGCTCAGCTGAATTTCGACAATGGTTGGTGATTGAAGTAGATGATCGGCGATCCAAAGTGATGGTCGGCGGCGATGTATATGTGCACGGCATGCACATATACATGCACGGGGTATTTGGATGTTGAAATGGAGTTAGGGAAGATGCAGTGATCTCGGGTCAGGCTCGAGAAACTGTATGGTTTGTCTCAAAGTTTTATGGATGCGAGTTTCTAGTATGTTGGCTCGGGAAATTTAAGTTTTAGCTCGAAGTGTTTTTAGGGTGGGCTCGGGTCATTTCTTGTTAACCTGTCAGGATTTTAAATTTGAAAATGAATTTAAAATGTAAAGCAAGATTTCAACAAAGTTTTAAATCAAATTTTTAAGTATGGATTCAAATTCAAATTTGTACCCTAGTTTTGAAATAAATAAAGTTTTATAAAATTTAACTGTTTAAACAAGTTTTATTGTTTAAAGTATATTTTTAAATAGAATTAGTTTTCCAATAAAAGGTTTAAAACTTTATTTATATAAATTCTTATATAAAAGTTTTCTTTAATATTTGAATGAAGAGTTATATAAATTTGTTGATTAATACTAATTAATTTAAGTTTAATTACTTAAGAGGAGTAATTAAAGAATTGTTAATAGTTAATGAAGATCATTAACTTGGGATTATTAAATTAATTAATGTGGTTAATTTTAATAATTAATTAGATTAATTAATTAAAGATAATCATTTGTAGAAATTGTTTAACTATAAGTACTTAATGTATAATTACTTAGTGAAGTAATTAGTGATGATAATTACAGGTGTAATTAATTGTAGATAGAAAAATAGTTTTGGGTTGGAATGGTTAAGAATAATTGATCTATGTGGTCAATTAAAGTTAGATTAATTAATGTAATTAAAATTAATTAAGGAGGATTACTTAAGATAAATGATTATTGGATGATAAATTAATTGATTTGTAAATAATTAATAAGAAGGATTTAAAGGTAATTAAAGTAATTAATTTAATTAAATTAAGGTTAGTTAAATTAATTAAAGATGGTATGGTTGATTAATCTTTCTTATGGAGGATTGAATGATATTGTGTGCCTTATATTAGATGATATCTATGAGGTGATGTGTGATGCTATGTGATAAAATATGTTGGGAACAACAGTGACATCCTATATTTAAAGTTGAATTGTTTATTTATTTTAATAACTTGGTTAAGATGACATGGGATTCGAAGGGACCGGAGTCGGGTATTTGAAAATACCCAAAACCATTTCGATTAGAAATTTGTAGTAATTCTTTAAATGGGAAATCAATAGACTGAAATGGAATATTATGGACCTTTGAACCCAATTAGAATACTTGCATTTTGAGTTGTAAAATAAGCATTGAGTATAACAAGTAATAAACTCGTAGTAAAGTACAGGTTACCCAGGTTTCCTTTTATGGTTTGAATTTAGAATTTCTAGTTTTAAGGCTTTACTCACGCTGGTTTCCAACCTGACCCGGGTGTTACTTTGATGTAATGCTTGGGTCAGACCGAGTATTACAGATTTTCAGGTAAGGACGTTCTAGAGCTCAAGAGACGAGTTGGATGGCAAGAACGTATGGAGCGTTTCCGCTGTGATATTATTTCTGTTTATCTGAGCCATGGGACTTGTATATGTCCAGTGTTTGTGTATGAGTGTAACTCTAATGTAAAAATATAATTGACAGATACAATTTTTTTTTGTAAACTGTTATTATTTGATATTATATTTTGATTCGCTGTGATTTGTGAGAATTAGTGTTGTGTTTCTGTTTCTTCTTCTTCTATCTCTTTCTTCTTTTCCTAACTATCTGGAATTTTTGCGATCGAAAATTTCGGGTCGCTACATATGGTATCAGGGCAAAGGTTAAGCGAGAACCATGGCTCTGGTGGATGTACTCATTAAGGATAGAGTCAATAGTACCCTAGAATGAGTTGAGTGTGTATATATATATATATATATATATGAGAGCGTACTTCTTATTTTCTTATATAAAGATTTTAAATGATTTTATATAAGAATATATTTTGATATATATATATATAAAGCAATATTTCTTACTAATAAACGTTAAGGTAATTGGTTGTTAAAAATTATTGGAATTAAATTAAGAGGTAATAGAAATACAACCAAATTTAAATTAAATAAAGGTAAGTTTGAAATGGATTCAAACTGAAATTAAATCTTGAATTTGGGGAAAAGTTTCAGAATAAGGTAATAATAAATTGGTTTCCAGATGAGATAATCTTGGTTATTATCATAAATGATTGTTGTGTTTAATAATAAGATGTGCATTAATGAGTAAGCAAAATGAAATGTTTAGATAAGTATGACTTATAAATTGGAACTGAAGGTGATCTAGATTGTGAAGTTTTAAATCTAAGCCAGAAAATTTGGAATTTGTTTCAAAGTGCTAAAAGAAATAATAAATAATTATTATTTGAATAAAAGGGACTAGTTGCAAACGAGGGTTGTTTGAAAATTTGTTTTGAATTAAAGAACCAAAAGTGGGTTAAAATTTAAGGATAACTTAGTGTGTAAAGAAAATAATATGTATATATGAGGAATATACATAATATCAAAGATGGTTTGAAATAAACTCTAAATGTTGAGTTTTAAATTTGGAATGTGATGTGAAACCCAAAGTGATAAATTTTTGAACTTATAAGTGAGAAGACTGTTAATATGAAGTTTAAAGTTATAAATGGGAATTCAAATTGGGTAAGGTTGTCTAGATTGAGTAAATTGAATTTAACTTCGGGAAAGTTAAATAAGTTAACAAAAAACATGAATTGGGAATTTCAAGATGAAACTGAGATTTAACTCAGGAAAGTTAAATGATTGGTTTAAATGGGAAGTTATGAGTGAACTCAAAATGGGTTTGAGATTTGGAAATTAAAATGGGTGTTTGGATAAATTTGGATGTTTATGTATCCTGATATCATTCCATTATTATAAATAATACATGAAACTGAGAATTGGTTTTAAAAATGAATAATAAATTAGAATCTGAAGATTTAATTGTCTTTGAGTTTTGAAATATGTTAAATAAAGATAATTTAAAATGGAATTTTGGAATTTAAACTTAGAAATGAATGGTTTAATGATATAAGTTGTTAATTTAAAAGTGAAGTATAATTTGATTTAAAGAAATTAAACCAACATTTGAAATTTAACTCGAATTTATATAATTCAGGATGGTAAAGGGGAATTGAATTTGAAATTGATTCAAATTGAAATTGATTTGAATTTGGAAAGAGTCGAGGTTAATTCAACTTGAATTAGGATTAATTCAAACTGGAGTTGAAATGAATTGAAATTGAAAATTTGGTTCAATTTGAAAATTATTTGAATAAATTAAGATTGAAATCGAAGTGGAATAAGGTTAAATTTGCAGTGGGAATTGAAGTTGATTAAATGGATTTGAGATAGAGTCAATGTTAAGAGGAAGTGGAAATTTAAAATTGAATTAGTTGGAATAAAGATTAGGTAGTGGAACAGTTTGGCTCTGGACTATTTTCAAACAAATTATTTTAATATAAACTTTCTTAAATATAATCTTCCAAGCTATTTACTATATGCAACCTTTCTTTCTAAGCCCCAAACTACCTTTTACTTATTTTATAACTACTTTTGGAACTATTTAACTATTTTACAACTATTTTATAAACTAACGGCTATTTTTCTACTACTTTATAACTAGTTACTGTTTTACGACTATTTTGCAATTATTTAAAAACTTCTATAACTACTTGACTATTTTCCAACTATTTTACAATTACTTAACTGTTTTACAGCTATTTACAAACTAATAATTATTTACAACTACTTATCTATTTTTAAATTTCAAGCTATTTTCTAAATATAAACAGGTCGGAGTTCAAACTGCTATTGATTAAATACCCAACTGAGATAAGAATTGAAGTGATAATCCAAATGGGGATTAAGGCAAATGTGAATAAGTGAATAAAATCAAAGTGATGATGAATAGAAAGGGAATTGATTTAACTGATAATCAATGAAGATAAATACGTAGGATGTACGTATATTATTCTATTCGCATAGTGATTTGATCCAGATTCGAGTACAGAATTTCGAGATAGTATTATCAATCCGAATTGGGATTTTTTGCTCGATTTTCGACGGCGAATCTGGATATGGATTTTTGATTGGTTTTGGATATTCTCTAATAGTTATGACTATGCAAGGAGAATGACGGTTTCTGATCAAGAAACTAGACCTGAGTCCGCACTAGGAAGTCGGGTGGACAATACTAGTTCGGAAGTGAAATTGTGTAATCGAGTGAGCGATCAGATTGATATTGCGTACAGATGATATGTGGACATCATACAAGTTTGAATAAAATTAATATTGTAAGTTGTGGATAAGAATTGTAAAGTGGTTTTGAAATGAAAAGTGTATTTTGTGAGATATATGAGGAAATAAGGTGGAAATTTAATATTTCTATGATTGAAATTTACTTTATGGAATTAAGTAATGTGGTTAATAACTTTATAAAAGAGTATTCAAAATTTGAATATTTGATTTGGGATAAACAAAGTTATATATCTTTGTTATATATGGTAAACTCCCCTTGTTGAATCTATTGACAGAAGAAAAGGGTTTTGAAAGTATTTGAAGTAGAAAAAAAGTAATTTTTACAAGTATGAAGTGATTCAAAAGTTTCCCAAGGTTATTATATATATATACACACACACATATATATAAAGGATTTTGTGAAAATGATTTTAGAAAAAGGTTTTAGGAACCTATGGATTTCTAAAATAGGCTTTTGATTTTTGAGGAAAATAAAATTTGGAATTTGGAAAGCTTAGTTTGTGAATTATCGATTTTGGGATAATCGATTTTGAGAAAGGAGATTTATATGAGATTCATACTTGGTGTATGGTTTGGAAATACTATATATATATATATATATATATATATATATAGTGTAAAGTGTTTTGAAGTGGCTCTGGGGAAAAATGTGCTCCCTTGAATGAACTTCTCAGGAGTGCCACAAAGGGGTACTGCCTTGAGCCCTAAGGGGGGGGGGGGTTCTAAAGTTGATCCTATGAGGAGTTCGGACAAACTAGTTCCTGAGGATTGTTGGGTAGCGAAAGTCGAGGGCGCTGATGCTTATAGGGGTATTTGAGTTATGCTGTGACGATAGTGTAACTCGATGTGGCTGCGATCTACTGTGTGGACCATAGCGAAAATCGTGTGGAGGATGAGTGCCAACAGTCTACACTTGATTTTGTCGGGATGGCAACGTAACATCGGTAGACTGCGATCTATGGTCAATTAAAGAAGTTTCATTGTTTTGGCGGCGAAATTCAAGGGCGCTGATGCCTACGGTTATATGGGTTTTTGCTGTGATAGCAACGTAAAGCCCGGGTATAACTGCGATCTGTAGCGGGTTTCATGGTGTAATCGAGGGGCGCAGAGGCCTATAGTTATCTATGGATTTTGCCGGGATGGCAACCTAACCATCGGGTTAACTGCGACCATGGATGGGAGTTATGATTTCCAGAGCATTCTCGCCTAAGATATTTTCTCTATTTTCGAAACTGTTTTCTATATTTTCAATAAAATTATTTTCCAAAGTATTTTCACTGGGTGTTGGAAACGGGTTTACCAAGTACTTATAGATTTTCAGTCCTACGTCTGATCGACGTATGACCGAATTTCTATGGGAACAAGTATGGACTCGTTGAAACATCGAGTTATAAAAGTATATTTATAAAAACTACTTTAAAATAATATTATATAGATATTAAAAAGTGTTTTAAAAGTGATCAAAGAATATTTATCTAATTTCAAGCATTTTCATAAATTTGTTTCGTTCCTTTTCGAGGACGAAAAGTTCTAAAGGGGGAAGGAATGTTCTACAGGGGGAAGGAATGTAACAACTAAGATTTCTGGACGTCTGTAATTGGGTAATTAATTGATTTTAATTATTGAATTACTGATTTATAAGTCGAACGAATAAATTTGCTGATAGTTTAAAATATTCGGATATATGTAAAGTGATTCAAAAGCTATATTAAACATTGGATTATAAAATCTCTGGATAAAATAAATCTTAAAGGAAATAAATAATGTATAAAACTCCACCATTTGAAATGAAGATATAATGTCTTGGAATGTATGTATATATATATATATAAATATGTACAAAACAAAACTTTATGATAATTAAACATGCACAAGTTCATGATGATAAATATATACACAAGTATATAGGTAATATATATATATTTGCCACACGAATTAAGAAACATGAAAATTGTATAAATGTGAACATATATAGATATAATGACAGATTTCAAGGCATGTGAATATAGTATACGTATATATGTTCATATATATTAAATAAGAAGTGTGTGAATAAGCATGTAAATGTAAATAAGTGTAAACATATTTATTCATATACTTATATATAGGTATATGTGTGAAGTGTGTAGGTATGTATACAAGAGGACATGTTAAGTATACGAATCAATATATACATATATAAGATAAAACAAGGCAAGACTATGTGATAAGCATATGTAAACACCTTAGGAGACAACCCCATAAATGCATTTCAAATTCAATGGAAAATCACCCAAAATTTCAAATCATGAAAAAGGAAAGATCAAATCAGTAAATAGTCAAAACAAGTCACAAAACTTCAGATCAAAGAAATGCAAAAGATAAATACATATATAAAAAAAAGAGTAGCTTGCTGTATACAACAAAACAGAATGCAGTACACTTTCCTATATATATCTCCACTCTGTCTTCATTTTCTCTTCCATTCGAAACTAAGTAAGTTAAACAAAGATAAAAATAAAGCTACAGCAAATCAAACCAAAGCAACTTCAATTCAGTTTTAAAGTCAAAATCATCTCAGATCTGAGCAAGATCATCTCAACAACTAAGTTTCGGGTTTCAAAGAATTTCCAGTTCCAACAACAAGCTTTCAAAGATCATAGCATTCAGTTATCAAAATCAAAGAGGCAATTCAAATTTTCAAAAATCCCAAACTGTTTCAAAAGAAAAAAAGCTCCTCTGTTCAAAACTTAGACAGGTGAGTAAACAAGCATTAACTCTATTATAAATCCTGACTTCATGCAATAAAACCTGAATTTAATTGATCATATTTTCTTGCATGATTGATTATATGATTACTTATATACACATATGAATGTATTGTGTGCATGTCTGTGATTCAGTATCTTTTTCTACTCTGTTCTTCATTTCCAGGTTGCAAATGAAACTTAAAAATTAACTGCTCTTCATCTGATTCTTTTTAGGCTTAGATTTTAAACAAAACTTATTTGTAATGACAAGGTGCTTGATCTAAAAATATTTTCAGATAAGAATTAAGGGTAGTTTTAACATAAAGTAAGAATTACAGTAGAAATTCACACATACCAAAATCTCGATTTCAAAAATTCATTGTTTCAGGTATATAATCAATTTCGTTTTCGAAAACTATGATTTTTAAGATTGAAATCATAAATTTTAAGCTTGTAAATCAAGAGGAATTGCATGTTGATCGGAAATTGGGTTTCGAGCATTCTTTGATGATCGGCTAAGTTTGGGGTTTCGAGATTTTGGCTGGAGCTAGCCTGGAATCAGGCGATGTCGTAAAAATAGTTACATGATTTTATAACCACCGTGGCGGCGGCATATCGGTGAACTAGGGTTTTAGCCTGGCTTAGGGTCGTGCTCGGTTGTGGTTCATTGGTGGTGCCATTTGTCGACCGGAGTGGTACGCACTGAGGGGAAAAGCAGGATAGGGATGCGGCGGAGATCGCGGCAAATATCTGGGGGGGAGGGGCATCATGGCGAGAGAGTGTCGGAACGAGGTTGTAGATGGTCGGGACATGTTCAGTTGTGGGTCGAAGAGTGAAATCTGGAGGTGACGATGTAAACAGGAACTCAGATGCTTAGGTGAATTTTGAGAATGGTTGGTGATTGAAGTAGATGGTCGTCGATCCAAAGTGATGGTCGTCGGCGATGTATATGTGCACGGCGTGCACATATACATGCACGCGATATCTGGATGTTGAAATGGATTTGGGGAAGATGCAGTGATCTTGGGTCAGGCTCGAGAAACTGTAGGGTTTGTCTCGAAGTTTTGTGGATGCGAGTTTCTAGTGTGTTGGCTCGGGAAATTCACGTTTTAGCTCGAAGTGTTTTTAGGGTGGGCTCGGGTCATTTGTTGTTAATCTTTCAGGATTTTAAATTTGAAAATGAATTTAAAATGTAAAGCAAGATTTAAACAAAGTTTTAAATCAAAATTTTAAGTATGGATTCAAATTCAAATTTGTACCCTAGTTTTGAAATAAATAAAGTTTTACAAAATTTGATTGTTTAAACAAGTTTTATTGTTTAAATTATATTTTTAAATAGAATTAGTTTTCCAATAAAAGGTTTAAAACTTTATTTATATAAATTCTTATATAAAAGTTTTCTTTAATATTTGAATGAAGAGTTATATAAATTTGTTGATTAATACTAATTAATTTAAGTTTAAGTTTAATTACTTAAAAGGAGTAATTAAAGAATTGTTAATAGTTAATGAAGATCATTAACTTGGGATTATTAAATTAATTAATGTGGTTAATTTTAATAATTAATTAGATTAATTAATTACAGATAATCATTTGTAGAAATTGTTTAAGTATAATTACTTAATGTATAATTACTTAACGAAGTAATTAGTGATGATAATTACAGGTGTAATTAATTGTAGTTTGAAAATAGTTTTGGGTTGGAATGGTTAAGAATAATTGATCTATGTGGTCAATTAAAGTTAGATTAATTAATGTAATTAAAATTAATCAAGGAGGATTAATTAAGATAAATGATTATTGGATGATAAATTAATTGATTTGTAAATAATTAATAAGCAGGATTTAAAGGTAATTTAATTAAATTGAGGTTTAAATTAATTAAAGATGGTATGGTTGATTAATCTTGCTTATGGAGGATTGAATGATATTGTGTGCCTTATATTAGATGATATCTATGAGGTGATGTGTGATGCTATGTGATAAAATATGTTGGGAACAACAGTGGCATCCTGTATTTAAAGTTGAATTGTTTATTTATTTTAATAACTTGGTTAAGATGACATGGGATTCGAAGGGACCGGAGTCGGGTATTTGAAAATACCCAAAACCATTTCGATTAGAAATTTGCAATAATTCTTTATATGGGAAATCAATAGACTGAAATGGAATATTATGGACCTTTGAACCCAGTTAGAATACTTGGAATTTTAGTTGTAAAATAAGCATTGAGTATAACAAGTAATAAACTCGTAGTAAAGTACAAGTTACCAGGGTTTCCTTTTATGGTTTGAATTTAGAATTTCTAATTTTAAGGGTTTACTCACGCTGGTTTCCAGCCTGACCCGGGTGTTACTTTGATGTAATGCTTGGGCCAGACCGAGTATTATAGATTTTCAGGTAAGGACGTTCTAGAGCTCAGGAGACGAGCTGGATGGTAGGAATGTATGGAGTGTTTCCGCTATGATATTATTTCTGTTTATCTGAGACATGCGACTTGTATATGTCCAGTGTTTGTGTATGAGTTTAACTCTGATATAAAAATATAATTGACAGATACAGGTATTCTTTTGTAAACTATTATTATTTGATATTATATTTTAATCCGCTGCGATTTGTGGGAATCAGTGCTGTGTTTCTGTTTCTTCTTCTTCTATCTCTTTCTTCTTTCCCTAACTATCTGGAATTTTCGCGATCGAAAATTTCGGGTCGCTACAGAATGCTTCCTCACATTTGTCAGACCAAATAAACTTTACGTCCTTCCTGGTTAGCTTAGTCAAATGCGATGTTATACATGAAAAATCCTTAATAAACCTCTAGTAGTAACCAACAAGCCTAAGAAAACTTTGGATCTCAGTCACCGTCTCTTGTCTCTTCCACTTGTTAACAGCCTCGATCTTATCCGGATCAATTTACAAACCCTTCTCTGAAACCACGTGACCAAGAAACTTAACTACTTTCTTCTAGAATGACACTTTGAAACTTCACTTTCGGTTGATGCTGCCTCAGCATCTCAAGCACCGCTCTATGATGAACTTCATGCTCTCTTTCATCCTTAGAGTATATTAAGATGTCATCTATGAATACCAAAACGAACCTATCCAAGTGCTCTTGGAAAACCCGGCTCATCAAATCCATAAAGAAAGCTGGTGCATTAATCAACCCAAATGGCATCACTAACCACTCATATCATCCATATCTGGTCCTAAAAACCGTTAATGGAATACTATCCTCTTCCACTCTTAGCTGATGGAAACCTGTCGCCAAATCCAATTGGAAAAATACTCTGGCTCCACTCAATTAATCAAATAAATCATTGATACTCGACAAAGGATATCTATTCTTGATTGTCTTCTCGTTCAACTTACAATAGTCGATACACATCCTTAACGACTCATCTGATTTCTTCACGAAAGCTGTAGCTGCTGCCCAAGGCGAACTGCTTGGTCTAACAAAATTCTTTCTTTCTAAGTCCACAAGCTGCACCTTCAGTTCCTTCATCTTGGTAGGTATCATTCTGCTAGGTGGTCTACCTATAGGTTCTTCTCCTGGCACAAGATCTATCCAAAACCCAATGGCTCGCTTCGGTGGTTGTCCTAAATGACTGGCTCAAAAACATCTGCAAACTCTCTTGCTACCAAAACCCGATTCAACTCTTCTTCTACCTCCATTGCATCCATCAAAGCACAAGCACTTTAGTCTGAATTCTCCATCGAGTATATAATTCGGTTAGGACTATTAGGGTGTCTTAGCGATATTTCCCTATCTTGGCAAAATATCCTAGCATCATATCTATCTAACCAATCCATACCCAAAATGATCTCGAAGCCAACGAAATAAAAAACATACAAACTGCATGCAAACTTGTGACCTAACAAATCAAGTTCTAGCTGGTCACATCTCATCCCTAGAGTTTGTTTGAACGGCTAATTTTCTATCAGTTTAGAAAATAGCCGAAATTTTTTAAATAAAAATATACCGCAAGCGCACGATGTACAATTCTAGTACGTGGCGAATACGGGTCGATACACGGGGAATTGTGTAGATTTTAAAATTTTCTATTTAACCAAATTAAACCAAGAATTAAAGTTTTGATTAGCTAAGAAAAAATGTAAACAAAAATGCTAGAACAAAAAGTGATGGAAATTATGAGATTAGAAAACAATTTAGAGGCAAATCCACTCTCATATTTTTGTAAATCAACACAAAAATAATCTATGATCTCTATTTTTGATATTAAGTGGAATTAGTGATATATTTATCATAAGTATGGTTTATTTATGTTATTTATTAACATAACTTAAACTATCAAACTATAATACCACAACCAAAGCCACTTATCAATTCTCATGAAAATGAAGTCAAAGCAAAAGCTATTTTAAGTATGATCTATTTACTATTGTATTTAGTAATATAGATCATCAAATTTTGTTTCTACCTTAATTTCATAATAAAAAATCAATTAGTAAAATGATGATGTAAATTGTGTTTATGTTTGAATAAGAATAGCCTATTTATAAATACAGCATAAGCTATCAAATTCATTTTTATAGACTTACATCAACATTTACTTCTCATGAAGCATAAAAGAGACCATAAATGACAAAACTATATTGAATCTACATAATTAGAGAGCTTCATTACCCCTAAATTGGAGGGGTTTAGCTACTCATTTGTGTTATCAAATCAACACATGTAAATTTCAACATTTTAAAGCAAGCAAAAAAAAGTAAGAGCTAATTAGAATAAAAAAATCTAAACTAGTTGCATAAAAGTAAAACTAAGCTACTAACATGAAATGAAAGAGCATGTAATAAAAATGACAAAGAAAATAAAACAAAATCAAGAAGAAGTAAAAGAACAAGAGGCTTAGGAAGCCATTTTATTTCATTTAACTTTAAGGCTACAACTTGCATTCTAATTTGCTAAGTAATTAAAAGAAAAAGAAGATCCATTACATGTACATAAGAGGGCTATTTATATATGCACAAAACCCTAATCCATATTTTAGGGTGCTTCCCAAAATACCCTTTATGAAGTGTGGCCGCCAAGTAATCATTAGTCTCTAATTAATCCATCGTTAAGTATGCATGAAACTTCAACCTCTACTAACTTGTCCATTAGCTTCTAATTATAGATTAAGGTAAGTAGGTAGGTGGGGTCCTCCATGATGCATGATTTTACTTATTTCCATCTTCATTCCTTTGTTTCCTCCTTGTGCATGCATATCTTCATGAACACCTTCATATTTCCATCCAAAAATTCTTATAATTAAAAAGAAAGTGTGCCAGTAAATATTCTCAAAATTAATTCATGCACAAAATTACTATTTTACCCTCATATTGATGTATGAATGATGACATGAAAGCATATTTGAAATTTGGTTTTAAACATGTATAAATACCCTATTGTGACATTATTTAAATAAAAATATATTAAATATGGATGTAATAATATGCACATTTATGTATACATCAAATACCCCCACACTTATCTTTTTATTCATCCTTAAATAAAGAATAACTAAGATAAATTCATTTTTGTAGGAATCACGATTGCATTGAGCATATGTAACAAGCCGTTAAATCTCTAGGTATCCCCAGTAGGACGAGTGTTGTCTCATGAGGGTTTTCAGCGGATACTACCCACAAAATCCAAATGCAACATGAAAATATTTACAAAATGAAAAATTCCTAAATGCAAGATTCATTTACAAAGAGATGGGTGCAAGTTTTTTTTTGAAAATATTCACAAATGTAGATTTTACTTTCAAATCGTCACAAATAAGTTAAATATAAGTTCTGGTCATTATCATGAAATTTAAGTCCTTTTACTCATCAAACTTCAAACAAAAATTAAGTAATCATCACAATTAGACTCCGGTTTGGCTAGTTGTTTCGGTTGATAACATAGTACAACTATGAAACAAATCCTTAGTTCAATATCAAAGTTTTTCAAAGTGTTATTTTCATATTTTTAGATAACAAGTCAAATCACATAAGTGAAAATAGTGCTTGGATTTCAATTGCTTACTCTTTCTTTATTTGAAAATTTTATTGATATTAACAATATTTACATATGCCTAACTAAGAAAACCGAGGCCGGATATATTACTCATGCACTGCCTTTTGGGCTTACATGAGGAGATACAGAGCGTGGTGAGTGAACACACAAGTGTGAACACCTATCGACCAGGCGTTATTAACTAAAGAATTTTATTTATATACATATACCTAACTCAGATAACCGAGGCCAGATATACCAATCATGCACTACCTTTCTGGCTTACGTGAGAAAGTTACAGAGCATGGTGAGTGTACACACTTACGTGTGAACACATGACTCTAGGTGTTAATAATATATATACATATATACAAAATATAAATATTTTTTTGTTTTGTTATGAAGAGAGAGTTTTAGAATATCATCTTGGCATTACTTAACTTAAAGGATTTAAAATGTTTTCACCTTTACTTTAAATCAACCACTTATTAAACAAAGATTTCAATTAGGATATACTTCATAATTATCACCCATGAATCTTCCTATATACTAGTTAAACCATCGTTACTTGTAATCAAACTTTATTTTTATTTTTGTTAAGAAAAATAAATTTTCAAAAATTTCAATTTAATAACCAAAACTTGTACTTGTCCTATAGTGTTTCTTCAAAAATAAATCAAAGCTAAAAAGAAAATATTTTTGAGATTTTTTTTATAGAAATTTTGAGTTTTGGAAAGAAAATGAAAATTCAAAAATTCCATGAAAATTAAAAATTGAAGACGAGACTCCCCCCCCCCACACTTAATTTCGACTGTGTCCCCATAGTCAGTGCATGATATAGTGAGTGTAACGGGGAAAAATGTGTACATATTTACAAAAGAGGGTTAACATTTCTTACAATACGTAGCTTGGATCATGAAGAATCATGAGCTCCTCCTCTTGGTTACTTGGCAATTCCAAGAAAGGTTCCAAACAATGATCATTGACTTTGAAAATCGATCCATCCCTGGGGTTTTGTATTTCTATGGCACCATGGGGAAAAATAGTTCGTACCACAAATGGTCCAGTCCATCTCTATTTTAGTTTCCCAGGGAATAAATGAAGTCTTGAGTCATATAAAAGAATTTTCTGATTTGGTGAAAATGTTTTTCTTAGGATTGACTTGTCATGAAAAACTTTTGTTCGTTCTTTGAAAATTTTCTTGTTTTCATATGCGTCGTTCCTAGTCTCTTCTAGTTCACTGATTTGCAATTTTATGTTTTCACCGGCTTTCTTGAGATCAAAGTTTAAGTTTTTTATTGCCCATAACGCTTTGTGTTCGATTTCAACAGGTAAATGGCAAGCTTTTCCGTAAACTAGACGAAATGGGGACATCCTAAGGTTAGTTATAAAAGCAGTACGGTAAACCCAAAGCACGCCAGTCAATTTCTGAGACCAATCTTTACGATTTTTATTAACAGTTTTCTCGATGATTTTTTTCATTTGACGATTTGAAACTTCGACTTGGCCACAAGTTTGAGGATAAGATGGAGTGGATAACTTGTGGGTTATCGAGTATTTTTTCATCAATGTTTCAAAAGAGCGATTGCAAAAATGGGTTCCGTTATCACTGATTGTTGTGCGAGGTGTGTCGAACCTCGAAAAGATGTTTTCTTTAAGAAATTTCACAACAATTCTTCGTTGGTTTTACACGTAACGACTTCGACCAATTTCGAGATGTAATCGACGGCGAGAAGAATATACCAATTTCCAAAAGAATTGGGAAAAGGTTCTATAAAGTAGATACCTCAAACATCAAAGATTTCGATCATAAGAGTGGGGTTTAGAGCCATCATATTTCGTCGAGAAATTCTTCCAAGCATTTTGCATCAATCACAAGTTTTAAAAAATTTGAATGAGTCTTTGAAAAGAGTGGGCCAATAGAAAACACACTGAAGCACCTTTTCCATAATTTTTCGAGGACCGAAATGTCCACCACACGCTTGATCCCGAAAAAACGAAAGAACGCTCTTGATTTCGCAATCCGGAATGCAATGTCGAATGATTTGGTCAGGACAATACTTGAACAAGTATGGATCGTCCCAATAGAAATATTTCACTTGGGACATGAAATTGCATTTGTCCCGTTTCGACCAAAATGAAGGAGTTTCTTTAGTGAATAAACAGTTCACTATGTCGGCATACCGTGGATTGATGGAGACAGAAAGAAGTTGTTCGTCGAAAAAGTTTTCATTGATTGGTAAAGGCGATGGTGTGTTGGGAAGACGAGACAAGTGATCGGCTATGACATTGTCAGATCCTTTTTTGTCCTTGATTGAAAGATCAAATTCTTATAATAAAAGGATCCAACAAATGAAGCGAGACTTAGTGTCCTTTTAGTGAAAAGATATTGAAGAGCGGAATGGTCAGTGTAAACAGTAATGTGTGACCCTATCAAGTATTGTCAGAATTTTTCAAGAGCAAAAACTACCGCTAGAAGTTCTTTTTCACTAGTTGTGTAATTGAGTTGAGCATCGTTCAGAGTCATACTAGCATAGTAGATAACATGAAGGATCTTGTTGATGCGTTGTCCTAATACAACACCAATTGCAAAGTTCAAAGCATCACACATTATTTCAAATGGAAGATCCCAATTTGGTGAGAAAATTACAGGAGCAAAAACAAGTTCGTTTTTGAGATGTTCGAAATAAGAGATAAAATCAGAGTTGAAATCAAAGGGAACGTCTTTTCCAAGAAGATTTGTAAGAGGTCGAGCAATCTTACTGAAGTCTTTCACAAAGCGTCGATAAAAACCCGTGTGTCCGAGGAAAGAGAGAATGTCTTTAACAGATTTTGGATCGGTAGATTTGCAATGACATCGATTTTCGCTTTATCTACCTCAATGCCTTTATTCGAAATGACATATCCAAGGACTATGCCTTGAGTGACTATAAAGTGGCATTTTTCCCAATTTAGCGTTAAGCGTTTATCCTTGCATCGTTTAAGAACAAGTTCAAAATGGTGTAAACATTCAGAAAAAGAGTTTCCAAAGATAGAAAAATCGTCCATAAACACTTCGAGAAATCATTTGATCATATCAAAAAAGATGACGACCATGCATCTTTGAAATGTAGCAGGAGCGTTGTAAAGGACAAAAGGCATATGTCGATAAGCGAAAGTGCCAAAGGGACATATGAAAGTTGTTTTTTCTTGATCTTCGGGAGCGATTGGAATTTGGTTATAGCCGGAATATCCATCAAGGAAGCAATAGAATTTGTGACCGGCTAAATGTTCGAGCACTTGGTCGATAAAAGGAAGAGGGAAGTTATCATTACGTGTTGCGGCATTTAATTTTCAATTGTCAATGCAAACATGCTAACCCATTTGAGTACGCGTTGGAATAAGTTCTTTAGAATCGTTCTTGACAATGGTAAGCCTAGACTTTTTCGGTACAACGTGAATTGGGCTAACCCATGAACTATTAGAGATTAGCTAAATGATTCTGTTGTTGAGAATTTTAAAAATTTCATCACACACCGCATCCTTCATTTTTGGGTTAAGCCTTCGTTGCACATCACGAATAGGCTTGGCATTGCCGATTAAATGAATGTGGTGTTGAACAAGAGCGGGACTAATTCCCTTTATATCAGTGATTGACCATCCAATTGCTTCCTTAATTTTCTAAAGGATTAAAAGTAAGGAAGTTTCTTGATCAAAAGAGATAGTCGTAGAAATTATGATGGGAGGCATTTCGTTATCACATAAGTATGCGTACTTAAGGTGATCGGGAAGGGGTTTAAGGTCCAACTTCGGAGGTTGCTCGATCAAAGAATTAGGTTGAGGTTCAGACTCAACTGGAAGCGATTCAAAGGGGAGTGTGTACTCAATCTCGTTGGGGATTTCATGAAACAATTTTTTGTACTCGGCCTTGCGTTCATCGTTAAGGTTGATCGTCTCATTTTCGAAGTTTTCGTGAATGGCACTAACTTCCAACATTTAGTCGCGAGGATCACTCGACTGGTTTTGAAGATTGAAAATGTTAAGATCCAAAGTCATGTTTCCCCAAGAGATTTTCATCGAATCACTGCGACAATTGATTAAGGCATTTGAGGTGGCTAATAATGGTCGGCCCAATATCAAAGGGATTTGACTCGTAGGGTTGGTCACAGATTGTGTTTCGAGAACGAAAAAATCAATAGGGAATATTAATTGCCCTTCTCTAATTAGCACCCTCAATTTCTCCCACGGGCTTCTTAATGGAATGATCGACAAAGTGAAGCATTACCTTTGTTGGTTTAGGCTCACTTAAGCCTAATTGTTTGTACATAGAGTATGGAATCAAATGACACTCGCGCTTAAGTCTATCAAGCATTTGTTAATTGTCTTGTCTCCAATTGTACACAAAATCGTAGGGTAGCCAGGATCTTTGTATTTAACGGGCATGGATTGGGACAAGACTTCACTCAAACTGGCGGCTAAGAAGACTTTTTTGAGCACTTGAGTGTGTCGCTTTTGGGTACACAAGTCCTCAAGAAATTTAGGTTAAGTTGGGACTTGCTGAACAATGTCAAGAAGCGGGATGTTAACTTTCACTTGTTTAAAAATTTCTAATATCTTTTCTATTTGGTCCGAGTGTTTCTTTGGTCAAAGACGATGTGGAAATGGAATATGATACTCAGTAGGCGGGTCTACTTGACTAGAAGAAATTTTTTGATTGGCATTTGATTAAACGTTTGGCTCCACATTCTGTTTAGATTCGTTTGTTGTTTTGGAGATGTCGAGAGAGGTTTCCGGTAAATCGTTTGGATTAACGACTTAATTATCGATTTGTTTACCGGAACGCAAAGTTGTGATAGCATTCAATTGGGTGACGTTAGTATCTTGAACAACATAGGCTTGATTCGAATTAGTGTTTTCATTTCTGGGGTTTGGAACAGGCTGGCCTAGGAATGTGCTTCGTTCGCGTTCACTTATAGACGTGGCTAATTGACTCATTTGCATTTCAAGTTTTTCAATCGATTGGCTCGTGTTTTGCATATACGAGCTTAACAAATTTTGCAAATTATTGTTTGATTAGGGGCTTTGAGTGGTTGCTTTAGACAATATTTCAAGACTTTTCTCAAGTGAACTTAAACATTTATCGCCTTTGGGAGGGGGAGCAAGATTTGGTTGGAAATTTTGATTGTTGCGGTTGATTATGAGACGGATCCGTAAAATTTGGTTGAAAATGATTGGGTTGAAAGGGAGGATTCGAAGCATTATTTGGAAATGCTTGAAAATTGGGACGAACCATATTCATGTTGGGATTGTTCTGATTCCATGCAAAGGTCGGATGATTTCTCCAACCTGGATTGCACGTTAGAGAAAACGGGTCATTTTTAGCTTTATTGAAAGCATTGATTTGTTCGACAGAATTAGGGCACCGATCGGCTATATGATTGGGATCGTTACATTTATAACACATGGGTTGGGAAGCTTGATTCATTTGGTTCGATGAGAAAATGTTATCGAACTTATTAACCATTGCGTCGATTTTAGTTTCCAAAGCCAAAGAAGGTCCTCTCGAGTGTGCGCTCAATCGTGAGTAAATTGATTTTTGGTTTGAACGTTCCCATTGGGATGACTTTTCGGTTAGGTTTTCAAGAAATAGCCAAGCATTGTCGTGATGTTGGGCAAGAAAATTGCCTTGGCACATTGATTCGAGCATGGTTCGTGAGCTGTTTTCAAGTCCATCGTATAAGGTTTGGCAAAGAGTCCATTTTTCGAAGTTATGGTGTGGACATTTTATCAAAAGCTCTTTGAATCTTTGAAAATATTTTCCAAATGGTTCTCCCCTGAATTGATGAAAATTTACGATTTTGTTTCGAATTTTAGATGTTTTTTCTAAGGGGTAGAATTTTTTTAAGTAAACTTTCATGAATTCTTCCCAAGTTTTAATCGAGTTAGATAGTATGTTGTACAACCATTTTTCAGCGTAATCTGTGAGAGCGAATGGAATTAATTGAAGTTTGATTCCGTCATCGGAAAGTTGTTGGAGTTTCATGGTTGTGCAAATTTGTTCGAATTTCGTCAAGAAAATGTATGGGTCATCGTGTTCAAAATTGCCAAATTTTGGAAGTGTGGCAATATGGGTTGGAGAGAATTTCGAAATGGTTACCCGTAGAGGCGGGTAACGTGATGCAAGATGGAATAGAAACTCTATCGGGAAAGATTCTATCCATAGGAGTTCGGGAGGCGTTCTCATTCGCCATTTCAAGAGAATTGTTTGTTCGAGTTAAACAATTAGTTGTTAAGTCACGAGTCCAACGATTTGTTGTTGTGTCATGAGTCTAATTAATCATGCACAAGTGAAAGTCAAGAAGATAAAGAAATTAAAATCGAGTGTAGAGAATGAAACAAGGTTTGGAAAATGTAGTGAAAAATTGTTTTTTGTTGTTTTTTAATTTTATTTCTTTGTTTTTTGAGGAGACCATATATATATTTCTTAGATTTTTGTTTTTTTTTTAAAATTTAAGATTTTTTTTTGGATTTCTGATTTTGATTGAGAAATTTTAAAAGAAAGGATGTTTTTTGGAAAAAAAACTAAGTTAAGTTAAATTTACAAATTTTTCTGGTTTTGAATTTCGGATTTTTTTTAAATATGCATGGACTAATGCAACTAAATGAATGCAAAGGACTTAATTACAAATTTTCTATCCTTAGTAGCTCCTAACCCAAAATTGTATAATCACACTTTGTCTTAAATCAACAAAAATATTTCTTAGCCATGTAACATGCAGGTGTTATCGGTGTACAACGAATCACCGTAGTAGTGCAACCGAAGGTTTAAGTACCTTCAGAGGAACAACCAGTATAATATTTATGAATCACCATAATATTTATAAATGGTTATTGCTCTGACGTAGCCTAGACATCAAGAAATAAAATTGTTCAAAGAAGACAATTGTCAAGAAACAATTAAGCTCTAGGTGAGCTTGCGACACCCTTAAGTCGAATGTCTAACCTTTATTATTGGTCAAAATTCTATGATGAAATGAGATTTGTGGGCCAAGGAAGGGGCGATGAAATCCCACACCTTATGTGAATTGGGGTATTGCCCTTAGAAAATAAAACAAAATGAGATGAATGCAAAGCAGAAATTAAACGTGAATTAACAAGCAACCAAAATGAAGTTCGTTTTTGTATATGAATTTTTGGATTTTTGAATTTTTTATATATATAAATGCAAATGCAAGCAACCAACAATGCACTTAAATAAAACTGGAGATGAAAGCACGACACCAGAGCGTGTAGATTATTAGAAATTTATTTTTTTAGTGGTAATTTTTTTATAAGTAAGCAATTTATTTTTTTTGGCAAGCAGGCCTTCTCTTTTTGCGATTTTCTGCTTTGGCAACCTGAAAATTTGAACAACAAAAGAAAATTGAAAACAACAAGAGAAAAGTGGAAACAAAGCAAACTTTTGTTTTTCAAAACAAATTAAAGCAGATTAAAAAAAGTAAAATTAAAAAAAGATGGACTTAACACAAAAAATTAAAACAAAACAAAATATATCAAATAAAATTTCAAAACTAAATCCACAAACAAAATTTTATTTAAATGTAAATGTTTAAATAAGGTGAAGATTTTTTTTATAAAGAGACTAGCACGGCCCAACAAAAATAAGAAACCACGACCGCAAAGATTATCGAAATCCCTCTTCTTAAAAAAAATTGTCGAATCCCTCTTCTTCTTTCAATTTTTTTTATCGAAATAATAGAGATTTAAAAAGCGAATATCAGAAAAATCAAAATCAAAATTAATGTTTGATGATGTGGGTATTGGGTTGCGGTGATGGTCTCAGGCGATTTGCAGTGGTTCAATTCATGGTTTGAGGAAATCGAGATGGTGGCGGTTTAATTGCTGAGGTGGTCGATTTGGAAGTCGATGGCGGGCGATGGTTTGTTTCCCTTCTTCTGCATGCATATCTCACCTTCATATTTCCATCCAAAAATTCCTATAATTAAAAAGAAAATGTGCAAGTAAATATTCTCAAAATTAATTCATGCAAAAAATTACTATTTTACACCCACATTGATGAATGAATAATGACTTGAAAGCATATTTGAAATTTGGTTTTAAACATGTAAAAATACCCAATTATGACATTTATTTAAATAAAAATAGATTAAATATGGATGTAATAATATGCACATTTATGTGCACATCCAGAGTTGCATACCCTCCAATCAGATTCGCAACCCTTAAGGAAGTAACAAGGTATGAGGGTTCCAAACATAACTTATCTACAAAACACTGGGATATAAATGAATGCGATGCATCGGTATCAAATAGTACCCTAACTAGTATACTATGAATCAAAAGCATACCTTCCATCACAGTCTTTCCTTTTTCCGCAGCTGTTGGTCTAGAAGATGACGGTTCCAAGGCAAAAACCTTTCCCTTATCCGCTCTGACTGGTTCTAGACACTGGTTCGTGTAGTGTCCAATCTGGTCACAGTTGAAGCACTTCACTCCTTTCTTATCTACAACCTTCTTCCCTTTTCCAGTTCAACATACATGAGCAAAATGTCCTTTCTTGTCACACTTGTAGCAAATTACATCGGCCTTCCCTTCCTTGGCAGCTCCTCCTTTCTGAGCTCCTTTCTTCTTAAAGAATTTCCTCTTCCTGTCCTGAGAATTCTGAGTTTCAACCTGCTTCTCTTTCCTAAAAGTAGAAAGCATCTCTTCATTCCTGATTGCCATCTCCACCACAACTGTACTTGGATCACAAAGATGTGGTACAGTCGCCCTAGCAATCTCAGGTCTTAACCCTCGAATACACTTCTCATTCCTTTTAATGACGATGTCAATGGTGGCATATCCATATCTGGACAACTCATCAAACTTCATAGCAAACTCAATCACCGACATCTCACCTTGCAATAAGTCCATGAACTTCCTCAACAATACTGACTTTTCAACTTCAGACAAAAACCTCTCTTTGAATCTTCTTCTAAACTCTGCCCAAGTCAACTCTTCCTCGAGAACTCCTACAGTAATACCATTCCACTAATAAAGCGCTGCTCCCTATAATTATCTAGAGACAAGTCTCCTCTTCTGCTCGTCATTTAATCCCAAGTCAGTGAAAATTCTTTCACAGTGCAATAACCACTTTTCTACTTCAACAACATCCTCTGTTTCCAAAAACGGCTTCCCCTCAAGACTGGTGTAATCCCTACTTAGCTTGGCATAGTTATTACCAATTAGGGCCACGGGATTAGCTCCTCCAATATTCACTTCATTTTCCCCAGCTACTCCTACAGCTGCTCCAGCTTGCATCAGATTGACGAAGAACTGATACATCATCCCCATATCTACTAGTGCGGTTCCAGCACCTACATTTTTCCCGCCTCCATATCTTCCTTTCTCGTGTATCTGCATACGAGCCTTAGTAAAATACAGAAGAACGGTCTAAGATAAAAGGGGAATACGTACTTATATATATATATATATATATATATTAAAATAAACATATGCAAGTACGTTACTATAGCGTTAACCCAAACCCTATTTTTGGATTCATTGGTTTATGTTTTGAAAATCTTTTAGGTTCAAATTTCTTTTAAATTTACATAAACCTATGCTCTGATACCAACTTGTAACATCCCTCATTTAAAGGCCCAGAACAAACTACTACGGATGCTGTAGTCATCCATAGTTATTAATTCTCGGTGACCAAATGCAGTAATGTGAGATACATTGATATACTAGAAACAAATGAATATGAAAAAATTTAAACTCAATTTAAAACAAATTTCTCATTTCATTATAAATAGCATTTCAGATTCTTTACATAATCCCAATTCATAAACCACGTCCAGAGATATATAGTTATTACAAATTACGCCAAAAGTGACATATGAAGATACCCCTTTGGTTGATCAGAGTCTAAATATAGGTAATTAAACAACTTTGTCATTGCATCCAATTATACAGTGGAATCAAACAGAAAGAAGTACCACTAGTTGACTTGCCTCATGTACGTCTCTGGAAGCTTATTCGTCTAAAGGAGAACCTGAAAACCTTAACTCTCAAACTACTCAAAATTAATTGAGCAGCCGAGAGTTTAAGGGAAAAACATAAACTTCAAGTCAAACAAAAATTCTGGTGTGAATAATAACCTACCGTCGCGAACCTATCGATTTCTAATGAGACCACGCCACTTAGCAAACGTGTTTCCCCTCACTAGTATCCTAACCCAATTTATAATAACCATATACTGTGCACATGCATCCACAATGATTAAGACATAATATAATAAAATGTATCATGATGGTATGCGAGCATGTTATATGCTCTGGATTATCCATTCCCATTCACCCGACTATCTGTCTCATGTTATAGTTTCTAGGGTCACTATTAACCTATAGTTTCCATGGGCTAACTAATAACATGTTCCAAGCTTACAGACTATTTGTCCGGTTTCATAGTTTTTATGGGACCACTAAGAACCTATTGGCGCCTACCAATAACATCATCCAATCATAGTTTTCATTGGGTCACTATGAACCTATTGGATTCTCCAATAACATCTCTCATGTCATAGTTTTCATAGGCTGGCTATTAACCTATTGATCTCTATCATCAACCTATTCCAGACATAGTTTCAAGGGATCATATAGAACCTATTGGCCCATGCCGATAATAATTTCCATGACATAGTTTTTATAGGCTTACTAAGAACCTGTCTAAACCAACAATCTTTTGATCAGTCTTGGGCATCCTATATTATAGCCTGTCTGACGTCCAAGATGCAATTCTACTCATACAGGAGTTAATTCAATGTGTATTCACTACTGGGTCAACCTAGCCTATTATTATGCCCTTAACACCCCAAGATGCAGTTATGGGTTATAAATGAACTGAATATGATTGTACGAGCATATAAGATAACTGATCAATTAACATAGCAATATAAACATCCATGGTTTAATTCCTTGTAAAAAAATTTCAAATGAAATATGGTTAATACCTTTAACCTACTATCTTTAGCAAGGAAAGCTTCCTCTAAAATTTCAAAGTTAAATGTCATTTCAAAACTCTTTTACATTGCCATGTACTTACTTCAAAAATGAGTTAGGGTTCTCAAATTTGAAAACTAAGGCTTGCGACTATATCCGTTGGATCATTGTGACATCATGAGTTACCCTCCGTCACTCTCCCTTTCGACTTCATAGAGCAACCAAGCCCTCCGTCAGTCTCCCTTTTCAAAATCATTACTTAAAATTTTAGACATTCACTTTCGAAACCATCCAACATACCTTTCGAACATTTAGAAACATTCCTTTCGAAACACTCAAAAACATACCTTTCGAAACATTTAAAACATACCTTTCAAAAGAATTGGAGTTTAAGTAAAAATTTATAGAAGCATAGCTTCGAGACCAATTAAAAGTGTTTCTTTTGAAACCATAGTTTGAAAACAAATTACAAAGTATATAAAAAGGGACACATTCGAAAGTTGTCCCTTCGAAATACCAATGGTGATGGCAACATGCTTTTGTATGTGTACTTGGATTTAAATAAGCGGCTTCAACCATGTCAAAAGGTATGGAAGCGACACCAACTCTTTCGCATGTATAAGTTAAAAGAAAAGTGGCTTCAATGGTTCGGAAAGATATCGACTTGAAACCAACCTTCCGCGCTCATTGGCCTAAGGGTTATAAAAGCGGCTTCTAACTAAGGTAGAAGCATAGGTGTGGCAACATGGGTATTAAAGGGGTTCAAAAGTGGCAACCCTTTTGAAAGCTTACTTTTAGAACAAGGGCGGCCAAATGGGTTCAAAATCAAGTAAAAGCGGCTTCGACCCTTTCGCAAGCATGCCTTTGACACCATTCTTTCCTTTCACCTTTTTCCAATACACTACGTACCAATTACTTCATACCATGTGCATTGGTTTCGAATGGATGCAAAAGGTTATAAATGGGAGTATGGTGACGGAAGCAAGCAAATGAAAGTGGTATAGTTTTAATTCGACACAAAACTGATATTTTGCTTTTTAAAGTAATTTCTTTTTACCTAACCCCTTATTTTGTCAATTTTCTATTGGATGACAAAACCTTTATAAAATTATTTTTAGAATTTGCTACCGCGTGTATTCCCCAATGCTCTAATATTTAATTAAAATTGTTAACTAACCACTTGTAGTTAATTAATCACTAAACACCAATCTTTCTAATTAAGTCCAAAACTCACCCAAATCTCTTGAGAAAAATTTCAAAAATGCACATAAATTCCAATATGATAATATCTTTATCATATAAAGTTTCAGCCCAGAGTAATTAATTAATTCTTCAATTTAATTAAAATTTGAAATGTACCTTTCTTTCACTCAAAAATTCATAATAAATTATCCATAGCTTGGAATATTATGAAAATTAAAATCCATCTCCAAAATAGTGTTTTTCATAACAAATTCAAAAATCATGGCATTTGGAAATCATTTTGCACAATTTTAGCCTTAAACCAAACTAGATTATTCCATAAAATCCTTGTTTAAAATTATAACATGGTATTTATATCAAATCATCATTCATCCAATCATACAGTTTAAACCTCATAACCAAAATTTAAAACACTCAATATGATTTATATGAGATGGTTTAGATCATTATTCACCTTGTTTGGATAATGAACTTGAGATTTGTTCTTCATTTTAATCTTCCTAGCTTGAATCTTAGTCTCTAATTGATTTTTGAGCTCCTCTTCACCTATGGTTATGGCCGACCTTGTTTTTTTTCCTTTTGTTTACATTTTTGGTTTATGAAAATGTGAATGAGAATGAGGTAAGGGGTTTAGCGGTCATGGTATACGGCTATTCCCATATTTCCCTTACCTTATTCTCTTAAGTATTTAACTTACAAACCATTCTTATAGATTCATTTAGTTAAGGCACGATCTTAATTAGTTTCCAAATCTTAATTCACTTATCACTCCAGTCTCTACATTATTTTAATTAATTTATATAATTATATCTTCTAAATAAGACTAATTAAAACCAGGGGTGTTACACCTTGTGTGGTGCAGATAATGACATCTGGTAGGCCGTACCATAAGCATGATTGGAGTAGGGGGAGGCGGTATGGGATCAGGGAGTGGTTGTTGCAGGGGTGCTTTGGTGGCAGCAAAGGACATGGAGTGGTAAATGCACAATGGTACTTTGTCAAATGAGCGGTGTCATTTATGTCGGTCTTCTCAAAGGAATAGTGCATGCAAAGCTTTTCTCGACAGTGATGATTTGGTGCCTGTAGCCATGGTCATGTTGCCAAAGGAGATGGTGTGCATAGGCGGATGGTGTTGAAGACGGGGCGAGGGGTCGGTGGTTGATTGAATGGATAGGTCGGTCGACTATTATGGAGTGCTTCATAGGCCAGGCCGCTTGTATGTCATCATCGCCCATTGTTGTCTATGGTGGTGATGTTTGTTCGATGCCTATGATGGTGCCAGAAGGAATGTTCTTTGAGAGAGCCTTGTCTTCTCAGGCTGGTCGAGGGGCATTGTTACACGGGCAAGCCAAGTACTAGGCGCTTGTGGTGCATAAACCAGCAATTGTTATCCAAGCTGGGGCTGATCAATATGTTGAATTATAGGGGTATAAGGACCCAAAGATGGGCTATGGTGGTGCTACTGTTGTCGCATAAGTCAATCAAACGATGCAGACAGGATCACCCGAAGCTTACGAGAAATTCAAGTAACATATAGATTTAAAAAAATTCCTAATTTGGGTCATTGTGGGCCTATGAAGTCTAATGGGTTTCAGTAGATCCAATCTGGTTATTAAATAAAATCATATTTCATTTAACTTTATTTTACATTTGTTAATTAATCGTATTATTTATTTCAACTAAATATTTAATTTTTGAATGTATCATGTATACATTCAGCAACAACATAAAATTATATAATATAAACACGTGGATAACTATATGCATACACATACATATATTGGGATTTATATCTATTGTATATACATATATATTATAATTACATACACATGTAATAAATTCACATGCATAATGGGAATATAAATGCATAAGTATATACATATGTTTGAGTATGCTACAACATATGCAAAGGGTTTGTATACACATATTGATAGTACCATATATATAAACATTATATATGTGTGTGTTTATATATATATATATATATATATATATATATGTATGTATGTATGTATAGAGTTTAAACACATATATACACATGTGATACTTTATTGGATGTCACATACATGTATATAGTGGCAATAAAATATCATATATATGTATACATGTGCTTAAACTATACACACACACACACACATATATATATATTTGTATGTATGTATGTGTATAAAATTATGAAAACAAATCTTCATTCAATTGGATGTCTTAAAATAAGTGAAAGCTTGAAAAACAAAGGTGGAACTGAAATTTTATATTAGACCTGGATTTAATCAAATCAGAATTAAAAGGAAATAACGGAAAGTGATATTATAGATTTTCTTTTTATAAACACCATTTAATAATAGATTCAATATTGTATATAATTCCATGCATAATCATAACAAAATCAAAACATTTGAAAATGAAGATATGAATGTATTCATTAAACATAAAAAATAAAGCATTGTCATAATTTAATGTATTGCTCCAATGGCACAATCAATTCTAAAACATTACACATTTACTCATATGTGTATATAGTAAATTAATATTTAATTCAAAACATACATTTGACTAAGTAATGAACTTTAATATATTAATTTAAAACAAATTAACCTAACTAAAAGTATAACTTGAGTTGATTTACAATTTTGAAAAACTTAAAGACGAATCATATGAATACACACACAGATATATATATATATATATATATATATATAACTTAATTTATTTAAATATTAAGTCCATGATTGTAAGAGAATTAATTTGTAATAAAAAAATATTACAACATATAATATCTAGGTAAACTCACAATCTCAGATCCAACAAACAAGAAAATTAGGTTCAGAATATAAATGAATCAAACATAAATTGGTCTTAATTAAATAATTAACTAACAAAATTTGTGATAACAAAATAAATCTTACAGCAAATAAAATCTATATCAACCAATAAATTCAAATAAAATCAGAACAATATCAATACTCAAAATAAGACATACATAAGATTGGTTTTCAATTTAACTGACAATACACAAAGGAATCCTAAAAGTAGATTTGATAAGTGGCAATGAGAATATATACATTTGAACTAAGTTAGATCTAACACCATAAATGAATTTAAGATGGAAAGTCAAACCTAGAAAGCCTTGCCCTTAGTAACACCTTACCTCGTGACTTCCCCTTAGATCTCCAAGAGCTACACAATTCTTGCAAGAGATGGATGAACCACTTATGTTTTGTTTTATTTGATGTTTTTCATTTGATTTGGAGTATTTTTTATTTTGGAAGGGGATACCAAATTTCGACCATGTCGTGGAAGGAGGAGAGAAGAAAAGTGAATGAAGGAAAGGATTAATAAGAATAAAATTGGTGGGTTTGTTTTATTTGAAAGAACGAAACCTTTTCCATTCTTTCAATTAAAACTTAATTAATTAATCCCTTAATTCTATTGCTCCACCCTTCTATCTTCACAAGATGTGGCTAGATATATATGTCAAATGGCATAAAATTTCAATAAAACACCTTCATGTGATTATCTTTTATTTAACCGTGTTGGAGTTACACCTGATATCGTATATCGATGCGTCCAAATATAACTTTTATATATGCATTCAAATAATTACCAACAACCCCCAAATATCAAATAAATAAAATAAATATTAATATTTTTCAATATTAATTAATTTAAAACATTTTATAAATTAACTAAATCATGAGGTTTTTTCGAAGAATGCACAAATGTGGTTGTGTGACCCAGAAGTGTGAGTTCGGTCAACAGTTAATATTAAACAATTTAATTATTAATGCTCACACATCACCTTAGCTGGTGATGTGACAGTTTGGTTGAATTCATCGCTTACGTACCTTTTTAGTAAAATCATATTTTATATTAACTTAAGCGGTATCAATGGTCACTATAATTTGCGCACATTCTCTTCATAAAAATATATCACTTTATGATATATGGAAATTAGTAATGGTCAAAATTCCAATATTTTCTGTATTCAACCTAGTTAGTCCGAAAACAAAACCCTTAGTTCAACAATAACATTTATTATTAACTATAGTTCTCATGTCGAAGATTTTGACTTTGAGTTGACTACTGTTGACTATAATACCGACTTCATACAACTGAGGATATGAAATCTCTATTTTATAGTGTCTCACTCCTAATTCTTCATCCAACTATGGTCGCTTGATGGATCGCTATTGCATGATTTAACTGTATTCAAAGTGGAGTATTCATATTAAAGTTTCACAGTGTTACTGAGTCAAGGGAACTATGTAACATCCTCACCCTTGAGATTTCCTGTTTGACTTGGTTGTTATTAATAAACAGGAAACTCTCGAATAAGTCATTCCATAGTTATTCAATAACCACGGGTACGTAACCCCTGGTGCCCCAGTAACCAAGAGTAATACATAGCCCATCATTTGGAGAGAATTATGCAATATGGTATCAATGGATGGATCGTTATTCTTTTCTCGAAACCACTTGACCAGGAATATTAGAATAAAATGTTATTTGGGATTGTGATTAATTGCTCATGATTGAAATTCTTTGCAACTACAATCACTTAATATTTTATTTTAGGATTTTCTTATTTTATAATTTAAATTAATTACCTAATTATTTATATCAGAGTATAACAAAGATATAAAGAAAACTAAGCACCTTTATTACGAATAAGATTGGTTATAGAGTTAGTTATATATAACAAATTACATAATTGCCCCTAGGGCATACCACTGACGCTTTTAGTCTCCCACTTGAACTTAGGGTCAATTAGAAAACTTAATCTCATTTCTCTAGTTAGTTCAGAACTAGTCTCTTAGTGAATGAATCTGCTATGCTATCGTATTATCTACTATGTCAACCAACATCTCTCCGACAGTGATAAACTGCGCTAATCATGTGGAACTTTCGGAGTATGTATCTTTACGTTTTGTGAGACTAGTTTGTTTGATTATCTATATCGTGGCATTGTTTTCAAAAAGCAGTGTCTTGGGATTCTCAATGTTTGGAATCACCTCTAGCTCGGCTATAATTATGTACAATTACTGCTTTCATTGTAGTGCTATTCAAGGCGATGTACTTAGCCTTTCTATTGAACAAGCCACCATTGCTTGTTTGGAACATTTCCAACTCAAAGCTCTTAACTTAGGGTTGAACATGATTTTAAGATTGACTCAATATATTCAATATCACTTGTGAAGTTTGAGTCCGAACACTCCTTTATAAGGAGATCGTTGTTTCCATAAACAATTCTTTAGTGTTTCGTAAATACTTAAGAATACTCTTAATTAACATTTAGTGATATTAAATTGGATTTGATATTCACTCAACGCATCAAATAATCAAGTGAAATACGATATTGTAGAATCATAACATATATGATAATTCCTATTGCCGATGCATAAGAAATCCATCTCATATGCTCCAAATTAAACATTTTAATATGGTGTCTATATACTTTGTTTGGGACAATCCCAACTTCCTTTTATACCAGTCATAAAAGATGTCATTTTCAAATCCTATATCGGCATACAAACTAAAAATTATTTTAACTTGAGTACATCGCTAATAATCCATGGTATTTTTCCATACTCGTGGTTTAGAAATATCTTAGTACCCTTATTCTTTCTTACAAACACATGTTTCCTCCATATTTTGACCGAAAATCAAACTATTTGATTTCTTTATTGGAATATTTGCTTAACTCTGATGCTTGTCGAGTGAGATACTATCATATTAGTTCTTGGATCTTATCTAACACTTGCAAACTTAGTCATCGCTCCTACTGACATCATGGCATTTTGGTCATCATGTGCAAAATAGTCTACCGTAAATCATTATTCAAAATTTTATTCCAACTAAGATGTACAAAAATTCAAAGTCATATTTGATGGTAATTTTTTGAGTGGAATTGGAATTTACTTAACTACATTGACTGATGAATTTGTTATGCTAATTTGAACAACTAAAATTTACAATGTTATTCTCATCAATGTTGCTTACTATATTCCAACTGCACCAGTCTTCTTTTAGAAGAGATACCCATGGCCTCTGGATCATATACCTTCGGGAATAACTATCAAAATCGTATTTTAATAATGTACTTGGAATTTATTCTAGATTTAAGCATCATGTCATATGTTAGAGTCTATGCTCTTTTCGACTTATTAGCAACCTAAAAAATTGATACTACTAACAATTCTTTTTTTCATAATGATATGAAAGTCATGCTTTCTCTTTAATATATGAGAATTCGTATTAGACATTCCACTAAGTTGTGTTTTAGGCTCGATTAGTTTCTTTTCATCTTATATAATCGATTTCCATGTTAATATCCGACACTTACATAAAACTGATTCAATTTTGAGTTTACAAAATTTAAGTTTATAACGTGATTTAGTCAACCATTTTTGGTTGGTCCCAAACTTCTTTGGGGTAGGTCACGGAAGATACCTCCTGTCCGAATTTTACATGAAGCCTCTAGACTCACATAACTTGTCAACTGTTTGACCTAAGATATGTAAGGGTTTCATGATAATTCATATCTTATATGATTTTATAAATGGTGCTTTAGATGAAATTAAATTTAACATATGTACTTACTCTTAAGTATGCATCTTTATAGAAAGAAGTTAATTCAACATCACATTTCATCAATCATACTTTATCCAATATAGTCTGATTACTCTTGTCAATACATCGTTATGTATCATAAGGAGAAGTGACTTTGAGGTTAAATTTTATTCATTTTTAGGCACTTTTGGAACTCCTTCCAATATACTCACTTATTCGATCAAATCAAATTGTTTTACTTCCTTTGCATGTTATGTTTTATACTTCTATTTTAAATTGTATGAACTTATCAAAGATACATTACTTCTATAAAATACACTTGTTCATGTATGTGATAGTTCATCGGTGAATAAAATGAAGTAAGTGTATTCGTTTTGATATTAATTGACCTTCGATTCCATATATCTTTGTATTAATTTGAAGAGTTCATTAACTCGTTTATCGCTCCCACTGAATGAGTGTTTAGCACTTAATCTTTGAGGTACAATTCACCATTATCATGTAATTCATAATCGTATGATTTAAAAAAATATTCCTCCAAGATAGAATTTACTCTATAATACCCAAAAATAAATGTTCAAAATTTAGGTACTTCATTATGTAGCTAATGCAAAAAATACCATTATTCTAGATTTATTTTACAACGAACTGTAACATCCCGTATTTGGAGGCCAAAAACTAAGTGCTACAGATGCTGCAGTCATCCGTAGTATTAACTTCTTGTGACAAAATACGGTAATGATAATGGTATCTATAAATCAGAAGCACTTGAATATGAACAAAATCACAGATTACCAAAAAAACATTTTACTGATTACATTTCAAAATAAATTCATATCCAAGTTACATAATGCCATATTGTTTCCCAGGTAAAGATTAATTATAATCATTACAAAATACGCCAAGAGCGACATATAACGAAGCCCCCTTGGTTGATCAAAGCAAGATATTCATATTTGACTTAATACATAGAAAAAATAAACAAGACAATCTGTAACTCCTAATTAGCTATCCGTCAGCCACCTGCTTGTCTCCGGAAGCTTTATTCGCCAAAATTTCTAAACCTGAAAACCTTAACCCTCAGCCTAATCAAATTAATTTTGAGCACCCGAGAGTTTAAGGGGAAGCAAAAACTTCGAGTCGGACATAAAGCCTGGAATGAATAATTCTGCTACATCACGATTTATTGATATTAAGTAAGACTACGCTGCTTAGCGGAACGGGTTTTCCCTCACTAGTATCCTCTTTAAATCATATATTTTGCAAATGCTTTCCTACAACCAAACTAGTTAATCAAACTGATTATATCAAAATAGCAATATCCTTTATCCTAATAAATGGACTATTTGTCCATAAAACAGGTAATAAGTGGACTGTCTATCCGTAACATAATAGCAAAGTCCATTATGCTAACAAATGGGCTATCTGTCCATAAAATGGGTTGACTGCCCCCAAACTGGACTAACTGTCCGGATCAAAACATACTAACTATCCGAATCATTTTCTTAGGGTTAACTACCCTTCATCTTTTTCCTTGAAAACCTTTTTCAAAATGATTTAACCTTTTAAACCATACTTATACAAGGAAAATATATTCTTAGATTTATTCTAAGCTATTTTGCCATGATATATACACTTTACTGAAGATACTGTTGATGAGTTTTAATGTGGATTAGCTATCCTTCTAAAACAAGTTAAAAACCCTTCTTAACTTAAAAATACTTAGACTATATTGCCATTTTAATACATTCAAAACCTTTGTTTAAAACCTTTCAACAACTCTTTCAAACCCTTGAAGGTAACCCCTTCGAAACCATTAAAAGTGACCCTTTCGAAACCAATAAAAGCTTTTCGAAAACATTGAAAAACCTTTCCTTTCTTTTCTCTGAAAGCTTCAAAACATTAGACATCCTCCTTTAACACCTTCAATATTTCCTTCCGAAAACATAGGAAAAACCTTTCCTTTCAACCCTTTCAAAACACTGGGGAACCACCCCTTTCGAAACCATTCAATAAAACCTTTCAAAAAAATCAAAATTCAATCCTTTCGAAAGCACTTTGGGTTCAATTTTTAACATGTGGAAACCTTTCAAAACCATTCAATAGTTTACCCCTTTGAAACCTTTGAAAATCATCTCGGTCGAAACCATTTGGATTATGCCTTCAAGTGGAGCAAAAAGATCAGAAACCCATTAAAGTCGAAAGCATCTGTTTTGAAACCATTTAAAACTATCTCTTTCGAAACAATTTGGGTTTTACTTAAATTATAGAAAAGGGTCTTTAAAACATTTAAGTCAAAAGCATCTATTTCGAAACCATTTCCTAAGTAAAGAAGAGATGGTTTCGAAACTATCCCTTCGAAAGCATTGGAGAAGTGGACATATTTTAAAAACAAAGCAACCCTTTCGAAACCATCTGGGTTGAAAGGTAAAAAGGCGGTGACAAAAGGTTTCAACTTAGTCGAAAGCAATTATTTAAAAACAAAGGCTCAGCCCAATCGAAACCATATCTTTAAATCCATTAAACCCAGTCGAAAGCTAACCGAGTCGAAAGCTACTCAGTAGAAAGCCATTTAGTCGAAAGCAAGCAGGCGCATTTTTAATTTAAAAGAAAGTACTGCCTCAACCCTTCGGAACCCCTGGTTTCGACTACATACCTTTCGCCTTCTGTCTAATTCGCTATGTACCAATACATTGATACCATGTACATTGGTTTCAATGGTGTTGAAGACGGAGGGACTTAGTCGAAAGCCGACCAAGGCGGAAACATGTGCCGAAAGCATAGAAATAGTGAAAAACATGTAGCAAATAGTTCTTTTCACCTAACCTACTTTACGTGTCAAATTTTGATTTGTTGCCTCAGTACTGCAATTTCAGAACTAATCATTTTGAATTATTTGCAAAAAACCCCTACTCCTTTTATAAATATATAAAACATTTAAGTCCCATACCTTAAATAATTTTATATATCTATTAAAACACTTAGGAAAAATCTATAAAAATTCTAGAAAATCTCTTTTAATATGTTTTCGAGCATATAAAAATTTAAGACCTAAATCTTTTATTACTTAACCGTAATTACTTATTAACCCAAATTAACATTTTCCTTACTAGAAAATTCATATAAATTCCACAAATATTTTGCAAATTCTGAAAATTGAAACCTATCTCTAAAATATTAGTTATGATCTTCGTAAAAATTTGCAAGGCATTTGGATGTCATTTTGTTGGGTTTTCACTTTAAAACATATCATAAATTCAATATGAACAACCACAATTCATTCACAAGTATATATAATCATTCCATCATTCAAAAACATGGCAATTCAATGAAAAATATTCGGAATTCGTCTTAAAACTGAAAATAATAAAATTTTTAGATGTAAACATTATTCACTTTAGCTTTATAGATTAAAGAAATTGAAATGTGAATGGATTTGATTTGCTTATGCTTCTTCCTTAGCTTTTATCTATCTTCTTCCTCTTTCTTTGGTTAACGGTGGTCGGCCTTAGTTTTATTTTTTTGATAAAATGAAATGGACGTGAAGGGGATACACGGCCAAGTTTAAGGGATATAGGAATGGCCTCTTTCTTATTTTACCCCTCCTCTATTTCGATTTAACTCTTATTTTAATTCATTGTTTAAATGGCACGGCTACCCCTTAAATAAATCAAATCTCAATCCCCTAATCAACACATTATTTTACTTAATTTAACTAATTAAATATCCTAAATAATGTTACCAAAAATCTGGGGTGTTACAGGCTCCCCTCCTTAAAGAATTTCGTTCTCGAAATTATGATAAGGTACACGACAAATCAAACAAGAAGGCAAAAATGCCATCAAATAAGTCAGGATAAGTATCTCTAATCTTGCTCTCAATCTCCCCAGTACAGCTGTAACGATCCTGAATTTTTATTTAATTTAAATTAATAATTAAATGAAATTTTGAATAAAAATTTATAAAATTAATTATAAATAGTGATGTGAGTTTCCCCGAGTTCAAATATATTCTATATAAATCATTTAATTTTTTTTTATTATATATATATGTATATATGTGAATATATATATATATATATATATATATATCTATGTATATTTGGGTATATATGAGTCAATTTGAAATTTTAATAAAAATAGGAAGTAGAACATTTGCTAAATTCTAACAACATAACAAAATAGAAATTTATTTATATTTCAAAACAAGAAGATTTAAAGAAAATAAAATACATTTAAATATGAAAAGAATGTAGACGAAAATAAAACAAAACAAAGTAAATACAAACAAATATAAAAGTTTTAGTATGCAAAGAAAAATAAAATAAAATATAAAACAAAAGAAATAACATATATAGTAACACATTAGTGTAAAATAGGAAGTAAATGCATAAAAGAATAAACTATAACAACATGACAAAAGTAGAACTTCATTTTATTTCAAAGTGATAAAGACAAGTAAAATGATATTTTTAGTTAACAATAGAAATTTATTCATATTCCAAAGTATAAGTTAAATATAAAATGAATTAAACTATAAAAAGAATACAAAGCAAAATATCCACAAACTAACTACATACATAATTTAAAAACAAAGCAAATAATAATAATTTACATAAATGGCTGAAACAAACAACACAATAAATAAGAAGTTCACTTATTTTGTAAAGTAAAATAATTCATATTTAAGCTATGAATAAAAATAAGAACAATTATATATAAAACAAAAACAATAAGTAAACATATATAGGAAGTATTACAAAACAAAAATACATACAAGTATGTACACTTGTAAATGAAAACAAAGCAAGCATGGAAAACAAAAATATAAATAAAAGAATTAAGGCATAAGCTTATAAAAAAAAACAAAGTACAAATATGCATGAACAAGTAAAGTAAGAACTGTACATAACATAACAAAACAGGATAACATTAACTTGTACAAATAAAAATGTAATACATCAGCCACCATAACCTATCATCTCAGCCGAGATCTTGTTTCACTAAACAAATGAATAAACAAGTACAAGCAAGCTTACCAAGCCATGCCTATTATACAAAGATATCACACTGAACAAGTTTTCTTTGTATTGTACATTTTATCACCCTGTAGTTTTCCTATAAATCAACTTCTCCTTCCCTTCAGCTCGTTCCTGCAAAGCTAAGAATAAACTGAAGTAAAAACCCTTTCAAACATAAACAAATTTCAACTTAAATAATACAATCAACTCGAGCCAGGGAATCAAGTAAAAGATTTCAACAAAAATAAAGCTGCTTTCAAAACATGCCTGTTCTGTGCTCTGTCTTCATTCTGCAAACATGTGAGCAAAACATTCTTTTATTTGAATCTGAATCTGCTATGATATCTTTATGATATCTGCCTGAAGTTTCTCGTATAAATGTTAATATGCATGAATGTTTGTGTGTATATATCTTTGAATACATGCCTGAATGGTGTACTACTGCTTCTTCTCTGTTTTATGATACAGGGTGGAAACTAATAAGGAAATTTCAATTTCACTGCATATGATCATTTTTAGGTTTCGAGTTTAAAACCAAACTAGTTTGTTTTCACCTGAATGAATATTTAAAAATGGTTTCAAGCTTTATGGTGATATACAGTATTTAAAAATTTTGATTTTTACAGGAGAACTCAAACTTATGATAATTTCGAATATGATGAATCATTGATTCAGGTATAAATCATGAATTATTGTTCGAAAACATGATTTTTAAAACAAAAATTTTGATTTTTCATTGAGTTTATCAACAGCAGTTTGTAGATAACAAAAAAATGAACTTTATCAAATTTCCAGCGATCAAAAGATAAATTGAAGTTGGGATTTTGTATGAAGCAAGCCTAGAAATCAATGAAGTCAGGAAAATTGTTAAACGATTTTTCTATTGAAGGAGATGTTGGGTCGAACCAACTTTAGGGTTTTCGAACTGTTTTAGTCGAGTCTGGAAATGAGATCACGGCAGTGTCTCTGGTGGATCGAGTTCCACCAGACTATGGGAAACGAAGCAGGCGATTACGGCGGAGGTTCCAGTGGAGTTGCGAAGTTTCTGGCGTCGTGACGTGGCGGCGCGAGGCAATTTGGTTGATCGAGATGGGTTTCTGGTGCTCGAAATTGTTCGATTTCGTTTCCCAGGTCGATTCGAGGATTTAGGTGGTTAGGTTGTTTGAGTAGGTCATCAATGACCTGTAGACGGCGGCGATGTGGATCAAGACGCCGGCGAACTCATGTGCACGTGCACGATAGGTCATGAGTGTCAGTGTTTGGGTTAGTTCTGGTTTTGCGGAAGAAGCAACGCGACTCGAAGTCGTACACGAGAAAATGAAGCTCGAGCTCGAAGTTGAACTCGAGTTATTTTGGCATGATACCGGGTCAATTTTTAACACTTAAACAAAAAAATTTGAAATTTATAAAGCTCGGGTAAGTTTGGGGAAAAACTCGAAGTTGTCTTCGGGTAGAATGGGGTTTGACTCGAAGCAGGGCCCGGGTAGGTATAAAAACAGTTTTTGAAACTTTAAAACAAAATTCAAGTTTTAAACATTTTTAACTCATTCTTTTAAATAATTGTTTTATTTAAGTATGGGATTGGTTTAAGGTTTAAAAGTAAATTATTTCAATTTAAATTAAGTTTTAATTAAAGATTTAATTAAAAAGGGTTAATTTATTAAAGATTTAATTTATGTAATTGAATAAATTAATGTGATAAATTAAAAGATTAATTAATTAAAGGTTAAATTTAATTTAATGAAGTTGATTAAGGAATGATAATTAATCAAGGAAAAATTAATTAGAGTAATTAATTAAAGATAATTAATTAAATGGTGAATTAGATAATTAAAGATTAGTTGTTTAATAATTAAAGGTTGATAATAAAAGGTTAATTAATTTATTTTTAATGGATAATTAGTAAAAGATTAAAGAATAATTAATCAAAATGATTTGTAAATTATCAATGTTAATTAACCAGGACTTATAATTCATAAGAAATTAATTTGATTTAAATTAATCAGATAATTAACTGATTTTACTTACGAATATTTGGATTCTATTGGATGACTTGATTGTTTGATATCCCTAATATATGATGCTTTGTGATACATCCTGATTTATGTGGTGATCTGTAATTTACTATCTGTGACATATTTATCTGTGATCTGTATATAACCGATAAGCGTTACAGCTTATATCGCTTATCAACTATATTCCTGTATTCTGATCTGTGATTATTGTATGTTGTTGCACTACTGTGTATAACCCCTGGACCACACTCAGATACACACAAATATGGATTTCACAAGGAAATCGATCAAGTCACAGATTTTTGAAATAGTTTAAATTTGAATATTTGAATTCAAATGTTTTGGGTATGGATTGGGTTTAAAAGTAAAAAGCTTTTGAAATGGAATTTCATAGATGAAATTTATTTTGAATAACTCGGTAAAATCTCCAAATTAAATAATTAAATTTGAATTTGAATTCAATATTTGGAATTGAATTCAATGATTATGGTTAAAGATATTATAAATATGTTTGTATGAATTTAAACCATTTTAAAGGTATTATTTTTGGGAATTTGAATTTAACCCAAGGATTTCAACTCGTATAAAAGAATTAGATTTTCTGAGATGAAACTGTTTGTTTTCAAAAGATAAAAGCTTTCAGATAAGAAATGGAATTCCTATTTAATTAGGGGAATTTCAAGATTTAATAGAGAAATGTTTTTTTTCAAGTTATGAATGAATTTTTTTTGAATGCTATGAATTAAATCTGTTTATTTTTAACAGATTTAAATTGATGATTTGTTTAAATCAAATAGAAATGAAATTGTTTTGAAAGCTATAAGTTAAATCTTTGATTTAAAGATTTAACGAGTTAATCAAATTGAAATGAAAATTGATTTGGAAAATCTGTTAATAAATCTTTTGTTTAAAAGATTAAAATGTGAAAATTGTTTAAACCGTTAAAGATTGTGAAAATGAATCTTTTTGTTTAAAGATTAAAAATGGTAATTTGTTAAGCCATTTGAAGAAAAGTTTTGAATTATTAAGTTGTGACTTAATTGAAATCCCAATATCCATATATTTTAAAAATATTTTCGCTCACTATTCGGTTTAGCCGAGGAAGGACCTTTGGGTCGTATAACCTATTCTGAATATGTGATTCGACGTTATGGATAGCATTTGAAGACCGGTGATGAAGACCGGGTATTTGCGAAAGCGATAGGATGACCTATCGATTGTCTCTGCACTGGGTAGCTCCTGGTATAGAGATTCCCTAAGTGATGGGAAATCCGATCGGGATTGTGAATATCCGGGTTGCAAGGACTTCTTTGTAAGTGCCTTCGGTTCTGTTCGAACCCAGAACAGACTTGTATGGATTGTATGTCTGACATTACAAGTTGAGATATAAAGCAGATTTCTTTCAAATATATTTCTGTTGGTGGCGGAGAATTTATTCTTTTAGCTTAACACCCTTCTTTGAGACGTACGAGCTCAGAGGTTATATAGTTGAAGCTTATCAGCGATATATTCCCAATTTTGGTAATGTGACATGCTGAGTGTTGCTATAAATGATCATTGTGTTGATTATTTGTGATAGGATCATTTATTTGATCGTCTATCTTGGTGATCATTTCTATGATCATTTGTTGACCCAAAGCATGGCTTTTGTATAAAGTATGTTTTTGTGGACGTGACTTCGTCGAGCCTCACACCCCGGAAATGGTCAAAACAGGAAAGATGCGGCAAGGTTATGAGGGGTAGCTCCCTTTAGGGTATGTACATTTCCTTTTGGATAGAGGTGGTATCATGGTATGGAGCCCAGATATTTAACCTATGTGGTTACTACGAATTTATTACTTTGTGGTTGTTGGTTTTCGGGATCCCGTGAGAAAGGTCGTTTACGATCGGGGAATGGCGTGCTCGTGTCAGTAGTTACCCAATTAGGGGTAACCCGGCCTTGTGTTGGCAGAGTTCCGGTTTGGTTCTCGGGGATGTCTTTCCAGAGGCATTCTCATGTGGCAATGGGAAGTTCCTTGGCCTGACCATTTGTTGGAAATCCAAAGAAACAATACGAAACTTGTACGGTATTAGTTGTAGAACCTATCATTCACTTATGGTGTCGCAACACTGTTTGGATGGTAGCTATAGTAGGCATACGATAATGGTCGTATGTTGGCTAAGATTTATATTCTACTTTCGAAATGAATTTTTCTCTACACTATGCACTAGTAATAATATCAAATGTCTTTTTAATGCGTATCAAGCATCTTTGACTATCATAAGGAGAAATCTCCTCCGATTCTGCGTTTGCATTGTGTGTGTGTGCGGGAGGCCTTATGGTAGTCTCATTTTTCAAAAGCATTGCGAATTGACTTTAAAATCTTTTGTTGATTGTTTAAAGATAAACTGTTTTGTTGCTCACACCAGTCCCACGACTGATCCGGAGTTTATTGTTTCTTTCCTAAACTCTGGGTGCTCATTATATTTCTACACGAGCAGTCTAGAGTTGGGTTTTTCAGATAGTCAGATTAGTAGATTATCTGGAGTTAGTTCAGTCTTTGGATCGCACCAGTCTTGCTTATCTTTGTACATTGTTATTGGGAGTTCGAGCTATTGCTGGATTGATTCTTGGAGATGGAGTTACAATTCTCGGAGTTCTTTTTTTTTGAAGACTATCTTAGAGTTATATTGTTCTGTATGCTAGATGTTATCTATCGTTTTCTTTTCCGCTGCTATTTTATTGTATCATATCTCTGATGTATATTGATATCTATTGGATCATCTGTTGTATCAGATATTGTATCAAAGCTGTATATCAATGTATTATTCTTTTATTCCGCTGTGTTGTTTACTTAATGATTGTTATAAGCTCCGGCGAATCGGATTTGAACGGTCGAATCTATGGCATTCGAATACGATTTGAAGTATGGATGTCGATTTTCGAGTGGGCAAAATCTGACTCGTTACATTTGGTATCAGAGCTAAGGTTAAAACTTTAGCTCAGGAGTGTAACACATTAAGTAGCTCATTAGAGATAGGATGAAGTAAATCCTAGAATGAGTAATCCTTAAGATATCCGTTTGAATGCCTCAGTAAATTCTTTTACTATCCACTGATAGTAAGTATGAGTGCAAGAAGAGAACGAGATAGAGGACAGGGAAATACGACTATAAATGGTCGATACTCTGTAACAATAGTGGAAACAACTTTCTTATCAATTTTCTTTGATTCGTTTCTAAATTCTTTTGATTGCTTCGAGACGGCTCTAGAAAGAAGTTTCAGTGCGGGGATGCCCTACGAATCGTTGTAGATATTCTTTCTTCGTATTTCATCAGTTTCTTTTCAGTTTTTGATTTAAACTTTAATGAATATGAATTCGAAAATTTGAAATTGGGAATTTTAAATGAGATTGAAATTTGAATAAATTTAAAATTTTAAATTGAGTTAAAATTGATTAATAAAAGAAGAAGCTAAATCGAATTGTATTGATAAAACGATTTCGTTTAAAACCAAATTTTGAAATTCTATTATAATTTCTCGTATCTATTGTTGATATTCTGATTTGGTGAGCCAAATACAGAATTGATATCCAGTTTGATCTGAAAAGATATTTCTCTATCTTTCATCTATCTTTGTTGTTTTCGTGCCTGCGAATTTCGAGGACGAAATTCTTTTAAGGGGGAAATCTGTAACGATCCAGAATTTTTATTTAATTTAAATTAATAATTAAATGAAATTTTGAATAAAAATTTATAAAATTAATTATAAATAGTGATGTGAGTTTCCCCGAGTTCAAATATATTCTATATAAATCATTTAAATTTTTTTTTATTATATATATATGTATATATGTGAATATATATATATATATATATATATATATATATATATATATGTATGTATGTATGTATATTTGGGTATATATGAGTCAATTTGAAATTTTAATAAAAATAGGAAGTAGAACATTTGCTAAATTCTAACAACATAATAAAATAGAAATTTATTTATATTTCAAAACAAGAAGATTTAAAGAAAATAAAATACATTTAAATATGAAAAGAATGTAGACGAAAATAAAACAAAACAAAGTAAATACAAACAAATATAAAAGTTTTAGTATGCAAAGAAAAATAAAATAAAATATAAAACAAAAGAAATAACATATATAGTAACACATTAGTGTAAAATAGGAAGTAAATGCATAAAAGAATAAACTATAACAACATGACAAAAGTAGAACTTCATTTTATTTCAAAGTGATAAAGACAAGTAAAATGATATTTTTAGTTAACAATAGAAATTTATTCATATTCCAAAGTATAAGTTAAATATAAAATGAATTAAACTATAAAAAGAATACAAAGAAAAATATCCACAAACTAACTACATACATAATTTAAAAACAAAGCAAATAATAATAATTTACATAAATGGCTGAAACAAACAAGACAATAAATAAGATGTTCACTTATTTTGTAAAGTAAAATAATTCATATTTAAGCTATGAATAAAAATAAGAACAATTATATATAAAACAAAAACAATAAGTAAACATATATAGGAAGTATTACAAAACAAAAATACATACAAGTATGTACACTTGTAAATGAAAACAAAGCAAGCATGGAAAACAAAAATATAAATAAAAGAATTAAGGCATAAGCTTATAAAAAAAAAACAAAGTACAAATATGCATGAACAAGTAAAGTAAGAACTGTACATAACATAACAAAACAAGATAACATTAACTTGTACAAATAAAAATGTTATACATCAGCCACCATAACCTATCATCTCAGCCGAGATCTTGTTTCACTAAACAAATGAATAAACAAGTACAAGCAAGCATACCAAGCCATGCCTATTATACAAAGATATCACACTGAACAAGTTTTCTTTGTATTGTACATTTTATCACCCTGTAGTTTTCCTATAAATCAACTTCTCCTTCCCTTCAGCTCGTTCCTGCAAAGCTAAGAATAAACTGAAGTAAAAACCCTTTCAAACATAAACAAATTTCAACTTAAATAATACAATCAACTCGAGCCAGGGAATCAAGTAAAAGATTTCAACAAAAATAAAGCTGCTTTCAAAACATGCCTGTTCTGTGCTCTGTCTTCATTCTGCAAACATGTGAGCAAAACATTCTTTTATTTGAATCTGAATCTGCTATGATATCTTTATGATATCTGCCTGAAGTTGCTCGTATAAATGTTAATATGCATGAATGTTTGTGTGTGTATATCTTTGAATACATGCCTGAATGGTGTACTACTGCTTCTTCTCTGTTTTATGATACAGGGTGGAAACTAATAAGGAAATTCCAATTTCGCTGCATATGATCATTTTTAGGTTTCGAGTTTAAAACCAAACTAGTTTGTTTTCACCTGAATGAATATTTAAAAATGGTTTCAAGCTTTATGGTGATATACAATATTTAAAAATTTTGATTTTTACAGGAGAACTCAAACTTATGATAATTTCGAATATGATGAATCATTGATTCAGGTATAAATCATGAATTGTTGTTCGAAAACATGATTTTTAAAACAAAAATTTTGATTTTTCATTGAGTTTATCAACAGCAGTTTGTAGATAACAAAAAAATGAACTTTATCAAATTTCCAGCGATCAAAAGATAAATTGATGTTGGGATTTTGTATGAAGCAAGCCTAGAAATCAATGAAGTCAGGAAAATTGTTAAACGATTTTTCTATTGAAGGAGATGTTGGGTCGAACCAACTTTAGGGTTTTCGAACTGTTTTAGTCGAGTCTGGAAATGAGATCACGGCAGTGTCTCTGGTGGATCGAGTTCCACCAGACTATGGGAAACGAAGCAGGCGATTACGGCGGAGGTTCCAGTGGAGTTGCGAAGTTTCTGGCGTCGTGACGTGGCGGCGCGAGGCAATTTGGTTGATCGAGATGGGTTTCTGGTGCTCGAAATTGTTCGATTTCGTTTCCCAGGTCGATTCGAGGATTTAGGTGGTTAGGTTGTTTGAGTAGGTCATCAATGACCTGTAGACGGCGGCGATGTGGATCAAGACGCCGGCGAACTCATGTGCACGTGCACGATAGGTCACGAGTGTCAGTGTTTGGGTTAGTTCTGGTTTTGGGGAAGAAGCAACGCGACTCGAAGTCGTACACGAGAAAATGAAGCTCGAGCTCGAAGTTGAACTCGAGTTATTTTGGCATGATACCGGGTCAATTTTTAACACTTAAACAAAAAAATTTGAAATTTATAAAGCTCGGGTAAGTTTGGGGAAAAACTCGAAGTTGTCTTTGGGTAGAATGGGGTTTGACTCGAAGCAGGGCCCGGGTAGGTATAAAAACAGTTTTTGAAACTTTAAAACAAAATTCAAATTTTAAACATTTTTAACTCATTCTTTTAAATAATTGTTTTATTTAAGTATGGGATTGGTTTAAGGTTTAAAAGTAAATTATTTCAATTTAAATTAAGTTTTAATTAAAGATTTAATTAAAAAGGGTTAATTTATTAAAGATTTAATTTATGTAATTGAATAAATTAATGTGATAAATTAAAAGATTAATTAATTAAAGGTTAAATTTAATTTAATGAAGTTGATTAAGGAATGATAATTAATCAAGGAAAAATTAATTAGAGTAATTAATTAAAGATAATTAATTAAATGGTGAATTAGATAATTAAAGATTAGTTGTTTAATAATTAAAGGTTGATAATAAAAGGTTAATTAATTTATTTTTAATGGATAATTAGTAAAAGATTAAAGAATAATTAATCAAAATGATTTGTAAATTATCAATGTTAATTAACCAGGACTTATAATTCATAAGAAATTAATTTGATTTAAATTAATCAGATAATTAACTGATTTTACTTACGAATATTTGGATTCTATTGGATGACTTGATTGTTTGATATCCCTAATATATGATGCTTTGTGATACATCCTGATTTATGTGGTGATCTGTAATTTACTATCTGTGACATATTTATCTGTGATCTGTATATAACCGATAAGCGTTACAGCTTATATCGCTTATCAACTATATTCATGTATTCTGATCTGTGATGATTGTATGTTGTTGCACTACTGTGTATAACCCCTGGACCACACTCTGATACACACAAATATGGATTTCACAAGGAAATCGATCAAGTCACAGATTTTTGAAATAGTTTAAATTTGAATATTTGAATTCAAATGTTTTGGGAATGGATTGGGTTTAAAAGTAAAAAGCTTTTGAAATGGAATTTCATAGATGAAATTTATTTTGAATAACTCGGTAAAATCTCCAAATTAAATAATTAAATTTGAATTTGAATTCAATATTTGGAATTGAATTCAATGATTATGGTTAAAGATATTATAAATATGTTTGTATGAATTTAAACCATTTTAAAGGTATTATTTTTGGGAATTTGAATTTAACCCAAGGATTTCAACTCGTATAAAAGAATTAGATTTTCTGAGATGAGACTGTTTGTTTTCAAAAGATAAAAGCTTTCAGATAAGAAATGGAATTCCTATTTAATTAGGGGAATTTCAAGATTTAATAGAGAAATGTTTTTTTTTCAAGTTATGAATGAATTTTTTTTGAATACTATGAATTAAATCTGTTTATTTTTAACAGATTTAAATTGATGATTTGTTTAAATCAAATAGAAATGAAATTGTTTTGAAAGCTATTAGTTAAATCTTTGATTTAAAGATTTAACGAGTTAATCAAATTGAAATGAAAATTGATTTGGAAAATCTGTGAATAAATCTTTTGTTTAAAAGATTAAAATGTGAAAATTGTTTAAACCGTTAAAGATTGTGAAAATGAATCTTTTTGTTTAAAGATTGAAAATGGTAATTTGTTAAGCCATTTGAAGAAAAGTTTTGAATTATTAAGTTGTGACTTAATTGAAATCCCAATATCCATATATTTTAAAAATATTTTCGCTCACTATTCGGTTTAGCCGAGGAAGGACCTTTGGGTCGTATAACCCATTCTGAATATGTGATTCGACGTTATGGATAGCATTTGAAGACCGGTGATGAAGACCGGGTATTTGCGAAAGCGATAGGATGACCTATCGATTGTCTCTGCACTGGGTAGCTCCTGGTATAGAGATTCCCTAAGTGATGGGAAATCCGATCGGGATTGTGAATATCCGGGTTGCAAGGACTTCTTTGTAAGTGCCTTCGGTTCTGTTCGAACCCAGAACAGACTTGTATGGATTGTATGTCTGACATTACAAGTTGAGATATAAAGCAGATTTCTTTCAAATATATTTCTGTTGGTGGCGGAGAATTTATTCTTTTAGCTTAACACCCTTCTTTGAGACATACGAGCTCAGAGGTTATATAGTTGAAGGTTATCAGCGATATATTCCCAATTTTGGTAATGTGACATGCTGAGTGTTGCTGTAAATGATCACTGTGTTGATTATTTGTGATAGGATCATTTATTTGATCGTCTATCTTGGTGATCATTTCTATGATCATTTGTTGACCCAAAGCATGGCTTTTGTATAAAGTATGTTTTTGTGGACGTGACTTCGTCGAGCCTCACACCCCGGAAATGGTCAAAACAGGAAAGATGCGGCAAGGTTATGAGGGGTAGCTCCCTTTAGGGTATGTACATTTCCTTTTGGATAGAGGTGGTATCATGGTATGGAGCCCAGATATTTAACCTATGTGGTTACTACGAATTTATTACTTTGTGGTTGTTGGTTTTCGGGATCCCGTGAGAAAGGTCGTTTACGATCGGGGAATGGCGTGCTCGTGTCAGTAGTTACCCAATTAGGGGTAACCCGGCCTTGTGTTGGCAGAGTTCCGGTTTGGTTCTCGGGGATGTCTTTCCAGAGGCATTCTCATGTGGCAATGGGAAGTTCCTTGGCCTGACCATTTGTTGGAAATCCAAAGAAACAATACGAAACTTGTACGGTATTAGTTGTAGAACCTATCATTCACTTATGGTGTCGCAACACTGTTTGGATGGTAGCTATAGTAGGCATACGATAATGGTCGTATGTTGGCTAAGATTTATATTCTACTTTCGAAATGAATTTTTCTCTACACTATGCACTAGTAATAATATCAAATGTCTTTTTAATGCGTATCAAGCATCTTTGACTATCATAAGGAGAAATCTCCTCCGATTCTGCGTTTGCATTGTGTGTGTGTGCGGGAGGCCTTATGGTAGTCTCATTTTTCAAAAGCATTGCGAATTGACTTTAAAATCTTTTGTTGATTGTTTAAAGATAAACTGTTTTGTTGCTCACACCAGTCCCACGACTGATCCGGAGTTTATTGTTTCTTTCCTAAACTCTGGGTGCTCATTATATTTCTACACGAGCAGTCTAGAGTTGGGTTTTTCAGATAGTCAGATTAGTAGATTATCTGGAGTTAGTTCAGTCTTTGGATCGCACCAGTCTTGCTTATCTTTGTACATTGTTATTGGGAGTTCGAGCTATTGCTGGATTGATTCTTGGAGATGGAGTTACAATTCTCGGAGTTCTTTTTTTTGAAGACTATCTTAGAGTTATATTGTTCCGTATGCTAGATGTTATCTATTGTTTTCTTTTCCGCTGCTATTTTATTGTATCATATCTCTGATGTATATTGATATCTATTGGATCATCTGTTGTATCAGATATTGTATCAAAGCTGTATATCAATGTATTATTCTTTTATTCCGCTGTGTTGTTTACTTAATGATTGTTATAAGCTCCGGCGAATCGGATTTGAACGGTCGAATCTATGGCATTCGAATATGATTTGAAGTATGGATGTCGATTTTCGAGTGGGGAAAATCCGACTCGTTACAACAGTCCCTGTCATCGTCGCTCCACTGGACTTTGACTAATCTGACCGTCTTGGTTCTAAGCCTCTTCTCATCTCTCGCAACAATGAGAATAGGCTTCCTCACTATGGTTAAATCCGGTTCTATTACTAATTCATCTGGCACAGTCGGTGCAATAGTAGTCTCCGGGTCTCTAACACACTTTCTAAAATGAGAAATATGGAAAACATCATGGACTCAGGTAACTCAACTCTATATGCGAGTTTCCCGATCCTCTCAACAATAGGAAAAGGTCCAACGAATCTCCGTGCTAACTTTATTGATTTCCCAAATCTAATCACACCCTTCATCGGTGACACTTTCACGAAAATCTGATCTTCGACTGAGAACTCTAAGTCTTTTTGTCTTCTATTTGCATAACTTTTCTGCCTAGACTGAGCCTCCTTCATTCTAGCTTGAATGACCTTAATCTTCTCTACAGCTTCTCTGACCAAATCTGGACCAAGAACCAACCTATCCGCGGTTCTAACCAACATACGTGAGATTTGCATGGCCTTCCACGCAAACCTTCAAATAGTGCCATCCCAATACTAGTCTAATAACTATTGTTATACCAAAACTTGACTAAATGCAGATGGTCCTCCCATGATCCCCCAAAATCTAGAACACAAGCTCTTAACAAATCCTCCAAGATTTTGTTAACTCTATCTGTTTGCCCATCTGTCTGTTGATGGTAAGCGGTATTCATCTTAAGCTTGGTTCCCAACACTTCCTGTAGACTCTTCCATAACTCGCTAGTGAATAAGGAATCTCTATCACTAACTATGCTACTTGGAATTCCATGCAGTCTAACCACATTCTTCATAAACAACCTTGCCAAAACAAGTGTCGTTTTGGTTGACCTAACTGGAATGAAATGGGTACTCTTGGTCAATTTGTCCACTATGACCCATATACTATCATTTCCTCTATTCGAAACTGGCAACCCGTCAATAAAATCCATAGAAACAGAATCCCATTTCCATACCGGAATATTTAATAGCTGAAGTAACCCACTTGGTTTATAGTGTTCGACTTTGCCTGCTGGCAAATCAACACTATGTAACATCCCGCCTTTTCGCACGATTTAAACCGACACACGTGCCGATTCAAACCATATGGAAGTGCGGATTGTTGTGGGGTAAATAAGAAAACAGAGAAGAAATAAAACAAAATAGAATCTCACAGCGGAAGGATAAAATATAATAATAAAATATACAGTTTATAAAACTGTTTACAAAACATTTGATTCTTCTTTATACAATTAAATATCAGAGTTCACATACCAATAATATCAATGCAGCGGAATATAGTGTGCGTGTAGTGCAATACTATAAATAATAATAATACAAATCTTCGTCTTCGTCCTCCAGAGCTAAATCTTCAAATCCTGAAACGCTCGGACTGACCCGAGCGAATTTGAAAAGACAAAAACACTCGAGTCGGAACTAAAAGATCTTATGTGAGTTAAATTAGCAGAAATAAATATGAGTACAGTAACTCAAGAGATGCTCGGGATTTACATCTCCTAAGGATCCATTAAACTATTTACTATGTAGTATATTGAGCTATTATAATAGTGTCTATTCAAAAAATAAATTTACTTTTAAATAGCGTTAAGGGGTTACCCATATAGCCCTTAACACAGAATATATTCCCATAGTCTATACAGTACCGTAATCTCCCCCGTACTGGGCATCGTCAGAGGGCACTCCATAGGTATGGTACAAAACCAAAATCGTATAAGGCGCGATAGGGTAGGTGACACGGCACAACTAGGCAATGCCAGGGTAGATATACCAATTACGCTTCCGGGCCGATGGTAACGCGCAGCGCGCAGCTGCCGCCCACCTCAGACAAACTCCCCCAAAATCAAAGTAAAAGTGGCCACAGAATAAATCCAAAGTCAAAGTATAATATCGAAGAGGAGTGTCCGATCAGAGGAATGACCTCATTAACCCGTCGATCGCTCATGTTTTAGCCACCTTATGCCAACTCATGGGAGTTGGGTCCACGTATTTACCTTACAGGAAACGTCGCCACCAACCTACTTCATTCTGGAATCTCCACCGCGTACACGGTTAGTCAAAGTGGTTTTCGGTGTTGGCAGAGAGTATGACAACTTCCGATCCCAGTCTCTTCAACAACCAAACGTTATTATAACACCGCGGTCATTTAAAAATAATTATACTTTCAAAACAAGAATAAAACATCTATTTCAAAACCATATAAATACGATATCATTTATATTTTAAAAACCCAAATCAATATGATATCATTTTATTTCAAATATATATCCTTTCCAAAATCATACTACTTCAAAAATTTATAATACCTTGAAACCAACATTTGAGTTATACTTTTCAAAACATAATATTTCAAAATTCATAGCTTTAAAACCATAACTTCTAAAACTTGAATGGTTTGGATATTCAACGTTATACAAAATAAATGGTTTAACTTTAAGGTAACTTTGTAAAGAAAAATAATTTCCATGGCTTTACAAATATGTTTCTTTATTTAAAGTCTAAACCAAAATTTAAATATCACTTTCAAGTTCCAAAACTACTTCAATTTATATATATATATATATATATATATATATATATATATATATCCATTTGGAGTATTAATATTTCAAAACTAAAGTTGGAAATTTTTCTTTCAGCAAATTAAACGTACTATTATTTAGTCTTGAATATTTACATAAAATCCATAAATAAAACTCTAATTTCTAACAATTAAATATTTTCTTCAATTTAATTTATACTAACATATTCTTTTTTAATTATCTTGGAAAAGTCCAGTTATAAATATCATATCTTAAAATTTCCAAACTTAAACATTAAACATATGATATAATTATCAAACTCCAATTTTCTCAATTTTTCCATTTTTATTTAAGAGATTTATACACAGCTTAAATTCAAAATCTCTAACTTCATATGTATATATATAGAAGAAAATATCAAAATTAAAATTATAAATCGCATTCCATACAAACCATAGAAATCACTTTAAAATATTTTATATATAGACCCCGGTGCCTGTATATAATTTTCTATCCTATGGTCAAGTGATACGGATATTTATCATTTCAATCCGCAATTTAAAAATAAAATTTTGAGGTTGTATATCATTTCAAACCACAATCCCGAATGAAATGAAAAATGCACGATAACTTGCAGTTTAATGATATACAATAAAACATCCATTCATCAAAATCATCCATGATCCAAATCACAATCATCATCCAATAATAAATCAATATCAATATATATCTGATAATATATAACAGGTAATAACTGGCAGTTGTATTCAAAATAAAATTTAACAACTATTAAACTAATAGTTTATATGCAAATAAATAACTATAACTGTCAATCTATATGCAGTAATAAAATTTAATGAACAGTTATATTAAATAAATGCGATTTAACAGATATGATGAATAAAACATGTCAAACAGTCATAAATAAATTTCTACTCATATCTAAAATAAATTTAACAAACATAAAAACTTTTAGAAGTTGTGAGTGGGTTAAAACACTCACCTTTTTGAATTTAAATCGAATTTAAATTCGATTTAAACCCAAAAATTCGACGGTCTCCAAATCTGACCAAACCAGCGTCATCGGATCCGGAATTTAATTACGATCCTAACAAAAAAAGATTCGCGTAAATCGGAGTCCGTATGTAGAAGTTATCATCGTTAACGATTTTGAAATCTAAATTTAAATTAAACAAAGAAGATACCATCTCCCAATTGCCACGTCATGCTCAAATATCTCCAGGTCAACCCATGACTCACGCGATCGCAACTATCTCCAGGAAATTCGAACGAGCCGCCGCCTAACCCTAAAACATAGCCAACGCCGTGCCGTGCGCCCCCCCCCCCCCCCCCGATCAGGGGCCTCCACCAACTCCGCCTCCCAAAGCCGACCCAAACTGTGCCCTCAATGTGACGTGCGACGATCCCTAGCTCCACTCGATTTCCCCTTTGCCGCCGCCGTTCGTGGCACGATAGTGGCGAATTTTGTCGCCATCAAACCCTCCTAACCGTATGGATGAGCTTCCCCAAACCCCCTCTACGTTGCAGCGCTATCGGATCGAGTCATCAACGCAGATCCACCGTCCATTCCACCAACTTCACACGGACGGACGGAAATGATTTGCCCTTTCTGACCAACCAGTGTCTCGAATCGAGAAACGAATTTCACCACTGAATTATGTAATTTGAGAACTTCGACATATATTTTTATTGAATTTTTCTGAGATGTTTGAATTTTGACTTTTGATTTTGAACTGTAGATAGATCTAGGTTTTGCAACCATTGAGGAAGAGAAAGAGATGAAGAAAATGAACGTATAGACAAATGATAGAAAATGGTGGCTAGGGTTTATCACAACATATATATAGACAAATTGTAGTAGGCTAGGTGGGCACGAAATACGAACGTGCTAAACGGTAGTTGGCCCAAAAAGCCCGTTCTAACCCCGGAACGAAATTTATTAAACCCATATATCCAAATAGGTATTTTAAAATATTCTGAATGCGATGGAAAAAGTTTCACGTCCAAATTCAATCGTATGAAGAAGTTATGCCGAAAACAAAACTTCCAAATTGATTTCAATTAAATTGATTTCAAGGCGTTTCGCGTTCGTACGATCAAACGACAAGTCCGATCGATACGAAACTTGAAACCCTACAATAATTCACTGTTACGGATCCGATGAAACTGGTTTCATCGAAATCCGAGTCCGTGACAAAAATGACTATCTATATATTAATTAAATAAATTTAAAATTAGTAAATAAAATCCAATTTATTATATTCAAGTTTCAAAATTGGCATTTTTTTGTTACTTACAATCTCACCAACTTTTAAGATGATCTAACAATCCTTTGTCAATCTCATTAAAGATTAAATCAATATAAATGTTTTATTTCATAAAATTCAAATTATAGGTAAATTTCCAAATTTACCTTTTTAATTGAATTAATCTATATTTATTCCATTCCCAAATTTTCAAATATAAGGGTTTACCATTGGATTTAAAATTATTGTATAAATATTTCCCGTTTCAACTCAGGTTTTAAATTAACGCAAAATTTACATTTACTTTTAATTAATTGCAATAAATTCAAATTATCATATCTTAAATCCAAATAAATAAAGCTTGATTCCCATTTTTACTCATTTGATTGCAATTAACCTTTTTACCATAAATTAAATTCCAATATATCAAATAAACTTTATTCCCATTCCTTTTACTCATAAATAATCGTATTATAAAGATATTTACGTTAATCCTCATTTATTACCTTAATTTATTTAGGGTAACATTAAATTAATATTCATTGCAAAGATTTCAATTTAACTGAAGGACTAAGTATATAACTCAAAATAGTTGTTGTAAAACTCTTAATCTCGCATTTATAAGTATATTATTTCCCCTCAAGTATTATAGATATTTACAGAGTATCGGTTTTCATTTAATCATTATTTATTATATATTACTTAATTGAATTCACTATTCAAATCCGTTAAAATTTATTACCAATACCCATCTACCTTTTCCAATAAATTTTGAATTCCATCCAATTTATAACAAATCAAAATTTCCAATCACTCTTTATTATAAACCCAAATCTACAATTCATTACCTTATATTAATGTCATCAAATTTTTATTTATTATTATAACCTTACGTTAAATTACTATTCAATGTATATTTATTCATCAATCAAATCCGATATTTACTTTCTATCCTTCTATTTGATAAAAAATCCAGTATACCTTTACATACATTTATTTATGGGTATTGCATTGAAATTAAATTTATTAGCCAATACCACATTATTAACATTTATTACAATCGGATTCCTAATTTATTCAATATCCTGAATAAATAACATAAATATCAATCATGTTCTTACTTTTGTTTCTCTCATATTTGAAAATCAAATTATAGCATTTAACTTATTTTATTGGATCGATATTTTATTCAAGTCATAAATTATTAACCTGCACAAATATGATACCTTAATTTATTTAAATTTCCATTTACAACTTTTATTGCACTAAATCAAATTAATACTATCTTAAATTTCTCTTACTAGATCTTATATCCAGGTAAGAATCATTTTCCTACTTACTTCATTTGAATATTATACAAATTTCTATATAAATAGGTTTTTAAGGCATCATTCATATAATTTATTTTAGCCTTTATTTCAATATTTGTTTATAAAGTGAAAAATTTTTCCACTAAATTAAATTACAAAGCTCATAAATCCAACCTAGTTAAATCCACGAATTATATGGGTCGTTACACTCTCCCCCACTCAAAACTTTTCGTCCCCGAAAAGGAAAAAGAAGGGAGAAGAAAGAATTAAATAACAACACATCTTATTCAAAATATTAAATTTATAAACAATAATTTACTAAATTTATTACCTTAAATAAATATACCCGTTTTATAATCATTATATCTTTTTATACTTAGATAAATAAAGTTTGGAAAGCATTTTCAAATAATCTCTAAGTGGTTTCAATCACTAACAATCAAATCAATCCAACAACCATCCATTTCAACAAACAGCATACCCAACAATTTCAAAGCAACCACACAATCAAACAACCAAATATTTGGTTGGGTTCAAAACTTTTTAAATTGTACGGAATGAACAATAACTATCCAATGCATTATTTACTCAACGGTCTTAGATGGGCTAAAATAGATTATTTATTCATCCAACAACTTCAAATTTCCTTACCCAACCAACCCTAAATCAAACAATAACAATTCAATCTAACAAATCAAATTAACTTATATAAATTATTACATACTCTAGTTGTTTGATTTCCTTTCCTTTATTCAAGCCACATGAATCTTCCTTTTATAATTTACACTTATTTCTAACAAACTTTAAATTTTATTTCTCATTCAATGGTTGTTTCCTTATTCCTACTTATTACTTACATTTATTCATTTTTATTTATTCAGGTTATGTAAGTTTCCCTTTTATTTGTATTACATCTAATGCACTTCTCAAATTTCAATCATTTATTAAATGCTTACATTCTATTATATTAAATTACAGTAACCCCTTTTTTTACATTTAAATTCTTAACCTTATAACCTTCATTTTTATAAATAAAGGATTTTATTAATTTATTACCTAGGGTTTACAGTCATTTATTTATATTACCTACTTTCCATTTTATTCAACTAGTAGCATTTAAATCATACTTAAGTTAATAACCCTATACATCCATCCTTATTTATTAAAGAATTTCATTTTATTTACTTAAGTTTAAATCACCTATTAATAACTTAATTTTAGTAAAATTTCAATTATACTTAAGTTTATACCATTAAATTCTTATTTATAATATCAATTCATTTAATACTTCATTATTTCCAAAACTTCTACTTGTATAATATTCTATTCCAATCACTTATTTAATATTTCAACTTTTCATATTAAGTTATTTATGTTAAAGAAAATGCAAAAGAACTTATACCAGTTTTATCTCATCTTTTAATTAAATTTAATGTTCAACATATTACTCTTTGTCTCATATGTTAAAAATTTCAAATTGCCCTCTATAACTTTGCATTTATTCTCTTACCTAAATTAGAGGTTTCAATTCATTAATTACTTACTTTTATCTCACTAAAATAATTTAAACCATTAATTAATGGAAATTTAAGAATTAAATACCGGGTCAAATTTCAAATTATTTTAAAATAATAGATAAATAATTTCTTACAACTTATATATCTCTAATTATATTTTAAAACAATTAAATTTTTGATAATTTCAAAATAAATCTACAGTAGAATCTACTACAGTGGCCTTTCCCCTTCGAAACTCGAAAATGAAAGTCGATGATGCGGCCGCCATCACCGAAATTATTTTCCAGCGACAGAGAGGAAAGTACAAAATTTATTTTCTCCAAAATCTTCTTTAAAAAAATTCTTTCGAATTCAAAATGAAATATTTATATCGGAAAATATATATAACAATATTATTATACTTTAAAAATCCTTTGAAAGCAAATTTTAAAAATCCCGGACTTATGTCCTAAAATTTCCAAATTTCATTGATTTTATTATAAATCTTATTTTACCTATTATATATAAATTTTATTCCTAACAACCAATCTATTGCAACCAAATATATATATCTTTTGGAAAATTTATTATATATATATAGAAAATATAATAGGCAAAATTATTTCATTTACCTATATAATAAAACAATATTATGTCTGCCTGTCCTATTAAGTGTTTAGAAATCCCTATTGATGTCATAGCGTCCCATGCACCAACCAGAATTTATAAATACAAAACGGAACAGATTAACACAATATCAAAATCCTTTCATAACACTAACAAATACGCTCTCTCATATATATACACTCAGCGACTCCCATAGGGTATTCCTACCTTATTAACAAAGAGTCAAACCCCACAAAGCTAAGGTTTATCGCTAAACCAAAGCTCTGATACCAACTGTAACATCCCGCCTTTTCGCACGATTTAAACCGACACACGTGCCGATTCAAACCATACGGAAGTGCGGATTGTTATGGGGTAAATAAGAAAATAGAGAAGAAATAAAACAAAATAGAATCTCACAGCGGAAGGATAAAATATAATAATAAAATATACAGTTTATAAAACTGTTTACAAAACATTTGATTCTTCTTTATACAATTAAATATCAGAGTTCACATACCAATAATATCAATGCAGCGGAATATAGTGTGCGTGTAGTGCAATACTATAAATAATAATAATACAAATCTTCGTCTTCGTCCTCCAGAGCTAAATCTTCAAATCCTGAAACGCTCGGACTGACCCGAGCGAATTTGAAAAGACAAAAACACTCGAGTCAGAACTAAAAGATCTTATGTGAGTTAAATTAGCAGAAATTAATATGAGTACAGTAACTCAAGAGATGCTCGGGATTTACATCTCCTAAGGATCCGTTAAACTATTTACTATGTAGTATATTGCGCTATTATAATAGTGTCTATTCATAAAATAAACTTACTTTTAAATAGCGTTAAGGGGTTACCCATATAGCCCTTAACACAGAATATATTCCTATAGTCTATACAGTACCGTAATCTCCCCCGTACTGGGCGTCGTGAGAGGGCACTCCATAGGTATGGTACAAAACCAAAATCGTATAAGGCGCGATAGGGTAGGTGACACGGCACAACTAGGCAATGCCAGGGTAGATATGCCAATTACGCTTCCGGGCCGATGGTAACGCGCAGCGCGCAGCTGCCGCCCACCTCAGACAAACTCCCCCAAAATCAAAGTAAAAGTGGCCACTGAATAAATCCAAAGTCAAAGTATAATATCGAAGAGGAGTGTCCGATCAGAGGAATGACCTCATTAATCCGTCGATCGCTCCTGTTTTATCCACCTTATGCCAACTCATGGGAGTTGGGTCCACATATTTACCTTACAGGAAACGTCGCCACCAACCTACTTCATTCTGGAATCTCCACCGCGTACACGGTTGGTCAAAGTGGTTTTCGGTGTTGGCAGAGAGTATGACAACTTCCGATCCCAGTCTCTTCAACAACCAAACGTTATTATAACACCGCGGTCATTTAAAAATAATTATACTTTCAAAACCAGAATAAAACATCTATTTCAAAACCATATAAATACGATATCATTTATATTTTAAAAACCCAAATCAATATGATATCATTTTATTTCAAATATATTTCCTTCCAAAATCATACTACTTCAAAAATTTATAATACCTTGAAACCAACATTTGAGTTATACTTTTCAAAACATAATATTTCGAAATTCATAGCTTTAAAACCATAACTTCTAAAACTTGAATGGTTTGGATATTCAACGGTATATAAAATAAATGGTTTAACTTTAAGGTAACTTTGTAAAGAAAAATAATTTCCATGGCTTTACAAATATGTTTCTTTATTTAAAGTCTAAACCAAAATTTAAATATCACTTTCAAGTTCCAAAACTACTTCAATTTATATATATATATATATATATACATATATATATATATATATATCCATTTGGAGTATTAATATTTCAAAACTAAAGTTGGAAATTTTTCTTTCAGCAAATTAAACGTACTATTATTTAGTCTTGAATATTTACATTAAATCCATAAATAAAACTCCAATTTCTAACAATTAAATATTTTCTTCAATTTAATTTATACTAACATATTCTTTTTTAATTATCTTGGAAAAGTCCAGTTATAAATATCATATCTTAAAATTTCCAAACTTAAACATTAAACATATGATATAATTATCAAACTCCATTTTTCTCAATTTTTTCATTTTTATTTAAGAGATTTATACACAGCTTAAATTCAAAATCTCTAACTTCATATGTATATATATAGAAGAAAATATCAAAATTAAAATTATAAACCGTATTACATACAAACCACAGAAATCACTTTAAAATATTTTATATATAGACCCCGGTGCCTGTGTATAATTTTCTATCCTATGGTCAAGTGATACGGATATTTATCATTTCAATCTGCAATTTAAAAATAAAATTTTGCGGTTGTATATCATTTCAAACCACAATCCCGAATGAAATGAAAAATGCATGATAACTTGCAGTTTAATGATATACAATAAAACATCCATTCATCAAAATCATCCATGATCCAAATCACAATCATCATCCAATAATAAATCAATATCAATATATATCTGATAATATGTAACAGGTAATAACAGGCAGTTATATTCAAAATAAAATTTAGCAACTATTAAACTAACAGTTTATATGCAAATAAATAACTATAACTGTCAATCTATATGCAGTAATAAAATTTAATGAACAGTTATATTAAATAAATGTGATTTAACAGATATGATGAATAAAACATGCCAAACAGTCATAAATAAATTTCTACTCATATCTAAAATAAATTTAATAAACATAAAAACTTTTAGAAGTTGTGAGTGGGTTAAAACACTCGCCTTTTTGAATTTAAATCGAATTTAAATTCGATTTAAACCCAAAAATTCGACAGTCTCCAAATCTGACCAAACCAGCGTCATCGGATCCGGAATTTAATTACGATCCTAACAAAAAAAGATTCGTGTAAATCGGAGTCCGTATGTAGAAGTTATCATCGCTAACGATTTTGAAATCTAAATTTAAATTAAACAAAGAAGATACCATCTCCCAATTGCCACGTCATGCTCAAATATCTCCAGGTCAACCCATGACTCACGCGATCGCAACTATCTCCAGGAAATTTGAACGAGCCGCCGCCTAACCCTAAAGCATCGCCAATGCTGTGCCGTGCGCCCCCCCGATCAGGGGCCTCCACCAACTCCGCCTCCCAGAGCCGACCCAAACTGTGCCCTCACTGTGACGTGCGACGATCCCTAGCTCCACTCGATTTCCCCTTTGCCGCCGCTGTTCGTGGCACGATGGTGGCGAATTTTGTCGCCATCAAACCCTCCTAACCGTATGGATGAGCTTCCCCAAACCCCCTCTACGTTGCAGCGCTATCAGATCGAGTCATCAACGCAGATCCACCGTCCATTCCACCAACTTCACACGGACGGCCGGAAATGATTTGCCCTTTCTGATCAACCAGTGTCTCGAATCGAGAAACAAATTTCACCGCTGAATTACGTAATTTGAGAACTTCAACATGTATTTTCCTTGAATTTTTCTAAGATGTTTGAATTTTGACTTTTGATTTTGAACTGTAGATAGATCTTGGTTTGCAACCATTGAGGAAGAGAAAGAGATGAAGAAAATGAACGTACAGACAAATGATAGAAAATGGAGGCTAGGGTTTATCACAACATATATATAGACAAATTGTAGTAGGCTAGGTGGGCACGAAATACGAACGCGCTAAACGGTAGTTGGCCCAAAAAGCCCGTTCTAACCCCGGAACGAAATTTATTAACCCATATATCCAAATAGGTATTTTAAAATATTCTGAATGCGATGGAAAAAGTTTCACGTCCAAATTCAATCGTATGAAGAAGTTATGCCGAAAACAAAACTTCCAAATTGATTTCAAATTGATTTCAATTAAATTGATTTCAAAGCGTTTCGCGTTCGTACGATCAAACGACAAGTCCGATCGATACGAAACTTGAAACCCTACAATAATTCACTGTTACGGATCCGATGAAACTGGTTTCATCGAAATCCGAGTCCGTGACAAAAATGACTATCTATATATTAATTAAATAAATTTAAAATTAGTAAATAAAATCCAATTTATTATATTCAAGTTTCAAAATTGGCATTTTTTGTTACTTACAATCTCACCAACTTTTAAGATGATCTAACAATCCTTTGTCAATCTCATTAAAGATTAAATCAATATAAATGTTTTATTTCATAAAATTCAAATTATAGGTAAATTTCCAAATTTCCCTTTTTAATTGAATTAATCTATATTTATTCCATTCCCAAATTTTCAAATATAAGGGTTTACCATTGGATTTAAAATTATTGTATAAATATTTCCCGTTTCAACTCAGGTTTTAAATTAACGCAAAATTTACATTTACTTTTAATTAATTGCAATAAATTCAAATTATCATATCTTAAATCCAAATAAATAAAGCTTGATTCCCATTTTTACTCATTTGATTGCAATTAACCTTTTTACCATAAATTAAATTCCAATATATCAAATAAACTTTATTCCCATTCCTTTTACTCATAAATAATCGTATTATAAAGATATTTACGTTAATCCTCATTTATTACCTTAATTTATTTAGGGTAACATTAAATTAATATTCATTGCAAAGATTTCAATTTAACTGAAGGACTAAGTATATAACTCAAAATAGTTGTTGTAAAACTCTTAATCTCGCATTTATAAGTATATTATTTCCCCTCAAGTATTATAGATATTTACAGAGTATCGGTTTTCATTTAATCATTATTTATTATATATTACTTAATTGAATTCACTATTCAAATCCGTTAAAATTTATTGCCAATACCCATCTACCTTTTCCAATAAATTTTGGATTCCATTCAATTTATAACAAATCAAAATTTCCAATCACTCTTTATTATAAACCCAAATCTGCAATTCATTACCTTATATTAATGTCATCAAATTTTTATTTATTATTATAACCTTACGTTAAATTACTATTCAATGTATATTTATTCATCAATCAAATCCGATATTTACTTTCTATCCTTCCATTTGATAAAAAATCCAGTATACCTTTACATACATTCATTTATGGGTATTGCATTGAAATTAAATTTATTAGCCAATACCACATTATTACCATTTATTACAATCGGATTCCTAATTTTATTCAATACCCTGAATAAACAACATAAATATCAATCATGTTCTTACTTTTGTTTCTCTCATATTTAAAAATCAAATTATAGCATTTAACTTATTTTATTGGATCGATATTTTAATCAAGTCATAAATTATTAACCTGCACAAATATGATACCTTAATTTATTTAAATTTCCATTTACAATTTTTATTGCACTAAATCAAATTAATACTTTCTTAAATTTCTCTTATTAGATCTTATATCCAGGTAAGAATCATTTTCCTACTTATTTCATTTGAATATTATACAAATTTCTATATAAATAGGTTTTTAAGGCATCATTCATATAATTTATTTTAGCCTTTATTTCAATATTTGTTCATAAAGTGAAAATTTTTTCCACTAAATTAAATTACAAAGCTCATAAATCCAACCTAGTTAAATCCACGAATTATACGGGTCGTTACACACTACTTTACACACAAACCAAAATCACGCTTCATACCTTCCCAGAAGAAACTCCTCTTCATATCCTGATACATCTTAGTACCTCCTGATAAATAGAGAACTTCAAACGATGGCATTCCTCTAAGACTTCTATCCTTATGTTTCCTACAATCGGAACACATAATCTTCCTTTCTTTCTCAACCTCCCATTCTGGTCAAGAATGAAATATTTCAAGTCATTGCTCTCGGTTCCTTCTCTTAACTTTCTGATCCGCTCAGCTAATGCCGGATCTTCTTTTTGTTTAGAAGTAATCTTTTTGATCATCACTGGTCAAACTTCCAAACAAGATAACACTACGGTTTCTCTGCTAGACCCAGCCTCAGATCTCCACTACACTCTGCAACCTGCCAATGCTTCCAAATCTTTCCACTCATCTATCATCGCCAACACTGCATTCTGATGTTTCCTACTAAATGCATAAGCAACCTTGTTGCCATTCCCGGGTGTGTACTCAATTCCAAAGTCATAAGCAACGATAAACTCTAACCACCTCTGTTGTCTCATGTTCAGCTCCTTCTGAGAGAACAAATACTTCAGCGACTTATGATTGGTATATAACTCAAACCACTCTCCCAAAAGGTAATATATCCACACCTTTAATGCAAAAATCACCGCAACCAATTCCAAATCATGCGTCGGATACCTGACCTCATGCGGTCTGGGCTGTCAAGAAGTATGGCAATCACTTTACCTCTCTACATCAGCACAGCTCCTAATCCTATTCCACATGCATCAGTACAAACCACCAAATCCTAATTCCCTTTTGGAATAACCAAGACAGGTGCCTGGGTCAATAAGTGTTTCAAACTCTAGAATGCTTCCTCACACTTATCGGTCCACACAAACTTCATATCTTTTCTCGTCAGCTTTGTCATCAGTGCTGCTATCGGCGAAAAATCCTTAATGAACCTCCGATAATAACCAACCAACCCAAGGAAACTCTTTATCTTCGTCACTGTCTCGGGTTTCTTCCAACTATTCACTGCTTCAATCTTAGTCGGGTCTACTGACAACCCTTCTTCTGAGACTACATGACCAATAAATTTCTCTTCTTTCTTTCAAAAATGACATTTTGAAAACTTCGCTTTCAACCGATGCTACCTCAGCAACTCAAGCATCACTCTAAGATAAACTTCATGCTCACTTTCATCCTTAGAGTAAATCAAGATATCATCTATGAAAACCAATACGAACCTATCCAAGTACTCTTGGAAAACTCGATTCATCGAATCCACAAAGAAAGCTGGCGCATTAGTCAGTCTGAACGGCATAAATAACCATTCGTACGATCCATATCTGGTCCTAAACGTTGTCAAAGGTATGCTATCCTCTGTTACTCTGAGCTGATGGAAACCTGTCGCCCAATCCAACCGCGAGAATACCTTGGCTTCACTCAACTGTCGAACAAATCGGCAATCCTCGGTAATGGATATTGATTTTTTATCGTTCTCTCGTTCAACTTACGATAATCGATACATAGCCTTAATGATCCATCCGACTTCTTAGCAAACGCTACGGCTGCCCACAAGGCGAACTACTTGGCATGATAAAATTCTTGCCTTCCATTTCCACCGACCGCACCTTCAACTCCCTCATCTCTGTAAAGGTTATCCTGCTCGGCGGCCTACTCACTAGTTCTGCTCTTGGAACCAAATCTATCCGAAACTCGATGGCTCGTTTCAGCGACAATCTAACTACAGGCTCAAAAACTTTCGTGAATTTTCAAACCATGAAAATTCGATTCAGCTCATCATCGAACTCCATAACACCCAACAAAGCATTCACTTCACCGCTAGAACCTTCTATGGTGTAACCATCCGATCACTAGAATCAGGGTAGCGATATTTTCCTATCTTGGCAAAATATCCTAGCATCGTGCTCACTTAACCAATCCATCCCAAGTGTACTCCCGAACCCCACAAAATCAAACACATGAATACTGCAAACAAAAGTATGACCTAACAGGTCAAACTCTAACTGGTCACATCTCAACACTAGAGTTGCATACCCTCCTATTAGATTCACAACCCGTAAGGAAGTAACTAAATATGTGGGTTCTAGGTTAAGCTTATCTATCAAAACATCTAGATATAAAAGAATGTGATGCACCACTATTAAATAGAACTTTAACAAACATACCATGAATCTAAACCATACCTCCTAAAACTGCTTTTCCCTTCTCTTGGGCTGTTGGCTTCGAAGTAGCAGGCTCTAATGCATACACCTTGCCCTTTCCATCCCTAGCGGGCTCCTTGCGCTGGTTCCTATAATGGCCAATCTGTTCACAATTGAAGCCCTGACACTCTTCTTTCTGGCTACCTCCTTTGCCTTCCCAGCACGACACTCATTAGCAAAGTGCCCCTTCTTGTCGCACTTGAACCAAACAATCTCAAACTTCCCTTTCTTAGCTGCTCCACCTTTCTGAGCACCTTTCTTAGGAAAGAACTTCCTCTTTTGATTCTGGCCAACTTGGACTTCTTTAGCCTTAGTCTTCTCTAGAGAATCAAGAATCTCCTCATGTCTTAAGGACATCTCCACAACAAAGTCAGAATGTTCTCTAATATGAGGTAATGTGGCCCTAGCTAACTTAGGCTTCAACCCCTTAATAAACTTCTCATTCCTCTTCATCACTATATCTACTGAAGCATACCCATATTTGGCCAACTCCTCGAACTTTCTGGAATACTCCAAAACAGACATCTCTCCTTGCTCTAACTTAGCAAATTTTCTGATCAGAGAAGATTGTTCCATTGCAGATATAAACCTCTCCTAGAACCTCCCCTTGAACTGTGCCCATGACAAAGTTTCCTCATCCACACCAGCCGTCACACTGTTCCACCAAAACAAAGCCGCTCCTTGAAGATGTATGGAAGCCAACCTCCTCTTCTGCTCATCATTGAGTCCCAAGTCTGCAAAGATTCTCTCATGGTTCAATAACCAATTTTCCACTTCTATAGGATCCTCTATCCCCAGAAAAGGCTTCCCTCCAAGCTTAGCGTAATGTCTGATCAGCTTAGCATAATTGTTAGCTACCGAAACTTTTGGAACTCCTGCCCCTGCAGTATCTCCTCCTAACAATCTAGTTGCAACTCCCGCTTGCATCATATTCATGAAAAACTGACACATAGCTTCTATTCCATCTTGCGGGACTTCAGCATCTACGTTCTCTACTTGTGCCTGACCCAGGGTCCTCCTTGTACTAGGTCTGGCATTCCCATTGGTGCCCTCCCCTCTTGGGTTAACTCTTCCTCTTCTACCTTCCATATCTGTACTCAAACCTCATGAGATACAGAAAATAACCTAACAAAGATAGGAGACTAGAGATAAGGTGTATACTTATATATAACAAATACAAGCACGTTACTATAGCATTATCCCGTAACCCAATCTTACTCTAGTTCCTTAGGATTATGTTTTAAAAACCATTTTTCGTTTAAAGTTTTTCATAAACCATGCTCTGATACTAAGTTGTAACATCCTGTATCTGAAGGCCAAAAGCTAAGCGCGACAAATACTACAGCCATTCGTGGTATTAACTTCTGGAGACAAAATACGGTAATGATAATGGTACCCATAATATCAGAAGCACTTGAATATGAACAAAATCACAGATTACCAAAAAACAACACTTTACTTATTACATTTTAAAATTCATATCCAAGTTACAAAATCCCATATCGTTTCCCAGGTAAATATTAATTATAATCATTACAAAATACGCCAAGAGTGACATATGACGATGCCCCCTTGGTTGATCAAAGTAATATAGTCATATCTGACTTAATACACAGTAGAAATAAACAAAACAATCTGCTTGTCTCCAAAAGCTTTGTTCGCCAAAATTTATAAACCTGAAAACCTTAACCCTCAGCCTACTCAAATCAATTTTGATCACCCGAGAGTTTAAGGGGAAGAGAAAACTTTGAGTCAGACATAAAGCCTGGTATGAATAATTTCGTTACATCTCGGTTTATTGATATTAAGTGAGACCACGCTGCTTAGCGGAACGGGTTTCCCCTCACTAATATGCTCTTTAAAACATATATTTTGCAAATCCTTTCCTGCAACCAAACTGGTTAATCAAACTGATTATATCAAAATAACATTATTCTTTATGCTAATAAATGTACTATATGTACATAAAATAGGTAATAAGTGGACCATCTGTCTGTAACATAATAGCAAGGTCCATTATGCTAACAAATGGACTATCTGTCCATAAAACTGGGCTGACTGCCCACAAACTAGACAAACTGTCCACATCAAAATGGACTAATTGTCCGAATCATTTTCTTAGGGTTAACTACCCTTCATCTTTTTTCTTGAAAACCTTTTAAATCATACTTATACAAGGATAATATATTCTTAACTTTATTCTAAGCTATTTTGCCATGAAATATATATTTACTCAAGATACTGTTGATGAATTTTAATCTGGATTAGCTATCCTTCTAAAACAAGTTAAAAAACCTTTTTAACTTGAAAATACTTGAGCTGTATTTCTATTTTAATACATTTGAAACCTTTGTTTAAAACCTTTAAACAACCATTTCGAAACCCTTGAAAGTAACCCCTTCGAAACCATTGAAATTGACCCTTTCGATACCAATAAAAGCCTTTCAAAAACATTAGAAAACCTTTCCTTTCTTTTCTCCGAAAGCTTCAAAACAATAGATATCCTCCTTTAAAACCTTCAAATATTGCCTTTCGAAAACATAGGAAAAACCTTTCCCTTCAACCCTTTCGAAACCCTGGGGAACCACCCCTTTCGAAACCATTCAATAAAAACTTTCGAAACAGTCAAAATTCAATCCTTTCGAAAGCACTTTGTGTTCAATTTAAAACATGTGGAAACCTTTCGTAACCATTCAATAATTTACCTTTCGAAACCTTTGAAAAACATCTCAGTCGAAATCATTTGGATTATGCCTTCAAGTAGAGCAAAAGGATCAGAAACCCATTAAAGTCGACAACATCTATTTCGAAACCAATTAAAACTATCTCTTTCGAAACCATTTGGGTTTTACTTCAATTATAGAAAAGGGTCTTTAAAACATTTAAGTCGAAAGCATCTGTTTCGAAACCATTTCCTAAGTAAAGTGGTGATGGTGTCGAAACTAATCCTTCGAAAGCATTGGAGAAGTAGCCATATTTTAAAAACAAAGCAACCATTTCGAAACCATCTGGGTCGAAAGGTAAAAAGGCGGTAGCAAAAGGTTTCAACTTAGTTGAAAGTAGTTATTTAATAACAAAGGCTCAACCTAATCGATACCATTTCTTTAAATCTATTGAACCTAGCCGAAAGCTAACTGAGTCGAAAGTTACTCAGTCGAAAGTCATTTAGTCAAAAGCAAGCAGGCGCATTTTTAATTTAAAAGCAAAGTACTGCATCAACCCCTTTGGAACCCCTGGTTTCGACTACATACCTTTCGCCTTCTATCCAATTCGCTACGTACCAATACATTGATACCATGCGCATTGGTTTCAATGGCGTTGAAGGTGGAGGGACTTAGTCGAAAGCCGACCAAGGCGGAAGCAGGTGCCGAAAGCATCGAAATAGTGAAAAACATGTAGCAAATAGTTCTTTTCACCTAACCTATTTACATGTCAAATTTTGATCTGTTGCCCTTTCTTTAACAATAAAAAGTGCTGCAATTTCAGAACTAATCATTTTGAATTATTTGCAAAAAAACCCTTCTCCTTTTATAAATATATAAAACATTTAAGTCGCATACATTAAATAATTTTATATATTTATTAAAACACTTAGAAAAAATCTACAAAAATTCCAGAAAATCTCTTTTAATATGTTTTCCAACATATAAAAATTTCAGACCCAGATCTTTTATTATTTAACTGTAATTACTTATTAACCCAAATTAACATTTTCTTTACTGGAAAATTCATGTAAATTCCAAAAATATTCAGAAAATTCTGAAAATTGAAACCCATCTCAAAAATATTATTTATGATCTTCATAAATATTCACATGGCATTTTGATGTCATTTTATAGGGTTTCCACTTCAAAACATATCATAAATTCAATATGAACAACCATAGTTCATCAACAAGTGTATATAATCATTCCATCATTCGAAAACATGGCATTTCAATGCAAAATATTCATAATTCATCTTTAAACCAAAAATAATAAAAATTTGAGATGTAAACATTATTCACCTTAGCTTTAGAGATTAAAGAGATTGAGATGTGAATGGATTTGATTTGCTTAAGCTTCTTCCTTATCTTTTCTCTATCTTCTTCCTCTTTCTCTTGTTGATGGTGGTCGGCCTTAGTTTTTTTTGTTCAAATGAAATGAACGTGAAGGGGAATACAAGACCAAGTTTAAGGGATACAGAAATGGCCTCTTTCCTATTTTACCCCTTCTCTATTTTACTATAACTCATATTATAATTCATTGTTTAAATGGCAAGGCTACCCCTTAATTAAACTAAATCTCAATCCCCTAGTCAAGACGTTATTTTATTTTATTTAACTAATTTAATATCCTAAATAATGTTACCAAAAATTTGGGGTGTTACACGAACATTCATAATATCCGTAACAAAATAAAACTATATATATTACTAAAGACATTTATTATTTCATAAATAATATTAAACAATCTTCCATATCTTTATGCATCCATTTATAAGTGTTATATGGTATGCTCCCACTATTTTTGCCAATATTATAATAGCGCCTAAAATATAGAGCTCCATTCAACCACTTATTATGAGCTATTTATTCTTTTACTATAACTAGTTTACAGTCGAGGGTTATCGACCAAATATATTAATATCATATGAATAACTTTTACTGGAATTTTTTTTATAATATAATACATTTGTTGTAGAATTCACATTTCTCATTTAATATTAAGTATCTTACCAAATTTCATACATTCTCATTTTCAATGTCCTTTATAAAGGATAAGCGACCACTCAATCTCCTCATCCCAATTGTGCCTATTTTACATCTATATCAAACATTCGCTTTCTTTTCCAAATGATCGAATGATTCAAAAGAAAACTCTTACTATAAGAAAGCACCAACTTCTTCCAAAAAGCGCATTCGGATATCATTAACATTACAAGGATATCGTAGAAGTTGCACTAAAGTAAACTAATGAAATTGACATTTTAGTTATCGAGTTCGTAGGGCCGTCTAGTAACTCTTGGTTTGTGTCGCTTATAGCACAACAAAATCCTCCTTTTATTCAATCATAATGAACGCATGATTTTGCCCTATGGTTTACTTGCTCATTTTGATTGAACAAATTACATCAAGATTTCTTTTAGTACAAACATGACTGCTCAGCATACAACTTTTATGTGATTAATACATATCAAAAATTCATATTCTTGTATTGGTTTTGACTTTAAAACCCATAGAAGATAATACATAGTCTCAGGCAAACAAATATTTAAGTGACCAAGATACGAATATATTTAGTATTTGAATCGTTGGCTCTTTCATATGTCTTAAAGGAACAAAATGCCAAATAATTATTGGTATGTACATCTTATATTTCTTTATTAATCCTTATTCATTTCATTTTTTTTTTAAATTGATAAAAAAATTATAAATTAGATTAGTTAAACAAATTTATTGTAGTAGATGACCTTAATTTGTATAGCATATCTTCTTACATATTATCAAGGACAAATGCATTCATTTCATTTTTCCAATAAGGCTTCCACTAGATTTTTATATTTTTTCAAAACTCTAAGAGAAATATAAAAATCTGTTGATTCCTTTGGTGAGTGTTAGGACTCGTCTGCCTTGGGATTTTGACCTAGAGTTTGCTTAACAAATCATAAGCTCGTAAGCGATGGATAACTCTTTATCGCTTATATCATATACAAGTCAGAATTATGGTCTTTGTCCTAATCTTATTATTGATCTTGAGTTTGTTCAACAAATCAAAAGAGATTATTCACTTTACCTATCATTTCGCGATGGTCTAAGTATATTGCACACACCATGGGTTTGCTTAACAAATACATGCATGTATCTTACCCCGTCTAGAAATTATATTAATAGTACTGCACATAGCATCCCTAGCTTGAGTTTGCTCAACAACTAGCAAGTATGCAAGTAATCTATCAATATATGAATGATAAAGGATAACTTTATATATTTGAGAGTCATGATCTTTAATATATATAGTAGAGTGATACTGACTTAAGGAATAATGTATTTCTTATGAAATACATTGTGATTCAAGTGTTGGACACATTTGAAATAATGGTATATGTAACATGCATATGTATTTACTTTAAAAATCTATTTTGGGTTTATATCAGTTCCACTTTCCTTATATTTATATACATATATAGTTATATAAGTTTAATTTATTTATAATTTTTAGAATTTAATGTAACATTCCCCATTCTGAGGCCCAAAACTAACTGCTAAGAATGTTACAGTCATCCATAGGTATTAATTCTCGGCAACAAAATATGGCTATGTTAATCATATCAATAACCAGAAGCACATGAATATGAAAAAAATTCAACGCAGTTTAATAACAAATTTTCATATTTCATTTCACAAATGATATTTCATACTCATTACATAATCCCATTCGTGATCCCATGTTCAGATAAAATATAATTATTACAAAATACTCCAAGAGTGACATATGAAGATGCCCCTTAGTTGATCAGAGTTAAATACTTGGCAATTATACAACTTTTTCATTATATCCAAATAGACAAAACCAAACTACATAGAGGAAATATATAAAGCTCCTAATTGCTAGATTGCCTCTTGCATATCTCCAGAAGCTTATTCGTTTAACTGGAACCTAAAATCCCTTACTCCCGACCTACACAAATGAGTACCCGAGAGTTTAAGGGGACAAACAAAAACTTTGGGTCAGAACATCTCAAGCCAAAATAGATATCTATTGAGATCACGCCGTTGAGCGGAATGGGTTTTTCCCTCACTAGTTTCTCAACTAAAACATAACATCCATATACTATTATGATCCTACAACCACAATGGTTAGAACATAGAAAATATCATTTATAATCATGCAACATATATTGGATTACCCATCCCAATTCATTAGATTATCCATCTTAATTTCAATTGACTACCCATCACAATTTAACATGACTACCCATCTTATTTTAATATGCTTACCAATCATATAATTATATGGACTACCCATCTCACATATAAGCATATTCAGAATTATGTGGACTATCCATCTCACATGTAATTATTACCTCGATTACCCATCCCATACCTTATTGACTACCCATCACATATGATATAATTATTTAAATTTATGTGGACTATCCATCACACATGTTCCATTTGACTTAAAATGATGTGGACTATCCATCACACATCCCATAGTTTTACTAGGATGATAATGAACCCTTAATTATTCGCATAGAGACTATCAGTCTCCAACATAATGTGAACTATCCATCTCACATCTCATAGTTTTCCTAAGATGACTATGAACCCATCATTTACAATTTAATTCATGTTACCCACATGTTTCAATTTAATTCATGTTACCCACATGTTTAACCTATGTCTATTGATGACCCCAATTAGGTTATCCCCTTAACCTTTTAACATCTAAAGGTAATATGCTTTGGTATCCCTAATGATTAATGTCAAACTTATTAAAATTTAAACAATGGTATCCCCAAGGTTTAAAGTCGAAGTTAAAAGCATATGGCTCACCACCATTAATCAATCTTTAAATTTAAATCGACATCGAAGTTCATCCACGTTGATATCCCCAGTGATAGTGTCAAAGTTTACAATTTAAAATAGCATGGGTATCTCCAATGGCAACGTTGAAGTAGAAAACTTAGGCTCTCCGCCCTTTAATAATTTAATATAAATCAATGTCGACGACATTAATTGTGTCAACATAGAGTTTAAGGCTCTTCCCCTTTAATCATAACACCCACGCGGTTCTAAAACAATGTCAACCTCTATCCAAGTTCGAAGACAGAAACTTAAAACTCTTTTAAGTATAATATTCAATATCGAAGATGATGTTGTTGACCTTCATAAATTATAGGCTATCCACCGATTAAACAAAACTTAAAACCTTTATAAGTTATATGGCTAACTGCCGAAGTTATAGGGTAATCGACCCTCTTCAAACATAGGCCACTTCACCCCTTTTAAAAATATTTTTAGTTTATATAAAAAAATCTCTTTGGCATTAAAGCAAAATATGCAGCATCGTTACCATGCGGCATCGATATCAAAGCAAAGTATATAAGGTCATCGACCTTGATGCACAATACATCAAAACCATCGACGTCATTGTAAAAATCTTGACTTAACTTACTTCAATTACTATGCTGTTAAATAATAATCATAGGGTCGAAGTTATTATAGGCGGCATCACTGCTTTAGTAATGAAAACAGTCAAAGAGATGAGATGCGGCATCGTTTATAATACTTTGACAATCATGATAAGGCTATGCCGTTAAGGATAGGTCGTTGACAATATCGGCATCGACATTAATGAAACCAATTCATAGCTACCTAAGTAGCCGTCATAAGCTTCCATCCTTATCATAATCGACCTTCGTAGAAGCAGCATTCCTTTAGGCTCGAAGAGAGTATAAACAGTAAGACATCATCGTAATTAACATGAAAACTGGTTTATTTCGATTAAAAGTAAATACTTTTCACCAAATCTTATACTTTGGTAAATTCCTATTGGATAATAAATGTTCATTACCCAAAAATTTACATAAATCTACCGCACTCAGAATTTCAAGTCCTAAAAATGCTTTAAAACAATTAATTAATATTCTTAATTAATTATCCATGTAAATGCTTATCTAGCATAATAATTTCATAATAAATTGAAATCACTTGGGAAAAATCCCAAAATTTCATAGAAACTAAATAATATCCTTATCATTACCATATAAAAATTTCAAAGCCAAAAACCATATTTTATTATTTTAAATAATTAAAATCCAAAATTTCTATTTCCTCCTTAGGAAATGCATAAAATAATCCCTATAACTTGGAAAACTTTGAAATTAAAAATCCATCTTCAAAATAGTGTTTTACACAACATATTAGAAAATCTAAGCATGTGAAGACTAAAAATTTAGGTTTTACCCTCAAAACCCATTTAAATAATTCCGTAAAATTCCCTTAATTCATCATTCTGTCCAAACAATGAATATTCAACAATATCTGTGCAAAATCTATCAAAATGATTCGGATATTATCCATAACCGAATTCAAAAAAGCAAAAATAGAGATAGAACACTTATTATTCACCTTAAAATTGATGTTGGAGTTGAGATTTGATTTAGGTCTTGAATCCCTAAGCTTGGATTTGTGAATCTCCTTTGATTACACCCTCCTTAAGTTGATTAACCGCCGGCCTCCTTATACTTTTCTTTTGATTGTTTTTGTATGAATAAAGGGAGATTGATATGAGGGGAAGAGGGTTTAAGGCAAAGGATAGGTCTATTTCCTAAATTGCCCCTCTCAAATATTCTCTTATATGTTAAGTTTAAACAATCTTACATAATTAATTAAGTGTGGCACAACCTTATTAAGTTTCAAATCTCATTCTCCTTAGCCCTTTACATCATTCTATTTTATCTATCTTATTAAATGTCCCAAATAATGTTTAACTAAAAATAGGGGTGTTACATTTAATTAACTTATATATATACACGATATACTTGTATCTTTATTAAATAAATCATATTTAATTAATTTAAATTCTTATTAACTAAATCATATTTAATTAATTTTCAATTTAATTAACTAATTTAATCAAAGTTTATTAAAATTTCAAAAAAAAATATTATTCGCCTTAGGCTATATAAAACAAATAACCCACTATAACATTTACAAAAATATATTAATATAACAAATAACTAACAATTTAATTGAAAATTTAATATTATTTTTCTAATCAAATTTAAGATAAATATATGGCTATAATAATTATAGTTACATACATGTATAACTATATATGTATATATTCACATTAATTAACAGTTAATTTGTTTATTTATCGAACAAATTATTCATTTAATTAAATATTTTTAATAAATTTAAAAATTTATTTATAATTTATCTTGAATACTATAAGATAAATATATATACATATATCATTTTATATGTCTATTTTAATTAATTAACCATCAATTAATTATTTAGTTAAACTAATTAACGAAATATTTAATAATTTTTGAAAATATAAAATTTATTTTCAAAACCATTTTGAAAAATATACAACTTTTATAAAATTTCATTTTATATTATAGGCTTACCCTTTACATTTGAAATATATTTTAAATTTTCCAACAAAATTTTGAAAATTACCCAAGGCTCAAATAAATCGAGGCTCGCATTTGGACCAACCTTTAGGACTTACTCCACCCATTGGGCCAGCTGTGACGCCCCACCTCTATACCCACGCTAGCCAAGAACATCACGGTGAATGCTGTCAACTAGCACGGAGAATAAGGCTATTGAGGAGCGACCATCCGTGTAATTGCTTTGTGCGAGCATCGATATGTCAGATAGTATAGCATGCAATTCTTTTCAAGTGGAAATCCGACATGCCGACACAAACTCAAAGCTACTACACAGTGGCTATAATATCTTCGGAAACAAATATAGAAGTAAACATAACATAAATCAGTCACAGACAATTCATATCACAAAGGCGGAAATAGATATGAATAAAACACATGAAAGTGTACATCAGAGTAGTGGTCAAAAAGATCCACAATAATACAAAGGAATATATACAAGTGCTAGACAAAAATATGTATACATCAAGGAGTCTGTATGTCAAATGTATATAACTAAAACTACTAAACTTAAGTAGTTGGCCAAAAGATCAGATGAAAGTCCGATAAGGAGTCAAGCAGAAGCACCTGTAACATCTCAGTCTGACCCGAGTATTATTTAAGAAGAAAATAATAAACGGATCAGTCTAGCTATAAATATCAGATGAAGTGATATATAATAAGAGATATGACATAAACATATAATAATCACAATGCCAAGCTGTGATAAATAAGTAATTGAAAATCAACAAGAGATTAATCAATATCACAATAATCTACTCAAGATAAAAAGGAATGTCATACTCCTAATTTCATTCACCAAGCCACAATAAATGACATATATGTCAATGCCCATCGTAAAAGTCGGTGAAACATAAATTCCAGAAATCAACACACGAAATCCAGAAATCATAAGAATAGGAGAAGGATAAAATTTCCAAAAATCAACACACGAAATCCAGAAATCACAAAAAGGTATGTGTGAGCGGAATCACACAAGTGGTGTCTAGGCTAACCGAAAAGGTATGTGTGAATGGAATCACACAAGTGGTGTCTAGCCTAACCGAAAAGCATAAAGGTATGTGTGAATGGAATCACACAAGTGGTGTCTAGGCTAACCGAAAAGGTATGTGTGAATGGAATCACACAAGTGGTGTCTAGCCTAACCGAAAAGCATAAAGGTATGTGTGAATGGAATCACACAAGTGGTGTCTAGGCTAACCGAAAAGGTATGTGTGAATGGAATCACACAAGTGGTGTCTAGCCTAACCGAAAAGCAAAAAGGTATGTGTGAATGGAATCACACAAGTGGTGTCTAGGCTAACCGAAAAGGTATGTGTGAATGGAATCACACAAGTGGTGTCTAGCCTAACCAAAAAGCAAAAAGGTATGTGTGAATGGAATCACACAAGTGGTGTCTAGGCTAACCGAAAAGGTATGTGTGAATGGAATCACACAAGTGGTGTCTAGCCTAACCAAAAAGCAAAAAGGTATGTGTGAATGGAATCACACAAGTGGTGTCTAGGCTAACCAAAAAGGTATGTGTGAATGGAATCACACAAATGGTGTCTAGCTTAACCTCGCAAACAAAGAGACATCGCACATTGCTAGTCTAAACCATAAAGATGATCGTCATGACCAACGAGAAGTGTCAACTACAATAAGCTAGTAAATATATGAGCTTAGCTTCATGTCCCATAACCACTAGCTTAACTTAAATATTTACGAACAAATTGTAGATCTCCACTAGAAAATTGTCACAAGAGTTTAAATCGAACAAGTCCAAGAATTAACCGGCAAAGTAAACGCAAGCTTTTCATACCACTCGTTTTACTAAGTCGTTTAATTATATTTCTCATACGAGTGAGGTAAAGGTTTGTATATACTAATAGATTGGAAATCGGTTTGAGAAAACGAGCTTTGTAATAAAATAGTGTTGAAATCATTTGAAGAAAGAGTTTTGATATTTACTACTAGTATAGAAAACCTTTATATTTTTAAAGTGACAAATCACGAAGAAGATTGTAGGAACAATCAATCACTAAGATTCACATTCGAAAACGTGAATAAAATCCAAAGAAATCGATATAAAATCCATCAAAGTGGATATATCTAAAATTCCCAAAGAAAAGGTCATCAAAGTCGATAATAAATGACAACAACAAAAGGGAGACAACACGAATCGATTAAAGTTGGATATTCAAATGGATTAGAAATATAGGCTAATATGGCAAAGAGTAGCAGGTCGGTCAACCGGACTCCCTGAGTCGGTCGACCGAACCCAGAGGTAGGAAACTCCTCGGGCATCAGGTCGGTCGACCGAACCAGGGGGGTCGGTCGGCCGAACCAGAAACACAGAGTGCAACTGCACTCTAACTAGCAGGTCGGTCGACCGGACCAGGGGGGTCGGTCGGCCGAACCTGATGCTCTGCAATTTGATGCCTAATTATTGATATGCAACCTCCTCCAATTCGCAACCGAACGAGCACGGACGCTAAGGAATTATGCCAATCGACTACCCGGCCCTATAAGCTCCTCGATGCATCTCCAAAAACATGTTCAAACATCAAAGTTAGGATTTTTAACGAATTGAACTCAAAACACTAAAAATTGGAATATTCACAAAAGTAATCCAAATCAAAATCAAATGCACATGAATAAGTGTTAGGAATTCATACCTAACAATAGAAGAGAATTACAAGCATAGATGTGAGATTAAAAATCTCACCTTTGAACCCAAATCAATGAAGAAGAAGCTATGAAGCAATGGCAAGAACAAGCACTCTTCAATTCCAACTCCACAAGCTTGAATGTAAGCTTAAAAGAAGAACATTTCCTAAATTAGGTTTAGGAAATTTCTGAAATTCAAAGAGAGAATGAGTTGGAGAAGAAGAAGAGGAAGCTTACCAATGGGTTCTCTTTGATTTTGGAGCAAGAACTTGGATTTGCAAAGCAAGCTAGGGCTTAGGAATTTCTATTTCCCATTCTCTTCCTCCATTTTTGCTTGAGCTTGAGTGTTAGGAAAATAGAAAGGGAGTGAATGAAGAGGAGAGGGGTTGGGACTGAATACATAAGTGGGCTCAGCCCAAACCAAAACCCTAAGTGAAAAGTAGCAAAAATCAACTTTCTCCAAACATATCGAAGCTTATACTCAAAAAGGTCGCAAACGTCATTTTGAACTCAATGGGGGTGGTCTCGAGTCCCAATTCGACTGTTTGCAAAAAGTAGCTTTTCGGACCAAAATCCGACGAACAATAAAATATTTAAATATAAAATCGATAAATATGCGGGTTGTTACACCAGACCTATAGTCAAGGAGGGGGAGAATACTTTATTATTCAACTCCAGCCTATACACTATTTTGTAGACACCCATCGGATAGATAAGTTTAATTAGTTGGCCATAAATGCTGACTAATTAGACTGCATAGACCATTTGAGCTTTGTACCATTGAAGGACCTAGTTCGTTTCACAATGGGTGAAACAGTTAGGTTTAAAAAAAATTCCATATTGGATCACGGTGAACCTACGAAGTGTAATAGATTTCAGTAGATCTAATCTGCTTGTTATTAATGAAATCATATTTTATTAATATTACCTTATTCTTTAATTAATTAAACCATGTTAATTAAGTGTGAAATTTGAAGAGTTATGAATGCATCAAGTATATTCATATTTAAAAGGTATGACAAACATGTGAAACATATAGTGAGTGTAATTTTTTGGTGTTTAAGGATGAGAACAAACATAAAATTAGACCTAGATATCATCGTATTAAGATCTAAAATGAAAGGGATAAAGAGGCATCATTGAATAATTTCACCTTTACGCTTTTACAAGAATTTAATTAATACTACACCTAAACAATATGCAAATGATGATATGTTAAAATAGTATTTTAAAATAAAAAAATAAAAAAACAATAACATGGTCAATATAAACATGTGTAGATAATGGGATTTATATCTACAATGTATATATTCACTTTTATATGTATATATTCACTTATATATGTATATATATGTACAAATATTTTTGCCTCAATTTTGAATCGTTCGATGAAAGGTAAGTCTATAAAAAAATTGTTTCTAGAATACATTTCTTAACAATATAAATTATAAATGTATATGTTTATACAAACAGTCTGGGAGTGTGTGTGTGCGTAAAGTTTCAGCCTAAAAATAAAAATTCATTTGTATAAACAATCAGAATATTATTAAACTAAAATTTCATACGTCAAATCAAATAAGAATCAATAATCTTTATATTTTAGGATCGATTAAAAATTCAAACAGAAACATTTAAATCGTTAAATTGTATAATATTTGTTATCCTGCATTTGACCAAGTGATATCTTGATGGATTCAGACTATTAAGTGCTAATGAAGTAGATTGAGAATGAAGTATGCAAGGAAAACGACTAGGATTGGCCAAGGATACAAGGACCGATACTGACCCTTGTAGGGAATATATACTTAACTTCATTAAAGAAGCTAAGCGATGAAAGAAATAAAAGAAATGTAGCGACCCGGGATTTTCGACCCTCGAAAATCGACATCAATACGTTCACTGTATAACATCCCATGTATTAAAGTGCCAGAAATACCGATTGCTAGGGGTAAATAAGAAAGAGGTAGAAGAAAATAGAACAACAACACGGAATCTCACAAACGCAACGGAACAATATATAATATATGATAACAGATTTTTATACAAAAGAATCTGTAGCTGTAAATATATATACAATCATCAGAGTACAACAATCAATACATCAACATGGACAATTATTATAACTTGTCCTCGCCAGTGCTGACTATACAGTCTATGCACACAACGGAATATAATCAAGTACGAGGTATACGTCTCTGTCATCCATCTCATCTCCTGAGCTCCATAGTATCCTAACCTGAATCTGTAATACTCGATCTGACCCGAGTATTATAATAAAATAACACCCGAGTCAGTCTAGAAAACCAGCGTGAGAAAATACACTCAATTTGAATTATTAAAGTTATCAAAATTCTTTGAAAAACAAAGGTATCTCGTAAGACCGCGTCACACATAAACACGACGGGATTTTCCCTTACGATAACCAAAACATATTATAGAAAATCTAGTGATATTATAATAGTGTCTAAGTATAAATACTTATTCAAATAGCCAAAATTGTTACATTAATTAAATTCCAGCATACTAGGTTCTACAAACAAAGTCGTAAAGACTCATATTGGAGAATGGTTTCCATACAATGACTGGGCTACTGGGGTACCGCCTGTTAGAGTACACCTCTAGAAAAATGTACCGAGGACCTCGTCGGGATCCCCTACCAACACAAGACCGGCCTACCCCTAACCTGCATAGCACCGTATATGTTATCACCACGGGTGTTCCTACCCTTAATCGAGTGCTCACTTTTCCATCCACAACCATATCCATAATTTATAATATATTTTCCAGGGTATCTAGAAAGGTGATAACATACCCTAATTGTATGCGACCCATTCAGCCTTGCCGCATCTCTCCTATTTTAGTCATTCTCGGTTGATGAAGCTTGAGGCTACGTTAACCTTTCAAGAACAATTTCACTTAGAATGCTCATCGTCCACCAATAACGATGTTCTGATAGCATTCGTCCATACCTGTTGTCCTGTGTGTGGACAAACCGAATCACCTCTTCACAATCTTTACGATATCCATTCATAACGCTCAAATCAGATCGAAGTGGTTTTCGGATAATTAAATCTGTCCCGGTCTCTTCGAAACGATCAACGAAAATGGCCAATATTTGATAGTCAGTTATTCAACTATCAATATAACATCCATAAGTAGTCACTAGGCCCATATTATAATTTTCCAAAATTTATTTTCAAAATATCTTTATAAGCTATATATTCAAATCCCTTCCAAATTTTCAATATTTGAGACAACTCAAGTACTTATATCCATATCAGGATATTTCAAACCACCTTTTGTTTCAATACTTAGAAAAATATTTAAAAATATATTTTTCTAAACACCTTACTTCTCAACACTTAGGAAAGTTCCATTTATTTTTCTTTTCTCAAAACCCTTCACAATTTATATTGTAAATTCCTTAACTTGTTTATAACGAATTCTATAATTTCTAGGGTTCCTTAATAATTTTCCTTTAATATTCCCAAAGTCAAAACACTTGTCTATAATTCCAAACATCCATTTCTTACTTCATTTATGAATACTAATTCATTTTTTCGAAGTTCACTTTTATTTAAATACTTCGGAAATTTTCCTTACATTTTTCCCAAATTCCATGTTGAGAATTTCTCTTATAAATCCCATCTATTAAATAAACCCCATTTCCCAACCTCGAGAAGGTTTATAAATAAATTTAAATCATTCCAAAACTCTATATACATAGATAATAAGTATTTTAAAAGAATAATAATTCCTTTTTTAAAATCATGTTCAAGTAATTATTTAAAATATCGAAACACTTTTTATAGACATCAATAACTTATTTTTAGATAAACAAATTGATTTACAAAGCCGATTATAAAAATTAGAATTTAATTTCAATTAATTTAAGATATTTGAAAAATACACTTCCGAAGTATTTCAATACTAACTAGTTTAAAATTACATAGTTAAATAAATAAAATTTTCCTTTTTAAATCAAAACTTAACTTCTTAATAAAATATATTTTTAAAATCCCAATTACCAAATCATTTTATAAATCCCTCACGATTTACAACACATCGATCCCATTCCGATTCTCTAACCGTCCTCACTTTTCAAAAATAGAATTCTCTATTTTTCCCAAAAATCTATTTTTCATATCTCGATATAAATTTACCCTGTGAAATTATATTCAAATTTATCGATTAATTTCATTTTCCCTTGTTTATAAACATCGTATATAAATTTATAACTCCTTTGAGTTTCATTTGTTTATAAAACTAATCCTATTTATAAAACCTTATTTTATAAATCCATTTCCTAATAAATTCCATATATTTCACAAATCTATTTAAAATATCGATTTCAACTCCTTTTCATATTTTCCAGAAATATCGTTTAAAAATCCTTTATATAAATTATTTTAAAATCTCTATTTAAAATATTTTTATGAATAATTAAATACAAACCAAAATCAATTATTGTTTTTATCCAAATCAATTTCTTAAAAATAATCCAAATTACGATACGAATAATTTTATATTCCAAATCTCCTTTTGAATCCTTTCAGATTCTAAAAATAAATATTTATGGTATTTAAAATACCAAAAGTTAGGCCAATTCTACCATAACATCCAATAATTCACATCACAACAATAATCTATAACAAATTATTCTAACACACCATATATTATTAAATATGAAAAACAATCAATATAAATTTTGAGGAATCCAGTTGGATCCCTCCAACCTATTTTCATGCATCCACAGATCTTAATACAACGTAAAAATACCAATCCCACTTCAAGGGGGATATCGCGGTATATAGGGTCATCTACTATTATATGTGGCGCATAGGATCTCATCCGCTCCAACGACGGGTATATATCCAACTACTAATATATACTACTATATATACATTATATATAATATATCATTCAACAGATAATAATATATAAATTCAACCAAGCATCTAGAATTAATTTTAACTATTTAAAATTAAATTCGGCAATCCAAATGAGTGAGAATTTCTCACCTTGATTTTTGAATTGCCAAACACCCAGATTTTAAATTTCCAACTGCCTTCGAAAGATTCCAAACCAAATCTATTAAGCCGATCTTGTAGCTATGAATCCAAAGTGATCGATTTCGTGATTTTTGAACCTCGTACGAATAAATTACGAATGATACAAGTTAACGATTTTTATATTTACAAATTATACCTTTATTAGATTTAATTAAAGATAATCACTTTACCTTAACCCTCATCTTCTCCAAGCCGCATTTTCTTCCAACTCTTCGTTCTTCGTTCATTCAAATTTTTTTAAAAAAAAACATCTTTGAACGAGAATTAAACGCCGCACCCACTGCCATCGCCTGCAGCCTCCAGCCAACTGAGCCAAACCTCCATCGTTGCTATAGCCCACGGCGACCTCAATACCCAACCCTAACCTTTGCGACCCTCCCACGCGCCTTGCCAAAACACATCCTCGTCAATCAATGGCACTCGCGATTCTCCCTTATGCCTTCCATCGCGACTGCCAATAAACGAAATCCCTAATCGATCGATGAGCCGCATCTCGCTTCGCCTAGCGTCACTAGTGACTCACAATGCCTCTTTTCCTTTCTTCCTTGGCGCGCGCGTCTTTCCTTCCTCGCCATTCGATCGCTCTTATCATTTTCTTCTCTTCGCAGCTATATTAGTATGGGAAATAGGATTTAAGAACGAACGAATAAAGGTACTGGATTTTTCGATCGTTTCCCCGAACAAGGAAAGAACGGCTTTTTTCTTTTTCTTTTTTTAGTTGATTAGATTTTGATTTCATTCCAAAATATTGATGGAGGCAAATGCGTTATAAAACGAGCGCAAAGCATCTCGAGTACGACATAGGGTGGCTCGAGTGATAAATAGGGTGGCTGATACTCATGCGTTAGGTCTACTCTGATGGACTTTGATTTGATTTATAAATATATATATTATCTTCAAAATATTTTCAAAATTTTCGAACCCCTATTGACGCGTTCCGCCTAGCATTCCTAATGTTATACCTCTATTCCGAATGCAATGGAATAAGTTCCGAGACATAATTCGATCGTATGGAGAAGATAGCTTTTTAAATCGACTATTTAAATTAAATTAATTTAAATTATTTCTAGCCGTTTTTAGATCACACAATCAAACGGTAAATCAAACCGATACGAAATTTGAAATCCGATAATAATACACTATTACGGATCCAATGGAACTGGTTTCGTTAATTCCGAGATTGTGCCCCGGATTGCTATTTTAACATGTCGACTAAATCGACAATTTCAAAAATTGTCGAAATTACTTGAAAATCCAATTTTAAAAACTTACCGACTAAACTAAAATTCCAAACCAATATTTAAACCATTTAAATATTCAAAATCAAACGACAAAAAATCCAGGTCGTTACGTTTCTCCCCCCTTAAAAGAATTTCGTCCTTGAAATTGCTAAGGTAGAAAAATGCTCCAAACCCATTAACTTTCCTAAATCCACATAGTTAAAACTTGAAATTCACTTTTCTAAAGCCCTTTAGTTTCATTCCAAAACATTCACTTCCCATTTCCAAACCAAAACCCTTTTATTTCAACTACAATCAAAAATCAACTTTTCGTTAACAAAATTTTCAAAAAAATTCTAACACCCTAAATTTTCGAAATTTTTTGGCAGAGTCACCCTTGTACGGAGAGCCTTTTGCAATAAGACTAGAGAGATAAAAATATATACATCGACCCACACGGTCGGAAAACACAATATATATCACTATTTATATATTTTCGGTATTTAATCTGAAAACGTATCTTTATTTAGCGTTTTTAAACGAGAGAGCTTATTTAATATGCAATTACACAACCCAAATCTAGCCCAATATCCTCCAGATACCTGTACTTGCTCAATTTAAACCAAGTAATTTTCATAAATATGAAATTTAATAATTTCGCATAGTTAAATACATAAATTCATAACCCAACAAGTTATAGCATGTATTTATAGCAATTATAAGGTTTCCAATACTAATTTAATTACCTTCAATCGATCCATATACCATTTCATTCAATTTGAATGATTCACAAACCAATTATTTGTATTCACTTCATAATTACGCACATTACAATTATATCCATTCCAAATTGATTCAAAAATCAATCTATTCACTTTACAAAATTTTATTTACTTCCATTTACGACAAACGACAATATTTCCATTCAAATTCGGTGATATTTATTAAAACAAATGGTCAGTTACGCTTATAGCTATTTTGGGTTGATTCTAAATCAATTTATATTCAATTTTTATTCCATTTCAAATTTGTTCACAATCAATTCAGTTGCATTCCATTCACATCTACTCTCATCACATTCATATCCATTTTATTTAAATTGATTCCTATTCAATCAAATTCCATTCCATTTACTAATAAATTTAATTAGTTCATTCACTCATCCACTTCAAATTTTAATTCCCATACTTGAATTCATTCTCGAATTCATTAAAATGATATCCAAGGCCATATCATATTTATTTACACTTAAATTGAATTTATTTATAACTCAAGTCATTGATATTTCAATCTGATTCCACTTTATTCGACCATATTCCCAATTTTATTTAATTCGCCTATAATTAAGTCGTATTTTATTTATAACTCAAGTTCCACATTCAATTTCTGATTTTTATTTCAAAAATTACTTCATTTAACTTTCTCGAGTTCAATTTCATTTTATAATTCAAGTTTGGATTTTTATTTCGGTTTTACCGTTTCATTTTTTTATAAGCTATATAAACTTATTTATTCACCATTCTATAATTTTTCCCTTAAATTTTATTCCATTCAAAATTTATAATTTATGGTTATATAATAATTTCACAACTCAAAATTTATATTTACTTCAATTCCATATTATTTCTAATCCAATCCTATTTTAATTTAATTTAAATTTCAATTCCTTTTAACCAACATCTCAAACCATATTCGAGATATTCATACTTAAATTAAATTTCTCTCCAAACAAATTTATTTTTAATTAATTCAATTTAACCAAGTAAGAATTCAATTCCAGTTTCAAATTTTTCCACACTTCCTTACTTATTTTTATTTGCTCCATTTACTTATACACATTCCTTATTCACATTCACACACATTTATATTTAGTTAACTTCACTACGTTCAATTCATTTCACTCCATTTAACTTTACTTGAGTAAATTCCCTTTTCATTTATGCACCTCATTAATTCAATTCAAATTCGCATAAATTTTATTTCTAAAATTTAATTTATTCAACTCAACTTAAGTTGAATTCCATTTAACTTTCTCAATTTAAATTTAAATTCCAACATTCGATTTTCACACTTCTTTCCTTATTAACATCATTCTCCACTTATAAGTTCAAAAAATTATTTCCTGGTATTGCCTAAAACATTTAAATAAGGATTCCAGAATTCAAATACCCAGTTTCACTTCAAATCATTGTGAAACCAATATATAGATTTTTGGTTTTAACAAACCATTTCTTTGAAATTTTCAAAGTCAACCTGATTTTATCCAAAACAATTCCTCTTGGAATTTCTAAAAACATCACCTGTTTTCACCAAAAATCTCCATAACAAATTACTACAGTAGCATTCCGTCACTTAGAAACTCAAAAATGAATACTGATGATGCTGCGCGGTCATCACCCGGATTATTTTCCAGCGATCGAAGTGAGTTCAGTGCTTTTATCACTTCAAAATCCATTTAAAACCATTTTCTATTCAAAATCAATTCACAATAATATTACCATAAAAAATATTTCCAAACTAACACCAACTTCACTTCCACAACTTTTTGAAAATATTTTCCAAACCTTCCAGGATTTAAATTTCTGAATTCTAGTTTGAATAAATTTTTAGTTTTTAACTTATTTGTATAATTCATACTTATACAATTTTAATTTTGGTTTTTATAAACCATTTTAAATTTTTATAATCTTGTTTTGATTATATAATAATAACCAAACACATCAATTCACTATATAATAATTTCAGAAAATTATTTCTTTTATATCTAAATATAGTTTGGGTAAAATTATTCCATTTACCTTCTTCAAAACCATACTGTGTCGGTTTACCTGGTTCAAGTGTTTAGAAATTCCTATCGATTTAGTAGCGTCCCACTATTCGACCAGAAATTATATGCCACTCAACAGATAAATTAACACAATATAAAACCATTTTATATTCACTAACAAATACGCGCTCGTATCTATTAATACTCTCAACTCATTCTAGGATACTACTGACCCTATCTCTAATGAGTAATCCCCACCAAAGCCAATGTTCTCGCTTAACCTTCAACTCTGATAGCAAGTGTAGCGACCCACGATTTTCGACCCTCGAAAATCGACATCAATACGTTCACTGTATAACTTACCAACTATTCAAGTGCTGGAAATACCAATTGCTAGGGGTGAAGAAGAAAGAGGTAGAAGAATAGAACAACAACACCGAATCTCACAAATGCAGCGGAATACTATATAATATATCATAACAGACTTTTATACAAAAGAATCTGTAGCTCTAAATATATATACAATCATCATAGTACAACAATCAATACATCAATATGGACAGTTATTATAACTTGTCCTCACCAGTGCTGATTATACAGTCAACACACACAACGGAATATAATCAAGTACGAGGTATACGTCTCTGTCATCCAGCCTGTCTCTTGAGCTCCATAGTATCCTTACCTTAATCTGTAATACTCGGTCTGACCTGAGTATTAAAATAAAACAACACCCGAATCAGTCTGGAAAACCAGCATGAGAAAACACACTCAATTTGAATTATTAAAGTTATCAAAATCCTTTGAAAAACAAAGGTATCTCATAAGACCGCGTCACACATAAACATGACGGGTTTTACCCTTACGATAACCAAAACATTTTATAGAAAATCCAGTGATATTATAATAGTGTCTAAGTACAAATACTTATTCAAATACCCGAAATTGTTACATTAATTAAATTCCAGCGTACTAGGCTCTACAAACAAAACCGTAAAGGCTCGTATTGGAGAATGGATTCCATACAATGACTGGGATACTGAGGTACCTCCCCGTAACAGTACACCTATAGAAAAAAGTACCGAGGACCTCGCCGGGATCCCCTGCCAATACAAAACCGGCCTTCCCCTAACATGGATAGTACTGAATATTTTATCACCTCGGGTGTTCCCACCCTTAATCTAGTGCTCACTTTTCCATGCACAAACCATATCCATAATTTATAATATATTTCCTAGGGTATCTAGAAAGGTTATAACATACCCTAATTGGGTGCGACCCACGTAGCCTTACTGCATCTCCCCTGTTTTAGTCATTCCCGGCTGATGAGGCTTGAGGCTACGTTTACCTTTCAAGAACAATTTCACTTAGAGTGCTCATCGTCCTCAAATAACGATGTTCTGATGGCATTCGTCCATACATGTTGTCTTGGGTTTGGACAAACTGAATCACCATCTTCACTATCTTTACGATATCCATTGGTAACCCTCAAATCAGATCGAAGTGGTTTTCGGATAATTAAATCCGATCCCGGTCTCTTCGAAACGATCAACGGAAATGGCCAATATTTGATAGTTGGTTATTCAACTATCAATATAACATCCATAAGCAGTCACTTCTAAATTTTCAATATTTAAGACAACTCAAATACTTATATCCATATCAGGATATTCCAAACAACACTTATTTCAACAATTAGAAAAATATTTAAATATATTTTTCTAAACCCCTTACTTCCCAACTTACTTCCCAACACTTAGGAATGTTCCATTTATTTCTCTTTTCTCAAAACCCTTCACAATTTATATTGTAAATTCCTTAACTCGTTTATAACGAATTCTATAAGTTTCGGGGTTCCTTAATTAATTTCCTTTAATATTTCCAAAGTCAAAACACTTGTCTATAATTCCAAACATCCATTTCTAACTTCTTTTATGAATCCTAATTCATTTTTTCGAAGATCACTTTTATTTAAATACTTCGAAAATTTTCCTTACATTTTCCCTAAATTCCATGTTGAGAATTTCTCTTATAAATCCCATCTACCGAATAAACCCCGTTTCCAAACCTCGAGAAGATTTATAAAAAATTTAAATCATTCCAAAACATTATATATATAGATAATAAGTATTTTAAAAGAATAAAAATTTATTTAAAAAAAACGAGTTCAAGTAATTATTTAAAATATCGAAACACTTTTTATAAACATCAATAACTCATTTTTAGATAAAAAAATCGATTTACAAAGCTGATTATACAAATTAGAATTTAATTTCAATTAATATTAGATATTTGAAAAATAAACTTCTGAAGCATTTCAATACTAACTAGTTTAAAATTAGATAGTTAAATAAATAAAATTCCCTTTTTAAATCAAAACTTAACTTCTTAATAAACTATATTTTTAAAATCCCAATAACCAATGTAATTTATAAATCCCTCTCAATTTATAACACATCGATCCCATTTCGAATCTCTAACCATCCTCACATTTCAAAAATAGAATTCAGATTTTTTTCCAAAAAATCTATTTTTCATATCTCGATATAAATTCACCCTGTGAAATTATATTCCAATTTATTAATTAATTTCATTTTCCCTTGTTTATAAACATCGTTTATAAATTTATAACTACTCTGAGTTTCACATGTTTATAAAACTAATCCCATTTATAAAACCTTATTTTATAAATCCATTTCCTAATAAATTCCACATATTTCACAAATCCATTTAAAATATCGATTTCACCTCCTTTTCATATTTTCCAAAAATATCGTTTAAAAATCCATTGTTTAAAATCCTTTGTATAAATTATTTTAAAATCTCTATTTAAAATATTTTTACGAATAGTCAAATACAAACCAAAATCAATTATTGTTTTTATCCATATCAATTTCTTAAAAATAATCCAAATTTCGATATGAATATTTTTATATTCAAATCCTCCTTTTAAATCCTTTCAAATTCCAAAAATAATTATTTATGGTATTTAAAATACCAAAAGTTAGGCCAGTGCTACAATAGCATCCAATAATTCACATCACAACAATAATCTATAACGGATTATTCTAACACATCATATATTATTATATATGAAAAACAGTCAATATAAATTTTGGAGAATCCAGTTGGATCCCTCCAACCTATTTCTCTGCATCCACAGATGTTAATACAACGTAAAAATACCAATCCCACTTCGAGGAGGATATCACGGTGTATAGGGTCATCCGCTATTATGCGGGGAGCATAGGGTTTCATCCGCTCCAACGGCGGGTATATATCCAACTACTAATATATACTACTATATGTACATTATATATAATATTTCATTCAACAGATAATAAGTTATAAATTCAACCAAGCATCTAGAATTAATTTTAGCTATTTAAAATTAAGTCCGACAATCCAAATGAGTGAGAATTTCTCACCTTGATTTTTAAATTACCAAATGCCCAGATTTTAAATTTCCAGCTACCTCCGAAAAATTACAAACCAAATCTATTCCACCGATCTCGCAGCTACGAATCCAACGTGATCGATTTTGTGATTTTTGAACCTCGTACGAATAAATTACGAATGACATAAGTTAACGGTCTTTATGTTTACAAATTATACCTTTATTAAATTTAATTAAAGATAATCACTTTACCTTAACCCTCGTCTGCTCCAAGCTGCATCTTCTTCCAACTCGTCGTTCTTCATTCATTCAATTTTTTTTTAAAAACGTCTTCGAAAGAGAATCACACACCGTGCCTACTGCCATCGCCAGCAGCCTCCAATCAACTCGACCAAACCTCCATCGTTGCTGTAGCCCTTGGCGACCTCGATACCCAACCCTAACCTTCGCGACCCTCCCATGCGCCTCGCCAGAACACGTGCCCTCGTCAATCAATGGCGCACGCGATTCTCCCTTCTGCCTTCCATCGCGACTGCCAATAAATGAAATCCATAATCGATCGACGAGCTGCACCTCGCTTCGCCTAGCATCACTGGTGACTCACAACGCCTCTTTTCCATTCTTCCTTCATGCGCGAACCTTTCCTTCCTCGCCATTTGATCGCTCTCCCCCTTTTCTTCTCTTTGCAGCTACATTAGAATGGGAAATAGAATTTAGGAACGAACGAATATGGGTACTGGATTTTTCGATCGTTTCCCTGAACGAGGAGAGAGCGGCTTCTTTTTTTTCTTTTTTTTAGTTGATTAGATTTTGATTTCGTTCCAGAAAATTGATGGAGGCAAATGCATTATAAACCGGGGGCAAAGCATCTTGAGTATGACATAAGGTGGCTCGACTGATAGATAGGGTGGCTGATACTGATGGGTTAGGTCTGCTCTGATGGACTTTGATTTGATTTATAAATATATATACTATCTTCAAAATATTTTCGAACCCCTATTGACGCATGCCGCCTGGCATTCCTAATGTTATACCTCTATTCCGAACGCAATGGAACAAGTTCCGGGACCTAATTCGGTCGTATGGAGAAGATAGTTTTTTAAATCGACTATTTAAATTCAATTTAATTATTTCTATGCGTTTTTAGATCGTACGATCAAACGGTAAATCCAACCGATACGAAATTTAAAATTCGATAATAATACACTATTACGAATCCAATGGAACTAGTTTCATCGAATTCCAAGACAATGCCCTGGATCGCTATTTTAACGTGTTGATTAAGTCGACGATTTCAAAAATTGACGAAATTACTTGAAAGTCCAATTTTAAAACTTACTGACTAAATTAAAATTCCAAATCCAATATTTAAACCATTTAAATATTCAAAATCAAACGATGAAAAATCGGGGTCGTTACAAGAAATTTAAAGATCCAAGACAGAGAAATAATATTGTACAAATCCTTTATAACTCGATACTAATCCTTGTTGGGTCATGAAGTTAGTCATCATAACTTAGTCAAGGATGAAGGCTAATTCAAAGAGAAGAGCAAATTGGCAAAAGTAGGTAACTCAGTACTGATCTATAGCAATCAGTACCGATCCTTCTAAATTTACGATTCTTCTAATATTTGACTAGATCTTCTTGCTAAAACTTTGGATATGAAGTGAATAATATGGTCAAGCAAATTTCGATGATATTGGTTGACGATTTCGTCTATAAATAGCAAGGCTAGTTCATTGAAAAAAGAATCTTCATTTGGGTCAACTGATTTTTGCATCCAGACTATATCGAATACATACCCAAACGGTTTGAATATGGAGTTTTTGTAGTTCTCTAGTACAATGCAAAGGAAAATCAGTAACAAAGTGAATTATGGATGTAGGCTATTGATCTTGGCCGATCCACTCTAAATTCTTATGTGTTCTATTCTCTTTTAATTCTTAATTCACTGCAATTTCTGTTTTGGATTGGGTGTTTGTCCCATTTTGGAGTGAACATTTTGGTGCTTTTACTGAGAATGATTAATCTCAGGGATAGATCTTTGCTTCCACTTTGTATTTGAAGAAATCTAAAAGCTAGATTTGAGAGTTTTTAGTTTGGAGGTCTGTGGTTACTTGGATTTGGAAGGAATCTATCATTTGACATAAGGAGGAATGGCACCCTAAAAGGATAAGGAGAAATCTACCACATCTATAGCTATAGTCGAAGGAAAGAATGAAGTCTCCCACCAAGAAGAGGATACGAATTAACCAGCTCTTCCAAAGGCCCAAGTGCATCAGAAACAGTGATAAAGGTGGAGTTGAATCGTATGATGACTAAAATAAATAGAAGAATGGTAGAGAACCAGAATGCCCTCTTGGAGAGGATGGAGAAAAGCATTGCAGTAATGTCCCAACTACCTCAAAGGCATAGAAAGAGCCACAAAGACTCAACATCTTCAGACTCCAAGGAAGAGAGCTCACCTTCATCAGATCGGAATCAAAGAGATGAAAAACAAAAAATGAAAAGGAATGATGCAGGGGAATCAAGCAAGGAAGTGATATATGCTAAAACTGGACCCCAACAAACCGTAACGATTGATACTGATCGTCCACGACTCGATACTGAAAGGTCCGACATGGTGGCATTGAGTGAGTTAGAGGGAGAGCCGCTGGATGATGTTGAAACTGGTGGAGATGGTCAAGCTACCAATGCTCGAGCTAACGGTGTTAAGACTAATGCTATAGAGCCTACTCCAATTAAATATCAGAGAGTGTGATATGCCGGAATATTTGGCAATATCTATTTAATAATCTGTATTAAAAATTAAATTGATTTGATAATTTTTGTTAATAAAATTTGAATTGATTTAATAATCTTCTTTAATAAATATTTAATCGGTAGATTTTATCTTTTAAAAGCTAATAAATTGTTTCCTATTTATAATATATATATATATATATATATATATATTTGTATATATTGTAAATAGATAAGTTTTGTTTTAAATTTAATAAATAAAGGGACTTTTTATCAAATTCTAATATTTTTGGTAATTTGATTTTATTTAACATTAACCTTTTCAAATCTATTTAATAAATAACTATATGGTTTTAAATTGTTAAGGTAGATGTTTAATGTTTAAATTGATTTTGGCTTAAGTTTAAATTTAAATTAATTAACAAAAAGGTTTGTTTTGTTTTCTTTTTAAATACTGCTTAATAAAATAAGTAATTTATTAATAAAGAGATAATTTCTTTCATAAATTATTTAAACTTGATAATTAGTTATTTTTAAATAATATTAATAATACATTGTTTTTACAAATGGAATTTAATATAAATAGAATTGTTATTTCAAATTGAATTTGTATATATATAACTTGATTTTAAAATTGAATTTTAAAATTTGATTTGGATTTAAATATAAAGTTTTGAAATTCAAAGTATAGATATTTAAATTGTTTTGGATTTTAAAATATTGGTATAAACTTTTATTTATAAATATAATTCGTTTATTTATTTTAAAATTTATCTACATATAAATAAGTACATATTAACTAATTAATTAAGCATAAGTTTACACTAATCTTATATTAATATTTAATTACAAATAATAATTACTTAAAGTGACATGTGTTAATTTATAAGCATGTCAATATGACAAATGTTGTATTATAGGACAAGTGGCATTTGTTAATTTAGTTTTTCTTTTATTTTTATTTTCATTTTTTAAACATTTCAGCTTATATAAACAAATTCCTTCTTCCCTTCCATTCTTTTTCTTTTCTAAATCAAAAGCTAAGTAAAAACAAATCTGAGAACAACTCTTCAAAACCAAAATCCAGAAATCATGTTCAAAATAAATCAGTAATCATCTTCATTTCAAACAAGCAAATCAAAACCCTGTACATTTTCAAATCTGAGTTCTAAACCAAACCTGTAACATTTTCAAATGCAATCTGGAAATTGTCAACTGCATTTTCAAATCAAGCACACAAGTTTTCAAAGAAGCAACTCAGTTCCAAAGCAAGATAATCAAGTAAAACCTAGAATCAAAAGCATTGAAGTGAAAAGTTTAAAACAAAAGGATTTCAGTTTTCAGGCTATTCAAAACAAATATGGAGGCTCGGTCTTCCTTCTTCAAATCTGTGAGTAACATCACATTTTTATTTAAATCTTAAGTAAGAATAAATGGTTGCATGTTTTTCTTTGTGTTAAATATTTTATTGAGTATATTCATAAGTATGTTTGTGTATTTACAATGTTGTTTTACTGGATGTATAATATGCATGTTGTTTTCCAGAGTACTCTCTGTTTATAGCTTTCAGTTTTTCAAGTTTGATTTAAATTCAAATCCTTTTGATCATGACTATGTTTAAATTTAAGATTCAAGTGAAACTTGTTTGTTTAATCGCAAACTTTAGTTTAGAATTTTACATAAGTTAAAATAACTTTAGATTATCAGTAGAAACCAAATTAAATGATCAAGTTTTAAAGTAAGTGAAATTTAAATATCACAATTTATTGTTTCAGGGTTAGGATCTGAAACAACATTTAAAAACATGAATTTTAAAACTAAAATCAAGATTTTTAGTTTGGGATTAAGGGTGCAGTTTTAAGATGGACCAAAAAGGGAAATTTGGGATTTTTGGGTGATCTCTGCATTTTTAAAGGTCGGGATCTTGGGTGATGATGGAGGAGTGATCAGTGATCATGGGAAAAATGGCTGTTGGTGATGTAATTCAGTAAGGAGGTAGCAGCAGTTGAATGTTTTCTGGAACCCTAGTTTTAACAAGGTTTAATGGTTTGGTCACCACGTTTCTATAATTGATCGAGTGCAGTGGGGTTTTGAGTGATGGAAGATTGGTCATGGACGAGGTCATGGCCGAAGTTGCAGATTTTTTGGTGGTCGGAGTTTCGAGAATGTGGCGTTTCTAGGTTTGGGTGCCGTGGTTCCTGTTTGTTCCAGGTTTGGGTTTGAGGTCTCGAATTCGATTTCGAGAGTTGGAGTTCGATCAGATGATCGTGGTGTGGTGATTGAGTGTTGGCCGATGTGGGAAGATCATCAGTGGTGGCCAAAGATGATCAGTGCCACCGTGCATATGCACGGTGCGCTGTATTGTCTGATGAAGTTTGGTTTTGGGTGGTCTCGAGTAAATTTATGTTTGACTCGAAGTGTTTTGATGGTTTGCTCGAAGTAAAGTGTGTTTGGGCTCGAAGCAATAAGGATTGGCTTGGGTAAAAGGCTTGATTACAGGTTTCAAACCTGTAGAGTTTTAAAACGATTAATCTATGTTTAATTTCTTAAGAAAAGTAATTAAAGAATTGTTAATAGTTAATGAAAGTCATTAACTTGAGATTATTTAATAATTAATTAATGTGATTAGTTTTAGTAATTAATTAGATTAATTAATTTAAAGATAATTAATTGTGAAATATTTAAGTATAATTACTTAATGGAAGTAATTAAGGAATTAATTACTTATTGTAATTAATCAAGTTTAATGTGATTAGTTTAAGTTAATTAATTAAGTTCAATTAATTTAAGATAATCACTGGATGATTTGATAAGTAATTACTTAATGTAATTAATAAAGTGAAATTACTTAATGAAGTAATTAGTAATGGTAATTACAGGATGTAATTAATTGAAGATTGAAAGTAATTTTGGATTTAATTACTTTGTATAATAAATCAAGGGATTAATTAAGATAATTAATTAAGATGTAATTAATTTATTTAATGAAGTAATTAAGGGTAGTTAAATACTGAATGAGATTAATCAAGATTGTTTAATAAATGTAGTTTAATTAAGATTAATTACTTAATGTACTTAATTTAAATAGAATAAATAATCAAAAATGTAATTAGGAATCATTAGTTTATAATTAATTAATGATGTAATTAAGGGTTGATTAATTAAGATTAATTAATCAACGATAAGTGATTATAGAATAACTAATTAATTGTAATTAATTAAGGATTAAAGTAATTGATTATAATTAATTAATTAATGAAGTAATTAAAGGTTAATTACCGTATTTGGTTAAGAATAATTAATTTGTGAAAATAATTAATCATAATTACTTAAATTTATTTAAAGGATAATTAATCAGGGTGATTAATTAAAATGAATAATTAGAGAATGATTAATTAATTTATTTGTAATTAATTAATGGTTATGTAAGCAAGATTTATAATGATGAAGTAATTAATTTATTTTACTTTAAATTAACTAGAGATGAAGTAATTAATTTAATTCATTTTAAATTAATTATATTGTGATTAATTATTGCTTATGTATGAATGGATGATATTGGTTGCCTTGAATGGTTTGAGATCTCAGATATGAAATAAGTGATGCTGTGAGATATGGATACTTTGGTTGCATTGTGATGATAATATGAATTATTTATTTGTGATGATAATGTGGATTATCTGTTTAGGATGATATTGTAGATTATCTATTGTGAATTATCTATCTGTGTAAATATAGATAATAGAATTGAATTGTTTTAACCTTAAAACAACTTGGCCTTTAAGATACGTTTGGATTTCGGTGAGACCGGAATTGGGTTTGCTATATTACGGCGTGATAGGGGGTTCTCGCTTCGCGTTTGGTGGCGAACGAGAGACTTTTACCCCTGCATTTCCTTGAGAGGTAGTATAAGGCTTTGATGGGTTGGTTGCGAGTCGACAGGCTGGCCGTAAAAGCAAATTCGAGGTATCACTGTATGCCACGGCGGAGAGTGGCCACTGTTGATGGTTGAAAGGCCTAGACTGTCACAGGTGTTATCAGAGCGCTAGGTTGAGTGAATACCTAGGCTTTGGAGTGATTTCTTTCTTGGGAGAGCGTATTTGTAATTTTGGTATATGTATATATTTATTTATTTATTTCTACCTATTTGTTGGGTTACCAGTTCGGGTTTTCCAATTTTAGTTCTAACGGTAGATAGGGTAGTGGTGTGTATAGCACGACTACCAATGACAGGAGTCTGAATGTTGAGGTTGGAAGTGTATCTAACGAGACTGTAGACCTAATACTGTCTCGAGAGAGCTTTGCAGTGGTGTAAGGATTTCACCAATCTCTGAAGGAAACCTTTTAAAGGTTTGGAGTCCATATTTTGAGGTGCAACCGTGGATGAGTAGAGTTAGGATCTGGTCGTTTAAATAGAAGTGAGTGATGGTAACTGTGGCAGCATTGCAGCTCGGAGTATTCTGTGTGCCTGCAAGAAGGTTATTTGGCTAAGCTGTTTTCTAGAGGTGGAATTCAGAAGCAGCAGAGCGGATCCATTTCTTCGGATGGATTGGCTAGATAAGCATAAGCTGTTCTAATTGGTAAAGAGAGAACAGTTTTCTTTGGAAATTAGGATGGATAGGATCATAAAAGTGACTTGCGATAGTTGAGTGTTCTCTTGAGTATTAAAGAGTTTTTTCGGATGTCTTCAGGGAAGTTAGAGGTTTGTCCACGTCTAGAGATTGAGTTTCCGTATCGACTTGGTTCCAAGAATGATACCGGTGGTTCAGCTGGTTGAAGGATAGTTCCTAGAGATAGGGTTTGGTGAAGCAATTCAGGTTTTGGTGGAACTTCTGAGATTTCTCTTTATGGATTAGTTGAACCATATTTCTGGGATGTGTTGTCTAGTCTGTGCTCGTGTTCATCGACGGATGTTCTCATCTGCTCCAGATCAGAGTTGAGCAGCGAAAGCAGTTTGGCGAGTGCTCCTCTTTGTCTTTTTCGGATAGGAGGAGTTTGAAGTCTACTGATGGTAGTAGAGTTGGTGTTTTTGGGTTTGGTTAATCTTGAGAGAATCATTTTGTTGAGTTGTTTTTGGTCCAGTTTGTTTCTAGAGACATCAGCGAAGGTTGAGCTAATCAAGAGGGTTGTAGGCAGCCCAGGATCGTTAGAAGAGTTTTGTGGATAAGAGACGAAGGAATTTGGATTTCGAAGACGGAGATTTAATTTTGGATAAGTTTTCTCCAATCGAAGGAGCTATAAGATTTGGTAAGACTGGGAAGTCAGCTCCGAGGTATTTTGGATCTCTTCTGTGTTCTTATTTGGATAAGAGCTTGGTCTACAAGGTTGAATGGTCAGTTTGGATAACTGGGATTCAATGTGTTTTACGAATCTCTAAGGGAGTACGTGTATGATATATCACTGGTTTTAGAACCAGCAGTTCAGGAAGATTTGGTAGTTGAGCTGGACTTGATCTATGATCTGATATCCTGTTCAGTTTGTAGATCTAGATGAGTAGGAGCTCTGTAGCTTAGTAGTGTAGATTATTTGGATTCAATAGAGCAAGTATCCCAGTATTTATACTTAGGAAACTCTAAGATGTTCTATCTAGAATTTTGTCTGGATCGTTAGATTTGTTTGATTGAGTGAATTGATTGCCATGGTTGTTAGCATATGATTAATAATATATGCTTATGATTTAAAAAATTAATTCTTTGATAGATTATTAAATTACCTTTGTTTTAAATTTCGAGGACGAAATTCTTTTAAGAAGGGAGGAATGTGATATCCCGAAATTTTTGGCAATATCAATTTAATAATATGTATTAATAATTAAATTAATTTGACAATTTTTGTTAATAAAATTTGAGTTGACTTACTCTAATAAATATTTAATTGTTAGATTTTATGTTTTAAAAGCTAATAAACTGTTTTCTATTTATAATGTATATATATTTGTATATATTGTACATAGATAAGTTTTTTTTAAATTTAATAAATAAAGGCATTTTTTTTTCAAATTCTAATATTTTTGGTAATTTGATTTTATTTAATATTAAGCTTTTCAAAGCTTTTTAATAAATAACTATATGGTTTTAAATTGTTAAGGTAGATGTTTAATTGTTTAAATTGATTTTGGCTTAAGTTTAAATTTAAATTAATTAACAAAAAGGTTTGTTTTTTTTTCTTTTTAAATAATGCTTGATAAATAAGTAATTTATTAATAAAGAGATAATTTCTTTCATAAATTATTTAAACTTGATAATGAGTTATTTTTAAATAATATTAATAATATATTGTTTTTACAAATGGATTTTAATACAAATAGAATTGCTATTTCAAATTGAATTTATATATATATATAACTTGATTTTAAAATTGAATTTTAAAAATTTCATTTGGATTTCAATTTAAAGTTTTGAAATTCAAAGTATAGATATTTAAATTGTTTTGGATCTTAAAATAATGGTATAAACTTTTATTTATAAATATAATTGGTTTATTTATTTTAAAATTTATCTACATATAAATAAGTACATATTAACTAATTAATTAAGCATAAGTTTACACTAATCTTATATCAACACTTAATTACAAATAATAATTACTTAAAGTGACATGTGTTAATTTATAAGCATGTCAATATGACAAATGTTGTATTATAGGACAAGTGGCATTTGTAATTTATTTTTTCTTTTATTTTTATTTTTAAACGTTTCAGCTTATATAAACAAATTCCTTCTTCCCTTCCATTCTTTTTCTTTTCTAAATCGAAAGCTAAGTAAAAACAAATCTGAGAACAACTCTTCAAAACCAAAATCCAGAAATCATGTTCAAAATAAATCAGTAATCATCTTCATTTCCAACAAGCAAATCAAAACCCTGTACATTTTCAAATCTGAGTTCTAAAGGAAACCTGTAACATTTTCAAATGCAATCTGGAAATTGTCGACTGCATTTTCAAATCAAGCACACATGTTTTCAAAGAAGCAACTCAGTTCCAAAGCAAGATAATCAAGTAAAACCTAGAATCAAAAGCATTAAAGTGCAAAGTTTAAAACAAAAGGATTTCAGTTTTCAGGCTTTTCAAAACAAATCTGGAGGCTCTGTCTTCCTTCTTCAAATCTGTGAGTAACATCACATTTTTATTTAAATCTTAAGTAAGAATAAGTGGTTGCATGTTAATCTTTGTGTTAAATATTGTATTGAGTATATTCATAAGTATGTTTGTGTATTAAGTAATTATCTAATTAAAAGTTTATCCATAATTAATCAAACCAATCAATTAACTTAATTTAATTACATAAATTAATCATCTCTTAATTACCTACCTTAATTAATCTTCCTTGATTAATTAATTCCTAATTACAATAAGTAATTTCTTAATTAATTACACAAATTAATCATCCTTAACCATTTACACTAATTAACCTTTAATTACTCTCATTTATTAATTATTATTTTATTAATCAATGATTCTTAACTAATTACTTCTATTAATTAATTAAATATAATTAATTACATTAATCCTTAATTAATTACATTAATTAATCATACTTTAATTAACCACTTCCATTAATCAACCTTGATTAATTTCATTAATTGTATTAATTAATGATCCTCTAATTACTCATTTAATTAATTACCTTACAAGTAATTAATCACATTATTATTAACCTTAATCATTTAATTACTCTTTAATTAATTAATTAACTCTTTAATGAAATATATTAATTAATCCTTTAATTAATAACATTAAGTGATTAACCCTTAATCACTTACATTTAATTACTTCTATATGTAATTATCCTCTTAAATTAATTACATTTAGTAATTACACATTGATTACTTACACTAAGTAATTCACTTAATTAATTACATTAAGTAATTAATACTTAATCAATTTCAAAGTTTTTATCCTTAATCAATTAAACCAATTAATTAACTTAAATTAATTACATGAATTAATTATTTCTTAACAACTAGTTAATGGTCCCAACATTAACTGCATTCACTAATTATACTTAACCAATTCCACAAATGATTATTTTAATTAATTAATGTAATTAATTATAATATAGTTAATTAATGAGATTAATTAAAGATTAATAATTGTGAATGGTTTAAGGATAATTAATTTCTGTAATTAATTAAAGGCTAATTACTTAATGTAATTAAAGGATAATTAATCCAGGATGATTAATTAAGATGGATAATTAAAGGATAATTAATTAATTGAGTTGTAATTAATTAATGTTAAGTAAGCGAGATTTAAAAGTAATTAATTTAATTCATTGGTGGTTAATTAAATTAATTAGAGATGGTGTGGTTGATTTATCTTGCTTATGGATGATTGGATGATATTGGATGATTGTGTGCGATATCTCTGATATATGTTATATGCTGCTTAGTGATATGAGATGTTGTGGTTGATTGTGAATTATCTATCTGTGTGAATATAGATAATAGAATTGAATTGTTTTAATTTTAAAACAACTTGGCTTTAAAAGAAGGCGTTTTGGACTTCGGTGAGACCGGGATCGGATTTCCGAATTGGATATCCGAAAACCACATCGATCCAAATTAAACGATAGGTCGTGAATCTCAAGTGAAGACGAAGATTCAGAGTGCAAGGGTTATTGTCGTTAACTCTGAGGGTGATTCCAAAATGCGTGCAGCGAGATAGTGCCTTCGGTTTCGTTCGAACCCGGAACGAACTAGTATTGATTGAATGCTTTCAGAACATCGTCAGGAGGGCGACGAGCATTCTAAGATAGATGTGTTCTATAAAGGTAATCATAGTGTAACGATCCTGGATTTTTGCCAAGTTTAAATTTAATAATTAATTTAATTTTTGAATAAAAATTGTGAAATTAATTAGTAAATCGATTTGAGTTTCTCCAAAATCAAATAAAATATGTGTTAACTCATCGAAATTGAAATCTTATATATATGTTAATATATATGTATATGTTCATATATGAGTAGATTTGAATTTATATATATATATATATATATATATATATATGTATGTATGTATATATTGGATTTGACTATAAATTTTAAGTGAATGGTTTAGAAATAATTTGAAATTATAGATAGAAATAAATTAGATAAATTCAAACAACATGTTAATAAACTTTGTGAAATATAAAGTAAACATATTAGCTAAAATTCTAACAACATAATAAATATAGAATTTAATTTATATTACAAAGCATAAGACAAAGTAATAAGACAGCAAATATATATATTCATGTACAAGCAAGTAGAAAAAATAAGCAAAGAAATTATATTCAAAATTGTAGGCTTGCAAAAGAAAAGAAACAATATGCATTCAAATATGTACAAGCAAATGAAGATAAGTATGAACAAAACAAAACAAAACAAAACAAAAATCTAAATATCTATGTACAAACCAATAAAAGAATGATAAGTATAAGCTTATAAAACAAGACAAGTCAATTAATGCTAGCCTCCTTAGTACACAACATAAATTTATATCAACCGCTAAAACAAGATATCAACGTCCATATAAAAAATCTCTGCTCTTAATTGTACAAACAAAAATTATATTACCCTGTACAACAGATAATAACACCCTGTAACTCATTTTTTATATATATCAATTTCATCTCAGTTTCATTCATTCAAAGATAAGAAATCTGAAGTAAACCACAACTCACTTTAAAACAAAACTTCAACTTGAACAACAATTAAATCAACTCAAGCCAGAGAATCAAGAAAGGGTTTCAGCTTGTAGTTTACAAGCCTGTTTCAACATGAAAGAAGCTCTGTTCTTTCTTCTAAAACAATGTGAGTAACATTCATTTTTTTTAAAGACTTAAGTCTTTGAATTAGTTGCATATATGTCTGGAAAATGTTTACGTTGTGAATGTGTGAATATATGCATGCCTGTACAAATTTGGGATATCTCTGTTTTGTTTTCCCAGACTAGATTTGCAAAACAAATTCTTATCTTTTGTTCCAATCACTGTTAGCACTTGGAATATAAACAAAAGATGATTATTTGATTTTGATGTAAGTTTTAAAAATTTATTCAAGCCAAAACAACTTAGCAATATTTCTAGAAATCAAGAAAACTTAACCAAACTTTAAATAAGTCAAATTTAGAACTTTTTAATTCACGAATTCAGGTATGTAAATGGAATCCTTATAATTTAACATGATTTTTAAAGTTAAAATCAAAAAATTTAGATTGAGGAATGAAGAGCTGTTTGGGTTTGTTTGAATCGTGCATTTTTGGTCGTCACGGTTGATCTCGTTGATCGGAGAGGTCGAGCTTCCTCCTGGAGGTGGAGGAGTGATCAGTGTTGATGGGAAAAAATACTGTAGTGGTGAGCAGTTGAACGTGGAAGCGGCGATGACAAGTTTAAGTTCGTAAACCTAATTTTCGTTGAGGCTTAGTATTTTGTTTCGTCCATCGTCGACAGGCGATCGAGTGTGGCGAGGTTTTGGGGAATGGTAGAGGAAAGGTAGTCGAAGCTATGGCCGGAGTCTCTGATGATCTGGTGGTCGAAATTTGAGGAGCGGCGGAGTTCCAGGTTTGGGGGTGGTTCCTGACCTTCTGTTCCAGGTTTGGGATATTGAACTCGAATTCGATTTCGAGGGGATAATGGAGTTTTGATGGTCGGGAAGATGAGCGAGGGTGATCGTCGACGTGCTCGACGATGTAGTGTCGTCTGGAGAAGATCGCCGGCGTTGTGCAGGTGCACCGTGCACTAATTTCTGGTGATCTGGTTTTGTTTAGTTTGTGCGCAGGGTGAACTCGCGTGTTTGTCTCGAGTAACTCGCATTTTCTCTCGAAGGCCTCCAGTGTTGGACTCGAAGCAGGAATAGGAGAAGCTCGGGTAGTAGTTGTTTTGTACAGGTTTTCTTACCTGCTCTGTTTTGGTAATTTTAAAAATTAAATGTCAAATTTTAAAACAAGGTTTAAACTAAGTGTTAAATCAAATTAGAGATAATGAATTCAAGCATAGTTTTGAAACTTAGTTTGAATTAAATAAAGTTTTTAAAATTCAAATTGTTTTAATAAAGGTGTTTAAGCAATTTTGTGAACTTAAAGGAATTTGAATTTAAAATGGCATTTGAAATTGTAAAGGAAAGATTTAAACAAGTTAAATCAAAAATTTAAACCTGGATCTTAAATCTGATCTTGAATTCCAGATTTAGAGAAATAAAGTTTATAAAATTTAAATGTTTAAAATAAATTTAAATGTTAAAGTATACTTTTAATATGTTGAATTTAAAAAAAAGAATTTGATTTTAACTCTTACAATTTCTTTTATAACAAAAGTATTACTTTAACATGAGAAATTAAAAGTTAGAAAATATAATTTGGATTTTTAAACTTTATTAAAAATAAATTTGTATTTATTCTAAAGCTTGAAATTTAATTTGAAATATTGTTGAAATTGGGAATCATTGTTTCCAAACATATTGTAATTAATAATTAAATCATAACTATGAATAAGTTTTACTTTAAGTAATGAAGATTTGATTATTTAGAATTCATTAATTATTTAATTAATTAAAATGGGTAATTTATTTAATTAATTAATTAGTGATTTGGATTAATCAAATAAGTAATTAAAGGTTTAAAATAATTAATGAAGGTTTAAAGATTTATAAATTAGTGATTAAGGATTATTAATTAAATATTAATTAATTATGTAATTGGTTTAAAGGTAAATTTAATTAATATGATTAATTATGAATAATGCAATTAATTAAGGTGATTGATCAATTAATTTATATCAATTGATTTGTAATTAATAAATCAGTATTCGATAACCAATTCATAAGCAATTAATTTAATTGGAATAAATTGAATTAATTAGGATTAAACAATTAATTAATCCTTCTTATAAATGATTATTGAATGCTTGACTTTACTTATGAATGATTGTATTCTATTAAATGCTGTGGATTGTTTTGTCATCTCTGCTGTGTGATGCTTTGTGATTAGAATTGTTTTTATTCAAGCTGTGATGAATGTAATTAATTTATATTATATATCTGTGATTCTGTGAATAAAAGATAAGCGTTATAGAAATATACCGCTTATCGATACTGATATGCTTAAATCTGTGATGATGTGATGATTGAATGTTGTTGCACTGCTGTGTGAAACCCCTGGACCACACTTTTACACACATAAATATGGATTTCACGAGGAAATCAGTTAAGTCACAAATGGTTTAAATTTAATATTTTTGAAATTGAAATTTTAATTTCAATTGATTTTGGAAACGGATTTGGGTTAAAAGTTAAAGCTTTTGAAAAGGTGTTTTTAAGATAAAATTTATTTTGAATAACTTCGTAAAGTTTTCAATTTAAATAATTTAATTTGAATTTGAATTCAAATTTTGAAATTGAATTCCATGTTTGGGAATTATGGTTAAAGATGTTATAAATGTGTTTATATGAATTTAAACCATTTTAAAAGCATGGTTTTGAGAATTTGAAATTAACCCAAGGACTTTAACTCGTATAAATGAATCAGATTTTCCAAAATGAAAACTAATTGTTTCAAATGATAAAAGCTTTCATAGATGGATGAATTTCCAATTTGTGTCGTAGGAAGGAATTTCAAATTGAAATGAAAATAGTTTTCAGAGTTATGAATTAATCTTTGTGAAACTAGGTGAACTTTGTGAATTGAATCTATTTATTTTTTACAAATTTAAAAATGGTGATTTGTTTAAACCATTCGAAATGGAATTGTTTTGAAAGCTATCAATTAAATCTTTGATTTAATGAGTTAATCCAACTGAAATGGAAATTGTTTGGAAAATCTATGAATGTATCTTTGTGAAACTGGGTGAACTTAGTGAAATGAATCTTTTTATGTAAAAGATTAAAACGGTAATGTGTTTAAACCATTTGGAAGAAAAGTTTTGGGTAATAAGTTGTGACTTAATTGAAATCCCATATCCATATGTTTTTAAAATATTGCGCTCATATTCGGTTTAGCTGGGAGAGGACTTTGTGTCATATAACCCATTCCGAATAATGATACGTTGAATGTGGATTGCATTTGGAAACCGGTGGTGAAGACCGGATATTTTCGAAAACGAAAGGACAACTCGTCGAATGTCTGTGCATCGGCTGATCTCCGATATAGAGATTTGATCACCCTTTGTGATGGGAAGTCCGGACGTGATTAAAAATTATCCGGATTTACAAGGGCTTCTTTGGAAGTGCCTTCGGTTCTGTTCGAACCCGGAACAGACTTGTATGGTTGTATGTCTGACACTACACTTTGAGATATAAAGCTGATTTCTTTCAAATACATTTCTGTTTGGTGGCGGAGAATTTATTCTCTTAGCTTAACACCCTTCTCTGAGACGTACGAGCTCAGAGGGTATGTAGTTGATGGTTACTAGTGATACATTCCCAATTTGGTAATGTGGCATGCTAAGTGCTGCTGTGTGTTGCTGATCATTTGTTAATCAAAGCATGGCTTTGTGAAATAACGTAGCTTTGTAGACGAGACCTCATCGAACCTCACAAACCGGAAATGGTCGAAACAGGAATGATGCGGCAAGATTATGAAGGTCGCTCCCATTAGGGTATGTCATTTCCTTCTAAAAAAAGGTGATATTATGGTATGGAGCCCAGATATTTACCTATGTGGTTGCTCTAATCTCATTTACTGTGTGATTGTTGCTATGTGATCGAGGCCTCGGATAAAGGTCCCAAAGGACCGGGGGGTGGCATATTCGTATAGTAGTTACCTAGTGCAAGAGGTAACCCGGCCTTGTGTTGGCAGAGAGCTAGTTAGTTCTCGGGACGTCCATCTAGAGGCGTATCCATTGATAGTGGGAAGTTCCTTAGCCTAATCATTTGTTGGAAAATCCAAAGAAACAATACGAGCCATTTACGATTGCAGTTATATAACCTGTCTTCTCAGGCGGCGGCTATAGCAGGCATAATATAATGGTACCTATGCTGGCTAAGATTAATATTGTATTTTCGAAATGTTTTCCACTATGCACTATTAATAATATAAAAAGAGTTTTGTTTTGCGTAGTAAGCATATTTGGCTATTATAAGAAGAAATTTCCTCCAAGTCTACGATTGCATTGTGTGTGTGGTGGGAGGTCTTATGGTAGTTTCATTTTCCAAAAGCATTGCAGATTTCAATGTTTTAAATTCTTTTGTTGTTTGTTTTAAAGAAAAACTGTTTTTGTTGCTCACACCAGTCACATGACTGACTAGGAGTTTATTGTTCCTTACCTAAACACTGGGTGCCCTCAATTTTTCACACGAGCAGTCTAGAGTTGGGTTTTTCAAATAGTCAGGTTTAGTAAATTATCAAGAGCTAGTTCATTTTTTGGAGTTCATGATGACTGACTTTGCTTATCTAGATGCAATATGATGGTGGTTCGAGCTGATGTTGGATTTGTTGGATTCATTCTCTTTTGAGGATCATTTGGAGTTTATCACTTCTGTTTTCCGCTGTATCATTATTTATCTATGATATTCTTGTACCATATTGATATCTTTGTTGTATATCATTCTGGATATTGTATTCATTGGAGTTGTATATGATATCATCCATTTATTTCTTCCGCTGTGTTGTTATACCTACTGTGTTATAAGCTCCGGTGAGCCAGATTCGGCGTTTGAATCTGCAGCATTTTGAGTACAAGTGAGGTACAGGTGCCAATTTTCGAAGGCCGAGTTTTTGGACTCTCACATTTGGTATCAGAACTAAGGTTGAACTTTAGCTCACGTGTATAACACATTAAGTAACTCATTACAGATAGGGTGAAGTATACCCTAGAATGAGTATCTCTAAGATATCTGTCTGTATACCTCAGTAAATTCTCTTATTATCCACTGATAGTAAGTATGAGTGAAAGAAGAGGATGAGATAGGGGACAGGGGAATATGACTATAAATGGTCAATACCCTATAACAACAAGGAGACAATCTTTTCTCTATCAATCTCTTTTGTTCGTCATCCTTTCTCAATTCTTTGATGGTTCCTGGTAGATCCAGGAAGGAGATTCGATATATTAATATGGGACATAAACTCCAACTAAGTCAGAAATTGTTTGTTTGGATGAACTGGTTGCTTTGATTGCTATGGTTGATAGGTATAATTTGATTTCTAGACTAAAAGTTCTGAAATTATACCCAAAAAATAGACAGATATATGAATACAATTTGGGTCCGGATATGTTCTACGAATGGTTGGTTATCCCTTTAAACATACCGATGCCACTGCATATTTCATAGATTTGGATAACCCGAGTATCTTGTGAAGTGTTAAAACAGATTCGTTCTTGTATCTATTATTGATATTCTAATTTGGTAAGCCAAATGCAGAATAGATGTTCAATTGATTTGATGAAATATTCTTCATCAATCTTTGTGTCTCCTTGGCAAATTTCGAGGACGAAATTCTTTTAAGGGGGAAGGTTGTAACGATCCTGGAATTTTGCTAAGTTGAAATTGATAATTAATTTAATTTTTGAATAAAAATTATGAAATTAATTAGTAAATCGATTTGAGTTTCTCCAAATTCAAATAAAATATGTGTTAACTCATCGAAATTGAAATCTTATATATATGTTAATATATATGTATATGTTCATATATGAGTAGATTTGAATTTATATATATATATATATTTATTGGATTTGACTTTAAATTTTAAGTGAATGTTTTAGAAATAATTTGAAATTATAGATAGAAATAAATTAGATAAATTCAAACAACATGTTAATAAACTTTGTGAAAAATAAAGTAAACATATTAGCTAAAATTCTAACAACATAATAAATATAGAATTTAATTTATATTACAAAGCATAAGACAAAGAAATAAGACAACAAATATATATATTCATGTACAAGCAAGTAGAAAAAAAAAAGCAAAGAAATTATATTCAAGTTTGTAGGCTTGCAAAAGAAAAGAAACAATATGCATTCAAATATGTACAAGCAAATGAAGATAAGTATGAACAAAACAAAACAAAACAAAAAAAATCTAAATATCTATGTACAAACCAATAAAAGAATGTTAAGTATAAGCTTATAAAACAAGACAAGGCAATTAATGCTAGCCTCCTTAGTACACAACATAAATTTATATCAGTTGCTAAAACAAGATTTCGGCCTCCATATAAAAAAATCTCTGCTCTTAATTGTACAAACAAAAATTATATTACCCTGTACAACACATAATAACACCCTGTAACTTATTTTTTATATATATCAACTTCATCTCAGTTTCATTTATTCAAAGATAAGAAATCCGAAGTAAACCACAAATCACTTTAAAACAAAACTTCAACTTGAACAACAATTAAATCAACTCAAGCCAGAGAATCAACAAAGGGTTTTAGCTTGCAGTTTAAAAGCCGGCATCAACATGAAAGAAACTCTGTTTTATCTTCTAAAACAATGTGAGTAACCTTCATTTTTTTTAAAAACTTAAGTCTTTGAATTAATTGCATATATATCTGGAAAATGTTTATGTTGTGAATGTGTGAATATATGCATGCCTGTACAAATTTGGGATATCTCTGTTTTGTTTCCCAGACCAGATTTGCAAAACAAATTCTTATCTTTTGTTCCAATCACTGTTAGCACTTGGAATATAAACAAAAGTTGATTGTTTGATTTTGATCTAAGTTTTAAAAATTTATTCAAGACAAAACAACTTAGCAATATTTCTAGAAATCAAGAAAACTGAACCAAACTTTAAATAAGTCAAATTTAAAACATTTTAATTCATGAATTCAGGTATGTGAATGGAATCCTTATAATTTAACATGATTTTTAAAGTTAAAATCATAATTTTTAGACTGAGGAATGAAGAGCTGTTTGGGTTTGTTTGAATCGTGCATTTTTGGTTGTCACGGTTGATCTCGTTGATCGGAGAGATCGAGCTTCCTCCTGGAGGTGGAGGAGCGATCAGTGTTGATGGGAAAAATACTGTGGTGGTGAGCAGTTGAACGTGGAAGCGGCGGTGACAAGTTTTAGTTCGTAAACCTAATTTTCGTTGAGGCTTAGTATTTTGTTTCGTCCATCATCGACAGGCGATCGAGTGTGGCAAGGTTTTGGGGAATGGTAGATGATAGGTAGTCGAAGCTATGGCCGGAGTCTCTGATGATCTGGTGGTCGAAATTTGAGGAGCTGTGGAGTTCCAGGTTTGGGGGTGGTTCCTGACCTTCTGTTCCAGGTTTGGGATATTGAACTCGAATTCGATTTCGAGGGGATAATGGAGTTTTGATGGTCGGGAAGATGAGCGAGGGTGATCGTCGACGTGCTCGACGATGTAGTATCGTCTGGAGGAGATCGCCGGCGTTGTGCACCTGCACCGTGCACTAATTTCTAGTGATTTGGTTTTTTTTAGTTTGTGCGTAGGGTGAACTTGCGTGTTTGTCTCGAGTAACTCGCATTTTCTCTCGAAGGCCTCCAGTGTTGGACTCGAAGTAGGAATAGGAGAAGCTCGGGTAGTAGTTGTTTTGTATAGGTTTTCTTACCTGTTCTGTTTTGGTAATTTTAAAAATTAAATGTCAAATTTTAAAACAAGGTTTAAACTAAGTGTTAAATCAAATTAGAGATAACGAATTCAAGCATAGTTTTGAAACTTAGTTGGAATTAAATAAAGTTTTTAAAATTCAAATTGTTTTAATAAAGGTGTTTAAGCAATTTTGTGAACTTAAAGGAATTTGAATTTAAAATGGCATTTGAAATTGTAAAGGAAAGATTTAAACAAGCTAAAACAAAAATTTAAACCTGGATCTTAAATCTGATCTTGAATTCCAGATTTTGAGAAATAAAGTTTATAAAATTTAAATGTTTAAAATAAATTTAAATGTTAAAGTGTACTTTTAATATGTTGAATTTAAAAAAAAAGAATTTGATTTTAACTCTTACAATTTCTTTTATAACCAAAGTATTACTTTAACATGAGAAATTAAAAGTTAGAAAATATAGTTTAGATTTTTAAACTTTATTAAAGATAAATTTGTATTTATTCTAAAGCTTGAAATTTAATTTGAAATTTAGTTGAAATTGGGAATCAATGTTTCCAAACATATTGTAATTAATAATTAAATCATAATTATGAATAAGTTTTACTTTAAGTAATGAAGATTTGATGATTTAGAATTAATTAATTAATTAATTAATTAAAATGGGTAATTTAATTAATTAATTAATTAATTAATGATTTGGATTAATTAAATACGTGAATAAGGATTAAAATAATTAATGAAGGTTTAAAGATTTATAAATTGGTAATTAAGGATTATTAATTAAATATTAATTAATTATGTAATTGGTTTAAAGGTTAATTTAATTAATATGACTAATTAAGAATAATGCAATTAATTAAGGTGATTAATCAATTAATTTATATCAACTGATTTGTAATTAATAAATCAGTATTGGATAATCAATTCATAAGTAATTAATTTAATTAGAATAAATTGAATTAATTAGGATTAAACAATTAATTAATCCTACTTATAAATGATTATTGAATGCTTGACTTTACTTATGAATGATTGTATTCTATTAAATGCTGTGGATTGTTTTGTCATCTCTGCTGGTGATGCTTTGTGATTAGAATTGTTTTTATTCAAGTTGTGATGAATGTAATTCATTTATATTATATATCTGTGATTCTGTGAATAAAAGATAAGCGTTATAGAAATATACCACTTATCGATATTGATATGCTTAAATCTAATGATTGAATGTTGTTGCACTACTGTGTGAAACCCCTGGACCACACTTTTACACACACGAATATGGATTTCACGAGGAAATCAGTTAAGTCAAAGATGATTTAAATTTAATTTTTTTGAAATTGAAATTTTAATTTCAATTGATTTTGGAAATGGATTTGGTCAAAAGTTAAAGCTTTTGAAAAGGAGTTTTTAAGATAAAAGTTATTTTGAATAACTTGGTAAAGTTTTCAATTTAAATAATTTAATTTGAATTTGAATTCAAATTTGGAAATTGAATTCCATGTTTGGGAATTATGGTTAAAGATGTTATAAATGTATTTATATGAATTTAAACCATTTTAAAAGCATGGTTTTGAGAATTTGAAATTAACCCAAGGACTTTAACTCATATAAATGAATCAGATTTTCCGAAATGAAAAGTATTTGTTTCAAATGATAAAAGCTTTAGAAGGAATGAATTTCCAATTTGTGTCGTAGGAAGGAATTTCAAATTGAAATGAAAATAGTTTTCCGAGTTATGAATTAATCTTTGTGAAACTGGGTGAACTTTGTGAATTGAATCTATTTAATTTTAACAAATTTAAAAATGGTGATTTGTTTAAACCATTCGAATGGAATTGTTTTAAAAGCTATAAATTAAATCTTTGATTTAACGGTTTAATGAGTTGATCCAATTGAAATGGAAATTGTTTAGAAAATCTATGAATGTATCTTTGTGAAACTGGGTGAACTTTGTGAAATGAATCTTTTTGTGTAAAAGATTAAAACGGTAATGTGTTTAAACCATTTGAAAGAAAAGTTTTGGGTAATTAGTTGTGACTTAATTGAAATCTCATATCCATATGTTTTTAAAATATTGCGCTCATTATTCGGTTTAGCCGGGAGAGGAATTTGTGTCATATAACCCATTCTGAATAATGATACGTCGAATATGGATTGCATTTGGAGACCGGTGGTGAAGACCGGATATTTTCGAAAACGAAAGGACAACTCGTCGAATGTCTCTGCATCGGCTGATCTCCGATATAGAGATTTGATCACCCTTTGTGATGGGAAGTCCGGACGTGATTAGAAAGTATCCGGATTTGCAAGGGCTTCTTTGGAAGTGCCTTCGGTTCTGTTTGAACCCGTAACCGACTTGTATGGTTGTATGTATGGCACTACACTTTGAGATATAAAGCTGATTTCTTTCAAATACATTTATGTTTGGTGGCGGAGAATTTATTCTCTTAGCTTAACACCCTTCTCTGAGACGTACGAGCTCAGAGGGTATGTAGTTGATGGTTACTAGTGATACATTCCCAATTTGGTAATGTGGCATGCTAAGTGCTGCTGTGTGTTGCTGATCATTTGTTAATCATTAGTGATCAAAGCATGGCTTTGTGAAAAAGCGTATCTTTGTGGACGAGACCTTATCGAACCTCACAAACCGGAAATGGTCGAAACGGGAATGATGTGGCACGGTTACGAGGGTCGCTCCCTTTAGGGTATGTCATTTCCTTCTGGAAAAAGGTGATATTATGGTATGGAGCACAGATATTTACCTATGTGGTTGCTCCAATCTCATTTACTGTGTGATTGTTGTTGTGTGATCGAGGCCTCGGATAAAGGTCCCAAAGGACCGGGGGTGGCATATTCGTGTAGTAGTTACCTAGTGTAAGAGGTACCCGGCCTTGTGTTGGCAGAGAGCTAGTTAGTTCTCGGGACGTCCATCCAGAGGCGTACCCATTGACAGTGGAAAGTTCCTTAGCCTGACCATTTGTTGGAAAATCCAAAGAAACAATACGATCCCTTTACGATTACAGTTGTATAACCAGTCTCCTCAGGCGGCACCTATAGTAGGCATAATATAATGGTACCTATGCTGGCTAAGATTAATATTGTATTTTCGAAATGTTTTCCACTATGCACTATTAATAATATCAAAAATGTTTTGTTTTGCGTAGTAAGCATATTTGACTATCATAAGAAGAAATCTCCTCCAAGTCTGCGATTGCATTGTGTGTGTGGTGGGAGGTCTTATGGTAGTTTCATTTTCCAAAAGCATTGCGGATTTCAATGTTTAAAATTCTTTTGTTGTTTGTTTTAAAGATAAACTATTTTTGTTGCTCACACCAGTCCCATGACTGACTCGGAGTTTATTGTTCCTTTCCTAAACTCTGGGTGCCCACAATTTTCCACACGGTGAGTCTAGAGTTGGGTTTTTCAGACAGTCAGGTTTAGTAAATAATCAAGAGCTAGTTCAGTTTTTGGAGTTCACGATGACTGACGTTGCTTATTTGGATGCAACGTGATGGTGGTTCGAGCTGATGTTGGAGTTGTTGGATTCATTCTCTTTTGAGGATCATTTGGAGTTTATCACTTCTGTTTTCCGCCGTGTCATTATTTATCTATGATATTCTTGTACCATATTGATATCATTGTTGTATATCATTCTAGATATTGTATTCATTAGAGTTGTATATGATGTTATCCATTTCTTTCTTTCGCTGTGTTGTTATACTTACTGTGTTATAAGCTCTGGCGAGCCAGATTCGGCGTTTGAATCTGCGGCATTTTGAGTATAAGTGAGGTACAGGTGCCGATTTTCGAAGGCCGAGTTAGGATCGTCACAAATAGCCTCAAGCCTCATCAACCAGGAATGGCTAAAATAGGAGAGGTGCAGCAAGGTTAAGTGGGTAGCACCCAAGTAGGACGATATTTTCCCCTGTCTAGAGGATCCTTTTTATTCGGCTTAGCGTGTGGTTGGTCGCGCCAACTACAGGGTTGTCTTGTTCGGGACTGTCCAGTAAGGGATGGTTCCGGCCTTATGTTGAAGGGGATTGGGAGTGATCCTTGGTACGGTGATCTAGGCCCCATACTGTGATGGGCGGTACCCCAGTAGCCCTGCTATTGTATGGAATCCAATCTCCAATAAGTGTCGTATGTTTTGATTGTCCCCAACTATGTTGGAACGTGAGATGTAAGCATTCCAGCTATTTTTGTATTTTACTTGAAAACCCTAGACACTATTATAATATAACTGGATTTTCTATCAAATGTTTTGGTTAGCGTAAGGTAAAAACTTACCCATGTTTATGTGTGGGAAGTCTTACGTGATACTTTTTCTTTTCAAAGGATTTTCTAAAAGTTAAGCAACTTTAACCCATTTACTCACACCAGACCCATGTCTGAGCCAAGTGTTTATTTTCTGTTTTATTAAACTCTTGGGTAATTATATTATGTATGAGTAGTCAAGGGATTCAGGTTAGCTTTGACGAATTCTGGAGGAGATATGGAGCAGGAGGCTTCAACGTTTAGATATATTATGGTTCCGCTATGTTAGTATTTGTGCTTGTATTGTGTTGATGTACTTGAAATGTAAATCGACAGGTGTTTATAACTGTCTAATTTGAGATGTATAAGTTGTGTAACTCTAATGTATATGATACTATGTAATTTCTATGTGATATATTATGCTTCATTCGTTCCGCTGTGAGATTTCTGATTGTGTTGAGTTTCTTCTTTCCTTTCTTTCCTTCTTTTATCCCTTTCTTTCTTTATTCATGATACGTCTTTCTGGTGATAGATAGATGGGTCGTGACAGTTGCATTTCAAAATGAATAAATTGGAAATCAATTTGGAAATTGATTTATATGTGTTTTAAACCCGGGATTTTTTTAAAAGGGAATTGAGATTTTGAAATTTATAAACTGGGTTTATGAAAGTGAAAGTAATATATCAGTGAATATTTGGAAGGATAAATTTAAGGTGGGAATTTAAAAAGGGAATGGGTAAATGTGATTAATAATAAATAGTGATTTATTTTTAAAGATGTGAAAGAGAAGTATATTTCCCTGGATAGCCAAGTATGTTTTCAAAACAAATTCTTGAGTATAAGTTAAAGTTTCAGGGTTGTTTTAAAAGCATATTCAGGAAAATCTATTATTTTTAAATGTTTAAAATTTAAAGCAAGAATTTTTCAAATTTATTTGAGTAGTAATTATATAAGGTGACTTCGTATTATGTTTTCAAAAGATAAAAATTTAGTTTTATATTTTATAAAGTAGTTGTTCTTTTCCTGGACGTATAGTATGCATGTTGTTTTCCAGAGCTCTGTTTATAGCTTTCAGTTTTTCAAGTTATGATTTAAATTCAAAACCTTTTGATCTTGACTCTGTTTAAATTTAAGATTCAAGTGAAACTTGTTTGTTTAATCACAAACTTTAGTTTAGAATTTTACTTTAAGTTAAAATAACTTTAGATTATCACTGGAAACCAAATTAAATGATCAAGTTTTAAAGTAAGTGAAATTTAAATTTCACAATTTATTGTTTCACAGTTAGGATCTGAAATAATATTTAAAAACATGAATTTTAAAACTAAAATCAAGATTTTTAGTTTGGGATTAAGGGTGCAGTTCTGAGATGGACTAAAAAGGGCAATTTGGGATTTTTGCGTGATCTCTGCATTTTTAAAGGTCGGGATCTTGGGTGATGATAGAGGAGTGATCAGTGATCATGGGAAAAATGGCTGTTGGTGATGCAATTCAGTAAGGAGGTAGCAGCAGTTGAATCTTTTCTGGAACCCCAGTTTTAACTAGGTTTAATGGTTTGGTCACCACGGTTTCTATAATTAATCAAGTGCAGTGGGGTTTTGAGTGATGGAAGATTGGTCATGGATGAGGTCATGGCCGAAGTTGCAGATTTTATGGTGGTCGGAGTTTCGAGAATGTGGCGTTTCCAGGTTTGGGTGATGTGGTTCCTGTTTGTTCCAGGTTTGGGTTTGAGGTCTCGAATTCGATTTCGAGAGTTGGAGTTCGATCTAATGATCATGTTGTGGTGATTGAGTGTTGGCCAATGTGGGAAGATCATCGGTGGTGGCCAAAGATGATCAATGCCAACGTGCATGTGCACGGTGCACTGTATTGTCTGATGAAGTTTGGTTTTGGGTTATCTCGAGTAAATTTATGTTCGACTCGAAGTGTTTTGATGGTTTGCTCGAAGTAAAGTGTGTTTGGGCTCGAAGCAATAAGGTTTGGCTTGGGTAGAAGGCTTGATTACAGGTTTTCAAACCTGTAGAGTTTTAAAATGATTAATCTAAGTTTAATTTCTTAAGAAAAGTAATTAAAGAATTGTTAATAGTTAATGAAAGTCATTAACTTGAGATTATTTAATAATTAACTAATGTGATTAATTTTAATAATTAATTAGATTAATTAATTTAATGATAACCAATTGTGAAATATTTAAGTATAATTACTTAATGGAAGTAATTAAGGAATTAATTACTTATTGTAATTAATTAAGTTTAATGTGATTAGTTTAAGTTAATTAATTAAGTTTAATTAATTTAAGATAATCACTGGATGATTTAATAAGTAATTACTTAATGTAATTAATAAAGTGAAATTACTTAATGAAGTAATTAGTAATGGTAATTACAGGATGTAATTAATTGAAGATTGAAAGTAATTTTGGATTTAATTACTTTGTATAATAAATCAAGGGATTAATTAGGAAAATTAATTAAGATGTAATTAATTTATTTAATGAAGTAATTAAGGGTAGTTAATTACGGGATGAGATTAATCAAGATTGATTAATAATTGTGGTTTAATTAAGATTAATTACTTAGTGTAATTAATTTAAATAGAATAAATAATCAAAAATGTAATTAGGAATCATTAGTTTATAATTAATTAATGATGTAATTAAGGGTTGATTAATTAAGATTAATTAATCAATGATAAGTGATTATAGAATAACTAATTAATTGTAATTAATTAAGGATTAAAGTAATTGATTATAATTAATTAGTTAATGAAGTAATTAAAGGTTAATTACTGTATTTGGTTAAGAATAATTAATTTGTGAAATTAATTAAGGATAATTACTTAAATGTAATTAGAGGATAATTAATCAGGGTGATTAATTAAAGTGGATAATTAGAGAATGATTAATTAATTTATTTGTAATTAATTAATGGTTATGTAAGTAAGATTTATAATGATGAAGTACTTAATTTAATTTACTTTAAATTAACTAGAGAGGAAGTAATTAATTTAATTCATTTTAAATTAATTATATTGTGATTAATCTTTGCTTATGTATGAATGGATGATATTGGTTTCCTTGAATGGTTTGAGATCTCAAATATGAGATAAGTGATGCTGTGAGATATATGCTTTGGTTGCATTGTGATGATAATATGAATTATCTGTTTGTGATGATAATGTGGATTATCTGTTTAGGATGATAATGTTGATTATCTATTGTGAATTATCTATCTGTGTAAATATAGATAATAGAATTGAATTGTTTTAACCTTAAAACAACTTGGCCTTTAAGATACGTCGGTGAGACCGGGATCAGGTTTCCAAATTTGGATATCCGAAAACCACATCGATCCTAGTTAAACGATAGGTCGTGAAATCTCAAAGTGAAGATCGAGATGGAGATTTAGAGTGCAAGGGTTATTGTCGTTAACTCTGAAGGTGATTCGAAAATGAGTGTAACGAGATAATGCCTTCGGTTTCGTTCAAACCCGGAATGAATTTGTATGGATTGAATACTTTCAGCACATCGTCAGGTGGACGATGAGCATTCTAAGAGATGTGTTCTCTAAAGGTAATCGTAGCCTCAAGCCTCATCAACCGGGAATGGCTAAAACATGGGAGGTGCAGCAAGGCTAAGTGGGTAGCACCCAAGTAGGATGAGATGAACCCCTGTCTAGAGGTCCCTTTTTATTCGGCTTAGTGGGTAGTTGGAATTGCGCACCAACTGCAGGGTTGTCTTGTTTGGGACTATCTAGTAAGGGATGGTTCCAGCTTTGTGTTGCAGGGGATTGTGAGGGATCCTCGGTACGTTGATCTAGACTACGTACTGTGACGGGCGATACCCCAGTAGCCCTGCCATTGTATGGAATCCGAACTCCAATAAGCACCATCGGATTTGATTGTGTTACCCACTTTGTTGGCTAGTATGCTGGAATTTAATCATGTAACAATTTCAGCTATTTCTTATTTACTTGAAAACCCTAGACCTATTATAATATCACTGGATTTCCTATCAAATGTTTTGGTTAGCGTAAGGTAAAAACTTACCCATGTTTATGTGTGGGAAGTCTTGCGTGACACCTTTTGTTTTCAAAGGTTTTTAAAAGTTAAGCAACTTTAACCTGTTACTCACACCAGACCCATGTATGACCCGGAGTTTATTCTGTTTTTTCTTAAACTCTTGGGTACTCAAATTTTTACGAGTAGCCAAGGGATTCAGGTTAGCTTTGACGAATTGTGAAGGAGCAATGGTGTAGGAGGCTTCAGCATTGCAGATATATATAGTAGTTCTGCTGTGTTGATCTCTGTATTGATCTCTGTACTGTATTCAGTTGTAATAACTAGACAGGTGTTTATAATTGTCTAGTTTGTAATGTATAATCTGTTTAACTCGATAGTCGTTGTATATTATGTAATACTTATGTTATTAATATAATTTATTTGTTCCACTGTTGAGATTCTGATGTTGTTTCTTCTTTCTTCTCTATCTTTTCTCTTTTCTATCCCTTTCTTCAAGATGATGCGGCTTGCTGGTCGATGAAAGTTGGGTCGTCACAGAGAGGGTCTGGAAGAATAGTTCCTTTGAGGCAGGGGAACTCAAACCTCATGCAACTAACCGAGAACCTTTACGGACTCAAACATTATGGCATATTCCTAATGATATCCATCCAGTTTCCTAGGGCAGTGAAGAGTGTCTCACTGATATGGTCAAGATATTATTGAGTGAAAATCACCATAAAAACAATGATAAGTCGAGTTCATCGACAAGTTGAACCCTATTTACTAAAAGCAATTTGGCAGAGCAGTATCTGAAGAAGTTTGCGATGCCAACAATGTCATCTTATAATGGAACTATGGATCTAAGGCATCATCTGTTAAAGAACGAATAACATATGGACAATGATCATGTTACAAATGGTATGTGATGTACGTGCTTTCCTATATTCTTAAATGGTGTTCCTATGATGTGGTTTACTCGGCTTGTGCCAAGTTCCATATCATCCTTTGATCAGTTAGCGAAGAAGTTCGTGGAATAGTTTCAAGTCCACATCATGCGGCCTAAAGACAAGATGTCATTGTCAAATCTTCATCAGAGTTCAATAGAGACTTTGAAATACTTTTTAACACGATATAATGTTGTAATAATAAAAGTGAAAAATCCTAGAGAGGAGATTGTTTTAATGGCATTGATCAAGTATGTTTATCGGGAAGTGATTTCGGTAGGTGATTGAAGAGAAAACAACCGACTAACATGGAGGAGTCTTATTAAAAGGCATCCACAGTTCTATACATGGATGAGGTTGATTTGGCTATCAGATTAGCTATTGATGATCAGGAGAGACTAAGTAGTTCAATACAAAGCAATGTTGCTATCAGGTAGAATGGTGATGGTTCTGAAAATGTTGTAGTAAATGTCGGGAATAATAATAATATGAAAGAAAGAACTAAGGTGTTTGTCGGAAGAAGAAGGACATCAAGAAGCACATAAGGTATACAAGACCTAGAGATTACACCCCTACTATATGATCTATTGAAAATATTTGCCTAGCAATTCAAGGTACTGGAAATTATATGAAACTTGCCCCGAGATAGGCCATTAAACAAGAAAGATGGTCGGGGAAGTATTGTCACTTTTAGGAGATCTATGGAAAAATACTAATGAGTGTAGGCACATAAGAGATGTGATTAAGGGCTTATTAAGGAAGAAAAAGCTAAAGCAGTACGTTAGAAACACACAAACTGTCAAGCATGTGAATGATAGACCCTAAGGGCAGATTATCCAAAGAAATCAGTTGTGTCCAGTTGAGAGGGGCAAAGATAGCCTGAGAAAAGGATTGTGATAAATACAATTTCTACGTGACCTCATCCTGTAGATAAAAGCTGGAATGAGATAGAAAACTACGAAAGCTCGTTGAGACATGTGCCTCAAGAAATTTGTTTCACAATAGAAAATGGAACTCCAGCAAATCAGCAGAGAATGATGAATGATGATATTATTTCAGAAGCAGAGATGCTAAAGGAGTAGAAGCGATGATGCTTGACCCCATGGTAATTACGGAAGTAGTTAGGCCAACAATAGTGCATCGATTCCTGATTGATTGTGAGAGCTCAATTAATATTTTATTCAAAATGACTTTTGATCAGATGCAAATTGGTGTGAAGTATCTAAAGCCTTGTAAATCTTGTATTCAAGGATTTATTGGAGAGTCTAAGGAGCCTGTTGGTTGTATTGATTTATATGTTGAGTTAGGTGAATGAGACTGCAAGATAGTGTGGTTATAGATGTTTATCATGGTCGATGAATTTTAGGAAAAGGGAAAGAATACAAAGAACTATCTTTGTATCATGGCAGCTAATGCATAGCAACCACCGCCTAAGCCCTGGCTTAGGTTCGATAGCAAGTTCTACAAGTCTATGGACCCATGAAAAGAGTCGGAGGATGTGAATGCAGCATCGGTGGATCTGATATATAACATCCCGGTCTATGATGATCCTACATGGTTTCTCAGGGTTGGATCTTAGCTTGGTATAAAGTTGAAAAATGAGTTGGTAAGATTTTTCTAGGAAATAGATGTGTTTACTTGGAAGCATTTTGATATGTGTGGAATTTTGCTTAAGATAGTGTGTCATGCACTGCATGTGGACACGAGATATCTTGATGTGAAGTAAAAGATTCGTAGTATGGAATCAGAGTGATCCTTTGCTTTGAAAGAAGAAGTAGATAAGCTAAAGGAAAACAGCTTTGTTCATGATGCGTTGTACCTAAAGTGGGTATCGAATCCAATGTTGGTCAATAAGGAAAACAGAAAATGTAGGATATGCATTGACTTTTGAACCTAAATAAAGTTCTTAAAAGATAGATTCTCATTGCTAAGGATCGACCAACTTATGGATGGAATGGCCAGACATGAACTACTATCCTTCATGGATGTGTACTCCAGCTGTAATCACATAGTGATGCATGTTCTAGATCAGGAGCACACAGGTTTAGTCACCGATTGGGAACTATACTATTACTAGGTAACGTTATTCAGTTTGAAGAATGCTAGAGCCCAATGATTTGTGAATAAGATTTTCAAAGATTGGATCAGACAAACTACAGATATCTATGTAGATCATTTGCTTGTGAAGTCGCAGCAATTGATGAATCAGACAATCTCTAAGAAATGTTCGATTTGCTTCGAATATTGAATAAAGCTCAATTCTCTAAAGAGTTCTTTCAAAATTGCATCGGGAAAGTTTTTGGGTTTCATTGTAAATCAAGGGGCATTGAAGCTAACCCAGAGTAGATCAAAGTGTTGATAGAGATTACTACCCGAAGGATAAGGAGGTTGATGTAGAGCTTGAATGGGAAAATCACCGCACTAAGTCAACTCATTTCAAAAGCAATGGATAAATGCATACCTTTCTTTAATGCCCTCAAGAAGGAGAAAGGAAATCTTATCTAGATGAAGGAATGTCAGGGTGCTTTCCAAAATTTGCTAAAGCGCATGGAGAGACCGTCGATTTTTTCGAAGCCTTTAGAAAGAGAATATCTACTTGTCTACCTAATGGTGTTCGCTTGTGCACTAAGTGCAGCCTTGATGCATAAGGTGGGAAGAATCCAAAAGCCAATATATTATATTATTAAATGATTCATTGGAGCAGAAAACAATTTTCCAAACCTATAAAAGCTGGCGTATGTTGATTGCTTGAAGTTGCAGCCATACTTCCAGGCCCACTCGATAAAAGTGCTTACTAATCAGATATTGAGACAACTATTACATCGAGCCGAGACTTTGGAAAGATTAATAAAGTAGAATATTGAACCAAGTTAGCATAGTATATCATATCATGCTATGAAGGCAATTGGAGGACAAACACTAGCAGATTTCATTGCATAGTTCACCATAAAAGATGGAGAAGTGGAAGAAAATTATGTCCAACTGAATCAATGAAAATTATACGTGGATGGAGCATCCAATGGGCACCATTCTAGGACATAAGTAGTTCTCATGACCCTGAAAGGACTAAAGATATGCTATGCTTTGAGGCCAGAGTTCCACAATAAACAACGAAGCTGAATACGAAGCATTAATTGCAGGCCTCAAGATAGCAAAGGAACCGAGAGTCAAGACAATGCATATATTCAGTCTCTCGGTTGGTAGTCTACTAAATAAAGGAGTTCCAACCTAAGGGAGCAAGACATTACCCTTACCTGATGAAAGCATTTAAACTGCTATACAATATCGAGCATTATACGATAATGCACATCCTAGGGAAAAAACTATGAAAGTCAATTCATTAGCTAAGATGGCCAGTACTGGTGATGCACAGCCTTTTAGGAATCATTCCGGTAGAAGTGTTGTTGGCTCCAAGCATCAGTGAGATGGACATTTACTAGATCTTGGAAGCCGGGGAGGAAAAGGAGTCATGGATGACTCCTGTAAAGGAATGTCTGCTAAAGGGAACTCCTTCAAATAAAAAGAATGTATGATGAAAACTCCTGCATAAGGCACCATGATTCATTATGCAAGAAGAAGTATTGTATAAGAGAGAATTCTCAGCCCCATATTTGCAGTGTGTCACCAAAGACGAAGCTAAGAAAATCCTTGCTGTTATGAACAAAGGAATTTGTGGTGATCACACTCGGAAGCAGACATTAGCAAAGAAGGTTCTTCGTTATGGGTACTTCTAGCCGATGGTCGATCGAGATATGGCCGATTACCCTAGATGATATGATAAGTGCCAAAGTTTTGCAAAGATATCGAGGGCCCCATTGACTTTTCTTAAGCAAATGATTAGTCCATGGTCATTAGCGGTATAGAAAATTGATATTATCGATGTGCTATCAATATCGAAAGATGGAGCAAAGTACGACATTAAGGCTCTGGACTAGTTCACGAAGTGTGCTAAAGCTGAACCGCTTGCTACGATCACTACGAAGAAGGTGATCAACTTTGTGGTGAAGAATATCCTTTGTAGATGGAGTCCCATGGAAGATCATTACTGACAATGAGACTAAATTCAAGAGTGTCGCGTTAAAAGAGTTCTTTAACTGATACTGAATCGAGAAGAGCTTTTTAGCAATAGCACACCGATAAGCAAATGGACATGTGGAGGTAGTGAGCAAGATCATCAAATCCATCATTACGAAAAGATTGAAGAGGGCCAAGGGCAATTGGATCGATGAGTTACTACTAGCATTGTGGGATTATAGGACAACCCACAAGTTCACGGCTAGTCAAACTTCATTGGCTTTGGTCTATGGAACCGAGTCCATGATATGATCGAACCAAAGTCCCTCCCTATCGAAGATTGCACTAAGACCCCAATATGAACAAGGAACTCTTTCTTGAGTCTCTCGACTTATTGGAAGTAAAATGAGAAGAGGATGACTTGTGGGTGGTTACTCACAGGATAAGAGTAGCGAAGCGTTTCGACGCCAAGCCCGAAAATCGTACCTTTAAAATAGGAGACCTTGTTTTGAAGCGGGTCTTTCCTGGTATGGGGGAACTCGTTCGAATTGAGAAGGTCCATATGTGATCGAACAAAAGCTTGGAGATGGAACTTTAAAGCTATCGACTGTTAGTGGGATCCCAATTCCCGAGATATGGAATCGCGGGCATTTATGACGTTATTTTACTTATATTTATTTTTGCAAATAAGACGTCATGGTTGATGGGATGTGATGTAATAAGGCTAAGTCTGCCATTCTTTTGTTTATAAATAAACTTGGCTTTTGGAATCAATGGAACCATATTATTAAAAGTCTAACTTTGCACTATGCGATTAACAACCAAATCAAACACACTCTATTTGGAAAAATCAGATGTCTACATTCCTGGAGATTAGTACTGATGAACTCCTTCAATCCATGATTGGGTTGTTGGAGTATAATCATACTAGGGTCAATCGAATGATTGACCTTGCTCACCCACTCCTTGACCAATGCCTAAAGATTGGTAAGGTCAAGGGTTGATAGCTGAAGATAGATATCTAAGACATCGGATCCCAAAGATGGGGACCGATGTATAATCACACCTTTTTGCATGTTCGACATTGCTTACTGCCCCATGAGACATGCTTGGATGATGATAAGTGAAGGTGATCAATAGAGCATCTTTGACCAATGCCTGGAGATAGGAAGGGTCGAAAATGAATGTCTAAAGGTGGACATTTGAGACACTAGATCTTTAGGATAGGAGTCAATACAAAATTGAGTATTTTTTGAATACAGCTTCGTTTACGGTGGATAGAATATGTTCGACCGAAGATAAACAAAGTTGGCCATAGAGTTAGTCAAGGAAACACGATTTTGTTCAATCAAACCAAGTAACATTCTAGCTTATGATAAATGAAACTGAGTAAAACAATATTGAGCAATTTGCAAAGAATTGTTATATGTATAGAGATAGAGTAACAATGGCATTGCTCAGATCACTGACACATGCACAAACAATATAAATGCGACTGAATTACATATAATTATTTGTGCATACATACAAACATGTAAATTCATAAATAGAAATGTGGAGAAGTAAATAAAACGAAGTTGAAAGAAAAGGAATAACTTTGATTACTTCCAAGTGTTTGATTACAAAAGTGGAGGTTGTACCCGCACATTAATGCCTTATGTACATAGTTGGGAAACAACAAAAAGAACTATCCCTATTAATGCTTCCCCCTCTTCGACTTCCTTTTCCTTTCCTTCTTGGAGGAAAGAGATTTTATCTTTGATCCATCATCCTCCTTTGGTGGTGTGAGATGACCTTTGGGATCCTCATCCCAATTGTAGTTGCTCTCTGAGTCGATGCGAGATCTGGGATTATCGATGGATATACCGACTGTAAGAAGAGTGGAAGTTGGAAAACGTGAGGGCGACCGGGTAAGGATACAGAGAGGGGAGGTTGAATATCTTCTAAGCCCCTCACCTTCTTTACATACTTTAACTTGAATATGTCAAAAGCCTGCTTCTCGGCCATAGATGGCCCAACATGGAACACTTGATACCAGTGATGACCACATCCTTATCGCTCACTGGGAAGAGGTCAAAACAAATGATGATGCTAATATGATGATGGACTCGATGGTAGTAACTTGAGGGCCAGAGCAAAGATCACCTTCGGTAGGGGACTATAGTAGGCTAACGTGAAAGTTGACATATAGAAAAGAAAAGGTTAGAGACATCTCTGGGTTTCACTTGAAATTTATAGAGCACAAGAGAGACTAATGATATACCTCCAAGGAAGGTAGATGGGGTACAAAATAGAGTTTCAGTCTGCCCTTCCTCTAGGACATGAGACAGAACAAAATGTTTGGGAGCGGACATTAGTGGATATAGTTAGGATCCTCGAAGTTATAAGACCCATGAGCCGAGGCCAATGTTGATGTCGTTGTTGTGGACGTTGCTACTACAGTGGTAGTTTCAGAAAGGGGGATAACAGGATCAAACATGAGAGGCCCAGATGTAGGAGGTACGATGGCACCTAAACTGCTCATCACTAAATTGATATTCTTTTCTTGGGGCCCCTACAAGGTAGGAAAAGTTCTTTCCACCAAACTCTTTGAGTTGGATTTAGGGAGGAGCCCAATAAGCACCTGGGTAGAAGTCAAAGCTTCAAAGGCTAGTTCTACCTGTCCTTCGATTAAGGCCTCAATAAGCTCATCCTCAAGAAGGTTAGATTTAATCCCTCCCTCATTGACCTGGATAACATACTCTTTCTCTCCTGTCTAAGAATTTCATTATAGGTCTAAGTTAGTGCCTTGGGGTATTTGTTACCGAGCCACTTTAGGTTGTTAGATTTAATCACATTTGCGTAGAAGCGAAACAAAGTAGTCTCGATTTAGTCATTGAGCTCTTCTTCCTTCTACTTAGCCTTGATGACTCAAGTCTCTAAAGCTTTCTTATCCTCGTTAGTATCAAAATTTTCGAAGATTTGTTCTTCAGCCAGGGCGAGGGAGTCATCTTTCTATGTCTTCTCCTTCACTACTTCGGCCTTGAGGTTAGCACTCATAAATGACCGCGTGTCAACAGTGGTCTGGAGAACCGACTTTTCCATGGCTTGCTCGCTACTTTTGTGGTAGGCATTTTAAAGTTGCTCCTCTTGTGGCTTGTACTTAGGCTTAAAGGCCTTCAAATCGTCCAGACATTTCCTTTTGATGTCCCCAACAAATTTCTCTGGTTGATCAACGTCTATAGAATAAAAGTCGATGATTCATTGATGATCTTTCTTCTCAATCTCATTTTGTTGGATGATCAACAGGTTACTTTTTTTGGTATCGAACAAAGCATGAGTAAACCTTTTCTGAATATAATACTACTTGAAAACATCATGGACACAAGCTTCAGTTAGCTAGGCGACTCGCACGAAATGTTTTCAGATTGTAGTCGAATTTGACCTCGATAAAGCACAACTGAGAGAAAGCCTTTCGCATCTTAGTAAGATGGGGCTTATAACCGAGTTCGAGACAAATATTGAAACATGTGTGATAGCATGCTCTTTACTCGACCTCTTTTGAATGGGTTCAAAATTCAAAGAGACAGAAGGTCGGGAAGCGTTCTTGGGTTTGTGGGTCGGTATTAAAACTAAATTAGCAGGAGATATTGATACAAGTGCAGTATAAACTTTAAAGGCATGAGGGGGACTATCGAGCAGTGAGGAATGTGGGTCTATGGATTTAGGTATAAGAGAATGTTTCGGTGTAAGGAACAAGACCATCTAGTAGACCCAGAGCGGTCATGATCGCGATATGCACGGTATCATCTCCGCTCTTCATCTTGTCTCCTCTTCCTTTGAAGCCTTGCAGAATCAGACTCTCACGACAAGTCGTGTCAACGACATAAAGTGCCAAATGGTTTATTACTAAGATACTTGGCTGACTTACCATATTGGTTGCCAAAGAGTCTATAGTGTACCATTGTACCTAAAAAGAAATAGAGTCGAGTTAAGACTTGAAAGTCGAAGTACGATGCGTGCAGAATGAATGTTTTATGATTTTGGGTGCCATGTGAAGTGTTGGAATATCCTATCGAATCTATAGACCATGCGCACACAATTTAGCAAGCAGAGTTATTTCTCTCATGGAAGTTGGGGGCATATCGGCCGTAGTTCGAATTGGGAACTCGATGTTCGAGTGACTGAAGTTGGCAATGTTATATTCCAGAATGCTTCTTGAGTTTCTCCCCAGGTCGCTTATCGAACCAAAGATATTATCGGCAGGATGGACCGAAGTTGTCTTCCCAATTAAATTCTGTTATGGTTTCAAGACTAGGCAAGGTGATATGATCCTTATTCTCGGTTAATGGGCGAGAGGTGAAATCCTTTCATCTTTACTTGTTTCTCCAATGGATTCATAGCCGAGAGCTACAACGTCATTATCATCTTCATCCTCATCGTCGTTGTCCTCATCACTACCCTTGTCCTCTGTTTGAGAAACTGAGGGGGTCTTGTACCATAGGTGGGTCTCCTCGATTTTCAACGGTAGGGGGTTTAGCCTTGACCTCTTGTACGGGTCATGCAGCCCTACGTATGGAAGGAAGGATGCTAAGGCTACGACCATTATGCAGTAGCTGGAAGTGTTGCATTTGAGAGTTGGTAAGAAGGAATTTCATTCTTTGCTCATCGGGACGAATATCTTCCAAGGATTGGACTGTGTTCATTAGAGCAGTGTCGGAAGGCCTTCTAGGAATATCAGTTAAAGTTTAGAGAACTAAGTCAGTGAATTGAAAAAAATGAAATTCATCAAGCTAAGGAATAAAGGTGGACCTTATGCCTTTACAACCATTTCTGGGCGATGCCGACCGTGCAACGGACAAAGAAATACTCATCCTTGAAATAGCTGAGTTTAATATAGAGCTCGATGATATAAGACATCCTATGGAGAACTCCAGATAAATTAGAGGTGGATGGTCACTTCGTTCGATGCAACTATAAAGATATTTGATTTCTTCAAGTGAAGGTACCCTGCTAGGTTCCTGACAAAAGTCTTGTAAGTGCAATTCGGCGCGACATACCCATTTGGGCAGAGCTGGGTAGGGGCAACTTCATAAACTGGGGAACTAAGTGAATGAAGTGGTTGAACGGGGAAATGTCCTTATAAAGGCATAAATAATGTAGCCCTTTGGAGGGTTATGTGCCTGTTGATAGCATGCTGGTGTTAGAGTTTCTTCGATGGAAATTACGTGGTGGTCACAAATTCTTCTGACATCCACCACGATTAGGGTTGAAGCTAGAGAATCTAGGGGATCATCAAAAATCATAATTCCCTCTAGATTGAAAATGGGGGAAACTCTAATGTAGCGTTCTTCTTCTGCAATAAAAGGAATGACTCAAAAAGGTTTCCCGGGCTTGCGACAAGAAGGCCGAGGCATAGAGGGCATCGAAGTAGATGTCAAGGCAGAAGAAGAACCTGCCATTGGTGGAGTAAATTCTAAGGTGGAAGGATCATCACAGATGGCAAAGAGGCGCTGAGAGCATTTATGTTTCATAACTTATTGAAAACTCAATACACGAGCATGGTCAAGTATGATTTATGTTTAATCTTCGAGTTTTAATTAAGCCTCGTGCAGCCGATATACGAGGTCCAATGAATATCAATGAGTGTTGATTGATTGGGTCCCATACATCGATAGAGGCAGTAATGTGTGATGTAATCTATTTAGTAAGTGTCTTGTGTCCATGGCATGGTGTACGCGAACACTCTATATAGATAGCCCACTTGTAGTGGCAAACGAGCTCCATCGTGCTATGGAATTGTATATTAAATATTACCCATTTTCATAAAATATATGATAATGGAAGCATTGTTTGGAGTGACATAGAGCTTTTCTTTGCAGGATCATAGGATTGTAATGTTCAACTAGGAATGATGATACATGATTTCATTGTATGTCGAACTGCATTTGATGTGATCATTCTCTGAAATCGCCCTGCCAAAATTAAATCACCAATCCAGACTCAACCAAAATTCGAAAAAAGTCAACCTCTTCCTTCTACATGTAAAACTCATTAAGTAAAGGAAACTTGGGGTCTAACCTGCAAGAATTTAGAGCCGACTTCAGGCATGCAAGGATTTTGAGTCATATGTTTCCAAAAGGCCATGACAAAACGAGAAAGAAGGGAAAAACAAGAACTCAGGGCTGAACGTGGGTAGTGAACAAGTCTTGACATCGGTGGCCATAAGGTAGTTGTAGCGATCCACCTTAACTTATTTATGAGGCAAGAAGTTGGTGTTAAGGTTCAAGAATCAAGTTCAAACTCAAATGGGTCAGTTGAAAGTTCTAATGTGTCAGCTGTGGAAAGTATGCTAAGATCGACGTTGATGCTGGTCGAAGTTGATATACTTTGGGGTTAAAAGGTAGAAGCGACGTTGATACAGACATGGAAGAAGTTAGGCCATGATAGCTCAAGGAAGACAAAGGCTGCAGTTGGATGAACAACATGAAGTAAGGGCCAAAAAATTCTTAAGTGTTACTTAAGTAGTGATAAAAAAGAAACGATCAGTACTGATCCTTAAGGAACGGTATCGACCACTTTATCACCCAATACAAATACAGAAGGAGTGAATGAAAAAATGATGTTGTCGCAATGGATATGGTTGCAATGTAAAAGGTGAAGTCCCACCTGACCAAAGAAAAATAAAAGCTTTCAGAGATCTTAGAACCGAATAAGGAATTCAAATGGGATACTTATGCTCTTATAAATGCCAAAGAGATGTGATTCCATAACTATTTAGGACGGCAAGCCAATTCAGAAAGGATGCATTGTTTTACAAAGACGGTTCTAAAGATTGGATCATCTCTACAAATTGTTGGAATCTCTTCTTTACATTGTTTTTTATTGTGACAAACTATATAAATAAATATTTATGTGTACTAATCACTTATGCAGGAGATTTGTTGTAGATTCGTATTCAGAATATTTTGAAGTTGATAGTCCTTTGTCTAAGAGTCTTTATACTATTTAGAAATATGTTAAAATCTCTCCTGAATGATATATATATATATAAACATATACACACATGCACTATCATGCACAAAAGGTTAAAAAAAAGCTAGTTTAATGGATTCATTCAGCCGTCTAATTGCTGAAACAATTTTATTTTTTCACAATATTCAGCCGGCTGAATGAGTTTATTCAGTCGGCTGTTTTAGGCCAAAATTGCATATTTCTTTGTTGTTTTTTATTTTATCAAATTCAGAAGGCTGAATAAATAATTTCAGCTAGCGGAATATTTTCAACAGCTATTTTATGAAAAGACACTTCTCTTCATTGAAAAGAAACATCTTCAAACCAACAGTTGCACCTGTTTCTTTTCAACGTTGTCTTTCATCAATGGCTGCAACTTTTTAATCTCTATAAATAGATTTCAGAATTCAATAAACAATAAAAACTTAACTGATTTTAATATTCTTGAATTCTTATCTCTCAATCTATTTTCAATTTACACTCTAACTGCATACAAACTTTGATTGTTCATCACTCAATCTTCCACATTTCTCAAGCACGTTACACTATATATCATAAAGGAGAAGATTATAGGAAGATTATAGGAAGATTATAAGTGAATTATGTGTTGTTGTCTTCTTCTTCCTTTATGTGTTGTTTGCCTCTGTTGTTTTTTGACTATGAGCTTGTTCGTAGTCATTTTTCCTTTTAATTTATTTTATCAATAAACTGGTAGGGGACCGGTTAACCCCACTTGCCTTGCAAAAAAAAGATTATAGGAAGATTGTACTTAATTGACTTATCAGTGCTATTTTAAGAGCATACTACAGTCAGTTGCTTTTGTTATTTGTAAAGAAGTCCTGTTCGGTTGCTCAGGCGGTAAAGTCCTATTCGGTTGCTTAGGCGGTAGAAGTCATGTCCGGTTGCTCAGGCGATGTAAACCTGTTCCTTCGGGTTAAGTAAGGGTTGCTAGTTTAATTCCAGAAGGAGTCTGGGACTGGACATAGAACGGGAGTTTGAACCAGTATAAAAATCTCTGGTGTCATTTACTTTACTGCTTTAATTATTTACTTACTTAATTATTATTCCGCATAAGTAGTTTATCCATATTTCACAATCCTATAGCACAGTCACTTTCATTTGGTATCAGAGCAAGGCCATCATATAACCGTAACATAGTTATCTGATAATTTTTTAATATGGAAAACAACACAAGTACTGTAACTAACAATACTTTTCTTGAAGGTCAATCTACTGCACGACCACCTCTATTTAATGGAATGAACTATAATTATTGGGATACTTGAATGAGAATCTATATACAAGCATGTAGTTATGAAACTTGGAACATTATGTAATCTCAATATATATTCCTACTACTGAATATTCAACATGGTCTAACACACAAAAATTAGATGCTACTGCAAATGCTAAAGCTATGAATATGTTATATTGTGCATTAGACAAAAATGAGTTTAATAAAATAAGCATGTGTAAAACTGCTCATGAAATTTGGCGTACAGTTAAAGTTACACATGAAGGAACTAACAAAGTCAAACAAATTAAAATTTCTATGCTCAAAAATCAGTTCTACAATTTTAAAATGAAGCAAGATGAGATTATAAATGAAATGTATGCTAGATTTCAAGATATATATCATTCTTTGATACCATTAGAAGAAACTTATATAGATTTTGATATTATTTCAAAAATCCTCAACTCACTAACGGATGAGTGGGAACGAAAAGTCTTAGCAATCGAAGAAGCTAATGACATTTCAACCATAAAACCAGAAGAGTTGATTGGAAATCTAATGTATTATGAAGTTAATCTCTAGGAAAAACGATTACAGGCTCAAGATAAGAAGAATATAGCATTCCAGGCATAAAAAGATGAATCGGATTCAGATGAAGAAGATATGGCGTTCATTGCTAAAAATTTCAAATTTTTTTTGAAATTTAAAAAGAGCAACAAATTTAGAAATAACAAGAACAGCTCCAGCAACAATAACAACACCAACAAACCATCATCATCTGCTCTAGAATGTTATGAATGTCACAAGCAAGGTCACACCAAGAAAGAATGTCTTGAGAAAAAGAAAGAAAAGTATAAGCACAAAAAAGACAGATTCAAGAAGAAAGCTTTCTCTATCACATGGGATGACATAGAATCATCTTCATCATCAGAAGTGACTCGGACAGTGATTCAGAACAAGCTAACATTTGCTTTATGGCCACAAAAGACGAGGTAAGTGATCTAACTTTTAATGACCTTTTAGAAATCAATTCAAAATTACTTGACAAGCTAAGAGGAAAAAATAGAAAGTACAAAGAAACTCATGAAAAATTGAATAGAACTGAAATCGAAGTAGAAACGCTAAGAGATGAAAAGAAAATTTTAGAAGAAGAACGTTAAGTTACTCAAGAATCTTTTTCTAATATGCCATCTCAACTTTCTCTGCTAAGTCAAGGGATAGAAACTCAGAAAGAAAAGAATGATGCTTTATTAATTGAAAATCATGAACTCAAAGCAAATATCAAGATTTTAGAGTGAGATAACTCTAGCTTTAAAACAAAGTTAGAACACATTACTAAAATGTTTCTAATTTTAATAAAGGTAGAGAAAATATTTCCAAAATTATAGAAAATTCTCAAATTGTTTCAAATAAAAGAGGACTAGGATATAAACAATCCCCTAAAATTATTTCAAAGAAAAAGAATTCTTCATATAGAAGAAATAATAAGGTTGAAAAACCTAGTTCTAAAGTTTCAAATTTACTAAACCAATTAAAATTTGGGTTCCTAAAACAAATAATTCTTTATTTAGAAATAAGTATATAAAATCTTTCATAAAAACTGTTTATAAAAACAAAGATTTTGTTTTCAAAAGGAATTCTGAATCCTCTTGGGTTTGGCTTCCTAAGAACTAAATTTTAGGACCCAAAATAAAAAGGGTGGGTACCAATGTTATCTCTATATTTTGCAGGTACCATCCAAAAAGAGAGGAAAATGGATACTAGACAGTGGTTTCTCAAAACACATGATAGGAAACAAAGAGATGCTAACAAACATTAATTACTCAGATGAAGGTTCTGTCACATTTGGAGATAATTCCAAAGGATATGTCTTCGGCAAAGGAAATGTGAGCAATAATGATATATCTAATTTACCTCTTATTTGTTAAAAATTTGAAGCATAATTTACTTAGCATCAGCCAATTGTGTGACAAAGGATTCAATATTTCCTTTTTTGAAAACAAGTGTAGCATTTTTGATCAAAATAAAAAAATTTGAAGGTTTTAGAGATAAAAATATTTATTTTTTAAATATGAATATAAATTATAATACAGATATGTGTTTAATAGCCAAAGAAAATGATCCTTGGTTATGGCACAAAAGATTGTCATATTAATTTCAAAACTATAAATAAATTAGCTAAAAATAATTTAGTAAAAGGTTTACCAAAAATGAACTTTAATGTAAACAATATTTGTGATGCTTCTCAATTAGGAAAATTATCGAAATCATCCTTTAAATCAAAGAAAAATATTTCTACTATACAACCACTAGAACTATTACATTTAGATCTCTTTGGTCCACCTCAAATTCAATCTATAAATTATAGTAAATATGTGTTTGTTATAGTAGATGATTTCTCAAGATATACTTGAACTATTTTCCTAAAAAATAAAAGTGATACTTTTGAAAATTTCAAGAATTTTGCAAAGAGAATTCAAAATCCAAAAAAATTAAAATTTAAAAATATTAGAAGTGGTCATGGAGGTGAATTTGAAAATGAAGCTTTTGAACATTTTTGTAATAAAAAGGGAATGTATCATAAATTTTCTTTTCCTAGAACACCACAACAAAATGGTGTTGTAGAAAGGAAAAATAGAACGTTACAAGAATGTGCAAGAACTTTATTAAATGGAAGCACATTACCAAAACATTTCTGGGCAGAAGCTGTAGCAACTGCTTGCTATGTTCTAAATCATGTTTCCATCCGACCTTTAACAAAATACACTCTATATGAACTTTTTTATCAAAGAAAACCAAACATTTCATATTTTAAAATTTTTGGTTCAAAATGTTTTATCTTAAATACAAAAGACCGGGTTGGAAAATTCGATCCAAAATCTGATGAAGGAATCTTCGTAGGATATTCAAAACGAAGCAAATCTTATCGAATTTTCAATAAAAGAACAAAAACAATCGAAGAAACACTTCATGTTTCATTCGACGAAAATTTCAAATTTAATAAAAAATTTGAGGATGATGAAAATATACCTAAGACGGTCACAAACACAGTTACACAAAATAATTTTTAAGAAGATGAAAACATTGTTTATAATTTTGAAGAAAATGAAAACATTGTTCATAATGTAAATTAATTAAGATCTCCTCCTATGATTTTACGAGATCACCCAGTAGAAAATGTCATAGGAGAAATTGATTCACATGTTAGAACTAGAAATCAACTTAATCAAATGGGTCATGTAGCTTTTCTTTCTAGAATCGAACCTAAAAATGCAAAAGAAGCATCTACTGATGACTATTGGATTATAGCTAGCAAGAAGAGCTAAACCAATTCGAACAAAACAAAGTTTGGAAACTAGTTCCTAGACCAAGTGATCAAACAGTCATTGGTACTAAATGGGTCTTCAAAAACAAAATAGATGAACAAGGTAATATAACTAGAAATAAAGCTAGATTAGTTGCATAAGGATATAATCAAGAAGAAGGAATTGACTATGAAGAAACATTTTCTCCAGTTGCATGACTTGAAGCAATACGTATCTTACTGGCCTATGCATGTTTTCATAATTTCAAACTTTACCAAAAAATGTTAAATGTGCTTTCTTAAAAGGTTATATAAAAGAAAATGTTTTTGTTGAACACCTCCGTTATTCACACATAAAATTTTTCCAGACCACGTCTATAAACTTAAGAAAGCCTTATACGGTCTAAAACAAACACCCCATACTTGGTATGAACGTCTTAAGAGCTATCTAATATATTCTGATTTTGAAATTGGGAAGGTTGATCAAACTCTTTTTATTAAAAGAACTAAAAAAGATATTTTAATTATTCAAATTTATGTAGATGATATTATTTTTGGCTCTACAAATGAAAAATTATGTCAGGAATTCTAAAAAATAATGACCAAAGAATTTGAAATGTCACATATGGGAGAATTATCTTATTTTCTTGGATTACAGATTAAACAAATAGAAAATAGAAATTTTATTAATTAAGAAAAATATTGTAATAATCTAATCAAACGCTCTAGTATGGAAAATACTTCTGCTAAACTAACTCCAATGAGTACAACAGGTCATCTCGATAAAGATGAAGATGGCAAAAGTGTTGGCCAAAAATTATATCGAAATATAATTGGATCATTACTTTATCTAACTGCTAGTAGACCTGACATAATGGTGAGTGTTTGTTTATGTGCTCGATTCCAAGCAAATCCTAAAGAATCACATATGCGAGCAGTAAAACACATATTGCATCATCTAAGCAAAACCAAAGGTTTTGGACTTTTCTATCCGAAAGAATGTCCTTTCGAGTTAGTTTCATATAGTGATGCTGACTTTGGTGGATGTCGGACGGATCGGAAAAGTACTAGTGGGACTTGTCACTTCATTGGAAAATCCTTAGTCTTTTGGTTTAGCAAGAAACAAAATTGTGTTTCACTTTCAACTTGCGATACAAAATATATTTCTACTGCCTTAGCTTGTGCTCAAGTCATTTATATGCAACAAACACTTCAAGATTTTGGTGTTAATTTATCTAAATCAACAATTTTTTGTGATAATACTAGTGCTATAAACTTATCCAAAAATCTTGTCAATCACTCAGGAACTAAACATATTGACATACGTCATCATTTTCTTCGTGATGATATTGAAAAGGATTTAGTTAGACTGGAATTTGTATCCTCTGAAAATCAATTGGCAGATATATTTACAAAACCTTTAAATGAAACTATCTTCATAAAATTAAGAAGAGAATTAGGAATTGTACCCATAAAGGATTTATAATTTTTAATAATAAAAAAAAAATTAGACTCGAACTCGGGATCTCTTACATGGAAATCTGGTGCTCTACCACTACACTACTCTTTTCTTTACAACTAAACTTGGTTTACATTCTATTTTCATTGTTTATTTTTTTATCTTACATTTTTTAACTTCTTTACAACCAATTTTTTCTCTGGTTCTTAACAACCTAACCACCAATCTTGTTTCTATTTATATGATCCTCTTACATATAAATACCTCTACTACTTTTCTTTCTTTTAAAATCAATTAAAAAAAACTAGTTTCAACTCTCTTAATCAAAAATGTCTTCCCAGCACAACTCTGTATCCTCTGCACTATCATATTCTTCTCCTAGTTCGGGATCGGTGAATTTACCTACTCCAACACCGATTTATGAACCAGTCCCAATTGTTCCTCCTTCTACTCACACGGGTTACACTCCACTCGGTAAAAGAACAAGACGGTCTCTATTTTTAGTTTCACCATTTACCAAAGAAAAGATATATGACAATCATCACTACCAAAGGGAAACGCTGGAACTACAGTGCGAACTTTATTATGAACAGAAAGTTAACGCCAAGTGTTTAAGCTTTTTGGAACAAGTCGCATTGAAATTTTGTGGTTCCTCAGCCAAAAGCACGGTTCATCAACCGTCTCCTATTTGTTCTCCATCCTAACGCAATCCTTAGGAACTATCACCGTAGCGTCCACCAATATCTCCGAATTCATGGGAACGCGACAATAGATGGTCACCACTTAGGCCATTTCAAGAGAACACAAAAATAGAGACGGATGAATATCACACTCTAAACTCCTCTTCCAAATCTGTTTAAAAGTTTTTGTTAATATGTAATCTTGTTTGTTTATTTAAAAATATTCACACTGTTCCTTTAATAATAATACTTGTTATAAAAGGAAAAGGCAGCCATATGTTTTCACAAAATTCAACCGGCTGTCTATACTCAAATAGACGGCTGAATATTATCCTGGAAAAAAAATTCCCTAGATTCAAACGGTTGAGTCACTTCAAATAGCCGTCTGAATCAGTTCAAAAGTGAACTGTTTTCTTGCGGGAAGAAATTCAGACGGCTATTTACAGTAAAACAGCCGGTTGAATCCTTCATGAGGCATTTTTTAACTAGGCCGAACATTTTCTCTTCCAACTTTACCCTTACTTTTCACCTACCTATATATTCATCTTTTCACCTTTTACTCATTCACTTCAGAACCTTAGCACATCTTTTTCAAATTTTTATCTTTTACTCTTCATTTTTAACCTTTAATAGCTCCTAGATCAAAACGCACAAGGGAATCCACCTCCTGTCCTTCCGAAGATCAGATTCGTCGATGGCTTTGGAATGATGTTGCAGTCTCCCGCTTCAATTCCATGAAAAATTCCAATATCTTTGAAGGGGCTTTCATGAAGTTTCCGGATTTTGCAGCTTATCCAATTAGAGAAATGGCCGAGCAATTCCACTTTGGTAATCTCATAGGGTATGCTACCAATAATGTTAGAATTAATCATCTTTTGATTAAACTTCTTCTAGCAAATCTGAATCTAGACCACCATAACCCTCAACATCGAGAAGATTGTGTTTGATCAATTGTTTGTGGTGCGAAAATCTTTTTGCCTTTGCAAAGATTAGGCAATATTTTAAATTTTCCATATAAAGGTGTTGGTATAGATGATATTGAAGTTGATATGGATAATAGAGATGAAGTTTCACATCATTTCTTGTCTGATCACCTTACCAATTTAAGTGCTTTAAAATCTAGCACCTTAAGGCCACAAGCACACCTTATTCATCGTGCTTTCATTCACTCCTTACAAGCTCGAACGGGAAGTTATGAAAAAGTTAATAAAAGAGATTTTCAAGCCCTCTATTCAATCTACTCCAACCAACAAGTAAATTGGGGCAAAATCATTTTAGATGAATTTCAAGACATCACAGTTCGAAGAAAATATAAAAACATCCATTATGGCGCTTATATTATATGTATCCTTCTCAACTTTGGCATTCCAATGCCCGACTCCGAGTTTTCAAGCATCAGCGAGCTAGGCGCAAAAACATTAGGATTGATGGGTCTTCCTCCCCGGCCTCCTCCACAACATATCATTTCTTTTCAAGAATGGTCTCACAATGTTCAACAAAGTGTTCCACAATCTCGTGACACTAGTATTGCCTCCTTTTCGCATACCCAACATGAAGAAAAAGAAGAGGATGATGACTCCATTCAAGTTGTTGGCCCAAAAACTTCCTCCAGACAAGCTATCATCACCCTCTCCCGAAATCAATCAAAACTTCATTGGGAAATTAAAACTCTTGAAAAGAGGACGGAGAAGAAATTCGACTCCATAAAAGGATTTCTTAATAGGATATGGGATAAAATTTCTTATTCGGGTTCTACAACCACCGAAGCTTACAACCCATCTCCCTTTCAATGGTCATCTTCGAGTTCGGATTCTGATGAATTTGAGCCCTCTGTCTCTATCTAGTTTTGTTATTTTCTATTTGTTTGCTTCAGTTTGTTATTTCAAACCTCTATCTAGTTGTCTATATAATGTTGTATGAATTTTGTTATTTTCTTTCGTAAAGACATCTCGAGTATGGGTTCTAATCTTTGCTTTACAATTTTTACGTGCATTTATTTTTATCTTTCTTTTTGTCGATGACAAAGGGTGAGAAAGTTAGCTTAAATTATTGTGCATATTGACAGAGGTAGTAGCAATGTTTATGTAAGTATTTATGTAAATATATTATTTACACTTATATAGTTGTCATCATCAAAAAGGGGGAGAATGTTGGAATCTCATTTTTACATCGTTTTTTATTGTGACAAACTATATAAATAAGTATTTATGTATACTAATCACTTATGCAGGAGATTTATTGCAGATTCGTATTCAGAATATTTTGAAACTGATAGTCCTTTGTGTAAGAGTCTTTAAACTATTTAGAAATATGTTAAAATCTCTCCTGAATGATATATATATATACACATGTAAACATATACACACATGCACTATCATGCACAAAAGGCTGGAAACAGCCGGCTGAATGGATTCATTCAGCCGTCTGATTGCTAAAACAATTTTATTGTTTCACAATATTCAACTGGCTGAATGAGTTTATTCAGCTGGCTGTTTTAGGCCAAAAATTGCCTATTTCTTTGCTGTTTACGATTTTATCAAATTCAGAAGGCTGAATAAATAATTTCAGCCGGCTGAATATTTTCAACAGCTATTTTATGAAAAGACACTTCTCTTCATTGTAGAGAAACATCTTCAAACCAACAGTTGCACCTATTTCTTTTCAATGTTGCCTTTCATCAATGCTTGCAACTTTTTAATCTCTATAAATAGATTTCAGAATTCAACAAACAAAAAAACTTAATTGATTTTAATATTCTAGAATTCTTATCTCTCAATCTATTTTCAATTTGCACTCTAACTGCATATAAACTATGACCGTTCATCACTCCATCTTCTACATTTTCAAGCACATTACACTATATATCATAAAGGAGAAGATTATAGGAAAATTGTACTTAATTGACTTATCAGTGCTATTTAAAGAGCATACTACAGTCAGATACTTTTGTTATTTGTAAATAAGTCATGTTCGGTTGCTCAGGCGGTAGAAGTCCTATTCAGTTGCTTAGGCGGTAGAAGTCTAGTTCGCTTGCTCAGACGGTGTAAACCTATTCCTCCGAGTTAAGTGAGGGTTGCTAGTTTAATTCCAGAAGGAGTCTGGGACGAGACGTAGAATGGGAGTTCGAACCAGTATAAAAATCTCTAGTGTCATTTACTTTACTACTTTAATTATTTGCTTACTTAATTATTATTCCTCACAAGTAGTTTATCCATATTACACGATCCTATAGCACAGTCACTTTCACAAATTAGAGTTCGAATTCAATGGTCTATCTCGATCCAAAGTATGCTAACACAAAGCAAATTTTGGAGGGTGGGCAAGTGATATCCTGCATTTAGACCAAGTGATATCTCGATGGATCTGGAGTGTTAAGTGAAAATGATATAGATCGTGAATGAATTATGCAAGGAAAACGACTAATATTGTCAAAGGCTACAAAGACCAATATCGATCCTTGTAATGGTAAATATGCTTAACTTCTTTGAAGAAGCTAAGTGATGAAAGAAATAAAAGAAAATTAAAGATCTAAGATAAGGAAATAACTCAGTACCCATCCATAAAAACTTGGTGCTGACCTTTATTGGGTTATGAAGTGAGTCAACAAACTTAATCAAGGATGAAGGCCAAGTCAAAGACAAGAGCGAATTGTAAAACGTGGATAACTAGGTACTGACTCATAACGATTAGTTACGATCCTTATAAATTCATGATTCTTCCAATATTTGACCGGATCTTCTTGCTGAAACTTCAGATTCGGAGTAGACAACGTGGTCAAAGAAATTCCAACGATTTTGGTGAACAGTTTCATCTATAAATAGCAAGGCTGATGCACTAGAAAAAGGATCTTCTTTTGGGTTAATTGATTTTTTTCATCCAAACTCTATGGAATTCATACCCAAACGGCTTGAATATCGAGTTATAGTAATACTCTTGTACAAAGCAAAAGATAATCAGTAATAAAGTGAATAGTGGACATAGGCTATTGATCATGGCCTAATCACTCTAAATTCTTGTGTGTTCTACTCTCTTTTAATTCTTAATTCTCCATAATTTTCATTTATTTTTCAATTGTGTGTTTGTCCTATTTTTGGACCAAATAATATGTTTATATATTATCCTAAGTAATTTAAACATATATTCATAACCTAAAACATTGTTTTATGCATATATCAATTTTGGTTTTAATTTATCAAGTTAAAAAAGATCAAATCATTTAACAAGTTGTATAAATTGTACTAATTCTAAATCAAGGTAGGGCAATAATATGTACATATTACATTGTAATAATTATACTATATCTAAGAAAAAAATTAAATTTAGAATATACCTTTTAGATCTAGTTAAGCGATACTTTGATTTGGATGTTTGTCCTTAGATCCTTGAATCTACATCCACTTTGCAGAAGAAGGATGAACCACGTAGCTTTTATATTTATTTAATGCTTCAATTTGTTTTGGAGTTGATATTTTCAAAAAATAGGGAAGACATTTTTAGCCATGGTTGAGAAAGGAAGGAGGAAAAGAAAATTGAATGAAGACATAAATGAAAGTAATTTTTTAATGAAAGAATAGAAATCTTTTCTAATCTTCCTTTAAAAATATTCCCCTTTTAATTCCTATTCAATTTTCAATCAAGCCAATCCTTCTTCCTTCATTACATTGTCGGCCAAGAAGTTCCCTTGCATGGACTACTTTTCCAAAAATAATGTTAAGTGATTAACTATATTTAAAGCTCATTTAAATACATATCGATATTGTATATTGATAGATGCTTATTTAACTTTTATATATACATCAAAAAATAATTACTACAATACCTAAAAACATCAAATAAATTAATAATTAATACTTCTTAAATATTAATTAAATTAATTAAATTGTAACACTTTATAAACTAACTAAATCATGTGGTATTTCAAAAAAATTTACACACGTGGTTGTAAGACTCGGAGGTGTGAATCCATTTAGTGATTAATATTGAACAATTCAAATACTTACTGGAATTAGTCTAGCACACAGTCGGTTAAATGAGTGAATTTCAAAAATCCGTTATAGATCTTATTGTACCTATGAAGTCTACTTAATTTTAGACCTGGTCTAAATTTGATTCAAATAAAGTCGTACTTTATTTAATTCACTGATTTAACTAAATAATGTATTTAAGTTTGAACTTAAATTTGCATTAATTTGAGTACATCTGAATATACTCATATGTGTATTATGCACATGCAACATATATATATATATATATATATATATATATATATATATATATTGTACATGTGTAGGTGTTGGGATTTACAATGCAATAAATACATTGGCCCTTTATATGCATATTATTGTCCAATTTTTTTAATTATAAACATATATATAAGAAAAATTAAATTTTGAATATTTTTTATAGTAAACTAATTTATTTTGAATTGGTCAATAATTTTGAAATTCAAAATTTTTCAAAATATCTAATTTTTTTAATTAGTAAAACAGTTTAAAAAAGATCCGGATCTATTGATTTAAACTAAAAATATGTGTATTATACATATAATTAAATAAATATATCATAAATACAAATAAAGTAAGTTATTCGGGAGTTTAGATCACTCGTTCAAGATCCTTGCGTGATGGGTGGGGACTTCAATGTCACTAGATTTCTAGGAGAACGAACTCCTAGAGAAGGAGATTTTTTTGCTATTGAAGAATTTGATTAATTCATTCTTAATAGTAATTTAATTGAACTATAGTTAAACAACAGATGATACACTTAATCGAACTAAAGAGATGACCCATTGATGGCCCTTTTAGATAGATCTTTTATTAGCGATGAAACGGAAGATAAATTCCATGTTTGTAAGATAGTTGGGCTTTCAAGTATTTACTCGGTCATTGTCAAATATTTTATCATGTAATAACCAAAATAATAGAAATAAAATATTTAGATTTGACAAAATGTGGTTGTTAGAAAATAACTTTTCAAACAAATGGTTTTCTTTAAGTAAATATAATTATAAATTTTTGGGAAATATAGCTAAAATATTTGTAAGTAAAATTAGGGATCTGAGTTTTTTCTTAAGAAATGGAATAAATATGTTTTTGGTAATATTAGAATTAAAAAGGAAAATTTACTAAAAGAGATTCTAAAGTTGAATAAAATAGAAAAACTCGGGGAATTTAAATATTTCGGAAAAATGTGCTTTTATATTCAAAGACGGATTAAATAAAATTCTAACACAAGAAGAAGTAATGTGGAAACAAAGATCTAGTGTTCATTGGATGGATGAGGGTGATATGAATACTATTTTTTTTCATAAAGTGGCAAAATGTGGAAACATAGTAATACCATTATAATAATGTTGAGATCTTTGATCCAAAAAAATTAAATGAGGCATTTACTAACTATTATAAAGAAATTTTTAGAACTAAAATTATGCACAATATTAGAGCTAATTGGGATGAATTATATCCTAATGACGCTAGGATTAGCTTGGATGGACTTGATTTTCCATATACAAAAGATGAAATTTTGATGCTATAAAAGATGTCAAATGATAAATCACCTGGCCTTGATGGGTTGCTTATGTTATTTTATAAAATTTTGTAGTGTGTTTTAAAGTATGATTTGATTAATATTTTAACAAATTTTATAATGGGTCATTACAATTAGGTAGGATTAATATCGCTATTATAATCTTATTACATAAGAAAATGGGTACAAGTGAGTTAAAAGATTTCAGTCCTATTTCACTATTAAATTGTTCTTTCAAAATCATTTTTAAGGTTTTAGCTAACAGGTTAAACACTAAAATGAATGAATTAATCGATATTACTTAAACTACATTTATCAAAGGTAGAAATATTGCATATGGCGTAGCAGTAGTCCAAGTAATGGAAGAGCATTTTCAGGAATCGTCATGGAAGACAGCATGCTCTTATGAGCTGTTGTTAATATTGAAAGTTTTCACCGGTAGCATTTGGAAGGAAAGAAATGTACGTGTTTTCAATGGCAAAAGTCAATGTAGATTGGTTCTCTACCATCATATTACTAGTCGAATCCACAATGCTTTGATGTTGTCTCAGTATCTCTTTCCTGAGGAGTTGAAGTTAAAGTGGAAGCATGCTTAAATTTAGCTTTCTGTTTTTTTTTTTTGTTTTTTTCTTTCCTTTTCCCTTCCCTTGTCCTCTTTGTAATCCTCTTATTATCTGCTTGTAATTATGTTTTTATGAGCAATTAATAAAATGGTAGGGGTCCATTCAACCCCGCTGGCTATGCCAAAAAAAATAGAATTTATTAATCTTTGTTTTAAAAATGATATCACTTATGCACTTTTAAACCTTTATTTTGCAAAAGCTTTTGATTCGATTTATTGCGATTTTCTTAAGGATTTTTTATTGGCTTGGGGTTATATGGGTGGACTAGATTATGTCTTTACTTAAAACTAAAAATTCAAGTGTTATGGTTAATGGTATATTATGAAATAAAACTCAATCGAAACGTGGACTTTGGCATGGTGATCCATTGTCGCCTCTTCTGTTTAATTTAGTGGCGGACATTTTTCCTAGTATTATCGCATTAGCCACTAGTAATGGAATTTTATATAATGTTGGAAGTGAAATTACGAGCAATGGAGTTTCGATTCTATAGTTTGTGGATGATACGATGCTCTTTACATCACATTCACCTAGACATATTATATCCCTTAAGTTTATACTATAAGGTTTTGAATTGCTCTTTGGACTAAAGATTAACTTTGATAAGAGTTCCGCGCTAGTTTTGAATGATATAGTTAAGGTTGAAAATTAAGTCGCTTGTATATTAAATTGTAAAACTATGAAATTTCCCATAAAATATTTAGGATTTTCAATAAGACCAACTAACTCAAACTTGACTATGGTTAATAATAATAGATAAAATTAACAAAAGATTAACAAAAAAGAATGGCAGATTTTTATCAAGGACGGGTAGGATAGTCCTTAGTAACTCTGTTTTGTCAGTATTATCCATTTACTGGATGTTGTTTTATTGCTTTCCAAAATGGGTAATTAACAAAATAAATAAAATCAAGAGGGATATTATATAGAGTGGTGATAATCCTAATTATAATTCAAAATGTTTACTTAGTTGGGAAATGGTATGTAAATCTAAAGATGAGGGAGGATTAGGTATTATAATTTGCATAATTTAAACACTTCTTTATTAGAAAAATGAATATGGAAATGTACAGATAATAATGAGAATTTAATTTGGAAAGAAATAATATCGAGTCAATGGTAGAATGGTTCTTATTATATACAACATATTTCTACTAATAATATAAATAATATCTCTCATTTTTGAAACTCAATAATAAAAAATTATGATATTTATGAATTAGAAATTAATAATGCGGTATATTCGAGGAATAATACCTCTTTTTGGCATGATAGTTGGATATTGGTAATTCGACTTAAAGTAGATTTAATGAACTTTACAAAATTTATAATTTTAAAAATGTATTGATTTCAAAAATATATATACCAAATTTAATTTTTCCATGGGAATTTGTTTAATCGTACTTTAGTTGGAAATACATTATTGAATTTTGCCTTACTTTATGATAAATTAAAATTATATAACATTGATAATAAAAATGACATTAAATTATGGTATTGGTAATAAAATCTATACATTGCACTCTTTTTGTAAATTTCTTAATTTTTCGGGTACAAAATCGAATATATTTAAATATATTTGCAAAGGTAATACTTAACCCAAAGCTAAAGCACATATGTGGTTAATTATACATGGAAAATTAAATACTATAGAACTATTAAAAAGGAAAAATATAATTATTTATAATAAACGATTTTTCTATAATGTGGGAATGGAAAATATTTCTCATTTATATTTTGAGTGTCATATCACTAGTTATATTCCTATAAATTGTCTTAATATTTTTTACTTTAATATAAGGAATAATGATATTAATTGTGAATTATTTTGGAATAAGCTTAGGTTTTGTTATAATGGTTTTCATCGATTAGTAATTTGCAATGACCTTGACTTTCAAACAGTTTATAATTAAATATTGGAATTATTTAATAATTAAATATTAGATTTAAAGTGAACAAAAATGATTTCAAAAGCGTATTAATTTTTTTTTAAAAGAAAGGTATGGAAAACTTTTAATTTAGAAATAAAGTGATTAAACTGGTTAATAATAATTCATTTTAATTAATGTGTGAAATTATCGTTCTGGGTCACGGTTTTGGATTTTGACAAAACTAGTGCAATTAGATCCGGAATAATGATTTGTTATATGTCGTCGAGTTTCTGATGATCGGACGCACTTTGCGGTCATGCGAGCTCGAAACGCATCGCAATTAATTACAGAAATTATAATATAACATTGTAACACACCAAATTTTTAATAACATTATTCAGGAGATTTAATTAGATAAATTAAATAGAATAATGCAATTTTTAGAGTGATAAGGGGATTGGGATTTGAAAATTAAAAATAGAGGCCGAGTTTAATTAATTATATAAATGGGCTTATAAATGGCTTTGTATGTTAATTAGGAGAGTAATTAACGCAAGGGTATTTAAGGTAATTGCACACCATAATCCCATTACCTTATATTCTTGTTTCCTATTCATTCACGTTCATTTTTCTCAAAACATAAAACGCAAACAAAAGAAAGAGAAGCCGACATTACTTAGGAGAAAAGAGGAGGAAATCAAATTAAAGCTAAGGATTTAAGCAAGGGGAATTAATCTCAATCAAATCTCAAAGTCCTTATCCTAATCAAGGCGAATAATAGTCAAAACCATCCCTATTTTTGTTTTTATGATCATTTGATTTTCGGGTTTAAGAATAAATCCATTATGATGATGATATGCATGGATTTTATAACATATTTGATTCAAACAAGATTGCTTGATAATTGTTTATACACGGTTTTAAGGCTAAAATCGTTTAAATTGAATTTTAAATGCCATAAGGAATTTATATGTTATGTAAAACACGATTTTGGAGATGTGTTTCAATTTTTATAATTTTCCAAGCTATGGAAATTTATTATGAATTTTCAAGGGAAAATATGAATAATTGGGTTTAGAAATTAATTTCAGTTATTTTAGGAAGAATTTGGGTCTGAAATTTTTATATGTTAGATAAGATACTAAAAGTGAATTTCTATAATTTTTGGGATTTTTCCTAAGTAGATTACTATGGAACTAAAATTATTTTAGATGAAGGACTTAATTGTTTATTAGTTTTGCTTAATGGAAGGGCTTATTTGCTAAATTAATCCTTGTTTAGATTTAAAATTATGCGGTAGTTTTTTTGTAAAGAATTTGAAAAGTTATGGCAACCAAGCAAAGGTTTTCAAATAGGTAGGTTAGTCATAAAGTATTCGCTTTAAATGGCATTAAATCCGACTTTACTTAAAAAATATGTTCCGCCTCTTTTAGAAGCCACCTTTTGACTCTATGCTTCCGCCTTCAACTAAGTCGAAACCTGCCAGGTCGAAAACAACTAAGCCGAAACCAATACACAAGGTATCAATACTTTGGTACGAAGCGGAATGGAGAAAGGCAGAAGGCATGGTGTTGAAACATAGCTTTCGATAGGTTCGAACCCTTTGTTTTGTTTTTCAAAGAAATGTGCTTTCCTGTTTTACTAAATGCTTTCGAAGGAGTCAAAACATATGCATTCAAAGGGGTCTTTTTAAATTTCTTTCGGAAGGGGTTGCTGCCTCTTGTTTTAATTGTAGCTTCCAAATGAGTTACTTAGTTTTAAAATCAATGCTTTTGAAAAGGGTAGTTTCCACCAAGTTGAAACCCTTCAGCCGTCCCTATGCCTTTCGAATGGATTAAAGTCATCAACCAATTCGAAAGGTAGCTTTTGTTTTAATCCTGTACTAAGCCACTTTTTAAAGCTTTCGAAAGGATACAAGGGTTTCGAAGGCAATGGCTTCGAAAGGGGTTTCGAAGTTATCCTTCAAATGTTTTACTTAAATGTTTTGAGCTTTCGAAAGGATGGTGCCAAAGCCATCTGTTTTTCCCCAAACTCTTTTTAATGGTTTAAAAAGGGGTACTTTCCCTTGTATTCACTTAGACCCAATAAGATATGTTTTAAATTAAACCCAGTGGTTTCGAAAGGGGTACTTTTAAATGGTTTCAAAGCTATGCTTCCATAATTGGATGGTAATACTTTAATACATTTGAAAGGTTTCAAAAGAGAGGTTTTAAAGAGTTTTGAAAGGCACGTGCCTAGTGTTTTGAAAGGAAGATTTGATTGCTTTCGAAAGGAATTTTCTAATGGTTTCGAAAGTAAAGGTTAAAGATTTCGAAAGCCTTAGTTTTCAAAGTAAAGAACCCAATCTAAAATTTTTAAAGATAAAACCCATGGCATTATAAAGGAGCTTTTAAATGGTTTTAAATTTGAGTTTTTGGAAGAAGTTTGCTTGATATAAATAATGGGTTATAGGGGTTAACCAAATTTCTAGGGGGAAATAATTTCAAATATATTAAACTAAAGGGTTGGTATTATTTTTTGTATGTGCTTCTTCTAAATATACATATTCACTTTAAAATGAACCCATAACTGTATTTTGGTGAAATTAGGCAGAATTACCAACTAGGTTGACCAGTTGTGAATATAAATCGAGTTAACTCATAAATGAGTAGAATTGCATGTAGGTGGTTAGGCAGAGCAGAATATAGGATGCCTAAATACTAAGTAAAGAAGTTGTCAGATTGATAGGTTTATAGTAAACCCATGAAAACTATGCCTAGAATAAGTTACTGGCCAGGGCCAATAGGTTTATAGTAAACCCATGAAAACTATGATTAGAAAGAGTATTAGCATGGGCCAATAGGTTTGTAGTGAACCCATGAAAACTATATCCGGATTTAGTTATTGGAAGAAGTCAATAGATTCCTAGTAAACCCATAAAAACTAGGATAAGTGGGAAGTTATTAGAGATACCAATAGGTTCAGGGAGAACCCATAAAATAATGAAGTTATTGGTAGAAGCCAATAGGTTCTTAGTTATCCCATGAAAATTATAAAACCTGACAGGGAGTCCATGAACATTAAACATGTTATTAGTCAGCCCATGAAAACTATTAGGTTAATAGTGACCCTAGAAACTATAACTGAGATAGATAGTCAAAAATGAATGGGGATGGGTAATCCAGAATTGATTTACTTGTTTGCAAATCATCATAATATTTTGAATTGCTATGTTTTAACCATTATGGATGCAGGAGCATAGTATATGGTTTTATAAAGTTTTGGATAAGATAATAGTGAAAGGAAAACCACTTCCGCTAAGCGGCGTGTTCTCACCAGGTATCTAAATGGTTTGAGATGGTAGATTATTATTCATAGTAGGCTTTATGTCTGACTTGAAGTTTATGTTTTCCCTTTAAACTCTCGGGTACTCAATTAATTTTGAGTATTTTGAGAGTTGAAGTTTTTAGGTACCTCTTTAGATGAATAAGCTTCCGGCGACGTGTAGAAGGCATGATAGCTATTTAGAGTTCTTTTCTATTTTGATTCCGTTGTGTTTTGTTGTAAAGGCAAAGTTGTTTAATTGCCTAGTTATATATTATGATCATCCAAGGGGGCATCTTCATATGTTACCCTTGGCATGTGTTGTAATAATTATATTTTTTCTAAACGTGGTTCTTGAATCTGGGATTATGCAATGAATTTGAAATGTTTTGAAATGGAATATGAAAGTTGTTTAATGATTTTAAATTTTTTTTCCATATCCATGTGTTTCTGTTATATCAAAGCATCTAATATAACCGTATTTGGTATCCAAAGATTAATAACTATGGATGACTACAACATCCATAGCCGTAAGTTTTGGGCCTCTAAGTGGGGGATGTTACAAGTTGGTACCATAGCATAGGTTTATGAAAACTTAAAAGAAATTTAAACCTAAAAGATTTTTCAAAACATAATCCAATAAGCTATAGTAACATACTTGTATTTGGGGTGTGTGTGTGTGTGTGTATAAGTACGTATTCCCTTCTCTCTTAGACCGTTCTTATATATCTTACTAAGGCTCGTATGCAAATTTATGAGAAAGAAGATATGGAGGCAGGAAATGGAAGAGGAAATCTCGGTGGAGGAAGCACGACAACCTTTGGATAGGTTCGACCCACCAGGAAGAACCCGGGTCGGCAGGCTAATGCTAACCAAAATGCAGATGCCAATGTGGGTGTTAGAAATCCACCAGTGGACATGGGGATGATGTATCAGTTCTTCGTCAATTTGATGCAAGTAAGAGCTGCTACTAGTGTTGATGGAAATGTTGGAGGATCTAATCTTATGGCTCCAGATGGGAATAATTATGCTAAGCTGAGCAGAGACTAAACCTGTCTTGGTGGAAAGCCATTTATGGGAACGGAGGATGCCATAGAAGTGGAAAATTGACCACTGCACTGTGATAGAATCTTCACTTATTTGGGTTTGGATGATGAGCGGAAGAGGAGGTTAGCCTCTAAGCAGTTGCAAGGGGCAGCGCTTAATTGGTGGAATAGTGTTACTACCGGGGTTTCGGAGGAGGAGTTAACTTGGGCAGAGTTTAGAAGGAGATTTGAATAGAGGTTTTTGTCTGAAGTTGCCAAGTCGACATTGTTGAGGAAGTTTATGGATTTGGTACAGGGAGAGATGTGAGTAATTGAGTATGCTACTATGTTTGATGAGTTGTCCCGATATGGGTATGCTACTATAGACACCGTCATCAGAAGGAATGAGAAGTTTATTTGGGGATTGAGGTTTGAGATTGCCAGGGCGGCCCTGACATATATCCGAGATACTTTTAATGTAGTTGTGGAGATGGCAATCCGACATAAGGAGATGCTTGCTATTTGTGCGAGAGAAAACCCGGTTGAAACCCAGGGTTCTCAGGGAAAGAAGAAGGGAGCCTAGAAGGGAGAGGCTGCCAAGAAGGCAAAGGCTGATTTAGTTTGCTTCAAGTGTGACAAGAAAAATCATTATGCTCATGAGTGTCAGTCAGGCAAGGGAAAGAAGGCTGTAGAAAAGAAGAATGTGAAATGTTTCAACTGTGACCGGGTTGGGCATTATAAGAACCAGTGTCCAGAGTCAAACAGGGCGGACAACGGAAAGGTTTTTGCTGTTGGGCCATCATCTGTTAGGCCAACTGCAGCTAAAAAAGGGAAGACCGTGATGGAAGGTATGCTTTTGATTCTGAGTATACCGGTTTGGGTACTATTTGATACCGGTGCATCACATTCATTTATATCTCAGTGTTTGGTTGATAGATAATGCTTAGAACCCACATACCTTGTTACTTCCTTAAGGGTTGCGAATCTGATAGAAGGGTATGCAACTCTAGGATGAGATGTGACCAATTAGAACTTGATTTGTTATGTCATAATTTTGCATGTAGTTTGTATGTTTTTCAGGATCATCTTAGGTATGGATTGGTTGGGTAAGTATGAGGCTAGGATATTTTGCCAAGAAAGGGAAATATCATCGAGACACCGTGGTAGTCATAACCGAATCATATTCATAGTGGAGAATTCTGACAGGTGTGTCGGTGCTTTGTTAAGTGCTATGGAAGTAGGAGAAGAGTTAAGTCAGGTTCTAGTAGCACGAGAGTTTGCAGATGTCTTTGAGCCGGTTACAGGACTACCACTGAAACGAGCTGTTGAGTTTCGGATAGATCTTGTGCCAGAGTTGAACCTGTGAGTAGACCACCTAACAGGATGACACGAACCGAGATGAAGGAACTGAAGGTGCAGCTAGTGGATCTAGAGGGGAGGAATTTTATTAGACCAAGCAGTTCGCCTTGGGGAGCGGTCGCAGTGTTCATGAAGAAACCAGATGGGTCACTGAGAATGTGTATCGACTATCGTAAGTTGAACGAGAAAACAATTAAGAATAATTATCCTTTGCCGTGAATTGATGATATATTTGATCAGTTGTGTGGAACCAAAGTGTTTTCCCAGTTGGATTTGGCGACAGGTTTCCATCAGTTAAGAGTGGCAGAGGATAGTATTCCATTGATAGCATTTCAGACTAGGTATGGTTCGTATGACTGGTTAGTAATGCCATTCGTGTTAATGAATGCACCTACTTTCTTTGTGGATTTGATGAACAGAGTTTTCCGAGAGTACTTGGATAGGCTTATGTTGGTATTTATAGATGACATTTTAGTGTACACTAAGGATGAAAGGGAGCATGAAGATTATCTTAGAGTGGTGCTTGAGACGCTGAGGAAGCATCAGCTAAAAGCGTAGTTTTCCAAGTGTCATTTTTGGAAGAAAGAGGTTAAGTTTCTTAGTCATGTGGTTTCAGAGAAAGGTTTATCAGTCGATCCAGATAAGATTGAAGATGTTAATAATTGGAAGAGACCAGAGACGGTGACCGGTATAAGGAGTTTTCTTGGATTTGTTGGCTATTACCGAAGATTCATCAAGGATTTCTCGCGAATAGCAGCACCTTTGACTAAGTTAATCGGGAAAGATGTGAAGTATGTCTGGTTCGACAAACGTGAGGAAGAATTCCTTAAGTTAAAGCATTTGTTGACCAATGCACTAGTGTTAGTAGTTCCAGACGGAAACCAAGGGTTGGTGGTGTATACCGATGCTTGTAGGACTGGATTAGGAGCTATGTTGATGCAAAAGGGTAAAGTTATTGCCTATGCTTCATGACAGCTTAGATCGCATAAAGTAAGATATCCTACTCCTGATTTGGAGTTGGCAGCGATGATCTTTGCATTGAAGTTTTGGTGACATTATCTCTTAGGGGAGAGATTTGAGCTATACATAGATCATAAATCCTTAAGGTATTTATTCTCTCGAAAGGAGTTGAATATGAGACAGCAGAGGTAGCTGGAGTTTTTAGCAGCTTATGATTTTGGTATAGAGTATACTCCTGGGAAAGGAAATAAGGTAGTGGATGCTCTTAGAAGAAGACATCATAATGTGGTGTTAGCTATATTGGCATAATGGAAAGGTTTAAAAGCTTTGACTATTTGTAGTGCTGCCAGTTCTAGTCGGAGCACTACCTTGTTGTCATGTTTAGAAGTTTAAATAGTGTTGATCGAAAGGATTGCTTCTAAGAAGAAAGGTAGTCCAATATTAGCAAAGAGGATTAGAAGGCTTTAGGTTGGAACTGAGATTGATGATCTAAAGGATTTAAGTCTTGACCAGAGAGGATGGTTGAGAAAGAAGGGACGGTTGTGTGTTTTGAATGTGTAGGACTTAAGGAAAGAAGTTCTTGAAGAATGTCATCGGTCCAAGTTTACGATTCATCTTGGAGGGACCAAGATGTATCAAGATATGAAGAGGAGCTTCTATTGGGAAGGTATGAAGAAGGATGTTAGATTGTGGGTTAGGCAGCGTGCAAATTGTCAACAAGTGAAGGTCGAACATTAAAAGCCGAGTGGGTTGCTTCAGCCTTTGGAGATTCCAGTTTGGAAATGGGATTTGATATCCATGGATTTTGTAGACGGGTGGCCAAGGTCAAACAGAGGAAATGAAAGTATATGGGTCATAGTGGACAGGTTGACCAAAAGTGCTCATTTCATTCCAGTTAAGTCAACCATGACGGCACCTGTTTTAGCTAAGTTGTTCATGAAGAACATAGTTAGACTACATGGAATTCCTAGTAGTATAGTCAGTGACAGAGATGCTTTGTTTACTAGTGAATTCTGAAAGAGTCTACAGGATGTATTAGGTACCAAGCTTAAGATGAGTACTGCATATCACCCTTAGATGGATGGATAGACAGAGAGAGTCAATAACGTACTCGAGGATTTACTAAGAGCTTGTGTATTGGACTTTGATGGATCTTGGGAAGATCACTTACACTAAGTTGAGTTTTCCTATAATAATAATTATTAGACTAGTATAGGAATGATGCCTTTTGAAACTTTATATGGAAGGCCATGCAAATCACCAGCATGTTGGCTGGAGATTGGAGATAGATTAGTCTTACGTCCTGATCTGGTTAGAGAGGCGAAAGAGAAGATTGAGTTGATCTAAGAAAGGATGAAGGAAGCTCAGTCCAGACAGGAGAGTTACGTAGATAAGAGGCGTAAAGACCTAGAATTCTCAGTTGGAGGTAAGTTTTTCGTTAAGATATCACTGATGAAGGGTGTGGTGCGATTTGAAAAGCCAGGGAAACTGGCACCGAGATATGTTGGTCCATTGTAGATTATAGAGAGGATCGGAAAGCTCACATACAAAGTAGAGTTGCCGGGCAGTATGGTAGGTGTCCATAATGTGTTTCATATGTCTCATCTTCGCAAGTATGTGCATGATCCAGAGACTACTATTCCTCCGACTGGATTGGAAGATCTGATAGTAGAGCCTAAGTTGACTTTTGTTAGACATCCAGTTCGGGTTGTAGCAAGAGATGAGAAAAGATTGAGGAATAAGACAGTCAGGTTGGTGAAAGTTTAGTGGAGCGACAACGAGAAGGGCTGTACTTGAAAGACAGAAGGAAGGATTAGAGATACTTATCCTGATTTGCTTTGAGGTAATGTCTATATTAGCTTTATATATAGTTGCTTGTCAGGTAGGCTAGTATGGTTGTTAGGAGTTGTTACAGATGATTGCTATGTTTAGTATTTAGTCCTTAATGAATTTCGAGGACGAAATTCTTTAAGGAGGGGAGTTTGTAACACTCCTAATTTTTAATAACATTATTCAGGAGATTTAATTAGATAAATTAAATAGAATAATGCAAATTTTAGAGTGATAAGGGGATGGAGATTTGAAAATTCAAAATAAAGGCCGAGCTTAATTAATTACATAAATGGGCTTATAAATGGCTTTGTATGTTAATTAGGAGAGTAATTAAAGCAAGGGTATTTAGGGTAATTGAGCACCATAATCCCATTACCTTATATTCTCATTTCCTATTCATTCACGTTCACTTTTCTCAAAACACAAAATGCAAACAAAAGAAAGAGAAGCCGACCATTACTTACGAGAAAAGAGGAGGAAATCAAATTAAAGCTAAGGATTTAAGCAAGGGGAATTAATCTCAATCAAATATCAAAGTTCGTACCTTAATCAAGGTAAATAATAATCAAAACCATCCCTATTTTTGTTTTTATGATCATTTGATTTTCGGGTTTAAGATTAAATCCATTATGATGATTTATAATGATGATATGCTTGGATTTTGTAACATATTTGTTTCAAACAAGATTGTTTGATAATTGTTTATACATGGTTTTAAGGGTAAAATCATTTAAATTGAATTTCTAATTCCATGAGGAATTTATATATTATGTAAAACATGACTTTGGAGACGAGTTTCAATTTTTATAATTTTCAAAGCTATGGAAAATTTACTATGAATTCCAGGAAAAATATGAATAATTGGGTTTAGAAATTAATTTCGGTTATTTTATGAAGGATTTGGGTCTGAAATTTTTATATGTTAGATAACATATTGAAAATGAATTTCTGCAAATTTTGGGGATTTTTCCTAAGTAAACTACTATGGAATTAAAATTATTTTAGATGAAGGACTTAATTGTTTTATTGGTTTTGCTTAATGGAAGGGCTTATTTGTTAAATTAATCCTTGTTTAGATCTAAAATTATGTGGCAGTTGTTTTTGTAAAGAATTTGAAAAGTTATGACAACCAAGAAAATGTTTACAAATAGGTAGGTTAGTCATAAAGTATTCACTTTAAATGGCATTAAATCAGACTTTATTCTGAAAATATGTTCCGCCTCTTTTAGAAGCCACCTTTCGGCTCTATGCTTTCACCTTCAACTAAGTCGAAGCCTGCCAGGTCGAAAAAACCTAAGCCGAAACCAATACACAAGGCATCAATATATTGGTACGAAGTGGAATGGAGAAGGGAAGAAGGCATGGTGTCGAAACATAGCTTTCGATAGGGTCGAACCCTTTGTTTTGTTATCCAAAGAAATGTGCTTGCCTATTTTACTAAATGCTTTCGAAGGAGTCAAAACATATGCATTCAAAGGGGTCTTTTTAAATTGCTTTCGGAAGGGGTTGCCGCCTCTTGGTTTAATTTTAGCTTCCGAATGAGTTACTTAGTTTTAAAATCAATGCTTCAAAAAGGGTAGCTTTGACCAAGTCGAAACCCTTCAGCCGTCCCTATGCCTTTCGAATGGATTGAAATCATCAACCAATTCGAAAGGTAGCTTTTGTTTTAATCCTACACTAAGCCACTTTCTAAAACTTTCGAAAGGATTTTTAGGGTTTCGAAGGCAATGGCTTCGAAAGGGGTTTCGAAGTTATCCTTCGAATGTTTTACTTAAATGTTTTGAGCTTTCGAAAGGATGGTGCCAAAGCCATCTGTTTTTCCCTAAACTCTTTTTAATGGTTTCGAAAGTGGTACTTTCCCTTGTATTCACTTAGGCCCAATAAGATATATTTTAAATTAAACCCAATGGTTTTGAAAGGGATACTTTTAAATGGTTTCAAAGCTATGCTTCTATAATTGAATGATAATACTTTAATACATTCGAAAGGTTCCGAAAGAAAGGTTTTAAAGTGTTTCAAAAGGCACGTGCCTAGTGTTTTGAAAATAAGATTTGATTGCTTTCGAAAGGAATTTTCTAATGGTTTCGAAAGTAAAGGTTAAAAGTTTCGAAAGCCTTAGTTTTCAAAATAAAGAACCTAATCTCATATTTTTAAAGGTAAACCCATAGCGTTATAAATGATATTTTAAATAGTTTTAAATTAGAGCTTTTGCAAAAAGTTTGCTTGAGATAAATAATGGGTTAAAGGGGTTAACCAAATTTCTAGGGGGAAATGATTTCGAATATATTAAACTAAAGGGTTGGTATTATTTTTTGTATGTGCTTCTTCTAAATATACATATTCACTTTAAAATGGACCCATAACTGTATTTAGGGGTAAACGGGAAGTAACCAGCTAGGTTGACCAGTAGTGAATGTAAATCGAGTTAACTCCTGAATGAGTAGAATTGCATCCAGGTGGTCAGGTAGAGCAGAATATAGGATGCTTAAATACTAAGTAAAGAAGTTGTTAGATTGATAGGTTCATAGTAAACCTATGAAAACTATGCTAGAATAAGTTATTGGTAGGGGCCAATAGGTTTATAGTAAACCTATGAAAACTATGATTAGAAAGAGTATTAGTAGGGGTCAATAGGTTTGTAGTGAACCCATGAAAACTATATCCGAATTTAGTTATTTACAAAAGTCAATAGGTTCCTAATAAACCCATGAAAACTAGGATAAGAGGGAAGTTATTGGAGATACCAATAGGTTCAGGGAGAACCCATAAAACAATGAAGTTATTGGCAGGGGCCAATAGGTTCTTAGTGACTCCATGAAAACTATGAAACCGGACAGGGAGTCCATGAACATTAAACAGGTTATTAGTCAGCCCATGAAAACTATTATGTCAATAATGACCCTAGAAACTATAACTGAGATAGATAGTCGAAAATGAATGGGGATGGGTAATCAAGAATTGATTTACTTGTTTGCATATCATCATAATATTTTAAATTGCTATGTTTTAACCATTGTGGATGCAGGAGCATAGTATATGGTTTTATAAAGTTTTGGATAAGATACTAGTGAAAGGAAAACCTGTTCCGCTAAGCGACATGGTCTCACTGATATCTAAATGGTTTGAGATGTTAGATTATTATTCATACCAGGCTTTATGTCTGACTCGAGTTTATGTTTTCCCCTTAAACTTTCGGGTACTCAATTAACTTTGGGTAGTTTGAGAGTTGAGGTTTTCAGGTACCTCTTTAGACGAATAAGCTTCCGGAGACGTGCAGGTGGCATCATAGCTATTTAGAGTTCTTTTCTATTTAGATTCCGCCATGTTTTGTTGTAAAGGCAATGTAATATCCCGGAATTTTTAACAATATCAATTTAATAATCTGTAGTTAAAATTAAATTGATATTGATATTCTGTTAATAATTATTCAAATAAATTTAATAATCTTCTTCAATAAATATTTAAATTGGTTATTTTATCTTTTAAATGATATAAATTGATTTCTATCTACAATATAAATATATGGTTTATACTTTAAAATAAAGTATCTTGTTTTAATTTTAATAAATAAAGCATAATTTCTAGTTTTATTATTTGTAGTAATTTGGAAAATTAGTTTTATTTAATATTTAAGCTTTTCAAAATTAAATAAATGATTTTGGTTTAATGAACCATGTTTTAAAATTCTAATATATACATTATAAATTGGAAATTTTGATTGAAATTAGTATTGAGTTTTTAAAACTATTTTATAAATAAATATATGATTTTAAAAATTGATAAAAAAAATATTGAAATATTTAAAATAAATTAGATTGAGTTTTAAATTTAGAATACATTCAGCAAAAGGTTTTATGGTTTAATAAAATGGATATTTTATTAATAAAAATATAATTTCTTGTAAAATGATTTTTAATTTAATAAAAAGATATTTATAAAAGCAATATTAATAAAGTATTGTCTTTAGAAATAAGTTTTGATTAGAATTTGTAATTTTTATTTCAAATTGAATTTATATTCATAACTTGATTTGGAATTATTTGATTTTGAATTTAAATTCCAAAGTATAAGATCTTAATTGTTTTAATTTTTATTTGTGTAAGTTTATTTGTAAACATGGTTTGTTTTTATTTTCATTTATAAATTTATACACATGTTTAAATATAAACTAACATATTAACTTAGGATTACACACACATTAATTTGTAATTAGTACTAATCATTTTAAAGAAAACATGTATTGCATTCTTTTAACAAGTGTAACATTCATGTAACATGTGTTCAAATTTAACATTAACTAATTGACAAGTGTTAAATTTGGTTTTAATTTTTCTTCTATTTCCTTAAATCTGAAATACATTAGTTAAGATTGCATCTTCTTTCATATTGCATTTGCATTTTTCTGAATCAAAGAAATCTTCAAGCTTCTAAGATCAAACTCATCTTTATATTTATTAAAGGCCTGCATCCTCAAATCCAAAATTTGTATACAAATCTGCAAATAAGTTCTCAGTATTAAAATGAAGTTCATTCTCCTATAATTCATATTAAATCTAAAACTTGTTCAAATGCAAATCCCTGTAATTCCTCATATCAAATCTGCATTTCCTTAAAATCCACAAATCTGCATATTTCAAAACCCTGTTCAAAATCTGCATTGATTCACCAACAATCTGCATATTCAACAATCTCAAAATCAAAGTGAAGAGCCTGCACTGTTTTCTGCATTCTGTTTAAGACCTGGAAATATAAGGCATCTGCATGCATATGGGAAATTGGCAATTGCATTTACTTTCTGCATGCAAGTAATTAGAGTATAGAAACATGAGCTTTCAAAATTGCAACTCAGATATTAAAACAGAGGAAGCATGCCTGCATTTGTTTTCTGCAAATTTCATTAAGTCAAAACTGGGCTCTGCATTGAAATGGTGAGTAACAATTTATTTTTAAAAACTAATTTAAATTAATATAGTTGCTTGAATTGTTTCCTAATGAGTATGATGAAAATGTCTGTATATATGTATGAGTTTGAATGCCTGCTTGCTGTGATGAATTCTTTCTTGTTCTAGATTCTAGACTTAAAGATATAATTCAAATTCATGAACTCAAGATCTAATTCATGTCTAGGTGCAGTTTTTCAAACAAAACATGTAGTATATCCTAATTTAAAGTGTTAAATTTTAGTTAGGATTATAAACTTGTTATTGCCTCTATAAAACCAGAAAACATCATGCATGTTTATTTTTATTTTTATTTTTCAAACCCAATCAAAATAATATGGTAATTCAGTAATACAAATCAAACCTATAAACTGAAACTTGAGTTTTAAATTAAGTATCAGGATTTTTTAAGTGTATGTTGCAGTAGCAGTTTGTTCTTGAAAAAAATTATGAATTTATGTAAATTCTATTGATTTTTGAATTAAGAAATTCTGGAATTCTTCTGAGTGATGGAGTAGGTATTGAAGATACTCAGAAAAATCAAAGAAGTGGATATAAATTGCTGGATTGGTTGCAGTTGGGAAGTTTTTGTTTAAACCCTAGTTTTGAATAGGGGTTAAGGATTGGGTCAGCGTGAGGTGTAGGGGTGATCGAGTGTTCTGGTTCTTGGCGATTGTGTAGCTGATGTGTGGATTGTTTCATGGCCGGAGAGGCGGATCTGCAGGTGATCGGAGAGAGACAAAATGGCCATTGACAGGTTTGAGCAGAAACCTGTAATATTTTTTCCAGGTTTTGAATTGGGGTTTCAGAACCAAATTTTGAATTCTTTGATTATGTTTGACCTGGTGTGGTTGTTAGGGCATGGATGAGCTACTGGTTGAGGTTTGATCATCACCGATGATCAGTGAGGGCGATGGGATTCTGGTGAAGTTTGTTGGGTTGGTTGGTGTTACAGGGGAGATGTGGGAAAGCTGGAGTTGGCTCGAAGCAGGTTGTATAATAACTCGGAGTAGTGATGCATTTGACTCGAAGTAGAAATTGGGTTTTCTTGGGTCACTGTGATTTACAGGTTATAGAAACTGTATTTTTAAATCTGGGTTTTAAAACTTTTTAAATCTGTAGTTTAGGTTTAAACTAAGGTTTAGGTTTAAAATCAAATTCAAGTTTGAATTTTCTGATTAAATTCAAATTCCAGTTTTAAAATAAAATAAAAGTTTCAGAAATTTAATTTAATTAACTATTTTATTTTGGTGAATCGTTGAAACTTTTTAATAATGAGGTTTTTGAATTGTGAGTAAGATTTAAAGATTAATTTTAAAATCTAGAAATCTAAGTTTAAAATTGAAGTTCAGTTTTAAATTTAAATAGAAGATTTAAATTGAAAGTTTAAACTAAGAATGAGTTGAGAATTTCTTAAACTTTGAAATGGATGTAACTTCAAAATTTTATGATTACATTTTAAGACAAACTTTTGTTTTGTCCTAAAATTTAAATAAGTTTTAAATTATTTAAACTTTGATAAGTTTTAAAATTGTTCTATTTTAAAACTTGTATTTTAAAATGAAAATTTAAAAAGTAGTTCAAAAAGTACTTTATTTCAATAATATTGTTTTAAACATAATTAAGTTATGTTTTATTTTGAAATTTAAATTAAGATTAATGTTCAGAATTAATTTAATTGATAAGGTAATTAAGATTAATTGAATTTGGAAATAATAATTGATTAATGATTAATCAATTCATAATTAAGATCATTAATTAAATTATTAATTAATGATGAATGAATATTATTAATCATGTAATTAAGTTTTAAATCAAGGTCAATAATTAACTTTAATTAAAGAATAATTAAAGATAATTTAATTTGTAATTAATTTAAGTTAATTGCTTTATAAAATAATTAGAGGATGGTTAATGAAGATCATTAACTAGGATTATTTAATAATTAATTAATATAGTTAATTTTTATAACTAATTAGATTAATTAATTTAATAATAATCAATTATGAATGGTTTGAGTATAATTACTTAGTAAAGTAATTAAGGAATTAATTACTTAATGTAATTAATTTAGTTAAATATGATTGTTTATTTTAATTAATTAAGTTTAATTAATTTTAAACACTTGAGTTGTATAAATAATTACTGTATGTAATTAATGATTGGAAATTACTTAGTTAAGTAATTGTTTAATAATTATAGGCTGTAATTAAATGGAGATGTTTAAGAATGACGTAATTTGGTTTAAATTACTTAAAGATTAATCAAGGGATTAATTAAGTAATTAATTGAATGATAATTAATTTGTTTAATATAGTAATTAAGCTAGATAATTACTAAATGTAATTAATCTGTGATGATGATTAATAATTATAAGTTAATTACTTAAGGTAATTAATAAAAGGGGATCATTAATTATTTTAATTAATGATGTAATTAAAATTGATTAATTATGATTAATTAATCAATAATAGGTAATTATAGGTAATTAATTAATTAATTAAGGATTAATGAAATTAATTATGATTAATTAATTAATTTAAGTAATTAAAGGTTAATTACTGTTTAGTTTAGAATAATTAATTTTGTGAAATTAATTAAGGATAATTACATAAGTGTAATTAAGGATAATTAATCATGGGTGATTAATTAAGGTGATTAATAATGAATGATAAATTGATTGTGATCAATTAAATGATTGAGTAAGCAAGGTTTATATTGGTGAAGTAATTAATTTAATTTATTTTAAATTAATTAAAGATTAAGTAATTCATTTAATTCATTTTAAATTAATTAGAGATATAGATGGTTAATTTAATTCATTTTAAATTAATCATATGATTATGAATAAATCATTGCTTATGTATGAATGGATGACATTGATTGTCTTGGATGCTTTGTGATCTCAGTAATGAGATAAGTATGGTTGTGTGATATGGATGCTTGATTGTATTGTGATGATAACATAGGTTATCTATTGTGATGGTGATATATGGATTATCTATTTTGGTATTGATAATGTGAATTACCTGTTAGGTGATAATGTTGATTATCAGTTGTGATTTATAAGTTATCTATCTGTGTATATAGATACTGTGATTGAATTGTTTTAAAAACTTGAAAACAACTTGGACCTAAAAGACACGCTTTGGATTTCGATGAGACGGGGATCGAGTTTCCATATTTGGATATCCGAAAACCACATCGATTCCAAATAACGTTAGGTCGTGAATCAAAATGGAGCTTTGTGAAGACTCGAGGTGTAAGGACTATGAGTCAGTATAACTCTGTGGGTGATTCCGTAATGAGTTTACGGAATTAGTTCTTATAGATTCGAGATGGTGGTTCAGAGTGCATGAGTTATTGTCATTGACTCTGAGGGTGATTCCAAAATGAGCGTAACGAGATAATGCCTTCGGTTTCGTTCGAACCCGGAACGAACATGTATGGATTGAATGCTTTCAGAACATCGTCAGGTGGACGATGAGCATTCTAAGTGTTATGTCCTATAAAGGTAATCGTAGCCTCAAGCCTCATCAACCGGGAATGGCTAAAACAGGGGAGATGCAGCAAGACTTCGTGGGTCGCACCCACTGGAGAGCAAGATTTACCCCTTTCTAGAAGTCCCTTTATATTCGGCTGTGTGGGTGGTTGCTAGCTACAACCACGGGGTTGTCTTGTTTGGAACTGTTCAGTAAGGAATCTGGCTTTGTGTTGCAGGGGAGAGGGTGTACTCCTCGGTACGGTGATCTAGGCCACGTACTGTGACGGGCGGTACCCCAGTAGCCCTGCCATTGTATGGAATCCAAAAATCCAATAAGTGCCAACGGTTTTGATTGTATTACCCACTTTTATGGCTAGTAGCTGGAATTTAATCATGTAACAATTTCGGCTATTTCTTATTTATTAGAAAACCCTAGACACTATTATAATATCATCGGATTTCCTATCAAATGTTTTGGTTAGCGTAAGGTAAAAACTTTTCGATGTTTATGTGTAGGAAGTCTTATATGATACCTTTCTTTTCAAAAGGGTTTTAAAAGTTAAGCAACTTTAACCTGTTACTCACACCAGACCCATGTCTGACCCGGAGTTTATTTTGTTTTTCATAAACTCTTGGGTACTCAAATTTTTATGAGTAGTCAAGGGAATTCAGGTTAGCTTTGACGAAATTGTGGAGGAGCAATGGAGCAGGAGGCTTCCGCGTGTGTATATATATTTCTAGTATTCCGTTGTGTGTTCTCTGAGTTGTTGTATTGAGTTGTATAACTAGACAGGTGTTTATAACTGTCTAGTATGTGTTGTATGTCTGTGTAACTCTGATATTGGTTGTAAACTTTGTAATATTTATGTTATTAATATAGTTTATTCATTCCGTTGTTAGATTCTGATGTGTTGTTTCTTTCTTCTCTTCTTTCTTTTCTCTTTTCTATCCCTTTCTTTCTTAAGGATGATGCATTTTCTGTGGTGAAGAAAGTCGGGTCGTCTCAGGCAATGTAGTTTAATTGACTAGTTATATACTCTGATCATCCAAGGGGGCATCTTCATAAGTCGCTCTTGGAATATGGTGTAATAATTATATTTTCTTTGAACATGGTTCTCGAATCTGGGATTATGTAATGAATTTGAAATGTTTTGAAATGGAATGTGAAAGTTGTTTAATGATTTTAATTTTTTTCCATATCCATGTGTTTCTGTTATATCAATGTATCTAACATTACCGTATTTGGTCACCGAAGATTAATAACTATGGACGACTGTAGCATCCGTAGTCATTAGTTTTGGGCCTCCAAGTGGGGGATGTTTCAAACATAATTTGGTTATAAAAGCTAACTTCTATATATGATGGAATTTGGTCTGATACTAGTTCCATTATGTTCGGAATAGGGGTAATTAGCTAGGAACGCCAATGAGCAGACCTTGTTTGGAGTTTGAGAATTTGGATGGTGAATAGTATTAGAAAATCTTCTATATAAGGATCTCACTTCTTTGTTTTCTAAAATTATAACCCTAACGTCATCCAATGGCCGTAGTTGATTGGCGCCTCTAAGGGTCGTTTCAGGTAATGGTCCCAACTATGAAAATATTCGACATAATGTGTTGAGTGTTGTGAATGGTCTGATTATCGTGGATTGGAGCAAGGCTACGGATAGGACTAGTTGAACGCTGCAGCTAGGGTTCAACATTTCACCGTCATCGATTATCTCTGGCCGACGGCCGTGAAGGTAAGTTGGAGAGGTGGGTGTGCGCTACGTACCGATGGAGTTTGGCAGCCTATAGTTGACGATGGTGGCGGCTAAAAGGAGATGAACGTCGATGGTCATTTTGGGTTTTTTAGGGAGACGAAGGCATTATGGAGGCGAGCTGATGCTGGCGGAGGGTGTTGGAGGTTGGGGCATGTCGACGGCGATGGAGTGATGGCATTCGATCGTTTGAAGCGGTGGCGGTGATGGTGAAGTCACGACGTGGGTTTGGTTTTACGCGGCCTGGGTTTGTTAAACGATAGGAGAAGGTAATTAGTTAATTACTTTGATTAATTAAATTTAATTAATTTAATTATCTCAAGAGTTTTAATATTTGTATCTTGTTCATGCGAGATCAGATTTGGACACGGTCGGTTGCGGGGACTCGTACCGATGATATCTACGATTTGGAGATAGATTCATTGAGTTCAAAGCTAGTAGGAATTTTAGTCAAAATCGAACGGCGCTCGATTTTGGAATATTAAGATGCGTGAAAACGTTAGCTAGAGCTTGGGTGAGTTCAACTCACCAGTTGATTGTACGATTATTGTTTATACAATTGTTATTATACTAAAAATATAAAATGTATAACATATATTGTAAAACAAGTGAGAACATTACTATTGAGTATAATGTCTCCTTTGATCATCTATAACATGTATCCTGGCCAATACTACTTGTTTCATGTTTGACATTATTTTGTGAAAACCGATCGTATGTTATGAATGTTAGAAATGATATAGTCGTTCTAAAATGTGCTTTGAAATCCCTGATATTTTTGCATATGATAAATTGGATAAATTAGGGAAATTATGGAAATATATATATGTTTGCACAAAAAATGGGCAAACACCTCCAATTCGTATGATTTAGTTGATTTTATGTTGATCTTAGTGATTTGGGTGATTTATGCAAATACGTAAAAAGTAGGGACTAAACTGTAAAAGACACACAGATTTATAGTGGTTCGGCCAGAATGTGCCTACGTCCACTTTATATGTTATTCTCCTCTTTGTATTCAGATTACAAGTACAAAGTTTTGCATACAAGTATATGAAAGTTGTTTGAAAGTTCGATCCGTGCTTGAGCTCTCAAACTTGTCTGCCATTGTTGTTCCCCTGCCCCTCTATTTATAGATTGAGGCTGGGGGCAGGGGTCCTGGATGTATATAGCTGCTGGTCGGCCTGGGCTGAGGCAATCTGGCCTGGCAGTTTTGGATCGGCAAGGCCTTGGTTCGGTGGTGGTTGGAGTGGCTTTGGTCCGGTGGCGAGGGCGTAGCTTGGTACGGTGGTAGAGAAGGGGAGGTTGGTCCGGTGAGGCCTTGGTTCGGTGGCGAGTGGTTCGGTAGTGAGAGGAATTGGACCGGTGGTAGGTGGTCCGGTGGTGAGTGGAACTGGACCGGTGGTAGGTGGTCCGGTGGTGAGTGGAATTGGCTTTGGTTCGGTAGGCATGGGATGGAGGTTGGTTCGGTGGTGTCAGACCGGTCGAAACACACCCAACACTTCCCCCCCGAAGTAGGGCATGTGCATGCATATGGCGTGCTTTGTTTTAGTTTGGGCATCCTCATCCGGTCTTGTGTGTTGAGCCAGTTGGTCCGGTCATTTATTTTTCGCCTATAAGTATGTGCTTGAGGTTTTCGTTATTCCTTATCAGCCGAATCAACTGAATACCGAACCAACTTGATTGCTTAGAACAGCCGAACCAATCAACCACCGATTCAACTCAACTGCCGGACCAGGTGTGTTTTCCTCTGCCGATCGACTTTTATGATTGAACCACCGAATGGACTTAGGGACTTGACATACCGAATGAACTCGATGACTTCGATTTACCGAACGAACTTGGGGGGTTTTAAGTACCGAATGACATTCTCATATTTGAATTGCCGAATGAAACCTGTATTTGAACCACCGAATGAGAATGGGAAAGATAAGTGCCGAATGAACTTTAGGATGGGACTACTGAATGAACTTGGGGATTCCGAGTGTTGAATGAATCTTTAGCTTTTTATGTTTCGACTTATGAATGAAATTCTAGACTGTACGCACTTGCTTTTTATATCTATACTTCTAACAACGTGCTTTCTTGTGTTGCAGATAAATGTCTCATAAAGTGGAAACTCGATCAGATAAGAGGAAATCTACGGAAAGAAGAGAGTCCCCCGTCGTGCCCCCAGTCTAGCCCGGACCGGGAAGTCAGGGACCCACCCCGAGATCTCTGGTGGATGGATATGGCCCTCAGGAGCTCTTGAACTCTCCTCCCGACTGCTTTCCTAGCTCCCTCAAAGTGGAGCAGCTTGATGTAATATCTCATTCTTTCGGGATTGATAGAGCACTCATGGTGCTGCCAGGGAATGGAGTCATGCCGTACGACCCTCCTGAAGGATATTTCGTTTATAGTAGGTACCATTGCATGTGCGGGGCCATTCACCCGATCAATGCTTGGATAGTCAGCTTCATCACCTACTTGAAGGTGGCCCCCTTCCAGCTTCAGCCCAACTCTTACGCTATCTTGGTGAGCCTATTCATCATTTTCCAGAGAAAATACGAGCGCCCCCTTCCAACCAAGAGATCCGATATTTGTACAACTTGAGAGGCTATAAGAAGGGGTCTCCATACATCAGTTTGGAATCAGCCGTGTCCTTCAAGCCGGTCCTGGACTTATATTCGAAGTTCAGCATGTTCAAGAAAGAATGGTTTTTTGTCAAGGATGATTCTGCTTCTATTCGTCGCTTCACCTCCGGCTGTAAGTTGAAGCTTATTTATAACTTCCGTTCTGATTGCAATGCTTCTTCTTATGTGTTTTTATTTCTTGCTAGCGACAGGTGGCTTTGCGGTCGTGGAGAACGATCGCCTGGTTTAGATGGCTGCGGAAATAGAAGCCATTTCGAAAAGGGAGAGGTCAGCTTCTTACCTGATCAGGAATGCTACTCTTCTGCAGCACAACTTGATTCTACCATGTCAGTCTGTTGTCAAGCAGAGAGACACGGCCGGGGAGAGGGCTGCCAAAGCTAAAGGAGGGGCCACGACGAAGAGCAGTAAGAGGAAGCCCTTCTCGATACCTCCAACTGCTGGGGGAAGATGCTTAAGAAATCCGATGGACCCTCCCCTAGCACATGCCCAGATGTTCCGGAGGAGGAAAACATGGAGGAGGAGAGAGGCGAGGACGAGGGAGGCGAGGCGAGGAGTGGAAGTGGTAGAGAAGGTGATGGTGATCGTCATGACAATGATGGTGGCGAAGGATAGAGCGGTGATGGCACCGGGGCTTTGTCTTATGGGCAAGTAGGTGAGATCCAAGAGTGGACAGATGAGGCTTTCCACCAAGCTTTTGAGGGGTTGGAGGAATGATCGGCCTTGGTGGAGAAGGCGAAGAAGGCTGACAAGGCCGGAACTGGTGCCGATCCATCTTCTAAGAGTGTTTCAGCTAGGGCAACTCTGGTGATTCAAGGTGAATTTTTGACTCCTTTTTATTCTTCTTAACTTAACATGTTTCTCAGATTATAGTTCCATGCATGCTTAACACTTGGTTTTTATTCCAGGAACGGGTAAGGTGGCCATGACATCAGACATTCGGCACCATCTCGAACAATTCAAACTCCTCAAAGCTTCCGCTAAACCAAAGCCTCCGACCAACCGTTCCTGGGACGTAGTCGGCTACCGTCCTCTTCTCGGGGTTATTGAAGAGGATATTCAAAAGAAAACGAGGAGTCACTCCCTATTCGAACCTTCACCTGGTTCTCAGCCCCCAACCCAGCCTCTTCATGGTATCACGGAGGAGGATACTGAGTTCATACCCTCTCCGCATCCGTCTGAAAACCCTACCGTTACTCAGATTGATCGTCCCGGCTTGGCTCGTAATCCATTTGCGGGTCATCCTGATCTGGATCCAAGTTCTCATGGTATTTCTTTTGACGAGGTTGCTGGTGAGCACCTTCTCCCCCGCAATCCTATGGTAAGGGTGCTTGACGAGAACAAGTCCCTGGACCTTGCTTTGCTTACTACTAGGATTGTAACTATGGAGGATGAAGCTAAGGCAAACATCGACCGGGTTGCTGAGGAGACCAGGAAGTTGATGGGGCATCATGCCCGATTGGTCAATGCCAGGGAGGAAATTGGGAGTGCTAATATAAGATTGCGGCTAGTGGTTTCCGACCAGGCCAAGCAACTCGCCGATAAGGCCATCCAGATCTCTCAGCACGAGGCTGCCTCCAGTCGACTAAAGAAAACCATGGAAGAGGCAAGCAGGGCCGAGCTGCGGAAAATGGAGGCTACCTGCAAGGAACGGATCGATATGGCCATTGCAGTGGTGGATGAGGTTCGGAAAGCGGATCTCGAACGGATAGAGGAGTTATCTGGGAAGCTTGAAGCTGCAAAGCTTGCTCAAGCCAAGCTGAAGGAGGAGATGGGGGCGATGAGGAAATCCCTTCAGGATGACCGCTCGACATACCGATCGGAAAGAGATGCTGCTATTGCAAGGCTGTCGGCTTCTGAGATCCGGATGAGGGAATTTGAGGAGAACGAGGGGATGATGGATGAGATGCTTCAGGACATGTACTTCCGCACTTGGAAGCAAGGAAACTTATCCTGGATGGATGATTATCCCCGGGTCATGGCCAGGATTTATCTCCGGGCTCTGGAGGAGGCTAAGGTTGATGCGGATAAGGCGGGTGGTGCGGCTTTCAGAATGGACGTGGTTACGGCCCGGTTTACTGAGGAGGAGAAAGTGGCGGTGAAGGAGGGCATGCGGCTGTTTACCGCTAAGGAAGTAGGTGTGCAGTTAGAGGATGATGATCAGGGAGCAGATGCTGGTAAGTCTTCCCTTTTAGTCTTTTCCTGACTTGATTGCTTATCATTTATCTGATGGATTCTTCTCCTGGCTTATCATTTATCTGATGGATTCTTCTCCTGAATTGGGCAGCTGGGACCTCTGGTCAATAGGCTGGGAGTTCTGATCCTACGGTTAAGTAGATCTTGGAGGGCCCAGTAGGATAGAGGCGGAGTCCCGATGCAGCTGACTATTTTTTGGTCTACTTGACATTCCTGTGTATACTAGTCCCAAAACATTAATGTACTTTCAGGTTGTAATTATGTCATTGCAACAAACGACTTTATTCTTAACATGTAATTTTATAACATAACTTGATTCTGTCATATTTGAATGATGTCATTATTTTGATGTGTTGCATAAGAAATATAGCTGTGCATGAGCTAGTGATTCAATTGTGTTTGATGTCAAGTTCTCGCTTAAAATATAATTTCATGTCTTGAAATGTTAATGTGATGTGTGAATATATCAGAGCTACGTATTTGTATACAAGAGAAGAGAGTACCGCCCTTTCAATTTTTAGTTGTAGATGGTAGCTTTGAATGCCTTGTGTGATCGAATACGGAATGCAGTTGAGTGACCCGTCATCCAGCTGTGAGTTCTCATTCCCATTAGCGAGTGCCTCCTATTTGGCGTCCTTTACTTTAAGGGTTGTTATAGAGGATAGGACGAAAGTTTTTAAATAGAATGGAAATATAAGAAATGGTAAAACTTCCAATCACGGTAGGCCGTCGATATGCTTGAGTTCGTGGCAAACGGGTTTTGTAGTCACTTTCCCTGGCTGTGGGTCTTGGAGACATTTGTCACCCATCTTACGCCTCCGCGAGGAGTTTATCTTTTTTTACCACAGCCGTACTTAAGACATATCGGAGCCGAGATCGCGCGTAGTAACTACCCGGGCCATTAATGGCCCGTAATCGTGGGTATTATTCGATTTATCGTGGCCGGCTAGCGTGGGTGCCGATCGTCAACTGTGAACTGCCCCTGGCTGGCCACACCTTATGTTGGGGCTTATAATCGGTTCACAGTTGCCGACGAGCCGAACGCCGTAATGAGCTGCCTAGGCTATTTTCGGCCTCCTCGATGGCTTATAATCGGCTCATTATAGTTGGCTTTGAGGGCCGTCGCGAGCAATGAGTTAACCCGCAGCAGAGGGATGCTGGAGCAAAAGTGTCTCATTGGCGAGGGCATAGATTCGTATAGTACCTGTTAGGTCTTGTCCAGGTGAAGTTGTGCCGTGATATGCCACAGGATTTTGTTCAACAGAAAAGGATAAAGTTAACAAGCAGCCAAGATTTAAAGGAACAAGTTAAAAAAGAGACAAGATTTTGAAAGTGGTTCGGCACGAAAATGCCTATGTCCACTGATTCTCTTTGTTAATTCACTTCATATGGGCAGTACAAGTTAAGAAAAGTGTCGACGAAGGTGTTGGATGTTCCATGCCCTCTGGAACACCTCTCCGTCCACTGTTGAAAAAATATAAGCTCCATTGTGGAGATCTTTATGAATTACATAGGGTCCGTCCCAGATTGGATCTAGCGCTCCAGGGCGCAGAAAGATCCGTTTGAGGACAAGATCTCCTTCTTGTAAGCTGCGATGCTTGACTTTGGAGTTGAATTGCGCTGCTACTTTTTGCTTGTGAGCTGCTTCTTTGAGTGATGCATTGTTCCTTCTCTATTCAATTAGATCCAAAGACATGTGAAGGAGTTCTTCGTTCTCTTCTGGGTTATAGTGGATCCTACGGTGGGAAGGCACTATGGTTTCGACTGGGAGCATGGCCTCCGATCCGTATGCCAAAGAGAAAGGAGTATGCCCCGTTGATGTTCTGAAAGAAGTGCGGTAGGCCCACAGTGCCGTAGGAAGTTCATCCACCCAAGTGCCTTTTGATTTTTCAAGTTTCTTCTTGATCAGAGTTTTGAGGATTTTGTTGACAGCTTCGACTTGTCCGTTTGCCTGGGGATAAGTGACAGATGAGAAGCTTTTGTGAATTCCGTGCCCTTGGCACCAGTCGGTGAATTCCTCGCTGTCAAACTAAAGTCCATTGTCTGATATGATTTTGAGTGGAACCCCATACCTACATAGAACATTTTTGATCAAGAAGTTAATAATTTTTGCCGAAGATATTTTACTTGGAGGTTCCGCTTCCACCCATTTGGTGAAATAGTCGACCGCCACTATAGCATATTTGGCTCCGCCCTGGCCCGTTGGCAGTTCACCAATCAAGTCAATTCCCCATACTTCAAAGGGCCAAGGGCTGGTCATTTGAGTAATTTCGTTTGTTGGTAGTCGAGGAATCTTAGCAAATTTCTGACATCTGTCACATCTCTTGACGAAGTCTAGGGCGTCTTTGTTTAAGGTGGGCCAGAAATATCCATATCGGAGTGTCTTCTTTGCCAGAGACTGCCCTTCAGTGTGATCCCCACAACTTCCTTGATGGATGTTGGATAAGATTTCTTTGGCTTCCCTTCCAGCGACACACCTCAATAAAGGGTTAGAGAAGCCACGTCGGTAGAGGATGCCTTCTTGTATTGTGTAGCGGGAAGCCTTCCTCAAGATTTTCTTAACTTCGTTACGCCTGTTGGGCAGTGTGCCACTTTGCAAGTATTTTCGGATGGGAGTCATCCAAGTTTCCTCTTCGGTTGCGGCTATCAGATTCACTTGCTCGAAACTCGGAGTTAGTTGCTTTGAGATGGCTACTATTCCGGAAATGGTGCCGTTTTTCATGCTAGCTTGTTTTGCCAGTTCGTCGGCCTCTTGGTTTTCTTCTCATGGGATGTGTTTGATTAAATAGTGATCCAACCGATCGAGTAGCAGCTTGGTTTCCATTAGATATGCTGCGAGTCGTTCTCCTCGGGTTTGAAATTCTCCTAGTATTTGATTTACAATAAGTTGAGAATCACTATGAAGACATAAATAGCTGACTCCAATCTCTAAGGCAAGTTCTAATCCAGCTATCACTGCTTCATACTCTGCATCGTTGTTGGTGGCGGCGAATTCCAATCTTAGAGCATAGTGTAGCTTCCTTCCCCTGGGGGTGATCATCACAATACCTGCCCCCGAGCCTTGCTCGTTTGATGCGCCATCCACGAAGAGATTCCATTTGATGTCTTTTGTTATTTCGGATTGTTCCTTACCTTCATTGGTAGTGAACTCGGCAATGAAATCGGCCATGGCTTGTCCCTTGATGGCGGCGCAAGGATGGTAGGTGATATCATATTGACTCAGTTCAATGCACCATTTAAGTAGTCGCCCAGAGGTGTCGGGACGATGGAGTACCAGCCTTAGCGGTTGATCGGTTAGAACTCTGATGGAATGAGATTGAAAATAGTGTCGCAGTTTCCGTGATGTGATTAGTAAACAGTATGCTATCTTCTCAAGTTTAGGATATCTGGCTTCTGCCCCCGTAAACCTCTTGCTTACAAAGTATACCGGCCGCTGCATGCGGTTGTCTTCTCTTACCAAAGCGGCGCTTAGAGCATGAGATGATACAGCGAGGTATAGGTATAGCTCTTCGCCTTCATCTTGAGTTGAGAGCACAGGTGGTCTCTGGAGGTGTTCGATTAGGTTACGGAAGGATGTTAGGCAGTCGTTAGTCCATTCGAACCTTCCTTTGTCTTTCTTTAGAGCTTCAAAGAAGGGGACATACTTGTCAGTTGCTTTAGAGATGAATCTGCTCAGGGCGGCCACCTTTCCGTTTAGGCTTTGCATTTCCCTTCGAGTGGAAGGTATCTTGATATCTTTCAAAGCTCGGACTTGTTCGGGGTTTGCTTCAATTCCTCTGGCATGGACGATGAACCCTAAGAATTTTCTTGATGATACTCCGAAGGAGCACTTTAGAGGATTCAGCTTCATTCCATATTGGCGAAGTACTTGAAACATCTCGCCCAGGTGGCTTGAGTGATCGTCGGCTTTCCTTGACTTCACTAGCATGTCGTCCACATAAACCTCCATAGTTTGCCCTATTAGCTCCGTGAACATCTTGTTGACGAGGCGCTGATAAGTAGCTCCAGCGTTCTTAAGTCCAAAAGGCATTACTCTGTAGCAGTACAATCCCCGGTCAGTGATGAAACTAGTGTGGTCTTGATCGGGGGCGTGCATAGGAATTTGGTTATATCCTGAGTATGCGTCCATAAAATATAAGAGTTCATGCCCGGCTGTGTTGTCCACAAGCTGATCGATTCGGGGGAGTGGGAAGCAATCCTTTGGGCAAGCGTTATTTAAGTTGGAGAAGTCAATGCACGTTCTCCACTTCCCATTAGCCTTCTTTACTAATACCGGGTTAGCGATCCACTCTGGGTAGATGGCTTCTCGTATGAAGTTATTGGCAAGTAGGTTCTTTACTTCTTCATCGAGGGCTGCTAATCATTCTGCCCCCATGCTTCTCTTTTTCTGTTTTACCGGCACCTTGGTAGGATCGATGTTCAGTACGTGGCATGCTATGTCTGGGGAGATTCCAGTCATGTCCGTGTGCGTCCATGCAAATACATCCAAGTTGTGGCGGAGAAAATCAATGAGCTGCTCCTTCAACTCTGCTTTTAGCGAGATCCGATCTTCAATAGTCTACTTGAGTCGTTTTTGTCTACAGATATGAACTCCATATCCTCTGCAGGCTCGGTGGTGGCCTCCTCCCCTCCGTCTTTGAGGTCTAATTCATTAAAAGGATCACTGGTATATCAAAGAGGAGGGGCTTTCTTTAGTTGCTATGCTACCGAGTTTTTTGTGCAGAGGGTAGCCTCTGCAACCTTCCCTTTATCCTTCCTGCGGTTATTGTGGAGTTCGGTTATGTAGCAATCTCGAACAGCATCTTGATCTCCTTCTACTTCCCCCATTCCGTTGTCTATTGGAAACTTCATCTTCAGGCACCATGGGGCCGGGACAATTTGAAAGTCGGACAAGGCTGGCCTTCCCAGAAAGGCGTTGTAGGCCGAGTGGTTTTCTATTAGCACAAATGTTTGTTTCCGCACGACGGCGCGGGGATGGCTTCCTATTTCAACAAAGAGGTCCAATTGCCCAAGGGGCATCTTCGCATCTCCAGTGATACCGTGGAGTGGCTTGTTGTAGGGAGATACATCCTTCATTGACAGCTTCATTTTGTCGAAAGCATGTTTGAATAGGATATTTACGGAGCTTCCAGTGTCCACAAGGATTCGGAAAACTTTGGCTGGACCGAACCAGGAAGAGATGACCATAGGATCCATGTGTGGGTACTGCCTTCCTTCTAGATCACGCCTACTGAATGTGATGTCATCATTCTCTTTCCGCTTCGGGTGGCGTTCTTCTATAACAGAGTTAACGCAATCTTCATTGTTTCTAAGTGACTTTCCATATCTCTTCATTTCTGCCCAGCTTCTGTCGACAATGTGTGGTCCTCCCGATATGGTATGGACCACTATTTATTCTTGACTGGAGCCACTAGTGTTGTGATTTCCTCCGCCTACCTCTGGGGGAGGTAGCCTTGGGTTTTCATTAGCAGGAGCTGGAGTCCTGCTTTGACTTTTTACATAGAGTTCCAGCCTCTTCCTTCTGATGTGTTCTTCAATCAAGTCCCGTAGGTGATGGCATTCATTGGTGTCATGCCCATGAGATTCGTGGAAGCGGTAGTACTTTCCAGACTTAATTGCATTATCTGATTCCTTCTTATGCGGGGGGCGCTTGTATCTAACTTCGTCTTGAGTGGCCAGGAAGATGTTTTCGATTTTTTCATTCAAAGGAGTGTAAGAGTCAAATCTTGGCCCTGGCCGATATAAACGCTTTTCTCCCTTCTTGCCCCTAGCATTGTCTCTAGAGTCATTTCTTCGAACGTCCTTTGCTGCAGCAGGAGCCCTGTCTGGAGTTGCCTTAGCTTGTTGTACTGTTTGTCTTTAAGTGGCAACGTCTTCCAGCCTCATGTACTTTCCAGCCTCATGGAATAAATCGGGTAAAGTAGCTGGTTTTTCTTTCGTTAATCTTCTATCAAATTTAGTATCCGGATGCACACCACTGCAGAGGGACATTGGGATAAGTTTCTCATCGGCATCTTGGACTGCGGCTGCTGCAGCATTGAATCGGGTTAGATATTGTTGCACTGTCTCCCCAGCCTTCTGTTTGATATTAGATAAGGAATAAGCATCCTTGGGTTGTTCCACATGAATGCGGAATTGGTTGATGAACATTTCTTTGAACATTTCTCATGAGCTGATGGATCCTTGGGGTAGATGGCAGAACTAGGAGGTAGCTAGATCTGCTAGGAATAGTGGAAAGCATTTGCACAATACTCCTTCTGTTGCTCCGCTCATGAGCATATGCTATGTGTATCTCTGCAAGTGTACAATGGGGTCAGAGGTTCCCCTGTAAGGTTCCATTGTTGGCATCTTCAATTCTCGGGGGGTGATGGCAATTTCGATATTGCAGGAGAAAGGGCTGGTTACCCTAGCGCATATCCCTCGATCTCTTTGATCCCATTGGACGCGCTCTTTGAACAATCGTGCCATCCTTTCATCAGAATTCGGAGCGGATAGAAATGAGTTTGGTTCTTCCCCACGGGATTGGTTCTGTCCAGATGACCTGTAGGGATGGTATCGTCTATCACTCCTAACATTTGCCAGTGGCTGTTTCTGGTCTTCTGGGAGCATGCTAGGGTTAGCTACAGTTGGATCTTGCCTTGATCTTCCCCTGCTGGGTTCTGTTTCAAGCACATCCTCGGTTCCAACCTCGGGCTGGACTCCAGCTCGGCCCCGTCCATTGGTGTTCTCCTGGTGAGGCAGCATGACAGGTTCAGCCATATCCGACCCTTGCCTGGTACCTCACTCGTTGGGTTTGGTTCCAAGTGTTTCCTCGGGTCGGAATTCGGGCTGAGTCCGGGCTCGGATCCTACCATTGTTGTTTCTATTATTAGCTTCTTTGAAGAAGAAAGATCTTTGTCGCCTCCTAGATCCGCCAGACTGAGACTCGCCCCATGATTCGGTGTTGCGGTTGGATTCCTCAGCGTCCCTTCAACGTGACATGAGTTGGTCCACCAAGGCTTCTTGTTGAGATGTGAAGCGGTTAGTTACTTCAGCCACAACCTTGTCCAGATCTGTCCTAATAATTGGTTGTTCCGTGGCAGGGGCTGTCGGATTCGCCTGATTTCCATTTGCTGTTGGAACGGAACGATTCCCTTGATCTGTGATTACTGGATCCGGAATACTGCTACTCGCGATGTTTTTTCCTTTGTTAACATCTTTCTTCTGCCTGGGAAGCATGTTTACCAAGTAACGAGCGAAGCTGTTAGGAAGAAGGTTGAGGGGGAGTTGGGTTGAATAGTCTAGTTCGAGTTCTCGGTGAAAGCACCAAAAATGTTTGCACAAAAAATGGGAAAACACCTCCAAGTCGTATGATTTAGTTGATTTTATGTTCATCTTAGTGATTTGGATGATTTATGCAAATATGTAAAAAGCAGGGACTAAACTGTAAAAGACACACAAATTTATAGTGGTTCAGCCAGAATGTGCCTACGTCCACTTTATATGTTATTCTCCTCTTTGCATTCAGATTACAAGTACAAAGTTTTGCATACAAGTATATGAAAGTGGTTTGAAAGTTCCTTCCGTGCTTGAGCTCTCGAACTTGCCTGCCATTGTTGTACCCCTGCCCCTCTATTTATAGAGTGAGGCTGGGGGCAGGGGTCCTGGATGTATATAGCTACTGTTGGGCCTGGGCTGAGGCAATCTGGCCTGGCAGTGTTGGATCGGCAAGGCCTTGGTTCGGTGGTGGTTGGAGTGGCTTTGGTCGGTGGCGAGGGCGTAGCTTGGTCCGGTGGTAAAGGAGGGGAGGTTGGTCCGGTGAGGCCTTGGTTCGGTGGCGAGTGGTTCGGTAGTGAGAGGAATTGGACCGGTGGTAAGTGGTCCGGTGGTGAGTGGAATTGGACCGGTGGTAGGTGGTCCGGTGGTGAGTGGAATTGGACCGGTGGTAGGTGGTCCGGTGGTGAGTGGAATTGGACCGGTGGTAGGTGGTCCGGTGGTGAGTGGAATTTGGCTTTGGTTCGGTAGGCATGGGATGGAGGTTGGTTCGGTGGTGTCAGATCGGTCGAAACACACCAAACAATATATGTATGTGTGTGTGTATTTGGTTGCCCACACGTGTTTGGAAGTGTTTGACATAAATGGAATTGGTTTGGACATTTGTGGTAAACTGAAGATGGAAAATAGAAAAGATTAGAAGCGAAACGGTCGCGATGGATGCACTTTGAAATGGCTGTTGTCTGCGATTTTAAACCTAATCTTGAATGATATCCCGTGGCTTCTTCGTAATGTTAATAAGTACTGTAAGCCACTTATTATTAGGAAATAGCAGGGTTTAAATATATTTCTGAAAATCATTTAGGGGTTTTTGAAATAATGGTTTTTTTATTATAAAACAGCATTTTAAATGGGTTTTAAATAAAGGTTTTAAAATAAGTATAGATGTAAGTATTTTAAAAGTATGTTTTAGAGTGTGTGTGTGTGTTTACACACACACAAATATATATATATGGTTTTAGAAATATTAAAGATTTTTATAAAAAAATTTAAAGGGATTTTATAATATAATATTTTACAAATGGTTTATAGTATTTCATTAAATATCTTTGTTTTATGAATAAATTAGTATATGTAAGTATCTATCTTTTTAAAGGTATTTCAGTATATTTAGAAGCTTAAAAAGGTAGTTTTGGGATTTGTAAAAGAATATAAAGGAAGTTGGTATTTGTAAAGGAATTTAAAAGGAGTTTTGGATTATGACACTTATGTTATAATGGATTGTTTTATAAATTGATTAAAAAGGTACGTTACCTTGTTTAATAAAATGGAGAAGTACTTAGAACTTTAAAAGGATATTTAAAAGTAAATGGCAAGTATAAAAGTGATTTTAGGTTTATAGTAACGATGTTTGTGCAACATTTTTTTAACCCATTTAACTATATTTTAAAAAGTAATTAGATCTTTAAAATGGAGTTTTAAAGATAATGGAATAGTGAAGTGCTTTGGGTTTGTCGTGAACAATGTTTTAGTAACATTTTTTCTAAACCCTTGAATAATATTTTAAAGTTGTTAAAATATTGTTAAATGATTGGCAAAATACTTATTTCTTTAAAATGGGATTTTAAAGAGAATAACAAAGTATAAATTGGTTTTGGGTTTGTTGCGGCAATTTGTTAATAACGTTCGCCTTTAACCCATTTGATTTTACTTATGAATGTAAATGAATCTTTGAAAAGAATGTTTCTGAAGGTGATACAAGTATTGAATGGTTTGGGTTTATTGTGACAATGTGTTAAAAACATTAGTCTTTAACCCTTTTTGATTTTGCATAGAAATGTAAATAGGTCTTAAAGAATGATTTAAAGATAAGAAAAGGCGAAATGGTTTTGTGTTGTAGTGACAATGTTTTAAGTGACATTAGTCGTAAACCTTTTAAATGGATTTATGAAAGTACTTAGGTCCTTATAATGGATATTTTGGAGGAAATTATAAGTAAGGACTCTTTTAGAAAAAAGATAGGAAAGGCAAAGGTTTGAAGTAATTAATATTGTTAATGGTTTATGAATATACTTATACGGTTGAGATAAGTATATGAATACTTTTAGGAAGTATTGAAATGTGTTGAAAATGAATAGTGATGTTTTAATTAAATAGCGAAGATTAATTAATAAATGGAGTTTCATTTATAAAGGAGTTTATTGATTAAATGAGTTTTACTAATAAAAGAGGTTTTTAATTAATAAAGGAAGATTAATTAAAAAGGTGATTAGAAGTCATTTATACGACTTGATCGTGCTTGTTGTTTTGATCGTGCTTTGTGTGTTACTTGCTTATAGATAGTACATGGGGACTTGGTTTCTCGTATGCGATTATTCTCATTGTATTGGATTGTTTGTTTATTTGGTAGTTAAATAACCGACTATAAAATCTTGGCCAAATATACTCTAGAAATATCTAGAAGAAACACGAGTATTATATGGTATGGTTACCTTTGGTGATACTATACTGTACATATAAACTCGATTTGCTCTTCTAGGACAATGGTTAGGAAATTCGTCCACTTAAACGGTTAGGAGGTGATCTCTGATCCTATGTATTGTCTGTTTATTTTTCATCGAACCGGGGATGAGATTCCCGAAAAAGCGATCGATTAGTTTTGGAGCACTAGGTAAGCAGGGGAGTGTACTTATATGAGATGACTTGAAGCCGTAAACACTCCAAAACCATTTACATGTTTTATGCTTTAGAAGAGGTTTGTGAATGCTTCGTGATGACTTCGTGATTGGCTTTGTGATGGCATCGTGATTTGCTTCATGATTTTCTTCCTGATGGCTTCATGATTGGCTTCGTGATTGGTTTGTGATATCTTCATGATGCGGGAGTCTATATGGAGATTCAAGATCTGTTTGAGATGCTCAAATACATGTAGTTTTTCGTGATCTATTCAGGATGTGGGGATTCATGTGTGATTCCGAGACCTGTTGAGGTATGAGGATCCATGTGTGATTCCGAGATCTGTTCAGGAATCCAAGCGTGGTTCTGAGATCTATTAAGATATGGAAATCCATGTGTGGTTCTACGATTTCGTCGAGCTGGAGCTCGTGTTGAAAATCTGTTCGGGTGGTGACTCATGGGCTGGAATGTCGGATGTAGCCTCATCATCGTTATGGAAAAAACTAAAGATACAGGACATAGCCAGTAAGGTTGGCAAACCATAGGGTGCGTGGATACTTATTGGGATATGCATGCGGGAACGATCCATTAAGTCTTAGAAAGACCAGCTACGGTTTTCCTACTATACATTCACTAGGGATGTACGATGCTTCAGAAGGATATCATTGATCCTTGGGCAGTAGTTCGGATTCGGCTTCCCCGAAGAGATCTACGTGGAAATCCTACACAATTAGCGAACACGCCTTGATGGTTGTGATTGCATACCTATAGTTGTTGTGATGTACACTCACACACATTGCAGCTATAGGATTATTTATATTTCACACCTTAGACATTATTATATTATCGTTGGATTTTATAATAGAACTGTTTCGTTATCGTAAGGGAAAATCCATCCTTGCTTATTGGTAGCATGGCCTTACGAGATACCCTTATTTTGAACAGTTTTAAGATTTTATAAACCTATAAATTTTCTCATGCTGGTTTACCAGACAGATTCAGATGTTATTTTCTTAATGCTCAGGTCAGCTCGAGAATGTTTCCAGATATAGTCATGGTTCATTGGAACTCTCGAAGAGGAGCTAGATGATTTCCCACCATACTTATTTTCCTGCTACATTACTTGATTAGTATCTATCATCATTTATGAGGATAGGTTGTTATCACTGTCAAGGTGAATGAAAGGTTAGTTTACTCTAATTTATATATGTATATCAAAGTTTTCTTTTTGGTGAGGACCTTTGTGTAACGACCCAGAGTTTTAATTTATTAAAATTAATTATGTAACGACCCAGAATTTTAATTTATTAAAATTTGAATATTTAATTAATTTTAAATATTAATAAGTGAATTTATAAGTCGAATAAATTTTTATTCGAATAATTGGATTTAATTGGATAATTAAATCGATAATTTAATATGTGAAAATATGGAAATAATTGAAAATCGAGATAAATATGATTGAAAATGATTTGTAAAATTTTATTATATCATATTGAAGTTCGAACGATATTTTAGAACTTTTAAAATCGAAATTAGGGTTAATTTGTGAAAATTGAATATTTTAATATTTAATCGACTAGTGAAAATAGTCAATTTTTGAACAGTCTCAGAATTGGACAAGACCAGTTCCATTGGATCCGTAATAGTTAGTTATTACCGGATTTCAATTTTCGTAGCAATTGGAGTTATCGTTTGATCGTGGCAGCTCGAAACGCATCTAAACTGTTTTAAAATTAATTTGGGGAGTTAAAATAGCCATTTTTCAAAAAGTCTCGGATTTTGATGAAACCAGTTTCATCGGATCCGTAATATGATATTATTGTATGGTTTAAAATTTCGTGCCAATCGGATTTACCGTTTGTTCGGTGCAAGCGAAAACGCCTAGAAAATCGTTAAATCGGTTTAATTTTAAATTGAACGTTTATAGCAATATCTCGCATAGATGACCGAATTAGCTTCCGAAACATGTTCCATTGTGTCCGGAACGCGGGATAAACCCTAGAAACGTCGGTCACCGTGCGAAAATCGGAGTTCGGAAATTCCGGAATGAATAGTGTCGATCGATTTCCTATAAATAGCCCCTCTCTTCTCACAAATAAAAAAAATAGTAAAACCCTAAACCTAATGCAGCCGCCTCCAACTAAATGAATGGCCGAAAATTTATAGTTTTCTTCTTCAATTATCTTTCAATCCACAAACCCATTCAAGAAATCTCCAACTACAAAGTTGTAGAGCTACGTGAGATCTTCGATCTCAACGGTTATGATCGAAAACAAAGCCACGGATTGACGGCAAATTGAGTTCAAAGTCTCAAATTTCGTGCACATTTTCCTAGGCCCTGTGACAGCCGAGTTCAACGTGAGGGGGGGCCGAATGAAGCTCTCGTCGAAGGCATTCAAATGGAACTCTCTGATCAAAATATATGTTTGTGATGATGGAGTATAAATTAACCCTAGTTATATGTTATGGGTTAGAGCTTGCGTGATGTGGTCTGTAGATTACGTGAAAGAGGGAGAAGGGGGGGGGGGGGAGCGCACGGATCTGATGGAGGCAGTGGATCCTACGGCTTAGATGAATTTAGGTTTAAAATTTATTAAAAGTTGTAAATTTATATAGTTTAAATTCGTATAAACTTGTAAAAATCATAACTTTTTCATACGAGGTCGAAAACGCGCGAAACCAGTTGCGTTGGAATCGTATGGACGAGCACTACGCAATGGAATTGGATTGGAGTCGTTTAGAGTTAGTGAAAATTTCGGGTAAAATTAAACGTCCGTTTAATTTTATTCGAAATAAATCGCTAAAACGAAATTAAAATCAAGGTGAGAACTTCTCACTCAATCGAATCGGTTTCGATTTTATTTTAAATAATTAGATTTAAAATATTTGAATGCATGTTTGAATGATGATTGTTATCTATTGATTGTTAAAATAGACATTATGCGCCGTTAGTAAGCGGATGTTATTTATTAAAAACATATACCGCGAATATTTCATAAACAGTGAAATTGGTATTATATATAATAGCAATATATATATATATTGGCATATGTATATATTGCAGTTATTGATTTCCTGCATTTGTCTAGCGGATGAGACCCTATTGCGCCGCCTATTAAGCGGATAATATTTTAAATCCCATATACCGCGATAATTTCGTACTGGAGCGAAATTGGTATTGTGCTAATGTTTGTGGATGCAGAAAAACAGGTTGGAGGGATCCAACTGGATTCCTCAACATTATTTATTTGATTATGAATATCTTGATATTCGTTGATTATCATATACGATATATGATGTCATTGTTGTCGTGATTGACTATTTGGTGTGTAGCATCATTGGACCAAATTTTGGAATTTTAAAACGATTTTTAAAGTGATTTTTGAAAGTATACGTTTTAAAATATTTTTGGAATTGATCCATTTTAAATAAATAACGTTATAATTTTAATGTTATAAAAATTATATTTTTGAGAAATATAGTTAAAGGTTGATTTTTGAAAATATAGGATTTATAAAATTTGATTATTTTATAAATCAAAATGGTGAAATCATAAAGGGGATTAAAGATGTTTTAAAAGAATAATAGTATAAATTGATTTATATAAAGGATTTATAAATTGATATTTACAAATTAAATTATTAGAATTATAAAACGAGTTTTTATAAGTGTTAGAATGAATTTCATAAATGAATGAAATCTATAGAATTATAAACGGTGAAGTTATAATCGGAATTTTATAAGCAGTAGGTTTATAAAATTTGTAAAGTTATTTGAAGGAATAGATTTGGTTTAATAAATGAATCTTATAAGTTATAAGATTTATAATTTGGAAAATCTTAAAAAGAACGATTTTGTAAAATAATCGTTTTATAAGCATTTAACTTATAATACGAACTTTTAGTATATCATTGGGATATGAAATTGAATAGGTTAATAAAGGAGATTTATAAAAGGAAGCTGTTGTAAAATAAATAGAAATAGAATTTATAAACATTGTTTTATAAATCCGCAAACAACTTATTTTGATAAGTAAATTGTTATAATTTATTTATGGAGTTATATTCACGTTTTAGATAGTGAATAATCCTTTGAAATAAAATGAATAGAAATGATGAAATTGGTTAACGTAGTATATTCATGTTTTTGAATAGTGAATAATATGCTAAAGAAATTGTTTTGATTGTGATGTTTTAAATAGAGTTAAAACGATCTAACGATGTTTTAATTGGGTTAAGATTCGAAACCATAGATTTCAACATTTATTGTTGAAATAGACGTTTTCGAGAAATAGAAGGAAATGGTGGACTATAACACTGTTGTTATAGTAAATGATTTCCGAAAGGAAATGTTTTGTATAGTATTGGGATTTATATATCTATTTTAATTTCGAATCCCTATACTAGTGATTTTGGGTTGTCGTAACGATGTTTTACGCAACATTCGTTTTGGCCTAAATAAATATGTTTGAGAGAATGATTTCCTTGGAGAATAAAATATATACTTAATTTCAATTAAAGTATATTGAATATTTTCCATGTGTTGAAAATAAATAAAAAGATTTGTGAATTACTTATTTAAATAAGTATGGAAATGTTTTCCTGTATGAAGTGAATATTTTGAGAATTTATCTTTTTGAAGACAAATTGAAAATGAATAATTGAAATCGTATATTCATAGATATTTTGGAATATAAATTCATTATGGAATTTATAAATGAAAAGTGGAATTTGTTTAAAAATAAATATTGATTTATTTTGAGGTATTGAAATGTTATATCTTGTAAAGATATTTTTGGGAAATAAATAATTTGGAAAATTATTTGGAATCTGGTGATGTTGTGCATATCCATTGATAGTTCAATAACCGACTATCAATATTTACCTTTGAAAGGTATTTGTTGTGATTTGCTGAATTTGAATGCTACACTTATTTTTAAATTATTGCGCTTGTTATTCGGATTACCCATTTCGAATAGTGATACGACGTAATGGATAGCATTGATGACCGGTGTTGAAGACCAGATATTTTTGAAAGCGAAAGGACAAATCGTCGATTGTCTTTGCACCGAGTAGCTACGGTATAGAGACTCCCTATGTGATGGGAAGTCCGGACGTGATTAGAGATTATCCGGATTGCAAGGACTTCTTTGTAAGTGCCTTCGGTTCTGTTCGAGCCCGGAACAGACTTGTATGGATTGTATGTCTGACATTACAAATTGAGATATAAAGCCGATTTCTTTCAAATATAATTCTGTTGGTGGCGGAGAATTTATTCTTTTAGCTTAACACCCTTCTCTGAGACGTACGAGCTCAGAGGTTATGTAGTTGAATGTTATCAGCGATATATTCCCAATTTGGTAATGTGACATGTTGAATGTTGCTGTGAAATGATCGTTGTGTTGATCATTTGTGATAGGATCATTTGTTTGATCGTCTATCTTGGTGATCATTTCTATGATCATTTGTTGACCCAAAGCATGGCTTTTGTATAAAGTATGTTTTTGTGGATGAGACTTCGTCGAGCCTCACACCCCGGAATGGTCAAAACAGGAAAGATGCAGCAAGGTTATGAGGGGTAGCTCCCTTTAGGGTATGTGCATTTCCTTCTGGAAAAGGGTGGTATCATGGTATGGAGCCCAGATACTTACTCATGTTGAAACACTTTATTATTTGGTGTGATGTTGATGACGAGCGCTCGGTTAAAGGTCCCAAAGGACCGGGGGATGACATACTCGTGTCAGTTGTTACCCAGTTAGGGGTAACCCGGCCTTGTGTTGGCAGAGATCCGGTTTGGTTCTCGGGGACGTCCTTCCAGAGGCGTTCTCATGTGGAAATGGGAAGTTCCTTGGCCTGATCATTCGATGGAAATCCAATTCCCAATACGAAACCTTGTACGGTATTAGTTGTAGAACCTGCCATTTACTTATGGTGGTCACCACTGTTTAGATGGTAGCTATAGTAGGCATAGTTCGAAATGTCTATGCTGGCTAAGATTTATATCTTTATTTTCGAAATGAATTTTTCTCTACACTATGCACTAGTAATAATATCAAATGTTCTTTTTAATGCGTATCAAGCATCTTTGACTATCATAAGGAGAAATCTCCTCCGATTCTGCGTTTGCATTGTGTGTGTGTGCGGGAGGCCTTATGGTAGTCTTATTTTTAAAAAGCATTGCGAATTGACTTTAAAAATATTCCTCTATTTTGATTTTAAAGATAAATAAACTGTTTTGAGTTCTCACACCAGTCACATGACTGACTCGGAGTTTATTGTTTTCCTTCTTAAACTCTGGGTGCCCACCAATTTCCACACGGGCAGTCAAGAGTTAAGCTTTATCAGGATATTCTGGATATTCTGGAGTTGCTGGAGGCAAGCTGGATGGCATGGCGTATTACTAATATATAGTATTTCTTTTCAGCTGTTTGTTGTTGTTTGTTGTTGTACACTCTGATGTAATGTAATGTAATAACTGATATAGTTCTTTGTTTAAAGATTATTCATTTATCTATTATATGTTGTTCCGCTGCGATTGTGAGATTCTGTTATTGTTGTGTTGTTTTCTATTCCGTTCTATTTTATATTTTCTTTTCTCTCTATTTTCTATCTTTTTCTCTCTTCTTCTGTCTTTTTCTTTTTCTTAAAACATTGAGAATTCGTATTTCTGTTCATCTTGAATTAATCTATGGAGATTAGTGTATATTCAAGGAGTACAGATTTGCGAGTCTTCACAGGTGGTATCAGAGCTTATGGTTAAGCGACAACCATGGTTCTGTTGGGTATTACTCATTAGAGATAGAGTCAGTAGTACTCTAGAATGAGTTTGAGTGTAATAATAGCTATGAGAGCGTATTTGTTAGTGAATATAAAAATTGTTTTATATTGTGATGATTGGTTTATTGAGTGGCATATGAACTTTCGTCAGCACGGTCTGCAAAACTATGCCGAAGGAGTTTCTAAACACTTAAATAGAACAATTTGGCACAATATTGATTTTAAAATTGGGTAAATGAAATAATTTTACCTTGAATATATTTTTATATATAAAGGAATAATTTTTCAAAATTTTTTAAAGTGTATATAAGTAGATAGTTGATTGTTTAGTTGTTTGAATAATCTAAGCAAAAGAATTATAAGAATTGAATTATAACTAGAGTGATTACAATTGTGAAATAACTTATATATAAAAATGAGTTTGAATAAGTAATGAAAGTTGACCTTGGTTAAAGTTAAATAAAAATTTACTTTAGAATTGGAATCTGAATTTATTTAAAAGTGGGAATTTAAGTTATGTAAAAACAAGTGATGTTTGTAAAATGGAATATAACTTAAGTGATGTTGAATGAAGTTGATATTTGTATCAAAGTAAATTAATAGAGTTAAGTGATAAATGTGAGCTTGAGTTATATAAATGAAATTCAACTTTAGTAATTGAATTGAATTAATGGATTGAATGTTAATCAATTAAATGTAAATTAAGTTGATATGAAATAATGAATGTAGGTGTAAATTCATTAAAATCTAATGTTATTAGAAATTGAATAGTTGAATGAAAATCAATTTAATTAAACCAATTGATAAGCAAAGGAATTTGGTTGTAATTAATATATATTGGTTGTTATATGATTGTTGGTTGATTGTATATAATTCATTAAGTATTAATGAAATTGGAAGCAAAAGTAATTGAGATCCAATTGGAAGTTTAGTGAATCTTAAATAGAATTGAAATTGATTTGGAAGTGAACCAACTTGAATATGAATTAGTGAATATAAAATAATTGAAAATGAATGTTAGTAAAAACATCCACTGTTAATAAATCGAATGTGATTAAATTGAAAACCATTTCATTGAATATTAATGAGAATATGAATGAATATTTATTGGTTATGAATTTGTTGGATGATAGTTGGTTGATGGTTGAACATATTGCTTTTATTGCATTTGCTATGTTGGCATATATAGTTATTATGTTGCTATATGATGTATGTTGATATTACTTTCATATATACATGTTCTCATGTTGTTTGTTGAGTGTTTAGTAGGTGCGGATCGCGTTTGCTTCGCATTTGGAGCTCGCTTTCGCGCTATATTAGCCGTATATGCTTGCTAATAAAATATAAGGTACATATCTCGGATTAAATATCGTACTTTTATACTTTTTTCCCTGCGGGATGCCTCATTACTTGATGAGATGTATATTTGTGATATATATGCTGTCATTTTTTTCGGATCGAGCCGCGCAAAGGAGACTATGGCGAATTTTTCCGAAAATTTAAGGTGTTAGAATATTTTTGAGAAAATTAGAAAGTTTTGAAAACTTTAACTTTGATTTGGAATTGAAAGTTAAACAATAGTAGTTGTTTTTGGAAAGATAACTAAGTATGATTTGGAAACTTAGTAAAGTTATTGTAAGAAATTTAACTATGGATTTTGGAAAGTTGATAGAGTCTGTAATTTTTCTTACTTGTTAATTTCGAGGACGAAATTCTTTTAAGGGGGGAAGTATGTAACGACCCAGAATTTTAATTTATTAAAATTAATTATGTAACGACCCAAAATTTCAATTTATTAAAATTTGAATATTTAATTAATTTTAAATATTAATAAGTGAATTTATAAGTCGAATAAATTTTTATTCGAATAATTGGATTTAATTCAATAATTAAATCGATAATTTAATATGTGAAAATATGGAAATAATTGAAAATCGAGATAAATATGATTGAAAATGATTTGTAAAATTTTATTATATCATATTGAAGTTAGAACGATATTTTAGAACTTTTAAAATCGAATTTAGAGTTAATTTGTGAAAATTGAATATTTTAATATTTAATCAACTAGTGAAAATAGTCAATTTTTGAACAGTCTCAGAATTGGACGAGACTAGTTCCATTGGATCCGTAATAGTTAGTTATTACTGGATTTCAATTTTCGTAGCAATCGGAGTTATCGTTTGATCGTGGCAGCTCAAAACGCATCTAAATTGTTTTAACATTAATTTGGCGAGTTAAAATAGCCATTTTTCAAAAAGTCTCGGATTTCGACGAAACTAGTTTCATCGGATCCGTAATATGATATTATTGTATGGTTTAAAATTTCGTGTCAATCGGATTTACCGTTTGTCCGGTGCAAGCGAAAACGCCTAGAAAATCGTTAAATCGGTTTAATTTTAAATTGAACGTTTATAGCCACAACTCGCACAGATGACTGAATTAGCTTCCGAAACCTATTCCATTGTGTCCGAAACGCGGGATAAACTCTAGAAACGTCGGTCACCGCGCGTAAATCGGAGTTTGGAAATTCCGGAATGAATAGTGTCGATCGATTTCCTATAAATAGCCCCTCTCTTTTCACAAATAAAAAAAAATAGTAAAACCCTAAACCTAATGCAGCCGCCTCCAACTAAATGAATGGCCGAAAATTTACAGTTTTCTTCTTCAATTATCTTTCAATCCACAAACCTATTCAAGAAATCTCCAACTACAAAGTTGTAGAGCTACGTGAGATCTTCAATCTCAACGGTTATGATCGAAAACAAAGCCACGGATTGACGGCAAATTGAGTTCAAAGTCTCACGTTTCATGCACGTTTTCCTAGGCCCTGTGACAGCAGAGTTCAACGTGAGGGGGGGCCGAATGAAGCTCTCGTCGAAGGCATTCAAATGGAACTCTCTGATCGAAATATATGTTTGTGATGATGGAGTATAAATTAACCCTAGTTATATGTTATGGGTTAGAGCTTGCGTGATGTTGTCTGTAGATTACGTGAAAGAGGGAGAAGGGGGGGGGAGCGCAAGGATTTGATGGAGGCAGTGGATCCTACGGCTTAGATGAATTTAGGTTTAAAATTTATTAAAAGTTGTAAATTTATATAGTTTAAATTCGTATAAACTTGTAAAAATCATTACTTTTTCATACGAGGTCGAAAACGCGCGAAACCAGTTGCGTTGGAATCGTATGGACGAGCACTATGCAATGGAATTGGATTGGAGTCGTTTGGAGTTAGTGAAAATTGCGGGTAAAATTAAACGTCCGTTTAATTTTATTCGAAATAAATCGCTAAAACGAAATTAAAATCAAGGTGAGAACTTCTCACTCAATCGAATCGGTTTCGATTTTATTTTAAATAGTTAGATTTAAAATATTTGAATGCATGTTTGAATGATGATTGTTATCTATTGATTGTTAAAATAGACACTATGCGCCGTTAGTAAGCGGATGTTATTTGTTAAAAACATATACCGCGAATATTTCATAAACAGTGAAATTGGTATTATATATAATAGCAATATATATATATATATATATATATATATATATTGGCATATGTATATATTGCAGTTATTAATTTCCCGCATTTGTATAGCGGATGAGACCCTATTGCGCCGCCTATTAAGCGGATAATATTTTAAATCCCATATACCGCGATAATTTCGTACTGGAGCGAAATTGGTATTGTGCTAATATTTGTGGATGCAGGAAAACAGGTTGGAGGGATCCAACTGGATTCCTCAACAGTATTTATTTGATTATGAATATCTTGATATTCGTTGATTATCATATACGATATATGATGTCGTTGTTGTCGTGATTGACTATTTGGTGTGTAGCATCATTGGACCAAATTTTGGAATTTTAAAAGGATTTTTAAAGTGAATTTTGAAAGTATACGTTATAAAATATTTTTGGAATTGATCCATTTTAAATAAATAACGTTATGATTTTAATGTTATAAAAATTATATTTTTGAGAAATATAGTTAAAGGTTGATTTTTGAAAATATAGGATTTATAAAATTTGATTATTTTATAAATCAAAATGGTGAAATCATAAAGGGGATTAAAGATGTTTTAAAAGAATAATAGTATAAATTGATTTATATAAAGGATTTATAAATTGATATTTACAAATTAAATTATTAGAATTATAAAACGAGTTTTTATAAGTGTTAGAATGAATTTCATAAATGAATGAAATCTATAGAATTATAAACGGTGAAGTTATAATCGGAATTTTATAAGCAGTAGGTTTATAAAATTTGTAAAGTTATTTGAAGGAATAGATTTGGTTTAATAAATGAATCTTATAAGTTATAAGATTTATAATTTGGAAAATCTTAAAAAGAACGATTTTGTAAAATAATCGTTTTATAAGCATTTAACTTATAATATGAACTTTTAGTATATCATTGGGATATGAAATTGAATAGGTTAATAAAGGAGATTTATAAAAGGAAGTTGTTGTAAAATAAATAGAAATAGAATTTATAAACATTGTTTTATAAATCCGCAAACAACTTATTTTGATAAGTAAATTGTTATAATTTATTTATGGAGTTATATTCACGTTTTAGATAGTGAATAATCCTTTGAAATAAAATGAATAGAAATGATGAAATTGGTTAACGTAGTATATTCATGTTTTTGAATAGTGAATAATATGCTAAAGAAATTGTTTTGAATGTGATGTTTTAAATAGAATTAAAACGATCTAACGATGTTTTAATTGGGTTAAGATTCGAAACCATAGATTTCAACATTTATTGTTGAAAAAGACGTTTTCGAGAAATAGAAGGAAGTGGTAGACTATAACACTGTTGTTATAGTAAATGATTTCCGAAAGGAAATGTTTTATATAGTATTGGGATTTATGTATCTATTTTAATTTCGAATCCCTATACTAGTGATTTTGGGTTGTCGTAACGATGTTTTACGCAACATTCGTTTTGGCCCAAATAAATATGTTTGAGAGAATGATTTCCTTGAAGAATGAAATATATACTTAATTTCGATTAAAGTATGCTGAATATTTTCCAAGTGTTGAAAATAAATAAAAAGATTTGTGAATTACTTATTTAAATAAGTATGGAAATGTTTTCCTGTATGAAGTGAATATTTTGAGAATTTATCTTTTTGAAGACAAATTGAAAATGAATAATTGAAATCGTATATTCATAGATATTTTGGAATATAAATTCATTATGGAATTTATAAATGAAAAGTGGAATTTGTTTAAAAATAAATATTGATTTATTTTGAGGTATTGAAATGTTATATCTTGTAAAGATATTTTTGGGAAATAAATAATTTGGAAAATTATTTGGAATCTGGTGATGTTGTGCATATCCATTGATAGTTCAATAACCGACTATCAATATTTACCTTTGAAAGGTATTTGTTGTGATTTGCTGAATTTGAATGCTACACTTATTTTTAAATTATTGCGCTCGTTATTCGGATTATCCATTCCGAATAGTGATACGACGTAATGGATAGCATTGATGACCGGTGTTGAAGACCGGATATTTTTGAAAGCGAAAGGACAACTAGTCGATTGTCTTTGCACCGAGTAGCTACGGTATAGAGACTCCCTATGTGATGGGAAGTCCGGACGTGATTAGAGATTATCCGGATTGCAAGGACTTCTTTGTAAGTGCCTTCGGTTCTGTTCGAGCCCGGAACAGACTTGTATGGATTGTATGTCTGACATTACAAATTGAGATATAAAGCCGATTTCTTTCAAATATATTTCTGTTGGTGGCGGAGAATTTATTCTTTTAGCTTAACACCCTTCTCTGAGACGTACGAGCTTAGAGGTTATGTAGTTGAATGTTATCAGCGATATATTCCCAATATGGTAATGTGACATGCTGAGTGATGCTGTGAAATGATCATTGTGTTGATCATTTGTGATAGGATCATTTGTTTGATCATCTATCTTGGTGATCATTTCTATGATCATTTGTTGACCCAAAGCATGGCTTTTGTATAAAGTATGTTTTTGTGGACGAGACTTCGTCGAGCCTCACACCCCGGAATGGTCAAAACAGGAAAGATGCAGCAAGGTTATGAGGGGTAGCTCCCTTTAGGGTATGTGCATTTCCTTCTGGAAAAGGGTAGTATCATGGTATGGAGACAAGATACTTACTCATGTTGAAGCACTTTATTATTTGGTGTGATGTTGATGACGAGCGCTCGGTTAAAGGTCCCAAAGGACCGGGGGATGACATACTCGTGTCAGTTGTTACCCAGTTAGGGGTAACCCGGCCTTGTGTTGGCAGAGATCCGGTTTGGTTCTCGGGGACGTCCTTCCAGAGGCGTTCTCATGTGGCAATGGGAAGTTCCTTGGCCTGATCATTCGATGGAATTCAAATTCCCAATACGAAACCTTGTACGGTATTAGTTGTAGAACCTGCCATTTACTTATGGTGGTCACCACTGTTTAGATGGTAGCTATAGTAGGCATAGTTCGAAATGTCTATGCTGGCTAAGATTTATATCTTTATCTTCGAAATGAATTTTTCTCTACACTATGCACTAGTAATAATATCAAATGTTCTTTTTAATGCGTATCAAGCATCTTTGACTATCATAAGGAGAAATCTCCTCCGATTCTGCGTTTGCATTGTGTGTGTGTGCGGGAGGCCTTATGGTAGTCTCGTTTTTAAAAAGCATTGCGAATTGACTTTAAAAATATTCCTCTATTTTGATTTTAAAGATAAATTAACTGTTTGAGTTCTCACACCAGTCACATGACTGACTCGGAGTTTATTGTTTTCCTTCCTCAACTCTGGGTGCCCACCAATTTCCACACGGGCAGTCAAGAGTTAAGGTTTATCAGGATATTCTGGATATTCTGGAGTTGCTGGAGGCAAGCTGGATGGCATGGCCTATTACTAATATATAGTATTTCTTTTCAGCTGTTTGTTGTTGTTTGTTGTTGTACACTCTGATGTAATGAAATGTAATGTAATGTAATAACTGATATAGTTCTTTGTTTAAAGATTATTCATTTATCTATTATATGTTGTTCCGCTGCGATTGTGAGATTCTGTTATTGTTGTGCTGTTTTCTATTCCGTTCTATTTTCTATTTTCTTTTCTCTCTATTTTCTATCTTTTTCTCTCCTCTTCTGTCTTTTTCTTTTTCTTCAAACATTGAGAATTCGTATTTCTGTTCATCTTGAATTAATCTATGGAGATTAGTGTATATTCAAGGAGTACGGATTTGCGGGTCTTCACATTTTGTGTTATTATTATCGTTCCACATGTGAGATTCTGATATTGTGTTCTCCTTTTTCTTGTTTCTATTTCTTTTTCTTTTACCTTAACAATTCGTCTTTCTAGTACTTGGATGCTCGGCACGTGAATACTATGGATGTATTAGTGTTAACATTCGGGGATCGAAAGGACAGATTGTTACATTTGGTTTCAGAGCTAAAGGTTAAGCAAGAATCTTGGCTTTGGTAGGTATAACTCATTGAGAGATAGATTAATGGAATGCCTTATTATGAGTTCGGTGTATATATACGAGAGTGTATATATGTTATTGTTATAAAAATGTCTTGTATTGTGTTGATAGGTTTATAGTGTGGGTCATGGATTCTAATCAATATGAGTTGCTATCGTTATTGATAGGGATCTCTAAACACTTAGACAGGGCAACCCGACAAAGTATTGTTTTTGAAATTGGTAAATGAAATAATTTTACCTTAGATTATATTTTATATATAAAAGAATAATTTTCACAAATTGATATGGTTATTTATGATGTTTTTTTTTTCCGAAAATGATAATATTCTATTATTATCATTTATTGGTTGATTATTTATGCTCGACTAGTTTATGAGCAGTTTTACCATTTCACCGCATGGGTTGGGTAGATAGTAACTTGCGGGAATATAGGAATGTACACCTTGTGGATTAAGTTTCATAGTTTAATTATAAGGCGTTCGATGATAATGTTGGGTTAAAATTTAATTTTAACAGGAGCTGTTTATTATAACCTAAACAAGGTTATACATTTGTGAACTAGTTTTATATAGGAAATGACTTATATAGGTATGGTTTATAAATATGATTTATAAATGAAAAGGATTTAAACTGAGAATTTGAGAACTTAAATCTCAGTGTTTTAGAAAATGATTTTCTAAGGTTTTTGAAAATAATACTACTACTCTTTGGAAGTAAATATTTGGAAATTGGTTTAAGAGATTGTTATCATGGTGCTTAGTAATATTTACGAAGTATCTGGTACCATTTTGGAAATGATTTTGGTTAAATCTGAAAGGCATGGCTTTGATGTACTGAACTCACTTCTGTCATAGGAAAATGACTCTGATGATGACTGCAACATCGTTAGCGTTTATTTTCGAGTCTCAAAGTAGGGGATGCTACAGTAGCGATTTGCTATAGAATTCTTTTGGTAAAACAGATTTTGATTTAAATACCGAAAGTATGATTTGGTATACAAAGGTTATGAGAGTGTGTGTGTGTGTATTTCAAAATGATTTGAGATAAGATCGGGTGTTTCATTCTTGAGTTTTCCGTTAAGATATTTTATGGACTAGTGTATCCTGTGCATTAGGGTAAGTATGGTTGTGCTTTTTTTTGATCTGTTGATCAGTCATTTTCATTTGTTAAAATTAAATGGAATTTTTGATGATTTTGGATAGTCGAATCTTCGGGATTTGTATAAGTAATTGGAGTTAAGTGCTTAAAAAAAGTTAAGTTTTATATAACACTTGAACTGAAGAGATAGTAGAATTTAACAAGTTTTAAATTGATTGAATATTCTTGTTAAGTAAAATGAAATAGGATATTTTTGTATAAACTCTGAGGGTATATTGGAGTTTTGTACGAGTATTAACTTAAGTGATATAATGTTTGATAACTTGAGGTAAATTTTATGAAATGATTCATAAGTAATTTTAGTATTAAATGAGAAAATACTAAGTGGTATTGAATGTGAATTAAAATGGAAAGAAATTGGTGTAATTAAACCAATTTAATAGGGTACATAAGTTGTTTGCAGATCATTTTATTTGCATGCCAGTTCTAGATCTACGGTTCGAGTAATGGATTTCGAGGTGATTTTCATCAGTCCGAACATGGATTTTTCACTAGATTCTCGAGGTGAACAATTGATCAGGATTTTTGATGTGATTCTGAAGTTTTCTATCATAGTATATGGCTATGTAAGGAGAACAGAGGTGTCTAATCAAGGAACTATATCGAAGTCCGCACTAGTGGGATCAGGTGATCTATACTAGTTCGAAAGTGAAATTTATGTGATCAAGCTAGTGATCGGATTTGATATTACGTCCGGATTATATATTTATATCATATGAGCTTTAGAAATATTTGTGTTGACTATGGAGGGCTTGGGGAATGACTATACGAATTGTTTGGGTAGCATGAGTGATCGACTGAGCAATACCTGAGGATGTTGAGCGTAAAATAATGCTTAGTGGATTTTTTGTCATCCTTGTGCGATGAGAAGGTTTCTGAACCTTGGCGAACCATGAGTTTTGGTTTCTAGTAATCGTCGTATTGTATAGTACTGTAATGTGATAGTTTCTTTGGTTGCCGATGATTGCAATACCGTTAGGTATTGATGTGTGATTGTTGCTTTTTGGCTTATATTGGAATTTCGAGATCGAAATTCTTTTAAGGGGGAAGAATGTAACTACCCGGATTTTTGAACGGTTTATAATTAAATATTGGAATTATTTAATAGCTGAATCTTGGATTCAAAGTGAACAAAAATGATTTTGAAAGCTTTTTTAATTTTTGTTAAATAAGAATGATATTGAAGGCTTTTAATTTAGAATTAAAAGTAATTAAACTAGTTTAATAATAATTCGTTCTAATTAACTTGTGAAATTATCATTTCGGGGCACTATCTCGGATTTTGACGAAACTAGTGGATCAGATCTGGAATAATGAATTGTTATGCGCCGTTGAATTTTATGATGATTGGGCGTACAGTGTGGTCATGCTAGCTCGAAACGCGTAGCAATTAATTTCAGGAATTATAATATAATATAAATTGATTATAAAAGCTAAGTTTTGTATATGATGGAATTGGGTCTCGATACTAGTTCCATTATCTTCGAAATGGAGGTAATTGGCTAGGAACGCTAGTGAGCACACTTCGTTTGGAGTTTGGAATTATGGAGGGTGAATAGTGTACGAAAATCTTCTATTTAAGGACCTCACTTTTTTGTTTTCTAAAAATATAACCCTAACCCTAGCCTCAACCAATGGTCGTAGTTGATCGGCGCCTCTAAGGGTCATTTCAGGTGACGATCCTAACTAGGAAAATGTTAGGCACGGTGTGTTGAGTGTTGTGAACGGTTGGATTGTCATGGATTGGAATGAGGCAGCGACTAGACTGAGTTGAACACCACAGAAAGGGTTTAACATTTCAACGCAGTTGATGATCTCTAACCGGCAGCCGTAAAGGGAAGTTGGAGAGGTAGGTGTGGGCTACGTGCTGATGAAGTTTGGTGGCCTATGGTTGACGACGGTGGAGGCTAAAAGGAGATGAACATCGACGGTCATTTTGGGTTTGTTAGGGAGATGGAGGCATCGTGGAGGAGAGCTGATGGTGGCAGAGGGTGCTGGATGTTTGGGCATGTCGACGACGGTGGAGTGGCAACTTTCGATCATCTGAAGCGGAAGCGCGATGATGGTGAAGTCGTAATGTGGGTTTGGCTTTACACGGCCTGGGTTTGTTCAATGATAGGAGAAGGTAATTAGTTAATTTTTTTGCTTAATTAAGATTAACTATAATATAATTATCTCAAGAGTTCTAATATTTGTATCTTGTTCATACGGGTCAGATTTGAACGCGGTCAGTTGTGTTGGACTTGTAGCGATGATATCTATGCTTTGGAGTTTGATCGTCCAGGTTGGAGCTAGTAGGAATTTTAGTCAAAATCGAACGGCATTCGATTTTGGACTATTCAAAAATACAAAAGAATTAGCTAGAGCTTGGGCGGGTTCTACTCATTATTTGATTGTACAATTATTGTATATATAATTGTTGTTCTATGAAAAATATAAACTGTATAACAAGCAATGCCTGTTATTACTTTTGGACCCCGTCTTCTTTTGTAAAACAAGTGAGAACATTACTATTGATTATAATACCTCTGTTGACCTTCTATAATGCGTACCGTAGCCCAGACTACTTGTTTGCATATTTGATATTTATTTGTGAAAAGTGATAGTATGTTATGAATGTTAGAAATAAAATAGATGTTATAAACATGCTTTGAAATCCCTGATATTTTGACATATGTTAAATTGGATAATTCGGGAAAATTGTGGAAATATACATGTACGTGCATATATATATATATATATATATATATTGGGTTGTTCTACACATGTTTGGGTGTGTTTGACATAAATGGAATTGGTTTGGACATTTATAATAAATTAGAGATGGAAAATGGAAAAGGTTGAAGCGAAACGGTCGCAATAGATGCACTTTGAAATCGTTGTGATCTGCGATTTTAAAGTTTACTTTGAAAGACATCCAAGGGCTTCTTCATATTGTTAATAAGTATTGTGATCTTACCTATTATTGGGAAATAATAGGGTTTAAATATATTTCTAAAAATCATTTATGGGTTTTTGAAATGATGGTTTTAAATTATAAAATAGGTTTTTAAATGGGTTTTAAAAAAGGTTTTAGAATAAGTATAAGTATTTTAAGAGTATGTTTTAGTGTGTATATATATAGTTTTAGAAAGTTATTAAAGATTTTTAAAGGGATTTTATATTATAATATTTTACAAATGGTTTATAGTATTTCAATAAATATCTTTGTTTTATAAATAAATTAGTATATGTAAATATCCATCTTTTTAAAGGTATTTTGTTATATTTAGAAGCTTTTAAAGGAAATTTATGGATTTGTAAAAGAATATAAATGAACTTTGGTATTCGTAAAGGAATTTAAATGGAGTTTTGGATTATAACACTTATGTTATAATGGATTGTTTTATAAATTGATTAAAAAGGCATGTTACCTTGTTTAATAAAATTGAGAAGTACTTAAAACTTTAAATAGATATTTCAAAGTAAATGGCAAGTATAAAAATGATTTGGGTTTATAGTAATGATGTTTGTGTTGCATTTGTTTCAACCTATTTAAATATATTGTGAAAAGTAATTAGATCTTCAAATCGAGTTTTAAAGATAACGGAATAGTGAAGTGTTTTGGGTTTGTCGTAAACAATGTTTTGGAAACATTTGTTTTTAAACCCTTGAATATTATTTTAAAGTGTTAAAACACTGTTAAATGATTTGGCCAAATACTGAGACCTTTAAAAGAGATTTTAAAAAGAATAACAAGTATAGGTTGGTTTCAGGTTTGTTGTGTCAATGTGTTAATAACGTTCGCCTTTAGCCCGTTTAATTTTACTTGTGAACGTAAATGAATCTTTGAAAAGAATGTTTATAAAGATGATACAAGTATTAAATGGTTTGGATTTATTGTGACAATGTGTTAATAACATTAATCTTTAACCCTTTTTGATTTTACAGAGATATGTAAATAGATCTTTAAAAGAATGATTTAAAGATATGCAAAAGCGAAATGGTTTTGGGTTGTAGTGGCAATGTTTTAAGTGGCATTAGTCTTAAACCTTTGAATGGATTTGTGAAAGTACTTACGTCCTTGAAATGGATATTTTGGAGGAAATTACAAGTAAGGGATCTTTTGGAATAAAGATAGGAAAGGCAAAGGTTCAAAGTAATAAATCTTGATGATGGTTTGTGAATATACTTATACGGTTGAGATAAGTATATGAATACTTTCGGGAAGTGTTGAAATGTGTTGGAAATGAATAGTGATGCTTTAGTTAAGTAGTGAAGTCTAATTAATAAATGGGGTTTCATTTATAAAGGAGTTTATTGAGTAAAAATGAATTTTACTAATAAAAGGGGTTTTTAATTAATAAAGGAAGATTAATTGAAAAGGGATTAAAAGTCGTTTATATGACTTGATCGTGCTTGTTGTTTTGATCGTGCTTAGTGTGTTACCTTCTTATGGACAGTATACGATGACTTGGTTTCCCATATGCGATTATTCTCCATGTATTAGATTGTTTGTTTATTTGGTAGTTAAATAACCGACTATTAAATCTTGACAATATATACTCTGGAAATATCTAGGAGAAACACGAGTATTATATGGTACAGTTACCTTCGGTGATACTATACTGTACGAATATACTCATTTTGCTCTTCTAGGACAATGGTAAGGAAATCCCTCCGCTCAAACGGTCAGAAGTGATCTCCGATCTTATGTATCGTCTATTTATTTTCCACCAAACCAGGGTTGAGATTCTTGGAAAAGTGATTGATTGATTTTGGAGTACCCGATAAGCGGGGGAGTGTACTTATATAAGATGACATGAAACCGTAACTACTCCAAAACCGTATACGTGTTTTATGCTTTGGAAGAGGCTCGTGATGTCTTCGTGGTTGGCTTCATGATTAGTTCGTGATGGCTTCATGAGTTGCTTCGTGATGTGTAACGACCCATAAATTTTTAATAATTTTATTTTTTTTAAATAATATATTTAATTGAATTTTGTGAAATTTCAAAATATTGAATTTTGAAATATAAATTTGATATTTGGAATACGTCTAATTAAACATAGCAACTGGTAAGTTTTCATCAGATAATATGGAAGTTTATTTTCTTGTGTAATTCTATTTCAATTTGAATCGATTAATATTTGATGATAATAAAATATTTTTCAAACCTGAATATTTTTCTATAGAAAATTTGTAAATCCTCTTCTGAGTGTGACATCATAATTCATTTCGTCAAATTTGGTCTGCTATTGCTCCGTTTATCTTATTTTCGGCAAAATAGTAGCAATTTTGGTACCGATATCGACTTTTGATACGGTGATCGTACCACTAATATCTTTATACCGTTTTGATCGTCTCATCGTGTTGATCTCTGCGGTTTATTCCATTCTGTGTTTTGAAGCCGGAAATGCAGCGGAATTCATGAAAACGATTCAGTATCGGTACCGGTTTTTGGTGCCTTTTAGTTTCTGTAACTTTCAATATTCCACCGTTTAAACTATATGGCCTCTTGCATTTTCTGCAGTTCAATCATTTTGACTTTTGCAATCCAAACAGTTATTTATATTTGCTGCCCATTCATTTTTGGTTCGTTTCACATTCTTTGGTTTCACTTTAATACCATATTTCAACGTGACAGCACTTTTTTTCTTCCAACCTCTCTCGCCTTTCTCCTTGCACGCATTCTCTCATCATTTTGAACCCGTCCACCCATTTTGTGCTACCACCAGAAATTTTCATGCGAGCCCATGCGAACATCCACCACTTTAGCATCACTCCTCCCATTGACAGCGATCCGTGCATCCTCTTTCCACCTTGCTTTGCCGAGCCCGCCCAAAGACTGTCGCGCAGCCTCGCCTACCCATCGTCCTTCCTCGGCCTCCTTCCAGCATCACGCAAGCTAACGGCCACGCAAGCATAGCTGAGCCGCACAACCCGATCCCTCCTCCATGTTTTTCAACCAGTCGCTCCTTCCCTCTCCTTCTCTGTTGCTTTTGTGTGGATAAGCACATAATATATATTAGTTGTATATATACTTTTATAAGTAGGTATAGATATGATATAAAGTAGATTTTTATATGTCTGCATTTATGCGTTTCGGTTTCTGTTTTGAAATTTCTCAAAGAAGGTTATATAAAACGTGTGTTTTAAGAGTACATATATTTTGTGTTATTTTATAAATATATTAGTTTATATATAATAAGTATATATGAGATTTTGAAGTGTTGCTTCCCAGTTAGCTTACGTACAGAGCAAGTTTATATATTTTATATATATGTCATTGTTAAAGTATTGTGTATTAAATCATATATACGTATAGCTTATTTAATATAGACGATTATATACAATAGTTTTACGAACAGTATAGAAGTTTGCATGGATTTGGATTTTTGAATATGATATGCATCTTGGTATGTTTATGTTTATAAAATATGTTATCTTATATTTTAAATCTTCATTTGTGGTGTATCGGTTTTAAACTATACGGTACATATATATTTACTTATATATAGATATTCATATAAGTATACTTTGGGTTTTTGACTTTCGAATGTAATATATGGGTTTCTTTATTTATTTATTTGTAATGTATGTCAGTAATGCTTAGTAACATTATATGTCTGTACGTATTGTTTTTCTCATATTTTATATGTCGGTTACAGGTCAGTTTTATATCCTAGGTAAATATATATATATGTGTTTACAATGACTATATGTTTACAGCAAATTTTGATGTGTTTAAAATATACGGGTTTGTATATATATAGGGGTTTTATTTTATGGGTGTTTAAAATTAATATTGGTTTGAAATTTTTGTATATAGATTTTGTTTTATTGGTGTTAAGTTAAATGATTTATTTGATATATATATATATATATATATCTTATTTTTAAAATATGTTCTAGAATTTGGTTTTAGAGAAAATTTATAATATATATATATATATATATATATATATTGTTTCAGTTGTATCAAGATGGTTCTGATTCGTCTTCATCAATTCTTATCTATCAGCTTCGTCGAATTCGTGCCCATCTTGATTTGCTTTGGAATTCGTAGTTCGTTCTATTCTCAAACTCCTCTAGCCTCAAAAGGTGAGCAATCACTCACGATTAATGTTCTTATATTTATTAAATTTGATTTCAATTGAAACGATAATTGAAATATGCTGTTGTTAGTTATTTATATTGATATATATGCCATTTTCTGTATCTGTTCACCTGTGACATCTGACACCATTATCTGTTATTTATATTGCTATATATGCTGTTCACCTGTGACATCTGACACTATTATCTGTTATTTATATTGCTATATATATACCATTATCTGTATCTGTTCACCTGTGATATCTGACACCATTATCTGTTATTTATATTGATGATATATGCATGTTATGTTATTATCATATCTGTTATCACTCTGCAAGTTCCCCGTTAGTATAAACTCACCATTGGTTGAAATGATACATACACGAACGATCTGTAGAATAGGAGAAAATCGTTGTGGGTTGAAATGATAAACCCAAGCGATTTTCATTTGAATTGAATTTGGAATTGCGGGTTGAAAAGATATATACCCATATATATTTAAATTGCGGATTGAAATGATAAATATCTGTATCACTTGACCATAGGATAGAGAATTATATACAGACAACGTAGGTCTATATATAAATGTTTCGAAAATGATTTCTATGGTTTGAAAAGAAATATATGGTTTAATAAATATTGATTTTAAAGATTTATTAAAGTTAATTTAATAAAGTTGATATATAATATGTTTAATTATTTATTTAATATCTATATTTTTAAATATAGAGTTTATAATGATTTAGGTTGGAAAGATAAATTTGAAATTGATTTGAAATTTTATTTATTTAAGAATTTTACTTAAATAAGTTTGATTTGAAATTACTAAATTTTAAAATTTAAAGATATGTTTTATAATTGGAATTTGATTAAAAGTGACTTAAATGAATATTTCAAACTTATAAAAATTTAAATGGGATATTTTGTTTATCTAAATTTGTAAATTGAAGTTGTATTTAGATGTTATTGAAAGGATTAAATAAATATTTCAGAAACTAAATGTAATGAAATTAGACTGAGATATAAATGGAATTATCAAATTTAGTTTTGAAATGTGGAATATTTAAAGCATTGAAATATATTGAAATTTAATGGTTTATTTTGTGTTTCAAATCTATATTTGAAATCGATATAATTTGAAATGATTTATTGGGAAATTGAATTGAGTTGAAATTATGAATTGTGATTTGAATTAAGTTGAATTTGGAAGTCGAGTTGATTTGAATCGATTTGTGAATTCGTGGAAACCATCTTTATTATATAAAGTATTTTTAAATTATATTTAAAACTATTTTTATATTATTTTATAAACTATTTTAATATAACAATTTTTATTTTATAAACTATTTTATTATATATACTATTATTGATATTTAAATGGTTTAAGGGAAATGCTATAATTTCAAAGTGTTATGATTTCCAAAATGCTATAATTTCAAGGTGTTATGATTTCCAAAATACTATAATTTCAAGATGTTATGATTTCCGTAGTGTTGCAATTTCAAATGTTGTGATTTCCAAATTATTATAATTTTTAGTGTTTTGATTTCAAAAATGTTATAACTTTGAAAGTACTATGATTTTGGAAGTGAATATATATTTGAAATGGAAATGATATCGTATTGATTTGGTTATTGAAATGAAAATGATATTCTGGTTTTGAAGTATAAATTTTTTTGAAATGACCGCGGTGTTATAATAACGATTGGTTGTTAAAGAGATTGGGATCGGATATGGGCATACTCTCTGTCGATACTGAAAACCACTTTAACAACTATGTATGCGGTGGAGAATCCAGAATAAAGTAGGATGGTGGCGACGATCCTATATGAGGTATATACGTGGACCCAACTCTCGTGAGTTGGCATAAGGTGGCTAAAACAGGAGCAATCGACAGGTTAATGAGGTAGCTCCTCTGATCGGACACACTCCATCATATGTCATTCTATTACTTTCACCCTTGATTCGGGAGTGTGGCTCGAGGTGGGCGATTGTTGCGGCTCTGCGTACCACCGACCCGGAAGTGTAATTGATATATCTACCCAGGAATTGCCTAGTTGTGTCGTGTCACCTACCCTAGCGTGCTTTACTACGAGTTTGATTTGTGTCGTACCTATGGAGTATCCTCTGGTAGCCCCAGTTTACGGGGTATTAAGGTACTGTATAGACTATTGGCATACCTAAAAATGTGTTAAGGTGGAAAATGTAAATCCTTAACGCTATTTTTAAATAGTATACTTTACTGTAGACATTATTATAATAGCATATATTACTACATAGTAGATAGTTTAACGGATCCTTAGAGGATGGTTATCCCATACATCCTTTGAGTTACTTGTATTTCAGTTGATATTTCACTTGATTTGGATTTATTGATATAAGAATGTTAATCCTGACTTGAGTGTTTTGTGTTTTGCTTTACGCTCGGGTTAGACTGAGTGATACAACATTGGAGACTCACCTTTGGAGTTGGAGCTTCGCTTAGAGATCCAGCTATCTATCGATTCTGCTTTCAGTTATTCAGTTGATTCCAATGATGTATTCAGATTTTGTATTTGACTATTGTATTGAGACATCTATGTATTCGAGACCTCTGTTGTATGTTGTTTTAACTCTATTATATATATATATAGTAGCTTCATGAACTACTATTCTTTTGTTTCCGCTGCATTATTGTTATATTACTTTGTGTTTATAATTCTGTGATTATTTATTTACTGTATATGTTGAGTTTTGCCAAATTTTAAATTAACAATCTGATATTTTGAGCAATTAAAATCCGACATGTATGGATGCAAATGGTTGAAAATTTCAGGTCGTTACATGTGGTATTAGAGCTCTGATTTTAGGCAAAACTCAGCATACAAAGTAAAATTCAATTACAGAATCACTTTCGTTCGAGCTTGAATTCATTCTTCTTTGACTTGGTTTCTTTTAATTTTGGAACGTTCCCTTCGGTTCCAAAGTCCATTTGTGTCTCCCCTATTCGTGTCTTTTAATTCTAGAGTATCCCATAATTCCACTTCGAATGATCTCTATAATAAATCGGCGGTCTCGCCAATCTCTGATTGATTTGTAAAGGGTCGAAACTCCTTTACAATAAGCATTGATTCACCGGAGATTTTGTATCGTCGGTTTACGATGCTGTTATCTTTTGTTATACCCGAATTCTATCTCTGGTGATTGAATGTCGATTTTCCTCAGAATTCTACATCGATCTTATTTATGAAGTCACAGTTGACCCGGTTAAGGTTTCCCGCAATTTGTATAAGTTTATCCATCTTTCTGCTTGAAATTCAATCATCTTATCTCCCTATCAAGCCTTTTTTCGAATTTGAATTCTTTGATTTAGGTCCCTTTAATTTGGATCTCTATCCTTGCTTTGAAATCAGTCTGTATTATAGAGTGAAGGAGTGTATTTGTAATTAATATTAAAATGTTTTATATATTGTGTTGTTTGAGTTGTTGATGTTGATTTGGGTTTTCGATCGATTCGTCTGATCAGCGATATCGTTAGGATTTCCAAAACACTTGAACAGAGCAAACTGACACAATGTTATTTTCAAATTTGGTTAATGAAATAAATTTGTATGCTTATATTATAAATATATAAGTAAAATTTTCAGGAATTAAAAAAAGTTAGTTAAATTGGTGGTTTGAAATGATAATATTTGATTATCATTTATTGTTCTATAAATGAATTTATAAACATGGTTTATAAATTGATTTGGAATTGAAATGAATTTAAATCAGGAATTTGAGAATTTAATTTCCAGTGATTTCAACTTTGGCTTTAAAGTTTTAAAGTGTATATTATTCAAAGTATTTTCAAATAGAAATTGTTTTCAAGAAATAAAAAAAGTTTAAATCAGTACTCTTCTCTTTGTCGCTGGAAAATAATTTCAGTGATGGCGGCCGCATCATCGACATTCATTTTCGAGTTTCGAAGTGGAGAGACCATTATGTAGCTTTGCTACGGTTTTGTTTTGGAAAATTATTTTGATTTGAATTTCTTAAGTATGACTTGATGTATATATATATATAGGTATATTATTTTAAATTTAATTTGATTTAATATATATATATATATATATAGTATATACGTAATTATCTCTGAAGGGTTTGAAATTAAACGGAAATTTAATTCTTAAAATTAGGTTAAAGGATGTTTTCTATTATAAATATAGCTAAATTTTTGAATAAGTTTTTAAACTTGAAATAATTGCATTAGAAAATTTTATTTGTATAATATAAATTGCATTTCAATATAACTTACCTAAATTATTCAGAAGTTAAAAATGTAATTGGATAATATACAATATAAATTGACTTTATAAGGAAAGATTTGAGTGTTATAATAAATGTTATACACTAAATTTTTATTATAAAGATGTTAATAGAGATAAATAGAGTAATAAGTTAATTGAATAATAGATGAGACAAATAAATTTGTTTTGAAGGAATTAATAAATTGAAATTAGATTAGCTTGTGGAAATACCTTGAACTTAAAATCAATTATTGAATATAAATTAATTTAAATTGAAATTTGTATGGTTAAAATTTATTTATATGGTTTAAAATATATGTAATAAGATATATTAAGTGGAATAAAGTTAATAATTATTTGGAATAAAAGAATTAAATTAGTTGAATAAAATATGAGTATAATAAATGATTATACAAATTGATGATTTAGAAATAGTTAATTGAGGATGACTAGACAATAAGATAATGAATCTAGAAATAGATGGATTGATTTAACTTAAGTGAACTCAAATGGGTTAAACCAAAATGTTGGATATTAATTATTTTAATTTGAAATTTATATAGTTTTAAATTTATTGTTATTTTGAATTTCAAATCTACTCTTTCTTTCTGGTAGTTTTTGTAACAACCCGCAAATTTTAAGATTATATATTTAAATGTTTTATTTAAATATATCATCGTTAGTCGGATTTCAGTCCGAAAAACTACTTTTTGCGAACATTCGAATTAGGACTCGAGACCCCTTCCATTGAGTTCAAAATGCCGTTTGCAACCTTTTTGAGTATAAACATTGATATGTTTGGAGTTAGTCGAATTTTGCTATTTTACACTTAGGGCTTTGGGTTTGGGTTCAGCCCAACTCTGGTTATATCATTATTCCACCCCCTCTCCTCTTCATTACTTCACTTTCATTTCCTAATACATTCAAGCTTCATCAAAAATGGGGAGGAGAAAAAGAATTAGAATTCCTAAGCCCTAGTTTCCATTTGCAAATCCAAGTTCTAGCTCCAAATTCTAAGAGAAGCTTTGGTAAGTATCATCTTCTTCTTCTTCAACTCATTCTCACTTTGATTTCAGAAAACTCCTAAAACTAATTTAGGAAATGTTTCTCTTTTAAGCTTAGATTCAAGCTTCTTGTGTTGAGATTGAAGTGTGGTTGATCTTCCTTTGTCTTCAAGCTTCTCATTCATTGTTTTCGGGTTCAAAGGTGAGATTTTTATCTCACATCTATGTCTATATCTATCTTTGTTGTTAGGTATGAATTCCTAACTCTTATTGATGTTCATTTGCTTTTGATTTGAGTTGATTTGGCGAATTTACCAATTTTTGGATTTGAAGTCCAATTTAATGAAAATCCTTCAGTGGATGTTTGGATATGTTGTTTGGGGTGTATCGAAAAGCTATAAGACCGGGTTGTCACTTGGCGTAAATCCTTAGTCGTCGTTGCTCGTCCGATCGCTTCCGGTTTGGATTTTTGCTCATTTTGGGCTAGGCTGATTTTTGCCTAGCAGGCAATTTCAGACGTCTGGATGAAAATCCAGACGTCTGGTTTCAAATTCAAACGTCTGGTTGAGAAATCCAGACGTTTGGAATTGGTCCCTGGAACGATAAAAATGGGCAGAGAATAAATCCAGACGTCTGAAATCAAATTCAGACGTCTGGTTGAAAATTTCCGACGTTTGAAATGGCCCAGGAATTAAAAATAGAAGGGAGTAAACTCATATCCTTCCAAATACTAGGGCCAGACGTCTGGGAACACCTACCAGACGTCTGGAACTGTTCAATTTGCCTATTTTGGCTATTTTTGAGTAAATTTCCAAGGTTTATCAATTTTTGTTGATCCGGTTAGTTGTTATCACTTATTATCGACTTTGATGACTTCTTTTTATGGATTTTCGAAAATATCCATTTTGATGGATTTGGTATCGATTTCTTTGGATTTAATTCACGTTTTCATATGTGAATTTTGATGATTGATTGTTTCTACAATCATTTTTAGTAATTTGTCACTTTAAAATATAAAGGTTTTATATACTAGTAGTAAATATCAAAACTCTTTCATCAAAACTATTTCAACACTATTTCATTACAAAGCTCGTTTTTAAAAACCGATTTCCAATCTATTAGTATATACAAACCTTTACCTCACTCGTATGAGAAATCTAGTTAAACGACTTAGTAAAACAAGTGGTATGAAATGCTTGTGTTTACTTCGTCGGTTAATTCTTGGACTTGTTCGATTGAATCTCTTATGACAATTTTCTAGTGGAGATCTACAATTTGTTCGTAAATATTTAAGTTAAGCTAGTGGTTATGGGACATGAAGCTAAACTCATATATTTACTAGCTTAGTGTAATTGGCACTTCTTGATGATCGATGATGATCATTTTATGGTTTAGACTAGCAATGTGCGATGTCTCTTTGTCCACGTGGAGGGCTATACCTCATTTTTATTGAGTTTCGTTTCATTTTTCGCATGGGTCATACCTATCTAGGTGCGTCAATGTTTATTTACACATGAGTCGTACCTATCTAGGTGCGTCGATGTTTGTTTACTTCGTGGAGCAATCGGCTCAATAAGTCGGGGCGAGGGGCGTATCTTTCTAGGTGCGTCGATGTTCGTCTATGCATGGGACGTATCTTTCTAGGTGTGTCGATGTTCGACTTTGCATGGGGTGTATCTTTCTAGGTGCATCGATGTTAGACATTACATAGTATCTTTCTAGATACATCGATGTTGATTTATGCATGGGGCGTATCTTTCTAGGTACGTCGATGTTGTCTTTGCATGGGTCGTACCTTTCTAGGTGCGTCGATGTTTGACTATGCATGGGGCGTATCTATTTAGGTGCGTCGATGTTCGGTTTATGGAATAGCGTTCCGTTTGGGATTGGCCATCCTTTTCTTGTGATTTCTAGATTTCTAATTATTGATTTCTAGAATTTATGTTTCACCAACTTTTACAAGTGACATTGATATGTATGTCATTTTATTGTGGCTTGGTGAATTAAATAAAGAATATGACATTCTTTTTGATGCTATGAGATTTTGAGATACTGTATGACTTTTGTGAATTTTCTAATGTATACTTATCGTAGTACGACATTTTTGGTTATCGTATGTTTTTACTATATCTCTTCTTATATCTCATTTTATCTGATAATTATAGCTTGACTGATCCTTTTATTATTTTCTTTTTAAATAATACTCGGGTCAGACTGAGATTTTACAGATTCTTCTGATTGACTTCTTATTGGACCATCATCTGACCTTTTGGCTAACTACTTTAGATTAGTAGTTTTTGTTTAGTATACATTCGAGATAGAGACTCTTTGATGTATACATATTCTTTTGTCTTGCATTTGTATCTATTCTTTTGTGTTATTGTGGATCTTGTCTGACTACTACTCTGATGTACACTTTCATGTGTAATATTCATATCTATTTCCGCCTTTGTGATATGAATTGTCTGTGACTGATTTGTGTTATGCTTATATTTTTTTCCGAAGTCCACGTAGCCACCGTGTAGTAGTTTGAGTTTGTGTCGGCATGTCGGATTTCCTCTCGAAATGAATTGCATATTATTCTATCTGACATATCGGTGCTCGCACAAAGCCATTACACGGATGGTCGCTCCTCAATAGCCTTATTCTCCGTGCTAGTAGACGACATTACCCCGTAGTGTCCTTGGCTAGCGTGGGTATAGAGGCGGTGAGCCACAGCTTTATTCTCTTACCTTCTTCATTTTCGAGGACGAAAAGTTTTGAGTGGGGGAGAGTTTAACGACCCGTAAATTTTTAATAATTTTATTTATTTTATATAATATATTTAATTGAATTTTGTGAAATTTCAAAATATTGAATTTTGAAAAATAAATTTGATATTTGGAACACGTCTAATTAAACATAGCAACCGGTAAATTTTCATCAGATAATATAGAAGTTTATTTTCTTTTGTAATTCTATTCCAATTTGAATCGGTTAATATTTAATGATAATAAAATGTTTTCCAAACTTGAATATTTTTCTATATAAAATTTGTAAACCCTCTTCTGAGTGTGACGTCATAATTCATTTCGTAAAATTTGGAATGCTATTGCTCCGTTTATCTTATTTTCGGCAAAATAGTAGAACTTTTGGTACCGATATCGACTTTTGGTACGGTGATCGTACCACTGATATCTTTATACCGTTTTGATCATCTTGTCGTGTTGATCTCTGCAATATATTCCATTCTGTGTTTTGAAGCCAGAAACGCAGCGGAATTTGTGAAAACGATTCTGTATCGGTACCGGTTTTTGGTGCCTTTTAGTTTCTGTAACTTTCAATATTCCACCGTTTAAACTGTATGGCCTCTAGCATTTTCTGCAATTCAATCGTTCAATATTCCACCGTTTCACATTCTTTGGTTTCACTTTAATACCATATTTCAACGTGACAGCACAATTTTTCTTCCAACCTCTCTCGCCTTTCTCCTTGCATGCATTCTCTCGTCATTTTGAACACGTCCACCCATTTTGTGCTGCCACCAGAAATTTTCACGCTAGCCCATGCGAACATCCACCACTTTAGAATCTCTCCTCCCATTGGTAGCGATCCATGCATCCTCTTTCCACCTTGCTTTGCTGAGCTCGCCCAAAGACTGTCGCGCAGCCTCGCTTACCCATCATCCTTCCTCGACCTCCTCCCGGCATCACCCTGTCAGGCAAGCTAACGACCACGCAAGCATAGCCGAGCCACGCAACCCGATCCCTCCTCCATGTTTTTCAACCAGCCGCTCCTTCCCACTCCTTCTCTGTTTCTTTTGTGTGGGTAAGCACATAATATATATTAGTTGTGTGTGTGTGTGTGTGTATATATATATATATATTTATAAGTAGGTATAGATATGATATAAAGTAGATTTTTATTTGTCTACATTTATGCATTTCGGTTTCTATTTTGAAATTTTTGAAAGAAGGTTATATAAAACGTGTATTTTAAGAGTACATATATTTTTTGTTAGTTTTATAAATATATTACTTTATATATAATAAGTATATATGAGATTTTGAAGTGTTGCTTCCCAGTTAGCTTACGTACAGAGCAAGTTTATATATTTTATATATATGTCGTTGTTAAAGTATTGTGTATTACATCATATATACGTACAGCTTATTTAATATAGATGATTATGTAACGACCCGTAAATTTCGACAATTAGATTTGTTAATTAATTAAGTTTTTTTTTTGTAATTAAATTTAGTAGAAATAAAAAAGAAAAAAAACTTATAAATTCATATTGAAATGAACGCTAAAATAAAATATATAAATGGTAATAAAAACCTATTTATTTGTAATTTGAATTAAATTCTAATAAATGGAGTAGTGAAAGGTTTACACCTGGATATAAATTGAATATGAGAAATTAGAGGTAAGTATTGAATTGATTATGCCATAAAAACATGCTTAACAATAATTGGATGTAAATTAAGGAAATACGTTATTGCAAGTTAATAAGTAATGAGCGTGAATGAACATTTCCAATTTAATATAATGATTCAAAAGTTATGACTTAGTTTAAAAAGGAATATAGTATAGAAAAATGCAATCGGTATATTTGTAATATATTGATTTACTTGTAACTGAATGTAAATTAATGAAATTTTGTTAATTGTAAGTTAATTTAGCGCAATCCAAATAAAATTTAAATAACCGCAAGGTCATAATTTGTTGTATCTAGTAAATTTGGAAATTTATTTCCAATAAATGTAATAAAGTATTTGAAACATATGTTGTGTTCATAAGATAGTATAAAGGAATGTAAACATTGGATTTAACTAAGGAAACAAACCGTAAAGATTGAAATTATTTACTGAATTTATATATTTGAATAGGGATTGAATGTAATTTTATGTACTAAGGTTGATACAAGTGATAAGTAACTTAATTTATACAATACCTGTTACTTGGACACAAATTTGTAAAGTGTAATTGATTGAAATCTGTAAAATGGAAATGAATTCAAAGTTACAATTAATTGATGGAATAATAGGGGATAAACTGTAATTTGATAATTCAATGTTAATTATACCCATATAAGGTCAATTTATTGAATAGCAAGATTTTAAATCAGTAACCGAATATATTGAGATTTCAATTTATAATTAATAACATTTAATGTGAAGTCAATAATAATTAATTGTCTTAATTTGTGCGGATAGGGTAGTTTTGATTTGTCATTAAAGTTTGTAAATTCTATAAGATGCAACCAATGTTAATTTTATTTGTTTATAATCTGACGCCTGGTTGATTTAAGAAGTGAAAGCCAAAATTTATTTATTTATTTATTTGAAATTTGAAATTCAATAAGTAGATTAATTGCAAATAAGTGGAATTTAATATTAAAATATTACGTTAATGGAAATTAAGAGTAAATTTGAGGATATAATGCAACACTAATTAATTGAAACTAATGTGAGATTTAGATCGATCGTAATAAGGAAATTGTTGTAACTTGGGTCTGTAAACAATAAACTCTTAAATGTAGTTAAAAGTAAACGGTGACGATATGTGTTGCCCGTTTATTAAGTCTATTAATTGAAATGAGAAATCAAATGTTATTAAATATAAACAAAAGTTACATGAATACAACGTTTGGAAGGGTTGGAATTAGAATACATTAAGAAATAGAAATTGAATTTGCAATCTATTGCAATAAATCTAAATGTTATGTTTGGTTATAATTTGAGCATAAGTGAATGAAATTAATAGGATGAGAATAAATGACAACAGTAATTGTAGCTAATAAAAGCTTATTAATGTAAGGAAACGAAGATAACCATTAAACATTTTGAAGTTATAATTGGTTGAAATGTGTAAATTGGGAACGGGTTCAAAGTATAAATTGATGCAATAATATGTAATATTTATTCAAATAAAGAGGTGATTAGGCGTATATTAATGTAATGAAGTAATTAGCAGTATATATGGAATAATATTGAAACAAACAAAATTTGTAAATGAATAATGAAATAATAAATAGGGTGAAGTTTAACAAAAAAGTTAATTAAAGCTGAATTTGTATAAATCGAATGAATTTGCAATAAATGAAATGGAAGTAATTTGTTGCATTTGGAAATAAATTATAATAAGTAGATAAGTGTAAGGGTGGTATAATTAAAGGAATTTTTATATAATTTATAGTGATTAAATGGAATTCCAATTTGTTAAAATAAAGAAATTGTAACACTTGGTAATAAATTTAATATAAGAAAGACAAATGTAAATATCTAATTTATCAATGAATTAATAGTAGTAAATAGTAACTGAATAAAATGGAATTTCAAAATGTGTACGTGGTCCCTTCATTTCTTTTTCGCGTGTACGTTTTAAAATAGTTATCTCATTATTTATATCTTGTCCGTTCATTCTATTTTTAGCTTTGCCTATAAATAACCCGTTATAAACCCTAGCAACTCCTTATTTTCATTTGTCTGTGCATACATCTCCTTCTCAACTCTTCATTCCAATGGCAGACAAAACCTAATTCCCAAATTCCAAAACCAAATTTCAATTCTAAAAGAAAAAACTTTCGAATCTGCATCGACTTCGGGTCGTGCTTCGGGTTTCAAAGGGAAAATCGCTGTAGCAACTTTGGGTCAGGAAGAAAACGACTCAGGTCTTCGGGTCGTTTTGGCAAAAACTCAGAGCAGACACCGGGATTTTGAGGCGTCGGACCGGAGTTGAACCCGAATTCGACCTAGCACCAGAATTTTCCAATCTTCAAGTTTTCGTAACTTTCACATACGAGGTCCGTTTTATGCGCGGTTTCTTTTGTTAGGATCTATTGGAATTCCGGACTTGGTGATGCTGTTCGGACGAATTCTGAGACGGTCAAATTTTTGGGTTTAAGTTGGATTTAAATTCAATTTAATTTCAAAAGGTGAGTGTTTTAACCCACTCACAACTTCTAAAAATTTCTTATATTTTTTAAATTGATATATGATGTGATTCGAAATTTATTTATGAATGTTTGGCATATTTTAATCACCATCTCAGTTAAATTGAATTTATAGAATTAAATTGTTATTTAATTTATTATTGCATATAAACTGCCAGTTAAATAGTTATTTAATTTGTTATTGAATATAAACTGCCAGTAAATGCCTGTTATTTATTATCTGTTCTATTTTGATGTTATTAATTTGATTGGATGATGATTGTGATAAATACGTGATGATTGATATTGGATGAATGGATGTTTTATTTGATATCATTATAATCTGCAAGTTCGTTATGGATTTATTTTTATTCGGGATTGCGGTTTAAAATGATATATAACCGTAATTTTATTTTAAATTGCGGATTGAAATGATAAATATCTGTATCACTTGACCGTATGATAGAAAATTATATACAAACACAGTTGGTCTATATATATATATATATATATATATATATATATATTTGAAATGATTTCTATGGCTTTTGGAAAAATAAGGGTTTATATAAATACTGATTTGGATATTAAATAAATATTATTAAATTCCTAAAATTTAAGCTATATATAACTTGATGATGTTTTGAGTTGATTTACGAATATTTCAAGTTTGAGCTTTATGTAAATTCTATTGAATTTATTTGATAAATAATTTTAAACTAAATAATAGTAAATTGAATTAAGAAACATATGAGATTACAGATTTGGTTTGGAAATTTTAGAATATTTAAAGACTTGAAATATATCAAAATTGAAATATTTTATTGAAATTAAGGTATTATTGTTTTCAAAGTATTGGTTTTCGAAATTGTTATAACTTTGAAAGTAATATGGTTTGAAAAATGAATTTATTTGAAATAGAATTTATTTAAGAATTATCTGTGAATATATGGATTGGAAACCTATTGAAATTGAAAATTTAGAAATATGACTTCAAAATGTGGTTTGGGTTTAAGATGATTTAAAAGAATATTTCAAGTTACCTAAATTTAAGAAAGATTAGTGATTGGAAATTTGGTTTTATTTAAATAAAATATTATTGAATTGTTTTGGAAATGGAAATGATATATTATTGAATTGGGTTTTGAAATGGAAATAATACATTGATAATTTGAGTTTGAAATAACAATAATATTTTGGTTTTAAAGTATATACTATTTTGAAGTAAAGGATATGTTTTGAAATGGAAAAAATATTTTGGTTTTAAAGTACATACTATTTTGAATTAAAGGATATGGTTTGAAATGGAAATAACATTTTGGCCTTTGAAGTATATACTATTTGAAATAAAGAATATGTTTTGAAAGGGCAATGATTGTGTTTTTAAAAGTATATATATTTTTAAATGACCACAGAGTTATAATAACGTTTGGTTGTTAAGGGACCTGGATCGGATATGGTCATACTCTCTGTCAATACCGAAAACCACTTTGACAACTATGTACGCAGTGAAGTTTCCAGAATGAAGTAGGACGGTGGCGACGATCCTAAGGTATATACGTGGACCCAACTCCCGTGAGTTGGCATAAGGTGGCTAAAGCAAGAGCGGTTGACGGACCAAGGAGGTAGCACCTCTGATCGAACACACTTCTTCGATACCATTCTATAACTTGTGATTTATTTGGTGGCCACCCTTCGATTTTTGATTTGGGAGTGTGTTTCAAGGTGGGCGGTAGTGGCTGCTATGCGTCACCACCAGTCCGGATGCGTAATTGGTATATCTACCCTGGCATTGCCTAGTTGTGCCGTGTCACCTACCATATCGAGCTTTACTACGATTTGTGATTTCTCCCATAGCCTGTGGAGTATCGAGGGTAGCCCCCATTTTGGGAGTATGCTAATACTGGATAGACTACAGGGACTATTACGTGTTAAGGGGAATATTGGGTCACTCCTTAATGCTATTTAAAAGTATGTTTATTTTATATTAGACATTATTATAATAGCGAATATTACTACATGTTAAATAGTTTAACAGATCGTTAGGGGATGTGAATCCCGAGCATCTCTTAAGTTACAACACTCACGTTAGACACTGGATAGGAGATGTCAAATCCCGTAAACATCTCTGACGCCGTTTCACTCATATATTTATCATTGATTTAACTTACATAAGATATTTTAGTTCTGACTCGAGTGTTTTGTCTTTTCAATTCGCTCGGGTCAGCCTGAGCATTTCAGGATTTAAAGGCTCTATTTCTGGAGGACGAAGACGAAGATTTTATTACTACTATTTATTATATTCCACTACACCCTTGTATTCCGCTGCATTAATTATCATTCTCTGGTATGTGTAACTCTGATATGTATTGTATAAGTAAAATCAAATGTTTTATAAAACAGCTTCATGAACTGTTATTTGATTATTATATTCCATCGTTCTGCTTAAAGATTCTATTTTGTTTCTTTTATTTGTCCACTTTTTCTTATTTACCCCATAACAATCCACCCTTCTGTATGGTTTAAGTTGGGACGTGTGTCAGCTTAAGCGTACAAAAAGGTGGGATGTTACATCTGGTATCAGAGCTTTGGTTTAGCGATAAACATAACTTTGTGTGGTCTGACTCTTTATTAATAGGATAGTAATACCCTATGATGAGTCGCTGAGTGTATATATATGAGAGATCGTATTTGTTAGTGTTATAAAAAGGTTTTATATTGTGTTAATTTGTTCCATTTTGTATTTAAAAATTCTGGTTGGTGCATAGGACGCTATGACATCAATAGGGATTTCTATACACTTATTAGGACAGACCGACACAATATTTGTTTTAAAATATAGGTGGATGAAATAATTTTGCCTATTATATTTTCTATGTATAAAATAAATTTTTATAAATGATATATATATTTGGTTGCTATATACTGGTTGTTAGGTAATGAAATTTATAAATAATAGTTGAAATAAGATTGAAAATAAAATAAATCAAATTGGAAATTTTAGAACTTAAGTTCCGGGATTTTAGAAAAATTTTCTTTTGAATGATTTTGGAATATAATAATAATATTATTTAGAAGTATTCTCTGATATAAATATTTCAACATAATTTGAAAGAATTGTTTTAAAGAAAATTTTGGAAAGAGATAAGTTCTGTACTCCCCTCTTTGTCGCTGGAAAATAATTTCGGTGATGAGTGCACACATCATCGACGTTCATTTTCGAGTTTCGAAGTCGGAAAACCACTGTAGTAGTTTTACTACAGATTTATTTTGATAAACAAATATAAATTTTAAAATGATTTGAAACAGAACCCGGTATTTAATTCTTGAGTTTCCATTAATTAATAGTTCAATTATTTTAGTGAAATAGAACATAACTAATTAATAATTGGAACCTTTAATAAAATAAGAGAGTTAATGCTGAGTTTTAAATGGAATTAAAAGAAATTTGGGATTTGTAACATGTCAACCAAGGGATATTATGATTGAACATTAAGTTAATTTAAAAGAGATAAAACAAACTTGTGTAACTTTCAATTTCATTCTTAAAGGCATAAATATAACTTACCAATTATAAAAGTTGAGATGTTAATAAGGAAGTGTAATGGAAGATTATACAAGTAAACCTAAAAGTAATGAAAGTATTCAATGCATTCTTTAATAGATAAGGATTTATTTGTTGGAGTTGTTATGAACTTAAGTATAATTGAAAATGTTATTAATTAAATATAATAGAAATGTAATTATTATAGGAAAATGATTATAAACTTAAGTAAATAAGTTGATATGCTAAGAAATTTAAAGTGAACATAAATATCATAATTACATAGATGTAAATAAATGAAATTAAGTAATAATGAATGAATGAATATAATGCAATAAAAAGAAGAAACTGACATGACACTAATAAATGAAAGCGAATATTTGTGAGTAATAAATGAAATAAAATGAAATGGAATTAATAAGAATGAACTTAATTTATTGTTTGAAATTGTTGTTGTTCGGTTATGATTGTTTGGGTAAGGATACTTTAATATTGTTTGGATGTATGGATAATCTATTCAGTTTCATCAAAGACTGTTGAGTAAATGATGCACTGGATAATTTATTTATTTTCATTCTGTACAATATAAAGTTTTGAACCCGAACAACTATTTGTTTTGTTTGATATGAATGAATGATTGATTTGCATTGATTATATGTGACGGTTGTGTGCCTAGTTGCAAGTGATGGATGTTAGATTTGTTTGTTTATGGTTGAACCACTTTAAATATTTCATTTTATATAATTATTAACTCTTTTTGGATTATATAAGTGAAATACAGGTTATGGAAGCAATTGCTACTGCTTTTGGTTTCATAATTAAGCGTTGTTTGCCCGACTAATAGGTAAGTTTTCGGATTTCGGTTTTATAGCATTATTATATTGTTTTTCCCGTGTTGGGATATACTATTTTGGAAATTTTAAGTTATATATTGGTATATTGATATTATATTTTCTCCAGAGTCCCTCCGTACAAAGGAGACTTGTAACGACCCGCCTTTTTGGACAGTTTAAACCGACGATCAAATACACATGTCGATTCCAAACCATTAAAAGGGCCCGCCTTTTTGGACAGTTTAAACCGACGATCAAATACACATGTCGATTCCAAACCATTAAAAGGGCAGATAGTTATTGGGTAAATAAGAAAAGAAAAGGAAGGGAAATAAAGGAAATGAACAACACAGAATCTCACAGCGGAAGGCTAAAGTATAATAATAAAATAACAGTTCATGAAGCTGTTAATTAAATGAATACATTTGAAATGAATACATTTGATTATTATTATACAACATTTATCAGAGTTACATACACAACAAATATCATACAACAATGCAGCGGAATGGAATGAATATAATAATAGTAGATAATATACCAAATCTTCGTCTCCGTCCTCCAAGGAAATGATCTTCAACCTAAACTGAAAACTCAGGACTGACCCGAGCGTAATGAAAAGACAAAACACTCGAGTCAGGACTAAAATATCCTTATGAAAGTTAAATCAATCGTAAATAAATATGAGTGTAACGGCGTCAGAGATGTTTACGGGGTTTGACATCTCATATCCAGTGTCAACGTGCGTGCAATAACTCAAGAGATGTTACGGGATTTTCCATCTCTCAAGGATCCGTGAAACTATCTACTATGTAGTAATATACGCTAAGTAGATAATGTCTATCAGTAATATAAAGTATCAAAATAGCGTTAAGGCGTTACCATAATCCCCCTTAACACATTTTATATTCCCAAAAGCATATACAAGACCGTAGTTTCCCCAAAACCGGAAGTCACCAGAGGGCAATCCATATACTCAAGGTACAAATCAAAACGTAGTGGTCGCGAATAGGATAATCAGTATGACAAGGTACATGAGGCAATACCAACTAGGATACTAGTAGTTGCGTGATCCGGACTGATGTTGGGCATAGCCAGCAGCTACCCCAACACCGCGAAACAACACTCCCAAATCAAGGGGTGCACCCAAATCGCATCACAAATGTAATAGAAATGGTATCGAAGAAGTGTGTCCGCTAGAGGTGGCGAACCTCAATGGCCCGACGCGGCTCCTGTTTTAGTCATGTTAGGGGTCATCCAATAATCGTTCTCTTTCTTCAGTCAACGCGTTCACCAAACCATCCACTTCATTCTGCATCATCACTCCGCGTATAATAGTTATTAAAGTGGTTTTCGGTATCGACAGAGAGTATGTCCATATCCGATCCCGGTCTCTTTAATAACTATGTATTATTACACCGTTGGCTCTTTTACATTTCAAATCGATTCATAATTGATATCAAAATATCATATTCGCTTCAAAAATCAAATCCATTTCAAATATCATCGTATCTTTCAAAATATCAGATTCCATTCCAAAATCAATTTTCGCATCAATATCTCATTTCGATTTCAAAATCATTTCGAATTTCAATTTAGGTTGCAACTTCATTTAACTCAATTCGTATTTTAAATTCAAGATTTAAATATAAACATTTCACCTTATTGACCAGCTTAGGATTTTAGAAAAATAGTTTTAAGTAGTTTAAAAGTAGTTTAAATAATTAAAATAGTTAAAATACTTAAAATCTTTTTAAAAAAAATGGATTTAAAATTGATAATTAGTTTAAAATAATTTAAATTGGGTTAAGTAGATTTAAAATAGATTAAAATAGTTTAAGTATTCAAAATGGTTTATATAACAGAGTAATTTGGAAAACAAATTAAAACAGCTTCAAAATCAATCCATTTCAATTATAACTTCCCAATTCAAATCAATTCCAATTTCCATTCTACCGATTCAATTTCGATTTCAATTCAAAAACCAATGTCAACTTTTACTTCAAATCAATTCAATTCTACATTCACCTTTAATTAATTCAATTTCAATTTATATCGATTTGGAGCTTGATTTCTCAAAATATCAATTTATAACACTTAACAAAATTTCCAACAATATTCAAGTTTAAATCCAAATTCCAAATATGATTCAATTCCAAACTCGATTTCAAAATATCATTTTCATATCACTTTTACTTAGTAATATTCAAAGCTCAAAATAATGTTCAATCTTTAAAATAAATAGATTTTCGAAATTCAATCATATCCAAATTTTAAATTTTAAAGTCACAACTTAAATTATTTACCAATTTCTTTTAATCAAAATTTATTTCAACATTCCAACTCAAATTTTCGACAAATTCGATTTCTATAAATTGATTTCTATTTATCACTTTTAAATCGAAACATTTAAATAAATTTCAAATCGACGATTTCAAAAATTATTAATTTAGCCAATTCGGTGTCCGTATATAATTTTCTATCCTATGGCCAAGTAATTATTTATTTCAATTAAATGTCAGGGATGAGTATATATTACTTAAATTAAATCTCAGTATCATATGTATGCATAACAGGATCTATATAAGCAAATAAACATCCAAACATTCAATTATCAACCAATAGCATCCATCAAAATTCATCATCCAATAAACAATACAATTCATGGCAGTTTCATAGTTATCAATGTCAGGTAATTTAATCGCAATTCAATTTTAATTTCAATTTAACTGTCAATTTAATTTTTCAACGGTTAATGCAAATGACAAGCTATATGACAATTAAATTTTTACCAAACAACGACAAATAAAATCATAACACTTCATAATATCAAATTTAACTAGCATAAAATATTTAGTACGGTGTGAGCGTTATAAAACACTCACCTTGATTTTTACGATTTAAATCAAATCGAACGACGTTCGATTTAACCCAAAATTTTCTCTAGCTCCAAATGATTCCAATCCAGTTCCATAGTGAAGAGCTCGTCCATACGATTCCAACGCAACTGGTTTCGCGCGTTTTCGACCTCGTATGAAAAAGATATGTAGTTTTGAAGTTTATACGAATTTAAATATACAATTTCAGCTTTTATTTTAAATATCAAACTCTCAACTGCATCCTGGCCATCGATTTCTGCATCTTCAGATCTGAGCCATTGCTGCATCTTCTTCCTCTTCACGTTGAATGCCCAGGTTTGAACGCAAGAAACAACCCATCAGCCGCCATCTTCATCGATTTTTCACGACCAAACCGAGCAACTTGAAGACGATCAGGTTACACCACTTCGAAGCCACCGCCTTACTCCACCTTCACCCGAAATAGCTCCAAGCTCGGCCTCATCCTCTGGCTCGAATTGCGTGAAAAACGCAGCCCCTTCTTGCTCGATTTCCCGTTGATCCGTGGCTCCGTTTTCGATCATCTCCGTATGGATTTGAAGCTTTCATCGTGCTCTACAACTTTGTAGTTGAGAGTTTTTGCTAATTGTTGATGGATTGAGAGGAAAATGAGGAGGAAGTTTCGAAATTTTCAGGCCATTGAAATGAAAGTGGCGGCTGGTCAAAAAGAGTTAGGGTTTGGAGCAAATGAAAGAGGATGGGTCCTTTTATAGAAAATTGCAAAAACACTATTCACCGAAAAATTTTCGAACTCCAAACGAAGCGTGCCGGCAGGCGTTTCTAAGGTTTACCCCACGTTCCGAACGCAATGGAACTAGTTTCGGAAGCTAATTCGATCGTATGTGTGAGTTACGGCAATAAACGATAAATTTTAAATTAAACCGATTAAACGATTTTCTATGCGTTTTGGCTTGCCCCGGACAAACGGTAAATCCGTTTGACTTGAAATTTGAAAACTTACAATAATATCATATTACGGATCCAATGAAACTAGTTTGATCGAAATCCGAGACCGTTTGAAAAATGACTATTTTAACTCGCCAAATTAATATTAAAACAATTTCAACGCGTTTCGAGCTGCCACGGTCAAACAACAACTCCGATTGCTACGAAAATTGAAATCCGATAATAACTAACTATTACGGATCCAATGGAACTAGTTTTGTCCAATTCCGAGACTGTTCAAAAATTGGCTATTTTCCAGTCGATAATTAAATATTAAATATTCAATTTTCACAAATTTACTTTTAATTCGATTTTAAAAGTTCTACAACATCATTCTAACTTAAGTATGATAAAATAAAATTTTACAAATCCTTTTATATCATATTAAACCCGTTATTCAATAAATTCCAAATATTAAATTTTAACAATTTAATTGTTTAATATTTGACGGATTTCAATATTGGAATTTTAAATAAAATTTCATTATCAGTCGGTTTACTATATTACTTCGAATCAATTACCTTTGACTGCATATTATTTCAATTGATTTGGGATTTCATTCAATTCATAAATAATTAACTAGATAAATTTGTTGCATTTCATTCTAGTTATTATTATTCCAAATGAATTACAAATTTTTTCTAACATTAAATCACGAAATCTTATTAAATTAGCTATTTTAATTATCGAAAATTTACGGGTCGTTACACTCTCCCCCACTCAAAACTTTTCGTCCCCGAAAAGGAAAAGAAGGGAAAAGAAACTAAGTATAAAATTCAACATTAGATATATTTTATTCAAAGTTACAACTTATAAAACAATGAAATTCCATTTATAAAGTCATAACTACGCTTCCACTAACTTACTCCGAACGGCTTTCTAAACTTAAAAGTTAATTATCAAAACAAGTTATATAAAAAAAAAAATTAAACTTGAAAAATTTTCTAATACCCGGATTTACGGAAAAATTCGGCAGTCTCCTTTGCGCGGCTCGATCGGAAAAAATATAATAGCATATATATCACAAATATACATCTCATCTCAATGATGAGGCATCCCATATGTGGGGAAACAACATATAAATATCACCAATATCATATAAAACCGTAAGCGTACCTTTTATTTAGCATTTATTAGCATTTTACTTACATTATGCGTTTAGCGTAGAAGCGAGCTCCACAACGAAGCGCAACCCCTTTGCTACCTACTAAAATGCTCAATAACTAAGTTAGAACCATGCATATAAAGATAGATCGCTATACTTAGCCTACACAACATATATATAACATATTTAGCTTAAAAACTGAGATTTCAATTTCTCGACAGCAAACAAATCTTAGCTTCAGGTCACCTAAACGGTAAAATTTGACAATAGAATCTAAATAAAAGTTGTTGCATTCATTTCAGGCTTTCCGGAATGTCCAAAATCATCGAATTCGGATCATCCGTTCAAAAGTTATGGCCGTTTACTTAGGGGATACGCTTCAGCCTGGGCAGTGTTTGCGCAGGTCAGCGACGTTCACCCACGTTTTCGACCTTCTAAATGATATCAAAACACAAAAAACTTAAAACAAAAGTTTTAGCTTAAGTTCTTAGCTTTCCAGAAAGTGCAAGATCATCAAAATCCGATAAACTTGTCAAAAGATATGGCGAAAATACTAAGGGTGTATACTACTGATTTTACTTATTTTTACACAGGACAGCGAGTAACATTCAAGTTTTTAACCAAGCAGACGAAGGAATTTTCTCAAGTTATCTGAACAAAAGTTGTGCTATAGTTTCTGAGCTTTTCGAAAAGTCCAAGGTCGTCGAATTCCGTTCAGCCATTTAAAAGTTATGGTTGTTTTCGTTTCAGCATATATTGGACAAATTTGGATTTTCCCAAAAATTTGCTTTTTATTATTTCAAAGTGCAAACCATCAAAACTTCAAATTTCTAAAAAAAACAATCATAAACACAAAGTCATTTATTTTCTTATTCATCCATGCAATAGGTTTACATTCAATTTGTTTCCGATTTATTCAAGTTTGTTTCATTCACATTTTAAATTCAAGTCAATTTGCTTCAATTTAAATTGAATTCAATTATATTTAATTTCACTTTGCTTCAAACTTGAATTTAAATTTTATTTTATTTTTCTTTTTATTTTATTTTATTCCATTTATTCAATTCCATTAACACTAATGAATTCTACTTAATCAATTTTCATCCATCTAACAACCAATGCATATCAAACATTAACAACCATCCAGAATCTACACGAAATCAATTATACATTTCCAAGTCAATTTTTTTAATTTCATACACTTCCAAGTTTATTGACATTTAGTTATATTCAAATTTAATTAGTTTCCATTTACCAATTTTATATTTCATTAATTTTAAATTTTATTCATTCACTTATACATGTATCATTCATTTTACAGCTTAAATTTCTTTTATATTTACAACTATCAATAGATCTTTACATTTTATTTTCACTCTCACACTGGTATATTATTTCTCTACTTATCCTTATTAGCATTTTAAACCCTTTAAGTATTTGGTAAGTTATATCTATGCTATAGAATGAAATTTAATACTATGCGAGTTTTACAGTTTCAATTTTATTTTAAGTTCATAATTTCCTAATTCTAAGGATTTCTACTTCAATTGATATTTTCACTTAGCACTTAGGTTCATTTCTCATTTCACAATTCAGAAGTTCCTTAATGGTTCAAGTCTAAATTCATTTCAATCATTAAAAAAATCATTAATTTTTAAAGGACTTAAGAATTCCAATCCTGGTTTCATTTCAAATCAAGTTTTGAAATAATATATACTTATATAATTTATAGATCAAATCATACTATAGAGAATACAAAATAAAATAAAAGTTGAATTAAAACAAGGTTTAGACAAGCTATTAAGTGATCTCCCCCACTCGGACTCTCGAAAATAAACGCCAATGATGCGTGCACACATCATCGAAATCATTTTCTAGCGTCAAGAGAAGGGAATATAACACTTATCATAAAAAAAATCCTTCGAAAACAATTTCAACTCAATTATACTATCATATAATGCTCATATTATATTTTTCAAATTCTTGTAAGTCAATCTCAAACACCAGAATTTAAATTCCCAAATCCAAGTTAAAATTCATTTATATTCATTATCAATTGTGTTTACAAGATTTCATTTTCCTAAATCCATTGTTATTTAATCAATTGTTGTAAATATTGGCTGATCAAACAATAACGATAATAATCTAATATTATCATCTCCTAACAATCAATTCAATCAAAATGAATAAATATTCAAATAATTCTTTTATATGAAATATATTCCAAAATGATATTGTGTTGGTTTGTCCTATTCGACTGTTTAGAAATTCCTATCGACGCCTTGGCGTCCCAAGTATCGACCAGAATTCATAAATACTCAACGGAACAAATTAACACAATATAAAACCATTTTATATCAAATAACAAGTACGCTCTCTCATATACACTCAACTCATTCATATAGTTTACCTCTATTTCAATGAGTTATTCTCCACTAGAGCCAAGGTTTATCGCTAAACCAAAGCACTGATACCAACTGTAACGACCCGCCTTTTTGGACAGTTTAAACCGACGATCAAATACACATGTCGATTCCAAACCATTAAAAGGGCCCGCCTTTTTGGACAGTTTAAACCGACGATCAAATACACATGTCGATTCCAAACCATTAAAAGGGCAGATAGTTATTGGGTAAATAAGAAAAGAAAAGGAAGGGAAATAAAGGAAATGAACAACACAGAATCTCACAGCGGAAGGCTAAAGTATAATAATAAAATAACAGTTCATGAAGCTGTTAATTAAATGAATACATTTGAAATGAATACATTTGATTATTATTATACAACATTTATCAGAGTTACATACACAACAAATATCATACAACAATGCAGCGGAATGGAATGAATATAATAATAGTAGATAATATACCAAATCTTCGTCTCCGTCCTCCAAGGAAATGATCTTCAACCTAAACTGAAAACTCAGGACTGACCCGAGCGTAATGAAAAGACAAAACACTCGAGTCAGGACTAAAATATCCTTATGAAAGTTAAATCAATCGTAAATAAATATGAGTGTAACGGCGTCAGAGATGTTTACGGGGTTTGACATCTCATATCCAGTGTCAACGTGCGTGCAATAACTCAAGAGATGTTACGGGATTTTCCATCTCTCAAGGATCCGTGAAACTATCTACTATGTAGTAATATACGCTAAGTAGATAATGTCTATCAGTAATATAAAGTATCAAAATAGCGTTAAGGCATTACCATAATCCCCCTTAACACATTTTATATTCCCAAAAGCATATACAAGACCGTAGTTTCCCCAAAACCGGAAGTCACCAGAGGGCAATCCATATACTCAAGGTACAAATCAAAACGTAGTGGTCGCGAATAGGATAATCAGTATGACAAGGTACATGAGGCAATACCAACTAGGATACTAGTAGTTGCGTGATCCGGACTGATGTTGGGCATAGCCAGCAGCTACCCCAACACCGCGAAACAACACTCCCAAATCAAGGGGTGCACCCAAATCGCATCACAAATGTAATAGAAATGGTATCGAAGAAGTGTGTCCGCTAGAGGTGGCGAACCTCAATGGCCCGACGCGGCTCCTGTTTTAGTCATGTCAGGGGTCATCCAATAATCGTTCTCTTTCTTCAGTCAACGCGTTCACCAAACCATCCACTTCATTCTGCATCATCACTCCGCGTATAATAGTTATTAAAGTGGTTTTCGGTATCGACAGAGAGTATGTCCATATCCGATCCCGGTCTCTTTAATAACTATGTATTATTACACCGTTGGCTCTTTTACATTTCAAATCGATTCATAATTGATATCAAAATATCATATTCGCTTCAAAAATCAAATCCATTTCAAATATCATCGTATCTTTCAAAATATCAGATTCCATTCCAAAATCAATTTTCGCATCAATATCTCATTTCGATTTCAAAATCATTTCGAATTTCAATTTAGGTTGCAACTTCATTTAACTCAATTCGTATTTTAAATTCAAGATTTAAATATAAACATTTCACCTTATTGACCAGCTTAGGATTTTAGAAAAATAGTTTTAAGTAGTTTAAAAGTAGTTTAAATAATTAAAATAGTTAAAATACTTAAAATCTTTTTAAAAAAAATGGATTTAAAATTGATAATTAGTTTAAAATAATTTAAATTGGGTTAAGTAGATTTAAAATAGATTAAAATAGTTTAAGTATTCAAAATGGTTTATATAACAGAGTAATTTGGAAAACAAATTAAAACAGCTTCAAAATCAATCCATTTCAATTATAACTTCCCAATTCAAATCAATTCCAATTTCCATTCTACCGATTCAATTTCGATTTCAATTCAAAAACCAATGTCAACTTTTACTTCAAATCAATTCAATTCTACATTCACCTTTAATTAATTCAATTTCAATTTATATCGATTTGGAGCTTGATTTCTCAAAATATCAATTTATAACACTTAACAAAATTTCCAACAATATTCAAGTTTAAATCCAAATTCCAAATATGATTCAATTCCAAACTCGATTTCAAAATATCATTTTCATATCACTTTTACTTAGTAATATTCAAAGCTCAAAATAATGTTCAATCTTTAAAATAAATAGATTTTCGAAATTCAATCATATCCAAATTTTAAATTTTAAAGTCACAACTTAAATTATTTACCAATTTCTTTTAATCAAAATTTATTTCAACATTCCAACTCAAATTTTCGACAAATTCGATTTCTATAAATTGATTTCTATTTATCACTTTTAAATCGAAACATTTAAATAAATTTCAAATCGACGATTTCAAAAATTATTAATTTAGCCAATTCGGTGTCCGTATATAATTTTCTATCCTATGGCCAAGTAATTATTTATTTCAATTAAATGTCAGGGATGAGTATATATTACTTAAATTAAATCTCAGTATCATATGTATGCATAACAGGATCTATATAAGCAAATAAACATCCAAACATTCAATTATCAACCAATAGCATCCATCAAAATTCATCATCCAATAAACAATACAATTCATGGCAGTTTCATAGTTATCAATGTCAGGTAATTTAATCGCAATTCAATTTTAATTTCAATTTAACTGTCAATTTAATTTTTCAACGGTTAATGCAAATGACAAGCTATATGACAATTAAATTTTTACCAAACAATGACAAATAAAATCATAACACTTCATAATATCAAATTTAACTAGCATAAAATATTTAGTACGGTGTGAGCGTTATAAAACACTCACCTTGATTTTTACGATTTAAATCAAATCGAACGACGTTCGATTTAACCCAAAATTTTCTCTAGCTCCAAATGATTCCAATCCAGTTCCATAGTGAAGAGCTCGTCCATACGATTCCAACGCAACTGGTTTCGCGCGTTTTCGACCTCGTATGAAAAAGATATGTAGTTTTGAAGTTTATACGAATTTAAATATACAATTTCAGCTTTTATTTTAAATATCAAACTCTCAACTGCATCCTGGCCATCGATTTCTGCATCTTCAGATTTGAGCCATTGCTGCATCTTCTTCCTCTTCACGTTGAATGCCCAGGTTTGAACGCAAGAAACAACCCATCAGCCGCCATCTTCATCGATTTTTCACGACCAAACCGAGCAACTTGAAGACGATCAGGTTACACCACTTCGAAGCCACCGCCTTACTCCACCTTCACCCCAAATAGCTCCAAGCTCGGCCTCATCCTCTGCCTCGAATTGCGTGAAAAACGCAGCCCCTTCTTGCTCGATTTCCCGTTGATCCGTGGCTCCGTTTTCGATCATCTCCGTATGGATTTGAAGCTTTCATCGTGCTCTACAACTTTGTAGTTGAGAGTTTTTTCTAATTGTTGATGGATTGAGAGGAAAATGAGGAGAAAGTTTCGAAATTTTCAGGCCATTGAAATGAAAGTGGCGGCTGGTCAAAAAGAGTTAGGGTTTGGAGCAAATGAAAGAGGATGGGTCCTTTTATAGAAAATTGCAAAAACAGTATTCACCGAAAATTTTTCGAACTCCAAACGAAGCGTGCCGGCAGGCGTTTCTAAGGTTTACCCCACGTTCCGAACGCAATGGAACGTGTTTCGGAAGCTAATTCGATCGTATGTGTGAGTTATGGCAATAAACGATAAATTTTAAATTAAACCGATTAAACGATTTTCTATGCGTTTTGGCTTGCCCCGGACAAACGGTAAATCCGTTTGACTTGAAATTTGAAAACTTACAATAATACCATATTACGGATCCAATGAAACTAGTTTCATCGAAATCCGAGACCGTTTGAAAAATGACTATTTTAACTCGCCAAATTAATATTAAAACAATTTCAACGCGTTTCGAGCTGCCACGGTCAAACAACAACTCCGATTGCTACGAAAATTGAAATCCGATAATAACTAACTATTACGGATCCAATGGAACTAGTTTTGTCCAATTCTGAGACTGTTCAAAAATTGGCTATTTTCCAGTCGCTAATTAAATATTAAATATTCAATTTTCACAAATTTACTTTTAATTCGATTTTAAAAGTTCTACAACATCATTCTAACTTAAGTATGATAAAATAAAATTTTACAAATCCTTTTATATCATATTAAACCCGTTATTCAATAAATTCCAAATATTAAATTTTAACAATTTAATTGTTTAATATTTGACGGATTTCAATATTGGAATTTTAAATAAAATTTCATTATCAGTCGGTTTACTATATTACTTCGAATCAATTACCTTTTACTACATATTATTTCAATTGATTTGGGATTTCATTCAATTCATAAATAATTAACTAGATAAATTTGTTGCATTTCATTCTAGTTATTATTATTCCAAATGAATTACAAATTTTTTCTAACATTAAATCACGAAATCTTATTAAATTAGCTATTTTAATTATCGAAAATTTACGGGTCGTTACAAGACTCTGCCGAAATTTTTCGAAAATTTTGGACTTAGAAAAGTTTGAAAATGTTTCCAAACTTTAACAATTTAAGTATAAAAGATTTATTGGTTATAAATTTAATATTTTAAGTAAGATATATTGATTTCTAAATCCTTCTTTCCCTTCCTTTTCCTTTTTGGGGACGAAAAGTTTTGAGTGGGGGAGAGTGTAATGACCCGTAAATTTCGACAATTAAATTTGTTAATTAATTAAATTTTTTTTGTAATTAAATTTAGTAGAAATAAAAAAGAAAAAAACTTATAAATTCATATTGAAATGAACACTAAAATAAAATATAAATGGTAATTAAAACATATTTATTTGTAATTTGAATTAAATTCTAATAAATGGAGTAGTGAAAGGTTTATACCTGGATATAAATTGAATATGAGAAATTAGAGGTAAGTATTGAATCAATTATGCCATAAAAACATGGTTAACAGTAATTGGATGTAAATTAAGGAAATACGTTATTGCAAGTTAATAAGTAATGAGCGTGAATGAACATTTCCAATTTAATATAATGATTCAAAAGTTATGACTTAGTTTTAAAGGGAATATAGTATAAACAATGCAATCAGTATATTTATAATATATTGATTTATTTGTAACTGAATGTAAATTAATGAATATTTGTTAATTGAAAGTTAATTTAGCGCAATCCAAATAAAATTGAAATAACCGTAAGGTCATAATTTGTTGTATCTGGTAAATTTGGAAATTTATTTCCAATAAATGTAATAAAGTATTTGAAACATATATTGTTCTCATAAGATAGTATAAAGGAATGTAAACATTGGATTTAAACTAAGGGAACAAACCGTAAAGATTGAATTTATTTAATGAAATTATATATTTGAATAGGGATTGAATGTAATTTTATGTACTAAGGTTGATACAAGTGATAAGTAACTTAATTTATGCAATACCTGTTACTTGGAAACAAATTTGTAAAGTGTAATCGATTGAAATCTGTAAAATTGAAATGAATTCAAAGTTACAATTAATTGATGGAATAATAGGGGATAAACTGTAATTTGATAATTCAATGTTAATTATACCCATATAAGGTCAATTTATTGAATAGCAAGATTTTAAATCAGTAACCGAATATATTGAGATTTCAATTTATAATTAATAACATTTAATGTGAAGTCAATTATAATTAATTGGCTTAATTTGTGCAGATAGGGTAGTTTTGATTTGTCATTAAAGATTGTAAATTCTATAAGATGCAACTAATGTTAATTTTATTTATTTATAATCTGACGCTTGGTTGATTTAAGAAGTGAAAGCCAAGATTTATTTATTTATTTATTTGAAATTTGAAATTCAATAAGTTGATTAATTGCAAATAAGTGGAATTTAATATTAAAATATTACGTTAATGGAAATTAAGAGTAAATTTGAGGATATAAAGCACCACTAATTAATTGAAACTAATGTGAGATTTAGATCGATCGAAATTAGGAAATTGTTGTAACTTGGGTCTGTAAACAATAAACTCTTAAATGTAGTTAAAAGTAAACGGTGACGATATGTGTTGCCCGTTTATTAAGTCTATTAATTGAAATGAGAAATCAAATGTTATTAAATACAAACAAAAGTTACATGAATACAACGTTTGGAAGGGTTGGAACTAGCATACATTAAGAAATAGAAATTGAATTTGGAATCTATTGCAATAAATCTAAATGTTATGTTTGGTTATAATTTGAACATAAGTGAATGAAATTAATAGGATGAGAATAAATGATAACAGTAATTGTAGGTAATAAAAGCTTATTAATGTAAGGAAACGAAGACAACCATTAAACATTTTGAAGTTATAATTGGTTGAAATGTGTAAATTGGGAACGGATTCAAAGTATAAATTGATGCAATAATATGTAATATTTATTCAAATAAAGAGGTGATTAGGCGTATATTAATGTAACGAAATAATTAGCAGTATATATGGAATAATATTGAAACAAACAAAATTTGTAAATGAATAATGAAATAATAATTAGGGTGAAGTGTAACAAAGAAGTTAATTAAAGTTGAATTTGTATAAATTGAATGAATTTGCAATAAATGAAATGGAAGTAATTTGTTGCATTTGGAAATAAATTATAATAAGTAGATAAGTGTAAGGTTGTTATAATTAAAGGAATTTTTATATAATTTATAGTGATTAAATGGAATTCCAATTTGTTGAAATAAGGAAATTGTAACACTCGGTAATAAATTTAATATAAGAAAGACAAACGTAAATATTTAATTTATCAATAATTTAATAGTAGTAAATAGTAACTGAATAAAATGGAATTTCAAAATGTGTATGTGGTTCCTTCATTTCTTTTTTTGCATGTACGTTTTAAAATAGTTATCTCATTATTTATATCTTGTCCGTTCATTCTATTTTTAGCTTTGCCTATAAATAACCGGTTATAAACCCTAGCTACTCCTTATTTTCATTTGTCTGTGCATACATCTCCTTCTCGACTCTTCATTCCAATGGCAGACAAAACCTAATTCCCAAATTCCAAAACCTAATTTCAATTCTAAAAAAAAACTTTTGAATCTGCATCGACTTCGGATCGTGCTTCGGGTTTCAGAGGGAAAATCGTTGTAGCAACTTCGGGTCAGGAAGAAAACGACTCAAGTCTTCAGGTCGTTTTGGCAAAAACTCAGAGCAGACACCGGGATTTTGAGGCGCCGGACCGGAGTTGAACCCGAAGTCGACCTAGCACCAGAATTTTCCAATCTTCAAGTTTTCGTAACTTTCACATACGAGGTCCGTTTTATGTGCGGTTTCTTTTCTTAGGATCGTATTGGAATTCCGGACTTGATTACGCTGGTTTGGACGAATTCTGAGACCGTCAAATTTTTGGATTTAAATTGGATTTAAATTCAATTTGAATTCAAAAGGTGAGTGTTTTAACCCACTCAAAACTTCTAAAAATTTCTTATGTTTGTTAAATTTATATATGATGTGACTTGAAATTTATTTATGACTGTTTGGCATATTTTAATCACCATCTCAGTTAAATTGAATTTATTGAATTAAATTGTTATTTAATTTATTATTGCATATAAACTGCCAGTTAAATAGTTGTTTAATTTGTTATTGAATATAAACTGCCAGTAAATGCCTGTTATTTATTATCTGTTCTATTTTGATGTTATTGATTTGATTGGATGATGATTGTGATAAATACTTGATGATTAATATTGGATGAATTGATGTTTTATTTGATATCATTATAATCAGCAAGTTCGTTATGGATTTATTTTTATTCGGGATTGCGGTTTGAAATGATATATAACCGTAATTTTATTTTAAATTGCGGATTGAAAAGATAAATATCTGTATCACTTGACCATAGGATAGAAAATTATATACAGACAGAGTTGGTCTATATATATCTATTTTTGAAACGATTTCTATGTCTTTTGGAAAAATAAGGGTTTATATAAATACTGATTTTGATACTAAATAAATATTATTAAATTCTTAAAATTTAAGCTATATATAACTTGATGATGTTTTGAGTTGATTTACGAATATTTCAAGTTTGAGCTTTACGTAAATGCTATTAAATTTATTTGATAAATAATTTTAAACTAAATAATAGTAAATTGAATTAAGAAACATATGAGATTATCAGGTTTGGTTTGGAAATTTTGGAATATTTAAAGACTTGAAATATATCAAAATTGAAATGTTTTATTGAAATTAAGGTATTATTGTTTTCAAAGTGTTGGTTTTCGAAATTGTTATAACTTTGAAAGTAATATGGTTTGAAAAATGAATTTATTTGAAATAGAATTTATTTAAGAATTACCTGTGAATATATGGATTGGAAACCTATTGAAATTGAAAATTTAGAAATATGACTTCAAAATGTGGTTCGGGTTTAAGATGATTTAAAAGAATATTTCAAGTTATTTAAATTTAAGAAAGATTTGTGATTGGAAATTTGGTTTTATTTAAATAAGATATTATTGAATTGTTTTGGAAATGGAAATGATATATTATTGAATTGAGTTTTGAAATGGGAATAATACATTGAGAATTCGAGTTTGAAATAGCAATAATATTTTGGTTTTAAAGTATATACTATTTTGAAGTAAAGGATATGTTTTGAAATTGAAAAAAGATTTTGGTTTTAAAGTATATACTATTTGGAAGTAAAGGATATGGTTTGAAATAGCAATAACATTTTGGTTTTTGAAGTATATACTATTTGAAATAAAGAATATGTTTTGAAAGGGCAACGATTGAGTTTTTAAAAGTACATATATTTTTACCACAGTGTTATAATAAAGTTTGGTTGTTAAGAGACCGGGATCAGATATGGACATACTCTCTGTCGATACCGAAAACCACTTTGACAACTATGTACGCGGTGGAGTTTCCAGAATGAAGTAGGACGGTGGCGACGATCCTAAGGTATATAGATGGACCAAACTCCCATGAGTTGGCATAAGGTGGCTAAAACAGGAGCGATTGACGGACCAAGGAGGTAGCACCTCTGATCGGACACACTTCTTCGATACCATTCTATTACTTGTGATTTATTTGGTGGCCACCCTTCGATTTTTGATTTAGGAGTGTGTTTCGAGGTGGGCGGTAGTGGCTGCTATGCGTCACCACCAGTCCGGATGCGTAATTGGTATATCTACCCTGGCATTGCCTAGTTGTGCCGTGTCACCTACCATATCGAGCTTTACTACGATTTGTGATTTCTCCCGTAGCCTGTGGAGTATCGAGGGTAGCCCCCATTTTGGGAGTATGCTAATACTGGCTAGACTACCGGGACTATTACGTGTTAAGAGGAATATTGGGTCACTCCTTAATGCTATTGAAAAGTATGTTTATTTTATATTAGACATTATTATAATAGCGAATATTACTACATGGTAAATAGTTTAACGGATCCTTAGGAGATGTGAATCCCGAGCATCTCTTAAGTTACTGCACTCACGTTAGACACTGGATAGGAGAAGTCAAATCCCGTAAACATCTCTGACGCCGTTTCACTCATATATTTATCATTGATTTAACTTACTTAAGATATTTTAGTTCTGACTCGAGTGTTTTGTCTTTTCAATTCGCTCGGATCAGCCTGAGCATTTTAGGATTTGAAGGCTCTATTTCTGGAGGACGAAGACAAAGATTTTATTACTACTATTTATTATATTCCACTACACCCTTGTATTCCACTGCATTAATTATCATTCTCTGGTATGTGTAACTCTAATATGTATTGTATAAGTAAAATAAAATGTTTTGTAAAACAGCTTCATGAACTGTTATTTGACTATTATATTCTATCGTTCAGCTGCAAGATTCTATTTTGTTTCTTTTATTTCTCCACTTTTTCTTATTTACCCCATAACAATCCACCCTTCTGTATGGTTTAAGTTGGCACGTGTGTCTGCTTAAGCGTACAAAAAGGTGGGATGTTACTGATTATATACAATAGTTTTACGAACAGTTATAGAAGTTTGCATGGACTTGGATTTTTGAATATGATATGCATCTTGGTATGTTTATGTTTATAAAATATGTTATCTTATATTTTAAATCTTCATTTGCGGGGTATCGGTTTTAAACTATAGGGTGCATGAATATTTTCCTGTATATAGATATTCATATAAGTATACTTGGGTTTTTGACTTTCGAATGTAATATATAGGTTTTTTTTTATTTATTTATTTGTAATGTATGACAGTAAGGCTTAGTGACGTTATATGTCTATACGTATTGTTTTTCTCATATTTTATATGTCGGTTACAAGTCAGTTTTATATCCTAGGTATATATATATATATATATATATATATATATATATATATTTGTGTGTGTGTTTACAATGACTATATGTTTACAGCAAATTTTGATTTGTTAAAAATATACGGGTTTGTATATATATAGGGGTTTTATTTTATGGGTGTTTAAAATTAATATTGGTTTGAAATTTTTGCATATAGTTTTTGTTTTACTGGTGTTAAGTTAAATGATTTATTTGATATATATATATATATATATATATATATATATATATCTTATTTTAAAGATAGCTTAAGAATTTGGTTTTAGAGAAAATTTATAAAAAAAATTCTATTTCAGTTGTATCAAGATGGTTCTGATTCGTCTTCATCAATTCTTATCTATCAGCTTCGTCGAATTCGTGCCCATCTTGATTTGCTTTGGAATTCGTAGTTCGTTCTGTTGTCAAACTCCTCTAGCCTCGAAAGGTGAGCAATCACTCAAGATTAATGTTCTTATATTTACTAAATTTGATTCCAATTGAAACGACAATTGAAATATGCTGCTGTTAATTATTTATATTGCTATATATGCCATTTTCTGTATCTGTTCACCTGTGACATCTGACACCATTATCTGTTATTTATATTTCTATATATGCCATTTTTCGTATCTGTTTACCTATGATGTCTGACACCATTATCTGTTATTTATATTGCTATATATATGCCATTATCTGTATCTGTTCGCCTGTGACATCTGACACCATTATCTATTATTTATATTAATGATATATGCCTGTTAATGTTATTATCATATCTGTTATCACTCTGCAAGTTCCCTATTAGTATAGAATACACTATGGGTTGAAATGATACATATCCGAACGATCTGTAGAATAGGAGAAAATCGTTATGGGTTGAAATGATAAACCCAAGCAATTTTCATTTGAATTGAATTTGGGATTGCAGGTTGAAAAGATATATACCCGTATATATTTAAATTGCGGATTGAAATGATAAATATCCGTATCACTTGACCATAGGATAGAGAATTATATACAGACACCGTTGGTCTATATATAAATGTTTTGAAAATGATTTCTATGGTTTGAAAAGAAATATATGGTTTAATAAATATTGATTTTAAAGATTTATTAAAGTTGATTTAATAAAGTTGATATATAATATGTTTAAAGTATTTATTTAATATCTATATTTTTAAATATATAGGTTATAATGATTTAAGTAGGAAAGATAAATTTGAAATTGATTTGAAATTTTATTTATTTAAGAATTTTACTTTGATTTGAAATTACTAAACTTGAAATTTTAAAGATGTGTTTTATAATTTGAATTTGATTAAAAGTGACTTAAATGAATATTTCAAACTTATAAAAATTTAAATGGGATATTTTGTTTATTTAAATTTGTAAATTGAAGTTGCATTTAGATGTTATTGAAAGGATTAAATAAATATTTCAGAAACTAAATGTAATGAAATTAAAGTGTCACAACCCGCATATTTTACGATTGTATTTTTAAATATTTTATTTAAATATAGAATCGTTAATCGGATTGAGGTCTGAAAAATCTACTTTTTGCAAAAGATCGAATTGGTACTCGAGACTGCTTCCATTGAGTCCAAAATGGCGTTTGCGACTTTTTTTAGTATAAACATCGATATGTTTGGAGTTGGGTGAATTTTGCTATTTTTCACTTAGGCCTTTGGTTTTGGGTTTTAACCCAATAACCTAACATAAGACCCTAGCTCCACCCCCTCTTTTCTTCATTCACTTTCATTTCCTAATACCTTCAAGCTTTAGATAAAAATGGGGGAAGAGAAAAATAATTAGAAATCCTAAGCCCTAATTCTCTTAGGAATTATCAACTTCAAGCTAGAAATCAAGGAGAAGCTTAGGTAAGCATCCTCTTCATCTTCTCCAACTCATTCTCTCTTCAACTTCGGAATTTGCTAAACCTAACTTAGGGAATGTTCTTCTTTTGAGCTTATATTCAAGCTTCTTGGGTTGAAGTGAAGAGTGTTGATCTTTCCTTTGTGATTAAGCTTCTCATTCATTGTTTTTGGGTTTAAAGGTGAGTTGTTTAACTCACATCTACATCTATAGATATCATTGTTGTTAGGTATAAATTCCTAACACTTGTGCATATTCATTTGCTTTTGGTTTGGTGAATTTTCTGAATTTTGGTGTTTGGGCCAATTTTATGAAAATGATGACTAGACATTGATGTTTAGGGTGCATCGAAGAGCCTTTAAGGATGGTTTGTCGCTTGGCGTAAATCCTTAGTCGTCGTCGCTCATCCGATCGCTTCCGATACGTTTTGGCCACTTTGGCCTAGGCAAATTGTTGCTCAGACCAGGTGACCAGACGTCTGGTGACCAAGTCCAGACGTCTGGTTTGGACCTGGAGCAAAAATATGTGCACGCATTATTTAAAAAAAAGACAGAACCTAAATTTAGACGTTTGAGTTTTTGGTTCAGACGTCTGAAAAGGTTTCAGACGCCTGGTTTGCCGAACCAGAAGTTAGGAAGGGTTTTTTTGGATTTTCCAGGACCTAAATCCATACGTCTGGATTGACCCCCAGATGCCTGGAACTGTTCATATTTAATTATTTAGGCTTTTCTTGATTTAATTTCCATCGGTTATCGATTTTAGTTGCTCCTATTAGTTGTTATCACTTTTATCGACCGTGATGACTTCTTTTTATGGATTTTTGGGAATATCCATTTTGATGGATTTGGTATCGATTTCTTTGGATTTAATTCACGTCTTCGTATGTGAATCTTTGGTGATTGATTGTTTCTACAATCATTTTTGTGATTTGTCACTTTAAAACACAAAGGTTTCTATACTAGTAGTAAATATTCAAATACAAAGATGATTTCAACTCTTTTTTTAATACAAAGCTCGTTTATAAAACCGATTTCTAATCTATTAGTATATACAAACCTTTACCTTGTTCGTATGAGAAAATCTAATTAAACGGCTTAGCAAAACAAGTGGTATGAAACACTTGCGTTTACTTCACCGGTTAATTCTTGGACTTGTTCGATTGAACTCTCGTGACACTTTTTGAGTGGAAATGTACAATCTGTTCGTAAATATTTAAGTTAAGCTAGTGGTTTGGGACATGAAGCTAAACTTATTTATTTACTAGCTTAGTGTGGTTCACACTTCTTTATGATCGATGATGATCATTTTATGATTTATACTAGCAATGTGCGATGTCTCTTTGTCCGCGTGGGGGACTATACCCCGTTCTGTTGAGCTTCGTCTTATTTTTATAGGCTAGCGACCCATGGTCTTCAGGTCGTTTGTGGAGCTTCGGCTCAAAGTCGGTGCATGGGGTGTATCTTTTTAGGTGCATCGATGTCCGACTATACATGGGGTGTATCTTTTTAGGTGCGTCGATGTTAGTTTATACATGGGGCGTATCTTTTTAGGTGCGTCGATGTTCTACTGTGCATGGGGCGTATCTTTCTAGGTGCGTCGATGTTCGGTTTATCGTTAGCGACCATGGAATAGCATTTCATTTGTGATACACGTGTTAGTGAGTTTTCAAGCTCCCGTTTGTGATAGGCCTCCCACTTTGTGATTTCTGGTTGATGATTTCTAGAATTTGTGTTTCACTAATTTTCATGGATTGGCATTGATTTGTTTTGTCAATATTTGTGTTTTGTTGAGTAATTTAAAGAATGTGATTCTTTTTGGTGTTTCGAGACGAATTGAGATATTGTATGATTTTTGTTGTTATTTGATGTATACTTAACACTGTAACGATCATGATCTTTCGACGCTCGAAAGTCGACATTAATACGTCCACTGTATCAAATGCCGCGCAATCGAATGTCAGAAAACCGAACCATTAGGGTTAAAAAAGAAGAGGTAGAAGAAAACAGAAGAAAAATAAAGAAGAAGAAACAGAAACAACAACATAATCTCACATTTGCAGCTGAACAATATATAATAGATGAATCAATAATCTTTAAAACAAAAGACTATATCGGTTTATAAATTACATCATCAGAGTCAATATACAACTCAATACAACAATGGACAGTTATATAAACTTGTCCCCATATAGAATACATAGCGGAATAAATAATTAAGTATGAGTGTACGTCTCGCCATTCAGCTCGTCTCCAAAGCTCCAGAATATCCAGAATATCCTGATAACATAACTCGAGGCTTCCCGTGTGGAAAATTATGGGCACCCAGAGTTTAGAAAGGGAACAATAAACTCCAGGTCAGTCATGGTGACTGGTGAGAGATCGTAAAATAGTTATTTTCACAAAGAAAATAAATTAATTCACAATGCTTTTGGAAACTGAAACTACCATAAGACCTCTCGCCACACACACAATGCAAACGCAGAATTGGAGGAGATTTCTTCTTATGATAGTCAAACATGCTTACTAGGCAAAATCATTGGATATTATTACTAGTGCATAGTGTAGAAAACATTTCGAAAGTATAATATTAATCTTAGCCAACATAGGCGTTTCGCACTTATGCCTACTATAGCTACTATGTTCAATTGCAGGTTACCGCCACATTCCATAGCAGGTTATAGTACTAAAACCGTACAGGGCGCGTATTGTTTCTTTGGATTTTACAACAAATGGCCAGGCTAAGGAACTTCCTACCGTCACATGGGAACGCCTCTGGCAGGATGCCCCGAGAACCACCTGGCTCTCTGCCAACACAAGGTCGGTTACCCCCTTCCCGGGTAGTAAACCTGAGATATGCCACCCTCGGTCCTTTGGGACCTTTATCCGAGGGCCCTCGATCACACAGCAACAATCACACAGAGTAAATGAGATTGGAGCAACACACAGGTAAATATCTGGGCTCCATACCATGATATCACCTTTTTCCAGAAGGAATGGTCATACCCTAGGGGAGCTACCCTTAAAACCTTGCCTCGTCTTTCCTGTTTCGACCATTTCCGGTCTGTGAGGCCCGATGAGGTCCCGTTCACAAAGCTACGCTTTTTCACAAAGCCATGCTTTGATCAATAAATGATCAGCAAATGACCATCAACACACAGCAACACTCAGCATGCCACACTACCAAATTGGGAGTATATCACTGATATCCTTCGACTACATAACTTTTGAGCTCGTACGTCTCAGAGAAGGGTGTTAAGCTAAGAGAATAAATTCACCGCCACCAATAGAAATGTATTTGAAAGAAATTAGCTTTATATCTCAAAGTGTAATGTCAGACATGCAACCATACAAGTCTGTTCCAAGTACGAACGAAACCGAAGGCACTTCCAAAGAAGCCCTTGCAATCCCGGTATTCACAATCCCGATCGGACTTCCCATTACAAGAAGAGTGATATAAATCTCTATACCAGAGCAACTCGGCACAGAGACATTCGACAGGCTGTCCTTTCATTTTTGAAAATACCCGGTCTTCACACAGGTCTTTATATGTTATCCATTCACGTCGTATCATTACTCGGAATAGGTTATATGACACAAAGTCCTCTCCCGGCTAAACCGAATAATGAGCGTTTATTTTAAAAACAAATTCAAGTGCCATTTCAAAGGCAATTATTGATAGTCGGTTATATAACTATCAACAACATTCACAACAATCAACTAATTTAAATAATTTTTCCCAAATTATTAAATTTCAAATATCTTCGCAAGATATATATTTTCCACACTTCATTACTTTGAAAACAAGTTTCAAATCACTTTTCACCTTTCAAACTTTTGAAAACAAATTTCAAATCAGCTTCCCTACACGGGATATATTTCCAAATATTTATTCAGTTCCACTGGAAATCTGCCGAGTTCAAATACTTTATCTCCAAAATATTCCTTTAAAACCAACTTTAGAACCTTTGATTTATATTTTAAAAACTACTTTGGAAATATACTCGGCTTTATCGTGATAATACACTTTCACTTCAAAATGGTCCATTTAAACCAATTAAATAAATCCTTATCGATTTATTTCAAATTCGCATTCCCAATTTGTAAATTTATTTCCACACTTTAAAATAAATAATTCAGTGTTTATTTTTAAAACAAATTTACCTTTCCTTTATAAATTTTATTTTGAATTTACATTCCCAAATATTCACTTTTTATATGATTTTCAAATCGATTTCTCAAATATTCACTTTCAACTCCAAATCAACTTTCAAATTAATTTCCAAATTTATTTCAAATCCCAAATTGATCTTCCAAACATTTATTTCAAACACCTAATCGAAATGGATTTCCCAGGATTTTTTTTTAAATACCAAATCAATTATCAAATTGATTTCTAAAAATTTATTACCTTTTGAAATAAATTCCTTTATCTCTTCCAAACTGTTCAAAATTCCATTTTTTTAAATAAGTTCTTCAACTTTCGAATAATACTATTCAAAACCCATTTATTAAAATCCTTTCCCATATTTTTGGAATTTATTCGATAAGATTACAAAAATCAATTTTTTTATACTTTAATTCCTTCTTTTAAATTCACTTAATTCTTTCAAAAGGAATTTTCTTAAAATTTCCAACTTTAAATTTCAAAAATCCAATTTTATTTATTTCTGGTATCCAACGATACCAAAAATACATTCGACTAAATTTTAGCCTTCAACAATTTCAATCACAAATATAATCATTCACGGATTATAAATAAATTATCACACAGCATATGAAACAAATTCATATAATTTGAGGAATCCAGTTGGATCCCTCCAACCTGTTTCCCTGCATCCACAGATGTTAGCTCAATACCAATTCCAATTCGAGGTGGAATATCGCGGTATATTTGATTTATAAATATCATCCGCTATTATGCGGCGCATAGGGTCACATCCGTTATATAATGTGGGAAATCAACTACTCCAATATATATATATATATACCAATATATATATTCCTATATACTACTATATATACTATATCACATCCAAACAGTCAACCAATAACTGCAATTCAATTAATTTGAGTGAGAAGATCTCACCTTTAATTTGCAATCCATTTTCCATTTCCGACTTGTTTCTCCATTTTAGACCTTGTATAAACATTTATACAATTTATTAATATTCGAAATAAATCGAATAATCAATCATTATTTATTAATTTTAACCAACTAACGATTATTTAAACTAATATTTTTAAATTTAAACCAATTCCTTTTAATAAATTTGTAACTAAAAAATAAATTTGAAACTAAATTCCTTCAATAAATATTTTTAACACTTAAAACATTTATTTTCAAAATCCTATCTATATATAAATTAATTTCTGCTTATTAAAAAATGATTTTATACCTTACCGTTAAACTAAAATCTCATTTCCATATAAGTTTCAAACATGCATGTGTATATTTTCTTTTGAAACCATATATATATAGTTATAAAAATAAACTATATTAAAAATCTAATTTTCTATAAATTCTTATATTAATTTTTTGTGTATAGTTTATCCCCTATCTATAGATTAAAACAGAGCTCATCTTTACTGTATATAACACCAATAATTTACTTTACTGTATTATTATTATCATTCTTTTCTTTTCTGGTCTACATGTATATAAATAAAAATTAAAATAGGCTAAATACCTCACTGACGAACAGCAGATAAAATCGACTTAAACCCCCCCCCCCCATAGACCACGGTCGGCATCCCCTACAGCACTGCTCGTCGACTTCGACCATCCACGCGACCTCAAATCGCCACCCAGCGTTGCGACCATAACCAAAATCCCACCTCGCCTTGCATGCGAACCACTGGTCGTGCTACCCCATCAAATCGATCACGTCTCACGCTTCGACGGTCTCGAATCTCTACAAGTCGTTGACGCTCCACGATCGCGACCCACATCATCGTGAACCAACCCTAGCCGAGAGCCCACATCGCCGCCTTGATTTGTTCGATTTCGATCGAAAATGATTTCGATCTGATAGCAGGAAGAAAAGAACACTACGACGTCGTCTCGCAAGCCAACTCGAGCCCACAAGATTGCCGAAGCTGCTCACCCGAAATCCCTTGATTTTTTTTGAACGATAGAAAACTCGGCTTTGATTATTGAATAGATGAGAAACTGCGGCCATTAATTATATTCTGAAGCTTCTGTTTTAATTTTGAACGAAATGATTTTGAACTGAATAGAAAAGAAAGGAGGGTCGTTGATTTGAACGAAAGGAAAAGTTAGTTCGGCTATGGACAGTGTTGACTTGTATATTTTTTCTTATATTCAAAATATCTCATATAATAATAATCTTAAATTAAAATCGTCTTGTTAAAAGCAACAAAAAAATTTTGACCTCCTATTGAGGCATGCCGCTAGGCGTTTATAATGTTATACGCCTATTCCGAACGCAATGGAAAAAGTTTCGAGTCCGAATTCGATCGTATGAAGAAGATAGCTTTTTGAACCAGTTATAATATTAAATTTTCGATTTAATTTCAGCGCGTTTGCTTATCGTACGGCCAAACGGTCACTCCAAACAGTACAAAAATTGAAATCCGATAATAATATAATATTACGGATCCAATGAAACTAGTTTCGTCGAATTTCGAGACTGTGTCCCGGAACGCTATTTTCAAATATCAATTTAAACGATAGAATTTCAAAACTGAACAAAACAGTTTCAAATTCAATTCTGAAAGTCCCATTATCTTCAGTATTATCAATATAAATTTTCTAAGCCTTGAAAAATATTTTTAATCAGCTTAAAACTGAAGATTCAAATTTTTACCCAACTTCAACAAATTAAATTCAAAAATTTAATCGCCAAATTCATTCTGACATTTGAATTTCAAATTAAACCATCATTCGAATATTTAAGCTCAATTAAATATCCACATTTCAAATGTCAAAAATTCAGGGTCGTTACAATCTTCCCCCCTTAATAGAATTTCGTCCCGAAATTACAAGTTAAGAAGAATGCTCCAATACCCGTTTATCATTTTACCAAAACCAAACAATTTTATCAACTTATCAACCCAAATCTTTTTATCATAAAAGATCCATTATTACTTTAACTAAATTTCCACAATCAATCATAAGTTCCAAATAATATGGTTTTCTCAACAATTCAAATTTCATTTTAAATTCAAATTTTGAATTTAAAATTTCTCAAAAATTTCTAACTCTCTAAATTTTCAAAAAATTCGCCAGCGTCTCCTTTGCGCGGCAAGCTCGGTACAACTACAAAATGTCCCTACGGACTCCCAAATTCCAATAGAAACAAAATGCCAAGTGGCAAAATCAGAAACTCATCAACTTTCATACTGAAATTTTAAATGCATACCTTTTGTTGGGAAATTCAAATTCATCTTCAAAATCAAAATCCAATTCCATTTTTCCATATAACCCCTGTATACTTTACTCAACAACAATGTCCAAATTTACTTATTGGATTCCCAATACCAATTTTACTTAAGAATTTCATTCTTTATTTCTTAAGATCAATATAAGTATTTACATACTTCTATTATTTATTTTCACTTCACAAACAAAGTTATATATTCATTCCCATTCAACTTTGTATTTTCAATTCCATTTGAATTCAATTTACAATTTCAATTCTATTTGAATTCATTTTATCTTCAAAATCCAAAAATTCATTTTAGTGAAAACTCGATGTTCACTTTTTCGAAGACTTTTAACTTCGACCAAAACAATGGTTTTCATTTTCTAATTCAATCCCTATGTTTCCATTAGAATTTAAAAATCAATTTTCTATTAACAAAATTTTCAATAAAACTTTTCTAACTCCCGAAATTTTCAGAAAATTTTGGCGGAGTCTCCTTTGTACGGAGGAGCTTTTGTAATTTGACAAAAGATATAAATATATATACGTCGACCCACTCGGTCGGAAAAACAAAAACAGTTCATTTCCTATTTTGTATTGCGTAGGCGACCTTTATTAGCATTTTAAGCAAAGCGGTTATTTTTAAGCATTTGCGCAACCCAAAATGCAGCCAAACGGCTTCCAAAAACCTGCACTTACTCAATTTAAACAGGTAAGTGACAATATAAGAAATCTATTAACATTTCACTTAGTTTCAATAGAAAACACATAGTTTTCATAAGCGATAGGTTCAAAATAATTCCCATTAGCAATTTATAAAGTTTCAATACAAATTTAGTTGCTTACAATAAACCACACATCATTTCCATTTAATTTCAATGGTTTACAACACACTTTCTTTCATTCTATTCATTTTTAAACGGAACAAACTCATATCTATTTCAATTGATACAAAAATCAATTTTTATTGGCTTTCATTAACTCATATAATTTTATACAATCTCGTTTGGATCAAACGACAATTGTTTCTATGCAAATTTCGACGATATTCACTTAATAGAATACCCATTCTAGTTTATAACTAATTTAAATTGATACCAACTCAATTTATTTTAATTCCATTTCATTTCAATTTGCATTTCATTAATCAAACAATTTCATTGAAAACCATTTCACAATTTTACTTAAGTCGAGCATTTATCCAAATATTGCTTACGTTATTTCAACTCAAAACTCAAATTATATTTTCCTTGTAAACAATTTCCAATTTAAATCTTTGATTTGATTTTTATTTATCGAATCCATTCCATCTACTAATTTAATTCAATTAGTTTATTCACTCATCCATTTTAAATTTCGAATTTTCATATTCAATTCATCTCGAATTTACTTTATTAATAACAAGGAAATTTCAATTTATTTTTCTATTTACTTGAATTTATATGCAAATTCAAACCAATTTTATTCAACTCACAATTCAAATTCAATTTAACTAATTCAACTTCCAATTCATTATTTCATGAATTAATACATTATCAAGTTTGTTTATTTGAATTCAATCCATTTTATTTTATTTTATTTTCCAAGTTTGGATTTTTCCTTTAACTTGATTCAAATCAAATCTCATTTCATTATTCAATTTCCAATTCATTTATTTACAAATGTAACCTCATTTGTTCCTTCAAAAATTCATTTAATTTCAATTTGAATCTTATTCCAATCAAATTTTCAAATATTTTGTAAGTCTTCAAACTTATTTACATTCCATAACATTTTAATGAAATTCCAGAGTCTTTAAACAACATTTCAAAATTATTTCTTGGAATTCTATTTCCAATTATAAATCACATTTACAATTTACATTAACAAATCCCATTCGTATATGAATTTATTTCCTTATCTTTTCAATTCATATTTGTAAATCTCATTTGTTAAATGAATTTATCTCCAAATATTTGGTTATACCATTATTTCTTATTTAATCCATATAATAATGATAATAATTCAATATTATTACTTCCTAACAACCAAGCATCCATATACTATAATAATTCATAGAAAATGATTTCTTTTCTATACAAAAATAGTTTTGGGCAAAATTATTTCATTCACCCTATTTAGACAATACTGTGTCAGTTTATCTTGTTTAAGAGTTTAGAAACCCCTATCGATTACAGTTGGCCAAACTGCACCGACCAGAATCTATAAACAATCAACCGATAAGTCAACACAATATAAAACAATTTTTTGTATTCACTAACAAATACACGCTCATATCTATTATTACACTCACACTCATTCTAGAGTACTACTGACTCTATCTCTAATGAGTAACACCCAACAGAGCCAGGATTGTCGCTTAACCAACATCTCTGATACCACATGTAACGATCACGATCTTTCAACGCTCGAATGTCAACATTAATACGTCCACTGTATCAAATACCGCGCAATCGAATGTCGGAAAACCAAACCATTAGCGTTAAAAAAGAAGAGGTAGAAGAAAACAGAAGAAAAATAAAGAAGAAGAAACAGAAACAACAACAGAATCTCACATTCGCGGCCGAACAATATATAATAGATGAATCAATAATCTTTAAAACAAATGAATATATCAGTTTATAAATTACATCATCAGAGTCAATATACAACTCAATACGACAATGGACAGTTATATAAACTTGTCCCCATACAGAATACACAGCGGAATAAATAAATAAGTACGAGTGTACGTCTCGTCATCCAGCTCGTCTCTAAATTTCCAGAATATCCATAATATCCTGATAACATAACTGTAGGCTGCCCGTGTGGAAAATTATGGGCACCCAGAGTTTAGAAAGGGAACAATAAACTCCAGGCCAGTCATGGTGACTGGCGTGAGATTGTAAAACAGTTATTTTCACAAAAAAAATAAAATCAATTCGCAATGCTTTTGGAAAATGAAACTACCATAAGACCTCCCGCTACACAAACAATGCAAACGCAGAATTGGAGGAGGTTTCTTCTTATGATAGTCAAACATGCTTACTACGCAAAATCATTGGATATTATTACTAGTGCATAGTGTAGAAAACATTTCGAAAGTATAATATTAATCTTAGCCAGCAGAGGCATTTCACATTTATGCCTACTATAGCTACTATGTTCAATAGCAGGTTACCGCCACATTCCATAGCAGGTTATACAACTAAAACCGTACAAGGCGCGTATTGTTTCTTTGGATTTTCCAACAAATAGTCAGGCTAAGGAACTTCCTCCGCCACATGGGAACACCTCTGGCGGGACGCCCCGAGAACCACCTGGCTCTCTGCCAACACAAGGCCGGTTACCCCCTTCCCGGTTAGTAAACCTGAGATATGCCACCCCCGGTCCTTTGGGACCTTTATCCGAGGGCCCTCGATCACACAGCAACAATCACACAGAGTAAATGAGACCGGAGCAACCGCACAGGTAAATATCTGGGCTCCATACCATGATATCACCTTTTTCCAGAAGGAATGGTCATACCCTAGGGGAGCTACCCCTGAAACCTTGCCGCATCTTTCCTGTTTCGACCATTTCCGGTCCGTGAGGCTCGATGAGGTCTCGTCCACAAAGCTACGCTTTTTCACAAAGCCATGCTTTGATCAACAAATGATCAGCAAATGACCATCAACACACAGCAACACTCTGCATGCCACACTACCAAATTGGGAGTATATCACTGATAACCTTCAACTACATAACCTCTGAGCTCGTACGTCTCAGAGAAGGGTGTTAAGCTAAGAGAATAAATTCTCCGCCACCAACAGAAATGTATTTGAAAGAAATCAGCTTTATATCTCAAAGTGTAATGTCAGACATACAACCATACAAGTCTGTTCCGAGTTCGAATAGAACCGAAGGCACTTCCGAAGAAGCCCTTGCGATCCGGGTATTCACAATCCCGATCGGACTTCCCATCACAAGAAGAGTGATATAAATCTCTATATCGAAGCAACTCGGTGCAGAGACATTCGACAGGTTGTCCTTTCATTTTTGAAACTACCCGGTCTTCACACCGGTCTTTAAATGTTATCCATTCACGTCGTATCACTATTCAGAATGGGTTATATGACACAAAGTCCTCTCCCGGCTAAACCGAATAATGAGCGTTTGTTTCAAAAACAAATTCAAGTGCCATTTCAAAGGCAATTATTGATAGTCGGTTATATAACTATCAATAACATTCACAACAATCAACCAATTTAAATAATTTTTCCCAAATTATTAAATTTCAAATATCTTTGCAAGATATATATTTTCCACACTTCATTACTTTGAAAACAAATTTCAAATCACTTTTCACCTTTCAAACTTTTGAAAACAAATTTCAAATCAATTTCCCTACACGGGATATATTTCCAAATATTTATTCATTTCCACTAGAAATCTGCCGAGTTCAAATACTTTATCTCCAAAATATTCCTTTAAAACCAACTTTTGAACCTTTAATTTATATTTTAAAAACTACTTTGGAAATATACTCGGCTTTATAGTGAGAATACACTTTCACTTCAAAATGGTCCATTTAAACCAATTAAATAAATCCTTATCGATTTATTTCAAATTCACATTCCCAATTTGTAAATTTATTTCCATACTTAAAAAAAATCAGTGTTTATTTTTAAAACAAATTTACCTTTCCTTTATAAATTCCATTTTGAATTTACATTCCCAAATATTCACTTTTTATACGATTTTCAAATCGATTTCTCAAATATGCACTTTCAACTCCAAATCGACTTTCAAATTTATTTCCAAATTTATTTCAAGTACCAAATTGATTTTCCAAACATTTATTTCAAACACCTTTTAAATACCAAATCAATTATCAAATTGATTTCTAAAAATTTATTACCTTTTAAAATAAATTCCTTTATCTCTTTCAAAGTGTTCAAAATTCCATTTTTTTTAAATAAATACTTCAACTTTTGAATAATACTATTCAAAACCTATTTATAAAAATCCTTTCCCATATTTTTGGAATTTATTGGATAAGAATACAAAAATCAATTTTTTTATACTTTAATTCCTTCTTTTAAATTCATCTAATTCTTTCATAAGGAATTTTCTTAAAATTTCCAACTTTAAATTTCAAAAAACCAATTTTATTTATTTCTGACATCCAACGATACCAAAAATACATTCGGCTAAATTTTAGCCTTCAACAATTTCAATCACAAATATAATCATTCACGGATTATAAATAAATTATCGCACAACATATAAAACAAATTCATATAATTTGAGGAATCCAGTTGGATCCCTCCAACCTGTTTCCCTGCATCCACAGATTTTAGCACAATACCAATTCCACTTCGAGTTGGAATATCGCGGTATATGGGATTTATAAATATCATCCGCTATTATGCGGCGCATAGGGTCTCATTCGCTATATAATGCAGGAAATCAACAACTCCAATATATATATATACCAATATATATATATATATATATTGCTATATACTACTATATATACTATATCACATCCAAATAGTCAATCAATAACTGCAATTCAATTTTAATTTGAGTGAGAAGATCTCACCTTTAATTTGCAATCCACTTTCCATTTCCGACTTGTTTCTCCATTTTAGACCTTATACAAACATTTATACAATTTATTAATATTAGAAATAAATCAAATAATCAATTATTATTTATTAATTTTAATCAACTAATGATTATTTAAACTAATATTTTTAAATTTAAACCAATTCCTTTTAATAAATTTGATTTAACTAAAAATTAAATTTGAAACTAAATTTCCTCCAATAAATATTTTTAACGCTTAAAACATTTATTTTAAAAATCTTATCTATATATAAATTAATTTTTGTTTATTAAAAAATGATTTTATACCTTACCGTTAAACTAAAATCTCATTTCCATATAAGTTTCAAACATGCATGTGTATATTTTCTTTTGAAACCATATATATACACTTATAAAAATAAACTATATTAAAAATCTAATTTTCTATAAATTCATATATTAATTTTCTGTTTACAGTTTATCCCCTATCTATAGATTAAAACAGAGCTCATCTTTACTGTATATAACACCAATAATTTACTTCACTATATTATTATTATCGTTCTTTTCTTTTCTGGTCTACATGTATATAAATAAAAATTAAAATAGGCTAAATAGCTCACTGACGAACAACAGATAAAATCGACTTAAAACCCCCATAGACCACGGTCGGCATCCCGCACAGCACTGCTCATCGACTTCGACCATCCACGCAACCTCAAATCGCTTCCCAGCATTGCGACCACAACCAAATCCCACCTCGCCTTGCATGCGAACCACTGGTCGCGCTACCCCATCAAATCAATCGCCGTCCCACGCTTCGACGGTCTCGAATCTCTTCAAGTCGTTGACGCTCCACGATCGCGACCAACATCATCGTGAACCAACCCTAGCCGAGAACCCACATCGCCGACTTGATTTGTTCGATTTCGATCAAAAATGATTTCGATCTGATAGTAGGAAGAAAAGAACACCGCGACGTCGTCTCGCGATCCTACTCGAGCCCACAAGATTGCCGAAGCTGCTCACCCGAAACCCCTTGATTTTTTTTGAACGATAGAAAAATCGGCTTTGATTATTGAATAGATGAGAAACTACGGCCATTAATTATATTCTGAAGCTTCTGTTTTAATTTTGAACGAAATGATTGTGAACTGAACAGAAAAAAAAAGTAGGGACGTTGATTTGAACGAAAGGAGAAGTTAGGTCGGCTATGGACAATGTTGACTTGTATTTTTTTCTTATATTCAAAATATCTCATATAATAATAATCTTAAATTAAAATTGTCTTTTTAAAAGCAACAAAAAAATTTGACCTCCTATTGAGGCGTGTTGCTAGGCGTTTATAATGTTATACGCCTATTCCGAACGCAATGGAAAAAGTTTCGAGTCCAAATTCGATCGTATGGAGAAGATAGCTTTTTGAACCAGTTATAATATTAAATTTTCGATTTAATTTCAACGCATTTGCTTATCGTACGGCCAAACGATCACTCCAAACATTACAAAATTGAAATCCGACAATAATACAATATTATGGATCCAATGAAACTGGTTTCGTCGAATTTCGAGACTGTGCCCCGGAACGCTATTTTCAAATATCAATTTAAACGATAGAATTTCAAAACTGAACAAAACAGTTTCAAGTTCAATTCTGAAAGTCCCATTATCTTCAGTATTATCAATATAAATTTTCTAAGCCTTGAAAAATAGTTTTAATCAGCTTAAAACAGAAGATTCAAATTTTTACCCAACTTCAACAAATTAAATTCAAAAATTTAATCGCCAAATTCATTATGATATTTGAATTTCAAATTAAACCATCATTTGAATATTTAAACTCAATTAAATATCCATATTTCAAATGTCAAAAATTCAGGGTCGTTACAGACACAGTATGACATTTTTGTTATCATACGTTTTTGGTCATATCTCTTATCCTATATCATTTTATCTGATATTTATAGCTAGACTGATCCGTTTATTATTTTCTTCTTAAATAATACTTGGGTCAGACCGAGATATTTCAGGTGCTTCTGCTTGACTTCTTATCAGGGTCCGTCACTTGACTTTTGGCAAACTACTTTAGCTTAGTAGTTTTTGTTTGTATATATTTGAGATAGAGGCTCCTTGATGTATACATATTCTTTTGTCTGGCACTTGTACCTATTCTTTTGTAACATAATGGATCTTATTTGACCATTACGTTGATGTACACTTTTATATGATATATTCATATCTGATTCCGCCTTTGTGATATGAATATCTGTGACTGATTTGTGTTATGTTTATTTCTATATTTGTTTTCGAAGTCCACGTAGCCACTGTGTGGTAGCTTTGAGTTTGTATTTGATATGTCGGATTTCCTCTTGAAATGAAATGTAAGTTATATTATCTGACATATCGGTACCCGCACAAAGCAATTTCACAGATGGTCGCTCCTCAACAGCCTTATTCTTCGTGCAAGTTGACGGCATTACCCCATGGTGTCCTTGGCTAGCGTGAGTATAGAGGTGGGGCGTCACAGCTTGGTATCGGAGCCAAACTTCGGAACAATATAGAATAATCTAGCAAGAATCATTGTCCAAAGTATTTCTTAGGAATCGTTCCATAGGATTTAATTCGAGTCTTCGTACCGTTCTATCCTATTTCTTATTATGATACCTTGTTTTATCAATAAAATTTGTTTGATATTCATTTCGTGAATAACCTTTTTCCTCTTTTCTTTCTTTCTTAAAGAAGAGAAATGGTTAGACCAGGCCATCCCAGCGCCGGTCAATCTAGTGATACTCCCCATGATGGAGTATTTATGTCTGCTCAACAACTTCTAGACCTTGTGAGAAATGCTCAAGCTGCCGGACCTATTCCTGAGCCTACACATCCTAAATCTGGGTTTGCACGCTTGTGTGGTGATTACATCAATTTGGGTGGAAAGCCATTCAAAGGTTCTGAGAGCATTATAGAAGTCCAGGCTTGGCTTCGAACATGCGACCGCATCTTTTCTCGCATGAATCTTAACGATCTTGATCGAATCCAAGTGGCTTCTAGCATGCTCCAAGAAAGAGCATTAGACTGGTACGAGCTTCTGATTTTCGAAATTATTGAATCGAACCTTACTTGGGAGCAATTCCGGGAAAGGTTCGAGTTGACATTTATGTCGAAAGTTGAGAACGTATATCTAGCTCGACGCTTCATAGACCTTGTTCAAGGTGAATCTTCCGTGACCGACTACGTCGCTTCTTTCGAATCTTTCTCTAAATATGGGGTCGAATATATTAATACCCATTGAAGAAAAATCAAAGATTTGTGTATGGCTTGAACAAGAGCCTCAAAAAGCCATTACTTTTGAAATTAGAAGTTTCTTTTGATCAACTTGTTGATATTGCTCTTCTACTCGAAGAGGCCGATAAAGATAGTGATGCTGAGGTCAAACAAAACATCAACAAGAAGAGACCTTTTAAATTCAAGCCTAATCCCAACAAGAAAGGTAAGCAAACAACTTCGGTAGCAAATACTCCTAACTCTCATCGTGGAGAATGTTACAATTTTGGTTCTAAGGACCACTATGCAAACAAGTGCCTGAAGTCTCTTTCTTACCGCTATTGCAAGAGTTTGGGTCATACCATATCTTTGTGTCCCAAACTTCAAGGCAAGAAGAAAGGAAAGCTAAATGTTGTGCAAGCCCCTAGTAACACTTCTCGTGGTCAAGGTATTTCTCGTTCTATCCTTGATGGAATTATTATGTTTTGTGATCAACCTATTAGAGTTCTTTTTGATACGGGTGCGTCCCATTCTTTTATATCAAAAGAATTTGTTGATGCTTTGTCTTTGGATGTTATTAGCTTGATGACGTCTTCGATAATTGCGAATCCGGTCGGTGGATCCGCAACACTCAGTTTATTATGTAAAGATGTCGACAATATTTTATGTGATTACTCTTTCCGTGCTGATTTGCATGTTATGCGTTACCTTGGTTTCGAAATGATTTTGAGAATGGATTGGCATAGCCGTCATGAAGCCCAAATCCTATGTCCTAAGCGGACTATATATCTTCGGCATTCTCAATCTGTTAAGCAGATTTCTCTTGTTCTGAAAGATTCAGACTCCAATTCGAAAGCATCCGTATATTCTCTCAATCCTCATGACGACGATAATGATGAGGAAGATTTTATTTCTCTCATTCACATTGATCGTGAATTTCCCGACATATTTGAGCATGTTCTAGGATTACTACCTAAGCGAGCAATTAAGTTCAAAATTAATCTAACTCCTGGAGCTCTACCTATCACTTGTCCTCCTTGTCATATGTCCAATAAGGAAAATGAGGAGATGCGTAAACAATTATCCGAATTGGAAGCGAAGCAATTTATTCAATCTAGTTCCTCTCTATGGGGAGTTTTGGCTATTTTTGTGAAGAAATCTGATGGTACACTTAGGCTTTGCGTTGACTACCGCAAGCTTAATGATCTCACCATCAAGAATAAATATCCCTTACCTCGGATTGATGATTTATTCGATCAACTTAGTGGTGCTAAAGTCTTTTCAAAGTTAGACTTAGCAACCGGTTTTCATCAGCTCCGTATTGCAGAGGATAGCATTCCATTGACATCGTTCCGTACTCATTATGGATCTTATGAATGGCTTGTTATGCCGTTTGGTTTGACGAATGCTCCATCTTATTTCGTTGACCTTATGAATCGAGTTTTCAAAGACTTCCTCGATCGATTTTTTCTCATCTTTATAGATGATATTCTTATTTATTCTAAAACCGAGGAAGAGCATGAAAATCATCTTCGGATTATGTTGGAAACACTTAGGAGCAACCAATTGAAAGAAATTTTTTCTAAATGCCACTTTTGACAATCTCGTGTGAAATTTTGGGGAATATTATTTCTGAATCCGGACTTTCCATGGATCCTTCAAAGATTGAAGCGATTCAAAATTGGAAGAGACCAGAGAGTGTGATGTAAATTCATAGCTTTCTCGAATTGGCGTGCTATTACCGTCGGTTCATAATAGACTTTTCTAAAATTTCTGTACCTCTTACTAGTTTGACAAAGAAGGGAGTTAAATACATTTGGTGAGACAAATGTGAAGCTGCTTCTCAGAAACTAAAAGAACTCCTTTCCGATGCTCCTATTCTTGTGATTCCCGATGGGAACCAAGATTTTATTGTTTATACCGATACTAGTCGTGTTGGTTTGGGAGCCGTTCTCATGCAAAGGGAACGTGTTATTGCTTATGCTTTTAGGCAATTAAAGCATACCGAGACTAGATATGCCACTCATGATTTAGAGCTCGCGGCTATTGTTTTCGCCCTTAGAATTTGGCGTCATTATATTTTGGGAGAGAAATTTGTTCTCTACACCGATCATAAATCTTTGAAGTGTTTATTTTCTCAAAAAGAACTTAATTTGCGTCAACAACGTTGGCTCAAGTTTCTTGCATCCTATGATCTTGATATTCTTTATACTCCCAGAAAGGGTAACCGAGTTGCCGATGCCCTTAGCCGAAAGCAACAAGCAGTTTTTTCTACGACGATATCCGAATGGAATGATCACGAGACTTTAACCACTTGTGAGATTCGAGGTCGTGGATCCAATTCATGTTCATCTCTTGTTTTGTGTAGCCTTGAGGATCGTCCTTCTCTTTTGGACCATACCTCTTTTGGCTAAACTCTATGTCAAACTAAATTGCATGGAGTTCCTACTTCTATTGTTAGCAATCGTGATCCATTATTTTGCTAGTGGATTTTTGTAAGGTCTTCAAAAACTTTGGGAACAAAGCTTAATTCTACCACCGCTTATCGTCTTCAATCCGATGGACAAATCAAGCGTGTGAATTGAACTCTTGAAGATCTTCTTCGTGTATGTGTTCTTGATTTTGGTGGAAGTTGGGAAGATCATATTTCTCTCGTTGAGTTTTCTTCCAAGTATAGCTTCCAATCTAGTATTGGTATGGCACCTTTCGAGGTACTCTACGGAAGGCCATGCCGATCTACTTCGTGTTGGCTTGAAGCCGGTGAGAAGTCGGTTTTAGGTCCAGATTTTATTGGTGTTCATTTGTGTTTCACCTATGATGGGTGTTGTGCATTTCAGTTGATCGGGAAAGTTGGCATCTCGATATGTTGGTCCTTTTCCCATCACCGAACGTATTGATTCTATGGCTTATCGCCTTTTATTTACCGGCTCAATTTTCTGCTATTCACGACGTCTTCCACGTCTCTCTACTACGGAAATACCTTAGGGATTTCGATTTTTATTCTTGAGCCTGATGTAATTGAAGAAATTGAAGTTTTACCAAATTTGACTTATGAGCAATATTCTATTCGTATCATTACTTCGGAGGTTGAACGCCTTCGAAATAAAGATGTTTTCTTGTGAAAATTCAAAGGTCCTCAAATCCTAAGGATTTCTCTTGGGAATCTTGAGAATTTATCGAGCAAACACATCTGGACTTACTCTTTCGTGCTCTTTATGGTAAACTTCTTATTCCAAATTTTCTTTTGTGTTGATATGCTTTTATGATTGTTACTTTTTCTTTTCCTCTTAATTATTGCGAGGACGCAATTTCTTTAAGGAGGGGAGTCTGTAACAACCCGCATATTTTACGATTGTATTTTAAATATTTTATTTAAATATAGAATCGTTAATCGGATTAAGGTCCAAAAAGTTAATTTTTGCAAACGGTCGAATTGGGACTCGAGACCACTTCCATTGAGTCCAAAATGGCGTTTGCGACTTTTTTGAGTATAAACATCGATATGTTTGGAGTTGGATGAATTTTTCTTTTTTCACTTAGGGCTTTGGGTTTGGGTTTTAGCCCAATAACCTAACATAAGACCCTAGCTCCACCCCCTCTTCTCTTCATTCACTTTCATTTCCTAATACCTTCAAGCTTTAAATAAAAATGGGGGAAGATAAAAAGAATTTAGAAATCCTAAGCCCTAATTCTCTTAGGAATTATCAACTTCAAGCTTGAAATCAAGGAGAAGCTTAGGTAAGCATCCTCTTCATCTTCTCCAACTCATTCTCTCTTCAATTTCAGAAATTTCCTAAACCTAACTTAGGGAATGTTCTTCTTTTGAGCTTAAATTCAAGCTTCTTGGGTTGAAGTGAAGAGTGTTGATCTTTCCTTTGTGATTAAGCTTCTCATTCATTGTTTTTAGGTTCAAAGGTGAGTTGTTTAACTCACATCTACATCTATAGCTATCATTGTTGTTTGGTATGAATTCCTAACACTTGTGCATATTCATTTGCTTTTGATTTGGATTGATTTGGTGAATTTTTCGAATTTTGGTGTTTTGGTCCAATTTTATGAAACTGATGATTGGATATTGATGATTGGGGTGTATCGAAGAGCCTTTAAGGCTGGGTTGTCGCTTGGCGTAAATCCTTAGTCGTCGTTGCTCATCCGATCACTTCCGATACGTTATGGCCACTTTGGCCTAGGCAAATTGTTGCCCAGACCAAGTGACCAGACGTCTGGTTTGGACCTGGAGCAAAAATATATGCACGCAGTATTTAAAAAAAAAAGACAGAACCTAAATTCAGACGTCTGAGTTTTTGGTTCAGACGTCTGAAAAGGTTTCCGACGTCTGGTTTGCCAAACCAGACGTCTGGAAGGGTTTTTCTGAATTTTCCAGGACCTAAATCCAAACATCTGGATTGACCCCCAAACGTCTGGAACTGTGCATATTTGCCTATTTAGGCTTTTCTTGATTTAATTTGCATCGGTTATCGATTTTAGTTGCTCCTATTAGTTGTTATCACTTTTATCGACCGTGATGACTTCTTTTTATGGATTTTTGGGAATATCCATTTTGATGGATTTGGTATCGATTTCTTTGGATTTAATTCACGTCTTTTAATGTGAATCTTTGGTGATTGATTGTTTCTACAATCATTTTGTGATTTGTCACTTTAAAACACAAAGGTTTCTATACTAATAGTAAATATTCAAACTCTTTTTCAAAGATGATTTCAACTCTATTTTTAATACAAAGCTCGTTTATAAAACCATTTTCTAATCTATTAGTATATACAAACCTTTACCTCGTTCGTATGAGAAAATCTAATTAAACGGCTTAGCAAAACAAGTGGTATGAAACGCTTGCGTTTACTTCACCGGTTAATTCTTGGACTTGTTCGATTGAACTCTTGTGACAATTTTCGAGTGGAAATGTATAATCTGTTCGTAAATATTTAAGTTAAGCTAGTGGTTATGGGACATGAAGCTAAACTCATTTATGTACTAGCTTAGTATGGTTCACACTTCTTGATGATCGATGATGATCGTTTTATAGTTCAGACTAGCAATGTGCGATGTCTCTTTGTCCGCGTGGAGGACTATACCTCGTTTTGTTGAGCTTCGTTTCATTTTTATGGGCTAGCGACCCATGGTCTTCGGGCCGTTTATGGAGCTTCGACTCAAAGTCGGTGCATGGGGTGTATCTTTTTAGGTGATCGATGTCTGACTATACATGGGGCGTATCTTTTTAGGTGCGTCGATGTTAGTTTATACATGAGGAGTATCTTTTCAGGTGCATCGATGTTCTACTGTGCATGGGACATATCTTTCTAGGTGCGTCGATGTTCGATTTATGGTTAGCGACCATGGAATAGCGTTCCGTTTGTGATACACATGTTGGTGAGTTTTCATGCTCCCGTTTATGATAGGCCTCCCCCTTTGTGATTTCTGGATTTCTGGTTGATGATTTCTAGAATTTGTTTTTCACCAATTTTCATGGATTGGCATTCATTTGTTTTGTCAATATTTGTATTTTGGTGAGTAATTTAAAGAATGTGATTCTTTTCGGTGTTTTGAGACGATTTGAGATATTGTATGGTTTTTGTTGTTATTTGATGCGTACTTGACATAGTATGACATTTTTTTTACCATACGTTTTTGGTCATATCTCTTGTCCTATATCATTTTATCTGATATTTATAGCTAGACTGATCCGTTTATTGTTTTCTTCTTAAATAATACTCGGGTCAGACCGAGATATTTCAGGTGCTTCCGCTTGACTTCTTATCAGGGTCCGTCACCTGACTTTTGGCAAACTACTTTAGCTTAGTAGCTTTTGTTTGTATACATTTGAGATAGAGACTCCTTGATGTATAGGTATTCTTTTTTCTGGCACTTGTATCTATTATTTTGTGACCTAATGGATCTTATTTGACCATTACGTTGATGTACACTTTTATGTGATATATTCATATCTGATTCCGCCTTTGTGATATGAATATCTGTGACTGATTTGTGTTATGTTTATTTTTATATTTGTTTCCGAGGTCCACCTAGCCACTGTGTGGTAGCTTTGAGTTTGTATTTGATATGTCGGATTTCCTCTTGAAATGAAATGTAAGTTATATTATCTGACATATCGGTACTTGCACAAAGAAATTTCACAGATGGTCGCTCCTCAACAACCTTATTCTTCGTGCTAGTTGACGGCATTACCTCGTAGTGTCCTTGGCTAGCGTGAGTATAGAGGTGGGGCGTCACATAAATTGAGATATAAATGGAATTATCAAATTCAGTTTTGGAAATGTGGAATATTTAAAGCTTTGAAATATATTGAAATTTAATGGTTTATTTTGTGTTTCAAATCTGTATTTGAAATCGATAGAATTTGAAATGATTTATTGAGAAACTGAATTGAGTTGAAATTATGAATTGAGATTTGAATTAAGTTGAATTTGGAAGTCGAGTTGATTTGAATCGATTTGTGAATTTGTGGAAACCATCTTTATTATATAAAGTATTTTTAAATTATATGTAAAACTATTTTTATATTATTTTATAAACTATTTTAATATAACTACTTTTATTTTATAAACTATTTTATTATATATACTATTATTGAATTGTGACGCCCCACCTCTATACCCCTAGCACGGAGAATAAGGCTGTTGAGAAGCGACCATCCATGTAACTTCTTTGTGCGAGCACCAATATGTCAGATAGTATAGCATGTATTTCATTTAAGGAGGAAGTCCGACATACCGATACAAACTCAAAGCTATCACAAGGTGGCTATAAATAATCTTCGGAAATCAAACATAGAAATAAGCATAACACAATCAGTCACAGACATCCATATCACAAAGGCGGAAAAAGATATGAATATATAACTAACACATAAAAGTGTATATCAGAGTAGTGGTCAGAAAGATCCACAATAGTACAAAAGAATAGCAACACATGCTATACAAAAGAATACACCTATAAGTCTATCTCTCTAGAGTATACGACAAAAACTACTAATCTAAGTAGTTAGACAAAAGTCAGAATAGTAAATCCCTGGGGGAGAAGTCAAGCAGAAGCGCCTGTAACATCTCGGTCTGACTCGAGTATTATTTATAAGAAAATAATAAACGGATCGGTCTAGCTATAAATATCAGATGACATGATATAGAATAATAAGTGTGGCATAAACATATAATAACCATAATGACATACTAACATAAGTATGTAAATGAACATCAATAAGAGATAAATCTATATCATAAGAATCTTCTCAAAGATCCAAAGAGGGCATCATACCCTAAACTTGTACTCATAACAAGTCAATGACACAAATTCCAAAAATCAACACAAGAAATCCAGAAATCATAAAAAGGGAAAGAGGCCTATCACATGACGGTCCAAAGACCATGGGGAGCTACCCCATATGTGTAAGTCGGAATCACATAGATGAGGTCTAGACTAACCTTGCTGACAAAAAGATATGTGTGAGACGGAATCGCACAAATGGTGTCTAGTCTAACCTTGCAAACAAAAAGGTATGTGTGAGTCGGAATCACACAGATGGTGTCTAGACTAACCTCGCAGACAAAGAGAAATGTGTGAGTCAGAATCACACAAATGGTGTCTAGTCTAGCCTCGCAAACAAAGAGACATCGCACAATTTCTAGTCTAAATCATAAAAATGATCGTCCTGATCATCGAGAAGTGTCAATTACACTAAGCTAGTAAATATATGAGTCTAGCTTCATGTCCCATAACCACTAGCTTAACTTAAATATTTACGAACAAACTGTAAATCTTCACTAGGAAATTGTCACAAGAGGTTCAATCGAACAAGTCCAAGAATTAACAGATGAAACAAACGCAAGCGTTTCGTACCACTTGTTTTACTAAGTCGTTTAATTAGATTTCTCATCCGAGTGAGTAAAGGCTTGAATATACTAAGTGATTGGAAAACGGTTTATGAAAAGAGTTAGGTTATGAAAATGAAGTTGAAATCATTTTGATAAAAGAGTTTTGACATTTACTACTAGTATTGAAACCTTTATATTTATAAAGTGACAAATCACTAAAGCGATTGTAGAAACAATCGATTACAAAGTTCACATTCGAAGACGTGAATTAAATCCAAGGAAATCAGTTCCAAATCCATCAAAATAGAAATATTCATAAGACCTAACTAGGCCGAGCTAAAAAAGCAATGGAACGACCTAAACTAAAATAGGTCGAACGAATCAAGGTATAACGACCTAAGGTAAACGAGTTAAGGCATTAACGGTCTAACAACCTAAAGAGGTAGCGACCTATCTATAACGAGTTACGACCTAACTCTTGGCTGAGCTATAAAGTTAGCAAAGGTGGCCGACTTAAGGCTAGAAACGACCTAGCGATGCAAGCGACTTAACATATGGACGAGCTAACGTGTAGTGCGACTCAACCAGGTGAGCGACCCAAGGGAGACGAGCGACCTAAGGAGACTTGCGAGTTAGCAGAGGCGAGCTACCTAAGGTCCAATGACCTAACGGTTTAAAGGCCAAACCCTGCGAACGACGTTGGGTCATACGACCTAAAGGGAAGCAACATAACGATTTGGAGGCCGGGCGACCTAAATCCCAACGACCTAAGAGATTGGGTCATGCGACCTAGTATGGAAGTAGGGTCGAGCGACCTAACGTCCCAAGCATGGAACGACTTGACAAGTCAAGCGACCTAATAGGTCCAGCGACTTAACAATTTAAGGGGTCATGCGAGTTAACGGATTAACGACCCAAGGGGTCATGCGAACTAACGTAAACAAGGAAGACCGGGCGAGCTAAGGAGGTCAACGACCTAACAAGACATGCGACCTAAATGGGTGCGCGACACAAAGGTGTATGCAACCTAAGGAAAGCGACCTAAAGACACGCGACTAAATGGTAAGGCCGAGCGACCTAAAAAGAGATGTCTTCAACCAAGGCATCGCGACCTAAGGAGGATACGACCTAAGGCCATCGCGACTTAACGACCCAACAACGTGGAAAGGCCACGCGACCTAGAGGAAGACAGAGTCAAGCGATCTATGTAGGTTCGCGACCTAACTTTGCCGTGACCTATCGATGTAAGCGACTTAATGGGGTAAGGGCCTCGTGACCTAACGGGGTACGCAACCTAACGGGGTACGCGACCCAACGTGCAACAACCTAAGGCCTGAACGACCTAGGGGTTAGAAGCACAAAAATAGGTGCAAGTTAAATAGGCCGAGCGACTTAGGGTAGGCAGCGACCTACCGATATAAAAGCCAACGACCTACGACCTAAGGACCATACGACCTACGACCTAAGCCCCTCGCGACCTAACTCCAAACACGCAAGAAATGGCCAGAACGACCTAAAGGCAGTAAATCCACCAAAACGCTAAAAATTGGAGTTTTTCGCCAATCCAATCCAAATCAAATACAAATGTACATGCTAAAGTGATAGGGAATCATTCCCAACAGTCCAATATGGTTATAGGCTAGAATTGTGAGATAAAATCTCACCTTTTCACTAAAATGGATGAAGATGAAGCTTGAAATGCTATGCAAGGATCAACCACTAGCTTGAATCAATGTCTTCACTTGAATTTGGAGTTGATGTTGGATTAGCAATGAAGACTTAGCTTTTGGAGTTTTAATTTCTCTTTCCACTCACCATTAATGCAAAAGCTTCAGTTGGTAGGAATTTATGAAGAGTGAAGAGAAGGAGGGGTTGGGCTTGAGTTATAATGGCTAAGCTAACCCAAAGTCCAAAGCGGGAAAAGTTAGTGAAATTCCACTAACTCCAAACCTATCAATGTTTATACTTAAAAAGTTGTAAACGGCATTTCGAACTCAATGGAAGTGGTCTCGAGTCCTAATTTAACTGTTTGCAAAAATGAGCTTTTCGGACCAAAATCCGATTAACGATAAAATATTTAAGTAAAATATTTAAATATAAAATCGACAAATATGCAGGTTGTTACAGACTCCCCTCCTTAAAGAAATTGCGTCCTCGTAATATATAAGATGGAAATAAAAAGTAACAACCATAAAAGCATATTACCACAAAAGAAATTTGAAATAGGAAGTTCACCATAAAGAGATCTGGTGAAACTTCAATTTCTTCCACAACACCTGGCTCAAGAATAGAATCGGAATCTCGAAAGCATCTTCGTAATTGAGAAACGTAAAACACGTCATATAATAGGAGAAAATTGAGCCGGTAATAAAAGGCGATAAACCATGGAATCCATACGTACGGTGATAGGAAATGGCCCAATATATTGAGGCGCTAATTTTCCCGATCGACTGAAACGTACAACACCCATCATAGGTGAAACATGAATAAAGTCTGGACCTGAAACCAGCTTCTCACCGGCCTCAAGCCAACAAGAAGGAGATCGGCATGGCCTTCCCTAGAGTGTCTCGAAGATGCCATACAAATACTAGATTGGAAGCTATTATTATAGGAAAATTCAACAAGAGGAATATGATCTTCCCAACTTCCACCGAAATCAAGCACACAAGCTCGAAGGAGATCTTCAAGAGTTTGATTCACACGCTCGGTTTGTCCATCAGACTGGGGTGATAAGCGGTGATAAAATCTCGAATACTTTTCCAAAGTCCACTAGTGATCAATGGATCCCGATCGCTAACAATATAAGTAGGAACTCCATGAATTTAACAACTCCTTTTACAAAGAGTTTGGCGCAAAGAGGAACGGTTCGGTTAAACCGAACAGGAGTAAATTGGGCGGATTTAGTAAGTCTATCTACTATAACCCATAAGCTATCATGACCCAAACGAGAACGGGGAAGGTCGTCTAAAAAATCCAAGGAAATTTGGTCCCACTTTCAAATTGGAATTTCTAAAGGTTGCAATAACCCACCAGGCCTTTGGGGTAGGGCCTTGACAAGATGGTGAGTCATACAACACTTAACAAAGTTAGCAATATCAGATTTCATTCACACCCAACATTAAAGTCGCTTCATATCCGCGTACATTTTGCTACAACAGGGGTGAATGATAATATTAGAACGATGTGAATCTTCTAAAATATATTGACGAAGATCATAAATATTTGGTACGATAAGTCTAACAAACTTTCAAATGTCGCCACGGAAATCAATATCGAAGTCTTTCAAACTTTCAATATTAATTTCATCCCAACAACCTTGGCTACGAAGAGCCAATTCGAGATCTAGCCCTTTGAGCTTCAAGAATGCAGTCTAAAAAGAAGGAGGAGCCTCTAGACTACATAAACCAGGGATGCACATAAATCGGATTTCGCGATCTCGAATCTCGCAAGTGGATAGAGTCTCGAGATCGTTCCATTCGGATATCATCCTATAAACAACTGCTTGTTGCTTACGACTAAGTGCATTGGCAACACGATTTCCCTTCCGGGAGTATAAAGAATATCAAGATCATAAGATGCAAGAAATTCGAGCCAACATGGTTTACACAAACTAAGTTTCTTATGAGAAAATAAATATCCCAATGATTTATAATCGAGGTAGAGAACAAATTTATCCACCAAAGATGATGATGCCAAATATTGAAAGCAAAACCAATAGTCGCGAGCACCAGATCATAAGTGGCATACCTAGTCTCGATCGGCTTTAAAGATTTAGAAGCAAAAGTGATTGCACGTTCTCTTTCGCAAGAGAACGGCATCCAAACCAATACAATAAGCATTGGTACTAAAGTTAAAGTCTTGGTTCCCTTTGGGAAACACAAGAATAAGAGTATCAAAAAGAGAGAATTTTAATTCTCTTTTCTGAAAAGCTAAAACTTTCAAAATCACAATTATCTTTATAGAAAAACTTACATTTTATAAGTCAATTTATTGTGTCTGATTGTCTCATCAAAGCGTTTAGGAAATCCTTATCGGTAGCGTTGATCATGCGCATCGACCAGAATTCTTAAAACACTAAATGGGCAATACAACACAAAATTATCTTTTATATTATATTTAAAGTATCTTCTTAAAAATGATTTGCAAAATTTTAAATTACTATTACCATCCAAAATAAATAAATACTTATTGATATATTCATAGAATACTCGATTTATAAAATGGATGAAATAAACTGGATAAACTGAGTGACATAATAAGTCACTCATATGAATCATAACGAGTACGGAATGCGGTATGTGGAAGGCTAACTTCCGCAACTCGTAGAAATTGAAATTCAGTGGTAAGGTCGAACTAAAAAGACCTTAACCCTCTTCTAAAAAGATTTCTTAGGAGATGATCCTAAGACAAGCTCAAAATACCGAAAAATTCTCAACCAATATGAATGCGAGAGATATCTCTTTACTCCACATGTGAGCTCAAAGAATAAAATGATGCCATCGATTTGAAATCGAAATCACAAAGGAAAAATATGAACCTGCTTAACAGATTGAAAATGTCGAAAATGATTAGTCCATTCGGAAAAATTGGATATGGGCTTCAAAAATGATTAAGCCAATCCTTTCACGCAAATCAATTCCGAAGCCTAAGCAATGCATAACATGCAAATTGGTTCGGAAAGAAAAATCACATGTAATAATTTCGACATCAATAAAAAGCAATTTGAGTGTTGCGGATCCATCAAACGGATTCGCAATTCCAAAAGAAGTAAACAAGCCCAACATATAAAAAGAAAGAGAATCAACAAGTTCTTTTGATATAAAAATGATGAGACGAACCCATATCAAAAAGAACTCCAATTGGATAATTGCAAACAAATGAAATCAAGGATTAAATAAGGAATACCTTGACCCAGAGAAGTTTTGTTAGAAGCTTTTAGTTTTCCTTCCCTCTTTCTTGGAAGCTTGGGACATGTAGACAAGTAATGGCCCGAGCCTTTGCAATAACGACAATAGAGGGGTTTTGGGCACTTAATAACATAATGGTCTGTGGAACCACAATTGTAGCATCGTTTACGACTAGGGGTAGGTAGCTTGGTTACCGAAGTTTCTGATTCCACACTCTTCTTGCTTAGAAGTATGGGGCAGACTGAAATATGATGACTTGAATCTTTGCAATAACGACAAAAGAGTGGTTCCGGACACTCCTTCACATAGTGGTCCCTAGAACCACAATTATAGCATCGTCCATGATTAAGGATTGGAGTCTTTGCTTCCAAAATGGGTTCCTTTGCCTTCTTATCGGGATAAGGGCTTTTGAACTTAATATGCCTCTTCTTGGACATCCCAATATCACTATCAATTCCTTTATCAGCCTCTTCTTCTTGTAGAGTGATATCTACAAGTTGGTCGAAAGGAACTTTTAGTTTCAAAGGTAAGATCTTTGTGGGATTCTTACTCAAAGCACAGATAAACCTTTGATTCTGAGCAAGATCCAAAAGTTGTTGGGCAGACATGAATACGCCATCCAGAGAAGGACTACTGGATTGACTAGCACTAGGGCTGCCAGAACTAACCATCTCTTCTTCTTTTAAGAAAGAAAGGAAGAAGAAGGAAAAGGTTATTCTCAGAATGAATATCAAGCAAATCTTGATAGTTAAAACAAGGAATCATAAAGAAATCAGGATGAATCGGTTCGAAGACTCGAACTAAATCCTGAAGCACGACTCCTAAGGTGGACTTAGGACGATGATCCTTGTTAAGTTATTCTACATTGTTCCAAAGTTTGGCTCCGATACCAAGCTGTTACGCCCCACCTCTATACCCACGCCAGCCAAGAACACTACGATGTAGTGCTGTCAACTAGCATAGAGAATAAGGCTGTTGAGGAGCAACCATCCATGTAACTTCGTTGTGCGAGCACCGATATGTCAGATAGTATAGGATGCATTTCATTTAAGGAGGAAGTCCGACGTACTGATATAAACTCAAAGCTATCATACGGTGGCTATAAATAATCTTCGAAAACAAACATAGAAATAAGCATAGCACAATCAGTCACAGACATCCATATCACAAAGGTGGAAAAAGATATGAATATATAACTAATACATGAAAGTGTATATCAGAGTAGTGGTCAGAAAGATCCACAATAGTACAAAAGAATAGCAACACGTGCTATACAAAAGAATACACCTATAAGTCTATCTCTTTAGAGTATACGACAAAAACTACTAATCTAAGTAGTTAGCCGAAAGTCAGAATAGTAAATCCCTGGGGGAGAAGTCAAGCAGAAGCACTTGTAACATCTCGGTCTGACCCGAATATTATTTATAAGAAAATAATAAACGGATCAGTCTAGCTATAAATATCAGATGACATGATATAGAATAATAAGTATGGCATAAACATATAATAACCATAATGACATACTAACATAAGTATGTAAATGAACATCAATAAGAGATAAATTGATATCACAAGAATCTTCTCAAAGATCCAAAGAGGGCATCATACCCTAAACTTGTACTCATAACAACTCAATGATACAAATTCCAGAAATCAAAACAAGAAATCCAGAAATCATAAAAAGGGAAAGAGGCCTATCACATGACGGTCCGAAGACCATGGGGAGCTACCCCATATGTGTGAGTCGGAATCACACAGATGAGGTCTAGACTAACCATGCTGACAAAAAGATATGTGTGAGGCGGAATCACACAAATGGTGTCTAGTTTAACCTTGCAAACAAAAAGGTATGTGTGAGTCGGAATCACATAGATGGTGTCTAGACTACTCTCGCAGACAAATAGATATGTGTGAGTCGGAATCACACAAATGGTGTCTAGTCCAGCTTCGCAAACAAAGAGACATCGCACAATTGCTAGTCTAAATCATAAAAATGGCCGTCATGATCATCGAGAAGTGTCAATTACACTATACTAGTAAATATATGAGTTTAGCTTCATGTCCCATAACCACTAGCTTAACTTAAATATTTACGAACAAACTGTAAATCTTCACAAGGAAATTGTCACAAGAGGTTCAATCGAACAAGTCCAAGAATTAACAGACGAAGCAAACGCAAGCGTTTCATACCACTTGTTTTACTAAGCCGTTTAATTAGATTTCTCATCCGAGTGAGGTAAAGGCTTGTATATACTAATAGATTGGAAAACGGTTTAGGAAAAGAGTTTGGTAATGAAAATGAAGTTGAAATCATTTTGATAAATGAGTTTTGATATTTACTACTTGTATTGAAACCTTTATATTTATAAAGTGACAAATCACTAAAGCGATTGCAGAAACAATTGATTACAAAGTTCACATTCGAAGACGTGAATTAAATCCAAGGAAACCAGTTCCAAATCCATCAAAATAGAAATATCATACGACCTAACTAGGCCGAGCTAAAAACGCAATGGAATGACCTAACGTAAAATAGGTCGAACGAATCAAGGTATAACAACCTAAGGTAAACGAGTTAAGGCATTAACGGTCTAACAACCTAAAGAGGTAGCGACCTATCTCTAACGAGTTACGGCCTAACTCTTGGCCGAGCTACAAAATTAGAAAAGATGGCCGACTTAAGTCTAGAAACGACCTAGCGATGCAAGCGACTTAACATATGGATGAGCTAACGTGTGGTACGACTCAACCAGGTGAGCGACCCAAGGGAGACGAGCGACCTAAGGAGACTTGCGAGTTAGCAGAGGCGAGCTACCTAAGGTCCAACGACCTAATGGTTTAAAGGCCAAACCCATGCGAATGACGTTGGGACATACGACCTAAAGGGAAGTGACATAACGATTTGGAGGCCGAGCGATCTAAATCCCATTGACCTAAGAGATTGGGTCATGCGACCTAGGAATGGCAGTAGGGTCGAGCGACCTAACGTCCCAAGCATGGAACGACTTGACAAGTCGAGCGAGCTAACAGGTCCAGCGACTTAACAATTTGAGGGGGGTCATGCGAGTTAACGGATTAATGACCCAAGGGGTCATGCGACCTAAAGTAAACAAGGATGACCGGGCGAGTTAAGGAGGTCAACGACCTAACGAGACATGCGACCTAAATGGGTGCGCGACCCAAAGGTGTATGCGACCTAAGGAAAGCGACCTAAAAACACGCGACCAAATGGTAAGGCCAAGCGACCTAAAAAGAGATGTCTTCAACCAAGGCAGCGCGACCTAAGGAGGATACGACCTAAGGCCATCGCGACTTAACGACCTAACAACATGGAAAGGCCACGCGACCTAGAGGAAGACAGGGTCAAGCGACCTATGTGGGTTCGCGAACTAACTTTGCCGCGACCTATCGATGTAAGCGACTTAACGGGGTAAGGGCCTCGCGACCTAACAGGGTACGCGACCTAACGAGGTACGCGACCTAAAGGGGTAAGTGACCCAAAGTGCAACGACCTAAGGCCTGAACGACCTAGGGGTTAGAAGCACAAAAACAGGTGCAAGATAAATAGGCCGAGCAACTTAGGGTAGGCAGCGACTTGACGATCTAAAAGCCAACAACCTACGACCTAAGGACCATACGACCTACGACCTAAGCCGCTCGCGACCTAACTCCGAACACGCAAGAAATGGCCAGAACGACCTAAAGGCAGTAAATCCACCAAAATGCTAAAAATTGGAGTTTTTCGTCAATCCAATCCAAACTAAATACAAATGTACATGCTAAAGTGATAGGGAATCATTCCCAACAGTCCAATATGGTTATAGGCTAGAATTGTGAGATAAAATCTCACCTTTTCACTAAAATTGATGAAGATGAAGCTTGAAATGCTATGCAAGGATCAACCACTAGCTTGAATCAATGTCTTCACTTGAATTTGGAGTTGATGTTGGATTAGCAATGAAGACTTAGCTTTTGGAGTTCTAATTTTTCTTTCCACTCACCATTAATGCAAAAGCTTGAGTTGGTAGGAATTTATGAAGAGTGAAGAGAAGGAGGGGGTTGGGCTTGAGTTATAATGGCTAAGCTAACCCAAAGTCCAAAGCGGGAAAAGTTAGTGAAATTCCACTAACTCCAAACCTATCAATGTTTATGCTTCAAATGGTTGTAAACGACATTTCGAACTCAATAGAAGTGGTCTCGAGTCCTAATTTAACCGTTTGCAAAAAGTAGCTTTTCGGAGCAAAGTCCGATTAACGATAAAATATTTAAATAAAATATTTAAATATAAAATCGAAAAATATGCGGGTTGTTACAGATATCTAAACGGTTTAAGGGAAATGATATAATTTCAAAGTGTTATGATTTCCAAAATGCTATAATTTCATGGTGATATGATTTCCAAAATGCAATAATTTCAAAGTGTTATGATTTCCGAAGTGTTGTGATTTCCAAAGTATTATAATTTTTAGTGTTTTGATTTCAAAAATGTTATAACTTTGAAAGTACTATGATTTTGGAAATGAATATATATTTGAAATGGAAATGATATCATATTGATTTGGTTATTGAAATGAAAATGTTATTTTGGTTTTGAAGTATAATTTTTTTTGAAATGACCGCGGTGTTATAATAATGATTGGTTGTTAAAGAGACCGGGATCGGATATGGACATACTCTCTGTCGATACCGAAAACCACTTTAACAACTGTGTACACGGTGGAGATTCCAGAATGAAGTAGGATGGTGGCGACGATCCTATATGAGGTATATACGTGGACCCAACTCCCGTGAGTTGGCATAAGGTGGCTAAAACAAGAGCAATCGACGGGTTAATGAGGTAGCTCCTCTGATCGGACACACTCCATCGTATGCCATTCTATTACTTTGTGATTGATTTGGTACGCACCCTTGATTCGGGAGTGTGGCTCGAGGTGGGTGATTGTTGCGGCTCTACGATACCATCGACACGGAAGTGTAATTGGTATATCTACCCTGGCATTTCCTAGTTGTGCCATGTCACCTACCCTAGCGTTCTTTACTACCAGTTTGATTTGTGTCATACTATGGAGTATCCTCTGGTAGCCCCAGTTTACGGGGTATTACGGTACTGTATAGACTATTAGAATACCTAAAAATTTGTTAAGGTGGAAAATGTAAAGCCTTAACTCTATTTTTAAATAGTGTACTTTACTGTAGACGTTATTATAATAGCGTATATTACTACATAGTGGATAGTTTAACGGATCCTTAGAGGATGGTTATCCCAAACATCCTTTGAGTTACTTGTATTTCCGTTGATATTTCACTTGAGTTGGATTTATTGATATAAGAATGTTAATCCTAACTCGAATGTTTTGTGTTTTGTTTTACTCTCGGGTCAGACTGAGTGAAACAGCATTTGAGACTCACCTTTGGAATTGGAGCTTCGCTTGGAGATCCAGCTATCTATCGATTCTGCATTCGGTTATTCAGTTGATTCCAGTGATATATTCAGATTTTGTATTTGACTATTGTATTGAGACATCTATGTATTCGAGACCTCTGTTGTATTTTGTTGTAACTCTATTATATATATATATATATATATATATATATATATATAGTAGCTTCATCAACTACTATTCTTTTGATTCCGCTGCATATTGTTATATTACTCTGTGTCTGTGATTCTGTGATTATTTATTTACTGTATATGTTGAGTTTGGCCAAATTTTAAATTAACAATATGATATTTTGAGCAATTCAAATCCAACATGTATGGATGCGAATGGTTGAAAATTTTAGGTTGTTACATGATAGCTTCGTTATTGTCTTCATGATTCGTTCGTGATTCTGGAATCTATATGGAGATTCGAGATCTATTTGAGATGCTCAAACACATGTAGTTTTTCATGATCTATTCAGGATGTGGGGATCCATGTGTGACTCAGAGACCTGTTGAAGTACATGGATACATGTGTGATTTTGAGATCTATTGAGGAATCCATGTGTGGTTCCAAGATCTGTTGAGATATGGGAATCCATGTGTGGTTCCGTGATCTATTCGAGCTGGAGCTCGTGGGCTGGAATGCCGGATGTAGCTTCATCATCGGTATGGCGAAAACCAAAAATAGGGGACACAGCCAGTAGGGTTGGCAAACCCATAGGGTGCATGTGACTCCATTTCTAGAGACACTTATTGGGACATGCATACGGGAGCGATGCATATGGTCTTAGCAAGGCCAGCTACGGTTTTCCTATTATACATTCACTATGGATGTACGATGCTTCGGAAGGATACCTCTGATCCTTGTGCAGTAGTTTGGATTCGGCTTCCCCAAAGAGATGTACTTGGAAATCCTACATAATTAGCAAACGCGTCTTAGCGGTTGTGATTGTATATCTATAATTGTTATGATGTACACTCACATACATCACAGTTAGGGGATTATTTATATTTCACACCTTAGACATTATTATATTATCACTAGATTTTATAATAGAATGGTTTGATTATCGTAAGGGAAAAACCCGTCCGTGTTTATTAGCGGTGTGGTCTTACAAGATACCTTTATTTTGAAGGGTCAACCTGTATGGTTTGAGTTTCTCATGCTGGTTTACCAGATTACCCAGATATTACTTTCTTAATGCTAAGGTCTGCTCGAGTATGTTTCCAGATACAGTTGTGGTTCATTGGAGCTCTTGGAGAAGCTGGATGATTTTCCATCGTACTTATTTTCCGCTGCATTACTTGGTTGGTATCTATCAGTATTTGTGAGGATAGGTTATTATAACTGTTCAGGTGAATGATGGGTTAGTTTACCTTGACTGATGTATGTATATCAAAGTTTTCTTTTTAGTTAAGACCTTTTGAGATATTATATATTATCGTTTCACATGTGTTATTCTGATTTGTTTCTCTTCTTTCTTGTTTCTGTTTCTTTTACCTTTATAATTCATCTTTTCGATACATGGGTGCTCAGCGCGTGAATACTATGGATGTATTAGTGCCGATATTTGAGGATCGTAAAGGCAGATTGTTACATTTGGTATCAGAGCTGAAGGTTAAGCAAGAATCTTGGCTTTGGTAGGTATAACTCATTGAGAGATAGAGTAATGGAATGCCTTATTATGAGTTAGGTCTATATATACGAGAGTGCGTATATGTTATTGTTATAAGAAAAATTGCATTGTGTTGATTGGTTTATAGTGTAGCTAATGGATTCTAATCAATACGAGTTGCTATCGTTATTAACTGGGATCTCTAAAAATTTAGACAGGGCAAACCGACACGGTATTGTTTCCAAATTGGTAAATGAAATAATTTTACCTTAGATTATATTTTTTATATAAAAGAATAATTTTCATAAATTGTTATAGTTATTTATGATGTTTTTGTTTGTTAGGAAGTAATAATATTCTATTACTATCATTTATTTGTTGATTATTTATGCTCGATCAGTTTATGAGAAGTTTTACGTTTTCACTACATGGGTTGGGTAGAACATTGAAATGAACACCTTGTGAATTAGTTTCATAGTTTGACTATAAGGCGTTCGGTGATAATGTTGGGTTAAAATTTAATTTTAACAGGAGTTGTTTATTATAATCTAAATAAGGATATACGCTTTGAAATAGTTTTATATAGGAAATGACTTATATAAGTATGGTTTATAAATATGATTTATAAATGAAAAGAATTTAAACTGAGAATTTGAGAACTTATGTCCCAGTGTTTTAGAAATTGATTTTCTAAGGTTTTGGAAAATAATACTAGTATTATTTGGAAGTAAATATTTGGGAATTGGTTTAAGAGATTGATATCATGGTACTTTGTAATATTTACGAGGTATTTGATACCATTTTGTAAATGATTTTGGTTAAGTCTAAAAGGCATGGTTTGGATGTACTGGACTCACTTATGTTATTGGAAAATGATTCTGATGATGACTGCAGCATCGACAACATTTATTTTCAAGTCTCAAAGTGGGGGATGCTACAATAGCGATTTGCTACAAAATTCTTTTGGTAAAACAGATTTCGACTTAAATACCGAAACTATGATTTGGAATACAAAAGTTATAAATATATATTTCAAAATGATTTGAAATAAGATCGGGTGTCTAGTTCTTGAGTTTTCTGTTAAGATATTTTATGGACTCATATATCATATGCATTAGGGTAAGTATGGTTATGCATTTGGTTTGATCTGTTGATCAGTAATTTTCATTTGTTAAAATTGAATGGAATTTTCAATGATTTTGGACAGTTGGAGCTACAGAATTTGTACAAGTAATTGGAGCTAAGTGTTTAAAAAAAGTTAAGTTTTATATAACACTTGAACTGAAGAGATAGTAAAATTTAAACAAATTTTAAATTGATTGAATATTCATGTTAAGTAAAATGAAATAGGATATTTTTATATATACTCTGAGGGTATAGTGGAGTATTATACGAGTATTTACTTAAGTTATATAATGTTTAATAACTTTAGGTATATTTTATGAAATTCATAAGTAATTTTAGTATTAAATGAGAAAATACTAATTGATAGTGAATATGAATTAAAATGGAAAGAAATTGGTGTAGTTAAGAAACCAACTGAATAGGGTACGTAAATTGTACGTAGATCATCATATTTGCATACTAGTTCTTGATCTAGGGTTTGAGTAATGGTTTTCGAGGTGATTTTCATCGGCCCGAACAAGGATTTTTCACTAGATTCTCAGTGGTGAACTTTTGATAAGGATTTTTGATGTGATCCTAATGTTTTCTATCAGAGTATATGGCTATGTACGAGAACAGAGGTCTCTAATAAAGGAACTGGATCAGAGTCTGCACTAGAGGATCAAGTGACCTATACTAGTTTGGAAGTGAAATTTATGTGATCAAGCTAGTGATCAGATCTGATATTATGTACGGATGATATATATATATGTGTGTGTGTGTGTATATGTGTGTGTGTGTATATATCTATCGTACGAGCTTTAAAAATATTTGTGTTGACTTGTGGAGGGTTAGGGAATGACTTTTTGAATTGTTTGGGGCAACATGAGTGATCGACTGAGTAATACCTGAGGCTGTTGAGTGTAAGGTAATGCTTAGTGGATTGTTTGTCATCCTTGTGCGACGAGAAGGTTTCTGAACCTTGGCGAACCATGAGTTTTGGTTGCTAGTAATCGTGGTACTATATAGTATTATAAAGTGACTATTTCTTTGGTTACCAGTGATTGTAATATCGTTAGGTATTGACGTGTGATTGTTTCTTTGTGGCTTATGTTGGAACTTTGAAAGTGAAATTCTAAGTAGGGAAGAATGTAACGATCTGGATTTTTGAATATTTTATAATTAAATATTATAATTATTTAATAATTGAATCTTGGATTAAATTGAACAAAAATGATTTTGAAAGCTTTTTTAATTTTAGTTTAAATAAGAATGATACAAAAAGCCTTTAATTTAGAATTAAAAGTGATTAAACTGGTTTAAAATAATAATTCGTTTTAATTAACATGTGCAATTATCATTTCGGGGCACTGTCTCGGATTTTGACGAAACTAGTGGATCGGATCTGGAAAATGAATTGTTATACGCCATCGAGTTTTGTGATGATTGGACGTACTGTGTGGTCATGCTAGCTTGAAACACATAACACATAATTTCAGGAATTATAATATAATATAATTTGATTATAAAAGCTAACTTCTGTATATGATGAAATTGGGTCTCGATACTAGTTCCATTGTGTTAGGAATGGAGGTAATTCGCTAGAAATGCTAGTGAGCACACCTTGTTTGGAGTTCGAGATTTTGGAGGGTGAATAGTTTTGGAAAATCTTCCATATAAGGACCTCACTTTCTTGGTTTCCTAAATATATAACCCTAACCCTAGCCTCATCCAATGGCCGTAGTTGATCGGTGCCTCTAAGGGCCGTATCAGGTGACGGTCCTAACTAGGAAAATGTTTGGCATGGTGTGTTGAGTGTTGTGAACGGTCGGTTTGTCGTGGATAGGAATGAGGTGGTGGCTAGGCCAAGTTGAATGTCGCAGCTAAGGTTTAACATTTCGTCGTTATTGAGGATCACTAGCCGATGGCCTTGAAGGTAAGTTAGAGAGTTGGGTTAGGCTATATGATGATGGAATTTGGCGGCCTATGGTCAATGGCCGTGGCGGCTAAGAGATGATGAACGTCGACGGTCATTTTGGGTTTGTTAGGGAGATGGAAACGTCGTGGAGGCGAGCTAATGGTGGCGGAGGGTGTTGGAGGTTGAGGCATGTCGATGGCAGTGGAGTGGCAGCGTTTGATCGTCTACAGCAGTGGCGTGATGTGGTGAAGTCAGGACGTGGGATTCATTTTACGCGGCCTGTGTTTAACAAACGATAAAAGAAGGTAATTACATAATTTTTATGATTAATTAAAGTTAATTATAATTTAATTATCTTAAGAGTTCTAATATCTGTATCCGGTTCATACGAGGTTGGATTTGGAAGCTGTCAGTTGCGTTGAGCTTGAAGCGATGATATCTACGCTTTAGAGATGGATTCGTCCAGTTTGGAGCTTGTAGGAATTTTAGTAAAAATCGAACGGCGTTCGATTTTGGACTATTAAGAAATGATAATGTGTTAGCTAGAGCTTGGATGAGTTCTACTCGCCAGTTGATTGTACAATTATTCTATATATAATTGTTGTTGTATTAAAAATATAAACTGTATAATGAACAATTGAAGTTATTGCTTTTGGACCTCACCTTGTTTTGTAAAACAAGTGAGAACATTTCTATTGAGTATAATATTTATGTTGATCATCTATAACATATAGCATGGCCTGGACTACTTGTTTACATGTTTGATATGCTTTGTGAAAAGTGTTATTGTGTTATGAATGTTAGAAATGAAATAGACGTTATAAACGTGCTTTGAAATCCCTGATATTTTGACATATGTTGAATTGGATAATTTGGAGAAATTATGGATATATATATATATATATATATGTATGTACGTATGTATGTATATGTATATATATTGGGTTGTTCTACACACGTTTAGGTGTGTTTGACATAAATGGAATTGGTTTGGACATTTGTGGTAAATTGGAGATGGAAAATGGAAAAGGTTAGAAATGAAACGGTCGCAATGGATGCACTTTGAAATCGTTGTAATCTATGATTTTAAAGTTAACTTTGAAAGACATCCTAGAGCTTCTTCGTTTTGTTAATAAGTACAGTAAGCATACTTATATTGGGGAATAACAAGGTCTAAATATATTTCTGAAAATCATTTATGGGTTTTTGAAATAATTGTTTTAAATTATTAAACATATTTTTAAATGGATTTTAAAAAAAGGTTTAAAATAAGTATAAGTATTTTAAAAGTATGTTTTAGTATATATATGGTTTTAGAAAGTTATTAAAGATTTTAATAAAGATTTTTAAAGAGATTTTTTATTATAATATTAATGGTTTATAGTATTTCATTAAATATCTTTGTTTTATAAATAAATTAGTATATGTAAATATCTATCTTTTTAAAGGAATTTAAATGGAGTTTTGGATTATAACACTTATGTTATAATAGATTGTTTTATGAATTGATTAAAAAGGCATGTTACCTTGTTTAATAAAATGAAGAAGTACTTAGAACTTTAAATAGATATTTTAAAGTAAATGGCAAGTATAAAAATGATTTTGGGTTTATAGAAACGATGTTTGTGTTGAATTTGTTTCAACCTGTTTAACTATATTGTGAAAAGTAATTAGATCTTTAAAATGGAGTTTTAAAGATAAAAGAATAGTGAAGTGTTTTGGGTTTGTCATAAACAATGTTTTAGTAACATTAGCTTTTAAACCCTTGAATGATATTTTAAAGTGTTAAGATACTGTTAATGATTTGGCTAAATACATAGATCTTTAAAAAGAGATTTTAAAAAGAATAACAAGTATATTTTGGTTTCGTGTTTATTGTAGCAATGTGTTAATGATGTTCATCTTTAACCCGTTCGATTTTACTTGTGAACGTAAATGAATCTTTGAAAAGAATGTTTCTAAAGATAATACAATTATTGAATGGTTTGGGTTTATTGTGGCAATGTGTTAATAACATTAGTATTTAACCTTTTTTGATTTTACATAGAAATGTAAATAGATCTTTAAAAGAATGATTTAAAGATAAGCGAAAGCGAAATGATTTTGGGTTGTAGTGACAATGTTTTAAGTGATATTAGTCTTAAACCTTTTAAATGAATTTGTGAAAGTACTTAGGTCCTTAAAATGGTTATTTTGGAGGAAATTATAGGTAAGGAATCTTTTGGAAAAACGATAGGAAAATCAAATATTTATAGTAATAAATATTGTTAATGGTTTGTGAATATACGTATACGATTGAGATAAGTATATGAATACCTTTGGGAAGTGTTGAAATGTGTTGAAAATGAATAGTGACGTTTTAATTAAAAAGCAAAGTTTAATAATAAATAAAGTTTCGTTTATAAAGGAGTTCATTGAGTAAAAATGAGTTTTACTAATAAAGGAGGTTTTTAATTAATGAAGGAAGATTAATTAAAAAGGGGATTAGAAGTCGTTTATATGACTCGATTGCGCTTGTTGTTTCGATCATGCTTTGTGTATTACTTGCTTATGGACAGTATACAGTGACTTGGTTTCCCGTATGCAATTATTCTGATTGTATTGGATTGCTTGTTTATTTGATAATTAAATAACCGACTATCAAAGCTTGGCCAAATATACTCTGGAAATATCTAGAAGAAACACGAGTATTATATGGTAGAGTTACCTTCGATGATACTATATTATACGTATGACCCCGTTTTGCTCTTCTAGGATAATGGTAAGGAAATCCGTACGGTTAAACGGTTTAGAGGTAATCTCCAATCTTATGTATTGTCTATTTATTTCCCACAAAACCGAGGTTGAGATTCTCGGGAAATCGGTCGATTGATTTTGGAAAATCCAGTAAGAGGGGCAGTGTACTTATATGAGATGACTTGAAACTGTAACCACTCCAAAACCATATATGTGTTCTATGCTTTAGAAGAGATTTGTGATTGCTTCATGATCGGCTTTGTGATTGGTTCATGATGGCTTCGTGATTGGCTTCGTGATTGGTTCGTGATTGGTTGGTGATGCTAGAATTTATGTGGGGATTCAAGATCTATTTGAAATGCTCGAACACATGTAGTTGTTCGTGATCTATTCAGGATGTGAGGATCCATGTGTCATTCCCAGACCTGTTGAGGTATGGGGATCCATGTGTGATTCCGAGATCTATTAAGGGATCCATGCGTAGGTTCGAGATCTGTTGAGATATGGAAATCCACGTGTGGTTTTGTGATCTATTCGAGTTGGAGCTTGTGTGGAAGATTTGTTCGAGTAGTGACTCATGGGCTGGAATCTCGGACGTAACCTCATCATCGGTATGGTAATAACCATAGATAGGGGACATAGGCAGTAGGGTTAGCAAACCCATAGGGTACATGCGACTCCATTTCTAGAGATACTGTAATGACCCACTATTTTGGACCATTCAAATCGAAAATAAAACCACACATGTCGGACTTGAATAATTCAAAACAATAGATTGTAAATAAATTTGAAGAAAATAAATCAATCACAGAACCACAGACACAGAATATCAGAATAACTCGCAGCGGAAATAAAAATACATAGTAGTTGATGAAGATACTACAATACACAGTCTCAAAACAGATACAAAATACCATAGTCTGAAAAACAGATACAATAGAAGTCTGAATACATAAGTCAACTAATACATAAGCAAAGCTGAATAGGAAATAGATGAATAGATAGACAGGTAAACTCCAGCAAATCTCTAGCTCCAGAAGATGAATCCAAAGCTGTGATACTCGGGCTGACCCGAGCGTGAAGCAAAACACAAAACACTCGGGTCAGGACATACATACTTATAAAATGTAAATCAACTCAAGTGAACTGTAATAGAAATGCATCAATAACTTAAAGGATGCTTGGGATCGCCCATCCTTTAAGGATCCATTAAACTATCTACTATGTAGTAAGATACGCTATTATAATAATGTCTAAAGTAAAGTAAAATATCAAAATAGCGTTAAGGCTTTACATTTTCCACCTTAACACATTTTATATTCCCATAGTCTATACAGTACCGTAATCTCCCCCGAAATGGGCGTCGTCAGAGGGCACTCCATACGTATGGTACAAAACAAACTCGTAGTAAAGCATGCTAGGGTAGGTGACATGGAACAACTAGGCAATGCCAGGGTAGATATACCAATTACGCATACGGACTGTTGGTAACGCAAAGCCGCAGCAATCGCCCAACTCGAGCCACACTCCCGAATCAAGGGGTGCACCCAATCAATCACAAAGTAATAGAATGGTATACATGGAATGTGTCCGATAAGAGGAGCTACCTCATTAGCCCGGAATCGCTCATGTTTTAGCCACCTTAAGCTAACTCACGGGAGTTAGGTCCACGTAAATATACCTTAGGATCGTCGCCACCATCCTACTTCATTCTAGAATCTCCACCGCGTACACAGTTGATAAAGTGGTTTTCGGTATCGATAGAGAGTATGTCCATATCCGATCCAGGTCTCTTCAACAACCAATCGTTATTATAACCCGTGGTTATAAATTTCAAAATGGTTTATATTTCAAATCAAGACATGTTCATTTTTAAACCATTTAAATTCGATGTCAATATCTTTCAAAAATAATATTCATTTCCAAAGTTGTAGCATTTCTAAGTTCATTCATTCAATTATAACATTTCAAAAACATTGTATTTTAGCATTCGTAGCACTTTGAAAATGTGATAATACATATTGTAGCATTTCGAAAATGTTATCTTATTAGAAACAATAGCACTTAGAAAACGTTACCATAGATATAGTGGTGTTTGGAAAAACAATACATTGTTAGAAATGGTAGCACTTATAAAATGCTACCTTAAACCCATAACATTTTGGAAATGCTACTAATATTATTCTAAGTTTTACTATAACATTTCAAAAACAATATATCTTCAGTTTTTCATCATTTTAACTTATAAAACTTATCTACCTTTTCAAAAATATTTATTTGGATATCATTTAACTTATGATTTTAATAAAATAAAATTTTATAAATAAAATATCCAATTAAACTATGATTCATTTATTAAGTCAAAAATACATTTAAATTGCTTAACTTTTATTTTAACAAATAACTTGATACTTTCTTTACTTTAAAAATATCCATTTCATAAATAAATTATTTTATTACCAAGTTAAGCCTAAAATTCCATTTTAAATCAAATTTTCAATTATTAAGTCAAATCAATTTTATATTTACATTTTAATCATTTATTAGCTCATACAATTTTAACTTATAGAAAATCACTATAGAATTTATTTAAATCATTTAAATCCAATTTAAGTTAAAACCTCGTATATTTTAAATTCCAAATACTTAAAATTTTCAGAAAATATTTATATTTAATATTTACCACGGGTCTGTATAATATTTTCTAACCTAGGTCAAGTGATACGGATATATATCATTTCAATCCAAAATATAAAAATCCCGAGTTTGATCATTTCAAACCCGCAATCCCAAGTCAAATAAAAATCGCTCGAGCTTATCATTTCTGCTCATAACGACTTTTCCCTATTCTAAAGTCCGTTCGAGTATGTATCATTTCAACCCATAGTGAGGGAACTTGTAGTGTGAGAAACAGAAATATAAAATGAACAGTAAAGCATAACATATCATATCATGTGATGAAACAAGTATATAATCAGGTTATAACATCATATAATATCATATCACAGGCATATATGAAACTACTATCAACATGGCATATCACTACTACACATTCACATGACATTCTCTCACAATTTTATAAGTATGAAGTCGAGAGTGATAACTCACCTTCTTTGGCTAGAGATGTCAATTCAAGACACAAAACCAAAATCGGAAAAGCACGACAAAGCATGAACTAGATTTGAGTGGATGAAGAGCCAAGATTGAGATCTTGTAAACAACAAATACAAACATATGTAAGTAGACATTCAACACAAAAGAATATGAATTAAGCAATGTAAAATATGAACAAAAATGAAATCAACTGGCTTAACCAATGCAAGTGGGCTCACAAATAGGCTTGATCACATGATAACATGGCTCGGCCATGATTGGTTTTGAAGCACATGTGTTCGGCCAAGGAAAGCAAATAGGCACGGCATAGGGTAGGTGAAAGGATGGCAAGCCAAAAGTCATTTGGAAGGCAAAAAGTCAAGGCATGTGAAGAGTCCTGTGATTCAATTGGTTCGGCCCTATGCTAACGTGGCTCGGCCTATGGTGGGTTCATGTGCAAAAAGCATGGCTATGGTGGATTGAAGTGGCAAATAGATTCGGCCATGGTCAAGACAATGGAAACAAGGCAATGGAAGTCAAAGAATCAATGGTCATGTGCACTTTGGGTTCGGCCTAGGCTTCAATGGGTTCGACCCTATGGCTAATGTTTGGATCAAGTGATGACATGGGTAAAGGAAACTAAGAAGTCATGGCTATAGGTTGATGGGTGGTCATGGCTAAGCAATAGGAGATAGTGAAATGATGATGGCCAAGGCAAATAGGATGGGAATGATATGTAGGCTCAGCTAGGGTTGTATGGCAATTTGGTGATGGGGTTTGGATCATGGAAGTAACGGCAACAAGGGGATGGTGGAGATGGGGTGATGGCCGGTCATAGTGATGGTGGAGAGGAGGAGATGGTCGGCTATAGGGAGGAGGATGGCCGAACATAGCAAGAGAAAGAAAAAGGAAAGAGAAAAGGAAAAGAGAAAGAGGAAGACATGGAATAACTTACTGTATAATTCTTTGTTTAGGAAATGCAAATGAGAAGAGATGAGAAACAAGAAGTTTTATACGGCCATGGTAGAGGAAAAGGTACCTATTCATTTAAAAGAAAATGAAACCCATGTCTCTTGGAATTTCCAAAGCCCATTAGCCAAGCCCAAACCAAAAATAAGCTCACAACCCTAACAAAAATCAAAGTCCAAACCAAAATAAAAATAGAAAATAAACATAGAAAATAGACAAAAATATACTGAAAATAATTGCGTGTAAAACGCTGAATTTTATCAGATTTAAAAGGTATAGGACAGAATTTGACGAAACGAAAAGTAGAATGAATATCAGAATCAAATTCAGCTTAAAAGAAAAGGATTAGAAATTTAAAATTCAAATTAAAAAATTCAACTGAAAGTCAAAGTTTAACCGAAGTTGACCCAAATATAAAATTTTCAAAAATCATTATTTTATTATATTTGGAAAATAAATTATAAGGAAATCCAAATATACATTGGAAAATTCCAAAATTTCAATTTTTAAATGATTTAAAATCAAAGTTTCAAAAAAATTCAATTTAAAACATTTGTTAAAAATTATGGATTGTTGCACTCTCCCCACTCAATGCTTTTCATCCTCGAAATGGAACGAGACACAAACAAAACAAAGAAAGATAGGATAAGATAGAATAACGAATAGTACTGAAACAAACAATTCCGGATTCAAAGCATGCATGCTCTCCTCCGTCTCCTAAGTACAATCCCGATCATCAGTACTCCACTACACTTTAACCAGGTTGATAGATTTCCTTCTCAGCTGCGTCGTACCTTGATCGACAATACGACGTGGCTTCTTCTCGATAGTTAGATTAGGCTCAATATCCAAATTCTTGAGAGCAGAAGGCTGGACAATAAGAGATGGATCATGAAGATATCGATGAAGATGCGGAATACATTATGCACTCCAGAAAACTTCTCAGGCAAATCCAAACGATAAGCCAAAGAACCAATCCTCTCCAAGATGCGGAAAGGACCAATGAACCTAGGAGCAAGCTTCCTTCTATGACCAAACCGAATCACATACCTTAAGGGAGAGACCGTAATGAAAACCAGATCACCAACAGAAAACTCCAAACTTCTTGTACGCCGATCAGCGTACTTCTTCTGCCTATCCCGAGCACTCCTCATCTTCCTCTTAATCTCCTCAACTCTCTCAGAAGCCTCCAAAATCATATCAGGACCAAGAACCAAACGATTACCGGATTCAATCCAGCAAGATGGAAATCTGCAAGGTCGTCCACACAGAGCAGCAAATGGAGACATTGCAATACTAGTCTGAATTCAAAAGATGAAATGAGATAGATAAAGGATTAAGATAAGATTAAAAGTAGAAGATTTGAGACTACACCTGATAACTGTTGTTATAGGTGAATTCGACAAGATGGAGATGATCTTCCCAAGATCCTCCATAATCAAGAACACAAGCACGAAGAAGATCCTCTAGAATCTGATTCACTCTTTCAGTCTGACTGTCGGTCTACGGATGGTAAGCAGTGCTCAGATTCAAATGAGTACCCAAAGATTCCTAAAAAGCTTTCCAAAACTGACTGGTAAAGATGGGATCTCGATCACAAACAATACTGACAGGAACACGATGAAGACGAACAATCTCCCTCAAATAGATCTCAGCCAAACTCGAAGCAGAACGGGTAGACTTGACCAGAATGAAATGAGCTGACTAGGTCAATCTATCCACAATAACCCAAATACTCTCATTACCCCTCCTAGTCCTCGGTAATCCATCAATAAAATCCATAGAAACCTGTTCCCATTTCCAATTCGGAACCTCAAGGGGCTGCAACAAACCAGGGGTCTTTTGATGATCAGCCTTGAATTGCTAACAAGTCGCATACCTACTAACAAAAAATGGAGATATCATGCTTCATATCTCTTCATCAATACCGCTTCTTCATATCCTAATACATCTTGGTCACACTCAGATGAATAGAAAGTCTGGATCAATGATTTTCCCGAAGTAACTCTTGTCTCAATCCATCAGCATTCGGGACACAAATCCGATTATTAATCCTCAAAATCCCTCTATCATCGATCTGAGCTCCACTACCATCAAGACTACTACCACCAACCCTGCTATGAACATTCTCCTTAATAAGCCTAAGCATCTGATCTTCATCCTGCTTAGCCATGATACGATCCGAAAGAGGAGAAGAAACAACAAGATGACACAACATCGCCTTCTTCCGAATCAAAGCATCTGACACAACATTAGCTTTTCCAGGGGTATAGTTGATGTCGAGGTCATAAGAAGCAAGGAACTCAAGCCACCGAACTTGTCTCTGATTCAAATCCTTCTAGGTGAAAATATACCTCAAAGACTGATGATCCGTAAAAAGCTCAAACTTAGTTCCCAAAAGATGATGCCTCCAAAGCTTCAAAGCAAAAACCACGGCAAGCAATTCCAAATCATGAGCAGCATAATTGGCTTCATGGGTCTTCAACTGACGACTGGCGTAAGCAATGACCTTCCCATCCTGCATCAGAACAGCTCCTAAACCTTCACGACTACCATCACTGTATACCGTTAATCCCTCATTTCCATTTGGAAGTAAGAACTAGTGCGGAAGTAAGCTTGCGCTTTAACTCATTGAATGCAGCTTCACACTTATCATTCCATATAAACTTAGTATTCTTACGAGTCAAAGCAGTGAGAGGTGCAGTAATCCGAGCAAAATTCTCAATGAATCTCCGATAATAACCGGCAAGGTGCAGAAAACTACGGATATCAGAAGGAGTCCTAGGAGTTTCCCAATCCTGAAATAGAATAGGGAAAAATAAGAACTACAAAGAAAGATAGAACAATTAGATTACAAAGAAAGATAAGAAAAGGTAGACTTACATTTACATTGATCGCAGCGATCTTGACTGGATCAACAGAAACTCCATTACTAGAAACAATATGTCCAAGTAATTGGACTCCATCCTTCAAGAAATGGCATTTAGAGAATTTAGCTTTAAACTGATGACTCCTAGGAGTCCCCAGAACAAAGCTCAAATGAGATTCATGCTCTTCCTCGGTCTTAGAGAAGATCAGTATATCATCGACAATGACAAGAACAAACTTGTTAAGAACATCACGAAAAAAACGATTCATCAGATCAACAAAGAAAGCTGGGGCATTAGTCAAACCAAAAGGCATAACTAACCATTCATAAAAACCATTCTCCGTACGGAAAGTAGTCTTGGCAATACTTTCCTCAGCAACTCTGAGCTGGTGGAAACCTGTGGCAAGATCAAGCTGAGAGAAAACAGTAGCTCCATAAAGCTGATCAAACATATCATCGATACGAGGCATAGGATATTTGTTCTTCATAATGAGCTTGTTCAGCTCCATATAATCCACACACATCCTCAAAGAACCATCGGACTTAGTGACGAAAACCACTACTGCTCCCCATTCGAAATGACTAGGTCTGATCAGACCCTTGGAGAACAAGTCCTCAATTTGCTTCTTCAACTCAACCTTCTCGCGAGGTTCCATTCTTCTGGGAGGAAGAACTACAGGTCGAGCTCCAGGAATAAAGTCAATGTGGAAATCAATTTCCCTCTTATGAGGTAAAGAAGAAACTTCACCAAATACATCAGAATAGAGTTTAACCTCAGGGGTTGAATCAAGATCACCAGGAGAAGAATCCAAAGAGAAAATAAAACTGCCAGCAAAATAATGAGGCACACAGCACTGAATCACCAAAGAGTTACCCTGATCATCAACAATGTAAAAACCCGCTATTTTGGACCATTCTAATCGACAATAAAACCAAACATAATCTGACTTGAATAATTCAAAATACTGAATTGTTAATCAAATTTGGCAAAACTTAAAATATACAGTAAATAAATCAATCACAGATCACAGAGTAATATAATGCAGCGGAATAGATAATGGATAATAGTTCATGAGGCTACTATATACATCAGAGTTAGAAATAAAATACAACCGAATAGTTCAAATGTAGTGAAGTCTCCAATGCAACAGATGACTTCTCTGAACCAATCAACTGAAAGGGCTAGAATCTGAATCGATAGTTGGATCTCCAAATGAAGCTCCAAACTCCAAAGGTGAGTCTCTAATGCTGTATCACTCGGTCTGACCCGAGCGTAAAGCAACACACAAAACACTCGAGTCAGGATTAACATTCTTATATCAATAAATCCAACTCAAGTGAAATATCAACTGAAATACAAATAACTTAAAGGATGTTTGGGATAATCATCCTCTAAGGGTCCATGGAACTATCTACAAGGTAGAAATATACACTATAACACCATAGTCATTTCAGCTTAATTTATGCTTCAAAACCAAATATCATTTTCACTTCAAATGTCTCTATATTTCCCAAAATAGTATTTGTATATATTAAATAATTTATACAGTAAAGAAATTTAAATTTCCTCAACTTAACAAATCGTTTCAACATCATCCCGACCTTCCCATTTAAATTAAATTCAATCTCAATAATATTATTATTAAATCTATATATAAAATGTAACAACCCGCATATTTAACGATTTTATATTTAAATATTTTATTTTAATATAGCGTCGTTAGTCGTATTTAGGTCCGAAAAGCTACTTTCTGCAAATGGCCGAATTGGAACTCGAAACTACCTCCATTGGTTCCAAAATGGCGTTTGCGATCTTTTTTAGTATAATCTTTGATATGTTTGGAGTTTGTGAAATTTTGCCCCTTTTCTATTGGGCTTTGGGTTTGGGTTCAGCCCACTAGCCAACTAAACCCTCTAACTCAACCCCTTCTCTTCATTCATCCTCATTTCATTTCTTTTCTCAAGCAAAAACTGAAAATGGTGGAAGGGAAAGAGAAATAGAAATTGCAAGCCCTAATTCCATTTGCAAACTCTAAATTCTTGCTTGAAATTCAAAGAGAAGGATAGGTAAGCTCTTCTTCATCTTCTCCAACTCTTCTCCTCTTCAATTTCAGAAAATTTTCTAAACCTAAATTGGGAAATATGTGTTTTATTCTTAGATTGAATCTTGTTGAGTTGAAGTAGTGTTTGGTTGGTCTTCTCCTTGTTATTGAGCTTCATCTTCTTTGTTTTCGGAAGAAAATGGTGAGTTTTGAACTCACATCTACTTCTCTTGATATCATTGATGTTGGGTATGAATTCCTAACACTTGTTCATATGCACTTGCTTTTGGTTTGGATTGAATTGGTGAATATCCAAATTTTTAGTGTTTGGGTTCAATTCTCTAAAGATCCTAACTTTGATGTTTGAATATGTTTTTGGTTGCGAATCGGAGAGCTAATGGAGCAGGGGTATCTATTGGCTAAAGCTCCGTAGGTCCATTGCTCGAACGATCGCGTTTTGGAAGAAATTGCAATTCATTGAAAAAGGGCAGGAATTGCAAATTCATCAGGTTCGGCCGACCGAGCCCTGTAGCCGGTCGAGCGGCCTGCTACCCCGAGCCATATTTTATTTCCTGCATCTGGCCAGCTGACCGAGCCCTGCAACCGGTCGACCGACCAGCTCCTATTTTGCTGTTTTGCCTATTTTTGCATATTTTGATTTGTGTTCCAAATTTTATCGATTCAAGTTGCTTTTTAGTGGTTGTTATTGCATCTTTGGCTTTGATAACTTATTTTTGACTTCATTCACGAGTTTTCATAAATAATCCCTCTAAATCGTATTAAAGGTTTCCTTCTCCAATTCTTAAATTCTATTTAAAACGCACATACACAATTTCGCACTACGAGCGAAGTGGAAGGGTGATTAAATGGTTAGGTAAAATACGAACCATGAATCCATGCGTTTATCTTTCCGATTAGTCCCCGACCTATTTGATTGATTGTTTTGACCTTTTGTGTCTGGTTTACCGATGACATGAGGTAAACTTTGTACTGCTTTGAGTGTGAAAGTGGCTGACGGATAGTAAATCGTTTAGTGCGAACGAGTGGTTATGCGACATACGTTAACACTTTTCGGATTCCTTTTCGAGAGTTGTGACACATTCCTCCAGTTAGTGGTGTACAGTACTGGGTCTCTGACCTTCACCACTACGGTTTGTTGCCTTCGGGTATGTGCCTTCGGGTTTGTTGCCCTTTAGTATCTCTTCCGATTTTGGTCGTTATGAGCCGCATGGGTGATATTGGGTTGCCCTTTAGTATCGCTTCCGATGTTGGTCGTTATGAGCCGCATGGGTGATATTGGTTTTGGAGTCTTCGGGCTCATGGATCCTTGTTTGTACAGTACTGAGCTCGAGCAATTTTCTGATGTTTTATTCATATGTATATTCCCTAGGTATCGCCCTTCGGTGTTGGTCTTTTTGAGCCGCATGATGCGTAGCGTTTACCTTGTGGAACTTGTATACCTTATTGGTATTTGTTATTGCCTTATGGCTTGCTTTGGGATATTCTTATCCTTTGTTTCTATACGTTGCCGATGATATGAGGCTTGTTCCATATGATTCATCTTTTGTTAGATGATTGTGTTGTCTCCTTTATAGATATTTGTTATGATTTGAAACCTTGCAGGTTTATTGTTGTTCAGTTTATCTAACTGATTTGTTTAGCTAGACTAACCTGTGTATTTTATACTCGGGTCAGACCGAGATGTTTCAGGTTAGGTGCTTTTGGACTTAGCCTATTTTGCTTCCGCATGGACTATTCAGCTAGCTTCTTTTTGTCGTAGCTTTTTGTGTAGTCCTATTTTATTGTAACTCTGATATATGTATTCTATTGACTCGTCTGTATATTGTGGTTTGCTATACCACTTGACTTGTATTATTTTGTATACTCTATTATGTATTCAGTATATGTGTATATGATGATTTACTGTTCTGTGATGTATACTACATTTGAGTTGTTATATTCTGTTCTGATAGATCCAACCACCTATGGTTTTGTTTTAAGTATTCATTGGGTATCTCGACCTATGTGTATTGTCGATGTATTCAATAGATAATTAGAGCAAGGCTATAGATGGTCGCTCCTAACCAGCCTTATTCTCCGTGTTAGTTGACGGCATTACCCTGTAGTGTCCTTGGCTAGCGTGGGTATAGAGGTGGGGCATCACAGCGTGGTATCAGAGCTGAGTTCAGGACAAAATATGATAAACACAGAATAGATGCACATATTACGGTACATCAAAGTGTACAAGTGATACAAATCTTTGAATCATCGTGTCTCTTTATTCCATCAAGGTAAGATAGATATTGGGAATACGTCTAGGAATGCATTTTATTCCGTAGTATTCCATATTGTAATATCTACCTTGTGGATAATCTTGTTCTTATTTTCAGCGTACGGCTAGAAGAGGCAGGGGACGACGTTCGGATGCTAGGCAATCCAGTGGCTCACATCCGGATGTCGTTTATATGTCTGCCGATCAGTTTTTGGAGTTGTTTAGGAGCGCTCAGCCTCCAGTTCCTCCTCGAGTGTCTCCACCTCGAAAGTCTGCCTTTGCACGTCAGTGCAGTGATTTTGCTCATCTTGGAGGAAAGCCGTTTAAAGGCTCCGAGTCCGTTCTTGAAGTCCAAGCTTGGTTTCGCACGTGCGAGCGTATCTTTTCTCGTATGGATCTTTCTGACCATGATAGAGTTCTTGTAACTTCTAGCTTATTACAAGAGCATGCTCTTGATTGGTATGAGCTTCTTGTAGCCGAGATTGATGAGTCTACTCTTTCTTGGATTCATTTTCGGGAGTGATTTGAACTCAAGTTCGTTCCTGAATCTGAAAAAGTTTTATTGACCCGTCGCTTCCTTGAGTTGAAGCAAGGGAAATCTTCTGTTTCTGAGTATGTTGCATCATTCGAGGCCTTATCTAAGTATGGTCTTGAATTCATCAGCACTTCTTATAAGAAGTATTCAAAGTTTGTCTCTGGCCTTAAGAAATATCTTAAGAAGTCTTTGTTGCTCCAGCTTAAACTTTCTTTTGAGGAGTTGGTTGATTCGGCACTTCACCTCGAGACCGTCGAGAAGGAGTGTGATAGTGATGTTGATGTTGAGGTTTCCAAGAACCCCAACAAGAGGCCGTTTCCAATTTCGAAGTCTAAGCCTTTTCCTTCTAAGAAGAAGAAGACCGGTGGTCCTAGTTCTCAGCCTCAGTCTTCCGGAACACCTTTCGTTCGAAAGTGTTTCAATTGTGGTTCTCCGGATCATGTTATTCGAGCTTGTACTAAGCCTCTCTTCTGCCGTTATTGCAAGAAGGAAGGTCACCATGTTTCAGCTTGCCCTACTGTTCCGGCTGGTGCTAAGTCTAGCATTCTTTATGCTACCAAGGCTTCTAAAGGTCCCTCTCAGCCCAATGGTATATCTTCATCTATTTTGGAAGGTTCCATTTTATTTCATGATCATAGTATTCGAGTTCTTTTCGATACGGGTGCTTCACATTCTTTCGTATCGAAAAAGCTCGTTGATGATTTATCTTTAGATGTTTCTTGTATGGTTACTTCTTTAAGGATTGCGAATCCTATTGGGGGATCCGCGACCCTTAGTTTGCTTTGTGATGATATTGAGATTGTTTTATGTGGCTTTTCTTTTTGTGCGAATCTGCACGTTATTTCTTGTCGGGGATTTGATATGATTTTGGGTATGGACTGGCTAGTGAGATATGATGCCAGGATTATTTGTTCGGAGAGAATTATATATCTTCGACATCCGGATTCACCTACTCAGCTATCTCTTATTCTTCGGGATGTGGATAATTCCGAAATGGATTTATATTCTCTTGACTCGCGAGACGATAATGATATATCTCGTATTCCTATTGCTTATGACTTTTCAGATGTTTTTGAACCTGTTTCGGGTTTGCCACCCAAGCGGGCAATTGAGTTCCGCATTGATCTCATTCCAGGCGCGCAGCCAGTTAGTCGTCCTCCCACGAGGATGTCTACAAAGGAAAATGAGGAACTCAAGAAGCAGCTTTTAGAGCTTGAGTCCAAGCAGTTGATTCAGTCCAGTTTTTCTCCGTGGGGATCCGCGGTCGTCTTCGTGACGAAGTCTGATGGAACTCTTAGGCTTTGCATTGACTATCGCAAGCTTAACGAGTTGACCATCAGGAATAGGTATCCATTGCCTAGGATCGATGATATGTTCGATCTATTGAGTGGTGCTAAGGTCTTTTCTCAGCTTGACCTTGCCACAGGTTTTCATCAATTACGAGTCGCGGAGGATAGCATACCTCTTACAGCTTTCCGCACTCGATATGGTTCTTTTGAGTGGCTTGTTATGCCTTTCGGTTTGACGAACGCTCCTTCTTTCTTTGTTGATCTCATGAATCAGGTATTCCAGGAATATCTCGATAAGTTCGTCCTTGTGTTCATTGATGATATCCTTATTTATTCTAAGTCTGAAGCCGAGCATGCTAATCACTTGAGAATTGTCTTGAGTACTCTCCATCATCATCAGTTTGGAGCCAAATTCTCCAAGTGCCACTTTTGGGAGAATAATGTTAAGTTCTTAGGCCATGTTGTATCTTCCGACGGCATTTCTGTCGATCCCTCAAAGATCGAAGCCATCCAGAATTGGAAGAGGCCTGAGAATGTGCATGAGATCCGTAGTTTCCTTGGATTGGCGGGTTATTATCGTCGGTTCATTAAGGATTTTTCCCGTGTTGTTCTTCCTCTTACTTGCCTTACTCGGAAAGGCATTCGTTTTATTTGGTCCGACAAGTGTGAAGCTTCCTTTCTGACATTGAAGGAACTTCTCACTAATGCTCCTATTCTTGTGGTTCCCGAGGGGAATCATGATCTTGTTGTCTACACCGATGCTTGTGGTAGTGGTCTCGGTGCTGTTCTTATGCAGAAGGATCGGGTAGTTGCTTATGCTTCTAGGCAACTGCGTCCGAATGAAGTCCGCTATGCCACTCATGATCTTGAGTTAGCCGCCATTGTCTTTGCCTTGAAGATTTGGCGACACTACTTATTAGGCGAGCGCTTCATTCTCTATACCGATCATAAATCCTTGAAGTATTTGTTCACTCAGAAGGAACTCAATATGAGACAACAACGTTGGCTCGAGTTTCTTGCCTCCTATGACTTTGATATCCTGTATACCCCTAGTAAGGGTAATCGTGTTGCAGATGCGCTTAGTCGCAAACATTCGGCTGTTATTTCTATGATGCTTGCCGAATGGGATATTCTTGAGAGTCTATCTTTTTGTGAAATTCGGGATCGAGGTTCATCTTCTGATTCTCCTATCCTATTATTTAGTTTGGGAGCTCGACCTATTTTATTTTATCGTATTGCCGATGCCCAATGGCGTGATCCTGATTTGTTACATCTTATTCAGCTTTGTGAGTCTGGATCCTGTGATGAGGCATTGCGGGATTTTAGCATTGATTCTCATGGGTGTCTTCGTAAGAAGAACCGTCTTTTTGTGCCTTCTGATTTTGCGCTTAGGCATGACATTCTTGATGACTGTCACCGTTCTAAGTATACTATTCATCCCGGTAGTAGCAAGATGTATGTCGATATGCATCGTCTTTATTATTGGGAAGGCATGAAACGCGATGTGGCGAGTTATGTGAGTAATTGCATAACTTGTCAGTGTTTTAAGGACGAGCATCAGCGTCCTTCGGGTCTTCTTCAGCCTCTTGAGATTCCATTGTGGAAATGGGATTAGATTTCTATGGATTTTATTGACGGCCTACCTCGTTCGAGATCAGGTCATTCTAGCATTTGGGTTATTGTTGATCGCCTCACTAATCTGCTCATTTTGTCCCTACTAAGTCTAATAGGACTGCTTCACATTTGGCTAAGTTGTATGTCAAGGAAATCGTGAGACTTCACGGTGTTCCTAGTTCTTTTGTGAGTGACCGTGATCCTTTATTCACGAGTCATTTTTGGAAGAGTCTTCAGCAAGCTTTGGGAACAAAGCTTAATTTTTCTACAGCTTATCATCCGCAGTCTGATGGACAGACTGAACGGGTGAATCGTATCTTGGAAGATCTTCTCCGTATTTGTATTTTTGATTTCGGTGGTAGTTGGGAGGATCACCTACCTCTTGTAGAGTTCTCCTACAACAATAGCTTTCGATCTAGTATCGGTATGGCTCCTTTCGAAGCCTTATACGGAAGGCCATGTCGATCACCTTCTTGTTGGTTGGAATCTGGAGAGAAGCTTATTCTTGGTCCAGATTTTGTTCGTGATTCTTCCGAGAAGATTGATCTTATTCGATTGAGAATGAAAGAGGCATAGAGTCGCCAAAAATCCTACGCGGACAACCGTAGGAAACCTCTTGAGTTCTTAGTTGGTGATCTTGTTTTTATTCGTGTTTCTCCTTTGAAGGGGGTTATGCGTTTCAGTACGACTGGGAAATTGGCTCCTCGCTTTATCGGACCATTTTCTATTACTGAACGTATTGGCCATGTGGCTTATAGAGTTTCACTTCCTGTTCATTTATCTGGCATTCATGACGCGTTCCACGTCTCGCAACTTCGGAAGTGTCTTCGGGAGTCGGATTCTGTTATTACTTCTTCTGATTTGCAAGAGCTTGAGGTCTCACCGGACTTATCTAATGTACAACAACCTATTCGCGTGCTTGACACGGAGGTGCGACACCTTCGGAACAAGGACGTGCCACTCGTTAAATTTCAATGGTCCGCTAATCCCAATGACTGTACTTGGGAAACCAGAGAGTTTATTGAGCGATCTTATCCGGGTTTTCTTTCTTCGCTTTGAAACGGTGAGTATGTCCTTTCATCTCAAGCTTATTTCCTTTTCTTTTGAATGTTGTATGTATGTAATTGTTAAAATATCATCTCTAGCAATTGCGGGGACGCAATTTTGTAAGGAGGGGAGATCTGTAACAACCCGCATATTTAACGATTTTATATTTAAATATTTTATTTTAATATAGCGTCGTTAGTCGGATTTAGGTCCGAAAAGCTACTTTCTGCAAATGACCGAATTGGAACTCGAAACTACCTCCATTGGTTCCAAAATGGTGTTTGCGATCTTTTTGAGTATAATCTTTGATATGTTTGGAGTTTGTGAAATTTTGCCCCTTTTCTATTGGGTTTTGGGTTTGGGTTCAGCCCACTAGCTAACTAAACCCTCTAACTCAACCCCTTCTCTTCATTCATCCTCATTTCATTTCTTTTCTCAAGAAAAAACTGAAAATGGTGGAAGGGAAAGAGAAATAGAAATTGCAAGCCCTAATTCCATTTGCAAACTCCAAATTCTTGCTTGAAATTCAAAGAGAAGGATAGGTAAGCTCTTCTTCATCTTCTCCAACTCTTCTCCTCTTCAATTTCAGAAAATTTCCTAAACCTAAATTGGGAAATATGTGTTTTATTCTTAGATTGAATTTTGTTGAGTTGAAGTAGTGTTTGGTTGGTCTTCTCCTTGTTATTGAGCTTCATCTTCTTTGTTTTCGGAAGAAAAAGGTGCGTTTTGAACTCACATCTACTTCTCTTGATATCATTGATGTTGGGTATGAATTCCTAACACTTGTTCATATGCACTTGCTTTTGGTTTGGATTGAATTGGTGAATATCAAATTTTTAGTGTTTGGGTTCAATTCTTTATATATCCTAACTTTGATGTTTGAATATGTTTTTGGTTGCGAATCGAAGAGCTAATGTAGCTAGGGTATCTATTGGCTAAAGCTCCGTAGGTCCATTGCTCGAACGATCGCGTTTTGGAAGAAATTGCAATTCATTGAAAAAGGGCAGGAATTGCAAATTCATCAGGTTCGGCCGACCGAGCCCTGTAGCCGGTCGACCGGCCTGCTACCCCGAGCCATATTTTATTTCTTGCATCTGGCCAGCCGACCGGGCCCTGCAACCGGTCGACCGACCTGCTCCTACTTTGCTGTTTTGCCTATTTTTGCATATTTTGATTTGTTTTCCAGATTTTATCGATTCAAGTTGCTTTTTAGTGGTTGTCATTGCATCTTTGGCTTTGATAACTTATTTTTGACTTCATTCATGGGTTTTCATAAATAATCCCTCTAAATCATATTAAAGGTTTCCTTCTCCAATTCTTAAATTCTATTTAAAACGCACATACACAATTTCGCACTTCGTGCGAAGTGGAAGGGTGATTAAATGGTTAGGTGAAACACGGACCATGTATCCATGCGTTTATCTTTCCGATTAGTCGCCGACCTATTCGTTTGATTCTTTTGACCTTTTGTGTCTGGTTTACCAATGACACGAGGTAAACTTTGTACTACTTTGAGTGTGAAAGTGGCTGACGGATAGTAAATCGTTTAGTGCGAACGAGCGGTTATGGGACATACGTTAACACTTTTCGGATTCCTTTTCGAGAGTTGTGACACATTCCGCCGGTTAGTGGTGTACAGTACTGGGTCTCTGACCTTCACCACTATGGTTTGTTGCCTTCGGGTATGTGCCTTCGGGTTTGTGCCTTCGGGTTTGTTCCCCTTTAGTATCGCTTCCGATGTTGGTTGTTATGAGCCGCATGGGTGATATTGGGTTGCCCTTTAGTATCGCTTCCGATGTTGGTCGTTATGAGCCGCATGGGTGATATTGGGTTTGGAGTCTTCGGGCTCATGGATCCTTATTTGTACAGTACTGAGCTCGAGCAATTTTCTGATGTTTTATTCATATGTATATTCCCTAGGTATCGCCCTTCGGTGTTGGTCTTTTTGAGCCGCATGATGCGTAGCGTTTACCTTGTGGAACTTGTTACCTTATTGGTATTTGTTATTGCCTTATGGCTTGCTTTGGGATATTCTTATCCTTTGTTTCTATACGTTGCCGATGATATGAGGCTTGTTCCATATGATTCATCTTTTGTTAAATGGTTGTGTTATCTCCTTTAGACATATTTGTTATGCTTTGAAACCTTGCAGGTTTATTGTTGCTTAGTTTATCTAACTGATTTGTTTAGCTAGACTGACCTGTGTATTTTATACTCGGGTCAGACCGAGATGTTTCAGGTTAGGTGCTTTTGGACTTAGCCTATTTTGCTTCCGCATAGACTATTCAGCTAGCTTCTTTTTGTCATAGCTTTTTGTGTAGTCATATTTTATTGTAACTCTGATATATGTATTCTATTGACTCGTCTGTATATTGTGGTTTGCTATACCACTTGACTTGTATTATTTTGTATACTCTGTTATGTATTCAGTATATGTGTATATGATGATTTACTGTTCTGTGATGTATATTACATTTGAGTTGTTATATTCTGTTCTGATAGATTCAACAACCTATGGTTTTGTTTTAAGTATTCATTGGGTATGTCGACCTATGTGTATTGTCGATGTATTCAATAGATAATTAGAGCAAGGCTATAGATGGTCACTCCTAACCAGCCTTATTCTCCGTGTTAGTTGACGGCATTACCCCGTAGTGTCCTTGGCTAGCGTGGGTATAGAGGTGGGGCGTCACATAAAATTTCCATTTATATATATATAATATTTTAAGAACCAATATTTATTAAATCCCATATATTTCTTTTCAACTGTAGAAATTTATTTTCAAAATATTTATATAGATCAACGGTGTCTGTATATATTTCCTATCATATAGTCAAGTGCTACGGATATTTATCATTTCAACCCGTACACTAAATATATACGGGTGGATATCATTTCAACACGAAATCCCAAATTCAGTTAAATGAAAATCGCTTGGGTTTATCATTTCAACCCATAACGATTTTCTCCTATTCTAAAGTCCGTTCGGGTATGTATCATTTCAACCCATAATGATTTCTATACTAACGGGGAACTTGCAGAGTGATAACAGATATGAAAATAATAACAACAACAGGCATATATCATCAAAATAAAAATAAACAATAGGATATGGTGTCATATCCCATGAGTGAACAGCTATAGATAATAGCATATATAATAATTTAAATAACTACAGCCTCATATTTCAATTGTCGTTTCAATTGAAATCAAATTTAATAAATAAAAGAACGTTAATCGTGATTGATTGCTCACCTTTAAAGGCTAAACAGATTCAACAAGGAAACGAGCTACGAATTCCAAATCGACGCTAGATGGATATGATTTGATGGAAAAAACGGCACGACGGACAAAGCTGATAACAGGAATCGACGGAATCAAATTAGAACCGGATTGATAAAGAAAATTGGTATAAAAGAATTTGGAAACAATGTCCATTTAAAGGACATATACATATATAAATCAAAATAAATATATTATTTTCTTATTACATTAATATTTCTTTTTAAGACCACTATCGAAACAAAATACGTATGCAAGAAAATCATTGTTTGTATTAAAAATCAAACGTATTTGAATAAAATTCAATTTCAAATCACTGTAAATTTAAACACATATTAAATTATATATATATATATATATATAGAAAAATTATAGTTTTTTTTCTTTTGTTTTCTTTTTATCATCATCACATATACAAAATTAATATGTATACGTTAAATGCCCCAGACAAATATTAAAATAATATAACTTATACCACTTGTATACTTAGATAAATAAATATAAAAATCTAAGTAAACTTTACCTTAACTAAGAGTACATACTCCTACTTAAGAACCGTGTGCAGCAGATTGTCTAGCGCAGTTTATTTTTTTTACAAGTTATAGCTTTGTGTTGACGTCAAATCAGGCATACCCAAAACAAAAGAATAAAGACCAAGCAGCGGCGATTCAAAACTAGAGCTAATTAGGGTATACTGTATATGTCAACATGGCATATTCTATACCTATAGTTTAGTATAATAATAATTCTACGTGGAATATAATTGGAGTTTATATACAGATCTTTACATATCCAAATACATGCATACACATGTGTATCTTTGCTATTATAAACAAACTATTATATATTAAATAAATACTTCCATGCATTCAAATGAAACAGCACCTAACTTTGCATAACTTTATATTACTAATAGAAATGCAACACTACCAAACTTACAAATATAATACACTAACCATAATGTACATAGACTTAAATTTATATAGCAACAAATATATGCACTGTAAACAAAATACCACATACTTTCTTATATCCCATAAATCTAAATTATATAACCAACGAATATAGTATATATACGCTTGTTAAAATACTTACTTATATAAAGCACAGAGGAGGAGGGTCACGAAGTAGAGAGTTAAGGGTCGGGGAGATGATTCACACGGACGCAGGAGGGTGTGGTGGTGGGCTGGGTTGAAAGAGTGGAATTGGTGGAAGAGGGTGCGGGTAGGGCAGAGTGGAGACGGTTCACGCGCGCAGGCCGATGAGGAGGTGGAGCAGCTGTTAGCGCTGTTAGGTTTGGGCGAGCATGCTTGAGAGAAGGCAGTGGTGGGTTGGGAAAATAAAGGAGGAGGGGACTATAGAATAAAAGAGATGGGTAGTGGAGGATAAAATATGGGAGGAATTGAAACATGACAAAGCAAAATAAATGGAAATGAAGAGTAATAGTGGGAATGTCTATAAATACAGGGAGGCAGAGTGACAGGGAAACAATATAAAGTTTGTGAAGAAATAAAGTGAACGGAAGTTATAAAGGAAGAAAAGAATGGACTGTTCACATTTAGTAAATAAAACGTATGCAAATTTCTATACGTTCATTTTGAAATGGTAAGAGATTGCAACGGCTAGTGGCTATAACTGGTAACTGATGAATTAAATATTAAATATTAAAATAAAAGTAATGAAAGTAACAACAACAGTCACCCAGAAATTCAGCTGCAAATTTAAAGCAATAAAATAGCAACGGTCACGTTGCTTTGATTCAGCTGACACATTAAAGCGAATTAATATTGTTAGGGCAAACGTTAAATCTTTGAAAAAACAAAGAAAAATTAAGAGGGCACAATTTATGGTGTCGTTAAAACGCACAATTTATTGCTTCCATTGTGCACCGGATTCCAAAATACAGAAACAAATATACCGTTGAGATCAGCACGACGAAACGATCAAAACGATATACAGATATCAGTGATACGATTGAATTATAAAAATTCGAAATTTCTAATAAGGGAAAGTGCAGCAAAAATACAGAAAAATAAGATCGACGGAGCTAAAGAAGTCCGAATTTGGAGAAACAAAAAATGACGTCTCCGTCAGAGGATGATTTAGAATTTTCCTATGTAAAAATATTCAGGTTTGGAAATAAATTTATTATCAGCAATTGTTTAACTGATATAAATTGAAATAGAATTATACAATAAAATAAACTTCCATATAATTAAGTGAGAATTTACTATCTGCTATATCTTTATATACGTATTCCAAAAATAAATAAAATTTATTTCAAAATTCAATTATTTAAAATTTCACAAATATTCAGTTAAATACATAATACAAATCAATTAAAATTATTAAAATTTCACGGGTCGTTACACTCTCCCCCACTCAAAACTTTTCGTCCCCGAAAAGGAAGGAGGGAGGAGAATAGAACAACCAAAAATAAAAGTAGATTGAAAGTTAAATTAATAATTAATTTGAAATTATATAAATTTTACCTGAAATTTGAAAACTTCACTTGCAATTCAATTATCTTTAATACTTTAAAACCTTTCAAAACCCTTTTGAAAAATTTCCTGCTTCCTTTATAAATGACATTTACGTTTAAATAACACCTTATAAATATATAAAACTGTTTGGAAACAATTACTCACATCATTAGTTATAAGGAATTTATTTGAAAACATTATCCATAATTCATGAAATTTTTAGTTTATCTCAAGATACTTTTCAAATATTATAAATAAATTAATCATCATTTTCTTTAAATATGTTTTATTTAATTAATGACTTAAGAAGTATTTATAACACTAAAATTTATTGTTAACCATGCAGTATATACACAACAATATTTAAAAGGATATATTCAAAGAGGAAGAAGGTAGATTCGAAAAACAGAATATAGGTTAATAAATAAAGCTGAGCAGATAAGGTAGATTCAAGGAATAGTATCGGGCACGAATGATAAATCTAGAACCATAAGAATTTTAAGTTTCAAAAACTAATATAGAATTTTCTTGTTGGAAATATTTTTAAAATAAAATACCCTTATAATAAAATACTTTTATATCAAAACAAATTTTTCTTTAGAAAATACTTTTATAACTCGATGTTTCAATAAGTTTATCCTCGTTCTTGCAGACTCTGGCAATGCGTTGATCAGGCGCAAAGCTAGAATTCTTCAAGTACTTAGTAGACCCGCTTCAACACCTAGTGAAAATACTTGAAAACCTTTTAAAAACAGATATGGAAAGTATAATCCAAACAAAACAACCAAACCAAAACCTTTGTCCAACAATGGTTCGTAGATACATAACGGTTACGCCTAGATCCCCTAGGAAACAATCCATATCCGTAAGCTTTCTCAGCCCTGCGAACTACGCCATGATGACTAGTAGGGTGCAGGATACACAATGGTTACGCCTGGATCCCTCAGGAAACAATCCGTACCCCTAGGCCGTCTCAGCCAGGCAGTTTCACTACTAATCGCGACCTACACAGATTGCAGGATACACAATGGTTACGCCTGGATCCCCCAGGAAACAAATCCGTACCCCTAGGCCAGACTCAGCCAGGCAGTTGCGCTATGCAGTCGCGAGAGAAAAAGAAACCATGGGTTACACCACGGTGGGAACACTCGAGTATCACATCCGGAAAACCAAAAATCAGATAGAATAATATCGATAGAATGAATCCGCAATGTGGCCACAAAGCGGATATCAAGCAGAAGGCACTTTCCACATCATAACTTTGAAAATATATATCATATAGTACCTTTTCAAATCACATTCAAATATCATACTTTTAAAGTCCATTATATATAGTATTCCATTTCAAATCGAATACTTTCCAAATCAATAGTATATCAAATCATACTTATATAGACTTCGATTTTATAAAATTTTCTTTCCAAATTGAGTACCTTTCACATAAATAGATTTCAAATCAACTTCATACTTATACCAATCCTTTTTATATAAGTTCGACCACTCCCAAATCAAGTACTTAATAATATAAGGTTCTCAATTTCAAATTATTTCAATATCAATTCAGTTTCAAAATCATATATGATTTCACCAATTTTCTTCCAAATTAAATATCTAAATTTCAAAGTTCCTAAAATAATCGGCTTAGAAAATAATCCCAGTTTCCAAATTAACATAATTCCAGTCAAACAAATTCATTTCCAAAATCACCATATAAGTACTGGTTTTTAATTCCAATTTAGTTTCAAAACCAAATATTTTTCTCAAAATCAATTATACTCAAAATGGTTTCCAAATTTTATAACTATCCCTTTAAAACCTTTAAACTATTTATTCTATATGAAAAATCCAATTTTCCTTTGCAAATTATTTATTTAACAAAATTTTCAAATTTACTTAAGTCATACTCTTCATATTTTGAACATCAAAACTAAGCTTATATTCTTTATCAAATATTTTATACTCTTCGAAATTTCTTAGCTTTAAAATTTTAGACCTTGATTTGGAAGTGTTCAAACCTTCAAAATAGTTAGGGAAATAAAATTTCCAATTCAAGAGTTGAAAATCAACAATAAATCAATAAACCAATAATTAAATCCGAAACTCGAGGACTGCACACCGGTCTCACTTTAAGTTGTCCAAATATATACATATATCTTTCGCAAATATCAAATTATACTTCGGAATTTGAAATCAAAAACGGTTTTACAAAACCACTCGCATAGCGAAGTTGTTAAAGTGGTCTCTCCCTCACTCTGAAACTCGAAAATCAATGTCGCTGATGCGTGCACTCATCACCGAAATTATTTTCCAGCGACATAAGTGAGTTCCGGACTTCTATTTTCTTGAAAACCTCTTTGAAATTTCTTCAAAATTTTTGGAATTCTTTTCAACTCATTCGAAACATTTCTTATTCCAAAAATAATTTTAAATAGTACTATTTTTATATATTTTCCAAAATCTTAAAAGCAATTTCAAAATACCGGAATTTAATTCTCGAATTTCAAATTTAACCCTACGGTTATAAATCATTTTTTTATATAAATTAGTTTCTTATAATTTTTCAAAATTTCAAATCCTTTCAAAACCTTTTTATATATAATAACATTTCTTATTTGTTTTATATATAGGTATATAATCCTTATCGAAAACATTTTCTTTCTATATATAGAATAAAATCATAGTTATCAAAATAATAATTTCGATATATAAAACAATTTCAAAAATACAAACATACCCGATTTTTCAAAAGGTGATTCAAGAATGGATTTCAAAAAAAAGATAGAGATTCAAATTTCATATCAAACGAAAACAGGAACATAAATTTCTTAGTTTGAGAACTTCAGCTAAGCAAAAGATACAATAGAGTTCACCGAATGCAACCTAACAACTGCTGAAAACAAACAGATCCACAGAATACCACCCTACATAAACAAAGCATCGGTATTAATTCTACCGGGTGGGACTTCAACGGGTCCAGAACACTCCCCCTCAATATGGCCCCAACTTCTGCATTTCTTGCATAAATGCACGACACACCCATCCTCCCTAACGAACTGCGGAAACGCAACCTTCCTTCCGTACTTCCTCACAGGACAATTCCTGGCTATATGCCCAGGCATCATGCAGTGATAGCAAATGGTTGATTGGTCGACTGATGCAGTGGGTGCAGCTTTTACTTTCTTCACCTTCTGGCAGCGACTGGGAAAGTGCCCCGTACTACGGCATTTAAAACAGAAGATCTTGGATCGATAACGCTTGCCCTCTTTCTTCTTTCCTTCATCTCTCTTCCCGCACATGGCTGCATAATGTCCCTTCTCCTGACACCGATAACAGATGACATGGTCATAAGGACCAGGTCCTGCCCTTTCCCTCCATAGCTTTTCCTACTTCTCCATTGCTTCCTCCTGTTCCTTACGGGCTAGTGCTCTTCGAGCTCGACGAGCTGCTTTCTGCTCTTCCGATTTTGCCATGTACAAAATAGTTTTCTATCATTCAAGGAGTCCAAAATCAAACAAGATAGAGGTTCAAAATTTTAAGGGGAAACTTGACCAAAGTAAGTTTCAAACAAAGTGGAGAGGCTCGAACGAAGATGATGGAATACAAATTCAAAATAGACGATAGATATACTTCTATAAATCGCGGGCGACCTTAACCGGGTCAACCGTGACTTCAGGAATATGATCATTTCGGAATTCCAAAACAAATCAACATTCTATCACTAGAGATAGAGTTTGGCATACCAAGATATAGCAGCATCGTAAACCGAGGATACAAAATCTTCGGTGAATCAATGCCAATTGAAAAGGAGTTTCACCCCCTTTACAAAACATTCAGTGGAGTTATGGGATATTTCAGAATCAAACGAATATAAATAGAAAGAGACAAGAATGAATTTCAGAACCGAGGGACATTCCGAAAATCCAAAGGAAATTGAGTCAAAAGGAAGAGATTCATTCGAACGAAAGTGATTCTGTAAATAAATTTACCATATATGCTAAGTTCTGCCTAGAACCTGGCTCCGATACCAACTGTAACAACCCTATATTTTCAACCATTCGCATCCGCACATGTCGTGCTTGAATTGCTCAAAATACTAAATTGTTAATCAAATTTGGCAAAACTTAAAATATACAGTAAATAAATCAATCACAGATCATAGAGTAATATAATGCAGCGGAATAGATAAAGGATAATAGTTCATGAAGCTACTATATACATCAGAGTTAGAAATAAAATACAACCGAATAGTTCAAATGTAGTGAAGTCTCCAATGCAACAGATGACTTCTCTGAACCAATCAACTGGAAGGGTTGGAATCTGAATCGATAGTTGGATCTCCAAATGAAGCTCCGAACTCCAAAGGTGAGTCTTTAATGCTGTATCACTCGGTCTGACCCGAGTGTAAAGCAACACACAAAACACTCGAGTCAGGATTAACATTCTTATATCAATAAATCCAACTCAAGTGAAATATCAACTGAAATACAAATAACTTAAAGGATGTTTGGGATAATCATCCTCTAAGGGTCCATGGAACTATCTACAAGGTAGAAATATACACCATGGTCATTTCAGCTTAATTTATGCTTCAATACCAAATATCATTTTCACTTCAAATATCTCTATATTTCCCAAAATAGTATTTGTATATATTAAATAATTTATACAGTAAAGAAATTTAAATCTCCTCAACTTAACAAATCATTTCAACATCATCCCGACCTTCCCATTTAAATTAAATTCAATCTCAGTAATATTATTATTAAATCTATATATAAAATTTCCATTTATATATATAATATTTTAAGAACCAATATTTATTAAATCCCATATATTTCTTTTCAACTGTAGAAATTTATTTTCAAAATATTTATATAGACCAACGGTGTCTGTATATATTTCCTATCATATAGTTAAGTGCTACGGATATTTATCATTTCAACCCGTACACTAAATATATACAGGTGGATATCATTTCAACCCGAAATTCCAAATTCAATTAAATGAAAATCGCTTGGGTTTATCATTTCAACCCATAATGATTTTCTCCTATTCTAAAGTCCATTCGGGTATGTATCATTTCAACCCATAATGATTTCTATACTAACGGGGAACTTGCATAGTGATAACAGATATGAAAATAATAATAACAACAGAAATATATCATCAAAATAAATATAAACAATAGGATATGGTGTCATATCCCATAAGTGAACAGTTGTAGATAATAGCAAATATAACAATTTAAATAACTACAGCCTCATATTTCAATTGTCGTTTCAATTGAAATCAAATTAAATAAATAAAAGAACGTTAATCGTGAGTGATTGCTCACCTTTCGAGGCTAAACAAATTTGACAAGGAAACGAGCTACGAATTCCAAATCGACGCCAGATGGATATGATTTGATGGAGAAAACGACACGACGGACAAAGCTGATAACAGGAATCGACGAAATCAAATTAGAACCGGATTGATAAAGAAAATTGGTATAAAAGAATTTGGAAACAATGTCCATTTAAAGCACATATACATATATAAATCAAAATAAATATATTATTTTCTTATTACATTAATATTTCTTTTTAAGACCACTATCAAAACAAAATACGTATGTAAGAAAATCATTGTTTGTATTAAAAATCAAACGTATTTGAATAAAATTCAATTTCGAATCACTGTAAATTTAAACACATATTAAATTATATATATATAGAAAAATTATAGTTTTGTTTTTTTTCTTCTTTTTTTATCATCACATATACAAAATTAATATGTATACGTTAAAAGCCCCAGACAAATGTTAAAATAATATAACTTATACCACTTGTATGCTTAGATAAATAAAAATAAAAATCTGAGTAAACTTGACCTTAACTAAGAGTACATACTCCTACTTAAGAACCGTGTGCAGTAGATTGTCTAGCGCAGTTTATTTTTTTACAAGTTATAGCTTTGTGTTGACGTCAAATAAGGCATACCTAAAACAAAAGAATAATGACCAAGCAGCGGCGATTCAAAACTAGAGCTAATTAGGGTATACTGTATATGTCAACGTGGCATATTCTATACCTATAGTTTAGTATAATAATAATTCTATGTGGAATATAATTGGAGTTTATATATAGATCTTTACATATCCAAATACATGCATACGCATGTGTATCTTTGCTATTATAAACAAACTATTATATATTAAATAAATACTTCCATGCTTTCAAATAAAACAACACCTAACTTTGCATAACTTTATATTACTAATAGAAATGTAGACACTACCAAACTTACAAATATAATACACTAACCATAATGTACATAGACTTAAATTTATACAGCAACAAATATATGCACTGTAAACAAAATACCACATACTTTCGTATATCCCATAAATCTAAATTATATAACCAACGAATATAGTGTATATATGCTTGTTAAAATACTTACTTATATAAAGCACAGAGGAGGAGGGTCACGAAGTAGAGAGTCGGGGTCGGGGAGATGATTCACACGGACGCAGGATGGTGCGGCGGTGGGCTGGGTTAAAGGAGTGGAATTGGTGGAAGAGGGTGCGGGTAGGCCAGAGTGGAGACGGTTCACGCGCGCAGGCCGATGAGGAGGTGGAGCAGCTGTCAGCGCTGCTGGGTTTGGGCGAGCATGCTTGAGAGAAGACAGTGGTGGGTTGGGAAAATAAAGGAGGAGGGGACTGTAGAATAAAAGAGATGGGTAGTGGAGGAGAAAATATGGGAGGAATTGAAACATGACAGAGCAAAATAAATGGAAATGAAGAGTAACAGTGGGAATGTCTATAAATACAGGGAGGCAGAGTGACAGGGAAACAATATAAAGTTTGTGAAGAAATAAAGTGAACGGAAGTTATAAAGGAAGAATAGAATGGACTGTTCACATTTAGTAAATAAAACGTGTACAAATTTCTATACGTTCATTTTGAAATGATATGAGATGGAAACGGCTAGTGGCTATAAGCTGGTAACTGGTGAATTAAATATTAAATACTAAAATAAAAGTAACGAAAGTAACAGCAACAGTCACCCAGAAATTCAGCTGCAAATTTAAAGCAATAAAATAGCAACGGTCACGTTGCTTTGATTCAGCTGACACATAAAAGCGAATTAATATTGTTAGGGAAAACGTTCAAACTTTGAAAAAACAAAGAAAAATTAAGAGGGCACAATTTATGGTGTCGTTACAACGCACAATTTATTGCTTCCATTGTGCACCGGATTCCAAAATACAGAAATAAATATACCGCTGAGATCAGCACGACGAGACGATCAAAACAATATACAGATATCAGTGCGATTGAATTATAAAAATTCGAATTTTCTAATAAGGGAAAGTGCAGCAAAAATACAGAAAAATAAGATCGACGGAGCTAAAGAAGTCCGAATTTGGAGAAATGAAAAATGACGTCTCCGTCAGAGGATGATTTAGAATTTTCCTATGTAAAAATATTCAGGTTTGGAAATAAATTTATTATCAGCAATTGTTTAACTGATATAAATTGAAATAGAATTATACAATAAAATAAACTTCCATATAATTAAGTGAGAATTTACTATCTGCTATATCTTCATATACGTATTCCAAAAATAAATAAAATTTATTTCAAAATTCAACTATTTAAAATTTCATAAATATTCAGTTAAATACATGATAAAAATCAATTAAAATTATTAAAAATTCACGGGTCGTTACAAACAAGAGAAACAATTCGAGTTTTACAAGAGATAATGGCTTCATGCCTCTTTAGCCAATCACCTCCAAGTAACAAATCAAAAGCATCGAAACCCAGAACATAGAAATCACTAGAAAAACAATGATCAAAATAGAGGAGTTTCACTTGGTTACAAATCCTACTAAGGTTAGCGGGACCCCCAATAGGATTAGTAACACATAAAGGTACAGCTGCAAACTTGGGTGAAAGAAGATGCTCAAAATTATCACAAAGATCCACAGAAGTAAAACTATGCGAAGCTCCAGTATCAAATAAAACACGAGCAGGAAAATCAAACAAAGAAAAGGTGCCCTGGAGAGTACCTTGGGTATCACTAGGAGCAGATGGAGTAGGAATGGAAGAAGTCATGGCGAAGACTCCAGATGTCTTGCCCTTCTGATACAAAGGACAATCCTTCTTGAAATGACCAGGTTGCAAACGGACACGACAGAAGTTGTGTAACAACCCGAATTGTGGGGGTCAATTTCCAAACCATTCATACTCTCAATATAGAACGGTAGAAAGAAACAAGGAAAAACTTACTTGGTTAATTCAATGGCCTATCATATGCCAATATAGTGATTAGAAAACCATCAAATTTTCCATGTAACTTGAATGAATTTCAAAGATCTCCTTCCTTGAATCAAAACTCAATAAGATGCTCAACAAATAATCAATCGAAAATGATTGATTGCTCAAAAATCTATGAATAGCGTCAGGATCAAACTCACTCAAACCCGAACTCTAAACAATGAAGAAGATCATCAATAAGACTTTCCGCACAATAATAAGGAAAGAACATCCTTACAACAAGATAGACACAATAAATAAGATGGATAAATCACACAAAATGGATTCTCACAAGGCCACCAAACTCGAACGACCACGAAAATGCACGTCGTTATCAATAGCACAAGAATAGAGTGAACTCAAGAACAAGAGTATAGGCTCAAATTACTTTTCAATCCAAGATATTTAAAAAAAAAAATCTTTACATCTTTTAAATTTCAAATCTCAAATTTCAACATTTGAAAATTTTCAAACTCTTTACTATATTACTTAGTAAGTAATATAAAACTCAAATGAAAGTCCAAATTTCTTCTCTTACTTCAAAATTAATTTCCAATTTTTTTTGTATAAATCCATAATAATATTCCTCAAATTAATTTAAGGGTCAAATTCTCTTTACATTTTTTTATTAAACCACTTAAATAGTTTAAAACAATCTTCAAATTATCTTATAATATTCTTCTCTTAAAACACTCAATAGATATAATATAGAATTTTTTTAAATCTCAAAATATACTTCCAATAAAGTATAGCTCAAAAATATTCTCATTTATTCTCATCTTTATAATTTCCAAAATAAAAAAATGGCATTGCTTCACCATTGAATCTTTAATAAATAAATATATCTGTTGGCTGCAGAGTTAACCGAATGATCAAAACCGCCTCTCCACTCGATTACTTGTCTCTGAAATCAATGGCTGCAATTACCATTCAAAAATAATTTTTTACTTAATCTCAAAGTATTATCTTCAAAATATTAATCTTTAAAAACGCAAACCATCATGTCTGATTGCCTCATCATAGCATTTAGGAGATTCCCATCGATAACGTTGATCAGGCATATCGACCAGAACTCTTAACTACTCAATGGACAACCCAACACTCTCAAATTACTTATATAAAAGAAATTCTACTCACGTAAATATATTCTCAAATCATTCTTTGATTTTTTTGTTAATATCTCAAACTCCAATTCCTCTTTTTAAAACTCATATTTATATAGCTTCAAAAACTCAAACTAAAGAACATTAAGAGAATGCATCGAGATATCCCTAGAATACTCGATTCACAAAATCAACAGAAGGAGATGGAGTGTTCGTTAACTCCTACAAGATGATGAGCCACTCTCGGAAAACATCAAGACACAAGATAAGCAAGATATTCTTCTCGAAGGAGAAGAAGCACACAAACAACAAATCATTACTTCAAACAAAGTAATGCTACAAAGAATAACATCGATTGAGTATCCAAAAAGGATAACTCAATGAAACTGAATGATAAACTCAATCAAACTCGAACAATCTGGAAACTCACCTCATTCCTTAGTGGATGTCCTCATGGAAGGGTAGCCGAAGGCTAAAAGCCAGGAATAAGGTTAATTCAACACTCGATTTCCCGATTGGATATCAAACCCAAACAGACTCATCAAAACTCAACAAAGTCACCTTGATTGGAATTCGAGATATGTCATCAACATCTCGATACTCAAGAGTGAATTCAGAAACTTTAGAATCATCATTAACATTCCAAAGTGACAGAAATAATAAACCAATCAAAATAGGAAACCTAAATATACAATAGGATCCTATAAAACAAAGGATTGGACTTAATATCAAATAAGTCAATCCATCTCAAATCAAATGCATCTCAAGATTGTGAGGAGCAAACAGATACTCACAAAAGCAACACCAAATAGAAATCTCAGAATTCTCACAACATGCCAATCATTATGGAACCCCACAATACGATTCACAACTCTCTAAGGAACACAACAAGAATACTCAAAGGGATCAATAAGCTTCATCGATACGAACTCACTCGCATCGACAAAAATAAGAATAGAATAATCCCAATAAGATTATTCATAAGATAAGATGACATCAAACTCTACTATGGAATACTATGGAATACAATATAAATTCCTAGACATATTCCATCTCAGTATATCCCAAAACTCGAAAAAGAATCAAAGCACAATTCGAAACAAGCTCAAATAACAATGGTTCACCCATATTGTACTTCGATGTATCATGATATACGTACTGTTCTATGTTTATTCTACTTTGTACTGACCACAGCTCTGATACCAAGCTCTGTAACAACCCGAATTGTAGGGATTACCGTTAATATTAAATTATAATGCAAATAATAATTTAATATTAACGGTAATCCCCACAATTCGGATTGTTGCAAGTTGTTCCTGGTATCCTGAGGTGGAGGAACAACAGCACCAACTGAAGTAGGGCAACTATTGGCATAGTGTCCCTTCTGATCACACTTGAAGCAAGTGATGGAAGATAGGTCGATATGTTGCTTTCGAGGAGTAGATCCTAAACTAGGATTCTTGAGCCAATTCTGCTTCTGCTGAAGAAAGTTAGGCTTCCTCTTCTTAGAGTTGCCAGAACCAGACTGAGATGGAGAAGCACGAGGAACAGAAACTTCCTTAGAAGTGGGATTCTCATATCTAATGGCCATGTCCATCAACTCCGTGAAGGTACCATGAACATGAGAAATGAGACGATCATAATACTCTGGGTGAGCTCCAGCTATAAGTTTCTCATTCTTCTTAAGAGTGGTGTCAATCAGGTCAGGACCAAACTTGGAGAGTTTATTGAACTTCCGCTCATACTCAGAAAATGACATGCTCCCTTGCTTAAGATCCATAAACTCCCTGTATAGCTGGAACTTCCTGGCTTTGGGCATCCACTTTGCCATAAAAGCCTCCCTGAAAAAGATAGATAAGCTTAAGAAAGATTTCAAAGAGAGAAAGCTGAAACAAATTCAAAACCAACACTAGAAGATACCTAAAATGCTCCCAAGAAATATCTGCCTCCACTGTCTGAGCTATGACAGACTCCCACTAATCTTGGGTTGCCTCCTGCAACTGCCAAGCTGCCAACTGACGCTTCTGAGCATCCGTAATCTCCAAACCAATAAAAGTCCTCTTAAGACTCCTCAACCACTGCTGAGCCTCTACGATGCTCTCAAATCCAGTAAACTTGGTACCACCAAGCTGAGTGAATTCCTTACAGAGAGTGGTGAACCTGATGGGTTCAATAGGCTCAGGAACTGGGGCATCACCACGACCCCTACCTCTGGCATTCCTACGATTCATCCTGAAAAAATCAAGAATGAATTTTAGGACAAAGGCAAAACAGAAAGACAAAGGTAAGATTCAACTAGAATGGAAATCCTAATCAAAGAATTCAAATAAACAAAGTGGATTCGGAAGAAATGAGGTTGAGAAAATGTGATTTTAAAACAAGAAAAGTTTTTATATCCAAAATAATCTTTGAAAATCCTTTAAAATCATTTGAAAAACATTTTATACTTAAAAATACGTTCTCTCACAAAGAAATGATTTTAAGATTGATTTCACTCATTCTAGGGTATTTCTACCCTATCTCAAATGAGTTTTTACTCCATACGCTAAGGTTTGCCTAAAACCAGAGCTCTGATACCAAATGTAATGACCCACTATTTTGGATCATTCAAATCAACAATAAAACCACACATGTCGGACTTGAATAATTCAAAACAATAGATTGTAAATAAATTTGGAGCAAATAAAATCAATCACAGAATTACGGACACGGAATATCAGAATAACTCACAGCGGAAATAAAAATACATAGTAGTTCATGAAGCTACTACAATACACAGTCTCAAAACAGATACAAAATACCATAGTCTGAAAAAAAAGATACAACAGAAGTTTGAATACATAAGTCAACTAATACATAAGCAAAGCTGAATAGGAAATAACGGAAATGGAAATAGATGAATAGATAGACAGATAAACTCCCGCAAATCTCTAGCTCCAGAAGATGAATCCAAAGCTGTGATACTCAGGCTCACCCAAGTGTGAAGCAAAACACAAAACACTCGAGTCAGGACATACATACTTATAAAATGTAAATCAACTCAAGTGAACTGTAATAGAAATGCATCAATAACTTAAAGGATGCTTGGGATCGCCCATCCTTTAAGGATCCATTAAACTATCTGCTATGTAGTAAGATACGCTATTATAATAATGTCTAAAGTAAAGTAAACTATCAAAATAGCGTTAAGGCTTTACATTTTCCACCTTAACACATTTTATATTCACATAGTCTATGCAGTACCGTAATCTCCCCCGAAATGGGCGTCGTCAAAGAGCACTCCATAGGTATGATACAAAACAAACTCGTAGTAAAGCACGCTAGGGTAGGTGACACGGTACAACTTGCTAATGCCAGGGTAGATATACCAATTACGCATCCGGACTGTTGGTAACGCAAAGCCGCAGCAATCGCCCAACTCGAGCCACACTCCCGAATCAAGGAGTGCACCCAATCAATCACAAAGTAATAGAATGGTAGACGATGGAATGTGTCCGATAAGAGGAGCTACCTTATTAGCTCGGAATCGCTCATGTTTTAGCCACCTTATGCTAACTCATGGAAGTTAGGTCCACGTAAATATACCTTAGGATCGTCGCCACCATCCTACTTCATTCTGGAATATCCACCGCATACACAGTTGTTAAAGTGGTTTTCGGTATCGACAAAGAGTATGTCCATATCCGATCCTGGTCTCTTCAACAACCAATCGTTATTATAACCCGTGGTTATAAATTTCAAAATGGTTTATATTTCAAATCAAAACATGTTCATTTTCAAACCATTTAAATTCGATGTCAATATCTTTCAAAAATAATATTCATCTCCAAAGTTGTAGCATTTCTACGTTCATTCATTCAATTATAGCATTTCAAAAAAATTGTATTTTAGCATTCGTAGCGCTTTGAAAATGTGATAATACATATAGTAGCATTTCGAAAATGTTATCTTATTAGAAACAATAGCACTTAGAAAACGTTACCGTAGATATAGTGGTGTTTGGAAAAACAATACACTGTTAGAAATGGTAGCACTTATAAAGCGCTACCATGAAACCATATCATTTTGGAAATGCTACTAATACTATTCTAAGTTTTACTATAACATTTCAAAAACAATATATCTTCAGTTTTTCATCATTTTAACTTATTAAACTTATCTCACTTTTCAAAAATATTTATTTGGTTATCATTTAACATATGATTTTAATACAATAAAATTTTATAAATGAAATATCCAATTAAACAATTCATTTATTAAGTCAAAATACATTTAAATTGCTTAACTTTTATTTTAACATATAATTTGATACTTTCTTTTTTTTTAAAATACCCATTTCATAAATAAATTATTTTATTACCAAGTTAAGCCTAAAATTCCATTTTAAATCAAATTTTCAATTATTAAGTCAAATCAATTTAATATTTACATTTTAATCATTTATTAACTCATACAATTTTAACTTATAGAAAATCACTATAAAATTTATTTAAATCATTTAAATCCAATTTAAGTTAAAATCTCATATATTTTAAATTCCAAACACTTAAAATTTTCAGAAAATATTTATATTTAATATTAACCATGGGTCTGTATAATATTTTCTAACATAGGCCAAGTGATACGGATATATATCATTTCAATCCAAATTATAAAAATCCCTGGTTTGATCATTTCAAACCCGTAATCCCAAGTCAAATAAAAATCGCTCGAGCTTATCATTTCAACACATAACGACTTTTCCCTATTCTAAAGTCCGTTCGGGTATGTATCATTTCAATCCATAGTGAGGGAACTTGCAGTGTGAGAAACAGAAATATAAAATGAATAGTAAGCATAGCATATCATAACATATCAGGTGATGAAACAGTATATAATCAGGTTATAACATCATATAATATCATATCACAAGCATATATGAAACTACTATCAACATGGCATATCACTACTACACATTCACAAGACATTGTTTCACAATTTTAGAAGTATGAAGTCGAGAGTGATTACTCACCTTCTTTGGCTAGAGATGACAATTCAAGACACAAAACCAAACTCCGAAAAGCACGACAAAGCATGAACTAGATTTTAGTGGATGAAGAGCCAAGATTCAAATCTTGTAAACAACAAATACAAACATATGTAAGTAGACATTCAACACAAAAGAATATGAATTAAACAATGTAAAATATGAACAAAAATGAAATCAAATGGCTTAACCAATGCAAGTGTTACACAAATAGGCTTGATCACATGATAAAATGGCTCAGCCATGATTGGTTTTGAAGCACATGTGTTCGTCCAAGGCAAGCAAATAGGCACGGCATAGGGTAGGTGAAAGGATGGGAAGCCAAAAGTCATTTGGAAGGCAAAACGTCAAGGCATGTGAAGAGTCATGTGGTTCAATTCAGCTTAAAAGAAAAGGATTGGAAATTTAAAATTCAAATTAAAAAATTTCAATCGAAAGTCAAAGTTTGATCAAAGTTGACCAAAATATAAATTTTCAGAAAATCATTATTTTATTATATTTGGAAAATAAATTATAAACAAAATCCAAAAATACATTGGAAAATTCCAAAATTTCAATTTTTAAATGATTTAAAATCAAAGTTTCTAATAAATTCAATTTAAAATATTTGTTAAAAATTATGGGTTGTTACACATACTTATTGGGATATGCAGGCGGGAGCGATGCATCAAGTCTTAGCAAGAACATCTACAGTTTTCCTGTTATACATTCGCTAGGGATGTACGATGCTTCGGAAGGATATCTCTGATCATTGTGCAGTAGTTCGGGTTCGGCTACCTGGAAGAGATCTATGTGGAAATTATACAAAATTAGCAAACGTGCCTTAGCTGTTGTGATTGTATACCTGTTATTATTGTGATGTACACTGACATACATCGCAGCTATGTGATTATTTATGTTTTCCCGCCTTTTGGCAAGGCCGTGACACCGAGGAATTGACTAGTAACCATTGACGGGTCGTCTTAGAGATCGGTTAATACGCAAGCTCCCTATGGATATCAACAAAAAAAATTCGAGTCCGGATCGAGCTAAAATTGGTAGGACACGACAAGCGAAGCTATGAGAACCAACATTCCAAATTTCAAGTCAATCCGAGTTCGTATGCTCAAGTTACGATCGATGCAAAATTGACTAAAAACAGCCTCGCGTTCGAATCCATTGAATAGCCTCTGTTCGACTCGCTCCGCTTCGCATCCATCATAGAACATCCATTCGACTCGCTCCGTTTCGCATCCTTCAGGGGGCATCTGTTCGACTCGCTCCGCTTCGCATCCATCAGAGAGCATCTGTTCGACTCGCTCCGCTTTGCATCATCAGAGAGCCACATTTCGACTCAATCATCCAATGTCCACTTCATATCCACATAGCAGAGCATAATCATCGATGTAAACTGTGTACCTTTCATCAATGCGAACAGAGTCACCATCATCGATACGAACGAACCACCTCCATCGATTCGAACAAGATGTGCTACAGATCGATGCGAAAGAACAAGCTGTTGATCGATTCGAACTGGTTAATAGACTTCGATACGAATAAGGGAATGTCCAAGAATGACTCAGCTAACTCGGCATCAAAAGCGGAGTAATCCAGAGATTCAAGCGCCACGTCATCGAGTCGAACGAGAGCGAGTCGAAACGATGGAGTCGAACGAAACAGCCAACCATAGATCCTAATTCGTATCGATCATATCTCCTAATCTACAAGTCCAAATGCTATGAAATTTTCACAGAAGCTTACGTGCATGCTAAGGAATGCCCATGCCAAATTTTGACTCCATCGGACGCAATCTTGATTGATACGAAATCTGTTCGTATCGATCACGGATCGGACCGAAACTTCGTAGGCTTGGGCGCGCGGGCCTGATCATGTGCCAGAAGGAGCCTCCCATGATCTGAGCGAAATATCAGCCTCCTAATCCTATAAATAGAGCCCCAGGGCATACAGAAAAAGGGGCTTCTTCTTCTTTGAATTCTCCAACGCCCAGACTCTGCCAGATCCTGTTCCAAGCTCCATTGCTGCAGCGACCAACGAAATTCACTGCTGGAAATCTTACTTATCTGCTGTAACTCATTGAATTCACTTGTAAACTTCAAAGAAAGATCAATAAAGCTATCAACCTCATAGTGGACGTAGACGATTCGCCGAACCACTCTAAATTCTTGTGTCTCCTTGCATTTTAATTATTTTAATATCTGAAATTTGGAGTTTTTGTTAGATAATTCCTCTTTTTTCCATTTAATTTCTTCACTTTATCTCTTCAAAAACTTCCAAAGAGTGTTGTGCCCAATTTTGGTACAAACACTTTGGTGCTTTCACCAAGGAAAAACTCGAATTTTCTCCTGCTCTTTGGATCTCCTATCTATATCGGATTGCATAAATCCAAGAAGAAGATCCATATCTAGAACTTTGAAGCCCTTCCATTCTATTCAGATCTGCATCAGATCTAGGAAAGGACTTTCATTAATTCACCGTGGTAAGTACACGAACTACCTCTACAGCTGCTGATCAGGGAGGACGGGACAGGCAGAATCCCGCGCAATTGCCTCCATCAAACCAAGATGCCGCCAGACCTTCAGATCCAACAGGCTCGGTTGCCAGGCAAGAGTTTCAGATGCTGCTTCAAGAATTGACCCTGAGTCGACAACAGCTAACTAAACAACTACGCGCCAACACAGAGTTGACCAACCAGTTAAATCGCCGAAGGCGTAGAAGATCCAGAAGAGACCAATGTTCTTATTCTTCCATAGAGAGTTCAGCCTCATCTGACGGTCATCACCGATCCACGCGCCCACAGTTGGATGTAAGCTACACCCAGGCCACAGAGCACCAACCTGCTTCGAATCTTGGACAACCCAGAACTGGACCACCCACTAGTCATCATACAAGACCATCATCCCGAGGAGGTGCTGCTCCTTATCATGTCACAGGCAACATTGCCACTACCACCACTACCGAAAAGGAGTTAATGCTAGAAACCAAGCTGATCCTCATCGTAGCCAACGAAAGCATACTCCTAAGCCATATGTCCCTGAGGATGTTGAACCAAGGGGGCGAGGCATGGACCGTCGACAGCGTCCGGTCCAGACTCGCGCTGTGGAACCTGACCACACCTTGGCACAGCATGCTCCTAGTATCCGTATGTTGGATATTCCAATGATGATCCGCCAAATGATTCGCGAAAGTCAGGGTCACTCTACTGACAACTGCGGAATCTCCCGGAGTCATACCCCTTTCACCGATGACATATTATATGTTAAACCACCTCGGCGCTTCAGGATGCCGACTTTGCCAGTCTACGAAGGGAGTTCTGATCCCAATCAACACATCCTGAAGTACGAATGGCTGATGAATGTTGTGAGAGCTGATGATGGAGTAAAATGCCGTAGTTTTCCCATTTCCCTGGGGGGCATTGCAACCATGTGGTTTACTCGTTTGCCACCATGATCCATTTCTAATTTTGATCAGATGGCCACTAAGTTTGTTGAACAATTCCGTATGCACGTAGTGAGGCCCAAGGATGTTAAAACTCTGTCTAGTGCTAAACAAGCTCCCGGAGAAACACTTAGACGTTACTTGGAGCGATTCCATGCTGCGTGTGCAGAAATAAGCAATCCCAATGACAACTCTATCCTGATGGCATTGACTAAAGGGATTGACCCTAATTCCGAGTTCGGAAATTGGGTAGCTGGGAAACCACCTACATCATTGGACCGTTTCTACTCCAAGGCAGCCCAATTCTTGAGAAGGGAGGATGCGAAATAGTCTAGGAAACAGGATAACATAGAGCCCAACATCGAAGGAATCCAAAGTAACATCGCTGTTAAATGGTCTAGAGATAGGTCTGGAAAAGTTCAGTTGAACATCCAAAATAAATAGAATCAGGAGAGGGACAATGGAAATCAAGGAAAGAAGCGAGATCAGAGCCATGATCCACGGCGTAGAGCTCCCCTGTTTGACAATTATACTCCATTGAATACGTCGCTGGAAGATGTGTATTTGCAGACCTGGAATACCATGCGATACAAGAAACTTGTTCCGAAGCCACCAACGGAGAGACGAATCCAAACAGGAAATTTTTGCAGATTCCACGAAAGCTATGGCTACAACACCAATGAATGTCGTCACTTACAAGACCTCATTGAAAACTAATACGTGAACGGAAGTTGGATCAGTATGTGCGGGCGCCGCAGTCTGGTGATGCGGGCCCATCAAATCAGAGTCGTGCGCCGAATCAGGAAAGACAGAAAGAACCCGCTCGTACAGGCGGGAGTTTGGTTATCAATACAATAAGTGGTAGTCCTCACCAAGAAGATCGAAGGCAGAAGGAAATGGAGTCGTATGACAGTTCTGTCAGGCATGCGGACTTCGAGTGTTGTAGTAGTTTTGATGAAGAGGCTCCGGCCAAGCAATAGAAGACGATGACAGATGACATCGTGTTCAGGAACAGAGATGCTGACAAAGTCGAAGCCCCCACTATCCAACCGCTGGTCATCTCAGCTCAAGTAGGTCCTGCTTGGATGTAGAGGATCTTAGTTGATAGTGGAAGCTTTGTGAATATCATGTTTAAATGAGCTTATGATCAAATGAGGATCGAAGCAAAGGACTTAAAATCCTGTCAATCTCGAATCCACGGTTTCAACGGAAGTGCTACGATACCCACCGGAATGGTGGAACTGCCAGTGGAGTTGGGAGTTGGAGAACGCCGGAGAGAACGAATGTTGCAATTCGTTGTGTTAGACATAGACTCCTCTTATAATGCTTTCTTGGGCCGACCGGCCCTTGCTGAATTCAGGACAGCCATTGCCCCGTGGTGTTTGACTTTAAAATTTCCCACTGATCGTGGAGTGGGAATCATTCAAGGAGATCAGGCTGCTGCCAGAGCCTGTTATGTTGTTGTGCTACGGGAGGCGCAGTGAAAGGAGAAAGAAAAGAGCGTAGAGGAATATCTCTACGTCCGTTTTGTCGATAATTGACAATTAACGCCCGGGCCTAGGCCCGGGCACCCCAGCCAATTCCAAATGGATCTTAACCCAAGAGAAATTGAAGACGAAGAAGAACCTAAAGAAAGTCAAGCATCCCCGGCCGAAGTGACGATTGATGTCCCAATTGACGATGACGATGATTCGAAAATGATAAAGATTGGGTCTCAACAAAGCCAGCAAACTCAAGAAGAATTGGTTGAATTTCTACGGGCGAATCTTGATGTATTCGCCTGGACGCATTTCGACATGTGTGGGATCTCGCCGGACATCGCGAGCCACACTCTGAATATTGACCCGCGACATGTCCCGGTCAAACAGAAAAGGCGTGGTATGGACTAAAGAGATCTGCCGCCCTTAAAGAAGAAATAGAAAAGCTTAAAGCAAATAGGTTCATTCGGGATGCTCTATATCCCAAATGGGTGTCGAATCCCGTGCTCGTCCGAAAGCCAAACGGAAAGTGGAGAACATGTGTCGATTATGCCAATCTGAATAAAGCATGTCCCAAAGACAGTTTCCCGCTTCCCAGAATTGATCAGCTAGTAGATTTGACAGCTGGGCATGAACTCTCATCCTTCATGGACGCGTATTCTGGCCACAATCAGATACCGATGCATTTACCTGATCAAGAACATACCAGCTTCGTAACTAATCTGGGACTTTACTGTTACAAAGTTATGCCATTCGGACTCAAGAATGTCGGGGCTACTTATCAACAATTGGTCAATCGGATGTTTGCCAATCAAATCGGGAAAACAATGAAAGTATATGTAGACAACATGCTTGTGAAGTCATGACTCTCCACCGACCATGTTAAAGACCTGGAAACTATGTTCAACATACTTCGAGAATACAAAATGAAGCTAAATCCACTGAAATGTCACTTTGGAGTTGCATCCGGAAAATTCCTCGGGTTCATCGTCAACGCTCGAGGGATCGAAGCTAATCCTGAAAAGTTCTGGGCTATCAGAAATCTTGAAACTCCGAAAACCATAAAGCAAGTCCAGAGTCTCAATGGAAAAGTAGCAGCATTGAGCAGGTTCATTTCAAAGTCCACCGACAAATGCATTCCCTTCTTCGATTTGATCCGAAAAGGAAAGCGGAACTTTGAATGGACCACAGAGTGTGAAGGTGATTCCAAGCACTAGTTCAGCATCTATCCACACCGCCTATCCTGTCAAAGCCTATCGATCATGAGAAGTTGTACATATACTTGGCGATATCAAAAAACGCTATGAGCGCTGCCTTAATCCGAGAAGAAGACAAGATACCGAAGCCAGTATACTATGTCAGCAAGCGATTAACTAGGGATGAAAGGATTCCGAAATTAGAAAAGTTGGCTTATTGCCTTGTTATTGCATCAAGAAAACTTCGACCGTATTTCCAGGCACATCCCATTGTTTTTTACACCGACCAGCCGTTACGACGGGTCCTTATGCAGCCTGAGACGTCTGGTAGGTTACTCAAGTGGAACATTGAACTGAGCCAGTTTGATATCACTTACACTCCAAGACGAGCCATTCAAGGACAAGTCCTAGCCGATTATATAGCTGAATTTACCATTCCAGAGGACTTGCTCGAAACTAGTGAATCTCCTGAATATGTTTGGAAACTTTATACCGACGGTGCATCAAACGACCGGTGTTCGGGTGCTGGTGTTGTACTTGAAACTCTCGAAGGCCGATCTATATGTTATGCTTTGAAGTTCGATTTTCATGCGACTAATAATGAAGCTGAATATGAAGCCCTCTTAGCTGGCTTGAAACTTGCTAGAGATTTGAGAATTATCGCAGTGGAAATTTATTGTGATTCACAATTAGTTGTATGTCAAGTACGAGGAGAGTATCAAGCAAGAGATCGAAGGTTGGCTGCTTACTTAGCTCGAGTTCAGGAAGTACTAAATCGGTTTGATTATGCATTTATTGTATACCTCGAGAACGCAACCAAAAAGCCGATTCATTGGCGAAGCTAGCCAGCACATGCGAAGCTCAACAAATGGGACTCATTCCCGTAGAAGCGTTATCCTCCCCGAGCATTAACCGGGCAGAAATAGACCGGGTATGCGAAACTGTCCTCGAAAAGGATTCATGGATGACTCCACTCAGAAATTACATTTAGCACAGAACCCTGCCGGAGCGCAGGAGTGAAAAGAGACAAGTCCTTCGGAAGGCCTCACGATTTACCATCCTGAATGGAATCATGTACAAAAGAGGGTACTCAGTCCCTCTACTTCGGTGTATCGCTCTTAATGAAATTAAACAAGTATTGCACGATGTGCATGAGGGAGAATGTAGCGATTACACCGGGGGGCAAGCACTTGCCAAGAAAATACTTCGATACGGCTATTACTGGCCGACTGTGAATCGCGATGCGTCGGATTATGCAAAGAAATGTGATAGGTGCCAGAAATATGCCCGAATTCCTAGAGCTCCTCCTACCGAGATAATGCAAATGGTCATCCTATGGCCGTTTGCAATGTGGGGCATCGACATCATTGGTGCTCTACCTCTGGTAAAAGGTGGTGCAAAATACACCATCGTCGCAGTTGACTACCTTACAAAGTGGGCTGAAGCCGAAGCTTTTGCTACCATAACAACAAAGAAAGTAATCAACTTTGTAGTTCGCAACATCATGTGTCGATTCGGTCTCCCACACACTATTATTACGAACAACGGAACCCAATTCGGTAGTACTGAATTTAAAGATTTCTACAATCGATTTCACATCCAAAAGAAATTCTTTGCAGTTGCACACCCTCAGGCAAACGGACAGGTCGAAGCAGTTAATAAAGTTATAAAATCCATTCTGAAAAAACGACTGGAAAAGGTCGGGGGCAAGTGGGTCGATGAACTTCCTATGGCTTTATGGGCTTACCGAACAACCCACAAGACTGCGACCGGCCACACTCCATTCTCCCTCTCTTATGGATCAGAAGCCGTTATTCCAGTTGAACTAGAAGTACCTTCTCATCGTGTGACATACTATGATCCAAAGACAAATGCTATATTACTTGCTAAATCTCTCAATCTACTAGATGAGAAGCATGAAGGGGCTGATTTGAGGGCAGCCGCGCATCGAAGTCGAGTCGCGCGATTGTATAACGCCAAGGTCCGCCCGCGAACCTTTGCACTAGGCGATCTCATCCTAAAAAGAATTTATCCGGCTCCTTCGCATATGAAGCCGACATGGGAAGGACCGTATGTTATTGAACGAAGGCTCGGAGATGGCACATTCAAATTATCAACCATTGACGGTCTTACTTTGCCCAGAGCCTGGAATAGCGAGAATCTTTGCCGCTACTACACATAACAGGCTATGTTTATCCATTTAGTTTATTTCCCATTTCGCAATTTGTTTCTGCATTTCGAAATTTGAATTTGTAATAAGGCAACTGACTTTGCCATATTTTCTTATTTCAGAAATAAAATGTAATCTCTTCGAGCCAGAGCTGTGATTTACTTGAAATGCTTCATATGACCATCACTATGCACGGAGAGCTAAGTTTCACCATACGGTGGAATTTATTCAAATAGAGAGTGACTGTGATGCAACCGGTCACTCGCTAAGCGAAACTCGAGCTCGGGGGCAAGCCATCACATCAAAGTAAAAAACGGATTGATACACGACAATCCCTCACTTAACTCCCGGTTCCCAGAGTGCGAACTGGAGTATTAAAAATACGTCTACGAAGAGGGTGGATCCATCCGCCTAACGACTTCGTCCGTATCTAAACCAAGTTTGAGGACGGTGGAGCCATCCATCCAACAACCTCACTTGTTAACTCAGGGTGGATGTGATCCGACCATCCATGATCCTGACACAACTCCGAACTCCCAGAGTGCGAGTTGGAGTATAAACATCAACTCCGGATTTCCAGAGTGCGAGTCGAAGTATAAGCATCAACCCCGAACTCCCAGAGTCCGAGTCAGAGTATAAACATCAACTTCGGATTCCTAGAGTGCGAAACGGAGTATAAACAACAACTCCGAACTCCCAAAGTGCGAGTCGGAGTATAAACAACAACTCCGAATTCCCAGAGTGCAATTCGGAGTATAAACATCAACTCCAAATTCAACGAGTGCGAGACGGAGTATAAACAACAACTCCAAACTCCCAGAGTGCAAGTCGGAGCATAAACATCTACCCCGGATTCGCAGAGTGCGAAACGGAGTATAAACATGAACTTTAAGTTCCTAGAGCATGAACTGAAGTATAATATCAACTCTGAACTCCCAGTGTGCGAGTCGGAGTACAAAGGTCAATTCCAAGTCCCCAGAGCATGGACGTATGATTTAAACTTAAGCCGGTGTGACCGACTGCCAGTAAACAAATGAGGATCCCCGGAGTGCGAAGACGACCATCGACAATCGGACACGCGTGGATAAGCCGCTCAATCTCCGCTTGTCTCAAACATTCATTCAGTGGCACTAGACTCAACATGTTATGAGCGAGAATCAATCGTTGACTGATATTCCACAACTCATCCCTGAGACTGGGGGGCAGGACTTAAGCATCAACCATTCACTGAAGCAATGTGAGGTCAAAATTCAACTCGCTTCCCGGTCGCATACCATGTCCACAATTTTCGAACTTGGTGAACAAAAACAAACTTGATTCGAAAGCTGAAAATTCACAAGTGCACTTCAGATATTGAAACACTTAGACGAATACACAATGACAGAAAAGAAGCCAAAAAAGAGAAGTTTCATTTCTATTGTTTGTAAAAGGAGTTCGTATACAAGTTTGTTTTAAAAAAATTCCTACTAGCAGGGGCCGAACCCGCATCTATACACGGCCAAAAAAATGAAAGTCAGAATTGCACCAAGGAAGCGTGTCTAATCTTTCTTCTTCCGCGGCTTCCTTTTCGGTGCAGGCCCACTAGAGCCGCCACTATCCCTCCTCTTTGCCTTTCGGTGGCTGGTCTCCAGGTGGGAGCATGATCTCAACATCCTCCTCCGAGCTCGTATGAATTGGAATGCTTCCTGCGGGCGGAGTTGGAGGAACAGGATCAAGTGCAGAAGGTGGAATGGGTACGCTAGTGATGAAAAATGTACCACCAGGAGATATCATTCTAAGCTAGGCTGGACCAGGTGCCGCCATCCCACCTCCGAGACTGCCACCATGAGCCGCTGCTGCCATTTCAGCGTCGATTTGTGTAAACATCTCCTCTTCAGTAACCGCTCGAGCCTCGCTAGGGGCATCAGTGGTTGGCACTATAGAGCTAGTAGCAGGAGCGCCTTCGCCCATGATGAATGACAAGTCAGCTAAAGGATTGCCGTCACGGGGAAAGAGTTCTTCCATTAACTGCTCATCAAATACAAGTGTGCTTCCCTGCATCATCGAGTGGGACAGTTGTAGTTACGGTGATTGCTTCGGTCACGATAGCCTCCTGCGTCTGATATGATTCTTGAGTAGCAGGAGGCATGGCCGGTGCAAAATCGATCACTGGACAAAAAATAAGAGAACTGTTAGAACCTAATTCAGATAAAGATTCCGACCTAAGGCAGATATGTGGAATATTCAGAATACCTTCCTCAATTTGACTTGTCGGCAGCAAAACGGCTTCGGTCACTTGCGCTGTAGCCGGAGACATCTGCGGTTGATCCGGATTGTAAGCAGGAACAACTTGGGGATCGACCGCAGACGAGGATTCGGGCTGAGTTGACACTGGAACTTCAAGACTCGCCTCATCATGTTCAACCCCTGAACCCTCTCCTATTTCGATGTGTTGGGCGCCGAGTCTTTCCTTTTCATGCAGAATCATTGACTCATGAAGAATATTCCTTTCATCTTCATTTAGAACGCGATTCTCGAGTTCAAATTCATCCACGGACTCACCCAGATGCGCCTCCTTCTCTTCTTCAACTAAACCGCCCCAGGCATTGAATAGATGCGTCGGATAATCATCAAGCCAGGCTAGACCCCTGTGCCTCAGCACGTTAGCATTGTAAACAATGAGAAGGTCTTCGATATCAGCCTCAAGCCTGGACTCGACCGACTTAACTTTCACCTCAACCTCAGTTTCCACCTTGTGGACTTTAGCCACAGCCGCATCCCTTTCACTTTGAGCAAGACAGCCTGCTCGCATGCCTCCTGGGCTGCATTTTTCGCATCATCCTTTTCCTTAGCCGTGTCGGAAAATTTAGCCTTGAGCTCATTAAGTTCCTTGACCGCCGCATCCCGTTCGGCGGTAACTGTAGTGTTCCGATGGCCCATCTCCTCCACCAAGGCAACATGTGTCTGCCTCAACCTCTCCATTGCAACATTCGCCTCACCAGATTTTTTGGTGGCCGCAATTTCAGATTTTCGAGAAGACTCGGCCTCAGCAGTGAGCACTTGAATGATCTGGTCCCTTTGAGCGAGTTCGGTCTACATTTTCTCACGCGCTTTGGTTCGCTCAAAGGCCACTTTGGAAGCTTTCTCTGCAGCCTTTACGCACTCTCTGTACTGGGTGTAGATGTCATGAAGGTAATCATGCATCGTGTTTTCCACTCCAGATGGGATTCTCTTTAAGTGAGGTGGGAAGACGTAGCCATCAAAGCATATGTTCGGAAAATCCTTCCTCATCTGAGCTAATTTAAGGGCCCCTTCTCCTGTGGGCTCAGCTGGGACCTACTCTGCCATTATGGAGGCCGTGGTTTCGACCCTCTAGAGATGAGTCTCAGATCTAGAAGTATGAGAAGATGGCATGTGACGAGGAGGCTCCGGTGGATGTGGAACAAGAACAGGGGGTGGAGACGGAAGTCTAGGAGGAGGAGAGCATGATCTAGACCTATGTCTGTATTCTCTGTCCCTGTCATGCCCATACCTATCTTGGTTAGAGTACTCGCGATCGCAATCTCTATCTGAATCCCTCCTACGGGAATCATAATAAGTAGAAGCTTTTCGGGCAGAACGAAGGTTCTCCAGCATCAATCCTTTCCCCGACATAGTACCTGAAAAAGAGAAACGAAGGAAGAGTTTAGGTTGGATGATTTACGGTTATGAATCATGCTGTGTAGTGAAGTGTATGCATGTGAAACCCCGACCAACCGAAAATGTCAGCCGCACTCATAGCAAGCGACCCGCTCAGTTCAAGAGCACTATCAAGCTCCTCCATCCCAGTGTCGTGTTGAAACGACGCATAATCCAGAATCGGAATATCAGTAAGCCCTTCAAAAGGATTCTCTACTTGTGGGGGAGGAGCCTCCAAAATTCTAATCCCCTGAACCGACAAAGACATAACCACATATTTCAGTCTCATTGATTTAGAACGCTTGTGAGCAACGACCTTGCCTTTTCTCCTTCCTCCTGAATCCTGGACATCAGAAGAAGGCCCAACTTGGAGTTCATTATCAGTAGGCGTTCATTCCAGATCAACTTCTTCAGCTATCACAACTGTTGGCACTTTACGCTTCACCCATTTCTTCGAGACCACTCTAAGTGTCCCTTCCAGCCGTATACTTTGCCTCCGTTCAATTAGCCCGACAGTCCTCAAGTTTCTGTCAGTCAGAACCAAGTCGATATGCCTTTCCTTGCCCGGAACCGCTTGGAGGATCCGAACTAGCTCTCTGAAGTATGCACCGTCAGGTCGAGAGATTGCAGCTATAAAAGAAGAGAAATATGTCAGTTTTGAAGTCGGTTATTATTATCTCGATAGTTCAAGAGAAAAATGGCAACGCTTACGTCTATCCAACCATCGCCTGGCAAATCCAGGGAGGCATCGAACGTAGAACCATTCGGTCTTAAAATTACTTAGCCTTCCCCAGGAGCCCATTATAATGTGGCAGTTCCTAACCGCTTCCAAGAAGGTGAAAGAAGGGCTGTCTCCATGACTCTTAATGTTAAATAGATATCTAATCTCGATCAGCTTTGGTTGTCGAAAGAGGATCTCCATAAATAGAATGAAGGTGCTGTTCAGCAAAGCGTACCCATTGGGGTGTAGCTGGGATGGAGCTATTCCAAGGAATGATAACATCTCCCTTATATATTGGTTGAAAAGAGGAAGTGTTCCCGCCGTACAGGCATGACGGTTAAAAGCAGTAAACCCCTCCGGGGGATTATGCGGCCTGTCATTCAGCCCAAGCAGTAGCACGTCATCAAGCGACAAGTCGTGCCTTAAACAAATCCGTCCCAGCATATCTTCGGAGATACCGGATGGCACAGAATCTCATGGACGACAAATGAACCGGGCACCTGGAAGCTCGTCCGGAGCTAGGTCTATAACTTCGGCTTCAATGACCGGTATTTCAATGGTTGAAGGAATTGAACTTGGAAGTTCCTGCTGCTGAGAACTTGAAGACTCCATGACTAGCTAGCTTATGAAAAATCATTGTTAAACAGACAATAACGCTCGTGCATCCCCCAGTGTAAAGTGTGTGAGTGCGTTATGCAGTGCGGTACTGTATATCACTTGAAAAGTTCTACTGAATTGGAAAAAACATGAAAACGACGAGACTTCGAAATTCAATCGGAAGGACCGTCATCGCTGACCGTCACAACCGTGCCATCGATCCAAGTTAAAGTTTGTTATCATTTTGTTAACTTATAGTTCCAGCGACGAGCTTCACAAGACAGTCGGATGTGCCATTCTAAGGTCAAGTCTAGTTATGCAAGTTCGAAGCTCATCGGAGTCAGTTTCTAAAGTGTACAGGGAATTACGGGTTCTTTAATGTTTAATTCATATCGATCGATAGAGCCATGTTCGCATTGATAATTCGTATTCATCTACATACAAGTTTTACTCGGTCAAAAGGCTGGGGACTTCGAATCGATCCAGGAAGGGTGTTCGCATACATCGATTGGGACGTCGTCATATCGATCCTTTTTGACTCGATGATTTCGAATCGGTCAAGGACCCTGGGTTTCGAATCCATCAGACGCAACCCCTTCGTATCGATCAACACGCATGAGAAAATCACGTCGATCATCTCGACTCGATGCAACAGCACCGCCATCGATTGATACGATGGCCTCCATCTCATCATCTCGAAGCCCTCTGGATCGACACGAAAGCGAGGACCAAGCCATCTTCCTCCACACTCCATCTTCCCCAGATCGATTCGAACTCCATTCTCTCCTTCCTCGACCTCGCGCAATATCTACTTCCCCAAACCACGTCTAGACATGAGTTCGAATGGAAGGGAATGAGAATCTGAATCTCGTTATTTTAGGAGTGACTTTGTTCAATCGATTACCTAACTTTGATAACTGGTTAAAGGTTTAAGAATCGATTCGAAGACAAGGGTTTTTCTTTTGAGAGGCTCTGGAGCGATACGAAAGCAAGGTAGAAAAATAAAAAGTGAAAAGTGGCTAAGTCCATGGTATTTATATGGACTCGAAGTTGAAAGAAAAAACGATTTGCATCCCCGTAGGTTCGACCGGTTGCAAAACGTCACCATGGGATCGATTCGAACAAGCCCTTTGAATCCATCAACCCTAAGACGGCTACTATTTCGTATCGATCGTGGGACTTCTGTTCGAGTCCATTGAGCATTGCGTTGTTCGAATCCATGGAATCGAGTCTGCACCGATACGAAGTCTTCATCAAATCCATCAATACGAAACCACTGTTCGTATCGATCATCTCTGACTCCATCTCCAGTTTAGCAACACAAAGTGTGCAGTTCGAATCCATCGATACGAAATCACTATTCATATCGATCATTCTCGACTCCATCTCCAGTGCATCAATTCGTAACGATCAATTCAAACCCATCGATACGAACTGTCTATTCGTGTCCAATGACACCAGACCCATCGATTCGAAACACACAACAGGGTATGTTCTGAAGGCATTGAACTCCATCAATACGAACGACCGCTTTGTATCCATCGAACCCCACATCCATCGATTTGAAATGATCATTTCGTAACAATCAGTGAATACCGAGGAAAATACAATATTTCAACCCTTCACATCGATTCAGGAGAGGATCGTTACGAAGGAAGTTTCAGAAACAACCATCGAGTGTTGTTACAACGAATTTCACATCGGTTCAGGAGAAGATCGATATGGAATTTAATATAAATTAAACTAACAACAACTCGTGAACGTCAACGAGAGTCGGACTAACATATATGCATATTCGTTGGACAAATATTCAATTTTCTACATTCACAAGAATTGAAAATTCGTTCGATAAGGATTACAACAACAAATGGCTAATCACTAGCATACAATAATCAGTTACAACAATACAGGGTACAGCAGTAGGCAGTCAACAGTTTACAATATCAAGAAAATCAGTCAAAGATTACGACTTCCATCGAAAAGATGATAACTATTCAGAATGAAGATTGCAGCATTTCAAAGCACATCATGTTTGCACAGGACGTACTTTGAAGGGAAAATGTTATCACACCTTTTGGCAAGGCCGTGACACCAAGGAATTGACTAGTAACCAATGACAGGTCGTCTTAGAGATCGGTTAATACGCAAGCTCCCTATCGATATCAACAAATTTTGTCCAAGTCTGGATGGAGCTAAAATTGATATGACACGACAAGCGAAGCTATGAGAGCCAACGTTCCAAATTTCAAGTCAATCCGAGTACGTATGCTCAAGTTACGATCGATGCAAAATTGACTAAAAACAGCCTCAGGTTCGAATCCATTGAATAGCCTCTGTTCGACTCGCTCCGCTTCGCATCCATCAGAGAACATCTGTTCGACTCGCTCCACTTCGCATCCATCAGAGAGCATCTGTTCCTCGCTCCGCTTCGCATCCATCAGAGAGCCACATTTCGACTCGATCATCCAATGTCCACTTCGTATCCACATAGCAGAACATAACCATCGATGCGAACTGTGCACCTTTCATCAATGCGAACAGAGTCACCATCATCGATATGAACGAACCACCTCCATCGATTCGAACAAGGCGTGCTACAGATCAATGCGAAAGAACAAGCTGTTGATCGATTCGAACTGGGCAACAGACTTCGATACGAAAAAGGCAAGGTCCAAGAATGACTCGGCCAACTCGGCATCAAAGGCGGAGTAATCCAGAGATTCAAGTGCCACGTCATCGAGTCGAACGAGAGCGAGTCGAAACGATGGAGTCGAATGAAACAGCCAACTGAAGATCCTAATTTGTATCGATCATATCTCCTAATCTACAAGTCCAAATGCTATGAAATTTTCACAGAAGCTTACGTGCATGCTAAGAAATGTCCATGCCAAATTTCGACTCCATCAGACGCGATCTTGATCAATACGAAATCCATTCGTATCGATCACGGATCGGACCGAAACTTCGCGGCCTTGGGCACGCGGGCCTGGGCACGCGCCAGAAGGAGCCTCTCGAGATCTGAGCAAAATATCAGCCTCCTACACCTATAAATAGAGCCCCCGGGCATACAGAAAAAGGGGATTCTTCTTCTTTGAATTCTCCAATGCCCAGACTCTGCCAGATCGTGTTCCAAGCTCCATTGCTGCTGCGACCAACGAAAATCACTGCTGCAAATCTTAATTATCTACTGTAACTCACTGAATTCACTTGTAAACTTCAAAGAAAGATCAATAAGCTATCAACTTCATAGTGGACGTAGGCGATACGCCGAACCACTCTAAATTCTTGTGTCTCCTTGCATTTTAATTATTTTCATATCTGAAATTTGGAGTTTTTGTTAGGTAATTCCTATTTTTCCATTTAATTTCTTCACTTTATCTCTTCAAAAACTTCCGAAAAGTGTTGTGCCCAATTTTGGTACAAACAATTTAAATTTCACATCTTAGACATTATTAGATTACCACTGGATTTATAATAGAATGGTTTGGTTATCGTAAGGGAAAAACCCGTCCACGTTTATTAACGGCATGGTCTTATGAGATACTCTTATTTTGAAGATTTTTAAGATATAATAAACCAATATGATTTGAATTTCTCACGCTGGTTTACCAGACTGACCCGGGTGTTATTTTCTTAATGCTCCGGTCAGCTTGAGTATGTTTCCAGATTTCGCTATGGTTCACTGGAGCTCTTGGAAAGGAGCTAGATGATTTCCTACTGCACTTATTTTTTGCTACATTACTTAATTAGTATCTATCAGCATTTGTGAGGATAGGTTGTTATAACTATCCAGGCCGTTGATTGGTTAGTTTATTGATTTATGTATATCAAATTTTTCTTTTTGGTTAAGATCTTTTGAGAAATTATATATTATCGTCCCGCATATGAGATTCTGATATTGTATTCTCTTCTTTCTTGTTTCTATTTCCTTTTCTTTTACCTTAACAATTCGTATTTTGATTACTTGGGTACTCAACGTGAATACCATGAATGTATTATTGTCGACATTCGGCGGTCGAAAAGGCTGATCGTTACATAATTGATAGTATTTTTAGTATAATATGTTGGTACTTATGGTTTGAATGGAATTAAAGAGTTTTTAATAATCTAAATACTCCAACGGACAATTTAGTATGTATAATTGCTTTATTTTGTGTTAGTTGGATTTCAAACCCTAGTTATAATTAAGATAATAATATTAGTTTTAATGAATATCTTAAAGGGTTAAATCTCGTATTAATTTAGTTAAGAGAAATGTAGTATTTAAAAATAGAAATGACAATAGCACTTTAAATACCTTTTTAATTGACTTGTATGCCAATGAATCTGACACTATATTATATTTATGAACTTCGTTAGACTTTCCAAAGTTGTAATTTTGAATATAGTATTCATATCAAAACTTATGGTAAGTATTCTCGATAATAGAACAAATAGTAATGAACCAAATTTAGCTTCCTTGGACACCTTTACTATTACACATTTGATACTTCATTATTAGCCTTTAATTAGAATTATCATTAATTTGTTTGTTTTTATTCATTTGGATTATTTTAAACCTTTATTGTTTCTTACTCAATTTAATCATAATATTGCTTGTTCTATTTTTTTATTAGGCCGGTATACTTTTATTTCGCATATATATGTGTATAAATATATGTGTGTGCGTTTATGTATTGGTCTTACACTTTTGGTATAGTCTTTTTTCCGTCTTTAGATATGCTCGTTGGACTGGATAAATTTAGCTAATTTTGAGGATATGATCACTCTTTTGTTTAATGGAGTATAGTGTTGGATTATTTTATTATGGACTTTAGCTCTCTAGGATTGGGGTTTCTTTTTATCTTTTTTCACATTGTACAGGATGGGTATTGCTACCTATCAGGCATGTGATGATCCACAAACCCGTACCCCTTGAATCGACGCTATTCTCCAACATAACGACTCAAAGTTAACGAAAATACGAACCATTAGGGTTAGAAGAAGAAGGAGGTAGAAGAAAAGAAACAACACAACAGAATCTCACATCGCAGCGGATTAAAATATAATAGATGATAACTGATATTTACAGAAAGAAACTATATCTTTTTATACATACATCATCAGAATACAACATCAGAGTACAATACAATCAACATCACAATTCAGGACAGTTATAATAACTTGTCCTCACACGATGACTATACCACTTATGATACACAACGGAATACAACAAATACTGGTGATACGTCTCGCCATCCAGCTCGTCTCCTGAGCTCCACAGCATCTTATCCTGTATCTATAATACTCGGTCTGACCCGAGCATTATAATAAAATAACATCTGAGTCGGTCTGGAAAACCAGCGTGAGAAAACACACTCAATTGGATTATTAAAGTTTCAAAACCCTTTGAAATCAAAAGCATCTCGTAAGACCATGCCACAAATAAACATGTCGGGTTTTTTACCTTACGATAGCCAAAACACTTTCTTATCAAAATCCTCTGATATTATATATACAAATACTTGTTCAAATAGCTGAAATTGTTACATGATTAAATTATTCCAGCATACTATCCACAAAGTGGGTTCTACAAACAAAAACCATAAAGGCACGTAGGGAGAATGGATTTCCAACTAATGACTAGGCACTGGGGTACCACCTATCACAGTACCTGGTCTAGATCAGCGTACCGAGGAGCACATCCGATCCCCTGCAACATAAGACCGGGACTACCCCTTACTGGATAATCCCGAGTAAGATCACCCCACGGTTGGGATCAGCAACCGCACCACTAAGCCGAAATAAAAGGGGCATCTAGACAGGGATGACCTCACCCTAATGGGTGCTACCCATATAGCATTGCTGCATAACCCCTGATTTTCAGTCATTCCCGGTTGATGAGGCTCGAGGCCAAGCATTACCTTTATAGAACATTTCACTTAGAATGCTCACCGTCCTCCTGACGATGTTCTGAAAGCATTCATCCATACAAGTCCGTCCTGGGTTCGAAAGGAACCGAAGGCACTATTCCTACTACATCCATTTTGGAGTCACCCTCAGGATTAGTAGCGACTAGTCCTTGCACTTCACTATACCATCTTCGACTCCAAACTCGTTTCCCCCATGAAAACGTACAAACCGGATCGAAGTGATTTTCTGAAAATAAATCCCAATCCTGGTCTCTTCGAACCGATCAGCGCATTGGCCAATATTGATAGTTGGTTATTTAACTATCAATTAACATCCACAAAACATCCAGCAAACATAAATAGTTTCCCAAATTATTTATTAATCTCAAAATATCTTCGCAAGATATATTTCCATTTCAAACCTTTTTGAAAACAGTTTTCAAACCACACTCTTCTCATGGAATAAATTCCCAAATACTTATTTCCATTGAAAACACCAAGTACTGTTACTTTAGATTTTTAAAATAATTTAAAAACACTCTATTATAAAATACACTTTAAACATTTAAATTAAAACTGCTTTAATACTTTATTTAAAAATATATATACTTTAAGAATATTTAAAATAAACTACTTTATAAAATATAAAACTACATTTTTATCCTTTTAAAACACAATACCAAGTTACCTTTAAATAATTACTACTAAAATAAATTTGAAAATAATACTTACTATAAACTTAAACATTTAAAAATAATAAATTTTCCAAAACATACCTTTAAAACAACTTTAAAACTTTTAACTTATACTTAAAAATTTGTTTTGAAAACGTCCTTGGCTATCCAGGGAAATACACTTCTCTTCCACATCTTTAAAAATAAATCACTATTTATTTTTTAAACAAATTTACCCATTTCTTTAATAAATTCCGACCGTGAATTTATTCTTCCAAATATCCACTGATATGTTACTTCACCTTTATAAACCCAGTTTATAAATTTCTAGTCTCATCTTCCTTCAAAATTCCAATTTCCTAACGCTTAAGTCAATTTTCAAATTGATTTCAAATTTACTTCACTTTGAAATAAATTTCTTTACTTACTCCATTTATCTCAAAATCCATTAGCTTCAGCTTTCCTTTCTTTATTATGATTAAAAAAAATTAAACTGAAAGTATCAATTTCAGGTTTTCCAAAATCCTTCTTTATCCCTTTAAATAAAATCAAACCTTGAATTTTTAAATAAATTCTTTTATTCCCTTAAATAATATCACTTAGGTTTAAAAATTCAATATTTCCCCTATTATTCAAAATCTCCTTTCCCATACTCGGAATTTATTTAACAGAATTTAAAAATCACTTTTATCCTTTCCCAATTCATTCTTTAATTTATTCGAATTCTCTATAATTATTTACTTAAAAATTTACTCTTTTATTTCTTTCAAAAATCCAATCTATATATTTTGGTAACACAATATACCCAAATATATTCAATCAAACCATAGCATCCATCATCTCCAATTATCAATATAATTCATCACAGAATATCAAATAATCATATCACAGAGTTATTAGAAAAAACTAAATAACTTTGAGGAATCCAGTTGGATCCCTCCAACCTGCTTCCCTGCATCCACAGATGTTAGCACAATACCAATTCCACTTCAAGGTGGAATATCGCGGTATATGGGTTTATATAATATCATCTGCTATTATGCGGCACATAGGGTCTCATCCGCTATATAATTTGGGAAATCAATCACTCCAATATATATACTACCATATATAATATACCATATCCAGTTAATTCAATCATTCAACCAAATATTTAAATTTAACTATTTAAATTTAAATAAAACCCAGATGAGGGAGGTTAACGCACCTTTGACTTTTGTTTGCAATCCACTTCATTATTGCCTTGGTTTTCCGATTTTTGACCTTGAATAAACAATTTATATGATTTATTAATATTCGAAACAAATCGAACAACCTAATTACCATTTAATAAATTTAATTAAATAGTGATTTAAACAAACCGAACAAATCAACTGAGCCTAACAGAAAAACGAGCGTGCAAACCCCCAAGTCACGACTTCGAAAACTCCCCAGTTCGCACCTTCCACTTCGACACCAATTCACCATCAATCGAAGACTCGACTTCGGCAAGCTTCCCAATGAACTCGCTACCTTCAACACTGCCCGACTTCAAGAATTTGACTACATGCGCCGCTTGAACTATCGCACTGCCGAATCCCCCTTCCACGCTGCTTCGAAAAACTCTTCATCGCGAACAACCCATGACCTCGAGCTCTACCCAAGACATGCGCCATGCCAAGCCCAGTCACGAAGCCCAAATCGTGACTTCGATTGCGGTGCCGACCTGCCTTGAACCTGCTTGCATCCAGCTTTGATATAAATCGAATTCAATTAGAAGACAATACAGTTCAATATCTCGACTTTGAAGAGTTCGATCAAAAAGGGATTTTGAGAATGGGACTCGCAATTTTCAGCTGCCTCGTCTTTAATTTTTTTTTTTTTAAGTTTCGATTTAACTTGAAAGAGGAGGAGATTTATTCGGCCATGGTCTTTTTTAGCTTTGAAGTGATTTCCGAAGGTTTGTATTGCGTGAGATTTTTAAAAGGGAGAGGGACGGCGCGATTTGAAACGAAGGGATGGGTTGCGTGAAGGAGAGGGTGTATAGTGATTCGAAATGAAAGATAGCAGCTGATATGAGTATATGTCAATCAATGAATATAATTATATATTTATTTAAATTTAAAAAAATCATCTCGAATCCGTAAATTAAAATCTCGATCTCCTATCGAGGTGTGCCGCTAGGCGTTTATAATGTTAAACCCCTATTCCGAACACAATGGAAAAGGTTTCGAGTCCTAATTCGATCGTATGGAGAAGATAGCTTTTTGGACCCATTTATTATATTGAATTTCGATTTAAATTTCAGTGCGTTTATATATCGTATGCTCACAAAACAACTCCAATCACTACGAAAACTGAAATACGATAATAATACACTATTACGGATCCAATGGAACTAGTTTCGTCAAATTTCGAGACAATGCCCCGGAAGGCTATTTTTAAATATCAATTTAAACGATAAAATTTCAAAACTTAACAAAACACTTCCAAATTCAATTTTAGCACTTTTACTATCTTTAGTATTATCAATATAGATTTTACAAGCCTTCAAATTATTTTTAACAAGCTTGAAACCGAAGATTCAATATTTTACCCGACTTTCAATTATTAAATTCAATAATTTAAATCACCCAATAAATAGTGATATTTGAAATTCAAGTTAAAAGTTTACTTTTGAATATTTAAAATCAATTAAATATTCCAATTTCAAATGTCCAAAATTCTGGGTTGTCACATTCCTCCCCCTTTAGAAGAATTTCGTCTCCGAAATTACTAGTTAGAAGAATGATCCATAATCCATTAACTATTTCCTCAACCCAAATAGTTTTTAACAACTTGCCAAAACAAATCTTTTTATCAAAGACACATTAACCCTCTTTCTAAATTTCCAGCTTATCCATTAGTTCCAAACGATATTACTTATTTATCAATTCAAATTTAAATTTGAAAACAAACTTTGAATTATCAAAAATTTCTCAAAATTTTTCTAACTCCCTAAATTCTCGAAAATTTTTGCCAGCGTCTCCTTTGCGCGTTTAGCTCGGTACAACTACAAAATGCCTTTATAGGCCCCTAGATTTCCAAAAGAAAACAAAAGCCAAGTGGCTAGATCGTAAAATCATCAAATTTCATACAGAAATTTAAACACGTACCTTTTGTTGGGCCATTTAAACTTATTTTCTGAAATCAAAATCAATTTTTCCCTTGCTTTTAAATACCCGTATATCCTACTTAACAATAATATCTAATCACAGAATCCAAATCATTTTATTCATTTCTTTTCAAAAGTTTCAATATCAATTTCACTCAAGCCCGTACGATGTACATATATCATCCATACGCAATACCAAATCTGATCGCCCACTCGATCACACAATTTCACTTCTGAACTAGTATCGTCCACCCGACTTCCTAGTGCGGACTCGGACCTGGTTTTGATCAGAAACCTTCATCCTCCTTGGATACCCGTAAACTATGATAGCGAATATCCAGAATCAATCAAAATCCATATCCAGGGTTCGCTGTCGAAAATCGAGTGAAAAATCCCAACTCGGACCGATATAACTATCTCGAAATTATGTGCTCGAGTCTGGATCAAATCGTTATGCGAATAAAATAATATACATACATCCTACGTATTAATTTCAATTGATTATTTGCTATATCAATTCTCTTTTATTCACATTCATTTTGATTTCTATTCACTTATCCACAGTTATCCCATTCATAACTTTCAGTTTTAATCTTCATTCAATTATTCACTTAGTATATTTCTCCATTCCAAAATTACTTAGTATATTCCCAATACCAATTTACTTAAGAACTTCATCCTTCATTTCTTAAGTTAAATATAAGCATTTTATATACTCTTATATTATTACTTTCATTTCACTACTGAAGCTTATATCCATTTCTATTCACTTTGCCTTCACAATTCCATTTGAAAATAAATTTGATTCAATTTACAAATTATTTCAAATCTAAATACTTTTTCCCAATTTTCATTCGGATTTTCTTTTTCAATTTTACTTGAATTCAATTCGTCTCCAACCTTTGGATATTGAATTTTATTTACCTTTATCTCAAATTCAAATTTTAAATCATTTGTCATTAGTAAAAATTTCCAAAAAATTTCAAAAAATTTCTAACTCCAAAATTTCGGAAAATTTTGGTAGAGTCTCCTTTGTACGGAGGAGCTTTTGCAATTTGACATGAGATATAAATATATATACATCGACCCACACTGTCGGACAAAAACAAACAACAGTTCATATTTCCTATCTTTTTATTGCATAGGCATACCTTTTTAGCACTTTTAAGCAGGCGTCTTATTTATTTAGCATTTTGCGCTATCAAAACCAACCAAATGGCTTTCTTGTACCTGTTCTTGCTTAATTCAAACATGTAAGTGCCAAATATATGCAATTTACAACATTTCATTTGCGTTTATAAAGCTAATACATGAATTCTATAAACAATGCATGTTATATAGTTTTTCATAAGCACATATAAGGTTTCGACACCTATTTCAATTGCATATTTGCATAATTTTCATTCAAAACCATTTTATTTAGGCCCGACAACATTCCTTGCTTGTATATTAATAACCATTTCCAAATTAATTCAACTCAGACTTTATTTAATGGACTTTTATTTTCACTGAAGCCAAGCTTCCATAATTTTAAACTTAATTTAATTTACTCCAAATCATTCCAATTTCATAACTTAAGTTCATTCCCATTATCCATTTTAAATTTTAATTCATATTCTCAATTTAAACTTATTTTATTAATAACAAGACCAATTAAATTTTATTTAAGTCACCATTTTACCCATTATACTAACAATTTCCAAATTCACTTTCATTTAACTATTCTCCAAGTTAAATTTTATTCTAAACAAATTTCAAGTTTTTATAAGTTTTTCAAACCCATTTATTATTCCATAAACATATCATAAGTATAATTATATCATATAATTTTAAAAAATAATATATATATATATATAATGTGAAAATAATTAATAAAATAATTAAAATATACATATACTTAAATAAAATGCCCGATGGCCAAAAATAAAAGTAAAATTATATATATATATATATAAATTCTGTAAACAATAAGGTGTAATTTTATAAAATAAAATATTAAATATATAATACTAGTTAATACATGTTACATTAAACATTAATATATATATATATATATATATGCATGTATGTATAAACTTTATATTAAAATAAAATAAATTTTATTTTTATTTTTTTCTCTAACATTATTTTATGATACAAAATAAAATAATCGTGGATATATAAATACATATATTGATTTGTTTATTTTGTATTAGTAGTAAAGACAGTGTTAAAACCAATTTAAAATAGTTTTTAATGTTGTAAAAATTATTAAATATTATACATAAAATTTCGTCACTTTAATATATATATATATATATATAATTTTATTATTAATTGAAACAAATATAATTGATAGATAGTGAAATTTGTAGATTTATATTTATATATACATACGTATAACTATACAATTAAATAGGACAACGATTGTGCATATAAATTAGTACAAATATATATATATATATATATATATATATATATGTATGTATGTATATTAATCAACTATATTAACATGATTACATATCAATCATGTACTATAGGATGTTACCTCAAAAATATTGCATTAGATTTGCACCTTGATCAGCAGACTTTTCTACATTTGATCCTTATCCAAGCTTTAGCTTTGCAACTGCTTGGAGAACCACTTTTGATTTTCATTTGATGATTGGATCTGATATTTTTGGACTAAGGGGGCGGGAAATAGCAGCTATCATAGAGGATAAGAAGATCAAAAGGTGTGACCTCAATAATGAAGTGTAGTGTGGCCATTTAAAGAGAGAGTAAAGATAATATTCTCTCCTTGGTTTACTCCATCTCTATTACTAAATCTAGACCCAACTTTTTGAATGTTTAGCCCCTCTCTTGCTCTCTTATAGTTGGCCCTAAACAAGGCAGTATAGGCCTTAAATTATTCTAGGCCCATTAGCAATTAGTCACATTTAAATCAAATTTAAATGCATGTCGATTTCAAATACCAATTCGTACAAATATAACTTTTATATACACACCTAATTAATTACTACTAAACCCAAAAAATTCTAATGGCACCAAATACATCAAATGAACAAATAATTAATATTTCATGAATGTTGATTAATTTGATTAATTTATAACAATTATAAATAAGTAAAATTTTATAGTATATATGTGAATTTACCAATGCGACTATACGACTCGTAGGTGCAAATTTACGAGCGATTAATATCGAACAATTCGAATATTAATGTTCACATGTCACCTTAGCTAATGGTGTGACAGTTTGACTAAATTTATCACTTACACATTTTTTGGTAAAATCTAATTTACTACTTTAAGCTATACTCGGTAGTAATGATTATTTACACCAATTCTCTTCGTCAAAACTATATCACATTAGGACTTATGTAATTTGGTTTTGGTCGAAATTCCAATATCATCCACATTTAACTTGTATAATCCAAATACAAAGCCCTTGTTTAAATAATAACGATTATTATTTACCAAACCACTTTGTCCAGCGACTAACTTTGAGTTAACTACAGTTGACCATGGTATCAACCTCATATGACCGAGGAGACAAATTCTCCATTGAATAGTATTCACTCCCAATACTTCAACCCTGACCGAACTGTAGTCATTCAATGGACGTCGTACCACAATGTAACTCTAATAAAAGGGGAGTGTCCACATTGAAGTTTAATAGTATTCTCAAGTTGAGAGAACTGTGTAATATCGTCACTTTGAGATTCTCTGTATGACCTTTGTTATTTTAACCAACAGATAACTCTCGAGTGAGTCGTTCCATAGTTATCTAATAACTATCAGTACATAACCCCTTGGTTCCCCCAACAGACATGAAAAATACACAGCCCAACATTTGGAGAGCGCATACTTTAGTCTCAACAGATGTATCGATATCCTATCTGGAAACATCTTGACTCGGAATATTTAAAATGATATGTCATTTTCATGTGATAAATTTCTCACGACTACAACACATTGTAATTACTACCACATAACTTATCATTTATGGGTTTTCAATTTAATATAAGTTAAATTAATTACTTATTTAATGATATCACGATATAATAAGTATATAATAGAAAAATACACCTTTTATTTTCAACAAGATTGGTTATCCAGTTAGTTACATGTAACAAATTACATAATTTCCCTTAGGGCATACCCTCAACTCTATCAATCTCCCACTTGCACTTGGGGTTAATTAAGGAATTTTATTCCAACTCCTTTGATATGTTTTCTCAAAAACTAATTGGGTCGGTCCCTTAGTGAATAGGTATGTCATTTTGTTTTAATTATGTACTCTATCAATAAACTCTCTCCGATGCAGATAAACTACCTTTATCATGTGGCATTTTTGGAGTATTTCTCTCAACTTATAGTGAGCTTTAGGTTCTTTCGTGATCTGCATCATGGCATTTTTATCACATAAAGTGACACAGCATTCTCAATATTTGGAATCACTCCAAGGTTGGTTATAATTTGTGCATTTATACACACACGTTGCTTCTATTGCACGACAATTTAAGGCGATATACTTAACTTTTTTGGTTGAATCAGTCACAACCTTTTTGTTTGGAACATTTCCAACTTAAAGCTCATTAACTATGGTTTGAACATAAATTTTATATTGATATATTATACTTGATATCACTTATGTAGTTCGAGTACTTCTTCATAAGAAGCTTATTGTTTTTACCAATAATTCTTTAGCATTTCGAAAATACTTGAAAATGCTCTTAAATACCATTTATCGATCTTAATTTGGATATGATACTTGCTTTATGTATGAAATACATAATCGAAATGTGATATTATAGACAGTACGGTATGTATGATAATTCCTGCTGCCAATGCATAAGGAATCCATCTTACATGCTCCATATTAAACATTTTAATATGGTGCGTGTATACCGCTTGGGACAATTCCAACATCCTTTTATACTGAATATAAAAGATATCATTTATAATTCCAATGTCGATTATTAAAGAACCAAACTATAATGATTTTAACTTGGGTACATCATTAACAATCATAGTTTGTTGTTTGCTTTTTAGAAATATTATAGTACCTTTATAGTCCTTTCTTATAGGCGCCTACTTCCTTTATATTTTGACTAAAAATCAATTTATTTTATATTTCTATCAAAATAATTGTTCAACTTTAATGCTTATCGAACGACAATTTTGTATCAATTCTCGGATCATATCTAAAAACCCACGAACTATGTATCGTTTCTACTAACTTCGAGACACGTTGGTTGTTATGTGTTGATAGTCTATTTTAAGTCATAATTCAGAATTTTCTATTTCAATACATATGTACCAAAACTCAAAGTCATGCCAGGCAATAATTTTACAAGTAAAATATGAATTATCTAAAGAGCGTTGAATGAAGAATCTGAATAGTTAATTTCAACAATTGAAATTTATGATAATATTTTTACAACGTTGATCACTATATTCCAACTAAATTGCTCTTCTTCTTGAAAACACATTTGCGGCTGATGGATCATAACCCTTCGAGTACAACCATCTAAATCATATTTTGATATTACACTTGGAATCCGTTTCGGATTTGCATACTATACCAAATGGCAGAGTCAATACACAAAATGGTTTTATTGACAACTTAGGAGTTCTTTTTAACATTGATATGAAACTCGTAGTTTCTCTTTAATGTGCGAGAATACTTCTTAGACATTATAATGTGTTGTGTCCAACCGGGTTTGGTTAATTTCATTTCATCCCTTGTAATGAGTTTTATCTTTGGATTGTATCCAAACCCATTTTACTACCAATAATTTCTAAAAGAAATTCCTTCGCTATGAAGTTGGTACTTGTTAAAACAACAATTGTTTCTCGGTGCAATGGAATAGGTATTCATAAACATTTTATGAATTGGCATATGTAGTAAAACAGATTTGGTTTTAATTTACAAAACTTATGTTCAAAACATAAATTGGGCGATCAATATTGATCGGATTCAAACTCCTTTGGGGTGATCAACACAAGATCCTTCATGAACATTTATTATATGCAATTTTTTTACTTCTACAACCTGCCAACTCCTTGACGTAGGATACATAGGGGTTTTTTATAAACACTTATCTTGTATGATATCGTAAACTAGGCTTTAGATGAAATTAATCTTAACCTTATGTACTACTCTTAAATATATGACCTTACAGAAAAAAGTTAACTCAAATTCACTCATTATAAATTGTATTTTGTTCAATAAAGTTCAATTACTCTTTATCGATACATCATTATCTATCATGGGAATGAGCAATTTTTGAGGTTGAATCTTTATCCATTTAGGTACTTTTGGAAACCTTTTCAATATACTTTCATATTCGTCAAATTGAATCGTTTTATTTTCTTCTACATATTATATTATTTACTTTATTTTATATGAACTTATCATAGAGTACCCTATGTGCATCAAATACACATGTTCATGTCTATGATAATTCATCAGTGTAACAAAGTATGTGGAATTGTTTTTATATTATTAGACAAACGATTACATACATCTATATGTATTAATTTGAAGAGCTAAATAACCCTTAAGTCGCTCCTACTAAATGAGTGTTTTACCCTAAATCATTTGAGATACAATTCACCAGTACCATATGATTCATAACAATATAATTAAAGAATATTTCTCAAAACTGTGGATTAGTCCATGATTTCAAAATAATTGTAAAATTTTAGATACTTCTGTATTCTCTAATGCATCACTTTTGTTATGAAAGCAAATACCAACATTATAGTTTATTTTTATAAACATCATATTGAAATAAAACCATGTCTGTTTTAGTCAATACTAAAAATGGTTATTATATAATAAATAATAATTGGTATGTTTAATAAGATAATTTTTGTAACATAATAAGACCACTAAGAAATATTATATGGTATGCTCCAATTATTTCCGTCATTACTATAATAGCATACGAAATACGAAGATCCATTCAACCACTTATTATTGAATTTTATTTCATTTACTGTAATTAATTTACAACCAAGTGTTTTAGATCAAATATCTTAAACTCGACGAAATAACTTATACATAAAACAATTTTCTATAGGAAAATGCACTTGGAATAGAAATCAAATTTCCCATTCCATACTATGTATCTTTTTAGCATTTTATACAATTCTCGTTTTCGATGTCTTTTTATGAAGCAGAGACGGCCATTCACTCTCTTCAACCTGATTATGCATTAAGTTGCATATACTCTCGTAAATTCGCTTTCCTTTCCCAATGGTTGAATAATTATGAAGGAAATCCTTACTAAAAAATCATAATGAACTCTTTACATAATTGCATTTAGTCATTCTTGACATTTAATGATATCAAATAAGTTTCAATTTATGTAAACCTATCAGACCGACTTTTCAGTGATTGAATTATTAGATCCACCTTGTAGCTCTTAGTCCAGTATTACATATCAGCAAGAACCTTACTGTAATCAAGCATACTGAATACACAACCTAGCACTATGGCTTACTTTCTCACTTCGAATAAACTAATTTTATCGAGATTTCGTATATTATGAATTGCGACCGTTCACCATATAATATTAATATGTGATTAAAAATGGACCAATATCCATATACTTGTTATTGTTTTTAGAGTTCGAAACTCATATAATACAATACATAGTCTAGGCAAATAAACGCACAAGTAACTAAGTTCCAAACATATTTAGTAGTTGTATAATTAGGCGATTGGGTCTTAAATAGACAACATTCAAAATTTATTAGTAAAAAATATTTTATATTATTATTTATCAATCTTAGTTCGGTTTTGTATATTTTAATTGATAAACATTTTATCAATTATATTAATTGCACAAATTTATCAATATTGATCAATTTAATTTATACATAGCAAATGTTTTTATATTATTAATAAGGTTAAATATATATATTTCATTTTACTAGTAAGCTCCCACTAGACTTTTAGGTTTCTCAATACCCGAAGATGAGACATAGAAATCTTTTGATACCTCTAGTAGGTGTTAGGACTCACATGCCTTGGGATTCTGACCTTAAGGGAAACTCAACAAGTCATAGGCCCACATGTGATGGATAACGCCTTATCAATTGTATCATATACAACTCCTAGTCTGTGGTCTTTATCATAACTTCATCTTACCTTAAGGAATACTCAATAATTAAAGAGAGATTATTCATTTAAATCTACCATTTTCGACGGCCTAAGTATGCTACACTACCTTGAGGAAAGCTCAACAAATATGTGCATGTATCTTACCTTGTCTAGTCTATTGATTAATAGTACCACACAAGACACCTTAAGCTTGAGGAAAGCTCAACAACTAAAGTGTATGCAAGTAATCTATTAATATCCATCAATGGCAGATGACACCACTTTTATTAAAGGTTCATAATCTTTAGTATATATTTATTTGAGTAATCACGACTTATAAAATAATGTATTTCTTATGAAATACTCTCACGATTCAAGTATTAGATACATCTAAAATCACAGTATACATTTTATATATGTATTTATTCCTCAAATGCAATTTGGGTTTATTACAATTCCATCTTTTATTGTACATTCATATTATATAAGTTTAGTTCTTCTATAATAGTTTATAATTTTAATTAACTTATATAACAATCTTATGTATAATCTTATTAATTAAATCTTATTTAATAAACCTAATTAATTAATTAATCATTTTAAACATTTTTAAATTGAATACATATATTATAACATTTATAGTAATATACAAATATCGTAATACATGTAAATTATTTTATTTATTAATTAAAATTTATTTACTTTATTTAATTAAAATAAGTTTAATTAAGTTCAAAAATTATTTATATATTACCTTAAACGTTTTAAGATAAATTTACATACACCACTATATATATTTTTATTTAATTAATTAATTTTTAATTGATTATTGCATTAATTAATCTGATTTATTATTATTATTATTACTATTGAAAATAATTAAATATTTTTCAAAACATGTTGAAAAATATTATGTAAAATTTATGAAATTTATTATATATTTTAAACTTAACCTTTTAATTTAAAATACAACCAATAATTTCAAAACAGAGTTTAAAATTTTGCTCAAGCCTCAAAATCAATTTGGGCCTTTATATTGGGGTGAACTTTGTGAAATGAATCTTTTTGTGTAAAAGATTAAAATGTTAATTTGTTGAAACCATTTAAAAGAGAAATCCGAATCATAAGTTGTGACTTAACTGAAATTCCAATATCCATATTTTTTTAAATATTGCGCTCACTATTCGGTTTAGCCGGGAGAGGACCTTTGTGTCATACAACCCATTCTGAATAAGTGATAGGTCGTATATGGGTAGAAATTGAAGACCGGTGGTGAAGACCGGGTATTTGTGAAAACGATAGGATAACCTATCGATTGTCTCTACACTGGGTAGCGCCCGGTATAGAGATTCCCTAAGTGATGGGAAGTTCGATCGGGATTGTTAATACCCGGATTGCAAGGGCTTCTTTGGAAGTGCCTTTGGTTTTTTTTGAGCCCGGAACAGACTTGTATGGTTGTATGTCTGACATTACACTTTGAGATATAAAGCTGATTTCTTTCAAATACATTTATGTTTGGTGGCGAAGAATTTATTCTCTTAGCTTAGCACCCTTCTCTGAGACGTGCGAGCTCAGAGGTTATGTAGTTGAAGTTTATCAGTGATATACTCCCAATTTGGTAGCGTGGAATGCTGAGTGTTGCTGTGTGTTGATGGTCATTTGCTGATCATTTGTTGATCAAAGCATGGCTTTGTGAAAAAGCGTAGCTTTGTGGACGAGACCTCATCGAACCTCACAAACCAAAAATGGTCGAAACAGGAAAGATGCGGCAAGGTTATGAGGGTCGCTCCCTTTACGGTATGTCATTTCCTTCTGGAAAAAGGTGATATTATGGTATGGAGCCCAGATATTTACCTATGTGGTTGCTCCAATCTCATTTACTGTGTGATTGTTGCTGTGTGACCGAGGCCTCAGATAAAGGTCCCAAAGGACCGGGGGGTGGCATATTCATGTAGTAGTTACCTAGTGTAAGAGGTAATCCGGCCTTGTGTTGGCAGAGAGCTAGTTAGTTCTCGGGACGTCCATCCAAAGGCGTACCCATTGTCAGTAGGAAGTTCCTTAGCCTGACCATTTGTTGGAAATCCAATTTCCAATACGAACCCTGTACGGTTTTAGTTGTAGAACCTGCCATTTACTTATGGTGGTCACCACTGTTTATATGGTAGCTATAGTAGGCATAGTGCGGAGTGCCTATGCTGGCTAAGATTAATATTATACTTTCGAAATGTTTTCCACTATGCATTAATAATAATAATCCAATGATTTTGCATAGTAAGCATGTTTGACTATCATAAGAAGAAATCTCCTCCAATTCTGCGTTTGCATTGTGTGTGTGGCGGAAGGTCTTATGGTAGTTTCATTTTCCAAAAGCATTGCAGATTTCAATGTTTAAAATTCTTTTGTTCTTGTTTAAAGATAAACTGTTTTTGTTACTCACACCAGTCCTATGACTGAATCGGAGTTTATTGTTCCCTTCCGAAACTCTGGGTGCCCACAATTTTCCACTGGGGCAGTCTAGAGTTGGGTTTTTCAGATAGTCGGGTTTAGTAGATTATCTGGAGCTAGTTCAGTTTTTGGAGATCACGACTGACGTTGCTTAGCTTGGTGCAACGTGATGGTGGTTCGAGCTGATGATGGATTTATTAGTCTCATTCTCTTTATCAGATCATTTGGAGTGATCTCTTCCATTATTGTTATTTCCGCTGTAGCATTGTATCGTATCTTTGATATTGCTATGTATTATTGATATCATTGTTGTGTATCATTCTGGATATTGTATTTATTGGAGTTGTATATGATATTATCTATTTCTTTCTTCCGCTGTGTTGTTATACTTAATGGTGTCATAAGCTCCGGTGAGCCAGATTCCACGTTTGAATCTGCAGCATTTTGAGTACAAGTGAAGTACGGGTGCCGATTTTCGAAGGCCGAGTCCGGGATCTTCACATTTGGTATCAGAGCTAAGCTTGAACTTTAGCTCAGGAGTATAACACATTAAGTAACTCATTAGAGATAGGGTGAAGTATACCCTAGAATGAGTAATCCTTAAGATATATGTCCGTATACCTCAGCAAATTCTCTTACTATCCACTGATAGTAAGTATGAGTGCAAGAAGAGGATAAGATAGGGAACAGTGGAATACGACTATAAATGGTCAATACCCTGTAACAACAAGGAAACAATATTTTCTCTATCAATCTCTTTTGTTCAACATCTTTTTTCTATTCTTTGATAGTTCCTGGTAGATCCAGGAAAAAGATTCGATAGTAATATGGGATATAAACTCCAAATAGGTCAGAATTGTTTGTTTGGATGAATTGGTTGCTTTGGTTTCTATGGTTGATAGGTATACTTTAGTTTTTAAACTAAAAGTTTTGAAATTGTATCCCTATATCTATCTATTCTTTGGGTCCCAGTATATCCTACGAATGGTTAGTTATCCCTGGGAACTAACCGATGCCCTTGCATATTTCGTAGATCTGGATAACCCGAGTATTTTTTGAAGTGTTAAATAGATTCGTTCTTGTATTTATTATTGATATTCTGATTTGATAAGCCAAATGCAGAATAAATATTCAGTTTGATTTGACGAAACATTTTTCATCTATCCTTGTGTCTCCTTGGCAAATTTCGAGGACGAAATTTCTTAAGGGGGGAAGTTTGTAAAGACCCCGGATTTTATATAAATTTAAATTGATAATTAATTTAGTTTTTGAATAAAAATTGTGTAATAACAGGTAAATTGATAGAATTTATAAAATATATCTATGTAATTCATTAAATATGTATTTGATTTCAAATCATTGTCTTTTAAATAATATGTGTAAATACAAACAAAATATATTTACAAAGTAAAATAAATAAAGTAAAATATAAATACAATGTAAATACATTACGATAAGTATTTAAGTTGTAAATAAATATCTTAAAATTTTGGTTATAAACACATTAAACAAATTAGTTAAAATTATAACAAAATATACAAAATAATATATAGAACTCCATTTACATCACAAAGCCATAAGGCAAAAGAATAAATACAAACAAAAATTTATAAGTACCTATATACTATCACGACCCAACTTTTTATCACCAGAAAGTCGTATCATAATGAAGAAAGAAAGAGATAGAAAAGAGAAAAGGTAGAGAAGAAAGAAGAAACAACATCAGAATCTCAACGACGAACGAATAAATTATATTAATCACATAAGTATTACATAATATACAACATCAATCAGAGTTACATAGATTATACATCACATACTAGACAGTTATAAACACCTGTCTAGTTAATACAACTCGATACAACTCAAATACAACACAGAGATACCAACACAGCGGAACACTATACATATCTATAACGCTGAAGCCTCCTGCTCCATTGCTCCTCCACCATTCGTCAAAGCTAACCTGAATCCCTTGGCTACTCGTAAAAATTTGAGTACCCGAGAGTTTAAGAAAAACAGAAATAAACTCCAGGTCAGACATGGGTCTGGTATGAGTAAACGGGTTAAAGTTGCTTAACTTTGAAAACCATTTGAAAACAAAGGTATCACGTAAGACTCCCGGCACATAAACATAGGTATGTTTTTACCTTACGCTAACCAAACATTTGATAGGAAATCCAATGACATTATAATAGGGTCTAGGGTTTTCAAGTAAAATAAAGAAATAGCTGGAATGCTTACATCTCACGTTCCAACATAGTTGGGCACAACTAAATCGTACGACGCTTATTGGAGATTGGATTCCATACAATGGCAGGGCTACTGGGGTACCGCCCATCACAGTACGTGGCCTAGATCACCGTACCGAGGAGTACGCCCACTCCTCTACAACACAAAGCCTAAACCATCCCATACTGGATAATTCCCGAACAAGACACCCCAGCAGTTGTTGCAATCAACTGCCCACACAGCCGAAATAATAAGAAGGGACCTCTAGACAGGGGAAATCTTGTCCTACTTGGGTGCTACCCACTAACCTTGCTGCACCTCCCCTGTTTTAGCCATTCCCAGTTGATGAGGCTTGAGGCTACGATTACCTTTAGAGAACACATCTCTTAGAATGCTCATCATCCACCTGACGATGTTCTGAAAGCATTCAATCCATACAAGTTCGTTTCGGGTTCGAACGAAACCGAAGGCATTATCTCGTTACACTTATTTTAGAATCATCCTCAGAGTTAACGACAATAATCCTTGCACTCTGAATCTTCATCTTCGTTTGAGATTCACGACCTATCATTAATTTGGATCGATGTGGTATTCGGATACCCAAATCTGGAAACCCGATCCCGGTCTCATCGAAATCCAAATCGCCATCTTTTAAGTCCAAGTTGTTTTAAAGTTAAAACAATTCAATTCAATTATCTATATATACACAGATAGATAATTCATAATATCACAATAGACAATTCATATTATCATCACAAGCAGATAATTCACATTATCATCATACTTCAACCAAAGCATCCATATCACACAACATTACTTATCTCATATCTGAGATTTCAAACCATTCAAGGAAATCAATATCATCCATCCATATATAAACAAGGATTTATAATCACACCATTTATAATTAATTTAAAATGAATTAAATTAGTTACCTTATTTCTAATTAGTTTAAAGTAAATTAAATTAATTACTTCATCATTATAAATCTTGCTTACATAACCATTAATTAATTCCAAGTCAATTAATTAATCATTCTCTAATTTCCATCTTAATTAATCATCCTTGATTTATTATCATTTAATTACATTCAAGTAATTATCCATTAATTAATTTCACAAATTAATTATCCTTAACCAAATACAGTAATTAATCTTTAATTACTACATTTGTTAATTAACTATAATTAATTACATTAATCCTTAATTAATAACATTAATTAATTACTTCATAATTACTTATTATTGATTAATTAGTTTTAATAAATAATTCCTTATTACATCATTAATTATATTAATTAATGATCCTTAATTACTTCTTTAATTAATTATTCTATTTCAATTAATTACATTAAGTAATAAATCTTTACTTAAACTACATTTATTAATCACTCTTGATTAATCACATCCAGTAATTAACTACCCTTAATTACTTAATTATATAAATTAATTACTCATTAATTAATTATCTTAATTAATCCCTTGATTTATTTCACAAAGTAATTATACTCAAATTGATAACATTAAATCATTATTAAATTAATTACATCGAGTAATTATCTTTTTAATTACTTCCCTAAGTAATTATACTTATCAACTTTTCAAATGATTATTCTAAATTGATTAGACTTATTTAATTAATTAAATCTAATCCCATTTATTGAAGTTAATTACCTTGAGTAATTAATTTCCTTAATTACTTTCATTAATTAATTACTAAATTAAACAATTTCACAAATGATTATCCTTAATTAATTACGAGTTATTTTATCTTAATTTAATTACCTGAATTTAACATCTTAATTTATTTAAGTAATCATACCTTAATTACCTTTGTTAATAAAACAAGATTAAGATAACCCAACATTACATTAAACCCTATTTACCATTTTAAATTAAATTAAATTCAAAAGCCAAAGCTTAGTTTATACAAAATCATCATCTTTAATTTATTTAAGTTAAATAACTCTACTTTAATCACATTTTCAATTACATAAATAACATCTTATTTGGAAACATTTAGAGATCTATTACATAATTTAACTAAGCAATATTTATAACCAAAACTATTTTTAAACAAAAGTTTAAATTTTGAAAATCCAAATTTTAAAACTAAAATTCTTTTTAAACATTATACTCTAAATCAAACATTCATACATTATAAAACTAGTTAAAAACTTTGTTTAAAATTCAACTTGCCTTCAAGTTTTTGAAATTCATTTCTAGTTTAAACCGAACAGGATTTTAAATCCTGGAACTAGTTTCCACTCGAGACATCACACGCGCGACATTCTCCCTCGACAACTTCGAGTCGAAACACGAGAAAACTTCGAAAATCCCCTAGCCATAACTCCTCCTTCCCAAACTGAAACCCAAATGCATAGGTTGTCGGCGTGCACATGCACGCCGATCCTAATCAACGGCCACCATCACCACGACGCCCCACAAGTTGTCCCTGACCCCACCGACCATCTTGACCACCCTGATCGACGCTAACATCAAAATATCGAAATCGAGGTGAAGAACCCACGAAGCCCAGAAACTCGATCAACAAAACCTCCTATCGATGGCGAACTGCACCACCAGAAAATCTACAACTTCGGCCATGACCTCGTCCTCTTCCATCACTCAAAACCCCACTACACTCGATCAATCATAGAACCCATGGTTGATCGATCATCTCAGCCCAGTTAAATTAGGGTTCCAGAAGAAATCCCACTGCTGCAACTTCCTTGGTGAATTTCATCACCATCAACCATTTTTCCTAGCCTCGTCGTACATCCTTCCTCCTCCGGATGAAACCCCGAGGCCTCATCTCCCCATAATCACCAAAAAAGCTCAAAAACTCAAAATCCAGACATCACCAAGTAACACATTCAATATTTCATTAAAAATTGTAAAGTTGATTTCAAAAATCCTATCTTTCAGAGATGATTCCAAATATATAATTGATTCAACAAATTTCAACGTTTGATTTTTTTTACATAACTCAAGATCCTCTTTGCTTTCATTTTTTCCAGATAATATTTCTATCTATTATTCTTACAAATATTTTTAAAGCTTAGTTTAGTTTTAAACAACAAACTTTGTTTAAATACTTAAGCCTAAAGGAAATTAGAGTGTGAAGAAGTTGAAGTTTTAATCTAAGTTTTAATCTCTGAAACTTAAAAACAGAGATGATTACAGTAAATATCTAGACATTCTCACATGTTTTAGAGTCGTAAAACCTTCTTACAAACACATTTTCAAACATACATCACAAGTTTACTTCAACCATATGTCATATGCATAAAATCTAAAGGTGTCTAATGTTTACAGTTTAAAGGCAAAGACTTGAACTAAGATCAGAGATATTTAAAATCAACAGATATGCACACTTCATAAATTTACAAAGACTTACACATACACATACATATAAACAATCATTAACACAGTAATTCACAGGTTATTTAATTTTTTATTTTAAAAGTTTACTCACCAGAAAATTGGAAAACAGAGACAAAGCCCTCCTTTGAAAACAGCTTTTGAACTTTAAACTTGAATGTTGAAAAATAAATGCTTCTCTGATCTTAAAACTTGAATTGCTGGAAATGTTTGTTACTAGATTTGTTGAAGAAAATGTTTGTTTTCCTTAAGCTTGTTTCAGTTAGAAGAAGATGCAGGCCTTTGAACAGATTGAAGAAAATGAAGACTACAGGTTTTAGTTTGCAAAAATGCATAGGTTTTGATAATTCTGGTTTTGCATTTGTTTATGAATGGAAGAGAAAAGAGATTGATAAATAAGAACAAGTATGCAGAGCTTTGTATTTTGCCGGTACACTATCTTCTTTTTTTTATAACATAGGTCGGAGATTTTTTTCTTCACAAGGAGGCTAATATGATTTTGGTTGTGTACTAAAGATAATAGCATTAAATGCTTATGTCCTTACACATTGCATACTTATCCCTAATTCAATTTCGTATGTACTAAAATGTTATTTTTCTTCTTATTGCCTTGTCTCACACTTCCATATCTTATTTTGTACATAGATATTTTATTTTACTTTTCTGTTGATAGATTTTCTTTTACTTTCCTAGCTTACTTTATATCCTATGTACATATATATACTTTTGTTTTAGTTTCATACTTATCTTATTTTTATGTCTATAGATTTTTCTCTTTTGTTAATATCATAGTTTCTTATGATTATGTATTTATGCTTATGCTTATAACCATATTATTTGGTTTATACTTATGTTTAACATTTATAGGATTTATTTTATTTTAAATATTGTTGAAAGACTTATTTTAAATTTTCAAATCATAGCTTCCCAAAATACATACACACATATCTATATATATATATATATATATATATATATATATAAATTTAAAATAACACTTTCTATTTATATTAAAAATCCATTTGTAAAGACATTATATTATTAATATTGTTTTAAAAGCAACTCATTATTAAATTAACATAATTTCTAAAAGAGATTATCTCTTTATTAATATGTTACTTATTTTATCAAGCTATAATCAAATTTAAACAAATAAACTTTTATCTCGAGTATTTTAAAATCATATGGTTATTTATTTAATATTAAATTAAATCAAATTTCCAAATTATCAAAAATATTAGAATTAGAAAACATGCCTTTATTTATAAATTTAAAACAAAGCTTATCTATTTACAATATATACAAATATATATACATTATAAATAGAAAACAATTTATTAGCCTTTAAAAGATAAATTATCAGTTAAATATTTATTTAAAAGAAGATTATTTAATAAATTCAAATCTTATTAACAAATATTATCAAATCAATTTAATTTTTATGCAGATTATTAAATTGATATTGCCCAAAATTCTGGGATATCACAATCCTCACCTCTTAAAAGAATTTCGTCCTCAAAATTTAAAAGAAAGGTAATTTAATAATCTCCTTAATGATTTTTAATTTTAAAACACAAGCATATATTATCAAACATATGCTAACAACCATAGAAACCAATTCATCCAATCAAACAAATTTAACTATCTAGACAAAATTCTAGATAGAATTATCTAGAGTTTCCTAGGTATAAATACCAGGATACTCGCTCTACAAAATCCAAACAATCTAGCTACTAAGCTATAGAGCGCCTACTCATCTAGATCTACAAAACAAGACAGGATATCAGACTACAGACAAGTCTGACTCAACAACCAAAACTCCTGAACTACTGGTTCCACAACCAGAAATAACTCATACACGTATTCTCTCGGAGATACGTTAAACACATCGAATCCTAGTTATCCAAACTGGCAGTTCAAATCTGAAGACCCAACACTTATCCTCAGAAGAACAACAGAAAAGATCCAAAATATCTCAAAGCTGGCTTCCCAATCTTACCCAATCTTATAGCTCCCTGAATCAGAAAAAATCTCAACAACAACGAAGTCTCCAACTTCAAACTCCAAATTCCTCCGTCTCTTATCCACAAAACTCTTCTGACGATCCTGGACTGCCTACATCCTTCCTGATCAGCTCATCCTTCGCTGATACCTCTCGAAACAATCTGAACCAAAACAATCCAACGAAATAGACCTTTCCAAGATCAACCAATCTCCAAACACAAACTCTATTCCAAATCAGAAAACAGATCTCACTTCTCACATCTGGAAGAGATAAAACAGATGCACTCCAATCTGGCCTCAGATCCTGAAAAATTTCCTTTAGAAACTCTTTAATCCAAAACACTGCAACTTCCAGTTGCTTCCACTCTAAAATAGCTGCCACCATGCTTCCACTGCGCAACTCTAACTAAGCAGATGAAAATGCTGATGACGAACACAAGTAAAGACTGGACGACACATTCCAAAAATATGGTTCAACAGATCCAAAAATAAAGCTCAGAAGTTCCTTAAAACCTAAGCTGCTTCACTAAAATCTTCCTCCAGAAACCATCCTACTGCTAAGCTGAACCATTGGTACCACTTCTGGAATCCAGTCGATACCAAACTCAGTCTCCAAATGCTAACAAAACTCTGACTTCCTGAAGATATCCAGAAAAAATCTCTGAAAACCCAAGAGAACACTCAGCTATCGCAAGTCACTTTTGTGATTAATCCATCCTAATTCCAAAGAAAAACTGTTCTCTCTTTACCAAACAGAACAGCTTACGCTTAATTAGCCACTCCAACGAAGAAACGGAACCACTCTGCTGCTTCTGAACTCCACTGCTAAGCTAGAAAGATTCCTTGCCAACACACAGAACACTTTGAGCTGCGCTGCTGACACCAATGCCTAGGAATTCCTAATCCAAAGCTCTTCGAGAAACTCGGACCTCAAACTAAACAGAAACACCCTGCTGAACTCAGCCACATCACCGAAGCAGACACACTTCTTTAAAACTTGTTCCAAAGAAATATCTTCGAAGGCATCCATAGTCACTGTGTCTCATCACACAGCTACTACATCTTGAGGTATCAAGATATCATGACTCGCTTCTGTCAACCCGACAGATCCAAACTCTAGCTCATCCAACTTACACTTCAAAGATGGACTCCGAACCTTAACAGGTTTCCTTCAGAGATTGGTGAAATCCTTACACCATCCAAAGCTCACTCGAGATGGTATTAAGTATACAGTCTCGACAGATACACTTCCAACAATTGGTTGTCATGTTACACAATCTACTACCTTATCTACCTTTATACCTAATATTGGAAAACCCGAACAGGTAACCCAACAGATAGGTAGAAATAAATAAATAAATATACATATATATATATATATACACACACAAATATGCTCTCTTAAGAAAGATAGAAATCACTCCAAAGCCTAGGTACTCACTCAACCTAGCGCTCTGATACCAACTGTCATGACCCAACTGAAAGTCGGGGGTAGTTGATACGATCGTGTAATATGGAATAGCTATATGGTTAATGTATATATGGTAAGTAAAAATCGCACCAAGATTTTATACTGGTTCGGATCACTTGTCCTACGTCCAGTCCCTAAGCTTCACTTAGGTATTTCACTAACTACAAAACCCTCTCTTAACCCGGAGGAATAGGTTCACAACTTACCCGAACAACCGAACGGGATTTCTTTGCCTCAAACTACCTAAGAGGACTTCAAACCTCAATGCTAAACAAGTTTTGACTAGTTGTGTTCTTTATAACACGAATGAGTCTATTGTAGTACAATGTTCCTATAATCTTATCCTTAAGAATATGAAATATGTTTGTGAAGATCAAGGAATTATGAATTTGCTATGAATCAAATATATTAAATATAAACAGTGATTCAAGCAAAGAGATTAGTGATTGCTTTTATAATGTTTTAGAAAATATGATCAAGAAATAGATAGATTAGAGTAAGAGAATTCGATGTCTTGAATGATATTTGAATCATGTATTTATAGTTGTAAAAAAGGATGCATGTATTGCCAAGGGTTGTAGATAAGAGAAGCTTCCATTTCTATTGAGGAATGGTCGCAACTCTTGGAAAGAAGAAGGTGTCCTTTCATGCAAAATTCGCAGGTTCAAATTCAGTCGACTGTGCAGGAATTTCAGTCGACTGAAATTATAGTAGGAATCTTTCTGGAAAATTTTCAGTCGACTGTGCAGAAAATTTGGTCGACTGAAACTGTGCATATTTGTACATGTTTGCCAGTTCAGTCGACTGACATATGAATTTATGCATTATGAAGAATTGAAGTATGCTCAGTGAAAAATTGAAGTATAATGAATGTGGAATTGAAGTATGCTCGGTGAAAAATTGAAGTATAATGAATGTGTTCATGTGTTTGTGCAACTCTTGAGGATAGATTTTAACAAATAAACCTATATATATAAAAATCATACTCAAGTTTATATTTCATTGATCTTCCTCTATCTTGCATATATTTCTTCCTTTATACATTATCATTGATCAAAAATCTTCGTGTATCAACATTCTCCCCCTTTTTGATTGATGACAATACTTGATTTTCTAAAGATATTTAAACTTTCTCCCCCTGAATGTGTACACCTATCTTTCCTACAAAAACAAATTTAGTACCATAGATTTTCTCCCCCTTTGTCATCGACAAAAAAGAAGTAATAACCGTAGTTGCATGGAATTAAAACAATCACTTTAACCAAGAATGAATCTTAGAATTGCATAAAAAAAATGCATAAAATATAATAGTTCAAATGTCATAGTTGCAAGAAACATAATAGAACAATAACTCAAATAAATTACTGATCCTTATCCCAATCGTAAGAACCTTCTCTGTCTCCTGGTTCTCTAATGACTGGTCCTCCTGATGATGGTCGATAAGGTCTTCCTCCTTGTCCACCACTAGCTCCGCTTGTGCTGCTACTGGTATGCTCCTCGGATGACGTCCATGTAAATGTTGGTGCAGGACGCTTGCCACGAGATGTTGAAGCGGTAGTAGTGCTTGAGCACGAGATAGCGTCCCAAAGCTTATTAAAAAATCCTTTGATTTTGTCAAGCTTTTTATCCACCTTTTTAAGACGATTATCGAGAATTTGTTGATTTGTTGATAATATTCCTAAGGATTGGTTGGTAGAGTAGGTCGGGTCAACAAGACGAATTTCATCTTCTTGTTCAAAATGTTCTTCGGGTTGAGGTGGCGGAGGTTGTTGTTGTTGCTCTTGACGCCTAGCTTCCCATTCGGCAAGTGATATAAATCGAGGAGGTCGAGTAGGGAGTTGCATAAGGCTTATGGTTCGATGGTTTATTTGATGGACCATTGTGTTTTCTGAATCCGGTAATGGTGTATCAACATTGAGGAGAAGTCGCATGATATATTCTCCAAAGTAAATTGTGCGCATTTTACCATTATGAAACGAGAGAAACTCATCAAGGATTAGTTGTACCCAATTGACTTTAATATTGCCAAAGATAGCATATAAAGCTCGATAGTTAATTGGGTAAACGATTTCATATGAGCCCGTCCGAGGAGTGATCATTCTCATTAGAGTTTTATGTAGAATTCTTGCTCGAGGACGAAGAGAAGTAGATTTGAAATCTTGGAAATTTATATTATCATCCATAAATTGGTGATTTATGTTATCACGAATTTGTGGATTGAACTCTATTTCTTCTAGTTTCCTTCCGATATTAGTTGACCCTAAAATGTGAGCTATTCGATCCAGAGAAAACCAAACCTTCTTTCCGCAGACCAAGCTCCAAATACTGTCGTTTGGATTCCTTGGAGTTTGGTGTCCAAGATTGAGATTTGCGTAGAACAATTTGACCATAATATGATTTATGGCAATGTCATTCCGTTTCAAATCAAGAAGAGGAGTTAAGCCTGCTCGATCGGTGAGCTCTTGGAAATTGTAGGTGTGAAGACTTTGGAAATCTACAAATGAATGCTCGAATATTCTTGAGTTCTTCATCTTGTTCCATCGGGTTATCGCGACTTCATCATATAGCCATTGAGCAATTTGAGCATCAATGGGCTCGGAGGATGAAGAGGATGAAGCTCTAGATCGTTTTGGTGCCATTTTCTTTTGATTTGAGGGAGATTGGAAGTATTTGAGATCTAGGGTTTTGGGGAAATTTGGGGAAGAAGATGTAAAAAGTGATTTTGGAAGTGAAAAACTGATGTAAATAAAGGGAATTTTACCTGAAAAAGGCCGTTCAGTCGACTGAAAACGTCTGTTCAGTCGACTGAATTGTAGACCGAAAGTTTGTAGGTTTGAATTCAGTCGACTGAATAGAGATTTTAGTCGACTGAATATTTTCTCGAGAGTTTCTGTTAAGTTTCAGTCGACTGTGCAGAATTATTTAGTCGACTGAAAAAATGGAAAAAATGTTTTCTGTTTACATTCAGTCGACTGGGCTTATAAGTTCAGTCGACTGAGTCATGTACTTTTGTTGTTTCAGGTTCTTTTTGAATTTAAACAATTTATTTTAAGAAAAATAGTTACAAATAATATATTTCAAATTGAATTATTTCTTTTGAGAAGGACTTGGATTCTTCTTTCCTTCATTCTTCATGTAATTTCTATCCCATGAATTCGGACTATATTGTGGTGTCTTAGGAGACATCCATGGATTGACGGGATCGTTTGGTGTACGATAAGATGAAGATGGATCAAATGAACTGACGGGTCGAGGTAGGGGCTCAGCCACTTCGTTCTTCTTTGATCCACAGAAACGTAAGCCAATTTGCTCTAGGAAGTTCAAACGTCTAGCTGTAATCTTTTGCTCGAAGTATAGTTCTCGTTGAAGGTCAATCTGTTGTTGTTGAAAGTGATGAATCTCATCAATCTTTCTTTTCGTGTCCGGAGAAATAAAAAGTCCGCGCTTAGCCTTCTTGGTTTCTGGAGTGTAACCAGTGCGATAATTTTTCCAATTATACATTGGCTCATGTGGTGGTGTTGGTGTGGGAAGTTTTAGTGATGTTGGAGAGTTTTTTCTTGACGATGTGATGTTGATTGGAGAGTAGGAGTTGTTAGACGACATTTTGAGTTTGTTAAGTTTTTAATTGTAAAATTTAGATGTTTTAAAAAACTAAAATTTTTAAGAATTTATAATAGAATTTTGACTAAACAATTAATGGTTATTGTTTAGCTAAGATTTGTAACCACATAAATATTCAATGATTAAGGAAAAATTTGTTAAAAACGTAAGGATGTTATTAATAAATCAGTTAAAAAAATGTGAGGTTTATAATGTAGCTGAAAATAACTCTTGATTTATATTCAGTCGACTGAAAAAAAAATTTAGTCAACTGAAATATGTATATATCTATTTTAAATTTAATTGATATCTTTAAAGGATATTATCCCTAATTCTCATCGAAGTTTTATGAAGGAATTTTCTAATAAGGGTTTAGTAAATATATCGGCAATTTGATTTTCAGTAGAAATATGTTCTAGATTAATTATACCTTTTTCGATATTGTCACGTAAAAAATGGTGACGAATATCTATATGTTTTGTACGAGAGTGATTAACTGGATTTTTAGATAAGTTTATTGTACTAGTGTTATCACAATATATTGTAGAATTTATTAAATTTATATTAAAATCTTTGAGTGTTTGTTGCATGTATATAACTTGAGTACAAGCTAATGCGGCTGATATATATTCTGCTTCGCAGGTGGAAAGTGAGACGCAATTTTGTTTCTTACTAAACCATGATACAAGTGATTTTCCAATAAAATAACATGTACCACTTGTACTTTTTCTATCTGTTCGAGATCCACCAAAATCAGCATCACTGAATGATACTAATTCAAATGTACACTCTTTTGGATAAAAAAGTCCAAAGTCTTTAGTGTAGTTAAGATATCGTATAATTCGTTTAACTGCTCTTAAATGTGATTCTTTAGGATTAGATTGAAAACGTGCACATAAGCATACACTCATCATTATGTCTGGTCTACTTGCGGTTAAGTAAAGTAAGGAGCCTATCATACTTCTATATAATTTTTGATCTACACTTTTGCCATTGTCATCTCGATCGAGATGAGTAGTAGTACTTATAGGAGTAGGTTTAGCTGAAGTGTTTTCCATTCCAAAACGTTTAATTAAGTTTGTACAATATTTCTCTTGGTTTATAAAAATTCCATTTGATAATTGTTTTATTTGAAGTCCAAGAAAGTATGATAATTCTCCCATATGAGACATCTCAAACTCTTTAGTCATTATATTTGAAAATTCTTTGCATAAATTTTCATTTGTTGATCCAAATATAATATCATCTACATATATTTGAATTATTAAAATGTCTTTTGAAGTATCTTTAATAAAGAGTGTTTGATCGACTTTTCCAATTTTGAATCCCGGATTTAATAAATAACTTTTAAGTCTTTTATACCAAGCACGAGGTGCTTGTTTAAGACCATATAGTGCTTTCTTTAATTTATAGACATGATCTGGATATTTTTCGTGTATAAATAAAGGAGGTTGTTCTACATATACATTTTCTTTAATAAAACCATTTAAAAATGCACTTTTCACATCCATCTGATAGAGTTTGAAATTGTGAAAACATGCAAAAGCTAAAAGTATACGAATTGCTTCAAGTCTTGCGACGGGAGCAAATGTTTCTTCAAAATCAATACCTTCTTCTTGACTATATCCTTATGCTACTAGTCTAACTTTATTTCTTGTTATATTACCTAATTCATCTACTTTATTTTTGTAAATCCATTTTGTTCCTATTACTGATTGATTATTAGGACGGGGAAGTAATTTCCAAACGTCGTTACGTTCAAATTGATTTAATTCTTCTTGCATAGCAATAATCCAATAATCATCTGTTGATGCTTCTTTAGGATTTTTAGGTTCTGTTGATGAAATGAAAGCTACATGACCCATTTGATTTAGTTGATTTCTTGTTCTAACTTGAGAATTTATTTCTCCTATAATATTTTGAGTTGGATGATCTCGTAATATTCTAGGAGGGGATCTTAAATTATTATTTTCAAGATTTGTTTCTTCTATATTTATTAATTCTTCATCATCTTTTATACTTAAATTTCTATTAAAATTTTCATCAAAAGATATATGTAAGGTTTCTTCAATTATGTTTGTATGTTTATTAAATACTCGATATGCTTTACTTCGTTCTGAGTATCCTACGAAAACTCCTTCGTTAGCTTTTGGATCGAATTTTCCTAATTGATCTTTTGTATTTACAATGAAACATTTTGATCCAAATACTTTAAAATACGATATATTTGGCTTTTTGTTATTAAATAGTTCATAAGAAGTATTTTTAGTTAGTGGTCTAATTGATATTCTATTTAATACGTAACATGCAGTAGCAACGGCTTCTGCCCAAAAATGTTTTGGTAAGGAACATCCATTTAATAATGTTCTTGCGCATTCTTGTAATGTTCTATTCTTTCTTTCTACAACTCCATTTTGTTGAGGAGTTTTAGGAAATGAAAAATTATGATTTATTCCTTTCTTTTTACAAAAAGTTTCAAAATCCTCGTTTTCGAATTCTCCTCCATAATCGCTTCGAATATTTTTAATTTTTAAGTCTTTAGCATTTTGAATTCTTTTGACAAATGTTTTAAAATTTTCAAAAGTATCACTTTTATTTTTCATAAAAATAGTCCATGTATATCTTGAGAAATCATCAACTATTACAAATATGTATCGATTATGATTAATGAATTGAACTTGTGTTGGTCCAAATAAATCCATATGTAGTAATTCTAATGGTTGTGAAGTCGAAATAATTTTCTTAGATTTGAAAGATGATTTTGTTAATTTACCTTTTTGGCAATCATCACAAAGATTATTTATTTTAAAGTTTATCTTGGGTAGACCTCTTACTAAATCACTTTTAGAAAGTTTTCTAATAGTTTTAAAATTTATATGACAAAATCTTTTGTGCCATAACCAAGGATCATTGTCTTTGGCAAGTAGACACATACTTGTATTATGATTAATATTCATATTTAAGACGTAAATATTTCTATCTCTATTTCCTTCAAAAACAAGATTTTGGTTTTGATCAAAAATACTACATTTATTATCCGAAAAAATTATTTTAAAGCCTTTGTCACATAGTTGACTTATGCTAAGTAGATTATGTTTTAAATTTTTAACTAATGAAACATTTGTTATAAAAGGTAATTTTGATGTACCGTAATTGTTCACATCTCCTTTGCCAATGATATAGCCTTTTGAATTGTCTCCAAAGGTAACCGAGCCACCATCAAAGTATGTTATGTTTGTAAGCATATCTTTGTCTCCGGTCATGTGTTTTGAACAACCACTATCTAATATCCATTTTTTCTTTTTGAGTGGGACCTGAAAATAGATATGAAATTATTGGTACCCACCTTTTAATAGGGTCCTAAAGAAAAATTAGAGTTTAGGAAACCAAACCCAATTTGGTTTAGTATCCTTTTTATAAATATAGTTTTTATTATGGTGAACATTATCTATAAATGTTTTAATATATTTATTCCTAATTAAAATATTGTTAGTCTTTGGAATCCAAATTTTTACTATCTTGGTTTTTACTTTTGTTTGAATAGGTTCTTGAAGTAATATTTGTTGTTTTGAATTTTTAAAATTTTTATTTTTAGAAATTTTTACTTCCTTTTTATATCCTAATCCATGTTTGTTTGAAGAGGATTGAGAATTTTCTAAAATTTTAGATAAATTTTCTCTTCCTTTATTAAAGTTAGAAACATTTTTAGTAATGTTATCCAATCTAGCTTGAAGACCATTGTTTTCTAACTCAACTTGTCTAATTTTTGCTTTTAACTCATGATTTTCAGAAGCAATTATATCATTCTTAGTCTTTTGAGTTTCAATTTCTTGACCTAAAAGTGATAATTGAGTTTCTGAGTTTGAATAAGATTCTTGAACTTTTTCAAGTTCTTCTTCAAGAATTTTCTTTTCATCATGTAACATATGTCTTTCAAACTCAGCTTTGTTTTGATTTTCACGAATTTCCTTAATTTTCTTTTTAAGACTTTTTATTGTGCTTAAAAGTTCAGTGTTTACTTCAATTAAATCATCGAAAGTTAAATTGCTTACCTCAGACTCTTGAGCCATGAAGCATACATTTGCTTGTTCATTGTCGCTATCACTATCAATTTCAGATGAAGATGAATCTGAATCGTCCCATGTTACAGAGAATGCCTTCTTTTTGAATTTATCCTTTTTGTTTTTGTTGTTGAAACTTTTCTGATTTTCCTTCTTTTGTTCTTGGCAATCCTTTTGCATGTGTCCTTTCTTGTGACAATTAAAGCATTCTATATTTGAGGAAGGAGGTTTACTCATGAAATTCTTTTTGAATCCGTTTTTGTTCCCTTTTCTAAATTTTAAGAATTTTTTGAAATTCTTGGCTATGAATGCTAAATCCTCATCTTTCGATTCTGAATCTTCTTTTTCCACGTGAAAAGCAACATTCTTTCTTTCTTAAGCTTGATCTTTCTTAGCTTGCATATTAACTTCATATGACATGAGATTTCCAATTAATTCTTCTGGTTTCATTGAAGATAGATCGTTTGCTTCCTCGATTGCTAGCACCTTTCTTTCCCATTCATCAGTGAGTGAATTTAGAACTTTAGATACAATATCGAAATCCGTAAACTTTTCTCCCAATCCGATTAAGGCATGATGAATGTCTTGAAATCTTGAATACATGTCATTGATGGATTCATTTTGTCGCATTCTAAAGTTTTGGAATTGATTCTTTAGCGTGGAGATCTTTGTTTGTTTGACCTTGTTAGTGCCTTCGTGTATGGTTCTAAGTGTCTCCCATATCTGATGTGCAGTAGTACATATGCTAACTCGGTTGAATTCATTTCTATCCAAGGCGCAAAATAGCATATTCATTGCTTTGGCATTTGCACTAGCTTCATTCTTCTGAGTTTGTGTCCATGTAGGATAGTCGGTTGTGGGTACAACGAACTCTACTTGAGTGGCGTTCCATGCTTCGAAGCTAGTTGCTTGCATATAAATCCTCATCCTTGTAGCCCAATAGTTATAGTTAAGTCCATTGAAAAGAGGGGGTCTTTGAGTAGATTGTCCTTCGGCAAATGTAGAGTTATAGGCAGAAGTTGTACTTGTACTTGCGTTATTTTCCATATTATCAATATGTCTAATAACGGTGTTATGGTTATAGGACGACCAGGCTCTGATACCAATTGAAAGTCGGGGGTAATTGATAGGATCGTGTAATATGGAATAGCTATATGGTTAATGTATATATGGTAAGTAAAAATCGCACCAAGATTTTATACTGGTTCGGATCACTTGTCCTACGTCCAGTCCTACTGGTTCGGATCACTTGTCCTACGTCCAGTCCCTAAGCTTCACTTAGGTATTTCACTAACTACAAAACCCTCTCTTAACCCGGAGGAATAGGTTCACAACTTACCCGAACAACCGAACGGGATTTCTTTGCCTCAAACTACCTAAGAGGACTTCAAACCTCAATGCTAAACAAGTTTTGACTAGTTGTGTTCTTTATAACACGAATGAGTCTATTGTAGTACAATGTTCCTATAATCTTATACTCAAGAATATGAAATATGTTTGTGAAGATTAAGGAATTATGAATTTGCTATGAATCAAATATATTAAATATAAACAGTGATTCAAGAAAAGAGAGTAGTGATTGCTTTTATAATGTTTTAGAAAATATGATCAAGAAATAGATAGATTAGAGTAAGAGAATTCGATGTCTTGAATGATGTTTGAATCATGTATTTATAGTTGTAAAAAGGATGCATGTATTGCCAAGGGTTGTAGATAAGAGAAGCTTCCATTTCTATTGAGGAATGGTCGCAACTCTTGGGAAGAAGAAGGTGTCCTTTCATGCAAAATTCGCAGGTTCAAATTCAGTCGACTGTGCAGGAATTTCAGTCGACTGAAATTATAGTAGGAATCTTTCTGGAAAATTTTCAGTCGACTGTGCAGAAAATTTAGTCGACTGAAACTGTGCATATTTGTACATGTTTGCCAGTTCAGTCGACTGGTAAATTCAGTTCAGTCGACTGACATATGAATTTATGCATTATGAAGAATTGAAGTATGCTCAGTGAAAAATTGAAGTATAATGAATGTGGAATTGAAGTATGCTCGGTGAAAAAATGAAGTATAATGAATGTGGAATTGAAGTATGCTCAGTGAAAAATTGAAGTATAATGAATGAGTTCTTGTGTTTGTGCAACTCTTGAGGATAGATTTTAACAAATAAACCTATATATATAAAAATCATACTCAAGTTTATATTTCATTGATCTTCCTCTATCTTGCATATATTTCTTCCTTTATACATTGTCATTGATCAAAAATCTTCGTGTATCAACACCAACTATCTATCACCAGAAAGTCGTATCATGATGAAGAAAGAAAGAGAGAGAAAAGAGAAAAGTAGAGAAGAAAGAAGAAACAACATCAGAATCTCAACAGCGGAACGAATAAATTATATTAATCACATAAGTATTACATAATATACAACATCAATCAGTGTTACACAGATTATACATCCCATACTAGACAGTTATAAACACCTGTCTAGTTAATACAACTCGATACAACTCAAATAAACACAGAGATACCAACACAGCAGAACAGTATACATATCTATAACGCCGAAGCCTCCTGCTCCATTGCTCCTCCATCATTCGTCAAACCTATCCTGAATCCCTTGACTACAAGTAAAAATTTGAGTACCCGAGAGTTTAAGAAAAACAGAAATAAACTCCGGGTCAGACATGGGTCTGGTATGAGTAAACGGGTTAAAGTTACTTAACTTTGAAAACCATTTGAAAACAAAGTATCACGTAAGACTCCCCACACATAAACATGGGTAAGTTTTTACCTTACGCTAACCAAACATTTGATAGGAAATCAAGTGATATTATAATAGGGTCTAGGGTTTTCAAGTAAAATACAGAATTAGCTGGAATGCTTACATCTCACGTTTCAACATAGCTGGGCACAACTAAATCATACGGCGCTTATGGGAGATTGGATTCCATACAATGGCAGGGCTACTAGGGTACCGACTGTCACAGTACGTGGCCTAGATCACCGTACCGAGGAGTACGCCCGCTCCCCTACAACACAAAGCCGAAACCATCCCTTACTGGATAATTCCCAAAAAAGACACCCCAGTAGTTGTTGCAATCAACTGCCCACACAGCCGAAATAATAAGAAGGGACCTCTAGACAGGGGAAATCTTGTCCTACATGGGTGCTACCCACTAACCTTGCTGCACCTCCCCTGTTTTAGCCATTCCCGGTTGATGAGGCTTGAGGCTACGATTACCTTTAGAGAATGCATCTCTTAGAATGCTCATCATCCACCTGACGATGTTCTGAAAGCATTCAATCCATACAAGTTCATTCCGGGTTCGAACGAAACCGAAGGCATTATCTTGTTACACTCATTTTGGAATCATCCTCAAAGTTAACGACAATAACCCTTGCACTCTGAATCTTCATCTTCACTTGAGATTCACGACCTATCGTTAATTTGGATCGATGTGGTATTCGGATACCCAAATCTGGAAACCCGATCCTGGTCTCATCGAAATCCAAATCGCCATCTTTTAAGTCCAAGTTGTTTTAAAGTTAAAACAATTCAATTCAATTATCTATATATATATATATATATATATATATATATATATATATAGATAATTCATATTATCATCACAAACAGATAATTCACATTATCATCATACTTCAACCAAAGCATCCATATCAGACAACATTACTTATCTCATATCTGAGATTTCAAACCATTCAAGGAAATCAATATCATCCATCCATATATAAACAAGGATTTATAATCACACCATTTATAATTAATTTAAAATGAATTAAATTAATTACCTTATTTCTAATTAATTTAAAGTAAATTAAATTAATTACTTCATCATTATAAATCTTGCTTACATAACCATTAATTAATTCCAAGTCAATTAATTAATCATTCTCTAATTTCCATCTTAATTAATCATCCTTGATTTATTATCATTTAATTACATTCAAGTAATTATCCTTTAATTAATTTCACAAATTAATTGTCCTTAACCAAATACAGTAATTAATCTTTAATTACTACATTTATTAATTAACTATAATTAATTACATTAATCCATAATTAATTACATTAATTAATTACTTCATAATTACTTATTATTTATTAATTAGTTTTAATAAATCAATCCTTAATTACATCATTAATTATATTAATTAATGATCCTTAATTACTTCTTTAATTAATTATTCTATTTCAATTAATTACATTAAGTAATAAATCTTTACTTAAATCACATTTATTAATCACTCTTGATTAATCACATCCAGTAATTAACTACCCTTAATTACTTCATTATATAAATTAATTACACCTTAATTAATTATCTTAATTAATCCATTGATTTATTTCACAATGTAATTAATCTCAAATTGCTATCATTAAATCATTATTAAATTAATTACATCCAGTAATTATCTTTTTAATTACTTCCCTAAGTAATTATACTTATCAACTTTTCAAATGATTATTCTAAATTATTTAGACTTATTTAATTAATTTAATCTAATCCCATTTATTGAAGTTAATTACCTTGAGTAATTAATTTCCTTAATTACTTATGTTAATTAATTACTAAATTAAACAATTTCACAAATGATTATCCTTAATTAATTACGAGTTATTTTATCTTAATTTAATTACCTGAATTTAACATCTTAATTTATTTAAGTAATTATACCTTAATTACCTTTGTTGATAAAACATGATTAAGATAACCCAACATTACATTAAACCCTATTTACCATTTTAAATTAAATTAAATTCAAAAGCCTAAACTTAGTTTATACAAAATCATCATCTTTAATTTATTTAAGTTAAATAACTCTACTTTAATCACATTTTCAATTACATAAATAACATCTTATTTGGAAACATTTAGAGATCTATTACATAATTTAACTAAGCAATATTTATAACCAAAACTATTTTTAAATAAAAGTTTAAATTTTGAAAATACAAGTTTCAAAACTAAAATTATTTTTAAACATCATACTCTAAATCAAACATTCATACATTATAAAACTAGTTAAAAACTTTGTTTAAAATTCAACTTGCCTTCAAGTTTTCGAAATTCATTTCTAGTTTAAAACAGAACAGGATTTTAAATCCTGGAACCAGTTTCCACTCGAGACATCACACCCGCGACATTCTCCCTCAACAACTTCGAGTCGAAACATGAGAAAACTTCGAAAATCCCCTGGCCATAACTCCTCCTTCCCAAACTAAAACCCAGATGCACAGGTTGTCGCCGTGCACATGCACACCGATCCTGATCAACGGCGACCATCACCACGACGCCCCACAATTTGTCCCTGACCCTCTCGACCACCCTGATCGACGCTAACGTCAAAATATCGAAATCGAGCTAAATAACCCACGAAGCCCAGAAACTCGATCAACAAAACCTCCTATCGACGGCGAATTGCACCACCAGAAAATCTACAATTTCGGCCATGACCTCGTCCATGACCAATCTTCCATCACTCAAAACCCCACTGCACTCGATCATTCTTAGAACCCATGGTTGATCGATCATCTCAGCCCAATCAAATTAGGGTTCCCGAAAAAATCCCACTGCTGCAACTTCCTTGGTGAATTTCATCACCATCAACCGTTTTTTCTAGCCTCGCCGTACATCCTTCCTCCTCCAGGTGAAACCCCGAGGCCTCATCTCCCCATGATCACCAGAAAAGCTCAAAAACTCAAATTCCAAACATCACCAAGTAACACATTCAATATTTCATTAAAAATTATAAATTTGATTTTAAAAATCCTATCTTTCAGAGATGATTCCGGAAATATAATTGATTCAACAAATTTCAACGTTTGATTTTTTACATAACTCAAGATCCTCCGTGCTTTCATTTTTTCCAGATAATATTTCTATCTATTATTCTTACAAATATTTTTAAAGCTTAGTTTAGTTTTAAACAACAAACTTTGTTTAAATACTTAAGCCTAAAGGAAATTAGAGTGTGAAGAAGTTGAAGTTTTAATCTAAGTTTAAATCTCTGAAACTTAAAAATAGAGATGATTACAGTAAATATCTAAACATTCTCACATGTTTCAGAGTCTTAAAACCATCTTACAAACAAATTTTCAAACATACATCAAAAGTTTACTTCAGCCATATGTCATATGCATAAAATCTAAAGGTGTCTCATGTTACAGTTTAAAGGCAGAGACTTGAACTAAGATCAGAGATATTTAAAATCAACAGATATGCACACTTCATAAATTCACAAAGACTTGGAGATACACATACATGTAAACAATCATTAACACAGTAATTCACAGGTTACTTAAGTTTTTAATTTAAAAGTTTATTCACCAGAAAATGGGAAAACTGAGACAAAGCCCTCCTTCGAAAACAACTTTTGAACTTTAAATTTGAATGTTGGAAAACAAATGCTTCTCTGATCTTAAAACTTGAATTGCTGGAAATGTTTGTTACTGGATTTGTTGAAGAAAATGTTTGTTTTCCTTAAGCTTGTTTCAGGTAGAAGAAGATGCAGGCCTTTGAACAGATTGAAGAAAATGAAGACTACAGGTTTTAGTTTGCAAAAATGCATAGGTTTTGATAATTCTGGTTTTGCATTTGTTTATGAACGGAAAAGAAAAGAGATTGATAAATAAGAACAAGTATGTAGAGCATTGTATTTTGCCGGTACACTATCTTCTTTTTTTTATAACATAGGTCGAAGATTTTTTTCTTCACAAGGAGGCTGATATGATTTTTTTTGTGTACTAGAGATAATAGCATTAAATGCTTATGTCCTTACACATTGCATACATATCCCTAATTCAATTTCGTTTGTACTAAAATGTTATTTTTCTTCTTATTGCCTTGTCTCACACTTCCATATCTTATTTTGTACATAGATATTTTATTTTACTTTTCTATTGATAGATTTTCTTTTACTTGCCTAGCTTACTTTATATCCTATGTACATATATATACTTTTGTTTTAGTTTCGTACTTAACTTATTTTTATGTTTATAGATTTTTCTCTTTTGTTAATATCATAGTTTCTTATGATTATGTATGTATGCTTATGCTTATAACCATATTATTTGGTTTATACTTATGTTTAACATTTATAGGATTTATTTTATTTTAAATATTGTTGAAAGACTTATTTTAAATTTTCAAATCATAGCTTTCCAAAATACATATATATAGATATGTAAATAAATTTAAAATACCACTTTCTATTTATATTAAAAATCCATTTTTAAAGACATTAAATTATTAATATTGTTTTAAAAATAACTCATTATTAAATTAATATAATTTCTAAAAGAGATTATCTCTTCATTAATATGTTACTTATTTTTTGAGGCTATAATCAAATTTAAACAAATAAACTTTTATCTTGAGTATTTTAAAATCATATGGTTATTTATTTAATATTAAATTAAATCAAATTTCCAAATTATCAAAAACATTAGAATTAGAAAACATGCCTTTATTTATTAAATTTAAAACAAAGCTTATCTATTTACAATATATACAAATATATATACATTATAAATAGAAAACAATTTATTAGCCTTTAAAAGATAAATTATCAGTTAAATATTTATTTAAAAGAAGATTATTAAATCAATTCAAATCTTATTAACAAATATTATCAAATAAATTTAATTTTTTATGCAGATTATTAAATTGATATTGCCCAAAATTCTGGGATATCACAATCCTCCCCTCTTAAAAGAATTTCGTCCCCGAAATTTAAAACAAAGGTAACTTAATAATCTCCTTAAAGATTTTTAATTTTAAAACACAAGCATATATTATCAAACATATGCTAACAACCATAGCAACCAATTCATCAAATCAAACAAATTTAACTATCTAGACAAAATTCTGGATAGAATTATCTAGAGTTTCCTAGGTATAAATACCGGGATACTCGCTCTACAAAATTCAAACAATCTAGCTACTAAGCTATAGAGCTCCTACTCATCTAGATCTACAAAACAAGATAGGATATCAGACTGCAGACAAGTCTGACTCAACAACCAAAACTCCTGAACTATTGGTTCCACAACCAGAAATAAGTCATACAAGTATTCTCTCAGAGATACGTTAAACTCATCGAATCCCAGTTATCCAAACTGGCAGTTCAAATCTGAAGACCCAACACTTATCGTCAGAAGAACAATAGAAAAGATCCAAAATATCTCGAAGCTGGCTTCCCAATCTTATAGCTCCGTGAATCAGCGAAAATCTCAACAACAACGAAGTCTCCAACTTCAAACTCCAAATTCCTTCGTCTCTTATCCACAAAACTCTTCTGACGATCCTGGACTTCCTACATCCTTCCTGATCAGCTCATCCTTCGTTGATACCTCTCGAAACAATCTGAACCAAAACAATCCAACAAAATGACCTTTCCAAGATCAACCAAACTCAGAACACAAACTCTATTCCAAATCAGAAAACAGATCTCACTTCTCACATCCGTAAGAGATAAAACAGATGCACTCCAATCTGGCCTCAGATCCTGAAAAATTTCCTGTACAAACTCTTTAATCCAAAACACTGCAACTTCCAGTTGCTTCCACTCTAAAACAACTGCCACCATGCTTCCACTGTGCAACTCTGACTGAGCAGATGAAAATGCTGATGACGAACATAAGTAAAGACTGGACAACACATTCCAAAAATATGGTTCAACAGATCCAAAAATAAAACTCAGAAGTTCCTCCAAAACCTGAGCGCTTCACTAAAATCTTCCTCCAGAAACCATCCTACTACTAAGCTGAACCATTGGTACCACTTCTGGAATCCAGTCGATACCAAACTCAGTCTCCAAATGCTGACAAAACTCTGATTTCCTGAAGATATCCAGAAAAAATCTCTAAAACCCCAAGAGAACACTTAGCTATCGCAAGTCACTTTTGTGATTAATCCAGCCTAATTCCAAAGAAAAACTGTTCTCTCTTTACCAAACAGAACAACTTACGCTTAACTAGCCAATCCAACAAAGAAACGGAACCACTCTGCTGCTTCTGAACTCCACTGCTAAGCTAGAAAGATTCCTTGCCAACACACAGAATACTCTGAGCTGCACTGCTGACACCAATGCCTAGGAATTCCTAATCCAAAGCTCTTCGAGAAACTCGGACCTCAAACCAAACAGAAACACCCTGCTGAACTCAGCCACATCAGCGAAGCAGACACACTTCTTTAAAACTTGTTCCAAAGAAATATCTTCGGAGACATCCATAGTCACCGTGTCTCATCACACAGCTACTACATCTTGAGGTATCAAGATATCATGACTCGCTTTTGTCAACCCGACAGATCCAAACTCTAGCTCATCCAACTTACACTTCAAAGATGGACTCCGAACCTTAACAGGTTTCCTTCGGAGATTGGTGGAATCCTTACACCATCCAAATCTCACTCGAGATGGTATTAGGTCTACAGTCTCGACAGATACACTTCCAGCAATTGGTTGTCGTGTTACACACTCTACTACCTTATCTACCTTTATACCTAATATTGGAAAACCCGAACAGGTAACCCAACGGATAGGTAGAAATAAATAAATATATATACATATATATATATATATATATATATATATATATAAATACAAATACAAATACGCTCTCTCAAGAAAGATAGAAATCACTCCAAAGCCTAGGTACTCACTCAACCTAGCGCTCTGATACCAACTATCATGACCCAACTATCTATCACCAGAAAGTCGTATCATGATGAAGAAAGAAAGAGATAGAAAAGAGAAAAGGTAGAGAAGAAAGAAGAAACAACATCAGAATCTCAACAGCGGAACGAATAAATTATATTAATCACATAAGTATTACATAATATACAACATCAATCAGAGTTACACAAATTATACATCACATACTAGACAGTTATAAACACCTTCCTAGTTAATACAACTCGATACAACTCAAATAAACACAGAGATACCAACACACAGAACAGACATATCTATAACGCTGAAGCCTCTTGCTCCATTGCTCCTCCATCATTCATCAAACCTATCCTGAATCCCTTGCCTATAAGTAAAAATTTGAGTACCCGAAAGTTTAGAAAAACAGAAATAAACTCCGGGTCAGACATGGGTCTGGTATGAGTAAACGGATTAAAGTTGCTTAACTTTGAAAACCATTTGAAAACAAAGGTATCACGTAAGACTCCCCACACATAAACATGGGTAAGTTTTTACCTTACGCTAACCAAACATTTTTGATAGGAAATCAAGTGATATTATAATAAGGTCTAGGGTTTTCAAGTAAAATACAGAAACAGCTGGAATGCTTACATCTCACGTTCCAACATAGCTGGCACAACTAAATCGTACGGCGCTTATGGGAGATTGGATTCCATACAATGGCAGGGCTACTAGGGTACCGCCCGTCACAGTACGTGGCCTAGATCACCGTACCGAGGAGTACGCCCGCTCCTCTACAACACAAAGCCGAAACCATCCCTTACTGGATAATTCCCGAACAAGACACCCCAGCAGTTGTTGCAATCAACTGCCCACACAGCCGAAATAATAAGAAGGGACCTCTAGACAGGGGAAATCTTGTCCTACTTGGGTGCTACCCACTAACCTTGCTGCACCTCCCCTGTTTTAGCCATTCCCAGTTGATGAGGCTTGAGGCTACGATTACCTTTAGAGAACACATCTCTTAGAATTCTCATCATCCACCTGACGATGTTCTGAAAGCATTCAATCCATACAAGTTCGTTTCGGGTTCGAACGAAACCGAAGGCATTATCTCGTTACACTCATTTTGGAATCATCCACAAAGTTAACGACAATAACCCTTGCACTATGAATCTTCATCTTCACTTGAGATTCACGACCTATCATTAATTTGGATCGATGTGGTATTCGGATACCCAAATCTGGAAACCCGATCCCGGTCTCATCGAAATCCAAATCGCCATCTTTTAAGTCCAAGTTGTTTTAAAGTTAAAACAATTCAATTCAATTATCTATATATACACAGATAGATAATTCATAATATCACAATAGATAATTCATATTATCATCACAAATAGATAATTCACATTATCATCATACTTCAACCAAAGCATCCATATCACACAACATTACTTATCTCATATCTGAGATTTCAAACCATTCAAGGAAATAAATATCATCCATCCATATATAAACAAGGATTTATAATCACACCATTTATAATTAATTTAAAATGAATTAAATTAATTACCTTATTCTAATTAATTTAAAGTAAATTAAATTAATTACTTCATCATTATAAATCTTGCTTACATAACCATTAATTAATTCCAAGTCAATTAATTAATCATTCTCTAATTTCCATCTTAATTAATCATCCTTGATTTATTATCATTTAATTACATTCAAGTAATTATCCTTTAATTAATTTCACAAATTAATTATCCTTAACCAAATGCAGTAATTAATCTTTAATTACTACATTTATTAATTAATTATAATTAATTACATTAATCCTTAATTAATAACATTAATTAATTACTTCATAATTACTTATTATTAATTAATTAGTTTTAATAAATAATTCCTTAATTACATCATTAATTATATTAATTAATGATCCTCAATTACTTCTTAAATTAATTATTCTATTTCAATTAATTACATTAAGTAATAAATCTTTATTTAAACCACATTTATTAATCACATCCAGTAATTAACTACCCTTAATTACTTCATTATATAAATTAATTACTCCTTAACTAAATATCTTAATTAATCCCTTGATTTATTTCACAAAGTAATTATACTCAAATTGCTATCATTAAATCATTATTAAATTAATTACACTAGTAATTATCTTTTTAATTACTTCCCTAAGTAATTATACTTATCAACTTTTCAAATGATTATTCTAAATTATTTAGACTTATTTAATTAATTTAATCTAATCCCATTTATTGAAGTTAATTACCTTGAGTAATTAATTTCCTTAATTACTTTCATTAATTAATTACTAAATTAAACAATTTCACAAATGATTATCCTTAATTAATTACGAGTTATTTTATCTTAATTTAATTACCTGAATTTAACATCTTAATTTATTTAAGTAATCATACCTTAATTACCTTTGTTAATAAAACAAGATTAAGATAACCCAACACTACATTAAACCCTATTTACCATTTTAAATTAAATTAAATTCAAAAGCCTAAGCTTAGTTTATACAAAATCATCATCTTTCATTTATTTAAGTTAAATACCTCTACTTTAATCACATTTTCAATTACATAAATAACATCTTATTTGGAAACATTTAGAGATCTATTACATAATTTAACTAAGCAATATCTATAACCAAAACTATTTTTAAACAAAAGTTTAAATTTTGAAAATCCAAATTTAAAACTAAAATTCTTTTTAAACATCATACTTTAAATCGAACATTCATACATTATAAAACTAGTTAAAAACTTTGTTTAAAATTCAACTTGCCTTCAAGTTTTTGAAATTCATTTCTAGTTTAAAACAGAACAGGATTTTGAATCCTGGAACAAGTTTCCACTTGAGACATCACACGTGCGACATTCTCCCTCAACAACTTCGATTCGAAACACGAGAAAACTTCGAAAATCCCCTGGCCATAACTCCTCCTTCCCAAACTAAAACCCAGATGCACAGGTTGTCACCGTGCACATGCACGCCGATCCTGATCAACGGTGACCATCACCACGACTCCCCACAAGTTGTCCCTGACCCCACCAACCATCTCGACCACCCTGATCGACGCTAACGTCAAAATATCGAAATCGAGCTGAAGAACCCACGAAGCCCAGAAACTCGATCAACAAAACCTCCTATCGAGGTGAACTGCACCACCAGAAAATCTACAACTTCGGCCATGACCTTGTCCATGACCAATCTTCCATCACTCAAAACCCCACTGCACTCGATCAATCTTAGAACCCATGGTCGATCGATCATCTCAGCCTAGTTAAACTAGGGTTCCAGAAGAAATCCCACTGCTGCAACTTCCTTGGTGAATTTCATCACCATCAACCATTTTTCCTAGCCTCGCCGTACATCCTTCCTCCTCCAGATGAAACCCCGAGGCCTCATCTCCCCATGATCACCAGAAAGCTCAAGAACTCAAATTCCAGACATCACCAAGTAACACATTGAATATTTCATTAAAAATTGTAATTTTGATTTTAAATATCCTATCTTTCAGAGACGATTCCAGATATATAATTGATTCAACAAATTTCAACATTTGATTTTTTACATAAATCAAGATCCTCTGTGCTTTCATTTTTTCCAGATAATATTTCTATCTATTATTCTTACAAATATTTTTAAAGCTTAGTTTAGTTTTAAACACCAAACTTTGTTTAAATACTTAAGCCTAAAGGAAATTAAAGTGTGAAGAAGTTGAAGTTTTAAACTAAGTTGAAATCTCTGAAACTTAAAAACAGAGATGATTACAGTAAATATCTAGACATTCTCACATGTTTCAGAGTCTTAAATCCATCATACAAACACATTTTCAAACATACATCCAAAGTTTACTTCAACCATATGTCATATGCATAAAATCTAAAGGTGACTCATGTTTACAGTTTATAGGCAGAGACTTGAACTAAGATCAGAGATATTTAAAATCAACAGATATGCACACTTCATAAATTCACAAAGACTTGCACATACACATACATGTAAACAATCATTAACACAGTAATTCACAGGTTACTTAAGTTTTTAATTTAAAAGTTTACTCACCAGAAAATTGGAAAACAGAGACAAAGCCCTCCATTGAAAACAGCTTTTGAACTTTAAACTTGAATGTTGAAAAATAAATGCTTCTCTGATCTTAAAACTTGAATTGCTCGAAATGTTTGTTACTGGATTTGTTGAAGAAAATGTTTGTTTTCCTTAAGCGTGTTTCAGGTAGAAGAAGACGCAGGCCTTTGAACAGATTGAAGAAAATGAAGACTACAGGTTTTAGTTTGCAAAAATGCATAGGTTTTGATAATTCTGGTTTTGCATTTGTTTATGAATGGAAGAGAAAAGAGATTGATAAATAAGAACAAGTATGTAGAGCTTTGTATTTTGCTGGTACACTATCTTCTTTTTTTTATAACATAGGTCAGAGATTTTTTTTCTTCACAAGGAGGCTGATATGATTTTGGTTGTGTACTAGAGATAATAGCATTAAATGCTTATGTCCTTACACATTGCATACTTATCCCTAATTCAATTTCGTATGTACTAAAATGTTATTTTTCTTCTTATTGCCTTGTCTCACACTTCCATATCTTATTTTGTACATAGATATTTTATTTTACTTTTCTGTTGATAGATTTTCTTTTACTTGCCTAGCTTACTTTATATCCTATATACATATATATACTTTTGTTTTAGTTTCATACTTATCTTATTTTTATGTTTATAGATTTTTCTCTTTTGTTAATATCATAGTTTCTTATGATTATGTATTTATGCTTATGCTTATAACCATATTATTTGGTTTATACTTATGTTTAACATTTATAGGATTTATTTTATTTTAAATATTGTTGAAAGACTTTTTTTAAATTTTCAAATCATAGCTTTCAAAATACATATATATATATATATATATATATATATGTATGTATATATATATATAAATTTAAAATAACACTTTCTATTTATATTAAAAATCCATTTGTAAAGACATTATATTATTGATATTGTTTTAAAAATAACTCATTATTAAATTAACATAATTTCTAAAAGAGATTATCTCTTTATTAATATGTTAATTATTTTATCAAGCTATAATCAAATTTAAACAAATAAACTTTTATCTTGAGTTTTTTAAAAACATATGGTTATTTATTTAATATTAAATTAAATCAAATTTCTAAGTTATCAAAAATATTAGAATTTGAAAACATGCCTTTATTTATTAAATTTAAAACAAAGCTTATCTATTTACAATATATACAAATATATATACATTATAAATAGAAAACAATTTATTAGCCTTTAAAAGACAAATTATCAGTTAAATATTTATTTAAAAGAAGATTATTAAATCAATTCAAATCTTATTAACAAATATTATCAAATTAATTTAATTTTTTATGCAGATTATTAAATTGATATTGCCCAAAATTCCGAGATATCACAATCCTCCCCTCTTAAAAGAATTTCGTCCCCGAAATTTAAAACAAAGGTAATTCAATAATCTCCTTAAAGATTTTTAATTTTAAAACACAAGCATATATTATCAAACATATGCTAACAACCATAGCAACCAATTCATCCAATCAAACAAATTTAACTATCCAGACAAAATTCTGGATAGAATTATCTAAAGTTTCCTAGGTATAAATACCGGGATAATCTCTCTACAAAATCCAAACAATCTAGCTACTAAGCTATAGAGCTCCTACTCATCTAGATCTACAAAACAAGACAGGATATCAGACTACAGACAAGTCTGACTCAACAACCAAAACTCCTGAACTATTGGTTCCACAACCAGAAATAACTCATACACGTATTCTCTCAGAGATACGTTAAACACATCGAATCCCAGTTATCCAAACTGGCAGTTCAAATCTGAAGACCCAACACTTATCCCCATAAGAACAACAGAAAAGATCCAAAATATCTCGAAGCTGGCTTCCCAATCTTACCCAATCTTATAGCTCCCTAAATCAGAGAAAATCTCAACAACAACGAAGTCTCCAACTTCAAACTCCAAATTCCTCCGTCTCTTATCCACAAAACTCTTCTGACGATCCTGGACTGCCTACATCCTTCCCGATCAGCTCATCCTTCGCTGATACCTCTCGAAACAATCTAAACCAAAACAATCCAAGAAAATTAACTTTCCAAGATCAACCAAACTCAGAACACAAACTCTATTCCAAATCAGAAAACAGATCTCACTTCTCACATCCGGAAGAGATAAAACAGATGCAGTCCAATCTGGCCTCAAATCCTGAAAAATTTCCTGTAGAAACTCTTTATTCCAAAACACTGCAACTTCTAGTTGCTTCCACTCGAAAAAGCTGCCACCATGCTTCCACTGCGCAACTCTGACTGAGCAGATGAAAATGCCGATGACGAACACAAGTAAAGACTGGACAACACATTCCAAAAATATGGTTCAACAGATCCAAAATTAAAACTCAGAAGTTCCTCCAAAACCTGAGCTACTTCACTAAAATCTTCCTCCAGAAACCATCCTACTACTAAGCTGAACCATTGGTACCACTTCTGGAATCCAGTCGATACCAAACTCAGTCTCCAAATGCTAACAAAACTCTGACTTCCTGAAGATATCCAGAAAAAATCTCTGAAAACCCAAGAGAACACTCAGCTATCGCAAGTCACTTTTGTGATTAATCCATCCTAATTCCAAAGAAAAACTGTTCTCTCTTTACCAAACAGAACAGCTTACGCTTAATTAGCCACTCCAACGAAGAAACGGAACCACTCTGCTGCTTCTGAACTCCACTGCTAAGCTAGAAAGATTCCTTGCCAACACACAGAACACTTTGAGCTGCGCTGCTGACACCAATGCCTAGGAATTCCTAATCCAAAGCTCTTCGAGAAACTCGGACCTCAAACTAAACAGAAACACCCTGCTGAACTCAGCCACATCACCGAAGCAGACACACTTCTTTAAAACTTGTTCCAAAGAAATATCTTCGAAGGCATCCATAGTCACTGTGTCTCATCACACAGCTACTACATCTTGAGGTATCAAGATATCATGACTCGCTTCTGTCAACCCGACAGATCCAAACTCTAGCTCATCCAACTTACACTTCAAAGATGGACTCCGAACCTTAACAGGTTTCCTTCGGAGATTGGTGGAATCCTTACACCATCCAAATCTCACTCGAGATGGTATTAGGTCTACAGTCTCGACAGATACACTTCTAGCAATTGGTTGTCGTGTTACACACTCTACTACCTTATCTACCTTTATACCTAATATTGGAAAACCCGAACAGGTAACCCAACAGATAGGTAGAAATAAAATAAATATATATATATATATATAAAAAAATACAAATACACTCTCTCAAGAAAGATAGAAATCATTCCAAAGCCTAGGTACTCACTCAATCTAGCGCTCTGATACCAACTGTCACGACCCAACTTTCTATCACCAGAAAGTCGTATCATGATGAAGAAAGAAAGAGAGAGAAAAGAGAAAAGGTGGAGAAGAAAGAAGAAACAACATCAGAATCTCAACAGCGGAACGAATAAATTATATTAATCACATAAGTATTACATAATATACAACATCAATCAGAGTTACACAGATTATACATCACATACTAGACAGGTATAAACACATGTCTAGTTAATACAACTCGATACAACTGAAATACAACACAGAGATACCAACACAGCAGAACACTATACATATCTATAACGCTGAAGCCTCCTGCTCCTCCACCATTCATCAAAGCTAATCTGAATCCCTTGGCTACTCGTAAAAATTTGAGTACCCGAGAGTTTAAGAAAAACAGAAATAAACTCTGGGTCAGACATGGGTCTGGTATGAGTAAACGGGTTAAAGTTGCTTAACTTTGAAAACCATCAGAAAACAAAGGTATCACGTAAGACTCCCCACACATAAACATGGGTAAGTTTTTACCTTACGCTAGCCAAACATTTGATAGGAAATCCAATGATATTATAATAGGGTCTAGGGTTTTCAAATAAAATACAGAAATAGCTGGAATGCTTACATCTCACGTTCCAACATAGTTGGGAACAACTAAACCGTACGGCGCTTATTGGAGATTGGATTCCATACAATGGCGGGGCTACTGGGGTACCGCCCGTCACAGTACGTGGCCAAGATCACCGTACCGAGGAGTACGCCCGCTCCCCTGCAACACAAAGCCGAAACCATCCCTTACTGGATAATTCCCAAACAAGACACCCCAGTAGTTGTTGCAATCAACCGCCCACACAACCGAAATAATAAGAAGGGACCTCTAGACAGGGGAAATCTTGTCCTACTTGGGTGCTACCCACTAACCTTGTTGCACCTCCCCTTTTTTAGCCATTCCCGGATGATGAGGCTTGAGGCTACGATTAACTTTAGAGAACACATCTCTTAGAATGCTTATCGTCCACCTGACGATGTTCTGAAAGCATTCAATCCATACAAGTTCGTTCCGGGTTCGAACGAAACCGAAGGCATTATCTCGTTACACTCATTTTGGAATCATCCTCAAAGTTAACGACAATAACCCTTGCACTCTGAATCTTCATCTTCACTTGAGATTCACGACCTATCGTTAATTTGGATCGATGTGGTATTCGGATACCCAAATCTGGAAACCCGATCCCGGTCTCATCGAAATCCAAATCGCCATCTTTTAAGTCCAAGTTGTTTTAAAGTTAAAATAATTCAATTCAATTATCTATATATATATATAGATAATTCGTATTATCATCACAAAACCGAAGGCATTATCTTGTTACACTCATTTTGGAATCATCCCCAGAGTTAACGACAAAAACCCTTGCACTTTGAATCTTCATCTTCACTTGAGATTCGCGACCTATCGTTGATTTGGATCGACGTGGTATTCGGATACCAAAATCTAGAAACTCGATCCCGGTCTCATTGAAATCCAAATCGTCATCTTTTAAGTCCAAGTTGTTTTAATGTTAAAACAATTCAATTCAATTATATATATACACAGATAGATAATTCATAATATCACAATAGATAATTCATATTATCATCACAAATAGATAATTCACATTATCATCATACTTCAACCAAAGCATTCATATCACACAACATTACTTATCTCATATCTGAGATTTCAAACCATTCAAGGAAATCAATATCATCCATCCATATGTAAACATGGATTTATAATCACACCATTTATAATTAATTTAAAATAAATTAAATTAATTACCTTATTTCTAATTAATTTAAAGTAAATTAAATTAATTACTTCATCATTATAAATCTTGCTTACATAACCATTAATTAATTCCAAGTCAATTAATTAATCATTCTCTAATTTCCATCTTAATTAATCATCCTTGATTTATTATCATTTAATCACATTCAAGTAATTATCCTTTAATTAATTTCACAAATTAATTATCCTTAACCAAATACAGTAACTAAACTTTAATTACTACATTTATTAATTAACTATAATTAATTACATTAATCTTTAATTAATTACATTAATCTTTAATTAATTACATTAATTAATTACTTCATAATTACTTATTATTGATTAATTAGTTTTAATAAATCAATCCTTAATTACTTCATTAATTATATTAATTAATGATCCTTAATTACTTCTTTAATTAATTATTCTATTTCAATTAATTACATTAAGTAATAAATCTTTACTTAAACCACATTTATTAATCACTCTTGATTAATCACATCCAGTAATTAACTACCCTTAATTACTTCATTATATAAATTAATTACTCCTTAATTAATTATCTTAATTGATCCCTTGATTTATTTCACAAAGTAATTATACTCAAATTGCTATCATTAAATCATTATTAAATTAATTACATCCAGTAACTATCTTTTTAATTACTTCCCTAAGTAATTATACTTATCAACTTTTCAAATGATTATTATAAATTATTTAGACTTATTTAATTAATTTAACCTAATCCCATTTATTGAAGTTAATTACCTTGAGTAATTAATTTCCTTAATTACTTTCATTAATTAATTACTAAATTAAACAATTTCACAAATGATTATCCTTAATTAATTACGAGTTATTTTATCTTAATTTAATTACCTGAATTTAACATCTTAATTTATTTAAGTAATCATACCTTAATTACCTTTGTTAATAAAACAAGATTAAGATAACCCAACATTACATTAAACCCTATTTACCATTTCAAATTAAATTAAATTCAAAAGCCTAAGCTTAGTTTATACAAAATCATCATCTTTAATTTATTTAAGTTAAATACCTCTACTTTAATCAATTTTCAATTACATAAATTACATCTTATTTGGAGACATTTAGAGATCTATTACATAATTTAACTAAGCAATATTTATAACCAAAACTATTTTTAAACAAAAGTTTAAATTTTGAAAATCCAAATTTTAAAACTAAAATTATTTTTAAACATCATACTCAAAATCAAACTGTGACGACCCGGAATTTTCAAGCATTTAAAATCGGATTATTTAATTGATTTTAACTATTTAAAGGTTAATTATTCAATTTAAATTACGAATATCATAACTTATTTGGCAATTAAATTATTGAATTAAATAATTTGATGTTGGATAAAATATTGAATCTGAAATTTTAAACCTATTAAAATAATTTGAAGGCTTATAGAATTTATATTGATGATCTTGAAGATAGTAAAAGTGTTAAAATTGAAATTAATAGTGGGTTGTTCAGTTTTAAAATTTTTATATAGTTTAAATTGAATTTAAAATAGCCTTCCGAGGCACAATCTCGGAATTAGACGAAACTGGTTCCATTGAGTCCGTAATATTGAATTATTATCGGATTTCAAATTTCGTATTGATCGGAGTTAGTGTGTGAGCGTACGATATATAAACGCGTTGAAATTAAATTGATAATAATAATTCGAATTTGAATTTTAATTATAAATGAGCACAGTAGCAAGGCGTCTTCAACACGCTTCTTTTGCCTTCTCGAACACACTATCCCTTATTTCGTTTCTTTTCGAATTCGAGACCATTATCATCTCAGTTCAAATTCGAGAATAAATCAATGGCCGAGAAAAATCTGCTGATCGAAATCATGTCGCCTCCCTCTTTTAAAATTACAACCGAGCCCTTCTTATTCACGTCTCGCACCCTTCTTCTTCTCCGAATTCGAGCGAAAAAAAAAAGAAAAAAAAATGGATGCCTTGAGGATTTTTGAACGACGGTAGCTAATAACGAATTGGAATCGATTTCGCCTTCGGATTTTGCCTCGCTAGGGTTCTCTCGCGTACATTAATTTGGGGCGACTCGTGTTAGGTCAAATTGTTTTGCGCCAGAATTTGATCGCGTGGCCAGAACTGGATGCGAGGAAGTGATGGAGGCAGCACGACGTGGGTTTCATGGATGGCACTCGCGAAAAGGGTGAGGTATCGATAGTGTATTGCGCGTGTGGATTCGCGTTAGGGCTTTGCGGTCGACGATGGGAGGAGCATCGAGTAGGGTTAGGGCATAATTCGCGTGGTGGAGATTGAAGTCCTAATGCCGCAGTTCAGTGAGGTATGTTTTTTTTTATAAATGTATATAGGTTGTTTTAATTTGGAAATTTAAATTTAACAAATGTATATGGACTGGAAATGTGTATATGAGGTTTAAAAACAGAAAATATATATATATACACACAGATAAAGTTTTTTTTTTAAAAAAAAGGGAGGGAAGAAAAAGAAATTTAGTTTGAAATTTAATTTGAATTAAATAAATTTATTTAAAGAAATTTTAAATATTGAGAGAAACTATATAAGTAAAATTTTATCTTAATTTATTTTAGGCGTATAGGTATTTTAAATGGGAAAATTTCCAGTAAAAAAAAAAAAATTAATTCCTAGTTTAGAACTAAAGTATTAGTTGAATCTAAAGTTTTAGATGGATTGAATTGTTCATTATATTAAAATTAAATTTATCAAATGGAGACTGATTATTCAAATTTATTCAAGCATTAGTAAATCGTATAAATTGTTTATTTAAGGTATAAACTCAAGAAAACAAGGCAATATGGAAGTGGATTGCAAATTAAAGGCAAAGGTGAGTTAATCTCACTCAGTTAATTTAAATTTAAATGTTTAAATTTAAATAATTGTTTGGATGGATGAATTGAGTGATGTGATTTAGTATGATATTTTAGAATTGGCATATTTTATTGTGCTAACATTTGTTGATGCAGGGAAACAGGTTGGAGGGATCCAACTGGACCCCTCACATTTATTTAAATTATTCTATATTCTCTGTTGTGATTATTTGATATCTTATGATGAGTTATATTAGTATATTGAATGTTATGGTTGATTGGATTTTTGGGTATAATGAATTACCAAATTATATGAATTGGATTGTTGAAAGAAATTAAAAAGAAGTAAATTTGTAAGCGAAATAATTATAGAAAGTTTGAATAAATTAAGAATGAATTGGAAAGAAATAAAAGTATTATGAAAATAATAATAAATAACTTCGAGTATGAAGAGAAATGGGATTTTGAAATAAAATGAAATTGATGAATTGTAAACTTAAGTCATATCAATTAAAGAAATAAAGAATTACTTTAAAATTCAAAATAAAGAAGTAATTGAGAAATCTAAAAAAAAAATTTAAAAATCAAGAAATGAAATCTGAAATTAATAGATTCCGAATTAAAAGGAAATAAATTGGAAATCAATTTGGGAAATTGATTTAAGTGATTGAAGTTGAAATTCTCCCTGGATAACCAAGTACGTTTTTAAGGTAAATTTTTAAATATAAGTTAAAAGATTAAAAGTTGTTTAAAAGCAAGTGTTGAAAATTTCTTATTTCTAATATTTAAGTTCTTAAGTAAGTATTTTCTCTTTATCTATTATAGTAGTAATTATTCAAAGAATGCCTTAATATTATGTTTTTTAAAAGTATAAATCTAGTTGTATATTTATTAAGTAACCTTATTTTCAAATATTCATTTAATATGCGTTTTTAACAAATTATTGAAATAGTTTTAATTTAAATGTTTTGAAAGTATATATTTCTAAGTAAAGTGTTTTAAATTATTTTTAAATCTAGTTTTGTACTTGGTGATTTCAGAAGAGATAGAAAATATTTGGGGAAAATTTATTCTGGAAAGAAGAAGGGTTTTGAAGCTGGTTTCAAAGGGATGGAAAATAGAAATATATCTTATAAAGATATTTTGAAGATAATAAATAATTTGGGAAATTATTTATTGGTTGATGGTTGTTTGTGAATATTAATTGATAGTTAAATAACCGACTATCAATATTGGACAAATGCGCTGATCGTTTCGAAGAGACCAGGATCGAGATTTATTTCTCGAAAACCACTTCGATCCGGTTTGTACATTTCGTGTAAACGATTTTGGATTCGAAGATGGAGCAGTGAAGTACAAGGGCTAGTCGCTACTAATCCTGAGGATATTTCCAAAATGGATGTAGTAGGAATAGTGCCTTCGGTTCCGTTCGAACCCGGGACGGACTTGTATGGACGAATGCTTGCGAAACGTCGTCAGGTGGGCGATGGGCATTCTAAGGGAAAACGTTCTAAAAGGTAACGCTTAGCCTCAAGCCTCATCAAATGGGAATGACTGAAAATCAGGGGATATGCAGCAAGGTTAGGTGGGTCATGCCCAAGCAAGACAAGATAATTCCCCTGTCTAGATGTCCCTTATTTATTTCGGCTTAGTGGGTGGTTGGTCGCGCCAACCACGGGGTTTATCTTGTTCGGAACTGTTCAGTAAGGAATGGTTCCCGCCTTGTGTTGCAGGGGATGAAGGGAGTAGTCCTCGGTACGGTGATCTAGGCCCCGTACTGTGACAGGTGGTACCCCAGTGCCTAGTCATTGTTGGAAATCCATTTTCCCTACGAGCCTTGTACGAGTTTTGTTTGTATTACCCACTTTTGTGGCTAGTAGCTGGAATTTAATAGATGTAACAATTTCGGATATTTTATAAGTATTTGTATATAGACACTATTATAATATCAGAGGATTTCTATAAAAATTGTTTTAGCTATCGTAAGGTAAAAACCCGACATGTTTATTTGTGGCGTGGTCTTACGAGATGCTTTTGTTTTCAAAGGATTTTTGAAACTTTAATAATCAATTGGGTGTGATTTTCTCACGCTGGTATTCCAGACTGACTCGGGTGTTATTTAACTGTAATGCTCGGGTCAGACCGAGTATTATAGAATACAGGATATGATGCTGTGGAGCTCAGGAGACGAGCTGGATGACGATACGTACTCTCGTACTTGTATATATGTATTTCCGCTGAGTTGAGTTGTTATGTACCCATTGTATGTTATTGATGTGAGCTGTGATTGATGTACTCTGATGATGTAATATATGTAAACAGATATATTTGATTTTGAGTAAAGATTATTTATTCTCTATTATATTTTATTCCGCTGCGATGGTTAGATTCTGATGTTGATTTTGTTTTCTCTTCTTCTACCTCTTCTTCTTAAACCCTAATGGTTCGTATTTCTGTGCAACTTGAGTTGTTTGTTGTAGAATAGTGTAGACTCAAGGGGTACGGATTTGCGGGCTGTTACACAAACATTCATACATTATAAAACTAGTTAAAAACTTTGTTTAAAATTCAACTTGCCTTCAAGTTTTTGAAATTCATTTCTAGTTTAAAACAAAACAAGATTTTAAATCCTGGAACCAGTTTCCACTCGAGACATCACACACGCGACATTCTCCCTCAACAACTTCGAGTCAAAACCCGAGAAAACTTCGAAAATACCCTGGCCATAACTCCTCCTTCCCAAAATAAAACCCAGATGCACAGGTTGTCGACGTGCACATGCACGCCGATCCTGATCAATGACGACCATCACCACGACGCCCCACAAGTTGTCCCTGACCCCACCAACCATCTCGACCACCCTGATCGACGCTAACGCCAAAATATCGAAATCGAGCTGAAGAACCCACGAAGCCCAGAAACTCGATCAACAAAACCTCCTATCGACGGTGAACTGCACCACCAGAAAATCTACAACTTCGGCCATGACCTCGTCCATGACCAATCTTCCATCACTCAAAACCCCACTGCACTCGATCAATCTTAGAACCCATGGTAGATCGATCATCTCAGCCCAATTAAACTAGGGTTCAAGAAGAAATCCCACTGCTGCAACTTCCTTGGTGAATTTCATCACCATCAACCATTTTTCCTAGCCTCGCCATACATCCTTCCTCCTCCAGATGAAACCCCGAGGCCTCATCTCCCCATGATCACCAGAAAAGCTCAAAAACTCAAATTACAGACATCACTAAGTAACACATTCAATATTTCATTAAAAATTGTAAATTCGATTTTAAAAATCCTATCTTTCAGAGACGATTCCGGATATATAATTGATTCAACAAATTTCAACGTTTGATTTTTTACATAACTCAAGATCCTCTGTGCTTTCATTTTTTCAAGATAATATTTCTATCTATTATTCTTACAAATATTTTTAACGCTTAGTTTAGTTTTAAACAACAAACTTTGTTTAAATACTTAAGCCTAAAGGAAATTAGAGTGTGAAGAAGTTGAAGTTTTAATCTAAGTTTAAATCTCTGAAACTTAAAAACAGAGATGATTACAGTAAATATCTAGACATTCTCAAACATACATCACAAGTTTACTTCAACCATATGTCATATGCATCAAATCTAAAGGTGTCTCATGTTTACCGTTTAAAGGCAAAGACTTGAACTAAGATCAGAGATATTTAAACTCAACAGATATGCACACTTCATAAATTCACAAAGACTTGCACATACACATACATGTAAACAATCATTAACACAGTAATTCACAGGTTACTTAAGTTTTTAATTTAAAAGTTTACTCGCCAGAAAATTGGAAAACAGTGACAAAGCCCTCCTTTGAAAACAGCTTTTGAACTTTAAACTTGAATGTTGAAAAATAAATGCTTCTTTGATCTTAAAACTTGAATTGCTAGAAATGTTTGTTACTGGATTTGTTGAAGAAAATGTTTGTTTTCCTTAAGCTTGTTTCAGGTAGGAGAAGATGCAGGCCTTTGAACAGATTGAAGAAAATGAAGACTACAGGTTTTAGTTTGTAAAAATGCATAGGTTTTGATAATTCTGGTTTTGCATTTGTTTATAAACGGAAGAGAAAAGAGATTGATAAATAAGAACAAGTATGAAGCGCTTTGTATTTTGCCGGTACACTATCTTCTTTTTTTTATAACATAGGTCAGAGATTTTTTTTCTTCACAAGGAGGCTGATATGATGTTGGTTGTGTACTAGAGATAATAGCATTAAATGTTTATGTCCTTACACATTGCATACTTATCCCTAATTCAATTTCGTATGTACTAAAATGTTATTTTTCTTCTTATTGCCTTGTCTCACACTTCCATATCTTATTTTGTACATAGATATTTTATTTTACTTTTATGTTGATAGATTTTCTTTTACTTGCCTAACTTACTTTATATCCTATGTACATATATATACTTTTGTTTTAGTTTCATACTTATCTTATTTTTATGTTTATAGATTTTTCTCTTTTGTTAATATCATAGCTTCTTATGATTATGTATTTATGCTTATGCTTATAACCATATTATTTGGTTTATACTTATGTTTAAAATTTATAGGATTTATTTTATTTTAAATATTGTTGAAAGACTTATTTTAAATTTTCAAATCATAGCTTTCCAAAATACATATATATGTATATATATAAATAAATTTAGAATAACACTTTCTATTTATATTAAAAATCCATTTGTAAAGACATTATATTATTGATATTGTTTTAAAAATAACTCATTATTAAATTAACATAATTTATAAAAGAGATTATCTCTTTATTAATATGTTACTTATTTTATCAAGCTATAATCAAATTTAAACAAATAAACTTTTATCTTGAGTATTTTAAAATCATATGGTTATTTATTTAATATTAAATTAAATCTAATTTCCAAATTATCAAAAATATTAGAATTAGAAAACATGCCTCTATTTATTAAATTTAAAATAAAGCTTATCTATTTTCAATATATACAGACATATATACATTATAAATAGAAAACAATTTATTAGCCTTTAAAAGATAAATTATCAGTTAAATATTTATTTAAAAGAAGATTTTAAATCCAGTCAAATCTTATTAACAAATATTATCAAATCAATTTAATTTTTTATGCAGATTATTAAATTGATATTGCCCAAAATTCCGGGATATTACATATACAAACAAATACAAATATAAGTAAAAGAATGAAACTAGTAATGGAACAAAATGAAGATAAGTATGAACAAAAGAAAAAGGAAAATAAAAATATCTTTAGCTAGCAAAAGTAAATACATGGCAATTAAAACAAGCCACCAATTATCTCAAACATGTACAGCCAAAGAGAAAAAATTTATATGGTATAAACTAATTAATGCCATATCCTTTAGCACACAAATATATATCCCTCTGCCACCACAAATATTATCATCAGCCTCCAAAAGCAAATATCTCTGACCATTGTACAAATATATAATAGCATATCAACTTGTAGCTTCTTTCCATACTCAAACAATTTCATATCAGTCTCGTATGTTCTAAACTGAGTAATATCTCTGAAGTAAATACCATCTTAAACCTTAAACAAAAATTCAATCAAAACAGCAACACAGATTTATTAAAACCAGAGAATCAAAGAAGAGTTTAGCTTTAAAAATTCAAAGCCTGGTCAAAGATAAGCTACTCTGTTCATTTCTGAAAATCACTGTAAGTATCAACTAGCAACTTAAACTTGAGTATACATTTTAAAGTGATGTGTGTGTGTGTGTGTGTGTGTGTATGTATCTGTGCATCTTCTCTGTTTGTTTTATAGAGTATCAGACAACAAGAAAATTCTAATTCTTGTTTTCTAATCAACTCAGACTTTGGTTTCAAAACAAAATAGTTGCGTTTAAGTATGGGTTATAATCTAAAAAAGTCTCATGAAATAAAAATGCATATATAATGAAAGATCAAATTTTTACAGTGAAAACTTTGTTTTCTGGAAAATTCGAGTATCACGAAATTTTGATTCAAGGATATAACTTGAGTCCCTATTGGAAGCCATGATTTTTAAGCTTGGTCTGATGATTTTTAAACAACTAGTTTAAGAGAAGTTTGTTTTTGCTCGAAAATTAAATTTTGATCAATTTCCGGTGATTAGTCGATTCGTGGATGTCGGTGTTGTTCGTGGAGATGGAGGTGCCTTAGGGGTTGCCAGGAAAAATGGTCGGAGGTGTTAAAAACGACTGGGGCGACGGCGGCGTGAGGTTGAAGTTTGTATCCCTACTTTTGTTGAGGCTGAAAGATTTGATTCGTTCGTCGTTGTCAAGCGATCGAGTGCGATGGGCTTTTGGGTGATGGTGGCGGGGACGTAGACGAGGTCATGGCCGGAGTCGTATGAATTCTGGTGGTCGGGGATGTGCCGGCGAGGTGATTTCTAGGTTTTGGGTGGCGAGGCCGGTCGAATTTCCAGGTTTTGAATTTTTAGCTCGATCTCGAACTCGAGACGATGGTGATGATCTGGCGACCGGGAATGAATGCATGGGTGGATGTCGACTTGTTCGACGTCGTGGCGATGGCTGGAGCTGGCCGGTGACGCCGTACACATGCACGAGCCTGATAGTGTCGTGTTGCCTGGGTATTTGTATGCCTGGGAAGCACAGAGGAGATTCACGCATGTGACTCGAGAAATTCGAGTGGTATACTCGAAGTAGCGAACAGGGGAACTCGAAGTAAATTCGTCCAGGATCGGGTCAAGTTGGTTACAGGGTTTGAACCTGTTTCTGTCTTCAAAATTTAAAACCCAATTTAAATTTTAAAAAAAACTGAATCTTAAGTCAAAACTAAAATGTAAATTCAGGTTTGAATTGAAATCTAGTTTGAAAATAAATAAAGTTTCAAATTCAATTTGTTTCACTAATTTAAAAACAATTAAATGTATGGGGGAAATTTGAATTCAAAATAGAATTGAATTTGAAAATGAAAACTTAAACAAGTTAAAAAAAATTAAAAGTTTAGAACCTGAAATAATTTTAAACCAGATTCCAGATTTTGAAATTAATTTAAAATTTGTAACTTAAGTGTTTAAAGAAAATTTTAAAATGTTAAAGTTAAAAAGAAAATTGATTTTAAACTCTTTAAAATTTCTTCAGTATGATTCAAAAAAATCACTTGAAAATTTTGGAAATATAATTACTTAGAAAAGTGATTAATAGATAATTACCGGATGTGATTAATTGAATGATAATCAGTAATTTGGGTATAAATATTTGTTATTAATCAAGGGGTTAATTAAATTTATTAATTAAAGGATTAATTAATAATTGTGACTTGTTAAGATAAATTAAGTAATTAAAGGTTAATTGATTCATTAATTAACAATGATTAGTTAATAATTAAGGTTAGCTAATAAATGATGAAAGGGAAATTATTTCAAATAATTTGTAATTAACTTATGATAATTAACCCGGATTAATAATTAATACATCTGATTTAAATTAATCAGTTGATTAATTAAACTTACTTGTGGATGTTTGAATTTAATTGAATGGTTGAATTGTTGATATCCCCTGATCTGTGATGTTGTGTGATATATTCTGATTTGTATGTGATCTGTATTATAGTTTATTTACCTAGGATGAGTGTAATATATTATCTGTAATTTATATATCTGTGATCTGTGAATGAAAGATAAGCGTTATAGTTATACTGCTTATCAATTATATTTCTGTATTCTGATCTGTGATGATTGAATGATGTTGCACTACTGTGTGAAACCCTTGGACTACACCATACACACACAAATATGGATTTCACGAGGAAATCGGTTAAGTCACAGATTTTTAACAATTGTAAAGATTGAATTCTTGAATACAAAATAGTTTTGGAATTGGAATTGAAAGCTTTTGAAAATGAGTTCAAATGATTTAATAAATTTTGAAATCTAAATGATTTGATTTAAATTTGAATTCAGTATTTGAAATTGAATTCAATGATTTGAAAATATGGTCTAAAAAGGCCATACCAGTTATAAATGTGTCTTATAGGGATTTTTAACCATTTAAAAGTATGGTTTTGGAAATTTAAGAAACTTAATCCAAGTTTTATACTTGAATGGTTTTAACTTATGTAAATTGTAATTAGTTTTCCAGAATGGAAACTAATTGTTTCAAAGAATAAAAGCTTTCATATAAGAAATGAAATTCCAATTTAAGTTAAAGGAATTTCAAATTTGAATTGAAAAATGGTTTTACAAGTTATGAGTGAATTCTTTTTGAAAGCTATAAGTTAAATCTTGATTTAAAGATTTAATGAGTGAATTCTATTTGAAAGCTATAAGTTAAATCTTGATTTAAAGATTTAATAAGTTAATCCAATTGAAATGGAAATTGATTTGGAAATATATGAATAGATCTTTTTGAAACTGGGTGAACTTTGTGAAATGAATCTTTTTGTGTAAAAGATTCAAATGGTAATTTGTTTAAACCATTTAAAAGAGAAATCTGGATCATAAGTTATGACTTAACTGAAATTCCAATATCCATATGTTTTTAAATATTGCGTTCACTATTCGGTTTAGCCGGAAGAGGACCTTTGTGTCATACAACCTATTCTGGATAAGTGATACGTCGTATATGGGTAGCAATTGAAGACCGGTGGTGAAGACCGGGTATTTGTGAAAACGATAAGATAACCTATCGATTATCTCTGCACTGGGTAGCGCCCGGTATAGAGATTCCCTGAGTGATGGGAAGTTCGATCGGGATTGTGAATACCCGGATTGCAAGGGCTTCTTTGGAAGTGCCTTCGGTTCTGTTCGAACCCGGAACAGACTTGTATGGTTCTATGTCTGACATTACACTTTGAGATATAAAGCTGATTTCTTTCAAATACATTTCTGTTTGGTGGCGGAGAATTTATTCTCTTAGCTTAACACCCTTTTCTGAGACGTACGAGCTCAGAGGTTATGTAGTTGAAGGTTATCTGTGATATACTCCCAATTTGGTAGTGTGGCATGCTGCGTGTTGCTGTGTGTTGATGGTCATTTGCTGATCATTTGTTGATCAAAGCATGGCTTTGTGAAAAAGCGCAGCTTTGTGGACGAGACCTCATCAAACCTCACAAACCGGAAATGGTCGAAACAGGAAAGATGCGGCAAGGTTATGAGGGTCGCTCCCTTTAGGGTATGTCATTTCCTTCTAGAAAAAGGTGATATTATGGTATGGAGGCCAGATATTTACCTATGTGGTTGCTCCAATCTCATTTACTGTGTGATTGTTGTTGTGTGATCGAGGCCTCGAATAAAGGTCCCAAAGTATCGGGGGGTGGCATATTCGTGTAGTAGTTACCTAGTTTAAGAGGTAACCCGGCCTTGTGTTGGCAGAGAGCTAGTTAGTTCTCGGGATGTCCATCCAGAGGCGTACCCATTCACAGTAGGAAGTTCCTTAGCCTGAATATTTGTTGAAAATCCAATTTCCCATACGAACCCTGTACGGTTTTAGTTGTAGAACCTGCCACTTACTTATGGTGGTCACCACTGTTTAGATGGTAGTTATAGTAGGCATAGTGTGGAATGCCTATGCTGGCTAAGATTAATATTATACTTTCGAAATGTTTTCCACTATGCACTAATAATAATAATCCAATGATTTTGCATAGTAAGCATGTTTGACTATCATAAGAAGAAATCTCCTCCAATTCTGCGTTTGCATTGTGTGTGTGGCTGGAGGTCTTATGGTAGTTCCATTTTCCAAAAGCATTGCAGATTTCAATGTTTAAAATTCTTTTGTTGTTGTTTAAAGATAAACTGTTTTTGTTACTCACACCAGTCCCACGGCTGACTCGGAGTTTATTGTTCCCTTCCTAAACTCTGGGTGCCCACAATTTTCCACACGGGCAGTCTAGAGTTGGGTTTTTCAGATAGTCAGGTTTAGTAGATTATCTAGAGCTAGTTCAGTTTTTGGAGATCACGATTGACGTTTCTTAGCTTGGTGTAATGTGATGGTGGTTCGAGCTGATGATGGAGTTATTGGTCTCATTCTCTTTATCAGATCATTTGGAGTGATCTCTTCCATTGTTGTTATTTCCGCTGTAGCATTGTATCATATCTCTGATATTGCTATGTATTATTGATATCATTGTTGTGTATCATTCTGGATATTGTATTCATTGGAGTTGTATATGATATCATCTATTTCTTTCTTCCGCTGTGTTGTTATACTTAATGGTGTTATAAGCTCCGGTGAGCTAGATTCGGCGTTTGAATCTGCGGCATTTTGAGTACAAGTGAAGTACGGGTGCCGATTTTTGAAGATCGAGTCCGGGATCTTCACATAGATTATAAATCAAGTCATAATTAGAAAGCCAAATCAATTTAATTCTCCAAAGAAAAACTGTAGCAAAACTACAGAATGGTCTCTTTACTTTGAAACTCGAAAATGAATGTCGATGATGCTGCTCGAAAATGAATGTCGATGATGCTGCAGTCATCACCGAAATTATTTTCCAGCGACAAAGAAAAGAGCACTGATTTCAACATTTTAAAATTCTTTTAAAATGGTTTCTATTCAAAAATATCTTCAATAATATACATTTAAAAATTTAAAACCAAAGCTTGAAATCACTGGAAATTAAATTCTCAAATTCATGATTTTTTTAAAAATTAATTTCAATTCCAAATCAATTTATAAACATGTTTATAAATTCATTTAGAACAATAAATGATAATCAAATATTATCATTCAAACAACAAATTTAATTAACTATTTAATTCCAGAAAAATTTTACTTTTAAATTTAAAATATAATCATACAATTTATTTCATTTACCAAATTTGAAACAACATTGTGTCAGTTTGCTATGTTCAAGTGATTTGGAAATCCTATCGATAGCGTTGATCAGACGAATCGATTGAAAACCCAAATCAACATCAACAACTCAAACAACACAATATATATATAACATTTTTAATATTAATAAAAAATACACTCCATCACTCGGTCATTCCAGAATGGATTTCAAACAAGGGTAGAGATTCAAATATAGGGGGATCCTAATCGAAAGAATTCTAGCTAGAATATGGGCTCGAAACGAAGATTAGATTATTAAATATCAGAGTAGGAGGATATACTAATATTAATCGTGGGCAACCTTAACTAGGTCAACCGTGACTTCAAGAATAAGATCGATGTAGAATCCTAAGGAAAATCGACATCGGATCACAAGAGATAGAATTCAGGTAAAACAAAAGATAGCAGCATCTAAACCGAGGATACAGAATCTCTGATGAATCAATGTCTGTTGTAAAGGAGTTTCACCCCTTTACAAATCATTCAAGGATTGGTGAGACCGCCGATTTATTATAGAGATTATTCGAAGTGGAGTTATGGGATTCTCCAAAATCAGGAAGACACGAATAGGGGAGACAAGAATGGACTTTGGAACTGAAGGGAATGTTCCAAAATTCAAAGAAAACCGAGTTAAAGAAGAAGGAATTCAAGCACGAACGAAAGTGATTCAGTAATCAAATTTACTACATATGCTAAGTTTTGCCAAAAACCAGAGCTCTGATACCACATGTAACGACCCAGTATTTTGGACCATTCAAATCGACAATAAATCCACACACGTCGGACTTGAATAATTCAAAATAATAGATTGTAATTAAAACTTGGCAAAACTCAGCATATACGGTAAATAAAATAATCACAGACACAAAGTAATATAACAATAATACAGCGGAAACAAAAGAATAGTAGTTCATGAAGCTACTATATATATATATATATATGTGTGTGTGTGTGTGTGTGTGTGTGTGTGTGTGTGTATAACAGAGTTAAATAGGATACAACAGAAGTCTCGAATACATAGATGTTTCAATACAGTAACCAAATACAAGATCTGAATGCATCACTGGAATCGACTAAACAACTGAAAGCAGGATAGATAGTTGGATCTCCAAGCGAAGCTCCAACTCCAAAGGTAGGTCTCAAATACTGTATCACTCAGTCTGACCCGAGCGTAAAGCAAAACACAAAACACTCGAGTCAAGATTAACATTCTTATATCAATAAATCCAACTCAAGTGAAACATCAACTGAAATACAAGTAACTTAAAGGATGTTTGGGATAACCATCCCCTAAGGATCCGTTAAACTATCTACTATGTAGTAATATTCGCTATTATAATAATGTCTAATTATAAGATAAACATACTTTTAAATAGCATTAAGGCTTTACATTTTCCACCTTAACACGTAATAGTCCCAGTAGTCTATCCAGTATTAGCATACTCCCAAAATGGAGGCTACCCTCGATACTCCACAGGCTACGGGAGAAATCACAAATCGTAGTAAAGCTCGATATGGTAGGTGACACAGCACACAATGCAATGCCAGGGTAGATATACCAATTACGCATCCAACCGGTGGTGACGCATGGCAGCCACTACCACCCTCCTCGAACAACACTCCCAAATCAAGGGTGCGCACCAAATCAATCACAGGTAATAGAATGGTATCAAAGAAGTGTGTCCGATCAGAGGTGCTACCTCCTTGGCCTGTCGATCGCTCCTGTTTTAGACACCTTATGCCAACTCACGGGAGTTGGGTCCACGTATATACCTTAGGATCGTCTCCACCATCGTACTTCATTCTAGAAACTCCACCGCGTACACAGTTGTTAAAGTGGTTTTCAGTATTGATAGAGAGTATGTCCATATCTGATCCCGGTCTCTTTAACAACCAATCTTTATTATAACACCGTGGTCATTTCAAAATAGTTTATACATCAAAATCAAAATAACATTTTCATTTCAAAACCTAAATTTATACGATATCATTTTCACTTCAAACATATCCATTTACAAAAATCGTATCACTTTCCAAAGTTATAACGCTTTCGAAATAATTGTCTTTAAAATCAAAACACTTCGGAAATCACAGCATTGAAATCATAGCATTTTGGAAATTATAACACTTTGAAATTATAGCATTTTGGAAATCATAACACTGTGGAATTATAGCATTTTGGAAATCATAACACTTTGGAATTATAGCATTTTGGAAATTATAACACTTTCCTCTTAAACAGTTTAGATATTAAAATTTGTATATAAAATAAAATAGTTTATAAATAAAATAGTTTGTATAAATAGTTTATATAAATAGTTATAAGTTAAAATAGTTTAAAATAAAATAATTTATATTAAAAATGAGTTATATTAAAATAGTTTTTATTAAAATAATTTATAAAGTAAAATATCAATAGTTTTAAATATAATTTAAAATTACTTTATAAAATAAAATAGTTTCCTCAAATTTCACAAATCGATTCAAATCAACTCGAATTCCAAAATTTTAATTTAATCAAATCTCAAATCATCAATTTCAACTCGATTCAGCTTCTCAATAAACCATTTCAAATTATCGATTTCAAATACATATCTGAACCAAAAAATAAGCCACTTCAATTTCAGTATATTTCAAAGCTTTAAATATTCAACATTTCAAAACTAAATTCGATACTTATATATATATATATATATAAATATATATATATATATATATCAAATTCACTTAACTATTATTTAGTTTTGAAATATTTACTTGATCATTTCAATAACATCTAAAACAACTTCAATTTACAAATTTAAATAAACAAAATATCTCATTTAAATATATATATAAGTTTGAAATATCCATTTAAGTCACCTTTTCAAATTTCAAGTTGTAAAACACTTCTTTAAATCTCAAATTCAATACGTTTCAAATCAAACTTATTTAAGTATACTTCTTAAATAAATATAATTTCAAATCAATTTCAAATCATTATAAACTCTATATTTGAAAATATATATATTAAATAAATACTTAAACATATTATTTATCAACTTTATTAAATCAACTTTAATGAATCTTTAAAATCAATATTTATCAAAACCATATATTTCTTTTCAAAACCATAGAAATCATTTTCAAAATATTTATATATAGACCAACGGTGTACCCTATGGTCAAGTGGTATGGATATTTATCATTTCAATCCGCAATTTAAATATATACGGGTATATATCTTTTCAACCCGCAATCCCAAATTCAATTCAAATGAAAATCACTTGGGTTTATCATTTCAACCCATAACGATTTTCTACTATTCTACAGATCGTTCGGGTATGTATCATTTCAACCCATAGTGAATTCTATACTAACAGGGAACTTGCAGAGTGATAACAAATATGATAATAATATAACAACAGTAACAGGCATATATCATCAGTATAAATAACAGATAATGGTGTCAGATGTCACAGGTGAACAGATACAGATAATGGCATATATATAACAATGAAAATAACTAACAATAGCATATTTCAATTGACGTTTCAATTGAAATCAAATTTAATAAATATAAGAACGTTAATCGTGAGTGATTGCTCACCTTTTGAGGCTAGAGAAAATAAACGCTGAGACTGAGTTACGAATCCAAACACGAATTCCAAAGCAAAGTGAAATGGGTAAGAATTTGACGGATAGAGCTGATAACAGAAATCGATGAAATAATTAGAGCAATTTGATAGAAACAACATATATAATATATTTTGTTTTCTAAAATCAATTTTTAAACATATAATTCATTCCAATATGCAATTCAAAATACCCAAAAACCTTGCCCTATTACATTGCAAAAATCCTTATAAAGTCAAACACATATAATTACTTTCAAATTCTATATTACCACAAAAATCAATATATGAGCAGCCTATAAGTATATGCAGACTAAAGCAACCATTATGCGCCAGTTATATTCATAACCAAATATACGTATAAATCATAATATGCCAAAATATTTTATAACAAATATATGTATAAAATTATTCTATAGACAGACATATACAAATCACTCAACTCTATGCAATTCTGTTTAAATGTATACATGCTATAGAATGATTAATATATATGCTTCCTTTGAAAGTGATATACTGCAACCATATTTTCCTTATAATATTCGTACAGTAAACAACTATATACTTTTGAATTTTAAAACAAAACAAGGTAGGTGGACAAGTTAAACCAAATGCATGCAGACTAGAAAACTACAGGGTATATAGGCTATACAAATACTTTATATATCATAACAGCTAGACTTGTATAATATATATAAACATAACCTTGAAAGCGTACGTGTAGTACTAAGGATCGTGTAATATGGTATATAAATGCGGAAACTGATAATAGTAGTAAAAATAAAAATTAAAGTAAGCACACCAGGAATTTTTATACTGGTTCGAACTTCCCGTTCTACGTCCAGTCCTAGAATACCCTCTTCATTTAAACTAAACCCCTCACTTAACCCGAAGGATTAGGTATACGACACCTGAGCAGCCGAACAGGAATTTTTCCGCCTCAACAGCCGAAGAGGACTTCAACTTCAATACAAATAGTTTGTTGACGAATGTGTTCTGAATAACACTGATTGTCTTTTGATAGTACAATTTTCCTATAATCAAATCCTCAAGAGTATATATGTGTGTGAAGATTTGGAAGGAAGATAATCACGTAGAATCGAAGTATATGAATTAATTCAAGGATTCTAATGAAATTAAATAAGAATGAATGCTTTTATTTGCAGAGAATAGTAGAGAATAGATTTCAGAAATATAAACAAGGATTCAGTAATTGTAGAAGTGAATTGAACATGTTTATATAGTTGTAGAAGAGTTACAATCTTTCATGAAGAGTTTCAATCAAAAGTTGTGTCCGTATCTCTTGGATTGAAGGATATTCCTCTTCATGAACAATCGCAACTCTTCAAAAAAGTAGCCCTTATGTTCAGGTCGGTTGACCGGGAAAACTGGCCGGTCGGCTGAAGTTCAAAAACGTACACTGCATATCTGTGCACTGACACAGAGTCAGTCGACCGAAGTTTCTGGTCGGTCGGCCGACCTGTTGTTAGTTTTACATGCATATATTTCAATGTATAAATTATTGTATAATAATGTGTGTGTGTGTGTGACTACTTGAGGAATGATTTTAACAAATTTCTAAGACTCAATATATAAAAAGTATTCACACTAATCTTTGGATTGTAGCCTTGTCTCCTTTGTAACGCACAATATACGTTTATTCTCTTTTTGTCGCCTTTGTATATTATTCTCTTTGTAGTTTGTCTTATGATCTCTGAAGCTTGTGTCATGAATCAAAACCCATGAATTAACATTCTCCCCCTTTTTGATTGATGACAATACTTATGTGACGAAGTATATATTGTAATTCTCCCCTGAATATATGACGAATTTTCTGCACAAAACTTGTTATCTTTCAAATATATTTCTCCCCCTTTGTCATCGACAAAAAGGAATAATTATTGCATGTATATAAGAAAATATGAAACATGTAACACGAGTAAGAAAACATCAAGTTGTAAATATTACATACTTAAAGCAAATAATAATATTAAAGATGTTTACTTACTACACAAAAGATAGGCATTGTTCATAAAAAAAACTTGAAATTATGAAATAGCAATTTTGTAAAACAATATGATCACTCCTCATCATCATCGGTATTTTCTTCCGGAGGAGCATATTCCTTACCACGTCTTTGAGCGGTAGAGGTGTGAGTTCCTGATGTACCGGAACTTGTATTCTCCGAAGTGGACCAAGAGAAGTTTAGCGCTGGCCTTTATCCGGGAGCAACATAGGAGGCACCGGCTTCGGAAGTACATGATAAGGTATCCCATAAATTGATGAAGAAACCCTTAATTTTCTTGAATCGACCGTCAATTTTTCGTAGCCGGGTATCCAAGGCAAGTTGATTTTGAGCCAGAATATCAATGGCCGCCTCCGTACTCATTCCGGGAGTTGGTCTTTGAATAGAATGTTGGCGAGTGAGACGCTCCGTAGTATGAGTGGATGGTTGAGGTGTAGAATAGCTACGGCGTAGTTGTTCTCTCGGAGTATTGCTCCATTACTCAAATCTTATAAATCTAGGAGGAGCATCGGGTAATTTCATTAACTTTATGGTCCGTGAATCAAAAGTACGGACTTTGGAGGTTTTGAATTCTGGAGCATTAATGACAAAGTTATCGATCAATCTCATTATATATTCCCTATAATAAATATGAAGCATCCTTCCTTTGTTAAACGAGAGAAATTCATCCATAAGAAGTTGTGACCAATTTACTCGTATATTCCCACAAATAGCATACAATGCTTTGAAGTTTTCGGGATATACTAAGTGACATGAACCGCCTCTAGGAACTATAGATTTCATCATGAAACGATGAAAGAGTCGGGCTTTAGGTCGAAGGGATGATGTTTGTCTAAAATCAGTAGCGTCATCTTCAAGAAATAGATGGCTTATCCGGTCACGACTTGATATATTACAATCTACATCGCGTAATGAGATTCCACCCGGTCTAGCATCTAAAATGTGGTTAATCCGCTCAATGGAAAGGAAAATTGAAGTGCCACAAACCGATGTCCAAACACAATTGTCAGTGTTTCTTGGTGGATTGACAAGATTAAGGTTTGCTAGAAATAATTTGACCATAATATGATTGATTTTCGAATTATTTTTCCTATGGTCAAGGAATGTATCAAGTCCACTCTCAATAGTTGCACTTTCAATACCGTAGGAAGCGAAATCAGGATAACTTACAAATGATTCTTCAAAGATTTTGGCATCTTGAAGCCTTATCCATCGTTCGAGTGCTTTATCATTCACAAGCCATGAGGCTATTTGAGAGTCAACTGGAGTTGATGAACCTGAAGCACGGTTGTCTTTGTTTTCTTCTTAGGAGCCATTGTTTTTGAGGAAAAGATGAAAATTTGAGAAAACTTTAATGGGGGCTAGGGTAAAAACCGAAATTGGGAAAGTAAAAGTGAAGAGGTAGGTTGAAAAGGTGAATGGATTGGGTAAATATGAAGTCAAAAAACAACATAAAAAGCAAGCTCGGTCGACCGGATGCTCGGGTCGGTCGGCCGACTTGGTTATCAGAGAGGGGCTGAAACTTTCGGGAAAGGTTCGGTTGACCGACTCAGGGTCTTCGGTTGACCGACCCTGTCAAAAATGTGTAGCTGATACTTTCGGGAAGGTCTCTGCCAACCGACTCAGGGTCTTCGGTCGACCGACCCTATACAGTTTTGCTATCAAAATTATATAAACATAAATTTTATTATTGTTGCGTTATATTAATACAACTTCATTAAAAACAAGCAACATATAAATATATATAAAAGGTGTTTAGCCACCATCCCTAAAATCGACGTTCCCAAGAGTTTGGAGACGGAACATCTTCTATAGATGGCCATTTTGGAGCTTTTGGAGATTGAGCTGGATTTGAGAAGGTTGAAGGTCTATAAACAGGTTCAGTAATGTCATCCTTCTTTGATGAACAAACTTTCATAGCCATCCGTTCTAGAAAGCTCAAGCGACGTGACGTAATCTTCTGTTCATAGTATAACTCATTTGAAGAGCCAATTGTTGCTGTTGGTAGTGGTGTATTTCATCTATTTTTTGTTTAGCTGAAGGAGATATGATAATAGCTTTCTTTCCTTTCTTCTTTTCTGGTGTAAAACCGGTATGAGTATCCTCCTATGGTTTCCAGCCATGTCGGGGGTCTTTATCCGGAGAAGGAGAGAATTTAAGGACTCGATTAGGTAAGGGAAACATAGGATAGGGTCCACTTTCAGGAATATGATCAGAATCATCATCTGGAGATATACGATAGATGAGAGTTTTCGAAATTGTAACTATCATTGTTTGAAGACATTTTCAAGTTTTGATTTAAAACTTTTCTTAGAATATGTAGATTTTAAAACTTTTCTTAGAATATGTAGAATATATAAGCATTTTGTTTGCTAAAAAATGAATGAATAGGAGTTAGTATTTAATTATAATCACAGAATTTTTAACAACAAAGTTGTTTATAAATGGTTAATTATATAGAATTAAAAATAGTTTTAAAACTGAAACAAGAAACACCCATAGCTCAAGTAGCTATATCACAACATCTAAAAAGCAAGTCAGAGGTCATGAGTTCGAGTTCCACTTTGGTCAGAAATAAAACAATTTTTGTTTTTCAATATTTTTGCATATTTTTATTTATAAACCCTTTAAAGACATTATTCCTAAGTCACTTCTAAGTTTTATAAAAATATGTTCATTTAGCGGTTTAGTAAAAATGTCAGCAATTTGATTTTCAATATTAATGGATTCTAAATATATTAATCCTTTTTCCAAACAATCACGAAGAAAGTGATGACGAATATCAATGTGTTTTGTTCGTGAATGATTTACCGGATTTTTAGAAAGATTTATTGCACTAGTATTATCACAATAAATTATAGATTTTTCAAGATAACAATTAAAATCTTGTAGTGTTTGTTGCATGTATACGACTTGTGCACATGCCAAAGCAGCAGATATATATTCTGCTTCACACGTTGATAAGGAAACACAGTTTTGTTTCTTACTAAACCAAGAGACTAAGGAACGTCCAATGAAATGACACGTTCCACTCGTACTTTTTCGATCCGTCCGACTTCCTCCAAAATCAGCATCGCTATAGGAGACTAATTCGAAAGGACGTTCTTTCCGATAGAATAATCTGAAATCTTTGGTTTTAGTTAGATAACGAATAATACGTTTAACTGCTCGCATATGTGATTCTTTGGGATTTGCTTGAAATCGAGTACATAAACAAACACTCATCATTATATCGGGTCGACTCGCTGTTAAATATAGTAAAGATCCAATCATACTATGATATAGTTTCGGATCAACACTTTTTCCCTCCTCGTCTCTATCAAGATGAATCGTTGTGCTCATAGAAGTTGGTTTGGCAATAGTGTTTTCCAAACCGAATCGTTTAATTAAGTTATAACAATATTTTTCTTGATTAATAAAAATTCCATTTTCAATTTGTTTAATTTGTAATCTAAGAAAATATGACAATTCTCCCATATGAGACATTTCAAATTCATTTGTCATTATAGTCGAAAATTCCTGACATAGTTTTTCATTTGTCGAACCAAAAATGATATCATCAACATATATTTGAATTATTAAAATATCTTTATTAGTTTTCTTAATAAAAAGCGTTTGATCTACTTTACCAATTTCAAAACTAGATTCTAATAAATAGCTTTTAAGACGATCATACCAAGCACGTGGTGCTTGTTTTAAACTGTATAATGCCTTTTTGAGTTTATAAACATGATCCGGAAATTTTTCATGATTAAAAAGTGGTGGTTGTTCAACAAAAACATTTTCTTTTACATACCCATTTAAAAAGGCACTTTTAACATCCATTTGATAAAGTTTAAAATTATGAAAACATGCAAACGCTAATAAAATTCGTATTGCTTCAAGTCGGGCGACTGGAGAAAACGTTTCTTCGTAGTCGATTCCCTCTTCTTGATTATATCCTTGTGCAACTAATCTAGCTTTATTCCTAGTTATATTTCCTAATTCATCTGCTTTATTTTTGAAGACCCATTTAGTACCAATGACTGATTGATCACTTGGTCTAGGAACAAGTTCCCAAACTTCGTTTCGTTCAAATTGATTTAGTTCTTCTTGCATGGCAAGAATCCAGTAGTCATCAGTTGAGGCTTCTTTTATATTCTTACGTTCTATGTTAGAGAGAAAAGCTACATGACCAACTTGATTTAATTGATGTTTGGTTTTAACGTTCGTATTTACTTCTCCAATTATATTTTGTACAGGATGATCACGTAAAATTCTAGATGGAGATATTGTTAAATTAGTAGTAATGTTTGTATTATCGGTAATTTCATTAATATTTTCAAAATTTTCACTAGTATTACTATTATTATTTTGAATAAATTCATCATCCGAATCAATAGTTATATTTTGATTTATATTTTCAAAATTTTCATCAAAAGAAACATGTAAACTTTCTTCAATAATTTTAGTTCTTTTATTATAAATTCGATAAGCCTTGCTTCGTTCAGAGTATCCAACGAACATTTTTTTCATCGAATTTTGGATCGAATTTTCCTAGTTGATCTTTAGTATTTAAAATAAAACATTTAGAACCAAAAACTTTAAAATATGAAATATTTGGTTTTCTTCTATTTAGTAGTTCATATGGAGTATTTTTAGTTAATGGTCTATTAGAAACACGATTCAATACATAACAAGCAGTAGCTACAGCTTCTGCCCAAAAGTGTTTCGATAAAGTGGTTCCATTTAATAAAGTTCTTGCACATTCTTGTAACGTTCTATTTTTCCTTTCTACAACTCCATTTTCTTGTGGTGTTCTAGGAAACGAAAAATTATGGTTAATACCTTTCTTGTTACAAAATTGTTTAAAATTTTCATTTTCAAATTCTCCTCCATGATCACTTCTTATATTGTTAATTTTCAAACTTTTGATATTTTGTATTCTTTTAGCAAATACTTTAAAATTATCAAAAGTATCACTTTTATTTTTTAAAAAGAAAATCCAAGTGTATCTAGAAAAATCATCTGCAATAACAAATACATATCTATTATGATTAATAGACTGCACTTGAGTTGGACCAAAAAGATCCATGTGTAAAAGTTCAAGTGGTTGTTCTGTAGATATAACTTTCTATGACTTAAAAGAAGATTTTGTTAATTTTCCTAATTTACATGCGTCACAAAATATATATGTTTTGAATTTCATGTCAGGTAAACCTTTAACTAATTTATTTTTAGCTAATTTGTTGATGGTTTTAAAGTTGATGTGACAAAATCTTTTGTGCCAAAGACATGAATCATTTTCCTTATCTATTTAGCACAAATTTGAATTATTATTAACATCCATATTTAAGATATAAATGTTTTTATCTCTTTTTCCTTCGAAAATAGTGTTATAATTTTTATCGAAAATATACCATTTATTTTCAGAAAAAATTATATTAAAACCTTTATCGCAAAGCTGACTAATACATAATAAATTGTGTTTTAAATTTTTAACTTATAAAACATCAGTAATGAGAGGTAAATTAGAGGTACCGTTGCTACTGACATTGCCTTTGCCGATGATATATCCTTTTGAGTTATCTCCGAAGGTGACTGCTCCTCCATTTGAGTATATAATGTTTGACAACATTTCTTTGTTTCCAGTCATGTGTTTTGAGCAACCTCTATCTAAAATCCATTTCCTCTCTTCTTATGTGGTACCTGCAAAAAATTTATAAAAAGTTGGTACCCAATCTTTTTAGGGTCCTAAGAGTTAGATCTTAGGAAGCCAAACCCATATGGGTTCGGAATTCCCTTTATAAACATAATTCTTGTTATTATGAACGGTTTCCATGAATATTTTGATATGTTTATTCCTTATCCAAATATTATTTGTTTTTGGAATCCATATCTTTATGTTTTTAGTATTTGGGTAAACTGTTTTCTTAATATCTTTCTTAATATTATTATTATTAATCCTACTCTTAGCAAAATTATTTTGTTTCTTAAATCCTAATCCAGATTTATTGTTAGTGGATTGAGAATTTTTTAATATACTAGAAAGATTTTCTCTTCCTTTATTGAAATTAGATGCATTTTAAGAAATATCATCAAATTTTATTTTTGGACTAGATTTTTCTAATTCTAAATCTTTAATTTTAGAATTTAAACTATTATTTTCAAAAAATAAAACATCATTTTTATTTTTCTGAATTTCTAGTTCTTCAGATATTGAAGAAATTTGAGAAGATAAATTAGAATTTGATTATTGATAAATTTCAAGTTCTTCTTTTAATATTTTCTTCTCATCTTTCAGCATATCTACTTCTAAGACATTCCTATCTAATTTTCTTTGTAACTCTTTATTTTTATTTTAAGTTGCTTTGCTAAGTCTACCAATTCAGAATTAATTTCAATTAAATCTTTAAAACTAAGATCACATACATCATCTGACGAAGCCATGAAGCATATATTTGCTTGTTCATTTTCATTGTCACTTTCACTCTCCGATGAGGATGATGAGTCTGTGTCGTCCCAAGTGATTGAAAAGGCTCTTTGTTTGGTTCTGTCCTTCTTAAAATTGCTCTTTTTACATTCTGGACAATCCTTCTTCATGTGACCTTTCTTGTGACATTCATAACATTCCATTGCTGAAGATGAAGGTTTGTTACTGTTGGTATTGTTGTTCGAATTATTTTTGTTTCCCTTGATTTTATTTCTTTTGAATTTCAGAAAATTCTTGAAATTTTTGGCAATCATTGCCATATCTTGGTTCTCTGAGTCGAAATCATCTTTTTCTACTTGAAATGCCACATTTTTCTTTTTTTGTGCTCCATTTCTTTTTGCTTATAAATTTACTTCGTAGGACATTAAATTACCTATCAATTCTTCTGGTTTTAATGTTGACAAATCACTTGCTTCTTCAATGGCTAGGACTTTTCTTTCCCATTCATCCGTTAAAGAATTTAAGATTTTTGTAACAACATCAAAATCAGTAAACTTTTGTTCTAGTGATAGTAAAGCATGATAAATATCCTGAAATCTAGAGTACATGTCATTTATAGATTCATTTGGCCTCATTTTTAAATTTTCAAACTGATTTTTCAACATAGATATTTTGCTTAATTTAACCTTGTTCGTTCCTTCATGTGTCATCTTAAGTGTTCTCCAAATTTCATAACCTGAAGTGCACATGCTAACTCTATTGAATTCATTTCTATCTAATGCACAAAATAAAATATTCATAGCCTTTGCATTTGATGTAGCATCTAGTTTTTGTGTGTTACTCCAAGTTGAGTATTCTCCAGTAGGAGTTGTGTACTCTCTTTGTATAACATTCCAGATGTCAAAACCACTAGATTGTATATAGATTCTCATTCTAGTTGACCAATAATTATAATTTATACCATTAAAAAATGGAGGTCGTGAAGTTGATTGACCTTCTGTGAAAATATTATTAGTGTTAGTGCCAATATCGTTAGTTTGTGTTGTTGCCATATTACTAATGAAAAAATATCAAATAAATTTGTGATGGTTATAGGATAACCTTGCTTTGATACCAAATGAAAGTGTACGTGTAGTACTAAGGATCGTGTAATATGGTATATAAATGTGGAAACTGATAATAGTAGTAAAAATAAAAATTAAAGTAAGCACACCAGGAATTTTTATACTGGTTCGAACTTCCCGTTCTACATCCAGTCCCAGAATACCCTCTGGATTTAAACTAAACCCCTCACTTAACCCGTAGGAATAGGTATACAACACCTGAGCAGCCGAACAGGAATTTTTCTTCCTCAACAGCCGAAGAGGACTTCAACTTCAATACAAATAGTTTTTTGATGAATGTGTTCTGAATAACACAGATTGTCTTTTGATATTACAATTTTCCTATAATCAAATCCTCAATAGTATATATGTGTGTGAAGATTTAGAAGGAAGATAATCACGTAGAATCGAAGTATATGAATTAATTCAAGGATTCTAGTGATACTAAATAAGAATGAATTCTTTTATTTGCAGTGAATAGTAGAGAATAGATTTCAGAAATATAAACTAGGATTCAGTAATCGTAGAAGTGAATTGAACATGTTTATATAGTTGTAGAAGAGTTACAATCTTTCATGAAGAGTTTCAATCAAAAGTTGTGTCCGTATCTCTTGGATTGAAGGATATTCCTCTTCATGAACAATCGCAACTCTTCAGAAAAGTAGCCGTTATGTTCAGGTCGGTTGACCGGGAAAACTGGCCGTTCAGCTGAATTTCAAAAACGTACACTGCATATCTGTGCACTGACACAGAGTCGGTCGACCGAAGTTTCTGGTCGGTCGGCCGACCTGTTGTTAGTTTTACAGTGCATATATTTCAATGTATAAATTATTGTATAACAATGTGTGCGTGTGTGACTACTTGAGGAATGATTTTAACAAATTTCTAAGATTCAATATGTAAAAAATATTCATACTAATCTCTGGATTGTAGCCTTGTCTCCTTTGTAATGCACAATATACGTTTATTATCCATTTTCGCCTTTGTATATTATTCTCTTTGTAGTTCGTCTTATGATCTCTGAAGCTTGTGTCATGAATCAAAACCCATGAATCAACAAACCTCACAAACCGAAATCAGTAAAACCAAAATATTTATACATACGAACAATACAATAAAATATTTATATAAATACACTTTTATTTTATAACACAAACCATGCAACTCATATACACACTTATATAAACCTATATACTTTATAAATGCAAGGTCTGGTATATTACAAAACAAGTATAACCTCACACCCAGCAAATATATATAAAATTATGTAGAACCGAACAATAGCTAGAATATAATATATATATATAATACTACATCTTTTAAAATCAGGTGAATTGAAACATACCGTAATATAAATTTTATATATATATGTATATATATATATATTAATACCATTATTCCATAAAATCAACTTTCTTTTATACATAAACAAGCTATCCAACAATTTAAACTTTTATATACACGTATACGTACATCTTATATTTACAGATCATCCAAATACTCATACAGCTAATATAATTCACTAACATAATATATAACCTTAAAACAAAACAAAAATTTAATTTAAGCAGATAAGGAAAACACAATATATATATATATATATATATATATATATCGATTCACGCCAAAGTGGGAAGAAGGTTGCCTGAGTTGGAAGGAAGGAGGACCAGTCGGCAGAGAATCGGCTATCACTTCAGGGGAGAGGCTGGAAAAGATAACGGCGGCGGGCTAGCTTGTGTGGTTGAGAATTATCGCGGAGGGAGGGAGGAGCTCGGGTTGGCCGACAAAGTTGAGGTGAAAGCAAAACGGGCTGAGCGAGCTTGTCTATAGGTTGGAGGTGGGCGGGTTTTCTCGTCGGAGGAGCAAAAAATGAAGGCATGACACATGGTAGAAGAAGGTGGAGGCGGAAGTTTGGAGTGAAGGTCTCAGCAAAAGGAAGAAAAAGTATGGAGGAATGGGTTTCTGAAAAAAATTAAAATAAAAAGAAGATGTACAGGCCACGTATATAGCCTTTCACCCCTTTTTTTATTATTATGAACGGATTGAAGAGACCGAGTATATGAAATGAACCAATGCAACCAATTTAAAACAGGGAATAGCTAAAGTCAGAATATATATCTGGGAATATTAAAAGGCTAAGGCTGTTGATTTTGTACGGTGGAAAAATGAAAAGTCACAACAACCAACGGGCAAAACCAGTACCGATACGGAATCATTATCCACGGATTCCTCTACATACCGAACTTCAAAACACTGAATAAATATACTGTAGAGATCAGCACGACGAGACGATCAAAACGATATACAGATGTTAGTGGTACGATCATCCGATCAAAAGTCGATAATCGGTACCGATATACGTTGATATTCCGTACGGAAAAATCCAAACGGAGCTAGAAACGTTCGAATTTCGTGAAACGAATTTTGCAGTCTGATTCAGAGTGTTCTAAATAAATTTTCTCATGTTGACATATTTAAGGTTTGGAATACTTTTATTATCATCAATTTTTAACTGATATAAATTGGAATAAAATTACACTAGAAAATAAACTTTCAAATAATCTAATGAAAATTTACCAGTTGCTATGTCTAATTAGACGTATTCCAAATATTAAATTTTTATTTCAAAATTTTATTGTTTGAAATTTCACAAAATTTCAATTAAATATATAAATAAACAAATAAAAATTTACGAGTCGTTACACAAATCGACAATAAATCCACACATGTCAGACTTGAATACTTCAAAACAATGGATTGTCAAGAAAATTTGGAGCAAATAAAATCAAACACAGAATCACAGACACAGAATATCAGAATAACTCGCAGCGGAAATAAAATACCATAGTAGTTCATGAAGCTACTATATACATGCTCTCAAAACATATACAAAATCTCATAGTCTAAAATAGATACAATAGAAGTCTGGATACAAAAGTCACTAATACAGAAGCAATACAGAATAGAAAATAACTGGAATAGAAACAGATGAGCGATAGATAAATAAGCTCCAACAAATATCTAGCTCCAGCAGATGAATCCAAAGCTGTGTTACTCAGCCTGACCTAAGCGTAAAGTAAAACACAAAGACTCGAGTCAGGACATACATACTTATACAATGTAAACCAACTCAAGTGAACTGTAATAGCAATGCACAATTAACTCAAAGGATGTTTGGGATCGCCCATCCTTTAAGGATCCATTAAATCATCAAATAAGCAGTAATAAACGCTATCATAGTAATGTCCAAAGTAAAGTAAACAATGGAAAAACAATAGTGCTAATATGACCGGGGTAGCGCAAAGCTGCAGCAATCGCCATCCTCTAGCCACACTCTCAATCGAAGATGCACATCAATAAATCACAAAGTAATAGAAGGGCATACGAAGAAGTGTACCCCTGGTTATAAATTTCAAAATGGTTTATAATTTCGAATTAAAATCATTCATTTAAACCATTAAAAAGTGAAGTCGTTATACCTTCCAATCAAATATTCAATTCCCAAAATTATAGCATGTTTGAAGCTCGTTTATTTAATTATTATCTTCCAAAACATTGAAATTTCAGCATTCGCAGCACTTAGAAAAATGCTGCTGAAAGTATAGTGATTTATATGAAAAAATAAAACAGTTCATTTCAGAAAAGACAGCATTTATAAACTGCTACGGTAAGTCATTGATATGTTGAAAAACAATATAATTCAGAATCTGCAGCACTTATAAACTTCTGCAGTAGATCTAGTGTTCATTTAGAAAATAGTTCATTTCAACAACAACGGCACTTATCAAGTGCTACAGTAGCCTTTTAGTTATTTCGAAATATAGTTTACTTCCAGCAACAACAGCACTTACCAAGTGCTACCGTAGCCCTTTAGTTATTTCAGAATATAGTTTACTTTCAGCAACAATAACACTTACCAAGTGCTGCAGTATCTTTTACTTCAGATTTTAGTCAGTTTCAGCAACAACAGCATTTCTGAAGTGCTATCAATATTAATTCCAGATTAATTATAAAATTTCAGAAACATTAAAACTTCAATTTTTAGCCATTTTAACTTATAAAATCATATTTTTCGCTTCAAAAATGTTCATTTGGATATCCTTTAATTTATAATTTTATAAAATAAAATTTCATTATAAAATATCCAATTGTAAATAATAATTCGCTTATTAAGTCAAAGTTCACTATAGGTTGCTTAACTTTTATTTTGACAAATAACTTGATATTTTCATTTACTAGTTTATCCAATCCATAAGTAAATTATTTTAATTACTAACTTAAGCTTAAAAATCCCATTTCAACCCAAATTTGAGTTGTTAAGTTAAATCCAACTTTAAAATTTCAATTTAAACCATCTATTGACTTATACCATTTTAACTTTTAGGACATCACTGTTTAAATCATTTAAATCCAATATAAGTCAAATTTCATAATTTACATTTAAAATACTTAATAATTTCTAAAATCCCATTTTTAATCAAATTTCAATTATTAAGTTAAGTCAAATTCAAAAATTACAATAAGCCATTTATTAACTTACATAATTTTAACCTTTTAGAAAATCACTGTTTAAATTATTTAGATCCAATATAAGTAAAAATCCATATTTTACATTTTCAAAATACTTAATAATTTAAGAAAATCATATTTTAAAATTAACCACGGGTTTGTATAATAATTTCTAACCTAAGTCTAGTGGTACGGATAATATATCATTTCAATCCGTAATTAATTAAAATTCCGGCTTTAATCATTTCAAACCCGCAATCCCCAAGTCAACAAAAATCGCCCAAGCCTATCATTTAAGCTCGAAACGACCTTTCCCTATTCTAAAGTCCGTTCGGGTATGTATCATTTCAACCCATAGTGATTTTATACTAACGGGGAACTTGTAGTGTGAGAAACAGAAAATAAAATAAACAGTATAACATAATATAACATGTCCGATGATGTAACAGGTTTTATAAACAGATTTTTGACATCATAAAATCATATCACAGGCATGTATGGATTTATTAACATAGCATATCAATTTCTACACATTCACTCGTCATTGTTTCACAATTTATATAAGTACGAATGTCTATAGTGAATAAATCACCTTCTAAAGCTAGAGTTAACAAATTAAAACACACGAATAAACTTCGGAAAGCACGACACAGCATGACTCAGATTCGAGTGGACAAATCTAGATCAATTAGAACAATCATTAGCTTAACCAATACAAGTGGCTCGGCTACAATGAACTTTGGGCTCGGCCATCACCATACACGGCTCGGCCATGATTGGTTTGAGCCATGTAGGCTCGGGTATGGATCAAGTACTCCTAGCTAAGGTATAGAAAAAGGAAGGCAAAGCAAGTAGAGGCATTAGGCAAGGGGTGTTGAGGTTTGGGCTCGGCCTATGGCCATGTGGCTCGGCCTATGGCTAGACTTTGGGTTGGATCTGGTCAGGTCAGAGGGCATGGCCTGGAGCAAGGCAAGGATGAGGAGTAGGTGGTGGAAATAAGTGTGGTCGAGGCTAGCAAATAGGATTTGGATGAGGGGATGGGCTCAACTAGGGTTTTGTTCATGCTTTGTGAAGGGTTTGGATCTAGGGTTTCATGGCATAAGTGGTAGAGGTGATGAGGTATTGGAGGCCGAGCATAGGTGGTGGATGGAGATAGATGGTCGGCTAGATCATGAGGCCGAGCTAGCTTGAAGAAAACAAAAGAAAAAAATAAAAGAAGAGAAGAGGAGCCATAGAAAACTTACTATATTTTCTTTCAATCAGAAGAGGCAAATGAGGAAGGGGATGTTTGGAAAATATTTGTACGTGAATTGATAATTAATTGAGAAGTTTTTCACAGCTAATCAATAGAAGGAAACGGCATGGTATCAATGTTTGAACGGCTAGAAATAATAAAGAGTAGGCAATTAAAAAGGCAAGCATTCAAACAATGTAACGTGTGCCCCTTGATTTCTCCGCCCATTTATAAAAATATATAAACAAATAAATTCCAATAAATACAATAAAAGTCTAGACAAATAAATAAATAAATAAATAAATAAAGAGATGGATATAGGAAAAAATATAAAATAAGAATACAGAAATTTATTGCATGTAAAACACTGAATTTTATCCAATTTTAAAAGTATAATTCAGAATTTAACGAAACGAAGGGCAGAACAGATATCAAAATCATAACCAACTTCAAATAAAAAGATTAGAATTTAAAAAAAATAAGTTCCCATTTGGTTTTCTATTTTTAGTTTTGTGTTTTTATCTAAACAAAATTTGCATTTATTATGTATTATTGAAAAGCTGACAATTTTGAAAAATGAAACTAACATAGAAAATAGAAAACAAGTTTATTTGATTTTTCGTGTTTTGAGACATAACAAAAGGATGAAAAACAGTTCATCTCCTCCATTTCCCGTCCATCATGGCGATGGCTAAGAATTGTAAAAAAAATTTCCACATTTTCTTGTATTTTGTAGTGTATGTTGAAAACGCAAAACACAAAACTCAAAACGAAACCAAACGGGGCCTAAATTTTTATAATTTTTCAAATAAAAGTCAATGTTTGACCAAAGTTGACCAAAATGTAAAATTTCTAGAAAATCATTATCTTGTTACATTTGGAAAAATAAATTAGAAACAAAATCCAAAATACATTGGAAAATTTTCCAAATTCAATTTAAAATGAATAAAACTCAAGAGTTTCAAATAAAATTTAATTTAAAATATTTATTAAAATTATGGGTTGTTACACTCTTCCCCACTCAAAACTTTTCGTCCTCGAAAAGGAAGATGGTAGGAGAATAGGAATAGCTAGAAGGAAAAATAGGAGAATAGGAACAGGTAGAAAGGAAAATAGGTGAATAGGAATAGCTAGAAAGGAAAATAGGTTGAAAGACAAGGATGAACCATAAATTTAAAACTATATAAATTTCAATTAGAATTATTTAATATTTAATAATTTGGTTAAACCCATTTTATTGTATCCATGAAAGTCATTTGATTCAAATTGTTAGTTCAAAAAAAGTAAACAATATTTAAAACATTTTAGATTATTTAGAAAGGAAAAATAAATGATCAAAATATCTTTTATATAATACTTTATCAAAATACTTTTATAACTCGATGTCTTAACAAGTTTATCCTCGTTCCTGCAGACTCTGGCCATGCGTTGATCAAGAGCAAAGCTAGAATTCTCCAAGTACTTAGTAGACTTGTTTCAACACCTAGTGAAAATACTGGAAAAATTTTAAAAACAGATATGGAAAGTACAATCCAAACAAAACAAACAACCGAAACATGTCGAATCATGGATTATGGATACACAATGGTTACGCTTGGATCCCCCAGGAAACATCCGTACCCGTAGGCCACCGCTGCCCTTCGATTACGCCATGATGACTGGTAGACCGCAGATACACAATGATTATGCCTGGATCCCCCAGGAAACATCAGTACCTGTAGGCCGTTGCAGCCCCTGCGGATTACGCTACCAAGCGACCCAATAGATCGTAGATACACAATGGTTACACCTAGATCCCCCAGGAAACATCCGTACCCGTACGGCATCTCAGCCCCTGCGAATTACGCTATGCAATCGCGCTCGTAAGACCATGGAGATCGCCATGGAATTCTATGGACACTCGAGTATCATATCTTGAAATCCCAAATCAGAGAGAATAATATCGATAGAATGAATCCACAATGTGGCCACAAAGCGGATATCAAGCAAAAGGCACTTTCCATATCTTTACTTCGAAAATATGTATCATATAGTACCTTTTCAAATCAATTTCAAATACCATACTTATATAAAGTACATTATATATAAGATTTCATTTTCAAATCAAATACTTTCCAAAATCAGTAGTATATCAAATCACACTTATATAGACTTCGATTATATAAGATTTCGCTTTTCAAATTGAGTACCTTTCCAAATCAATAGTTTTCGAATCAACCTCATACTTATACAAATCAATTTATATAAGTCTGATAACTCCCAGATCAAGTATTTAGTAACACAAGGTTCTCAATTTCAATTCGTTTCAATATCAGTTCAGTTTCAAAATCATATACGATTTCACCAAATCATTTCCTCCAAATTATATATCTTCAGTTTCAAAGTTTCCAAGATAATAAGTTTAGAAAACAATCCAAATTTCCAAATCAACGTCATTTAGGTCAAACAAATTCATTTCCAAAACATCATGTGAATACTAGGTTTTAAATTCCAATCTATTTTCGAAACCAAAATGATTACCAAGTTTATATCCCTCCCTTTAAATCCTTTCAAACTATTTATTTTTATTTGAAAGATCTGCTTTGCCTTTTGAAAATTATTATTATTATATATATATAGTTTTATAAAAGATGTTACTAAGTTAAAGCATTTAAAACTAAATTTTATTCAAAACATTTCAAAACTAAGTTTCATATTAGTATAAAATAGTCTTATTTATTTACTTAACAAAACAGTTTCAAACTTATTTAAATCATATTACTTCATACTTTAAAACATACAAAACTAAACTTAATACTTTATCAAATACTTTATACTTTTTAAAATTACTTAGCTTTGAAAATTAAACCTTGATTTGGAAGTGTTCGAACATTCAAAATTGTCGGAGAAATCATATGCACAATCCAAGAGCTGGAAATCATCAGTAAATCAATTCCAAAAAATAGGGTTATATCAAATCAAATCCGAAACTCAAGGACCGAACACCAAGCTCATTTCAAATCGTTTCAAATATATATACATATATCTTTCGAATATCAAATCATACTTGGAATTTGAAATCAAAATTGGTTTCACAAATCAATCGCATAGCAAAGCTACTAAAGTGGCCTCTATTTTCTTTGACAACCACTTTGAAATTTCTTCGAAATCATTGGAACTCGTTTGAAACCATTTGAACCATTTCTTATTCGGAAAATACTTTCAAATCGTATTTTATATATATTTCAAAATCTTAAAACCAATTTCAAAAATGCCGGAGTTCAATCTCTCAAAATTTCGAATTCAAAACCATTCAATGATAAATCATTTTTATATGAATCAATTGCTTATATAATTTCAAAATTTCAAATCCTTTCGAAACTTCAAATTCTCATTTTTAAAAGGTATATAATCCTTATCAAAAATATTTCACCTTCATATTTAAAATATAATCATCCTTGTCAAAATAATAATTTCGATGTATAAGCAATTTCTAAAATACAACAAACACAAAATTTTCAAGGGATGATTCAAGGATGGATTTCAAAACTAAGATAGAAATTCAAAATAGAGAAACTCTACTCAAATAGAATTCTGATTCGAAGATAAGCTCAAACGAAGATGAGATAATTAAATTACCAAATAGAAGATGGATAAACCTATATAAATCGTAGGCGGCCTTAACCGGGTCAACCATGACTTCAGGAATATAATCGATGCGGAAATCTAAGGCAAATCGACATTCAATCGCCTAAGATAGAGATTCAAAATAGAGAAACTCTACTCAAATAGAATTCTGATTCGAAGATAAGCTCGAACGAAGATGAGATAATTAAATTACCAAATAGAAGATGGATAAACCTATATAAATCGTAGGCGGCCTTAACCGGGTCAACCATGACTTCAGGAATATAATCGATGCGGAAATCTAAGGCAAATCGACATTCAATCGCCAGCGATAGAATCCAGGTATAGCAGAAGATAGATAGCATCGTAAACTGAGGATATAGAAATCGCCGGTGCATCAATGCCAATTGTAAAGAAGTTTCACCCATTACAAATCATTCAAAGATTTTCGAAATCGTCGGTTTTTATAGAGGTCATTCGAAGTGGAGTTATGGAATGCCTCAGAATCAAAAGGATAGAAATAGGGAAGACAAGAATGGATTTCAAAACGAGTGGGAGCATTCCGAAGTTCAAAGGAACCTAATCGATGAGAATACTAACCAAGATTTCAAGATATATAACCTATATCAATTCAAAAGAATTCCCATTCATTATTTGGAAAAGACCCAAATTCACATCATACGAAGAACAGGAGCATAAATATCTTTAGCTTGATAACTTCAGCTAAGCAAAAGATACAATAGAGTTCACTTAATGCAACCTAACATACTACCGATAACAAACAGATCCACTGATAAATACTCCTACATAAACAATGCATCAGTATTGATTCTTCCGGGTGGTGCTTCAACGGGTCCACAACACTCCCCCTCAATGTGCCCCCAGTTATTACATTTCCGGCATAAGTGCACTACACTCTCATCTTCCTTAGTGAACTTTGGGTACACAGCTTGCCTCCCATGTTGTCTCTCAAAACAATCTCTGGCTATATGCCCAGCCCGCCTACAGTGGTAGCAAATAGTTGAGTGGCCGATCGACGTAGGGAGTGCAGATTTCACTTTTTCACCTTCTGGCAGCGACTTGGAAAGTGTCCCCTCTCACGGCATTTAAAGCAAAAATCTTGGATCGAAAATGCTTGCCCTCCATCCTCTTTCCTTTATCTCTCTTCCCATACATGGCTGCATAGTGTCCCTTTTCCTGACACCGATAACAAATGACATGGTCATAAGGACCAGGTTCTGCCCTTTCCCTCCAAAGCCTTTCCCGCTTCTCGATTGTCTCCTCTCATTCCTTACGGGCCAGTGCTCTTCGTGCTCGACGAGCCGCTTTCTGCTCTTTTGATTTTGCCATACCCAAAATAGCTTCCTATCAACAATGAATCTAGATCAAACAAGCTAGAAGTTCAAAATTTAAGTGGATCCTAATCAAAGGAATTACTAACAAGGCGGATACGAAGGAATGAAGTTTTGAAAATTTTTACTTTCAAAGCAAGAAAATTTATATCAAAATAATCTTTGAAAATCCTTTAAAATCATTTGAAAATCATTTTATACTTCGAAAATACGTTCTCTCACAAAGAAATGATTCTGATATTGATTTCACTCATTCTAGGGACCCTATCTCTAATGAGATTTTGCTCCGCAGGCTAAGGTTTGCCAAAAACCAAAGCTCCGATACCAAATGTAACATCCCACTATTTTGGACCATTCAAATCGAAAATAAATCCACACATATCAGACTTGAATACTTCAAAACAATGGATTGTCAAGAAAATTTGGAGCAAATAAAATCAAACACAGAATCACAGACATAGAATATCAGAATAACTTGCAGCGGAAATAAATACCATAGTAGTTCATGAAGCTACTATATACATGCTCTCAAAACATATACAAAATCTCATAGTCTAAAATATATAAAATAGAAGTCTGGATACAAAAGTCGCTAATACAGAAGCAGTACCGAATAGGAAATAACTGGAATAGAAACAGATGACCGATAGATAAATAAGCTCCAACAAATCTCTAGCTCCAGCAGATGAATCCAAAGCTGTGTTACTCAGGCTGACCTAAGCGTAAAGTAAAACACAAACACTCGAGTCAGGACATACATACTTATACAATGTAAACCAACTCAAGTGAACTGTAATAGCAATGCACAATTAACTCAAAGGATGTTTGGGATCGCCCATCCTTTAAGGATCCGTTAAACCATCAAATAAGCAGTAATAAACGCTATCTTAGTAATGTCCAAAGTAAAGTAAACAATGGAAAAACAATAGTTCTAATGTGACTGGGGTAGCGCAAAGCTGCAGCAATCGCCATCCTCTAGCCACACTCTCAAATCGAAGATGCACATCAATAAATCACAAAGTAATAGAAGGGCATACGAAGAAGTGGACCCGTGGTTATAAATTTCAAAATGGTTTATAATTTCAGATTAAAATCATTCATTTAAACCATTAAAAAGTGAAGTCATTATACCTTCCAATCAAGTATTCAATTCCCAAAATTATAGCATGTTTGAAGCTCGATTATTCAATTATAATCTTCCAAAACATTGAAATTTCAGCATTCGCGGCACTTAGAAAAATGCTGCTGAAAGTATAGTGATTTATATGAAAAAATAAAACAGTTCAATTCAGAAAAGACAGCATTTATAAACTGCTGTTGTAAGTCAGTGATTTGTTGAAAAAAAATACAATTCAGATTCTACATCACTTATAAACTGTTGAAGTAGATCCAGTGTTCATTTAGAAAAAAGTTCATTTCAACAACAGCGGCACATATCAAGTGCTACAGTAGCCCTTTAGTTATTTCAGAATATAGTTTACTTCCAGCAATAACGGCACTTACCAAGTGCTACCGTAGCCCTTTAGTTATTTCAGAATATATTTTACTTTCAGCAACAACAACACTTACCAAGTGCTGCAGTATCTTTTACTTCTGATTTTAGTTAGTTTCAGCAACAACGGCATTTCTGAAGTGCTACCAATATTAATTCCAGATTTATTATAAAATTTCAGACATTAAAACTTCAATTTTTAGCCAATTTAACTAATAAAACCATACTTTTCGCTTCAAAAATGTTCATTTGGATATACTTTAACTTATGATTTTATAAAATAAATTTTCATTAATAAATCAAATTTTAAATAATAATTCGCTTATTAAGTCAAATTTCACTATAAGTTGCTTAACTTCTATTTTGACAAATAACTTGATATTTTCATTTTACTCTAGTTTATCCAATCCATAAGTAAATTATTTTAATTACTATGTTAAGCTTAAAAATCCCATTTTAACCCAAATTTGAGTTATTAAGTTAAATCCAACTTTAAAATTTCAATTTAAACCATCTATTGACTTATACCATTTTAACTTTCAGGACATCACTATTTAAATCATTTAAATCCAATATAGGTCAAAATTTCATATTTTACATTTAAAATACTTAATAATTTCTAAAAACCCATTTTTAATCAAATTTCAATAATTAAGTTAAGTCAAATTCTAAAATTACAATTTAAGCTATTTATTAACTTATACAATTTTAACCTTTTAGAAAATCACTGTTTAAATTATTTAGATCCAATATAAGTAAAAATCCATACATTTTCAAAACACTTAATATTTTAAGAAAATCATATTTTAAAATTAACCACGGGTTTGTATAATAATTTCTAACCTAAGTCAAGTGGTATGGATAACATATCATTTCAATCCGTAATTAATTAAAATTCCGGGTTTTATCATTTCAAACCCGCAATCCCAAGTCAACAAAAATCTCCCAAGCCTATCATTTCAGCTCGAAATGAATTTTCCCTATTCTAAAGGCCGTTCGAGTATGTATCATTTCAACCCATAGTGATTCTATACTAACAGGGAACTTGCAATGTGAGAAACAGAAAATAAAATAAATAGTATAACATAATATAACATGTCCGATGATGTAATAGGTTTTATAAACAGATTTTTGACATCATAAAATCGTATCACATGCATGTATGAATTTATTAACATAGCATATCAATTTCTACACATTCACTTGTCATCGTTTCATAATTTATATAAGTATGAATGTCTAGAGTGAATAACTCACCTTCTAAAGCTGGAGTTAACGAATTAAAACACACGAATAAACTTCGAAAAGCATGACACAACACGACTCAGATTCGAGTGGAGGGAGAGCCAAGATTTAGATCTTGTAACAACTAAAATATACAACATACATAAGAATATAATTATACTAAAGAATATAAACCAAAACAATGAACAAATCTAGATCAATTAGAACAATCATTGGCTTAACCAATACAAGTGGCTCGGCTACAATCACCTTTGGGCTCGGCCATCACCATACATGGCTCGGCCATGATGGGTTTGAATCATGTAGGCTCGGGTATGGATCTAATACTCATGGCTAAGTTATGGAAAAAGGAAGGAAAAGCAAGTAGAGGCATTAGGCAAGGGGTGTTGAGGTTTGGGCTCGGCCTATGGCTAGACTTTGGGTTAGATCTGGTCAAGTCAGAGGGCACGTCTTGGAGCAAGGCAAGGAGGGGTAGGTGGTGGAAATAAGTGTGGCCGAGGCTAGCAAATAGGATTTAGATGAGGGGATGAGCTCGGCTAGGGTTTTGTTCATGCTTTGTGAAGGGTTTGGATCTAGGGTTTCATGGCATAAGTGGTAGAGGTGATGAGGTATTGGAGGCCGAGCATAGGTGGTGGATGGAGGAAGATGGTCGGCTAGATCATGAGGCCGAGCTAGCTTGAAGAAAACAAAAGAAAAAAATAAAAGAAGAGAAGAGGAGCCATAGAAAACTTACTGTATTTTCTTTCAATCAGAAGAGGCAAATGAGGTAGGGGATGTTTGGAAAATATTTGTAGGTGAATTGATAATTAATTGAGAAGTTTTTCACGGCTAATCAATAGAAGGAAACGGCATGGTATCAATGTTTGAACAGCTAGAAATTATAAAGAGTAGGCAATTAAAAAGGCAAGCATTCAAACAATGTAACGTGTGACCCTTGATTTCTCCAGCCATTTATAAAAAGATATAAACAAATAAATTCCAATAAATACAATAAAAGTATAGACAAATAAATAAAGAAATAAAACAAAGAGATGGATATAGGAAAAAATATAAAATAAGAATACAGAAATTTATTGCGTGTAAAACGCTGAATTTTATCCAATTTTAAAAGTATAAAACAGAATTTAACGAAACGAAGGGCAAAACAGATATCAAAATCATAACCAACTTCAAATAAAAAGATTAGATTTAAAAAATTAAATTTTTATAATTTTCAAATAAAAGTCAAAGTTTGACCAAAGTTGTCCAAAATGTAAAATTTCCAGAAAATCATTGTCTTATTATATTTGGAAAAATAAATTAGAAACAAAATCCAAAATACATTGGAAAATTTTCCAAATTCAATTTAAAATTAATAAAACTAAAAGTTTCAAATAAAATTTAATTTAAAATATTTATTAAAATTATGGGTTGTTGCATCTTCTGTCGTGATTGAGCAATCTTCATAGGATCTCTGATAAGCACGATCTTCTCAGTTGTTTGTCGAACCATATCTGGTCCTAGTATAAGTCTGTCTCCAATTTCTAACCAACAGGCTAGAGAACAACACGGTCTTCCATACAAAGCTTCAAATGGTGCCATACCAATACTGGATTGGAAACTATTATTGTAGGAGAATTAAATCAAATGAAGATTTTCTTCCCATGAACCCCCGAACTCTAAGATACATATCCTGAGTAGATCTTCTGCAACTCGATTTACACTTTCAGTTTGTGCATTCGTCCGAGGATGGTATGTTGTGCTAAAATTGAGTTGCACACCTAAGACTGAATGCAAGCTTTGCCAGAATTGACTGGTAAATATCGAATCACGATCGCATACTATATTCTTTGGAATTCCATGTAATCGTACAATATGTTTTAGGAATAGTCTGACTAAACTTTCTGTAGTTCTATTCATTTTAACAGGAATGAAATGGGCACCTTTAGTGAGTCTATCAACTATCACCCATATACTTTCATTTCCTGACTTATATCTGGAAGTTCATCAATGAAATCCATGGAAATCTGTCCCCATTTCCATTGAGGAACTTCGAGAGGTAATAAAAGTCCACTGGGCTTTTGATGCTCGCCCTTTACCAACTAACATGTAATGCATCGTTTCACATATTCATCGATGTCCTTTTTCTTGCCTTCCCAATAGTAAATCCGCTTCATATCATTATACATCTTTGTACCACCAAGATGTATGAAAATAAATATCGATGACATTCGTCTAGAACTTCTTTTCTCAAATTGGTTGTGTTAGGGACACACGATCTTCCTTTAAATTTCAAGTTCCCCTTCAAGTCTAACTCAAATTTGCTGAGATCTTTTGATGCATTTCCATTCTTCAATTTATTAATTTGATATGCTAGGATTAGGTCATTTCTTTGATTAGCTTGAATTCGATCGAGTAAACTCATTCGAATATCCAGACTTGCCAACATGGCTATTGTTTCTTCCACTCTTCTGAACTGGAGGTTACAAGAAGATAACACTTCTAATTCTTTCCATTCTATCAACATCATTGATACTACGGCCTGGTGTTTCCGGCTGAGAGCATCTGCCACCTTGTTACCCTTACCTGGCGTATACTAAATTTCTAGGTCATACGCAGCTAGAAATTCTAGCCATCGCTGCTGTCGTAGATTCAAGTCTTTTTGAGAGAATAAATATTTTAACGATTTGTGGTCTGTGTATAAAACAAACTTTTCTCCCAATAGATAATGTCGCCAAAGTTTCAAGGCAAATATCACGGCTGCCAACTCAAGATCGTGAGTTGCATACTTTACTTCTTGAGGCCTGAGTTGTCTAGATGCATAGGCTACAACTCTGTCTCATTGCATTAATATTGCACCAAGCCCTGCTCCACAGGCATCTGTGTATACTACCAGATCCTGATTTCCTTCTGGAACTATTAATATTGAAGTCTTAGAAAGTAATTCTTTTAACTTCTAGTAAGCCCCTTCATATTTATCTGACCAGACAAATTTAACTCCTTTCTTTGTTAAATTAGTTAGTGGAGCAGAAATCTTGGAAAAGTCTTTTATAAATCTTCTATAATATCCTGCTAAACCCAAGAAACTTCTGATTTCAGTTATTGATTCGAGTCACTTCCACTTTTTAATAGCTTCGACCTTAGCTGGGTCGACTGAAATTCCTTTCTCCGAGACTATATGTCCCAAAAATTTCACTTTCTTCTGCCAAAAGTGACATTTCGAAAATTTCGCTTTAAGTTGGTGTTCTCTTAAAGTTTTTAATACCAGTTTCAAATGAATCACATGCTCTTCTTCTGTCTTTGAGTAGACAAGGATATCATCAATAAAACTAGGAAAACTTGTCCAAATAACTTTTGAAAACTCTATTCATCAAATTAACAAAATAAGCTGGAGCATTCGTTAATCCGAATGGCATTAATTACCATTCGTAGGAACCGTATCTATTCCGAAATGTTATTAGTGGAATACTGTCCTCCGCAACTCTTAATTGATGAAAACCTATGGCTAGATCTAGTTGTGAAAAGACCTTTTCACCACTTAGTTGATCGAATAGATCATCAATCCTTGGCAGTGGGTATTTATTCTTGATAGTAAGGTCATTCAATTTTCTGTAATCCATACAGAGTCGAAGAGATCCATCTGCCTTTTTAAAAAATAAAGCCGATCTCCCCAAGGAGAACTACTCATTCTGATGAAATTCTTTTGCTCACGATCTTCTATTTGAGATCATAATTCTTCCATCTCACTAGGGCACATTCGTTTAGGTGTTCTACTAAAAGGTTGAGTTCCAGGTTTCAAATCTATCCTGAACTCAACTGCTCGATGTGGTGGTAAACCAGTAACTGGTTCAAAGATATCAGAAAAATCTCTAACTACTGGAATCTGTCCTATTTCATCTTCTTTGGATTCCAAAGCAAATAAAGAATAACCTGAACTGGCATTTGCTCTTTCAAGAGCTATAAGGATTCACTTGGGGTAATCGGGATGTTGGAGAGTGATTACTCATTCCGAACAGTATAATTAGGCTTGATAGCGCTCGAGCCAATCCTTTCCCAAAATAACTCCCTAACTCAGCGGATCCATAATAAATAAATCACATGAGAAAGAATACCCAGATAAGAAAATTACAACTCCACTACATTTCATCTCCAGGGTAACGTATCCTCCAACGGGATTGGGCATCTGAAGAGAATTGTTAAGAGAAGATACATCCAATTCTACCTTTCCTACCATTCCTTTTGATATAAATGAATGTGATGCACCTGTATCGAAAAGAATTCTAATATATAACCCATGCCATAAAATAGTACCTTCTAGGACCGAAGTTGGTTTTCCCTCGTCTGGTTTCATTGAACTGGGACCATCCAGTGCGACCTGAGTCTGATTCTTCGGCTTTGTGCGGTGTCTAGCTATATGTCCCATTTCATTGCAATTGTAGCATTTCTTCATAGGACCTTGAACTATATTTCTACATTGATTGGCATAATGACCCTTCCTTCCACAACATTCCACTTGTGCTTTAGCTTGTTGCTTCTTCTGGTTCTCTTGCTTAGGTTGGAATGGTCGCTTGTTCTTTCGAAATTTTGCATTCTTCTTCGAGAAGAATGGCCTCTTCCTTTTTGGCTGGCTTTTCTGAGTATGTTGACTTTCAGAGAACGAATCTCGCTCTTGTACCTTTTGAAATCTTAAAACCATATACATAATCTCCTCAAACGGAAATCTGAGTTGAGTAAGTAACTTATCTCTCAGTTCATTATTTAGACCAAGCACAGACTTCTCATTCTTTTCCAGTGAGGTGCTAATGAATGCTGGTCCATACTTTGATAATCATTAAACTCATTGACACACTCAGTTACAGATAAATTTTTCTGAGTAAGATAAATAAATTTCTGAAGCAATGCTGCTCTCTCTACTTCAGGTAGAAAATGGGCTTTGAAAATACCTTGGAATTCTTGCCAAGATATGTCTTCCTCTGGAGTTGCAGTTATGGCTTAATACCAATCTAAGGCACCTCCTTGTAACTGTCGAGATGCTAACCTTTTCTTGTCCTGATCGGAGAGATTCATATCTCTGAAGATTCTTTCGCATTTTCTAAGCCATGCATGAACTCCCATTATGCCTTCATTTCCCAAGAATGGTTTACCACCTAGAGTTGAATAGTCTTTGTAGAGCTTGGTAAACTCTGATCTGGGATTTTGATTATTGTCTCTGAGCATGCCCATATCTTGAACATGCCTCGTGACTTCGAACCCATTGATCCATAGTTAAAAGCACATTTTGATTGCTTGGTTAACCATTTGGCGACTCAACTATCGAGCCTGTTCTGGGTCTACCTGGTCTTACCATTTTCTGATAAAGAACATTTGTCATTTTATTATATAATAAAATTTCACTAACAATTACATATGTAATACAAATACCTATCAAGTGTTATCCCAATGTTTTCCTTTAAAACATTCATTAGAACTCGTCTATCACCTATACGAGTTAATCCCGATTCCCGTGGGGTTATATTGACTGGGTAACCAACTAAGTCCGACTCCCTTATAGTCAAATATGTTCTGATTACTAATTTATAAAATTCTTTTGAATCCTCGCTTTGATACCATGTTGTGACGCCCAGGCTCCAGTGACCGAAATATCATAGGGAGTTTATCGTCCGATAACTCGGAACAATGGGCAAGGAAGGAGCGATCTCTCGTATACACTACTTTAGGTCAATATGGATACGTTTAAAATACCTATACCTCTCTGAAATGGTACGTATCTCATCTTGACTCAATGTAGTATACACAAGTTCAAAGTATTTGTATTTAAATCACATATCAAGAACATAAGATACAATGGTTTCACAAAACAACGGACCAAAAATATATATATATATATATATATATATACATAGCATAATATTTTTACAACCAGAGGTCAGAGTACCATCATATATTTACAACCATCACAAAAGTGACGTCCTAAACATACTCAGCCAAATATATACAAACTACATATCATCAAACCATGCATAAACAACTAAGATAAATAATATAACTCAACGGACTCATGATGGGTCTCTCTAATGTTGTCTCTGCCATATAACTCTAATTGTACCCCTAACACCAGTAGCGAATGTGGGTCCGTCAAGCTCTAGATCTACCACTATCTTAAATTTGTACATGGTATGCCAGACTCCCTCCATTATAATATCATAGGAGGTCACTTTAAAACGTGAGAAGGAGATCATCCTGCAACACCTCGGTCTGACCCGAGGAGTTGTCACAAAACAAAACCTCGGGTCAGGCTATAAATCTAGTTGTGAGTATGATAGTGTAACAATGATTCATATAAATGTGTGGAGTAGGGTTATATATGTGATATTAAAAGAAATAGATATGTCACACACTCCATAATCTAAACCCTCCCACGTCCCATCAAACTATTTCAGTTTAAATACATGTGTCATGGCATTATTTAAAGTGAATCACAGCTGCAACTCTAATCAACCGGGATATCATGTCTTATTCATTTATAAGTTGCAATTATTATTCAATAGACATTTCACTGTCAAGTTATTCATATACGAGGTATGGAATTACTAGTGAATCCTACTCATTATTCACTCTTACTAGACTCTGTATCGAACTGATATCGCGACCTTTTTATCTGTATATATTTCGATCATAAATTGTGGGTGCCCCCATACGATCTGTTAGTTGCACTATCTTCTCCTATTCACCATTAGCACTCACCCCGTTGTACTGTAATCTTCATCTTTGTTTCACCACATATCCAACAATGAGATTACTCTTGATTCTTCTTCGTTTCCCGTTTGCACTGCGCCTGTCACCGTGGTTGAGTCCGTGCAACAGATCATTTGGACAATAAGTGATGAGGGACCAGGTCGTCATGATTCAGGGAGCGACCTCGAATATGTCCGCTAGGATGGATTCTAGCATCTAGTAGTCTCACCTCGTCTCGTTTGCTTCATTGGTTAAATTCATTCAAATTCTTTTGTATTTAACTTCCCAATATACCATTTATTCCCAAAATGGTGTCTTATTCTAGTTTATATCACATATAGATGTCGTTTTCGTGCAACATAGCATTAACTTGTAGTATATGTCATCATATATAATGAACGTTCATAAACATAACATGTAAACATGACCTGGAAGAATTTTATCAGATTTGAATTTAAATCATAATAAAATGTACATTTCAAATTTAGACTTGATTTTTGATGACGTCATTTTAATTTAATTTATAGGGTTTTTCCATAAAAAAATTAAATTTGGAAAATAAAATATTTTATTTTGACATGTTTTGCGCTAAACACCGGTTCTTTGAAATTTTGCATAATAATTTAACGGGTCTATTTTATTGATGTTTTATGATAGCGTAACGTTGATGTGCGCGATCGTATTTTTATTTCGGTCGTCCGCGGTCCATACACAAACGGAATATTGCATAGCGTCGTACCCTAAACTCTTTTTTTAAAACATGCAGACATGCGTTTACTGCCAATACGTTATAATTGAAGATAACTTGATTGTTCGTGTGCAAGAAGACCCTAAAGTGTCTAAGTATATGTACATGCTAATGCTATATTTATTCCCAGTAATTATGTAAAAGTTCAATTGTAGATTTAGCTTGTATAACTTAAATATAAAATATTCTCTAATTATTAGTAACCAAGTTATACAATGCTTCAGGATTTTGCATGCCTTACTTGCATTTATACCCACGTATTCCATACTTTTACTAATATGAATGCATAAACACACTCTATACATATTGAAATGAATGGACTTATGTATGTATGAAAGAAAAATAAACAAGTTAATGCACATGTAAGTAGTATTCTTCCTAATTTATGATTATTGAAAGTCATATTAGTTTATCTACCTTAGTTGTTTATGCATGGCTATGCCGCAACAGGCTGCCAACAACCAAGTCGAAACCATTGTCGCACTCAGCTACGCAATACGGTCCTGCTGGTATTTTCCGTTTTGACCACAACGCTCCCGTTCATCATATGGACACAGACAGATCGGTGTCATTTCTAATTACCATGGGGTCCGTCGGTCAGGCGAAATCTAGTCGATTTATTCGTCTGACTTCCCTCTACATATTTCCTTTGGTTGCATGCTCAAATTCATGTTAGCTTTTGACTTATATCTTATTGAAGTTTTGTAGTAAAATGTGTACACAAATTATAATATGTACTTTTGTATATATGAATTATACTTTGATAACGTGAATATTAGTGGTTGAGCATATATAACCTAAGTAAGACGTGAACATCTTTATAGTTCACTAATTATAGTTTGATATTATGTACTATGGCTTGATAACGTGAATCATAGTTTGATAATGTGTACACTGATTATACTTCATGTGAAATATATGCAACCCCTTACGTGTTCCTATAAATTAAATGTTCCTATAAATTAAAATGCCTATGACACACTAAACCAACAGTATACTCATAATGCACCTATATATAATCCTAATATGCTAAGTACTACATACGAATAAAGGATACAAGGTCACCCATCCCATGCATTATACTGGTATACGTATATCAAGCTTGCATATATCATGTTTTGGTTTTATATTATTGTTGTTTGGGACTTATACTTAACAGGCGAACATATATATGTACAGAAGGTAAAACTAAATTATTATCTCGCGGGACCATAAATGGAAGCATTCTCATTAAAAGTGTTTTAAAATGAAAGCATACTCACTTTGCTGTAGATGAAGATGGATGGAAGTGAAATAATTTATGTTTGCGTGTTTCTAGAGTATGTGATTTGCAGGGTTTATATAGGCAGCCACTAGATTCATCACAAGGAAAACGTTAAACGCATAGGTTAATTTATAATCATGAAGGAGATAAGAAAGAGAGGTGCATAATTATGAAAGAGATAAGTATGCAAAGGTGGGGTCGAATGAAAATAAATTCATTTATTTTATTTTTCAGTAAATAATTTTACACCCTTCAAATAAATTTTCATACCCTTAACCGCGATATTGCCATACCGCAATTTGGTCTCCAATTACAATTCCGCTCGTGGCGTTTTACTCTAAATTTTATTTTATATCCATAACGATTTTTTTTGTTTCTTTTTATTTTTAAACAAAATTTATTGCTATAAGTTAAAAGGTAGAAGGATGTTACATACTAACCCTATCTATAATGAGTACCCTTGCAAAGCCTAGGTGTTCGCATAGCCTAACTCTGATACCAGCTATAACAACCAGCAAATCCGCACAATTCAAGCTAACAATAAATCACACATGTCCAGCCCAAATTGAATAGAAAGATAGATATTTATGGGAAAGAAAGAAGAAAGAAGTAGATAAAAAGAAACTAAAACAATCACAGAATCTCACAAATGCAGCGAAATAACATATAATAATATCAATGAACTTTACAAAAGAGAAACTGTAATATACGTACATCCATCAGAGTACAACAAATCACAACCATCGGCCTGGACAGTTATAACCACTCATCCTTACAGATGTTGACAATTTAAACAATAATGTAGCGGAAAATAAAAAATACGGGAATACGTTCTGAAGACCTCCAAATCGTCTACTGAAGCTCCAAAGCATCCAAATCTATATCTGTAAATATGCTCGGTCTGACCCGAGCATTGAAAGAGAAGAACGTCCGGATCAGTCTGGTAAACCCATGTGAAAAAACACATCTCAACTGAATTTTAATGTTATAAAAACCTTTTAAAACAAAGGTATCTCGTAAGACCATGCCGCACATGAACATGGATAGGTTTTTACTGGTTTTTACCTTACGATAACCAAAACATTTCATATCAAATTATGTTATATTATACTAGTGTCTAGTATACAAATAATATTAATCATAGCCGAAATTGTTACATTGATTAAATTCCAACGTACTAGCCACAAAGTGGGTTCTACAAACAAAAATGGCAGGCACGTATTGGATTTTGGATTCCATACAAATGACCAGGTGAATGGACTACCTTTCGGCAGTACATCACTAGAAGAATGTACCGAGGCTATAGAACATCAGCACCTCTATCAACACAAGACCGGCATACCTCTAACTAGATAATACCGAATACGTCATCACCCCAGTCGTTACCGACCTATCCGAGGGCCCTTTTCGCATGCACCATAACAATTTAAGACCTGAAGTCATAGGAGGAATAAATATATCTAAAAGGGGATGATCATATCCTAATGGTTGCAAACAACATAACCTTGCTGCATCTACCATGTTTCGGTCATTTTCGGTGTGAGGCCTGAGGTAACGGTTACCTTTCACATAGTAGATTTCACTTTGAATGTGTAACGACCCGCTATTTTGGACCATTCAATCGACAATAAAACCGCACATGTCTGACTTGAATAATTCAAAATACCGAATTGTTAATTTATATTTGGCAAAACTTAGAATATACAGTAAATAAATAAATCACAGTTCACAGACATAGAGTACTATAATGCAGCGGAAACAAAGGAATAGTAGTTCATGAAGCTACTATATAAATACATCGGAGTTAATTAAGATACAATAGGAATACCAAGATACAACAGGAGTAACAATATGATAATCAGGTACAACACAGAATACAACTGGAATCAACTGGATAACAAAATGAATAGATATCTGGTTCTTCAAAGCAAAACTCCAGCTCCAAAGGTGAGGCCCTGATGCTGTATCACTCAGTCTGACCCGAGCGTAAAGCAAACACAAAACACTCGAGTCAGGACATACATACTTATACAATGTAAACCAACTCAAGTGAACTGTAGTAAAGGTACAAGTAACTCAAAGAATGCTTGGGATCGCCCATTCTTCAAGGATCCGTTAAACTATCTACTATGTAGTAATATTCGTTGTTATAATAGTGTCTAATCATAAATTAAACATACTTTTAAATAGCATTAAGGCTTTATATTTTCCATTTTAACACGTAATAGTCCCAGTAGCCTATCGAGTATTAGCATACTCCCAAAATGGGGGCTACCTTCGATACTCCACAGGCTACGGGAGAAATCACAACTCGTTGTAAAGCTCGATATGGTAGGTGACACGGCACATAAGGCAATGCCAGGTTAGATATACCAATTACGTATCTGGACTGGTGGTGACGCATAGCAGCCACTACCGCCCACCTCGAACAACACTCCTAAATCAAGGGGTGCACCCAAACAATCACAAAAGTAAAAGAATGGTATCAAAGAAGTGTGTCCGATCGGAGGTGCTACCTCATTGGCCCTTCGATCGCTCCTGTTTTAGCCACCTTATGTCAACTCACGGGAGTTGGGTCCACGTATATACCTTTAGGATCGTCGCCACCATCCTACTTCATTACGGAAACTCCTCCACGTACACAGTTGTTAAAGTGGTTTTCGGTATCGACAGAGAGTATCTCCATATCCGATCCCAGTCTCATTAACAACCAATCATTATTATAACCCGTGGTTATAAATTTAAAAACAGTTTATATTTCAAATCAAAATACTTCATTTAAACCATTAAAATTTAAAGTCATTATCCCTTTAAATCAAATATTCAATTCCCAAAAATTTAGCCTTTTCTGAGTTCATTTAGTCACTTAAAAACATTAAAACATTAAAATTCCAACTATCACAGCATTTAAAAAGTGATGCGGTAAGTTATATTTGAAAACAATTCAATTCAGCAAAACAACATTTATAAACTGCTGTAATAATTTAGTTTTAAAAGAAAAATAGTTCAATTCAGAAAACAACATTTACAAAACTGCTGTAATAGTTCATGGTTCAAATTTAAGTTTAAATTCAATTCAGGAAAGATAGCGTTTACAAAACTGCTGTAATAGTTCAATTATAATCAAAAATCACATTTCAGCCAACTGCAGCACTTAACAAGTGCTACAATAGCCCTTTTATTTATTTCAGTTTCAAGTTTAATTCCTGCCACTACAGCACTTACAAAGTGCTGTCATAGCCCTAGTTAAATTTAGTCTTATAGTTCATTTATGCAACCACGGCACTTACAAAGTGCTGCAGATTCTACTTAGTTCAGATTTAGTTCATTTCCAGAAATGATAGCATTTCTGAAGTGCTATTAATTGAATTTCCATGTTTTAAATAAAATTCCAACCGCAAATAAACTTTAATTTAAATCATTTAAACTTATAAAAATCATATTTTTTCCACATCAAAAATGATCATTTAAATACCTTTAACTTATGATTTTTATAAAGTAAATTTTCACAATAAATTCCAATTTTCCAATAATTTCACTTATTAAATTCAAGTGCACCATTTTCTTATTTTTTCCTTTTACAATTTTCTTTAACACTTAAATTTAAATTTCCATTTTTACAATTTTATAACTTAATTTCCATTTAATTTAATTAACTTGAATTTCCAAAAAAATCAAATCACAAATTCCAAATTTAGTTATATTTAAATCACAATTTTCTATTCGTTTATTTAACATTTTTAATACACAGAAAATCATTTTCACTTTATTAAATCATTAAAAATTCAATTTAAATAAAATTATTATATTTTTACATTTTTAAATTACTTAAAAAAAATTTAGAAAACTTTTATAATATAACCACGGGTCTGTCCAATATTTTTTAGCCTAAGTCAAGTGATACGGATAATATATCATTTCAATCCGTAATTTACAAAAAAAAAATCCAGGTTTTATCATTTCAAACCCGCAATCCCAAGTAAATAAATTTAAATAAAAATCGTTTGGGCTTATCATTTCATACCATGACGATCTTTCCCTATTCTAAAGTCCGTTCGGGTATGTATCATTTCAACCCATAGTGATTATATTCTACAGGGAACTTGCAGTGTGATAAACAGAATAGAATAAACAGTAAAATAAAATAAAACATAACAAATGATGTGACAAGTTAATAACATGGTTTAACATCATATAATTAACATCACAGGCAGGTATAACATGATATAATAGTTTCTACACATTCACTTGTTGTCACTTCACAAATTATATGAGTATAAATGTCATGAGTGAATACTCACCTTTTAAAAGCTAGAATTGAAATTCAAACCCAAATCTAAACTCCGCAAAGCACGAAAAGGCACGACAAAGCACGACTATATTCTTTTGAGTGGATGAAGAGTCGGATCCAAATCTTGTATACAAAAAATTACACAAACATTAGTGTATAATTCAACATACAAGATTATGAATCAAATAATGAACAATATGGATCAAAGGGACATAACCTTTTGATAAACAAAGCAAGGTGCAAACTTGAGTGAAAAGAGAGCCCAAAATCCACATCTTGTACATAACAAAATAAAGCACACAAATATCCCAAACATAAGAACATGATTCAATACAAGGAATAGAGATTACAACAATGAAAAGATAGGAAATAAAATGACATGACCTTGATAACTCAAAGCAAGGTGATCATGGCTTGGTTTGGTCTAAGTTTTGGGGATGTTGTCTTCATGGTGGTCACGGCCTTGGATGGTGGTGAGGAGGAGGGAGATGAAGTCAGTTATAGGGCATGAACATGGTGGAGCCGAGCCTAAGCATGGAGAAATCACAAGAGAAGAAAAAGAAAATGGAAAGAAGGAAGAAGGAGAAGCCATGGATCTATAGCTTTATTTTATTTTATTTTTCTCACGCAAATAACTTTGAGATGAGAAGGTTTTCATGTGATTTGCAAATATGATATGGCGGCTAGGGTTATGAAGATGAATGGCCAAAAGAATGGCAAGAAATAAAGAGGCTAGTAAATGAGGGGATTTATTTCCTATTTAATCAAATAACTTAATGGATTTAATTAAATTTCCTTTTCTTAGCCGTGAATAAGAATGAAGAGAAGGGGAAATGAGATGTTTCTCGCGGCTAATAGATGGAGTTATGCACGACTAGAGATGCGGAAAGTAATTGGCTATGCAAATGGAAAGGCAAGGGAAAAGAAAAAGGCAACAAATAAAACAAGGCAACAAATAAAACAATTGTAACGTATGCCAATTAAAGCAAAGTAACATATGCCTAATTAATTTGTTTCCATGCCATTAATTAAAAGGTATATATAAAAGAAACATTCAATAAACAAAAATAAATAAAAGATACACATAAGAACATTTAATAAATAAAATTTTAAAAAGATATGCCTTTAAGGCAATATAACATATATCCATTGAAATTCTTTTCAAAGAAGTAAATAAGAGATATGAACACATAACAATTCAATTAATAAAATGAATGTCTAAATGAATAGAAATAGAAAGATAAAAATAGAGAAACAAACATAAGGAAATAGAAAAATAAAATATAGAAAGTCATTGCGTGTAAATACTGTATTTTTATCTAATTTAAAAGTATAAGTTTAAATTCCCAATAGATCCATATTAACATTGGTTTAGATACTAATAAATAACTTCCCAATTCATCCAAATTTCAATTAGCAAAGTAATTAGTTTCATTCTCTTACCATAAATCTATTTGTTATGAATTGAGTTCCCATAAGTTATAAATAAATTTCAAATAAACTGTTTTGATTCAATTCTAATCCATTTATTAAGTCTATACCACTCTACAAATTTCATTACATTAATATATATACAAATATCCATCTTTCATTTGTATTAACAGTTGTTCTCAATTATATTGAATTTGTTAAATGTATACATTTATTATCTTATGAAAAAAATATGCATTTCCATTTATTTCATTACATTCACATTTACAATTACTATCCTATCTCAAATTAATGAACATTTACTTACATTTAAATGTCATTGATTTCCAATTCATTTTATAACCTAAATAGAATGTAACTTGCAATAAATGTTATCGTTATCCTTATATTACATTCAAGTTTATTATGTCCACTAATTATCATAATTATTTACAAAATGTTTAATTCATCCAGTTACCATAAACTATATACTAGTTCATTTATTCATACCACACTTACATTTATTCACTTATATTTAGTTTCATACCCTAAATTTAACATTTACAATTTAATTAATAGACCAATTAAATAGTAACTTACAACCATTACTATAACTTTTAATCACCCTTTTGAATTCATTGTTCACAAACATATGTTACCATTCTTATATACCGAATCTTTATTCAATGGTCATTTATTTCATACTAAATCATTTATACATTTAAATGTTTGCATTTGTTTTCTTACATAAATTTATAGCCAAGTATAACAATTTACATTACTTCAATGAATTGTAATTTCATTTCAATTGTTAATAATTAGTTTTTAAATACATTGTTACATTTCATTTTGGCATTCATTTCATTATAAAATCACAAAGTTTTTATTTCTTCCAAATTTATTTACCAAAATCTTATTAAATTGACAACTTTAATTATTGAAAATTTACGGGTCGTTACACTCTCCCCCAATCAAAACTTTTCATCTCCGAAAAGGAAGGAGGTAAGAGAATAGAAACAACCTGAAAGAAAAGAGGTTGGAAAGCAAAGAAGATAATAAATCTAAAACCATGAAACTTTCATCTTACAATAATAATTAATGTCATCCATTTGATTTTCTTAAGTTAAATATATCTTAACTATCTTTAATCTCATTATGTCATTTTACAATTATCTTAAACTAATAATTTTCCGAAGTCATGAATTTAAAAATCATTCATTATGCTCATAATTTATTTACTAAATTTCATTCTTATTTATTCCAAAATTATTATTAAATTTATTCCACTTAATATATACCTAATCATATATATTAAGTATATTTACACTTTTATAACTACTCAAATTTGTTTATAATTCCTTTAATACCATTTTAAATTGTAAATTATTCAATTAACCTTTTATTCTATTCACCTCTATTAATCCTTTATAACTAAAATTTAAGTGTATAACATTTATTATAACCACTCAAATTTTATTTATAAAATCCTTTTATATTGCACATTATCCAATTACATTGTTGACTTCAAAATAATTAAGGTAAGTTATATTGGAATGTAATAGAATATTATACAAATAAAACTTTCTAGTTCAATTATTTCAAGCTTAAATATTTATTCAAAATTTAGCTTCATTTTATAATTGAAATCATCTTTTAAGGTAAAATTTAAGAATTAAATTTTCGGTTAACTTCAAACTATTCTGGATAAATATATATATATATATATATATATATATACATAATATATATCAAATCAACTTTAAATCATATATCAATATATATATATATATATATATATATATATATATATTATAAATCAAGCCAATTTTTTTAAATGCAAATCAATTTAGTTCCCCAAAGCAAAACTGTAGCAAAACTACAGAATGGTCTCTTCACTTCGAAACTCGAAAATGAATGTCGATGATGCTGCAGTCATCACCGAAATTATTTTCCAGCGACAAAGAGAAGAGCACTTATTTAAACTTAAAAATTCTTTAGAAACAATTTCTATTCGAAGATACTTTAAATATTATATCCTTTTAAAACTTAAAAACCCAAAGTTTGAAATCTTCGAAAATTAAATTCTCAATTCTTGTTTTTAAATTCATTTAAATTTCCCAATTAATTTATAACCATAATTTATAGTTCAATCATTTATATGAAACAAAGCCAATGATTACAAGATATATACAAAGTCAAATATTATTTCTTAACATCCAATTCAATTAACTATAAAAATTCTGAAAATTATACATATATATAATATGATTATACAAAATTTCTCATTTACCAAGTTTGAAAACAATATGGTGTTAGTTTGCTATGTTCAAGTGTTTTGGAGATCCTATCGATAGCGTTGATCAGACAAATCGATCGGAAACCCAAATCAACATCAACAACTCAAACAACACCCTTCATTTTAAACATTTTTTTAAATATTAGACTTTTCAAATATAGGAATAACTTCTTTTCTTTCAAAACAAGGATAGATGTTCAGATTTGATGGACTCAAATCAAAGAGAATTCTGATTTGAAGATAAGTTCAAAACAAAAGAAAATATGATTAAATAATAGAATAAGAAGATGGACTAGTTTAGATAAATCGCGGGCAACCTTAACCGGGTCAACCGTGACTTAAAGAATAAGATCTATGTGGATTTTCTAGGGTAAATCTACGTTCGATCTCAAGGGACAGAATTCGGAATAATAAGAGATACTAGCATCTAAACCGAGGATATATATAAATCTCCGGTGAGTCAATGCTAATTGTAAAGGAGTTTCACCCCTTTACAAGTCAATTTGAGGTTGGAGAGACCGCCAATTTTATAAAGATCATTCGAAGTGGAGTTATGGGATACTCCAGAATCAAAAGAAGATGAATAGTGAGGGGCAAGAATGGATTTTTGAAGCGTAGGGAACGTTCCAAAATTCAAAAGAAATCGAGTCAAAAGGAAGAGATTCAAGCTCGAACGAAAGTGATTCTGTAAATAAATTTACCATATATGCTAAGTTTTGCCTAGAGCCAAAGCTCTGATACCAACTGCAACGACCTGCTATTTTGGACCATTCAAATCGACAATAAAACCACACATGTTTGACTTGAATAATTCAAAATACCGAATTGTTAATTTATATTTGGTAAAACTCAGAATATACAGTAAATAAATAAATCACAGATCACAGACACGGAGTAATATAATGCAGCGAAAACAAAGGAATAGTAGTTCATGAAGCTACTATATAAATACATCGGAGTTAATTAAGATACAATAGGAATACCAAGATACAACAGAAGTAACAGTATGATAATCAGGTACAACTCAGAATACAACTTGAATCAACTGGATAACAAAATGAATAGATATCTGGTTCTTCAAAGCAAAACTCCAGCTCCAAAAGTGAGTCTCGAATGTTGTATCACTCAGTCTGACCCAAGCGTAAAGCAAACACAAAACACTCGAGTCAGGACATACATACTTATACAATGTAAACCAACTCAAGTGAACTATAGTAAAGGTACAAGTAACTCAAAGAATGCTTGGGATCCCCCATTCTTCAAGGATCCGTTAAACTATCTACTATGTAGTAATATTCGCTATTATAATAATGTATAATCATTAAACATACTTTTAAATAGCATTAAGGCTTTATATTTTCCACCTTAACACGTAATAGTCCCAGTAGTCTATCCTGTTTTAGCGTACTCCAAAATGGGGGCTACTCTCGATACTCCACAGGCTACGGGAGAAATCACAACTCGTAGTAAAGCTCGATATGGTTGGTGACACGGTACACAAGGCAATGCCAGGGTAGATATACCAATTACGCATCCGGACTGGTGGTGAGGCATAGCAGCCACTACCGCCCACCTCGAACAACACTGCAAAATCAAGGGGTGCACCCAAACAATCACAAAAGTAATAGAATGGTATCGAAGAAGTGTGTCCGATCAGAGGTGCTACCTCATTGGCCCGTCGATCACTCCTGTTTTAGCCACCTTATGCCAACTCACGGGAGTTGGGTCCACGTATATACCTTTAGGATCGTCACCACCATCCTACTTCGTTCAGGAAACTCCTCCACGTACATAGTTGTTAAAGTGGTTTTCCGTATCGACAGAGAGTATGTCCATATCCGATTCCGGTCTCTTTAACAACCAATCGTTATTATAACCCGTGGTTATAAATTTAAAAACAGTTTATATTTCAAATCAAAATACTTCATTTAAACCATTAAAATTTAAAGTCATTATCCCTTTAAATCAAATATTCAATTCCCAAAAATTTATCCTTTTCTGAGTTTATTATTCACTTAAAAACATTAAAACGTTAAAATTCCAACTTTCACAGCATTTAAAAAGTGCTGTGGTAAGTTATATTTGAAAACAATTCAATTCAGCAAAGACAGCATTTATAAACTGCTGTAATAGTTTAGTTTTAAAAGAAAAATAGTTCAATTCAGAAAAGACAGCATTTACAAAACTGCTGTAATAGTTCAGGATTCAAATTTAAGTTTAAATTCAATTCAGGAAAGACAGCGTTTACAAAACTACTGTAATAGTTCAATTATAATCAAAAATCACATTTCAGCCAACTGCAGCACTTAACAAGCGCTACAATAGCCCTTTTATTTATTTCAGTTTCAAGTTTAATTCCTGCCACTACAGCACTTACAAAGTGCTGTCATAGCCTTAGTTAAATTTAGTCTTTTAGTTCATTTATGCAACCACGGCACTTACAAAGTGCTGCAGATTCTACTTAGTTCAGATTTAGTTCATTTCCAGAAATGATAGCATTTCTGAAGTGCTATTAATTGAATTTCCATGTTTTAAACAAAATTCCAGCCGCAAATAAACTTCAATTTAAATCATTTAAACTTATAAAAATCATATTTTTTTACACATCAAAAATGTTCATTTAAATACCTTTAACTTATGATTTTAATAAAGTAAATTTTCACAATAAATTCCAATTTTCCAATAATTTCACTTACTAAATGTTTGGTGTGTTTCGACCGGCCCCTTCACTACCACCGAACCAACTCTCACCGGACCGGCTCCTCACCATGCCCACGAATCATCAACCCACCGAATCAAAGCCCCTCCTAGCAATGCCGGTCCAAGGCCACTCCAGGCAATGCCGGTCCAAGCTCCTCCATGCATCACCGAACCAATCATCTTTCCATGCCCGCCGAGCCAACCCCTGCCGAACCAATGCCACTTCACTCACAACCGAATCGAACTCCATCCAACCCTTACCGGACCGAAAGCCGCTCCAACTATCTCCAGACCAAAGTCTTGCCGAACCAACACTGCCAAGCCAGATTGCTTCGGCCCAGGCCCACCAGCAGCTACATACATCCAAGACCCATGCCCCCAGCCTTACTCTATAAATAGAAGGGCAGGGGTACAACAATGGCGGACAAGTTTGAGAGCTCAAGTACGGAAGGAACTTTCAAACAACTTTCATATACTTGTATACAAAGCTTTATACTTGTAATCTGAAAGATAAAGGAGAATAACATATAAAGTGGACGTAGGCACGTTCTGGCCGAACCACTATAAATCTGTGTGTCTTTTACAGTTTAGTCCATCTATTTTATATATTTGCGTAAATCACCCAAACCATCCAGATCAACACAAAATCAACTAATTCATACGACTCGGAGGTGTTTGCCCATTCTTTGTGCAAACACTAAATTCAAGTGTACCAATTTCCTATTTTTTCATGTTACAATTTTCTTTAACACTTAAATTTAAATTTCCATTTTTACAATTTTAAAACTTAATTTCCATTTTAATTTAATTAACTTGAATTTCCAAAAAAAAAATCAAATCACAAATTCCAAATTAATTATATTTAAATCATAATTTTCTATTCATTTATTTAACATTTTTGATGCATTGAAAATCATTTTCACTTTATTAAATCATTACAAATTCAATTTAAATCAAATTATTATATTTTTACATTTTTAAATTACTTAAAAAAATTTAGAAAACTTTTATAATATAACCACGGGTCTGTCTAATATTTTCTAGCCTAAGTCAAGTGATACGGATAATATACCATTTCAATCCGTAATTTACAAAAAAAAATCCGGGTTTTATCATTTCAAACTCGCAATCCCAAGTGAATAAATTTAAATAAAAATCGTTTGTGCTTATTATTTCAGCACATAATGATCTTTCCCTATTCTAAAGTCCGTTCGGGTATGTATCATTTGAACCCATAGTGATTCTATTCTACAGGGAACTTGCAGTGTGATAAAAAGAATAGAATAAACAGTAAAATAAAATAAAACATAACAAATGATGTGACAAGTTAATAACAGGGTTTAACATCATATAATTAACATCACAGGCAGGTATAACTTGATATAACAGTTTCTACACATTCACTTGTTGTCACTTCACAAATTATATAAGTATAAATGTCATGAGTGAATACTCACCTTTTAAAAGCTAGAATTGAAATTCAAACCCAAATCTAAACTCCGCAAAGCACGAAAAGGCACGACAAAGCACGACTATATTCTTTTGAGTGGATGAAGAGTCGAATCTAAATCTTGTATACAAACAATTACACAAACATAAGTGTATAATTCAACATACAAGATTATGAATCAAACAATGAACAATATGGATCAAAGGGACATAACCTTTTGATAAACAAAGCAAGATGCAAACTTGAGTGAAAAGAGAGCCCAAAATCCACATCTTGTACATAACAAAATAAAGCAAACAAATATCCCAAACATAAGAACATGATTCAATACAGGGAATAGAGATTACAACAATGAAAAGATAGGAAATAAAATGACATAACCTTGATAACTCAAAGCAAGGTGATCATGGCTTGGTTTGGTCTAAGTTTTGGTGATGTTGTCTTCATGGTGGTCACGGCCTTGGATGGTAGTGAGGAGGAGGGAGATGAGGTCGGTTATAGGGCATGAACATGGTGGAGCCGAGTCTATGCATGGAGAAATCACAAGAGAAGAAAATGAAAATGGAAAGAAGGAAGAAGGAGAAGCCATGGATCTATAGCTTTATTTTATTTTTCTCACGCAAATAACTTTGAGATGAGAAGCTTTTCATGTGATTTGCAAATATGATATGGCGGCTAGGGTCATGAAGATGAATGGCCAAAAGAATGGCAAGAAATAAAGAGGCTAGTAAATGAGGGGATTTATTTCCTATTTAATCAAATTACTTAATGGATTTAATTAAATTTCCTTTTCTTAGTTGTGAATAAGAATGAAGAGATGGGGAAATGAGATGTTTCTCATGGCTAATAGATGGAGTTATGCACGGCTAGAGATGTGGGAAGTAATTGGCTATGCAAATGGAAAGGCGAGGGAAAAGAAAAAGGCAACAAATAAAACAGTTGTAACGTATGCCAATTAAAGAAAAGTAACATACGCCTAATTAATTTGTTTCCTTGCCATTAATTAAAAGATATATACAAAAGAAACATTCAATAAACAAAAATAAATAAAATATACACATAAGAACATTTAATAAATAAAATTTTAAAAAGATATGCCTTTAAGGCAATATAACATATATCCATTAAAATTCTTTTCCAAGAAGTAAATAAGAGATATAAACACATAACAATTCAATTAATAAAATGAATGTCTAAATGAATAGAAATAGAAAGATAAAAATAGAGAAACAAACATAGGGAAATAGAAAAATAAAATATAGAAAGTCATTGCGTGTAAACACTGTATTTTTATCTAATTTAAAAGTATAAGTTTAAATTCCCAATAGATCCATATTAACATTGCTTTAGATACTAATAAATAACTCCCCAATTCATCCAAATTTCAATTAGCAAAGTAATTAGTTTCATTCTCTTACCATAAATCTATTTGTTATGAATTGAGTTCCCATAAGTTATAAATAAATTTCAAATAAACTGATTTGATTCAATTCTAATCCATTTATTAAGTCTATACCACTCTACAAATTTCATTACATTAATATATATATACAAATATCCATCTTTCATTTGTATTAACAGTTGTTCTCAATTATATTGAATTTGTTAAATGTATACATTTATTATCTTATGAAAAAAATATGCATTTCCATTTATTTCATACATTCACATTTACAATTACTGTCCTATCTCAAATTAATGAACATTTACTTACATTTAAATGTAACTGATTTCCAATTCATTTTATAGCCTAAATAGAATGTAACTTGCAATAAATGTTATCATTATCCTTATATTACATTCAAGTTTATTATGTCCACTAATTATCATAATTGCTTACAAAATGGTTAATTCATCCAATTACCATAAACTATATACTAATTCATTTATTCATACCACACTTACATTTATTCACTTATATTCAGTTTTATACCCCAAATTTAACATTTACAATTTAATTAATAGACCAATTAAATAGTAACTTACAACCGTTACTATAACTTTTAATCACCCTATTGAATTCATTATTCACAAACATATGTTACCATTCTTATATACCTAATGTTTATTCAATGGTCATTTATTTCATACTAAATCATTTATAGATTTAAATGTTTGCATTTTTTTTCTTACATAAATTTATAGACAAGTATAACAATTTATATTACTTCAATAAATTGTAATTTCATTTCAATTATTAACAATTAGTTTTTAAATACATTGTTACATTTCATTTTGGCATTCATTTCATTATAAAATCACAAAGTTTTTATTTCTTCCAGTTTTATTTACCAAAATCTTATTAAATTGACAACTTTAATTATTGAAAATTTACATGTCATTACAGAATGTCACATTGCCATTTCCGTTTATCACTAATTGACTTCCACAAAATACAACCTCCGAGCTCGTATGTCTCAAAGAAGGGCGTTAAGCTAATAGGAGTTGCCCCTTACGCCACAACAGGTGTACGATTGTAAAAATCAATGTTCATGATTTATAAATGCAATGTCAGACATTCGTCTATACAAGTTGTCCAAGAACAGGATGTACCGAAGGAACTTCTCCTACCACATCCTATTTTGGGAATCACCCCTAGGATCAGTAGCAATTAGTACTTTCAAATTGAAGATTTGCATAACCGAGCGCTATAGCCACCATAAGTGTACGATATGGTAATTTCCCCGAGGGTCTAGTGGCAATCCTCCCTACATCATGGCGATCTCTGTCTTCAATTGTCGTCGTCATAAACCTACACTTTCGAATGCATACATTAGCCTGAAGTGGTTTTCGGATAAATCCAATCCCAATCTCTCTGGATCAACAATGATAAAGAGGCCAAATTTGATAGTCAGTTATTTAACTATCAAAACAACAACAAAATCTAGCACATAAGCAATCTCTAGGCCTGTTTAATAAATCTGTTATTAACTAAATCAATTTCCTAATATTTACTTCAAATTATCTTTTTAAAACGATATATTCACAAAACCATTTCAAATTATTCGATAATGGTGGACATTTCCATATATTTATATTATCGATATAAGTATATTCACAAATAATTTCATTTTCAACACTTAGAAAATATCTCCATATACTTAAAACGGAAATAAGTGTATATAGAAATCTTAAGGAAAGTATTCTTCAAAACGCACTTTATTTGGATCAAAATGAATGTTGTGTAAAACACCGTTATGACAACCCAAAACACTAGTATAGGGATTTGATTAATTACATTTCCTTTCGGAAATCATTTGCTATAACAACAGTGTTATAGTCTATGCCTTCCTTACTTCCCCGAAAACGTCTATTATAACAATAAATGTTGAAATCTATATTTTCGATACTTATCACATTTTAAATCATTTTCAAACTATTAAATTCCATTTGGAATTATTATTTTCCAAAACATTACTTTAAAAGATAAATTACTCTTAAACCATTAACTCCATCAAAATATTTCTTTCAAACAATCCTTTAAAAGATAAACCACATTTAAAACGATTAATTCCATACCTAAAATTCAACATAAATCATTTCTTTATTTATAAACTATGTTTATAAACTTCACTTCTATTTTATAAAACTTCTATTTATAAAATTCCTTTATTTATAAAGTCCCTTTTATAAATCTATTCATTTGTAAAATCTCTTCTATTTATAAAATCCATTTATAAATTCCTTTTCTTTGATAATATAATTTATTTAGAAAATCCATTTACAAAACATTGATTTCAAATCCATTCAATATTTCGTAAAACACCATTTAAAATCCATTACTTTATTTATAAAATATACTTTTATAAATCCTTTATATAAATTATTCTAGAATCTCTATTTAAAAACACTTTACGAAATAGTAAATTGAAAATACCAAAATTCATACTTTTACTTATTTAAATAAATTCCTTTCTTTTAATATTTCAAAAATTATTAAAACATATGAAATCCCAAAATCACTTTAAAAATCATTTCCAATTCACCATCATTATTATATTTCAAAATACCAAAAATAAGGCCCAGTGCTACTATAAATGACGCAGCGGATTAATCAAACAAAACTTCAATCGGTGAAATGTAACAATCGGTGAGTTGAAGATACCAAAATGCCCAAGTTCGTTGATCCAAAGATACCGAACTCTAGCTATCTCAAACACGTTGATAGCGCACTATACCGTGTTCAAAGATCTACGATTCTTCGCACGTTGATCTAGCGCACTAGATTCCATGAATCGGCTTCTACGATCGTTGAATCGAGCGCACTCGATTAACCGAAAGAGGAGATAGGAGATTACACTCAACTACCAATTTATATGAAAGCACAAAGCTAACAAAAGAGAATTTTATTCAAAAATCAACTACCACAAAAATTACAACACACACGCTATTTATAGAGTTTCCTGACCCAGCACCTTAAGTCGTCGCCGACTTACGACATAGCTTAAGTCGTGACCGACTCAACACACGCGACTCCACCTCTTTACAACAAAACACAAAGCAAACGACTCATGCAAGATCGTTACCGACTTATCATCAACACAGTTCGCACGACTCATACATATCCGACTCATCTACTTAAGTCGGCAGCGACTTAAATCACACGACTCAACAAACCCGCCTTATTACCACACCTCCGACTCAAGAAACAAATAACGACTCATCTTACAAACGACTCAAGACTTACATCATATCACAGTACACGACTCTCCTCTGGGCGACTCAACTCCATGCCTTCCTTGGGTCGTATAATCATAGGTCGCAGCTCATATGGCAGTACCTTCTCCAGTTCCTTGTTAAGTCGTTGACGACTCATGGATGAGTCGTTGTGTCGTGGACGACTCATCAGACTCGAACTCCTCCAAGCTTCGTTAAACCGGCACCGACTCATGCTTCCACTATCCCGTGACCGACTCATCAAGCATGCACGTCTTAAGCTCGTGTACGACTTAATATGGTTTAACTTTTGAATTCCCATATGCCTTGCTGCATCAATAGCGCTAAATAAATCAAATCATATCACAATCTATAATATGGCATCCAACACATCGTATATCACCGTATATATGGAAAGTAAAACCAACAGTGGTGAGCAATCCTGTTGGATTCCTCCAACGTGTCCCCCCGCATTGCGTACAGAATATAATCATGAAAATATAAATCAACCACTTCGAGGCGGGATCATATACAAATGGTCATCCACTCTTACACAGAAATGTAATAGGGCCTCATCTGCTCCAACAGGTGGAAATATATCCAAACAAACTAATAAATATAGTAAATCATCTAAACAAGCAACAAACAGCATAAATAAAATTATTCCCACTTATATAAAAATATAAGCAGGCTAGGGAGGTGAGTTTACTCATTGAAATTCCAGTAATCGCCAAATCACTCCAGTTTGAAATAAAACTGAATGCATGTTCAATTTTAACCCAAATTTCTACTAAGTCAGAATCCATCCAATCCAACTCCATAGCGTAGCATGTCGATACGATCGCAAAAGCAACTCATCACGCTTGATTTGGGCCTCGTACGAAAAAGTTATGGATTAACGAATGTACGAGATTATTTAAATCATAATTAACATAAATTAATAAACTTTAAAATCCTTAATCACCTTCCCCCCTCCCCAAATCACGTTTGCGAACGAACCCAGTTACTCAAACGTGACCGAGAACGCTACTTCATCGCCGAAGTTCCTTCGATCGCCACCCCTGATTGCGTGTGCCTGTGCCTTGCCGCCGCAGCTCCCCTCGCAGCCGTTCGCGTCCCACCGCCATGCCTCGAAATCAAGCGAAAGCGAATGCATAGGCCCCACGAACGCGCTGCCCTAGCTCTCGCCACACACCTCTTTTTGACAATCGGTTGGTATGGATGAACTCATGGAGTCGAGCTCTCCAACTTTCTTGTTGAACGTTTCAGCTAATTTTGCTTGGATGAGTCGAAGAAGTTATGGACATTGGACGGAGCTATTGTTTTAATGGTGGCTATTGACTTTAGGGTTAGGGTTTCTCAACAAATGGGGGCGCATGCTTCTATTTATAGGCAATTATAAAACACTATTCATTCCTAAAAATTTCGAACTTCAGACAAAGCGTGCCGTCTGGCGTTCTATATGTTATACCCCTATTTCGAACACAATGAAATATATATCGGGAGCCAATTACATCATATACATAAGTTAACTTTTCAAAATCAAATTATATAAATTTAAATTCCTTTATTAAATTTGTACATGTTTCGAACTCGCAATACCAAATGATACGTCCAATCGCCATGAAATTCGACGCTATATAATAATTCACTATTACAGATCCAATGAAACTGGTTTCGTCGAAATCCGAGACAGTTCCTCAGAAGGATATTTCCCCATGTCAATTAAAACGAATTATTTCTAAAATCGGTTTAATCAATTTTAATTCAAATTTAAAAGTTTATTATCTTCCTTTATTATTTAATTAGAATTTAAATCAACTTCAAAATCATTTTCATTCACACTAAACTCAAGATTCAATTATTTAAACAATTCCAAATATTAAATTTAACAATCTAATTATCAAATAACTCGCTTTAATTGAAATATAAGTTATTTAACTTATAAAATTAATTTTTCAATATTTAAAATTAATTAAATATTCTAATTTCAAATGACTGAACTTCTGGGTCATTACACGGCCCTAGATAAGGCTTTAATTGCCTTAAATCATTCCAAACCCATTGGCAATTGATCACATTTAAATTAAATTTAAATGCCTGTCGATATCAAATATCAATTCATACAATATAACTTTTATATGTGCACCTAATAATTATTATTGGCACCCAAAATTATTAATGGCACCTAATACATCAAATAAACAAATAAGTAATATTTCATAAATATTAATTAATTTAATTAACTTACAAAAAATGTAATTAAATTAAATCTTGTGGTATATCAAAGAATCTACTAATGCGGTTATGTAACTCGCGTGTCTAAATTTAGTTAGCGATTTGTGTCAAACAATTCTAATATCAATCTTCACACATCATCTTAGCAGGGATGTGTCATTTTAGCCAAATTTATCGCTTACACATTTTTTGGTAAAATCCAATTTTACTATTTTAATCGATACCTGATAATAATGATTATTTACATAAATTCTCTTCATTAAAACTATAAGATATTAGGACTTATGGAATTTGTATTTGGTAAAATTCCAATATCATCCATATTCAACTTGCATAATCCAATGCAAAGTCCTTAGTTCTATAATAACAATTTTTATTAACAAAACAACTTTGGCTAGAGACTTTGACTTTGAGTTGACTACTATTAACCCTGATACCAACCTGATATAAGTGAGGAGATGAATTCTCTATTGAATAATGTTTCACTCCTAATGGTTCAACTCAGACCAAACTATAGTAGTGTTTGAAATATAGTTAATTGTTAAGCGTTTGAACTATATCGAACAACTTATAATCAAAGTAGAGTGTGCAGTGACCCGTAAATTCGGACACTTCGTATTGGAATATCTTAACGTTTTAAAATATAGTTAAGTGTTATAAATGTGATTTTATAACCTTGTTAAACATATTTTAATCAATGAGTAAGATAAGAAACAAGTTTTTGGAATCTATTTACAAAAGTATATTCTTCGAAGAAATATCGATAATGTGACCGAAAATCGGTTTATCGATAAACAGCTTATAATCAACATAAGTTGTTGGAACTCTTTTGTAATAAGCTAATGAACATATGAACATATTAGGAACTAATTAACACACTTTTATTCATAAAGTAATTAGAACATTCTAGAACCTTCTAATGGATGAGAGATATTTATGAGTAAGGGTAGTTTAGTCATTTTCTAAAAGTAGAAGGTGTAAAGGAGAAGTGATGGGCATGTGGAGGGGTGAGCCTTCTACGGAATAATGGGGGTGAGAGGAAGGGTAGGAAACACCATTTGTAGCTTATAAAACGTGGGGCATTCCCATTGAATCCATTTCACTTCTTTTACACAAAATCTATCACTCATTCTTTACATAAATTCCTAAAGAAGATTAATTTCAACACACATCCAAATCAACTCAAAATTGGACAAGAGCCTTAGGAAAACATTGCAACACCTCCTAGCAAGTTAGATCTTGAAGAACCAAAGGCTAACTTCCCCTACTCTTGAAGGTCGTTGTTTACCCGCTTTTTGACCAAAGAAGCTAACTTAAAATGGACCTAGAAAACTCATACTAAGTCGGATTGACTTGAAATTTTTGGAGAACATTTAGAAGACATAGAATAAGGAACTTACCAATAGGGGCTGGATTTGATAAGGCTGGATGGGTTGCTAGCGACCCAACTAGATGGATAGCTAACGATCCATGTAGATTGGGCTCCACAACTTGAAATTTATAGGGTAGGTCTCAGATGCCCTATAAAGTGTACATGCAAAGTTTCGTCTGATTTCGTTAAGCTTTGAGCGAGTTATGGAAGATTCTTCTGGACCAGATGACCCAAGAAGACAGATGATCAAACAAACTCCAAATGACTTGATATTTAGATAAGGCATTCAAATAGTTGAAAGGAAGGCAACCCAAAAGGGTAGATTCAAAAATAGTTTAAGGGCATGGATCACTAGCGATGCGCCACCCATGGATCACTAGCGATCCATCATGTTAGCTCGGATCACCTTGAGTTTTTCTGAACTTCTTCCTAGTACTGAGTAGAGGCTTCTAACAAGTCGGCCTTCGCCCAACTACTCTCCTACCCCTATAAATACAATCCTACCACAACATAAAGAGGATCTTCTGGACTGGCTACTGGGACTCTACAAAGATTATTCTTCACTCTTCTTCTCCCACACAACAATTGTCTATGAGTTCACAGTGATTCTCTAGTAAACTCTTGCACTTGTGACTTATTCTAATCTCATCAAGTTGTAACCGAATTCAACTTGTAATAACAGTCAGTCGATAGTAAAGCTTATAAAGTGACATAGGCTTCCTTAATAGCCGAACCACTATAAAAATCTTCTGTCTTTTTACTATTTTTGCACGTTTTACATTTATTTTTATAGTATTGCTCTATAAGAATAGGGCTAGTGCTTTCACACTCAATCTAGGGTGTTGATCTATTTTTGGGGTTAACATTTTGGTGCTTTCACTGAGAAAACTGAACTCAAGGATAAATGTAAAGGCTTGAACTTTGAATCTAAGACTTGGAGAAGATAAGCAGGCCTAATACCATATCTAGAGCCAGAGCAAATCAACCAGAGCGTGGGGGTAGCCAGGATGTGTCCTTAAATTCTCATCAACCTAACTATGAGAGTAGAGATGAGACGGAAAAGATGATGAAAGAGATGCAGGATGGAATCTTAGCTAGACAATAGGAGATGATGGACGGCTTCTTCCAAAAGATGGAGCGGCAAAGGATGGCTAGCTCTACAGGGAATAGGAATCAAACTCCAAGAACAACGCAGGAGCTTCCAGAGTTAGATTGGAACAAGAAAGAGTCTTTCCCCCATGCCTAGAGAAACCGATAGTTGGGGGCAAAGCTGGAATCAACATGGGAATCAATCCCAATGTCGTAGTAACAGTTGAAACACTAGGAACCGGTGGTACGAAAGCTAATCCAAATAATAAGATGCAACTGACAGAAGAATACGTACCAAAACTTCCTTGATGGAACGCATGCCTGAATGACGCTAGAGCTATGAATTAGAATACAGGCATGCGGCCGGCAGAGTACATCCCGGGATACCCCCATTGGAATAGGGGCAAAATATTTCTTTAGGACGAAGACCTTCATTGGACGGTGAGAACTGAATTGCTGAATTGGTATGAAGGTTCAATAGAGGAGACCCTCAGATCAGGGTCTGGAAGACGTGAACAAGAATCTGTTTACTACTAATATCCGAAATGCGAGAAATCCTCCAAAATTCAAGCTTCCGACACTGGAAATGTACGATGGGAAGACATATCCGACAATTCATATGATGAGATACATCAAACATATGGAGGTGTTGGGTGCTTCTGAGGAGGTAATAGGGTGCTGCTTCTTATTATACTTTACAGATTTCGCTACAATGTGATTCAGACAGTTGGAGAATGGGTCCATAAGCACATGGACTGACTTGGTGAGCAAGTTCTTGAGAAAGTTCAGAGTTCACGTCACATAATCAAGGAATGTACTTACGCTCTCAAACATAAAACAAAGGCTTGGAGAGTCCTTAAGAAGTTATTTAATAAGATCCAATGTGGCGGCGGCTGCGGTCGACAAGCCGGATTCGTCGTTTATCCTAATGGCGGTAGTATTTGGAGTCGCGGGTAAGACTGATTTCAAAGTTGCATTGAAAGGGGATCCACCGATGGATCTTGTGGAATTCTACTACGAAGCTGAGAGATATTTGAATCAGGAAGACGCTAAAGCCGAGGATGAAGATGTGGATGCTGAAATAGATGTTGTGGAGGATAGGGGACCATCTAGAGCTGGAATTGAAAATACAAACGGAAAAGGAAAACCGATGACGACTTCGAGGAGCTGAAATGACAAAGGAAGGAGTTGAGATTCTCTTCATACACTGACTTGACTGAAACCCCAAAGAGGATATACTTGGATACTATGAGGTAGAACCTCTATCGGAGGCCACCTAGTAGGGAGCCCATTGATCAAGAGAAAAGATCTGGAAAGTTTTGTATCTTCCATGAGCTGAATGGGCATGAAACGAATGAGTTCCGACAACTTCATGATCTAACAGAAGAACTGGTTCACAACAACCAGCTACCACAGTACGTGAGGAACAGAACTGTTGTAGAATTGCAAGAATAGCCATCATCGATCCATGGCAAATGCATCAAGAAAAGCCAAGGAATTTGAGCCAAGACAAATTATCCCATGATCGGGGAAGATGGGAGTCAGATCTGGCTCCCATGCTTTGTTTTTCGTTTCTTTTTTCGCGCTTTTCTTTGGTATTTAGATAATAATAACCTCAGGCCGCTTACACATGTACGGAATCCCGAACGGTCCCCAGGCATGCTCTGAGTTGGATGCCTGAGATTCTTATTTAGAACAATAATAACCTTAGACCGCTTACACGTGTATGAGACCCAAATTGGTCGCTAGGCATGCTCTGAGTCAGATCTCTGAGGTGAACATTTAGGATTTCTGCTTGTATTGATTCTTTCTTGTTTGATTTCTACTTGTTTATTTTGATTTGAATATTTGAATTTTGAAAAACCCACTTTGATTGTGATGACTAATATTGATCGCCTTAAAATCCTGACATGGGACCGGAGCACAATGTGCAAGTCCCATGGCTAGAAAAGCGAGTGGATGGACCTGTACGAAATTTATCGCCTTAGAGTCCCGACACAGGACCGAAGTGCAAGGTGCAAGTCCCCTTGGATGGACTTGTACAATATTGATCGCCTTAGAGTCCCGACCAAAGAGACGGGACCGGAGTGCAAGAAGTAAGTCCCCTCACTGGAGGGTGAGCGGATGGGCCTATTTAATCTCTTTTAACTTAACAAACAAATGATCTGTAGATATCATCCTCCTTAACTTAAACACTAAACTAAACATTAAACAATCCAGGGAGATCGAACCGATTTGAATTAATAAAAGGAATTGAATGCCTTATAAATAGAATAAAACTGATAAATCCTGGATGAACACCAAATGATTTCGATATTTGATGTGACTTTGATATATGATGTGATGTGATTTTTATATATAATATGATTTTGATATATGATGTTATAACTCTGAATGAGAGTCAGAATGATAATAATGTAAATCCCGGATGGACACGAGATAGTTAGAGATGTGTGATGTAATAACTCCGAATGAAATCAGAATGATTGTGATGTATAGATTACACTTAGGCAGAGTCTAGAGTCTTAGGTTGTAACAAGTTTGGAACGACTTGTGATTGGCAAGAGAATCCGAAGGAACTAGACGATTCACCAAGGCTGAAGCAGCTGGAAAGCTAAACTATCGAAGACTGGAGATAGGAACTTGTTCTTAAGCAAACCACACCTTTAACTCAAAAGGCATACTTTGGGGGGCAAATGTTTACCCGCTTTTTGACCAAAGAGCTAACTTAAAATGGACCTAGAGAACTCATATGGAGTCGGATTGACTTGAAATTTGGGGGAACACTTAGAAGACATAAAGAAACCTTTCACCAAAAATGGGCTTGATTGGATAAAGCTAGATGGATCGCCAGCGACCTAACTAGATGGATCGCTAGCAACCTAACTAGATGGATCGCTAGTGATCCATGTAGATTGGGCCCCACCACCTGAAATTTTTAGGGTAGGTCCCAAACACCCTCTAGAGTGTACCTACAAAGTTTCAGCTAATTTTGTTAAGTTTTGAGCAAGTTATGGATGATTCTTCTGGACGAGATGACTCATGAAGATGGATGGTCAAATAAACTCCAAACGACTTGATATTTGGACGGGTATTTAAATAGATGAAAGGAAGGCAACCCAAAAGGGTAGACTCAAAAATAGTTTAATGGCATGGATCGCAAGCAATCCATCACCCATGGATCGCTAGCGATCCATCATGTTAGCTCGGGTCGCCTTGAGTTTTTCTGGACTTCTTCCTGGCACTGAGTAGAGGCTTCTAACAAGTCGGCCTTGGCGCAACTGCTCTCCTACCCTTACAAATAAAATCCTACCTTCAACACAAAGAGGATCTTTTGGACTGGCTACTTAAACTCTACAGAGATTATTCTTCACTCTTCATCTCTCTTACAACAGTCATCTAGGAGTTCATTGTGATTCTTCAGTGAACTCTTGCACTTGTGACTTGTTGTAATCTCATCAACTTGTAACTGAATTCAACTTGTAATAGCAGTCAGTTGATAATAAAGCTTATAATGTGGACTAGGTTTCACTAACAGCCGAACCACTACAAAAATCTTCTTGTCGCTTTGCTATTTCTGTTGTTTTACATTTATTTTCTATATTATTGCTCTGTAAGAACAAGGCTGGTGCTTTCACACTCAATCTAAGGTGTTGATCCATTTTGGGGTTAACAGTCGTGAGCTATAATGGGTATTTGGGCTTATGGCTGGTGCAAAAGTAAGGCAAAGGTAGGCAGTGAGGTGTTAGCAAGGTTGAGGTAGGAAGTGGTTGCTTGAACTTGTTTACTTGCTTAAGGGTGAGCTAACTTACCACCTTGAATGGAAATATATTGTGTACATTTGCTTATGATTGTTTGTTTCTTTGTGATTGAATGGATACTGATATATGTTGTGATATTTGTTCAATTCTTGCTTTGAAAGAAAATGGCATATGCAATCCATATGTATGGACTTGAATGGACTTATATGACTTATAACATAGCCTTGAAACAAAGCATATAAGTTGTAGTTGAACATAGGCTTGAATTGGACTTGGATTTGGAAGTGCTCTTATAGCGATGGTCGTTATAGATACACCTAGGAATTGCCTTGTGTTCAACAATTTCTAAGGAACTTTGTAGAGAGATCCTTAAGATTTTCTCACCATATTTGTTATGTTTATTATGTATGCTTACTGCCATGAAAAGTTTGAATGTTAAAAAGTTAAGTAACATATTGAAAAGTGACCAAACTTATACTTATGCAAAACTGCCCAGTTTAGCCTTTGTTTTTTAACTTCAAATTTTTGGAAAGGACTTTAAACTTAAGTGTCTTATATCATTCTTTTTAAAGTGTTTACTAACTCATATTAGACTGTTTCAAAATTGGTTTGAGATTTTTAAATAATTTTGAGAGTTAGTTATGAATTTTAAAGAAGAGGGTTTATTTTTAAATACATAGAAAACATGGTTTTCCAAGCTTTAAAATGTTTTATAAACTCGTTATTTTAAACAAATTTTGAAACCTGTATAAGTATTTTAAAGTATTTTAAAAGCGTTTTAAGTATATATAACTTTTAGAAAATTAGTTGATTATTTTATTAAGTATAAATATCTAATGTTATGTATTATCTTTTAAAATTGTTTTATTAAATATCTAGCTTTATAAATAAATTACTATACAAATATATCATTTTAAAAAGGGTTTTTGAATTTTAAACCAAAAGTTTAAAAAGGGTTTAGGAATTGCTTAGTGGTTAAATCGTGTTTGGTTTACTTGTTTGAAAAAGTAATTAACTATGCTTAACATTAAAAATCAAGAATGTAGATTTCTCTATTTATAAGAGTTAAGATTGATTGTCGAGTAAGGATAAAAGAAATAGTGCTCTAAATTACCGACTTCCCTCTTGACCGAGGAATAGTTAAGTTGGAATGTCAGAAACGTGTTAATCGTGTTGATTTCTTACTCGTTTATGGAAAGTCATTAATACTATACTTAACACTAAAAGCTAATGAGATAGACTTGTCTATCTATGAGAGTTAAGAATGAAGTGTCCAGGCAAGGCTTTGATATGCAACCAGTGCTCTAACTTATCTGGCTTCACACTTGACCGATGGATAGTATAAGTTGGAATGTCGGAAATAAGCTAAGTATATGAACCTTGATTTCTATAAGCGATCATTTTTAACTGGATAGTCGATTACTTGACTATAAAACATGACCAAATATAACTTGGGAAGCATCTAAAAGCTTCACAGTTTCACACCCTTGAGAACCATTGGGGAGGAGCAATGGTATGAAACGTCTCTAGTTTTAAGAACTTATATATACGAGATCTCCTAGGGAGGACTTCTCTTTGTATAGATTGCTTACTTCTAAAAGAACCGAAATTGAGTTTACAAAAAATTCATCGATTAGTTTTGGATAGTCTGGGATCAATAAAAATTTTACTTATCGAATACCACTTCAAAACTAGTATGCAAGTCTATGTTTTGGAAGCGATTATGTAGTGATGTTATAGAGATGAATTGTCTATCTTAAGGTTAAGTCCAAGGGAGAGGTCAGCATTAACATTTCAAACTAATGCTATAAAGTTGAAATGTCTATCCTAAAGTTAAGTCCAAGGGAGAGGTCGGCGTTAGCATTTGTCCAATAGGCTTATGATGGGTTCCTTGTGGAGATCTGTGGACTTTCGAGATGCTAGGATCCTTATGGAGATCGAAGTTATGTTCGAGTGATGAAGACTTGTATGAAAGATGCCGAATGTAACCTCAACATCGAAAATGATAGAAAATAGAGTAGGAGCATAGCCAGTAGGGGTTAGCTAATCCATATGATATATCAACTCCATATCTAGAGTATGCTTATCGATGTTACTACTGGGAGTTGATGATATTTGATGTCATGTGTTGGGCATGGACTAGCTATGTTTACCTTAATGGTATATTTTATATAGAGATATACAACGCTCGGAAGGTAGTTTTTGACCCTTGTCAGAAGACTGGCCTCAGTTGTTCTAGGATGCCTTCAACTGAAAATCCATATGCGAATGTACCTTAGAAGTTTTGATTGTACCCTCAATATTGTTGCGATGTGATCAATGTAAGCATCACAACTATTTGATATGATTTATATTCTACACCCTGGACATTATCTATATACCATTATATTAACTTAATGAATGGTTGGTTTCTTTTGAGAGGAAACCTATTACAGGAATTCATTCGGTCTCGGCGGTTTGTATTACATGTTGCATGTATCTTGAATTTTCTTATACCAGACTTATGTCTGACAAGTGGTTTTTTCCCCTAAATTCCTTCTGTACATTTTCGAGTAGGATGAGCAAAGCAATTTTTACTTTGGACACTTCAGAGTTTAAGAGATGAGTTAAAGGCTTCCGTTATCCATCTATTTCTATTTTTGTTGCACTATAATATATATGTATGCATCAGCATTGTGAGGATAGGCAGTTGTAATTTTCCAGGCTGATGATAGTACTTAGGTTTTGTAACTCTGAAATTTCTGTATTTGGAGTAACCCTTTGTGTTGTTCTTTTGATATTATATATATTCGTTCAACTGTGAGATTCTGATGTCGTGTTATTTCTACTTGTTTTATTCTTTTTCTTTTAATTTACCCTAACCATCTGTCTTTTTGGCACTTGGGTGTTTGATACACGAATACCGTGGACGTATTTAGTGTCAACATTCAGAGACCGAAAAGTCGGGTCGTTACATTTGGTATTGGAGCTCAAGGTTGAGCAAACACCTTGGCTTTAGTTGGGTATGGCTCATTTGAGATAGGGTAAATGACAACCTAGAATGAGTCGAGTGTATTATACATATGAGAGTGTAGTTGTATTTTCAAAGCTAGACTTTTAAAAATGTTCCTTGGGAATATCTCTTTCTTAGCAATCCTTTCTTAGAAATCTTTTCCATGAAAAACTCTATTTTAAGTGCCCTAAAGAAGTTTTTCTTTGATTAGGTAGTAAGGATTATGGGTACTAGGGCTTCTAATGCTGAAGGAAAGGTAGTTGAGGAAGTGGTGCAGGTTCGACCATAGAAAGACTTTGCTTTGATATAGCGTGGGTTTGAGTTGTTGGACAAAAAGAGGTTCAAAGGCACCCAGACTATCACCGAGGTCAAGGCTTGGATTAGTTTATGTGACATGGTATGTAAGGACATAATGGATCATATTGAGGAAGCGTTTAAGCATATAATAATTATGGCATCTCAATTCGAGGGCTCGACCCAGAGCCATCTATATCAGCACCAAATAGAAGCAACAAGCGAAAGTTTCAGTCGTCAAAGAATAGGTCCAACCTCATTTGCTACAAGTGTGGACGGGGATGCATTTTGCTAGGAATTGTAAGATAAAAGGAGGAGGACAAGCAGCTAAGGCACTGCTAAGGTACGAAAGTTTAAGCCATAGAAGACAATCCATAGTTTGCATCGGCGAGTGCTGCAACGGCCATCATCCCGATCATATAGTTAAGGACTGTCTGATGCTCCAGGAGGGGAAGCAGATTCTTAAGGGTATACTATTTGTTTATGGCTTTCCTATTCATGTTTTATTTAACATGAATGCTTCCCATAGTTTTTTTTATCCCATATAGCTTACCTTTTTACTGCTTGGGTTGGGTAGGCGGTATTTATAGATACATTGAAACGAACACCTTCTGAATTGAGTTTCATAGTTTGACTATAAGGCGTTCGGTGGTAATGTTGGGTTAGAAGTTAAATTTAGTAAAAGAAATTTACTAGGAAAGATAGAATATTTTGGAAATAAATATTTGTGAAATAGTTTTATATAAGAAAGTTTTTTTTATAAAAATATGTTCGTAAATAGAAGGATTTAAATTGATATTTTAAGAACTTAAATCCTAGTGTTTTTTTTTTAAAATTGTTTTCTGAGATTTTGGAGGAAAATACGAGTAACATTGTTTGAAAGTATTTGTGAACAATAATGGTTAAAAAGAGTTTCAAAATTTTTTCGAGTTCGAGGTTGCTCTCGGAGTCAACAAGTCAAATTTGGGAATAAAGTACTTTTATGTTATTTAGTTCGAGTGGCTCAAATGTGAATAAAAACGAGCAAGAGATGTGTTCGGTTGGTATGTACTTCTGGTAGACATTTTTCTTCTTAGTAAGGGAATATATGGTACGACTTGGTAGAACTTATTTCCATAATATCACTTTTGTGTTACTCGATATATACATATATATATACACACACACACATATATATATGTATATGTATCTTCTATAGATTTGTAAAGTAAATATATAGGAAATTGGTTCGCAAAATTATACTTAGTACTATTATACAAAGTATTTGATACCGATTGGAAAATGATTTTGGTCAAGTCCCAAAGGGTATGATTAAGTGTACCAAGCTCGCTTCAGTCGTTTGAAAATAATTCTGGTGCTGGCTACAACATCATCGACGTTCATTTTTGGGTTTCAAAGTAGGGGATGCTATAGAGTAGCTTTGGTAAAATGGATTTTGATTTAATCCTGAAAGTATGATTTGATACATAGAAGGTATAAGTAAATATTATTTCAAGATGATTTGGAATAAAACCCAGGTGTTTAGTTGAAACGCCCCCACATCCCTTAGTACACCTAAAAGGACACACTCAAAGATGTAGTGCGTTGTAGGTATAGCTAAAACTAGCAGAGACTAAGATTCATAAGACAAAAATAGATAAAAACAGTGGAAACAATTAAAATAATAATTTGCTAAAAGTCAAACTTCATAATATGGAATTATAAGACCAAATACATCATATGTCTCAAAAATATCCATATATGTCTTCAAAAACCTCGGTCTCAATAAAATCAGAGTACAAACCATCCCTCAAATAGTGCCAGTACAACAAAAGAACTGAAAGCTGAAAATAAAGAAGAGAAACACATAAGAGAATCTACGCACTGAAATCTCCAAGAGTCTGCAGTCTACCTTCCTTGCCCCTGATTGCCTATGAGGGAAAAGGGGAAAATAGAGGAGTGGGTCGGACTAAAAGTCTGGTAAATGATAGTAATTACTAGAGTCTTTAAGCAAAGTAAAAGTAATAGACTTTACAATAGTTCTAGTATATAAAAGAAAACAAAGGAAATAGAAGAAGGAACAAGCTGTAAATAAATACGAATTAACTAAATTAACATAATTGATTAACTTTGATTGTTTGCACTTGCTTTTGATAGCTGCTTTGATTAGGACAAATTCCTAGTCCTATAATTAGGCTGAAATCCTAATTCTACCCTTTGATCGGCCTGCTACTCCATAAACCTTACTGCGGACTAGACGCTATATAACTCCCTACACATAAGGTAATGGCATCTACGAAAGACACACAAAGTACAAAGGTGTCTACGAAAGACGCACAAAGTATTTATTATGGACTAGACGTTATAAAGCACCCTACACAGAAGGCAATGGAGCCCACAAAAGGCACATATACTTAAGCGCTTGGAACTCATAGCGATTACTGAGCACCGAAATGGAAGTCGCACGCGTAACTGCCATCATGCTCATGCTACCTGTTGCTCCACCTATTGGGTCTTCTTATTACCTATGCTCTAGCATAAGTGTGCCCCTCGTGTCACTTCAGGATTATGTGAAACACCATGTCCATAGAAAAATATGGGAAATGCTGTTGGTACTGGCCCGTCATCCAACCAATATCTAGTTGCGCCCCTTGTCCAAATCCCCCGTAATTTGGACTTCTATTTGACCAATTACTACCATTATTAGCATAAGCGTGCCCTCATCTCACTTCAGGCTAATGTGAGACCACCATTTTGTCTAATAGGGAATGGTTTTTGGTACAGGTCCTACTTTCATCTTTTCTTATTAACTTAGATAAATTATTTAAATAAGCCTTTATTATTATCTTCACTATCTTTGCTTATTAATTTATCCTTAAGTCTTAAAATAAGCCTCATTCCGTTCTTTTTCTTATTATAACCTACGTTATAATCATGCTTATTACTTAACCCAAGGTCTAACTGTAAAAATAAGCCCCTTTCATCTTATACTCTTTCTAGTTATAATTCTAAGTTATAACTAGGCCAACTATCTTTAATTAGTCAAATTCTAACATTAATATCATAATTAGTCTCAATTTCAGTCTTAATTCCATTTTTATTACAGTCTTTACAATTTACATCTTTTCTTCCATTATTTCAGTACTCTTATAATTATAATCCATATTCGCGTTTAATCTATTCTAATCCATACGCGAAGAAGAAGGAGAAATAAAAGAAAACTGAAAATAGAAGAAAATCCAAAGCATAGGAAAAGAAGATGTAAATAACGCATAAATAATAGTAAATAACTGTCATAAAACGGAAAAGCTATAATTAATAGAAATTAGATACAAATAATTGAAAAGAATAGCTAAAAATAAATAGACTGAAATTAAATCTAAAACTAAAAATAACTGATAAAAAGGTATTTCCAAAATCGTAGAAAAACTACAACTATTGGAAACCCTATTATTTTATATTACTTAAAAATCTAAATAATTACAATCACTTACCTGTGGTCCTAAGCTCTTACCTTTTGGTCTTCCCGGATCCACTTGAGGGTATTAAAATATTTTTATTAAAAGGATTCTCTCCTTGGAAAATTATTTCTTTTAGGGTCCTTCCTTAAAAGGTGAACCCAACCGGAGAAAATCTAGAATGAGAAAAAGTGTTAGGCCTAGGGTCTTATTTATAGGATTAGAAGTGGATCTCAAACAGTTGGATTTGGAGATTGAATAGGATGTAACCACGTCATAGGCTGAATGGGAACCGTCGGATGGTAGCACGGAGGGACTAGATGAGCTAAAATGACGAAAACAACGTGTAAAAAAACTTGCTGGAACCAATAGGAACGAAGGAAATTTCCTTCGCTTCCCATTCGTAGGTGGGTCGACCTACAGGTCGACCGCCCTTGAAGCTAGGTCAACCGGCCGGTCAACCTAGGCCTTGGGATAGTCGACCTCTAGGTCGACCTCCCTACATACTTTTTTTTTCCGTTGATTCTTGTTTGCTTTGTATCTCGCTCATATTAACTCGGATTCTAACGTTCTATATATGGAAATTGACTAGAAAATTACCACGGACACAATGATGCAACTCCCGTGGCTTAATTCTAATAATTTCATAAAGTTATTTTATTATTTCATTAATTAATTAATTAATTATTATGGGTTAAATTTCGAGTTGTTACATTCTCCTCTCCTTAAGGGATTTCATCTCCGGAATCTCTAAGGATAAAAGAATGAACTAATGTTTTCATCTAAGTTCTACAACCAACTACTCAACCATCATCCATTCATCCATTGTTCTTAAGTTTTTCTAATGCAATTTATGATACTTATGCGATTAGTGTAGTGTTAATGTCCCTAACTAATGCAAAAGATTAGGCGGTCCACTGATTCAGTTGCCCTCCTTTTATGCAATCATGTCCATGCTATGTATCCAAATGAATGCAAAAATTCCTAATGATAACTGATAGTTCTATATGCGTGCTTCAGTCATCATCAAAATGCAACAACCATGTGATAAACATCCATCTATACCAACCACGAAAATAAAAATGCAAATACACACACATCCATATGCATATGCTCTAGTGTCCTAGTTAGGCCGATCCCTAAGAGATAATAGTGCCTACTTTAAGTATATGCATCCATTCGCATCCACTAGCAAACACTTGCAACCACTTGCATACATCATCCATAACATGTTCTAATAACATGTTTACGTCAAAGCCTACAATCCATAGGTTAACTCCTAAGTTTTACCCTCCCAAAGGATAATAAAGGAAAGAACCTATTCAAAACTAAAGATGGAAAATAGGAAATTTGAAAAATTACTATCAAAGAAATGCGGATATGAGATACGAATTTTCTCCAAATCAAATTTAGTCTTCTTCGAAGTCTTTTTAACCTTTGTAGACGCTATCCAACATGAAAGCGACTTGTGCGGTCTTCCATAAAGAGCTTCGAAAGATGTCACTCTAATGCTAGCTTGAAAACTACTATCATGTGAGAATTCCACTAAAGGAAGATGTTTTTCCCAAGTTTCTTCAAAATCAAAAATACACGTCCTCAACCATGTGTGCCTTGCAATCTTACTAATTTCACTTTACTGTTCTTCTTTAGCCTGCTCACATGAATCAACATTCCTAGGTTCTCACTAGTGCCATATATGCTTTACGGGAAACTATATTATTACTTCCAAAAGTAATTATTGTTGTCTCCTTTATAGCCTTACACCTTTTCCGTCACTCCTTAGGGAATGATTCCTATCTATTCCACTTCTAAGAGTTTGGTTTGGTATTTATCCTCTCATTTCAAAAACTAAGGCTCCTAAATTTTCAAATCCTAAAATCTTTGTCCTTAAAAGTGTTATCTTTAAGTTCTTCTTAAATTCAAAAACAATCGGTTGCTTAACATTTTATGTTTCTAGATTTGCATCCTTACATCTTTTTGAATTTACATTATTTCCCAAACCTAGAGGGAAAAACTTTCAAATTCTAAGTCCAAAACTCATTCCTCGCTTTCTTTTAAAGACCTTTACAGCTTTTCATAAAATTTGGAATTTTTTTGAAAAGTTTAACTGTTATTAAGTTCTTCTCTTCCAAAAGCTTATTTACTTTTTTACCAAACATTTTTATTTCAGATACTTTTAAAATGTCCTTACGTGTTTTCAAGCCATCTTCTTATTACATCTCACGGTCTCATACTTTAATGTATTGGAACTACTTTCTCTAATGAGAATTTTTTTTTTGAAAAAGCAGAGCAAAGGCTCATTTTATTAAGTAATGTTCAATTACAAACAATTACAACTCACACTACTCCAAACTCATAACAACACAGTGACTAAAATACAACCAAAAATACAATCATAGATACAACAACTATGAACAAAAACAAATGAGATGAACTAGAAACATAAATCACTCCATTCAGCAGGAGACCAGACCCAAAAAAACACAGCTGAGAAATAGTGCACACTGCAATGTATTGAAATTGAATAGTAGCAGTCCCAATAGTCATCAATCTTCAAATATTATCAATTCTTACATCCCTCAAAATACTGCCATGAATCATAGAATAAACCCGAGACATGTTCTTTATTCCAATACCAAATATCCTATTGTTCCTTTCAGTCCACACAGCATGAATCAATTTCTTTAAAAGCTTAAGCAAAAGCCTAGTTGAACGTGTCTTACATCTAGTTGCTTTGAATACATTGAACCATTCAATAGAACTAACAGTTGAAGGCTTGTAAAAACCACCATTAGATAATAGCCTATACCATATTTGATAAACAAAAGGACATTCAAAAAATAAATGAGTATTAGATTCAGATTCAGATTCTGATTTACAGAGCACACATAAATCTTCTGAAATAATATCCATTCTACAAAGCCTGTCCTTAGTATTCAAAGCATTAGCCATTACCTTCCACAACATCAGGTTCTGCTTAGCTGAACAACCAGTGTTCCAAATTCTTGTATGTCATGGGAAGACAGTATCACACTTACAAAAATACTGATATACAAGTTAATAGAATGTATTTTATGCTTACCTGACCAAATTAAAGCACTGTCACAAGTTGTAAATTGATAACTGGTGATGGTATTCCACAGATTTCTCAACTGAAAGGAGCTGGAGTATGGTAATACAATAGTACCATCATGAATAAATTCCTCAACTATAGCATCTTCTGAGATTCCAGAGCTTCTTCTTAAATTATAATCCACTAGAGAACTTAAAATCAAACCCGGTTTAGCCCATGGAGAATGCCAAAAGGATAGTCCTTTAATCACTGCATGATTACATTGTATATAAGGTAAGAAAGTTTCCCTGAGCTTGAGTATACATCTCCAACTCCAACTACAGTTCTGAGGTATTCTCATAAAGTTCCTCTTACCAATAAGATTCTGGTTTACCCATTGAGACCATAAGTTTTTATCAGATGCAAAAATTTTATTAAAGTAAACAGAGATAGCTGCCTTATTCCAGAGGAAAATGTTAGTGATACCAAGTCCACCATACTTTTTAGGCTTAAACAGTTTAAAGAAAGATATGGGTATAATCTTCCTCGAGAAAGGATCGCCATGCCAGAGAAGTTTAATAAGAGCACTTGAAACCATGCTAATCAACTTGATTGGGAGAATGTAGTGTCTTGTCCAATATGTAGTCATAGCCACAGCAATAGATTGAATAATAGTGAGCCTACCAGCTTGTGATATTTTATTACAAGGCCATAGCCGCAACCTTTCAATAATTTTTTCAAAAAGAGGCAAACAATTTTGGTTTGAAGTTCTAGAGCTTATAATTGGTAAACCCAGATAATATGAATTTATAGGCAATTCCCGAAGTCCTGAGCAATTAATAATATCAATCTTCTTTGAAAAAGGCAAATAACCAACAAGAATATTAGATTTTGAAATATTTATTTGAAGTCCAGTAATGGAATAGAAGAACTGAAGAGAAGACAAAATACTCTGAATATTACTATGAGTTGGCTTTGTGAAAATTATGAGATCATCAGCAAAAAGAAGATGAGTAATTAGAGGATGTTTACATTTAGGATGTAAATCAAGAGCTTTCTTCACAACTAGATCCATTAAAATAGAATTGAGCAATTCCATAACAATAATGAACAAGTATGATGAAATTGGATCACCCTGCTTTACCCTCTGTGCACCACTGAAATATCCATGCAAACCACCCTCTCTCGAGATTGAGTACATAGGTGATGAAATACATGTGAAAATCCATGCTAAAAAAGGTTTTGGAAAGTTCATCCTAGACATAATAGCTAAAATAGAGCTCCATGCAATAGAATCAAATGCTTTCTTTATATCCAACTTTATCATACATCTAGGAGAAATATTTTTCCTTTCATACCCAAACAATAGTTCTTGAGTTAAGAGGATGTTATCACTAATGGATCTTCCCCTAATATAAGCAGCCTGATTATTAGAAATAATAAATGGCAGAACTATCTACAATCTATTAGCCAATACTTTTGAAATGATTTTATAAATGATGTTACAACAAGATATTGGCCTAAAATCAGCAACTGAAGTAGGATTATCAATCTTAGGAATTAAGGCAATTGCAGTGGCAGAGAGACTAGCAGGAAGGTAATTGTTGAGAAAAAAGAATTGAATGGCTTTAACAATATCAACACCAATTATATTCCAACTTTGTTGTAAGAAAAAAGCATTGAAACCATCTGGCCCTCCACAACTATGAGGATCCAAACTAAACACTGCAGATCTAATCTCCTCATCAGTAATGGCATTAATAAGAGAAGCAGATTGATAAGAAGTTAAGACTGGAAGATTTATATCAAATAGAGGTTTTATATTGGGAACAAAAGTGTTGGAAGGAGCTAAGATGGATGAAAAATATTGAGCAAAAGCATCATTAATACCATCAGAGGATTTAACCACATTACCATTCATATCTTTAATCTGAAGTATAGATTATCTGGCTCTCTTAACTTTTAGAAAATTATGAAAGTACTTAGTGTTTCTATCAACTTCCTTCTCAATTCTCAAGTGAACTTTTTGTTTAAGTGATAACTGTTCCCTATCAATTACTTGTTCAAGATACTTTTTTATTTCCAATTCAGCATGTTATAAAATAGTATCATGTGGTTTAGCACTCAATTCTTCCTGAACCTTAATAAGCTCATTCCTACTGTGAGTAGAAAGCTTTGAATCTTTACCAAAATTAGCTGCAGACCAGATCCTTAATTGAAATTTGAGAGCCTTCATCTTGAGTAAGACATTAGTTAAAGGATTCCTGCCAAATTGCATATTCCAAACCTGTTTAAGAATAATAGGATAATCTATATGCTTCGTCCAAAACTTAAAAAAATTAAAAGAAAGATTACCACCACGATTATCATCAACTCCCCAATGAAAAATTAAAGGACAATGATCAGAAAAGGAAGGCTGAAGTGTATCATAAAATGGTTTGGGCCAGATTTGAAGAAAAGGAATGTTTACAAAAATATGATCCAATTTACAAAGGGTTGCATTTCCACTTCTGCTACTATTAGACCAAGTGAAGACTGGACCAAAAGATCTGATCGAAATCAAATTAGATAGACTTATAGCACTATTAAAAGGGACAATATCTTTTAGAGACAAGGGACAACCACCATATTTTTGATCACTAGTAAGCATACAGTTAAAATCACCACCTATCAACCAAGGATCGGAAGATGGATTTAGAGTGGGAAGTTGATCCAAAAAAGTCTGTCTCAATGATAAAGAGTTTTGAGCATAAACTGATGTAAAAAGAAAATTCAAATTAGATGGCAAATGAACATAGTTATAGTGAATGAATTGATCGGTTGCAATGATCCTGGAGAGATTGAAAATTGATGGATTCCATAAAGTTAACAGTCTGCCATATTTTGATTCATCAAAATTATGATCAAATAACCAAGTAGGAGATATCAAATTAACAGCCTTAAGAGTAGACTGTATGTTTAACTTTGTTTCAGAAACACACATCAAATAAATATCATTAACTTTGATAAGATTTCGAATCTCAACTTGTTTAGAGGGCAAGTTAGCACCCCTAATATTCCAAAAGGAAATATTATTCATTTCAATGGGAGAGGGGGAAGTAAAGGGGGTGGATTTTTCCTTGTATGTCTAGAATGAGAATTAATTTTTGTTGAAGATAAAGGAAGTACTTCCTGAACTTTAAAATCTTTTCCATTATTCAAATCACCAGGAATATTAGCATTACTTTTACTTATCATGACACATTCACCTGATTTAGAAGAAGGTGGAAGAATAATGTGATCAGGTGGAGATAAATGGTGATAAGGTGATGATGAGTTAGAAGAAGGAGATTGAAAGCTAAATTGTGAACTGCAAGAGGAAGAAACAGAAGAAGCAGAAGAAAGAGAAGAGTACAAGTTTAGCTGCAGGTTCAATTGATGAAGTAGATAAGGTATCAAAAGAAAAAGATGAAGAAGACATTGTAGAATCTGACTCATTAGTTAAAACAAGAGAAGGATCTGATAAAACTAAAAAATGATTTAAGGTAACAGTGGAAAGAGATGAAGAAATAATAGTACTTCCTTCACTACCTTTTCCTTTTCCAACTTCCTCACTTATCATAGTATCAACACTCACTTGTTCTTTTCCTTTATCCATTATCACCTTTTTCTTCCATACTGCCTTTTTCCTCCTCTCTACATTTTTCCAGTTCTGATCAATAATGTTGTTATTGGTAAATCCACAGTTCCCTTGATTCTTATCACCATTCTCACTCTGATTAACAATCTTCCGTGTATCATTCACCTTGATCTTGTTAACTAATTCACATCTAACAGTGTCATGACCAAAAAATTTACAATTTGTACAAATTTTTGGCGTCCAATCATATGACAGTTTTACCTCTGGACAATTTTCTCCCAATTCAGGTATTGCAATAGATTCCGGCAGTTCAAATTCAGGTGAAATCTCAACTAAAGCCTTGGCATATTTGAATCTTTGTAGCTTCTCAGTACTATTATCAAAACAAATTAACCTACCAACATGACAAGCTAACCAATTAATCCCTACAGGCGTCCAAAGTAAAAGAGGAATTCTATGAAAATGAATCCACACAGGTACTCTTTTAATCTGAGCTTGAGAAATACCAATAGATGGATCCCATTTGGTGATTATGAACATTCTACCTCTTATAAAAATAGGATCAGAATTAAGAATTTGATCTTTGTCTTCTTGATTAGAAAAATTAAAATAGAAATTAAACCCATCTGATTTGAAATCAACCTCACCCTTGATCTTCCAATACCTTTTCAAGAAATTAACCACTGTTAAAAAAGAAAGAGTACCATCCAAAAAGAAACCAATAAGGTGATTATTCCAGTACTTTACACCTTCCTTTCTGACTAGATCTGGTAAAACAATATGAGACTTATCCCTAGGAATATCAAAATGAATCGGCTTGTATGACCCAGCATTACGAGGAAGAGACTTGAAAAGGGAGGACCAATTAGCATTCGCGGGAGATGAGACATTCTTGATACAAGGAGCCTCGGTACCAAGCTGAAAAGAATCAAAAGAAATAGGAAGAGATGAGGAAACAGAATGAGTATTAGAAGAAGAAAACGATGGAATGAAAGAAGATGATAAAGATGATGAAGAAGAGGAAAGAGGAGGGAACGAAACAGAGTCAAAGGAAAAAGAAGACGAGGAAAAAGAAGAAGAGGAAGACACCATTAAAATTCAAAAGGAGCTGAGGAACATCGTGGAGGGAAATTCCTTCTCTAATGAGAAATTATTAATGCTGAAATCTTCTATGAACCTTTTAAAAGAGGATTTCATGTTTATGTGAAATCACAAGGAACTTATTTTATATTTTTCGAAATAGGCTATACAAAATATAGTGCTTCCCATACCTTGTATATCTCTTTCACCTATTCCTTATAACTTCACAAAACATTTTTATTGGTTCTATAGAAAATTATACCATTATCCTTTTCATTCCAGTAGATTAAAGTATGCTTAATTTACATTCTCTTATGAAAGATGTTTTCTAATATCTAACTTACACGCATATTTTTTTCGAAAAAACTCATCTTCAAAATTGTTTTAATATATCCATAACTAGAAAACATTTTCTTATACTTACTAAAATAATAAGTGTACTTTACAAATCACCTTATTTCTATTCTTAGAAGGAAAAAAATTTAAAATACATTTTTATTTGGGTTAAAACAGATGTTGCGTAAAACACCGTTACTACAACCCAAAAATCTAGTGTATGGATTTAAATGAATACTAGTAAATCTCATATACTATGTAAAAACATGTACTTTGGGAGTCACCTACTATATTAATAGTGTTATAGTCTATGCTCCCTTTATTTTCCAAGAAAACATCTATTACAACAATAAATGTTGTAATCTACGTTTTCGATACTTAATACATTTTAGGTTTTTATATTTAAAATCTCTGTTTACTTACAAAGAAACTAGTGAGCTATATATGTTCTATAATTCTTTAAAAAGAATTTCACTTTTAACAAAATTTATATCATATAAAAACCAATTTAAACTTCTTACCATATTCCCAAAAACCCAGTATTTACTTCTTTAAAAATATTGACAATTCTTCTTTTCAATTCTAATAATTTCATTTTATTGGGTTAGACATAAAGTGGATTTTCCTACTTACTACCCTAGGAGTATCCTTTCTAAACCTTGGAAATCTCATTTCCTTACTTAAAGTATTATGTTCCTATATTCATATTTATTATAAGGTGCTACCATTAAATCCACTTATATGAAACAATTATAATTTCTTCAATTATCTACGCATGGGCTTTCTTTTTTCCTTATTAAATGAATCTATTGTACATCTCCAATCTTTGCCCACCCCTCTTTGGATTTTCACAATCCGAACCTAAATTTACAAAAACGTTTCTCAAGCTCTTTCGATGTGTAGACCTTCTCTATGCCTTAAGAAACATGCTTCCTTATGCCTAAAGTGATACTTCATGAACTTTGCTTTTAACTGAAGAATGCAAGGTGTATGAAGAACCTCCTATATACTCTTGGAAAACACCAAAATGTCGCCCATGAATACCACCATGAATTTATTTAGAACATTTCTAAAAACATGGCTCATCAAATCTATGAAGTAGGCTAGGGCATTGGTTAGCCCAAAAAGGCATAGCCAATCACTCAAAGAATCCGTTGGGTGTCCTAAATGCGGTCTTATCAATGTTGTCATCAACTACCCTAAGCTGATGAAATCCAGTGGCTAAATCGGGCCGAGAGAATACTGAAGTGCCAACTAATAGGTCAAAAAGATCATTTATCCTAGGAAATGGATAATGGTTCTTTTTCGTGAGCCTAATTAATACTCTATAGTCTACGCAAATTCGAAGGGAACCATCCACCTTAGTAGCAAAGACGAATGGCGCTCCCCACTCTGATATGCTCCTTCTTATGAAACCTTTCTCCAAAAGCTCACGAACTTGCTTGCTTAATTCCTTCCTCTCCCTAGGTGCCATGTGCCTCACGGGTATGCTACCGGCTTAGCATTATCAGTTAAGTAAATCCTGAAGTCAATCTCTCTCTTAGGGGGTAGTTTCCTAACCTCCTCAAAGACGTCTGGAAAATCTCTGACGACAAGAACTGAATCTAACACTGCTGATGATGAATCAAGGGAATAAAGGAAGCTCAACCTTGCGGGTCGCAAGAAACCTTGAGAGTTCTACCGCTGCATGTCTCTTGTCTAACGACTCTCCTCTCGCAGTCTAATATAGCTCCATATATGGATAGCCAATCCATCCCCAAAATCATCCCATACCTCGAGAATCCCAATACATAGGCGTCACAATCAAATTCTACGCCTAGGATAAAAATTTTCAAACCCCTACAAACCATAGACAAATGTGCCGATCCTCCTCTAGGGTTTGAAACAACAATAGGGTCTACTATTAAAGAGATGTCTACGTGCAAACAATCTACTAGAGAACTAGAGATGAAAGAGTGTGATGCTCCAGAATCGAAAAGAGTCCGAATGGGAAAATCTGAAATAGAGATCAAAACCTTCTACAGAGACTTTCCTACCTCGATATGGTCTACTACTATAAGGTGCTGCATCCAAAGCCTGTAATTGCACTATAGGTGCTCCTGCTCTCTGCCTCGTCCTCTAAGGACACGCTCTACTAAGATGATCAGGCTACCCATAGTTGAAACACCTCCCCTTCATCATTTTGTTCTTATAGTCCTTTGCGAAATGCCCAACCAATCCTCAACTATGACATTTCCCACTTTCCTTGATCCGCTTCTGAGGGCCTCCTCCTTTCCTTTTATCCTTATCCTCCTTCCACCATGGCTCCTTAGAGCTTCCAAATCTAGGAACTTCTTTAAGCTCTCCCTTCGGTTCCCAAGATGTAGGTTGAACTCTTTGTTGGTCCTTCAAATCTAATAGCCTAAACATTCGCTCCATATCCTTCAACCTAGCTCGAGTCTCCTCTAAATCCTCTATGCCAGAAAATGTTCTGCCTCCTATACTAGCGAAGTCCTTGCATAGCTTAGAAAAATCAGCTGGTGTAGGTGGATTAAAGTGATTTCCACCTACCGATGTTGTATTGGGCGCTTGCACATGCACCTCTGGTACCGTAGCTCTACGGAACCAGTCAATCATACTATGCAAAGAAAAGAAGATTTAGGCTCGAAAGAATCGAAAGAAGGATGAACTGGAATTTGAGGGGATTTTTATAAAAACTCTCTTTCGTACATGAAAACTATTTCTATAATAATAGTTTCTTCCTGAAAAATACTTCTAGTTTGAAGTTCTACTATTTTTAAAATAAGTTTCTTTTGGAAAATTACTTTATTTTTAAAACAAATTTTCAGGAATCCTGTAACCTTAGGCTTTGATACCAAATAAAACACCCCACACCTCTTAGTACACCCAAAAGGACACACTAAAAGATGTGGTGCGTTGTAAGTATAGCTAAAACTAGCAGAGACTAAGATTCATAAGACAAAAATAGATAAAAATAGCAGAAACAATTAAAATAATAATTTTCTAAAAGTCAAACTTCATAATATGGAATTATAAAACCAAATACATCATATGTCTCAAAAATATCCATATATGTCTTCAAAAACCTCGGTCTCAATAAAATCAGAGTACAAATCATCCCTCAAATAGTGCCAGTACAACAAAAGAACTGAAAGTTGAAAATAAAGAAGAGAAATACATAAGAGAATCGCCGCACTGAAATCTCCAAGTCTGCGATCTACCTTCCTTGCCCTTGATTGCCTATGGGGGAAAAAGGGGAAAATAGAGGAGTGGGCTAGACTATAAGTTTGGTGAATGATAGTAATTACTAGAGTCTTAAAGCAAAGTAAAAGTAATAGACTTTACAACAGTTCCAGTATATAAAAGGAAACAATGGAAATAGAAGAAGGAACAAGTTGGAAATAAATACGAATTAACTAAATTAACATAATTGATTAACTTTGATTGTTTGCACTTGTCTTTCATAGCTGCTTTGATTAGGCTGAATTCCTAATCCTATAATTAGGCTGAAATCCTAATTCTACCCTTTGATCAGCCTGCTACTCCATAGACCTTACTATGGACTAGACGCTATATAACTCCCTACACATAAGGTAATGGCATCTACGAAAGACACACAAAGTACAAAGGTGTCTACAAAAGACGCACAAAGTATTTATTGTGGACTAGACGTTATATAGCACCCTACACAGAAGGCAATGGTGCCCACGAAAGGCACACATACTTAAGCGCTTGGAACTCATAGCGATTACTGAGCACCGAAATGGAAGTCGCACGCGTAACTGCCACCATGCTCATGCTACATGTTGCTCCACCTATTGGGTCTTCTTATTACCTATGCTCCAGCATAAGTGTGCCCCTCGTTTCACTTCAGGATTATGTGAAACACCATGTCCACAGAAAATAGGGGAAATGATGTTGATACTGGCCCATCACCCAAACAATATCTAGTTGCGCCCCTTGTCCAAATCCCCTATGATTTGGACTTCTATTTGACCAATTACTACCATTATTAGCATAAGCATGCCCTCATCTCACTTCAGGCTAATGTGAGACCACCATTTTGTCTAATAGGGAATGCTTTTTGGTACAGGTCCTACTTTCATCTTTGCTTATTAACTTAGACAAAATAATTTAAATAAGCCTTTATTATTATCTTCACTATCTTTGCTTATTAATTTATCCTAAGTCTTAAAATAAGCCTCATTCCATTCTTTTTCTTATTATAACCTACGTTATAATCATGCTTATTACTAAACCCAAGGTCTAAGTGTAAAAATAAGCTCATTTCATCTTATACTCTTTTTAGTTATAATTCTAAGTTATAACTAGGCCAATTATCTTTAATTAGTCCAATTCTAACTTTAATATCATAATTTGGCTCAATTCAGTCTTAAATCCATTTTTTTTACAGTCTTTACAATATACATCTTATCTTTCGTTATTCCAGTAATCTTATAATTTTCGCGTTTAATCTATTCTAATCCATATGCGTAGAAGAAGGAGAAATAAAAGGAAACTAAAAATAGAAGAAAATACAAAGCGTAGGAAAAAAAGATGTAAATAATGCATAAATAACAGTAAATAAATTTAAAGTACTGTAAATAACTGTAATTAAACGGAAAAGCTATAATTAACAGAAATCAGCTACAAATAACTGAAAAGAATAGCTAAAAATAAATAGACTGAAAATAAATCTAAAACTGAAAATAACTGATAAAAAGGTATTTTCAAAATCATAGAAAAACTACAACTATTGGAAACTCTATTATTTTAGATTGCTTAAAAATCTAAATAATTACAATCACTCACCTGTGGTCCTAAGCTCTTCCCTTTTGGTCTTCCCGGATCCACTTGAGGGTATTAAAATATTTTTATTAAAAAGATTCTCTCCTTGGAAAATTATTCCTTTTAGGTTCCTTCCTAAAAAGGTGAACCCAAGCGGAGAAAATATAGAATGAGAAAAAGTGTTAGGCCTAGGGTTTTATTTATAGGGATAGAAGTGGATCTCAGACCGTTGGATTTGGAGATTGAATAGGATGCAACCACGTCATAGGCTGAATGGGAGCCGTCGGATGGTAGCACGGAGGGACCAGATGAGCCAAAATAACGAAAACAACGTGTAAAAAAACTTGCTGGAACCAACAGGAACGAAGGAAATTTCCTTTGCTTCCCATTTGTAGGCAAGTCGACCTACAGGTCGACCTCCCTTGAAGCCAGGTCGACTGGCCGGCCGGTCGACTAGGCCTTGGGATGGTCAACCTCCCTACTTTTTTTTCGTTGACTCTTGTTTGCTTTGTATCTCACTCATATTAACTCGGATTTTGGTGTTCTATATATGGAAATTGACCAGAAAATTACCATGGACACAATGGTGTAACTCTTGTGGCTCATTTCTGATAATTTCACAAATTTATTTTATAATTTCATTAATTAACTAATTAATTATTATGGGTTAAATTTCAGGTTATTACATTAGTTCTAAAGTTTTTCTTTAAAAATAAATTGGAACCTTATTAAGTTATTTTATGGACACATGTATCATATGCATTAGGATGGTATGGTATGTACATGTTATGATATGTTGTTTGGTAGTTTTCATTTGTCAAAATGAAATGGGATTTTCAGTGATTTTGGACAGTCGGAAACTTCTGAATCATTATAGAACTTGTAGCTAAGTGTTTTTGTGAAAGTATTAGAGTTGGGTTTTTGTACCTCTTGTACTATGAAGGTAGTAGGTTAAAATAAGTTTTAAATTATTGAAAAGTAAAGAAAATTTAATGTTTTGTATATACTCTTAGGATGTAGCAGGGTAGTATACGGGTAATAAAGTGAAGAAAGTTTTAATGAAAGGTTTTATAAATAAGGTTATAAAATGTTTGTAAACTTGAAGTTATGTTTTTATGAAATGCTTCATAAATGGTTTTAGTATTGAATAAGATATACTATTTGTGTAAAAGAGACTGGTATAGTTAAGAAACCAATGGAACGAATAAGTAACTTGTATGTAGATCATTTATTCGCATAACTGTTCTTGATCCAGGATTCGAGTACGTGGTTTCAAGGTAGTTTACATCAGTCCAAACAAGGATTTTTCACTCGATTCTTGACGGTGAACACTTGATACAGATTCTTGATATGTCCCTAAAGTTTTCAATCATAGTATATGGCTATGTAAGGAAAACAGAGGTTTCTAATCAAGGAACCTGGTCAGAGTTTGCACTAGAGAGGTCAAGTGATCTATATTAGTTTGGAAGTGAAATCTGTGTAATTGAGCAAGTGATCAGATTTGATATTGCGTACGAATGATCCTGCATATCGCATGGGCTTTAGTAAGTGCATATTATGTTTTGTTGGCTTATGAAGAGTTTAGGTGATGAATCTTCGAATTATTATGAAGTAGCATGAATAATTGTCTAAGTAATAATCTAATACTGTTGAGCGTAAGGTATGCTTAGTAGATTGTTCATCGTCCTTGGGCGATGGGAGAGTTTTGAACCTGGGCGAACCAAGAGTCTTGTTTGCTAGTAATTGTGAATGCCATTAAGTATTGGCGTATGCTTTTTCTTTGATAGGTTAGTTAAAGTGTAGTAGAGCGAGAATGCTTAGGATCGTACAAGGAAGACAGAGGACGGTTTGAGGGAGTTTTATCTAGAGTTGCTTATAGAATATGGGTTCCTTCTTATCTTAGTATCATATATCTTTTGTCGTGTACTTTCCGCTTGTGGTGGAGTCACTTAGTATGCATTTGGTTTGCAATTTGATTGGTATACAATTTCAGCAGTACTTTATATATGTATCTTGTTCTTCTAACTTCTTTGATTATCGTTATTGTTTGAATTTCAAGGACGAAATGTTCTAAGTGAAGAAGAATGTAGCAACCCATAAATTCGAACACTTCATCTTTGAATATCTTAATGTTTTGAAATATAGTTAAGTGTTATAAATGTGATTTTATAATCTTATTAAACATCTTTTAATCAATAAATAATGATAAGAAACGTGTTTTTGAAATTTGTTTACAAAATATATTCTTCGAAGAAATATCGATAATGTGATCGAAAATCGGTTTATCGATAAAATCTTTTTAATCGATATAAGGTGTTTGAACTCTTTTGTACTAAGCTAATGAATATATGAACACATTAGGAACTAATTAACACGCTTTTCTTCATAGAATAATTAGAAAATTTTAGAAGCTTCTAATGGATAAGAGATATTTGTGTGTAAGGGTAGTTCAGTTATTTGCTAAAGGTAAGAGGCGTAAAGGAGAAGTGATGGGAATGTGGAGAGGTGAGCCTTCCATGGCATGATGGGGAGTGAGAAGAAGGGTAGGCAACACCATTTGAGGCTTATAAAAGAAGGGGTACACCCCTTGAATCTATTTCACTTTTTTTTACACAAAAGTTGACACTCTTTCCCTCTTTCACTGCATAATTTTTTAAAGAAGATTAATTTCAAAACACATCCAAATCAACTCAAACTTGGACGAGAGTCTTAGGACAACATCACAACACCTCATGGTAAGTTAGATCATGGAGAACCAAAGTCAAACTCCTCCTACTCTTGAAGGCTATGAGCTATGGGTATTTGGGCTTAGGGCTAGTGCAAAAGTAAGGTAAAGGTAGGAGGTTAGATGTTAGCAAGGTTGAGGTAGGAAGTGGTTGCTTGAACTTGCTTGTTTACTTGCTTAAGGGTGAGTTAACTCACCACATCGAATGGAAATATATTGTGTATATCTGCTTGTGATTTTTTGTTTCTTTGTGATCGAACGGATAGTGATATATGTTGTAATATTTATTCAAATATTCCTTTGAAAGCAATTGGTACATTAATCCATATGAATGGACTTAAATGGACTCGTTTGACTTATAGCATAGCCTTGAAACAAAGCACCTACGTTGTAGTTGAACATAGGACAGCGTGGTTAAAGCCTCGCATAATCTCCGCTACAGCGCACAGCGCTCTTCGACCACTACGCTATTTCAATTTAGCGCTATTAAACAATAGATCTGTTTTAAGACCCACTTTCTGCTGCATCCACTAAATCAAGGCTTTTAGCACCTGCTTTAGCAACATTAATATACAAAGGTTGATTTGACTAGTTCTCTTTCAAACCAAATCAACAAACTTAGGGTAATGACTTGATTTTAAGGCATAAGTACTCAATATAAGTTAGAAATCTATTGTAGCCGCCAAATCTAGGCTACATAAATCATGATATTCTTCAGTTTTGTTATATAAGATTGAACTATATTTCCTTTTCCTACACAAATGATGTGTGAATGAGAATAAATTAACTTTAAATATTTGGTTTTATATCTAGTGAAGCTTTTTGCACCTTCGCTATTTCCTACTATATCCCCGCTTTATCCACGCTATAACTTTTTACACTTCCACCGCTATGGATCCGCTAACTGCTTTAATTACATCGAGTATGAATTGGACTTGGATTTAGAGGTGCTCTTATAGCGATAGTCGCTATAGATGCACTTAGGAATTGCCTTGTGTTCGGCAAGTTCTAAGGAATTTTGTAGAGAGATCCTTAAGTGTCACCGCATTCATGATGTTTATTACATATGCTTGCTTCCATGAAAAGATTGAATGTTGAAAATTTAAGTAACATATCGAAAGTGGTTAAACTTATACTTATGCAAAACTGCCATGTTTAGCCTTTGTTTTTTAAATTCAAATGTTTGAAAAGGACTTTAAACTTAAGTATTTTGTTTCATTCTTTTTATAAGTGTTTTACTAAGTCATATTAAAGTGTTTTAAAAGTGGTTTGAGATTTTTTATATTTTTTTAAGAATTATTTATGAATTTTTAAAGAAGAGGGTTTATTTTTAAATACATAGAAAACACGGTTTTTCCAAGCTTCAAAATGTTTGATAAACTTGTTATTTTAAAGTAATATTTTGAGTAAATGTTTCAAAACCCATTACAAGCATTTTAAAGTTATTTAAAAGCATTTTTTAAGTATATATAGCTTTTAGAAAATTAGTTAATTATTTTATTAAAGTATAAATATCTTATGTTATGTATTATCTTCTAAAATTATTTTATTAAATATTTAGTTTTAAATAAATTACTATACACATATATATCATTTTAAAAGGGTTTTTAAATTATAAACCAGAGGTTTAGAAAGGGGATGGAAATTTCTTAGTGGTTGAATCGTGTTTTGGTTTACTTGTTTGAAAAGTAATTAACTATGCTTGACACTAGAAGTCGAGAGAGGTGGACTTCTCTATTTGTTAGAGTTAAGATTAATGTTAGAGAAGGGATAAAAGTAATAGTTCTCTAACCTACCGAGTTCCCTCTTGATCGAGGAATAGTAAAGTTAGAATGTCGGAAATGTTTTAATCATGTTGATTTCTTACTCGTTTATAGAAAGTAATTAATACTATACTTAACACTAAAAGCCGACGAGTTAGACTTGTCTATCTATAAGGTCAAGAATGAAATGTCTACGCAAGTCTTTGATATGTAATTGGTGCCCTAACTTACCAAGCTTTACCTTGACCGTGGGATGGTATAAGTTGGAATGTCAGAAACGAGTTAAGTATATGAACCTTGATTTCTATAAGCGATTGTTTTTAACTGGATAGTCGATTAGTTGACTATTGAACATGACCAAATATAACTTAGGAAGTATCTAAAAGCTTTATGGTTTTATATCCTTTGAGAACCCCCGGGGAGGAGCATTGGTATGAAATGTCTATAGCTTTAATAACTTATATATACAAGATCCCCAAGGGAGGACTCCTCTTTATATAGTTTGCTTTCTTCTAAAAGAACTGGAATTGAGCTTACCAGAATTCATCGATTGGTTTTGGATAGTTTGGGATCGGTAAGTGTTTTACTTATTGAATACCACTCCAAATTTAGTATACGAGTCTATGTTTTGGAAGTGGTTGTGAAGTGAAATGTTATAGAGATGAACTTTCTATTCTAAGGATATGTCCAAGGGAGAGATCAATGTTAATATTACAGACTAATGCTACAGAGTTGAACTGTATATCCTAAGGTTAAGTCCAAGGGAGAGGTCAGCATTAACATTTTTCAAACAGACTTATGATAGGATCCTTATGGAGATTCGTGGACTGTTAAGATGTTGGGATCCCTGTGGAGACCCATGTTCTATTCGAGTGATAAATACTTGTGTGGGAGATGTCGAACGTGACCTCGACAGCAGAAATGGCAGAAAATAGAGTAGGAGTATAGGCAGCGGGTTTAGCTAACCCATAGGGGATATCAACTCCATATCTAGAGTATGCTTATCGATGTTGCTACGGGGAGTTGATGATATTCGATATCATGTGTTAGGCGTGGACAAGCTATGTTTACCTTAATGGTATATTTTATATAGAGATATACGATGCTCGGAAGGTGGTTTCTGACCCTTGTCAAGAGGCTGGCCTCAGTCGTTCTAGGGATACCTTTAACGGAAAATCCATATGCGAATGTACCTTAGTGGTTTTGATTGTACCCTTAATATTGTTGTGGTGCGATCAATATAAGCATCATGGCTATTTGATATGATTTATATTTTACACCCTAGACATTTTCTATATATCGCTATATTAACTTAATGAATGGTTGGTCTCATTTGAGGGAAAATCCATTACAGGAATCCGTGTGGTCCCGATAGTACTGTTATATGTTGCATGTATCTTGAGTTTTCTCGTACCAGTCTTATATCTAACACGTGGTATTTGTTTTCCCTAAATTCCTTGTGTACTCTTTCGAGTAGGTTGAGGAAAGCAGATTTTACTTTGCATGCTTCAAAGTTCAGGAGACGAGCTGGAGGCTTCCTTTATCTATTTATTTCTATTTCTGTCGCACCGTATGATGTATGTATGTATCGGCATTGTGAGGACAGGCAGTTAGAATTGTCCAGATTGATGATAGCACTTTCGTTTGTAACCCTGAAATTTCTGTATTCGGAGTAAACCTTTGTGCTGTTTTTTTGATATTATATATTAGCATTCGGATGTAAGATTCTAATGTTGTGTTCTTTCTTTCTTGCTCTATTCTTTTTCTTTTATTTTACCCTAACTATCTATCTTTCCTACACTTAGGTGTTAGGCACACAAATATCATGGATGTATTTAGTGTTGACATTCGAAGGTCGAAAAATGGGGTCGTTACGAAGTGCATATTGAAGTTTCATAGAATCTCAAGTTGAGAGAAGTATATAATATTGTCACTTCAATATTCTCGGTTTGATCTTTTTTTTTTGAAAACCCAGGAGCACTCGGCGGGCCACTGAACTCTTGAGGAGGGTATAATAAAGCCGTCCGCTGCCTAGATTTGATCTTAGTTATACTAACCAACAGAAAACATATGAGTGAGCCATTCCATATCATCCAATAACTATCAGTACGCAACCCCTTGGTGCTCCTAGCACCCATGAGTAATTCACTGCCCAACATTTGGAGGGCATTATGTACTCTAATCTCAACATATGTATCTATATCCTGTCTTGAAACATCTTGATTAATATTTAAAATAATGTCATTTTAATATGATAAATTTCTCATGATTACAAAAAATTGTAATTATTATCATGTAACATATCATTTAAGGATTTTCTATTTAATGTACTTCAAATTAGTTATATCTCAGTGTAATAAGTATATAATAGAAAGAAAACACCTTTTATTTTGAACAGGATTGGTTATCGGTTAGATACATGTGTACAAGTTACATAATTGCACCTAAGGCGTACCTCTAACTCTATCGATATTATCGTTCACATGTCACCTTAGTTAGTGGTGTGATAGTTTGGCCGAATTCATTGCTTATGGTTCTTCTTAGTAAAATCCAATTTCATATTTTCTTAAGTGGTATCTTTTAGAAATGATTATTCATCTACGTTCTCTTCGTAAAAACTATATCACTTTAGGATAATGGAATTTCATATTAGTCAAAATTCTTATATTATCCACATTCAACATGATTGGTCAGTTCAAAAACAAAGTCCTTGGTGTAATAATATTTATTATTAATCGTACTACTCTGGCAAGAGATTTTAAATTTGAGTTAACTACGTTGACCATGATACTAACCTCATACAACTAAGGAGAACCTCATACAACTAAGAATACAAATTCTATATTGAATAGTGCTTCACGTCAAATGCTTTAAATCATACCCAATTATAGTCTCTCAATGGATCACCATGCCGTGATTTAACCATAATAGAAGTGGAGTAATCACATCGAAGTTCCACGGTATACTCAAGTTGAGGGAACCACGTAACACTGTCAAATTGAGATTTCCTATTTGACCTAGTTGTTATCAACCAACATGAAACTCTCGAATGAGTCATCCTACAGTTATTTAACAACTATAAGTGTGTAACTCCTTGGTGCTCCTAACAGTTATGAGTAATACATTGTCGAACATTTGGAGAACGTCACACACTCTAATCTCAATGGATGAATCGATATCCCTTTCTCGAAACATCTTGACCAGAAATATTTAAAACAATAATGTCATTTAATTTTATGATTAATTACTCATTGAACATATTTGCAACTATAATTACATAACGTTATATTTAAGGATTTTCTTTATATCTTTAAAATGATTGCTTAATTAATTATATCACAATATAACGAAGTATATAAAAAAACAAACACCGTTATTACAAACAAGATTGATTGCAGAATTAGGTATATGTAACAAATTACATAAATGTCCAAGGGCATAACACTAACTATTTCAACCTTAACTAGTAGTACGATATTATAACCCAGAAACCATTTTACAGGACGGTAAACTATGCATGACGGGGCAGATAAAAAGAAAGCCACACAAAAGTTTCTTTCTTAAAAACTTGAAGTGAGAATTAGTCTTTGATACGCTTAACACATGAAAGGAGAAGGTTTAGTGAATAGTGATCATTTTTGCTTATAGATTTTCAAGTAAATCCATATTTTAAGCAACAACCTTAGGCAAGACTATTGTACACACATTCTCTTTGCCAGTAGTATATCACTTTAGATATCTAGAACTTGGTTATGGTCAAATCACTAATAATATCCATATACATCTATATGTTCCAACTCCAAAGTCCTAAGTTCATTAATAACTTCTATCATTAACCTACTCTGGCCAGATATTTTGACTTTGAGTTTAATACAATCAACTGTGATATTAAACCCTTATGATAGAGGAGACGAATTCTCAATTAAGTAGTGCTTCTCTTTAAACGCTTCAACTCAGACCAAACTATAGTCATATCATGAATGTTATGTCATGATTTAACTATAATAAAGTGGAGTATTCACATTTAAGTTTCACGGTGTTCTTAAGTCTAAAGATTGTCGTAAATCATCACATAGAGATTTCGTATTTGACTTAGTTGTAGTTAACCAATAGCAAACTCTCGATTGATTCATTTTGTAGTTATCCAATAACTACAAGTACATAATTCCGTAGTACCCGCTACACCTATGAGTAATACATTACCAAATTTTTGGGGAGTATTATGTACTATGGTCTCAATGGACGTGTCATTTTCCTATTTTTGAAACATCTCAACCGTGAATATTTAAAACAAAATGTTGTCTTATTATGATTCAATACTCAAGATTGTAAACTCTTTGCAATTACAATCATATAACACTAGTGTATAACCCGTGCATTACACATGGTAATATTATAAATGTAATATTTATACTTTAATGTTAAAATTAAAACTTTGTTGAGTAACATACAATAAATTTAGTGAAATAAATGAGCTATAAATTAAAACTATTATTATTGATTATATGTATAATTTATATTATGTAGCTTATATTTTTTTATATATGAGTAAGAAAATAATTTTATCATTTGTGTTTGTATGAATCTGGTATACGTATTGAAATTGAATATTTTAGTGATTTGTTATATGAATTAATAAATATTATTCAATCGAATTTTTTTAAATGCGTTAAAATTAAAATTACATAATTAGTTTAAATATATGGACATAAAGATAAATAGTAATAAAAAACTTGAGAAGGATTTCGTACAAAAATTATAGAAATCTTACTGTGGATATTTGAAGTTAAAAACAAAATTTTATATTGCAATGTATTATAAAATTTTAAGATAAATGGTTAATTGATTTCGAAATTAACTTTGTCATTATTCTTTCTATACGTAATTTAATGTAGGCGGTCTATGTATCTTTATAGTTGAATGAAAATAATAGTTTTACTTTTTTGTTAATATGGATATACATTGTTAACCAACTTTTTGCCCAAAGAAGATTTCAATTAGAATTAGGAGGTCAAGACGAGAATGAAATGACTCAAGAACTTGAAAACATGCTTAGAAGGATTGGAAGAGATAATTCTACAGGTTTCAAGGAAAATGAGGCTAACTGGACTACTTGGCACCGAGAGGACCTCTCGAAGCCGAGAGGTACTTCTTCCACTTAGCACCTCCCGAACTCCTTATACTTGATGCACAACCTCTAGCAATCGTCGTGAAGTAATTTCCTCAGAAAAAAGACAAGCAATTTTAAGGATTTATGAGAAGGAAGCAAAGAAAGATGAATAAGATAAGAAATATCGAGGGAGTTATCGGAAGGAACTTGATCTTCATTGAAAAGAGTTTGGAACACATCAAGTTAGAGATGGGAGGATAAAACAAGTTAAAGAGAAAGTCTTTCACCATAAAGTGACCACTCGGTACCGAGAGGTTTTATTAAAGTATGGGCAAGCATGTTCACTCCTTAACCTACAGGCCTGTGTTTGGACCTTGGACTTCATGAGCTTCTGACTCAACTGAGGATTTCCTCTATAAATACAGACCCCATGGCTATTATAAATATACTTCTTGGGTTCTCCTTCTTCTTCACCACTTACCTCTCCTCCATTAAAGTCACTTAGGAAGCTACCATTTGCTATCCTAAGACTTAGATCAATAAATTCCTTGTACTAGTGACTCTCAAACCTCTAATAAATAAAATATAAAGTGGACCTAAGCCAGAGATTGCAGAACCGCTATAAAAATTCTTATGACCTTTTACTTTTTATATACATTTTCTACTACATCTCTATTTTTGAATAGGTTTTTGGACATTGTGCCAATTTTAGCATCAAAATTTTGGTGCCTTCACTGAGAAAGAACTAGATTTAACAACCTAAAGCTTGGATCTGAAGTTTGGAGAAGATGAAGAGGCCTAACACTAGATCTATGATTGGATGGAAGTCAACCAGAGCATGGGGAAACTAGGAGGCATCCTCAAATTCCAATCAATCCATCTAACTAAAGAGGGGATGGAGAGAATGATGAAAGAAATGCAAGATGGAATAAAGACTCGACAATAGGAGATGCTAGATGGAATAATGACTCAATAATAAAAGATGTAGATGGATTTTTCCAAAGGTTAAGACAACATGGAATAGTTGGAGCTGTTAGAATTCGAAACCAGAGATCAGGAACAAATGCAGGAGCATCTGGAGTTGGAGTGAAGCAAGTTGGAACAAATGCCCCATGAACAGGATGTATTATTACCGATCCAAATCCTTGGTACCGAGAGGAATGCACTCGAAAGCAATGTCAGTTCAGACTTGGGATGAGTTGGAATGCCGGGAGCGAACGTAACTGGAGCCAGAAATGCAAATCAAAACATCAGTGCATAGCAACCAAAGGAGTATGTGCTAGAGCTTCCCAGAAAAGCAGAGGGCGGAATAAAGTTGTGGGCGTAGATTAGAATGCAAGCATGTAGTCAAAAAAAATATGTACAAAAGGTTCCTCGTAGGAGCAGGGGGAAAAATATAGCTGCGAAGCGTAGACTACCATTAGACGATGATAACTGAATAGCTGAGATGATCAGAAGGGTAGTGAAAGGTGGATCCCTAGACCAGAGTTTGAAGTATGTAAAAAAGAATCCATTTACCCATAACATCTGGAATGCTCAGAATCTTCCCGATTTCAAGCTTTCGACTTTGGAAATGTATGATGGGCAGACAGATCCAACAGACCACCTAATGAGGTACATCTGGCATATGGAGGTGTTGGGTGCTTCTATGGAGGTGATGGGACATTGCTTCCTATTATATCTGACAGAATTAGAAGCAATATGGTTCAGATAGTTAGAGAATGCATCTACAGGCACATGGACCGAATTAGTGAATAGGTTACTGAGACAGTTCAAGGTTCATATTTCTCGACCAAATAATGTGATGACACTATTAAGCATAAAGCAAAGGGTCGAAGACCACTTAAGAAGCTATTTGATGAGATTCAACGCAGCAGCCACCGTAGTTGACAAGCCAGACCCATCGATAATCATGATGGCGGCAGTGTCTACAGTTGCAAGCAAGACCGACTTCAAATTACATTGGAAAGGGATCCACTGATGGATCTTATGGAGCTTTACCATGAAGTTGAGAGATACCTACATCAAAAGGATGCTGAAGCTGATAATGCTAATATTGATGTTGTGGATGATAGAGGACTGTATAGAGCCAGATATGGAAAAGTCAAGAGGAAGCGAAGAACCGATAATGATTTCGAAGGACTGAAATGATAGAGGAGGGAATCAAAGTTCTCTTTTGACACTAACCTAACCGAAACCCCGAAGTGGATATACCTAGATACTGGGGGGCAGATCCCCTATCGGAGACCAGACAAGAGGGAACTCACGGATCGGTAGAGAAGGTCTGGAAAGTTTTGCTTGTTCCACAAGCTAAACAGATATGAAACAAATGAGTGCAGACACCTTCGTGATTTGACAGAAGGATTGGTTTGAAGTAACCAACTATAACAATACATAAGGAATCAAACTATGATTGTGCATCCAAAAGCCACTATCTACAGTGAATGCATCAAGACATGATCAGGGATTTGGGTCGAGGCTGGTTATCCCATGATCGGGATGGGCAGGAGACAAGTTCGTTTCCTATGCTTTGCTTTCCTTTTGAATAGTTAAGACGATAATAACCTTGGATCATTTACACGTGCATGAGACCTCTATTAGTCTCAAGGCATGCTCTAGTCGGATGACTGAGATGAATACTTAAGATGTTTGCTTTCTTGCTTTGATTTGAATGTTTGATTATTGAAATCCACTTGAACATGATGACTGATATTGATTGTAGTAGTCCCATCCAGAGAGACAGTGCGGTGACCACAAGAAGTAAGTTCCCTTACCGGAGAGTGAGTGGGTGGACTTGCCAACGGTTGAGTCTCTCGTCGAAGAGCGAGTAGATTGGGCTTAGCAAGGATCCGGAGAGATCAAAAGTAAATCCCCACACTGGAGAGTGAGCGAGTGGACTTGCCTATCATTGAGTCCCCACATCGGAGAGCGAGCGGATTGGGCTCAACAAGGATCCGGAGAGATCAGACCTCATATTGGATGTTAAACAATCCAGAGGGATCGAACCCTGGATTGGATGTTAAATAATCCCAAGAGATTGAACCCCAGATGAGATGATTGAATGGTCCAGAGAGATCGAATCACATATGGGATGATTAAACGATCTAGAGAGATCGAATCCTAGCTTGGAAGATAATACGATCTAGTGAGATCGAATCCTATAACAAATGATGTGACGCCCCACCTCTATACCCACGCTAGTCAAGGACACTACGGAGTAATGCCGTCAACTAGCACGGAGAATAAGGCTGTTGAGGAGCAACCATCCGTGTAATTGCTTTGTGCGAGCAGCGATATGTCAGATAGTATAACATGCATTTTATTTCAAGAGGGAATCCGACATACCGATACAAAACTCAAAGCTACTACACAGTGGCTAATATCTTCGGAAACAAATATAGAAATAAACATAACACAAAGTCACAGACATCCATATCACAAAGGCAGAAATAGATATGAATATATAACACTTAAAAGTGTTTATCAGAGTAGTGGTCCACAAGATCCACAACATCACGAAAGAATAGTTACAAGTTCTACACAAAAGAATATGTATACATCATGGAGTCTATATCACAAATGTATACAACAAAATGAACTACTAGTCTAAGTAGTTAGTCAAAATACAGAATAATAATCCCAGACGAGGAGTCAAGCAGAAGCACCTGTAACATCTCGGTCTGAACCAAGTATTGTTTAATAAGAAAATAATAAACAGATCAGTCTAACTATAAATATCAGATTAAATGATATAGAATAAGAGATGTGACAAAAACGTATCATAACCATAATGTTATATTGTGATAAGTATGTAATTTGAAAATCAACAAGAGATTAATCAATATCACAAGAATCTTCTCAAAGATAAAAAGGAATGTCATACTCTTTATTTCATTCACCAAACCATAAATGTTGACAATTATATCAATGCCAATCACAAAAGTTAATGACACACAAATTCACCAATGCACAAATATTGATAAAACTTACCAATGTAAATCACAAAAGTTGGTGAAACACAAATTCTAGAAATCATCGACAAAAATCCAGAAATCACAAAAAGGGGGGAGGCCTATCACAAAACGGGAGCATGAAAACTCACCAACACGTGTATCAAAAATGGAATGTTATTCCATGGTCGCTAACCATAAAAATTGAGCTGAAGCTCCATAAACGGTCCGAAGACCACGAGTCGCTATCCCGCCAAATTGAACCGAAGTTCCACAGAAACGGGGTTTAGTCTCCCTCGCAGACAAATAGACATCGCATATCGCTAGTCTAAATCACAAAATGATCATCATCGACCAATAAAAAGTGTTAATTACACTAATCTAGTAAATATATGAGTTTAGCTACATGTCCCATAACCACTAGCTTAACTTAAATATTTACGAACAAATTGTAGATTTCCACTCGTAAATTGCCACAAGAGTTTCAATCGAACAAGTCCAAAAATTAACCGACGAAGTAAACGCAAGCATTTCATACCACTTGTTTTGCTAAGTCATTTAATTATATTTTCTCATACGAATGAGTTAAAGGTTTGTGTATACTAATAGATTGAAAAACGATTTTGAAAGCAAGCTTTATACTTAAAATAGAGTTGAAATCATCTTTGTAAAAGAGTTTGAATATTTACTACTAGTATAGAAACTTTCGTATTTAAAAGTGACAAATCACAAATGATTGTAGAAACAATCAATCACAAAAATCCACATTCGAAGACGTGAATTAAATTCAAAGAAATCGATATTGAATCCATCAAAAATGAATATTCCCGAAAATCCCATATAAAAGTCACCAAAGTCGATAATAAATGATAATCAACAAATCGAATAATCACGAATCGATAAAATTGGAATTCTCAAGCAAAATAGGCAAATAGAGCCTAAACAGCAGATTCAGACGTCTGAAATCAAGGATTCAGACATCTGAATTTGGAAAATTAAATGTTTTCCAGAACAGTTATTCAGACGTCTGAACCATAGATTTCAGACGTTTGAAAATGGCTTTTTAAGCCTATTTTCCTTCTGGTTGCATTCGAGCCAACTCAGACGTCTGGAAGTTTGGATTCAGACGTCTGAATACTAGAGAATAAAAATTCCCAGTATAATATTCAGACATCTGAACAATATGTTTCAGACGTCTGAAACTGAAGTTCAGGGCATTCCCTGAACCTAGGCCAAAAATGGACAAATGATTATCGGAAGCGATCGGACGAGCAACGACGACTAAGGATTTACGCCAAGCGACAACCCAGTCCTAATTGGCCCTTCGATACGCCTCGAATATCAATGCCCAAATATCCATAATAGGATTTTCATAGATTTTGATTTCAATACACCAAAAATTGAAATATACACCAAATCAATCCAAACCAAAATCAAATGCACATGAATAAGTGTTAGGAATAGATACCTAACAATCAAAGATAATTATAGACTAAGATGTGAGATAAAAATCTCACCTTTTTACCTAAAACAAACGAAGAAGAAGCTATAGAGCAATGGCAAGGACAATCACTCTTCAATTCCAACCCAACAAGCTTGAATCTAAGCTTAAAAGAGAAACATTTCCTAAGTTAGGTTTAGGAATTTCTGAAATTGATAAGAGAATGAGTTGGAGAAGAAGAAGAGGGGGCTTACCAAAGCTTCTTCTATTGATTTGGAGCTAGAACTTGATTTGCAAATGGAAATTAGGGCTTGGAGTTTTAATTTCCATTCCTCTCTCCATTGTTGCTAAAGCTTGAGTATTAGGAAAATAGAAATGAAGTAATGAAGAAAGAGGGGTGAAGCTTGGGTGTAATGGGCTGAAACAAAACCAAAGCCCTAAGTGAAAAAGTAGCAAAATTCCACTAACTCCAAACATATCAAAGTTTATACTCAAAAAGATCGCAAACATCATTTTGAACTCACTGAGGGTGGTCTCGAGTCCATATTTGACAGTTTGCAAAAAGTAGCTTTTCGGACTATAATCCGACTACGAATTAAATATTTTAATAAATTATTTAAATACTCAATCGTAAAATGTGCGGGTTGTTACAGACTCCCCTCCTTAAAGAAATTGCGTCCATACAATATTTAAGATGGAAATAATAAGTAACAACCATAAAAGCATATCAACACAAAAGAAATTTGAAATAAGATGTTCACCTCAAAGAGCACAAGAAAGTAAGTCCGGATGTGTTCGCTCGATGAATTCTCTGGATTCCCAAGAGCAATCCTTAGGATTTGAGGACCATTGAACCTTCACAAGTGGGACATCTTTATTCCGAAGGGGTTTGACCTCCGAAGCAATAATTCGAATAGGATGTTGCTCATAAGTTAAGTTAGGTGAAACTTCAATTTCTTCAACAACAGCGGGCTCAAGCATAGAATCGGAATCTCGAAGGCATTTTCGTAATTGAGAGAGGTGAAAGACGTCATGAATAGCAGAAAACTGAGCCGGTAACGAGAGGAGATAAGCCACGGAACCATTGTGTTCGGTGATGGGAAATGGGCCAATATATTGAGGTGCTAATTTTTCCGATCGACTGAAATGCACAACACCCTTCATAGGTGAAACACGAATAAACACAAAATCTCCCACAGAAAACTCTAATCTCCTTCTTTGGTTATCGGCATAGGATTTTTGTCTACTTTGGGCTTCTTTCATCCTATGACGAATAAGGTCAATCTTTTCTGTGGAATCACGAATAAAGTCTGGACCTAAGACCAGCTTCACCGGCCTCAAGCCAACAAGAAGGAGAACGGCATGGCCTTCCATAGAGTGCCTCAAAAGGTGCCATACCAATACTAGATTGGAAGCTATTATTATAGGAAAATTCAACAAGAGAAATATGATCTTCCCAACTTCCACCAAAATCAAGAACACGTGCACGAAGAAGATCTTCAAGAGTTTGATTCACACGCTCGGTTTGTCCATCGGGCTGGGGGTGATAAGCGGTGCTAAAATTAAGCTTCGTTCCCAAAGCTTTTTGAAGACTCTTCCAAAATCCACTAGTAAACAATGGATCGCGATCACTAACAATAGAAGTTGGAACTCCATGCAATTTAATAATTTCTTTGACAAAAAGTTTAGCCAAAATAGGTACGGTCCGATTGGACTGAACGGGAATAAAATGGGCGGATTTCGTAAGTCTATCTACTATCACCCATAGGCTATCATGGCCCGAATGAGAACGGGAAGCCCGTCAATAAAATCCATGGAAATATGATCCCACTTCCACACTGGGATGTCTAAAGGTTGCAATAACCCACCGGGCCTTTGATGCTCGGCCTTAATGAGTTGGCAAGTCATGCAACGCTTAACGAAGTTAGCGATATCAAATTTCATTCCCTCCCAATAATAAAGTCGCTTCATATCCGCGTACATTTTACTACAACCGGGATGAATGGTGAATTTAGAGCGATGAGAATCCTCTAATATGTCTTTGCGAAGATCACTAATATTTGGTACGACAAGTCTACCAAATTTTCGAATACTGCCACGAAAATCAATATCAAAATCTCTCAGAGCTTCAATATCAATTTTATCCCTCAAATTTTGGCTAAGAAGAACCAATTCAGGATCTATTTTTTGAACTTCAAGAATGCGGTCCAGAAGAGATGGATGAGCCTCAAGGCTACATAAAACAGGAGATAAACATAAATCGGATTCGCGATCTCGAACCTCACAAGTAGACAAAGTCTCGAGATCGTTCCGTTTGGATATGATCATAGAAACAACCGCTTGTTGCTTACGATTAAGGGCATCGGCAAAAAGATTTCCTTTTTTGGGAGTATAAAAAATATCAAGATCATAAGATGCAAGGAACTCGAGCCAATGTTTTTGACGCAAATTAAGTTCCTTTTGAGAAAATAAATACTTCAATGATTTATGATCGGTATAGAGAACAAATTTCTCCCCCAAAAGATAATGGCGCCAAATTCTAAGGGCGAAAACAATAGCCGCGAGCTCTAAATCATGAGTGGCATATCTAGTCTCGGCAGGCTTTAATTGCCGAGAAGCATAAGCAATAACACGTTCCTTTTGCGTGAGGACGGCTCCCAAACCAACACGACTAGCATCGGTATAAACAATAAAATCTTGGTTCCCATCGGGAATAACAAGAATAGGAGCATCGGAAAGGAGTTCTTTTAATTTTTGAAATGAAGCTTCACATTTATCTGACCAAATGTATTTAATTCCCTTCTTTGTCAAATTAGTAAGAGGTACGGAAATCTTAGAAAAATCTTTTATGAACCAACGATAATAGCCCACCAATCCGAGAAAGCTACGAATTTCCATCACACTCTCCGGTCTCTTCCATTTTTGAATCGCTTCAATCTTTGAAGGATCCACGGAAATTCCGGATTCGGAAATAATGTGACCAAGAAACTTCACACGAGATTGCCAAAAGTGACATTTAGAAAATTTTGCTTTTAACTGATTACTCCTAAAAGTTTCCAACACAATCCGAAGATGCTCTTCATGTTCTTCCTCGGTTTTTGAATACACAAGAATATCATCAATAAAGATGAGAACAAATCGATCGAGGAAATCTTTGAAAACTCGATTCATAAGGTCAACAAAATAAGCTGGAGCATTCGTCAAACCAAATGGCATAACAAGCCATTCATACGATCCATAACGAGTACGGAATGATGTCAAAGGAATACTATCCTCTGCAATACGAAGCTAATGGAAACCAGTTGCTAAGTCCAATTGTGAAAAGACTCTAGCACCACTAAGTTGATCAAATAGATCATCAATCCGAGGAAATGGATTTTATTCTTGATAGTGAGATCATTAAGCTTGCGGTAGTCAACACAGAGCCTAAGTGTACCATCAGATTTCTTCACAAAAATAGCTGAAGCTCCCCATGGAGAGGAACTAGATTGAAAAAATTGCTTCGCTTCCAATTCGGATAATTGTTTGGGCATCTCCTCATTTTCTTTATTGGACATACGATAAGGAGGACGAGTAATAGGTTGAGCTCCAGGGATTAGATTAATTCTGAACTCAATTGCTCGCTTAGGTGGTAATCCTAAAACGGGCTCAAATATGTCGGGAAATTCACGAACAATGTGAATGAGAGAAATGAGATCTTCCTCATCATCATTATCATCATCATGAGGATTTAGAGAATACAAAGATGCTTTCGAATTGGAATCTGAATCTTTAAGAACGAGAGAAATCTGCTTAACAGATTGAGGATGCCGAAGATATACAGTCCGCTCCGGACATAGGATATGGGCTTCATAACGGTTAAGCCAATCCATTCCCAAAATCATTCTGAAACCAAGGTAACATGCAAATCGTCACGGAAAGAGTAATCATATAAAATAATTTCAACATCTTTACACAATAAACTGAGTGTTGCGGATCCGCCGACCGGATTCGCAATTCTCAAAGAAGTCATCATGCCAATAACATCCAAAGACAAAGCATCAACAAGTTCTTTTGATATAAAAGAGTGAGATGCACCCGTATCAAAAAGAACTCGAATATGAAGATCACGAAATATAATAATACCATCAAGGATAGAATGAGAAATACCTTGACCACGAGAAGTATTGGAAGGGGCTTGTACAACATTAAGCTTGCCTTCCTTCTTGCCTTGAAGTTTGGGACATAAAGATAAAGTATGGCTCGAACTCTTGCAATAGCGGCAAAAAAGAGGCTTCGAGCACTTGTTTGTATAATGGTCCTTAGAACCATAATTGTAACATTCTCCACGACGAGTGTCAGGAATATTTGCTACCGGTGTTTCTTGCTTTCCCTTCTTGTTGGGATTAGAGTTTAATTTGAAAGGTCTCTTCTTGTTGATGTTTGGTTTGACCTCAACATCGCTATCTTTATCGGCCTCTTCGAGTCAAAGAGCAATATCAACAAGCTGATCAAAAGAAACTTAAGTAATGGCTTTTTGAGGCTCTTGTTCAAGCCATACACAAATCTATGATTTTTCTTCAATGGAGTATTAATATACTCGACCCCATATTTTGATAGAGATTCGAAAGAAGCGACGTAGTTGGTCACGGAAGATTCACCTTGAACAAGGTCAATGAAGCGTCGAGATAGAGACACTTTTTCAGCTTCCGGCACAAATTTTAATTCGAACCTTTCTCGGAATTGCTCCCAAGTAAGGTCTGCTTCAATAATTTCAGAGATAATAAGCTCGTACCAGTCTAATGCTCTTTCTTGGAGCATACTAGAAGCCACTTGGACTCGATGAAGATCAATAAGATTCATGCGAGAAAAGATGCGGTCGCATGTTCGAAGCCAAGCTCGGACTTCTATAACGCTCTCGGAACCTTTGAATGGCTTTCCACCCAAATTGGTGTAATCACTGCATAAGCCTGCAAACCCAGATTTAGGATGTGTGGGCTCAGGAATAGGTCCGATAGCTTGAGCATTTCTTACTAGATCAAGAAGTTGCTGAGCAGACATAAATACTCCATCCTAGAGAGTAGCACTAGATTGACCGGCGCTGGGACGGCCAGGTCTAACCATTTCTTTTCTTTAAGAAAGAAAGAAAAGAGAAAAAGATTAATCTTAGAATGAATATCAAACAAACTTGATTGATAAAATAAGTAATCATAAAAAGAAATAGGATAGAATGGTACGAAGACCCGAATTAAATCCTATGGCATGATTCCTAAGAAAGACTTAGGACAATGATCCTTGCTAGATTATTCCACATTGTTCCGAAGTTTGGCTCTGATACCAAGCTGTGACGCCCCACCTCTATACCCACGCTAGCCAAGGACACTACGGAGTAATGCCGTCAACTAGCACGGAGAATAAGGCTGTTGAGGAGCGACCATCCGTGTAATTGCTTTGTGCGAGCACCGATATGTCAGATAGTATAACATGCATTTTATTTTACGAGGGAATCCGACATACCGATACAAAACTCAAAGCTGCTACACAGTTGCTATAATATCTTCAGAAACAAATATAGAAATAAACATAACACAAATCAGTCACAGACATCCATATCGCAAAGGCGGAAATAGATATGAATATATAACACTTAAAAGTGTTTATCAGATTAGTGGTCTAAAAGATCGACAATATCACAAAAGAATAGTTACAAGTGCTACACAAAAGAATATGTATACATCATGGAGTCTATATCACAAATGTATACAACAAAATGAACTACTATTCTAAGTAGTTAGCCAAAAGTCAGAATAATAATCCCAAACGAGGAGTCAAGCAGAAGCACCTATAACATCTCGGTCTGACCCAAGTATTATTTAATAAGAAAACAATAAATGGATCAGTCTAACTATAAATATCAGATGAAATGATATAGAATAAGAGATATGACAAAAACGTATCATAACCATAATGCTATATTGTGATAAGTACGTAATTTGAAAATCAACAAGAGATTAATCAATATCACAAGAATCTTCTCAAAGATAAAAAGGAATGTCATGCTCTTTATTTCATTCACCGAACCATAAATGTTGACAATTATATCAATGCCAATCACAAAATTTAATGACACACAAATTCACCAATGCACAAATATTGATAAAACTTACCAATGTAAATCACAAAAGTTGGTGAAACACAAATTCTAGAAATCATCGACAGAAATCCAGAAATCACAAAAAGGGGGGAGGCCTATCACAAAACGGGATCATGAAAACTCACCAACACGTGTATCACAAATGGAACGCTATTCCATGGTCTCTAACCATAAAAATTGAGCCGAAGCTCCATAAACGGTCCGAAGACCACAGGTCGCTATCCCGCCAAATTGAACCGAAGTTCCACAGAAACGGGGTTTAGTCCCCCTCGCAGACAAATAGACATCGCACATCGCTAGTCTAAATCACAAAATGATCATCATCGGTCAATAAAAAGTGTTAATTACACTAAGCTAGTAAATATATGAGTTTAGCTTCATGTCCCATAACCACTAGCTTAACTTAAATATTTACGAACAAATTGTAGATTTCCACTCGAAAATTGCCACAAGAGTTTCAATCGAACAAGTCAAAAAAATAACCGACGAAGTAAACGCAAGCGTTTCATACCACTTGTTTTGCTATGCCGTTTAATTATATTTTCTCATACGAATGAGGTAAAGGTTTGTGTATACTAATAGATTGAAAAACGGTTTTGAAAACAAGCTTTATACTTAAAATAGAGTTGAAATCATCTTTGTAAAAGAGTTTGAATATTTACTACTAGTATAGAAACCTTAGTATTTAGAAGTGACAAATCACAAAATGATTATAGAAAAAATCAATCACAAAAATCCATATTCGAAGACGTGAATTAAATTCAAAGAAATCGATACCGAATCCATCAAAAATGAATATTCCCGAAAATCCCCATATAAAAGTCACCAAAGTCGATAATAAATGATAATCAACAAATCGGATAATCACGAATCGATAAAAGTGGAATTCTCAAGAAAAATAGGCAAATAGAGCCTAAACAGCAGATTCAGACGTCTGAAATCAAGGATTCAGACGTCTGAATATGGAAAATTAAATGTTTTCCAGAACAGTTATTCAGACGTCTGAACCATAGATTTCAGACGTCTGAAAATGGCTTTTTAAGCCTATTTTCTTTCTGGTTTCATTCGAGCCAACTCAGACGTCTGGAAGTTTGGATTCAGACTCTGAATACTGGAGAATAAAAATTCCCAGTATAATATTCAAACGTCTGAACCATACGTTTCAGACGTCTGAAACTGAAGTTCAGGGCATTCCCTGAACCTAGGCCAAAAATGGCCAAACGATTATCGGAAGCGATCGGACGAGCAACGACGACTAAGGATTTACGCCAAGCGACAACCCAGTCCTAATTGGCCCTTCGATACGCCTCGAATATCAATGCGCAAATATCCATAATAGGATTTTCATAGATTTTGATTTCAAAACACCAAAAATTGAAATATACACCAAATCAATCCAAACCAAAATCAAATGCACATGAATAAGTGTTAGGAATAGATACCTGACAATCGAAGATAATTATAGACTAAGATGTGAGATAAAAGTCTCACCTTTTTACCCAAAACAAACGAAGAAGAAGCTATACAGCAATGGCAAGGACAATCACTCTTCAATTCCAACCCAACAAGCTTGAATCTAAGCTTAAAAGAGAAACATTTCCTAAGTTAGGTTTAGGAATTTCTGAAATTGATAAGAGAATGAGTTAGAGAAGAAGAAGAAGGCGCTTACCAAAGCTTCTTCTATTGATTTGGAGCTAGAACTAGATTTGCAAATGGAAACTAGGGCTTGGAGTTTTAATTTCCCATTCCTCTCTCCATTGTTGCTAAAGCTTGAGTATTAGGAAAATAGAAATGAAGTAATGAAGAAAGAAGGGTGAAGCTTGGGTGTAATGGGCTGAAACAAAACCAAAGCCCTAAGTGAAAAAGTAGCAAAATTCCACTAACTCCAAACATATCAAAGATTATACTCAAAAAGATCGCAAACATCATTTTGAACTCAATGGAGGTGGTCTCGAGTCCAAATTTGACAGTTTGCAAAAAGTAGCTTTTCGGACTATAATCCGACTAACGATGAAATATTTAAATAAATTATTTAAATACTCAATTGTAAAATGTGTGGGTTGTTACAGATGATGACTTGTTATATGGACTCGAACACCCTGTAATCAGACTGAAATAGATAAATCTCGGGCGTACATGAGATTATCCTGATATACAATATGATACCTCTGGATGAAGATAGGATGATCATGCCTCATGGTTGGCACTAAAGCAAGGGCTAGAGTCCTTAGCTATAGCAGGTCTAGAATGACTGTTGGTTTGCAGGAGAATCCAAAGGAACCTGACGATTCACCACAACTTGGATTGATGGATAGATGGAAAGCTTGACTACTAGAAATCGACTACTGTTAAAACTTTTTCTTGGGAAAAGCACACCTTACAGTCATAAGACGAACTTTAAGGGGAAAGTTTTAACCAACTTTTTACCCAAAGAAGATTTCAACTGGAATTAGGCGGTCAAAACGAGGATGAAATGACCCAAGAACTTGGAAACACACTTCGAAGGATCGGAAGATAGAATTTTACAAGTTTCAAGCAAAATGAGGCTAAGTGGACCACTTGGCACCGAGAGGTACTTCTTCCACTTAGCACCTCCTTCCCAGAACTCCTTGTACTTAATGCATAATCTCTAACAATCGTAGTGAAGTAATTTCCTCTGAAGAAAGACGAGCAATTCTAAGGATTTATGAGAAGGAAGCAAAGAAAGATGAATAAGATAAGCAATATCGAGGAAGTTATCAGAACAAACTTGATCTTCACTGAAAAGAGTTTGGAACACATCAAGTCAGAGATGGGAGTACAAAACAAGTAAAAGGGAAGGGCTTCCACCATAAAGTGATACCGAAAGGTTTTATTGGAGTGTGAACCGGCGTGTTCACTTCTCAACCTATGGACTTACGTCAAGACCTTGGACTTTGTGGGCTTCTAACCCAACTGGGGATTTCCTCTATAAATACAGACCCTACAGTTACTAGAAAAGGACTTTTTGAGTTCTCCTTCTTCACCTCTTACCTCTCTTCATTAAAGTCATTTAGGAAGTTACCATTTATTGTTCTAGGACTTAGATCAGAAACTTCCTTGTATTGGTGACTCTCAAACCTCTAATAAATAAAACATAAATGGACGTAGGTCAGAAATTGCCGAACCACTATAAAAATTCTTGTGTCTCGTTACTTTTTGCATACATTTTCTGCTAGATCTCTATATTTTAACAGGTTTTTAGGTGTTATGTCATTTTTGATGTCAACATACATACATGCATACACATACATACATATATATATGTGTGTATGTGTGTGTATGTATATATATTAAAATTGACATATATTTTTTGGATTTATTAAAAGAATAAAGTGACTATTGACTGAGATTATTTAAATAATCTGAATTTGAGATTTCATAAGTAATTTAAATACATGGATTTGCATATAAAATATCAAAAAAGAACTAAAGGAGTGGATTGTAAATAACCATCGAAATGTTAAAATGTAGGTATTTGAAGCTAAAAATTGAATTTTACAATGCAATTTATGGTAAAGCTATTAAGACAAATAAATAATAAATTAAAAATTTTTAATATTGTTTATAGAAAAATGAGCACAAAGATAAACTTAGAAAAAAAAATTAGGCTGAAGGACAGCAAGTTTTTTTTTGACTGAAGGACAGTGCTAGTTCTCACTAGCATTTTGTATACTATAAAACTGAATATGATGCTAGTTATAACTAACATTTTAAAAATGTAAAAGTTGAATATAATGATAATTATAACTACCATTTGTCATTTAGTCTAGAAATAAGACTTGATGTCCTTCAGCCTAATTTTTGTTCAAAGTTTGTCATTTTCCCTAAATCCCCCTATTGTTTATATATATTATTTATGTTATGTGATTTATATATCTTCATATTTGAATGAAAAGACATTTTTACCACTTTTATTGATATGAATACAGTATATATGTTGAAATGATCATATTTTAGGGTTTATTAGATGAATTAATAAATATTTGTTAATTGAATTTATTTAAATAGTTTAAATTCAAGATTACATAATTTATTAACATATATTAATTTAAATGTACAATATTAGGCGATATCGAGGAGGGTTTTGTTGTAGAAGTTTTAAAATGGAGGCACTTGATGTTAATTATTCCAATGCAATGTTTGGTAAATTTAGTGATAAATGAATTATAAACTAAATTCATAATTATTATATATGTATATAATTATGTTACGTGATTGATGTATTTATATATCTAAATGAATTTTACACAGTTTTTATTAACATTAACATGATATAAATATTGAAATTTTCATATTTTAAGATTTATTTGACAAACCAATGAATAATAGTTTACTGAATTATTTAAATAATTTTAAGATTATGTGATTAATTCTAATATATTGAGATAAATGAAAAATATTGAACGGGAACTAAAGAGGAGTTTTCAAATGGTTGTAATCTTTTTAAAATGAAGGCATTCGAAGTAAAAAATCATAATTTTGTAACACATTATATAATGAATTTATTGAGATAAATGAATTTTAAATTGAATTTGTTATTATTCTTTATGTATGTACTATATGTGACTTATGTATCTTAATTTAATGAAAAAGTAATTTTACCTTTTTTGTTAACATGAGTATGATGTACATATTGAAATTTTCATATTTTTATAATTTGATGGACAAACTAACAAATATAATTTAATTGTATTTATCCAATTAGTTTTAATTTAAATTACACAACTAAATTAAACATATGGACCGAAACAAAAACTATAAGGAGAAAAATGAGGTGAATTTTGTAAATAAGCGTGGTAAATTTAAATGTAGGTATTTGAAGTTAAAAGTGGAATTTTACAATGCAACATTTGATAAATTTATTGAGATAAATGAATTAAAATTAAATTTGTATTATTGTGTTATGTGTCATATATCATAATCGAATGAAAAAATTAGTTTTACAATTTTGGTTGGTACAATAGTAGTACACGTATAGAAATAGTCATTATTTAGTATTTACTAGAATTTTTTACAAATAATAGTAAATTGAATTCATTTAAATAGGTTAAACTCTCAATTATGTAATTAACCTGAATATATGGACTTGAATATAAAATATTAGAAGGCAACTGATGAATTATTTGTAAACAAAAATTTTAAATATATGTTAAAAATGTAAATGATAGGAGAGATTTAGTAAAATAAATGCAATTGTTATATTAAAAGATTTGAAAATAAAATATTAAGAGAGATTGAAGAAGAAGAGAGAAAACTCCTAGATTTAATAAGATGGCTAGAAATTCTTCTACTTTACAAATTACTAGTGTGTAACCCGTACGTTGCATATGGTAGCATTGTTAAAAAATAGTATTTATTTTAATTGTTGCTAAAAAATTATTTTATCATGTAATGTATAATAAAGTGATACGTTAAACATAAAATAAAATGACATACGACGCTCAGATATAAGGTTGAGGGTTCACTACTTGCTAGCTATGTATCTCGGTAAAAATTAATGTCCTAACTTAAAAAAATTATAAGTTAAAATCGTTAATATTGTATACGCAAACAATTTATGCTATATGATATATATTTTTATATGTATGAGTGAATAAGTAAGTTTACCATTTTGTTAATATGATTATTGTACATATATTGAATAGTCATCTTTTTTAAAGGATTTATAAATAGATTAATGAACATTAACTAATTGAATTTATTTTAATAATTTGAATCAATGATCAACATAACTAATTAAATAGAAAGAATTAAGTGTAAAAAAAAGTTAAAATTGAGAAGAACTTTGTACAAATTTGTAAATGAGAAAGGCATAAATCTTATAATTAGCTTATTTGTATGTGAACTTCTTTTTGCATCAGACATGTGAACTTCTATTCATTATTATGTTTTTATTTTTAAACAATTTTATCTTTGTAGTTAACCATAAATTTCATGTTCTTGTAGGAAAGTCATGCTTACAACTTATAATTGCAAAACAATGTTATGTAGCATTCAGTTGAGTTTTAAGTTGGGTATGGTTTGATAACACATTGAAAGTGAGAATTTTGTATAATCTAATTTTTATCGTTGTAATATGCTCATACACATCATAATATTGTTAAATATAAATTTACCTTTTAAAGGTGGTTAAAAATGAAATTATGTTATGTAATGTACGATAATCTTTTTAAGATAAATGAATTAGAAATTAAAAGGGTTATTATTATTTATGTATACATTTTATGTTATGTGATTCAAATATCTTCGTATATATGAATAAAAAAGAAAAAATTATTATTTTTCTTATATACATGGATATTGTATATATTAAAATCCTCGTGTTTTTAGGATTTTTAGGATTCATTAGATGGACTAATAAATATTAGTTAATCCTATTTATTCAACTAGTTTAAATTTAAGATTACACAATTAGTTAAGTATTTGGATTTGAATGTAAAATATTAGAAGATAATTGAGAAGGGTTTTTACATAATTGTAAAAAAAAAAAATCAAGTACTTGAGGTTAATATAATTTTGCGATGCAATGTATGATAACTTATTTAGTAAACAAATAATAAAATAAATTTTTTACTGTCACTAATATATATAATTTATGTTATGTGACTTATATATATTTACATCTAAATGAATTTTTTTTACCAATTTGTTGATGCGCATGTAGTATACATAATGAAAATTTCATATTTTAGGATTTATTAATAAATATTAATTATCTAAGTTTATTAATTAGTTTAAATTTTGGATTGTGTAATTAATTCGTATATGTGGACTATAATGTAAGATTTTAGGAGATATTCATGAAAGATTTGTAAATAATTGTAGATTTTTTTAATAGTATGTATTTGAATGTAAAATAGTGTGAAAAGTTTAGTAGAATAATTGTAATGTGATAAATTATAGGATTTGGGAAATAAAATATCCACTTGTGGAGAATTAAGGAGAATAGAGATAATATAGAATTAAAGAGAGCTTCAAATATTATGCTTTACTATTATTTTAATAGATTAATAGATTATTTTTTAAGGATTTTCTACTTGTGTATATGTTTAATGATTATTTATTAATTTAAACCACAATATAACAATATATACAATGGAAAATAAAACTAAGAACATACTTTATTTTGCATAAGATTATCATACAAGGTCAGTTTACATAACAAATTAAATAATTGCTCCAAGGCATACATTAACTTTTTCAATCTTCAACTTGCACTTGGGGCCAATTATGGATTCGTCGACTAAGGACGGATCAAGAGAGTCCCTTAACGAATGGATCCATTATATTATCTCTACCATCTATTATATCAATCAACACTTTTTTATCATTGATAAACTACCTTATCATGCAGAACTTTTAGAGTATATATCTCGATTTCTTATGTGCTCTAGTTCCTTTGCTTTAACGGCCCGGAATTTTACCGCTTTGATGGATGAATATTTAGTTAATTTTAAATATTTAAATAATGGTTTTAATAATTAAAATAGACCTCTTTTAATTTATAAAAATGATAGAAAATTCATTTTTGAATTAGGTTTACAAAAATATTTAGTTCAAAGGAAAATAGAAAATGTAATCGGAAACCTTTTTCAAAAATCCTGATTTTTGATCATATAAATGTTTTTAAAAAGGTTGTAAACACCTTAGCATGCTTAAACACGTACTTAAATAAATAATGTGTACTTAATTAAAGGTGGTAAAGTGTAAATATAAGTGTACTTAAGAAGTAAAAGTGATGTGATCATTTTCAAAAGAAATAAATAAATAAAAGAAATGAAAAGATGTTAAGTCACATTTTATGATACCATGGTACAAATCCATGCATTACACGTTGGATAAAAGAGGTGCACCCTTGAGCCAACATGTATTAGAAGGTGGAGGTGGAGGTGTGTGATGATGTGGCATCATTTGTGCGGAGGGTATGCACTAAGGGGGCAAAATGGTAATTTCACTTCATCCATTTTATAAAAACAAAGTCCATCCCTCTCTCTTGTTCCATTTCATTTTCTATTTTTTTCAAAAGTTTATCTTCTTCTTTTAAGCTCTTAACCCTCTTTAGTGACTTCCAAATCATTTTCAAAGTTTTAAGATCAATTCTTCTCTTACTTTTAATTCCTAAAAACACCTAAAAATCATCCCTTTCTTCTTCTTACACCTTCGTCCTTCAGAATCAAGCCTACATCTACCTCCACCACCCTTGGCCGACCCTATTTACAATAGGCCGAGCTAAGGCACCATGTCCGAGCCACTTTGCTTCGTTTAGGTCCAAAAATCAAATTTTGCTAAAAGATTTTCAAAGATTTACGCTCTATTCAAGTTTTTAAAGATTTTCTTAAGCTTGGTGAGTAAAAACTCACATCCTTTAGTAAAAATTACATCTTTAAGTTATGTTAGCATTAGTATGTGGTATTGCTTGGTTATTAGTTACTTACATGCTTGTATGTGATTTTACATATGCTTGTGCTTGTAAATTGCCTTAGATTTGATAAGTAAGTCTAAATGTGTTATGGATGCGTAAAGTTTGGATTTTAGGTTATTTGTGGTTATTGTTGTGTTGTATGTTCTATGGACATGTGTATGTAATATTATGCTAAGAAAAGTTAGCAACTTTGTATGGTTTGAGGACTTGGAATCCTTATGTAAACAATTTGGTTATTTGTTTTCAAAAAATCTAAAAAGTTTTCAAGTTTCAAACTCTGTTTTAGTTTTACAAAACTCTTACTTTATGTTTGAAAAAGTTAATAAGCATCCATGAGTTAACTTTCAGAAAGGAAAGCCAAAGACAAGTTTTTAAGTTATGGTCCATATAACGATAGTCACTATGAATGCAGTTTCACTAAAACGTCTATTTTTGCAAATTAAGTTGTTTATATTTAAAACACTTTGGAAATGTTTTATTAAACTTAATTAATAATGATTAAGAAGTTAATTAAAGTTTCATTGATTAATTATTTTATTAATTAAGTTTGGTAATTAATAATTAATTAAGTATTAAACATGGGTTATTAATTATAATTAAGTGGAGATTAGTTACTAATTAATTATCTTTTAAAAGTGAGATTAATCTTAATTAATCTTTGATTAAATAAGATTATTTTCTAATTAACTATGATGATTTATTTTAATTAATTATAAATTAAGTATATGGTTAATTAATTATTAAGCAAGTGTTTAATTATTCTAATTATAAATTAATAAACAATTTAATTTATAAACATTTTTATTAAAAGTTAATTATTTCTTAATTGATAATTAAGTTAAGTTAAGACTTAATTAAAATTTAATTTTGTTTTTAAAAAAGATTTAACTTGTACTTAATTATTTAAAAAGAGGTTTACGTTCTTAATTACTTTGTTTTCTAAGGATCAATTTGTTTAAAGGCAACTTTCTTTTACAAAGAATAGTTTTGAACACAAGGGATTCTATTGTGAAACCATTAAGTAACCATACAAATGTGAATAGGTTATACCCAACTTTGACATCAGTTAGTAGAATAAATCCCCGTTTCGTTATACCTTAATTAAGTAGATTGTTTGGACATCTTATAGTAGAATAAATCTCCATTCTGCTATAATTGAACTTAATAGATTGTTTGGACATATATTTAGCATGACAAACTACCGTTCTTCAATTATGTTGTTTAGATATGTATCTTCCAGTTAGTTTCTATTGACATGTTATTCCCTAATTTAGTTATGGATTTTATTTACATATATGTTGGTTTATGTAAATAACTGTTATGTGACATGGAGTCAAATTTAATTAAAATGGTAACTTGATTTAGTACCATTGTGGTCACTATGCCTCCTTTAAAATTTGCAATTATGGCTTCTAAATCGACTTTAATTCTATATCAATTTGATGTTAAGTGTTTGTAAATGATTTTATAAGATGTCCAATTATTTTAATAAAAGTATTTACAAATGATATTTTGTAAATAATATTTACAAAGGATTTATTTAAAGAAGATTTACAAATGATATTTGTAAATAGTATTTTAAAACGGGGAATTATAAACGAAGATTTATATAAGAGTTTTATAAATGATTTTTGGATATTTATAAAAGAGTTGTATAAATGATTTTGGATGTTTATAAAAGAGTTTTATAAATGATTTTTGGATATTTATAGAATGGTTTTATAAACGAATTTGGATATTTATAAAAGTGTTATATAAATGATTTTTGGATATTTATAAAAGAGTTTTATAAGCGGATTAGAATATAAGCAAAATGAGATTTCATAAATGAAAATAATTTATTGAATAAATTTATAAAAGAATTGAAGATGGGATTTTCCCTATTTGACCTTCTTAATTATGGTAGTGTGGACAATTGTTCCATGCTTAACACCGAAAGAACAGTGTTGGGGTTATCTTTACCTCTAATTTAAATAACATCTGTTTGATCCTTATAATATGATTCTGAAATGAGAAATTTTTCATAATGTTTTGTGAATATACTTATTCTAATATGATAATTATATAAATATTTTGATAAATACTCTAAAAGGAGATCTAAATAAATGAAAACTTATTTTGAGGCTTAGTGATTACTATGGGTAATTAAACATATTTGAAGTGTTATTGTTTGATTATTTGATAGTTAAATAACCGACATCAAGTCTTGACATGTTTTGACTCAGGAAGTATGATTGTATATTCGAGTTCCTCGGTGAGGACTCGAATACTTGTTGCATACTTCCAAAGAACCGAAATTGAGTTAGCCAGAGATTAGAGCTCAATTGGAAGATGCTGGTTTCGGTTAAGTATGATTTATCTGAACCACTCCAAACTAATAACGTTCGTGATGGATCGTTATGAAGTATGATATGGAGCTATACTATTCTTCCTGAGGGTTATTCCAAAATGGAAGATAGTAAATGTTGAATGTTTGTTCGATTTTGGAACAACTTGTATGGATGAATGCTGGTATTGCATTTCTGCCTGGTAGACAGTATGTGACGAACCGAGATTTTTGACCCTCGAAAATCGACATCAATAAATCCACTGTATAGAATGCCGAGTAGTCGAGTGCTGGAAATACTAGTTCATTAGGGGTGAAGAAGAAAATAGAAACAACAACGCGGAATCTCACAATCGCAGCGGAACAAAATATAATATATAATAACAGATTTTTATACAAAGGAATATGTAAATGTTTTATACTTACAATCATCAGAGTACAACAATCAATGCATCAATCTAAATAGTTATAATAACTTGTCCTCATACAGTGGAAATATAAACCAAGTACGGGAATACGTCTCTTTCGTCCAGCTCGTCTCCTGAGCTCCACAGCATCCTATCATAAATCTGTAATACTCAGTCTGACCTAAGCATTATAATAAAATAACACCCGAGTCAGTCTGGAAAACCAGCCTGAGAAAACACACTCAATTTGAATTATTAACTTGTTCAAAATCTTTTGAAAAACAAAGGCATCTCGTAAGACCACGACACATATAAACATGACGGGTTTTTACCTTACGATAACCAAAACATTTTTATCAAAATCGTCTAATATTATAATAGTGTCTAAATCAAGTAAATAGAAAATAGCTTAAATGCTTGCATCTCACGTTTCAGCATAGTTGGGCACAATCAAAATCGTACGGCACTTATTGGAGAATGGATTTCATACAATGACTAGGCACTGGGGTACCACCTATCACAGTACACTTCTAGAAAAATGTACCGAGGACCTCGTCGGGATCCCCTAAAACACAAGACCGGCCCTATCCCTAACCTAAATAGAACCGAATATGTTATCACCCCGGGTGTTCCCACCCTTAAAATCTAGTTCTTTCGCGCACCGTAGTGATAATATCTGAGGGCATCTAGAAAGTTGATAACATACCCTAATTGGGGGCGACCCACTTAGCCTTGTTGCATAACCCCTGATTTTCAGTCATTCCGGTTGATGAGGATTGAGGCTACGATTACCTTTCAGAACAATTTTTCACTTAAAATGCTCATCGTCCTCCAATGACGATGTTCTGATAGCATTCGTCCATACAAGCTGTCCTGGGTCTGGACAAACCGAATCACCGTCTTCTATGTCTTCACGGTATCCATTCGTAATGTTCAAACAGGATCGAAGTGGTTTTCGGATAATTAAATCCGATTCCGGTCTCTTCGAAACGATTAACGAAATTGGCCAAAATTGATAATCGGTTATTTAACTATCAATAAACATCCATAAGCAAACATCAGGCCTTATTATAAATTTTCCAAAATTTATTGCAAAATATCTTTATAAGATATATATATATATATACAGACACACACACACTCTCAAATCCCTTCCAAAATTTCCAACATTTGAAACGATTTCAAATCCTTATATTTTCAACGGAATATTCCCAACTTTTCCAATACTTATAATATGTTTTTCCCAACCCCATTTTATGTTCAACACTTAGCAAGTATTCCATTTATTTCCTATTTTCTCAAAATCATTTACAATTTATTTGTAAACTTCTTGACTAGTTTATGACAATTCTATAGGTCCCAGAATTCCTTAATTAATTCCCTTTAATATTTCCAAAGTCAAGTATACTTGCTTATAATTCTGATTTCCCTATCTACTTCTTTTATGAATTCTATTCCATTTTTCAAAGTTCACTTTTATTTAAGTACTTCGGAAATTTTCTTACTTTTTCCCTAATTCCATTTTGAGGATTCTCTTAAAATCCCATATATTGAATAACCCCATTTCCAGATTTCCGAGAAGATTTATAAATAAACTTAAAACGTTACAAAACTCTATATATATATATATATATAATAAGTATTTAAAATAATAATAATAATTTATTTTTAAGACATGTTCAAGTAATTTTATAAAATATCGAGACGCTTTTTATAAACATCAATACTCACTTTTAGATAAACAAATCAATCTTCAAAGCTTATTTTTAAGAATTAGAATTTATTAAAATAAATATTAAATTGAACTGACAATCAATTTAATCTAAAATTGCAGCTATCCCCGATTGACTCCAATTAAATTCCAGATGTCGTATTCATTGATATAATCCAATCACGATCTTGTTTTGATAAATTTCGACCTCGTACGAAACGTTATGAATTTTATAAGATAACAATTTATATAATAAAATCTATTAACTTAATCACAAATTAAAATTAAAATTTACCTCTTAATTATTCATCTTCCCTAAATTCTTATTATTAAAACTGCTGCTAAATCGAAAGCTTAACTTCCACTAATCACTGCCGTTGATTCCTTTCCCCATCGCAATTTCCAGGCAATCACAATGCTTCCATGTCAAGTTGCTCTTCACTGACGAGCCTCACAAATGCTTTGGTACCGATGGTCAAACTCAGCCGCAACTCCACTGTCGCCTCCGTGAACTTCCAGTATACGCCGCCCATTCGCACGCAACGAACGGCCGCGACTTCGTGCTCCTCCCCAAGCCAGATGAACGCGCACAGTAAATCACGATTTTCCGAATCGCGATGCCTTCCCCCTAATTTGCCTGCACCGCAACTACAACAAACCCCAAGTCCACCAGCTCGCTAAACGTCCACAAATAGATCGAGCCCTAGTCAATCGAAGCGCCTCCATCAGGCGAGCAACCCCCCATCGTCGTACGCCTCTTCTCCATCGTGATCATCGCCAGATATTTTTTTAAGTTGCCGTTTAATCGAACTGAGAGGAGGAAGAGATATTTGTATTTTTAAACGTGAATTCCTGTGTGCAATTTTTTTTTAATGGTTGAAGCTCGATTTCGAGTTAGGGCTGAAGGAGATAAGGGAATTCTCGTTTAAAAAGGAAAGGAGCGGTCGACTTCTTGATTTAAAATGAAAAGAAAAGGATAGGTTGGCTGATGGATATGATGGCTCAACTGTTCATTGATTTTACTATTATTAATTTTTTTTTTCAAGTATCCTGAATTCTCTACCGTGCAATTCGAACTCCTATTGAGGCGTGCTGCTAGGCATTTATAATGTTATACCCCTATTCTGAACGCAATGGAAAAGGTTTCGAGCCCCAATTCGATCGTACGTGGAAGATAGCTTTTTAAAACAACTATTTAAATTTAATTCGATTAAATTATTTCTAGGCGTTTATATTCCATACGACCAAACGATAACTCCAAATGCTACGAAATTTGAAATCCGATAATAATACAATAATATGGATCCAATGGGACTGGTTTCGTCGAATTCCGAGACTCTGCCCCGGATCACTATTTAACGCGTCGATTAAATCGACGATTTCTAAATTTTTCGAAATCGCTTAAATTTCCAGTTTTAAAATCTTACTAACTAAATTATAATTCCATTAAAATTTATATCAACATTAGAAATCGTTTTCGAATCATATTCTACTCCAACTCAATTACTTAACGATTTTCAATTATAAATCCAACAATTAAATTTATTCAGTGAATCGCTATATTTGGAATTTAAATTCATTCCACTTATTTAATCGTTAAATTCCATATTAAAATTCTATTTACATTTAAAAACTCAACATTTAAAATAAATTAAATGCTCAAAATCAACGACCAAAAATCTGGATCGTTACATTCCTCCCCCCTTAAAAGAATTTCGTCCCCGAAATTGCCAAGGTAGGAAAAATGCTCCAAACCCAATACTTATTCAAAACCCACTTAGTTAACTTGCTATTTCACTTTTCTAATCTTTTAATTCCAATCAAAACAATTAGTTCTCAATTCTAATTCCAAAACCCTTTATTCCAATTACAATTCGAAATCAAATTGTTGTTAACAAAAAAAAATTCAAAATTTTTCTAACATCCTAAACTTTCGAAATTTTTTGGCAGGGTCTCCCTTGTACGGAGAGCCTTTTGCAATATGACAAGAGAGATCAAAATGTATACATCGACCCATACGGTCGGAAAACAAAATATATATCAATATTTTATAGTATTTAATCCGAAAACGTACCTTATATTAGCGTTTTTAAGCAAGCGGCTTATTTAATATGCAATTACGTACACAACTCTAGCCCAATAGCCTCCGGGTACCTGTACTTACTCAGTTTAACACGTAAGTACTAAAATATGAAAATTCAATAACATTTCATTCATTTAACAACTCAAACACATAATTTTCCACTAACAACCATGTCATAGCATGAATTTATTAATAACCATAAGGTTCTAACATTCGATTATTCATTCCAGTCGATTTATATATCATTTCATTCAAATTCGAATGATTTACAACCTAATAATTTGCATTCAACCCATATTTATACCAAACAATTTCATATCCATTTCAAATTGATTAAAATCAATTTATTCACTTCCTATTAATTCATAGAATTTTATTACTTCCGTTTACGTCGTCAAACGACAAATTTTCTATGCAAATTCGGCGATATTTATTTAATAAAATAACCATTTTGGTTTATAGCTATTTTAAATTGATTCTGAATCCATTTATTCAATCAAATTCCATTCCATTTACTAATTATTTTAATTAGTTCATTCACTTAATCCACTTCGAATTTTTAATTCCATACTCGAACTCATTCTCAAATTCATATAAAATAATATTCAAGGCCATATTCAATTTATTTCCACTCACGTTGAATTTATTTATAACTCAATCCATTTTTATTTCAATCCAATTTTATTTGATCACATTTAACATATATTTAATCAGCTTATATATAAGTCAAATTTTATTTATTACTCAAGTTCCATATTCAACTTTAGTTTCAGTCCACAATCCATTCTATTTAATTAATTTAAATGCCATTCCCATATTCAATTAACTAATTAATTTATCTAATTAGTTCACTTCCATATTACACTTCAATAACTGATCTTCATTTCAAAAATCACTTCACTTAATTTACTTGAGCTCAAACTCATCTTAAAATTCAAGTTTGGATTTTTATTCCTTTACTAGAACATCGAATTATTTTTATTTGGTTTTTCATTCCACTTTTCCAATTTTTATAAGTTACACAACTTATCTTCTCGCATTCCCCTCAATTTTATACTCGAGTATATTCACATTTTATTTTAACTCAAGATTGTACATCACTTTATGGCTTAAATATAATTTTATTCCATTAATTTTAATTTCTTGTAAGCTCTTCAAATTTATTATTCACAATTTCAACAATTCCTACTTAAATTTGTACTCCATTTAAATTTTATAGCTTATAGTTATATAGTCACTTACACTTCACATTTATATATTTAATTCCATTCAATATGGTTTCAAATCCAATCCAATTCAATTTAATTTCAATTTCAATTTCCTTTAACCAATATTTCCAAACCATATTCGAATTATTTATACTTAAATATTTCATTCCAAACAATTTATTTTAATACATCCAATTTAATAAAGTAAGAATTTATTCCAATTTCAAATTTTTCCGCACTTCCTTACTTATATTTATTTGTTCCATTCACTTACACATTCATATGCACTTTAATTAGTTAACTTCATCACATTTTACTGTTTTCATTTTACTTATTTTAATCACTTCGTTTAATTTATTTTCTTTAACTTTTGCTTAAGTTAAATTCCAATTCCTACAAATTTTCTTTTACAAATCCAATTTATTTAACTTACACAAGTTAAATTATACTGAAATTTCCATACTTATTTAACTTAGCCTGATTTAATCTCAATCTTTTCAATCCATTTTAAACCTATTCAATTTTAATTTTTAATTTCAAAATTCAAATTCCAAAATTTTTAAGCACTCGGTACTTATTTCAAACCACTTGAAATCAAATATATACACATATATAACCCTTTGTTTTCAACAAATCATTCCTTAGAATTTTAAACTCAAATTCGGTTTTATCCAAAATACATTCTCTTCGAATTTTTAAAACAACGTTTGTTTTCCAACGAAAATCTCCAAATCAATTATTTCGGTTGCAGTTCGTCACTTAGAAACTCGAAAATGGACACTGATGATGCGGTCGTCATCAAAGGGTTATTTTCCAGCGACTGTAGTGAGTTCAGTGCTTCATCAATTCCAAAATCCATTTAAAACAATTTCCATTCAAAAATATCCTAATAATATCACCATTTCTCTTTCCAACCACTTCGGAAAACATTTTCAAAAATTCCCGGAATTTCAAATTCCCAAATACTTAGTTCAAACCCATTTTAAACATTTCTCAAAGCTTCCAGAATTTTAAATTTCCAAATTCTAGTTTGAATCCATTTTAATTATAATCCATTTGTATAATTTATACTTATGCAAATTTTCATTTGGTTATATAAGCCATTTTCAATTTTATAATCTTGTTTTGATTGTATAACAACAATCAGACACATCACTATAATTATTTTAGGAAATTATTCTTTTTATACCAAAATATAATTTGGGTAAAATTATTTCATTTACCCCATTCCAAAACAATACTGTGTCGAATTCCTCCATTCAAGTGTTTAGAAACCCCTATCAATACAGTTGTACGGACTGTGCCGACCAGAGTTCATAAGCCACTCAATAAATCAACCAACACAATACAAAACATTTTATATTCACTAACAAATACGCGCTCATATCTATTAATGCACTCAAACTCATTCCAGGGTACTGCTGACCCTATCTCTAATGAGTAGTCCCCATCAGAGCCAAGGTTCTCGTTTAACCTTTAGCTCTGATACCAACTGTGACGAACCGGGATTTTCGACCCTTGAAAATCGACATTAATACATCCACTTTATATAATGCCGAGCAGTCGAGTGCCGGAAATACCAGTTCATTAGGGGTGAAGAAAAAAAGGCAGAAGAAAATAGAAACAACAACACAGAATCTCACAATCGCAGCGGAACAAAATATAATATATAATAACAGATTTTTATACAAACGAATCTGTAAATGTTTTTTACTTACAATCATCAGAGTACAACAATCAATGCATCAATCTAAATAGTTATAATAACTTGTCCTCATACAGTGGAAATATAAACCAAGTACGGGAATACGTATCTGTCATCCAACTCGTCTCCTGAGCTCCATAGCATCCTATCATGAATCTGTAATACTTGGTCTGACCCGAGCATTATAATAAAATAACACCCGAGTCAGTCTGGAAAACCAGCATGAGAAAACACACTCAATTTGAATTATTAACTTTTTTAAAATATTTTGAAAAACAAAGGCATCTCGTAAGACCACGTCACATATAAACACGACGGGTTTTTACCTTACGATAACTAAAACATTTTTATCAAAATCGTCTAATATTATAATAGTGTCTAAATCAAGTAAATAGTAAATAGCTTAAATGCTTGCATCTCACGTTTCAGCATAGTTGGGCGTAATCAAAATCGTACGGCACTTATTGGAGAATGGATTTCATACAATGACTAGGCACTGGGGTACCACCTATCACAGTACACTTCTAGAAAAATGTACCGAGGACCTCGTCGGGATCCCCTAAAACACAAGACCTGCCCTATCCCTAACCTAAATAGAACCGAATATGTTATCACCCCGGGTCTTCCCACCCTTAAAATCGAGTTCTTCCGCGCACCGTAGTGATAATATCCGAGGGTATCTAGAAAGGTGATAACATACCCTAATTGGGTGCGACCCACTTAGCCTTACTGCATAACCCCTGATTTTCAATCATTCCGGTTGATGAGGCTTGAGGCTACGATTACCTATTAGAATAATTTTTCACTTAAAATGCTCATCGTCCTCCAATGACGATGTTCTGATAGCATTCGTCCATATAAGCTGTCCTGGGTCTGGACTAACCGAATCATCGTCTTCTCTGTCTTCACGGTATCCATTCGTAACGTTCAAACCGGATCGAAGTGGTTTTTGGATATTTAAATCTGATCCCGGTCTCTTCGAAACGATTAACGAAATTGGCCAAAATTGATAGTCGGTTATTTAACTATCAATAAACATCCATAAGCAGACATCAGGATTTATTATAAATTTTCCAAAATTTATTACAAAATATCTCTATAAGATATATATATTCAAATCCCTTCCAAATTTTCCAACATTTGAAACGATTTCAAATCCTTATATTTTCAACGGAATATTCCCAACTTTTCCAATACTTAGAATATTTTTTTCCCAACCCCATTTTATGCTCAACACTTAGCGAGTATTCCATTTATTTCCTATTCCCTATTTTCTCAAAATCATTTACAATTTATTTGTAAACTTCTTGACTAGTTTATAACGAATTCTATAAGTCCGGGAATTCCTTAATTAATTCCCTTTAATATTTCCAAAGTCAAGTATACTTGCTTATAATTCTGATTTTCCTATCTACTTCTTTTATGAATTCTATTCCATTTTTCGAAGTTCATTTTTATTTAATTACTTCGGAAATTTTCTTACATTTTCCCCAATTCCATTTTGAGGATTCTCTTAAAATCCCATATACTGAATAACCCCATTTCCAGATTTCCGAGAAAATTTATAAATAAACTTAAAACATTACAAAACTCTATATATATATATATAATAAGTATTTAAAATAATAATAATAATTTATTTTTAAGACATGTTCAAGTAATTTTATAAAATATCGAGACGCTTTTTATAAACATCATTGCTCACTTTTAGATAAACAAATCTATCTTCAAAGCTGATTTTTAAGAATTAGAATTTATTAAAATAAATATTAAATAGAACAGATAATCAATTTAATCTAACATTGCAGCTATCCTCGATTGACTCCAATTGAATTCCAGATGTCATATTCATCGATACGATCCAATCACGATCTTTTTTTGATAAATTTCGACCTCGTACAAAATGTTATGAATTTTATAAGATAACAATTTATATAATAAAGTTTATTAACTTAATTACAAATTAAAATTAAAATTTACCTTTTAATTATTCATCTTCCCCAAATTCTTATTATTAAAACTACTGCTAAATCGAAAGCTTAACTTCTACTAATCACTGCCATTGATTTCCTTTCTCCAACGCGATTTCCAGGCAATTACAATGCTTCCATGTTAAGCTGCTCTTCACTGACGAGCCTCACAAACGCTTTGGTACCTGTGGCCAAACTCGGCCGCAACTCCACTGCCGCCTCCGTGACCTTCCAGCATACGCCGCACATTCGCACGCAACAAACGGTCGCGACTTCGTGCTCCTCCCCAAGCCAGATGAACACGCACAATAAATCACGATGTTTCAAATCGCGATGCCTTCCCCCTACTTTGCCTGCACCGCGGCTACAACGAACCCCAAGTCCACCAGCTCGCTAAACGTCCTCAAATCGATCGAACGCACCTCCATCACGCGAGTAACCCCCCTTCGCCGTGCGCCACTTCTCCATCGTGATCGTTGCCAGATATATATTTTTTAATTGTTGTGAAATCGAACTGAGAGGAGGAAGAGACATTCGCGTTTTTAAATGTGAATTCCTGTGTGTGATTTTTCTTCTTTTTTAAATGGTTGAAGCTCGATTTCAATTTGGGCTGAAGGAGATAAGGGAATTGTCATTTAAAAAGGAAAGGAGTGGTCGACTTCTCGATTTAAAAAGAAAAGAAATGGATAGGTCGGTTGATCGATATGATGGTTCAACTATTCATTGATTTTACTATTATTAGTTTAATTTTTATTTTTCAGATATCCCGAATTCTCTACCATGCAATTAGAACTCCTATTGAGGCGTACCGCTAGGCATTTATAGTGTTATACCTCTATTTTGAACGCAATGGAAAAGGTTTCGAGCACCAATTCGATCGTACGTGGAAAGTAGCTTTTTAAAACAACTATTTAAATTTAATTCGATTAAATTATTTCTAGGCGCTTATATTCCGTACGATCAAACGGTAACTTCAAATGCTATGAAATTTTAAATCCAATAATAATACAATATTATGGATCCAAAGGACTGGTTTCCTCGAATTTCGAGACGGTGCCCCGGATCACTATTTAACGCGTCGATTAAATTGACGATTTCTAAATTTTTTGAAATCGCTTAAAATTCCAGTTTTAAAATCTTACTAACTAAATTATAATCCAGTAGAATTTATGTCAAAATTAAAAATCGTTTTCATATTCTACTCCAACTCAATTATTTAACGATTTTCAATTATAAATCCAACAACGCTATATTTGGAATTTAAATTCATTCCACTTATTTGATCGTTAAATTCCATATTAAAATTCTATTCATATTTCAAAACTCAACATTTAAAATAAATTAAATGTTCAAAATCAACGACCAAAAATCCGGGTCATTACACAGTATTAACATTCTAAGATGGTCTACTATGAAGAAAAAGGTAATCGTAGCCTCTCAAACCACACACCCTGGGAATGGCAAAAACCGGGTAGGCCGCAAGGCTTAGTGGGTCGCTCCCATTAGTATATGATCATCGCCAAGGTATAGAGTTGATATCTATATGTATGCTTTAAGGCCCATTGCTTGTTGTTGATCACAGCGAAGGGGTGATCAAATTCGGTACTATCCAATAAGGGGCAGGCTAGTCTTATCATGCCGAGGTCGAAAGGTTTTCAATCTCATGTACATTTTATCTAGAGGTGTACAGATTTTTGAAAGGTAGTCCCTTACCTTACCATTTGTTGGAAATCCATTCTTCAATAAGCACCTTCGGTTTTTGATTGTATACCTATTATTGTTGTCATGTACACACATCACAGCTACTTGATATATTTACTTTAAACTCTTAGACATTATTATAATAATACTAGATTTTATAATAAAAATATTTGGGTTATCATAAGATAAAAACCCGTCCGTGTTTATGTGCAGCGAGGTCTTACGAGATACCTTTGATTTCAAAGGATTTTATAAGTTACGACAAAATTCCTAGTGATTAGAGTTTCTCAGGCTGGTTTTACTTTTTTATAATGCTCGGGTCAGACCGAGTATATTTTCCAGATTAACTTTGGAAGCATTGGAGCTCAGGAGACGAGCTCGAGGGCCGAGACATATCTATGTATTTCTTTATGATCTGCTACACGGCTTTATTGTATTTATCAGAAATTGTAAGGACAGGTGTTATAATTGTCCAGGTAGATGATAGGCTAGTACTTTGATGGATGTATGTATATAAAAGTTTTCTTTTGTAAAGATCATGGTTATATTATAGATCATTCATCGTGATGTGAGATTCTGTGTTGTTTAGTTTCTTCTTGTCTTCTTTCTTCTTCTTTCCCCTAACCATCTGTCTTTCCAGCACTTGGTTATTTGGCACATGAATACCATGGATGTTTTAGTGTCAACTTTTAAGGATCAAAAAGGTGAGTTGTTACATTTGGTATCAGAGATGAAGGTTAAGCGAGAACCTTGGCTTTATTGGGGTAATCTCATTAGAGATAGGATAAGTGACACCCTAGAATGAGTATGAGTGCATTATATAAGAGCACATATTTGTTAGTGATATAAAAATGTCTTATATTGTGTTAATTGATCTGTTAATGGCTTATGAATTCTGGTCAATGCGTTTGACCAACGTTATCGATAAGGGTTCCTAAACGCTTGAACAAGACCAACCGACACGATATTGTTTTAAAACTGGTAAATTAAATTTTACCTTGGATTTTTTTAAGAGAAATGTGTGATCCTCAAAAGAGGAGAGCACACATGTGTGTGTGTGTGTATCACTGAAAACAAAGGAGCAGCTAACATGCCTAGTAGGTAACAAATCATAATACAAAAATCAAAGAAAAAGAACTCGGGTACTTCAAGAATGAGCTCCGGCAAGGCCACCGCCCATTACACCTCATTATCAAGCTTCGGCAAGGCCACCGCCCAATAATGAGGTATTAGAAGTACCCAAAAAAAATCTATGATGCAACCCAGTGCGGATGAGATCGATAGGCAGCTCCAGCAGAGAAAGAATGCCTCACAGCAAACGCGGAAGATCCAGAATGAACATCTCACAACAAAAGCAGATGAACCATTATGCAACCAAGTGCACCTAGGATATCAACTAGCAACTCCACCACAGAAAGAACGCCACACTGCATACGCGGAAGAACCGGAAAGAACGTCTCACTGTCAGGGTGGAATGTCCGGAATGAACATCTCACTGTAATCCTGTCAACAGCAACCCTGTAAACCTGTAAATAGTAATCTAGCACTATTTCTGGCCTAAACCTGTATCTGTAAATGGAACTAAAGGAAAATATAATAATAGTATATATATATGTACATAAATGAAATTTATACACATATATATGTATTGATGAAGTAAAAGTAATAAAACCAAAGTTAAAATTATAAAATAGTAAAGAAACTAAGATAAGTGAAAGACTAATAAAAGGATTAAAGTTCGTTATGCAACATCTTAACTAATTCTAACGTTAAGACATAGTGATTTCGGAAACTAAAAGGCATAAAAATAAACAAAATATAAAGCTAAAAGCCTATAAACTATAAATCTTGAAAATTAACATTATGCTCCTTTGATCAAAAGAATATTATGATAATAAGTAAAATCATCATTCAAATTCAAGAAAATGTTAATGCTATAATTATTATTATTAAACATATTGTATTTTTGTTTAAATAACTTAAATGTTATTTCTAACCTTATTAAGATATTCTTTAAAAAGATTATTTTTAACTAATCTATATTTAGGATTTGAGATCCAGTTGAAACAAAATGATGCTATTGTAAATATCAATCAATTAATATGACTAGAATTATTATTAAATAGTCTCTAGTTTCTCTCAAACTAAATATACCAACATATTATAACGAATAAATCATCTAGTAAAAATTTGTTTCCCTTTTTAAACTTAAATCTTAAATTATTCTAGTAGAAACCAGAATCAGAAACTTTAGTTGTAAGATTAAAGTTAAAGATTTTAAGAGTATTGTTAAGAATTTTACCTAGGAATATATATATATACATATATATATATATATATATATATATATGATTTTCAAAAATAGTATAGTATTTTTGAGGTTTATGCTGTTAGGACATGATAATATTCTATTATTATCATTTAGGATTTGGTTTAGTCATGCCCGTCCAGTTTGAGCATTAACTATTGTTGAGTATTATAGGTAGCTTTCCTTTTTAAAACATGTGTTGGGTAAATAGAAAATTGGCAAACATTGAAATGAAACCTTATGAATTAAGTTTCATAATTTGATTAGAAGGCGTTCGATATTAATGATGGGCTAATGATTGGGTTTAATAAAAGATGTTTATTAAAAGTTAGAATATTTAGAATGATTTTGTATAAGGAAATGAATTTATAGAATTGGTTTAAAAGATGTGACTTATAAATAAAATGAATTTAAATAGAAAATTTAAGTACTTAAATCCTAGTGCTTTTGAGAAACGGTTCCCAAGATTTTGGAAAGTAATAATAGTATTATTTGGAAGTATTTTCGTTAAGAAAAGAGAAATTTTTGGGTATGAAAATTTTGAGTAAAAAGTATTTTCTTTGGATTGGTTAGGGTAACGAGTCTCGATTTGTTTTGTGATGATCCAAATAGTCTTCTAAGTGAAGATGGGATATTTTCTTACGCGAACGTTGTAGTGCACTTAGTAAATTATTATCTTTGTCATTGTACGATCAATTCAAGTTCAAATCTGAACGAACTCAAAGCAAGTTGGTAATAAATATTTAATTGAAATATGTAAAGTATTGTTTCAAAAAGGAGGATTTTGAAATAAAATAAATTTTTTAAGTTAACTACTTTGAGTAGCCCGAAAATAACATAAAATGGGAAAGAGATGTATTCGGATGGTAAACACTTCTCTTGAGTATTACCCTTCTTGGTAAGGGAATGCATGATACTGTTTGGTAGTACTCGGTTCCTTAGTATCATTTTGGGGTTACTCGAGCTATATGTATATTTTCTATGGATAAAAATAGTATTATTTCAAAAGATTTTGAAATAAAATCCGTGTATTTGGCTCCTAAGTTTTCAGCTTGTAAAGGTGTCTTGATTTAAAATGGTTAATAAATGAATTTTTAAAATTGAATTTATTTAATAAGAATGTTTAATAAACTTGGTTTTATTAAACAGTGTCTTTTGGATTTCAATACATAGGAGGTTAAATATTGTTTAATGTTATTAGATCGGCTAATAAACACCTTTACCTTAGAGGTGTCCAAAAAAATAATAGACTCTATAACAGAGTTTGGATACCAGCATCCTACTCTTCTTAGCTACTTAACATACCGAATGGGTAAAGAGGTTGAATTGGTCGACTTAGCTTTAAAGACCCAAAATTATTTCGTGCCTACATCTGAATTGTTAAAAGTGAATAGAATTAAAAATTAGATGTTTTATATATACACTCTTATGATGTAGAAGGGTATTATCCAAGTTAATAATTTTTATGACTTTATAAAAGAATTCATAATTGTATCATTTAGAATTATTTGAACCTAAGTTAGAATTGTTATGAAATGATTTCTTAATTATTTGTGGGAGGGTAAGAAGATAAATTGGTAAATAAGAACCTTTAGATGAGTACGTACGTTGTAGTAGATCATTTCCCTTTTATATTTCTTGATCCAAGATTCAAGTACATGTCTTGAGGTGTTTTACACCATTCCGAATAAAGATTTATCACTTAATTTTAACGACGGTCACTTGATGAGGGTTCTTGATAGAAAGCCAAAGTTTTCTATCATAGTATATGGTTATGCAAGGAGAATAGAGGTTCCTAGTCATGAAGCCTGATTGGAGCCCGAACTAGTGAATCAGGTGAGCGATACTAGCTTAAAAGTGAAGTTATGTAATCGAGTGGAGATCGAATCAGATTTTTCATATGGATGATCTATGAACATTATGCGGACTTATGAATAGTATTGCGTGTTCATGTGGTGAAATTTCGGAGATGAAATTCCTTTAAGGGGGGAAGAATGTAACGACCTGGAATTTTACCGCTTTGATGGATGAATATTAAATTAATTTTAAATATTCAAATAATGGTTATAATAGTTAAATAAACCTCTTTTAATTTATAAAAATGATAGAAAAATCATTTTTAAATTTGGTTTAGAAAAACATTTAGTTTAAAGAAAAATAGAAAATCTGACCGGAAAGCTTTTTTTAAAATCCCATTGATCATCTAAAAGTTGTTAAAAAGGTTGTAAACACCTTAGCACACTTGAACACATACTAAAATAAATAACGTCTATTTAATTAAGGGTGGTAATAGTGTAAATATAAGTGTACTTAAGAAGTAAGAGTGACGTGATCATTTTCAAAAGATGTTAAGTCACATTTTATGACACCATGGTACAAATCTATGCATTACACATTGGATAAAAGGGGTGCACCCTTGAACCAATGTGTGTTACAAGGTAGAGTGGAGGTATGTGATGATGTGGCATCATTTGTGTGGAGAGTATGTACTAAGAGGGCAAAATGGTAATTTCAATTCATCCATTTTATAAAAAAAAGTCAATCTCTCTCTCTCCTTCCATTTCATTTTCTATTTTTTTCAAAAGTTTATCTTCTTCTTTTAAGCTCTTAACCCTCTTAATGGCTTCCAAAATATTTTCAAAGTTTTAAAATCACTTACTTTCTTCCTTTTAATTCCTAAAAACACTTAAAAATAACTCATTTCTTCTTCTTACACCTTCCACCTTCAAAATCAAGCTTATATCCACCTTTGGCCATGCCCTATTTACACTAGGCTGAGCCTATAGCATCATGGCCGAGCCCAAGGCACCATGGCTGTGACGCCCGACCTCTATACCCACATTAACAAAGAGTATTATTAGATAATACCATCTGCTAATACGGAGAATAAGGCTGGATAGGAGCGACCATCTATAGCTTTACTTTAACTATCTATTAAATACGTCGACAATGGTCATACCAAACAGATCGACATATCCAATGAATACTTAAAACAAAATCATAGGTGGATGGAGGATCTATCAGAACAGAATATAACAACTTAAATGTAATATACATCACAGAACAGTAGATCATCATATACACATATACTGATACATAAAAGAGTATACGAAATAATACATGTCCAGTGGTATAGCAAACCACAATATACAAACGAGTTCACAAGAATACATATCAGAGTTACAACAAAATAGGACTACACAAAAAGCTATGACAAAAAGAAGCTAGCGGAGTAGTCCATGCGGAAGCAAAATAGGCTAAGTCCAAAAACACCTAACCTGAAACATCTCGGTCTGACCCGAGTATAAAATACACGGGTCAGTCTAGCTAAACAAATCAGTTAGATAAACTGAACGACAATAAACCTTCAAGGTTACAAAGTATAACAAATATCTCTAAAAAGAGATAACACATTCATCTAACAAAAGATGAACATAACAAAACAAACCTCATATCATCGGCATCTCAAATAAACAAAGGATAAGAATATCCCAAAGCAAGCCAAAAGGCAAATAACAAATACCAATGTAGGTACATAAGTTCCACTAGATGATCACTACATACCATGCGGCTCAAAAAGACCAACACCGAAAGGCGATGCACTAGGGAATATAATTGTCAATCAAAACAACAAAAGATGCTCGAGCTCAGTACTGTATAAGCAAGGATCCATAAGCCCGAAGGCTCCAAACCCAATATCACTCGAGCGGCTCATAAAGCCAAACTCCGAAAGCGATAATATAGGGCGACAAACCCAAAGGCACAAACCCGAAGGCAACATACCCGAAGGCAACAAACCTAGGGAGACAGTCCGAAGACACTATCCCAAAGGCAACAAACTGTAGTGCTAAAGGTCCGGAGGCCCAGTACTGGACACCACTAACTGGCGGAATGTGTCACAACTCTTGAAAAGGAACCCGAAAAGCGTTAACGCGAGTCCCATAACCACTCGTTTGCACTAAATGGTTTAATATCCATCAGTCAATTTCACACTCAAAGCAGTACAAAGTTTATCTCATATCATCGGTAAACCAGACCCGAAGGTCAAAACGTTCAAACGAATAGATTGGGAATTAACTGAAAAGATGAACGTACGTGTTCATAGCATGCGTTTTATCTAATCATTTAATTCTCCTCCCACTTCGCTCGGAGTGCGAAATTGTGTGTGTGTCTTAAATAGAATTTGTGAATTGGAGAAGGGAGCTTTTAACACAATTTGAAGAAATCATTAAAAAAAACCGTGAATAAAGTCAAAAAGGAATCATCAAGGTCAAATACGCATAAACAACTAATCGAAAACAACGCGAATCGATTAAATTTGGAAAATTAAACAAATAAGGAAATCTGACCAAAAACAGCAAATTCAGACGTCTGAAAGAAGGGGTTCAGACGTCTGAATCTGGAATTTAATTTGTTTTCCAGAACAGAGTTCAGACGTCTGAACCCAAATTTTCAGACATCTGAAATAGGCAATATTTTTCCTATTTTCTTTCTGGTCGAAATTTAGCCAATTCAGACGTGTGGAATATAAATTCAGACGTCTGAATCTAGGAATAAAAATCTTCCCCAGAACAATATTCAGATGTCTGAAACCTGATGGTCAGGCATTTCCTGAACCTAGGCCATTTATGGCCAAAAAAAATCGAAAGCGATCGGATGAGCGATGATTACGGGCTTACGTCAAACGACCACCCAACCTTAACGACTCACCCAAACACTCCGAACAACATAAACATCAACCATAAAAGGATTTCATAGATTTGGCTTCAAAAATCATAAATTGGCAATTTCACCGAATCAATCCAAATCGAAAGCAAATGAACATGAACAAGTGTTAGGAGTTCATACCTAACATCAATGATATCAAGAAAAGTAGATGTGAGTTCAAAACTCACCTTTTTAATTCAAAACAAGAATAGAGAGGCTCAATAGCATAGGAACAACCAACCACTCTCCACTTCAACTCTACTAGCTTCAATCTAGGATCAAAACGAGTATTTTCCTAAGTTAAGGAAATTTTTCTGAAATTAAAGAAGAAAGAGTTGGAGAAGATGAAGAGGAGGCTTACCAATAGCTTCTCTTTGATTTTGGAGCAAGAATTCAAGTTTGCAAAGTAAACTAGGGCTTGTAATTTCTATTTCCTCTTCCTTTCCACCATTTTCAGTTTTTGCTTGAGTTTGGAGGTGAAAATGGGTGAATGGAAAGAGATGGGCTGAGCTAGGGTATTTAGTTAAGCTAGAGGGCTGAACCCAAACCCAAAACCCAACTTGAAAAAGTAGCAAAATTCATCTTACTCCAAACATATCAACGTTTATACTCAAAAAGATCGCAAATGCCATTTTGAACTCAATGGAAATGGTTTTGAGCTCCAATTCGGCCGTTTGCAAAAATTAGCCTTTCGGACCTAAATCCGACCAACGACGCTATATTTAAATTAAATATTTAAATATAAAATCGTTAAATATGCGGGTTGTTACAGATCTCCCCTCCTTACAAAATTGCGTCCTCGCAATTCCTAAAGATGATATTTGTAACAACTACATACATACAACTTTTAAAAGAAAATGAATTAAGCTTGAGACGAAAAGGCATACTCACCGTTTTCAAGCTAAGAAAGAAAACCTGGATAAGATCGCTCAATAAATTCTCTGGTTTCCCAAGTACAGTCATTGGGATTAGCGGACCATTGAACTTTAACGAGCGGCACGTCCTTGTTTCGAAGGTGTCGCACCTCCGTGTCAAGTACGCGAATAGGCTGCTGTACAATAGATAAGTCCGGTGAGACCTCAAGCTCTTGCAAATCAGGAGAAGTAATGACAGAATCCGACTCCCGAAGACACTTCCGAAGTTGATAGACGTGAAACACGTCATGAATACCAGATAAATGAGTAGGAAGTGAAACTCTATAAGCCACCGGGCCAATACGTTCAGTAATAGAAAATGGTTCTACATAACGAGGAGCCAATTTACCAGTCGTACTGAAGCGCATAACCCCTTTCAAAGGAGAAACACGAATAAAAACAAGGTCACCGATCGAGAACTCGAGAGGCTTCCTACAGTTGTCTAGGATTTCTGACGACTCTGTGTCTCTTTCATTCTCAACCGGATAAGATCAATCTTCTCGAAAGAATCATGAACAAAATCTGGACCAAGAATAAGCTTCTCTCCAGATTCCAACTGACAAGAAGGTGATCGACATGGCCTTCCGTATAAGGCTTCGAAAGGAGCCATACCGATACTAGATTGAAAACTATTGTTGTAGGAGAACTCTACAAGAGGTAGGTGATCCTCCCAACTACCACCAAAATCAAAAATACAAATACGGAGAAGATCTTCCAAGATACAATTCACCCGTTCAGTCTGTCCATCAGACTGCGGATGATAAGCTGTGCTAAAATTAAGCTTTGCTCCCAAAGCTTGCTGAAGACTCCGCCTAAAATGACTCATGAATAAGGGATCACGGTCACTCACAATAGAACTAGGAACACCGTGAAGTCTCACGATTTCCTTGACATATAACTTAGCCAAATGCGAAGCAGTCCTATTAGACTTAATAGGGACAAAATGAGCAGACTTGGTAAAGCGATCAACAATAACCCAGATACCAGAATGGCCTGATCTCGGACTAGGTAGGCCGTCAGTGAAATCCACAGAAATCTGATCCCATTTCCACAATGGAATCTCAAGAGATTGAAGAAGACCTTAAGGACGCTGATGTTCGGCCTTAATACGTTGACAAGTTATGCAATTACTCACATAACTCGCTACATTGCGCTTCATGCCTTCCCAATAATAGAGGCGACACATATCGGCATACATCTTACTACTTCCGGGATGAATAGTATACTTAGAACGGTGACAGTCATCAAGAATGTCATGCCTAAGTGCAAAATCAGAAGGCACAAAAAGACGGTTCTTCTTGCGAAGACACCCATGAGAATCAATGCTAAAATACCGCAATGCCTCATCACAGGATCCAGACTCACAAAGCTGAATAAGATGCAACAACTCTGGATCACGCCGTTGAGCCTCAACAATACGATCCAATAAAATGGTCGAGCTCCCAAACTAAATAATAGAATAGGAGAAACAGAAGTTGGACATCGATCACGAAGTTCACAAAAAGATAGAGTCTCAAGAACATCCCATTCGACAAGCATCATAGAAATAACAGCTGAATGTTTGCGACTAAGCGCATCAGCAACATGATTACCCTTACCAGGGGTATGCTGGATATCAAAGTCATAGGAGGCAAGAAACTCAAGCCAACGTTGTTGCCTCATATTGAGTTCCTTTTGAGTAAACAAATACTTCAAGGATTTATGATCCATATAGAGAATGAAGCGCTCGCCTAATAAATAGTGTCGCCAAATCTTCAAGGCGAAGACAATGGCGGCAAGCTCAAGATCATGAGTGACGTAGCGAACTTCATTCGGACGCAGTTGCCTAGAAGCATAAGCAACAACCCGATCTTTCTGCATAAGAACAGCACCGAGACCACTACCACAAGCATCAGTGTAGACCACAAGATCATGATTCCCTTCGGGAAACACAAGAATAGTAGCATTAGTAAGAAGTTCCTTTAATGTCAGAAAGGAAGCTTCACACTTGTCGAACCAAATATAAATAATGCCTTTCCGAGTAAGCTGGTCAGAGGAAGCACAACACGGGAAAAATCCTTGATGAACCGAAGGAAATAACCCGCCAATACAAGAAAACTACGAATTTCATGCACATTCTCGGGCCTTCTCCAATTCTGAATGGCTTCGATCTTTGAGGGATCGACTGAAATGCCATCAGAAGATACAACTTGGCCTAAGAACTTAACCTTATTCTCCCAAAAATGGCACTTGGAGAATTTGGCTCTAAGCTGATGGTGACGGAGAGTACTCAAGACAATACTCAAGTGATTAGCATGCTCGGCTTCAGACTTAGAATAAATAAGGATATCATCAATGAACACAAGGACGAACTTGTCGAGATATTCCCGGAGTACTCAATTCATTAGATCAATAAAGAAAGCAGGAGCGTTCGTCAAACCGAATGGCATAACGAGCCACTCAAAAGAACCATATCGAGTGCGAAAAGCTGTAAGAGGTATGCTATCCTCCGCAACTCGTAACTGATGAAACCCTGTGGTAAGGTCGAGCTGAGAAAAGACCTTAGCACCACTCAATAGATCAAACATATCATCGATCCTAGGCAATAGATACCTATTTTTGACGGTTAACTCGTTAAGCTTGCGATAGTCAATGCAAAGCTTAAGAGTTCCATCGGATTTCTTCACGAAGACAACCACGGATTCCCACGGAGAAAAACTGGACTGAATCAACTGCTTGGACTCAAGCTCTAAAAGCTGCTTCTAGAGTTCCTCATTTTCCTTTGTAGACATCCTCGTAGGAGGACGACTAACTGGCTGCGCGCCTGGAATGAGATCAATGCGGAACTCAATTGCCCGCTTAGGTGGTAAACCCGAGACAGGCTCAAAAACATCAAAAAAGTCACAAGCAATAGGAATACGAGATATATCATCATCTTGTGAATCAAGAGAATATAAAGCCATTTCGGAACTGTCCACATCCCGAAGAACAAGAGATAGCTGAGTAGGCGAATCCGGATGTCGAAGATATATAATTCTCTCCGAACAAACAATGCTGGCATCATATCTCATTAGCCAGTCCATACCCAAAATCATATCAAATCCCAGACAAGAAATAACGTGCAGATTCGCATGAAAAGAAAAACCACAAAAAACAATCTCAACATCATCACAAAGCAAGCTAAGGGTCGCGGATCCCCCAATAGGATTCGCAATCCTTAAAGAAGTAACCATACAAGAAACATCCAAAGATAAATCATCGACGAGCTTCTTCGATACGAAAGAATGTGAGGCACCCGTATCGAAAAGAACTCGTATACTATGATCATGAAATAAAATAGAACCTTCCAAAATAGATGGAGATATACCTTTGGGCTGAGAAGGACCTTCAGAAGCCTTGGCAGCATTAAGCTTGCCAGACTTAGCACCACCAGGAACAGTAGGGCAAGATGAAACATGATGACCTTCCTTCTTGCAATAGCGGCAGAAGAGAGGTTTAGGACAAGCTCGAATAATATGATCAGGAGAACCACAATTGAAACACTTCCGGATGAAAGGTGTTCCACCAGGCTGAGATGAAGAGTTAGCACCACCAGTCTTATTCTTCTTAGAAGGAAAAGACTTCTTCTGAAATGGAAACTGCTTCTTGTTGGGGTTCTTGGAAACCTCAACATCCTCACTACTATCACACTCTTTCTCGATAGCTTCGAGATGAAGTGCCGAATCAACCAACTCCTCAAAAGAAAGCTTAAGCTAGAGCAACAAAGACTTCTTAAGATACTTCTTAAGACCGGAGACAAACTTCAAATTCTTCTTATAAGAAGTGCTAATGAATTCAAGACCATACTTATATAAAGCCTCGAAGGATGCAACATACTCAGAAACAGAAGACTTCCCTTGCTTCAACTCAAGGAAGCGACGGGTCAATAAAACTTTTTCAGATTCAGGAACGAACTTAAGTTCGAATTACTCCCGAAACTGAGTCCAAGAAAGAGTAGACTCAACAATTTCGGCTATAAGAAGCTCATACCAATCAAAGGCACGCTCTTGTAATAAGCTAGAAGTTACAAGAACTCTATCATGGTCAGAAAGATCCATACGAGAGAAGATACGCTCGCACGTGCGAAACCATGCTTGGACTTCAAGAACGGACTCGGAGCCTTAAACGGCTTTCCTCCAAGATGAGCAAAATCACTGCACTGACGTGCAAAAGCAGACTTGCGAGGTGCAGACACTCGAGTAGGAACTGGAAGCTGAGTGCTCCTAAACAACTCCAAAAACTGATCGGCAGACATATAAACGCCATCCGGATGTGAGCCACTGAATTGCCCAGCATCCGAACGTAATCCCCTGCCTCTTCCAGCCATACGCAGAAAGTTAAGATAAGAACAAGATTAATCACAAGGTAGATACTTCAATACGGAATACTATGGAATAAAAATGCATTCCTAGACGTATTCCCAAATTCTATCTAACCTTGATGGTAGAAGGAATAGAGGGACACAACGATTCAAAGATTTGCATCACTTATTACACTTTGATGTATCATAATATGTGCTTCTGTTCTGTGTTTATCATACTTTGTTCTGAACTCAGCTCTGATACCAAGCTGTGACGCCCCACCTCCATACCCACATTAGAAAAGAGTATTATTAGATAATACCGTCTGCTAATACAGAGAATAAGGCTGGATAGGAGCGACCATCTATTGCTTTACTTTAACTATCTATTAAATACGTCGACAATGGTCATACCAAACAGATCAACATATCCAATGAATACCTAAAACAAAATCATAGGTGGATGGAGAATCTATCAGAACATAATATAACAACTCAAATGTAATATACATCACAGAACAGTAGATCATCATATACACATATACTGATACATAACAGAGTATACAAAATAATACATGTCCAGTGGTATAGCAAACCACAATATACAAACGAGTTCACAAGAATACATATCAGAGTTACAACAAAATAGGACTACACAAAAAGCTATGACAAAAAGAAGCTAGCGGAGTAGTCCATGCGAAAGCAAAATAGGCCAAGTCCAAAAGCACCTAACCTGAAACATCTCGGTCTGACCCGAGTATAAAATACATGGGTCAGTCTAGCTAAACAAATCAGTTAGATAAACTGAACAACAATAAACCTTCAAGGTTACAAAGTATAACAAATATCTCTAAAAAGAGATAACACAATCATCTAACAAAAGATGAACATAACAAAACAAACCTCATATCATCGGCATCTCAAATAAACAAAGGATAAGAATATCCCAAAGCAAGCCAAAAGGCAAATAACAAATACCAACGTAGGTACATAAGTTCCACTAGATGATCACTACATACCATGCGGCTCAAAAAGACCAACACCGAAAGGCGATGCACTAGGGAATATAATTGTCAATCAAAACAACAAAAGATGCTCGAGCTCAGTACTGTATAAGCAAGGATCCATAAGCCCGAAGGCTCCAAACCCAATATCACTCGAGCGGCTCATAAAGCCAAGCTCCGAAAGCGATAATATAGGGCGACAAACCCAAAGGCACAAACCCGAAGGCAACATACCCGAAGGCAACAAACCTAGGGAGACAGTCCGAAGACACTATCCCAAAGGCAATAAACCGTAGTGGTGAAGGTCCGGAGGCCCAGTACTGGACACCACTAACTGGCGGAATGTGTCACAACTCTTGAAAAGGAACCCGAAAAGTGTTAACACGAATCTCATAACCACTCGTTTGCACTAAACGGTTTACTATCCATCAGTCAATTTCACACTCAAAGCAGTACAAAGTTTACCTCATATCATCGGTAAACCAGACCCGAAGGTCAAAACGTTCAAACGAATAGATTAGAAATTAACTGAAAAGATGAACGGACGTGTTCATAGCACGTGTTTTATCTAATCATTTAATTCTCCTCCCACTTCACTCGGAGTGTGAAATTGTGTGTGTGTCTTAAATAGAATTTGTGAATTGGAGAAGGGAGCTTTTAACATGATTTGAAGAAATCATTAAAAAAAACCATGAATAAAGTCAAAAAGGAACCATCAAGGTCAAATACGCATAAACAACTAATCGGTAACAACGCGAATTGATTAAATTTGGAAAATTAAACAAATAAGGCAATCTGGCCAAAAACAGCAAATTTAGACATCTAAAAGAAGGGGTACAGACGTCTGAATCTGGAAATTAATTTGTTTTCCAGAACAGAATTTAGACGTCTGAACCCAAATTTTCAGACGTCTGAAATAGGTAATATTTTGCCTATTTTCTTTATGGTCGAAATTTAGCCAATTCAGACGTCTGGAATATAAATTCAGACGTTTGAATCTGGGAATAAAAATCTTCCCCAGAACAATATTCAGACGTCTGAAATAGGGATTCAGACATCTGAAACCTGATGGTCAGGCTTTTCCTGAACCTAGGCCATTTATGGCCAAAACAAATCGAAAGCGATCAGATGAGTGATGATTACGGGCTTACGTCAAACGACCACCCAACCTTTACGACTCACCCAAACACTCCGAACAACATAAACATCACCCATAAAAGGATTTCATAGATTTGGCTTCAAAAATCATAAATTGGCAATTTCACCGAATCAATCCAAATCGAAAGCAAATGAACATGAACAAGTGTTAGGAATTCATACCTAACATCAATGATATCAAGAAAAGTAGATGTGAGTTCAAAACTCACCTTTTTAATTCAAAATAAGAACAGAGAGGCTCAATAGCAAAGGAACAACCAACCACTCTCCACTTCAACTCTACTAGCTTCAATCTAGGATCAAAACAAGTATTTTCCTAAGTTAAGGAAATTTTTCTGAAATAGAAGAAGAAAGAGTTGGAGAAGATGAAGAGGAGGCTTACCAATAGTTTCTCTTTGATTTTGGAGCAAGAATTCAAGTTTGCGAAGTAAACTAGGGCTTGTAATTTCTATTTCCTCTTCCTTTCCACCATTTTCAGTTTTTGCTTGAGTTTGGAGGTGAAAATGAGTGAATGGTAAGAGATGGGCTAAGCTAGGGTATTTAGTTAGGCTAGAGGGCTGAACCCAAACCCAAAACCCAACTAGAAAAAGTAGCAAAATTCATCTTACTCCAAACATATCAAAGTTTATACTCAAAAAGATCGCAAACGCCATTTTGAACTCAATGGAAATGGTTTCGAGCTCCAATTCGGCCGTTTGCAAAAAGTAGCCTTTCGGACCTAAATCCGACCAACGACGCTATATTTAAATTAAATATTTAAATATAAAATCGTTAAATATGCGGGTTGTTACAATGGCCGAGCCACTTTTCTTTGTTTAGGTCCAAAAAACAAATTTTGCTAAAAGGTTTTCAAAGATCTAGGCTCTTTTCAAGTTTTTAAAGATTTTCTTAAGTTTAGTGAGTAAAAACTCACATCCTCTTGTAAAAATTACATCTTTAAGTTATGTTAGCATTAGTATGTGACATTGCTTGGTTATTTGTTACTTACATGCTTGTATGTGATTTTATATGTGTTTGTGCTTGTAAATTGCCTTGGACTTGATAAACAAGTCTAAATGTGTTATGAATGTAATAAAGTTTGGATTTTTCAGTTATATATGGTTATTGTTGTGTTGTATGTTCTATGGACAAGTGTATGTAAGAGTATGCTAAGAAAATTTAGCACCTTTGCATGGTTTGGCGACTTGGAATCCTTGTGTAAACAATTTGGTTATTTGTTTTCAAAAAATCAAAAGAGTTTTCGAGTTTCAAACTTCGTTTTAGTTTTACAGAACTCTTACTTTATGTTTGAAAAAGTTATTAAGCTTCCATGAGTTAAGTTTCAAAAAGAAAAGCCAATGACAAGTTTTTAAGTTATGGTACATATAGCGATAGTCGCTATGGATGCAGTTTCGCTAAAAGTCCACTTTTTCTAAATTAAATTGTTTATACTTCAAACACTTTGGAAATATTTTATAAAACTTAATTAATAATGATTAAGAAGTTAATTAAAGTTTTATTAATTAAGTATTAATTAATTATTTCATTAATTAAGTTTGGTAATTAATAAAGTATTAAACAAGGTTTATTAATTATAATTAAGTGGAGTTTAGTTACTAATTAATTATTTTTTAAAAGTGAGATTAATTTTAATTAATCTTTTATTAAATAAGATTAATTTTAATTGATTATGAATCAATTATATGGTTTATTTTGAATTAATTATAGATTAAGTATAGGGTTAATTAATAATTAATTAGTTATTAAATAAGTGTTTAATTATTCTGATTATAAATTAATAAAGGGTTTAATTTATTAACAAATATTTATTAAAAGTTAATTATTTTTTATTAATAATTAAGTTAAGTTAGGACTTAATTAAGAAATAATTATGTTTTCAAAAAGGATTTAACTTGTAATTAATTTTTTGAAATGAGGTTTAAGTTGTTATTACTTTGTTTTCCAAGGATCAATTTGTTTAAAGGCAACTTTCTTTTACAAAGAATAGTTTTAAACTCAAGAGATTCTATTGTCGATACCATTAAGTAGCTATATAAATGTGAATAGGTTATACTCAACTTTGACATCAATTAGCAGAATAAATCAACGTTCTACTATACCTTAATTAAGTAGATTGTTTGGACATCTTTTAGGAGAATAAATCCACATTCTGCTATAATTGAACTTAATAAATTGTTTGAATATCTATTTAGCAAGAAAAACCACCATTCTGCTATTATGTTATTTGGATATGTATCTGCCAGTTTGTTTATATTGATATGTTATTCCCTGATTTAGTTATGATTTATTTACATATATGTTGGTTTATGTAAATAATTGTTATGCGATTGGAGTCGAATTTAATTAAATGGTAACTTGATTTAGTACTATCGTGGTCACTAAGTCTCCTTTCAAATTGTAAGTTATGGTATTTAAACTGATTTTAATTCTATATCAATTTGAGGTTAAGTGTTTGTAAATGATTTTGTAAGATGCCCAATTATTTTAATAAAAGTATTTACACATGATATTTTGTAAATAATATTTATTAAGGATTTATTTAAAGAAAATTTACAAATGGTATTTGTAAATGGTATTTTAAAAAGGTGAATTATAGACGAAGATTTATAGAAGAATTTTATAAACGATTTTGGATATTTATAAAAGAGTTTTATAAATAAATTTTGGATATTTGTAAAAAAGTTTCATAAATGATTTTGGATATTTATAGAAGTATAAATGATTTTTGGACATTTATAAAAGAGTTTTATAAAGGGATTTAAAATTTAAGCAAAAGGAGATTTCATAAATGAAAATGATTTATTAAAAGGATTTATTGAAGAAATTTATAACAGAATTAGAGATGGGATTTCCTTTAACCGACCTTCTTAATTACGGTGGTGTGAACAATTGTTCCATGCTTAACAGTAAAGGAATAGTGTTTGGGGTTATCTTTATCTCTAATTTAAATAACATTTGTTTGATCCTTTTAATATGATTTTGAAATGAGAAATCTTTCATATTGTTGTATGAATATACATATTCCAATGTGATAGGTATATGAATATTTTGAATAAATGAAAACTTATTTTGTGGCTAGTGATTGCTATGGGTAATTAAATATTTGAATTGTTATTGTTTGATTATTTGATAGTTAAATAACCTAAAAGAACCATATATATGGTATTTTGATGATAACAACCGTACAACAATCCTACTAATATGTTTGTTAAGTTATTTCAGGTCAAAACGATGATGAAAAATGTGTAAAGTAAAATGGCTAAAAATATGCAAAGCTAGGATTTGAACCCGGTAGGCTAGGAGATGAGTACATGCCCTTACCATTGCACCACTCAAGTTTTGGAAAATGTTACGATTCAGTCGACTGGAAGCCTTTTCCAGTCGACTAAACCAGTCGACTAAATATGAACAACTTGTCTATTGTTTTTGGCTAAGCTTTTGGGCTCAAATTTTATTTTATTTTAAAACTCAACCCAGAGCCCTAATGAAAAAAAATTTGGACCATTTCTCGATTTGGGCTCAAATTTTACACTAAGCCAGTCGACTGAAGCCTTCTTTCCATCGACTAACCTAGTATAAAACGGCTAGTCTTTTGAAGTGATATCTTCATTATCCTTCGCTTTAAAAGTTGCATCTCTTCGCTCCAGCAGCCACTTCTCTTCATCAATGGTGAAATTGGAAGGTTGCGCCCCTACTTTACCTTCCCTACACATCTATATAAACGCTTAACCTGAATCAAAATACAACTATATGCTTTTTATTCTGGGCCTTAAACTCTCAATTCCTAAGCAATACTCCAAATTCCAAAAAAAATATGCAATTCAAAGATTTCGACTAGTGTGCTTCATCTTCACATCCCATATTCTAGTCGAATAAACTCCTTAGCCTCAACACCTCCACTCAATAAAGTTTGATCTGGTTATATGAGTTATTGTACATCAAGGTGACATTCTGTATATCAAGATACGTTGTGTCAGAAAGTAACATTTGTTACACCGCTTGTAATTGTTGTTGAAGTCTTGTTCGGTTGTTCAGGCGGAGTTTGTAAACTTATTCCTCGGGGTGAAGTGAGGGTGTTGATAGAGAAATACCAAAGGGGTGCTTCGGGACTAGACGTAGGACGGGAGGTCCGAACCAGTATAAAATTGACTGTTGTGCTCGATTCTTTTTATTTTTATTATATTATGTTATATTGCTTATTTAGTACATATATAGTATATACTCACATATTAATATACAAGCCATATTAGATGATCCACTATACTTAATCAATTTGAAAAAAATGATTTATGGGAACTTGTACCAAGACCAAACAATAAATCCATAATACGAAAAAATATGTTTTTAAAAATAAAGTAGATGAAAATGGAAACATTGTTTATAATAAAGCAAGATTAGTTGCTCAAGGATACAACCAAGAAGAAGGAATCAGTTATGAAGAAACATTCGCTCATGTAGCACGTCTTAAAGTTATACAAACATTACTTGCTTATGCATGTCATCATAATTTTAAATTATTTCAAATAGATGTTAAAAGTACATTTTTAAATGGTTTCATAAAGGAAAAAGTATATGTTGAACGACCACCTTTATTTGTTCATGAAAAATATCCAAACCATGTTTTTAAACTTAAAAAGGCATTATACGGATTAAAACAAGCACCCCTACTTGGTATGAGAGACTAAAAACACATTTACTAAATTCCGGTTTTCAAATTAGGAAAATTGATTATACATTATTTATAAAAAGAGAAGATAATAATATACTAATTGTACAAATATACATTGATGGTATCATATTTGAATAAACTAATGAGAAACTATGTAACGATTTCTCCAACATAATAAAAAATGAATTCGAAATGTCGCAAATGGGAGAATTAAATTTCTTTTTTAGGTTTACAAATAAAACAGCTAGAAAATGAAATTTTTATAACTCAAGAAAAATATTGTAGAGAATTATTAAAACGATTTGGAATGGATAGTACTTCAAGTAAACCAACTCCAATGGGTATGAGTTTACATTCATATCGGCTGCTCTCCAAAGGAAAAGAAAGCTAAACGAGCGATTAATCTTGAATCGACGTCTCTCAATACTAAAGTGGATGCAATATATCATTATCAACAAGAAATAATGGGAGCTCAACGAGAAATGTATTACGAGCAACGACGTCAAGGACCTCATCTTAACTTTCATGAAAAATGTATTCTAGCAATTTGTTGTCATTCACCGACAAAAAATTGTTTACATAAAAAATCTCCTTGTTTAATAGAGACTCCTGTAAAAACTTGCAACATTCTCCAAGAAACTTATGGAAGGCAGGGCCATCAAATGAAGACTGGAATGACACTCTGGATCGTTCTAGTTGGTCTCCACAATAGCCTCGAGATGAGCAAACTAAAAATAAGACAAATTTATGGATTGTACTAAGCACAACTGAGATGAGCAAACTAAATATAAGACAAATTCATGGATTGTATTGAGCACAACAGCCCAGCTTCATCAGAGTAGAAATAAATTTCTATTTTTCTTTCTCGTATCAATATACATATACATATATATATATATATATACATACATGCATACATACATACATATATATATGAACATAACTATAAAAAATGTACAATTTGTAATTGTTTGCTAAACATTGAATAAAATATATATATATTAGTGTCTTCATAATATTCTAAATAAATTTACTAAATATATTAAACTAATAGTGTAACGAACCGGGCTTTTCGACCCTTAAAAATCGAAACTAATACGTCCACTATATTACATGTCGAACATTCAAGTGCCGAAAATACCGATCTGTTAGGGTAAAAGATAAAGGTAGAAGATAGAAAAAACTGAACAAACAGATAATCTCACAACGTAATGGAATAACATATAATATAATCAAGTCTTTACAAAATCTGAGACCTTTTTTTTATACATATACATATCAAAGTTGGATGGTTATAACACCTATCCTTACAACAGCAGACAACTACACATATCACATACACAACAGAAGATATCCAAAATACGAGAGTATGTCCTGGGCCTCCAACTTGACTCCATAGCTCCAAAGCATCTAAGCTAACCTGGCAAACATGCTCGGTCTGACCCGAGCATTATAAGGAAATAATGCGTAGGTCAGTCTGAAATACCAGCGTGAGTAAACTCAAATCACAAAAAAAATTATTGATTTATTAACTTGAAAAATCCTTTGAAATCAAAGGCATCATGTAAGACCTCGCCGCACATAAACATGGATGGGTTTTTACCTTACGATAACAAAACACTATCATAGAAAATCCAATGATATTATAATAATGTCTAAAGGTTCAAAGTAGAATATTAAAATAGTTGGAATGCTTGCATCTCACGTTCCAACATATTTGTTATACAGCTAAAACCGTAAAGCTCGTATTGGAGAATGGATTCCAACTAATGACTGTGCTACTGGGGTACCGCCCCTCACAGTACACCTCTAGAACAATGTACCGTGATCGTACCTAACGATCCCTGCCAATATAGGACCGACCTAGTACCGAATATGTCATCACCCCGGTTGTTCTCAACCTTTATGGAGCTCCCTCATGCACAACTGAATCTGAAAATATGAATGGTCGTCTAGAAAGGTGATAACATACCCTTTGTGGGAGCTACCCACACCTAGCCATGCAACATCTCCTATGTTTTAGTCATTTCCGGTTGATGAGGCTTAAGGCTACATTTTACCTTTCACATATAGCACTTCCCTCTTGGAATGCTAACACTGCCCTCTTGGCATCAATGCAATGCTAGCAGTTATCCATACAAGTTCGTTCTGGGACTGAATGAAACTGAAGGCACTACTCCTATTACGTCCATTACGGGGAATCAATCCCAAGGATTAATAGAGAATAGCCCTTGCACTTCAAACTCAGTCTTCGATTCCATGCTTTTCAGATGTCTTTATCACGAAACGTTGAGTTGGATCGAAGTGGTTTTCGGATAACATATCTGATCCCGGTCTCTTTGAAACAACTTTGATAGTTTTCGGTAAGCTCAACCCCGGTTCTTTAGGAAATAAACCGATAAACAAATAAGTGCGGAGTTTACCTCCTAACCGTTTGAATGAACGGGTTTCCTTATCATTTGCCCTAGGAGAACGAAACAAGTTTATACATACAGTATAGCACCACCGATGGTAACTGTACCATATAAATCCCACGTTTCTCCTAGATGTATCCAAAGTTACGTTGTAGGTCCAGATTTGATAGTCGGTTATTTAACTATCACATAACAAACATCCAATCATGGTTTTATTTCAATATGGGATCCACTAAGCCTTTATTTATTAATCTTTAATTAATAAACCACTTTATAAAACTTGATCAAAAGATCCTTTCAAAACACTATTACCAAACACCTTGCATTTCCTTTATACATGGAAAATATTCATATACTTATCTCAATGGTATAAGTATATTTATAAACTTTACAAAGTCTTCTTCTTTTCAAATCCCATATTAAATAACCAAACAAGTTCATTTATAAAGCCTCTTTCCAAATATCTAAACGATTTATAAATTTTCTTCCTATTTATAAACTTCTTATAAACCTTTTAAAGAAATTCTTTATAAAATATCCTTTATAAAATATCATTTGTAATCACCTTTAAATAAATTTTTTGTTTAGGTAAACTCATTTCTATAGACAAGTTATCATTTATGAATATCTTGATAAAATAATTATATAACTTGCAAAATCATTAATAAACCCTTAACCTCAAATTGATTAATGAATTAAAATAAATTCAAAATCATACTTTATAATTTCAAAACGAGACTTAGAACTCCCAATGGTACTAATTTAAGTTACCATTCAATTTCAACTCCAATTTACTTCACGGTTATTTACATAGGTCAAGATATATGTAAATACAACTCATATCCAAATCAAGGAATTATCATGTCAATATGAACTAACTAATATATACAGGTCCAAATCATAATAGCAGGATGGTGATTTGTCCTACTATATAGATGTCCAAAAAAAATCATTACATATAGTAGAATGGTGATTTATTCTACTAACATATGTCCACATAATCAACAATCAATTTATAATAGAATGAGAATTTATTCTATTATTCTATATCCACAACAATCAAACACTTACCCTATAGCAGAACAGTGATTTATTCTACTATTAGATGTCTAAAACAATTCAACCAATCAACACTATAGCTTATTCATAGTTATTTATCTACTTCATGGTATCAACACTTGAATTCTTGTATTCAAAACTATCCTTGGAACAGAAGTTCCCTTTAAACGATTTGATTCTTAGAAAATTAGGATTTAAAACTTAAACTCCCTTTTAAATTCAAGTTAAACTCTCTATTAAATCATAATTAAATTTAATTAAATTTTAATTTAACTTAATTAATAATTAAGTAATAATTAAACCTTTAAATAATTAATTAACCCCTAATTAACTATAAATTAAACCCAAATTAATAATTTACTAACTATTGAATAACTAATTAACCTTCATCAATAATTAAATCTAAATTAATCTTAATTATTTAATAAAATATCAATGGTAAAATAATTTTTTATTAAAAATTTAATAATAAATTAAACCTTAATTAATTAGTAGTAATTAATAATTAAACTTTAACCAAATAAACATTTACTTAAAATTAATCCTTAATTAAGTAATAATTTAGTAAATAATTAACCCTTAATTAAATAATAATTAATTAAATAATTTAAACTATAATTAAATAATAATTAAAATAATTAAAATTGATTAAATAAAATTAATTACCTTTTTTAACCTAAGTAAGTCATTAATTAAAACTTCTTAATTAATAAATGATTAACTTACTTAATTAATATTAATATTAATTAATACTAATTACTTAACCTGATTACTTAATTAATAAATAATTAATTATTCTTAATTAACCAATTAATTTTAATTAATAAACCTTCTTAATTAAGTTAAAATAACTTAAGTATCGCTAACTTATTTTGAAAAGGATTTCCAAACATTTTTAAAAGAAAACTTAAAACTTGAAATTTTGACAAATCTGAACTGCATTCATAGCGATTATCGTTGTGGGTGCAATAACCTAGGATTCATTTTTAAGTTATTATCCCAAAACCCAAAATTTTCACCCTTATTTACTAAAGGAAGAAATTTTAAAACTTTAGTAAAGTTTGAAAACAAATTTAAGAAAAACAAATTAAATCTTTACTAAAACAACAAGTGAACGATTTAATTTGCAACTGGATCTCAAGTCCACTTCACTTTCAAGATACTACCTTCTATATTCACACAATCATATATCCAAAGTCACATACACAACAAACCAATTCAATAACATAACCAAATCTTAGCGTATATCGATCATCATTTAAACATATCCATTTGAGTGATAATGCTAACACATACATTAGCACTAATCAACATATTTCAAATGTACCAAGATCCAATCATATGTGACATACATATAGCTTTAATATCAACATAACATATAAGATAAAGTTCTTTCCACATAAATTAGGAATTCACTCACCAAAACTTTTTACAACTTGAAATACTTTAGCGCTTGGAAAGCATGGAAAACCACGAATTCTTCTCGAAAATGGGTCATTTTGCACTCGACTTTTGTACCCTTTCCTCTCGGATTTCAAAAAAGTGGTCAAAAGAACATTTTTATATTATTCTTTCCTCTATCATTTAAAAAATAGAATTACTCAAAACGGTTAAATTTGGAGGAATTTAGGGCCAAAACAATGAGGGGTATTTTCGGACATCAAAATCTAGGTTCAAAAACACTCTTGCAAAAATGAATTTTGGAGCATATAAACTCGAAATCAGAAAAGGTGGTAAACTACAAAGTTGTAGCCACTAGAAATATACATGGTTTTAAAAAAAGAATATGTGGTTTTGGAGTTGTTTGTAAGAAGTTATGGTCGAAACCATTTCGGGTAAAAATAGAGGAATTTGAATGGAAAAGAAGGCGTTTGAAGCTAAGTTTAAAAGGTTTTAAAAAGTTTAAACTTGAAAATATAAAACTTTAAAATGCTAAGGAAGCCATTAAAGGCCATCAGAGTCTAAAGAATAGAGTTTGAAAAGGAATAGAAATAATTTATAATAATATATATATAATAATTTATAATAATATTGTCTAATCACATCACTCCTTTTATAAATATATATTTATATATATTTCTTATGTGTTGTCACATCACTTTCTTTATATATATATATATATATATATATATATATATATAATTATTATGTGTTGTCACATCACTCTTTATATATATATAATTATTATGTCTAGTCACATCAATCTCTTTATATATATATATATATATATATATATAATTATTATGTGTTGTCACGTCACTCTCTTTATAAATATATAATATAATTATAATTATTATGTCTAGTCACATCAATCTCTTTATATATATATAATTATTATGTGTTGTCACATCACTTGTTAAATTAAAATTAATTATAAGATAATATTCTTAAGTATATTATTATCTAGTTAATTAACTCTTATATATATGTATATATATAGTGCACAAAGACGAACAACGTTTCTGACAACTCGATGTCGAAAAGTCGAAATTCCGGAAAACGTTCTTCGGTCACATTTTCTATTTTTCTACGAACTATTTAATTTGGTAAACAAATTTTGAAAACGACTTTACCATTATTATTAATTGATTAAAAAAGTTTATTTATCTATAAAAATTCATTTATTGACTATATAAAATATAAAATTTCCTAGTTTAAGTGACCAAAACCCTAGGTTGTTACAAATAGTAAAATACATACATATATACATACATACATATAATGTAAGAGAATAATTGAAATAAACAAAATAGAACCTGTTGCTTCAGCTCAGTCGATTGAGCAATCTTAACCAGTCAGCTAAAACCACCCCAACAAACTGTATCCACAAAATAACCACTTTCAGTCGACTGCACTGTGAATTCAGTCGACTGAAACCATCTATTAGCCTAATGAAACTTATTCCCTAGTCGACTAAATCAGACCTTCCATACTATCTTCAAAATAGCCACTTTCAGTTGACTGCAACAAAATTTCAATCGACTAAACCCAGCTATTAGCCTACTGATATTAATTCCCGAGTCTACTGAATCAACCCTTATTGTCTTCAAAATTTCCACTTTCAATTGATAAACTCACTTCTCAGTCGACTGATTGACCTAGATCTTGTTTTTTTAGGAGCCCAACGACATACCCCTTCATCATTTTATAACTTTCTTCCTTTTAACTTCAAAACCTTCAAAACCATGGATATTTCTCCTTCGAAAAGCAATAGCTCCACGTACAAAACAACCTGTTTCAAAGAAAAGACCTCACAAGGGAAAGTAACATGCTGGACCATCACATCCAGAATTTTCTCCTGATGAACAATTTATTCAATAGCTAATTGGTAGCAATAAATCACTTCAATACTTCAATGATCTCAATGGCGGGTGAATATTTTAGGAAACCTTCTATAAGATGTTTGATTTCACTGAATTTTGGATTGAACAATTCGCTCGGGAACATGGATTTCTCTCTTTGATTGATGCCAAAGAAAACAAGGTAAAAATTTATCCCTTCCTTGTTAGAATGCTTTACGCGAACCTTTAAGAAGATTTCTATAAACCTCCGACTTATGATGACAATGGAATCTATGGAGTAGGGTTTTGTTGATATTGTCTTAAATGTTCATGATTTGGGCATTTTATTGGATTATGATAATATTAATCTTGAATTAGATGACATAAGTCACAATAATTTTGCTTATGATTCCGTTAGCTATCTTTTTCAAACTAAGAATAAAGAAAACAACTCGGTAAATTTAAGGCTCCAAGCTCGGATTATTAATCAAATGATCACTCGCACCATCTTGCCACGAACTGGAAGCAATGAGAAAATGTATGAAAATAATTAAAAAGTTTTATATGCTCTCTATTCCAATCAAAATTTGAATTGGGCTCGAATTATTCATAATGAAATCAAGAGTTTCATGCCCATATTCGTCACACAATATTCTTTGATTCCTACTTAACGAAGATTTTTGTCGACTATGGTATTAATGTTGACAACTTGCAAGATCTTCTTATCCCGAAAATAATGGATCAATAATCAATCTATTTAATGAAGCTTCCTTCTAAGATGGAGATTCTTCCTTCTTACCAATAGTATGTATCCCACCTTGTTCATAATACTATTGATCAATCTTCACTGGAGTACAGATAGTTATCAAGGAATTTCGTTGTTCAAGTCTTTTAGGAATGTATCTTCTTCTAATGCAATACTCAAAAATCAAGAACTTATCTTCAACCAACAACAAAAATTGCTTAGGCGCCAAAAGACATTTGAGAAGGCAACTCTGGGCTTTTTAGAGAAAACTTGGAACAAGCTTGCATCATGCTCTCGTCCATGTTTGTATTAAAATCAACTTTATTTGTTTTAATACTCAATTTTGGATTGTAAACGATGTCTTTTATGGTGAGTATAAAAGATATAGAGATTGTTCCAAAACGATATACAAGAGCACTCTATTAAAAGGGGAACATGTAAGTTGGATTCCTTATGCATTAGCAATAGGAATTATCATACATGTTATGTTATGTATGATGATTTGTTTTGTTTATGTATTTGATACATGAAGAAAATATAAATTTCAAATTGATATCACTAAATGGTTATTTGAGGTGTTCTCGCGTATTTATGAAATACTAGAGAATTGTTTATAGAAACAACGAACTCGTTATGATGGAACGTTTGGACACAAACTTTTATAAGTGATATTGAGTATAACATGTCAATGATAAAATTCAAGTTAAAATCTTTATTTTGAAAATGTTTCAAAATAAAGGTGATTGTGGTCGATTCAACGAAATGTTGAGAACATTAACTTGAATAGCACTACAATAAACCAATGTATATAGATATAAATGCACAAATTTATAATTGAGCCAGGGGTGATTCCAAATGTTGAGAATTCCATAACATTGTTATAAGATAACATTGTAATGAAATTGGTCATGATAGAACTTAAAGCTCACTAGAAGCCGAAAGACATATTCGAATTGTTCCACATGATAAAGGCAGTTTATCAGTGTCAGAGAGAGTTAATCGACAAAGTAGATAATTAAAACATAATAGCATACTCATTCACTAAGGGACTGACCTAATTGGTTTTGAGAAAACTGATTGTAGAAGTTGGAATTAGATTCCATAATTAACCCCAAGTGCAAGTGGGAGATTGATAAAGTTAGGGGTATGCCATAGGGGCAATTATGTAATTTGTTACATATATCTAACTCGTTGACCAATCTTGTTCGAAATAAAATGTATTTTCTTCCTATTATATACTTGATATAATGTGATTATATTAATTAATTAACTTAATTAAAAGTATATTTAATAGAAAAGTCCATAAATGGTGTATTTTGGGATAGTAGTTACAAAGTGTTGTAACCGTGAGTAATTTATCACAACGAAACAAATATACCCTTTTAAATGTTCCTAGTCAAGATGCATCAAGACTGGATATCGATGTATCCGTTGAGACTGGAGTACGTAACGCTCTCCAAATGTTGGGCAGTGTATTACTCATGACTGCTGGGGGCACCTAGGAGTTACATACTAATAGTTATTGGATAACCATGGAACGACTCACTCGATAGTTTTCTGTTGGTTAATATAACTAAGGTCAAACAAAAAATATCGATGTGACTGATTTACACAGCTCTCTCTCTACTTGAGAATACCGTGGATCTTCAATATGAAAGCTCCACTTTGATTATAGCCAAATCATGGCATGACGTCCATCGAGTGACTATAGTTGCGTCGAGTGGAAGTATTGGAAGTGAAGCACTATTCAAGAGAGGATTTGTCTCCTCAGTTATATGCGGCTTGTATTACGGTCAACTCAAGTCAACTCAAAGTCAAAGTCTCTGGCTAAAGCATTTTGGTTAATAATAATTGTTATTATTGAACCAAGGATTTGTATTTGGACTCTAAAGTTGAATGTGGATGAGGTTGGAATTTTGATCATTAACAAATTCCATAAGTCTAAAGTGACATAGTTTTGAGGAAGAGAATTGGTGTAAACAAATGTCACAACCGGGTAATGCTTATTAAACTAAAATTGGATTTTACCGAAAATGAGTAAGTGATAAATTTGGCCATAATGTCACACCACCTGCTAAATGATGTGTGAACGTTAACATTAGAATAGTTCGATGTTAATCGCTAACTAAATTTACACCCAAGAGTTACACATCCGAAATGATGAATTTCCTTAAGACCGAACGATTGTTATAAATTAATTAAATTGATATTTATGAAATATTAATTATAAAATTTGAATATGATATGAGAAATGAATAATTTTATATATATTTATAACAGTTATAATATATCGATCCATATACAATATCGACAAGCGATTAAATTAGATTTAATTGCATAGTATTTTGGTTTGGGCTTAGATGGGTTTAAGGCTCATCATTAGGGCTGCAAAATTTTGGTTTTGGGAAGGTATAATGGTGGCTAAAACATAGGGAATTGGCTTGGAGATAATGAATTGAGATCAAGTGAGAATGGGTAAAAAGATTTTCCTCATTTCTCTCTAACACAACCATATTTATATGTATGTGTGTGTGTATCTCTAAAAATAAAATAAAAAACCTTTTTTGCCGCCATTACCTTCTACATTTCTGGTTAAAACATAGCTCTCAATCCACTCCAAAATTCTCAAATATATTTCAAATTAAAATAATACTATTTGATAGTTAGAGGTCGGTGATTCCGAACTTGCAATCTTACGAATCAAGAACAGTAAAAGGAAGGGAAGTCATTACTTCTATGTGGATTCAAAGGCATCATTAAATTGGTAATTTTAATTCATATTACAGTAATTAAATTATATTATATGATCCTATAATGAGCAATTTCATATCTGTTTAAATATATTGCTACTATATGTTTAGTCAGGTGAGATTTTGTAAGTAAATGTAGTTGTCACAAAACAGTTTGGTTATGTGCATAATTTGTTTATTATACTATTTGATTTATGTATAAATAAATGTTGCTTACCGTACAAAATCAATTTTTGTCATTAATAATTGTTTTAGATATATTTATTAATATATATATATATATATATATATATATATATATATATATATATATATATATATATATATATATATAGTGTATATTTCTCTCTCATAATAGCATATATGCACATATAAGATATATATATATACATATATGATTTAAAAAATTCAGTACACTTAGTTATATATAATATGAATTTACAAATTCGAAAATTAATTATCATACATATATTCTATTTTTAAATTAATATTTATTGAACATTTGAATTGTTTATTATATATGAAATAATTATTACATTAAAATACAATTTTATATTTAAAAAATATATAATATCATTTCAGAAACATATATAAAAAATTTAGGAATTTTTAAATAAATTTTATTATTTTTAATAATTAATATTATTTCAAAAAACTGTTTATGATTTATTAAAAATAATAATTTAATTGAAAAATTCTTCAAAATTTTTGTTAAATTTTCATTCATGATTCTAGAATTTCTGAAGTTTTATATTTTGAATTTTTAATAATATATTATTTTATACTAAATTTTTTTTTCCGAAATCAATGTATTTATTTAAAAAAATAATATTTCAACTTTGAAAAATCTCCATATATTTTCTAAGCTATATTTTATGATTCCTAGATTTTTGAAAATTGTAAAATTTGAATTTTCATCAATAGATTATTTTATGTTAATTATTTATGGATGAAAACATTATTTTATTCATAATATATACAAATTAAAATACTAAAATTATTATGTTTGCAAAAATAAGTTAATTTTTAATTATAAATAATTTTTAATAATTGTTCTCTCCTTTTATATATATATATATATATATATATATATATATATATAAATGTTTTATGTTCATATATTATATAAAACGAGTACTTTGGCACGTGTGATGCACGTACGTAAAAGGAATTGGTGTTATTAAACAATGTTTGTAAGATTTTTTTAATCTTACAAAATGATCTGATTTGTATGAAATGTTGCATTTTCTATGCATACATGCACAAATAAACCATTTATCAAAACATGAATGAGACTAAGTTATTTTAGGAAATAATTAATTGTGTAAAAGAGTAATCAATCATTACATCAATATGCAGAGAAATGTAGTAATATTAAAATTAGCATTTTTAAATAGTTTGGAACTTATAAAACTTGTATCGTCTCTACTTTAAAAAATAATAAATCAGCCTATTAATATATAAGGAGTTTTTCTTTTCAACTATAAAGATCGTACCTCCCATGGTAGTCCCTTCGGCGTGAACGCTCATTTCTTGTTGAAGTATACAACCACATTACGCTGGTGTATAAATTTTGAATTATTGTTTACTGTAACATTGTTACTTAAATTGATGTAATTAATTTTTGCTAATCTTTTTATCGCTTGATGTCAACAGTGGTAGCTTTAAAGTAATTTGTAAATACTAAGTACAGTTGTCGTGATCGTTTTCTCTCCTCATTGTTTCATGCATGAGACCGGCATCAATAATAAGTTGATGGCAGAGTTATATACATTTTATAGGGGATTTTTTATGTTAACTGCAGTTTTATTCTAGCAATAAAGTTGGAATTTTTCCGTACATATATTAAAAAATTAACCCAATAGTGTAATTTATAGAAGCAATACTTGAAAATATGACAAAAAAATAGTAAAATGAAGAAAACTGTTATAAAATGAAGAAAGTAGAAGCCATTAGAGAGAGAAAGGAAGAAGATATATTATTCATTTCTTAAAATAGACATATATTTACATTACATAGCCTCCTTTATATAAAGGCTTCGGAGCTAAGGATTTAACTTATTCCACGATGTGGGACTAAACAAAATAACATAACAGCATATTCATTTCATGATTTACATATATTGTAACACTCCCCCTTGAATATGCGTCTTCAAAATCTTAAATGCTCTGATAACTTGAACATTTTCCTTTCAAAACGTGTATGATGATTGCTCCCCCTCATTATTATCTTGCTTGCATTTATCCATTCAGTTGATATAGCTATTGTCTGTTGCCTCATTAAAAACCTCTGTAAGAAAAACCCAATGGGAAAAACCTTGAAAGAGGAAAAGAGTGCAACTTGTGAAATCATAGATATCATACTAAAAATGATATTCCTTCTAAGAGTTTGATACTTCAGGATCAAAATAATCCCTCATTAAACCCTTATTAAGAAAAACTCAGTGGGAAAAATCTTAGTGAAGGAAAAAAAAGAGTACAATAACATATCTTATTTTCTCAATTCTTCAAATGAGGTTTGATAATTCTGGATCAAACTAATGCCTCGTTAAAACCTTACTAAGAAAAACCCTATGAGAAAAATCTTGGTCATGGAAAAATAGTACAATATAGTATGACATATTTCAATAATTTATGAAATCAAATAGAGTATGATACTTCTGGATCAATATAATATTTCATTAAAAACCTTACAAAGGAAAACCCGATGGGAAAAACCTTAGTCAAGGATAAAAATACAATTTAACTTAAATAACATATTTGAGATGTTATTTCTTGAAAAGACATTTATTCTTCTAGATCAAGATAATGCCTCGTTAAAACCTTAGTAAGAAAAACCCAGTGGGAAAAATCTTAAATAAGGGAAAAGAGGGCATTATAATTTATTTTCAAATGTTACTGGGGAATTGATACTTCTGGATCAAGATAATGCCTCATTAAAATCTTACTAATAAAAACCCAGTGGGAAAAATCTTAGTTAAGGAAAAAGAGTGCATTATAAAATACTTATGGATGCTCCCCCTAATTTAAAAGTTTCCCCTGAATTCGTATTCGTCTTTCGATAACTTAAATTGGTTATAGATACTTCTGGATTCATAAATATTTATCTCATTAATAATACAATTTATTAACAGATTCCTTCGATACAATCAAAATTTCCAAGATTGTTTCTTCCAAATATGATTTACATTTTATGCATTTTGTTTGCTACCTTTATGAAAAACACATCATGTGCTTTCATTTTTATGCTTCAAATCAGTTTTGCATATTGCAACTACATCTTTGATGAATATTGAAAGTTCCATTACAACAATACTTAAAAGCAGGAAGTAGTCTACTCATCTTGAAGTGCATCAAGATTTTCATTACAGTAATACTTAGAAGAAGGTTGTAATCTACATTCCATGTTCTTTGCATTCTTTATAATCATCAAAGTTATTTATATTCTTCAGAAACTTATATATTTTAATAAATTTTGCATATCGCAACTAACACTTCAATGGATATTAAGAGTTTCATTACAACAGTACTTAAAAATAGAAAGTAATCTACTCATCATGAAATATATCAAGATTTTCATTACAACAATACTTAAAAGTAGATTGTAATCTACGCTCCTTGTCCATTGCATTCTTTATAACCACGAAAGTTATTTATATTCTTCAAGAATTTGTATACTTTCATCATTTAATATGATTTAAACCATATTTATACCTTCAGGGTATATTAAGCATTTCAAGTACTTTTGCTACTTTACGGACTACAAGTCCATATTTCTCTATTAGTAAAGGATTCATGATGGCCAGTCATGTTTTCCCTTAATTCAAGATCCTTAATCTATTTATAAACATAAGCGCTTTATTATTTACAAATTTATCATCGATGATTATTTCTTGTCAGTTCTAGACATGATTTATTGAGATCTCTTTGATTATCATGTTTTAGGTACCTAAACCACTTCTAGGGTAGTTTGACAACCATGTCATTAGTTTCTTCAAGAGCACCCTTAAGTGTTTCTTCAAGAACACTCACCTCTTTTATTTGGCATCTTTATTACTTACTCCAAAAGTATTTCAAACTGACTTTTGTACCATATTTCAGATATGGTTTACACATTTTGATCCTTCGGGGATTCAAATCTATATTGGAGAAGGTCTACTAGGGATATTATTAATAATTTATTCAAGTTACTTAATATTTTGCATCATTATATAACAAATATTTGACACTGATGATCAAAATCTTTATCCTCCCCCTTAATGTTGACAAACATTATCACATTAAATAATAATCATCTTTGGATTCTCATTTTGATCCATTATCATATTGTTACTAGCAAATACACCATACATATTAATAATAGGAGGATAATTCTTTTATGAATTGATAGGATGCATTCAAGTGATATTTGTGAGCTTCTGGCTCATGTTTAAATATGGGATTCAGTTATGCCAAATTTCGTGAAATCTAATCCAGTTGAAATTGTACCCATTTTTTTTTCTAAAATAAGCTTCTGGCTTTCAATTTTAGAAATAACGCAAAGATATTCTTTGACGTTTTCATTATAGTTCCAATATGGTAGTCATTTATTTATATATCCTCAAAACTCAACAAATTTCTTTTAAATTTGCTTGAGTATAATGTATTTTGAATTAAGATATATGTACCGTTTGGTAATACTATATGGGCTCTTCCGGACTCTTCAATTATATTAGCAGATTTGCTATGGTTGAAATTTTTAGCTAAAATATTTTCAGATAGTTCAGAGAAAAAATTCTCGTTTTTCAAAATCATATGAGTAGTTGCACTATCTTGTAGGCATATATTATCATACAAATATTGATGGTCCATGTCTTAAGAATTAAAGACAATATAGTTAATCAACTATTAAAATTTGTAAGCATTAAATAAATGCTAATACTTTCCAAAAAAAAATGGACTACTGATTAAAACACAACATTCATCGGTAAGTTATTTCAATTAGTTCTGAAAGGAAAAACATACAAGCACCAACTTCCAACTGGTTGAAACTTCAGGTTCAACCACTCTTATCTAATGTTTGGAAGTGTGACCATCTTATAGTGGTCATAACACTCCTTCAGGGAGTTCCATAAGTAAAGATAATCTTTTTCAATTAAATATCTTATTTTAAGATTGTCGTGGATATGACACCTTAAAAATATAAGAGCATTTGTTTTATCCTACTAGGACATATTATTATCATTTTTAATGGCATTTTCTAAGCATTGAGATTTTAATTGAATGTTAGCATCCAATATCTATGACAAAATGTTATCTCCTAATAAGTCCAAAGTTTTAAATTCAAGCTTGGCTATGTTTATCATATTACCACTATAAGTGAAAATAAAAATGCATAAGCATCAAAATATTGTTCATGGGTATATAATCAATGCATTTCATAAAATAAGAACCCATATCTGATAGTATTTACAGTGAAAGAAAAAAACATTACTGCAAAATAGTAAAAGACAACCAAATATACTCTATAAAAGCGACTATAATATCTTATTTACATCCTTTTGATAGCTTTAGATCCAATCTCATTAATTGCATTCATAAATTTTCTTGAAAATGCAAAACCACCATTGAAAATATGAAAAGGTCTTTATATGGATTGATTGGTGGAGAACGGATGACTTATAATCAAAGATTGTGCTGAATTTATTATGTTTACTTTCATAATATAGATAGATTTAAGAATATGGATAGGTAGTATTAAATACCATTTATTACTTCATAACAACTGCAATAGTGAGAAACATAAATATATAACATGTATATACGTTATGATCCTTGTCATCAATAAGAGATATAAAAGAAGAATAAAAGTATGAAGTATTAATACGCATCTTTGTTGGACCATTCTGATTAATCAATTAATTTTATTTAATGATTTATTAATTGCTACTGATTAATATATGAATTAATATATGCGGCTATTTACATATTGTAAGCTAAACAGAGAGATGAAATTTATACATCACATAGTGTATGAATAATATAATGAAAAACAAAATAGTTTGACTTGGCAACTAAAAAGTATGTTGTATGAGTTACAGCTATTGATAACAATCAATAAATATATTCTTGTGACATGAAAATAATAGATAAAAGATTAAGCATATAAAATAGTAAACATTGGACTACCTCTTTGCTGAAAGAGGAAAGATGAATGAGTTTTATATATAATATAACAAAATTGATGGGTGTATAAATATTAACATTCATTTTATGAAGAATCCAAAATACTTACTTGATGAGCCAAAGTAAGGAAACTTGATCTATTATGTATTTTACCGTTTGAAAGGCATGATTGGATGCATGGAAGAAGGAAAAAATCTAGGAAATAAACTTCCTGTTAGAGTACCTTGTTTTCTATTTAAAAAAAGAGAGTAGGAGAGTGGATATATTTCTATGTATTTATTTGGTTTAGTAAAAGCACAAATATATCAACAAATCTCTTCTGGTGATTTTTTTATCACCGCTTCTGGAGTGAACAAATTTCTATATATTTATTTGGTTTAGTAGTTAATACTATTGGCAAATATTTTTAGAACTTCAGGTTCTAATTTTACTTTAAAATAAAGTCTTTGTTTAGTACTTTAGATCCTAAATGATACAACTTGATTTTCATTATCAAACTTCAGGTTTGATTGCAAACACGGTTGGAATTTACCATAATCCGAATTAGCTTTTCTAATAATTCAAAGCTTCACATCTCAAATTTATATATTTGAGTTTTGATATATAATCCCTTTTTTTAGGAATGCAAACTTATATGCATATTTTTTGTTTGAGAACTTCAGGTCTTCAATATTAAATAAACTCAATGAAACAAGAGGACTCTTCATAATTGTATTCGAACATGAGAATCACAATACTGTTTCTCTTCGAGGAAATAGTATTTACCACATTTGTAATGTTATTCCAACATATTGTTTTTATGTTATGTCTTCTGGACATATCAACATCTTCTTCTGGAATTGCTCGCTTATTTTCTTCAAGGGTTTATTTCAGCTTATGAAAACTTTAATCTTTCACCTTCGCACATATGAACTTCAGGTTCCTATTCTTTCATATAAACTTAATACGATCTTCTAGATAAGTATTAACCTTATATTTGTTTCTCTAAGAAACAATGAAATATTTCTTCTGGAAATATGAATCATGCGGCAAAATCATTTCTACAGTTCTTATTCAAACCGAAATCCAAACAAAAATAAATTTCAAAATGAAAACCTTTTTTTTCACCAAACAATGGAATGAGATCTAAAAGTTTAGATCTACAATAAAATGAGATCTAAAATGATAAGATTAATAGTGCAAGATCTATGAGATTATATATATATATATATATATATATATATATAATGAAATATGGAAAATTAGATCTATGATAGATAAGATCTAAAAAGAAAACTAACAGAATAAGGTCTCAACTTACATTTTAGTCTACAGATCAAATTCGAAATTATCACAAAAAATGGATATACATGAATAAAAATTAAATAAGAGATCCGATGATTAAAATCTATAGATCTAAAAAATATATCATTTGAACATGATAGTAAAGTCTACAAGAGATCTGAAAAATTAGAATTAAAAAAAATAAGATTTACACCAAAACAAGATCTGAAATACATGGACAAAAAAAATAAGATGTACAAATAGAATCAGATCTGAATAATTAGATCAATGATACAATGAGGTCTAAAAGAAATAAAATTAATAGAACGAGATCTGAAAGATTTGATCAATCAGATCAGAAAGATAGCTTACCGTTTCGAAGATTTATAAGAGCTTCGTGCTGATAACGTGTTATAAAATGAAGAAAGTAGAAGCCATTAGAGAGAGAGGCGGAAGATATATTATTCATTTCTGAAAATAGACATATATTTACATTACATAGCCTCCTTTATATAAAGGCTTCAGAGCTAAGGATTTAACTTATTCCATGATGTGGGACTAAACAACATAACATAAATGCATATTCATTTCATGATTTACATATATTGTAACAAAAAAGGTTTTAGCTACAATTATTATTCATTTATGGTCATATAAAAAATTCCTTATTTAAATAGAGTAATAAAATAGTTATACAATAGAGTAAAATGCTACAGTAAAATCTCTTATTTAAATAGAGTAATACAACAGTTGTACAATAGAGTAAAATGCTACAATCCTCAAATGCGTATATTTTATGCACATATATATCTAAATGGTTTGCAGACCTTATTATCATGATACTCCAAGTGAGAAACATTATATGCTGCAATTATTCTTGCTCCAGAATAGTTTTTCATGGTGGTGGAAGGATCCTCTGTAATGCAAGTACCTATTAACATTAGTACAATACATTAAATTTTAAAATAAAAATTAACATAACGGGTACCGTAAATTGATTATTACCACAACTGTTCACCATAGGAATGAATGTTTGCTTATGGAGTCCCAAACCCAGGTTGGCACAAATCTCTTTGGATCAACTTCAAATGCATTTATTTGCATCATTGATTGACTTATCATTTACTGTGAATGACAGGATTCGATCATCCTCCAGCAAGAATGTTGTTTGAGTCTTCAATCACGATTACTCCCAAACTTGAGAAAACCCTATAAAGAAAGGTTGTGCGCTTCATATTTTTCATCCTAATACATAGTCTAAATTTCTATAGTAGTTGTATACTAAGCACCTGAAAATAGTAAAGATAAGACAAAATAAGTTATCCAAAAAGAACCGCTTGTTTTGAGACCATAACTCTAAAGTTCTATTAACTTTGGCACAAATCATTCGTTGTCTTATGATATACAACCTAAAATATTGAAATTGATTCATGTACAAATTTCATGTATGAGAAACTATTCTGGAGGTTCTTTGCTGTAAAGGAAAATTGTTTCAGTTCATCCCACAATGAACCTCCATGCAACAAAGAATATCATGAACCCATTTGGACAGTACAAAATTAACATTATTATAAACATTGGGAATTAAGAAAAGGAAATAAGATATGTCTTTTTATTTTTATTTTCAATAAGCTAAATTGTATAGATTTCAGAATTCAAGAAAAAAAACATTAGTTACTACAAATAAGAAATTAAGGTCATTGATCCTTACAGTCAATACTGGTATACCCTCACATTCAATAGTGGTATACCCAAGCAATCTAAATTCATATTAGAGTACTGGCTTTCATTTAAAAAAAACAGAACAACACTTCAACAAATATAAGCATCTAATAATTCATGAATTGACCCTCCATGTAGTGTATAAAGATCAATAATTTGATCGACAACATGGTTAAACATACCAGTAGGCGATTAGACCTAGAGCATGAGATATAAAAATACAACTATGAACATAAGCTTAATTTTGAGGGCGGAGATAAAAACTGAAACTCAAAATTTCCCACAACAAAAACTAAAGCTAAAAATTAATGTCAATTTTTAGGGTGTCAAAAATGAAAAATACCGGTGTCTTCAATTTCATGATCACCGGTATAATCCTTCATGCATAACTCCAAAAATATAAGATTGTGTTTAAGAAAATACAATCAGTAAAAGATATGAAATATATATATACATACAATAAAGAAAACACATTTTCATATTAAATCTATGATAATACTTAAAAAAGAATATATATATATATATATATATATATTCCAATGACCACTCATAAAATGAACCAAACACAGTCAACACTTGACTCATGTCCATCTAAAGCACGGCGAGAACCACAAATCATGATCTGTAGAAAATTAGCAGGAAGAAAAAAATTAATTTTGGCAATTAATCCGCCGTTACCTTAAAGGTGCATATTTTTTTATCATGTCACGTCTATTTTACATTAAGCTGAGCAGTTATTAATTTATTTTTGCACTCTTCATGTTTATAACATAACGATTGGTTACATGTATTCTTCTTTTGGAGGATCCAGCAAGACAAAGTGCATCTTTTTAGCACATCTGAGGACCGCTTTCCTAATACTATTGTAAACCATAAACTTTATGGAATAAAATCCTTAAACTTCTTTTCTTTTCTTTTCCTTAAATGTTTTCAAATGTACATATCCATTAAAGAAAATTAATCCTTAAACTATTGAGCAGAGGAAAGTTTTGAAATCATTTCTAGGCATTACAATCCTGGTAGGCTAAATTTTTACATTGATAGCAATATACAACCACTTTTAGTAAGTTATTTCTAAGCATAATATCAACTAAGTCACTTCAATCTTTTCATACCAATGAACTCTAACAACACCAAATTCTTGAATGCACAAATAAAACCATTTATTAACATGGAGCTGTAAGTACTAAATTATTGAGTTCAAATTGAATAATTAAGAGATAAAGGATTAAACCTGAGAGTTTTATAAGATTCAAAAGGCAAAAAACTGTTAGTTGCTGCATAATGCAGTCCGCCACCGCTCGACGAAGAGGTTCCAGTGGCTTCGCGACTACTGAGGCCGCCTTATGCTGGCGTCTAACCAAACTTAGCATCTAACTATCGAGTAGGTTATAAATTATACGGTAAACTAAAGGAGGCTGTAAAAAAAACAAAACCTTCTATCAATATTCAACAAAATTAAGGTCTAAACCACTAACCACAACAATAAACCTTATCAAATGTGGAATAGTTTTCCTCCTATGAAGGTGAGGGTTGAGAATCAACGGATCTGTTGTAATTACATAATCAATAGCCTACAAAAAGCATCAAAGCACAAATCAAATTAAAAAAGGGATCAAGTGGAAAATGATTGCGAATGAAATTTACCAAGAGTATGGAGTTTTTACATCTCATAAGCAACTTTTGAAGAAAAGCTTCTGTTTCCCTTTCCAGCACGACATATTCTTTCTAATAATTGTTGCAGTTTTCATTCGAAATGGGGTTCATTTGAAGTTTTGATCTCAGGTACAAATAAAGAAAGAACAAATAATGAAAGTGGAGTAGTGGTGTGGGAAGTAGGACTGAACGCGAGCAAAGGATAATGAAGTGACAAAAGTAACCTTGTGCCGATTGGTTTCAAGCTGCTCATGAGTAAGGTTATTTCTGAAAGATTGAAAAAGGCTTCACTTGGGAAGTATTTGCTTTATATATAAGGTATATTTATACATACATGTGTGTGTGTGTGTATTGTAACACATATACATGCACATATTTGGACAACATACATGACATACAAAATGAGCTAATATGTATTTGCAATGTAAATCCAACATCTACATATGGGCATATTATACCTTTCATGGATTATTATGTTACACATGCACTCACACATATATGTATATGATACATTTATGTATAAACTAAATCAAGTAAAATTAATTCCATATCTTAATATATTTGAATTTAAATAAAATAAATGATTTTATTTAAATTAAATTTAGAAATGTTCTAATTCAGTTAGACTTCATAGGCCCAATAAAGATCCAATATGATAAATTTTTTGAAATTCACCCATAACTTTCGCTGCGGGCTGGTCCAGTTCCAACAAGAAGTCGCATCTCTTTGCTTCTGCAGCCACTTCTCTTCATCAATGACGAAATTGAAAGGTTGTACCCCTACTTTACCATCCCTACAACATCTATATAAACCCCTAACCATCCTTGAATCAAAATACAACTCTAGGATTTGAATTCTAGGCCTTAAACTCTCTATTCCAAAGCAATACTCCGAATTTCAAGAAATTCGTGTGATTTAGAAATTTCGACTAGTGTGTTTCATCTTCACATCCCATATTCTAGTCGAATAAACTCCTTAACCACTATACCTCCACTCAATATAGTTTGGTTTGGTTATAGGAGTTATTGTACATTAAAGTGACATTTTGTATATCAAGATACAATGTGTTAGAAAGTAATATTTGTTGCATTGCTTGTAATTGTTGTTAAAGTCCTATTCGGTTGTTCAAGCGGAGTTTGTAAACCTGTTCCTCCGGATGAAGTGAGGGTATTGATAGTGAAATACCAAATGGGAGCTCCAAAACTGGATATAGGACGGGAGGTCCGAACCAGTATAAAATCGACTATGTGATCTGCTGTTATACTATTCCACTGCATTTACACTGTTTATTACCGTTGGTCATCATAGCGACTAACATAACCGACTATCAAATTATGATTTGTTTTGATTCAGGAAGTATGGTTGTATGTTCAAGTTCCTCGGTGAGGACCTGAATGCTTCTTGCATACTTCCAAAGAACCGAAATTGATTTAGCTAGAAATTACCGCTTAGTTGGGAGACACTGGTTTATGATTTATCTGAACCAGTCCAAACTAATAACGTTCGTGATGGATCATTACGAAGTATGCTATGGAGCTATACTATTCTTCCTAAGCGTTATTCCAAAACGGAAGATAATAAATGTTGAGTGTTCGTTCGATCCCCGAACAACTTGTATAGATGAATGCTGGGATTGCAATTCTGTTTGGAGGACAGTGGTAGCATTCCAAGATGGTCTGCTATGAGGAAAAATGTAATTGTGGCCTCTCAAACCTCACACCCCGGGAATGGCAGAAACAAGATAGGCCGCAAGGCTAAGTGGGTCGCTCCCATTAGGTTATAATCATCACCAAGATCAAGAGTCGATATCTATATGTATGCTTAGGGGGCCTCTTTTTGGTTGTTCATCACAACCAAGAGGTGTTATATTTGGTACTATCCAGTAAGGAGCAGTTCAGTCTTGTCATGCCAAGGTCAAAAGGTTTTTGATCTCAGTGTACATTTTATCTAGATGTATACAGATTTTCAGAAGGTAGTCCCTTAATTACCTTGCCATCTGTTGGAAATCCATTCTTCAATAAGCGCCTTTGGTTTCTGACTGTATACTTATTATTACCGTCATGTATACACATCACGGCTACTTGATATATTTACTTTAAACCCATAGACATTATTATAACATCGTTGGATTTTATAATAAAAATGTTATAGTTATCGTAAGGTAAAAACCCATCCGTGTTTATGTGCGGCGAGGTCTTACGAGATACGTTTGATTTCAAAGGATTTTATAAGTTATACTAAAATTTCTAGTGATTTGAGTTTATCACACTGATTTTACCAGAATGACTCGGGCGTTGTTTTCTTATAATGCTCGGGTCAGACCGAGCATATTTTCCAGATTAGCTTGAAAGCATTGGAGCTCAGAAGATGAGCTGGACTACCAAGATGTATCTACGTATTTCTATATGTTCCACTGCATGGCTTTGTTATATTTATCAGAAATTGTAAGGAAATGTGTTATAATTGTCCAAGTAGATGATAGGCTGGCACTTTGATGGATGGATGTATATAAAAGTTTTCTTTTGTAAAGATTATTGTTGTATTATGGATTGTTCGTTGCGATGTGAGATTCTGTGTTGTTTAGTTTTTTCTTGTCTTCTTCTTCCCCCTAACCATCCGTCTTTACGATACTTGGTTGTTCGGCACGTGAATACCGTGGATGTATTAGTGTCGACTTTCATGGGTCGAAAAGGCGGGTCTCTACATTTGCTATTTGTATCATCGTATTGTTATCACAATATAACGTCATATATTCTTGACATTTGAAACCACCACTAGCTCAATTATAAATTTTGTGCATTCATACTGCTTCTTCCGCTATTTCATTTAAGGCGATGTACTTAGCTTCCATGGTAGAATCAGCTACCAAGTCTTCCTTGGAACTATTCCAACAGATTGCCCCGCCATTCAATGCGAACACATATCTTGTCACTAATTTGCTGTCATTGGTATCACTATGAAAGTTTGACTTTGTATACCCCTTCGTAAAGAGTTTATTATTCTCATATACCCGTTCACAAATGAGATTGAAAAGAATGTTAATATTTTTCCATTAAATTGTGAGTAGTTTGACACATGCATCAAGCATGCGTATAAAAAGTGAAAGTGAACGTGCAATACTAAGGATCGTGTAATATGGTATATAAATGCGGAAACTGATAATAGCAGTAAAATAAAAATTAAAGTAAGCACACCAGGAATTTTTATACTAGTTCGAACTTCCCGTTCTACGTCCAGTCCCAGAATAACCTCTGAATTTGACTAAACCCCTCACTTAACCCGGAGGAATAGGTATACGACACCTGAGCAGCCGAGCAGGAATTTTTCCGCCTCAACAGCCGAAGAGGACTTCAACTTAATTCAAATAACTTGTTGACGAACGTGTTCGGAATAACACTGATTGTCTTTTGATTGTACAACTTTCTTATAATCAAATCCTCAAGAGTATATATATGTGTGTGAAGATTTAGAAGGAAGATAATCACGTATAATCGAAGAATATGAATTAATTCAAGGATTCTAGTGATATTAAATAAGAATGAATGCTTTTATTTGCAGAGAATAATAGAGAATAGATTTCAGAAATATAAACAAGGATTAGTTTTTTTGTAGAAGTGAATTGAACATGTTTATATAGTTGTAGAATAGTTACAATCTTTCATGAAGAGTTTCAATCAAAAGTTGTGTCCATATCTCTTGGTTTGAAGGAGATTCCTCTTCACGAACAATCGCAACTCTTCAGAAAACAAGCCGTTATTTTCAGGTCGGTTGACCGAGAAAACTGGTCGGTCAGCTGAGTTTCAAAAACGTACACAGAGCAGTGCATATCTGTGCACTGACACAGAGTCGGTCGACCTAAGTTCATGGTCGGTCGGCCGATCTGCTGTCAATTGCACAGTGCACACTTTTTCATGTATAAATTAATGTAAAATATTTTATGTGTGTGTACAACTACTTGAGGAATGATTTTAACAATATTCTAAGACTCAATACAATAAAATATTCATACTAATCTCTGGATTGTAGTCTTGTCTCCTTTGTAGTGCACAATATACGCTTATTCTCTTTTTGTCGCTTTCGTATAGTATTCTCGTCGTATGATCTCTGAAGCTTGTGTCATGAATCAAAACTCATGAATCAACATTCTTCCCCTTTTTGATTGATGACAATACTTATGTGACGAAGTAGTATGTACATATATATTTCCCCCTGAATATATGGCGACTTTTCTGTAAAAAAATTGTTAGCTTTCATATATTTCTCCCCATTTGTCATCGACAAAAAGGAATACTTATTAGATGTATATAAAAAAATATGGAACATGTAACACAAGTAAGAAAACATCGAGTTTTAAATATTACATACTCAAAGCAAATAGGAATATTAATGATGTTTACTTACTACACAACATCTAAAAATAGGCATATTGTTCATAAAAAAACAGAATACTTGAAATTATGAAATAGCAAATTGTAAAACAATATGATCACTCCTCACCACCATCGGAATCCCAAAATTCTGGATGAATATTTTCTTCCAGAGGAGCATGTTCCTTACCACGTCTTTGAGCGTTAGAAGTGTGAGTTCCCGATGTACCGGAACTTGTATTCTCCGAAGTGGACCAAGAGAAGTTTGGCGTCGGCCTATTTCCGGGAGCAACATAAGAGGCACCGACTTCGGAAGTACATGATAAGGCATCCCATAAATTCACGAAGAAGCCCTTGATTTTCTTGAAACGACCATCAATTTTTCGTAGTCGGGCATCCAAGGCTAGTTGATTTTGAGCCAAAATATCAATGGACGCCTCCGTACTAATTCCAGGAGTTGGTCTTTGAATTGAATGTTGGAGAGTTAGACATTCCGTAGCATGAGTTGATGGTTGAGGTGTGGAAAAGCTACAGCGTATTTGTTCTCGAGGAGTAGTACGCCATTGGTTAAATGTTATAAATCTAGGAGGTGCATTGGGCAACTTCATTAGTTTTATGGTCCTTGAATCAAAAGAACGAACTTTGGAGGTTTCGGATTCCGGAGCATGGATGACGAAGCTATTGATCAATCTCATTATGTATTCTCCATAATAAATATGGAGCATCTTTCCTTGGTTAAAAGAGAAATTCATCCATAAGAAGTTGTGGCCAATTTACTCGTACATTCCCACAAATAGCATACAATGCTTTGAAGTTTTCGGGATATACTAAGTGATATGAACCGCCTCTAGGAACTATAGATTTCATCATGAATCGATGAAAGATTCGGGCTTTAGGTAGAAGGGATGATGTTTGTCTTAAATCAGTAGCGTCATCTTCAAAAAATAGATGGCTTATCCAGTCACGACTTGATATATTACAATCTACATCGCGTAACGAAATTCCACCCAGTCGTGAATGCAAAATGTGATTAATTCGATCAATGGAAAGGAAAATTGAAGTGCCACAAACCGATTTCCAAACACAATTGTCAGTGTTTCTCGGCGGATTGACAAGGTTAAGGTTTGCTAGAAATAACTTGACCATAATATGATTGATTTTCAAATTATTTTTCCTATGGTCAAGGAATGTATCAAGTCCACTCTCAATAGCGGCATTTTCAATACCGTAGGGAGCGAAATAAGGGTAACTTACAAATGATTCTTCAAAGATTTTGGCATCTTGAAGTTATATCCATCTTTGAAGTGCTACATCATTGACAAGCCATGAGGCGATTTGAGTATCTACTGGAGTTGATGAAGACGAAGCATCAGTAGTCTTTGTTCTCTTCTTAGGAGCCATTATTTTGGAGGAAAAGTAACAAAATTTGAGAAAACTTTAATGGGGGCTAGGGTAAAAACCGAAATTGGGAAAGTAAAAGTGAAGAGGTTGGTTGAAAAGGTGAATGGATGAGTTACAAATATGAAGTAAAAAGCAGCAGAAAACACGTTCGGTCGACCGAATTTCTGGGTCGGCTGACCGACTAGGTTATCTGAGAACAAGTGGAACTTTCGGGATGGGTTCGGCTGACCGACTCAGGTCTTCGGTCGACCGACCCTGTCAGATATGCACAGTTTTGCTGTTTTTCTTAAAAAAATTATAGAAATATAAATTTTATTTTTTTTGCACCTATATTAATACATCTTATTGAAAACAACAACATATATATATATAATGTTTAGCCACCGTTCGTTAAAATCTACGTTCCCATGAGTTTGGAGACGGAACATCTTCTATAGGTGACCATTTCGGAACTATTGGAGATTGAGCAGGATTCAAGAGGATGAAGGTCTATAAGCGGGTTCAACAATGTCATCCTTCTTTGATGAACAAACTTTCATGTCCATCTTTTCTAGAAAACTTAAACGTCTTGCCGTAACTTTTTGTTCATAGTAGAGTTCCCGCTGCATATCCATTTGTTGTTGTTGATAGTGGTGTATCTCATCAATTTTCTGTTTAGTTGATGGAGATATTACCATTGCATTCTTGCCTTTTTTCTTTTTCGGTGTATAGACTGTATGGGAGTTTTCCCTTGGTTTCCATCCATGTCAAGGGTCTTTATCCGGGGAAGAATAGAAGTCAAGGACACGTTTAGGCATGGGAAAGATAGGATAGGGTCCGTTTTTAGGAATGCGGTCGGAACCATCATCGTCCGAAGATGTATACCATAGACGAGAGTTTTCGGAATTATAGAAGTCGTTGTTTGAAGACATTTTCAAGTTTTGATTTTAAAACTTTCTTATTATATGTTTTGAAAAATAAGCATAGTATATATAAGCATTTGTTTGCTGAAAAATGAGTGGATAGGAACTAGTTTTATATATAATCACAGAAGTTTAACAATAAAGCCATTTGTAAATGTATGATTTATAAGTTTAGAACTAAAAATAGTTTTTCTGAAACCAAAATAAATAAAACAAACTCTAAAGAAAATTGGGATAAGAAACACCCATAGCTCAAGTGGCTATAAAACAACATCCAACAAGCAAGTCAGAGGTCATGAGTTCGAGTCCTGCTTTGGTCAGAAATAAAACAGTTTTTGTTTTTCAATATTTTTGCCTATTTTTATTTATAAATTTTTTAAAGACATTATTCCTAAGTCACGTCTAAGTTTTATAAAAATATTTTCATTTAGCGGTTTAGTAAAAATGTCAACAATTTGATTTTCAGTATTAATAAATTCTAAATTTATTAATCCTTTTTCCAAACAATCACGAAGAAAGTTATGACGAATATCAATGTGTTTTGTTCGTGAGTGATTGACCGGATTTTTAAAGAGATTTATTGCACTAGTATTATCACAATAAATTATAGATTCTTCAAGATGACAATTAAAATCATGTAGTGTTTGTTGCATGTATACGACTTGTGCACATGCCAAAGCAGTAGATATATATTCTGCTTCACACGTCGATAAGGAAACACAGTTTTGTTTCTTACTGAACCAAGAGACTAAGGAACGTCCAATGAAATGACACGTTCCACTCGTACTTCTTCGATCCGTCCGACTTCCTCCAAAATCAGCATCGCCATAGGAGACTAATTCGAAAGGACATTCTTTCGGATAAAATAGCCCGAAATCTTTGGTTTTAGTTAGATAACGAATAATACGTTTAACTGCTCGCATATGTGATTCTTTGGGATTTGCTTGAAATCGAGCACATAAACAAACACTCATCATTATATCGGGTCGACTCGCTGTTAAATATAGTAAAGACCCAATCATACTACGATATAGTTTCTGATCAACACTTTTGCCCTCCTCGTCTCTATCGAGATGAATCGTTGTGCTCATAGGAGTTGGTTTGGCAGCAGTGTTTTCCAAACCGAATCGTTTAATTAAATTATAACAATATTTTCCTTGATTAATAAAAATTCCATTTTCAATTTGTTTAATTTGTAATCCAAGAAAATATGACAATTCTCCCATATGAGACATTTCAAATTCATTTGTCATTATAGTCGAAAATTCCTGACATAGCTTTTCATTTGTCGAGCCAAAAATAATATCATCAACATATATTCGAATTATTAAAATATCTTTCTTAGTTTTCTTAATAAAAAGCGTTTGATCTACTTTACCAATTTCAACACCAGATTCTAATAAATAGCTTTTAAGACGATCATACCAAGCACGTGGTGCTTGTTTTAAACCATATAACGCCTTTTTGAGTTTATAAACATGATCCGAAAAAATTTCATGATTAAAAAGAGGTGGTTGTTCAACAAAAACATTTTCTTTTATGTATCCATTTAAAAATGCATTTTTAACATCCATTTGATAAAGTTTAAAATTATGAAAACATGCGAAAGCTAATAAGATTCGTATTGCTTCAAGTCGAGCGACTGGAGCAAACGTTTCTTCGTAGTCAATTCCCTCTTCTTGATTATATCCTTGTGCAACTAATCTGGCTTGATTCCTAGTTATATTTCCTAGTTCATCTGCTTTATTTTTGAAGACCTATTTAGTACCAATGACTGATTGATCACTAGGTCTAGGAGCAAGTTCCGTTCGAATTGATTTAGTTCTTCTTGCATGGCAAGAATCCAGTAGTCATCAGTTGAGGCTTCTTTTATATTCTTAGGTTCTATGTTAGAGAGAAAAGCTACATGACCAACTTGATTTAATTGATGTCTGGTTTTAACGTTCGTATTTACTTCTCCAATTATATTTTGTATAGGATGATCCCGTAAAATTCTAGGTGGAGATTTTATTATATTATGAGTAATGTTTGTATTTTCGGTAATTTCATGAATATTATCAAAATTTTCACTAGTATTACTGTTTTATTCTGAATAGTTTCATCACCAGAATCGATAGAAATATTTGGATTTATATTTTTAAAATTTTCGTCAAATGAAACATGTAAACTTTCTTCAATAATTTGAGTTCTTTTATTATAAATTCGATAAGCCTTGCTTCGTTCCGAATATCCAACGAATATTCGTTCATTGAATTTTGGATCAAATTTGCCTAGCTGATCTTTAGTATTCAAAATAAAACATTTAGAACCGAAAATTTTAAGATATGAAATATTTGGTTTTCTTCCATTTAGAAGTTCATATGGAGTATTCTTAGTTAATGGTCGAATAGAAACACGATTCAACACATAACAAGCAGTAGCTACAGCTTCTGCCCAAAAGTGTTTCGATAAAGTGGTTCCATTTAATAAAGTCCTTGCACATTCTTGTAACGTTCTATTTTTTCTTTCTACAACTCCATTTTGTTGTGGTGTTCTAGGAATCGAAAAAATATGGTTAATACCTTTCTTGTTACAAAATTGTTCAAAAACTTCATTTTCAAATTCTCCTCCATGATCACTTCTGATATTTTTAATTTTCAAACTTTTAATATTTTGAATTCTTTTTAACAAAAACTTTAAAAATATCAAAAGTATCACTTTTATTTTTCAAAAAGAAAATCCAAGTGTATCTAGAAAAATCATCTACAATAACAAACACATATCTATTATGATTAATAGACTGAACTTGAGTTGGACCAAAAAGATCCATGTGTAAAAGTTCAAGTGGTTGTTCTGTAGATATTACCCTTTTAGATTTAAAAGAATATTTTGTTAATTTTCCTAATTTACATGCATCACAAAATATATTAGTTTTGAATTTTATATTGGGTAATCCTTTAACTAATTTGTTTTTAGCTAGTTTGTTGATGGTATTAAAATTGATGTGACAAAATCTTTTATGCCAAAGACAAGAATCGTTTTCTTTAGCTACTAAACACAAATTTGAATCATTATTAACATTCATATTTAAGATATAAATGTTTTTATCTCTTATTCCTTCGAAAATAGTGTTATGATTTTTATCAAAAATATTACATTTATTTTCTGAAAAAGTTATATTAAAACCTTTATCGCATAGCTGACTAATACTTAATCAATTGTGTTTTAAATATTTAACTAATAAAACATCAGTAATGAGAGGTAAATTGGAGGTACCGTTGCTACTAACATCGCCTTTGCCGATGATATATCCTTTTGAGTTATCTCCAAAAGTGACTGCTCCTCCATTTGAGTATATAATGTTTGACAACATTTCTTTGTTTCAAGTCATGTGTTTTGAGCAACCGCTATCTAAAATTCATTTTCCTCTCTTCTTATGTGGTACCTGCAAAAAGTTTATAAAAAGTTGGTACCTATTCTTTTTAGGGTCCTAAGAGTTAGATCTTAGGAAGCCAAACCCATACGGGTTCAGAATTCCCTTTATAAACATAATTCTTGTTATTATGAACAGTTTCCATAAAAAATTTGATATGTTTATTCCTTATCAAAATATTATTTGATTTTGGAATCCATATCTTGATGGTTTTAGTGTTTGGGTAAACTATTTTCTTAATATCCTTCTTAATATTATTATCAATCCTACTTTTAGCAAAATTATTTTGTTTCTAAAATCCTTGTCCAAATTTATTGTTAGATGATTGAGAATTTTCAAGTATTCTAGAAAGATTCTCTCTTCCTTTATTGAAATTAGATACATTTTTAGAGATATCATCAAATTTTATTTTAAGACTAGATTTTTCTAACTCTAAATCCTTAATTTTAGAGTTTAAACTATTATCTTCCAAAAATAAAACATCATTTTTATTTTTCTGAATTTCTAGTTCTTCATATATTGAAGAAATTTGAGAAGATAAGTTAGAATTCGATTGTTGAGAAATTTCAAGTTCTTTTTCTTATATTTTCTTCTCATCTTTCAACATATCTACTTCTAAGACAGTCCTATCTAACTTTCTTTGCAGCTCCTTATTTTTCTTTTTAAGTTGCTTTGCTAAACCTACTAATTCAGAATTAATTTCAATTAAATCTTCAAAAGTAAGATCACTTACATCGTCTGACGAAGCCATGAAGCACACATTTGCTTGTTCATTTTCATTATCACTTTCACTCTCTTATGAGGATGATGAGTCAGTGTCGTCCCAAGTGACTAAAAAAGCTTTTCGTTTGGTTTTGTCCTTCTTGAAATTACTCTTTTTACGCTCTGGACAATCTTTCTTCATGTGTCCTTTCTTATGACATTCATAACACTTTTTCATGTATAAATTAATGTAAAATATTTTGTATGTGTGTGTGACTACTTGATGAATGATTTTAACAATATTCAAAGACTCAATACAATAAAATATACTAATCTCTGGATTGTAGTCTTGTCTCCTTTGTAGTGCACAATATACGCTTATTCTCTTTTTATCGCTTTCGTATAGTATTATCGTCGTATGATCTTTGAAGCTTGTGTCATGAATCAAAACTCATGAATCAACAAAAAGTACCTTCAAACAAAATACATTTTTAGTTGAAATAATCAAACATTTATCTACAGTTGATTGTTTTTAGTTTGACAATTTTTTTATAGAAAATACGCGCAATTAAAGATGGTTTCAAAGTACTGGATTCTAGATTAAAATAATGTAGAGATACACATAGACATACGCATGTATAGAATCCAATTTTTTTATGTTGTACTAATTTTTTTTTGAAACTCTTTTAATATGAAAAAAAGCTGATCCACATGCAAAATATTATCTAAACAAAAGATTTTACATATGATTAGATGAAATACTTTTCTATTTTAAAATATTTTAAAATAATTTCCATAAAGTATGATGTAATTAAACAAAAATCGAAATTAAATGTGCGGTCCATGTGGTCCTAGCATAAATGAAAAGTGGATAGATGTTTATTGATACATAGAAGAGAAAAGAAATTAAAGAACGAAAATAGAGTTAAAAAAAAGTCAAAAGATTGTCAATACGGAGATTAATTTATTTACGTACGTTGAAAACTTGTTGGTTTGAGCAGACAGACCGTGACTAGGGGTGTCAAAATTCAACCCGACCCTTTAACCCAACTCTTTTAGCTCAATTTTAATAGGGTCGGTCCAAACTAATTAAATCATTTTCAGTATAGGGTCGATACCCATTCAGCTCACAAAAAATACGATACAACCAGCTTAACCCTTTTACTCGTCCATAACCCAAACCCTAATTTCAATTTATCTCTCGTTTCCAAACAACATGAAGTCGGCTGGCTCTCTCTCCCTTAATTCCTAATCTGTCTCGCTCGATTCAGATTTCCAAACCAACAAAGTTTATGGAAAGAACCCAATGTCGTGTGGAGAAACGAGGAGACCGCATGTATATATTGACTTTAAGATCTGATAAACAATCCTAACCTCTTCTATTCAAAACCGCAGCCGGACATCAATTCACCTCACAACAGTGGAAAACAATCAATACCATCCACTTGACTGCTCTAATCTGTGCCACTCTGCCACAACATTACATACACTCACCTGACCAGTTATTTGCACCACAGCCATCTCCATTTACATTGAAAATTTTGTTTCATAATTCAACCACCTTTATTGCCTGCAACTGCCACTATCAAATTCAATAATCCAACCACCTACTGCACTTCCTTTCCAGTACTGTGCTCTTTTTGTTGTTACATTGCCTACTGCACTTCTTTTCACTGTACTTTTGTGTCACTTGCTTTACAAAACAATCATTGTACAACAATTATTTTCTCCTTACCACTATCCACCAAATCACCTCAGCTACCACTGCATATCATCACAGTCAATTCACAACTGCTTCTTTGTTTGATTACAACTGCCTTCTGACCAATCACATCTGATCACAGCTACACAACCACTTCTTTGCTCTCGCTCTCTCTCTCATTTCTTCAAAACCTTGCACGATTTAGCTTTCAAAGTTAAAAGCTCTAATCAATCGAAGGTATGATATTTCTATTTGAAAAATTATTTATGGTTGCTGATTGAATAAATGAAGAGTTAAAATCTTAAATCTATTGCATTTGCAGCAAACCCCTTCTCGTGGTGCATCTGAATCCTCTTTTCCAGTAAATTTCTGAAGCAATTATGATTAGGTAAATAATTAGGGAAGAATATTTTTTTAGATAAGATAGTTATCTTATAACATTGGCTGATTAATGGGTAATTACGTGCGAATCAAACCAAAAACCTAATTGTCTTCGATAAGTTTTCCGTTGCACGTAAAATAAAAAATAAAATTGCTTGAGCTAGTCTTGAAATTTTGTGTCCTTGAGCTAAATATTACTTTTAGCAAAAATTGCTGTATTTTGTCTTTTGATTCAAACAGCGTATCTAATTTAATTCCAATCAAGTTTGAGCCTCAAATATCTAACATGGAAAGTAAAGCTCGGGACAAGCTAGTAGCTGATTACAATTCAATGGATATTTGGGAATTCAATGACAAGTATGGTGAGCTTTGGGATTTTATAGTTAAGAATGAGGAAATCATATCAAATTTTCAAAAGTGATGTTTGTATGTTTGAAAACTTTGTTACTTTTTTCACTTCTGTCACCATTTCCCTAATAAAATCTCTGATATAATAATGTAAATGTAGCCTTGTGTAGCAGTTGATGCTTCATTGATATTATTTAGACACTGCCTTAGCGACATAGCACTCTTTCAGATTGCTTGATCGCTCAGATTACATGTTTAACTTATGTTGTTTCGGTACAGGTATCTTCTCTGCTTGTATTACTGGTAGTGATTCTCTCTCTTGGCCCGTGACGGTGAAAATCCTCATTTGCAAAATGACCAATTGACCACGACGGATTAAAACCCTAACTGGACAAGCATTTTGCTTTGTTAATTTTTTATTTTTCTTTGCATTATTTTGGTCATGTAATTTTCCTTCAGAATGACGGAATCGGACCCGAAGTTGATAGCTGAAAATTCTGTTTTAAGGTATCTTCAATCAAACGAAGAGATACCAGGTTCCCACAATTTTGCCAAAGAAATCAAAATCGATCACAGTATTTTGGAAAGTGTCATCAAAAGCCTTTCTGGATTTCAGCTCATTGATTCGCAGGTTTATTACAATGCTTAATTTTACATAACTCTCTAATTTTAGTTTGATAAACGGTAAATTTATTGTGTTTGAGATGCGATAGTTAGAATATTAACGATTGTTACCATTTGCAACATCTGAAATTAGACTAAATAGTGGTAAAATGAGGAAAATGAAATTTCTACACTTTATGTATTCCAGCTCAGAACACGAATTCTATTCATATACCGAAAATGCCAAACAAACACCATTGAGAAAATCTATGACTAAGTTACCCTTCTTCTTAATTATAATTTTTAGTCTTTCTTATAACCATCAAATTAAAATGTAACGACCCGCTATTTTGGACTATTCGCATCCTCACACGTCGGACTTGAATAATTCAAAATACTAAATTGTTAATTCAAAATTTGGCAAAACTTAGATATACAGTAAATAAATAATCACAGAATCACAGACACAGAGTAATAATATGCAGCGGAAGTAAAAGAGATAGTAGTTCATGAAGCAACTATATAAATATATAAGATCCATCAGAGTTTACAACAGAAGAGAAATACGATACATCAAGTACAAATCAGAATACATCACTGGAATCATCGAATACTGGAAGCATAATAAATGGCTGGATCTTCAAGCAAAGCTCCAACTCCAAAGATGAGCCTCGAAAGCTGGTACTCTCAGTCTGACCCGAGCGTAAAGCGAAACACAAAACACTCGAGTCAGGATTAATATTCTCATATCAATAAATCCAACTCAAGTGAAATAGCAATCGAAATACAAGTAACTCAAAGGATGTTGGAATCACCATCCTCTGAGGATCCGTTAAACTATCTACTATGTAGTAGTGTAAGCTAAATAGATAATGCCTATCGGAAATATAAAGTATAAAAATAGTGTTAAGGCGTTACCATTATCCCCCTTAACACATTTTTATAAGCATCATAGTCTATGCAGCACTGTAAACTCCACCGTAAACTGGTGGGATATCAGGAAGTACTCCATAGGTATAACACAAAACAAATTCGTAGTGGTCGCGTATATAGGGATACAAGTATGACAAGGCACATGAGGCAATACCCAAGGTAGTGAAACTACTGTTTGCCTAATCCGGACTGGTGAGAACGCATCACCGCAGCGATCGCAACACCGTGAAACAACACTCCTGAAATTCCGAGGGTGCACCAATCAATCACAAGTAATGAGTAGTAGTTACGAAGAAGTGTGTTCGCTCGAGGTGGCTAACCCCGTTTGGCCCGGCACGGCTCCTGATTTTAGTCATTTCCAATTTGACACAAGTGTCAAGGCTATCCATTATCGTTCTTTTTCTTCAGTCATCACGTACATCATTCCAACCACTTCATTCTGGATCATCACTCCGCGTATAGTTATTAAAGTGGTTTTCTGTTTAGACAGAGAGTATGTCCATAACCGAATCCGGTTTCTTTAATAACTTTCGTAATTATTATACCGATTGGTCGTTTAATACATTTCAAAACCAAATCAAATTCAAATTCAAATTCAATTCGTAAATCAACATTTCATTTGTCTTTCCAAATCAATTTCCAAAATTTACGTTTCAAAACTCCCAAATTACAATTTCAAAATCTTATCATTCAATTTCAACTTTTATTTAAACAATTCAAATATCGATTCAAGTTCGTATATAAATTTCATTCCGAAATCATTTAAATCAACTAATTCAACACTCAAATCAATTTCAAATTCATTTATCGATTTCATTTAATATTCGTTAAATTAATTCATCATTCAAAACAATTTCCATTTAATTTCCAATTCATTAAATCAATTACTTACGTTCAACTTCATTATATCAACTTACAAATTTAATTAAATTAGATTCATCAAATCAAATTCTTAAATTCCAAGTCTTACATTAATTTCAATAAATCGCAATTTATTTCTTATTAAAGAAATTCAATTTCACTTATTTATTTACTTAGTCATAAATTCCAAACTAAATTAATAAAACTAACTTTCACATATTCGAGAAGTTCAATTTCACTTATTTACTTATTTAAATATTTTTCCAAACTTCATAAATAAAGAACCCCATTTCATTTATTAACGAAGATCAAGTTCACTTAATCAAAAGTTCAGTTTTCTCTTATCAAAGAATTCAATTTTTATTCAATTATCAAATAATTCAATCTCATTCAATTATTTTATAATTTAAATCTTAATTATTAATAATTTCAAAACTTAATAATTACAAACTTGATTATCAATTCAAACTTAATTATTAAATCATTTCCACCTAATTTTGAATTCAAACTTAATTATCAAATCATTTCAACTTAATTATAAATTCAACTTAATAATTTCAAACTTAATTATAATTCCAAACTTAATTATAATTTCAAATTAAATTATTAATTGATTTCAAACTTAATAATTTCAAAACTCAATTATTACTCATTCTAAATTATTTATTAATAATTCTAAATTTAATTATTAAATAATTAAATTTCAAACAACGTTCTTTCATCAATTACTTCGTTAATATTTGTTTCAGATTTCAATCTTTACATTTTCCTTTCTAAAATTCAAATTCCAACTTCATTTCAAAACTTATTCTTTGCTCAAATAAAATCATTATTTTACTTTTAAATCAAATTATTGACCAATCGGATTTTATTTAATTCTCTATCCTAGGTCAATTCATTTGGGTATATATCATTTCAACCCGATTCCAATTCAATTCAAGATTAAGCATAATAAAGGGAACTTGCAGTGTGATAACTGGGATGGTGTCAAAGTAAGTAAACAAGCAATAACAACAATCAATAACAATCCAATAATTAATTCAAATAATCCCAAAATAATCGTATTAATTCACATTGTTGTTTGTGCGAATTAATATAATTATTTCTATAATCTACACTATCATTTTATGTAGATTAAAGATTATTACACTAATTATTCTATACAATTCAACACTTGACATCCATTATTCAATTTCATACTTCATCAATTAATACAACATAAATACAAATGGTTTAAGGATGATTAACTACTTCTACATGTCAAATAATTAAACATTTAAGGGGTCATATTTTACAAATTTAACTAATCAAGTTCAACACATATGTCGATTCAAATTTTAGCTACCATACGTCAAATTCAATTGCATAATATTTATCACTTTATACATTTCAAATTTAACATCCAATATAAACAACAATCAATCAATTATCAGCCAAACAGGATTATCATCGTACAATTTACAGATAACGGTGTCAGATGTCAAAGGTGAACAGATACAGGTAATAGCATATATAACAGTGTAAATAACTACGGCAGCATATTTCAATTGTCGTTTCAATTGAAATCAAATTTAATAAATAAAAGAATATTAATCGTGAGTGATTGCTCACCTTCCGAGACTAGGGAGATAGACAATGAAGTGAGCTACGAAATCCAAAGCAACGCTGGGTGGACAAGATTTGGAGCAGAAAATAGACATGACGGACAAGGCTAATAATGGGAAATCGAAGAGAACGATTGAATCAGTTGATATATAAACTAAATATATATGAAATCAATATTTAGTTTAAAAAAAATAAATAAAATTTACCGTCATACATACATAAGATTGAAATAAATACTTGTATATAATATTCCAATATATTTAAAAGTCAATATTCATGTTAAAGCCCATATACCAAAAGTCCACATAATTTACACTTCAAACAATACTTAACCAAATTTGTAAAGCAAAATAAAAAGATTTTTGAACACATTATTTGGTAAACATTCAGCCATGTAACATATATGAACAATGAATCATACACTAATACACGCTTATATATCAATGGACTCATCACAGCAATATTATAATACAAATATGTACATACAGTACTAACTTTTTAAAAAAAAAATATTATATTCTGTAAATGATACAAAATATACTTACATAAGACTCAATACCATATGCAATATTTGAACTGTATTATTATAAACCCGTATAACCTGCCATATCAGAGTTGTGTAAAAATCTGGTACAAGTGACATACAACAACCCAGTATACGCATATGCTCTGTTAAAGTATAAGTGGCATAAATAATAACTTCATTTTAAAATCTAGTATATGTATAAATGTAAATATACCCAGAACATAACAAAGTTTAAGATGTACACAAATTTATGTAAATTTATATATACTAAAAGTATATTACATTTTAAACCAAAATTGCGACTCATAATCGAACATATACATGTAGACTCACGAAAATTTACATAGCTGCGTATTATATATAAACCTTTCTTTTTAACGATCAGTTCCTATCCAAATAATATAACTTATATACGTATAAAAAACAGTACTCATGTTATTATGAACTAATGTAAACTACAGACCCATATCACAGCATATGTACTAAAGCTTAAATGAAATATAATATACTTATATACTGTAAACAATATAGATTGTAAATATTTACCTATATATATTCAACTAATACAGGTAAACTATCATATAAGAGTACATAAACTAACACACAACATAACTTCTTTGTCTATACATAAACATATATAGCAAGTCAAGAGGAGAGGCTACCTGTATGGAATGGTGACAGAAATGAAAAACCGAGTAGAAGATGGGAGAGAGTGGGAAGCTCGTAGTTTATTTTTCTTTATATTTTTCTTTGCATGCTTTGACGGAGGTGGGTGGGAAGGAAGAGGTGACTAATGGCTATAGGGTGGCCATGGCAGTGGGTGATGTGGCTCGCATTGGAGGCTAGGGTAGGCGGAGGGCTATGTGGTGTTGCGGCCAGTGGAGGGTGGCGGTGCTTGGAGACGGCAGGGATGTTGTCGGCTGGAGGGACGGGTGGAGCACAGGTGGTTGCCATAGTAGAGGGCCGGGTACACACGGCGGCTGGAGGAAGAAGGTGGAGGCCTTGGGCTCGGTCTACTCGTGATTTTGCTTTCATTAATTTTTTTTTATGATAGAAGTAAGAAGATGAATGAATATACAGATGATGGAATGAATAGGCTAGTGGATGGACACGTTCAAGATTTCCTTTTCCATTTTTTTTATCATAGCCGAAGAAGTGGAGATGATCGCAAGGGAAGCGTGCTATGGCAGGTGGGCAAGGGAATTGGAAGCAGGTCACGTTGGTATGGAAATACATAGCAAACATTAGTGTATCTTCTTTTCCAATGCAGAATAAATGAAAGAGAGGAGAGGGAACGAGAGTGGAAGCAGAAATAATAAAAGCAATCTATGGAAATGGAAAGGTCACCACTTAAATTTGTATAAACATTAATGGTTGTGGCAGCAGTTTGAAATTTGGATGGACATCACAAATAAAAGGCTCAAACGTACCGATATGATGAACAGCTTTACAGATTCCGTTCTCCGTCGAACGCCGAAACAAGCAAATAAGTATACCGTGGAGATCCGCACGACGAGACAATCAAAACGGCATAGAAATATCAGTGGTATGATTAGATTATAAAAATTCGAATTTTATAATAGCGGAGAATACATGAAAGACGTAGAAAAATAAGATCGACGGAGCCGAAAATGTCCGAATTTGGAAAAACGAAAAACTGACATCTTGCTCAGAAGATGGTTTAGAATTTTTCTATGTAAAAATATTTCGGTTTTGAAAACGTTTTATTTTCATCGCTTTTTAACTGATTAAATTGAAGTAAATTTATGCACGAAATAAACTTTCATATTTTCGGACGAAAATTTATAGTTTGCTATGTTTAACTAGACGCATTTCAAATATCAAATTTATATTTCAAAATTTTATCGTTTAAAATTCCATAAAATTCCAATTAATAACGTTATTAAAACCGGTTAAATTTACGGGTCATTACATAAAACATTAAAATTAATGATATTTGATCAAATTTATACATTTTTAATGAAGTTAATGAAGAATAACAAATAAATTAAGACAACTTTCACAACTTTTTACTCTAATTTTAAATTTGTTTTTCTAAAATTAAAATTGATTTTGACGAAACTAAGAATTTAATTTTTTATATAACGAAGTTACAATATAAGCTGCAAAAATTAAAATTCGTTTTTTTAATTTTAATTAATTTAGTGCTAGGGATTTTAGTTTTGTGCAAATGAGTTTCTAATTGTAAAGAGGAAAGACGACGAAGATGAAAAACAAGGATAATTTTGTAAAAGAGATGGTGTATGAGAAGTATTTTTTAGTGTATACCAGATTATTATATTTTCCACTGTATGTTAAAAGGTTATTAGTGTATGAATAGAATTAGCCTATGAGGAAATTATTAAGATTTTGGCTAAGAAGTTTAAAATTTATTGCAAGTCTTGTTAAAAGTGGAGGTGTTGACTTTTAAAAACACAAGATAGTCCCAGTTTGTTTTGATAAGTAAAGTACAACCTATTTGCATTTTTGGTGAGTAGGATTTAAAGAAAGAGAAACGGTTGCTGACAGAGGAAGCCAAAACTTATGCTGTAAATGGATCACCAGAAGCCCAGGTGTTTTCAGCTGTGCCGCCCCAAGGTATACCAAGGGCTGAACTTGAGGTAATTAATTGGTTTGATTATAAAATGTTTCCATGTGGTTATTTATTAATTTATTTTATTTTATTTGAGCAATTAAGGCTTACAATTGACATGTTCTATTTTTACTAGAAAAAAGTAGGTAGTCAGATTTTCAGAACTGGTTCATCTCAAGCAATTAAAAACAAATGGCTGGAGATTGAAAAACAATTGGTGTCCAGAAAGGTCAGACCTTGTGATCAAGATATATTAAGCATCTATGCTTTGTTTATGCTTTAAACACATCATGGTTCTCTATTACAACTACCAAATTTATATTCATGAACAGTAGAAACCTAATAGTCTACCCTTGTAAAATAAGTATGCAACAAGACCCAAATTGTTGTTCCTATTGTTACCCATGTGTAATTAAATATTATTTAGTTTCTACAATTAATAGTTTTCCAGACGCTGATGCACCTGACTGAATTGACCATGTTATTATATATATGATGAATGTTTTATTTCTTGCTAAAATTTAAACCTTTTGCTGATAAAGTAGAATACTTGATATACATCCTTGAACTAATACTTTACCGAAGGAAACTTGCACATTATTTCAATAACTAACTAACTACATTGTAAAGCTCTATGAAGCTTGCAGATGATTTTTAATAGCACACTTTATGTTTGAGCAAGCTCTGACTTTGAAGTATCCATCATATCATAACAACACTCTTATGTATTTGCTAACCATTTATATATTTCTCCTCAGGTTGATGATATCCAGGATACCCTCAAACTTTTGCTTAATAATATCGAAGATAGAAAGGTGTTATATCATCCAATATTATTGTTCTTTTACATAAACTGTTAAATAACTAGTTGAGCTCTAAACTTACTTTTGTATGCATCTTGGTTTATTAGGTATTGTTTTTTTTTACAATTTTTTATGATGTTTCATGCTATCGAGCTCCAAGAATATCAATTCGATATTTTCCGCAGCTTCATTGTTATTGTATCATGTTGGATAATTTGTAAGGAATGTGTCGTTCTTAGGTCTTTTGAGTCGATACCTATTGTGAGTAGGATAGAATGTCTAAATCCGGTAAAGGTTGTAGAAAACATGTTTAACTTCCCGGTCTATTACAACACATGGTACTTTGCAAATTAATTTCATTATCGTTTGACATCCCTTGTGTTATTTTATAATCTTTCAATGTTTTTCCAAAGAAAAGCTTTGTTATTCTCATCTTTATTTAACACTGTGTCTTGTCTGCCATAATCAACACCTTTTTCGTATGCTGTTTCTGTTACCAATCCAGATATGTTAATTTTCAAAATTTCAGCATAAGTAAAGCTTAGAATTTGCATTTTAAATTTTCTTTATTGATTAATATCAACTATTTTATTTTTTATGTTCATCATTCGCATATATCAAAGAGCCAAAAATTTCCCATAGTTTTTATTTTGTGTGTGCCTAAGTACTCTTTTTGTATGGTTGTCGCTTTAAATTATGACAAGAACTGCCTGGCACGATGGTCTTTTTTCGCTAGCAGTAATCAGAAAAATAAACCAAGAATAGTTTAATTACCAATACCGCCTGATTCTAACATAGAACAAATTGTCATTCTTCAAGTTGGAAGTAGTTAATAAGATATGCATGACACAATTTCAATTTCTGAAACTTCATATCATGAGTGAGGTATGTTCGTAGGTGTTGTCTTTTTAAGGACGAATACATAAACATCGATATTTTTTATATGCCGATGGACGAATACATAAAATATATCGATTGCAATTATTATATGCCGATGGACGAATACATAAAAAATATCGATTGCAAATGCTGACACATAACATTATTTTTATACTAATTTGTTACAACCTTTCCAAACAGGCAGTTGATGATAAGGATATTGCTGCCCTAAAGAAGATAAAGCTTATTACCCTCCAGTAGCAATCTCTTCTTAATCTCATCATTGGTTATATATATATCTATGAAATTTATGGTTTGTTTATTCTAATTTGCACACTTTTACAGGACATGGAAGGGTTATTCTTTGAAAAAAGGCCCCAAGTATGCACGTGAGAGGAAGAAGCCTGCAACAGACCTAACTCGTGAACACTTGCAGAGGTATTTCCATTTTATTATACCTTTTTGCAACACTTTCATTAATTAACCCAACAGCAAGTCTTGTTGGTATATTATTTGACATGAAAACATATAAAATACTGAATTTAGTCGAGTCGTTTCCTCATGATTCTTTTTGGGTTTGAAAACATGGTAGTTCATTTGGATCATGCAAGGTGGTATTCCCATATTTGTTAAGGTACAACTTAACCAGTGTATTCACTTGTGAGCATTATATGGCACTATCATTCATTGCAATAAAAATATATGCAGAACTGACTAATTTATTGACAAATAGTTCTGTCACAATCATCGTTGATGTGCTCCTATAGAATTTTACTTATTCTTCAGTGCACTTAACCTAATATAGTAGGCATGTAATAATCTACGATGTTGTACCATCTTGTGAAATTTATATTGGCTTCATCTGTCAAGCTGGCAGACATTCTCTGTTGTGAATGATATGCATATCCAATTTCAAGACATGCTTAGTTTTCAGGGCTTCATTTGACAATACGCAACATTTATGTATGAAGTTCCTGGGTGATTATATCACTGATTTTCTCATTAAGTTCTGTTAAGTTCACAACTGAGAGCTTTTTCAAAGTTAGCATAAGATTCAAGATAATGACAAAGAAATTTTGTATATCATGACAACCAACATCATTTTTCAGCATGACATTTACCGAACCTGATTTGGTTGGTTAATAACGACACGATTATGCAATTCCAGCTCCAAGTTTGGACTGTCAAATTTGTACCACCTGCACGGTACTGTGCTACATTTTTTACACTGTTATTTGAATTTAATTTATAATTCTCATTGCCTTTGTAGTCCTGTTATCTCTCTCTCTCTCTACACACACACATGTATATAATTCTTCCGTCATCTCCATCTATATAATTTCTTTTGCAGGTGCGAGAAAAAATTGAGAATGTATTTCTTCAAATGGGGTATGTGATATTAGACAATTCTGCTCAGCTTAAAGGTACATTTTAAGATCATAGTCTTAATAACAATTCACTTAATGCAGTTTTTAGGAGATGCCTACAAACCATTTTGTTGAAAGCAGGTACAGATGTTTTCTATCATGTAAATTTATATTTATGCCAAAGTGCTTGAGCTTTGTTTAGCTATTTCTGGGTAGCTTTAGGAATAAGTTCACTAGCAAGTGAGCCTTAGCTCCCAGAGCAGTGTTAAAATGAAGATTACAGGTTAAGATTTCAGAATGTTCGAATAAGTTGAAAAGTTTTATTCGTCTTTCTAAGAGTCAGTCAAATGTATTAGTTCAAGTAGTCAGTCATTAAGTAAGTCTTAGGGAAGTTCAATGGTTTATTAGTCTAATATATATATCTATATCTCTAAGTATGTAAATGAAAATGCACTGCAGATCATCTGATATATATAGAATATAATCTATTTATCAAGTTTCAACATGGTATCAGAGCTTTGATGGTCTTAAGGGCCAGAACTATTCTGCTGCACAAAAATATCAAGGTTGCACAAGACGTACTAGATCAAGCACAATCTGTACAAGACTTGTTCTGCATAATCTGATTTCCAACTTAAGCTTGCAATTTTAACTCAGAATGGAAACATATTTTTGAAGATGGCGAGTTCCAACCTTCAATCAACACATCAGTTGATTCCTGTATTTGAAGGCGAAGGATACGATTTTTGGAACATCAAAATGAAAACTATCTTGATGTCCAGAGATTTATGGGAAGTAATAGAAGACGGAGTTCCGCCTCATCCTCCTGTCACGAGTCATCAAGGAAGAAAATCTTCAACTCAAGCTATATAAAAATCCCCAATAGGAAAAGACCATACAGTGGAAACATCTACCACAGCTGAAGACGAACTTCAACTTAAAGCTTACAAAGAAACAAAGGTGAAGGATATGGTTGCACTTCAGCTTCTACAAACAGCGGTAGGGGACGGTATTTTTCCAAGAATTGCACCAGCAACTTCATCAAAGCAAGCTTGGGAGATTTTGCAATTGGAGTTTCAAGGATCTCAAAAGGTTAAAACGATAAAGTTGCAGGCGTTGCGAAAGGAGTACGAGAATTTGAACATGATGCACAACGAGATGGTCAAAGATTTTACAACAAGACTTTCATATGTCGTCAATCAAATGCGGTTGTATGGAGAAGATATTCCAGATAAGAAATTGGTGCAAAAAGTTTTGATTAGCCTTACAGCGAAGTTTGATAGTATTGTGGGGGTAATAGAAGAAACAAAAGATTTGGAGACATTATCATTCACCGAGACAATCGCTTCTCTTCAAGCACATAAACAACGGGTTGCAACCAGAGATACCTCCAACTCTGAAGGAGCATTTCATGCTCGAATCAAAGACAAGCCACAAAACCAGTGGAAAGGAAAGAATGCTCAGCATGTTAAGAATGACCAGAAGATTAATTTCAGAGAAAACAAAGCGTTCAACGGACAGAAACGCTTTGAGCAAAAAAATAGAACTTCAAGTTGCAGCATATGCAAGAAGAGCAATCATATCGAAAAGGATTGCTACTGGAAAGGCAAACACCAATGTCATTACTGTAAAAGGTTTGGTCATATTGAGAAGTTTTGTAGGGCCAAACCAGTCCAGCAAGCACAAATCACTCGAGAAGAAAAGGAAGAAGGACATATTTTCACAGCTTGTCATGTTACTGTTGGAATTTAAACTCAAACCTAAATAATAGGAGGCTACTTGAACATTTCTTAAATATGTTCTGTTTGAACAAGTCATTGTAACTTGATCTTGAATTGGTTCCTATTCAGCAGCTCGTCTCCTCTTGGTTAGGCAAACTTATAGCAAGTGGGGTTTTGTGTTAGTTTAACTTTTTTTTTTTGGTCTATAAATATTTTCTAGGGGGAATTAATTTAAAGGACAAAATTTTCTATATTTTTTGCCTCAAGGACACGACCTCAATATTTTTACCACAAGGACAAACATTTTTCTAAAAATTATTCACAAGGACAAACATTTTCCAAAATTATCCATAAGGACAACAATTATTGTTGTATTGTATGAACTGAAGTTATCAAATAAAGTTTTTGTTCTTCTCTTTTATACGTACTGTTTAATATATTTTCAACATTTGGTATCGGAGCCTTACTGCTCATACGAGTGTTTTGATCCTGAGTGTTCCAATCTGGCGGCGGTAGCCACCGTTATAGGTTGCCGTCCGCCGAATCCTGTTAATGCTAAAAGTTTGAAACGATTGGGTTTCAGGTAGAGGTGGGACTGAAAAAATGTGCTGCAAGTGGCTGAGTATGGTAAAAATAAAATAAAAGTGGTGATGATTGTTGCTGCATGAAGCAAGGTAACGTGGCAGTTATGGCTGAAGGACTTTGGGTGTTGCCTGGAATGCTTGATTCACTAAATGAATCCACTACCCAAATATTTCTACGTTGATACACAATATGAATGTCGGTGATTGTGGGATTTGATATTTGAACCAACAGTGTGCTACTGCTCTGCCTAGATCCCCGAATGTGAGCCTGGAGGGCTTTGCTTCAGAAATTGTGATCTCCACTGGAATATGATCAGTGGAGTTTGCTGGGCTATGCTCTTGTGATTCAGAATTAATGGACTGATACAGTAGGTGCGTGTTTCCTGACTTGATCGGATCCAAGCTTTGATTCGACCTGGGTTGTGAGGGCTAGTTTGGAGTTGAGTTGCTCATCGCTGATGTGAAGAGAGATTGACTTTGCTGGTTGTATGATTACTACTGGTGTTGTGGTGCCTCGAGGAGAAGTTTGGAGATGTGAAGTCCTTACCGATGATGATCTGGAGATGAACACAGTCTGCGTAGACGAATGTTACTGTTGTTGTTGAACAAAATTTGATGCTACCTGATAGTTATTGTTCATCTAACTGCAATGAACTTGTTGATGGTTTGCTGGAAAATTTTGGCAAGATACTTGGGTCAGTTCAATGACTTGATGATGATAGAGACTTCGATGAGGCCGATGGAGTTGGCTAGTGAGTTAAAGCTGTGTTGCCTGAAATGTTGAGTTTGTGTTGTCGTGTTGTCGTGATGAGAGTTTTTACCATAGAGGTAGAGCGAATGTGGTTGATATTGCCTGGGTTGAAAGAGGTAATGATACGGGTGTTGTCGGTTTGTTTGTTTGCCTTGGCGTAATGTTGAGAGGTTGCTATGAAAGGTGATGCTTGGAGAGTGCTTGAGTTAGATGCTTGAGTGTAGTTGGTAGAGTGCGTGCCTGAGATGATTAGACAAGATGATGTTCAAGTATTATTTGTTTGGAGTTGTAGCGGTTGGGTTTGCTCTGTTGTAGTGAACTGAATGTTGGAGAAGATCGAGTTTTCCAGTGAGGAGATGTGCCAGAGAATATGTTTGTAGTGCGAGAATTATGTCTTGATGGTGATATTAGCATGAAGAAGGTGTTATGCAGAACGTTGGTTGTAAGGTTGGACAATATGGAGAGCGCTCGAGAGAACTGCTTGAAGTCGAAGCCTACAAGCATAGTAGGTAAAACCTGTGAGTGAAGTAGGTAAGATATGGTTTCATGTCATCCAACAAGCAAAAGGGGAAGAACCGCAGCTTGAGCTTGTTAAGGAGATGACAGATACAGTAGTATCAAGGGATGGTCCGTGCGTAGTGACCCGTAGATTCCTTAGATGAAACCAAGAGTTTGTTGATGGTTCATGAGAAATGAACTAATAATTGTGTAGCAGTTGAGCATGTCCAACCGGACGGTGATCGAGATCGTTAATGCATGGAGGTGATCGAGATCGTTAATGCATGGACAAGTAACCCGGTTTTTTCATCGAAGAAGAGCAAAGGAACTATTTTCTTGGAATTATAAGTAGTATTTGACACAGAAGCACATGGAGCATTCAATATAGCATCAGTAGCATGCATAGGAGCTGTAGGCAAGGACATAGCTGCAGCAGCATAAGAGGGAATGTTAGCTATAGGCTTGGGCATTACTGTAGGAGCAATAGTGTGGATGGGAGCTTTAGAACTTAATATAGCAACAAAATCAGATATGGAATTAGCAAGTGTGAAAAAAATAGTGTTTGCTGATAACGGAGGAGGACTAGGTAGCTTGCTGCCGGAAGCAGCTGTCAAAGGCACTTGCGTAGAGGCACTAGCAGCGTTAATAAATGGCGCAAAAACAGCAGTTGCAGAAATAGATGCAGATTTTGGTTCATGAGTGTTGTTGATAGGGTAACGGAGGCAGAGTTGGCGTCAATTGTGAGGTAGACAGAAGTCGTGCAGTTGGAGATAGCACTAAAAAATCAATCAAAGAGAGTATGTGAGCTAGTGAAGGACAAGGAGATAGAACTGAACTTTTGTACGTTTTAAGACCCAAGTTACTAACATCCTCACAAAGACATTGAAGCTTGAATTGTTTGTCAAGTTGAAAGAAACTGATGGATATTTAGCAGTTTTGAGAGTTTTGAGTTTAAGGGGGATGTTGGAATTTAAACTCAAACCTAAATAATAGGAGGCTACTTGAACATTTCTTAAATATGTTCTGTTTGAACAAGTCATTGTAACTTGATCTTGAATTGGTTCCTATTCAGCAGCTCGTCTCCTCTTGGTTAGGCAAACTTATAGCAAGTGGGGTTTTATGTTAGTTTAACTTTTTTTTTTTGGTCTATAAATATTTTCTAATTATTGTTGTATTGTATGAACTGAAGTTATCAAATAAAGTTTTTGTTCTTCTCTTTTATACGTACTGTTTAATATATTTTCAACAGTTACAACCTTAACTCCAACCTGACCTGTCGAAAGTTGGCTTATCGACAGCGGTTGTACAAATCACATGGCAAAAAACCCAGAATGTTTTACAAAGCTTGATTCGACCTTTCAAGCTTCAGTAAGGATTGGCAATGGAGGAGTAATTCAGGCAAAGGGAAAAGGAGATATCACTATACAAACAAAGAAAGAGGCAAGAGTTATCAAGAACGTATTTTTTGTCCCTGACTTGGATAAAAATTTGTTGAGTGTTTCTCAAATGACGAGAAATGGGTATGAGGTCAGTTTTAAGAACCAATCTTGTTACATTTATGATTCTAACAAGACTCTTGTAGCTAAAGTTCCTATGGAAGGGAAGAGTTTCTCCTTGAGATGTGAGTATCCAAAAGAAACAGTGTATCGTGCACAAATGGAAGATGAAACCAGCCTATGGCACAAGAGGATGGGACATTGCAACATACAAAGTCTTCAAATTTTAGCTCAAAAGGAGATGGTTCATGAAATACCGACCATAGGCGATATGACTCAAGTGTGCGAAGGATGCCAATTTGGCAAGATGCAAAGAAAAAGTTTCCCAAGTGATCAAGCCACAAGAGCTATCGAAAGATTGGAATTAGTGCACACCGATGTTTGTGGCCCCATGAGAACATCATCTTTAGATAATAGTAAGTATCTTCTATTATTTATTGATGATTTCTCCCGTATGACATGGATTTATTTCTTAAAACAAAAATCAGATGTGTTGGAATGCTTTAAGAAATTCAAAAGCCTTGTTGAAAATCAAAGTGGTTGCAAGATCAAAACATTAAGGTCGGATAATGGAGGAGAATATGTATCAACGGAATTTCAAGCATTCTGTGATGAAAATGGAGTTTATCATCAACTTACCGCTCCATATTCACCTCAGCAAAACGGGGTAGCGGAGAAAAAAAACAGATCAGTGACTGAGATGGCACGATGTATGCTTAAGGAACAAGGGCTACCAGACAAATTTTGGGCAGAAGCAACTTATACAGCAGTTTATTTGCAAAACCGATTGCCTACAAAGTCTGTGGAGGACAAAACACCTTTGGAGGCATGGTCTGGTCATAAACCATCAGTTGCACATGTAAAGATTTTTGGGTGCATTTGTTACATTCATGTACCCAAGGAGTTAAGACACAAGTTACAACCTAAAGCAGAAAAAGGAATTTTCATCGGTTATAGTTCTCAGTCTAAAGGATACCGAGTTTATCTTTTGAATTCAAAGAAAATTGTGGTGAGTAGAGATGTGGTATTTGATGAGAATTCAAGATGGAGCTGGGAAGAAAATTTAGTGAAAGAAAAAAAGTTTTGGTTCCAATGAGTATGCAACCATCAGTTTTGTCACCATCTCAGCAATCTAGGTTACAACCTGAAAGTAACCTGGAATTACAGCCTGGAAATAACCAGACATCAGCAGAATCTATTGGCTCTTCATCCACCAGCACAAACCAGTCAGAGCCTAGATTGAGGAAAACAAGAACTCTATCAGACCTTTATAGAAGTCTTCCTCAAGTTCAAGAACCAGAAATTGAAGAAAATTATGAGATGTGTTATGCGGCAAGTTTAGAGCCAAGTTCTTATAAAGAAGCGGCAAAACATGAAGTTTGGAGGAAAGCGATGAACGAGGAAATAAGGATGATCGAGAAAAATAAGACGTGGAAACTTGTAGAGAAACCAGCGGACAAGAAAACCATCGGAGTTAAGTGGGTGTTCAAGGTGAAACTTAATCCGGATGGGAGTGTTCAAAAACATAAGGCGAGACTCGTAGCAAAAGGGTATTCGTAGCAAGAAGGTGTGGATTTCACCGAGACTTTCGCTCCAGTTTCTAGACTTGACACAATTAGATTGTTGTTATCCGTTGCTGCTCAAATGAAGTGGAAGGTATATCAACTTGATGTAAAATCAGCTTTTCTTAATGGAGAATTGCAAGAGGAGATATACGTAGAGCAACCACCGGGATTTGAAGTTATTGGTGAAGAAAAAGTTATGAGATTGTATAAAGCGCTTTACGGGCTCAAACAAGCTCCTAGAGCTTGGTACGGGAAAATTGATTCATATTTTACAGAAACTGGATTCTCTAGAAGTCCAAATGAGGCCACCTTGTACATCAAAAGAGACGGTGGTAATATCTTAATTATTTCACTCTATGTGGATGACTTGATTATCACTGGGAATAATGAGAAGTTGATTTTGGAGTTTAAGCAGCAGATGATGCAAGATTTTGAGACGTCAGACCTAGGAATAATGAAGTATTTTTTGGGTTTGGAGATTGATCAGACTCATGGAATTTTTATAAGTCAAAGGAGTTATATAGAAAAAATGTTGCAGAAATTTAGAATGCTGAGTTGCAAGCAGGTTACAACCCCGATAGTCCAGCAGCGTTTCACTGTAACTAAAAGTGAAGTAAAACCTGCAGATGCTCATTTATACAGAAGCATCATTGGGAGTCTTATGTATCTCACTTCATCAAGATCGGATATCATGTATGCACCAAGCTATTTATCAAGATTTATGCAAAATCCAAGTGAAGAACACATGATTGGAGCAAAGAGGGTCCTGAGATACATCAAGGGGACTTTGGATTATGGGATTTGGTTTAAGTCTGAAGAAAATCAAGTCAAGTTGGAAGGATTCACGGATAACGATTGGGCCGGTTCTCAGACAGACATGAAGAGCACATCAGGTTATGTGTTTCGGTTATGCAAAGGAATTTTTTCTTGGCTTTCACACAAAAAAGAGACCGTGGCACAATCTACCGCAGAGGCAGAATATATCGCAGCTTCATCGGTGATCAACCAAGTTGTTTGGTTGAGAAGGATTTTGGAAGACTTGGGATTTCAACAGTCGGAACCAACTGTGATTTATTCTGACAGCAAATCTGCAATTGCTATGGCGAAAAATCCAATTATGCACCGAAGGACGAAGCACATCAAGGTCAAATTTCATTTCATTAGGGAAGCGATCAATGATGGAGTTGTCAAATTAGCCCATTGTCCAACTGATGAGCAAATTGCCGATATCTTTACTAAAGCGCTGCAAAAGAAAAAATTGGAGAAGCTTTGAGATGAGATTGGCGTTCTGAAGAAGTAATCTTCATGGGGGAGTGTTAAAATGAAGATTACAAGTTAAGATTTCAGAATGTTCGAATAAGTTGAAAAGTTTTATTCGTCTTTCTAAGAGTCAGTCAAATGTATTAGTTCAAGTAGTCAGTCATTAAGTAAGTCTTAGGGAAGTTCAATGGTTTATTAGTCTAATATATATATCTATATCTCTAAGTATGTAAATGAAAATGCACTGCAGATCATCTGATATATATATATATATATAATATAATCTATTTATCAAGTTTCAACAAGCTGGTGATACCTTGTCATTAAGTGGAGATCCCAGGATTAAATCTTGTAAGTGATACCTTGTCATTAAGTGAGCTTATACAAGAAATAGTAGCCCACAAAGTAATACATTTAAGGAAAATCGGCAGGTTCTTTACTCTTTAGTGCTTGAGTTTGCCAGATGTGTGACCAAAATGAGAATAGAATGGCCATCTTTAAATAATTTTCCTATTCATATCATATGCTGTGAAGTTATCTGCAGTCAAAATGCAAGCAATGGAATAAATGGGATGTTTGTTGTTGGTATTGACCAAGCATGCAGTTAACGATAGGCAGATATATATCAAATACCGTAATATATGTTGCCTTCAGTTCTACTTCCAGTTCCTAGTGAGATGTTCCTTTCTATGCAAAGGACTAGTGTTGTTTTTCGATGCATGACTAATTTCTTAAGCTCGAACTTCATTGGTTAATGACAAATCATAACTATGTATAATGTATGAACTTCACTGAGTGAGGCAACTATGTGCATCACTTAAACTTCATCCAATTTGGTAGATGCGTTTATTGCAAATTTTTGCAAAGCAAAAAGACCTTTTGTAATATAACATGGAGGCGGCTTTGGACAACATAAAGTGGACATGCTTTGTTAATAGGTCTTCTTTTAAAAATAAAATAAAATAAAGATCTTTAGTGCAATGCAAATTGAGGAAATTGCAGTCGTGAAGTGGTGATTTAAGATTTGTCATTCGAAAAATATTAAGCTTTCCTTTTGTCTGGCCTTGAGTTTGAGATTTCAATTTTTATAGCATGCTATGTTTACCTTTCATGTTTCTTTTTCCCTTTTTCTCCTTGAAAATAATAGAAACACGCAAGAAGCGAGAAAGTTGAGAAGCTAAATTGAGCAAGAATTTTTGAAAGATGAAGCAAGCATTGAATGTGAACAAAGCAGGTAGTAGAAGTTTGGGAACAATGATTAAGAAACACTCTCATGTTTCTCATCATGCACATACATATTATGCCTCTATTTTCAGACCTCTCCAAATTTATATTCATGCATTTACCAGTAAATGCATGAATATTTGAGTGGATCTAGCATGGTTTGGTCCACACGTGTTATCCGGGTTCGGTTTGGGTTCTAATTCAATTTCAATCCAGTTCATGTTTGGTTGAACCAAACCGTTTCTTTTGTTGATTACTGCGAGGCATAGATTGAACTTTCTGTGAATGTACTTTATGAACCCTAATCTTACAAGCTAGGGCTAAATGAAGTGAGAACCATTACAAACTGTGAGACGTGTTTCTTTTCGGGTGTGCAATGAGAGAAATAACTTCTGGTCTGATGATGGCAACGATACAGTTGACAAATTAAGTTGACAAATTAAGAGTGCATTTTTTGTTAAGAGAAAAGAGTATTTTGAAAGGGGAAAATTATCAAAAGGGTATTTTGTTTTGTTTTAAGCAAGAGGCATTTTGAAAGATAAATGTTTGTTATTTTTTATTTGTATGTTTGGGTTTTATTTATTTTAAGTATTGTAGAATAATTTCTAATAATTGACAATAAATTATAAAATAATACAAAAAACATTGAATTAAAAAAAGAACCGATACACTGCATTTTTAAATTAAAACCAATACACTGCAATTAAAAAAAGTACATAAACAAAACAAATAAACTGATAAAGACGCAAGCACAAATTTTCACTAGGAAATTCAGTAACTCCCTAATGTCTATAGCACTGGCCATAGTACGGACAAGTGCGTAATCCGTCTTGTGGTGGACGAAACACTCTCATATTTCTCATTATGTGTTTTGGGCCTTATGTATTATCTGAATTTGGTTTGGGTTTGGGTTATTATTCTATTTTGTTCATATTTGGCTGGACAAAACTGTTTCTTTTATGTGAGGCATAGATTGAATTCTCTGCGAATGTACTTTATAAATCCCGATCTTGCAGTCTAGGCTTAACTGAAGTGAAGACCATTGCGAATTGTGAGGTGTGTTTCTTTTTAGGTGCAATGAGAGAAATGGCTTCAGGTCTGATGATGGCAACTATATTCGTAGTTGATTTTCAAGAGAGTTGGTTGGGTTTTATTCTTTGAAGTAGGTTTATTAGGTGTAGTAAACTGCAAAGTGAAAAGGTTTGAATCGTTGCTTGTTTCTGGAATCAATCTTGTTTGTGTGTGGAGACATTGGCAACTAATATTACATACCCATACTCATCTTTGTATGGCGTTGCCTACTTGAGAACTGGATATAAAGTTTATATATGTAACAATCTTGTATATATTAATTAATAATACAAGGAAAAATCAACATAGTTTATTAATTTTGCGTAATTTGCTGCTTTTTGCGGTTTCTGGAATTTTGATGCCCTGTTTCAACCACAACAACACCCTGCGCGTGATTCACATGATACCTTCTTTCTTAAAAGTTTGTAGCTTAACCTTAAAAAGTTGACATTTGGGTCAATTCATCACTATCTTTTACTCATGGTATTTGACCATTTATTTCTTCTTATTTGTTTGCAGACCCTTCAACTACCAGACAACTACCTGATGAGTATGTGTAGGAAGTAAAACAAGTTCACGAGTCTGGAGGTTATGGTTCAATTGGGTAAGTCAGCTCCCTCCCTCCCTTTCTCCCTCCCTTATTTTCTCATGGTATTTTTCCAGAGTTGGTTTACCGATATTTTTTTTTACTGGTAGGATCATGACAACCTTTAAATGAAACGAATAAAAGCACCTAAGTTTGTATCTAATAAAGCCTTTGCTCTGTGCAGATATCGGTATAAGTGGAAAAGGGATGAAGCAGAAAAAAATCTGCTCCGTACTCACACTACTGCAGTTTCTACGAAAATGCTTTACCAACTTGCGCAGAAAGTATTAGTCGGATGCCATTATATCATTACACATTTCTCTATAGCAGACAACTCTGTCTATACCTCTGAGAACTAAGATATTATATGTCTACACTTGCAAATTTTTGTTGTTGGTCAAATTGAATTAGAGATTAAATTGATGACATGTTATCAAATTTCACCTTAGCTAAATTTACAATAGCACAATCTTTTATTATTTCTCCGTAGAGTACTAAAGATTTCTGATGAATGGACTATTATGATTATCAGCCTTTTGCTCCTAAGAGGTACTACTCGATTGATCGTGTTTTCCGCAATGAAGCTGTTGATCGAACACATCTTGCTGAGTTCCATCAAATAGAAGGCATATACCCTTTATTATGCAAATCGCATCATAAATTTGGGTGTATCTATTTAAAATAAATTTCTACTTGCTTTCAGGTGTCATATGTGATCGCAATATCACCCTTGGTTATCTTATTGGAGTGTTAAAAGGCTTCTTTGCTTCCCTTGGTATGAATAATTGGAAATTCTATAGATTTATCCTTATTTTGGTTGATAAGCAAGAATTATTGCAAAGCAGTTTATTTTACGGAAATAGTTATTTTGCTTTGACAATGGCACATAAGCCAAATTGCACATCCAAGAGAGCATTCAACATTTATGATTGTAGGTTTGAATCACCTAGTAACTGCAAGTTGATTTTCCACATTACAGGAGAGCACACTTGCCATTTGAACTTAGGCTCATTTTGCTTGAAGGGTTTTTATTTATTTATGTTTTATTTTTTAAAAATAAAAGCGAAGAAAATCTGTGATGGAATTTTGTATTGAAATCTTGCTATTTGCACTTAAAGGCGAAGGTGAGAATACTCGCCCATCCATTGGTGGAGAATATGGATACCGCTTTTCTGATTTAAACAACGGTAATTAAAGATTCACACTTCTCTCCAGTAAGATAGGTCATAGGTGAGTGTTGTCACACTTTGAGAGTAACTATTATTCTGTTTGTAATCCATTCATATTGTATAGCTTCCTTCTGAGTCCTGGATTACTTGTGATATCGTGTCTTTACTGCCCACTATGTAATACATTATTTATTCAAATATCTGGGATAAGTGCACCAGCCTCCATGACCTTTGTGTGGTATTTTTTGTCATCAGCTTTGCTTTTTCCAACTTTATATTATACTGATATGATTAAATTCAACATGATGATAGTGTAAAACTGCATGGAGCCACAACATTCGACTCACTTTAGGTTCTAGATTCTTGTTTGGCCACACCTTTCTCACACTGTATCAAAACTAGGAACATCATCTCGCATGTGTATTTCAGCCTCTATTTTATGTTGACCATTAGAAATCGTTGCTTGATGGTTTCTAGCATATTTTGTTATCTCACCTTCATAAGCAATCAGTTCACTTTGAAAACATGGAAGTATTAGATCTTTCATTACTATTTGTACTCGCTTTTTTTAACTTAGTATTCATCTTACAATTTGCCTTTATGGCACTTAGGCATGACACAACTGAAATTTAAGCCTGCTTATAATCCGTATACTGAGCCAAGCATGGAAATCTTCAGGTACTTGTTTGTTATTATGTGCCTAATTTTGTCTTCATGCTATTCTGCTTAAGTTGCTTCATAAACTCTTTAACTTATGTTTTGGTGTATTTTTTTAGTTATCATGGAGGTTTAAAAAAATGGGTAGAAGTGGGAAATTCTGGAATGTTCAGGCCTGAAATGCTTCGTCCCATGGGTTTCCCAGAGGATGTTTCTGTCATTGCCTGTGGGACTTTCTTTAGAGAGGTATTGCAGATATTTAGGACCTTTTTGGTTCATTTTGAGTTTTGTTTTTTATATTTTCAAAATTCATTAGAAAATATGGGGAGAGTGGAAGATAATGTTGATACACGAAGATTTTGATCAATGACAATGAGCTTCAACAAATAGGAAGAGAATGCAAAAGCTAGAAGAAGATTGATGAAGACCAAAGTATAAACATTAGTATGATTTTATATGTGTCTTAGTCTAGATTATTTGTTAAAATCTATCCTCAAGAGATTTGCACGAACATTAGAACACATTCATAAAAACTTCATTCACATGTTCACTGTGCATACTTTTATACTTCAGTCGACTGAACAGACATGGCCAGTCGACTGAAACTGTACACATATACAAAATTGCACAGTTTCAGTCGACTGAATTACCTGTGCAGTCGACTGAAATTGTTCCTGAAAATTTTTCTTCATATTTTCAGTCGACTGAATCTCCTGCTCAGTCGACTGAATTTAAACCTGCGAATTTTCTCTGAAAAGACACCTTCTTCTTACCAAGAGTTGCAACCATTCATCAATGGAAATGGAAGCATCTGTTGTTTGCAACCCTTGACAACTTATGCACCTCTTCTACAAGTATATATACATGATTCTAACATCATTTAATTCACCGAATTCTCTTGCTTTAATCTAACTATTCTCTTGTACATATTTTCTAGATACTCTCAAAGCATTCATTAATCTATTGCTTGAATCATTGTTTTTGTTTATAACATTCTTTTGATTCGTAGCAATTAACATTCCTAAATCTTCACAAACACATTGCATACTCTCGATGATAAGATTATAGGAATATTGTACTACATTAGACTAATTAGTGTTGACAAGAACACAACAAGCCGAATATTGTATTTTAGTAATTGAGTTGAAGTCCTCTTCGGTAGTTGAGGCAAGAAATCCCGTTCGGTTGTTCGGGTAAGTTGTAAACCTATTCCTCCGGGTGAAGTGAGGGTGTTAGTTAGTGAAATTCCTAAGTGAAGCTTAGGGACTGGGCGTAGGACGAGAGGTCCGATCCAGTATAAAATCCTGGTGTTACCTTGCATTTACCTACTTTATCTACCTAGACTATTCCGTTATTCCATATTACACGATCCTACCGTATAGCCTCTTTCAATTGGTATCAAAGCAAGGCCGTCCTACAACCATAACACCGTTATTAGACATATTGATAATATGGAAAATAACGCAAGCACAAGCACAACATCTGCCTATAGTTCTACATTTGCGGAAGGACAATCCACCCAAAGACCTCCTCTATTCAATGGACTAAACTATAACTATTGGGCCACAAGGATGAGAATTTATATGCAAGCAACAAGTTTCGAAGCCTGGAATGCTACTCAAGCAGAATTCGTTGTACCCACAACCGATTATCCTACATGGACACAAACTCAAAAGAATGAAGCTAGTGCAAATGCCAAAGCTATGAATATGCTTTTTGTGCCCTGGATAGAAATGAATTCAACCGTGTTAGCATATGTACTATTGCATATCAGATATGGGAAACTCTTAAAGTCATACATGAAGGCACAAACAAGGTTAAACAAACAAAGATATCAATGCTGAAGAATCAATTCCAAAACTTTAGAATGCGACAAAATGAATCCATCAATGACATGTACTCAAGATTTCAAGATATTCATCATGCTCTAATCGGACTAGGAGAAAGATACACGAACTTTGACATTGTGTCTAAAGTTCTAAATTCACTCACTGATGAATGGGAGAGAAAAGTACTAGCAATCGAGGAAGCAAATGATTTATCTACAATGAAACCAGAAGAATTGATTGGAAATCTTATGTCGTATGAAGTAAATATGCAAGCTAAAACGGATCAAGCTCAAGAAAGAAAGAATGTTGCTTTTCATGCGGAAAAGGAAGAATCAGAGTCTGAAGATGAGGATCTAGCATTTATAGCCAAAAATTTCAAGAAATTCTTAAAGTATAGAAAAGGAAACAAAAACGGATTCAAAAAGAATTTCTTGAATAAACCTTCATCCTCAAATGTAGAATGCTTCAATTGTCACAAGGAAGGACACATGCAAAAAGATTGTCAAGAACAAATGAAGGAAAATCAGAAAAACTTCAACAACAAAAACTCTAACTTCTTAGGACCCTATTAAAAAGTGGGTACCAATAATTTCATATCTATTTTCAGCTCCCACTTAAAAAGAAGAAATGGATATTAGACAGTGGTTGTTCAAAACACATGACCGGAGACAAAGATATGCTTACAAACATCACATACTTTGATGGTGGCTCGGTTACCTTCGGAGACAATTCAAAAGGCTATCTCATTGGCAAAGGAGATGTGAACATTTACGGTACATCAAATTTACCTTTTATAACAAATGTTTCATTAGTTGAAAATTTAAAACATAATCTACTTAGCATAAGTCAACTGTGTGACAAAGGTTTTAAAATAACTTTCTCGAATAATAAATGTAGTATTTTTGATCAAAACCATAATCTTATTTTTGAAGGAAATAGAGATAGAAATATTTATGTTTTAAATATAAATATTAATCATAATTCAAGTATGTGTTTACTTGCCAAAGATAATGATCCTTGGTTATGGCATAAAAGATTTTGTCATATAAATTTTAAAACTATTAGAAAACTTTCCAAAAATGAATTAGTAAGAGGATTACCCAAAATAAATTTAAAATAAATAATTTTTGTGATGATTGTCAAAAAGGAAAATTAACGCAATCATCTTTTAAATCTAAGAAAAATATTTCAACTTTACAACCATTAGAATTACTACATATGGATTTATTCGGACCAACACAAGTTCAATCCATTAATCATAGTCGATACGTATTTGTAATTGTTGATGATTTTTCAAGATATACATGGACTATTTTTATGAAAAATAAAAGCGACACTTTAGAGCATTTTAAAACATTTGTTAAAAGAATTAAAAACATTAAAGATTTGAAAATTAAAAATATTCGAAGTGATCATGGAGGCGAATTCGAAAATGAAGTTTTTGAAACGTTTTGTAAAAAGAAAGGAATTAATCATAATTTTCCTTTTCCTAGAACTCCTCAACAAAATGGAGTTGTAGAAAGAAAGAATAGAACATTACAAGAATGCGCAAGAACATTGTTAAATGGGAGTTCTCTACCAAAACATTTTTGGGCAGAAGCCGTTGCTACTGCATGTTATGTATTAAGTAGAATTTCAATTAGACCTTTAACTAAAAATACTTCTTATGAACTATTCAATAATAAAAAAACCAAATATATCTTATTTTAAAATATTTGGACCAAAATGTTTTATTTTAAACACAAAAGATCAACTAGGAAAATTCGATTCAAAAGCTGATGAAGGAATTTTTGTAGGATATTCTGAACGAAGTAAAGCATATCGAGTATTTAATAAACGAACAAACTTAATTGAAGAAACTTTGCATATATCTTTTGATGAAAATTTTAATAAAAATGTAAATATAAAAGATGATGAAGAATTGATAAATATAGAAGAAATAAACCTTGAAAATAATAATGAACTAAGATCTCCGCCTAGAATATTACGAGATCATCCAACTCAAAATATAATAGGAGAAATAAATTCTCAAGTTAGAACAAGAAATCAACTAAATCAAATGGGTCATGTAGCTTTCGTTTCATCCATAGAACCTAAAAATCCAAAAGAAGCATCAACAGATGATTATTGGATTATCGCAATGCAAGAAGAATTAAATCAATTTGAACGTAACAATGTTTAGGAATTAGTTCCCCGTCCTAATAATCAATCAGTAATTGGAACAAAATGGATTTACAAAAATAAAGTAAATGAACAAGGTAATATAACTATGAATAAAGCAAGACTAGTAGCACAAGGGTATAATCAAGAAGAAGGTATTGATTTGAAGAAACATTTGCTCCTGTTGCAAGATTGGAAGCAATACGTATATTATTAGCCTTTGCTTGTTTTCACAATTTTAAACTTTATCAAATGGATGTTAAAAGTGCATTTTTAAATGGTTTTATTAAAGAAAATGTATATGTAGAACAACCTCCGTTATTTATACATGAAAAATATCCGGGTCATGTATTTAAATTAAAGAAAGCACTATATGGTCTTAAACAAGCTCCTCGTGCTTGGTATGAAAGACTTATAAGTTATTTATTAAACTCAGGATTTAAAATTGGAAAAGTAGATCAAACACTTTTTATTAAAAATACTGCGAAAGATATTTTAATAATTCAAATATATGTAGATGATATTATTTTTGGTTCAACAAATGAAAATTTATCTAAAGAATTTTCAAATATAATGACTAATGAGTTCGAAATGTCTCATATGGGAGAACTATCTTATTTTCTCGGACTTCAAATCAAACAATTAACAAATGGAATTTTTATAAACCAAGAAAAATATTGTGATAATTTAATAAAACGATTCGGTATGGAAAACACTTCTGCAAAACCTACTCCTATGAGTACCACTACACATCTCGATCGAGATGAAAATGGTAAAAGTGTAGATCAAAAATTGTTCAGAAGTATGATAGGTTCTTTGCTCTATTTAACCGCCAGTAGACCTGACATAATGATGAGTGTTTGTTTATGTGCACGTTTTCAATCCAATCCTAAAGATTCACACTTAAGAGCAGTAAAACGAATAATGTGATATCTTAACCAAACTAAAGATTTCGGTCTTTTCTATCCAAAGGAATGTTCGTTTGAGTTAGTGTCATTCAGTGATGCTGATTTTGGTGGATCCCAAATGGATAGAAAAAGTACAAGTGGTACTTGCCATTTCATTGGAAAATCACTTGTATCTTGGTTTAGCAAGAAACAAAATTGTGTCCCGCTTTCCACATGCGAAGCAGAGTATATATCAGCTGCTTTAGCTTGCACTCAAGTTATATACATGCAACAAACACTTAAAGATTTTAATGTAAATTTAACAAATTCTACAATATATTGTGATAATACAAGTACAATAAACTTATCTAAAAATCCGGTTAATCACTCTCGTACAAAACATACAGATATTCGTCACCATTTTTTACGTGACAATATCGAAAAAGGAATAATTAATTTAGAACATATTTCTACCGAAAATCAAATTGCCGATAAATATAAACCTCTATTAGAAAACTCCTTTATAAACTTCGACGAGAATTAGGTATAATATCCTTTAAAGATATCAATTAGAGATGCATTTGAAATATTCACTCATTTCAGTCGACTAAAACAATCTGTTCAGTCGACTGAATCAACATATCAAATATTTTTCGGAAATGTTATATGCTACATTATATAAATTATAGACCACACATTTTAAAAACTGAATTTTTAATAAGAACCATACTTTTCTAACAAAATTCTCCTAACCATTAAATCATTATGCGGTTAAAAATCTAAACAAATTATAACCATTAGTTGTTTAGTAAAATTCTACTATAAATAAATTCTAAAAAAATTTATTTTCACATCTCAATTTTACGATTAAAAGCTTAAACAATTTCAATATAAAATGTCGTCAAACAACTCCTTCTCTCCGATCAATATCACCTCGTCAGTTGATAACACTCCAACATCGCCAAAACTTCCCACACCAACACCAGCACATGAGCCGGCTTACAAATGGGAAAATTATCGTACTGGTTTCACACCAGAATCGAAAAAGGCGAAAAGTGGACTCTTTATTTCACCTGACACAAAAAGAAATATTGATGAAATTCATCACTTTCAACAACAACAGATAGATCTTCAACGAGAGCTATACTTCGAGCAAAAAGTTACGGCTAGATGGTTAAGTTTTCTAGAGCAAATTGGTTTATGCTTCTGCGGATCAAAGAAGAACGAAGTGGCTGAACCTCTACCTCGTCCTGTTAGCTCACTTGATCCGTCTTCATCTTATCGTACACCAGTTGATCCTGTGAATCCTTGGATGTCTCCTAAGACTCCTCAATATAGTTCGAATTCATGGGATATAAATTACATGAAGAATGTAGGAAAGAAGACTCCAAGTCCATCCCCAAAGAAATAGTTTAATTTTGAAATATTTATATCATTATTTTTGTTACTATTCCTTTAAATAATTTATTTAAATTTCCAAAATTAACTGAAACAACAAAAATGCATGTTTCAGTCGACTGAAAGCTCCTGCTTAGTCGACTGAAAATATGACAGAAAACAATATTTATTTTGTTGTTTTGATGTCTATTTTTAAACTTTCTAATGGCTTGTATAAAAGCCATTTTATGCTTGTATGTCATAACATTTTTATTTCTCTTAATTCATGCTTATATTCTCTATGGTTTAGTGATTGTTTTGATATATTATTACTGCTCTTAGTTCTTCCTTTTTGTCGATGACAAAGGGGGAGAAAATCTATGGTACTAACTTTGTTTTGTAGAAAAGATAGTGCATACATTCAAGGGGAGAAAGTAAGTATATACATCTCTAGAATAGTATTGTCATCAATCAAAAAGGGGGAGAATGTTGATACACGAAGATTTTGATCAATGACAATGAGCTTCAACAAATAGGAAGAGAATGCAAAAGCTAGAAGAAGATTGATGAAGACCAAAGTATAAACATTAGTATGATTTTCTATGTGTCTTAGTCTAGATTATTATTAAAATCTATCCTCAAAAGATTTGCACGAACATTAGAACACATTCATAAAAACTTCATTCACATGTTCACTGTGCATACTTTTATACTTCAGTCGACTGAACAGACATGGCCAGTCGACTGAAACTGTACACATATACAAAATTGCACAGTTTCAGTCGACTGAATTACCTGTGCAGTCGACTGAAATTGTTGCTGAAAATTTTTCTTCATATTTTCAGTCGACTGAATTTAAACCTGCGAATTTTCTCTGAAAAGACACCTTCTTCTTCCCAAGAGTTGCAACCATTCATCAATGGAAATGGAAGCATCTCTTGTTTGCAACCCTTGACAACTTATGCACCTCTTCTACAAGTATATATACATGATTCTAACATCAGTTAATTCACCGAATTCTCTTGCTTTAATCTAACTATTCTCTTGTTCATATTTTCAAGATACTCTCAAAGCATTCATTAATCTATTGCTTGAATCATTGTTTTTGTTTATAACATTCTTTTGATTCATAGCAATTAACATTCCTAAATCTTCACAAACACATTGCATACTCTCGAGGATAAGATTATAGGAATATTGTACTACATTAGACTAATTAGTGTTGACAAGAACACAACAAGTCGAATATTGTATTTTAGTAATTGAGTTGAAGTCCTCTTCGGTAGTTGAGGCAAGAAATCCCGTTCGGTTGTTCGGGTAAGTTGTAAACCTATTCCTTAGGGTGAAGTGAGGGTGTTAGTTGGTGAAATTCCTAAGTGAAGCTTAGGGACTGGACGTAGGACGAGAGGTCCGAACCAGTATAAAATCCTGGTGTTACCTTGCATTTACCTACTTTGTCTACCAAGACTATTCTGTTATTCCATATTACACGATCCTACCGTATAGCCTCTTTCAGATAATATTTAAAATTTTAAGTCATCATGACGATGATAGAGTGATGATTGAAGGGATGGAGGGACAGCAGAGGACGGCGATGTGGATGGAGGGACGATGGAGGAATGGATCGTTTCCTGTACTTTTGTTATTTTCCAAGATTTGGAAAGCAAAATAAGTTTGTTTTCCATTTTGTATGTTAATTTCATTTTTCAAATTGATTGTTTTTCAAGACATACATGTGTCGTGCATTTTTTTCGTTTGTGCGAAAACACAAAACTAAAAATGGCAAACCAAACGGAGCCTTGTTTTTTCCAAAAAAACCAAAAATAGGGCTTTGATCCAAAGAAAATTTCACCCAGCTATTCTGTTATTTTCAGCTTTGAATCTATCTATCATTTTATGAAGGTTTCCTTTGCCTTAAATTGTTAAATTGCAGGATTATTAGCTTAAGTAAATATCAATAATATAATTAATATAAACCAAGTCTTGGGAGAATTTTTTGCTAATAACAAAAAAAGTCTAGGACAAACTTGGTCATAAGGTTGAACGTTGTTTACTCCAAGACCATTACATTATTGTCCACTGCAAGTTCACTTATACATAGGGCTATAACGGTGATGGCTATTGCTGCCATTTTGCAAAATCATTATCGTACCAATATTAGTGATAAACTAAAGTTACATACCATTATTGATATATGGGTATACCGAAGGTTCATATATTGATAGTCTGATAACCATTCCACTCTTAATCGTATATTTTAGTTTAAAAAAATTGATATTTTTCTACACTAATGGCGATTCATCAAAAATTTCATCGCATCACTTAATAATAGACATCAGTGAAAAAGAAAAATCCAATTATCATCATTTGAACTGAACTTTGCCCTTGCTTCTAAATCCATACAGTATACTTATTAAATGGTTATCTATGTATTATAGATAGACTAGTAAATTGCCGATGTTCTACCATAAAAACAGTAAATTTACCGTTATCGTACTGTACTATACTGGTGTACCGGCTTAGTTCAAGATGACAACCAATCGATTAGTGATGCCATGGTAACAGAAAATTAACCGTTACCATAACAACTCTACCTATATATGTTTATTTACGTGGACAAAAAGCCAATCTTCTTGAATATTTGTATAATTTTGTGAATTTCGTAGGAAAAAATATATATATTTTCCAGTCAGTTTTATAATAATTTGTAGCTATTTTTATCCCTTTGAAAGCTTTCATTCTATTTTCAACTTAAGTTTTTTTCTGAGAGTTGCGACTTGTTTTGGTTGCGCGCTCATTCTTGCACCTATTTCTGGTTGGAGTTTCAATGCTTTATCTTATCTTTTGAACCAGGCCAACCATGATCTTATACAGAATTGACAATATTCGAGATCTCTTTGGACCCAAAGTATTTGTTTTCTTTTTTATATTTACATGATTATGAAAAATGAGCTCTAATTGGTGTATTGTAAAATAAATTCAGGTGGATTTCAATATTATAAAAAATAGCAGCATCTGTCGCTTAGGTTGGTCATAGTCATCTCTCCACTGGAAAGACATTTTACTGCTTAAGATTTCGATTGGAGAGGCATTTTTCTGCCGAGCCTCAGAATTTGGCTGATATACAAGGTGATGGTGCTTCAACAGAATTTCGTTCATTTACAAAGTCTTTGCTGTTGAATTTTTCATCGAACTACAGAAATATGCAAAAACTGAGATGATTGACCATGTTTCACCATGTGTGTTGTTTTTTCAGACCTAGGTACTTAAATTATATATATTCTCGGTTAAATATCATACTTGTGCCTTGAATCTGTTATTGCATCCCATGATTATTGTGCACCTGTAATCTGTTAAATATCCTCTTTTGAATCAACTACTTTAATTAGTTATTTGATCCCATGATTTTATATATATTCTCAGTTAAGTATCCATGTATTAATATGGTTATACTTCTGCAACTGAAATTTGATTTGAGCCCATACTTAACAAGCTTTAGGTTATGTATTACCAGTAAGTGGTTGGTGCAAAAGTCGATAATTTTCGAAACTGTGGTTGTCGCTGGTACTTGTTTACCAGAAAAAAAATATTCATTACTGAGGTGCGTTCAATGCTCGAAGTAAGTGCATCAAGTATTTTTAATTTAACGTACGATTTTGTTAATAGCTTTTTAAAACAGTACTCGATTATTCTGCTTTTTCCTTCTTTCCTGTTTTTTTAGTCTGTTTTTATGCATGGTTAAAATGACAGTTGAATTTGTAGCTATCATTTTCCTTTGTTTATAGCGGTAAGAGTGGAGTTGAAGAAGAAAGTAGTGTTGCAAAACCCTTTTATAGGATCCAAGTGGATGGGTTATTGTTGGTACAAATGGTGTTAGTCTTGTCTGTAGAAGGATGTTTAAAACATGTTTATTTTGAGAGATGCTAGAGTAATCGATAAAAATGAATTGTCAGAACACGCAGAAGGAAAATGCGGTAGAAATTGTTGATTCTCGTACCCTTGTCTCTTGTTCATAGTTCAAAAAAAAACTATTTTTTTTTTGATTTACTCCTCTATTCATGCGTTAAAATTTTGAGTTATGCATTTAGTCACCAAATAGAAGTTTGATCATTAATTAGGTTGATTATTATTTTTTCATGTTATTATAAATATGCATATACCGATCATATTTGATATAAGGAGAAGTAAAGGAAAAAAAAGTAGTTTTTGTGATTTGTTCTTCTCTTCTGTCATAATTTCGTCTCAATATAATATTTGAATGACTTTTAGTTTTAAATTCTATCGACTTTAAGTATGCGTTAGATATTGTAGTAAACATAAACATTTGACTCATTTACCAAATAACTTAAGCTAAAGCAGCTACTTTCGAAATAAAAGAAAGAAAAACGACTGGAGTGGGAGAGTCAGAGTCGAAAAGAGGATTCCTCACTTCTTTCTCTCATTCAAAACCGTGCATGAGTCATCTCTCACGGCTCCTAAGTGATAAAAGAAAGAACTCATCTTCTTTCTTATAATAATAATAGAATTAACTTAAAATTCAAGTCGATAAAGTAATGAATTATAGATAAAGTTACACAATGTCTATTGCAGTGTGTAAATATTTTCTAAAATATAATCAACGTGGATAAATAATTATCTCATACATAGCAAATTTGTTAGTTATATTATATCCTTTCTTTTAAAATTTGATATTGTATCCATGGACTACTATGCTAGGAGATGTCACTTGTATCTTTTGGTAGCAGTATCATCAAATTATTATATCTTCATTATCGTGGGTCATTAATGTAGTAATTATTTATGCAATGACAACAAATAAAACAAAATTGGCTATATCACACATAATTGAATATTCTGGGTAACTATTATTATGATGAAGAGAATTAATTAAAATCTCAATACTCTAAGAGCATGGATCATATTGGCTTATGAATTGTAACTAATAAACTCTACTTTCATGCTAATAATTATGAGAAATGTAACTTAAACATAATTCATTAGGCCAGTAGAGTTAGTGCAAGTCAAACTTTTCTATAAACGGAGTTAGGTCAAAGGCTTTTATTGATACACATACAAAATTAAACCACTATTTGTTTTGAAAATTAATAAATTTAATATAATCTATCTAAATAAATTAATAAAACAGAAAGTAAATTGGTCCAAACTATTTTGAATCTATGATTTTAGTTGGTAATAACAGCCTTATGTCAAAATACCATCAATTAGATGTTACATGAGGTTTCGAGAATACTAGGGGAAAACTTGGATATGATAAAAAAATTAGTGCTAAATTTACAGAAAACATTATCATATAGTGTTTAAACAGATGATGATCTTCCCTTACCCAATAGATTAATATGTTTTTATAAAGCAGATGAATATGTTTCTTCACATTTACCGTCTTCGCTCATACATATGAAACTTCATTGAATAAAAGCATTAGACTATAAAAGTAGGGAGAAAACACATGAATAAATCTACCTAATAAAATAGATGCTTTCATACTTAATGATAGAGGAACCAAAGAAGAATCTCAACATTTTATTTTCAAGAAACTAAAAAGATAATAAGATATATGAATCAACTTTCTTAAAATACCAATTAACATACAAATTGAAAATAACAAAATAAGAGGAACATAACATTATTATTATTTTTCAAATAGCACACTATATAGTAAAGAAAAACTATGTAATTTTATAACCAAATTTTCGCAGTCTTCGAATGGACTTAAACAAGCAAATTGGACTACAAACTGATGAAGGATTGGATTCAGAAGAGTATTAACTGGTTTTTTGACCAAGCAGATTTTTACTGGAATTAGAACGTCAAAATGAAAGATGAAACAATTCACGGACTTGAGAATAGCTTAGAAGGGCAGTAGGAACACGCTCAAGAAATTCTAGAAGATTTGGAGCAAAATGGATCACTCGGTATCGAGAGGAACCATTTGATACCGAGTGTTTTTTACTCCATTATGGACCTCCAAAACCACTTATACTTGAAGCACTATCTCAAATGATTGTCATGGAGTGCTTTTCTCAAAGACTAGATGAGCAACTCTAAGGATTTTCTGACTGAAGGCAGGCAAGAATGAGAAGTAGTAGAACCTCTCTAAAACAACTAAATCTCAAAGGAAAACTGTTCAAAATAGCAATAAATCGAAGGTAGAAAGCAGAGTAGGAGGAGGGAAGATTTACCCCCATAAAAACCAGTCGGTATCGAGAGGAACCACTTAATACCGAGAGGTTTTTATTGATTTTTGGACCCTAAAGCCCACTTTTGGATAGTTGGACTTGAATCTGGACTTGATATTTCGTGGATACCTGGTTCTGCTAGACGATTTCCCTATAAATAGCAAGCTAACTGCAACTTGGAGAGGGCTTCTTCTTTTTGGACTTTTTGGCACTTGATTTCTGTTCCATCTTCTTCTTCCTCAAATACCCTAAATGCTCCCAAATTCAGAATCTATTAGATTATGGTCGGATTTGAGTTATAATCATTATATTTCAGAGAGAAGCAATCAATAACAAGGATTAAAGTAGATGTAGGTCGGAGTATTTGCCGAACCACTATAAAAATTGTGTTTTTCTACTACTTTTGCATTTTTTTCATTGAGAACGAGCTAGATTTAAAAACCTAAAGCTTCAATATGAGGTTTGGATAAGGTGAAGAGGACTAACACCATATCGAAGATTGAAAGGAGTCAACTAGAGCATGGAGGCAGCCAGGAGGTGTCCTTAAATTATAAACAATCCATCTGCGTGACCAAAAAGAGACGGAGAGAATGATTAAAGAGATGCAAGATGGGATAATGTCTCGACATTAGGAGATGCTAGATGGATTCTTCAGAAGAATGGATTAAAGAACAGCCAGAGCAGTTGAAATTCAGAACTAAGGACGATGAACTAATGTAAGAGCACTTGGAGTTGGAGAAGAGCAAATTGAAGCAACGCCCCTACGAGCAGAACTAGTCGGTACCAACTTGAATCGAGTACCGAGAGGAATTTACTCGAGGGCAATGTTAGTTTGAACTTAGGACGAGTTTGAATGCCTGGAGCGAATGATGCTGGAACCATAAATGCAAGTTAGAATGTGAACACGTAACAACCAAAGGAGTATGTATTGGAGCATCCCCATAGGAACGGGGGGTAGAATGAAGTTGGAGGTGTGTATCATAATGTGAATGTGCAACTGGAGAAATGTGTAATAGAGTTTCCCCGTAGGTGCAGAGAGCAAAATATAGCTATAGAGTGAAGACTATAATTAAACGATACCTATCAGATCATAGAGATGCTCAGAAGAATAGTGAGAGACGGACCTCCAAACCTTAGATTGAAGGGTGTGAACAGGAATCCATTCACTCCTAACATCTGGTATGCAAGGAACCCTTTCGATTTCAAGGTAACAACGTTGGAACTTTATGATAGAAGGACAGATCCGGCTGTTCATTTGATGAGATACATTCGACATATGGAGGTGTTGGATACGTCTGAAGAGGTAGCAGGGCGATGCTTTCCGCTATACTAGACGTAGCTGGCTGCTATGTTGTTCAGGCAGTTAGAGAATGGGTCCATAAGTACATGGGTCGGATTGGTAGACAGATTCTTGAGAGAGTTCAGAGTACATATCTCTCGACCAAAGAATATAATGATGCTTTAAAGCGTAAGCAAATGGTCGGAGAGACCTTAAGAAGTTATCTGATGAGATTTAATGTGGCAGTCGCCGCAGTCAATATGTCGGATCCATCGATAGTCCAAATGGTGGTAAATAAGCCGGATCCATCGATAGTCCTAATGGTGGTAGTGACTGGAGTTGCAAGTAAGACCGACTTCAAAATTGCATTGGAAAAGGATCCACTGATGGATCTCGTGAAGTTTTATCATAAAGTTGAGGGATATTAGAGGATGCTGAAGCTGATAATGTTGATGTTAATGCCATGGATGATGAAGGATCGTCCAGAGTGGGATATGGTAAAGACAAAGGAAAGCGAAAATTTAATGGAGACTTCGGAGGGCCGAAGCGGCAAAGAAGGGAATCAAAGTTCTCTTCCTACACTGGTCTAACTGAAACCTCGGAAAGGATATATCTGGATATTAAGGGGCAGATCCCCAGGAAAGAAGGTATGGGAAGTTTTGCCCATTCCATAAGCTAGATGGACACGAAACAAACGAGTGTAGACACCTTCGCGATTTGATAGAACAATTGGTTTGGGGTGACCAACTACAGTAATACGTAAGAAACCAAGTTGCAGTGTTGCAGCTGGAGCAGCCACTGCCTTTAGCGAATACATCAAGATACGACCGTGGATCTTGGTTGAGATTGGAAATCCCATGATCGGGATGGACGGAAGTCAGGTTCATTTCCCACGTTTTACTTTTCGTTTTGAATGGATAAGACAATAATGACCTTAAACCGCTTACATGTTTACGAGATCTCGATTGATCTCTAGACACGCTCTGAGTTGGATGTCTGAGATAAATGCTTAAGATGTTTGCTTTATGTTTTGATTTGGATATTTGTTTTTTGAAAATCACTTGAACGCGATGACTGATATTGGTCGTGGTAGTCCTGTACAGAGAGACAGGGCGATAACCATTAGGCACAAGTTCTCTTATCAGAGTGGATTGGGCATGTACGAGAGTAAGTCCCCTCATTTAAGAGTGAGTGGATGGACTTGCTTGGACATTGACTCCCCTTCATCAGAGAGCGAGTGGATTGAACTTGGTATGGATTCGAAGAGATCAAACCCTAGATTGGATGTTAAACGATCTGGAGATATTGAGCCTTAAATTGAATGTTAAATGATCTGGATAGATCAAACCCTAGATTGGATGTTAAATGATCCGAAGAGGTTAAACCCTAGATTGGATGCTAAATGATCCGGAGAGATCAGACCCTATAATAGATGTTGGATTGACCTTAGGATTTGAACATCTTGTGATTAGACTAGAATAGATAATTCCTAGAAAAACATGGAATGAATTTGATATATATATATATATATATATATATATATATATATATGTTAACTCCGGATGAAATGGTTTGATTATGATTTATGACAAGCACTTAAGTAAGGACTAGAGTCCTTAGCTATAATGGTCCAGAACGACCTTTGATTTGTAGGTGATTTGAAGGAACATAATGATTCACTACAACTTGGATCGATGGATAGCCGGAGAGCTCGACCACCAATGATTGATCGCGACCGCTGAAACTTGTTCTTGAGCAAAGCACACCTTACGTTCATTAGGCGTACTTCAAGGGAAATGTTATAACTAAATTTTCCACAGTCTTCGAATGGACTTAAACAAGCAAATTGGACTACAAATTGATGAAGGTATGGATTTAGAAGAGTGTTAACCGGCTTTTGACCAAGTAGATTTTCAATGGAATCAGAACATCAAGATGAAGACGAAACGATTCATAGACTTGGAAACATGATTAGAAGGGCAATAGGAACACACTCAGGAAATTCCAGAAGATTTGGAGAAAATGGACCACTCGGTACCGGAAGATTTTTACTCCATTATGGAGCTCCAAAACAACTTATACTTTAAGCACTACCTCAAGTGATATCCACAGAGTGCTTTTCTCAAAGAATAGAAGAGCAACTCTAAGGATTTTCTGACCGAAGGCAGGTAAGGACAAGTGGTACCAGAACCTCTCTAAAATAACTAAATCTTAAAGGAAAAGTGTTCGAAATGCAATGAATCCGGAAGTAGAAAGAAGAGTTGAAGGAAGGAAGATTTACCCCCATAAAAACCAGTCGGTACCGAGAGAAACCACTTGGTACCAAGAGGTTTTTATTAATGTTTGGGCCCCAAAGCTCACTTCTAAACACTTGGACTTGGACCTGGACTTGATATTTCATGGATACCCGGTTTTGCTAGACTGTTTCTCTATAAATAACAACCTTTCTGCAACTTGGAGAGGGATTCTTCTTTTTGAACTTTTTGGAACTGCATTTCTCTTCTATCTTCTTCCCCAAATACTCTAAATGCTCCCAAATATGAGATCTACTAGATTGTTGCTGGATTTGAGTTATAATCATTGTATTCCAGAGAGAATCAATCAATAATGAAGATTAAAGTGTATTGGGGCGGAGAATTTGCCGAACCACTATTTAAAAATTGTGTCTTTTCTACTATTTTATGTTTATTTTTTAGATTTGGTGTTTTTAATCAGTTTTTGGGCGTTAATCCATTTTCGACATCAACGTTTTGGTGCTTTCATTGAGAATGAGTTAGATTTGACAACCTAAAGCTTGGATATGAGCTTTGAAGAAGATGAAAAGGCCTAACACCAGATCTAAGATTAAAGGGAGACAACTAGAGCACTAAGGCAGCTAGGAGGTGTCCTTAAATTCTAAATAATCTATCTACATGACCAAGAAGGAGATAGGGAGAATGATGAAAGAGATGCAAGATGAGATAATGTCTCGAAAATATGAGATGCTAGATGGATTCTTCAGAAAGATGGATCTAAGAACAGCCGGAGCAGCTGAAATTCAGAACCAAGGACCATGAACTAATGCAGGAGCTCCTAGAGTTGGAGCAAAGCAAATTGGAGTAATTCCCCACGAGCAGAACTAGTTGGTACCAACCTGAATCGAGTCGGTACCGAGAGGAATTTACTCGGGGGCAATGTTAGTTTGAACTTAGGGCGGGTTGAAATGCCTGGAGAGAATGATGCTGGAGTCAGAAATGCAAGTTAGTATGTGAAATGTAAGTTAGAATGTTAGTTAGAATGTTAGTTAAAATGTGAACTATAGATTGGAGCACTCGTTAAAAGGTTGCATCTTTAGAATATCAACCACAATTTTCCATTGCGTAATACAACATTTATTCCTTAAAATTTATAATTTTTCTACGTGTGTAGTTTTCAAGAGATATATTTGTAGCGCAAAATCATATTTTTTGGGTAGCAGAAGCATGATGAACAATCCAGTCCGTGGACGATCTCAATAATTCCAATCGAACAAAGTGAATAAAAAGAAAATCAAAAGACACAAACTACAAAAACAAAGTAAGAAAGGAAAAAACACATCGATATAATGAAGTTCAGCTATGGCTATGTCCTCAGACCCAATATCCTTTATTATTTCTTCACTTCAAGAGGGAGTACAACAATATGAGAAGAATATAAATCACTTAATAAATTTCACTCACCTTAAAATAAATATGGAAATATGGATCTTATTAAAGATATTTTATGCGAACTCTCTTATCAAAAAGATGAACAGATGTCTTCAATCTATTAATGTATCCATATTTTGTGGATACAAGTGTGAGGATGAAGATTGCCTTGGAGATAAGGTTGAAATCTTTCTGGATTTACTTGACTTGATTTCAACACAAATTAAGCATATCGTATGGGCTTTAGTATGTGCATATTATGTTTTGTTGGCTTATGAAGAGTTTAGGTGATGAATCTTCGAATTATTATGAAGTAACATGAATAATTGTCTAAGTAATAATCTAATGCTGTTGAGCGTAAGATATGCTTAGTAGATTGTTCATCGTCCTTAGGAGATGGGAGAGTTTTGGACCTGAGCAAACCAAGAGTCTTGTTTGCTAGTAATTGTGAATGCCATTAAGTATTGGCGTATGCTTGTTTCTTCGATAGGTTAGTTAAAGTGTAGTAGAGCGAGAATGCTTAGGATTGTACAAGGAAGACAGAGGACGGTTTGAGGGAGTTTTATCTAGAGTTGCTTATAGAATATGGGTTCCTTCTTATCTTAGTATCATATATCTTTTGTCGTGTACTTTCCGCTTGTGGTGGAGTCACTTAGTATGCATTTGGTTTGCAATTTGATTGGTATACAATTTCCGCAGTACTTTATATATGTATCTTGTTCTTCTAACTTCTTTGATTATCGTTATTGTTTGAATTTCAAGGACGAAATGTTCTAAGCGAAGGAGAATGTAGCAACCCATAAATTCGAACACTTCATCTTTGATTATCTTAATGTTTTGAAATATAATTAAGTGTTATAAATGTGATTTTATAATCTTGTTAAACATCTTTTAATCAATAAATAATGATAAGAAACATGTGTTTGAAATTTGTTTACAAAATATATTCTTCGAAGAAATATCGATAATGTGATCGAAAATCGGTTTATCGATAAAATCTTTTTAATCGATATAAGGTGTTTGAACTCTTTTGTACTAAGCTAATGAATATATGAACACATTAGGAACTAATTAACACGCTTTTCTTCATAGAGTAATTAGAACATTTTAGAAGCTTCTAATGGATAAGAGATGTTTGTGTGTAAGGGTAGTTCAGTTATTTGCTAAAGGTAAGAGGCGTAAAGGAGAAGTGATGGGAATGTGGAGAGGTGAGCCTTCCATGGCATGATGGGGAGTGAGAAGAAGGGTAGGCAACACCATTTGAGGCTTATAAAAGAAGGGGTATACCCCTTGAATCCATTTCACTTTTTTTTACACAAAAGTTGTCACTCTTTCCCTCTTTCACTACATAATTTTTTAAAGAAGATTAATTTCAAAACACATCCAAATCAACTCAAACTTGGACAAGAGTCTTAGGACAACATCACAACACCTCATAGTAAGTTAGATCTTGAAGAACCAAAGTCAAACTCCTCCTACTCTTGAAGGCTATGAGCTATGGGTGTTTGGGCTTAGGGCTAGTGCAAAAGTAAGGTAAAGGTAGGAGGTTAGATGTTAGCAATGTTGAGGTAGGAAGTGGTTGCTGGAACTTGCTTGTTTACTTGCTTAAGGGTGAGTTAAGTCACCACATCGAATGGAAATGATATTGTGTATATCTCCTTGTGATTTTTTGTTTCTTTGTGATCGAATGGATAGTGATATATGTTGTAATATTTATTCAAATCTTCCTTTGAAAGCAATTGGCACATTAATCCATATGAATGGACTTAAATGGACTCGTTTGACTTATAGCATAGCCTTGAAACAAAGCACATACGTTGTAGTTGAACATAGGACAGCGTGGTTAAAGCCTCGCATAATCTCCGCTATAGCGCACAACGCTCTTCGACCGCTACGCTATTTCAATTTAGCGCTATTAAACAATAGATCTATTTTAAGACCCGCTTTCTGCTGCATCCACTAAATCAAGGCTTTTAGCACCTGCTTTAGCAACATTAACATACAAAGGTTGATTTGACTAGTTCTCTTTCAAACCAAATCAACAAACTTAGGGTAAAGACTTGATTTTAAGGCATAAGTACTCAATATAAGTTAGAAATCTATTGTAGTCGCCAAATCTAGGCTACATAAATCATGATATTCTTCAGTTTTGTTATATAATATTTAACTATATTTCCTTTTCCTACACAAATGATGTGTGAATGAGAATAAATTAACTTTAAATATTTGGTTTTATATCTAGTGAAGCTTTTTGCACCTTCGCTATTTCCTACTATATCCCCGCTTTATCCATGCTATAACTTTTTACACTTCCACTGCTATGGATCCGCTAACTGCATTAATTGCATAGGGTTTGAATTGGACTTGGATTTAGAGGTGCTCTTATAACGATAGTCGCTATAGATGCACTTAGGAATTGCCTTGTGTTCGGCAAGTTTTAAGGAATTTTGTAGAGAGATCCTTAAGGGTCACCGCATTTATGATGTTTATTACGTATGCTTGCTGCCATGAAAAGATTGAATGTTAAAAATTTAAGTAACATATCGAAAGTGGTTAAACTTATACTTATGCAAAACTGCCATGTTTAGCCTTTGTTTTTTAACTTCAAATGTTTGACTTTAAACTTAAGTATTTTGTTTCATTCTTTTTATAAGTGTTTACTAAATCATATTGAAGTGTTTTAAAAGTGGTTTGAGATTTTTTATATTTTTTTAAGAATTATTTATGAATTTTTAAAGAAGAGGGTTTATTTTTAAATACATAGAAAACACGGTTTTTCCAAGCTTCAAAATGTTTGATAAACTTGTTATTTTAAAGTAATATTTTGAGTAAATATTTTAAAACCCATTATAAGCATTTTAAAGTTATTTAAAAGCATTTTTTAAGTATATATAGCTTTTAGAAAATTAGTTAATTATTTTATTAAAGTATAAATATCTTATGTTATGTATTATCTTCTAAAATTATTTTATTAAATATTTGGTTTTAAATAAATTACTATACACATATATATCATTTTAAAAGGGTTTTTAAATTATAAACCAAAGGTTTAGAAAGGGGTTGGAAATTTCTCAGTGGCTGAATCGTGTTTTGGTTTACTTGTTTGAAAAGTAATTAGCTATGCTTAACACTAAAAGTCGAGAGAGGTAGACTTCTCTATTTGTTAGAGTTAAGATTAATGTTAGAGTAGGGATAAAAGTAATAGTTCTCTAACCTACACAGTTCCCTCTTGATCGAGGAATAGTAAAGTTAGAATGTCGGAAATGTGTTAATCATGTTAATTTCTTACTCGTTTACAGAAAGTCATTAATACTATACTTAACACTAAAAGCCGACGAGTTAGACTTGTCTATCTATAAGGGTCAAGAATGAAATTTCTAGGCAAGTCTTTGATATGTAACTGGTGCCCTAACTTACCAAGCTTTACCTTGACCGTGGGATGGTATAAGTTGGAATGTCAGAAACGAGTTAAGTATATGAACCTTGATTTCTATAAGCGATTGTTTTTAACTGGATAGTCGATTAGTTGACTATTGAACTTGACCAAATATAACTTAGGAAGTATCTAAAAGCTTTATGGTTTTATATCCTTTGAGAACCCCCGGAGAGGAGCATTGGTATGAAATATCTGTAGCTTTAATAACTTATATATACAAGATCCCCAAGGATGACTCCTCTTTATATAGTTTGCTTTCTTCTAAAAGAACTGGAATTGAGCTTACCAGAATTCATCGATTGGTTTTGGATAGTTTGGGATCGATAAGTGTTTTACTTATTGAATACCACTCCAAAATTAGTATACGAGTCTATGTTTTGGAAGTGGTTGTGAAGTGAAATGTTATAGAGATGAACTGTCTATTCTAAGGATATGTCCAAGGGAGAGATCAATGTCAACATTGCAGACTAATGCTATAGAGTAGAACTGTATATCCTAAGGTTAAGTCCAAGGGAGAGGTCAGCATTAACATTTTTCAAACAGACTTATGATGGGATCCTTATGGAGATTCGTGGACTATTAAGATGTTGGGATCCCTGTGGAGATCCATGTTCTATTCGAGTGATAAATACCTGTGTGGGAGATGTCGAACGTGACCTCGACATCAGAAATGGCAGAAAACAGAGTAGGAGTATAGACAGCGGGTTTAGCTAACCCATAGGGTATATCAACTCCATATCTAGAGTATGCTTATCGATGTTGCTACGGGGAGTTGATGATATTCGATATCATGTGTTGGGCGTGGACAAGCTATGTTTACCTTAATGGTATATTTTATATAGAGATATACGATGCTCGGAAGGTGGTTTCTGACCCTTGTCAAGAGGCTGGCCTCAGTCGTTCTGGGGATGCCTTTAACGGAAAATCCATATGCGAATGTACGTTAGTGGTTTTGATTGTACCCTTAATATTGTTGTGGTGCGATCAATATAAGCATCATGGCTATTTGCTATGATTTATATTCTACATCCTAGACATTATCTATATATCACTATATTAACTTAATGAATGGTTGGTCTCATTTGAGGGAAAATCCATTACAGGAATCCGTGTGGTCCCGATAGTACTGTTATATGTTGCATGTATCTTGAGTTTTCTCGTACCAGTCTTATATCTAACACGTGGTATTTGTTTTCCCTAAATTCCCTGTGTACTCTTTCGAGTAGGTTGAGTAAAGCAGATTTTACTTGGGATGCTTCAAAGTTCAGGAGATGAGCTGGAGGCTTCCTTTATCTATTTATTTCTATTTCTGTCGCACCGTATGATGTATATATGTATCGGCATTGTGAGGACAGGCGGCTAGAATTGTCCAGATTGATGATAGCACTTTGGTTTGTAACCTAGAAATTTCTGTATTCGGAGTAAACCTTTGTGTTGTTTTTTTTATATTATATATTAGCGTTCGAATGTAAGATTCTAATGTTGGGTTCTTTCTTTCTTGCTCTATTCTTTTTCTTTTATTTTACCCTGACTATCCATCTTTCCTACACTTAGGTGTTTGGCACACAAATATCATGGATGTATTCAGTGTTGACATTCGAAGGACGAAAAATGGGGTCGTTACAAAGTGCATATTGATGTTTCATAGAATCTCAAGTCGAGAGAAGTATATAATATTGTCACTTCAAGATTCTCGGTTTGATCTTTTTTTTTTAAAACCCAGGAGCAGTCGGCGGGCCGTTAAACTCTTGAGGAGGGTATAATAAAGCCGTCCGTTGTCTCGGTTTGATCTTAGTTATACTAATCAACAGAAAACATATGGGTGAGCCATTCCATATCATCCAATAACTATCAGTACGCAACCTCTTGGTGCTCCTAGCACCAATGAGTAATTCACTGCCCAACATTTGGAGTGCATTATGTACTCTAATCTCAACATATGTATCGATATCCTGTCTTGAAACATCTTGATTAATATTTAAAATAATGTCATTTTAATATGATAAATTTCTCATGGTTACAAAAAATTGTAATTATTATCATGTAACATATCATTCAAGGATTTTCTATTTAATATACTTCAAATTAATTATATCACAGTGTAACAAGTATACAATAGAAAAAAAAACTCCTTTTATTTTGAACAGGATTGGTTATCGGTTAGATACATGTGTACAAGTTACATAATTGCACCTAAGGCGTACCCCTAACTCTATCGATATTAACGTTCACATGTCACCTTAGTTAGTGGTGTGATAGTTTGGTCGAATTCGTTGCTTACGGTTCTTCTTAGTAAAATCCAATTTCATATTTTCTTAAGTGGTATCTTTAAGAAATGATTTTCATATACATTCTGTTCGTAAAAACTATATCACTTTAGGATAATGGAATTTGATATTAGTCAAAATTCTTATATTATCCACATTCAACATGGTTGGTCAGTTCAAAAACAAAGTCCTTGGTGTAATAATATTTATTATTAATCGTACTACTCTGGCAAGAGATTTTAAATTTGAGTTAACTACGTTGACCATGATACTAACCTCATACAACAAACGAGAACCTCATACAACTAAGAAAACGAATTCTATATTGAATAGTACTTCATGTCAAATGCTTTAAATCATACCCAATTATAGTCACTCAATGGATCACCATGCCGTGATTTAACCATAATAGAAGTGGAGTAATCACATCCAAGTTCCACAGTATACTCAAGTTGAGGGAACCACGTAACACTGTCAAATTGAGATTTCCTATTTGACCTAGTTGTTATCAACCAACATGAAACTCTCGAATGAGTCATCCTATAGTTATTTAACAACTATAAGTGTGTAACTCCTTGGTGCTCCTAACAGTTATGAGTAATACATTGTCGAACATTTGGAGAACGTCACACACTCTAATCTCAATGGATGAATCGATATCCCTTTCTCGAAACATCTTGACCAGAAATATTTAAAACAATAATGTCATTTTATTTTATGATTAATTACTCATTGAACATATTTGCAACTATAATCACATAACATTATATTTAAGGATTTTCTTTATATCTTTAAAATGATTGTTTAATTAATTATATCACAATATAACAAAGTATATAAAAAAACAAACACCGTTATTACAAACAAGATTGACTACAGAATTAGGTATATGTAACAAATTACATAAATGTCCAAGGGCATAACACTAACTATTTCAACCTTAGCTAGTAGTACGATATTATAACCAAGAAACCATTTTACAGGACGGTAAACTATGCATGACGGGGCAGATAAAAAGGAAGACACATAAAAATTTCTTTCTTAAAAACTCAAAGTGAGAATTAGTCTTTGATATGCTTAACACATGAAAGGAGAAGGTTTAGTGAATAGTGATCATTTTCGCTTACAGATTTTCAAGTAAATCCATATTTTAAGCAACAATCTTAGGCAAGACTATTATACACACATTCTCTTTGCCAGTAGTATATCACTTTAGATATCTAGAACTTGGTTATGGTCAAATCACTAATAATATCCATATACATCTATATGGTCCAACTCCAAAGTCCTAAGTTCATTAATAACTTTTATCATTAACCGATGTACTCTGGCCAGATATTTTGACTTTGAGTTGAATACAATCAACTGTGATATTAAATCCTTATGATAGAGGAGACGAAATCTCAATTAAGTAGTGCTTCTCTTTAAACGCTTCAACTCAGACCAAACTATAGTCGTATCATGAATGATATGTCATGATTTAACTATAATAAAGTGGAGTATTCGCATTTAAGTTTCACGTTGTTCTTAAGTCTAAAGACTGTCGTAAATCATCACATAGAGATTTCGTATTTGACTTAGTTATAGTTAACCATAGCAAACTCTCGATTGATTCATTTTGTAGTTATCCAATAACTACAAGTACGTGATTCCTTAGTACCCCCTACACCTATGAGTGATACATTACCAAATTTTTGGGGAGTATTATGTACTATGGTCTCAATGGACGTGTCATTTTCCTTTTTTTGAAACATCTCAACCGTGAATATTTAAAACAAAATGTTGTCTTATTATGATTCAATACTCAAGATTGTAAACTCTTTGCAATTACAATCATATAACACTAGTGTATAACCCGTGCATTACACATGGTAATATTATAAATGTAATATTTATACTTTAATGTTAAAATTAAAACTTTGTTGAGTAACATACAATAAATTTAGTGAAATAAATGAGCTATAAATTAAAACTATTATTATTAATTATATGTATAATTTATATTATGTAGCTTATATTTTTTTTATATGAGTAAGAAAATAATTTTATCATTTATGTTTGTATGAATCTGGTATACGTATTGAAATTGAATATTTTAGTGATTTATTATATGAATTAATAAATATTATTCAACGAATTTGTTTAAATGGGTTAAAATTAAAATTACATAATTAGTTTAAATATATGGACATAAAGGTAAATAGTAAGAAAAAACTTGAGAAGGATTTCGTATGAAAATTATAGAAATCTTAATGTGGATATTTGAAGTTAAAAACAAAATTTTATATTGCAGTGTATTATAAAATTTTAAGATAAGTGGTTAATTGATTACGAAATTAACTCTGTCATTATTCTTTATGTACGTAACTTAATGTAGGCGGTCTATGTATCTTTATAGTTGAATGAAAAAAATAGTTTTACTTTTTTGTTAATATGAATATACATTGTTAACCAACTTTTTGCCCAAAGAAGATTTCAATTTGAATTAGGAGGTCAAGACGAGAATGAAATGACTCATGGACTTGAAAACATGCTTAGAAGGATTGGAAGATATAATTCTACAAGTTTCAAGGAAAATGAGGCCAACTGGACTACTTGGCACCGAGAGGACCTCTCGAAGCCGAAAGGTACTTCTTCCACTTAGCACCTCCCGAACTCCTTATACTTGATGCACAACCTCTAGCAATTGTCGTGAAGTAATTTCCTCAGGAAAAAGACAAGCAACTTTAAGGATTTATGAGAAGGAAGCAAAGAAAGATGAATAAGATAAGAAATATCGAGGGAGTTATCGGAAGGAACTTGATCTTCATTGAAAAGAGTTTGGAACACATCAAGTTAGAGATGGGAGGATAAAACAAGTAAAAGAGAAAGTCTTTCACCATAAAGTGACCACTCGGTACCGAGAGGTTTTATTAAAGTATGGGCAAGCGTGTTCACTCCTTAACCTACGGGCTTGTGTTTGGACCTTGGACTTCATGAGCTTTTGACTCAGCTGAGGATTTCCTCTATAAATACAGACCCCACGGCTATTAGAAATATACTTTTTGGGTTCTCCTTCTTCTTCCCCTCTTACCTCTCCTCCATTAAAGTCACTTAGGAAGCTACCATTTGCTATCCTAAGACTTAGATCAATAAATTCCTTGTACTAGTGACTCTCAAACCTCTAATAAATAAAATATAAAGTGGACCTAAGCCAGAGATTGCAGAACCACTATAAAAATTCTTGTGACCTTTTACTTTTTATATACATTTTCTACTAGATCTCTATATTTGAATAGGTTTTTGGACATTGTGCCAATTTTAGCGTCAAAATTTTGGTGCCTTCACTGAGAAAGAACTAGATTTAACAACCTAAAGCTTGGATATGAAGTTTGGAGAAGATGAAGAGGCCTAACACTAGATCTATGATTGGATGGAAGTCAACCAGAGCATGGAAAAACTAGGAGGCATCCTCAAATTCCAATCAATCCATCTATGTAGCTAAAGAGGAGATGGAGAGAATGATGAAAGAAATGCAAGATGGAATAAAGACTCGACAACAGGAGATGCTAGATGGAATAATGACTCAATAATAAAAGATGCTAGATGGATTTTTCCAAAAGTTAAGACAACATGGAATAGTTGGAGCTGTTAGAATTCGGAACCAGAGATCAGGAACAAATGCAGGAGCATCTGGAGTTGGAGTGAAGCAAGTTGGAACAATTGCCCCACGAACAGGATGTATTAGTACCGATCCCAATCCTTGGTACCGAGAGGAATGCACTCGAAGGCAATGTCAGTTCAGACTTGGGATGAGTTGGAATGCCGGGAGCGAACGTAACTGAAGACAGAAATGCAAATCAAAACATCAGTGCATAGCAACCGAAGGAGTATGTGCTAGAGCTTCCCATAAAAGCGGAGGGCGGAATGAAGTTGTGGGCGTAGATTAGAATGCGAGCATGCAGTCAAAAGAATATGTACAAAAGGTTCCTCATAGGAGCAGGGAGCAAAATATAGCTGCGAAGCGTAGACTACCATTAGACGATGATAACTGAATAGCTAAGATGATCAGAAGGGTAGTGAAAGGTGGATCCCCAGACTAGAGTTTGAAGTATGTAAAAAAGAATCCATTTACCCATAATATCTGGAATGTTCGGAATCTTCCTGATTTCAAGCTTTCGACTTTGGAAATGTATGATGGGCAGACAGATCCAGCAGACCACCTAATGAGGTACATCTGGCATATGGAGGTGTTGGGAGCTTCTATGGAGGTGATGGGACATTGCTTCCTATTATATCTGACAGATTTAGCAGCAATATGGTTCAGATAGTTAGAGAATGCATCTACAGGCACATGGACTGAATTAGTGAATAAGTTACTGAGACAGTTCAAGGTTCATATTTCTCGACCAAAGAATGTGATGACACTATTAAGCATAAAGCAAAGAGTCGGAGACCACTTAAGAAGCTATTTGATGAGATTCAACGCAGCAGCTGTGAGAAATGCGGATTAAGGATCTTAAGGCTAGAATTAACACTAAAGGGGGTGTGAATAGTGTTTTAAGAAATCTGTTAATCTTTTTGAGTTTATCTTAATTTGTTAACGATGTATGCACTAATCAAACACAGACATCAACACAGAAACAAACACAGATGCAAATGTAAAGTAAAAGCAGTAAAGGAAAGAACGCACCGGATTTTATACTGGTTCGGAGTTACCCTACATCCAGCCCCGCACAACTAAGTACAGATTTCCTTTCAAAAGCAATTCAACAATTACAACCCTCGGTTTCAAGGCTACGAGGTACACCCTCCAGAATAACAATCCTTTGGGTAGAGATACTTGACTTCCGGGGCAACAAGTTCACCCAATTGATTTCCAAGGCTACAATCACACCTTTTCTCGCTTAATTGATTTCCAAGGCTACAATTACACCTTTTCTCGCTTAATTGATTACAAAGAAATCTATAACTCAGATTAGCACTTGGATCTTGTAGAGATAGTGATGGAGAATCACACTAGAAATAATCGAGTATGATTCGATGTTGATTTCGGCAGAGTAATGGTATGATTTTGTATTAAGAAATGTAAAGGAAGAAGAGGAGTGAAAATCGGAAAAATATGATTGAAAATTCGTTGAAACTGACCTCTATTTATAGAAGAACAACAGTCATGTCCATTCGTGAAGAGTTATGGCGAATAGACACTTCTTTTGAAATTTGAATTTTGAAGCCAACTGACACTATGTCGACATGAGGTTTATGGGTATGTCGACATCCCAAAGGGATTTTTGGTGCTTTGATTTTCTTTGAAAATAACCTCTATTTTATATTAAAATTATTTTAAACTTTATAAATATACTTGAATATAGTTGAAATACATAAGTAAATATAAAGAACAATATATACATATTTTAAATATAATTTTATATTTAAATCTAAGTATAAATATGAAAAGTTAAATATATTATTTGAAAAGACATTTAAAATCAGGAGTAATTTTGACTCTGAAAATAAAGATGTTTTTAAGGCTAAAATTATTTAAAAACGGAATCAGGGGTTTTGAATCTTTTTAAAAGTAAAGTTTTGAAATCACTTTGAAAACAAGATAATTTTGAAAAATCATTTGAATTAAAATAAGTGGATACAAAACAATGTCCCACTAGATTTTCGTAGGTTCCATCCTACTTAGGGTTCCATCCCTTTAACGGTCTCGAAGTGGATTCCATTCCACGAATAAATTGGATATTAAGATGCCAGTGCCTTTCTATGAGTTTTAACAAATATTCCTAATAAAACAAACTTAACCTTGAACTCTTGAACTCTTGATAATCTTGATAATCTTGATACTCATGAGTCTTCTATCTCTATATCTTGAATCTCTATACTGTACAGTCTTCATTCTTGATACCTACATGGTTAGATCCTGCATATACATATATATCTAAACTTATAATGATAGTATTTATATTTTATCATCTATTCTAAGGATGTTGTCATCAAAACCAACTCCTCAGGGACTAACAATCTCCCCCTTTTTGATGATGACAACCTTTGTTTATAAAATATTCCTTCTATCCTAATAACTCTAACTAACTCCCCCTAATCTATGCCTAACTATCCTATTTTATACTTCTCCCCCTTTGTCATCAAAAAAAAAACTTACTCTAAACTAGATAACTTCAAACTATATAACTCTATATAACTCTATATAACTTTATATAACTCCCCCTCCCCCGAAACCAAAACTACATTACTTTGTGATTATAATGATAGTGTTATCATACATAATCAGTACTTAACTAAAATATAAACCTAAACTATCAACTATCCTAAATTAGAATTCACAATAAGAACACGAGTTTATTTTTTTTATGAATATGGTTGTATCTACATTTGCGATTGAAAAACATAAAAACACAAATAACAACGGAAAGAAAAAGAAGAAACTAATGTGTGTTTCTGAACATAGGAGATTTATGAATTGAACAATTTGGATAGTGGAAACAGAAATTTCCACGTTGTTCAACAAGATTCCCATTTTTGTCGAAACATACTTCCCCAACGCATACTACTTGGTCATCACCCTCCTCGTGTGCTTCTTCCATAGGTTCTTCTTCTTCGTCGCTGACCTCATGTTCTTGATTGAGTGAAGAGTCTTCATCGATCAAGATGGGGTTGGCATGGTTATCCATTAGGAATTTTTGTAAATTCCTAATAATCTTGCCTTGCCTCTCTTGCTCGTTCGCCATACGAAGTTGAGTCACTTGAATTTCAGTCAACATCTGAAGAGTATCCTTCATAGACTCCTCTAGTTTAGTTACACGTTTGAGAGTAGAGCGTTGGAATGGACCAGAAGTAGGAGAGGGGAATAAGAAAGTTGGTTTTAAGTTTGATTTAGAGGAAGATGCCATTATTATATATATTTCAGAATAGAAAACGAAGAGAAAACAGAGAGAATGAGTAAGAATTCGAAATAGAGAAGAATATATAACTAAATTTTTGAAATTTGGTGGGAAAAATTTTTAAAAAATAAAAACGTTACACGTCGACATGTCTTCCTAGGGGATGTCGACATAGTCCTCATATTTTAACTATATGATTTTTTAATATTAATTATTAATTATACTTGTTATTTATATTTTATATTTCAGTTATGGAACAAATACCTAATTCTCTTCTTAATTTAGTAAATGTAGATTCATTTAAGGGTTTTGTTAAAATATCAGCAATTTGATTTTCAGAATTGATATAGTCAAGAGTAATTACTTCTTTAGTTATATTATCTCTGAGAAAATGATGTCGAATATCAATATGTTTAGTTCGAGCATGATGAGTAGGATTCTTAGATAAATTTATTGCACTAGTATTATCACAATAAATTGGCGATTTTGAGATATTTAATCCAAAATCTCTTAAGGTTTGTTGCATATATATTACTTGAGAACAAGCCAAAGCAGCAGAAATATACTCTGCTTCAGTTGTTGAAAGAGAAACTATATTTTGCTTTTTACTAAACCAGGAAACCAGAGAACGTCCCAAAAAGTGACAAGTTCCACTTGTACTTTTTCGGTCCGATTTACATCCAGCATAGTCAGCATCACAGTATGATATTAAATCAAATGAATCATTTTTAGGATAAAATAAGCCATAATCAGAGGTGTGTTTAATATATCTGATGATACGTTTTACAGCTTTTAAGTGAGTTTCTTTAGGATGAGATTGATATCTTGCACAAAGACATACACTATGCATGATATCAGGTCTACTCGCAGTGATATAGAGCAATGATCCGATCATTCCTCTGTACAACTTTTGATCTACATCTTTCGAGAGATCTTCTTTACTTAGATATTCATTGGTTGCCATAGGAGTAGGTTTTCCACTCGCAGTAGTCAAACCAAATTTATTAACTAGTTCTTTAGCATATTTTTCTTGACTAATAAAAATACCATTATCTAGCTGTTTTATTTGTAATCCTAAAAAGAAGTTTAATTCACCCATATGACTCATCTCAAACTCTTTTGTTATTATTTCAGAAAATTCTTCATTCATTTCGAAATTAGTTGATCCAAAAATGATATCATCTACGTAAACTTGTACTAGTTGAATATCATTTTTATTTCTTTTAATAAAAAGAGTATTATCTATTTTACCAATTTCAAAATTTGATGGTAATAAATAAGATCTTAGTCTATCATACCAGGCTTTAGGAGCTTGTTTTAGACCATATAAAGCTTTCTTAAGTTTGTAGACATGGTTTGGAAAATTTTCATCTTCAAAAAGTGGTGGTTGATCAACATATACTTCTTCTTTTACAAAACCATTTAAAAATGCACTTTTAACATCCATTTGAAATAATTTTAAATTATTATGATTTGCGAAAGCAAGTAGAATCCTAATGGCTTCTAATCTTGCTACAGGAGCGAAGGTTTCGTCACAATCTATACCTTCTTCTTGACAATAACCTTGGGCGACTAATCGTGCTTTATTTCTAGCAACCTCACCTTGTTCATTCATTTTATTTTTATAAACCCATTTAGTTCCAATTATAGTTTTATCTTCAGGTCTAGGAACAAGTTCCCAAACTTCATTTCTAGTGAATTGATTTAATTCTTCTTGCATAGCCAAAATCCATGAATCATCAGTTGATGCTTCTTTAGGATTTTTGGGTTCAATAGTTAATATAAATGTTACATTACTCATTTTACTTAGTTGATTTCTAGTTGTAACAATAGATTGCATATCTCCTATTATATTTTCAATAGGATGATCCTTTAAAAGCTTAATCCTTTTATTAGGATGATTAATTTCATTATTAATTTCGGTTGATTTCTGATTTTGAGTAATTAAATCTTCTTCATCATTTGTAATTTCAAAATCTTTTAAATTTTCATCAAACGAAACATGCATTGTTTCTTCGATGGTGTTAGATTTTAAATTAAAAACTCTATAAGCTTTACTTCTATTAGAATATCCGATAAAGATTCCTTTGTTGGATTTAGGATCAAATTTATCCAAATTATCTTTTGTATTTAAAATAAAGCATTTACTTCCAAAAATTCTGAAATATGATACCTTAGGTTTCTTTCCATGAAGAAGTTCATAAGGTGTCTTATCAGTTAAAGGTCTAATCAAAATTCTATTCAAAATATAACAGGCGGTAGCAACAGCTTCTGCCCAAAAGTGTTTTGGTATATTACTATCTGAAAGCATAGTTCTCGCACACTCTTATATCGTTCTATTTTTACGTTCAACTACTCCGTTTTGTTATGGAGTTCTTGGAAATGAGAAATTGTGAGTTATTCCCTTCTTATTACAGAATTCCTCAAACTTTTCATTTTCAAATTCACCACCGTGATCACTACGTATAGTTATAATTTTTAAACATAATTGATTTTGAATCCTTTTTGTAAAGTTCTTAAAACATTCAAAAATATCACTTTTATGTTTCAAAAATATTGTCGATGTAAATCTAGAATAATCATCTATAATTACAAAAGCATATTTACTATGATTTATTGACAGAATTTGAGATGGACCAAATAAATCAAGATGAAGTAACTCAAGAGGTTTTGAAGTTGAAATCATGTCTTTTAATTTAAAAGAACTTTTTCTAAGCTTTCCTAATTGACATGCATCACATAAACTATCTACTTTAAAATTCATTTTAGAGAGACCTCTTACTAGATCATGTTTTGATAGTTTAGATAAGAGTTTGAAATTCAAATGTCCAAATCTCTTATGCCAAATCCAAGGGTCGCTTGTATTTGCCAAAAGACATAAGTTATCATTTGAAACTTTCATACTAAGAATATAAATATTCTTTTTCCTAGTTCCCTCAAATATTATGGTTGAGTTATTCTCTTCAATATGACATTTATCTTTTTCAAATTTATTTTTATATCCTTTATCACATAGTTGACTTATACTTAGCAGATCGTGTTCCAGATTCTTAACTAGCAAAACATTAGTAATAATAGGAGTTTCAGAGTTACCGACATTGCCGATGCCAATCACGTGTCCCTTCGAGTTGTCTCCAAAGTTAACCAGTCCTCCGTCTTTGTATATAATATTATTCAGCATATCCGGATTACCAGTCATGTGTCTAGAGCATCCACTATCAAGTATCCACTTATTCCTTTTGATTTGCACAGATTGTCCATTGTGGATTAATTCCTTAATACCCATAAAGCACCTTTCCTGCACATTATAAAATTTGGGTAGACAACTAGAATTTGAATAACATTCATATGCAGACTCATGGAACAATGATGATTTAAACAATTCTAAACTAGTTTTAACAGATTTTTCAAAAATAGCCATTTTAAAACTTTTCAAAATTCAGATTATGAAACTTTTTGAAAACCAAGCTCTGATACCAAATGTGAGAAATGCGGATTAAGGATCTTAAGGCAAGAATTAACACTAGAGGGGGGTGAATAGTGTTTAAAGAAATCTGTTAATCTTTTTGAGTTTATCTTAATTTGTTAACGATGTATGCACTAATCAGACTCAGATATGAACACAGAAACAAACACATATGCAAATATACAGTAAAAGCAGTAAAGGAAAGAACACACCGGATTTTATACTGGTTCGGAGTTACCATACATCCAGTCCCGCACAACTAAGCACGGATTTCCTTTCAAAAGCAATTCAACAATTACAACCCTCGGTTTCAAGGCTACGAGGTACACCCTCCAGAATAACAATCCTCTGGGTAGAGATACTTGGTTTCCGGGGCAACAAGTTCACCCAATTGATTTCCAAGGCTACAATCACACCTTTTCTCACTTAATTGATTTCCAAGGCTACAATTACACATTTTCTCGCTTAATTGATTACAAAGAAATCTATAACTCAAATTAGCACTTGGATCTTGTAGAGATAGTGATGGAGAATCACACTAGAAATAATCGAGTATGATTTGATGTTGATTTTGGCAGAGTAATGGTATGATTTTGTATTGAGAATGTGGAGGAAGAAGAAGAGTGAAAACCAAAAAAATATGATTGAAAATTCGTTGAAACTGTCCTCTATTTATAGAAGAACAATAGTCATGTCCATTCGTGAAGATTTATGGCGAATAGACACTTCTTTTGAAATTTGAATTTTGAAGCCAACTAACACTATGTCGACATGGGGTTTATGGGTATGTCGACATCCCAAAGGGATTTTGGTGTTTTGATTTTCTTTGAAAATAACCTCTATTTTCTATTAAAATTATTTTAAACTTTATAAATATACTTGAATATAGTTGAAATACATAAGTAAATATAAAGAACAATATATGCATATTTTAACTATAATTTTATGTTTAAATCTAAGTATAAATATTAAAAGTTAAATATATTATTTGAAAAGACATTTAAAATCAGGAGTAATTTTGACTCTGAAAATAAAGATGTTTTTGAGGCTAAAATTATTTAAAAACGGAATCGAGGGTTTTGAATCTTTTTAAAAGGAAAGTTTTGAAATCATTTTGAAAACACGATAACTTTGAAAAATCATTTGAATTAAAATTAGTGGATACAAAACAATGTCCCGCTAGATTTTCGTAGGTTCCATCCTACTTAGGGTTCCATCCCTTTAACGGGCTCGAAGTGGATTTCATTCCATGAATAAATTGGATATTAAGATGTCAGTGCCTTTCTATGAGGTTTAACAAATATTCCTAATAAAACAAACTTAACCTTAAACTCTTGAACTCTTGATAATCTTGATACTCATGAGTCTTCTATCTCTATACCTTGAATCTCTATACTGTACAGTCTTCATTCTTGATACCTGCATGGTTAGATCCTGCATATACATATATATCTAAACTTGTAATGTTAGTATTTATATTTTATAATCTATTCTAAGGTTGTTGTCATCAAAACCAACTCCTCAGGGACTAACAACAGCCACCGTAGTTGACAAGCCAGACCCATCGATAATCATGATGGCGGCAGTGTTTGCAGTTGCAAGCAAGACCGGCTTCAAAATTGCATTGGAAAGGGATCCACTGATGGATCTTATGGAGCTTTAATATGAAGTTGAGAGATATCTACATCAAAAGGATGCTGAAGCTGATAATGCTAATATTAATGTTGTGGGTGATAGAGGACTGTATAGAGCCAGATATTGAAAAGTCAAGAGGATGCGAAGAGCCGATAATGATTTCGAAGGACTGAAATGATAGAGGAGGGAATCAAAGTTCTCTTTTGACACTAACCTAACCGAAACCCCGAAGTGGATATACCTAGATACTGGGGGGCAGATACCCTATCGGAGACCAGACAAGAGGGACTCACAGATCGGGAGAGAAGGTCTGGAAAGTTTTGCTTGTTCCACAAGCTAAACAGATATGAAACAAATGAGTGCAGACACCTTCGTGATTTGATAGAAGAATTGGTTTGGAGTAACCAACTATAACAGTATGTAAGGAACCAAACTATGATTGTGCAGCCAAATGCCACTATCTACAGTGAATGCATCAAGACACGATCAGGGATTTGGGTCGAGACTGGTAATCCCATGATCGGGATGGGCATGAGACAAGTTCGTTTCCTATGCTTTGCTTTCCTTTTGAATAGTTAAGACGATAATAACCTTGTCTCGTTTACACGTGCACGAGACCTCTATTAGTCTCAAGGCACGCTCTAAGTCGGATGACTGAGATGAATAATTAAGATGTTTGCTTTCTTGCTTTGATTTGAATGTTTAATTATTGAAATCCACTTGAACATGATGACTGATATTGATTGTGGTAGTCCCATACAGAGAGACGGTGCGGTGACCACAAGAAGTAAGTTCCTTTACCAGAGAGTGAGTGGGTGGACTTGCCAACGGTTGAGTCTCTCGTCGAAGAGCGAGTAGATTGCGCTTAGCAAGGATCCGGAGAGATCAAAAGTAAGTCCCCTCACTGGAGAGTGAGCGAGTGGACTTGCCTATCATTGAGTCCTCACGTCGGAGAGCGAGTGGATTGGGCTCAGCAAAGATCCAGAGAGATCAAACCTCATATTGGATGTTAAACAATCCAGAGGGATCGAACCCTGGATTGGATGTTAAATAATCCCAAGAGATCGAACCCCGGATGAGATGATTGAATGGTCCAGAGAGATCGAATCGCGTATTGGATGATTAAACGATCTAGAGAGATCGAATCCTAGCTTGGATGATAATACGATCTAGTGAGATCGAATCCTATAACAGATGATGACTTGTTATATAGACTTGAACACCCTGTAATCAGACTGAAATAGATAAATCCCGGGCGAACATGAGATTATCCTGATATACAATATGATACCTCTGGATGAAGATAGGATGATCATGCCTCATGGTTGGCACTAAAGCAAGGGCTGGAGTCCTTAGCTATAGCAGGTCTGGAATGACCTTTGGTTTGCAGGAGAATCCAAAGGAACCTGATGATTCACCACAAATTGGATTGATGGATAGATGTAAAGCTTGACTACTAGAAATTGACTGCTGTTGAAACTTTTTCTTGAGAAAAGCACACCTTACAATCATAAGACGAACTTTAAGGGGAAAGTGTTAACCAACTTTTTACCTAAAGCAGATTTCAACTGGAATTAGGAGGTCAAAACGAGGATGAAATGACCCAAGAACTTGGAAACACACTTCGAAGGATCGGAAGATAGAATTTTACAAGTTTCAAGCAAAATGAGGCTAAGTGGACCACTTGGCACCGAGAGGTACTTCTTCCACTTAGCACCTCCTTCCCAGAACTCCTTGTACTTAATGCATAATCTCTAGCAATCGCAGTGAAGTAATTTCCTCAGAAGAAAGACGAGCAATTCTAAGGATTTATGAGAAGGAAGCAAAGAAAGATGAATAAGATAAGCAATATCGAGGAAGTTATCAGAACAAGCTTGATCTTCACTGAAAAGAGTTTGGAACACATCAAGTCAGAGATGGGAGGACAAAACAAGTAAAAGGAAGGGCTTCCACCATAAAGTGATACCAAAAGGTTTTATTGGAGTGTGAACTGGCGTGTTCACTTCTCAACCTACAGACTTACGTCAAGACCTTGGACTTTGTGGGCTTCTAACCCAACTGGCGATTTCCTCTATAAATACAGACCCTACAGTTACTAGAAAAGGACCTTTTGAGTTCTCCTTCTTCACCTCTTACCTCTCTTCATTAAAGTCATTTAGGAAGTTACCATTTATTGTTCTAGGACTTAGATCAGCAACTTCCTTGTATTGGTGACTCGCAAATCTCTAATAAATAAAACATAAAGTGGACGTAGGTCAGAGATTGTCGAACCACTATAAAAATTCTTGTGTCTCGTTACTTTTTGCATACATTTTCTGCTAGTTCACTGTATTTTAACAGGTTTTTAGGTGTTATGTCATTTTTGGTGTCAACATACATACATGCATACACATACATACATATATATGTGTATGTGTGTGTGTATGTATATTAAAATTGACATATATTTTTTGGATTTATTAAAAGAGTAAAGTGACTATTGACTGACATTATTTAAATAATCTGAATTTGAGATTTCATAAGTAATTTAAATACATGGATTTGCATATAAAATATCAAAAAAGAACTAAAGGGGTGGTTGTAAATAACCATCGAAATGTTAAAATGTAGGTATTTGAAGCTAAAAACTGAATTTTACAATGCAATTTATGGTAAAGCTATTAAGATAAATAAATAATAAATTAAATTTTTTAATATTTTTTATAGGAAAATGAGCACAAAGATAAACTTAGAAAAAAATTAGGCTGAAGGACAACAAGTTTTTTTTGACCGAAGGACAGTGCTAGTTATAATTAGCATTTTGTATACTATAAAACTGAATATGATGCTGGTTATAACTAACATTTTAAAAATGTAAAAGTTGAATATAATGATAATTATAACTAGCATTTGTCATTTAGTCTAAAAATAAGACTCGATGTCCTTCAGCCTAATTTTTGTTCAAAGTTTGAAATTTTCACTAAATCCCAATATTGTTTATACACATTATTTATGTTATGTGATTTATATATCTTCATATTTGAATGAAAAGACATTTTTACCACTTATATTGATATGAACACGGTATATATATTGAAATGATCATATTTTAGGGTTTATTAGATGAATTAATAAATATTTATTAATTGAATTTATTTAAATAGTTTAAATTCAAGATTACATAATTTATTAACATATATTAATTTAAATGTACAATATTAGGCGATATTGAGGAGGGTTTTGTTGTAGAAGTTTTAAAATGGAGGCACTTGATGTTAATTTTTCCAATGCAATGTTTGGAAAATTTAGTGATAAATGAATCATGAACTAAATTCATAATTATTATATATGTGTATAATTATGTTACATGATTGATGTATTTATATATCTAAATGAATTTTACACAGTTTTTATTAACTTTAACCTGATATAAATATTGAAATTTTCATATTTTAAGATTTATTTGACAAACCAATGAATAATAGTTTACTGAATTATTTAAATAGTTTTAAGATTATGTGATTAATTCTAATATATGGAGATAAATGAAAAATATTGAACGGGAACTAAAGAGGAGTTTTAAATGGTTATAATCTTTTTAAAACGAAGGCATTCAAAGTAAAAAATCATAATTTTGTAATACGTTATATGATGAATTTATTGAGATAAATGAATTTTAAATTGAATTTGTTATTGTTCTTTATGTATGTACTATATGTGACTTATGTATCTTAATTTAATGAAAAGGTAATTTTAACTTTTTTGTTTATACGAGTATGATGTACATATTGAAATTTTCATATTTTTATAATTTGATGGACAAACTAACAAATATCATTTAATTGTATTTATCCAATTAGTTTTAATTTAAATTGCACAACTAAATTAAATATATGGACCGAAACAAAAACTATAAGGAGAAAAATGAGGTGAATTTTGTAAATAAGCATGGTAAATTTAAATGTAGGTATTTTAAGTTAAAAGTGGAATTTTACAATGCACATTTGATAAATTTATTGAGATAAATGAATTAAAATTAAATTTGTATTATTGTGTTATGTGTCATATATCATAATCGAATGAAAAAATTAGTTTTACAATTTTGGTTGGTACAATAGTAGTACACATATAGAAATTGTCATTATTTAGTATTTACTAGAAATTTTTACAAATAATAGTTAATTGAATTCATTTTAATAGGTTAACTCTCAATTATGTAATTAACCTGAATATATGGACTTGAATATAAAATACTAGAAGGCAACTGATGAATTATTTGTAAATAATTTTTTTAAATATATGTAAAAAATGTAAATGATAGGAGAGATTTAGTAAAATAAATGCAAGTTGTTATATTAAAAGATTTGAAAATAAAATATTAAGAGAGAATGAAGAAGAAGAGAGAAAACTCCTAGATCTAATAAGATGGCTAGAAATTCTTCTGCTTTACAAATTACTAGTGTGTAACTCGTACGTTGCACACGGTAGCATTGCTAAAAAATAGTATTTATTTTTAATTATTGCTAAAAATATATTTTATCATGTAATGTATAATAAAGTGATACGTTAACCATAAAATAAAATGACATACGACGCTCAGATATAAGGTTGAGGGTTCACTACTTGCTAGCTATGTATCTCGGTAAAAATTAATGTCCTAACCCAAAAAAATTATAAATTAAAATCGTTAATATTGTATAATTTATGTTATGTTATATGATATATATTTTTATATGTATGAGTGAATAAGTAAGTTTACCGTTTTGTTAATATGATTATTGTACATATATTGAATAGTCATCTTTTTTAAAGGATTTATAAATAGATTAATGAACATTAAATAATTGAAATTATTTTAATAATTTGGATCAATGATCAACATAACTAATTAAATAGAAAGAATTAAATGTAAAAAAAGTTAAAATTGAGAAGAACTTTGTACAAATTTGTAATTGAGAAATGCATAAATCTTATAATTAGGTAATTTGTATGTGAACTTCTTTTTGCATCAGACATGTGAACTTCTATTCATTATTATGTTTTCATTTTTAAACAATTTTATCTTTGTAGTTAACCATAAATTTCATGTTCTTGTAGGAAAGTCGTGCTTACAACTTTATAATTGCAAAATAATGTTATGTAGCATTCAGTTGAGTTATAAGTTGGGTATGGTTTGATAACACATTGAAAGTGAGAATTTTGTATAATCTAATTTTTGTCGTTGCAATATGCTCATACACATCATAATATTGTTAAATATAAATTTATATTTTAAAGGTGGTTAAAAATGAAATTATGTTATGTAATGTACGATAATTTTTTTAAGATAAATGAATTAGAAATTAAAAGGGTTATTATTATTTATGTATACATTTTATGTTATGTGATTCAAATATCTTCATATATATGAATAAAAAGAAAAAAATTATTATTTTTCTTATATACATGGATATTGTATATATTAAAATCCTCGTATTTTTAGGATTCATTAGATGGACTAATAAATATTAGTTAATCCTGTTTATTCAACTAGTTTAAATTTAAGATTACACAATTAGTTAAGTATTTGGATTTGAATGTAAAATATTAGAAGATAATCGAGAAGGGTTTTTACGTAATTGTAAAAATTTAAAATTTCAAGTACTTGAGGTTAATATATTTTGCAGTGCAATGTATGATAAACTTATTTAATAAATAAATAATAAAATAAATTTTTTACCGTCACTAATGTATATAATTTATGTTATGTGACTTATATATATTTACATCTAAATGAATTTTTTTTACCAATTTGTTGATGCGCATGTAGTATACATAATGGAAATTTCATATTTTAGGATTTATTAATAAATAATAATTATCTAAGTTTATTAATTAGTTTAAATTTTGGATTGTGTAATTAATTTGTATATGTGGACTATAATGTAAGATTTTAGGAGATATTCATGAAAGATTTGTAAATAATTGTAGGTTTTTTAATAGTACGTATTTGAATGTAAAATAGTGTGAAAAGTTTAGTAGAATAATTGTAATGTGATAAATTACAGGATTTGGGAAATAAAATATCCACTTATGGAGAATTAAGGAGAATAGAGATAATATAGAATTAAAGAGAGCTTCAAATTCTTATGCTTTACTATTATTTTAATAGATTAATAGATTATTTTTTAAGGATTTTCTACTTGTGTATATGTTTAATGATTATTTATTAATTTAAACCACAATATAACAATATATACAATGGAAAATAAAAACAAGAACATACTTTATTTTGCATAAGATTATCATACAAGGTCAGTTTACATAACAAATTAAATAATTGCTCCAAGGCATACATTAACTCTTTCAATCTTCAACTTGCACTTGGGGCCAATTATGGATTCGTCGACTAAGGACGGATCAAGAGAGTACCTTAATGAATGGATCCATTATATTATCTCTACCATCTATTATATCAATAAACACTTTTTATCATTGATAAACTACCTTATCATGCAGAACTTTTAGAGTATATATCTCGATTTCTTATGTTCTCTAGTTCCTTTGCTTTAACGACCCGGAATTTTACCGCTTTGATGGATGAATATTTAGTTAATTTTAAGTATTTAAATAATGGTTTTAATAATTAAAATAGACCTCCTTTAATTTATAAAAATGATAGAAAATTCATTTTTGAATTAGGTTTACAAAAATATTTAGTTCAAAGGAAAATAGGAAATGTAATCGGAAACCTTTTTCAAAAATCCTGATTTTTGATCATATAAATGTTGTTAAAAAGGTTGTAAACACCTTAGCACGCTTAAACGCGTACTTAAATAAATAATGTGTACTTAATTAAAGGTGGTAAAGTGTAAATATAAGTGTACTAAAGAAGTAAAAGTGATGTGATCATTTTCAAAAGAAATAAATAAATAAAATAAATGAAAAGATGTTAAGTCACATTTTATGACACCATGGTAAAAATCCATGCATTACACATTGGATAAAAGAGGTGCACCCTTGAACCAACATGTATTAGAAGGTAGAGGTGGAGGTGTGTGATGATGTGGCATCATTTGTGCGGAGGGTACGCACTAAGGGGGCAAAATGGTAATTTCACTTCATCCATTTTATAAAAACAAAGTCCATCCCTCTCTCTTGTTCCATTTCATTTTCTATTTATTTTTTCAAAAGTTTATCTTCTTATTTTAAGCTCTTAACCCTCTTTAGTGACTTCCAAATCATTTTCAAAGTTTTAAAATCAATTCTTCTCTTACTTTTAATTCCTAAAAACACCTAAAAATCATCCCTTTCTTCTTCTTACACCTTCCTCCTTCAGAATCAAGCCTACATCTACCTCCACCACCCTTGGCCGACCCTATTTACACTAGGCTGAGCTAAGGCACCATGGCCGAGCCACTTTGCTTCGTTTAGGTCCAAAAATCAAATTTTGCTAAAAGATTTTCAAAGATTTACGCTCTTTTCAAGTTTTTAAAGATTTGCTTAAGTTTGGTGAGTAAAAACTCACATCCTTTAGTAAAAATTACATCTTTAAGTTATGTTAGCATTAGTATGCGGTATTGCTTGGTTATTAGTTACTTACATGATTGTATGTGATTTTACATATGCTTGTGCTTGTAAATTGCCTTAGATTTGATAAGTAAGTCTAAATGTGTTATAGATGCAATAAAGTTTGGATTTTAGGTTATTTGTAGTTATTGTTGCGTTGTATGTTCTATGGACAAGTGTATGTAATATTATGCTAAGAAAAGTTAGCAACTTTGTATGGTTTGAGGACTTGGAATCCTTATGAAAACAATTTGGTTATTTGTTTTCAAAAAATCTAAAAAGTTTTCAAGTTTCAAACTCTGTTTTAGTTTTACAAAACTCTTACTTTATGTTTGAAAAGGTTAATAAGCATCCACGAGTTAAGTTTCAGAAAGGAAAGCCAAAGACAAGTTTTTAAGTTATGGTCCATATAACGATAGTGACTATGAATGCAGTTTCACTAAAAAGTCTATTTTTTGCAAATTAAGTTGTTTATATTTAAAACACTTTGGAAATGTTTTAAAACTTAATTAATAATGATTAAGAAGTTAATTAAAGTTTTAATAATTAATTATTTTATTAATTAAGTTTGGTAATTAATAATTAATTAAGTATTAAACATGGGTTATTAATTATAATTAAGTGGAGATTAGTTACTAACTAATTATCTTTTAAAAGTGAGATTAATCTTAATTAATCTTTGATTAAATAAGATTATTTTCTAATTAACTATGATGATTTATTTTAGTTAATTATAAATTAAGTATATGGTTAATTAATTATTAAGCAAGTGCTTAATTATTCTAATTATAAATTAATAAACAACTTAATTTATAAACAATTTTTTATTAAAAGTTAATTATTTCTTAATTGATAATTAAGTTAAGTTAAGACTTAATTAAAATTTAATTATGTTTTTAAAAAGGATTTAACTTGTAATTAATTATTTAAAAAGAGGTTTAAGTTCTTAATTACTTTGTTTTCTAAGGATCAATTTGTTTAAAGGCAACTTTCTTTTACAAAGAATAGTTTTGAACACAAGGGATTCTATTGTGACACCATTAAGTAACCATACAAATGTGAATAAGTTATACTCAACTTTGACATCAGTTAGTAAAATAAATCCTCGTTCCGTTATACCTTAATTAAGTAGATTGTTTGGACATCTTATAGTAGAATAAATCTCCATTCTGCTATAATTGAACTTAATAGATTGTTTGGACATCTATTTAGCATGACAAACTACCATTCTGCTATTATGTTGTTTGGATATGTATCTGCCATTTGGTTTATATTGACATGTTATTCCCTAATTTAGTTATGGATTTTATTTACATATATGTTGGTTTATGTAAATAACTGTTATGTGACATGGAGTCAAATTTAATTAAAATGGTAACTTGATTTAGTACCATTGTGGTCACTATGCCTCCTTTCAAATTTGCAATTATGGCTTCTAAATCGACTTTAATTCTATATCAATTTGATGTTAAGTGTTTGTAAATGATTTTATAAGATGTCCAATTATTTTAATAAAAGTATTTACAAATGATATTTTGTAAATAATATTTACAAAGGATTTATTTAAAGAAGATTTACAAATGATATTTGTAAATAGTATTTTAAAAAGGGGAATTATAAACGAAGATTTATATAAGAGTTTTATAAATGATTTTTGGATATTTATAAAAGAGTTCTATAAATGATTTTGGATGTTTATAAAAGAGTTTTATAAATGATTTTTGGATATTTATAGAATGCTTTTATAAACGAATTTGGATATTTATAAAAGAGTTATATAAATGATTTTTGGATATTTATAAAAGAGTTTTATAAGCGGATTAGAATATAAGCAAAATGAGATTTCATAAATGAAAATGATTTATTGAAGAAATTTATAAAAGAATTGAAGATGAGATTTCCCTTATTTGACCTTCTTAATTATGGTCGTGTGGACAATTGTTCCATGCTTAACACCGAAGGAACAGTGTTGGGGTTATCTTTATCTCTAATTTAAATAACATTTGTTTGATCCTTATAATATGATTCTGAAATGAGAAATTTTTCACAATGTTTTGTGAATATACTATTCTAATATGACAATTATATGAATATTTTGATAAATACTCTAAAAGGAGATCTAAATAAATGAAAACTTATTTTGAGGCTTAGTGATTACTATGGGTAATTAAACATATTTGAAGTGTTGTTGTTTGATTATTTGATAGTTAGATAACCAACATCAAGTCTTGATATGTTTTGACTCAGGAAGTATGATTGTATATTCGAGTTCCCCGGTGAGGACTCGAATACTTGTTGCATACTTCCAAAGAACCGAAATTGAGTTAGCCAGAAACTAGAGCTCAATTAGAAGACGCCGGTTTCGGTTAAGTATGATTTATCTGAACCACTCCAAACTAATAACGTTCGTGATGGATCGTTATGAAGTATGATATGGAGCTATACTATTCTTCCTGAGGGTTATTCCAAAATGGAAGATAGTAAATGTTGAATGTTTGTTCGATTTTGGAACAACTTGTATGGATGAATGCTGGTATTGCATTTCTGCCTGGTAAACAGTATGTGACGAACCGGGATTTTCGACCCTCAAAAATCGACATCAATACATCCACTGTATAGAATGCCAAATAGTCGGGTTCTGGAAATACCAGTTCATTAGGGGTGAGGAAGAAAATAGAAACAACAACACGGAATCTCACAATCGCAGCAGAACAAAATATAATATATAATAATAGATTTTTATACAAAGGAATCTGTAAATGTTTTATACTTACAATCATCAGAGTACAACAATCAATACATCAATCTAAACAGTTATAATAACTTGTCCTCATACAGTGTAAATATAAACCAAGTATGGGAATACGTCTCTGTCGTCCAGCTCGTCTCCTGAGCTCCATAGCATCCTATCCTGAATCTGTAATACTCGGTCTGACCTAAGCATTATAATAAAATAACACCCGAGTCAGTCTGGAAAACCAGCCTGAGAAAACACACTCAATTTGAATTATTAACTTGTTCAAAATCTTTTGAAAAACAAAGGCATCTCGTAAGACCACAGCACATATAAACACGACGGGTTTTTACCTTACGATAACCAAAACATTTTTATCAAAATCGTCTAATATTATAATAGTGTCTAAATCAAGTAAATAGAAAATAGCTTAAATGCTTGCACCTCACGTTTCAGCATAGTTGGGCACAATCAAAATCGTACAGCACTTATTGGAGAATGGATTCCATACAATGACTAGGCACTGGGGTACCACCTATCACAGTACACTTCTAGAAAAATGTACAAAGGACCTCGTCAGGATCCCCTACAACACAAGACCGGCCCTATCCCTAACCTAGATAGAACCGAATATGTTAACACCCGGGGTGTTCCCACCCTTAAAATCAAGTTCTTTCGCGCACCGTAGTGATAATATCCGAGGGTATCTAGAAAGTTGATAACATACCCTAATTGGGGGCGATCCACTTAGCCTTGCTGCATAACCCCTGATTTTTAGTCATTCTGGTTGATGAGGCTTGAGGCTACGATTACCTTTCAGAACAATTTTTCACTTAAAATGCTCATCGTCCTCCAATGACGATGTTCGATAGCATTTGTCCATACAAGCTGTCATGGTCTGGACAAACTGAATCACCGTCTTCTCTGTCTTCACGGTATCCATTCGTAATGTCCAAACCGGATCGAAGTGGTTTTCAGATATTTAAATCTGATCCCGGTCTCTTCGAAACGATTGACAAAATTGGCCAAAATTGATAGTCGGTTATTTAACTATCAATAAACATCCATAAGTAGACATCAGGCCTTATTATAAATTTTCCAAAATTTATTACAAAATATCTTTATAAGATATATATATATATATTCAAATCCCTTCCAAAATTTCCAGCATTTGAAACGATTTCAAATCCTTATATTTTCAACGGAATATTCCCAACTTTTCCAATACTTATAATATATTTTTTCCCAACCCCATTTTATGTTCAACACTTAGCAAGTATTCCATTTATTTCCAATTTTCTCAATCATTTACAATTTATTTGTAAACTTCTTGACTAGTTTATAACGAATTCTATAAGTCCCAGAATTCCTTAATTAATTCCCTTTAATATTTCCAAAGTTAAGTATATTTGCTTATAATTCTGATTTCCCTATCTACTTCTTTTATGAATTCTATTCCATTTTTTGAAGTTCACTTTTATTTAACTACTTCAGAAATTTTCTTACTTTTTCCCTAATTCCATTATGAGGATTCTCTTAAAATCCCATATACCGAATAACCCCATTTCCAGATTTCCGAGAAGATTTATAAATAAACTTAAAACTTTACAAAACTCTATATGTATATATAATAAGTATTTAAAATAATAATAATAATTTTTTTTAAGACATGTTCAAGTAATTTTATAAAATATCGAGATGCTTTTTATAAACATCAATGCTCACTTTTTGATAAACAAATCAATCTTCAAAGCTGATTTTTAAGAATTAGAATTTATTAAAATAAATATTAAATTGAACTGACAATCAATTTAATCTAAAATTGCAGCTATCCCTGATTGACTCTAATTAAATTCCAGATGTCGTATTCATCGATACAATCCAATCATGATCTTGTTTTGGTAAATTTCGACCTCGTACGAAACGTTATGAGATAACAATTTATATAATAAAATTTATTAACTTAATCACAAATTAAAATTAAATTTTACCTATTAATTATTCATCTTCCCTAAATTCTTATTAAAACTGCTGCTAAATCGAAAGCTTAACTTCCACTAATCACTGCCGTTGATTTCCTTTCCCCATCGCAATTTCCAGGCAATCACAATGCTTCCATGTCAAGCTGCTCTTCACTGGCGAGCCTCACAAACGCTTTGGTACCGATGGTCAAACTCAGCCGTAACTCCATTGTCGCCTCCATGACCTTCCAGTATACGCTGCCCATTCGCACGCAATGAACGGCCGCGACTTCGTGCTCCTCCCCCAGCCAGATGAACACGCATAGTAAATCACGATTTTCCGAATCGCGATGCCTTCCCCCTACTTTGCCTGCACCGCGACTACAACAAACCCCAAGTCCACCAGCTCGCTAAACGTCCACTAATAGATCGAGCCCTAGTCAATCGAACGCGCCTCCATCACGCGAGCAACCCCTCCTCGTCGCGCGCCTCTTCTCCATCGTGATCATCGCCATATTTTTTTTTTAAAGTTGTCGTATAATCGAACTGAGTGGAGGAAGAGATATTTGTATTTTTAAACGTGAATTCCTGTGTGCAATTTTTTTAAAAATGGCTGAAGCTCGATTTCGAGTTAGGGCTGAAGGAGATAAGGGAATTCTCGTTTAAAAAGGAAAGGAGCGGTCGACTTCTTGATTTAAAACAAAAAGAAAAGGATAGGTTGGCTGATGGATATGATGGCTCAACTGTTCATTGATTTTACTATTATTAATTTAATTTTTTTTCAAATATCCTGAATTCTCTACCGTGCAATTCAAACTCCTTTGAGGCATGCCGCTAGGCGTTTATAGTGTTATACCCCTATTTCGAACGCAATAGAAAAGGTTTCGAGTCCCAATTCGATCGTACGTGGAAGATAGCTTTTTAAAACAACTATTTAAATTTAATTCGATTAAATTATTTCTAGGCGTTTATATTCCATACGACCAAACGATAAATCCAAATGCTACGAAATTTGAAATCTGATAATAATACAATATTACAGATCCAATGAGACTGGTTTCGTCGAATTCCGAGACTGTGCCCCGGATCACTATTTAACGCGTCGATTAAATCGACGATTTCTAAATTTTTCGAAATCGCTTAAAATTCCATTTTTAAAATCTTACTAACTAAATTATACTTCCATTAGAATTTATATCAACATTAGAAATCGTTTTCGAATCATATTCTACTCCAACTCAATTACTTAACGATTTTCAATTATGAATCCAGCAATTAAATTTATTCAGTGAATCGCTATATTTGGAATTTAAATTCATTCCACTTATTTGATTGTTAAATTCCATATTAAAATTCTATTTACATTTAAAAACTCAACATTTAAAATAAATTAAATGTTCAAAATCAACGACCAAAAATCCGGGTTGTTACATTCCTCCCCCTTAAAAGAATTTCGTCCCCGAAATTGCCAAGGCAGGAAAAATGCTCCAAACCCAATACTTATTCAAAACCCACTTAGTTAACTTGCTATTTCACTTTTCTAATCTTTTAATTCCAATAAAAACAATTAGTTCTCAATTCTAATTCCAAAACCCTTTATTCCAATTACAATTCGAAATCAAATTATTGTTAAGAAAAAAAATTTAAAATTTTTCTAACACCCTAAATTTCCAAAAAAATTTGGCAGGGTCTCCCTTGTACGGAGAGCCTTTTGCAATATGACAAGAGAGATAAAAATGTATATATCGACCCATACGGTCGGAAAACAAAATATATATCAATATTTATAGTATTTAATCTGAAAACGTACCTTATATTAGCGTTTTTAAGCAAGCGGCCTATTTAATATGCAATTATGCAACACAACTCTACCCCAATAGCCTCCGGGTACCTGTACTTACTCAGTTTAACACGTAAGTACTAAAATATGAAAATTCAATAACATTTCATTCATTCAACAACTCAAACACATAATTTTCCACTAACACCCATGTCATAGCATGAATTTATTAATAACCACAAGGTTCTAACATTCGATTATTCATTCCAATCGATTTATATATCATTTCATTCAAATTCGAATGATTTACAACCTAATAATTTGCATTCAACTCATATTTATACCAAACAATTTCATTTCCATTTTAAATTGATTAAAATCAATTTATTCACTTCCTATTAATTCATTGAATTTTATTACTTCCGTTTACCTCATCAAACCATAAATTTTCTATGCAAATTCGGCGATATTTATTTAATAAAATAACCATTTCGGTTTATAGCTATTTTAAATTGATTCTGAATCCATTTATTCAATCAAATTCCATTCCATTTACTAATTATTTTAATTAGTTCATTCACTTAATCCACTTCGAATTTCTAATTCCATACTCGAATTCATTTAAAATAATATTCAAGGCCATATTCAATTTATTTCCACTCACGTTGAATTTATTTATAACTCAAGCCATTTTTATTTCAATCCAATTTTATTTGATCACATTTAACATATATTTAATCATCTTCTATAAAAGTAGAATTTTATTTATTACTCAAGCTCCATATTCAACTTTAGTTTCAGTCCACAATCCATTCTGTTTAATTAATTTAAATCTCATTCCCATATTCAATTAACTAATTAATTAATTTAATTAGTTCACTTCCATTTTACACTTCAATATCTGATTTTCATTTCAAATATCACTTCACTTGATTTACTTGAGCTCAAACTCATCTTAAAATTCAAGTTTGGATTTTTATTCCTTTACTAAAACATCGAATTATTTTTATTTGGTTTTTCATTCCACTTTTCCAATTTTTATAAGTTACACAACTTATCTTCTCGCATTCCCCTCAATTTTATACTCGAGTTTATTCACATTTTATTTTAACTCAAGATTGTACATCACTTTATGGCATAAATATAATTTTATTCCATTAATTTCAATTTCTTGTAAGCTCTTCAAATTTATTATTCACAATTTCAACAATTCCCACTTAAATTTGTACTCCATTTAAATTTTATAGCTTACAGTTATATAGTCACTTAGACTTCACATTTATATATTTAATTCCATTCGATATGGTTTCAAATCCAATCCAATTCAATTTAATTTCAATTTCAATTTCCTTTAACCAATATTTCCAAACCATATTCGAATTATTTATACTTAAATTGATTTCATTCCAAACAATTTATTTTAATACATTCAATTTAATAAAGTAAGAATTTAATTCCAATTTCAAATTTTTCCGCACTTCCTTACTTATATTTATTTGTTCCATTCACTTACACATTCATATGCACTTTAATTAGTTAACTTCATCACATTCTACTCTTTTCATTTTACTTATTATAATCACTTCGTTTAATTTATTTTCTTTAACTTTTGCTTAAGTTAAATTCCAATTCCTACAAATTTTCTTTTACAAATCCAATTTATTTAACTTACACAAGTTAAATTTTAATTTCATACTGAAATTTCCAAACTTATTTAACTTAGCCTGATTTAATCTCAATCTTTTCAATCCATTTTAAACCTATTCAATTTTAATTTTTAATTCCAAAATTCAAATTCCAACATTTTTAAGCACTCGGTACTTATTTCAAACCACTTGAAATCAACTATATACATATATATAACCCTTTGTTTTCAACAAACCATTCCTTGGAATTTTAAACTCAACTTCGGTTTTATCCAAAATACATTCTCTTCAAATTTTTAAAACAACGTTTGTTTTCCAATGAAAATCTCTAAATCAATTATTTCGGTTGCAGTTCGTCACTTAGAAACTCGAAAATGGACATTGATGATGCGATTGTCATCACCAGGGTTATTTTCCAGCGACTGCAATGAGTTCAGTGCTTCATCAATTTCAAAATCCATTTAAAACAATTTCCATTCAAAAATATCCCAATAATATCACCATTTCTCTTTCCAACCACTTCGGAAAACATTTTCAAAAATTCCCGGAATTTCAAATTCCTAAATATTTAGTTCAAACGCATTTTAAACATTTCTCAAAGCTTCCAGAATTTTAAATTTTCAAATTCTGGTTTGAATCCATTTTAATTATAATCCATTTGTATAATTTATACTCATACAAATTTTCATTTGGTTATATAAACCATTTTCAATTTTATAATCTTGTTTTGCTTATATAACAAGAATCAGACAAATCACTATAATTATTTTAGGAAATTATTCTTTTTATATCAAAATATAATTTGGGTAAAATTATTTCATTTACCCCATTCCAAAACAATACTTTGTCGAATTCCTCCATTCAAGTGTTTAGAAACCCCTATCGATACAGTTGTACGGACTGTGCCGACCAGAGTTCATAAGCCACTCAATAAATCAACCAACATAATACAAAACATTTTATATTCACTAACAAATACACGCTCATGTCTATTAATACACTCAAACTCATTCCAGGGTACTGCTGACCCTATCTCTAATGAGTAGTCCCCACCAAAGCCAAGGTTCTCGCTTAACCTTCAACTCTGATACCAACTGTGACGAACCGGGATTTTCGACCCTTGAAAATCGACATCAATACATCCACTATATATAATGTCGAGCAGTCGGGTGCCGGAAATACCAGTTCATTGGGGGTGAAGAAAAAAAGGCAGAAGAAAATAGAAACAACAACACAGAATCTCGCATCGCAGCGGAATAAAAAATAATATATAATAACAGATTTTTATACAAAGGAATCTGTAAATGTTTTATACTTACAATCATCAGAGTACAACAATCAATACATCAATCTAAACAGTTATAATAACTTGTCCTCGTACAGTGGAAATATAAACCAAGTACGGGAATACGTATCTGTCATCCAGCTCGTCTCCTGAGCTCCATAGCATCCTATCATGAATCTGTAATACTTGGTCTGACCCGAGCATTATAATAAAATAACACCCGAGTCAGTCTGGAAAACCAACATGAGAAAGCACACTCAATTTGAATTATTAACTTTTTCAAAATCTTTTGAAAAACAAAGGCATCTCGTAAGACCATGTCGCACATAAACACGACGGGTTTTTACCTTACGATAACCAAAACATTTTTATCAAAATCGTCTAATATTATAATAGTTTCTAAATCAAGTAAATAGAAAATAGCTTAAATGCTTGCATCTCACGTTTCAGCATAGTTGGGCACAATCAAAATCGTACGGCACTTATTGGAGGATGGATTTCATACAATGACTAGGCACTGGGGTACCACCTATCACAGTTTACTTCTAGAAAAATATACCGAGGACCTCGCCGGGATCCTCTACAACACAAGACCGGCCCTATCCCTAACCTGGATAGAACCGAATATGTTATCACCCCGGGTGTTCCCACCCTTAAAATCGAGTTCTTCCGCGCACCGTAGTGATAATATCCGAGGGTATCTAGAAAGGTGATAACATACCCTAATTGGGTGCGACCCACTTAGCCTTACTGCATAACCCTTGATTTTCAGTCCTTTCGGTTGATGAGGCTTGAGGCTACGATTACCTTTCAAAACAATTTTTCACTTAAAATGCTCATCGTACTCCAATGACGATGTTCTGATAGCATTCGTCCATACAAGCTGTCCTGGGTCTTGACAAACTGAATCACCGTCTTCTTTGTCTTCACGGTATCCATTCGTAACATTCAAACCGGATCGAAGTGGTTTTCGGATATTTAAATCCGATCCCGGTCTCTTCGAAACAATTAACGAAATTGGCCAAAATTAATAGTCGGTTATTTAACTATCAATAAACATCCATAAGCAGACATCGGGCCTTATTATAAATTTTCCAAAATTTATTACAAAATATCTCTATAAGATATATATATTCAAATCCCTTCCAAAATTTCCAACATTTGAAACGATTTCAAATCCTTATATTTTCAACGGAATATTCCCAACTTTTCCAATGCTTAGAATATATTTTTCCCAACCCCATTTTATGGTCAACACTTAGCGAGTATTCTATTTATTTCCTATTCCCTATTTTCTCAAAATCATTTACAATTTATTTGTAAACTTCTTGACTAGTTTATAACGAATTCTATAAGTCCCGGAATTCCTTAATTAATTCCCTTTAATATTTCCAAAGTCAAGTATACTTGCTTATAATTCTGATTTCCCTGTCTACTTCTTTTATGAATTCTATTCCATTTTTCGAAGTTCATTTTTATTTAATTACTTTGGAAATTTTCTTACTTTTTCCCCAATTCCATTTTGAGGATTCTCTTAAAATCCCATATACTGAATAACCCCATTTCCAGATTTCCGAGAAGATTTATAAATAACTTAAAACATTACAAAACTATATATATAATAAGTATTTAAAATAATAATATTATTATTTTTAAGACATGTTCAAGTAATTTTATAAAATATCGAGACGCTTTTTATAAACATCAATGCTCACTTTTAGATAAACAAATCAATCTTCAAAGCTGATTTTTAAGAATTAGAATTTATTAAAATAAATATTAAATAGAACAGATAATCAATTTAATCTAAAATTGCAGCTATCCCCGATTGACTCCGATTAAATTCCAGATGTCGTATTCATCGATACGATCCAATCACGATCTTTTTTGATAAATTTCGACCTCGTACGAAACGTTATGAATTTTATAAGATAACAATTTATATAATAAAATTTATTAACTTAACTACAAATTAAAATTAAAATTTACCTCTTAATTATTCATCTTCCCCAAATTCTTATTATTAAAACTGCTGCTAAATCGAAAGCTTAACTTCTACTAATCACTGCCATTGATTTCCTTTCTCCAATGCGATTTCCAGGCAATTACAATGCTTCCATGTTAAGCTGCTCTTCACTGACGAGCCTCGCAAACGCTTTGGTATTGGTGGCCAAACTCGGCCGTAACTCCACTGCCGCCTCCATGACCTTCCAGCATACGCCACACATTCGCACGCAACAAACGGTCGCGACTTCGTGCTCCTCCCCAAGCCAGATGAACGCGCACAATAAATCACGATGTTTCAAATCGCGATGCCTTCCCCCTACTTTACCTACACCGCGACTACAACGAACCCCAAGTCCACCAGCTCGCTAAACGTCCTCAAATCGATCGAACGCACCTCTATCACGCGAGTAACCCTCCTTCGCCGCGCGCCTCTTCTCCATCGTGATCGTCGCTAGATATATTTTTTTAGTTGCTGTGAAATCGAACTGAGAGGAGGAAGAGACATCCGCGTTTTTAAATGTGAATTCCTGTGTGTGATTTTTCTTTTTTTTTAAATGGTTAAAGCTCGATTTCGATTTGGGGCTGAAGGAGATAAGGGAATTGTCATTTAAAAAGGAAAGGAGTGGTCGACTTCTCGACTTAAAAAGAAAACAAATGGATAGGTCGATTGATCGATATGATGGCTCAACTGTTCATTGATTTTACTATTATTAGTTTAATTTTTATTTTTCAGATATCCTGAATTCTCTACCATGCAATTAGAACTCCTATTGAGGCATGCCGCTAGGCGTTTATAGTGTTATACCCCTATTCTGAACGCAATGGAAAAGGTTTTGAGCCCCAATTCGATCGTACGTGGAAGGTAGCTTTTTAAAACAACTATTTAAATTTAATTCGATTAAATTATTTCTAGACGCTTATATTCCGTACGATCAAACGGTAACTTCAAATGCTACGAAATTTTAAATCCAATAATAATATAATATTACGGATCTAAAGGACTGGTTACGTCGAATTTCGAGACTATGCCCCGGATCACTATTTAACGCGTCGATTAAATCGACGATTTCTAAATTTTTCAAAATCGCTTAAAATTCCAGTTTTAAAATCTTACTAACTAAATTATAATTCCAGTAGAATTTATGTCAACATTAAAAATCGTTTTCATATTCTACTCCAACTCAATTATTTAACGATTTTCAATTATAAATCCAACAACGCTATATTTGGAATTTAAATTCATTCCACTTATTTGATCGTTAAATTCCATATTAAAATTCTATTCATATTTCAAAACTCAACATTTAAAATAAATTAAATGTTCAAAATCAACGACCAAAAATCCGGGTCGTTACACAGTATTAACATTCTAAGATGGTCTACTATGAAGAAAAAGGTAATCGTAGCCTCTCAAACCACATACCCTGGGAATGGCAAAAACCAGGTAGGCCACAAGGCTTAGTGGGCCGCTCCCATTAGTATATGATCATCGCCAAGGTCTAGAGTTGATATCTATATGTATGCTTTAAGGCCCATTGCTAGTTGTTGATAACAGCGAAGGGGTGATCAAATTCGGTACTATCCAATAAGGGGCAGGCTGGTCTTATCATGCTGAGGTCGAAAGGTTTTCGATCTCACTGTACATTTTATCTAGAGGTGTACAGATTTTCGGAAGGTAGTCCCTTACCTTACCATTTGTTGGAAATCCATTCTTCAATAAGCACCTTCGGTTTTTGATAGTATACCTATTATTGTTGTCATGTACACACATCACAGCTACTTGATATATTTACTTTAAACTCTTAGACATTATTATAATATTATTGGATTTTATAATAAAAATATTTGGGTTATCGTAAGGTAAAAACCCGCCCGTGTTTACGTGCGGCGAGGTCTTACGAGATACCTTTGGTTTCAAAGGATTTTATAAGTTATAACAAAATTCCTAGTGATTTGAGTTTCTCAGGCTGGTTTTACTTTTTTATAATGCTCGGGTCAGACCGAGCATATTTTCCAGATTAACTTTGGAAGCATTGGAGCTCAGGAGACGAGCTCGAGGGCCGAGACATACCTACATATTTCTTTATGATCCGCTACACGACTTTATTGTATTTATCGGAAATTGTAAGGACAGGTGTTATAATTGTCCAAGTAGATGATAGGCTAGTACTTTGATGGATGTATGTATATAAAAGTTTTCTTTTATAAAGATCATTGTTATATTATAGATCATTCATTGTGATGTGAGATTCCGTGTTGTTTAGTTTCTTCTTGTCTTCTTTCTTCTTCTTTCCCCTAACCATCTGTCTTTCCGGCACTTGGTTGTTTGGCACATGAATACCATGGATGTTTTAGTGTCGACTTTTAAGGATAAAAAAGGTGAGTTGTTACATTTGGTATCAGAGTTGAAGGTTAAGCGAGAACCTTGGCTTTATTGGGGTAATCTCATTAGAGATAGGATAAGTGAAACCCTAGAATGAGTATGAGTGCATTATATAAGAGCACGTATTTATTAGTGATATAAAAATGTCTTATATTGTGTTAATTGATCTGTTAATGGCTTATGAATTCTGGTCAATGCGTCTGACCAAAATTATCGATAAGGGTTCCTAAACGCTTGAACGAGACCAACCGACACGGTATTGTTTTAAAACCGGTAAATTAAATTTTACCTAGGATTTTTTAAGAGAAATGTGTGATCCTCAAAAGAGGAGAGCACACATGTGTCTATATATATATATATATATATATATATATATATCACTGAAAACAAAGGAGCTGCTAACATGCCTAGCAGGTAACAAATCATAATACAAAAATCAAGAAAAAGAACTCGGGTACTTCAAGAATGAGCTCCGGCAAGGCCACCGCCTATTACACCTCATTATCAAGCTTCGGCAAGGCCACCGCCCAATAATGAGGTATTACAAGTACCCAAAAAAATCTATGATGCAACCCAGTATGGATGAGATCGATAGGCAACTCCAACAGAGAAAGAATGCCTCACAGCAAACGCGGAAGATCCAGAATGAACGCCTCACTGCAAATATGGATGATCCAGAATGAACATCTCACAACAAAAGCAGATGAACCATGATGCGACCAAGTGCACCTAGGAGATCAACTAGCAACTCCACCACAGAAAGAACGCCACACTGCATACGCGGAAGAACCGGAAAGAACGCCTCACTGCCAGCGTGGAATGTCCGGAATGAACATCTCACTGTAATCCTGTCAACAGCAACCCTGAAAACCTGCAAATAGTAATCTAGCACCATTTCTGGCCTAAACCTGTATTTGTAAATGGAACTAAAGGAAAATATAAGAATAGTATATATATGTGTATAAATGAAATTTATACACACATATATATGTATTGATGAAGTAAAAGTAATAAAACTAAAGTTAAAATTATAAAATAGTAAAGAAACTAAAATAAGTGAAAGACTAATAAAAGGATCAAAGTTCATTATGCAACATCTTAACTAATTCTAATGTTAAGACATAATGATTTTGGAAACTAAAAGGCATAAAAAGAAACAAAAAATGAAGCTAAAAGCCTATAAACTATAAATCTAGAAAATTAACATTATGCTCCTTTGATCAAAAGAACATTATGATAATAAGTAAAATCATCATTCAAATTCAAGAAAATGTTAATGCTATAACTATTATTATTAAACATATTGTATTTTTGTTTAAATAACTTAAATGTTATTTCTAACCTTATTAAGATATTCTTTAAAAAGATTATTTTTAACTAATCTATATTTAGGATTTGAGATCCAATTGAAACAAAATGATGCTATTGTAAATATCAATCAATTAATATGACTAGAATTATTATTAAATAGTCTCTAATTTCTCTCAAACCAAATATACCAACATATTATAATGAATAAATCATCTAGTAAAAAAAATTCCCTTTTTAAACTTAAATCTTAAATTATTCTAGTAGAAACCAGAATCAGAAACTTTAGTTGTAAGATTAAAGTTAAAGATTTTAAGAGTATTGTTAAGAATTTCACCTAGGTATATATACATACATACATACATATATATATATATATGATTTTCAAAAGTAGTATAGTATTTTTGAGGTTTATGTTGTTAGGACATGATAATATTCTATTATTATCATTTAGGATTTGGTTTAGTCATGCCCGTCCAGTTTGAGCATTAACTATTGTTGAGTATTATAGGTAGCTTTCCTTTTTAAAACATGTATTGGGTAGATAGAAAATTGGGAAACATTGAAATGAAACCTTATGAATTAAGTTTCATAATTTGATTAGAAGGCGTTCGATATTAATGATGGGCTAATGATTGGGTTTAATAAAAGATGTTTATTAAAAGTTAGAATATTTAGAATGAATTTATAGAATTGGTTTAAAAGATGTGACTTATAAATAAAAAGAATTTAAATAGGAAACTTAAGTACTTAAATCCTAGTTCTTTTGAAAAACGGTTCTCAAGATTTTGGAAAGTAATAATAGTATTATTTGGAAGTATTTTCGTTAAGAAAAGAGAAATTTTTGGGTATGAAAATTTTGAGTAAAAAGTATTTTCTTTGGATTAGTTAGGGTAACGAGTCTCAATTTCTTTTGTGATGATCCAGATAGTCTTCTAAGTGAAGATGGGATATTTGCTTACGTGAACGTTGTAGTGCACTTAGTAAATTATTATCTTTGTCATTGTACGATCAATTCAAGTTCAAATCTGAACGAACTCAAAGCAAGTTGGTAATAAATATTTAATTGAAATATGTAAAGTATTGTTTCAAAAAGGAGGATTTTGAAATAAAATAATTTTTTTAAGTTAACTAGTTTGAGTAGCCCGAAAATAACTTAAAATGGGAAAGAGATGTATTCGGATGGTAAACACTTCTCTTGAGTATTACCCTTCTTGGTAAGGGAATGTATGATACTGTTTGGTAGTACTCGGTTCCTTAGTATCATTTTGGGGTTGCTCGAGCTATATGTATATTTTCTATGGATAAAAATAGTATTATTTCAAAAGATTTTGAAATAAAATCCGTGTATTTGGCTCCTAAGTTTTCAGCTTGTAAAGGTGTCTTGATTTAAAATGGTTAATAAATGAATTTTTAAAATTGAATTAATTTAATAAGAAGGTTTGATAAACTTGGTTTTATTAAATAGTGTCTTTCGGATTTCAATACATAAGAGGTTAAATATTGTTTAATGTTATTGGATCGGCTAATAAACACCTTTACCTTAGAGGTGTCCAAAAAAATAGTAGACTCTATAACAGAGTTTGGATACCAGCATCCTACTCTTCTTAGCTACTTAACATACCGAATAGGTAAAGAGGTTGAATTGGTCGACTTAGCTTTAAAGACCCAAAATTATTTTGTGCCTACATCTGAATAGTTAAAAGTGAATAGAATTAAAAATTAGATGTTTTATATATACACTCTTAGGATGTAGAAGGGTATTATCCAAGTTAATAATTTTTATGACTTTATAAAAGACTTCATAATTGTATCATTTAGAATTATTTGAACCTAAGTTAGAATTGTTATGAAATGATTTCTTAAATATTTGTGGGAAGGTAAGAAGATAAATTGGTAAATAAGAACCTTTAGATGAGTACGTACGTTGTAGTAGATCATTTCCCTTTTATATTTCTTGATCTAAGATCCAAGTACGTGTCTTGAGGTGTTTTACACCATTCCGAATAAAGATTTATCACTTAATTTTAACGATGGTCACTTGATGAGGGTTCTTGACAGAAAACCAAAGTTTTCTATCATAGTATATGGCTATGTAAGGAGAACAGAGGTTCCTAGTCAAGAAGCCTGATTGGAGCCCGCACTAGTGAATCAGGTGAGCGATACTAGCTTAAAAGTGAAGTTATGTAATCGAGTGGAGATCGAATCAGATTTTTCATATGGATGATCTATGAACATTATGCGGACTTATGAATAGTATTGCGTGTTCATGTGGTGAAATTTCGGAGATGAAATTCTTTTAAGAAGGGAAGAATGTAACGACCCGGAATTTTACCGCTTTGATGGATGAATATTTAATTAATTTTAAATATTCAAATAATGGTTATAATAATTAAATAAACCTCTTTTAATTTATAAAAATGATAGAAAAATCATTTTTAATTTGGTTTAGAAAAACATTTAGTTTAAAGAAAAATAGAAAATCTGACCGGAAAGCTTTTTTTAAAATCCCGTTGATCATTTAAAAGTTGTTAAAAAGGTTGTAAACACCTTAGCACACTTGAACACATACTAAAATAAATAACGTGTACTTATTTAAGGGTGGTAAAAGTGTAAATATAAGTGTACTTAAGAAGTAAGAGTGACGTGATCATTTTCAAAAGATGTTAAGTCACATTTTATGACACCATGGTACAAATCTATGCATTACGCATTGGATAAAAGGGGTGCACCCTTGAACCAACGTGTGTTACAAGGTAGAGGTGGAGGTATGTGATGATGTGGCATCATTTGTGTGGAGAGTATGTACTAAGAGGGCAAAATGGTAATTTCACTTCATACATTTTATAAAAAAAAAGTCAATCTCTCTCTCTCCTTCCATTTCATTTTCTATTTTTTTCAAAAGTTTGTCTTCTTCTTTTAAGCTCTTAACCCTCTTTAATGGCTTCCAAAATATTTTCAAAGTTTTAAAATCACTTACTTTCTTCCTTTTAATTCCTAAAAACACTTAAAAATAACTCATTTCTTCTTCTTACACCTTCCTCCTTCAAAATCAAGCTTATATCCACCTTTACCACCTTTGGCCATGCCCTATTTACACTAGGCTGAGCCTATAGCATCATGGCCGAGCCCAAGGCACCATAGCCGAGCCACTTTGCTTTGTTTAGGTCCAAAAAACAAATTTTGCAAAAAGGTTTTCAAAGATCTAGGCTCTTTTCAAGTTTTTAAAGATTTCTTAAGTTTAGTGAGTAAAAACTCACATCCTCTTGTAAAAATTACATCTTTAAGTTATGGTAGCATTAGTATGTGATATTGCTTGGTTATTTGTTACTTACATGCTTGTATATGATTTTATATGTGTTTGTGCTTGTAAATTGCCTTGGACTTGATAAACAAGTCTAAATGTGTTATGAATGTAATAAAGTTTGGATTTTTCAGTTATTTATGGTTATTGTTGTGTTGTATGTTCTATGGACAAGTGTATGTAAGAGCATGCTAAGAAAATTTAGCACCTTTGCATGGTTTGGCGACTTGGAATCCTTGTGTAAACAATTTGGTTATTTGTTTTCAAAAAATCAAAAGAGTTTTCAAGTTTCAAACTTCGTTTTAGTTTTACAGAACTCTTACTTTATGTTTGAAAAAGTTATTAAGCTTCCATGAGTTAAGTTTCAAAAAGAAAAGCCAATGACAAGTTTTTAAGTTATGGTCCATATAGCGATAGTCGCTATGGATGCAATTTCGCTAAAAGTCCACTTTCTGCAAATTAAATTGTTTATACTTCAAACACTTTGGAAATATTTTATAAAACTTAATTAATAATGATTAAGAAGTTAATTAAAGTTTTATTAATTAAGTATTAATTAATTATTACATTAATTAAATTTGGTAATTAATAAGGTTTATTAATTATAATTAAGTGGAGTTTAGTTACCAATTAATCATTTTTTAAAAGTGAGATTAATTTTAATTAATCTTTTATTAAATAAGATTAATTTTAATTAATTATGAATTAATTATATGGTTTATTTTGAATTAATTGTAGATTAAGTATAGAGTTAATTAATAATTAATTAATTATTAAATAAGTGTTTAATTATTCTAATTATAAATTAATAAAGGGTTTAATTCATAAACAAATATTTATTAAAAGTTAATTATTTTTTAACTAATAATTAAGTTAAGTTAGGACTTAATTAAGAAATAATTATGTTTTTAAAAAGGATTTAACTTGTAATTAATTTTTTGAAATGAGGTTTAAGTTGTTATTACTTTGTTTTCCATGGATCAATTTGTTTAAAGGCAACTTTCTTTTACAAAGAATAGTTTTAAACTCAAGAGATTCTATTGTCGATACTATTAAGTAACTATATAAATGTGAATAGGTTATACTCAACTTTGACATCAGTTAGCGGAATAAATCCTCGTACTACTATACCTTAATTAAGTAGATTGTTTGAACATCTTTTAGGAGAATAAATCCCCGTTCTGCTATAATTGAACTTAATAAATTGTTTGAACATCTATTTAGCAGGACAAACCACCATCCTTCTATTATGTTATTTGGATATGTATCTGCCAGTTAGTTTATATTGATATGTCATTTCCTGATTTAGTTATGATTTATTTACATATATGTTGGTTTATGTAAATAGTTGTTATGTGATTGGAGTCGAATTTAATTAAATGGTAACTTGATTTAGTACCATCATGGTCACTAAGTCTCCTTTCAAATTGTAAATTATGGTTTTTAAATTGATTTTAATTCTATATCAATTTGAGGTTAAGTGTTTGTAAATGATTTTGTAAGATGCCCAATTATTTTAATACTAGTATTTACACATGATATTTTGTAAATAATATTTACTAAGGATTTATTTAAAGAAAATTTACAAATGGTATTTGTAAATGGTATTTTAAAAAGGTGAATTATTGACGAAGATTTATAGAAGAATTTTATAAAGGATTTTGGATATTTATAAAAGAGTTTTATAAATAAATTTTGGATATTTGTAAAAAAGTTTCATATATGATTTTGGATATTTATAGAAGCATAAATGATTTTTGGATATTTATAAAAGAGTTTTATAAAGGGATTTAAAATTTAAGCAAAAGGAGATTTCATAAATGAAAATGATTTATTAAAAGGATTTATTGAAGAAATTTATAACAGAATTAGAGATGGGATTTCCCTTAACCGACCTTCTTAATTACGGTGGTGTGGATAATTGTTCCGTGCTTAACAGTAAAGGAATAGCGTTTGGGGTTATCTTTATCTCTAATTTAAATAACATTTGTTTGATCCTTTTAATATGATTTTGAAATGATAAATCTTTCATAATGTTTTGTGAATATACTTATTCCAGTGTGATAGGTATATGAATATTTTGAATAAATGAAAACTTATTTTGTGGCTAGTGATTGCTATGGGTAATTAAATATTTGAATTGTTATTATTTGATTATTTGACAGTTAAATAACCTGAAAGAACCATATATATGGTATTTTGATGATAACAACTGTACAACAATCCTACTAATATGTTTATTAAGTTGGTTCAGGTCAAAACGATGATGAAAAATGTGTAAAGTAAAATGGCTAAAAATATGCAAATCTAGGATTTGAACCTGGTAGGCTGGGAGATCAGTACATGCCCTTACCATTGCACCACTCAAGTTTTGGAAAATGTTGCGATTCAGTCGACTGGAAGCCTTTTCCAGTCGACTAAACCAGTCGACTAAATGTGAACAACTGGTGTATTGTTTTTGGCTAAGCTTTTGGGCTCAATTTTTTTTTTAAACTCAACCCAGAGCCCTGATGAAAAAAAATTTGGACCATTTCTCGATTTAGGCTCAAATTTTACACTAAGCCAGTCGACTGAAGCTTTCTTTCCATCGACTAACCTAGTATAAAACGGCTAGTTTTTTGAAGTGATATCTTCGTTGTCCTTCGCTTTAGAAGTTGCATCTCTTCGCTCCTGCAGCCACTTCTCTTCATCAATGGTGAAATTGGAAGGTTGCACCCCTACTTTACCTTCCCTACACATCTATATAAACCCCTAACCGGAATCAAAATACAACTATATGCTTTGAATTCTGGGCCTTAAACTCTCAATTCCTGAGCAATACACCAAATTCCAAAAAAAATATGCGATTCAAAGATTTCGACTAGTGTGCTTCATCTTCACATCCCATATTCTAGTCGAATAAACTCCTTGGCCTCAACACCTCCACTCAATAAAGTTTGATCTGGTTATATGAGTTATTGTACATCAAGGTGACATTCTGTATATCAAGATACGTTGTGTCAGAAAGTAACATTTGTTACACCGCTTGTAATTGTTGTTGAAGTCTTGTTCGGTTGTTCAGGCGGAGTTTGTAAACTTATTCCTCGAGTGAAGTGAGGGTGTTGATAGCGAAATACCAAAGGGGTGCTTCGGGACTAGACGTAGGACGGGAGGTCCGAACCAATATAAAATTGACTGTTGTGCTTGATCTTTTTATTTTTATTATATTATGATATATTTCATATCTAGTACATATATAGTATATACTCACATATTAATATACAAGCCATATTAGATGATCCACTATACTTAATCAACTTGAAAAAAATGATTTATGGGAACTTGAACCAAGACCAAACAATAAATCTGTAATATGAAAAAATGTTTTTTAAAAAATAAAGTAGATGAAAATGGAAACACTGTTCATAATAAAGCAAGATTAGTTTCTCAAGGATACAACCAAGAAGAAGGAATCAGTTACGAAGAAACATTCGCTCATGTAGCATGCCTTAAAGTTATACAAACATTACTTGCTTATGCATGTCATCATAATTTTAAATTATTTCAAATAGATGTTAAAAGTACATTTTTAAATGGTTTCATAAAAGAAAAAGTATATGTTGAACGACCGCCTTTGTTTGTTCATGAAATATATCCAAACCATGTTTTTAAACTTAAAAAGGCATTATACGGATTAAAACAAGCACCCCTACTTGGTATGAGAGACTAAAAACACATTTACTAAATTCCGGTTTTCAAATTAGGAAAATTGATTATACATTATTTATAAAAAGAGAAGATAATAATATACTAATTTATAAAGCTCGTATTAGAATATTAAAATAGTTGGAATGCTTGCATCTCACGTTCCAACATATTTGGTATACAGCTAAAACTGTAAGCTCGTATTGGAGAATGGATTCCAACTAATGACTGGGCTACTAGAGTACCGCCCCTCACAGTACACCTCTAGAACAATGTACCGAGATCGTACCTAACGACCTCTGCCAACATAGGACCGACCTACCCCTTGCTAAATGGTACCGAATATGTCATCACCCCGGTTGTTCCCAACCTTTATGGAGCTCCCTCATGCACAACTGAATTTGAAAATATGAATGGACATCTAGAAAGGTGATAACATACCCTTTGTGGGAGCTACCCACACCTAGCCATGCTACATCTCCCATGTTTTAGTCATTTCCGGTTGATGAGGCTTGAGGCTGCATTTTACCTTTCACATATAGCACTTCCCTCTTGGAATGCTAACACTACCCTCTTGGCATCAATGCAATGCTAGCATTCATCCATACAAGTTCGTTCTGAGACTGAATGAAACTGAAGGCACTACTCCTATTACGTCCATTACGGGGAATCCCTCCCAAGGATTAATAGAGAATAGCCCTTGCACTTCAAACTCAGTCTTCGATTCCATGCTCTTCAGATGTCTTCATCACGAAACATTGAGTTGGATCGAAGTGGTTTTCGGATAACATATCTGATCCCGGTCTCTTCAAAACAACTTTGATAGTTTCCGGTAAACTCAACCCCGGTTCTTTAGGAAATAAACCGATAAACAAATAAGTGCGGAGTTTACCTCCCAACCGTTTGAATGAACGGGTTTCCTTATCATTTGTCCTAGGAGAACGAAACAAGTTTATACATACAGTATAGCACCACCGATGGTAATTGTACCATATAATTCCCACGTTTCTCCTAGATATTTCCAAAGTTACGTTGTAGGTCCAGATTTGATAGTCGGTTATTTAACTATCACATAACAAACATCCAATCATGGTTTAATTTCAATATGGGATCCACTAAGCCTTTATTTATTAATCTTTAATTAATAAACCACTTTATAAAACTTGATCAAAAGATCCTTTCAAAACACTATTACCAAACACCTTGCATTTCCTTTATACATGGAAAATATTCATATACTTATCTCAATGATATAAGTATATTTACAAACTTTACAAAATTTTCTTCTTTTCAAATCCCATATTAAATAACTAAACAAGTTCATTTATAAAGCCTCTTTCCAAATCTCTAAAACGATTTATAAATTTTCTTCCTATTTATAAACTTCATATAAACCTTTTAAAGAAATTCTTTATAAAATATCCTTTATAAAACATCATTTGTAATCACCTTTAAATAATTGTTTAGGTAAACTCATTTCTATAGACAAGTTACCATTTATGAATATCTAGATAAAATAATTATATAACTTGCAAAACCATTAATAGACCCTTAACCTCAAATTGATTAATGAATTAAAATAAATTCAAAATCATACTTTATAATTTCAAAATGAGGCTCAGAACTCCCAATGGTACTAATTTAAGTTACCATTCAATTTCAACTCCAATTTACTTCACGGTTATTTACATAGGTCAAGATATATGTAAATACAACTCATATCCAAAGCAAGGAATTATCATGTCAATATGAACTAACTAATATATACAAGTCCAAATCATAATAGCAGGATGGTGATTTGTCCTACTATATAGATGTCCAAAAAAAATCATCACATATAGTAGAATGGTGATTTATTCTACTAACATATGTCCACATAATCAACAATCAATTTATAATGGAATGAGAATTTATTCTGTTATTCTATATCCACAACAATCAAACACTTACCCTATAGCAGAACGGTGATCTATTCTACTATTAGATGTCTAAACAATACAACCAATCAACACTATAGCTTATTCATAGTTATTTGTCTACTTCATGGTATCAACACTTGAATTCTTGTATTCAAAACTATCCTTGGAACAGAAGTTCCCTTTAAACGATTTGATTCTTAGAAAATTAGGATTTAAAACTTAAACTCCCTTTTAAATTCAAGTAAAACTCTTTATTAAATCATAATTAAATTTAATTAAATCTTAATTTAACTTAATTAATAATTAAGGAATAATTAAACCTTTAAATAATTAATTAACCCCTAATTAACTATAAATTAAACCCAAATTAATAATTTACTAACTATTAAATAATTAATTAACCTTCATCAATAATTAAATCTAAATTAGTCTTAATTATTTAATAAAATATCAATAGTAAAATAATTTTTAATTAAAAACTTAATAATAAATTAAACCTTAATTAATTAAAAGTAATTAATAATTAAACTTTAACCAAATAAACATTTACTTAAAATTAATCCTTAATTAAGTAATAATTTAGTAAATAATTAACCTTTAATTAAATAATAATTAATTAAATGATTTAAACTATAATTAAATAATAAATAAAATAATTTAAATTGATTAAATAAAATTAATTACCTTTTTTAGCCTAAGTAAGTCATTAATTAAAACTTCTTAATTAATAAATGATTAACTTACTTAATTAATATTAATATTAATTAATACTAATTACTTAACCTGATTACTTAATTAATAAATAAATAATTATTCTTAATTAACCAATTAATTTTAATTAATAAACATTCTTAATTAAGTTAAAATAACTTAAGTATCGCTAACTTATTTTGAAAAGGATTTCCAAACATTTTTAAAAGAAAACTTAGAACTTGAAATTTTGACAAATCTGAACTGCATTCATAGCGATTATCGCTGTGGGTGCAATAACCTAGGATTCATTTTTAAGTTATTATCCCAAAACCCAAAATTTTCACCCTTATTTACTAAAGGAAGAAATTTTAAAACTTTAGTAAAGTTTGAAAACAAATTTAAGAAAAACAAATTAAATCTTTACTAAAACAAGTAAACGATTTAATTTGCAACTGGATCTCAAGTCCACTTCACTTTCAAGATACTACCTTCTATATTCATACAATCATATATCCAAAGTCACATACACAACAAACCAATTCAATAACATAACCAAATCTCAGCCTATATCGATCATCATTTAAACATATCCATTTGAGTGCTAATGCTAACCCATACATTAACACTAATCAACATATTTCAAACATACAAAGATCCAATCATATGTGACATACATATACCTTTAATATCAACATAACATATAAGATAAAGTTCTTTCCACATAAATTAGGAATTCACTCACCAAAACTTTTTACAACTTTAAATACTTTAGCGCTCGGAAAGCTTGGAAAACCACGAATTCTTTTCGAAAATGGGTCATTTTGCACTCGACTTTTGTACCCTTTCCTCTCGGATTTCAGAAAAGTGGTCAAAAGAAAATTTTTATATTATTCTTTCCTCTATCATTTAAAAAATAGAATTACTCAAAATGGTTAAATTTTGAGGAAGGTAGGGCCAAAACAGTGAGGGGTATTACGGACATCGAAATCTAGGTTCAAAAACACTCTTGCAAAAATGAATTTTTGGAGCATCTAAACTCGAAATCAGAAAAAGTGGTAAACTACAAAGTTGTAGCCACTAGAAATATACGTGGTTTGAAAAAAGGAATATATGGTTTTGGAGTGGTTTGTAAGAAGTTATGGCCGAAACCATTTCGGGTAAAAATAGAGGAATTTGAATGGAAAAGAAGGCGTTTGAAGCTAAGTTTAAAAGGTTTTAAAAAGTTTAAACTTGAAAATATAAAACTTTAAAATGCTAAGGAAGCCATTAAAGGCCATCCGAGTCTAAAATTAAGAAGAAGAGTTTGAAAAGAAATAGAAATAATTTACAATAATATATATATATATATATAATAATTTATAATAATATTGTCTAATCACATCACTCCTTTTATAAATATATATTTATATATATTTATTATGTGTTGTCACATCACTCTCTTCATAAATATATATATATATATATAATTATTATGTGTTGTCACATCACTCTTTATATATATATATATAATTATTATGGCTAGTCACATCAATCTCTTTATATATATATAAAATTATTATGTGTTGTCACATCACTCTCTTTATAAATAAATATATATATATATATATATAATTATTATGTCTAGTCACATCAATCTCTTTATATATATAATTATTATGTATTGTCATACACTTGTTAAATTAAAATTAATTATAAGATAATATTCTTAAGTATATTATTATCTAGTTAATTAACTCTTATATATATGTATATATATAGTGCACATAGACGAACAACGTTTCTGACAACTCGATGTCGAAAAGTCGAAAATCCGGAAAACGTTCTTCGGTCACATTTTCTATTTTTCTATGAACTATTTAATTTGGTAAACAAATTTTGAAAACGACTGTATCATTATTATTGATTGATTAAAAAAGTTTATTTACCTATAAAAATTCATTTTTGACTATATAAAATATAAAATTGCCTAGTTTAAGTGACCAAAACCCTAGGTCGTTACAAATAGTAAAATACATACATACATACATACATACATACATATAATATAAGAGAATAATTGAAATAAACAAAATAGAACATGTTGCTTTAGCTCAGTCGATTGAGCAATCTTAACCAGTCAGCTAAAACCACCCTAACAAACTGTATCCACAAAATAACCACTTTCAGTCGACTGCACTGTGAATTCAGTCGACCGAAACCATCTATTAGCCTAATGAGACTTATTCCCTAGTCGATTAAATCGGACCTTCCATACTATCTTCAAAATAGCCACTTTCAGTTGACTGCAACAAAATTTCAATCGACTAAACCCAGCTATTAGCCTACTGATATTAATTCCCTAGTCTACTGAATCAACCCTTATTGTCTTCAAAATTTCCACTTTCAATTGACTAAACTCACTTCTCAGTCGACTGATTGACCTAGATCTTATTTTTTAAGAGCCAAACGACATTCCCCTTCATCAATTTAAAACTTTCTTCCTTTCAACTTCAAAACCTTCAAAACCCTGGATATTTCTCCTTCGAAAAGCAATAGCTCCACGTGCAAAACAACATGTTTCAAAGAAAAGACCTCACAAGGGAAAGTAACATGCTGAACCATCACATCCAGAATTTGCTCCTGATGAACAATTGCTTCAATAGCTAATTAGTAGCAATAAATCACTTCAATACGTCAATGATCTCAATGGCGGGTGAATTTTTTAGGAAACCTTCAACAAGATGTTTGATTTCACTGAATTTTGGATTGAACAATTCGCTCGAGAACATGGATTTCTCCCTTTGATTGATGCCAAAGAAAACAAGGTAAAAATTTATCCCTTCCTTGTTAGAATGTTTTACGCGAACCTTTAAGAAGATTTCTATAAACCTCCGATTTATGATGACAATGGAATCTATGGAGTAGGGTTTTGTTGATATTGTCTTAAATGTTCATGATTTGGGTATTTTATTGGATTATGATAATACCAATCTTGAATTAGATGACATAAGTCACAATAATTTTGCTTATGGTTCCATTAGCTATCTTTTTCAAACTAAGAATAAAGAAAACATCTCGGTAAATTTAAGGCTCCAAGCTCGGATTATTAATCAAATGACCACTCGCACCATCTTGCCACGAACTGGAAGCAATGAGAAAATGTATGAAAATAATTAAAAAGTTTTATATGCTCTCTATTCCAATCAAAAGTTATTATCCCAAAACCCAAAATTTTCACCCTTATTTACTAAAGGAAGAAATTTTAAAACTTTAGTAAAGTTTGAAAACAAATTTAAGAAAAACAAATTAAATCTTTACTAAAACAACAAGTAAACGATTTAATTTGCAACTGGATCCCAAGTCCACTTCACTTTCAAGATACTACCTTCTATATTCACACAATCATATATCCAAAGTCACATACACAACAAACCAATTCAATAACATAACCAAATCTCGGCCTATATCGATCATCATTTAAACATATCCATTTGAGTGCTAATGCTAACCCATACATTAGCACTAATCAACATATTTCAAACATACAAAGATCCAATCATATGTGACATACATATAGCTTTAATATCAACATAACATATAAGATAAAGTTCTTTCCACATAAATTAGGAATTCACTCACCAAAACTTTTTACAACTTGAAATACTTTAGCGCTCGGAAAGCTTGGAAAACCACGAATTCTTCTCGAAAATGGGTCATTTTGCACTCGACTTTTGTACCCTTTCCTCTCGGATTTCAAAAAAGTGGTCAAAAGAAAAAATTTATATTATTCTTTCCTCTATCATTTAAAAAATAGAATTACTGAAAACGGTTAAATTTTGAGGAAGGTAGGGCCAAAACAGTGAGGGGTATTTTTGTACATCGAAATCTAGGTTCAAAAACACTCCTGCAAAAATGAATTTTTGGAGCATCTAAACTCCAAATCAGAAAAAGTAGTAAATTACAAAGTTGTAGCCACTAGAAATATACGTGGTTTGAAAAAAATAATATTTGGTTTTGGATTGGTTTGTAAGAAGTTATGGCCGAAACCATTTCGGGTAAAAATAGAGGAATTTGAATGGAAAAGAAGGCGTTTGAAGCTAAGTTTAAAAGGTTTTAAAAAGTTTAAACTTGAAAATATAAAACTTTAAAATGCTAAGGAAGCCATTAAAGGCCATCAGAGTCTAAAATTAAGAAGAAGAGAGTTTGAAAAGAAATAGAAATAATTTATAATAATGTATATATATATAATAATTTATAATAATATTGTCTAATCACATCACTCTTTTTATAAATATATATTTATATATATTTATCATGTGTTGTCACATCACTCTCTTTATAAATATATATATACATATATATATATATATAATTATTATGTGTTGTCACATCACTCTTTACATATATATATAATTATTATGTCTAGTCACATCAATCTCTTTATATATATATATATATATAATTATTATGTGTTGTCACATCACTCTCTTTATAAATATATATATATATATGTATGTATATATAATTATTATGTCTAGTCACATCAATCTCTTTATATATATATATAATTATTATGTGTTGTCACATCACTTATTAAATTAAAATCAATTACAAGATAATATTCTTAAGTATATTATTATCTAGTTAATTAACTCTTATATATATGTATATAAATAGTGCACAAAGACGAATAACGTCTCTGACAACTCGATGTCGAAAAGTCAAAATTCCGAAAAACGTTCTTCGGTCACATTTTCTATTTTTCTACGAACTATTTAATTTGGTAAACAAATTTTGAAAACGACTTTACCATTATTATTAATTAATTAAAAAAGTTTATTTATCTATAAAAATTCATTTATTGACTATATAAAATATAAAATTGCCTAGTTTTAGTGACCAAAACCCTAAGTCGTTACAAATAGTAAAATACATACATACATACATACATACATATAATATAAGAGAATAATTGAAATAAACAAAATAGAACCTGTTGCTTCAGCTCAGTCGATTGAGCAATCTTAACCAGTCAGCTAAAACCACCCCAACAAACTGTATCCACAAAATAACCACTTTCAGTCGACTGCACTGTGAATTCAGTCGACTGAAACCATCTATTAGCCTAATGAGACTTATTCCCTAGTCGACTAAATCGGACCTTCCATACTATCTTCAAAATAGCCACTTTCAGTTGACTGCAACAACATTTCAATCGACTAAACCCAGCTATTAGCCTACTGATATTAATTCCCGAGTCTACTGAATCAACCCTTATTGTCTTCAAAATTTCCACTTTCAATTGACTAAACTCACTTCTCAGTCGACTGATTGACCTAGATCTTGTTTTTTTAAGAGCCAAACGACATACCCCTTCATCATTTTATAACTTTCTTCCTTTCAACTTCAAAACCTTCAAAACCCTGGATATTTCTCCATCGAAAAGCAATAGCTCCACATGCAAAACAACCCGTTTCAAAGAAAAGACCTCACAAGGGAAAGTAACATGCTGGACCATCACATCCAGAATTTGCTCCTGATGAACAATTGCTTCAATAGCTAATTGGTAGCAATAAATCACCTCAATACTTCAATGATCTCAATAGCGGGTGAATTTTTTAGGAAACCTTCTACAAGATGTTTGATTTCGCTGAATTTTGGATTGAACAATTCGCTCGGGAACATGGATTTCTCTCTTTGATTGATGCCAAAGAAAACAAGGTAAAAATTTATCCCTTCCTTGTTAGAATGTTTTACGCGAACCTTTAAGAAGATTTCTATAAACCTCCGACTTATGATGACAATGGAATCTATGGAGTAGGGTTTTGTTGATATTGTCTTAAATGTTCATGATTTGGGCATTTTATTAGATTATGATAATACCGATCTTGAATTAGATGACATAAGTCACAATAATTTTGCTTATGATTCCGTTAGCTATCTTTTTCAAACTAAGAATAAAGAAAACATCTCGGTAAATTTAAGGCTCCAAGCTCGGATTATTAATCAAATGATCACTCGCACCATCTTGCCACGAACTGGAAGCAATGAGAAAATGTATGAAAATAATTAAAAAGTTTTATATGCTCTCTATCCAATCAAAAGTTAAATTGGGCTCAAATTATTCATGATGAAATCAAGATCTTCATGCCAATATCTGTCACACAATATTCTTTGATTCCTACTTAACATAGATTTTTGTCGACTACGGTATTAATGTTGACAACTTGCAAGATCTTCTTATCCCGAAAATAATGGATCAATAATCAATATATCTAATGAAGCTTCCTTCTAAGATGGAGATTCTTCCTTCTTACCAAGAGTATGTATCCCACCTTGTTCATAATACTATTGATCAATCTTCACTGGAGTACAGATAGTTATCAAGGAATTTCGTTGTTCAAGTCTTCTAGGAATGTATCTTCTTCTAATGCAATACTCAAAAATCAAGAACTTATCTTCAACCAACAACAAAAATTGCTTAAGCGCCAAAAGACTTTTGAGAAGGCAACTCTAGGCTTTTTAGAGAAAACTTGGAACAAGCTTGCATCATGCTCTCGTCCATCATCACCATCGGATGTGGATCCGGAATCTTAGATGATTTGCTATTGGTAAGCTTATCCGCTAGCTCGTATGTTTGTTATGTGTCGCGGTATCAGAGCCTAGTGTTCTATCGATCGTAACAACATCTTAGAACAATGGCCAGAAAGAGAAGATCCGGTCAAAGCCTAGAGATAGTCGAGAAAAAGCAAATTTCTGAAAGCGAGCAACAATCTATAGAACTAAGGTACATGTGTTGTGTGGCTAATCTTAGATTAAAATCAGTATACTTAGATTCCATATATAGTGATCTTTTACAAACGCATGAGAAGTTATTAAAAGATTTTAAAGCATCACAAAATGTCAATTCTATTGCTTGAGCTAAATTAGATGATTGTGAGCGTAAAATTAGTATTTTAACGGAAGAAAATAATTTTTTAGTAAAACAAATTGAAATTTTGAAAATACATTGGAAGAACTTATTTTACAAAAAAGATTTTCTATTAAAAGATAATGAGCGCTTAAAGGATAAAAATACTGATCTTTTAAAGGAAATCAAAGTTTTGCAAATAAAAATATATTTTTGGAGAACTCTTTAAATGATTCAAATTCTAAACTTTTATCTCCTGAAAAAGTGACTAGGGCTTTAAATGATAAGAATCCAGAATAATTAAAGAATGTGAATTTTTAAAAGATAATAATATTACGTTGCAAAAAGAAATTTGTGATTCCGAAGCTGTTTTTGATAAATTAAATAAGAAAATCATAAATTTTAAAAGAGAAAAAGATTATTTATCTTCCTTAACTACTAATAGCGAAGCTCACAATAATAGAACTAGTTTAGACTATAAGCAAGATAATTGAGAAAAAGTAATAGATATGCATTCCTGTTTTTGATAAATTAAATAAGAAAATCATAAATTTTAAAAGAGAAAAAGATTATTTATCTTCCTTAACTACTAATAGCGAAGCTCACAATAATAGAACTAGTTTAGACTATAAGCAAGATAATTGAGAAAAAGTAATAGATATGCATTCCTGTATACTTATTTTAATACTAGTATTAAAAGTAGACATAACTGTAAAACCTATTCATGTCATAATATTATTATGCTTAGAAATAGAAAAAACCATTTGAATACTAAATTAGTGACAATTAATGTTGACATATGAGTTCCTGCTAATCTAACTGATTATGATTGACAATCATATATTAGCAATTATTACGACACTGTGATTAATAGTGGAAATTATATTTTCAATAAATCAATGACATCCAACTGGATATGGTTTTCTAAGTCGTAAATATGATATTTATTGTAAAATGAGTATCATTTTGCTTACATTTGACCTATCTATTGAATACTCATCGCTTTGCATTAATGTTAAAATTATTTACTTTTGACTTTTCTACGATATTCTCCATTTATTTTTAATTTTATCATACTTTTGTTAATTACAAAAGAGGGAGAAATAATGAGCATATTGATAGGAGAAGTACATAGTTAAAACTTAAAGAGAAACATTATACTTAGGGGGAGTTTTTATCATATAGTATGCCAATGCACTTATCCCTATTTGTTGATGACAAAGGGGGAGAAGAACAAGTGTTTTACATATTTGATATTGGCAGTTATACAAAGTTGAGGAAAATAAACTTACATAACATATATCTAGGGGCGCTATTATTTTATCATAAATTTATATGGTTGTCATCATCAAAAAAAGGAAGAATGAAAGAACCATATATATATATATATATATATATATATATGGTATTTTGATGATAACAACCATACAACAATACTACTAATATATTTATTGAGTTATTTCAGGTCAAAACGATGATGAAAAAGATGTAAACTAAAAGATGTCAAAAAAAATGGCTAAAAATATGCAAAGCTAGGATTCAAACCTGGGTGGGCTGAGAGATGAGCATATGCCCTTACCACTGCACCACACAAGCTTTTGAAAAATACTATGATTCAGTCAATTGAAAGCCTTTTCCAATTGACTGAACCAGTCGACTAAATATAAACAACTTGTTTACTGCTTTTGGCTATGCTCTCGGACTTGAATTTTATACTAAGCCAGTCGACTGAAGCCTTCTTTCAATCGACTAACCTAGTATAAAATGGCTAGTTTTTTGAAGTGATATCTTCATGTCTCTTCGCTTCAGAAGTGATAGAGTTAGGGGTATGCCCTAGGAGCAATTATGTAATTTGTTATATATATCTAACTCGTTGACCAATCTTGTTGGAAATAAAGGTATTTTCTTCCTATTATATACTTGATATAATGTGATTATATTAATTAATTAACTTAATTAAGTATATTTAATAGAAAAATCCATAAATGGTATATTTTGTGATAGTGGTTGTAAAGTGTTGTAACCATGAGTAAGTTATCACAACGAGACAAATATACCATTTTAAATGTTCCTAGTCAAGATGCATCGAGACTGGATATCGATGTATCCGTTGAGACTGGAGTACGTAACGCTCTCCAAATGTTGGGCAGTGTATTACTCATGACTGCTGGGGGCACCTAGGGGTTACGTACTAATAGTTATTGGATAACCATGGAATGACTCACTTGATAGTTTTATGTCGGTTAATATAACTAAGGTCAAACAGAAAATATCGATGTGACTGATTTACACAGTTCTCTCGACTTGATAATACTGTGGATCTTCAATATAAAATCTTCGCTTTGATTATAGCCAAATCGTGGCATGACATCCATCGAGTGACTATAGTTGGGTTGAGTGGAAGTATTGGAAGTGAAGCACTATTCAAGAGAGGATTCGTCTTCTCGGTTATATGCGGTTTGTATCACGGTCAACTCAAGTCAACTTAAAGTCAAAGTCTCTGGCTGGAGCATTTCGGTTAATAGTAATTGTTATTATTGGACCAAGGACTTTGTATTTGGACTATAAAGTTGAATGTGGATGAGGTTTGAATTTTGACCATTACCAAATTCCATAAGTACAAAGTGATATAGTTTTGAAGAAGAGAATTGGTGTAAACAAATGTCACAACCGGGTAACGCTTATTAAACTAATATTGGATTTTACCAAAAATGAGTAAGCGATAAATTTGGCCATAATGTCACACCACCTGCTAAGTGACGTGTGAATGTTAACATTAGAATAGTTCGATGTTAATCGCTGACCAAATTTACACCCAAGAGTTACACAGCCGAAATGATGAATTTCCTTAAGACCGAACTATTGTTATAAATTAATTAAATTAATTAATATTTTTGAAATATTAATTATTAAATTTGAATATGATTTGAGAAATGAATAATGTTATATATATTTATAACAGTTATAAATATATCGATCAATATACAATATCGACAAGCGATTAAATTAGATTTAACTGCGTAGTATTTTGGCTTGGGCTTAGATGGGTTTAAGGCCCATCATTAGGGTTGTAAAATTTTGGTTTTGGGAAGGTCTAGGGGTGGCTAAAACATAGGGAATTGGCTTGGAGATAATGGGTTGAGATCAAGTGAGAATGGGTAAAAAAGTTTTTCTCGTTTCTCTCTAATATAACCCTATATATATATATATATATAATGTATGTATGTATGTATGTATCTCTAAAATTAAAATAAAAAAACCTTTTTTTTGGCCGCTCTTACCTTCTACATCGCTGGTTAAAACATAGCTCTCAATCCACTCCAAAATTCTCAAATATATTTTAAATTAAAATAAAACTATTTGATAGTTAGAGGTCGGTGATTCCGAACTTGCAATCAAACGAATCAAGAACAATAAAAGGAAGGGAAGTCATTGCTTCAACGTGGATTCAAAGGCATCATTAAATTGGTAATTTTAATTCATATTACAGTAATTAAATTATATTCTATGATCCTATAATGAGCAATTTCATATCTGTTTAAATATATTGCTACTATATGTTTAGTTAGGTGAGATTTTGAAAGTAGATGTAGTTGTCACAAATCAATTTGGTTGTGTGCATAATTTGTTTATTATACTATTTGATTTATGTATAAACAAATGTTGTTTACTGTACAAAATCAATTTTTGTATTAATAGTTGTTTTATATATATAGAAATGTATAGAAAAAATTTATGATTTATATCATTTCAGAAATGTATAGAAAAAATTTAGGAATTTTCAAATATATTTTAGTATTTTTAATAATTAATATTATTTCAAAAAAACTATTTATGATTTATTAAAAATAATAATTTAATTGAAAAATTCTTTAACATTTTTCTTAAATTTTCATTCATGATTCTAGGATTTTTGAAATTTTAAAATTTGGATTTTTAATAATATATTATTTTATATTAAATAATTTTTGCCGAAATCAATGTATTTGTTTAAAAAAATATTATTTCAACTTAAAAAAATCTTCAGGTTTCTTCTAAGCTTTATTTTTTGATCCTAGATTTTCGAAAATTGTAAAATTTGAATTTTCATCAATAGATTATTTTATGTTAATTATTTATGGATGAAAACATTATTTTATTCATAATATATGCAAATTAAAATACTAAAATTATTATGTTTGCAAAACTAAGTTAATTTTGAATTATAAATAATTTTTAATAATTGTTCTCTCATTTTCTATACATATATTTATCTATATATAAATGTTTTATGTTTATATATTATATATAATAATTTTATACATACATATGTGTACGTGCGTGTGTGTTTTGTAACACATACATATTATCCCTCCTTTATAGCAAGGCCGTGATATCAAAAGAACGACCGAGAAAACAAGAAAGTTCATCTCGAAGATTGGTCAACTCAATGGCTACACAAGGCAGATCCCTGTTAGGTCGCTAGCGACCTAACGACCTATCCATCCAGAGCTTCAGCGAGTTAACAAAGGATGCGACCTAATGCTCTGTGACCTGGTAACGACCTAGTGGGTTCAACGAGTTAGCGCACTCCAGCGAGTTAACAGGACAGAGGACAAGCGACCTAAGCTTGTACCGACCTAAAGTTTACGACCTAACAACCTACTGGGCAGAGCGGCTTAGCGACCTACCAACTCAGAGACTCGTGCGACCTAACATCAAGAGCGGCCCAACCTGTTCGCCGCCTAACTACCGTGGAATTCCTACGACCTAGCGAGTTAAAGAAGAGACGACCTAAAGACTTGCTTCATCGAATTTAGGTCGCTCACGACCTAACTAGGTCAAGATCATTCCCTTTAGGTCGCTAACGACCTACGATCTTCCCCTAGGTCGCTCTGCTCAGTACCTCGGCATTGTTTGAATCAACCATTACCTCCTCTCCTTAACCCATAGGTCGCTCGCGACCTAAACCGTATCCTACCTCTTCCCTTAGGTCGCTCCATGCCTCAACGTCCTTAAGTCGTGACTTCTTCCTTTGCTGCTCAGTTAGGTCGCCAACAACCTACAACCCACTCCTTAGGTCGTTAACGACCTTCGACCTATCTTAGGTCGCCCCTGCCGACTTAACTCCAACAATCCCTATAAATACTCTATCTACTCCAACGAAGTGGGGGACTTTTCCGGATTCAAAAGCGCCAATACTCTGCTATTTTCTCCACTCTCCCAACACTTCAACCATCGAAGAATCTTCATCAAGAGACCTACTTCATTCAACATGGATCCGAAGAGCAATTCCTCATCAAAGATCTAATCTCTTTCTTCGATTGTGTTGTAAATCATGAAGTTGAATTGTAAAAGTGTTGTAATCGAGAAATCGTGTTGTAAAAGTGTTGTAATCTTGTTAAGTGTGCTCGAAGAACATAATGGAGGATGTAAAATGGATGTAGGCTTAACTCTAAGCCGAACCACTATAAAATCGCTGTCTCTTTTACTGCTTTTTCCTTTTTCCTTTTTACTTTAAGTTCCCTTGCAAATGGGTGGTGCTTTCACAAATTACTCCTGACACCGGGGTGTTAGCGTTAGACCATTTTTAGCATTAACATTTTGGTGCTTTCACTGAGAAGGTATGACGACCGCCCATGACTCCCGCAATTAAACAAGAGAATGGTGCGCTGAAAGGTGTTCCAGGCAGCCATGGACGATAGTCAGGGTAGGATAAAACAGAAACTCTATCGTATTATCCACGGCGCATGGATAAAATACAACAGAAAGTATACATAGCGTAACGACCCGCAAATCCATACCCCTTGAGTCAACACTATTCTACAACAATCAACTCAAGTTGCACAGAAATACGAACCATTTGGGTTTAAGAAGAAGAGGTAGAAGAAGAGAAAATAAAATCAACATCAGAATCTAACCATCGCAGCGGAATAAAATATAATAGAGAATAAATAATCTTTACTCAAAATCAAATATATCAGTTTACATATATTACATCATCAGAGTACATCAGTCACAGCTCACATCAATAACATTCAATGGGTACACAACAACTCAACACAGCGGAAAAATATATATACAAGTACGAGAATACGTATCGTCATCCAGCTCGTCTCCTGAGCTCCACAGCATCATATCCTGTATCCTATAATACTCGGTCTGACCCGAGCATTACAATTAAATAACACCCGAGTCAGTCTGGATTACCAGCGTGAGAAAAGCACACCCAATTGATTATTAAAGTTTCAAAAATCCTTTGAAAACAAAAGCATCTCGTAAGACCACGCCACAAATAAACATGTCGGGTTTTTACCTTACGATAGCTAAAATAATTTTTATAGAAATCCTCTGATATTATAGTAGTGTCTATAGAAAGTAAATAGAATCTAGCTGAAATGCTTGCATCTCACGTTTCAGCAATAGTTGGGCACAATCAAAACTGTACGGGCGCGTAGGGAAAATGGATTCCAACTAATGGCTAGGCACTGGGGTACCACCTATCACAGTACCTGGTCTAGATCAGCGTACCGAGGAGCCACCCTAACTCCCCTGCAACACAAGACCGGAACCATCCCTTACTGGATAGTCCCGAGCAAGATCACCCCGCGGTTGGGATCAGCAACCGCCCACTAAGCCGAAATAAAGGGACATCTAGACAGGGATGACCTCACCCTCCAATGGGGGCTACCCACGAAGCCTTGCTGCATATCCCCTGATTTTCAGCCATTCCCATTTGATGAGGCTTGAGGCTAAGCGTTACCTTTTAGAACAATATCCCTTAGAATACCCATCGTCCACCTGACGATGTTTCGCAAGCATTCATCCATACAAGTCCGTCCCGGGTTCGAACGGAACCGAAGGCACTATTCCTACTACATCCATTTTGGAAATATCCTCAGGATTAGTAGCGACTAGCCCTTGCACTTCACTGCCCCATCTTCGAATCCAAAATCGTTACACGAAACGTACAAACCGGATCGAAGTGGTTTTCGAGAAATAAATCTCGATCCCGGTCTCTTCGAAATGATCAACGCATTGTCCAGTATTGATAGTCAGTTATTTAACTATCAAATTCTTATTCACAAACATCCATCAAACAATGAATAATTTTCCAATATTATTTAATAACCTCAAAATATCTTCACGAGATATGTTTCTATTTTCAATCATTTGAAAACAGTTTCAAAACCATCTTTCCTTTCAGAATAAACTTTCCCAGTATTTTCTATCTCCTCTGAAATTACCAAGCACAAAACTAGATTTTAAAATAATTTAAAACACTTTACTTTGAAAAATATACTTTAAAACATTTATTTTAAAACTACTTCAATGGTTTGAAAAAAATACATACTATATGAATTTTGAAAATAAGGTTACTAAATAAAATATAAAACTAGATTTTTATTTTTGAAAACAAAATACTAAGTTACTCTTTAAATAATTGCTACTATAATAGGATAAAAAGGTAAGATTTACTTTAATATTCAAATATTTAGAAATAATAGATTTTTTTTTTCAAACTTGCTTTTAAAATCAACTTAAAAACTTTTAACTTATATTTAAAACTTACTTTGAAAACGTACTTGGTTATCCAGGGAGAAAATCCAACTTCAATCGCTTAAATCAATTTTTTTCCCAAATTGATTTCAAACTTATCCCATTTGAAATAAATTTATTTACTTAATTCATTTCAAAATTCATTAAGTATGGGCTTAATTAGTGTTGTTATTATTATTATTCATTTGATTCTAACTTTTAACTGAAATATACAAATTCCAGGTTTCCCAATAATTTAAATCGTAACTTTTAAATAAATGCTTGTTCTTTTGAATAATAATACTGATTTTTTTTAAAATTCATTAATTTCCTGTTTATTCAACTTTTCCTTTCTATACTCACAGTTTATTTATAAAATTTAAATCAGATTATTTCTTTCCAATTCATTCCTAAATTTATTCAACTTTCCCTATATTTATTTTACTTGAAATTTTACTTCCTTTATTTTTCTTTCCAACATCCAAGTTATATATTTTTCTGGAAATTCATTATACCCAATTATCCAATCAAACCATAGCATTCCATATTTCAACATAATCCATCATAAAATATCAAATCATCATAACAGGGTAATTTAAATATTTTAAATAAATGTTGAGGGATCCAGTTGGATCCCTCCAACCTGTTTTTCCCTGCATCCACAGACGTTAGCACAATATAAATATTTTCACTATAAAATGAGGGAAATCAATCATTTTAAGGTGTAGTATATACTACTATATAACACAACAACCAATTCAACCATTCAAACAATTATCTAAATTTAATCATTTTAATTTAAATTTCAACTGAGTGAGATTAACTCACCTTTGACTACGCATGCACCCATTCCAATCCGGCTTGTTTTCTTTTCAAATTTCAAACCTTGAATACACATTATATGATTTTATTAATATTTGAACATATCGAAATTTCAATTACCATCAAATAAATCTAATTAACTAATTTTTTTTTCTAAACTAATTTTCTTGTAAATAATTTTTCTTAGTAACTAAATTAAGTTAGATTTAGACAAAATTTTCCTTTCACTGTAAATTATCTTCCAAATACATATACATATATTTTTCAAAACCATCTGCATATATATATAAAAATCTGCTTATAGATATATCCTTCTAAAATAAATAAAAGAACTTACTTCACATAAAGAAACCAGATCTACAAAGCTCGATCGACCATCCCCCCATCCATGTGAACGCCATCCACTGCCTCACCAGTCTCGAGCCACCACGCAAAACCACCTTCGACTTCGCTCAGATCAGCTCGGCCCCCACCGCGAACACAATATCTTCACGCAAGCAACCCTAATTCAACTATTACGCCTCCTCTCACAAGTCGCATCCCTCAGCGCCCAACTGGGTTCGTGACCGAGCCCACCAGCAGCTCGAACGAGCACGCGACTTAATACTAAAACCCGAACAACTGAACTGCCCATCGCCATCGAACTCACGACCGCGGCCCTGAAATTCCACTCGCGAATTCATCGCACGCGAAAATCAATCGCTGATGTACGAACGATCGTCGTGCGCCCCCCTAAGCGATTCAAGATGATTCGCCTGCGTTCCATTCCTTTTTATCCTTTTTTTTAGGGTATTGGATTTGAATTCGATGGAGGGGGAGGGGGCTTCGAACCGAAAAGGAAGGACGAGAGGGGATAAACATGGTAGTCGGTCATTAACAAATTTGTTTATTTATTTATTTATTTTTCACCGATGATTCTTGAAAGAGGAGGAAAGGATCGGTTTTAAAAGAAAAGCGTTAGCTTCTGAGGGAAGACAAAGTGCGTGACGTGGACGAGCGTTGGTTGTGAAGGTTGCTTATATGAGAATAAACTTATATAATTTTAATTGAATTTTCGATGTAAATTTTCAACGCGTTTTTATATCGTAAGTTCACACAACGAACCCAAAATCTACAAAAATTGAAACCCGATAATAACACAATATTACGAATGCAATGGAACTGTTTTCGTCGGATTCCGAGACTGTGCCTCGGAAAGCTATTTTTAAATTCAATTTAAACGATATAAATTTTAAAACTGAACAAACCACTGTTAATTTCAGTTTTATTACTTCTATTATCTTCAATGTTATCAATATAAAAATTTACAAGCCTTCAAATTATTTTAATCGGCGTAAAACTCTAGATTCAATAATTTTCCCAACCTCGAATTATTTAATTCAATAATTAAATTATCAAATAAATCGTGATATTCGTAATATAAGTTAAAATTACCCTATTGAATATTTTAAATCAATTAAATATTCTAATTTTAAATGTTCGAAAATTCCGGGTCGTCACATTCCTCCCCCCTTAAAAGAATTTCGTCCCCGAAATTACTAGCTAGGAAGAATGGTCCAAAACACATTTACCTTTCCCAAAACTAAACAGTTTCTAACAATACAACATCTTACCAACTACCTATTTATAACAGACTCATTATCATTCTTATTAACTTTCCAAACACTTCCCTAGTTTGCATACAATCCTATTTGCCCAACCATTCAAGTTTTAATCATAAAACTAATTTTGAATTATCAAAATTTTTCTAACTCCCTAAATTCCCGAAAATTTTTGTCAGCATCTCCTTTGCGCGGCTGACTCGGTACAACTACAAAATGGCTCTACGACCTCCCAAATCCAAAAGAAAACAAAAAGCCAAGTGGCTCAATCCAAATCCAAATCTCAATCAAATTTCATACCAAATTTAAATACATACCTTTTCGTCGAGCATTTCAAATTTTTCTTCTTGAAATCAAATACCAATTCTCTTTTCCCTTTCATAATACCTGCATATCCGGCTTAGCACTAATATCCAATTACAGCATTCCAAAAACATTTTATCGATTTCCTTACAAAATGTCCATATTTATTCATTCAAATATCAACTCAGAATATATTTGCAATTTCAATTCCCACTTAAGAATTGACCATTCTTTACTTAAGTTAACATAAACATTTTACATGTTTCTTATATTTATTTTCATTTTAGTACATTAGTTTACATCCATTTCTATTCAAATCGATTCTTTCATTTCCATATGAATTCAATTTATCTTTAATTCTGCATATATAAATTTTATTAGTCATTTATTACTTATTCATGTCATAACTTTAAATTGGTTTCATTTACTAACTTATTTTAGTTTCCAATTTGAATTTGTTTACCGTTAACAAAATTTTCCAAAAATTCCAAAAATTTTCTAACTCCCAAAATTTCTGGAAAATTTTGGTAGAGTCTCCTTTGCACGGAGGAGCTTTTGCAATTTGACAAAAGAGATAAATATATATACATCGACCCACACGGTCGGAAAAATCAAAAACAGTTCATATTTCCTAATTTTTATTGCGTAGGCGTACCTTATTTAGCATTTTAAGCAAGCGGCTTATTATTTTTAGCAAATAGCCCAACCCAAATCTAGCCATACGGCTTCCAAGTACCTGTACTTACTCAATTTAAACATGTAAGTGCCAAATATATGCAGTTTAACTATATTTCACTTATTAGCAATAGTTAAAACATATGAATACTAAAAGAAATTCACACTAAACATTTTTCTGTAAGCAACTATACAGTTTACATACTAATCTAACTGTTTCAATTAATTTATAAACCATTTTCATTCAATGTGAATGTTTTTCAATCCATTTGTATATAACTTCATTAATTTGAATGGTTTAAAACTCAATTGCTTACATTCAATTTATTTTTGAGCAAATTGAACTCATATTTAATTCAATTGCTTTCAAAATCAATTTATTTTACTTCTATCAACTCATAGAATTTTAATTACTTCCATTTACTTCAAATGACAATTTATTCTATACAATTTAACGAGATCTATATGAATAAATAAGCACTTGAGTTTTATAATCAATTTTAAATGGATTTCAACTCAATTTATACTTAATCCTATTCCACTTTTAAATTTATTCACAAATCATATATCCTCAGTTTCATTGCAATTAATTTTGAATCCATTCACTTGCGTTTCATTTTATTAACCAAACTGGTTTCATTCAAAACCATTAACAATTTAGATTCAATTTAATTACCAATTAAATTTCCTTTTTATTTTGATTCATTGACAATCATTTATTTAGCTCGACACATTCCATTTAAATTTCATTTACAATCCATTTATTTACATTTCATTCCAAAATTGTTTATTCCAAACTATTTTATTTAGCTCGAAAACAATCCAGGCTATTTCATTTAATAACCATTTCTTAACTTATTTAAACCACATTTCATTTGATACTTATTTATTCCATCATTTATTTATTCAATAAAATTAGTTTATCCATATTCACTTAAACCATTCTCATAAACTCGAAATATTCTATTTTCCTTATTGTCTCAAGTTATTTCAATCCCTTAATGATTTTTCAATGGTTGACAATTTTTTTATTCTAGAATTTCATTCCATTAAAATTATTTATAACTCACCGAATTTTATTTCGATTAAAAATTTATTTTCACTTGATTTAAACCAATCTAATATTATTAAACTAAATTTTAAGTTGAATTCAATTCAACTTCTTTCCATCTTTTAGCTTAAGTTTATTCACTCTAATTTATACTTAAGCTCATTCTCATTTTGCAAACCAAGTTCTCTTTTCAATTTAACTTGATTCTATTTCAATCCAATCTCCTTTCAACTACAAATTTATTTGATTTATTATTATAAATTTCAAATTTCCAAGTTCGATCCACTCTCAGTTCGCTTAAATAAATTTACAAGGTCGTTTCAATTTATTTCTACATATTTGGATTTTACTCACAATACAAACCATTATTATTTTAATCCAATCTCATTTTCAATTTACCATTCACTTTTATGAACTCACAATTCAATTCTCAATTCATCAACCATTTTGAATCGAATTAAACTTTATATCTTGAGTTTTATTTCCAATCTTCCTTGTTATCTCACAGTTCAGCTTTTATTTAACTGCACTGGGTTCTCATTACATATTTCATTATCTAGTTTATTATCTAAATAGTTTTTCCCTTATTTATAATCCAACACTTGAATTATTATTATTATTATTATTATTATTATTATTATTATTATTATTATTATTATTTTCTCCAAATATCACTTCATTTTATTTTCTTAAGTTCAATATACTTTATAATTCAAGTTTGGATTTTCTTCTCATTTTTCAATTCATCAAAATATTGATTTTGGGCCTTGTATTCCATTTTCAATTTAATAAGTCACAACTTATCGTTTTACACCATTCTATTTCATCATAAGCTTGAATATATTCATCCTTTATTTTTAACTCAAGCCTATCTTATTCCATGCATTTTTAATTCTTTTATATGTTATTCTGATTTATTTAACTCAATCTAACTCTTACCCAATTTATTTCTTATCCAACTTATTTTCCAGTTATCCAGGTAAGAATTTAATTCCATTCATTAATTACATTGAATTCTTATTCCAATTCAATTTTACTTTAACTCGGATTTATTTAACTCAATTCGATTTCAACTTAATTCGAATACAACTGGATATTATTTTAGCTTATTCAATTAATTTCAATCCAGTCAAATTTTTATTTCCAAATCCAAGTTAATTTCACTTTCAACTTTTCTCTTTAAATTTAAATTCCAACCTTCAAAGCTTATATTCCACTTCTGATTTAAAAATCATCTCAATTTATAAGCTTACAACTTATCTCATCAGAATTTTATACACCCGGCTTTTGATTTCAAATTATTTTGAAATCTCCAACATTTCAAAATCACACTTCTCAAAAATTAAACCAACCCTGATTTTATTCCCAACAAATTTCCTTTGGAATTTCAAAAACAACTTGCTGTTCTAAACAAAATCAATTTGGTAGCATTTCTTCACTTAGAAATTCGAAAATGAATACTGATGATGCAGCCGTCATCATCATAATTATTTTCCAATAATCCAAGTGATTTCAATGCTATATCACCTTCAAAATCCCTTTAAAACAATTTTCTTTCAGAAATATCCCAAAAACAACAATGCTACAATTTATCTTCAAAATACTTTCAAAATCTCCGGGGTTTTTAAATTTTCCAATCCTGCTTGAATAAATCTTTACTAAAATTCATTTACACAGCTTATGCTCATACAAATTCTCATGTGATTATATTTCAATTTATAATTTACATCCATAATTCATATTTATAAATTTTATTTTATAATGAATATATTCCCTTAAACTTGGGTTATATTTACAATTTCTAGTTAAATTTTCACTTAACAATGATAATACTTAAATATTATTCATCCTAACAACCATATATTGGCTAAAATAGTTTACAAAACTTTTATTTATATCAAAATACATTTTGGGTAAAATTATTTCATTCACCCACATTTAAACAATACCGTGTCGATTTTTCTATTCAAGTGTTTAGAAACCCCTTCGATACAGTTGTCCAGACTGTGCCGACGAAGGTTCATATGCCACTCAATAGACCAATCAACACAATATAAAAAACAATTTATATTCACTAACAAATACGCGCCCATATTTATTAATACGCCCAAACTCATTATAGAGTACTACGGACTCTAATTTAAATGAGTAATTCCCACCAGAGCCAAGGTTATCACCAACCTATGCTCTGATACCAAGTGTGACGTCCTAGGCTTTTCAACCATCAGCAACGGCTCACGACCGGTAGGCTTTTCAACAATCCCAGCCCCGCTGTGGCTCACAGTGATACCTCGAATTTGCTTTTACGGCCACCCTCTCGAGTCGCAACCAACCCCGCAAGACCTTATACTATCCCCGGGGGCATGTAGGGGTAAGAGTCTCCCGTTCGCCACCTAACGCAAAGCGAGAACCCCCTATCACGCTGTAATGTAGCAAATCTGATCCCGGTCTCTTCGAAACGATCAACGCATTGTCCAGTATTGATAGTCAGTTATTTAACTATCAAATTCTTATTCACAAACATCCATCAAACAATGAATAATTTTCCAAAATTATTTAATAACCTCAAAATATCTTCACGAGATATGTTTCTATTTTCAATCCTTTGAAAACAGTTTCAAAACCATCTTTCCTTTCAGAATAAACTTTCCCAGTATTTTCTATCTCCTCTGAAATTACCAAGCACAAAACTAGATTTTAAAATAATTTAAAACACTTTACTTTGAAATATACTTTAAAACATTTATTTTAAAACTACTTCAATGGTTTGAAAAAAATACATACTATATGAATATTTGAAAATAAGGTTACTAAATAAAATATAAAACTAGATTTTTATTTTTGAAAACAAAATACTATGTTACTCTTTAAATAATTACTACTATAATAGGATAAAAAGGTAAGATTTACTTTAATATTCAAATATTTAGAAATAATAGATTTTTTTTCAAACTTGCTTTTAAAATCAACTTAAAAACTTTTAACTTATATTTAAAACTTACTTTGAAAACGTACTTGGTTATCCAGGGAGAAAATCCAACTTCAATCGCTTAAATCAATTTTTTCCCCAAATTGATTTCAAACTTATCCCATTTGAAATAAATTTCTTTACTTAATTCATTTCAAAATTCATTAAGTATGGGCTTAATTAGTGTTGTTATTATTATTCATTTGATTCTAACTTTTAACTGAAATATACAAATTCCAGGTTTCCCAATAATTTAAATCGTAACTTTTAAATAAATGCTTGTTCTTTTGAATAATAATACTGAATTTTTTTTTAAATTCATTAATTTCCTGTTTATTCAACTTTTCCTTTCTATACTCATAGTTTATTTATACAAATTTAAATCAGATTATTTCTTTCTAATTCATTCCTAAATTTATTCAACTTTCCCTATATTTATTTTACTTGAAATTTTACTTCCTTTATTTTTCTTTCCAACATCCAAGTTATATATTTTTCTGGAAATTCATAATACCGAATTATCCAATCAAACCATAGCATTCCATATTTCAACATAATCCATCATAAAATATCAAATCATCATAACAGGGTAATTTAAATATTTTAAATAAATGTTGAGGGATCCAATTGGATCCCTCCAACCTGTTTTTCCCTGCATCCACAGACGTTAGCACAATATAAATATTTTCACTATAAAATGAGGGAAATCAATCATTTTAAGGTGTAGTATCTACTACTATATAACACAACAACCAATTCAACCATTCAAACAATTATCTAAATTTAATCATTTTAATTTAAATTTCAACTGAGTGAGATTAACTCACCTTTGACTACGCATGCACCCATTCCAATCCGGCTTGTTTTCTTTTCAAATTTCAAACCTTGAATACACATTATATGATTTTGTTAATATTTGAACATATAGAAATTTCAATTACCATCAAATAAATCTAATTAACTAATTTTTTTTCTAAACTAATTTTCTTGTAAATAATTTTTCTTAGTAACTAAATTAAGTTAGATTTAGACAAAATTTCCCTTTCACTGTAAATTATCTTCCAAATACATATACATATATTTTTCAAAACCATCTGCATATATATATAAAAATCTGCTTATAGATATATCCTTCTAAAATAAATAAAAGAACTTACTTCACATAAAGAAACCAGATCTACAAAGCTCGATCGACCATCCCCCCATCCATGTGAACGCCATCGCACTGCCTCACCAGTCTCGAGCCACCACGCAAAACCACCTTCGACTTCGCTCAGATCAGCTCGGCCCCCACCGCGAACACAATATCTTCACGCAAGCAACCCTAATTCAACTATCACGCCTCCTCTCACAAGTCGCATCCCCCAGCGCCCAACTGGGTTCGTGACCGAGCTCCCCAACAGCTCGAACGAGCACGCGACTTAATACTAAAACCCGAACAACTGAACTGCCCATCGCCATCGAACTCACGACCGCGGCCCTGAAATTCCACTCGCGAATTCATCGCATGCGAAAATCAATCGCTGATGTACGAACGATCGCCGTGTGCCCCCCTAAGCGATTCAAGATGATTCGCCTGTGTTCCATTCCTTTTTATCCTTTTTTTTTAGGGTATTGGATTTGAATTCGATGGAGGGGGAGGGGGCTTCGAACCGAAAAGGAAGGATGAGAGGGGATAAACACGGTAGTCGGCCATTAACAAATTTGTTTATTTATTTATTTATTTATTTATCACCGATGATTCTTGAAAGAGGAGGAAATGATCAGTTTTAAAAGAAAAGCGTTAGCTTCTGAGGGAAGACAAAGTGCGTGACATGGACGAGCGTTGGTTGTGAAGGTTGCTTATATGAGAATATACTTATATAATTTTAATTGAATTTTCGATGTAAATTTTCAACGCGTTTTTATATCGTACGTTCACACAACGAACCCAAAATCTACAAAAATTGAAACCCGATAATAACACAATATTACGAATGCAATGGAACTGTTTTCGTCGGATTCCGAGACTGTGCCTCGAAAAGCTATTTTTAAATTCAATTTAAACGATATAAATTTTAAAACTGAACAAACCAATGTTAATTTCAGTTTTATTACTTCTATTATCTTCAATGTTATCAATATAAAAATTTACAACCTTCAAATTATTTTAATCGGCGTAAAACTCTAGATTCAATAATTTTTCCAACCTCGAATTATTTAATTCAATAATTAAATTATCAAATAAATCGTGATATTCGTAATTTAAGTTAAAATTACCCTATTGAATATTTTAAATCAATTAAATATTCTGATTTTAAATGTTCGAAAATTCCGGGTCGTCACACATAGTGAAGCTCTATAGAACAGAAGTTTCATCATATCAACTCATAATAGTTTTATACAATAATCTGAATAGTCAATACATCAAGCCTCACTACATAACACTCAGAGTATCAAACAAACAGCGGAACATCCAGTACATATAGTAAGAAAACAATATGCAAAAGCCTCCAGCTCGTCTTCGTCATCAACAGCGTTGGTAGCCAAGAACAACACCTGTCACCTGCTACCTAGTCTGCCCATCCCAACATGGATGAACAGCCCAAGGTAATAAGAGTTGAACATAAAACCTTGAGTCAGACAACAGTCTTAGTGAGCAGTATATTAACTATCAAACATACCAAAAGAGCATAAAGGATAAAAGGAATAGGAACTCAACCATCCCACTCCACCTCATTCTACATTGATAGCCCCCAGACCCACTAAGCATAAACAAGCATAGCAAAGCAGACATTTAAAATAAAGTAATTATCACTCGAGTCAAGGTCGATGTTTTCTAAATACAAACCCCCAAGGCCTAAACCAAGACCAGATAAGCACCCAGAAAACACCGCTCTTGAGGCCGAATGATGATACAACCAAACATCCATGACTCTGGCTATCACTGTCATCATTGCTTTGAATTCACCGTTAGTTGAATGACCGCCTGTCAAGGGCTAATGGTAACCCCAATTCTAGATAAACTCTGCACGTCATCGTGACCCGTGCCTAGGACTTACTTACTCTGCCCAGAGTACTCGACCACCTACCTGTAGTCTTTTGGGTGTCCCGACCACCTACCTGTAGTCGTTTGGGCATCCCATGTACTCTTGCTTTGAATTTACTAGAACCTTCAACAACAATGAAATCCAAGCCTCCTAGTCATCCTCCTCGACGACTATTCTCATACTAGCCCAAGCTACTTCTCGAGCAATCCATTATCAACCAACTCGAACCATCCATCGAGTTATCAACATGCTTGGAATGATCTCGTCTGGATTATGCCAAGGCTACATCACATCATGCTTCGCCTCATCTTGTCAAAGCAAAGCTCCATCACAACATCGTCATCATATCCGTCCATATGAGCTTCATCATCCGCTACATATGCCACGAGCAGCTTTTCTCATCCCTTAGCCTCTCCCTTAGCTTTTGAATCATTTTCGACCATACTTGTCTAGATTCAACCATAAATCAACTAACTCTAAACAATCAATCAAGACAATCATTAATCCAAACAATCAAATATTCAAACAAGGTTTAATAAGCAATTATACAAGGAAATGGCAATTTGGTAATTAAAGTGTCCAAATCTAACAAGCATGAATAATAGAAAAATGTCTCTACAACTTGATGAATAAACTTGCATAAGTTAACATGTAGTAAAATAGGTGTCAAAACTTCATAGATGATAGATCTACATGCAGACTTAAGGAAAATGCAAGAAATCTTTATCTTTAACACATAAACAAGCCACCGATCCAATATACTCCTTTGGGTCCGCGTGAGAGATAACTACCACTCGCCAAATCACCTAAACACCTCAAAAACAACCAACTCCAGATCTGGACAGCAAGGAATCAAGCTTGATCCTCCAAAGCTCCGCTTCAAACGATGAAATCTCTCTTCAATGGATGGAGATCTTCAACTTTGGCTCTTGGATCTTCTATTTAGATGGAAGGAATCACTAGATTAGAGTGGAGAAAAGAAGTGAAGAAGTGTTATAGTCGATCTCTCAAAATGGCAGCACTTCGTCGCTTCAAAATCCGGTGCCAAAAAGTGAGGCGAACCCCTTCTATTTATAGGCAGAAATCCCCCTGAGTCGGTCGTCCCCATGAGTCGCCCACGACCTAACTGCAGCCGACTCACGACTTAGCAACCCCATACGACCCAACGACCTAACTAACACGGCCTAACGACTCATGCTTCATGCGACTCAATGGCTCATGCCTTAACACGACTCAACACAAACACAGCTCAACGCGGCTCACAGCTCACGACTTAACCCTTGCCGACCCAACCGACTCAACTACCTACGACTTAGCGACCTAACTGGGTACGCGGCATACGACCTAACTGAGAAGCCGTCCTAACAACTTACGACTCAACAGAGGTGCACGACTCACGACTTAAGCCCAAGCGCCGACCTAACGACTCAAGCCCCTAACGACCCAAGCCCCTACCGACTCAACAGCATAACCGTCCTAACACACGCGCTACCTCGACCTAACTACACACAGGACCACACGAGTTAGGCCTTATCTCGTCTACGACTTAACACACAGCTGACCCAACGATTTAACCCTTAGGTCACTCACTAACCCATTAACTACTATAAGTCGGCCTGTCTTCTTAAGTCGTTAACCCTATGAGTCGGTCACTACCTTAACTCGGTCTAGCACTAACACGCTAACCCGTCCAAACATATATGTCGCTCCATACCTTAAGCCGTAGCCTTCTTAGGTCGGTCAATACTCTTAACTCGGTCATCCCTATAAGTCAGCCCAAACCACTAACTCGGCAACACCTTAAGTCGCTCACACGAGCTAACTTCCATACGACCTAAGCACTAAATCGTTGACTCCCATAAGTCGCTCCACTCGACCTAGCATTCACACGACCTAAGCTACCCACGGCTTAAGCACCACATGAGTTAACCAACACATGATTTAAGCTCCTTGACGACTTAAACTTTGGTCGACTCATACTCTAAACGACTTAACAACATCAACGACTTAAAGAATATAGTTTAACAACGTTTCGATCCGTAAAAATACAGGTCGTTACAGAAGGTTGAACCTAGGAATTCTGTTAATCAAAAGTTGAATCCGAAGAATTATGGTTAGGCGATCGAGCAGATTACAAAGACCGGAGGATGGTCAGCACAAAGGAAGTCAAGAGGCTTCTTCGAGAGCAAGCCAAACTTCAGCCTTCGTTACAAGAGACGAGATGGAGGCAATGATGAAAAAGCAAGAGGAATTAATCCAGAATTTGTTTCATCAGATTGGGCAACTTAGAGCACAGAATCAAAGAGGAACAGAAGCCCAACCAAAGGAACAGATTCCGGAATCCCCTCGTGAACTCGGGGGGCAAGACGAAGGCAATAGACAAGGACAATCACTTGGAGACAACGATAGATTAGTGGAAATGGTCAAAAAGGCTATGAGAGGTGGTTTGATAAACAAGGACTTGGAGGATGTGAATAGGAGTCCTTTTACCACTGCAATCAGGCGAGCTAAGAACCCACCAGACTTTAAGCTACCATCGCTGGACACGTATAATGGAAGGACAGACCCTACGGTTCATCTAACAAAATATATGAGGCATATGGAAGTGCTGAGGGCATCAGAAGAAGTCATGGCCCGGTGCTTTCCATTATATTTGGCAGATATTGCGGCACTATGGTTTAGGAAATTAGAGAATGGATCGATCAAGACTTGGAATGATTTGATCAAAAAGTTTATGAGACAATTCAGGGTCCACATCTCGAGGCCCAAGAATGTTATGAGTTTGACATCACTAAAGCAAAGAACTGGAGAATCTCTAAGAAGCTTTTTAACGCGATTCAACGCAGCTGCGGCATCGGTGGACCGACCAGATCCATCCATGGTTCTAATGGCAGCCGTGTCGGGCATAGCAAACGGCACAGAGTTCAAGAATTCATTGACCAAAAATCCTCCTATGGATTTAGGAGAATTTTTCCATGAGGCCGAAGCGTTCTTGCGGTTAGAAGACGCAAAGGCTGAAACAGAGGAAGAAGAAAGAATCGATGTTTTTGCAGTCAAAGGTGGGAATCCTCCTGAGAAAGGTGCAGAAATCAGCAAAGGTAAACGAAAGGCTGAGGATAACAACGATAAATCAGCATGACAACAAAGGGGATCAAGATTCACCTCATACACGGAGTTAAATGAGACTCTGGAGCGGATTTACCAAGAGACCAAGGGACAGGTTCCTTATCGAAAGCCAATGAAGAGGGATCCAACTAACAACAAGAAAAGGTCGGACAAGTATCGCTTATTCCATGAGTTAAATGGTCATAGTACAAATGATTGGAGACACTTGAAAGACGAGATTGAGGAGCACGTCCGAGATGGTTTGCTATCTCAGTATGTCAAAAAGAAGACTGCAACAGTGGAGCAAGAACGACCACCACCTGCACCAACTGGAGACGCCTCGGGGTCGAGATGTCGACCTGTCATCGAATGATTGAGGTTATGACGAATGAGTGGAAAACTCTACATCAACACAATTAAGTTGTTCACACATGTATGGGACCACGAATGATCCCCAGGCATGCTCTGATACAACTATAAATTAATCATATCGATGTAGATGTTTGCACTCGGACGTCAATTCTTTGCTTTTGAATTTTACTTCTGATGACTGACTACTCTACTTTAGTATTTTACTTCTGATGACTGATTACATTGCTTTCGATGTTTGGATTTGGCCTGACATTGCTTTCATGTTTTGCTTCTGATGATTGAGTTTGACTCTGCATCGTTTTCATGATTTGTTTCTGATGATTGAGTTTGACTCTACATTGCTTTCATGATTTGCTTTTGATGTTTGGATTTAACTTCGCTTTGCTTTCATGATTTGCTTCTGATGTTTGAATTTGACTTTTTCAGACATTCCTACTTGACAACTTTTCGGTTGAATATTTGATTTTTTACGATCTTGAATTGATTAAGCCCTACGAACAGGCAACGATTAAGCCCTACGAACAGGCACCTGACTTCGAACGGTCACAATCAAAGCCCTACGAACAGGCACTCGACTTCGAACAGTCAAAAACTCGCCTCGAACGGCAAAAAATCATGGATTTAAGTGCTTGACCGCCAACAGTCGCACTCTCGCCTCAAATGGCTTGATGACGAACGGTCGCCATTTGAAGTTAGGCGCTTGACTGTGGTCGACCGCGCTTCAATTCATAACTCGATCCCAAGTGATCGTCACATAGATTTAAGTGCTTGACCGTGCAGGGCCGCACTTCACCTCAAATGACTCGATCACAAATGGTCGTCATTTGAAGTCAAGAGCTTGACCATGAACGGCCGCGCTTTACACCGCCAACAGTCGCACTTTCACCTCAAATGGCTCAATCCCGAACGATCGTCATTTGAAGTAAAGCGCTTGACTGTGGACGGTTGCATTCCAACTCACTTGGCTTGATCCTGACCATCATACAAAGTTGAGTGCTTGACCACGAACGGCCGCGCTTCACCTCAAATGGCTCGATCCCGGACGATCGTCATTTGAAGTTAAGCGCTTGGCCGCGAGCGGCCGCGCTTTACCTTACCACTCGATCGCGCAGGGCCGCACTTTACTACAAATGGATCGACCCCGAATGGTCGCCATTTGAAGTAAGGCGCTTGACCATGAACGGTTCAGCTCCGCCACTTGACCGTACAGGGCCGCACTTTACCATAAATGGCTCGACCCCAAATGGTCGTCATTTGAAGTAAGACGCTTGACCATGAACGATTGTCATTTCGATCGCGCAAGGCCGCACTTTACCACAAGTGGCTCGACCTCAAATGGTCGTCATTTGAAGTAAAGCGCTTGACCATGAATGATCACATTTCACCACAAATGACCCGATCCTGAACGGTTATCGCATGGATTTAGACGCTTGACCGCACAGGGCCGCACTTCACCTCAAATGACTCGACCATGAATGGTCGTCATTTGAAGTAAAGCGCTTGACCATGAACGGCCGCGCTTCATCCCAAATAGATTGATCCCGAACGGTCATCATTTGGGGCCATATAGAACTGTCAATTCCTTTACAGGTTGTCAACAGGATATGAACGTCCGGATTATGGCATTACAAAACACACCTTCCTACCGCAAGGCATGTTTTGGGGGGGAAAGTGTTATCCCGCCTTTTGAGAAAGGTCGTGATATCAAAAGAACGACCGAGAAAGCAAGAAAGTTCGTCTCAAAGATTGGTCAACTCAATGGCTACACAAGGCAGATCCCTGTTAGGTCGCTAGCGACCTAACGACCTATCCATCCAGAGCTTCGGCGAGTTAACAAAGGATGCAACCTAATGCTCTATGACTTGGTTGCGACCTAGCGGGTTCAACGAGTTAGCACACTCCAGCGAGTTAACAGGACAGAGGACAAGTGATCTAAGCTTGTACCGACCTAAAGTTTACGACTTAACAACCTACTGGACAGAGCGGCTTAGCGACCTACCAACTCAGAGACTCGTGCGACCTAACATCAAGAGCGACCCAACCTGTTCGCGACCTAACTACCGTGGAATTCCTACGACCTAGCGAGTTAAAGAAGAGACGACCTAAAGACTTGCTTCATCGAATTTAGGTCGCTCACGACCTAACTAGGTCAAGATCATTCCCTTTAGGTCGCTAACGACCTACGATCTTACCTTAGGTCGCTCTGCTCAGTACCTCGGCATTGTTTGAATCAACCATTACCTCCTCTCCTTAACCCATAGGTCGCTCGCGACCTAAACCGTATCCTACCTCTTCCCTTAGGTCGCTCCATGCCTCAACGTCCTTAAGTCGTGACTTCTTCCTTTGTTGCTTAGTTAGGTCGCCAACAACCTACAACCCACTCCTTAGGTCGTTAACGACCTTCGACCTATCTTAGGTCGCCCCTGCCGACCTAACTCCAACAATCACCTATAAATACTCCATCTACTCCAACGAGGTGGGGGACTTTCCGGATTCAAAAGCGCCAATACTCTGCTATTTTCTCCACTCTCCCACACTTCAACCATCGAAGAATCTTCATCAAGAGACCTACTTCATTCAACATGGATCCGAAGAGCAATTCCTCATCAAAGATCTAATATCTTTCTTCGATTGTGTTGTAAATCGTGAAGTTGAATTGTAAAAGTATTGTAATCGAGAAATCGTGTTGTAAAAGTGTTGTAATCTTGTAAAGTGGGCTCGAAGAACATAATGGAGGATGTAAAGTGGATGTAGGCTTAACTCTAAGCCAAACCACTATAAAATCGCTGTCTCTTTTACTGCTTTTTCCTTTTTCCTTTTTACTTTTAGTTCCCGTGCAAACGGGTGGTGCTTTCACAAATTACTCCTAACACCGAGGTGTTAGCGTTAGACCATTTTTAGCGTTAATAATATACATACACATATTTGGACAACATACGTGCCATACAAAATGAGCTAATATGTATGTTGCGATGTAAATTCTAACATCTACATATGGGCATATTATACCTTTCACGGATTATTATGTTACACATGCACTCACACATATATGTATATGATACATTTATGTATAAACTAAATCAAATAAAATTAATTTCATATCTTAATATATTTGAATTTAAATAAAATAAATGATTTTATTTAAATGATCTAATTTAGTTAGACTTCATAGGCCCAATAAAGATCCAATAGGGTAAATTTTTTGAAATTCACCCATAACTTCTACTGTGGGCTAGTCCAGTTCAACCAATGGTTTCAGATCCCAATAGCCTATGCGGTCTAAATTAATCATATTAGGAGTAATTAATTAAGCTTTCCCACTTAGTACGGTGTCTAGAAAGGTAATGTTTGGTATTGGAATTGGGTAATCAAGTACCATGTCCTACCTGGTTACCGGCCTGGCCCGAAAGGTGAAGTGAGCCCAAAGGTTGCTCCTAATAGAAAAGGCCTAACTTAATTTGGGCCTTGGGCTAATTTTCAAAATCGTTTTGAAAATTACTGTTAAAGATTTCAAATTAAATAGTTAAGTTTAAAATAAAACATGTTTATTATAAAAATTATAATACTACATAAGTTTTCAAAATGTTTGAAAGGATAATGATATTTTCAAAATGTTTGAAAATATTTATATAATAATTTCAAATTTTAAATTTATTAATAAGATTGATAAAATAAATTAGTTAAATATGTTAATTAATTAAAGCATATATGCATGTATTATATATGTTGATATACGTTATGTTATTTTAAAATGTTTAAGATAACATAAGTATACATGTATGTATACAAGATAAATTTTGAAATTAATAAATTTCAATAAAAATTGTTTAATTGAATAAATTAATTAAAGGTTAATTAATTAAATAAAATACACATATATATGATATATGTATGTTATACTATAAAGGTTATAGTATACACTATAAATGTTATAGTAGATATGTCCAATATAAAAATTATATTGGAATACTAATTTAAAATTAATTAAAGAGTTAATTGATTAAAATTAATTAGATAAGATTTAATTAATGAAATATTATACGTAAGACTATCATATAAGTAATATGAAATATAAAAGTTATGTAACAATAAAACTTATATGATATGTGTATAAACTAAATGTGGAACATTAAGTAAACCCAAATAGATTTGAGAAATAAATAAATATGTAAATGTACATATACCGTGATTTCTGATGTGTCCGACACTTGAATCGCTGGGTATTTCATAAGAAATATATTATTCTACAAGTCGATATCACTTAATATATATATTGAAGATTATGAATCTGCAATATAATTTTATTCTCTACCATATGTATTAATAAATTACTTACATACTCCTTAGTTGTTGAGCAAACTCAAGCTAGGGATGTTATGCGTAGTATTATTAATATATTGAACAGATGAGGTAAGATAACCATATGTATTTGTTGAGCAAACTCAAGGTACATATACTATACTTAGACATCACGATATGGTAGGTATGAGTGAATAATCTCTTTCGATTTGTTGAGAAAACTCAAGGTCGAAATGAGATTAGAACAAGGAAAAATGGATTAGGAGTTGTATGTGATACAACCGATAAGGAATTGTCCATCGTTTGTGGGGCTATGATTTGTTGAGCAAACTCAAGGTCGGAATACCAAAACAAACGAGTCCTAACACCCACTGGTGAAGTTGTAAGACTTCTATGTTTCATCTTAGGGTTTGGAGAAACATAAAAAACTAGTGGGAGCCTTGCTAAAAAAATAAAATGGTAACATTTAACCTTTCTAATATTGTAAGAACATATGCTATATAATGTTATAATTATCTATAATGATAAATTTGTGCATTTAATATGATTTACAAAACGTTTGTCAATTAACATATATAAACAAACTGAATTGAAAGTTGACAAATAGAAATATAATATATACTTACTAATAATTCTAATTGCATGTTATTTAATGTTTATATACCCATGCAGGTGCCTAATTTCAACTGCTTAATACATTCGTAAGTTGGTCATTTATATGTTTATCTGGTTTAGACCGTGTATTGCATTTTATAAGTTTTTGAACTCTAAATGCAATTCAAGACTATGGATATTTGATCCATGTACTTTCACATATAGATGTTATATGGTAAACAATCATAGTTTGTGGGGTACAATATTTCGATGAAGTTAGTTCATTCAAAGTAAGCCAATAAATAGTATTTTAAGATTGTGTATTCAAGTTGAATGATTTCAAAAAGATCATATTGTGTTAATGTAACACAAGACCATAAACTACGAGATACATCAAAGAACTCGATCGTTGAAATGTCATCTTGATCGGTTTGCATAAAGTGCAACATATTTGATGCCTTAAATGTTAAGAATAATCGAATGTGCTTTTGTAAAAGGTTTGTTATGTATATTGTAGTAAAGTTTTCTTTTGAGTTGTTTGACCATTTGAAAGAAAAACGAATGTATAAGAATAGATGTAATTTACGGTAAAGTTGTAATGAAGAGAATGAATAGTCACTTCTGCTTCATAGAGAAACATTGGAAACAAGAATTTTAATAATAATTGATACTTAATATTGGAATATGAAATATGATTTTTATTCCGAAATGTATTTTCATATAAAAAATTGTTTTCTATAACATTTATTTCTTTGAGTTCAAGATATTTGATCAAAGAACTCTCCACTGTAAACTAGTTGCAGCATATAAAATAAGTAAACTATATTAACAATATTAAGTGAATGGTGGACCTCTAAATTTAGTACGCTATTATAGTAATGGCAGAAATAGTAGGAGCATGCCATATAGCACCTAATGATTGTATCAAATTACGAAAACTGTTTTCGTAAAATATACTGAACATTATTTGTGAATAATGTTTATTTTTTGGTATTGACTGAAAAATAGATATAACTATATTTCAATATGAGTATTATGAATATTTTTTATGAAATAGAACTATATTATGGAATTTGTTTACATAGTAAAAGTGATGCAACAAAAATACATATGTATCTAATATTATTTACAGTTGTTTTGGAATTATAGACTAAGCCGTAGTTTTGAGAAATAATTTTACTATATGATTATGAATCATATGATACAGGTTAATTATATCTCAAACAATTAATGGCTATGCACCCATTCAGTGGGAGAATCATAAGAGTTGATGAACACTTTGAATTAATACATATTGATGTATGCAATCATAAGTCTGTTAATACCAAAAGGGTTCCACATACTTTTTTATATTCATCGATGATTTATTACCAACATGAACATTTGTATTAGATACACATGTAGTAAGTTTATGATAAAATCATATAATATAAAAGAAAAGTAAATAAAATCACATGCAATTGAATAAAATGATTTGATTTGGTCGAATAAGTGAGTATATTAGAAAGAGTTCCAAATGTACCTAAAAATGAATACAGATTCAATCTCAAAAGTTATTCCTCTATATGATACATAATGATGCATCGGTAAGGAGTAATCAGACATCGTTGGACAATTTACGATTAATTGTGAGTGAATTTGAGTTAGTTTCTTTCTATAAGGTCGTGTACTTAAGATTAATACACAAGGTTGATATTATTTCATCTAAACAACAGTTTACAAAATCATACAAGATAAGGGTTTGTAAGAAACCCCAATATATCCTAGGTCAAGGAGATGGCAGGTTGTGCGAGTCGAAAGATTGCATGTAATAATTGTTCATGAGGGATCTTGTATGAATCTCCAAAAAGTTTTTGGAAAAGTCTGTCATCAAATGACATATTTATGTTTTGAACATAATTTTTGTAAACTAAAATCGGTTTTATAAATAAAAAGGTTCATAAAGCGTTTATGAATCCCTATTCTATTTGCACTGTGAAACAATTATTGTTTCAAGATATATCAACTTCATTGTGAAGGAATTTCTTTGAGAAATTTTTGGTAGTTAAATGGAATTGGATTCGATCCATAGATAGAACTGATTATATGAGATGAAGTATAATTAACTAACCTAAATGAACATATAGCATTAGAATGTCCAATAAATATTCTCGTACATCGAAGAGAAACTATGAGTTTCTTATTAATGTCGAAAATATACATTACCCTCGATTGTTCAATTAAACCATTAAGATTGTTGACTCTATAAGGTATGATGCGCAAATATGAAAGAATTCCAAGTACGCTATAAAAATATGATTTTGGTGGTCGTAACCAAAGAGATGTGATCCATCGGCCGAGATTGTGTCTTTATTGGAAAGACTAATGTGGTTGGAATTAAATGAGCAATGTTGATAAGAATAATATCGCAAATTTCAATTGTTGAAATTAGCATAATAGATTCGATATTCAACATGCTCAAGTTAATTTAGATTTACTCGCAAAATTACCGCTCGATAAGACTTAGTGTTTGGTACATAGGCATTGAAACGGAAAATTCTAAATAATGATTTAGAGTAAGCCGTTTACATATATTAACCAAAAATGCCTTGAAGTTGGTGGGAGGGATATTGGGTTTGTGATTCTTTGGATATGATCCAAGAAATGATACGAATGTATCATTTTATAAGCATCAAGATTGAATAAGTATTTTGATAGAAATATCAAATAGTTTAATTTTCAATCGAAGTGTAGAGTAAGCATGTGTTCATAAGAAAGAATGTTAAAAGGTACATTGATATTTCTAAACTATAAGTAAACAACACGTTGTTGATTTTAACAATATGTTTGTATTAAAATCAACTTTAGTTGTTTTAATACTCAATTTTGGATTGTAAACGATGTCTTTTATGGTGAGTATAAAAGATATAGAGATTGTTCCAAAACGATATACAAGAGCAACCTATTAAAAGGGGAACATGTGAGTTGGATTCCTTATGCATTAGCAATAGGAATTATCATACATGTTATGCTGTGTATGATGATGTGTTTTGTTTATGTATTTGATACATGAAGAAAATATAAAATTCAAATTGATATCACTAAATGGTTGTTTGAGGCGTTCTCGCGTATTTATGAAATACTAGAGAATTATTTATAGAAACAACGAACTCGTTATGATGGAACGTTTGGACACAAACTTTTATAAGTGATATTGAGTATAACATGTCAGTAATAAAATTCAAGTTAAAAATCTTTATTTTGAAAATGTTTCAAAATAAAGGTGATTGTGGTCGATTCAACGAAATGTTGAGAACATTAACTTGAATAGCGCTACAATATACCAATGTATATAGATATAAATGCACAAATTTATAATTGAGCCAAAGGTGATTCCAAATGTTAAGAATCCCATAACATTGTTATAAGATAACATTGTCATGAAATTGGTCATGATAGAACTTAAAGCTCACTAGAAACCAAAAGACATACTTCGAATTGTTCCACATGATAAAGGCAGTTTATCAGTGTTAGAGAGAGTTAATCGACAAAGTAGATAATTAAAACATAATAGCATACTCATTCACTAAGGGACTGACCTGATTGGCTTTGAGAAAACTGATTGTAGAAGTTGGAATTAGACTCCATAATTAACCCTAAGTGCAAGTGGGAGATTGATAAAGTTAGAGGTATGTCATAGAGGCAATTATGTAATTTGTTACATATATCTAACTCGTTGACCAATCTTGTTCGAAATAAAATGTATTTTCTTCCTATTATATACTTGATATAATGTGATTATATTAATTAATTAACTTAATTAATAGTATATTTAATAGAAAAATCCATAAATGGTATATTTTATGATAGTAGTTACAAAGTGTTGTAACCGTGAGTAATTTATCATAACGAAACAAATATACCCTTTTAAATGTTCCTAGCCAAGATGCATCAAGACAGGATATCGATGTATTCGTTGAGACTGGAGTACATAACGCTCTCCAAATGTTGGGCAGTGTATTACTCATGAATGTTGGGGGCACCTAGGGGTTACGTACTAATAGTTATTGGATAACCATGGAACGACTCACTCGATAGCTTTCTGTTGGTTAATATAACTAAGGTCAAACAAAAAATATCGATGTGACTGATTTACACAATTCTCTCGACTTGAGAATACCATGGATCTTCAATATGAAAGCTCCACTTTGATTATAGCCAAATCATGGCATGACGTACATCGAGTGACTATAGTTGGGTCGAGTGGAAGTATTGGAAGTGAAGCACTATTCAAGAGAGGATTTGTCTCCTCAGTTATATGCGGTTTGTATCACAGTCAACTCAAAGTCAAAGTTTCTGGCTAGAGCATTTTGGTTAATAATAATTGTTATTATTGAACCAAGGATTTTGTATTTGGACTATAAAGTTGAATGTGGATGAGGTTGGAATTTTAACCGTTACCAAATTCCATAAGTCTAAAGTGATATAGTTTTGACGAAAAGAATTGGTGTAAACAAATGTCACAATTGGGTAATGCTTATTAAACTAAAATTGGATTTTACCGAAAATGAGTAAGCGATAAATTTGGCCATAATGTCACACCACCTGCTAAATGACGTGTGAACGTTAACATTAGAATAGTTCGGTGTTAATCGCTAACCAAATTTACACCCAAGAGTTACACATCCGAAATGATGAATTTCCTTAAGACCGAACGATTGTTATAAATTAATTAAATTAATTAATATTTATGAAATATTAATTATAAAATTTGAATATGATTTGAGAAATGAATAATGTTATATATATTTATAACAGTTATAAATATATCGATCGATATACAATATCGACAAGCGATTAAATTAGATTTAATTGCATAGTATTTTGGTTTGGGCTTAGATGGGTTTAAGGCCCATCATTAGGGCTGCAAAATTTTGGTTTTGGGAAGGTATAATGGTGGCTAAAACATAGGGAATTGGCTTGGAGATAATGAGTTGAGATCAAGTGAGAATGGGTAAAAAGATTTTCCTCATTTCTCTCTAACACAACCATATATATATGTATGTATGTATGTATCTCTAAAAATAAAATAAAAAACCTTTTTTTGGCCGCCATTACCTTCTACATTGCTGGTTAAAACATAGCTCTCAATCCACTCCAAAATTCTCAAATACATTTCAAATTAAAATAATATTATTTGATAGTTAGAGGTCGGTGATTCCGAACTTGCAATCTTACGAATCAAGAACAGTAAAAGGAAGAGAAGTCATTACTTCAATGTGGATTCAAAGGCATCATTAAATTGGTAATTTTAATTCATATTACAGTAATTAAATTATATTATATGATCCTATAATGAGCAATTTCATATCTGTTTAAATATATTGCTACTATATGTTTAGTTAGGTGAGATTTTGTAAGTAAATGTAGTTGTCACAAATCAGTTTGGTTATGTGCATAATTTGTCTATTATACTATTTGATTTATGTATAAACAAATGTTTTTTACTGTACAAAATCAATTTTTGTCATTAATAATTGTTTTAGATATATTTATTAACATATATATATATATATATATATATATATATTAATTAGTGTATATTTCTCTCTCATAATAGCATATATGCATATATAAGATATATATATATATATTATTTAAAATAATTAGTACACTTAGTTATATATAATATGAATTTACAAATTCGAAAATTAATTATCTTACATATATTCTATTTTTAAATTAATATTTATTGAATTTTTGAATTGTTTATTATATATGAAATAATTATTACATTAAAATTCAATTTTATATTTAAAAAAAATATAATATCATTTCATAAACGTATAAAAAAAATTTAGGAATTTTTAAATAAAGTTTATTATTTTTAATAATTAATATTATTTCGAAAAAACTGTTTATGGTTTATTAAAAATAATAATTTAATTGAAAAATTCTTCAAATTTTTTTTAAAATTTTCACTCATGATTCTAGATTTTTTGAAATTTTAAAATTTAAATTTTTAATAATATATTATTTTATACTATTTTTTTTTGCCGAAATCAATGTATTTATTTAAAAAAATAATATTTCAACTTTGTAAAATCTCCAGATTTTTTCTAAGCTATATTTTATGATCTTAGATTTTCTAAAATTGTAAAATTTGAATTTTCAACAATAGATTATTTTATGTTAATTATTTATGGATGAAAACATTATTTTACTCATAATATATACAAATTAAAATGCTAAAATTATTATGTTTGCAAAAATAAGTTAATTTTGAATTATAAATAATTTTTAATAATTGTTCTCTATTTTTCTATATATATATATATATCTATATATAGATGTTTTATTTTCATATATTATATATAATGAGTATTTTGGCACGTGCGATGCACGTACGTAAAAGGAATTGGTGTTATTAAACAATGTTTGTAAGATTTTTTTAATCTTACAAAATGATCTGATTTGTATGAAATGTTGCATTTTCTATGCATACATGCACAAATAAACCATTTATCAAAACATGAATGAGACTAAGTTATTTTAGGAAATAATTAATTGGGTAAAAGAGTAATCAATCATTACATCAATATGCAGAGAAATGTAGTAATATTAAAATTAGCATTTTTAAATAGTTTGGAACTTATAAAACTTGTATCGTCTCTAGTTTAAAAATTAATAAATCAGCCTATTAATATATAAGGAGTTTTTCTTTTCAACTATGAAGATCGTACCTCCCATGGTAGTCCCTTCGTCGTGAACGCTCATTTCTTGTTGAAGTATACAACCACATTACACTGGTGTATAAATTTTGAATTATTGTTTACTGTAACATTGTTACTTAAATTGATGTAATTAAGTTTTGCTAATCTTTTTATCGCTTGATGTCAACAGTGGTAGCTTTAAAGTAATTTGTAAGTACTAAGTCCAGTTGTCGTTATCGTTTTCTCTCCTCGTTGTTTCGGGCATGAGACCGGCATCAATAATAAGTTGATGGCAGAGTTATATACGTTTTATAGGGGATTTTTTATGTTAACTGCAATTTTATTCTAGCAATAAAGTTGGAAATTTTTCGTACATATATAAAAAAATTAACCCAATGGTGTAATTTATAGAAGCAATACTTGAAAATATGACAAAAAAATGGTAAAATGGAGAAAACTGTTATAAAATGAAGAAAATAGAAGCCATTAGAGAGAGAGAGGCAGAATATATATTATTCATTTCTAAAAATAGACATATATTTACATTACATAATCTCCTTTATATAAAGCCTTCAGAGCTAAGAATTTAACTTATTCCACAATGTGGGACTAAACAAAATAACATAAAAGCATATTCATTTCATGATTTACATATATTGTAACACTCCCCCTTGAATATGCGTCTTCAAAATCTTAAATGCTCTGATAACTAGAAAATTTTCCTTTCGAAACGTGTATGATGATTGCTCCCCCTCATTATTATCTTGCTTGCATTTATCCATTCAGTTGATATAGATATTGTCTGTTACCTCATTAAAAACCTCTGTAAGGAAAACCCAATGGGAAAAACCTTGAAAGTGGAAAAGAGTGAAACTTGTGAAATCATAGATATCATACTAAAAATGATATTCCTTCTAAGCGTTTGATACTTTGGGATCAAAATAATACCTCATTAAACCCTTACTAAGAAAAACCCAGTGGGAAAAATCTTAGTGAAGGAAAAAAAAGAGTACAATGACATATCTTATTTTCTCAATTCTTCAAATGAAGTTTGATACTTTTGGATCAAACTAATGCCTTGTTAAAACCTTACTAAGAAAAACCCTATGGGAAAAATCTTAGTGGTTGAAAAATAGTACAATATAGTATGACATATTTCAATAATTTATGAAATCAAATAGAGTTTGATACTTCTGGATCAATATAATATTGCATTAAAAACCTTACAAAGGAAAACCCGATGGGAAAAACCTTAGTCAAGGATAAAAATACAATTTAACTTAACTAACATATTTGAGATGTTATTTCTTGAAAAGACGTTTATTCTTCTAAATCAAGATATTGCCTCGTTAAAACCTTAGTAAGAAACACCCAGTGGGAAAAATCTTAAATAAGGGAAAAGAGTACATTATAGCCGATTTTCAAATGTTACCGGGGAATTGATACTTCTGGATCAAGATAATGCCTCATTAAAACCTTACTAACAAAAAACCCAGTGGGAAAAATCTTAGTTAAGAAAAAAGAGTGCATTATAAAATACTTATGGATGCTCCCCCTGATTTAAAAGTTTCCCTGAATTCGTATTCGTCTTTTGACAACTTAAATTGGTTATAGATACTTCTGGATCTATAAATATTTATCTCATTAATAATACAATTTATTAATAGTTTCCTTCGATACAATCAAAATTTTCAAGATTGTTTCTTCCAAATACGATTTACATTTTATGCATTTTGTTTGCTACCTTTATGAAAAACACATCATGTGCTTTCATTTTTATGCATCAAATCAGTTTTGCATATTGCAACTACATCTTTGATGAATATTGAAAGTTCCATTACAACAATACTTAAAAGCAGGAAGTAATCTACTCATCTTGAAGTGCATCAAGATTTTCATTACAGTAATACTTAGAATAAGGTTGTAATCTACATTCCATGTTCTTTGCATTCTTTATAATCATCAAAGTTATTTATATTCTTCTGGAACTTATATATTTTAATAAATTTTGCATATCGCAACTAACACCTCAACGGATATTAAGAGTTTTATTACAACAGTACTTAAAAATAGAAAGTAATCTACTCATCATGAAATATATCAAAATTTTCATTACAACAATACTTAAAAGTAGGTTGTAATCTACGCTCATTTTCCTTTACATTCTTCATAACCACGAAAGTTATTTATATTCTTCAGGAATTTGTATACTTTCATCATTTAATATGATTTAAACCATATTTATACCTTCAGGGTATATTAAGCATTTCAAGTACTTTTGCTACTTTATGGACTACAAGTCCATATTTCTCTATTAGTAAAGGATTCATGATGGCCAGTCATGTTTTCCCTTAATTCAAGATACTTAATCTATTTATAGACATAAGCGCTTTATTATTTACAAATTTATCATCGATGATTATTTCTTGTCAGTTCTAGACATGATTTATTGAGATCTCTTTGATTATCATGTTTTAGGTACCTAAACCACTTCTAGGGTAGTTCCTTTATCCTCCCCCTCAATGTTGACAAACATTGTCACATTAAATAATAATCATCTTTGGATTCTCATTTTGATCCATTAAACATTGCTACTAGCAAATACACCATACAAATTAATAATAGGAGGATAATTCGTTAATGAATTGATAGGATGCATTCAAGTGATTTTTGTGAGCAGTTGGCTCATGTTTAAATATGAGATTCAATTATGCCAAATTTCGTGAAATATAATCCAGTTGAAATTGTACCAATTTTTTTTCTAAAATAAGCTTCTGGCTTTCAATTTTCGAAATAACGCAAAGATATTCTTTGACGTTTTCATTATAGTTCCAATATGGTAGTCATTCATTTATATATCCTCAAAACTCAACAAATTTCTTTTAAATTTGCTTGAGTATAATGTATTTTGAATTAAGATCTATGTACTGTTTGGTAATACTATATGGGCTCTTCCGGACTCTTCAATTATATTAGTAGATTTGCTATGGTTGAAATTTTTAGCTAAAATATTTTCAGATAGTTCAGAGAAAAAATTCTTGTTTTTCAAAATCATATGAGTAGTTGCACTATCTAATAGGCATATATTATCATACAAATATTGATGGTCCATATCTTAAGAATTAAAGACAATATAGTTAATCAACTATTAAAATTTGTAAGCATTAAATAAATGCTAATACTTTCCAAAATAAAATAAAATGGACTACTGATTAAAACACAACATTCATCGGTAACTTACTTCAATTAATTCTGAAAGGAAAAACATACAAGCACCAACTTCCAACTGGTTGAAACTTCAGATTCAACCACTCTTATCTAATGTTTGGAAGTGTGACCATCTTCTAGTGGTCATAACACTCCTTCAGGGAGTTCCATAAGTAAAGATGATCTTTTTCAGTTAAATATCTTATTTTAAGATTGTCGTGGATATGACACCTTAAAGATATAAGAGCATTTGTTTTATCCTACTAGGACATATTTTTATCATTTTTAATGGCATTTTCTAAGCATTGAGATTGTAATTGAATGTTAGAATCCAATATCTATGACAAAAAGTTATCTCCTAATAAGTCCAAAGTTTTAAATTCAAGTTTGGCTATGTTTATCATATTACCAACTATAAGTGAAAATAAAAATGCGTAAGCATCAAAATATTGTTCATGGGTGTATAATCAATGCATTTCATAAAATAAGAACCCATATCTGATAGTAGTTACAGTGAAAGAAAAAAAAACATTACTGCAAAATAGTAAAAGACAACCAAATATAATATATAAAAGCGACTATAATATCTTATTTACATCCTTTTGATAGTTTTAGGTCCAATCTCATTAATTGCATTCATAAATTTTCTTGAAAATGCAAAACCACCATTGAAAATATGGAAAGGTCTTTATATGGATTGATTGGTGGAGAACGAATGAGTTATAATCAAAGATTGTGCCGACTTTATTATGTTTACTTTCATAATATAGGCATATTTAAGAATATGAATAGGTAGTATTAAATACCATTTATTAATTCATAACAACTGCAATAGTGAGAAACATAAATATATACCATGTATATACGTTATGATCCTTGTCATCAATAAGAGATATAAAATAAGAATAAATGTATGAAGTATTCATACGCATCTTTGTTGGACCATTCTGCTTAATCAATTAAATTTATTTAATGATTTATTAACTGCTACTGATTAATATATGAATTAATATATGCGGCTATTTACATATTGTAAGCTAAGCAGAGAGAGGAAATTTATACATCACATGGTGTATGAATAATATAATGAAAAACAAAATAGTTTGACTTGGCAACTAAAAGTATGTTGTATGAGTTACAGCTATTGATAACAATCAATGAGTATATTCTTGTGACATGAAAATAATAGATAAAAGATTAAGCATATAAAATAGTAAACATTGGAATACCTCTTTGCTGAAAGAGGAAAGATGAATGAGTTATATATATAATATAACAGAATTGATGGGTGTATAAATATTAACATTCATTTTATGAAGAATCCAAAATACTTACTTGATGAGCCAAAGGAAGGAAACTTGATCTATTATATATTTTACCTTTTGAAAGGCATGATTGGATGCATGGAAGAAGGAAAAAAAAAACTAGGAAATAAACTTTCTGTTAGAATACCTTGTTTCTTATTAAAAAAAAGAGAGAGTAGGAGAGTAGATATATTTCTATGTATTTATTTGGTTTAGTAAAAGCACCAAATATATCAACAAATCTCTTCTGGAGATTTTTTTTATCACCGCTTCTGGAGTGAACAAATTTCTATACATTTATTTGGTTTAGTAGTTAATACTATTGGCAAATATTTTTAGAACTTCAGGTTCTAATTTTACTTTAAAATAAAGTCTTTGTTTAGTACTTTAGATCATAAATGGTACAACTTGATTTTCATTATCAAACTTCAGGTTTGATTGCAAACACGGTTGGAATTTACCATAATCCGAATTAGCTTTTCTAATAATTCAAAGCTTCACATCTCAAATTTATATATTTGAGTTTTGATATATAATCCCTTTTTTTAGGAATGCAAACTTATATGCATAATTTTTATTTGAGAACTTCAGGTCTTCGATATTAAATAAACTCAGTGAAACAAGAGGACTCTTCATAATTGTATTTGAACATGAGAATCACAATACTATTTCTCTTCGAGGAAATAGTATTTACCACATTTGTAATGTTATTCCAACATATATTTTTTATGTTATGTCTTCTGGACATATCAACATTTTCTTCTGGAATTGCTCGCTTATTTTCTTCAAGGCTTTATTTCAGCTTATGAAAATTTTAATCTTTCACCTTCGCATATATGAACTTCAGGTTTCTATTCTTTCATATAAACTTAATACGATCTTCTAGATAAGTATTATCCTTGTATTTGTTTCTCTAAGAAAAAATGAAATATTTCTTCTGAAAATATAAATCATGCGGCTAAATCATTTCTACAGTTCTTATTCAAACTGAAATCCAAACAAAAATAAATTTCAAAATGAAAACCTTTTTTTTCACCAAACAATGGAATGAGATCTAAAAGTTTAGATCTACAATAAAATGAGATCTAAAATGATAAGATTAATAGTGCAAGATCTATGAGATTATATATATATATATATAATGAAATCTGGAAAATTAGATCTATGATAGATAAGATCTAAAAAGAAAACTAACAGAATAAGGTCTCAACTTACATTTTAGTCTATGAAACAATTTTAGTTTCAGATCAAATTCAAAATTATCACAAAAAATGGATATACATGAATAAAAATTAAATAAGAGATCAAATGATTAAAATCTATAGATCTAAAAAATATATCATTTGAACATGATAGTAAAATCTACAAGAGATCTGAAAAATTAGAATTAAAAAAAAAGATTTACAACAAAACAAGATCTGAAATGCATGGACAAAAAAATGAGATGTACAAATAGAATCAGATCTGAATAATTAGATCAATGATACAATGAGATCTAAAAGAAATAAAATTAATAGAACGAGATTTGAAAGATTTAATCAATCAGATCAGAAAGATAGCTTACCGTTCCGAAGATTTATAAGAGCTTCGTGCTGATAACGTGTTATAAAATGAAGAAAGTAGAAGCCATTAGAGAGAGAGAGACAGAAGATATATTATTCATTTCTGAAAATAGACATATATTTACATTACATAGCCTCCTTTATATAAAGGCTTCAGAGTTAAGGATTTAACTTATTCCATGATGTGGAACTAAACAAAATAACATAAAAGCATATTCACTTCATGATTTACATATACTGTAACAAAAATGGTTTTGGCTACAATTATTATTCATTTATGGTCATATAAAAAATTCCTTATTTAAATAGAGTAATACAACGGTTATACAATAGAGTAAAATGCTACAGTAAAATCTCTTATTTAAATAGAGTAATACAAAAGTTGTACAATAGAGTAAAATGCTACAATCCTCAAATGCGTATATTTTATGCACATATATATCTAAATGGTTTGCAGACCTTATTATCATGATACTCCAAGTGAGAAACATTAGATGCTGTAATTATTCTTACTCCAGAATAGTTTTGCATGGTGGTGGAAGGATCCTCTGTAATGCAAGTACCTGTTAACATTAGTACAATACATTAAATTTAAAACAAAAATCAACGTAACGGGTACCGTAAACTGATTATTACCACAACTATTCACCATAGGAATGAACGTTTGCTTATGGAGTCCCAAACGCAGGTTGGCACAAATCTCTTTGGATCAACTTCAAATGCATTTAGTTGCATCATTGATTGACTTATCATTTACTATGAATGACAGGATTCGATCATCCTCCAACAAGAACGTAGCTTGAGTCTTCAATCACGATTACTCCCAAACTTGAGAAAACCCTATAAAGAAAGGTTGTGCGCTTCATATTTTTCATCCTAATACATAGTCCAAATTTCTATAGTAGTTGTATACTAAGCACCTGGAAATAGTAAAGATAAGACAAAATAAGTTATCGGAAAAGAACCATTTGTTTTGAGACCATGACTCTAAAGTTCTATTAACTTTGGCACAAATCATTCGTTGTCTTATGATATACAACCTAAAATATTGAAATTGATTCATGTACAAATTTCATGTATGAGAAACTATTCTGGAGGTTCTTTGTTGTAAAGGAAAATTGTTTCAGTTCATCCCACAATGAACCTCCATGCAACAAACAATATCATGAACCCATTTGGACAGTACAGAATTAACATTATTATAAACATTGGGAATTAAGAAAAGGAAATAAGATATGTCTTTTTATTTTTATTTTCAATAAGCTAAATTGTATAGATTTCAGAATTCAAGAAAAAAAACATTAGTTACTACAAATAAGAAATTAAGGTCATTGATCCTTACAGTCAATACTAGTATACCCTCACATTCAATAGTGGTATACCCAAGCAATCTAAATTCATATTAGAGTACTGGCTTTCATTTAAAAAAAACAGAACAACACGTCAACAAATATAAGCATCTAATAATTCATGAATTGACCCTCCATGTAATGTATAAAGATCAATAATTTGATTGAATACATGGTTAAACATACCAGTAGGCGATTAGACCTAGAGCATGAGATATAAAAATAAAACTATGAACATAAGCCTAATTTTGAGGGCGGAGACAAAAACTGAAACTCAAAATTTCCCACTACAAAAACTAAAGCTAAAAATTAATGTCAATTTTTAGGGTTTCAAAAATAAAAAATACCGGTGTCTTCAATTTCATGAACACCAGTATAATCCTTCATGAATAACTCCAAAAATGTAAGACTGTGTTTAAGAAAATACAATCAGGAAAAGATATGAAATATATATATACATACAATAAAGAAAACACATTTTCATATTAAATCCATGATAATACTTAAAAAAGAATATATATATATATATATATATATATATATATATGTATGTATGTATGTATATATATTCCAATGACCACTCATAAAATGAACCAATCACAGCCAACACTTGACCCGTGTCCATCTAAAGCACGGCGAGAACCACAAATCATGATCTGTAGAAAATTAGCAGGAAGAAAAAAGAAATTTTGGCAATTAATCCGCCATTACCTTAAAGGTGCATAGTTTTTTATCATATCACGTCTATTTTACTTTAAGCCGAGCAGTTATTAATTTATTTTTGTACTCTTCATGTTTATAGCATAATGATTGGTTACATGTATTCTTCTTTTGGAGGATCCAGCAAGATAAAGTGCATCTTTTTTTTTTGACAAGTACCATTGTCCAAGTGGTTAATTGATTCGGCTTGGTGCAGGATGTCACAAGTTCGAAACTTGCTTTCGAACGTTTATTTGATATGGGATATATTGTCCCATTGATTTGTTGTATATAAAGTACCAGTTCAAAAAAAAAAGTGCATCTTTTTAACACATCTGAGGGCCGCTTTCCTAATACTATTGTAAACCATAAACTTTATGGAATAAAATCCCTAAACTTCTTTTCTTTTATTTTCCTTAAATGTTTTCAAATGTACATATCCATTAAAGAAAATTAATCCTTAAACTATTGAGCGGAGGAAAGTTTTGAAATCATTTCTAGGCATTACAATCCTGGAAGGCTAAATTTTTACATTGATAGCAATATACATCCACTTTTAGTAAGTTATTTCTACGCATAATATCAACTAAGTCACTTCAATCTTTTCATACCAATGAACTCTAACAACACCAAATTCTTGAATGCACAAATAAAACCATATATTAACATGGAGCTGTAAAAGTACTAAATTATTGAGTTCAAATTGAATAATTAAGAGATAAAGGATTAAACCTGAGAGTTTTAGAAGATTCAGAAGGCAAAAAACTGTTGGTTGCTGCATAATGCAGTCCGCCACCGCTCGACGAAGAGGTTCCAGTGGCTTCGCGACTACTGAGGCCGCCTTATGCTGGCGTCTAACCAAACTTAGCATCTAAATATCGATTAGGTTACGAATTATACGGTAAACTAAAGGAGGCTGGAAAAAAACAAAACCTTATATCAATATTCAACAAAATTAAGGTCTAAACCACTAACCACAACAATAAACCTTATCAAATGTGGAATAGTTTTTCTCCTATGAAGGTGAGGGTTGAGAATCATCGGATCTGTTGTAATTAAATAATCAATAGCCTACAAAAAGCATCAAAGCACAAATCGAATTAAAAAAAGGATCAATTGGAAAATGATTGCGAATGAAGTTTACCAAGAGTATGGAGTTTTTACATCTCATAAGCAACTTTTGAAGAAAAGCTTATGTTTCCCTTTCCGGCACGACATATTCTTTCTAATAATTGTTGCGGTTTTCATTCGAAACGGGGTTCATTTGAAGTTTTGATCTCAAGTACAAATAAAGAAAGAACAAATAATGAAAGTGGAGTAGTGGTGTGGGAAGTAGGATTGAACGCGAGCAAAGGATAATGAAATGACAAAAGTAACCTTGTGCCAATTGGTTTCAAGCTGCTCATGAGTTAGGTTATTTCTGAAAGATTGAAAAAGGCTTCATTTGGGAAGTATTTGCTTTATATATAAGGTATATTTATACATACATATGTGTGTGTGTATTGTAACACATATACATGCACATATTTGGACAACATACATGACATACGAAATGAGCTAATATGTATGTTGCGATGTAAATCCTAACATCTACATATGGGCATATTATACCTTTCATGGGTTATTATGTTACACATGCACTCACATATATATGTATATGATACATTTATGTATAAACTAAATCAAATAAAATTAATTTCATATCTTAATATATTTGAATTTAAATAAAATAAATGATTTTATTTAAATTAAATTTAGAAATGTTATAATTCAGTTAGACTTCATAGGCCCAATAAAGATCCAATATGATAAAATTTTTGAAATTCACCCGTAACTTCCGCTGCGGGCTGGTCCAGTTCCAACAAGAAGTCGCATCTCTTTGCTTCTACAGCCACTTCTCTTCATCAATGACGAAATTGGAAGGTTGTACCCCTACTTTACCATCCCTACAACATCTATATAAACCCCTAACCATCCTTGAATCAAAATACAACTATAGGATTTGAATTTTAGGCCTTAAACTCTCGATTCCAAAGCAATACTCCGAATTTCAAGAAATTCGTGTGATTTAAAAATTTCGACTAATGTGTTTCATCTTCACATCCCATATTCTAGTCGAATAAACTCCTTAACCACTATACCTCCACTCAATACAGTTTGGTTTGGTTATAGGAGTTATTGTACATTAAAGTGACATTTTGTATATCAAGATACGATGTGTCAGAAAGTAATATTTGTTACATTGCTTGTAATTGTTGTTGAAGTCCTATTCGGTTGTTCAGGCAGAGTTTGTAAACCTGTTCCTCCGGATGAAGTGAGGGTATTGATAGTGAAATACCAAATTAGAGCTCCAGAACTGGACGTAGGACAGGAGGTCCGAACCAGTATAAAATCGACTATGTGATCTGCTGCTATACTATTCCACTGCATTTACATTGTTTATTACCGTTGGCCATCTTCGATCATGTTCATAGCGACTAACATAACCGGCTATCATATTATGATTTGTTTTGATTCAGGAAGTATGGTTGAATATTCAAGTTCCTAGAGGACCCGAATGCTTCTTGCATACTTCCAAAGAACCGAAATTGAGTTAACTAGAAATTACCGCTTAGTTGGGAGACACTGGTATATGATTTATCTAAACCAGTCCAAACTAATAACGTTCGTGATGGATCATTATGGAGTATGCTATGGAGCTATACTATTCTTCCTAAGCGTTATTCCAAAATGGAAGATAATAAATGTTAAATGTTCGTTCGATCCCCGAACAACTTGTATAGATGAATGCTGGGATTGCATTTCTGTTTGGAGGACAGTGGTAGCATTCCAAGATGGTCTGCTATAGAGATAAATGTAATCGTGGCCTCTCAAACCTCACACCCCGGGAATGGCAAAAACAAGATATGCCGCAAGGCTAAGTGGGTCGCTCCCATTAGGTTATAATCATCGCCAAGATCTAGAGTCGATATCTATATGTATGCTTGGGGGCCTATTTTTGGTTCTTCATCACAATTAAGAGGTGTTATATTCGGTACTATCTAGTAAGGAGCAGTTCAGTCTTGTCATGCCAAGTTCAAAAGGTTTTTGATCTCAGTGTACATTTTATCTAGATGTATATAGATTTTCAGAAGGTAGTCCCTTACCTTGCCATTTGTTGGAAATCCATTCTTCAATAAGCGCCTTTGGTTTTTGATTGTATACTTATTATTACCATCATGTATACACATCACAACTACTTGATATATTTACTTTAAACCCTTAGACATTATTATAACATCGTTGGATTTTATAATAAAAATGTTTTAGTTATCGTAAGGTAAAAACCCGTCCGTGTTTATGTGCGGCGATGTCTTACGAGATACCTTTGATTTCAAAGGATTTTATAAGTTATACTAAAATTTCTAGTGATTTGAGTTTCTCACACTGATTTTACCAGAATGACTCAGGCGTTGTTTTCTTATAATGCTCGGGTTAGACCGAGCATATTTTCCAGATTAGCTTGAAAGCATTGGAGCTCAGAAGACGAGCTGGACTACCAAGACGTATCTACGTATTTCTTTATGTTCCACTGCATGACTTTGTTATATTTATCAGAAATCGTAAGGAAATGTGTTATAATTGTCCAAGTAGATGATTGGCTGGTACTTTGATGGATGTATGTATATAAAAGTTTTCTTTTGTAAAGATTATTGTTGTATTATGGATTGTTCGTTGCGATGTGAGATTTTGTGTTGTTTAGTTTTTTCTTGTCTTCTTCCTCCCCCTACCATCCGTCTTTTCGATACTTGGTTGTTCGGCACGTGAATACCGTGGATGTATTAGTATCGACTTCCGAAGGTCGAAAAGGCGGGTCGCTACATTTGCTATTTGTATCATCGTATTGTTATCACAATATAATGTCATATATTCTCGATATTTGAAACCACCACTGGCTCAATTATAAATTTTGTGCATTCATACTGCTTCTTCTGCTATTTCATTCAAGGCGATGTACTTAGCTTCCATGGTAGAATCAACTACCAAGTCTTGCTTGGAACTATTCCAACCGATTGCCCCGCCATTCAATGCGAACACATATCTTGTCACTAATTTGATGTCATTGGTATCACTATGAAAGTTTGACTTTGTAAACCCCTTCGTAAAGAGTTTATTATTCTCATATACCCGTTCACAAATGAGATTGAAAAGAATGTTAATATTTTTCCGTTAAATTGTGAGTAGTTTGACACGTGCATCAAGCATGCGTATAAAAAGTGAAAGTGAACGTGCAGTACTAAGGATCGTGTAATATGGTATATAAATGCGGAAACTGATAATAGCAGTAAAATAAAAATTAAAGTAAGCACATCAGGAATTTTTATACTGGTTCGAACTTTCCGTTCTACGTCCAATCTCAGAATACCCTCTGGATTTGACTAAACCCTTCGCTTAATCTGGATGAATATGTATACGACACCTGAGCAGCCGAACTGGAATTTTTCCACCTCAACAGCCGAAGAGGACTTCAACTTAATTCAAATAACTTGTTGACGAATGTGTTTTGAATAACACTGATTGTCCTTTGATAGTGCAATTTTCCTATAATCAAATCCTCAAGAGTATATATATGTGTGTGAAGATTTAGAAGGAAGATAATCACGTAGAATCGAAGTATATGAATTAATTCAAGGTTTCTAGTGATGTTAATTAATAATGAATGCTTTTATTTGCAGAGAATGATAGAGAATATATTTCAGAAATATAAACAAGGATTAGTTTTTTTGTATAAGTGAATTGAACATATTTATATACTTGTAGAATAGTTACAATCTTTCATGAAGAGTTTCAATCAAAAGTTGTGTCTGTATCTCTTGGATTGAAGGAGATTCCTCTTCACGAACGATCGCAACTCTTCAGAAAACTGGTCGTTATTTTCAGGTCGGTTGACCGAGAAAACTGGCCGGTCAGCTGAGTTTCAAAAACGTACACAGAACAGTGCATATCTGTGCACTGATACAAAGTCGGTCGACCTAAGTTCATGGTCGGTCGGCCGACCTGCTGTCAATTGCACAGTGCACACTTTTGCATGTATAAATTAATGTAAAATATTTTGTGTGTATGTGTGTGACTACTTGAGAAATGATTTTAACAATATTCTAAGACTCAATACAATAAAATATTCATACTAATCTCTGGATTGTAGTCTTGTCTCCTTTGTAGTGCACAATATACGCTTATTCTCTTTTTGTCGCTTTCGTATAGTATTCTCGTCGTATGATCTCTGAAGCTTGTGTCATGACTCAAAACTCATGAATCAACGTTCTCCCCCCTTTTTGATTGATGACAATACTTATGTGACGAAGTAGTATATACATATATATTATAAGTCTCCCCCTGAATATATGGCGATTTTTCTATAAAAAATTTGTTAGCTTTCATATATTTCTCCCCCTTTGTCGTCGACAAAAAGGAATACTTATTAGATGTATATAAAAAATATGGAACATGTAACACAAGTAAGAAAACATCGAGTTTTAAATATTACATACTCAAAGCAAATAGGAATATTAATGATGTTTACTTACTACACAACATCTAAAAATAGGCATATTGTTCATAAAAAAACCTGAATACTTGAAATTATGAAATAGCAAGTTGTAAAACAATATGATCCCTCCTCACCATCATCGGAATCCCAAAATTCTGGACGAATATTTTCTTTCGGAGGAGCATGTTCCTTTCCACGTCTTTGAGCGTTAGAAGTGTGAGTTCCCGATGTACCGGAACTTATATTCTCCGAAGTGGACCAAGAGAAGTTTGGCGCCGGCCTTTTTCCGGAAGCAACATAAGAGGCACCGGCTTCGGAAGTACATGATAAGGCATCCCATAAATTCACGAAGAAGCCCTTGATTTTCTTGAAACGACCATCAATTTTTCGTAGCCGGGCATCCAAGGCTAATTGATTTTGAGCCAAAATATCAATGGTCGCCTCCGTACTAATTCCAGGAGTTGGTCTTTGAATTGAATGTTGGCGAGTTAGACGTTCCGTAGCATGAGTTGATGGTTGAGGTGTGGAAAAGCTACGGCGTAGTTGTTCTCGAGGAGTAGTACGCCATTGGTTAAATGTTATAAATCTAGGAGGTGCATCGGGCAACTTCATTAGTTTTATGGTCCTTGAATCAAAAGAACGAACTTAGGAGGTTTCGAATTCCGGAGCATGGACGACGAAGCTATTGATCAATCTCATTTAGTATTCTCCATAATAAATATGGAGCATCTTTCCTTGGTTAAAAGAGAGAAATTCATCCATAAGAAGTTGTGCCCAATTTACTCGTACATTCCCACAAATAGCATACAATGCTTTGAAGTTTTCGGGATATACTAAGTGATATGAACCGCCTTTAGGAACTATAGATTTCATCATGAATCGATGAAAGAGTCGGGCTTTAGGTCGAAGGGATGATGTTTGTCATAAATCAGTAGCGTCATCTTCAAAAAATAGATGGCTTATCTGGTCACGACTTGATATATTACAATCTACATCGCGTAACGAAATTCCACCCGATCGTGAATGCAAAATGCGATTAATTCGATCAATGGAAAGGAAAATTGAAGTGCCACAAACCGATGTCCAAACACAATTGTCAGTGTTTCTCGGTGGATTGACAAGGTTAAGGTTTGTTAGAAATAACTTGACGATAATATGATTGATTTTCAAATTATTTTTCCTATGGTCAAGGAATGTATCAAGTCCACTCTCAATAGCGGCATTTTCAATACCGTAGGGAGCGAAATCAGGGTAACTTACAAATGATTCTTCAAAGATTTTGGCATCTTGAAGTTGTATCCATCTTTGAAGTGCTACATCATTGACAAGCCATGAGGCGATTTGAGTATCTACTAGAGTTGATGAAGATGAAGCATCGGTAGTCTTTGTTCTCTTCTTAGGGCCATTGTTTTGGAAGAAAAATAATAAAATTTGAGAAAATTTTAATGGGGGCTAGGGTTAAAATCGAAATTGGAAAAGTAAAAGTGAAGAGGTAGGTTGAAAAGGTGCATGGATGGGTTACAAATATGAAGTAAAAAGCAGCAGAAAACACGTTCGGTCGACCGAATTTCTGGGTCGGCTGACCGACTGGGTTATCTGAGAACAAGTGGAAATTTCGGGATGGGTTCGGTTGACCGACTCAGGTCTTCGGTCGACTAACCCTGTCAGAAATGCACAGTTTTGCTATTTTTCTTAATTTTTTTTATAGAAATATAAATTTTATTATTATTGCACTATATTAATACACCTTATTGAAAACAACAACACACACACACACATATATATATAATGTTTAGCCACCGTTCGTTAAAATCTACGTTCCCATGAGTTTGGAGATAGAACATCTTCTATAGGTGACCATTTCGGAACTATTGGAGATTGAGCAGGATTCGAAGAGGATGAAGGTCTATAAGCGGGTTCAGCAATGTCATCCTTCTTTGATGAACAAACTTTCATGGCCATCTTTTCTAGAAAACTTAATCGTCTTGCCGTAACTTTTTGTTCATAGTAGAGTTCTCGCTGCATATCCATTTATTGTTGTTGATAGTGGTATATCTCATCAATTTTCTGTTTAGTTGATAAAGATATTACCATTGCATTCTTTCCTTTTTTTCTTTTCCCGTGTATAGCCTGTATGAGAGTTTTCCCATGGTTTCCATCCATGTCGGGGGTCTTTATCCGGGGAAGAAGAGAAGTCAAGGACACGTTTAGGCATGAGAAAGATAGGATAGGGTCCGTTTTTAGGAATGCGGTCGGAACCATCATCGTCCGGAGATGTATACGATAGACGAGAGTTTTCGGAATTATAGAAGTCATTGTTTGAAGACATTTTCAAGTTTTGATTTTAAAACTTTCTTATTATATGTTTTGAAAAATAAGCATAGTATATATAAGCATTTGTTTGCTGAAAAATGAGTGGATAGGAACTAGTTTTATATATAATGACATAAGTTTAACAATAAAACCGTTTGTAAATGTATGATTTATAAGTTTAGAACTAAAAATAGTTTTTCTGAAACCAAAATAAATAAAACAAACTCTAAAGAAAATTGAGATAAGAAACACCCATAGCTCAAGTGGCTATAACACAACATCTAACAAGCAAGTCAAAGGTCATGAGTTTGAGTCCCGCTTTGGTCACAAATAAAACAGTTTTTGTTTTTCAATATTTTTGCATATTATTATTTATAAATTTTTTAAAGACGTTATTCCTAAGTCACATCTAAGTTTTATAAAAATATTTTCATTTAGCGGTTTAGTAAAAATGTCAGCAATTTGATTTTCTGTATTAATAAATTCTAAATTTATTAATCCTTTTTCCAAACAACCACGAAGAAAGTGATGACGAATATCGATGTGTTTTGTTCGTGAGTGATTGACCGGATTTTTAGAGAGATTTATTGCACTAGCATTATCACAATAAATTATAGATTTTTCAAGATGACAATTAAAATCCTGTAGTGTTTGTTGCATGTATACGACTTGTGCACATGCCAAAGCAGCAGATATATATTCTGCTTCACACGTCGATAAGGAAACACAGTTTTGTTTCTTACTGAACCAAGAGACTAAGGAACGTCTAATGAAATGACACGTTTCGCTCGTACTTTTTCGATCCGTCCGACTTCCTCTAAAATCAGCATCGCTATAGGAGACTAATTCGAAAGGACATTCTTTCGGATAAAATAGCCCGAAATCTTTGTTTTTAGTTAGATAAAGAATAATACGTTTAACTGCTCGCATATGTGATTCTTTGGGATTTGCTTGAAATCAAGCACATAAACAAACACTCATCATTATATCGGGTCGACTCGCTGTTAAATATAGTAAAGATCCAATCATACTACGATATAGTTTCTGATCAACACTTTTGCCCTCTTCGTCTCTATCGAGATGAATCGTTGTGCTCATAGGAGTTAGTTTGGAAGTAGTGTTTTCCAAACCGAATCGTTTAATTAAATTATAAAAATATTTTTCTTGATTAATAAAATTCCATTTTCAATTTGTTTAATTTTTAATCTAAGAAAATATGACAATTCTCTCATATGAGACATTTCAAATTCATTTGTCATTATAGTCGAAAATTCCTGACATAGCTTTTGATTTGTCGAGCCAAAAATAATATCATCAACATATATTTGAATTATTAAAATATCTTTCTTAGTTTTCTTAATAAAAAGCGTTTGATCTACTTTACCAATTTCAAAACCAGATTCTAATAAATAGCTTTTAAGACGATCATACAAAGCAAGTGGTGCTTGTTTTAAACCGTATAACGCCTTTTTGAGTTTATAATATGATCCGGAAATTTTTCATGATTAAAAAGAGGTGGTTGTTCAACAAAAATATTTTCTTTTATGTATCCATTTAAAAATGCACTTTTAACATCCATTTGATAAAGTTTAAAATTATGAAAACATGCGAAAGCTAATAAGATTCGTATTGCTTCAAGTCGAGCGACTGGAGCAAATGTTTCTTCGTAGTCAATTCCCTCTTCTTGATTATATCCTTGTGCAACTAATCTAGCTTTATTCCTAGTTATATTTCCTAGTTCATCTGCTTTATTTTTGAAGACCCATTTAGTACCAGTGACCGATTGATCACTTGGTCTAGGAGCAAGTTCCCAAACTTCGTTTCGTTCGAATTGATTTAGTTCTTCTTGCATGGTAAGAATCCAGTAGTCATCAGTTGAGGCTTCTTTTATATTCTTAGGTTCTATGTTAGAGAGAAAAGCTACATGACCAATTTGATTTAATTGATGTCTGGTTTTAATGTTCGTATTTACTTCTCCAATTATATTTTGTACAGGATGGTCCCGTAAAATTCTAGGTGGAGATTTTATTGTATTATGAGTAATGTTTGTATTTTCGGTAATTTCATGAATATTATCAAAATTTTCACTAGTATTACTGTTTTTATTCTGAATAGTTTCATCATCAGAATCGATAGAAATATTTGGATTTATATATTTAAAATTTTCGTCAAATGAAACATGTAAACTTTCTTCAATAATTTGAGTTCTTTTATTATAAATTCGATAAGCCTTGCTTCGTTCCGAATATCCAACGAATATTCCTTCATCGGATTTTGGATCAAATTTGCCTAGCTGATCTTTAGTATTCAAAATAAAACATTTAGAACCAAACACTTTAAGATATGAAATATCTGGTTTTCTTCCATTTAGAAGTTCATATGGAGTATTCTTAGTTAATGGTCGAATAGAAACACGATTCAACACATAGCAAGCAGTAGCTACAGCTTCTGCCCAAAAGTGTTTCAATAAAGTGGTTCCATTTAATAAAGTTCTTGCACATTCTTATAACGTTCTATTTTTCCTTTCTACAACTCCATTTTGTTGTGGTGTTCTAGAAAACGAAAAATTATGGTTAATACCTTTCTTGTTACAAAATTGTTCAAAAACTTCATTTTCAAATCCTCCTCCATGATCACTTCTGATATTTTTGATTTTCAAACTTTTAATATTTTGAATTCTTTTAACAAAAACTTTAAAATTATCAAAAGTATCACTTTTATTTTTCAAAAAGAAAATCCAAGTGTATCTAGAAAAATCATTTACAATAACAAACACATATCTATCATGATTAATAGACTGAACTTGAGTTGGACCAAAAAGATCCATGTGTAAAAGTTCAAGTGGTTGTTCTATAGATATTACCTTTTTAGATTTAAAAGAAGATTTTGTTAATTTTCCTAGTTTACATGCACCACAAAATATATTAGTTTTGAATTTTATACTAGGTAATCCTTTAACTAATTTGTTTTTAGCTAGTTTGTTGATGGTATTAAAATTGATGTGACAAAATCTTTTGTGCCAAAGACAAGAATCGTTTTCTTTAGCTACTAAACACAAATTTGAATCATTATTAACATTCATATTTAAGATATAAATGTTTTTATCTCTTATTTCTTCGAAGATAGTGTTATGATTTTTATCGAAAATGTTACATTTATTTTATGAGAAAGTTATATTAAAACCTTTATCGCATAGCTGACTAATACTTAATAAATTATGTTTTAAATTTTTAACTAATAAAACATCAGTAATGAGAGGTAAATTGGAGGTACCGTTGCTACTGACATCACCTTTGCCGATGATATATCCTTTTGAGTTATCTCCAAAAGTGACTGCTCCTCCATTTTAGTATATAATGTTTGACAACATTTCTTTGTTTCAGTTATGTGTTTTGAGCAACCGCTATCTAAAATCCATTTTCCTCTCTTCTTATGTGGTACCTGCAAAAAGTTTATAAAAAGTTGGTACCCATTCATTTTAGGGTCCTAAGAGTTAGATCTTAGGAAGCCAAGCCCATAAGGATTTAGAATTCCCTTTATAAACATAATTCTTCTTATTATGAACAGTTTCCATAAACATTTTGATATGTTTATTCCTTATCAAAATATTATTTGATTTTGGAATCCATATCTTGATGGTTTTAGTGTTTGGGTAAACTGTTTTCTTAATATTATTATTAATCCTACTTTTAGCAAAATTATTTTGTTTCTTAAATCCTAGTCCAGATTTATTGTTAGAGGATTGAGAATTTTCAAGTATTCTAGAGAGATTCTCTCTTCCTTTATTGAAATTAGATACATTTTTAGAGATATCATCAAATTTTATTTCAAGACTAGATTTTTCTAACTCTAAATCCTTAATTTTAGAGTTTAAACTATTATTTTCCAAAAATAAAACATCATTTTTATTTTTCTGAATTTCTAGTTCTTTAGATATTGAAGAAATTTGAGAAGATAAGTTAGAATTCGATTGTTGAAAAATCTCAAGTTCTTCTTCTAATATTTTTTTCTCATCTTTCAGCATATATACTTCTAAGACTGTCCTATCTAACTTTCTTTGCAACTCCTTATTTTTCTTTTTAAGTTGTTTTGCTAAATCTACTAATTCAGAATTAATTTCAATTAAATCTTCAAAAGTAAGATCACTTACATCGTTTGACGAAGCCATGAAGCACACATTTGCTTGTTCATTTTCATTATCACTTTCACTCTCTGATGAGGATGATGAGTCAGCGTCGTCCCAAGTGACTAAAAAAGCTTTTCGTTTGGTTTTGTCCTTCTTGAAATTACTCTTTTTACGCTTTGGACAATCCTTCTTCATGTGTCCTTTCTTATGACATTCATAGCATTCCATTGCTGAAGATGATGGTTTGCTGCTATTGGAATTGTTGTTGAAATTATTTTTGTTTCCCTTGAATTTGTTTCTGTTGAATTTCAAAAACTTTTTGAAATTTTTTGCGATCAATGCCATATCTTCATTATCTGAGTTGGGATCATCTTTTTCTGCTTGGAATGCCATATTTTTCTTTTCTTGTGCTCCATTTCTTTTTGCCTGCAAATTTACTTCTTAGGACATTAAATTACCTATCAATTCTTCTGGTTTTATTGTTGATAAATCAATTGCTTCTTCAATAGCTGGGACTTTTCTTTCCCATTCGTCCGTTAAAGAATTTAAGATTTTTGTAACAACATCAAAATCAGTAAACCTTTGTTCCAATGATAGTAAAGCATGATAAATATCCTGGAATCTAGAGCACATGTCATTTATATTCATTTGGCCTCATTTTGAAATTTTCAAATTGATTTTTCAACATAGAGATTTTGCTTAATTTAACTTTGTTCGTTCCTTTAGGTGACACTTTAAGAGTTCTCCAAATTTCATAACCAGAAATGCACATACTAACTCTATTGAATTCATTTCTATCTAATGCACAAAATAAAATATTCATAGCCTTTGCATTTGCTGTAGCATCTAATTTCTGTGTGTTATCCCAAGTTGAGTATTCTCCGGTTAGAGTATTGTACTCTCTCTGTATAACATTCCAGATATCAAATCCACTAGATTGCATATAAATTCTCATTCTAGTTGACCAATAATTATAATTTATACCATTAAAAAGTGGAGGTCGTAAAGTCGATTGACCTTCTGTGAAACCGGTATTAGTGTTAGTGCTAACATCGTTAGTTTGTGTAGTTGCCATATTACTTAGAAATAGATATCAAATAACTTTGTGACGGTCATAGGATTTCCTTGCTCTGATACCAAATGAAAGTGAACGTGCAGTACTAAGGATCGTGTAATATGGTATATAAATGCGGAAATTGATAATAGCAGTAAAATAAAAATTAAAGTAAGCACACCAGGAATTTTTATACTGGTTCGAACTTGCCGTTCTACGTCCAGTCCCAGAATACCCTCTGGATTTGACTAAACCCCTTACTTAACCCGGAGGAATAGGTATACGACACCTGAGCAGCCGAACATGAATTTTTCCGCCTCAACAGCCGAAGATGACTTCAACTTAATTCAAATAACTTGTTGACGAATGTGTTCTGAATAACACTGATTGTCTTTTGATAGTACAACTTTCCTATAATCAAATCCTTAAGAGTATATATATGTGTGTGAAGATTTAGAAGGAAGATAATCACGTAGAATCGAAGTTTATGAATTAATTCAAGGATTCTAGTGATATTAAATAAGAATGAATGCTTTTATTTGCAGAGAATAATAGAGAATAGATTTCAGAAATATAAACAAGGATTAGTTTTTTTGTAGAAGTGAATTGAATATGTTTATATAGTTATAGAATAGTTACAATCTTTCATGAAGAGTTTCAATCAAAAGTTGTGTCCGTATCTCTTGGATTGAAGGAGATTCCTCTTCACGAACGATCACAACTCTTCAGAAACTAGCCGTTATTTTCAGGTAGGTTGACCGAGAAAACTGACCGGTCAGCTGAGTGTCAAAAACGTACACATAACAGTGCATATTGTGCACTGACACAGAGTCGGTCGACCTAAGTTCATGGTCGGTTGGCCGACCTGCTGTCAATTGCACAGTGCACACTTTTTCATGTATAAATTAATGTAAAATATTTTTTTTGTGTGTGACTACTTGAGGAATGATTTTAACAATATTCTAAGACTCAATATAATAAAATATTCATACTAATCTCTGAATTGTAGTCTTGTCTCATTTGTAGTGCATAATATACTCTTATTCTCTTTTTGTCGCTTTCGTATAGTATTCTCGTCGTATGATCTCTGAAGCTTGTGTCATGAATCAAAACTCATGAATCAACAAAAAGTACTTTCAAACAAAATACATTTTTAGTTGAAATAATCAAACATTTATCTACAGTTGATTGTTTTTAGTTTGACAATTTTTTATAGAAAATACGCGCAATTAAAGATGGTTTCAAAGTACTGGATTCTAGATTAAAATAATGTAGAGATACACATAGACATACGCATGTATAGAATCCAATTTTTTTATATTGTACTATTTTTTTTGAAACTCTTTTAACATGAAAAAAAGCTGATCCACATGCAAAATATTATCTAAACAAAAGATTTTACATATGATTAGATGAAATAGTTTTCTATTTTCAAATATTTTAAAATAATTTCCATAAAGTATGACGTAATTATACAAAAATCGAAATTAAATGTGCGGTCCATGTGGTTCTAGTATAAATGAAAAGTGGATAGATGTTTATTGATATTTAGAAGAGAAAAGAAATTAAAGAACGAAAATATGGTTAAAAAAAGAGTCAAAAGATTGTCAATATGGAGATTAATTTATTTAGGTACGTTGAAAACTTGTTGGTTTGAACAGACAGACCGTGCCGGCTGTAAAAATTCAACCCGACCCTTTAACCCAACCTTTCTCAGTTTTAATAGGGTCGGTATAGGGTCGATACCCATTCAGCTCATAGAAAATACGATACAACCCGCTTATAGCCCTTTTACTCGTCCATAACCTAAACCCTAATTTCAATTCATCTCTCGTTTCCAAACAACATAAAGTCGGCTGGCTCTCCCTCCCTCAATTCCTAATCCGTCTCGCTCGATTCAGATTTCCAAACGCCTGCGCTTGCTCTCGTGCGCGCTCTCTCTCTCTCATTTCTTCAAAACCTCGCACGATTTAGCTTTCAAAGTTAAAAGCTCTAATCAATCGAAGGTATGATATTTCTATTTGAAAATTTCTTTATGGTCGCTGATTGAATAAATGAAGAGTTAAAATCTTAAATCTATTACATTTGCAACAAACCCTTTCTCGTGGTGCATCTGAATCCTCTTTTCCAGTAAATTTCTGAAGCAATTATGATTAGGTAAATAATTAGGGAAGAATATTCTTTTAGATAAGATAGTTATCTTATAACGTTGGCTGATTAATGGGTAATTATGTGTGAATCAAACCAAAAACCTAATTGTCTTCGATAAGTTTTCCGTTGCACGTAAAATAAAAAATAAAATTGCTTGAGCTAGTCTTGAAATTTTGTATCCTTGAGCTAAATATTACTTTTAGCAAAAACTGCTGTATTTTGTCTTTTGATTCAAACAGCGTATCTAATTTAATTCCAATCAAGTTTGAGCCTCAAATATCTAACATGGAAAGTAAAGCTCGGGACAAGCTAGTAGCTGATTACAATTCAATGGATATTTGGGAATTCAATGACAAGTATGGGGAGCTTTGGGATTTTACAGTTAAAAATGAGGAAATCTTACCAAATTTTCAAAAGTGATGTTTGTATGTTTGAAAACTTTGTTACTGTTTTCACTTCTGTCACCATTTCCCTAATAAAATCTCTGATATAATAATGTAAATGTAGCCTTGTGTAGCAGTTGATGCTTCATTGATATTATTTAGACACTGCCTTAGCGACATAGCACTCTTTCAGATTGCTTGATCGCTCAGATTACATGTTTAACTTCTGTTGTTTCGGTACTGGTATCTTCTCTGCTTGTATTACTGGTAGTGATTCTCTCTCTTGGCCCGTGAAGGTGAAAATCCTCATTTGCAAAATGATCAATTGACCACGGCGGCTTAAAACCCTAACTAGACAAGCATTTTGCTTTGTTAATTTTTTATTTTTCTTTGCATTAATTTGGTCACGTAATTTTCCTTCAGAATGACGGAATCGGACCCGAAGTTGATAGCTGAAAATTCTGTTTTAAGGTATCTTCAATCAAACGAAGAGATACTAGATTCCCACAATTTTGCCAAAGAAATCAAAATCGATCACAGTATTTTGGAAAGTGTCATCAAAAGCCTTTCTGGATTTCAGCTCATTGATTCGCAGGTTTATTACAATGCTTAATTTTACATAACTCTCTAATTTTAGTTTGATAAACGGTAAATTTATTGTGTTTGAGATGCGATAGTTAGAATATTAACGATTGTTACGATTTGCAACATCTGAAATTAGACTAAATAGTGGTAAAATGAGGAAAATGAATTTTCTATGCTTAATGTATTCCAGCTCAGAACACGAATTCTATTCATATACCGAAAATGCCAAACGAACACCATTGAGAAAATCTATGACTAAGTTACCCTTCTTCTTAACTATAATTTTTAGTCTTTCTTATAACCATCAAATTAAAACATTAAAATTAATGATATTTGATCAAATTTATACATTTTTAATGAAGTTAATGAAGAATAACAAATAAATTAAGACAACTTTCACAACTTTTTACTCTAATTTTAAATTTGTTTTCCTAAAATTAAAATTGATTTTGATGAAACTAAGAATTTAATTTTTTATATAATGAAGTTACAATGTAAGCTGCAAAAATTAAAATTCATTTTTTAAATTTTAATTAATTTAGTGCTAGGGATTTCAGTTTTGTGCAAATGAGTTTCTAATTGTAAAGAGGAAAGACGACGAAGATGAAAAACAAGGATAATTTTGTAAAAGAGACGGTGTATGAGAAGTATTTTTTAGTGTATACCAGATTATTATATTTTCCAGTGTATGTTAAAAGATTATTAGTGTATGAATAGAATTAGCCTATGAGGAAATTATTAAGATTTTGGCTAAGAAGTTTAAAATTTATTGCAAGTCTTGTTAAAAGTGGAGGTGTTGACTTTTAAAAACACAAGATAGTCCCAGTTTGTTTTGATAAGTAAAGTACAACCTATTTGCGTTTTTGGTGAGTAGGATATAAAGAAAGAGAAATGGTTGCTGACAGAGGAAGCCAAAACTTACGCTGTAAATGGATCACCAGAAGCCCAGGTGTTGTCAGCTGTGCCGCCCGAAGGTATACCAAGGGCTGAACTTGAGGTAATTAATTGGTTTGATTATAAAATGTTTCCAGTGGTTATTTTTTTATTTTTATTTTTTTTGAGCAATTAAGGCTTACAATTGACATGTTCTGTTTTTACTAGAAAAAAGTAGGTAGTCAGATTTTCAGAATTGGTTCATCTCAAGCAATTAAAAACAAATGGCTGGAGATCGGAAAACAATTGGTGTCCAGAAAGGTCAGACCTTGTGATCAAGATATATTAAGCATCTATGCTTTGTTTATGCTTTAAACACATCATGGTTCTCTATTACTATTTGTCTACCAAATTTATATTCATGAACAGTAGTAACCTAATAATCTACCCTTGTAAAATAAGTATGCAACAAGACCCAAATTGTTGTTCCTATTGTTACCCATGTGTAATTAAATATTATTTAGCTTCTACAATTAATAGTTTGCCAGACACTGATGCACCTGACTGAATTGACCATGTTATTATATATATGATGAATGTTTTATTTCTTGCTAAAATTTAAACCTTTTGCTGATAAAGTAGAATACTTGATATACATCCTTGAACTAATATTTTACCGAAGGAAACTTGCGCATTATTTCAATAACTAATTAACTACATTGTAAAGCTCTATGAAGCTTGCAGATGATTTTTAATAGCACACTTTCTATTTGAGCAAGCTCTATCTTTGAAGTATCCATCAATGCATAACAACACTCTTATGTATTTGCTAACCATTTATATATTTCTCCTCAGGTTGATGATATCCAGGATACCCTCAAACTTTTGCTTAATAATATCGAAGATGGAAAGGTGTTATATCATCCGATATTATTGTTCTTTTACATAATCTATTAAATAACTATTTGAGCTCTAAACTTACTTTTGTATGCATCTTGGTTTATTAGGTATTGTTTTTTTTACTATTTTTTATGATGTTTCATGCTTTCGAGCGATATTTTCCGCAGCTTCATTCTTATTGTATCATGTTGGATAATTTGTAAGGAATGTGTCGTTCTTAGGTCTTTTGAGTCGATACCTATTGTGAGTAGGGTAGAATGTCTAAATCCGGTAAAGGTTATAGAAAACATGTTTAACTTCCCGGTCTATTACAACACATGGTACCTTGCAACTTAATTTCATTATCGTTTGACATCCCTTGTGTTATTTTATAATCTTTCAATGTATTTCCAAACAAAAGCTTTGTTATTCTCATCTTTAATTAACACTGTGTCTTGTCTGCCATAATCAATACGTTTTTCGTATGCTGTTTCTGTTACCAATCCAGATATGTTAATTTTCAAAATTTCAGCATAAGTAAAGCATAGAATTCGCATTTTTATATTTTCTCTGTTGATTAATATCAACTGTTTTATTTTTTATGTTCATCATTCGTATATATCAAAGAGCCGAAAATTTCTCATAGTTTTTATTTTGTGTGCGGCTAAGTACTCTTTTTGTATGGTTGTCGCTTTAAACTATGACAAGAACTGCCTGGCACGATGGTCTTTTTTCGCTAGCAGTAATCAGAAAAATAAACCAAGAATAGTTTAATTACCAATACCGCCTAATTCTAACATAGAACAAATTACCATTCTTCAAGTTGGAAGTAGTTAATAAGATATGCATGGCACAATTTCAATTTCTGAAACTTCATATCATGAGTGAGGTATGTTCGTAGGTGTCTTGTCTTTTTAAGGACGAATACATAAACATCGATATTTTTTATATGCCGATGGACGAATACATAAAAAATATCGATTGCAATTATTATATGCCGATAGATGAATACATAAAAATATCGATTGCAAATGCTGACGCATAACATTATTTTTATACTAATTTGTTACAACCTTTGCAAACAGGCAGTTGATGATAAGGATATTGCTGCCCTAAAGAAGAGAAAGCTTATTACCCTCCAGTAGCAATCTCTTCTTAGTCTCATCATTGGTTAAATATATATATCTATGAAATTTATGGTTTGCTTATTCTAATTTGCACACTTTTACAGGACATGGAAGGGTTATTCTTTGAAAAAAGGCCCCAAGTATGCACCTGAGAGGAAGAAGCCTGCAACAGACCTAACTCGTGAACACTTGCAGAGGTATTTCCATTTTATTATACCTTTTTGCAACACTTTCATAAATTAACCCAACAGCAAGTCTTGTTGGTATATTATTTGACATGAAAACATATAAAATTCTGAATTTAGTCGAGTCGTTTCCTCATGATTCTTTTTGGGTTTGAAAACATGGTAGTTCATTTGGATCATGCAAGGTGGTATTCCCATGATTTCTTTACCTTCGTTTTTTGAAAGAGAGAAGAATACGCAAGCAAAATAAGTTCTCTAAATTGAGCAATTTTGTTAATATGAAATGTTAAATTTTGCTAAAACATGTACTTCTGTGTAACCAAGAGGTCTAGAGCGTTCCTCTATGAATATACGGGTTATATAACCTCTCTCACACTTTAATTGTCTCCTATATGCTTTTCTTGCACAAATTTCTGTACTACATGCTGTATATTCTGATATTATTCATGATATTATTAAAATCATAACTTTTAAAAGCTCACAAGTTTTGTTGTCTAGTAGATATAATCAGTGGTAAATTTTCTATTTTCATCTGTGATCTTAGGGGAGATTGGAAAGATGCGGAGTTCAAAAAGTATAACCTAGATGTACAACAGCCAATTAGCATGGGCTACCTGCATCCATTGCTTAAGGTACAACTTGACCAGTGTATTCACTTGTGAGCATTATATGGCACTATCATTCATTGCAATAAAAATATATGCAGAACTGACTAATTTATTGACAATTAGTTCTGTCACAATCATCGTTGATGTGCTCCTATAGAATTTTACTTATTCTTCAGTGCACTTAACCTAATATAGTAGGCATGTAATAATCTATGATGTTGTACCATCTTGTGAAATTTATATTAGCTTCATCTGTCAAGCGGACAAACATTCTCTGTTGTGAATGATATGCATATCCAATTTCAAGACATGCTTAGTTTTCAGGGCTTCATTTGACAATACGCAACATTTATGTATGAAGTTCCTGGGTGATTATATCACTGAATTTCTCATTAAGTTCTGTTAAGTTCAAAACTGAGAGCTTTTCCAAAGTTAGCATAAGAAATTTTGTATATCATGACAACCAACATCATTTTTCAGCATGACATTTACCGAACCTGATTTGGTTGGTTAATAACGACACGATTACGCAATTCCAGCGTCTAAGTTTGGATTGTGAAATTTGTACAACCTGCACAGTACTGTGCTACATTTTTTACACTGTTATTTGAATTTAGTTTATAATTCTCATTGCCTTTGTAGTCCTGTTATCTCTCTCTCTCTACACACACACACGTATATAATTCTTCCGTCATCTCCATCTATATAATTTCTTTTGCAGGTGCGAGAAAAAATTGAGAATATATTTCTTCAAATGGGGTATGTGATATTAGACAATTCTGCTCAGCTTAAAGGTACATTTTAAGATCATAGTCTTAATAACAATTCACTTAATGCAGTTTTGAGGAGATGCCTACAAACCATTTTGTTGAAAGCAGGTACAGATGTTTTCTATCATGTAAATTTATATTTATGCCAAAGTGTTTGAGCTTTGTTAAGCTATTTCTGGGTAGCTTTAGGAATAAGTTCACTAGCAAGTGAGCCTTAGCTCCCAGAGCAGGTGATACCTTGTCATTAAGTGGAGATCCCAGGATTAAATCTTGTAAGTGGTTGGCACAGGTCATTATTCAAATTTGTATTTCCTTTTTGAGCTTATACAAGAAATAGTAGCCCACAAAGTAATACATTTAAGGAAAATCGGCAGGTTCTTTTCTCTTTAGTGCTTGAGTTTGCCGGATGTGTGACCAAAATGAGAATAGACTGGCCATCTTTAAATAATTTTCCTATTCATATCATATGCTGTGAAGTTGTCTGCAGTCAAAATGCAAGCAATGGAATAAATGGGATGTTTGTTGTTGGTATTGATCAAGTATGCAGTTAACGATAGGCAGATATATATCAAATACCGTAATATATGTTGCCTTCAGTTCTACTTCCAGTTCCTAGTGAGATGTTCCTTTCTATGCAAAGGACTAGAGTTATTTTTCGATGCATAACTAATTTCTTAAGCTCGAACTTCATTGGTTAATGAAAAATCATTACTATGTATAATGTATGAACTTCACTGAGTGAGGCAACTATGTGCATCACTTAAACTTCATCCAATTTGGTAGATGCGTTTATTGCAAATTTTTGCAAAGCAAAAAGACCTTTTGTAATATAACATGGAGGCGGCTTTGGACAACATAAAGTGGACATGCTTTGTTAATAGGTCTTCTTTTAAAAATAAAATAAAATAAAATAAAGATCTTTAGTGCAATGCAAATTGAGGAATTTGCAGTCGTGAAGTAGTGATTTAAGATTTGTCATTCGAAAAATATTAAGCTTTCCTTTTGTCTGGCCTTGAGTTTGAGATTTCAGTTTTTATAGCATACTATGTTTACCTTTCATGTTTCTTTTTTCCTTTTTCTCCTTGAAAATAATAGAAACACGCAAGAAGCGAGAAAGTTGAGAAGCTAAATTGAGCAAGAATTTTTGAAAGATGAAGCAAGCATTGAATGTGAACAAAGCAGGTAGTAGAAATTTGGGAACAGTGATTAAGAAACACTCTCATGTTTCTCATCAAGCACATACATATTATGCCTCTATTTTCAGAGCTCTCCAAATTTATATTCATGCATTTACCCGTAAATGCATGAATATTTGAGTGGATCTAGCATGGTTTGGTCCACACGTGTTATCTGGGTTCGGTTTGGGTTTTAATTCAATTTCAATCCAGTTCATGTTTTGGTCGAACCAAACCGTTTCTTTTGTTGATTACTGCGAGGCATAGATTGAACTTTCTGTGAATGTACTTTATGAACCCTAATCTTACAAGCTAGGGCTAAATGAAATGAGGACCATTACAAATTGTGAGACGTGTTTCTTTTCGGGTGTGCAATGAGAGAAATAACTTCAGGTCTGATGATGGCAACGATTAAGTTGACAAATTAAGGGTGCATTTTTTGTTAAGAGAAAAGAGTATTTTGAAAGGGGAAAATTATCAAAAGGGTATTTTGTTTTGTTTTAAGCAAGAGACATTTTGAAAGATAAATGTTTGTTATTTTTTATTTGTATGTTTGGGTTTTATTTATTTTAAGTATTGTAGAATAATTTCTAATAATTGATAATAAATTATAAAATAATACAAAAAACATTGAATTAAAAAAAGAACCGATACATTGCATTTTTAAATTAAAACCAATACACTGCAACTAAAAAAAGTACATAAACAAAACAAATAAACTGATAAAGACGCAAGCACAAATTTTCACTAGGAAATTCAGTAACTCCCTAATGTCTGTAGCACTGGCCATAGTACGGACAAGTGCGTAATCCGTCTTGTGGTGGATGAAACATTCTCATATTTCTCATTATGTGTTTTGGGCCTTATGTATTATCTGAATTTGGTTTGGGTTTGGGTTATTATTCTATTTTGTTCATATTTGGCTGGACAAAACTGTTTCTTTTATGTGAGGCATAGATTGAACTCTCTGCGAATGTACTTTATAAATCCCGATCTTGCAGTCTAGGCTTAACTGAAGTGAAGACCATTGTGAATTGTGAGGCGTGTTTCTTTTTAGGTGCAATGAGAGAAATGGCTTCACGTCTGATGATGGCAACTATATTCGTAGTTGATTTTCAAGAGAGTTGGTTGGGTTTTATTCTTTGAAGTAGGTTTATTAGGTGTAGTAAACTGCAAAGTGAAAAGGTTTGAATCGTTGCTTGTTTTTGGAATCAATCTTGTTTGTGTGTGGAGACATTGGCAACTAATATTACATACCCATACTCATCTTTGTATGGCGTTGCCTACTTGAGTACTGGATATAAAGTTTATATATGTAACAATCTTGTATATATTAATTAATAATACAAGGAAAAAAATCAACATAGTTTATTAATTTTGCGTAATTTGCTGCTTTTTGCAGTTTCTGGAATTTTGATGCCCTGTTTCAGCCACAACAACACCCTGCGCGTGATTCACATGATACCTTCTTTCTTAAAAGTTTGTAGCTTAACCTTAAAAAGTTGACATTTGGGTCAATTCATCACTATGTTTTACTCATGGTATTTGACCATTTATTTCTTCTTATTTGTTTGCAGACCCTTCAACTACCGGACAACTACCTGATGAGTATGTGCAGAAAGTAAAACAAGTTCACGAGTCTGGAGGTTATGGTTCAATTGGGTAAGTCAGCTCCCTCCCTCCCTCCCTCCCTCCCTCCCTCATTTTCTCATGGTATTTTTCCAGAGTTGGTTTACCGATATTTTTTTTACTGGTAGGATCATGACATAAATGAAACGAATAAAAGCACCTAAGTTTGTATCTAATAAGGCCTTTGCTCTGTGCAGATATCGGTATAAGTGGAAAAGGGATGAAGCAGAAAAAAATCTGCTCCGTACTCACACTACTGCAGTTTCTACAAAAATGCTTTACCAACTTGCGCAGAAGGTATTAGTCGGATGCCATTATATCATTACACATTTCTCTATAGCAGACAACTCTGTCTATACCTCTGAGAACTAAGATATTATATGTCTACACTTGCAAATTTTTGTTGTTGGTCAAATTGAATCAGATATTAAATTGATGACATGTTATCAAATTTCACCTTAGCTAAATTTACAATAGCACAATCTTTTATTATTTCTCCGTAGAGTACTAAAGATTTCTGATGAATGGACTATTATGATTATCAGCCTTTTGCTCCTAAGAGGTACTACTCGATTGATCGTGTTTTCCGCAATGAAGCTGTTGATCGAACACATCTTGCTGAGTTCCATCAAATAGAAGGCATATACCCTTTATTATGCAAATCGCATCATAAATTTAGATGTATCTATTTAAAATAAATTTCTACTTGCTTTCAGGTGTCATATGTGATCGCAATATCACCCTTGGTCATCTTATTGGAGTGTTAAGAGGCTTCTTTGCTTCCCTTGGTATGAATAATTGGAAATTCTATAGATTTATCCTTATTTTGGTTGATTAGCAAGAATTATTGCAAAGCAGTTTATTTTACGGAAATAGTTATTTTACGGAAATAGTCACACTTTGAGAGTAACTATTATTCCGTTTATAATCCATTCATATTGTATAGCTTCCTTCTGAGTCCTGGATTACTTGTGATATGGTGTCTTTACTGCCCACTATGTAATACATTATTTATTCAAATATCTGGGATAAGTGCACCAGCCTCCATGACCTTTGTGTGGTATTTTTTGTCATCAGCTTTGCTTTTTCCAACTTTATATTTTGGTTGATTAGCAAGAATTATTGCAAAGCAGTTTATTTTACGGAAATAGTTATTTTACGGAAATAGTCACACTTTGAGAGTAACTATTATTCCGTTTATAATCCATTCATATTGTATAGCTTCCTTCTGAGTCCTGGATTACTTGTGATATGGTGTCTTTACTGCCCACTATGTAATACATTATTTATTCAAATATCTGGGATAAGTGCACCAGCCTCCATGACCTTTGTGTGGTATTTTTTGTCATCAGCTTTGCTTTTTCCAACTTTATATTATACTGATATGATTAAATTCAACATGATGATAGTGTAAAACTGCATGGAGCCACAACATTCAGCTCACTTTAGGTTCTAGATTCTTGTTTGGCCACACCTTTCTCACACTGTATCAAAACTAGGAACATCATCTCGCATGTGTATTTCAGCCTCTATTTTATGTTGACCATTAGAAATCGTTGTTTGATGGTTTCTAGCATATTTTGTTATCTCACCTTCATAAGCAATCAGTTCACTTTGAAAACATGGAAGTATTAGATCTTTCATTACTATTTGTACTCGCTTTTTTTAGCCTAGTATTCATCTTACAATTTGCCTTTATGGCACTTAGGCATGACACAACTGAAATTTAAGCCTGCTTATAATCCGTATACTGAGCCAAGCATGGAAATCTTCAGGTACTTGTTTGTTATTATGTGCCTAATTTTGTCTTCATGCTATTCTGTTTAAGTTGCTTCATAAACTCTTTAACTTATTTATGTTTTGGTGTATTTTTTTAGTTATCATGGAGGTTTAAAAAAATGGGTAGAAGTGGGAAATTCTGGAATGTTCAGGCCTGAAATGCTTGGTCCCATGGGTTTCCCAGAGGATGTTTCTGTCATTGCCTGGGGACTTTCTTTAGAGAGGTATTGCAGATATTTAGGGCCCTTTTGGTTTCATTTTGAGTTTTGTGTTCTATGTTTTCAAAATTCATTAGAAAATATGGGGAGAGTGGAAGATAATATTTAAAATTTTAAGTCATAATGACGATGATAGAGTGATGATTGAATGGATGGAGGGACGGCAGAGGACGGCGATGTGGATGGAGGGACGATGGAGGAATGGATCGTTTCCTGTACTTTTGTTATTTTCCAAGATTTGGAAAGCAAAATAAGTTTGTTTTCCATTTTGTATGTTAATTTCATTTTTCAAATTGATTGTTTTTCAAGACATACATGTGTGATTGTTTTTCAAGACATACATGTGTCGTGCATTTTTTTTGTTTGTGCGAAAACACAAAACTAAAAATGGCAAACCAAACGGAGCCTTGTTTTTTCCTAAAAAAACCAAAAATAGGGCTTTGATCCAAAGAAAATTTCACCCAGCTATTCTGCTGATTTCAGCTTTGAACCTATCTATCATTTTATGAAGGTTTCCTTTGCCTTAAATTGTTAAATTGCAGGATTATTAGCTTAAGTAAATATCAATAATATAATTAATATAAACCAAGTCTTGGGAGAATTTTTTGCTAATAACAAAAAAAGTCTAGGACAAACTTGGTCATAAGGTCGAACATTGTTTACTCCAAGACCATTACATTATTGTCCACTGCAAGTTCACCTATATATAGGGCTATAACGGTGATGGCTACAGCTGTCATTTTGCAAAATCATTATCGTACCAATATTAGTGATAAACTAAAGTTACATACCATTATTGATATATGGGTATACCGAAGGTTCATATATTAATAGACTGATAACCATTCCACTCTTAATCGTATATTTTAGTTTAAAAAAATTGATATTTTTCTACACTAATGGCGATTCATCAAAAATTTCATCGCATCACTTAGTAATAGACATCAGTGAAAAAGAAAAATCCAATTATCATCATTTGAACTGAATTTTGCCCTTGCTTCTAAATCCATACAGTATACTAATTATATGGTTACTATGTATTATAGACTAGTAAATTGCCGATGTTCTACCATAAAAACAGTAAATTTACCGTTATCGTACTGTACTGTACTGGTATACCGTCTTAGTTCAAAATGACAACCAATCGAATAGTGATGCCATGGTAATAGGAAATTACCCCTTCCCATAACAGCTTTACCTATATATGTTTATTTACGTGGACAAAAAGCCAATCTTCTTGAATATTTGTATAATTTTGTGAATTTCGAGGGAAAAATATATATTTTCCAGTCAGTTTTATAATAATTTGTAGCTATTTTTATCCCTTTGAAAGCTTTCATTCTATTTTCAACTTAAGTTTTTTTCTGAGAGTTGCGACTTGTTTTGGTTGCGCACTCGTTCTTGCACCTGTTTCTGGTTGGAGTTTCAATGCTTTATCTTATCTTTTGAACCAGGCCAACCATGATCTTATACGGAATTGACAATATTCGAGATCTCTTTGGACCCAAGGTATTTGTTTATTTTTATTTTTTATTTTTATATTTACACGATTACGACAAATGAGCTCTAATTGGTGTATTGTAAAATAAATTCAGGTGGATTTCAATATTATAAAAAATAGCAGCATCTGTCGCTTAGGTTGGTCATAGTCATCTCTCCACTGGAAAGACATTTTACTGCTTAAGATTTCGATTGGAAAGACATTTTTCTGTCGAGCCTTAGAATTTGGCTGATATACAAGGTGATGGCTGCTTCAACAGAATTTCATTCATTTACAAAGTCTTTGCTGTTGAATTTTTCATCGAACTACAGAAATATGCAAAAACTGAGATGATTGACCATGTTTCACCATGTGTGTTGTTTTTACAGACCTAGGTACTTAAATTGTATATATTCTCGGTTAAATATCATACTTGTGCCTTGAATCTGTTATTGCATCCCATGATTTTTGTGCACCTGTAATCTGTTAAATATCCTCTTTTGAATCAACTACTTTAATTAGTTATTTCATCCCATGATTTTATATATATTCTCAGTTAAGTATCCATGTATTAATATGGTTATACTTCTGCAACTGAAATTTGATTTGAGCCCATACTTAACAAGCTTTAGGTTATGTATTACCAGTAAGTGGTTGGTGCAAAAGTCGATAATTTTCAAAACTGTGGCTGTCGCTGGTACTTGTTTACCGAAAAAATATATATTCATAAGTGAGGTGCATTCAACGCTCGAAGTAAGTGCATCAAGTATTTTTAATTTAACGTACGATTTTGTTAATAGCTTTTTAAAACAGTACTCGATTATTCTGCTTTTTCCTTCTTTCCTGTTTTTTGAGTCTGTTTTTATGCATGGTTAAAATGACGGTTGAATTTGTAGCTATTATTTTCCTTTGTTTATAGCCGTGAGAGTGTGGTTGAAGAAAGTAGTGTTGCAAAACCCTTTTATAGGATCTAAGTGGATGGGTTATTGTTGGTACAAAATGGTGTTAGTCTTGTCTGTAGAAGGATGTTTAAAACGTGTTTATTTTGAGAGATGCTAGAGTAATCGATAAAAATGAATTGTCAGAACACGCAGAAGGAAAATGCGGTAGAAATTGTTGATTCTCGTACCCTTGTCTCTTGTTCACAGTTCGAAAAAAAAAACTATTTTTTTTGATTTACTCCTCTATTCATGCGTTAAAATTTTGAGTTATGCATTTAGTCACCAAATAGAAGTTTGATCATTAATTAGGTTGATTATTATTTTTTCATGATATTATAAATATGCATTTACCGATCATATTTGATGTAAGGAGAAGTAAAGGAAAAAAAACTAGTTTTTGTGATTTATTCTTCTCTTCTGTCATAATTTCATCTCAATATAATATTTGAATGACTTTTAGTTTTAAATTCTATCGGCTTTAAGTACGCGTTAGATATTGTTGTAAACATAAACATTTGATTCATTTACCAAATAACTTAAGCTAAAGCAGCTACTTTCGAAGTAACAGAAAGAAAAACGACTGGAGCAGGAGAGTCAGAGTCGAAAAGAGGATTCCTCACTTCTTTCTCTCATTCAAAACCGTGCATGAGATTTTCATCTCTCACGGCTCCTAAGTGATAAAAGAAAGAACTCATCTTCTTTCTTATAATAATAATAGAATTAACTTAAAATTCAAGTCGATAAAGTAATGAATTATGGATAAAGTTACACAATGTCTGTTGCAGTGTGTAAATACTTTTTAAAATATAATCAACATGGATAAATAGTTATCTCATACATATCAAATTTGTTAGTTATATTATATCCTCTCTTTTAAAATTTGATATTATATCCATGGACTACTATGCTAGAAGATGTCACTTGTATCTTTTGGTAGTAGTATCATCAAATTATTATATCTTCATTATTGTGGGTCATTAATGTAGTGATTATTTGTGCAATGACAATAACTAAAACAAAATTGGCTACATCACACATAATTGAATATTCTGGGTAACTATTATTATGATGAAGAGAATTAATTAAAACCTCAATACTCTAAGAGCATGGGTCGTATTGGCTTACGAATTGTAACTAATAAACTCTACTTTCATGCTAATAATTATGGGAAATGTAACTTAAACATAATTCATTAGGCCGGTAGAGTTAGTGCAAGTCAAACTTTTCTATAAACGGAGTTAGGGCAAAGGCTTTTGTTGATACAGATACAAAATTAAACCACTGTTTGTTATGAAAATTAATAAATTTAATATAATCTATCTAAATAAATTAATAAACAGAAAGTAAATTGGTCCAAACTATTTTGAATCTATGATTTTAGTTGGTAATAGCAGCCTTATGTCAAAATACCATCAATTAGATGTTACATGAGGTTCGAGAATACTTGGGGAAAACTTGCATATGATAAAAAATTTAGTGCTAAATTTACAGAAAACATTGTCAATATAGTGTTTAAACAGATGATGATCTTCCCTTACCCAGCAGATGAATATGTTTCTATAAAGCAGATGAATATGTTTTTCACATTTACCGTCTTCGCTCATACATATGAAACTTCATTGAATAAAAGCATTAGACTATAAAAGTAGGGAGAAAACACATGAATAAATCCACATAAGAAAATAGATGCTTTCATACTTAATGATATAGGAACCAAACAAGAATCTCAACATTTTATTTTCAAGAAACTAAAAAGATAATAAGATATATGAATCAACTTTCTTAAAATACCAATTAACATACAAATTGAAAATAACAAAATAAGAGGAACATAACATTATTATTATTTTTCAAATAGCACGCTATATAGTAAAGAAAAACTATGTAATTTTATAACCAAATTTTTCGCAGTCTTCGAATGGACTTAAACAAGCAAATTGGACTACAAACTGATGAAGGATTGGATTTAGAAGAGTGTTAACCAGTTTTTTGACAAAGCAGATTTTCACTGGAATTAGAACGTCAAAATGAAGACGAAACAATTCACGGACTTGAGAATAGCTTAGAAGGGCAATAGAACACACTCAAGAAATTCTAGAAGATTTGGAGCAAAGTGGATCACTCGGTATCGAGAGGAACCATTCGATACCGAGTGTTTTTTACTCCATTATGGACCTCCAAAACCACTTATACTTCAAGCACTATCTCAAGTGATTGCCATGGAGTGCTTTTCTCAAAGACTAGACGAACAACTCTAAGGATTTTCTGACTGAAGGCAGGCAAGAATGAGCAGTAGCAGAACCTCTCTAAAACAACTAAATCTCAAAGGAAAAATGTTCAAAATAGCAATGAATCGAAGGTAGAAAGTAGAGTAGAAGGAGGAAAGATTTAACCCTATAAAAACCAATCGGTATCGAGAGGAACCACTTGATACCGAGAGGTTTTTATTGATTTTTGGACCCTAAAGCCCACTTTTGGATTGTTGGACTTGAATCTGGACTTGATATTTCATGGATACCTGGTTCTGCTAGACGATTTTCCTATAAATAGCAAGCTAACTGCAACTTGGAGAGGACTTCTTCTTTTTGGACTTTTTGGCACTTGATTTCTGTTCCATCTTCTTCTTCCTCAAATACCCTAAATGCTCCCAAATTCAGAATCTATTAGATTATGGTCGGATTTGAGTTATAACCATCATAGAGAGAAGCAATCAATAACAAGGATTAAAGTAGATGTAGGTCGGAGTATTTGCCGAACCACTATAAAAATTGTGTTTTTCTACTACTTTTACATTTTTTTTCTTCAGATTTGGTGTTTTTAATTGGTTTTTGAGCGTTGATCCATTTTTGGCGTTAACATTTTGATGCTTTCATTGAGAACGAGTTAGATTTAACAACCTAAAGCTGCAATATGAGGTTTGGAGAAGGTGAAGAGGACTAACACCAGATCTAAGATTGAAAGGAGTCAACTAGAGCATGGAGGCAGCCAGGAGGTGTCCTTAAATTATAAACAATCCATCTGCGTGACCAAAAAGAGATGGAGAGAATGATTAAAGAGATGCAAGATGGGATAATGTCTCGACATTAGGAGATGCTAGATGGATTCTTCAGAAGAATGGATTAAAAAACAGCCAGAGCAGTTGAAATTCAGAACTAAGGACGAGGAACTAATGTAAGAGCACGTGGAGTTGGAGAAGAGCAAATTGAAGCAATGCCCCTACGAGCAGAACTAGTCGGTACAACCCTGAATCGAGTACCGAGAGGAATTTACTCGAGGGCAATGTTAGTTTGAACTTAGGACGAGTTGGAATGCCTGGAGCGAATGATACTGGAATCAGAAATACAAGTTAGAATGTGAACGCGTAACAACCAAAGGAATATGTACTAGAGCATCTCCATAGGAACGGGGGGTAGAATGAAGTTGGAGGTGTGGATCATAATGTGAATGCGCAACTGGAGAAATGTGTATTAGAGTTTCCCCGTAGGGGCAGGGAGCAAAATATAGCTAAAGAGCGAAGACTACAATTAAACGATACCTATCAGATCATAGAGATGATCAGAAAAATAGTGAGAGACGGACGTCCAAACCTTAGATTGAAGGGTGTGAACAGGAATCCATTCACTCCTAACATCTGGTATGCAAGGAACCCTTTCGATTTCAAGGTAACAACGTTGGAACTTTATGATAGAAGGACAGATCCAGCTGTTCATTTGATGAGATACATTCGACATATGGATGTGTTGGATACGTCTGAAGAGGTAGTAGGGCGATGCTTTCCGCTATACTGGACGTAGCTGGCTGCTATGTTGTTCAGGCAGTTAGAGAATGGGTCCATAAGCACATGGGTCGGATTGGCAGACAAATTCTTGAGATAGTTTAGAGTACATATCTCTCAACAAAAGAATGTAATGATGCTTTCAAGCGTAAAGCAAATGGTCGGAGAGACCTTAAGAAGTTATCTGATGAGATTTAATGCGGCAGTCGCCGCAGTCAATAAGCCGGATCCATCGTTAGTCCCAATGGTGGTAGTGACTGGAGTTGCAAGTAAGACCGACTTCAAAATTGCATTGGAAAAGTATCCACTGGTGGATCTCGTGGAGTTTTATCATAAAGTTGAGGGATATTAGAGGATGCCGAAGTTGATAATGTTGATGTTAATTCCATGGATGATGAAGGATCGTCCAGAGTGGGATATGGTAAAGACAAAGTAAAGCGAAAATTTAATAGAGACTTCGGAGGGCCGAAGCGGCAAAGAAGGGAATCAAAGTTCTCTTCCTACACTGGTCTAACTGAAACCCCGAAAAGGATATATCTGGATATTAAGGGGCAGATCCCCTATCGGAGGCCAGCTAAGGAAGAACCGACAGATCGGGAAAAAAGGTATGGGAAGTTTTGCACATTCTATGAGCTAGATGGACACGAAACAAACGAGTGTAGACACCTTCGCGATTTGATAGAACAATTGGTTTGGGGTGATCAACAACAGTAATACGTAAGAAACCAAGTTGCAGTGTTGCAGCTGGAGCAGCCACTGCCTTTAGCGAATACATCAAGATACGACCGTGGATCTTGGTTGAGATTGGAAATCCCATGATCAGGATGGATGGAAGTCAGGTTCATTTCCCACGTTTTACTTTTCGTTTGAATGGATAAGACAATAATGACCTTAAACCACTTACATGTTTACGAGATCTCGATTGGTCTCTAGACACGCCCTGAGTTGGATGTCTGAGATAAATGCTTAAGATGTTTGCTTGATGTTTTGATTTGGATATTTGGTTTTTGAAAATCACTTGAACGCGATGACTGATATTGGTCATGGTAGTCCTGTCGAGAGAGACAGGGCTATAACCATTAGGCGCAAGTTCTCTTATCAGAGTGGATTGGGCATGTACGAGAGTAAGTCCCCTCATTTAAGAGTGAGTGGATGGACTTGCTTGGACATTGACTCCCCTTCATCGGAGAGCGAGCAGATTGAACTTGGTAAGGATTCGAAGAGATCAAACCCTAGATTGGATGTTAAACGATCTGGAGATATTGAGCCTTAAATTGAATGTTAAATGATCTGGATAGATCAAACCCTAGATTAGATGTTAAATGATCCGAAGAGGTTAAAACCTAGATTGGATGCTAAATGATCCGGAGAGATCAGACCCTATAATAGATGTTGGATTGACCTTAGGATTTGAACATCTTGTGATTAGACCAGAATAGATAATTCCTGGACAAACATGGAATGAATTTGATACACACACACACACACACACACACACACACATATATATATGTTAACTGCGGATGAAAATGGTTTGATTATGATTTATGACAAGCATTTAAGCAAGGACTAGAGTCCTTAGCTATAATGGTCCAGAACGACCTTTAATTTGTAGGTGATTTGAAGGAACATAATGATTCACTACAACTTGGATCGATGGATAGCCGAGAGCTCGACCACCAATGATTGATCGCGACCGCTGAAACTTGTTCTTGAGCAAAGCACACTTTACGTTCATAAGGCGTACTTCAAGGGAAATGTTATAACTAAATTTTCCACAGTCTTCGAATGGACTTAAACAAGCAAATTGGACTACAAATTGATGAAGGGATGGATTTAGAAGAGTGTTAACCGGCTTTTGACCAAGTAGATTTTCACTAGAATTAGAACATCAAGATGAAGACGAAACGATTCATAGACTTGGAAACATGATTAGAAGGGCAATAGGAACACACTCAGGAAATTCCAGAAGATTTGGAGAAAATGGACCACTTGGTACCGGAAGCTTTTTACTCCAGTATGGAGCTCCAAAACAACTTATACTTTAAGCACTACCTCAAGTGATATCCACAAAGCGCTTTTCTCAAAGAATAGAAGAGCAACTCTAAGGATTTTCTAACTGAAGGCAGATAAGGACAAGTGGTACCAAAACCTCCCTAAAATAACTAAATCTTAAAGGAAAAGTGTTCGAAATGCAATGAATCGGAAGTAGAAAGCAATGTAGTTGAAGGAAGGAAGATTTACCCCCATAAAAACCAGTCGGTACCGAGAGAAACCACTTGGTACCAAGAGGTTTTTATTAATGTTTGGGCCCCGAAGCTCACTTCTAAACACTTGGACTTGGACCTGGACTTGATATTTCATGGATACCCGGTTTTGCTAAACTGTTTCTCTATAAATAACAACCTATCTGCAACTTGGAGAGGGATTCTTCTTTTTGAACTTTTTGGAACTTGATTTCTCTTCTATCTTCTTCCCCAAATACTCTAAATGCTCCCAAATATGAGATCTACTAGATTGTTGTCGGATTTGAGTTATAATCATTATATTCCAGGGAGAATCAATCATAACGAAGATTAAAGTGGATTGTGGCGGAGAATTTGCCGAACCACTATTTAAAAATTGTGTATTTTCTACTATTTTATGTTTATTTTTTAGATTTGGTGTTTTTAATCAGTTTTTGGGCGTTAATCCATTTTCGACATCAACGTTTTGGTGCTTTCATTGAGAATGAGCTAGATTTGACAACCTAAGTTTGGATCTGAGGTTTGAAGAAGATGAAAAGGCCTAACACCAGATCTAAGATTGAAGGGAGTCAACTAGAGCATTAAGGCATCTAGGAGGTGTCCTTAAATTCTAAACAATCTATCTACGTGACCAAGAAGGAGATAGGGAGAATGATGAAAGAGATGCAAGATGAGATAATGTCTCGACAATATGAGATGCTAGATGGATTCTTCAGAAAGATGGATCTAAGAACAGCCGGAGCAGCTGAAATTCAGAACCAAGGACCATGAACTAATGCAGGAGTACCTAGAGTTGGAGCAAAGCAAATTGGAGTAATGCCCCACGAGCAGAACTAGTTGGTACCAGCCTGAATCGAGTCGGTACTGAGAGGAATTTACTCAGGGGCAATGTTAGTTTGAACTTAGGGCGAGTTGAAATGCCTGGAGCGAATGATGCTGGAGTCAGAAATGCAAGTTAGAATGTGAAATGCAAGTTAGAATGTTAGTTAGAATGTGAACTATAGATTGGAGCACTCGTTAAAAGGTTGCATCTTTAGAATATCAACCGCAATTTTCCATTGCGTAATACAACATTTATTCCTTAAAATTTATAATTTTTCTACGTGTATAGTTTTCAAGGGATATATTTGTAGCGTAAAATCATATTTTTTGGGTAGCAGAAGCATGATGAACAATAATCCAGTCCGTGGATGATCTAAATAGTTCCAATTGAACAAAGTGAATAAAAAGAAAATCAAAAGACACAAACTACAAACAAAGTAATAATGGAAAGAACACATCGATATAATGAAGTTCAGCTATGGCTATGTCTTCAGACCCAATATTCTTTATTATTTCTTCACTTCAAGAGGGAGTACAACAATATGAGAAGAATATAAATCACTTAATAAATTTCACTCACCTTAAAATAAATATGGAAATATGGATCTTATTAAAGATATTTTATGCGAACTCTCTTATCAAAAAGATGAACAGATGTCTTCAATCTATTAATGTATCCATATTTTGTGGATACAAGTGTGAGGATGAAGATTGCCTTGGAGATAAGGTTGAAATCTTTCTGGATTTACTTGATTTGATTTCAACACAAATTAAACATATCGTATGGGCTTTAGTATGTGCATATTATGTTTTGTTGGCTTATGAAGAGTTTAGGTGATGAATCTTCGAATTATTATGAAGTAGCATGAATAATTGTCTAAGTAATAATCTAATGCTTTTGAGCGTAAGGTATGCTTAGTAGATTGTTCGTCGTCCTTGGGTGATAGGAGAGTTTTGAACCTGGGCAAACCAAGAGTCTTGTTTGCTAGTAATTGTGAATGCCATTAAGTATTGGCGTATGCTTGTTTCTTTAATAGGTTAGTTAAAGTGTAGTAGAGCGAGAATGCTTAGGATTGTACAAGGAAGACAAAGGACGGTTTGAGGGAGTTTTATCTAGAGTTGCTTATAGAATATGGGTTCCTTCTTATCTTAGTATCATATATCTTTTGTCGTGTACTTTCCGCTTGTGGTGGAGTCACTTAGTATGCATTTGGTTTGCAATTTGATTGGTATACAATTTCAGCAGTACTTTATATATGTATCTTGTTCTTCTAACTTCTTTGATTATCGTTATTGTTTGAATTTCAAGGACGAAATGTTCTAAGTGAAGGAGAATGTAGCAACCCATAAATTCGAACACTTCATCTTTGAATATCTTAATGTTTTGAAATATAGTAAAGTGTTATAAATGTGATTTTATAATCTTGTTAAACATCTTTTAATCAATAAATATTGATAAGAAACATGTTTTTGAAATTTGTTTACAAAATATATTCTTCGAAGAAATATCGATAATGTGATCGAAAATCAGTTTATCGATAAAATCTTTTTAATCGATATAAGGTGTTTGAACTCTTTTGTACTAAGCTAATGAATATATGAACACATTAGGAACTAATTAACATGTTTTTCTTCATAGAGTAATTAGAACATTTTAGAAGCTTCTAATGGATAAGAGATATTTGTGTGTAAGGGTAGTTCAGTTATTTGCTAAAGGTAAGAGGCGTAAAGGAGAAGTGATGGGAATGTGGAGAGGTGAGCCTTCCATGGTATGATGGGGAGTGAGAAGAAGGGTAGGCAACACCATTTGAGGCTTATAAAAGAAGGGGTATACCCCTTGAATCCATTTCACTTTTTTTACACAAAAGTTGTCACTCTTTCCCTCTTTCACTATATAATTTTTTAAAGAAGATTAATTTCAAAACACATCCAAATCAACTCAAACTTGGACAAGAGTCTTAGGACAACGTCACAACACCTCATAGTAAGTTAGATCTTGAAAACCAAAGTCAAACTCCTCCTACTCTTGAAGGCTATGAGCTATGGGTATTTGGGCTTAGGGCTAGTGCAAAAGTAAGGTAAAGGTAGGAGGATAGATGTTAGCAAGGTTGAGGTAGGAAGTGGTTGCTTGAGCTTGCTTGTTTACTTGCTTAAGGGTGAGTTAACTCACCACATCGAATGGAAATATATTGTGATATATTGTGTATATCTGCTTGTGATTTTTTGTTTCTTTGTGATCGAATGGATAATGATATACGTTGTAATATTTATTCAAATCTTCCTTTGAAAGCAATTGGCACATTAATCCATATGAATGGACTTAAATGGACTCGTTTGACTTATAACATAGCCTTGAAACAAAGCACATACGTTGTAGTTGAACATAGGACAACGTGGTTAAAGCCTCACATAATCTCCGGTATAGCGCATAGCCTCTTCGACCGCTATCTATTCCAATTTAGTGCTATTAAACAATAGATCTGTTTTAAGACCCGCTTTCTGCTGCATCCACTAAATCAAGGCTTTTAGCACTTGCTTTAGCAACATTAATATATAAAGGTTGATTTGACTAGTTCTCTTTCAAACCAAATCAACAAACTTAGGGTAAAGACTTGATTTTAAGGCATAAGTACTCAATATAAGTTAGAAATCTATTGTAGTCGCCAAATCTAGGCTACATAAATCATGATATTCTTCAGTTTTGTTATATAAGATTAAACCGTATTTTCTTTTCCTACACAAATGATGTGTGAATGAGAATAAATTAACTTTAAATATTTGGTTTTATATCTAGTGAAGCTTTTTGCACCTTCGCTATTTCCTACTATATCTCCGCTTTATCCATGCTATAACTTTTTACACTTCCACCGCTATGGATCCACTAACTGCTTTAATTACATAGGGTTTGAATTGGACTTGGATTTAGAGGTGCTCTTATAGCGATAGTCGCTATAGATGCACTTAGGAATTGCCTTGTGTTCGGCAAGTTCTAAGGAATTTTGTAGAGAGATCCTTAAGGGTCACCACATTTATGATGTTTATTACGTATGCTTGCTGCCATGAAGAGATTGAATGTTAAAAATTTAAGTAACATATCGAAAGTGGTTAAACTTATACCTATGCAAAACTGCCATGTTTAGCCTTTGTTTTTTTAACTTCAAATGTTTGAAAAGGACTTTAAACTTAAGTATTTTGTTTCATTCTTTTTATAAGTGTTTACTAAGTCATATTAAAGTGTTTTAAAAGTGGTTTGAGATTTTTTATATTTTTTTAAGAATTATTTATGAATTTTTAAAGAAGAGGGTTTATTTTTAAATACATAGAAAACACGGTTTTTCAAAGCTTCAAAATGTTTGATAAACTTGTTATTTTAAAGTAATATTTTGAGTAAATGTTTTAAAACCCATTACAAGCATTTTAAAGTTATTTAAAAGCATTTTTTAAAGTATATATAACTTTTAGAAAATTAGTTAATTATTTTATTAAAGTATAAATATCTTATGTTATGTATTATCTTCTAAAATTATTTTATTAAATATTTAGTTTTAAATAAATTACTATACACGTATATATCATTTTAAAAGGGTTTTTAAATTATAAACCATAGGTTTAGAAAGTAATTAACTATGCTTAACACTAAAAGTCGAGAGAGGTAGACTTCTCTATTTGTTAGAGTTAAGATTAATGTTAGAGTAGGGATAAAAGTAATAGTTCTCTAACCTACCGAGTTCCCTCTTGATCGAGGAATAGTAAAGTTAGAATGTCGGAAATGTGTTAATCATGTTGATTTCTTACTCGTTTATATTAATACTATACTTAACACTAAAAGCCGACGAGTTAGACTTGTCTATCTATAAGAGTCAAGAATGAAATGTCTAGGCAAGTCTTTGATATGTAACTGGTGCCCTAACTTACCAAGCTTTACCTTGACCGTGGGATGGTATAAGTTGGAATGTCAGAAACGAGTTAAGTATATGAACCTTGATTTCTATAAGCGATTGTTTTTAACTGGATAGTCGATTAGTTGACTATTGAACTTGACCAAATATAACTTAGGAAGTATCTAAAAGCTTTATGGTTTTATATCCTTTGAGAACCCCCGGGGAGGAGCATTGGTATGAAATGTCTGTAGCTTTAATAACTTATATATACAAGATCCCCCAGGGAGGACTCCTCTTTATATAGTTTGCTTTCTTCTAAAAGAACTGGAATTGAGCTTACCAGAATTCATCGATTGGTTTTGGATAGTTTGGGATCGGTAAGTGTTTTACTTATTGAATACCACTCCAAAATTAGTATACGAGTCTATGTTTTGGAAGTGGTTGTGAAGTGAAATGTTATAGAGATGAACTGTCTATTCTAAGAATATGTCCAAGGGAGAGATCAATGTTAACATTACAGACTAATGCTACTGTCACGATCCAAATTCCAGCGTTCGAAAATCGACATCCGTACTCCACTGTACTTGAATGCCGCAGATTCAAACGTCGAAATTCGAGTCATGCCGGAGCTTATAGCACATTAAGTAAATAACACAGCGGAAGAAAAGAATAGCATATATCAATATACAACATTTGATACTATATCAGATATCATATGATACAACAGATGATACAATAGATATCAACATACATCAGAGATACAAAGAATAGCAGCGGAAATAAAAAGATAACACAGCAGCGGAACAAAATCTCCAGTATGGTCTTCAAGAAAGAACTCCAGTATCAGTAATCTCCATCTCCAAAGCACCAATCCAGAAATAGCTCAAACTCCAAATCAAGATGAAGAGAAGCAACTCGATCCAAAATGCGATTGCCAAATCCTAAGGCTGAAAGCTATCGAATCTACACCTACCATAGATTATCTGAAAACCCAACTCTAGACTGCCCGTGTGGGAAAATAGTGGGCACCCAGAGTTTAGGAAAGGAACAATAAACTCCAGGTCAGTCGTGGGACTGGTATGAGCAAACAAAAACATTTGGTCTTTGAAACAAACAAGAGAATTTAAATTTGAAATCCGCAATGCTTTTTGAAAAATGAAACTACCATAAGGCCTCCCGGCACACACACAATGCAAACGCACACATGGGGGAGATTTCTCCTTATGATAGTCAAACATGCTTACTACGAGAAAAATTCTTTGATATTATTACTAGTGCATAGTGGAAAATATTTCGAAAGTATAATATAAATCCTAGCCAGCATAGGTACCATGATGCTATGCCTACTATAGCTGCCATGTTAAATGGCAGGTTCTACAACTAAAACCGTACAAGGCACGTATTGGATGAATGGATTTCCAACAAATGGTCAGGCTAAGGAACTTCCTACTGCCACATGGGATCGCCTCTGGCGGGACGTCCCAAGAACTAACGTTACGGTTAGATCTCTGCCAACACAAGACCGGGTTACCTCTGTAACTAGGTAACTACTACACGAATATGTCATCCCCCGGTCCTTTGGGACCTTTATCCGAGCGCTCGCAACAACAACCACAAAGTATCACAAAGTAATAGATCTGCAGTATCCACATAGGTAAGTATCTGAGCTCCATACCATGATACCACCCTTTACCAGAAGGGAATGACACACCCTAAAGGGAGCGACCCTCATAACCTTGCCGCATCTTTCCTGTTTCGACCATTTCCGGGGTGTGAGGTCCTGATGCAGTCTCGTCCACAAAGCTACGCTTTGTGCAACAAAGCCATGCTTTGGGTCAACAGATGACCAAAGCAATGATCACAAAGATAAATGATCAAACAAATGATCATATCACAAATGATCAACCAATGATCATCAACAGCAGCACTCAGCATGCCACATTACCAAATTGGGAATATCACTGATAAATATCAACTACATAACCTCTGAGCTCGTACGTCTCAGAGAAGGGTGTTAAACTAAGAGAATAAATTCTCCGCCACCAAGCAGAAATGTATTTGATAGAGATCAGTTAACATCTCAAAGTGTAATGTCGGACATACAACCATACAAGTCTGTTCCGGGTTCGAACAGAACCGAAGGCACTTCCGAAGAAGCCCTTGCAAATCCGGGTATCCACAATCCCGATCGGACTTCCCATCACTTAGGGAGAACTCTATACCGGAGCAACTCAGTGCAGATTCAATCGACAGGTTATCCTATCGTTCTCACAAATACCCGGTCTTCACCACCGGTCTTCAAATGCTATCCATAACGTCGTATCACTATTCGGAATGGACTATATGACACAAGGTCCTCTCCCGGCTAAACCGAATAATGAGCGCAATATTTTAAAACATATGGATATGGGATTTTAGCTAAGTCACAACTTATAAAATCCAAAACTTTTCTTTGAAATAGTTAAACAAATTACCATTTTTAAATCTTTAAACCAAAAATATTTATTTCACAAAGTTTCACCCAGTTTCACAAAGATCTATTCATAGATTTCAAAACAATTCCCATTTCAATTGGATTAACCCAATTAAATCTTTAAAGTTAAAGATTTATAGCTTTCAAACCCATTTCCAAAGATTTATCTATAATTTGGAAACCATTTCATTTTAGACTTGAAGTCCTTTTAACACCAATTGGAAATTCATTTCTTTTGTGAAAGCTCACAAACAGTTTCCGTTTTCAGAAAGAATCCAAATATATACCAGTTTAAATCTTGGGTTAAACTAAAATTTCAAAACATCACCTTTAAAAATGGTTTTAAAAACCCATATAAACCCATTTATAAGTTGAATAACCTTTTTGACCCTAGATCCCAAATCATCGAATTCAATTTCAAACATTGAATTCAAATTTAAATTAATTCATTTAAATTCCAAGATTCGATTAAGTTTTTAAAATAACTATCATTTTTGAAAAATCATTTTCAAAAGCTTCAATTCCAATTCCAAAACTAATTTGGATTCAAAAATCAAATTTTTAAAAACAATTTCAAAAATCTGTGACTTAACAAATTTCCACGTGCAACCCATATTAGTGTGTGTATAAGTGTGGTCGGGGGGTTTTACACAATAGAAGTGCAACATCATCAATCAGCACAGATTAAATCATTACAATTCGATGTGGGATTCGGATAACCAAATGGAATCCGACTCCCTGTCGCATCGAAACTCAAATGTCGTTTTACAGGTCAAAGGGTATGCATAACAATATATATATATCACAGATATGACAGCTTAGCACAAAACATCACATAGCATCATATCACATATCAAATATATCAATCCATCACAGAACATTCATTAACAATCAAACATCTTTAATTAAGATGAATAAACCGTGTGGTTATAAATTTATTCCCCACATAATTACCTCTATTTGAAACCTTTAAATGATTAATCATCATTAACTATAATTAATTAAGTCTTAACCATCTTCATTTATTAATCATTTATTAAATTAATTATCTTAATTAATTATCCTTTAATTGTAATTAGTTAATCTTACTTATTCCTCAATTAATTACTTGAAATAATAAACTTTTAATTATTGATTTATTTAAATCTTAGTTAAAATTAATTGTCCTTAATAAATAGATTTATTATTCCTTAATTAATTTTCAACAATTAATTATTCCTTAATTAATAATAATTTCTTAGTCACTTTAAGTTAATTAATCTTAATCAATTTAGTTATCTTAATTAATTAACCACATTAATTAATTTTTCTTTAAAGTAATTAACCTCAAATATTTGATTAATCAACCCTTAATCTTTAATTATCTTCTCTTAATTACTTTTACTAAGTAATTACTACTTTCATTTGATTATTTATTAATTACCTGATAAATTAACCTAATAATTTAATGAATCCAAAACATTAAATTCTATTTATTTAAGATAAAACATCTCTTACTTAAATAAAGCATTTAAAAATAATTTGCTTTCAAATTTAACTTAAATTTCATTTTAAATTTAAGATTTAAAATGGATACAAATTTAACTTAAACAAAATTTTTAAAATATATTTCAAACCCTTTCTATTCTACTTAAAAACATTTCTGTTCAATATTTAAAACTTCAACTTGATTTGAATTCAAATTGTTTCAAAGTAAAAACTGAGATCATATTTGATTTGATTTCAAAACCAAATTTAGATCTGTCTTACAAAAGGTTTCATTTTAAACTTTGAATTCAAACTTAAAACCAATTTAAATCTTCACTTAAATTTAATCCTGTTTTAAATATTGAATTCTCTTTTAAAAAAGAACAAAACTATTTTAATATGAAAACCTGGATTTAAAAAAAAAAACCTGAACTATATTTACATAGTTTCCAAATTTGAATTTAAACCTTGAATTAAATTTAAATTTATCATTTTAAACTTTTGAGTTCATAAGCTCAATTGAAATTAATTCAAACCTATACTTAAATTTGAATCATAGCTTTTAAAAGAACAAAACAGTTTTTAAACAAAAATCTGGATTCAAACGTGAAACTATATCTTACTGTTTCCAGATTTAAATTTAAAACTAACTTAAATTAAAATTCATCATTTAAACTTTTTGAATTCATAAACTTATTTGAATTCAATTCAAACTATTCTTAAATTTTTACTCATAGCTTTTAAACATATGGGTTTTTCAGATTTTTAAAAAAAAAAACAAAACTCAGGCTATACCCTGCACAACTAACCCGAGACCATGACTAAAGTACTTCGGGTTAAAACCTCTCCCACTTCGAGTCAAAATCAAAACTGCACGGGAGCATCTCCGAGTCACCAAACCTGCACCACCAAAACTTGCACCAGAGTCAACAAAACCTGTCATCCATCATCACAACTCACTCTGGTCATCTTATGGCCTCTAACTCCGGCCACTGCTCCTCATATACACCCACTGCAAAACCCCAAAATCCCATGCTACTCGAATCACCACAAAGATCAGAAACTTACAAAATCTCTGCTACATTAAAACTGGGAATTCAAACTTGGGAAAAAACTATTCTTGCCATCTCCACTACTCTCTGACCACCTGCCCCTAATTTTCCCACTCTCTTCATAACTTTCCCTTATTCTCCAAGTTCCAGAATTTACAAAATAGTCATATATACCCAAAATCCCAAAATCCATTTTATAATTAGAATCCTCAAAATACTGCATAGTCTAATTACTAACCCACAGAAGCTTTTAAAACTGATGCTTGTGTTTAATAATCATGTTTTAATATCCATGTTTAAACATGCATTAAAGTTTTGAACCTGTTTTGAATAATTTTAAGATGTTTGATAAATTTTACTTTTGAACTATTGTCTGTTGTTATTTGATTTCAGCAGTACAGATTTTTAATTTTTTTCTAAATTAAATTTTACAGGCCCTAATCTATGTTAAACACAATTTATTCACACCATACTTCCTAACTAAGATTCATACATAAACAAATGAATTTGTTTTTAAATTCCTAATAAAAACAGTAGCAAGTCTGTAGGAATTCTCATCACAACTATTTGCATATACAAAAATGTATGCAGGCAAAATCTCACAATATTCACATCATACTTCTCTGCATACTCAAGCATAATCACACATCAATCAAGCATGTACTCAAACTCATGCACAAATAAAATTTCAACAACTTATAGAATTTGAGATTACTTACTAAAGAGAAGTACAAACAGTCTTAATTCCTTCTGTTCAATTTGCTTGTTTAAAAGGCATTGTGTATTAAACATTTAATTTCTGCCAATTTCTTGATAACTTGGGTTTTTTTTTTAATAGTAGTAACTGTTTTTAAAACATTAATTTACTCACATATCAAAGCATAAGAATGTGTTCAAGTGTGTTTGCTCACAGACATGAAAACAAAGAAGCAACTAACATCAGAGTTTTATATATGCATCAGATAAAAGAGGGTGAAGGATTGCTCACCTATTTTCCAGAAGACAGGAATTTTTTTTCCTGACAGTTGCCAAAGAAATGAAGGCCTGTGTCTTTTCCTTCCTTTCCTACTTTTTTAGAATTTTGAGTTTAGATCTGCAATGTTTTGAATTTTGCTTAAAGCTTCAAACAGACTATAGACTTCAATTCTCACTTGCTTTGAATTTCCCTCTGTAACTGATTGATAATATTGCTTAAATCTTTTGTTTTGTTTACTGATTACAAGATTAAATCCAAAATTTTTTTAAAAAAAAGAATTTCACTTGCCTTTACTCATTTATTTCTAGAGAAAACTGCTCATTGGAAAACTGAAGCTCCACCTACCTTTTTCTTTTTCTCTTTTTTTTTATAAAACACACCTGCAATTTTTTTTTTGAATTTATTTTATGTTAAAACTTGTTTTTGAAATCAAAAACTTATTAAACTATGAAGTCAAAAACTTGCCTGAGAGACTTGAACAAAGCACAAAATATTGAGCCTGAACTTGCATGCTTTTCAGGTTGTTTGATCCTTGCTTTTGATTCAACTCGTTTCTGTTTTGACATTTAGTTTGCTGGTTTGAAAACTTGATCATATTTGAACATTGAAATTTGGTTTTGAAGATGATCTGTTGTTGCCTTTGGGTTTCCAGATTTCTATTTTGAATTTGCTTTTGTTTTGCTTAGCTTGCCTGACCTTAAACTCAGTTGAAATCCCTGAATACTTGAAGCTGTTCAATCTCTACTTTCATTTTGATTTCTTGTTTGATTTTCTCCTCTGATTTGTCTGTTTTGAAGATTGAACTGAAGAGAAGAAAAGTTGACAATTTTTCTTTCTTTTGGTTTGAACTGAGTTGTTTTGTTTCTTTCCCTTTTTTTCTTTTGTTGAGATTTGAAATGCAAAATCTTTTATTACTTTGTTTGTTCAGATTTTCTGAGATGTTTAATATGACTGCATTTTGGGGAAATGAAAAGTTTCTATAAATTTTTTAATCTTATTATTTTATTTTATTAGATATGGTGAATGCCATTTGTATAAAATCATTATAACCTTTTGATTTTGTTAACTCTTACACTCCATCTCTCATGTGCATATGTTTACATTTGTATACATGTTTTCTTGTTTTTAACCTTTGTTTTAAGTTAAATACTTATGTTCATCTTTAAACAATTTAAATAGTTTTAAACATAACTTTATATTGTATTTATTTTCAAGTAAAAAAAAAAGAAAAAAAAGAAAAAGCAATTTGAATTTTTGATTTATGAAACATGATTTATGCTTTTAGCCCTTTATCAATTTATTTACAAGTTACTTACATACACTTGTATTCATTTTATTTTTACAACTTTTGAAATCCATCACATCCTACAACCATAGTAAAAATGATTCTTATTTATTAACATATCTTTATTTATTCATACATTAATATTTAAACATACTCAATCACATTTGTGTTTAGATCCTCAGTTCAATAAATTTTAATTTATACATTTTGTTTTTAAACCTTGTTTGATTTTAATTTACAAGATATATCTATCCATTTTATCCCCTTATGTATATATTTATACTTATACAAATTAAAGTAAAATAGTTTGAAATCAAATTATACATTTATTTATTTATTTTGTTTGTTCAACTTGTTAAAGTTTTTAATCTCTAATTTATTTTTAATACATTTTATTTTGAAATTCTATAAATCCCAAATTCTATTCTGTGATTCATTTATATAAATATACATCTTATTTTTCCTAAATCCAATATTTATTTTTAAGCTACTTATACTTAATTTTCTTATTAAATTTCTGTTTATAATCAAAATTATTTATCTATTCCAAGTATTTTCTAATTAATTCAAAATTTTATTTTCAGAAGTAAATTTAATTGCCAATTTAAACTTAGATAAATTTTTAGGAATGTTACATATTTCCCCCCTTAAAAGAATTTCGTCCTCGAAATTGCAAAGAAGACAACAAAGAAAGGATAAAAGATATAGAGATATCTTTCCGAATCAAACCGGATATCAAGTCTGTATTTGGCTTATCAAATAAGAATATTGATAATATGAGAACAAACTCATATAATATTACACAAGGTATTTGGGTCCACCGGTCTACGAATATACAAGGGCATTGATTAGTTCGAAGGGATAACTAATCGTTCGTAGACTATATCGGATCCCAGAGAATAAATAGATAGATTAAATCTTCATATTAGTTAACCAGTTTACTTAATTTAAAATTTCCAATTTATTTAATTTTTCAATTTCAAATTCATTAGAGTTTAGATCGAAAAGCTGATAAGAAATCGATGAAGATACAAAGTAAGAATTTTCTACAACGATACGTATGGCCATCATCACACCGAAACTTCTTTCTGGAGCTGCTACGAAGCAATCAAAAAGAATTCGAGATCGAATCAAAGGAGATTGATAGAGAAAAGTTGTTTCCGCTATTGCAGGGTATTGACCATTCGTAGTGGTACTCCCCTGTCCCCTATCTCGTCCCCTTCTCGCACTCATACTCACTATCAGTGGATAGTAAGAGAATTTACTGAGGCGTTCGAACAGATATCTTAGGGATATACTCATTCTAGGGTTTACTTCACCCTATCTCTAATGAGTTACTTAATGTGTTATACTCCTGAGCTAAGGTTTTAACCACCAGCTCTGATACCAAAATGTCACGATCCAAATTCCAGCGTTCGAAAATCGACATCCGTACTCCACTGTACTTGAATGCCGCAGATTCAAACGTCGAAATTCGAGTCATGCCGGAGCTTATAGCACATTAAGTAAATAACACAGCGGAAGAAAAGAATAGCATATATCAATATACAACATTTGATACTATATCAGATATCATATGATACAACAGATGATACAATAGATATCAACATACATCAGAGATACAAAGAATAGCAGCGGAAATAAAAAGATAACACAGCAGCGGAACAAAATCTCCAGTATGGTCTTCAAGAAAGAACTCCGGTATCAGTAATCTCCATCTCCAAAGCACCAATCCAGAAATAGCTCAAACTCCAAATCAAGATGAAGAGAAGCAACTCGATCCAAAATGCGATTGCCAAATCCTAAGGCTGAAAGCTATCGAATCTACACCTACCATAGATTATCTGAAAACCCAACTCTAGACTGCCCGTGTGGGAAAATAGTGGGCACCCAGAGTTTAGGAAAGGAACAATAAACTCCAGGTCAGTCGTGGGACTGGTATGAGCAAACAAAAACATTTGGTCTTTGAAACAAACAAGAGAATTTAAATTTGAAATCCGCAATGCTTTTTGAAAAATGAAACTACCATAAGGCCTCCCGGCACACACACAATGCAAACGCACACATGGGGGAGATTTCTCCTTATGATAGTCAAACATGCTTACTACGAGAAAAATTCTTTGATATTATTACTAGTGCATAGTGGAAAATATTTTGAAAGTATAATATAAATCCTAGCCAGCATAGGTACTATGATACTATGCCTACTATAGCTGCCATGTTAAATGGCAGGTTCTACAACTAAAACCGTACAAGGCACATATTGGATGAATGGATTTCCAACAAATGGTCAGGCTAAGGAACTTCCTACTGCCACATGGCACGTATTGGAGATGTCGAACGTGACCTCGACCTCAGAAATGGCAGAAAACAGAGTAGGAGTATAGACAACGGGTTTAGCTTACCCATAGGGTATATCAACTCCATATCTAGAGTATGCTTATCGATGTTGCTACGGGGAGTTGATGATATTCGATATCATGCGTTGGGCGTGGACAAGCTATTTTTACCTTAATGGTATATTTTATATAGAGATGTACGATGCTTGGAAGGTGGTTTCTGACCCTTGTCAAGAGGCTGGCCTCAGTCGTTCTGGGAATACCTTTAACGGAAAATCCATATGCGAATGTACCTTAGTGGTTTTGATTGTACCCTTAATATTGTTGTGGTGCGATCAATATAAGCATCATGGCTATTTGATATGATTTATATTCTACACCCTAGACATTATCTATATATCACTATATTAACTTAATGAATGGTTGGTCTCATTTGAGGGAAAATCCATTACAGGAATCCGTGTGGTCCCGATAGTATTGTTATATGTTGCATGTATCTTGAGTTTTCTCGTACCAGTCTTATATCTAACACGTGGTATTTGTTTTCCCTAAATTCCTTGTGTACTCTTTCGAGTAGGTTGAGGAAAGCAGATTTTACTTTGGATGCTTCAAAGTTCAGGAGATGAGCTGGAGGCTTCCTTTATCTATTTATTTCTATTTCTGTCGCACCGTATGATGTATATATGTATCGGCATTGTGAGGACAGGCAGTTAGAATTGTCCAGATTGATGATAGCACTTTGGTTTGTAACCCTAAAATTTCTGTATTCGGAGTAAACCTTTGTGCTGTTTTTTTGATATTATATATTATCATTCGGATGTAAGATTCTAATGTTGTGTTCTTTCTTTCTTGCTCTATTCTTTTTTCTTTTATTTTAACCTAACTATCCATCTTTCCTGCACTTAGGTGTTAGGCACACAAATATCATGAATGTATTTAGTGTTGACATTCGAAGGACGAAAAATGGGGTCGTTACAAAGTGCATATTGAAGTTTCATAGAATCTCAAGTCGAGAGAAGTATATAATATTGTCACTCCAAGATTCTCGGTTTGATCTTTTTTTTTTGAAAACCCAGGAGCACTCGGCGGGCCGCTAAACTCTTGAGGAGGGTATAATAATGCCGTCCGCTATCTCGGTTTGATCTTAGTTATACTAACAAATAGAAAACATATGGGTGAGCCATTCCATATCATCCAATAACTATCAGTACGTAACCCCTTGGTGCTCCTAGCACCCATGAGTAATTCACTGTCCAACATTTGGAGTGCGTTATGTACTCTAATCTCAACATATGTATCGATATCCTGTCTTGAAACATCTTGATTAATATTTAAAATAATGTCATTTTAATATGATAAATTTCTCATGATTACAACAAATTGTAATTATTATCATGTAACATATCACTCAAGGATTTTCTATTTAATATACTTCAAATTAATTATATCACGGTGTAACAAGTATATAATAGAAAGAAAACACCTTTTATTTTGAACAGGATTGGTTATCGGTTAGATACATGTGTACAAGTTACAAAATTGCACCTAAGGTGTACCCCTAACTCTATCGATATTAACGTTCACATGTCACCTTAGTTAGTGGTGTGATAGTTTGGCCGAATTCATTGCTTACGGTTCTTCTTAGTAAAATCCATTTTCATATTTTCTTAAGTGGTATCTTTTAGAAATGATTATTCATATACGTTCTCTTCGTAAAAACTATATCACTTTAGGATAATGGAATTTCATATTAGTCAAAATTCTTATATTATCCACATTCAACATGGTTGGTCAGTTCAAAAACAAAGTCCTTGGCGTAATAATATTTATTATTAATCGTACTACTCTGGCAAGAGATTTTAAATTTGAGTTAACTACGTTGACCATGATACTAACCTCATTCAACTAAGGAGAACCTCATACAACTATGAAAACGAATTCTATATTGAATAGTGCTTCACGTCAAATGCTTTAAATCATACCCAATTATAGTCACTCAATGGATCACCATGCCGTGGTTTAACCATAATAGAAGTGGAGTAATCACATCGAAGTTCCACAGTATACTCAAGTTGAGGGAACCACGTAACACTATCAAATTGAGATTTACTATTTGACCTAGTTGTTATCAACTCGAATGAGTCATCCTATAGTTATTTAACTACTATAAGTATGTAACTCCTTGGTGCTCCTAACAGTTATGAGTAATACATTGTCAAACATTTGGAGAACGTCACACACTCTAATCTCAATGGATGAATCGATATCCCTTTCTCGAAACATCTTGACCAGAAATATTTAAAACAATAATGTCATTTTATTTTATGATTAATTACTCATTGAACATATTTGCAACTATAATCACATAACATTATATTTAAGGATTTTCTTTATATCTTTAAAATGATTGCTTAATTAATTATATCACAATATAACAAAGTATATAAAAAAACAAACACCGTTATTACAACAAGATTGACTGCAGAATTAGGTATATGTAACAAATTACATAAATGTCCAAGGGCATAACACTAACTATTTCAACCTTAGCTAGTAGTACAATATTATAACCAAGAAACCATTTTACAGTACGGTAAACTATGCATGACGGGGCAGATAAAAAGAAAGACACATAAAAATTTCTTTCTTAAAAACTCGAAGTGAGAATTAGTCTTTGATATGCTTAACACATGAAAGGAGAAGGTTTAGTGAATAGTGATCATTTTCGCTTACAGATTTTCAAGTAAATCCATGTTTTAAGCAGCAACCTTAGGCAAGACTATTGTACACACATTCTCTTTGCCAGTAGCATATCACTTTAGATATCTAGAACTTGGTTATGGTCAAATCACTAATAATATCCATATACATCTATATGGTCCAACTCCAAAGTCCTAAGTTCATTAATAACTTTTATCATTAACCGATGTACTCTGGCCAGATATTTTGACTTTGAGTTGAATACAATCAACTGTGATATTAAACCCTTATGATAGAGGAGACGAATTCTCAATTAAGTAGTGCTTCTCTTTAAACGCTTCAACTCAGACCAAACTATAGTCGTATCATGAATGCTATGTCATGATTTAACTATAATAAAGTGGAGTATCACATTTAAGTTTCACGGTGTTCTTAAGTCTAAAGACTGTCGTAAATCATCACATAGAGATTTCGTATTTGACTTAGTTATAGTTAACCATAGCAAACTCTCGATTGATTCATTTTGTAGTTATCCAATAACTACAAGTACGTAATTCCTTAGTACCCCCTACACCTATGAGTGATACATTACCAAATTTTTGGGGAGTATTATGTACTATGGTCTCAATGGACGTGTTATTTTCCTTTTTTTTGAAACATCTCAACCGTGAATATTTAAAACAAAATGTTGTCTTATTATGATTCAATACTCAAGATTGTAAACTCTTTGCAATTATAATCATATAACACTAGTGTATAACCCGTGCATTACACATGGTAATATTATAAATGTAATATTTATACTTTAATGCTAAAATTAAAAATTTGTTGAGTAACATACAATAAATTTAGTGAAATAAATGAGCTATAAATTAAAACTATTATTATTGATTGTGTGTATAATTTATATTATGTAGCTTATATTTTTTTTTACATATGAGTAAGAAAATAATTTTATCATTTGTGTTTGTATGAATCTGGTATACGTATTGAAATTGAGTATTTTAGTGATTTATTATATGAACTAATAAATATTATTCAATCGAATTTTTTTAAATGCGTTAAAATTAAATTACATAATTAGTTTAAATATATGGACATAAAGGTAAATAGTAAGAAAAAACTTGAGAAGAATTTCGTACGAAAATTATAGAAATCTTAATGTGGATATTTGAAGTTAAAAACAAAATTTTATATTGCAGTGTCCTCTGGATGAACATATAAATATATAAATCCCGGGTGAACATGAGATTATCCTGATATACAATATGATACCTCTGGATGAAGATAGGATGATCATGCCTCATGGTTGGCACTAAAGCAAGGGCTGGAGTCCTTAGCTATAGCAGGTCTGGAATGACCTTTGGTTTGCAGGAGAATCCAAAGGAACCTGATGATTCACCACAACTTGGATTGATGGATAGATGGAAAGCTTGACTACTAGAAATCGACTACTGTTGAAACTTTTTCTTGAGAAAAGCACACCTTACAATCATAAGACGAACTTCAAAGGGAAAGTGTTAACCAACTTTTTACCCAAAGCAGATTTCAACTGGAATTAGGAGGTCAAAACGAGGATGAAATGACCAAAGAACTTGGAAACACACTTCGAAGGATCGGAAGATAGAATTTTACAAGTTTCAAGCAAAATGAGGCTAAGCGAACCACTTTGCACCGAGAGGTACTTCTTCCACTTAGAACCTCCTTCCCAAATCTGCTTGTACTTAATGCATAATCTCTAGCAATCGTAGTGAAGTAATTTCCTCAGAAGAAAAACGAGCAATTCTAAGGATTTATGAGAAGGAAGCAAAGAAAGATGAATAAGATAAGCAATATCGAGGAAGTTATCAGAACAAACTTCATCTTCACTGAAAAGAGTTTAGAACACATCAAGTCAGAGATGGGAGGACAAAACAAGTAAAAGGGAAGGGCTTCCACCATAAAGTGATACCGAAAGGTTTTATTGGAGTGTGAACCGGCGTGTTCACTTCTCAACCAACGAACTTACGTCAAGACCTTGGACTTTGTGGGCTTCTAACCAACTGGCAATTTCCTCTATAAATACATACCCTACAGTTACTAGAAAAGGACCTTTTGAGTTCTCCTTCTTCACCTCTTACCTCTCTTCATTAAAGTCATTTAGGAAGTTACCATTTATTGTTCTAGGACTTAGATCAGCAACTTCCTTGTATTAGTGACTCTCAAACCTCTAATAAATAAAACATAAAGTGGACGTAGGTCAGAGATTGCCGAACCACTATAAAAATTCTTGTGTCTCGTTACTTTTTGCATACATTTTCTGCTAGATCTCTATATTTTAACATGTTTTTAGGTGTTATGTCATTTTTGGTGTCAACATACATACATGCATACACATACATACATATATATGTGTATGTGTGTGTACGTATATATATTAAAATTGACATATATTTTTTGGATTTATTAAAAGAATAAAGTGACTATTGACTGAGATTATTTAAATAATCTGAAGTTGAGATTTCATAAGTAATTTAAATACATGGATTTGCATATAAAATATCAAAAAAGAACTAAAGGGGTGGATTGTAAATAACCATCGAAATGTTAAAATGTAGGTATTTGAAGCTAAAAATTGAATTTTACAATACAATTTATGGTATAGCTATTAAGATAAATAAATAATAAATTAAAATTTTTAATATTGTTTATATGAAAATGAGCACAAAGATAAAATTAGAAAAAAAATTAGGCTGAAGGACAGCAAGTTTTTTTTTGACTAAAGGACAGTGCTAGTTATAATTAGCATTTTGTATACTATAAAACTGAATATGATGCTAGTTATAACTAACATTTTAAAAATGTAAAAGTTGAATATAATGATAATTATAACTAGCATTTGTCATTTAGTCTAAAAATAAGACTTGATGTCCTTCGGCCTAATTTTTGTTCAAAGTTTGTCATTTTCCCTAAATCCCCCTATTGTTTATATATATTATTTATGTTATGTGATTTATATATCTTTATATTTGAATGAAAAGACATTTTTACCACTTTTATTGATATGAACACGGTGTACATTTTGAAATGATCATATTTTAGGGTTTATTAGATATATTAATAAATATTTGTTAATTAAATTTATTTAAATAGTTTAAATTCAAGATTACATAATTTATTAACATATATTAATTTAAATGTACAATATTAGGCGATATCGAGGAGGGTTTTGTTGTAGAAGTTTTAAAATGGAGGCACTTGATGTTAATTTTTCCAATGCAATGTTTGGTAAATTTAGTGACAAATGAATTATAAACTAAATTCATAATTATTATATATGTATATAATTATGTTACGTGATTGATGTATTTATATATCTAAATGAATTTTACACAATTTTTATTAACATTAACATGATATAAATATTGAAATTTTCATATTTTAAGATTTATTTGACAAACCAATGAATAATAGTTCACTGAATTATTTAAATAGTTTTAAGTTTATGTGATTAATTCTAATATATGGAGATAAATGAAAAATATTGAATGGGAACTAAAGAGGAGTTTTTAAATGGTTATAATCTTTTTAAAATGAAGGCATTCGAAGTAAAAAATCATAATTTTGTAATACATTATATGATGAATTTATTGAGATAAATGAATTTTAAATTGAATTTGTTATTATTCTTTATGTATGTACTATATGTGACTTATGTATCTTAATTTAATGAAAAAGTAATTTTACCGTTTTTGTTAATATGAGTATGATGTACATATTGAAATTTTCATATTTTTATAATTTGATGGACAAACTAACAAATATCATTTAACTGTATTTATCCAATTAGTTTTAATTTAAATTGCACAACTAAATTAAATATAGGGACCGAAACAAAAACTATAAGGAGAAAAAAGAGGTGAATTTTGTAAATAAGAGTGGTGAATTTAAATGTAGGTATTTGAAGTTAAAAGTGGAATTTTACAATGCAACATTTGATAAATTTATTGAGATAAATGAATTAAAATTAAATTTATATTATTGTGTTATGTGTCATATATCATAATCGAATGAAAAAATTAGTTTTACAATTTTGGTTGGTACAATAGTAGTACACAAATAGAAATTGTCATTATTTAGTATTTACTTGAAATTTTTACAAATAATTGTCAATTGAATTCATTTAAATAGGTTAAACTCTCAATTATTTAATTAACCTGAATATATGGACTTGAATATAAAATATTAGAAGGCAACTGATGAATTATTTGTAAATAATTTTTTTAAATATATGTTAAAAATATAAATGATAGGAGAGATTTAGTAAAATAAATGCAAGTTGTTATATTAAAAGATTTGAAATAAAATATTAAGAGAGAATGAAGAAGAAGAGAGAAAACTCCTAGATTTAATAAGATGGCTAGAAATTCTTCTGCTTTACAAATTACTAGTGTGTAACCCGTACGTTGCACACGGTAGCATTGTTAAAAAATAGTATTTATTTTTAATTATTGCTAAAAATATATTTTATCATGCAATGTATAATAAAGTGATACATCAACCATAAAATAAAATGACATACGACGCGCAGATATAAGGTTGAGGGTTCACTACTTGCTAGTAATGTATCTCGGTAAAAATTAATGTCCTAACTCAAAAAATTTATAAATTAAAATCGTTAATATTGTATACGCAAATAATTTATGTTATATGATATATATTTTTATATGTATGAGTGAATAAGTAAGTTTACCATTTTGTTAATATGATTATTGTACATATATTGAATAGTCATCTTTTTTAAAGGATTTATAAATAGATTAATGACCATTAAATAATTGAATTTACTTTAATAATTTGAATCAATGATCAACATAACTAATTAAATAGACCTCTTTTAATTTATAAAAATGATAGAAAATTCATTTTTGAATTAGGTTTACAAAAATATTTAGTTCAAAGGAAAATAGAAAATGTAATCGGAAACATTTTTCAAAAATCCTGATTTTTGATCATATAAATGTTGTTAAAAAGGTTGTAAACACCTTGGCACGCTTAAACACGTACTTAAATAAATAATGTGTACTTAATTAAAGGTGGTAAAGTGTAAATATAAGTGTACTTAAGAAGTAAAAGTGATGTGATCATTTTCAAAAGAAATAAATAAATAAAAGAAACGAAAAGATGTTAAGTCACATTTTATGACACCATGGTACAAATCCATGGATTACACATTGGATAAAAGAGGTGCAACCTTGAACCAACATGTATTAGAAGGTAGAGGTGGAGGTGTGTGATGATGTGGCATCATTTGTGCGGAGGGTATACACTAAGGGGGCAAAAAGGTAATTTCACTTCATCCATTTTATAAAAACAAAGTCCATCCCTCTCTCTTGTTCCATTTCATTTTCTATTTTTTTTTCAAAAGTTTATCTTCTTATTTTAAGCTCTTAACCCTCTTTAGTGACTTCCAAATCATTTTCAAAGTTTTAAAATCAATTCTTCTCTTACTTTTAATTCCTAAAAACACCTAAAAATCATCCCTTTCTTCTTCTTACACCTTCCTCCTTCAGAATCAAGCCTACATCTACCTCCACCACCCTTGGCCGACCCTATTTACACTAGACCGAGCTAAGGCACCATGGCTGGGCCACTTTGCTTCGTTTAGGTCCAAAAATCAAATTTTGCTAAAAGATTTTCAAAGATTTACGCTCTTTTCAAGTTTTTAAAGATTTGCTTAAGTTTGGTGAGTAAAAACTCACATCCTTTAGTAAAAATTACATCTTTAAGTTATGTTAGCATTAGTATATGGTATTGCTTGGTTATTAGTTACTTACATGCTTGTATGTGATTTTACATATGCTTGTGCTTGTAAATTGCGTTAGATTTGATAAGTAAGTCTAAATGTGTTATGGATGCAATAAAGTTTGGATTTTAGGTTATTTGTGGTTATTGTTGTGTTGTATGTTCTATGGACAAGTGTATGTAATATTATGCTAAGAAAAGTTAGCAACTTTGTATGGTTTGAGGACTTGGAATCCTTATGTAAACAATTTGGTTATTTGTTTTCAAAAAATCTAAAAAGTTTTCAAGTTTCAAACTCTGTTTTAGTTTTACAAAACTCTTACTTTATGTTTGCAAAAGTTAATAAGCATCCATGAGTTAAGTTTCAGAAAGGAAAGCCAAAGGCAAGTTTTTAAGTTATGGTCCATATAACGATAGTCACTATGAATGCAGTTTCACTAAAAAGTCTATTTTTTGCAAATTAAGTTGTTTATATTTAAAACACTTTGGAAATGTTTTATAAAACTTAATTAATAATGATGAAGAAGTTAATTAAAGTTTTATTAATTAATTATTTTATTAATTAAGTTTGGTAATTAATAATTAATTAAGTATTAAACATGGGTTATTAATTATAATTAAGTGGAGATTAGTTACTAATTAATTATCTTTTAAAAGTGGGATTAATCTTAATTAATCTTTGACTAAATAAGATTATTTTCTAATTAACTATGATGATTTATTTTAATTAATTATAAATTAAGTATATGGTTAATTAATTATTAAGCAAGTGTTTAATTATTCTAATTATAAATTAATAAACAATTTAATTTATAAACAATTTTTTATTAAAAGTTAATTATTTCTTAATTGATAATTAAGTTAAGTTAAGACTTAATTAAAATTTAATTATGTTTTTAAAAAGGATTTAACTTGTAATTAATTATTTAAAAAGAGGTTTAAGTTCTTAATTACTTTGTTTTCTAAGGATAAATTTGTTTAAAGGCAACTTTCTTTTACAAAGAATAGTTTTGAACACAAGGATTCTATTGTGACACCATTAAGTAACCATACAAATGTGAATAGGTTATACTCAACTTTGACATCAGTTAGTAGAATAAATCCCCATTCCGTTATACCTTAATTAAGTAGATTGTTTGGACATCTTATAGTAGAATAAATCTCCATTCTTCTATAATTGAACTTAATAGATTGTTTGGACATCTATTTAGCATGACAAACTACCATTCTGCTATTATGTTGTTTGGATATGTATCTGCCAGTTGGTTTATATTGACATGTTATTCCCTAATTTAGTTATGGATTTTATTTACATATATGCTGGTTTATGTAAATAACTGATATGTGACATGGAGTCAAATTTAATTAAAATGGTAACTTGATTTAGTACCATTGTGGTCACTATGCCTCCTTTCAAATTTGCAATTATGGCTTCTAAATCGTCTTTAATTATATATCAATTTGATGTTAAGTGTTTGTAAATGATTTTATAAGATGTCCAATTATTTTAATAAAAGTATTTACAAATGATATTTTGTAAATAATATTTACAAAGGATTTATTTAAAGAAGATTTACAAATGATATTTGTAAATAGTATTTTAAAAAGGGGAATTATAAACGAAGATTTGTATAAGAGTTTTATAAATGATTTTTGGATATCTATAAAATAGTTTTATAAATGATTTTTGGATATTTATAGAATGGTTTTATAAACAAATTTGGATATTTATAAAAGAGTTATATAAATGATATTTGGATATTTATAAAAGAGTTTTATAAGCAGATTAGAATATAAGCAAAATGAGATTTCATAAATGAAAATGATTTATTGAAGAAATTTATAAAAGAATTGAAGATGGGATTTACCTATTTAACCTTCTTAATTATGGCAGTGTGGACAATTGTTCCATGCTTAACACCGAAGGAACAGTGTTGGGTTATCTTTATCTCTAATTTAAATAACATTTGTTTGATCCTTATAATATGATTCTGAAATAAGAAATTTTTAACAATGTTTTGTGAATATACTTATTCTAATATGATAATTATATGAATATTTTGATAAATACTCTAAAAGGAGATCTAAATAAATGAAACCTTATTTTGAGGCTTAGTGGTTACTATGGGTAATTAAACATATTTGAAGTGTTGTTGTTTGATTATTTGATAGTTAAATAACCGACATCAAGTCTTGACATGTTTTGACTAAGGAAGTATGATTGTATATTCGAGTTCCCCGGTGAGGACTCGAATACTTGTTGCATACTTCCAAAGAACCGAAATTGAGTTAGCCAGAAATTACAGCTTAATTGGAAGACGCCGGTTTCGGTTAAGTATGATTTATCTGAACCACTCCAAACTAATAACGTTCGTGATGAATCGTTATGAAGTATGATATGGAGCTATACTATTCTTCCCGAGGGTTATTCCAAAATGGAAGATAGTAAATGTTGAATGTTTGTTCGATTTTGAAACAACTTGTATGGATGAATGCTGGTATTGCATTTCTGCCTGGTAGACAGTATGTGACGAACCTGGATTTTCGACCCTCGAAAATCGACATCAATACATCCACTGTATAGAATGCCGAGTAGTCGGGTGCTGGAAATACCAGTTCATTAAGGGTACAGAAGAAAATAGAAACAACAACACAGAATCTCACAGTCGCAGCGGAACAAAATATAATATATAATAACAGATTTTTATACAAAGGAATCTGTAAATGTTTTATACTTACAATCATCAGAGTACAACAATCAATACATCAATCTAAACAGTTGTAATAACTTGTCCTTATACAGTGGAAATATAAACCAAGTACGGGAATACGTCTCTATCATCCAGCTCGTCTCCTGAGCTCCATAGCATCCTATCCTGAATCTGTAATACTCGGTCTGACCTGAGCATTATAATAAAATAACACCCGAGTCAGTTTGGAAAACTAGCCTGAGAAAACACACTCAATTTGAATTATTATCTTGTTCAAAATCTTTTGAAAAACAAAGGCATCTCGTAAGACCACGGCACATATAAACACGATGGGTTTTTACCTTACGATAACAAAAACATTTTTATCAAAATTGTCTAATATTATAATAGTGTCTAAATCAAGTAAATAGAAAATAGCTTAAATGCTTGCATCTCACATTTCAGCATAGTTGGACACAATCAAAATCGTACGACACTTATTGGAGAATGGATTCCATACAATGACTAGGCACTGGGGTACCACCTATCACAATACACTTCTAGAAAAATGTACCGAGGACCTCGTCGGGATCCCCTACAACACAAGACCGGCCCTATCCCTAACCTGGATAGAACCGAATATGTTATCACCCCGGGTGTTCCCACCCTTAAAATCAAGTTCTTTCGCGCACCGTAGTGATAATATCCGAGGGTATCTAGAAAGTTGATAACATACCCTAATTGGGGGTGACCCACTTAGCCTTGCTGCATAACCCCTGATTTTCAGTCATTCCGGTTGATGAGGCTTGAGGCTACAATTTACCTTTCAGAACAATTTTTCACTTAAAATGCTCATCGTCCTCCAATGACGATGTTCTGATAGCATTCGTCCATACAAGTTGTCCTGGGTCTGGACAAACCGAATCACCGTCTTCTCTATCTTCACGGTATCCATTCGTAATTTTCAAACCGGATCGAAGTGGTTTTCGGATATTTAAATCCGATCCCGGTCTCTTCGAAACGATTAACGAAATTGGCCAAAATTGATAGTCGGTTATTTAACTATCAATAAACATCCATAAGCAGACATCAGGCCTTATTATAAAATTTTCAAATTATAAGATATATATATATATATATATATATATATATTCAAATCCCTTCCAAAATTTCCAACATTTGAAACGATTTCAAATCCTTATATTTTCAACGGAATATTCCCAACTTTTCCAATACTTATAATATATTTTCCCAACCCCATTTTATGTTCAACACTTAGCATGTATTCCATTTATTTCCTATTTTCTCAAAATCATTTACAATTTATTTGTAAACTTCTTTACTAGTTTATAACGAATTCTATAAGTCCTAGAATTCCTTAATTAATTCCCTTTAATATTTCCAAAGTCAAGTATACTTGCTTATAATTCTGATTTCCCTATCTACTTCTTTTATGAATTCTATTCCATTTTTCGAAGTTCATTTTTATTTAATTACTTCGAAAATTTTCTTACTTTTTCCCCAATTCCATTTTGAGGATTCTCTTAAAATCCCATATACTGAATAACCCCATTTCCAGATTTCCGAGAAGATTTATAAATAAACTTAAAACATTACAAAACTCTCTCTCTCTATATATATAATAAGTATTTAAAATAATAATAATAATTTATTTTTAAGACATGTTCAAGTATTATAAAATATCGAGACACTTTTTATAAACATCAATGCTCACTTTTAGATAAACAAATCAATCTTCAAAGCTGATTTTTAAGAATTAGAATTTATTAAAATAAATATTGAATAGAACAGATAATCAATTTAATCTAAAATTGCAGCTATCCCCGATTGACTCCAATTAAATTCTAGATGTCGTATTCATCGATACGTTCCAATCACGATCTTTTTTTGATAAATTTTCGACCTCATACGAAATGTTATGAATTTTATAAGATAACAATTTATATAATAAAATTAATTAACTTAATTACAAATTAAAATTAAAATTTATCTCTTAATTATTCATCTTCCCTAAATTCTTATTATTAAAACTGCTGCTAAATCGAAAGCTTAACTTCTACTAATCACTGCCATTGATTTCCTTTCTCCAACACGATTTCCAGGCAATTAAAATGCTTCCATGTTAAGCTGCTCTTCACTGACGAGCCTCACAAATGCTTTGGTACCGGTGGCCAAACTCGGCCGCAACTCCACTACCGCCTCCGTGACCTTCCAGCATACGCCGCACATTCGCACGCAACAAACGGTCGCGACTTCGTGCTCCTCCCCAAGCCAGATGAATGCGCACAATAAATCACGATGTTTCAAATTACGATGCCTTCCCCCCTACTTTTCCTGCACCGCGACTACAACGAACCCCAAGTCCACTAGCTCGCTAAACGTCCTCAAATCGATCGAACGCACCTCCATCACGCGAATAACCCCCCTTCGCCGCGTGCCTCTTATCCATCGTGATCGTCGCCAGATATTTTTTTTAGTTGCTGTGAAATCGAACTGAGAGGAGGAAGAGACATCCGCGTTTTTAAATGTGAATTCCTGTGTGTGATTTTTCTTTTTCTTTTAAATGGTTGAAGCTCGATTTCGATTTGGGGCTGAAGGAGATAAGGGAATTGTCATTTAAAAAGGAAAGAAGTGGTCGACTTCTCGATTTAAAAAGAAAAGAAATGGATAGGTCGGTTGATCGATATGATGGCTCAACTGTTCATTGATTTTACTATTAGTTTAATTTTTATTTTTCAGATATCCCGAATTCTCTACCATGCAATTAGAACTCCTATTGAGGCTCCCCTCTAGGCGTTTATAGTGTAATACCCTTATTCTGAACGAAATGGAAAAAGTTTCGAGCCCCAATTCGATCGTACGTGGAAGGTAGCTTTTTAAAACTACTATTTAAATTTAATTCGATTAAATTATTTCTAGGCGCTTACATTCCGTATGATCAAACGGTAACTTCAAATGCTACGAAATTTTAAATCCAATAATATTACAATATTACGGATCTAAAGAACTGGTTTCGTTGAATTTCGAGACTGTGCCCCGGATCACTATTTAACGCATCGATTAAATCGACGATTTCTAAATTTTTCGAAATCGCTTAAAATTCCAGTTTTAAAATCTTACTAATTAAATTATAATTCCAGTAGAATTTATGTCAACATTAAAAATCGTTTTCATATTCTACTCCAACTCAATTATTTAACGATTTTCAATTATAAATCCAACAACGCTATATTTGGAATTTAAATTCATTCCACTTATTTGATCGTTAAATTCCATATCAAATTCTATTCATATTTCAAAACTCAACATTTAAAGTAAATTAAATGTTCAAAATCAACGACCAAAAATCTGGGTCGTTACACAGTATTAACATTCTAAGATGGTCTACTATGAAGAAAAAGGTAATCGTAGCCTCTCAAACCACACACCCTGGGAATGGCAAAAACCGGGTAGGCCGCAAGGCTTAGTGGGTCGCTCCCATTAGTATATGATCATCACCAAGGTCTAGAGTTGATACCTATATGTATGCTTTAAGGCCCATTGATAGTTGTTGATCACAGCGAAGGGGTGATCAAATTCGGTACTATCCAATAAGGGGCAGGCTGGTCTTATCATGCCAAGGTCGAAAGGTTTTCGATCTCACTGTACATTTTATCTAGAGGTGTACAGATTTTCGGAAGGTAGACCCTTACCTTACCATTTGTTGGAAATCCATTCTTCAATAAGCACCTTCGGTTTTTGATTGTATACCTATTATTGTTGTCATGTACACACATCACAGCTACTTGATATATTTACTTTAAACTCTTAGACAGTATTATTTCAAAAGATTTTGAAATAAAATCCGTGTATTTGGCTCCTAAGTTTTCAGCTTGTAAAGGTGTCTTGATTTAAAATGGTTAATAAATGAATTTTTAAAATTGAATTAATTTAATAAGAAGGTTTAATAAACTTGGTTTTATTAAACAGTGTCTTTTGGATTTCAATACATAGGAGGTTAAATATTGTTTAATGTTATTGGATCGGCTAATAAACACCTTTACCTTAGAGGTGTCCAAAAAAATAGTAGACTCTATAATAGAGTTTGGATACCAGCATCCTACTCTTCTTAGCTACTTAACACCCGAATGGGTAAAGAGGTTGAATTGGTTGATTTAGCTTTAAAGACCCAAAATTATTTTGTGCCTACATCTGAATAGTTAAAAGTGAATAGAATTAAAAACTAGATGTTTTATATATACACTCTTAGGATGTAGAAGGGTATTATCCAAGTTAATAATTTTTATGACTTTATAAAAGACTTCATAATTGTATCATTTAGAATTATTTGAACCTAAGTTAGAATTGTTATGAAATGATTTCTTAAATATTTGTGGGAGGGTAAGAAGATAAATTGGTAAATAAGAACCTTTAGATGAGTACGTACGTTGTAGTAGATCATTTCCCTTTTATATTTCTTGATCCAAGATTCAAGTACATGTCTTGAGGTGTTTTACACCATTCTGAATAAAGATTTATCACTTAATTTTAACGACGGTCACTTGATGAGGGTTCTTGCTAGAAAACCAAAGTTTTCTATCATAGTATATGGTTATGCAAGGAGAATAGAGGTTCCTAGTCATGAAGCCTGATTGGAGCCCGAACTAGTGAATCAGGTGAGCGATACTAGCTTAAAAGTGAAGTTATGTAATCGAGTGGAGATCGAATCAGATTTTTCATATGGATGATCTATGAACATTATGCGGACTTATGAATAGTATTGCGTGTTCATGTGGTGAAATTTCGGAGATGAAATTCCTTTAAGGGGGGAAGAATGTAACGACCTGGAATTTTACCGCTTTGATGGACGAATATTAAATTAATTTTAAATATTCAAATAATGGTTATAATAATTAAATAAAACTCTTTTAATTTATAAAAATGATAGAAAAATCATTTTTAAATTTGGTTTAGAAAAACATTTAGTTTAAAGAAAAATAGAAAATCTGACCGGAAAGCTTTTTTTAAAATCCCGTCGATCATCTAAAAGTTGTTAAAAAGGTTGTAAACACCTTAGCACACTTGAACACATACTAAAATAAATAACGTGTACTTAGTTAAGGGTGGTAAAAGTGTAACTATAAGTGTACTTAAGAAGTAAGAGTGACGTGATCATTTTCAAAAGATGTTAAGTCACATTTTATGACACCATGGTACAAATCTATGCATTACACATTGGATAAAAGGGGTGCACCCTTGAACCAACGTGTATTACAAGGTAGAGGTGGAGGTATGTGATGATGTGGCATCATTTGTGTGGAGAGTATGTACTAAGAGGGCAAAATGGTAATTTCACTTCATCCATTTTATAAAAAAAATCAATCTCTCTCTCCTTCCATTTCATTTTCTATTTTTTTCAAAATTTTATCTTCTTCTTTTAAGCTCTTAACCCTCTTTAATGGCTTCCAAAATATTTTCAAAGTTTTAAAATCACTTACTTTCTTCCTTTTAATTCCTAAAAACACTTAAAAATAACTCATTTCTTCTTCTTACACCTTCCTCCTTCAAAATCAAGCTTATATCCACCTTTACCACCTTTGGCCATGCCCTATTTACACTAAGCTGAGCCTATAGCATCATGGCCGAGCCCAAGGCACCATGGCCGAGCCACTTTGCTTTGTTTAGGTCCAAAAAACAAATTTTGCTAAAAGGTTTTCAAAGATCTAGGCTCTTTTCAAGTTTTTAAAGATTTTCTTAAGTTTAGTGAGTAAAAACTCACATCCTCTTGTAAAAATTACATCTTTAAGTTATGTTAGCATTAGTATGTGATATTGCTTGGTTATTTGTTACTTACATGCTTGTATGTGATTCTATATGTGTTTGTGCTTGTAAATTGCCTTGGACTTGATAAACAAGTCTAAATGTGTTATGAATGTAATAAAGTTTGGATTTTTCAGTTATTTATGGTTATTGTTGTGTTGTATGCTCTATGGACAAGTGTATGTAAGAGTATGCTAAGAAAATTTAGCACCTTTGCATGGTTTGGCGACTTGGAATCCTTGTGTAAACAATTTGGTTATTTGTTTTCAAAAAATCAAAAGAGTTTTCGAGTTTCAAACTTCGTTTTAGTTTTACAGAACTCTTACTTTATGTTTGAAAAAGTTATTAAGCTTCCATGAGTTAAGTTTCAAAAAGAAAAGCCAATAACAAGTTTTTAAGTTATGGTCCATATAGCGATAGTCGCTATGGATGCAGTTTCGCTAAAAGTCCACTTTTTGCAAATTTAATTGTTTATACTTCAAACACTTTGGAAATATTTTATAAAACTTAATTAATAATGATTAATAAGTTAATTAAAGTTTTATTAATTGTACTAATTAATTATTTCATTAATTAAGTTTGGTAATTAATAAAGTATTAAACAAGGTTTATTAATTATAATTAAGTTGAGTTTAGTTACTAATTATTATTTTTTAAAAGTGAGATTAATTTTAATTAATCTTTTATTAAATAAGATTAATTTTAATTAATTATGAATTAATTATATGGTTTATTTTCAATTAATTATAGATTAAGTATAAGGTTAATTAATAATTAATTTATTATTAAATAAGTGTTTAATTATTCTGATTATAAATTAATAAGGGCTTAATTTATGAACAAATATTTATTAAAAGTTAATTATTTTTTAATTAATAATTAAGTTAAGTTAGGACTTAATTAAGAAATAATTATGTTTCTAAAAAGGATTTAACTTGTAATTAATTTTTTGAAATGAGGTTTAAGTTGTTATTACTTTGTTTTCCAAGGATCAATTTGTTTAAAGGCAACTTTCTTTTACAAAGAATAGTTTTAAACTCAAGAGATTCTATTGTCGATACCATTAAGTAACTATATAAATGTGAATAGGTTATACTCAACTTTGATATCAGTTAGCAGAATAAATCCTCGTTCTACTATACCATAACTAAGTAGATTGTTTGGACATCTTTTAGGAGAATAAATCCCCGTTCTGCTATAGTTGAACTTAATAAATTTTTTGAACATCTATTTAGCAGGACAAACCACCATCCTGCTATTATGTTATTTGGATATGTATCTGCTAGTTAGTTTATATTGATATGTTATTCCCTGATTTAGTTATGATTTATTTACATATATGTTGGTTTATGTAAATAATTGTTATGTGATTGGAGTCGAATTTAATTAAATGGTAACTTGATTTAGTACTATTGTGGTCACTAAGTCTCCTTTCATTGTAAATTATGGTTTTTAAATTGATTTTAATTCTATATCAATTTGAGGTTAAGTGTTTGTAAATGATTTTGTAAGATGCCCAATTATTTTAATAAAAGTACTTACACATGATATTTTGTAAATAATATTTATTAAGGATTTTTTAAAGAAAATTTACAAATGGTATTTGTAAATGGTATTTTAAAAAGGTGAATTATAGACGAAGATTTATAGAAGAATTTTATAAACGATTTTGGATATTTATAAAAGATTTTTATAAATAATTTTTGGATATTTGTAAAAAGTTTCATAAATGATTTTGGATATTTATAGAAGCATGAATGATTTTTGGATATTTATAAAAGAGTTTTATAAAGGGATTTAAAATTTAAGAAAAATGAGATTTCATAAATGAAAATGATTTATTAAAAGGATTTATTGAAGAAATTTATAACAGAATTAGAGATGGGATTTCCCTTAACCGACCTTCTTAATTACGGTGGTGTGGACAATTGTTCCGTGCTTAACAGTAAAGGAATAGTGTTTGGGGTTATCTTTATCTCTAATTTTAAATAACATTTGTTTGATCCTTTTAATATGATTTTGAAATGAGAAATCTTTCATAATGTTTTGTGAATATACTTATTCCAATGTGATAGGTATATGAATATTTTGAATAAATGAAAACTTATTTTGTGGCTAGTGATTGCTATGGGTAATTAAATATTTGAATTGTTATTGTTTGATTATTTGATAGTTAAATAACCCGAAAGAACCATATATATGGTATTTTGATGATAACAACCGTACAACAATCCTACTAATATGTTTATTAAGTTATTTCAGGTCAAAACGATGATGAAAATGTGTAAAGTAAAATGGCTAAAAATATGCAAAGCTAAGATTTGAACCCAGTAGGCTAGGATATGAGTACATGCCCTTACCATTGCACCACTCAAGTTTTGGAAAATGTTATGATTCAGTCGACTGGAAGCCTTTTCCAGTCGACTAAACCAATCGACTAAATATGAACAACTTGTCTATTGTTTTTGGCTAAGCTTTTGGGCTTAATTTTTTTTTTAAAATAACTCAACCCAGAGCCCTGATGAAAAAAAATTTGGACCATTTCTCGATTTGGGCTCAAATTTTACGCTAAGCCAGTCGACTGAAGCCTTCTTTCCATCGACTAACCTAGTATAAAATGACTAGTTTATTGAAGTGATATCTTCGTTGTCCTTCACTTTAGAAGTTGCATCTCTTCGCTCCTGCAGCCACTTCTCTTCATCAATGGTGAAATCGGAAGGTTGCACCCCTACTTTACCTTCCCTACACATCTATATAAACCGCTAACCAGAATCAAAATACAACTATATGCTTTGAATTCTGGGCCTTAAACTCTCAATTCCTAAGCAATACTCCAAATTCCAAAAAAATATGCGATTCAAAGATTTCGACTAGTGTGCTTCATCTTCACATCCCATATTCTAGTCGAATAAACTCCTTAGCCTCAACACCTCCACTCAATAAAGTTTGATCTGGTTATATGAGTTATTGTACATCAAGGTGACATTCTGTATATCAAGATACGTTGTGTCAGAAAGTAACATTTGTTACACCGCTTGTAATTGTTGTTGAAGTCTTGTTCGGTTGTTCAGGTGGAGTTTGTAAACTTATTCCTCCGGGTGAAGTGAGGGTGTTGATAGCGAAATACCAATGGGTGCTTCGGGACTAGACGTAGGACGGGAGGTCCGAACCAGTATAAAATTGACTGTTGTGCTCGATTATTTTTATTTTTATTATATTATGTTATATTGCTTATTTAGTACATATATAGTATATACTTACATATTAATATACAATCCATATTAGATGATCCACTATACTTAATCAATTTGAAAAAAATGATTTATGGGAACTTGTACCAAGACCAAACAATAAATCCGTAATACGAAAAAATATGTTTTTAAAAATAAAGTAGACGAAAATGGAAACATTGTTCATAATAAAGCAAGATTAGTTGCTCAAGGATACAACCAAGAAGAAGGAATCAGTTATGAAGAAACATTCGCTCCTATAGCACGTCTTAAAGTTATACAAACATTACTTGCTTATGCATGTCATCATAATTTTAAATTATTTCAAACAGATGTTAAAAGTACATTTTTAAATGGTTTCATAAAAGAAAAATTATATGTTGAACGACCACCTTTATTTGTTCATGAAAAATATCCAAACCATGTTTTTAAACTTAAAAAGGTATTATACGGATTAAAACAAGCATCCCTACTTGGTATGAGAGACTAAAAACACATTTACTAAATTCCGGTTTTCAAATTAGGAAAATTGATTATACATTATTTATAAAAAGAGAAGATAATAATATACTAATTGTACAAATATACATTGATGGTATCATATTTGAATCAACTAACGAGAAACTATGTAATGATTTCTCCAACATAATGAAAAATGAATTCGAAATGTCGCAAATGGGAGAATTAAATTTCTTTTTTAGGTTTACAAATAAAACAACTAGAAAATGAAATTTTTATAAATCAAGAAAAATATTGTAGAGAATTATTAAAACGATTTGGAATGGATAGTACTTCAAATAAACCAACTCCAATGGGTATGAGTTTACATTCATATCGGCTGCTCTCCAAAGCAAAAGAAAGCTAAACGAGCGATTAATCTTGAATCAACGTCTCTCAATACTAAAGTGGATGCAATATATCAATATCAACAAGAAATAATGAGAGTTCAATGAGAAATGTATTACGAGCAACGACGTCAAGGATCTCATCTTAACTTTCATGAAAAATGTATTCTAGCAATTTGTTGTCATTCACCGAAAAAAAATTGTTTACATAAAAAATCTCCTTGTTTAATAGAGACTCCTGTAAAAACTTACAACATTCTCCAAGAAACTTATGGAAGGCAGGGCCATCAAACGAAGACTGGAATGACACTCTGGATCGTTCTAGTTGGTCTCCACAATAGCCTCGAGATGAGCAAACTAAAAATAAGACAAATTTATGGATTGTACTAAGCACAACTGAGATGAGCAAACTAAATATAAGACAAATTCATGGATTGTACTGAGCACAACAGCCCAGATTCATCGGAGTAGAAATAAATTTCTATTTTTCTTTCTCGTATCAATACACATATACATATACATATACATACATACATACATACATATATATATATATGAACATAATTATAAAAAATGTACAATTTGTAATTGTTTACTAAACATTGAATAAAATATATATTAGTGTCTTCAAAATATTCTAAATAAATTTACTAAATATATTAAACTAATAGTGTAACGAACCGGGCTTTTTGACCCTTAAAAATCGACACTAATACGTCCACTATATTACATGCCGAACATTCAAGTGCTAGAAATATCGATCTGTTAGGTAAAAGAAAAAGGTAGAAGATAGAAAAAAACTGAACAAATAGAGAATCTCACAATGCAACGGAATAACATATAATATAATCAAGTCTTTACAAAATCCGAGACCTCTTTTTTTTTATACATATACATATCAAAGTTGGACAGTTATAACACCTGTCCTTACAACAGCAGACAACTACACATATCACATACACAACAGAAGATATACAAAATACGAGAGTACGTCCTGGGCCTCCAACTTGACTCCATAGCTCCAAAGCATCAAAGCTAACCTGGCAAACATGCTCGGTCTGACCCGAGCATTATAAGGAAATAACGCCCAGGTCAGTCTGGAATACCAGCGTGAGTAAACTCAAATCACAATTTTTTTTATTGATTTATTAACTTGAAAAATCCTTTGAAATCAAAGGCATCACGTAAGACATCGCCGCACATAAACATGGACCGATTTTTACCTTACGATAACAAAACACTTTTATAGAAAATCCAATGATATTATAATAATGTCTAAAGGTTCAAAGTAGAATACTAAAATAGTTGGAATGCTTTCATCTCATGTTCCAACATATTTGGTATACAGCTAAAACCGTAAAGCTCGTATTGGAGAATGGGTTCCAACTAATGACTGGGCTACTGGGGTACCGCCCCTCACAGTACACCTCTAGAACAATGTACCAAGATCGTACCTAATGACCCCTGCCAACATAGGACCGACCTACCCCTTGCTGAATAGTACCGAATATGTCATCACCCCGGTTGTTCCCAACCTTTATCGAGCTTCCTCATGCACAACTGAATCTGAAAATATGAATGGTCATCTAGAAAGGTGATAACATACCCTTTGTGGGAGCTACCCACACCTAGCCATGCTACATCTCCCATGTTTTAGTCATTTCCGGTTAATGACGCTTGAGGCTACATTTTACCTTTCACATATAGCACTTCCCTCTTGGAATGCTAACACTGCCCTCTTGGCATCAATGCAATGCTAGCATTCATTCATGCAAGTTCGTTCTGGGACTGAATGAAACTGAAGGCACTACTCCTATTACGTCCATTATAGGGAATCGCTCCCAAGGATTAATAGAGAATAGCCCTTGCACTTCAAACTCAGTCTTCGTTCCATGCTCTTCAGATGTCTTCATCACGAAACGTTGAGTTGGATCGAAGTGGTTTTCGGATAACATATCTGATCCCGGTCTCTCCGAAACAACTTTGATAGTTTCCGGTAAACTCAACCCCGGTTCTTTAGGAAATAAACCGATAAACAAATAAGTGCGGAGTTTACCTCCTAACCGTTTGAATGAACGGGTTTCCTTATCATTTGTCCTAGGAGAACGAAACAAGTTTATACATACAGTATAGCACCACCGATGGTAACTGTACCATATAATTCCCACGTTTCTCCTAGATGTTTCCAAAGTCACGTTGTAGGTCCAGATTTGATAGTCGGTTATTTAACTATCACATAACAAACATCTAATCATGGTTTAATTTCAATATGGGATCCACTAAGCCTTTATTTATTAATCTTTAATTAATAAACCACTTTATAAAACTTGATCAAAAGATCCTTTCAAAACACTATTACCAAACACCTTGCATTTCCTTTATACATGGAAAATATTCATATACTTATCTCAATGGTATAAGCATATTTACAAACTTTACAAAGTTTTCTTCTTTTCAAATCCCATATTAAATAACCAAACAAGTTCATTTATAAAGCCTCTTTCCAAATCTCTAAAACGATTTATAAATTTTCTTCCTATTTATAAACTTCTTATAAACCTTTTAAAGAAATTCTTTATAAAATATCCTTTATAAAACATCATTTGTAATCACCTTTAAATAAACTTTTTGTTTAGGTAAAATCATTTCTATAGACAAGTTATCATTTATGAATATCTTGATAAAATAATTATATAACTTGCAAAACCATTAATAAACCCTTAACCTCAAATTGATTAATGAATTAAAATAAATTCAAAATCATACTTTATAATTTCAAAACGAGGCTTAGAACTCCCAATGGTACTAATTTAAGTTACCATTCAATTTGAACTCCAATTTACTTCACGGTTATTTACATAGGTTAAGATATATGTAAATACAACTCATATCCAAATCAAGGAAATATCATGTCAATATGAACTAACTAATATATAAAAGTCCAAATCATAATAGCAGGATGGTGATTTGTCCCACTATATAGATGTCCAAAAAAAATCATTACATATAGTAGAATGGTGATTTATTCTACTAACATATGTCCACATAATCAACAATCAATTTATAATAGAATGAGAATTTATTCTGTTATTCTATATCCACAACAATCAAACACTTACCCTATAGCAGAACGGTGATTTATTCTACTATTTGATGTCTAAACAATACAACCAATCAACACTATAGCTTATTCATAGTTATTTATCTACTTCATGGTATCAACACTTGAATTCTTGTATTCAAAACTATCCTTGGAACAGAAGTTCCCTTTAAACGATTTGATTCTTAGAAAATTAGGATTTAAAACTTAAACTCCCTTTTAAATTCAAGTTAAACTCTTTATTAAATCATAATTAAATTTAATTAAATCTTAATTTAACTTAATTAATAATTAAGGAATAATTAAATCTTTAAATAATTGATTAAACCCTAATTAACTATAAATTAAACCCAAATTAATAATTTACTAACTATTAAATAATTAATTAACCTTCATCAATAATTAAATCTAAATTAATCTTAATTATTTAATAAAACATCAATAGTAAAATAATTTTTAATTAAAAATTTAATAATAAATTAAACCTTAATTAATTAAAAGTAATTAATAATTAAACTTTAACCAAATAAACATTTACTTAAAATTAATCCTTAATTAAGTAATAATTTAGTAAATAATTAACCTTTAATTAAATAATAATTAATTAAATAATTTAAACTATAATTAAATAATAAATAAAATAATTAAAATTGATTAAATAAAATTAATTACCTTTTTTAACCTAAGTAAGTCATTAATTAAAACTTCTTAATTAATAAATGATTAACTTACTTAATTAATATTAATATTAATTAATACTAATTACTTAACCTGATTACTTAATTAATAAATAAATAATTATTCTTAATTAACCAATTAATTTTAATCAATAAACCTTCTTAATTAAGTTGAAATAACTTATGTATCGCTAACTTATTTTGAAAAGGATTTCCAAACATTTTTAAAAGAAAACTTAGAACTTGAAATTTTGACAAATCTAAACTGCATTCATAGCGATTATCGTTGTGGGTGCAGTAGCCTAGGATTCATTTTTAAGTTATTATCCCAAAACCCAAAATTTTCACCCTTATTTACTAAAGGAAGAAATTTTAAAACTTTAGTAAAGTTTGAAAACAAATTTAAGAAAACAAATTAAATCTTTACTAAAACAACAAGTAAACGATTTAATTTGCAATTGGATCTCAAGTCCACTTCACTTTCAAGATACTACCTTCTATATTCACACAATCATATATCCAAAGTCACATACACAACAAACCGATTCAATAACATAACCAAATCTCAGCCTATATCGATCATCATTTAAACATATCCATTTGAGTGCTAATGCTAACCCATACATTAGCACTAATCAACATATTTCAAACATACCAAGATCCAATCATATGTGACATACATATAGCTTTAATATCAACATAACATATAAGATAAAGTTCTTTCCACATAAATTAGGAATTCACTCACCAAAACTTTTACAACTTGAAATACTTTAGCGCTCGGAAAGCTTGGAAAACCACGAATTCTTCTCGAAAATGGGTCATTTTGCACTCGACTTTTGTACCCTTTCCTCTCGGATTTAAGAAAAGTGGTCAAAAGAAAATTTTTATATTATTCTTTCCTCTATCATTTAAAAAATAGAATTACTCAAAAGGGTTAAATTTTGAGGAAGGTAGGGCCAAAACAGTGAGGGGTATTTCGGACATCGAAATCTAGGTTCAAAAACACTCTTGCAAAAATGAATTTTTGGAGCATCTAAACTCGAAATCAGAAAAAGTGGTAAACTACAAAGTTGTAGCCACTAGAAATATACATGGTTTGAAAAAAGGAATATATGGTTTTGGAGTGGTTTGTAAGAAGTTATGGCCGAAACCATTTCGGGTAAAAATAGAGGAATTTGAATGGAAAAGAAGGTGTTTGAAGCTAAGTTTAAAAGGTTTTAAAAAGTTTAAACTTGAAAATATAAAACTTTAAAATGCTAAGGAAGCCATTAAAGGCCATCCGAGTCTAAAATTAAGAAGAAGAGTTTGAAAAGAAATAGAAATAATTTACAATAATATATATATATATATATAATAATATTGTCTAATCACATCACTCCTTTTATAAATATATATTTATATATATTTATTATGTGTTGTCACATCACTCTCTTTATATATATATATATATAATTATTATGTGTTGTCACATCACTCTTTATATATATATATATAATTATTATGGCTAGTCACATCAATCTCTTTATATATATATAAAATTATTATGTATTGTCACATCACTCTCTTTATAAATATATATATATATATAATTATTATGTCTAGTCACATCAATCTCTTTATATATATAATTATTATGTATTGTCACATCACTTGTTAAATTAAAATTAATTATAAGATACTATTCTTAAGTATATTATTATCTAGTTAATTAACTCTTATATATATGTATATATATAGTGCACATAGACGAACAACGTTTCTGACAACTCGATGTCGAAAAGTCGAAATTCCGGAAAACGTTCTTCGGTCACATTTACTATTTTTCTACGAACTATTTAATTTGGTAAACAAATTTTGAAAACGACTGTACCATTATTATTAATTGATTAAAAAAGTTTATTTACCTATAAAAATTCATTTTTGACTATATAAAATATAAAATTGCCTAGTTTAAGTGACCAAAACCCTAGGTCGTTACAAATAGTAAAATACATACATACATACATACATACATATAATATAAGAGAATAATTGAAATAAACAAAATAGAACATGTTGCTTCAGCTCAGTCGATTGAGCAATCTTAACCAGTCAGCTAAAACCACCCCAACAAACTGTATCCACAAAATAACCACTTTCAGTCGACTGCACTGTGAATTCAGTCGACCGAAACCATCTATTAGCCTAATGAGACTTATTCCCTAGTCGATTAAATCGGACCTTCCATACTATCTTCAAAATAGCCACTTTCAGTTGACTGCAACAAAATTTCAATCGACTAAACCCAGCTATTAGCCTACTGATATTAATTCCCGAGTCTACTGAATCAACCCTTATTGTCTTCAAAATTTCCACTTTCAATTGACTAAACTCACTTCTCAATAGACTGATTGACCTAGATCTTATTTTTTAAGAGCCAAACGACATTCCCCTTCATCATTTTATAACTTTCTTCCTTTCAACTTCAAAACCTTCAAAACCCTGGATATTTCTCCTTCGAAAAGCAATAGCTCCACGTGCAAAACAACCTGTTTCAAAGAAAAGACCTCACAAGGGAAAGTAACATGCTGAACCATCGCATCCAGAATTTGCTCCTGATGAATAATTGCTTCAATAGCTAATTAGTAGCAATAAATCACTTCAATACGTCAATGATCTCAATGGAGGGTGAATTTTTTAGGAAACCTTCTACAAGATGTTTGATTTCACTGAATTTTGGATTGAACAATTCGCTCGGGAACATGGATTTCTCCCTTTGATTGATGCCAAAGAAAACAAGGTGAAAATTTATCCCTTCCTTGTTAGAATGTTTTATGCGAACCTTTAAGAAGATTTCTATAAACCTCCGACTTATGATGACAATGGAATCTATGGAGTAGGGTTTTGTTGATATTGTCTTAAATGTTCATGATTTGGGCATTTTATTGGATTATGATAATACCGATCTTGAATTAGATGACATAAGTCACAATAATTTTGCTTATGGTTCCATTAGCTATCTTTTTCAAACTAAGAATAAAGAAAACATCTCGGTAAATTTAAGGCTCCAAGCTCGGATTATTAATCAAATGACCACTCGCACCATCTTGCCACGAACTGGAAGCAATGAGAAAATGTATGAAAATAATTAAAAAGTTTTATATGCTCTCTATTCCAATCAAAAGTTGAATTGGGCTCGAATTATTCATGATGAAATCAAGAGCTTCATGCCCATATCCATCACATAATATTATTTGATTCCTACTTAACGAAGATTTTTGTCGACTACGGTATTAATGCTGACAACTTGCAAGATCTTCTTATCTCGAAAATAATGGATCAATAATTAATCTATCTAATGAAGCTTCCTTCTAAGATGGAGATTCTTCCTTCTTACCAAGAGTATGTATCCCACCTTGTTCATAATACTATTGATCATTCTTCACTGGAGTACAGATAGTTATCAAGGAATTTCGTTGTTCAAGTCTTCTAGGAATGTATCTTTTTCTAATGCAATACTCAAAAATCAAGAACTTATCTTCAACCAACAACAAAAATTGCTTAGGCGCCAAAAGACATTTGAGAAGGCAACCGTGGGCTTTTTAGAGAAAACTTGGAACAATCTTGCATCATGCTCTCATCCATCATCACCATCGGATTCAGATCCGGAATCTTAGATGATTTGCTATTGGTAAGCTTATCTGCTAGCTCGTATGTTTGTTATGTGTCGTGGTATTAGAGCCTAATGTTCTATCGATCGTAACAACATCTTAGAACAATGGCCAGAAAGAGAAGATCCGGTCAAAGCCTAGAGATAGTCGAGAAAAAGCAAATTTCTGAAAGCGATCAACAATCTATAGAATTAAGGTACATGTGTTGTGTGGCTAATCTTAGATTAAAATCAGTATACTTAGATTCTATATATAGTGATCTTTTACAAACGCATGAGAAGTTATTAAAAGATTTTAAAGCATCACAAAATGTCAATTCTATTGCTTGAGCTAAATTAGATGATTGTGAGCGTAAAATTAGCATTTTAACGGAAGAAAATAATTTTTTAGTAAAACAAACTGAAATTTTGAAAATACATTAGAAGAACTTATTTTACAAAAAAGATTTTCTATTAAAAGATAATGAGCGCTTAAAGGATAAAAATACTGATCTTTTAAAGGAAATCAAAGTTTTGCAAAATAAAATATAAATTTTGGAGAATTTTTAAATGATTCAAATTCTAAACTTTGTCTCTTGAAAAAGTGACTAGGGCTTTAAATGATAAGAATCTAGAATAATTAAAGAATGTGAATTTTAAAAGATAAAAATATTATGTTGCAAAAAGAAATTTGTGATTTCGAAGCTGTTTTTGATAAATCAAATAAGAAAATCATAAATTTTAAAAGAGAAAAAGATGATTTATCTTCCTTAACTACTATTAGCGAAGCTCACAATAATAGAACTAGTTTAGACTATAAGCAAGATAATTGAGAAAAAGTAACAGATATGCATTCCTTTATACTTATTTTAATGCTAGTATTAAAAGTAGACATAACTGTAATACCTATTCATGTCATAATATTATTATGCTTAGAAATAGAAAAAACCATTTGAATACTAAATTAGTGACAATTAATGTTGACATATGAGTTCCTGCTAATCTAACTGATTATGATTGACAATCATATATTAGCAATTATTACGACACTGTGATTAACAGTGGAAATTATATTTTTAATAAATCAACGACATCCAACTGGATATGGTTTTGTAAGTCGTAAAGCTGATATTGATTGTAAAATGAGTATCATTTTGCTTTCATTTGACCTATCTATTGGATACTCATCTTTTCGCATTAATGTTAAAATTATTTACTTTTGACTTTTCTACGATATTCTCCATTTATTTTTAATTTTATCATACTTTTGTTAATTACAAAAGAGGGAGAAATAATGAGCATATTGGTAGGAGAAGTACATAGTTAAAACTTAAAGAGAAAGAGTTTTTATCATATAGTATGCCAATGCACTTATCCCTATTTGTTGATGACAAAGGGGGAGAAAAACAAGTGTTTTACATATTTGATATTGGCAGTTATACAAAGTTGAGGAAAATAAACTTACATAACATATATCTAGGGGCGCTATTATTTTATCATAAATTTATGTGGTTGTCATCATCAAAAAAAGAAAGAATGAAAGAACCATATATATATATATATATATATATATATATATATATATATATATATATATATATATATATGGTATTTTGATGATAACAACCATACAACAATACTACTAATATATTTATTGAGTTATTTTAGGTCAAAACGATGATGGAAAAGATGTAAACTAAAAGATGTCAAATAAAATGGCTAAAAATATGCAAAGCTAGGAGTCAAACCTGGGTGGGATGAGAGATGAGCATATGCCCTTACCACTGCACGACACAAGCTTTTGAAAAATACTATGATTCATTCGATTGAAAGCCTTTTCCAATTGACTGAACCAGTCGACTAAATATAAACAACTTGTTTACTGCTTTTGGCTATGCTCTCGGACTTAAATTTTATACTAAGCCAATCGACTGAAGCCTTCTTTCAATCGACTAACCTAGTATAAAATGGCTAGTTTTTTGAAGTGATATCTTCATGTCTCTTCTCTTCAGAAGTGATAGAGTTAGGGGTATGCCCTAGGAGCAATTATGTAATTTGTTGTATATATATAACTCGTTGACCAATCTTGTTCGAAATAAAGGTATTTTCTTCCTATTATATACTTGATATAATGTGATTATATTAATTAATTAACTTAATTAAGTATATTTAATAGAAAAATCCATAAATGGTATATTTTGTGATAGTGGTTACAAAGTGTTGTAACCGTGAGTAAGTTATCACAACGAAACAAATATACCATTTTAAATGTTCCTAGTCAAGATGCATCGAGACTGGATATCGATGTATCCGTTGAGACTGGAGTACGTAACGCTCTCCAAATGTTGGGAAATGTATTACTCATGACTGCTGGGGGCACCTATGGGTTACGTACTAATAGTTATTGGATAACCATGGAATGACTCACTCGATAGTTTTATGTCGGTTAATATAACTAAGGTCAAACAGAAAATATCGATGTGACTTATTTACACAGTTCTCTCGACTTGATAATACCGTGGATCTTCAATTCTTCGCTTTGATTATAGCCAAATCATGGCATGACATCCATCGAGTGACTATAGTTGGGTTGAGTGGAAGTATTGGAAGTGAAGCACTATTCAAGAGAGGATTTGTCTTCTTGGTTATATGCGGTTTGTATCACGGTCAACTCAAGTCAACTTAAAGTCAAAGTCTCTGGCTAGAGCATTTCGGTTAATAGTAATTTTTATTATTGAACCAAGGACTTTGTATTTGGACTATAAAGTTGAATGTGGATGAGGTTTGAACTTTGACCATTACCAAATTCCATAAGTCCAAAGTGATATAGTTTTAAAGAAGAGAATTGGTGTAAACAAATGTCACAACCGGGTAACGCTTATTAAACTAATATTGGATTTTACCAAAAATGAGTAAGAGATAAATTTGGCCATAATGTCACACCACCTGCTAAGTGACGTGTGAACGTTAACATTAGAATAATTCGATGTTAATCGCTGACCAAATTTACGCCCAAGAGTTACACAACCGAAATGATGAATTTCCTTAAGACCGAACTATTGTTATAAATTAATTAAATTAATTAATATTTTTGAAATATTAATTATAAAATTTGAATATGATTTGAGAAATGAATAATGTTATATATATTTATAACAGTTATAAATATATCGATCGATATACAATATCGACAAGCGATTAAATTAGATTTAACTACATAGTATTTTGGCTTGAGCTTAGATGGGTTTAAGGCCCATCATTAGGGTTGCAAAATTTTGGTTTTGGGAAGGTCTAGGGGTGGCTAAAACATAGGGAATTGGCTTGGAGTTAATGGGTTGAGATCAAGTGAGAATGGGTAAAAAAGTTTTTCTCGTTTCTCTCTAATACAACCTTATATATGTATGTATGTATGTATGTATGTATGTATGTATGTATGTATGTATGTAATGTATGTATGTATCTCTAAAATTAAAATAAAAAACTTATTTTTGGCCGCCATTACCTTCTACATCGCTGGTTAAAACATAGCTCTCAATCCACTCCAAAATTCTCAAATATATTTCAAATTAAAATAATATTATTTGATAGTTAGAGGTCGGTGATTCCGAACTTGCAATCAAACGAATCAAGAACAGTAAAAGGAAGGGAAGTCATTGCTTCAACGTGGATTCAAAGACATCATTAAATTGGTAATTTTAATTCATATTACAATAATTAAATTATATTCTATGATCCTATAATGAGCAATTTCATATCTGTTTAAATATATTGCTACTATATGTTTAGTTAGGTGAGATTTTGTAAGTAGATGTAGTTGTCACAAATCAGTTTGGTTGTATGCATAATTTGTTTATTATACTATTTGATTTATGTATAAACAAATGTTGTTTACTGTACAAAATCAATTTTTGTATTAATAATTTTTTTATATATATTTATTAATAAATTCATATATATATATCTTATATATAAAGCAAATACTTGAGTAAGTGAAGCCTTTTTGGACTTTCCGAAAATGTCCTTTTCGGTTTCCGCCATGTTTTCATTTCATTATATATCGGGATGAGGGTGTATTTGTCTTTCCCATCTCCACCAGCTCTAAAATCAGTTCGCTACCACGTTTTGCCATATTTCACGGCCTTTCTGTTCCACGTTCTCCTCAACTCATCGTTCCCTTTTCTTCTGCAACTCAATTCCTCAACCCTATTTCTTCCTCCTCCCACTTTATGACCACGTAAAGTAATTAAATCCAAAATTGATTATATGTATGGCTTGAAGGACCTCTAGATCTATAATCAATACATCTTTTGGGGGTTGCTTTCAACACTTCTGCTTTATGACATATTGGTTGATCTACATCAGAAAAAGGTTTGGTTAAGGATGACGATCTGAAAGCCCTGGCGGCTCACCTCTCCTCACAAACTTCCTCTCCGTAAGTATTTTTTTAATTATCAATAAAAATGTTCCCTTTTTACCAATTGATTTTAAATTGTCTTCTTTTCTGATGATGTTTATAGATTGAGTTTAGAATTTGTTGATAAAATCTAATAATGACTAACCAAAAGTTCAAACTATGGTTTGGGTTATGGCTATTCAGCTATGAATTTAAACACCACAACTTAATGTAAATAGTGAGATAAACATCAATCTGTTGTATATTATAGTTTCATAATATAGTATGTGCTTTATTCATTCATTTTATTTCTCCCATTTACATGTCGGTTCAAAAATATAAACCTTACAGCCATAAGAAAAAAGATCTTCTTTCTCAAAATGAGAATTAGTATCATTGAATAATCTATGAAAGGGCTTGGGATTTGGATGTTATTTTTTTTGAATTGAATGAACAAGAAGATTGTTTTATATGCAGCATCTTCATAATATATTGTTAACTATACCAAGAAAGGTGAGATTATTTTATTGTCTTTTTATTACAACATAAATCTAGTTAGTTTGGAAATAATATTTTTTCAGGTAGTTTCCCAGATGTTGATCGGATGCCACGGTCTTTGCTACGAAATGAAGAAGTGATGGTGAAATACAAAATAAGCTTAATTTGATAGGTAAGTGTGGCATGCTTAATTGTCTATAATTTTTTGTCGCTTTTGACGCCTGTTTGGATATGTTTTTATATTTATGTTTTAGCTTTTATAAAGTTATTGCACCATACTTGAATTTTTTTGGTTAATATGCTAACATGAATGATCGCATATCTTCTTTCATGCATTTGATATGAAAATAACAGTACTAAATTAACATATTTGTCTCACCATGTAATCTGATATATGTTGCATGCATCGATACATGTGATTGGTCCATAGATATTCTATGACTAAATTCTTTTTCAAAGACTACATATATTTTTGTTCATGTTTCTTTGAATTATTTGATAAGGCTAACAAAATTTAAACTATTCTAGTGAATCAAGAGTTTTTGGGGAACTGCGCCCTTGATTCGCTCTTAGCTTTCTTATAACATTGGATTGGTGATTAGCATCATTCCTGAAATTTCTTTTTGAAGCTTCATGAGTTTTAACTAGGGAAAGAGAATGATTAACTACTTTATTCCGTTTTTGGACAAACTTGTTGAAATGTCTTGTTATTTCCTTCAAAGATAGTTCTTTTGGATTGGAAGTGAATGGCCTTCCTCTTTTTTAAGAATGAACTATCTTTCTTTGGGCTCTCTTTTCCCAAGGCTAAGATTGTGGTAGGTCCAATGTGGAATGGGTTGTAGTCCACTTATTCAGATTATAAAGAGCTACTTGCTTCTTTTCTTCCATAATTTGTAGGGCCAATAATCTTAACACTTGTTCTTCATGAAACCGAAGGTTATTAGTGACTTGATAAACTGGTTTGGCCAAATGAGACTCTAAAGATTCTTTTTAAGAAATAACCATTATGTTGCTTAAAGAAGGTTATGCAGAATTTAGAAAGTTCCCTCATGGAATATGTAGGTTAGGGTAAATCTTTTAGACTCCTTATATGTGGCTAAGGGAAGTTCGATATGGGATATACATGAGATCTAATGTTCGATCCCTCCTTCTAGCGCTAAAATATTAACAAGTTTCTTTATTAACCCCCAAAGAATGCAAAGTAAGTGAAGCTTGGTTAAAATTAGACTTAAGTAGCAATGTGTTAATTTGCAAGAAATTTGCATCTTCCATGTAGAAGCCACATACATGTCAAAGTCATAAGAGCATAAGGTTGCAAAATAATTCAGAAGTTAAAATTCTTTATTCGATACGTTATGAAATATCAATTGTACAAGTCCCTATTTATAAAAATTCACAAACCTAAAATTGGCACTAAGAATCCCAAATTGATTTAGGGTACAAGTTCAAAAATATGAGAAAGTGGTGAGAATGAATCGCCCCTAATAAGTTGCCACAGGGTCCATATTTCTAGGGATTGTAACAGGTGGCATCGTTGTCACGTAGCTCTCGATATCTTAGATCTTCGGCACCATCATCTGCTCCGATAGCTTTCGGCATCCTATTGAGAATTGATGGTTTTTGACATCCCGTGGAATACCGATGATTTATGGCATCTGAATAATATTTTTGATGCTTTAGCGTAGACATTCCTTCGTATTGTTGATCAACGATATCCTTCCTTGTATTGATGAAATTAGATACCTTTATTCACATTGATGTCATTTGACACCCTTTTGGATACTATTGACATGCAATATCCTTGGTAACCATAGGTATTCGACATTGTTGATTATCTGGTGATGTGCGATAACCCCTTGTTTATTGTTGATAAACGACGACCATTAACGTATTATATCTTGAAGCCAGGAATCCTTCAACTTGTTGGTATTCGTCGTTTGCCCTCACATTGATGAGATATGATATTGATGACATACGACATCTTCCTCAATATTGTTGATTTATGACATTATCGACAACTATAGGCTATCGATAAACCCTTATCACAACGGTTATAATTGTAAATGCCCAATATCTAGATGTTCATCATATTTATTAATAAATTCTCTCTTTGATGTCTTTAGGCTCGATATGCTGTATATCATAGCTTTTTGACATCTGTTGCCACCTAATATCACTTAGGGTTGGTATGATATCTCTTCCTTTCCATGCATTTGACAATTCCTAAGGTTGATAAAGACTTCAACATCTCTTATTAATTCTTGAAATGCAACATCCCTAGAAGTTGTCTGGAGATAGGATATCGCTTAGCCTTTACATTTTTTATAACCCTCCTTGGGCTGTTGAAGTTTGAAATCTTCCTAAAATGTTTGAAAGATGACATCCCTTGTCAAGTTTTTCACCACGTTCCCTTCAATACCTTGTATTTTGACATACTTATCTTGAATGTTCGATAATCTTATCTGTAGTAATAGTTATATAAATTTTGGAAATTACATGTGCCTTAAAATGAAAACATGCTAAAAAATTATGAGTAGGTATATCTTCTTTATCAATCTTAGTTTAATCGTTAATATATTCCTATTGGTAAAATATTTTATCAATTTAATTGCATGAATTTATCAATGTAGATAATTCTAATTTGGATAACATGCAATATTAAACTGGTTAAATTTGGAAATTTCATTTTTTTTCTAATAAGGCTCCCACTATATTTTTATATTCCTAAAAACCCTAAGAAAAACACAAAAATCTTTTGATTCCTCTAGTAGATATCAGGAGTTGCATGCCTAGAAATTCTGACCTTGAGTTTGCTCAATAAATTATTGGCCCACAAGTAATGGATAATGTAAAGACATGGAACATTTAACATTTCAAATGAGAATATTTAATTTATTCAAACATATTCAAAATTTAATTCAAATTTAATGAATAGTAAATAACAAAACGTTAATATAATGACTTGTTTTTAATGATGTATTTTTAAATGAATATGTAAGATTTTTCCACAATTTTTAATTGGGAAATATTTAAATTGCCATTTGAAATTTTTTCTACAAACGATGGTATTTTGTGATTTTACTAAATCAAATAATAAGTATATGTTATTACTAATATTTTAGAATCGTGTCGCATTTTTATGCATGATCGTATTTTTATTCCTAACGTTCGTAGTTCGTAGGCAAAAGTGATTGTGTGTAGCGGGAGTAGAATTTGTTTAAAATATAATAAACTAAAATTTTAACTTCTAAATACGATGGAATTAGGTCCTGAAATTTATTCCATTGTGTTCGAAATGCAGTTATTAGCTAGGATTTCCAGTGGACACGTCTTATTTGGAGTTCAAAATTTTGAGGGGTGAATAGTATTGGAAAGTTTTCTGTAAAAGAACCTCACCATCTTTTATTTTCTAAAAAAACTAAACCTTAACACTAGACCTAGCCTCTCATCCAATGTCCAGAGTTGATCGGCGCCACTAGAGGTCGATTGGGCAATAGTTTAAACTAAAGAAAGGTGAAGGGTGATGGGACGAGGTGGGTAAATGGTTGGATCACTTTGGTTCGGTGATAGGTGGTGCAGATTTGGGTTCGAAGTGGCGGCGGTTTTAGGGTTCGTTCTAGATGATGGCAGTGAGATAGAGGGCAACGTCGGCAGCATTGGATGTGTCAGAGTCGGGGCTAGCTTCGGTGAGCGGTGGCGGCTTACGCGGCATGGCGGCGTCGACGTGTGGGTGAAAGTCATGATAGAGTTTACTAAGGAGGCAGCCTGGGTATGATTGTATTATAGAAAGATGATTTATTTAATTACCAGATTAATTTAGTTAATTATAATTTTATTAATCTTGAGTATTCTAATATCTGTAACATGTTCATACAAGGTCTAATTTAGACGTGGTCTTTTGGGTTGAACTCGTATCGATGATATCTACGCATTGGAGTTAGATTCATTGAGTATGGAGCTAGTGGAATTCTTAGCTAAAATCGAACGGCGTTCGATTTTCGACTATTCGAAAATGAGTAAGCGTTGGCTGGAACTTGAGTGGGTTTTTCTCGCCGGTTATTTCTATATTGCATGATAATTATTTATTGTAAAAAATATATAATAAAATTGATAACAATGAAAATTATTACCTTTGGACCCCGCCTTATTTTGTAAAAAGACTGATAGCGTTATTATGTAATATAATCTCCCATATAATCATATATAACATGCATCATGGCCTAGACTACTTGTTTACATATTTAATATTACTATTTGATTAAGATAGAAATTACATTATAATGTTTCAAGCGATATGGTCGTTATAAATGTGCTTTGAAATCCTAGATATTTGACATGTGTTAAATTTGATAAGTTGTGATATACTGAGAATATACATACATACGTACATACATATACATATACAAATATATAGGTGTGTGCGTGTATATATGTGTAATGTGTGTGTGTCTATGTCTATATTTGTGTATGTGTATGTGTATGTGTATATGTACGTGTGTGTGTGTATGTGTGTGTTTGTGTGTGTATTGGGTTGTTCTACACACGTTTTGGTGTGTGAGCATAACTTGATAGATTTGGAATATTATGTAAATTGGAGAACAAAGTGGTGTTAGAAACCTTTGTCTTTAGTGAAGTATGAATGGCTTTTACTTTAGACATTCTTTTAAATCCTTTTAAAAGTAGTTTTGAAATTTTTTGTTAAAGTATTTGAATAATGATATTATGAAGTTTTAAAATGTTCTATAATTATTTCTGACTTTCAAATATGAAGGATTTTATATTAAAACACGCTTTTATGGATTTTTAATAAATTATAAATAAGTATTTTTAAGTGATATTTACTATAACAGCTTTAAATCATCGTATAAGTGTTTTTAAAAGTATTTGTAAGTACATATAGTTTTTAGAAAATTAGTTAAATATTTTATTAAAGTAAATAGAAGTTTATAATATAATATGTTTTTTTGAATTGTCTTTATTTATTAAATATTTTACCTTCTAGATAAGTTAGTACACACATGTATCTTTTTACGGTCATTTAAAAGTATGTTAGCATATTAGTAAGTATTTTAAAGGTATTCCTATTTATATATGTATGTATAAGTTTTAAATATTAATTTAGGTATTTTATAAATTTAATAAAGGAAGTTTGGGTTTTAACAATAAAGTTAAAATAAACGGTTTTGTAAAATAAATTAAAAGTGTGTATTATCTTAGTTAATAAGTGGGGACATGCTTTGGTCTTTAAATTAAACATTTTAAAGTTAGAGATTGATATAAGTAAAAGGTTTTGGGTTGTAGTAAACATTATTTTAATAACAATTTTCTTATCCCTTATAAGTAATTATATATACGGATATAATAAGACATTTATTATTGAATATTTGAAGATCGCTATAAGTGAAATGTTTGTAAAGTATGAAATGATTTAGGTTGTAGTGAATAATGTTTTGGTAAGATTTTTTTTAAAACCTTTTAGTTATATTTTAAAGTAGAAATACGATTAGATCTTTAATAATGAAATCTTATAGATAATAACAGGTATTGAAATCTGTTATGAAAAGATAAAATAAGTTATATATAAAAGAGAAGGGGTTTATAGTAACAATGTTTTAGTAACTTTGTTGTAAACCTCTTTGATTATAATTTTTAGGTAAGGAAAACTTTGTTAAGTGATTTCTGAATATACTTATACCTTTGAGATTAGTGTATGAATACTTTTTAACTATTGGAAAGATTATAAATGAATAGTTAAAGATATGAGTACAAGTATATATATCTTTCATAAAGAGGAATTATGTATGTATGTATGTATATATACACACATATGCACACAAGTATATAAAGAAGTTTTTAGTTAATAATGGTTATCAATTAATAAAGTGAATTCTGATCAATGAAAGAAGTTTTATTTGACAAGGAGTTTTACTTATAAAAATGGCTTTCAATTAATAAGGTATAAATTAATTAAAAAGAGATTAGAAGTCGATTATGTGACTTGATCATACTTTGGATGAATAGATAATGCTTTATTGTCTACTTGCTTATGGAGAGTATACGGGACTTAGTTACCTTATGCAATAATTCACATTATTGTTGAATAAGATCAATTTCATCAATTCCGTCTTAGAGAGGCCGGGATCTGTAAGTGTCCTGCCTATCGAAAATCAATTAAGATTGGGACTCGGGTACTATGTATTGGAAGTGGAATGATGCAATCCATGTGTGGTTTTGAATTTTGTTGAGATGATGGTATCCTTGTGGGATTCACTATTTGTTCGAGAATTGAAGACTTATGTAAAGATGCCGAACGTATCCTTAACATCGGGAAAAATGACTAAAGAAAGGGTAGAATGCACAACCCAGGGGTTTTGTTAACCCAAAGGGGTACATCAACTCCATTATCTAGAGTATGCTTATCGATATGTTGGTCTGTAGGAGTTGATGATGCTTAGGTTCCAGGTGGTTTCGGTTCGCTCGTTCGAGCGTGGGCCAGTTGTGTTTAGCTTATGCTATATTTTATCCAGAGATATATGGCATTCCAAAGGTATTTTCGACCTTTGTCATAGGAGATCGGTCTTAGTTTACTGAGGAGGTCTTCGTGGAAAATCCATATATGAATGGATCTTAGTGGGTTTAGATGTACTATAATATGTCTAAATGTGAGATGCAAGTATTCGGCTATATCATATATTTATTTTAAACCCAAGACATTATAATAATATCATTGGATTTCTAATAGAAATGTTTTTGTCATCTTAAGGCAAAAACTCATATGTATTTACGTGTAGCGTGATCTTACGAGATACATTTTTTGAATGGTTTTATAAAATTACATGATTCAAATGATTTGAGTTTCTCATGCCGGTTTACCAGACTGATCTAGGTGTTATTGTCTTATAATGCCCGTATGAGCCCCAATATTTCTAGATTTGCTGATTTTCATTGGATCTCTTAGAGAGGAGTTGGATGATTACCTACTATAGTTTTTATTTCCAATACATTACTTCGTTTATATTTATCATCAATAGTCAGGACGGGCAGTTATAATTGTCGAGGCTGATGATAGGTTAGTTTACTATGTTATTGTATGTATGTTTAAATGTTCTTTTTGTAAACTTCTATTGAGATATTATATGCTATCATTCTACGTAAGATTCTAATGTTTTTGTTCTCCTCTTTCTTGTTCCTTTTCTTTTCTTTATTTTCTTTTACCCTAACATTCTGTCTTTTCGGCACTTGAGTGCTTAGCACATAAATACCATGGATGAATAAGTGTCGACATTCGATGGTCAAAAAGGAGATCGTTACATCTTGGTATCATAGTTGAAGGTTAAGCGAGAACCTTGGCTTTGGTAGGGTATAACTCATTAAGAGATAGGGTAATGGAATGCCTTATTATGAGTTGAGTTTATTATATATGCGAGAGCTCGTATTAGTTAGTGCTACAAAAATATTTTAATTGTGTTAGTTGGCATGTTGAGTGATTTATATATTTTGGTTGATACATGGAACGCCATAATATCGATAGGGATTTCTATATACGTAAACAAGGCAAACTAACTCACCATTGTTTTTGAAATTGGTAAATGGATTATTTTACCTAGGATTGTGTTTTATATATAAAAGAATAATTTTTATATTGGAAATAGTTATTTATGGTGTGTTTGTTTGTTAGGAAATGATCTTATTCAATTATTATCATTTATTGTTTGATTAGTTTTGCTCGGCCATTTTATAAGCGTTGACTATTGTTTGTTGAAATTTGAATTGTGGTTAACCAGTTTATATGTAATTTACCTTTTCACTACATGGATTCGGTAGATTGTAATTTATGGGAACATTTAAATGAACGCCTTGTGAATTAAGTTTCACATTTTGACGATAAGGCGTTCGGTGATAACGTTGGGTTAAAAATTAAATTTTCAATAAAAAATTGTTTATCGCAGACTTTAAGTAAATTAAGATATTTCAAGATAAACACTTATGTAATAGTTTTATGTAAGAAAGTGGCTTATAAAAATATGGTTTGTAAATATAGTTCATAAATATAAAGGATTTAAATTGGGAATTTGAGAACTTAAATCCCTATGTTCTTGAAATTGGTTTCCTATGATTTTGGAAAAAAATAGGTGGTATTGTTTGAAAGTAAATAGACAAGAAATTGGTTTATGAAATAAATATCATGGTACTTGGAAATATTTACAAAGTAATTAATAATATTTTGGAAATTATTTTGGTTAAGTTTGAATGGAATGTGTTAGAAGTATTGAACTCGCTTCTATCACTAGAAAATAATTTCGATGATGACCACAATATTGTCAGTGTTTATTTTCGAGTCACAAAGTGGGGGATGCTACTGTAGCAGTAGTGTTACAAAAAATAGTTTTGGATAAAACAGATTTTGGTTTAAATTTCGAAAGTATGATTAGATATACAAAGGTTATAAGTATATATTATTTTGACATGATTTGAAACGAATCTTGGTATTTGGTTCTTAAGTTTTCGATTAAGAAATATTACAGATGCTTGTATCCAATGCATTTGGGTACTTGGTTGTGCAAGTTTGATATGTTGATTGGTGGCTTTTAATTATTGAAATGAAACAGAATTTTCAGAAATTTTGGATAGTCGAAAACTTTTGAATTAGTTGAGGAAATAAAGCTAAGTGTTTTTCTGAAAATATAAAAACTAGATTTTTGTAACTCTTGGATGGAAAGACAGTAGAAACTAAACAAGTTTTAATTTGTAAAATGTCTTTGTTAAGTAGGACATCTGATGTTATTGGGTCATCTAATGCATGTCTTTACCTTAGGGTTGTCAAAGGAAAGTAGACTGTAGTCATGAGTTTATATACCAGAGTCTGTCTCTTCATGGCTACTTGCCTTACCCAACGGATAAAGAAGTCTATAAGGTTGACTCAGTAATAAGATCCAAATTTATCTTAGACCTTTATTGAAATCTTAGTAGTTAAAACAAGTTTTAAATTTATTGAATATCTATATTTAGCAAATGAGTAAGGTTGTTTTGTAAATATTCTTAAGATGTAATAGAGTACCATACAAGTATGAACTTAGGGCTTGAAATGTTTAAGTCGAAATTATGTTTCAAGAAATGTTTATATATAAACTTAAATTGTTATAAGAATGTTTATAAACTTAATGAACATTTTATAAATGTGTTATAAATAATTTAAGTAGTAAAAGATAATATTATTTAGATAAACAAATATGAACTTTACTTAATGAATGTTATATAAATAAAGTTGTGGCTTTTTAAATAAATTATGGAATTGAGTAATGCTTTTATCAGTAAAGATATGTATTTACAAAATATTTATAAACTCAAGTGAATGTTTTACGGACTGTTTTGCATACAAATTTAGTGTTAAATGAGAAATATTATATGTGATTTAAGATGTAGAGAAATATAAGTAATTCTATAAGAAATGATTCATTAATGATTTTAACATTAAATGGAAAATAGTTATGTAAATAAATATTAATTAATAAGTGATAATAATTATGTAAATAAATGGATTTATAGTGAATGTAAATTAAAATGTAGTTGGTATAATAAAGAAACTAATTGGAATAAATGTGTATGTTGTACATAGATCATTTTATTTGCATAACTGTTTTGATCCTAATTAGAGTATACGATTTCGAGGTAAATTACACCGGTCACATGTTAGAATTTTTCACTCTATACTTGATGACGAACATCTGATATATATTTTTGATTTGATTCTGAAGTTTTCTATCATAGTATATAGCTATGCAAGGAAAACGGGGATTTCTAATCAGGGAACCAAATCGGAGTCCACACTAGGGAATTCGAGTGAGCAATACTTTTTCGGAAGTTGAATTTATATGATCAAACGAGCGATCACATTAGTATTGCATAAGAATGACATATGTAAAACATATGTTCTTTAGTATAATGTTATGTTTTTGACAATAGAAAATGAAAGATGTTTGGTTAGATATCATTTGTAACTGAGTTATAGTTCGTGGAAGCAAAGGCTAGTTTGATGCTTTTGGTTTCATGGGTAGAGTTTGATTGCTCGACCAATAGGTACACGTTTATGTTATGTCTGATGGTTTTATTCCCCTAATATGGGAGACTACTTTTGGAATTTTGTTTTCTTTTATAGATTGGAAACCGTAGTAGTGAGTTGTGGTTTTTTGGATTGAGCTGCGCAAAGGAGGCGCCGCCAAAATTTTATGTAACTTGTGAGATTTTAAAAGTTTAGTAACTCAATTTAGTAAATTGGTTTTAAAAGGCTAAGGCTGTGGACTCATTTTCTCCCTCTGGAAATTTTGAGGATGAAATTCTTTTAAGGAGGGAGAATGCGACGACCCATAAATTTTAACATTTCAAAAGAGAATATTAATTTATTTAAATATTTAGGTTTGATTCAAATGTAATTAATAACAATATAATAAATTGTTAAAATAAGGACTTGATTTTAGTAATGTATTTTTAAATGAATATGTAGGATTTTTTTCATAAATTTTAATTGGAAAAATATTTAAATTGTCATTTGATGATTTTTTAGCAAATGATAGTATTTTTGCGATTTTACCATATCAGATAACCAATGTTGATGGCATCAAAAATGCCTACCAACACCCAGTTATGTGAAATCACCAATATTCAATCACAGATTTCAGATAATATAATGTAGATAATATAAATTAAAGAACAATAAAATTAAAACAGAAAGCAAGCAAAGAAAGACACAGATTTATAGTGGTTTGGCCAACTCTGGCCAACGTCCACTGAATTTTCCTTTTATTCATTTTTGTTGTTGTTGCAGTTACAAATTCATGAAAGACCAGAATGCAAATGGTTGAGTATAGCCAAGTTAAAAGATAGAATGAAACAGAAAGAAGATCCTTTTACGGATGCCATGTCTGTTGTATTTATAGGAGAAGACGTGAAAATATCTCACTCAAAACCCGGATCTAGAACCCTAAAGCCACAACGAGCCTATCCAAAAAGTTTAGGGCCCACCGAAGCTTATAATAGGGATCGGGACTGATCCCTATTTTGAGGGATTTTTGAGGTGTAATCCTTATGATCGGTCCCCCATGCTGTAATGTACCTTCCCTCTAAATTTCATGTTGATTGCATTTTTAGATTTCGAGTTATTGGCCAATCATTGCTATGAACTTGAATATGGTCGATCCCTTCTAACTCCTCCATTTGATATGCGATCCCTAGGATAGACCATCTAGTATCCCTTCTTTTTGTTTCTAAAGTTTTACTACAATCCACCTTGTGGTTGTTAAGTTATGGAGTTATCATCATTGAGTTGTGTTGTGTGCATCCTGTTTAATCCGATCCCTTTTTATAGAGTGAATAATCTGATCCGATCCCCCTCCTAGGTGAGTGCTAGTTCCATACTTAGTAATTTTTTAGTATTGTTCATTTGTTTCCATTCAACTGTCATCCATAGTTCCACATATAATCAATCTCCAATCATAGCAACCATATCCTCGAGCTTCCTGCCTTGATGATCGTGAAGCTTATTAGGTTAGATCCATCTATGTACTGCCTTAGCAAAAGACGGGTTAACAATTTGCCCCCAAACATGCCTTGAGATAGGAATATGTATTTTGAATTTCCATAAATCCAAAATCCAAAGTACACAATCCATCGATAACTATATTATCAAATCCGAATCTAATCCGTTGCCAATCCAAATCCATAATCTCTTTGAATCGTTAGCAAAATCCATGACCATTCTGAGTCAATATCCAATTCCGAATCCACGATCTCTCCAGATCGATTTATTTAAACCCATATCCATTCGATGCCAAAACCATTGCCGCTCGAGGCAGATATCCAAATCCATGACCTCTTTGGCCGTTAGCCAAATCCAGGATCACTCCAGGCCCATATCCAAATTCACGGTGTCTCTGGGTTAATATCCAAATCGATAGCTATTCGAAGCTGATATCCAAATCTGTGACCTCTTCGGTCCTTGCCGAGCACAGTCCATACTCGACGACCGAGTAAGCCGATCATGTCACTCTCCGATTAAGTGACATTACTTCCTACATTCCGTTTTAGTGTCCTTGAACATTAAGTGATGTCTTGGCCTATGTCCCAGGCTGATCGTGGTCTCTCTGAACCCTTGCCGAGCACATCCATACTCGATGACCTGAGTAGGCTGATCCCGTCGCTCTCCAGTGAAGTGACCTACTCCTTGCTAGGCATAATCCATACCTGATGTCCTATTGGGTTTTATTCTCTGGTCTAGACTCTTCGATCGAGGACTTAATCCATGTGTGAATCCATTATGTCACTCTCCAGTGAAGGAACTCGCACCTTGCAATTACCGCCCCATCACTCCAGTTGGGACAATAATCACGACCTGTGTTATTCATCATAGTAATGTGGATCATAAATAACTTAATGAATAAGAGTTTGTACATCCAGAAATCCAAAAACTAAAAAATCCAAAGGGTGCCTCTTCGAGCACGACGGTTCATCAACATTTCAGAGCATGCCTAGGGATTGTCCTCGATCCCGTACATCAGTAAGTTACTTAGCAGCCTTTGGAGTTTATTATTATTATTATGGTTGGAGTCCAAGTCCTAAACTCAGCCCTTACCATCATGATCAGTTGATGACGATCCGTGGCACCAATCTAGGGCCATTCCTATTTCCATTCTATGCAGGCAGTGGCTGCTCATTTTCTACCATCGTTGGACGATTCTCACGTACTGCGGCAATCTGCCATTCCGGACATGCTCTTTAATCTTATCCTTTAAATGCCTTCATTCATCCGTAGTGTACCCATTCAATTCATGGAACAGGTCGTACCTTCCAAACATACGCTTCCTCTATGTAGGATCCCTCTTTGCTGATTTTCGATAAGGGAGTTGTCCATTAGTGTCCAAATAAATCAGTTCTAGGCTCTCTTTCAAATCCAAGTAGGAGGAGAACTTCATCTCCCGCTCTTTCCATGACGATTTTGTCCCGTTATATCTATCATCCAGTTATCGTTAGCCTTTATCATTCTTTTTTACATCTACTAATGATCCTCCGCTTTATACAGCAATCACCTTTGGTTTATCGGCTTGTGCATCCTCCTGTCGCAGGAACATTTTTTCTTCATGATAAAACTCCCTGAGATCCATAGATGGATCCCACGCTAATGAATCCTTGAAATTCGTGCCATCGGCAATTCCTGAGACAGTTGCCATCAAAACAGTGGATGGATCTGGCCGATCCATTGAGGCCACTGCGGTATTAAATCATGTTAGAAAACACATTAGAGACTCTCCGGTCTTATGTTCCAATGTTTCTAGACTCATCACATTTTTGGGTCTCGAAATGTGAACCCTGAACTGCCTCATAAATCTTCCGACCTATTCCATCCATGTTCCAGTAGAACTGCTCTCCAACTGTCTGAACCATAATGCAGCTATATACTTTAGATACAAGGGAAAGCATCAAGCTATGACTTCCTATAATGCCCTTAGTACTTCCATTTGCCATAAATATCTCATCGTATGCATACTTGGGTCCGACTTTCTGTTATATACTTCCAGCGTAGGTAGCTTAAACACCGTTGGATTCCCAGCATTTTTGATATTAGGAATGAATAGACTTCTATTTACTTCCTCCAGATCCCTTTTCACAAATCCTCCATGCATAGCTCGCCTGATCGTCTCTACAAATCTATCATTACCATCCTATTGTAGTCTCCTTTCATCATTTTCAAACTGCCCCCAGAGTCTATGAGGGAATCCTGGAACTTACTACTCTAGACGAGAAACCAAATTTTGATTTGCACCAAGCTACATAGGATCGACCGTAGGTCCTCCAGCATCGCGATCGACCAGACTCGGGGGCATGCCCCCAATCCTTTAGGGATCGGGGCCGATCCCTCTAAGATGGTCAAGGACTGCCCTCGGCTGCTTTGTTCCATTCCTTTGTCTAATAGCTCAATCTCCATGTTCCTGATTTTGATCTCCAGCGATTCCTGCTGCTTCAACTTCTTGATCTAAGTTGTCGTTAGCTCTCGCTAATCCCTTTAGTTTACACTCTAGCTTATCCAATCTATCAGAGTAAATTTTGCATCATCTCCTCCTACCTTTTCAACATCCTTTCCAACATAGCATCCATCATCATTTCCATTTCATCCCTGGTGATGTAGATAGATGTTTGATTAGCTCCAACTCCCCAGGAAGCCTCCTGACTCCCTCTATGGTAGCTCCTTTTGTGTAGTACTCTCCTTGTTGATTGTCCCGCCGTTGCTCCAAATATAAGTTCTAGATCTTTTCCAAACTCTGAATCCGAATTCCATATCCACGTAGGCTAGCATTCTCATTAAAAGCACCAAATATTGGATTCAAAAATGGCCACTGAGACCCAGTTATGTGAAAGCATCAATATCCAATCTTAGATCTTAGATAATATAATGTAGATAATATAAATTAAAGAATAATAAAATTAAAGCAGAAAGAAAGTAAAGAGAGACACAGATTTATAGTGGTTTGGGTAACTCCAGCCGACATCCACTACAAAGATTTTCCATTTATTCATTTACGCTGCTCTTATAGTTACAAATCCATGAAATCCCAGAATAAAAATGGCAGAGTATAGCCTAGGCAAAGATTTGTTGAAGCAGAAAGAAGATCCCGCTGCCGATGCCATGCCATTGCATTTATAGAACAAGATGTGAAAATATCTTGCTCAAAACTCGGATCTGGAACTCTGATGCTAAGATGAGTTTGCCCATAAATTTTAGGGCCCACTAGAGCCTATAATAGGGATCAAGGTCGATCCTTATTTTGGGGGATTTATGGGGTGCGATCCCTGTGATGGGTCCCATATGTTGTAATGTACTTCCCCTCTAAATTTCATGTTGGTTACATTTGTAAATTTTGAGTTATTGACTGATCATTGCTATGAACTTGAATATGGCCAATTCCTCGTAGGGAAGAGGACCAATCCCTTATAGGGAAGAGGGCCGATCCCTTCAAACTCTTTTATTTGATGTGCGCTCCCTAGGGTAGACTCCCTAAGGTCCCTTTTTTTGTTCCCAAAGTTTCACTTCAATCCGCCTTATGGTTGTTGAGTTATGGAGCGGTCATTATTCAGTTGCGTTGTGTGCATCCTATTTAATATGATCTCTATATTCCAATCCCTTTTTGTAGAGTGAATATTCTGGTCCAATCCCACTCCTCAAGGGAGTGCTAGTTCCATACATAGCCAATTTTTGAGTGTTGTCCATCTGATTCCATTCAACTATCGTCCATAGCTCCAAATATAATCGATCTTCAATCCTAGTAACCATCTCTCCGGGCTTTCTACCTTGATGATCGTGAAGTTTGTTGGGTTAAATCCGCATATGTACTGCCTTGGCAAAAGATAGACTATGTAACATCCCCCTACTTGGAGGCCTAAAACTAACGGCTATAGATGCTGCAGTCATCCATAGTTATTAATCTTCGATGACCAAATACAGCGGTGCTAGATTCATTGATAAACAGATCACAAGAATAGGGAAAATTTTAAATATTTTAAAACACATATCCACATTCCATAAAGACATTTGATGTTCATTACATAATCCTAAAAACGTTAACCACTTTCACCAAAATATAATTATTACACATATGCCAAGAGTGACATATGAAGATGCCCCCTTGGTTGATCAGAGTATATAGTAGGCTAATAAATCGGCCTTTACAAACAAAATATACATCAGGAAAAGATAACTATAAATAGCTAGCTGCCTCCTACACATCTCTAGAAGCTTTATTCATCTGAGAAGTAATTTGAAAACCTTAAATCTCAAACTAATCAAAATCAATTGAGTACCCGAGAGTTTAAGAGGAAAACAAAAACTTTGAGTCAGACATAAAGCCTGGTACGAATAACAATCTAACATCTCAATCCTTTTAGATATCTAGTGAGACCATGTCGCTTAGCAGAATGGGTTTTCCTTTCACTGGTATCCTAAAACCTTTATAAAACCATATACCGTGCTCCTTCATCCACAATGGTTAAAAACATACATTTCAAAATATGAAGATGATATGCATAACTTTTAGGATTTCCCATCCCACGGTTTGAATTGACACCTTGTCCTAATCAAAGTTCCTAGGGTCAATTTTAACCTAATAGTTTTCATGGGTTTACTAATACCTTTTTCATTACATGGATACCCTATCCTATTTCATAGTTTTCATGGGTTTACTAAGAACCTGTAGGCTCCTGCCAATTAACTTAACTAATTCATCGCCCCCCTGAACCTACTAGTCATTACAATAACTAATTTTCTTATCCTAGTTTTCATGGGTTGACTAGGAACCGATGGATTTATCCAGTAACTCACTTCTCATCCTAGTATTCATGGGTTGACTATGAACCTACTGGTACTTTCATTAACTTTTTTCTTCTTCTAGTTTTCATGGGTTGACTAGGAACCTATTGAATAATGTCAATTCTTAATTCTGATATAGTTTTTATGGGTTTATTACAAACCAATTATACCCTGCCAACCTACCTAATACATAGATTTCACGGGTTTACTAAGAACTTTTTGGTTACTTCCAATAACTACATAATTTTCATGGGTTTACTATGAACCTATCTCTCGGAAAACTTCAAGGTTTAGGCATCCTACCTTTTGGTCTCCCTGACTCTCTAGTTGCAAGTCTACTCATTCAAGAGTATAATCAAATTATATTCACTACTTGGTTAACCTAGCTGGTTCTTTTACCCCTTTATCCCCAAAATATATAGTTATAGGTTCTTTATCATGTGAATATACTCATATTTGAAGAAGCAAACCTATAATTTAACAATAGCACTCCTATGGATTTTAGGTTCTTTAAATACATTTCATATAGAATATAGTTAATCCCTTTAACTTATATTTTTATCAAGGCCATACTTCTTCAGACTTGCATACTTAATGTCATTTAAAAAACTCCTTTATTTAGCCATAGGTTTTTCCTTTTAAAATTTGTTTTTTGGTTTTAAAACCTTTCTAAATCTTCGAAACCTTACTTCCGACCTCATAGGATGAGCTCCTTCGAAAGCATGAAAATCTATCTTTAAAACATAAGGCTTCTACCGTTCGAATACTCTAAAACATTTCTTTCGAAACCTTTTGACCATGTTAAAGTATTATCATATGAGTATAGAAGCATAGCTTCGAAACCATTTGAAAGTTCCCTTTCGAAACCAATGAAGGTTACCCTTCGAAACCATTGAAAGTCCCCTTTACGAAAACATCGGGTTTATACTTAAAACATCATTTTGGGTCGAAGTGAACATAGGCGAAAGCATCTCTTTTGAAACCATTCTTTAATTCAAAAAGTATTGGGGAAGTTTGATGGGGTCGGAACCATCCTTTCGAAAGCAATAAAACACCTAGGTAAAATAATTGAAGGTTAGCTTCAAAACCCCTTCCAAAACCATTGCCTTCGAAACCCCTACCCATTTTGAAAGCATAAGGAAGTAGCTTGGATTTAATAAACAACTTAACCTTTTGACAACATTGATGCCTTCAATGCCATCGAAACTACCCCTTCAAAAAGCTTTAAACAAAATCTAAGTAACTCCTTCAAAAGCTACGTCTTTAAAACATAGGCGGTAGCTCTCTTTCGAAAGCCTCTTTGAAATACTCTTTTGAAACCATAGGTTTCGACTACTTTGAAACCCATTTATAAACAGGCAAGCACATTTCTTTAAAAAAATAAAACAAAGGAACGAACCCCTTCGAAAGCTACCTTTCGACACCCTACCTTCTGCCTTTCTCCAATCCACTACGTACCATTGGAATGATACCATGTGTATTAGGTTACTGGTTTCAACATAGAAGGTTTCGACTAGGTCGGAGAGGGAATGTCAGAGTCGGAGGGTCCATTTAAAGAAGACAGAACCCCTTTTTTGGAGAAAAAGGCCGTTTTTACCAAATAAAGCAAACTTTTTCTGACTAACTTGCGCACATGTAAACACATGGTTGGTTATATTAAACTTTCAAATTGTTTACTAAAATTTTCTGCATTTTCTCAGATCTAAAAACATGCAAACTCTTAACAATTAATCCCTTCCTAATTACAAAACAATTAAATCATTTAGGTCCTCCTTTCAAAATAATTTAATTTCAATATTAAATCACTTAGTAAAAATCCTAAAAAATTCTGGAAAGTTGCTTTAATCATGTTATCTAACATATCAAAATTTTAGACCCCAATTCTTAACATATTTTCCAAAACAAATTTATAACCCAAATAACCATATTTACCTTCGAAAATTCATAATTAATTCTCCATGGCTTGGAAAATTATCAAAGTTGAAACCCAACTACAAAATCATGTTTTCCATAACGTAAAATTTTTCCATGGCATTTAAAATCATTTAACTTCAGTTTCACCCTAAAACCGTGTATATCTCCATTTAAACATCCTTGTTAAAACCATATAAATCATAAACCAAGCATATCATCATTCAATAAATCATAAAAACGAATTTATCCCTTAATCCAAAACCATATGGTTATAAAACCAAAAAACAGATGTAGTGATTATTATTCACCTTGGATTGGATAAGGAAAATAATGATTGATTGAGATTGATTTCTTCTAGCTTGATCCTAAACTTTAGATTGATTTTCTCTTCTTTGATTTCTTATTAATGGTCGACTCTCTTCTTTCTTACGGTTAAAATTTTACTTGTGATAAAATGAACGTGCATGACTTAAAGAAAATGGTATAAGGGCGGAGAATGTGTGCGACAATTACCCTAATGCCCTTATATTATTTTAGCTAACACTTAACCGTTATAAGTTCATTTGATTTAAATAAGCATGGCCACGTAGTTTATTAATCAACCTCGATCTCCTTATCTACATTATTCTATTTAATTTAATCTAATTAAATCTCCTGAACATTGTCGATAAAAATTAGGGGTGTTACAGGTTAACAAGTGTATATTATTAGTATTTTATAATCGTGTCACAATTTTTGTGCATGATCATATTTTTATCCTGGCATTTGTTGTTCTTACGCGTAAGTGACTATGTGTAGCGAGAATCGGATTTTTTTTAAAATATAATAAACTATAAAGCTAACTTTTGAACATGATGGAATTAGATTCCAAAACTAGTTCTACTATGCTTGGAATAGGGGTATTTAGATAAGAAAGCTAGTGAGCACGCCTCGTTTGGAGTTCAAGATTTTGAGGGGTGAATAGTGTCGGAAATATTTCTGTAAAAGGGCCTCACTTTCTTTTATTTCCTAGGAAAACTAAACCCTAACACTAAAATCTCACCTAATAGTTGGAGTTGATTGGCGCTGCTAGAGGCTGATTTTTGCGACGACTCCAACAAGGGAAAGGTGCGGGGAAATGAAACGAGGTGGATGGATAGTTGGATCACTGTGGTTCGACGCTTGGTAGCGCAGCTATGGGTTCGAAGTGGTAGCATTTTTGTGATTCATTCTTGATGATGGCAGTGAGATAGAGGGAAAGATCGGTGGCGATGAGTGTGTCGAAGTCGGGACTAGCTTCGATGAGCAAGTGATGTTGGCTCAGGTAGTGTGGTAAAGGTGACGTATGGGTAAAAGTCAAGATAGGGTTTAGTGAGGAGGTGGTCTGGGTTTGAACGTGTTTGAGAAAGGTGATATAGTTTAATTACCTAATTAATTTAGTTAATTTTAATTTAATTCGTCTCGAGTGTTTTAATAACCTTATTGTGTTCATATACGAGGTCAGATTTGGGCGTAGTCTTTTGTATTGAACTCGTATCGATGATGTCTATGCGTTGGAGTTGGATTCGTCAAGTTTGGAGCTAGTGGAATTCTTATCTAAAATCCAATAACATTCGATTTTGGACTATTCAGAAACCCATAAGGGTTAGCTGGAACTAAAATGTGTTTTACTCACCAATTATTTTATATTATGTGATAATTATTTATTGTGAAAAATATGAAATAAAGTTGATAGCAATGCAAATGATTACTTTTGGACCCCATCTTGATTTGAAAATCAAGTAACAACATTATTATGTAGTATAATCTCTCTTATAATCATCTATAACATGAATCTTGGCCAAGACTACTTCTTTTCATGTTTGATATACTGTTTGATTAAGTTGGAAATTACATTATAATGTATGAAGCGATATAGCCGTTATAAACGTGTTTTGAAATCCAAGATATTTGAGATGTGTTAAATTGGATAATTTGATATATTGAGGATACATATATATAGGGTTTATTCTCCACATGTTTTGGTGTGTTTGCAATAAATGGATAGTTTTGGGAAGTTATGTAAATTGGAGAATAAAGTAGTGTTGGAAATTGTAACGATCTGGAATTTCACCACTTTGATATGCAAATATTTAATTAATTTTAAATATTCAACTAATATGTGTTATAATGAAAATAAAAATCTTTTTAATAATGAATAATGATGGTAAAATTCTTTTTTAAATTAGTTTACAAAAATATATGGTTCGAAAAAATCAAAAATGTGATCGGAATTCGTTTTTCAATTTTTCGTCGGTTAAAGTTGTCGAAAACGTTGTAAAAAAAAATTATACAGATATACACATATATAATAAGTAGGATACTTATGTATTACTGTATATAATTGAGTTAATATACAAGCACGATGTGACATATAACCATATTGTTTTGTTTTAAACTTAAAACATAAAATTCTTTAAGTAACATAAGGAAACCAAAGTAAATATAGCATTTAAAACATATTGGCTAAGCAAAGGGAAGGTGGACAAGTTTGTGGTCTAAGATGCATGAAGGTGAGGTGGCATGATGATGTGGCAAGAGGAGTTGGAGGGTAAAGGACCAAGGGCATTAGGGTAATTTACTTTGTTTCTTGCTTATAAATACCCCTTTTGTTTCTTCAATTTTTTCTTCTCTTCCTTCTATCATACCTTATCCAAATGGAGGTTTACTTTTTGTCAAACCGTATAAATTTCCAGTGAGTACAACTTGTATGTGTACTACTTCTTCAAATTTTGAGCTTAGACATGTTCAAATCTTCCTTAATTATGACCCAAATTGAGTGAATTACTTTTGAAATTGTAGAGAATAATTTCAAAGAACTTTTTCTTTGACAACTTTCCCAAATTCCATGAGTAACTTGTCAAAAAATCAGTTGGAAGATTACCCATTTTCATGTTTGATTATTGTGAATTCGATGATAATCCGAAATCCCTCCACCTTTCAAGGACGAGCTTCACCACCGTTGGGTTGTGTGCACCATATCTTGGCTGAACCATAAAGCCACCATAAGGTCACTAAATTTTGCTCTTACCAAAGTCAAAAGTAGGATCTAGGTTGATCTAAAGTTCTAGTGGAAGTTCGGAGTGGTTTGGTATTTTATAGGTGAGTATAGCACATGAATTCATTTAAAATTTCTAACTATAAATATGGTGCTTACCTTGATAATGAAATCGTTATTGATGATTTGTATACTGATGTTGATTAAAATGTTTACATATATGTTTGATGTGATGTTTGGTTCAGCTTAGTGATCAAAGTTGAAATATGTGTATGGATGGAAATTTATGTTCTTTGCTTGGTTATGTAAACCATAACATGTATATATGTTGTGTTTGTATTGTATATGCTAAAAGTTAGCATTTGAGCATGAGATTATATGTAAAATAAAAAGTTAGTATTTGGAATTGTTGTTACGACATCGAAATCCTTTGATTTTCAAAAACTTGTTGTTAGCGTCAATATTGATCACTAACATCCAAATCCAGATGAAAACACCAAATCCCAGTCACAGCTCAGAGATAGATTGTATGTAGGGAGTAATAATGTGAAGAACAGTCAAAACTAGAATGAAAGCAGTAAAGAACAACAGATTTTATAGTGGTTCGGCTAAGTCCGGCCTACGTCCACTTCAAAAGTTTCCTTCTTAATAGTGTTAGAATCGATTACAGTTACAAAATGGTAGAGTAACCTTAGCCTTAGGAAATAGAAAGCAAGAGAGCAGAAAGAAGAAGATCCCTTTTCTGAACCCCCATATGCTGTATTTATAGGTAATCCCGAGTTGCTGGGCATTCTAAGTAGCCCGGGCCTATCAGGTCCATAGCCACACCATCCTTCCCCGCACGGTCCTACCAAGCCACATTTCTGCCGAGCCGCACAGTCTTGCCGAGCCGCAATCCTGCTGAGCCGTACAGTCTTGCCGAGCCACACAGTCCTACAGAGCCGCACAGTCCGGGCGAGCTGCACTCCTGCCGAGCCGCACTCCTACCGAGCCGCACACTCCTACCGAGCAGCACCGTCCTACCGAGCTGCACCCCTACTGAGCCGCATAGTCCTGTCGAGCCGCACAGTCCTGTCGAGCCACAGTCCTGCCGAGCCACACAGTCCTTCGAGCCGCACTCCTACCGTGCCGCACTCCTGTCGAGCCGCACCGTCCTACCGAGCCACACTCCTGCCGACCCACGTAGTCCTGCCAAGCTGCACTCCTGCTGAGCCACACCGTCCTGGTGAACTTCATCCTTTTAAACCGAATCCATCATATTCCAGCCTCGATAATCATGGAGTTGGTTAGGTTGAATCCCCCTGTTTATGGACTTGACAAAAGGCGGGTTAACATTTGCACCCTAAAACATGTCTTGCTATTGGAAGGTGTGTTTTGATTAGCCTCTGGTCCGATATTCGAAGCCTATGCTTCATTCACAACCATACCGTTCAACCCATAATCCAATCCAATACTAAGCAATCCTGTTTGTCAACCAAGTTTTAATCCATCAATAACCAATAGCCAAATCTATTACCTTTCTGGGTTGATATCCAAATTCGAGAACGCTCCGGGCCCTTTATCGAATCCAGGACCCCGCCGGGTCCATTTATCCTTAGTCGAAATCCTAATTCATGACCTCTCTGGGCCGTTTTATCCTGTTGATCCTGACTCCTCGGTCAAGGGCTTGTATGCTTTCCAGCCTCGGCTCTTCGGCCAAGGACTTGTGTATTCACCGGCCTCGGCTCTTTAGCCAAGGAGTTTTATATCCATCGGCCTCACCTCTCCAGCTAAGGACTTTTATATTCACCGGCCTCGGCTCTCCAGCCAAGGACTTTTATATTTACCGGCCTCGGCTCTTCGGCCAAGGACTTTTATATTCTCCGCCCTTGGCTCTCTGGTCAAGGAATTTTATATTCATAGGCCTCGGTTCTTCGGCCAAGGACTTTTATATTCACCGGCCTCGGCTCTCCAACCAAGGACTTTTATCTTCACCGGCCTCAGCTCTCCAGCCAAGAACTTTTATATTCTATCCGAGTCCATTCCATCGCTCTCCAGTAAAGGGACTCGTAACTTGCGATCATTGCCTCGTCTCACCAGTCGGGACCATGATCGCGAGACCTGTATTATTATTACACTGATCCAAATCCAATCATTATAGAATTCAGTTATTAAAGCAAAAGTTCGTACAATGGAGTGAGTTAAATGTCCAAAATACCACAGAAGAAACTGGAGTTTGCAGATAAATAGAATGATAGTAGGATTTCATAGACCAAGTAGTACGGTTTTTCGTCATCTCAGAGCACGCCTAGGGACCATCCTCGATCCCGTACGTGTGTAAGTGACCTAGCCGTATTACTTTGAGCTCTATTACTTATTCAAAACCATAAATCTATTTAATTGATAATGAGCTGACGTTGCCTAGGTCTAGCACCATCTTCGTTCGAGGTAGGCGGTGGTCGCTCCTGTCCCACTGCTACAGTTCGATTCCTTACATGCTCCTTAATGATATCTTTCAAATGCCTACAGTCGTTTGTGTTGGGCCCATCCAGCTCATGGAATACGCAATGCTTTCTCGATGCTCGCTCGTGTTCAGAAGGCTCTCTCTTTGCTGGCCTTTGATACTGGAGGCGCCCTCAAGTATCCAAGTAAATCTTTTCTAGAGTCTCAGTTAAATCTGTGTAAGAAGAAAACTTCGACTCCCTCCGAGGCCTCTTTGGAGTGCCAACCATTGCTACTCTTTTTCCTTTTTCCTTTATCATCTTTAATTTGGATGCTCCCTTGGTGGACCTCCACCCCTCACCGCATAAGCTTCAGCCTCTCTCCCTACTCTCTCAGCCTGCGCATCCTCCTGCCTCAGGAACCTTTCCGCCTCGTGGTAGAACTCCATGAGATCCCTCGGTGGTTCCTGTTCTAATGATATCTTGAAGTCCGAATTTTCCACAATTCCTTAGACTGCTGCCATCAAAACCATTGATGGATCGGGTCGATCCACTTAGGCTACCGCTGCATTAAATCTGGTTAAGAAGTCCCTGAGCGACTCTCCCTTCCATTGCTTCATGGTTGCCAAGGTCATTACGTTCTTGGGTCTGACTATATGGACCCGAAACTGCCTCATAAACCATTCAAATTGTTCGGTCCAAGGGTCAATAGAACCACTCTCCAACTGTCTGAACCATATAGCTGCGATATCCGTCAAATACAAAGGGAAACATCGAGCCATGACCTCATCCGATGCACCCAGTACCTCCATAAGCCTCATGTACCTCGTCAAATGAACAACATGATCCGTTCTCCCGTCATACATCTCCAATACTGGTAGCTTAAAATCCGGTGGGTTCCTCGCTCGCCTGATAGTAGGAGTAAAGGGACTCCTATTCATGCCCTCCAAGTCTTTATTTACCAATCCACCTCTCATAGCTCGTCTAACCATCTCCATTAACCTGTCATTGTTGCCAAGCTGTAATCCTTGTTCGTTGCCTTCGGTCTGCCCCCCGAGTTCGTAAGGGAATCCTGGCACATACTCCTCATTACGTACCCTTGCACTCCGATTGGTGTCGGGTTTCACAGCGTCATCTAGGATCCCTCCACAGATTGTTCTAACATTTCCAAGCGGTATGCCCCCGAGGATAGATCCATCCAGGTTGATATTCGTCTGCTGATTGCGGGCTGCCCTCTGCTGACCCATTCCCTTTGCTTGTTGATTAAGCGCTTCTGATCCAGCTCCACGGATCTGAGCTTCCGCATTTCCTGCTTGTGCAACTTGTCTGACAAGAGCCTGCATCATCTCCTCTTGTCTTTTCAGCATTGGTTCCATCTCATCTCTGGTGATGTAGATGGATGCTTGACCTACTCCAGCTTCAGAGGAAGCCTCTTGACTTCCCTCTTGGTTCCTTCTTTTTGTCACTTGTTTCCTTGTTGATGGCCTAGCGATTGCTTCCTAGAATCCAAGTTCCTAGCTCCAAAATCCTTGAGTTCACTTCTCAATGGAAGCACCAAAATGTTAGCGTCAAAATTGGTCACTGACACCCAAATCCAGATGAAAGTACCAAATCCCAGTCACATCTCAGTGATAGAGTGTATGTAGAGAGTAATAATGTGAAGAACAGCCAAAACTAGAATGAAAGCAGTAAAAAACAACAGATTTTGTAGTGATTCAGCTAACTCTGGTCTACGTCCACTCCAGAAGTTTCCTTTTTATTGATGTTAGAATCGACTACGGTTACAAAATGGTAGAGTAACCTTACCCTCAGGAAATAGAAATCAAGAGAGCAGAAAGAAGAAGATCCCTTTTCTGAACCCCCACATGCTGTATTTATAGGTAAACCCCAAGTTACTAGGCTTTCTAAATAGCCCGGGCCCATTAGGTCCATAGCCACACCATCCTGCCCTGCATAGTCCTGCCGAGCCATGCTCCTGCCGAGCCGCACAGTGCTGCTGAACCGCAATCCTGTCAAGCCGCACAGTCCTGCAGAGTCGAGCCGCACAGTCCTGCCGAGCCGCACAGTCTTACTGAGCCGCAATCCTACCAAGCCGCACTCCTGCCGAGCCGCACTCCTGCCGAGCCGCACCGTCCCGCCGACCCGCACCGTCCTGCCGAGCCGCACTCCTGCCGAGCCTCACAGTCCTGCCGAGCCGCACAGTCCTGCCGAGCCGCACAGTCCTGCCGAGCGACACTCCTGCCGAGCCGCACTCCTACCGAGCCGCACTCCTGTCGAGCCGCACCATCCTGTCGAGCCGCACTCCTGCCGAGCCACAACATCCTGGTGAACTTTATCCTTTTACACGAAATCCATCATAGTCCAGGCTTGATAATCATGAAGTTGGTTAGGTTGAATCCGCCTGTTTATGGACTTGACAAAAGGCGGGTTAACACTTGTTTTCCGTAACTTTACTTTATTCTTCTAGAGACTTTTTCTAAGTTTATAAAGTAAGTTAAAATATAAAAAAGAATTTTGAAGCTACTCAAAATAAAGGTTCAAGTTTTGAAAACCACCGGTTGTATAACAATAGTCGCTATAAGTTAGTTCGTGGAAACGAACTATTTTTGAAATCTATATGTTTTTCCAACTTAAATATTTTTGAAAAGAGTTTTCAAAACATATTTTAAGTAATTATGAATAATAATTATTTATTTACGTATTTATTATTTAATGATTATTATATATATTTAATTAATGTAATTATTACTTAATCATTGATTAATAAGATAATTAGCACTTAAGTGCTAATATAGGAAGTTAACTTTAATTAGTAATAAATAAAAGGTTAACTATTATCAAATTTATTATTAAGGATAATTAGTATTTAATTATTAATTTATGATCAATTGTTATTTGTTTATTAAATATGGGTTTTATCAATTACTAATTAAGTTTTGATTAAAATCATATTATTAATTAAGATTTTTATAATTATTTATTGATTAATTAAAGATTAATTATAGTTTAACTATATATTCAAAGATTAACTATTATTTAATTATTTATGTAAAGGATAATTATTATTAAATTATTTATTTGATAGTTAATTATTGTTTAATTATTAATTAAAGGTTTAACTATTTTTAAATAAAAAGTTTAAATGTTATTTAATCATTAAATAAAGTTTTAGAAGTTTGGACCATCTTATTTTTAAAGATCAGTTTGGTTTTCAAGAAGCAACTTTCATTTAAGGAAGATTTTAATGCAAGGGATTTCTTTATCGACCACTCTTAAGTAAACCCAATTGAATACGAAACATAATGACATCTATTTAGCAAAATAAATCACCATTCTAATAATTAAGTTGCATTTGACATCTATTTGGTAGAATAAATCATTGTTCTGCCATAGTTCGTCAAGTAGATTATGTTGACATTTATTTGGCAAAATAAAAACTCATTCCGTCATTATATTAACTTAGACATCTACTTAGTAGAACAAATCCACGTCTGCTATTTTGGGTAACTTGGACATCTACTTATTCGATTGATTATTTTTGGCTGATTTCCTTATTCATATCTGCTTGTTATGTAAATACCCATGTTGTAACTTGAAAAGTAAACTTAATTAAAAAAGAACCATTATGGTCACTAAGCTTATTTCTGATTTTTAAGGTCAATCTTGTTTCTAATAATGGTTTCGAGTTAAGTAATGATTTTAGTAAAGGTGTTTTAAATAATCATTTTGTTTATAAAAAGGACTTTATTAAATGAGTTTATTGATGGAGTTTTGTCTTAAATAAGGAATATTTATAAGAAAGTTTTATAAATGATTTTGTATATTATAAAGGAAGTGTTATAAATAATTTTGGAGATTTTTAAAGAGATGTATAAATGGCTTTGATATTTATAAAAGACTTTTGTAAATTTAACTTGCTGATTTATAAAGAGTTTTGTAAATGGGTTTGAAATTTAATTAAAGGAGATTCATAAATAAAAGAGATTTATTAAGAGGATTTATAGAAGAAAATTTACATAAGAATTTGAGATTGTATTTCTTTTAACCGACATTCTTAATTCTAGTAGTATGGACATTCGTTCACATTTAACACAGATGGAATATTCTTTAAGGTTAACTTTATCTCTAATTTAAATAACATATTGTTTTGATCCTCTGATATGATTTGGAAATAAGAAATCTTTCACAAAAGTTTTGTGAATATACTTATGTTTGTGAGATAAGTATATGAATATTTTTTATAAATACTTTTGAAAAAAGTTTTAAATAAATGAAAATTTATTTTGAGGCTTAGTGGTTGCTATAGTTAATTAAATCCCTGGATTGTTGCTTGTTTTTTAATTGATAGTTAAATAATCAGCTATCAAATCTAGACCAAAATATAACTCTTGAAATATCTAGGAGAAATACGTGCGTTATATGGCATAGTCATCTTCAATGATGTTGTACTATGCGTATAAATCTCGTTTTGTTCTCCGAGGACAAATGATAAGGAGATTTATCCATTTAAACGGTTAGGGGTGATCCTTGCTCCTTTGTATTATCCGATTATTTCCAAAAGAGTAAGGGTTAAATTTACCGGAACTATCGATTGTTGTGTCGAAGAGACCGGGATCAGATATGTTATCCGAAAACCACTTCGATCCAATTCAAGCGTTTTGAACTGAAGATGTCTTGAAGAATATGGAATTGAAAATGGAGCTTTTGAAGTACATAGGCTACTGCTACTAATCTTAAGGGTGATTCCAAAATGGATATAATGAAAGTAGTGCCATTGATTTCATTCAGACCCAGAACGAACATGTATGGAGGAATGCTGGCGTTGCATTTCTGCTTAGAGGGCAGTTTTAGCGTTCTAAGTTGGTTTTCTAAGAGGGAAGACAAAAGCCTTGCCTCAACCCTCACAACCCAAGAAATGGCTAAAATAGGGTAGATGCAGCATGGTTATGTAGGTCGCTTCTATTAGGTTGTGTCATCAACTTTCTAAATTATCATATTGTAGATTTGGTTGTGCTTGGAAGATCTCGAAAAAGGTAGGGAACAACCAAGGTGATGACATATTCGGTATATCTAAGTTCAGGGGTAGGCCAGTTCTGTGTTGGCATGGGTGGACCAAGTTTAGGGTCTAACCTCAGGTAAATTTTATCGAGTTGTACTGTATGGAAGGTAGTCCCATACCTTTCCATTGTTGGAAACCATTCTCCAATAAGCGCCATGCGACTTAATTATATACGTATTATTCTGGAATTTAATAATGCAACAATCTCATCTATGATTATTATGTATTTGTATTCTAGATAGTATGATAATATCACTGGATTTTCATATAAAAATGTTTTGGTTATCGCAAGAGAAAAATCCGTCCATGTTTATGTGCGGCGTGGTCTTACGAGATACCTTTGATATTAAAAGTGTTTTACATGTTAAAATAAAGTTCCCACTAGATTTACCAGACTGACCTGAGTGTTATTTATCTATAATGCTCAGGTCATCCCAAGCATATTTTCCAGATTTAGCTAGACACATTGGAGCTTTCAGGAGATGAGCTGGATTTTCTAGGATGTATTCACGTACCTTATATTCTTCCACTATTCTATTTTTTGTTCTTTTCTACATTTATCAGCAATTGAAGAAACAGGCTGTTATAACTATCCAGGATGATAATAGATTAATGTACTTTGATGTGTGTAAACAAAGATAATTTCTTTTTGTAAAGATCTTCTGTATATTTTATATTGATCGTCACGATGTGAGATTTTATTCTGTCTTTTTCTTTCTTTTCCCTAAATTACATGTCTTTCGAACACTTAAATGATCGAGAAAATAATATCGAGGATATATTAAGTGTCTCCTTTAGGTGTAAGAAAGGCAAATCATTATAAGTGGTATCAAAGCTTAGGTTGAGCGAACACCTAGGCGTTGGGGGTTTTACTTATTTGAGATAGGGTTAGTGAGACCCTAGAATGAGTTTGAGCGTATGTATTGAGTGCGTATTTGTTAGCGATATAAAAACGTTTTATGTTGTGTTACTTTAACAGTTGAGTGGTTTATGAATTCTAGTCGAGACATGGGGCACCATGGTTTCGATAGGGATTTCTAAACACTTAAACTACGCAAATTGATATGGTATTGTTTTAAAATCTGATAAATCAAATAATTTTATCTACGAATATTTTTTTATATGTAAATGAATGGTTTTTAAAAATAAAATTAGTTATATATGATGTGAGTTTTATTATGAGATGAAAATATTTTATTATTATCACTTGGAGTTTATTTAGTTATGCTCACGCAGTCTTGAGCATTAGCCATGGTTCATAGAATCATCTACATCTTTCTTTTAAAAATCATAGTTTGGGGAGATATGGATTGAGAAAAACATTGAAACGAACACCTTATGAATTAAATTTCACAGTTTGACTATAAGGTATTCGTTGATAATGTTGGGCTACAAGAATTTGATTTTAATAAAATGATGTTTATTAAAAATTAAGGAAACATATTTTAAGAATGAATATTTGAGGTAAGATTATATATGCAGTGATTTATAAATAAAGGTTGTAAAATATGTTTTAATTGAAAGGATTCTTGGAGAATTTAAAATTCCAGGTTCTTTAAAATGGATTACAGCTGTTTTTGGAAAAGATAATGATAGTATTACTAGAAAATACTTTAAGTATAAATACTTTGAAAAGAATATTTTATATAAAGATGGGTTTTCTTTGGTTTATTTTGGGGAATAAGTCCTGATTTTTCTTGTAATGATCAGAATAATCATCTAAGTGATGGTCGGATGTTTCCCAAGCAAATGTTGCAATGCACTTAGTAAATTATTCTCTTTATCATTTTACCATCGAGATGTGTTCGAATCTAAACGAATCCAATAAAATTTGAATTAGATATTTTGTTAAAAATGATTAACTTAAATATGTATATATATTATTGTTAAAACAAAGGATTTATAAAAGAAGAAATATTTATATAATTAACTATTTTGAGTAGCTTTGAAAGTGACTAAAATTTGGCAGGAGATGTGTTCTGATGGTAAATACTTCTCTTGAGTATTACCCTTCTTCGAAAGAGGATATATGGTACAATTCGGTAGTACCCGGTTCTATGATATCATTTTGAAGTTACTTGGGCTATAATTTTGTTTTCTAAAGGTTAAAAATAAGTATCATTTCAAAAAAAATTTGAAATAACACCTGGGTATTTAGCTCCTAATTTTCAAAAACAATAAGGTATTTTGACTAAAGAGTGGATTGATAAATGAAGTTATAAAAATGAATTAACTTAATAAGAAGGATTAACAAAATTGGTTTTATTATACTATATCTTTTGATTTTAACACCTACGGAGTTAAAAAATTATTTTATTTTATTGGAATGGCTAATAAACATTTTTACCTAAGAGTTTTTTAAGAAAAAGTACATTATAGGTCGGAGTTTGGATACCAGCATCCTACTCTTCTTAGCTACTTACTAGAACAATTGGATAAAGTGGGTGGATTGGTTGACTCGGTTTTGAGACACAAATTATTTTGGGCCTACATTTGAATAGTTAAAAGTAAATGGAATTAAAATCAAATAGTTTGCATATACTCTTAGGATATGAAAGAGTAATTTACAAGTTAATAAATTAAAATAATTTTATGAAAAGGTTTTATAACTAAGTTGCATCATTTTAAAATGTTGAACCTAAGTTGAAATTTCTATGAAATGTTCCATAAATCATTCTAGGAGGGAAAACGTAATGGGGTAGTAAGAACCTTTAGATGAGTACATAAGTTGTATATAGGTTATTTCGCTTTCTCATCTAGTTATCGATCCAAGATTCGAGTACATGACATGAGTTGTTTTACACCATTCCGGATAAGGATTTATCACTCGATTATTGACGGCAAACACATTGTGAGGGTTTTTAATGGGGAACCAAAATTTTTATATCATATTATATGGCTATGTAAGGGGAACAAAGTTTCGGAATTGAGAAGCCTGAGCGGAGTCCGCACTAGAGAATCGAGTGAGCAATACTAGTTCAGAAGAAGTGCTACGTATTCGAGTAAGTGACCGAATCAGATTTCATGCATGGATGGTCTATATACATCATACAGACTAATGAGTAGTGTTAACTATTTCTAGATTATGATTGTGGTAAAAATTTCGAGGTCGAAATTCTTTTAAGGGGGAAAGTGTAACGACCCGGAATTTCACCGCTTTGATTTTCAAATATTTAATAAATTTTAAATATTCAAATAATAGATTTTATAATTGAAATAAAAATCTTTTGAATAATGAATAATGATGGTGAAATAGTTTCCCAAACTAGTTTACAAAAATATACAGTTCGAAGAAAAATAAAAAATGTGACCGGAATACTTTTTCGAATTTTCATTTGCTAAAAAATATTAAAAAACATCGTGAAAACTTTTGTATAGATATACACATTTATATTAAATAGATATGTATGTATTAGTGTATAGTTAAGTTAGTATACAAGCATGATGTGACATATAACCATATTTGTTTTTATTAAAACTTAAAATATAAGATTCCTTAAGTAACATAAGGAAACTAATGTACATATAGCATTTAAAACATGTTGGCTAAGCAAAGAGAAGGGGGACAAGCTTGTGGACTAAGATACATGAAGATGAGGTGGCATTATGATGTGTCAAGAGGAGAAAAAGGGTAAAAGGCCAAACACATTAGGGTAATTTAATTTGTTTTTTGCTTATAAATACCCCTTTCATTTCTTTAATTTTGCCTTTTTTTCGTTCTAACATATCTTTCTCATTTCTTATCCAAATGGAGGTTTTCTTTTTGTCAATCCGTATAAATTCTTAGTGGATATAACAATTTTTGTATCAGTTCTTCAAATTTTGAGCTTAGTCATATCCAAATATCATTTCTTTCAGACTCATTTCGGATCCATATTTTCATGTCTGATGTCACGACCCACTTTTCCATACAAATTTAAATAGACATTTTCCACACTTATCCAGTGCAAATTTCATGGGAAGGCGGATAGTTAAAAGAAAGAAAGTAGAAAGAAGATAGAAAGAATATAGAAAGAAAACTAACAACACAAAATCTCACAGCGGAAAGGAATAATGTATAATATAGAACAAATCTTTACATAAAACAAAACTGTAATGTTTATAGTATAGATAACAATCAGAGTATACCAACCCATATAGCATGGACAGTTATAACACCTTGTCCTTACAACTGCTAATAAACTAAACTAAATGCAACGAAAATATAATCATCTACGTGAGTACGTCTCTGGGCCTCCAGCTTCTCCCCTGAAGCTCTGAATTCCATCGAAACATGGAAATATGCTCTGTCTGGCTCGAGAAATTAGGAAAAACCACGCTCGAGTCAGTCTGGTAAAACCAGCATGAGAATTTAAATCACAAGAAATTTTGTTAATCTTAACTTTCAAAATCCTTTTAAAATCAAAAGTATCCCGTAAGACCACGCCACACATAAACACGACGGGTTTTTCCCTTATGGAAACCAAAACCTTTAATAGAAAATCATGAGATATTATAACAGGGCCTAAGTACAAATAATTATTAAAATAGCCAAAATTGTTAAATTAATCAAATTCCAGCATACTAGGCTCTACAACCAAAACCGTAAAGGCACGTATTGGGGGGATTTTCATACAATGACTAGGCACTAGGGTACCACCTATCACAGTACACATCTAGAAAAATGTACCGAGAACCTCGTCGGGATACCCTACAACACAAGACCGACCCTACCCCTAACTTGGATAGAACAGAGTATGCTATCACCCCGGATGTTCCCACCCTTACCGAGTTCTTCCCATGCACCGTAGTTATAATATCCGAAGGTATCCAAAAAGGTGATAAACATACCCTAATTGGGTGCGACCTAGTTAGCCTTGCAGCATCTCCCCTAATTTTCAGTCATTTTAGTTGATGAGGCTTGAGGCTACAATTGCCTTTTTAAGGAATTTATACTTGGAATGCTCATTGTCCTCCAATGACAATGTACTGATGGCATTCATACATACGAGTCCTTTCTGGGTTTGAATGAAACCGAAGGCAATATTCCTACTAGATCCATTTTGGAATCGTCCTCAGGATTAGTAGTGATTAGCCCTTGCACTTAATTGCTCCCTCTTCGATTCCATGCTCTTGTCTCAACTTTGAAAATGTATTGATGAATCGAAGTGGTTTTCGGATAACTTATCCGATCCCAGTCTCTCCACAATAACTTCCAATATTTCCACTAAACTTAACCCCAGTTCTTTAGGAAATAAACAGATGAAAATAAGATCGGAGATCATCTCCTAACTGTTAGTGGACAGTTTTCCTTATAATCGTCCAATAAGAACAAAATAAGCTTATACCTACAGTATAACACCTTCGACGGTAACTGCACCCTGTAATTCCCGCGTTTCTCCTAGATATTTCCGAAGTTATGTTTTTGGTCTAGATTTGATAGTCGGTTATTTAACTATCAATACACAATCATTCAATCAAAAGAATTCATTTCCCACTGAAACCGCTATTGTTTAATTTAAAATTTAATAAATTAAATTACCTAATCAAAACGGTGTGCACTTATCTCACCGAATAAGTATATTCATAAATCTGTCCTTTTAAAAATACTTGAAAACTTTAAAAATAGACGTGGAAAGCACTACGCAAGATAAACCATGTATTCGCAGCTCAATGATTACATCTCTATTCTAGAAAAATCCAAACTTAACTATAGGCACTCTCTGCCTCCCAATTTCACCATGAAAGTATACTATTACTTCCTAAAAACTTTATTTAATGATTAACACAAAATAATACTTAATAAGTTTCTATATAATTTTCCCAAGTTTAATTTGGAAATACTCTTTTATAAAAGGTTACTATATAATGCATTATTTTTAAAACATTATTAATATTTAAACAAATTATCTTGAAATAAAATAGTTTAATACTAACTAATCCTTAAGTAATAATTAATTTTAAACGAATCATTATAAAATAACTTTAATTAATAATTAAATATACTTTAAACAATTTAAACAATTAAATAGCTTTGAAACAATAATTAAATACTTTTTAAGTAACCTTTAAGAATAATAAAATAATTAAATTTAAATCATTATCAAATAATTATTAATTATCTTTATAGTATCATTTGTGAGAAATGCGGATTACAGGTCTTAAGGCTAGAGTTAACACTAGAGGGGGGGGGGGTGAATAATGTTTATAAAGAATTACTAAATCTTTTTGAGTTTATGTTGATTTATACACAGAAGTATGCAATATACAGATATAGAGATGGTCACAGAAACAAACACAGATGCAAAAAATAAAAAAGCAGTAAAGGTAAGAACACACCGGATTTTATACTGGTTCGGAGTTACCCTACATCCAGTCCCGCACACAAGTACAAATTTCCTTTCAAAAGCAATTGTACAATTACACTCTCGATTTCAAGGCTACGAGGTACACCCTCCAGAATCACAATCCTCTGGGTAGAGATACTTGATTTTCCGGGTAACAAGTTCACCCACTTGATTTTATGGGCAACAAGCTCACCCAATTGATTTCCCAAGGCTACAATCACACCTTATCTCGCTTGATTGGTTTTCAAGGCTACAATCACACCTTTCCTCGCTAAGTTGATTACAAAAAGCCTATAACTCTGAATAGTACTGAGCATCTTGTTGAGAGAGTGATAGAGAACCAAACTACGAATGATCGAGTTGATTCAATGTTGATTTCGACAGAGTAATGGTAAGAATATGTATTAAGAAAAGTGGAAGAAGAAGAGGAGTGAAAAACCAGAAAATCTGATGTAAAATTCGTTGAAACTGACCCTATTTATAGAAGAACAACAGTCATGTCCATTCGTGAAGAGTTATGACGAATAGACACTTCTTTTGAAATTTAAATTTTAAACTCAACTAACACCATGTCGACATGGTCACCATGAGTATGTCGACATCCCAAAGTTTTTTTTGATAATTTGATTTTCTTTGAAAATAATCTTTATCTTATATTAAAACTATTTTAAACTTTATAAATATACTTGCCTATAGTTAAAATTCATAAGTAAATATAGAGAATAATATATATAAAATTTTAACTATAATTTTATATTTAATTTTAAGTATAAATATTTAAAAGTTAAATATATTATATTTAAAAGATAGTTTAAAATCAGGAGTAATCTGACTTTGAAATTAAAGATGATTTTGAGGCTAAAATTATTTAAAATCGGGATAGATGTTTTTGATGCTTTTAAAAGGAAGGTTTTGAAATCATTTTGAAAACAAGATATAATTTTGAAAATCATTTTGAATAAAAGGTTAGCAGATACAAAATAATATTCCACTAGATTTTTCATAGGTTCCATCCTACTTAGGGTTCCATCCCTTTAATAGGCTCGAAGTGGATTCCATTCCACGAATAAATTGGATTTTAAGATGCCAGTGTTTTTCTATGAGTTTTAACAAAATTTCTAATTAAAGAATAAATTACTCGAATTCTTGAACTCTTGATAATCTTGATACTCATGAGTCTTCAATCTTGATATCTTGAATCTCTATACTGTATGGTCTTCATTCTTGGTATCTGCATGGTTAAATCCTGCATATACATATATATCTAAACTTATAATGTTAGTATTTATATTTTATAATTTATTCTAAGGTTGTTATCATCAAAACCATCATCTCATGGACAAACAATCTCTCCCTTTTTGATGATGACAACCTTTGTTTATAAAATATTACTTCTATCCTAATAACTCCCCCTAAAACTAATAACCCCCCCCCTTAATCTATGCCTAACTACCCTATTTTATACTTCTCTCTTTAACAGGCTCGAAGTGGATTACATTCCACGAATAAAATAAATTGGATTTTAAGATGCCAGTGCTTTTCTACGAGTTTTAGAAAAATTTCTAATTAAAGAATAAATTACTTGAACTCTTGATAATCTTGATACTCACGAGTTTTCAATCTTGATATCTTGAATCTCTATACTGTACAGTCTTGATTCTTGATACATGCATGGTTAAATCCTGCATATACATATATATCTAAACTTATAATGTTAGTATTTATATTTTATAATCTATTCTAAGGTTGTTGACATCAAAACCATCATCTCACGGACTAACATCATTAATAAATATTAATCATGTTTAAATAACTTTGATTCAAAAATCAACTTCCAAATTGGAAAGATGCTTATTAATTTCAATGGTACTTAATCAAGTTACCATTCGTTCCATAACAATCCAGAATAGCAGATTCAGAAATTCACATCAATTCTTTTTAACAATTAATTCAACATCATATTGTCCAATATAATTACAACGATAATAAATAGTTGTCCATACAATTTGACAGCAGAACGGTGTTTTATTTCTGCTAGTCAATGTCCAAAAATACACATTCAGTAATAATGGCAGAATGGTGATTTATTCTGCCAACAGGGGTCCAATTAAATGCAATTAACGGAACGTGTTTTATTCCGTCAAACAGATGTCAAAAACATCATAATGAAGTTAAAATTAACTTATCGTTATTTTTATCTGGACAAGTAACTTTAATGGACAGGTCATACAGATTTAAATGACGACATTTGTTTTTAATCAGTAATTAAATTCTATCCGTTTTAAATTGCTTAAATTTTTTTACTTATTCAAACTCGACAACAATTCGTATGACGACGTTATGTTCGTCGATACGAACCCATTGCAAAAAGTTCTGCGTAAATATGGCTTCGTAGGCATTAGTTATGATGATTTACAACATTGCAAATTTATATACATAGATATTGATCTTATTACTTCTAATTTAAGACCTTTCTTCCTTCATACTTGTCTGGGCTGAGCCCACACCCACTCTTTCTTTCTTTTTTTAAAACCTGGGCTGAAGCCCGTTTCTATTCCAACAAAAAAGCACGCTTTTCCCCCGCCCCCTTCTTCTTCCTTTTCCTTTTCCATTTGCTTACAGTTAAAACAAGAAACCAAACGCCCAGACAAATCCCACACCTATTTATTCGTTCATCTGGCTCCCTTCCCCAGTCACGTAACCAACCCGCAAGCGAGCCTTCGAGACCCAATACAAACCACACGGCAACCATCCTCTACAGTGCAATCATCCCCCTTCTGAGACGTCTGTACACACGTTCACGTGTGCGCGTGCACTAACCCACTTTGCCATTATCCGACCCATTGCAGCCACCAACGCAATCACCACCCACTCGTCATTCCACCCCACCACCTCGCCAATGCTCTGGCCCACCCATGCAGCTTCCGACCGAAAGCTTGGTAACATACGAACTAAACACACGCCAGTAAAACTCCTCCCATGGACACCATGACCACCCAGAACACATGCCACCTACGCCAGTCTCTCCGCCCAAGCCTACACCACCTTCAAGCCAAGCATGGCCACTCTCGGTCACTCCCTCATTCCTCTTATCAACCGCGTTCGAACACCCCTAGACCACCCAAAACCCTAAAAATTTCTTGCTAACTCCAATCAAGGCCCAAGTCAAGAATCGGCCACGGTGAACCCATCGACCATACATGCCTATATTTATATACATGTTTTCAGGACAAAATGATGTGCATTTGTTCAGTATTTGGCTCAAGAGATCTGCGGGCCTGTATAAGTATTTTTGACGGGTTGATGGATTGAAATAGGGTGGCTTTGATAAAAAATTTGAGATGATATATGGTTTGAGTTGAAAAGAGGTTAAGATGAATGTTTTAGGTTTTTACCGTATTTGACCGGGCAAGCACATGTTTATATATGTGTGTGTATCGATGTATTTACCCATTCTTGCTTTCATTCTTTCACTTGACTTGGAAAATGCATATGTGTATATGCTTTTTCTCTTCACTTTTACGGTGTAAATTTTCTTTGACTTAAAACATGCTTCATATATATTTTGAAACAATTTGCGAAGTGTTTTAAATAAAACAATGTTAAGTCTCCATCTTCATATTTATTTTTATTTTAAAATGTAAAACTCAAAGCAATGAAATTTTTTGCTATTTTAATTTTAAAAGAATGAAACAACATTTTTGTCAAAATATCATTTGTAAAAGATTTCCCTTTTAAAATGATTATATAAATTTTCTCGTTTCTATCATCATATATTTTCATATGTATCTCTTCATTCATTTTTCAATATATATGTAAATATATATTATTTTTAATAAACTACATTTATTTAGTTCAAACGTATATTTTACTTACCATTACATATATTGTTTTTAACATGCTACATATTTTACGTTCTTCTTAACTAATGTGCATATGTACACATAAAAAAAATCAAATTTTAAACCCTTCCTATTTATCATACACTATATTGTTCATAAGCCAAAATTATTTCTATTTATAATATGTTCTTATTCATCTACATTTGTTTGCTATGAATTTGCTTCCAAATTATATATATAAATTCTATTGTTCTGAATATATATATATATATATATATATATATATATATATATATATATATAGAAGAAATTCCAATTATATCAATTTCCTATTTTATAAATAAAAATTTGGAAATTCCAAATATTATCTTAGCTTAAAAGCTATATATTATTACCAATTATCATTTAACGGGGATTTTATTTCTGATTAAAAGAGCGTATTATTGAATATTAAAAATTAATATTCAAACTTAAGATGACAAAGATTCCGAGTCGTTACATCAGAAAATACCCCTTCTTCTTTTTACCACATGTTCCAAAAAATGATCCAAATTTAGTGAATATTTTGTTGAAATTGTAGAGAAAATACTTTCAAAAAATTTCTTTGACAACTTTTCCAAATTTCGTGAATAACTTGTTAAAAATTTAGTTGGAAGATGACCTATTTTTGGGTTTGATTTTTGTGAATTCGATGCTGATCCGAAGTCCCACCTCCTTTCAAGGCCGAGCTCCACCACCCTTCGGTCGTGTGCACCATACCTTGGTCGAATCATAAAGCCACTATAAGGCCACAAATTCTTGTTCTTACGATAGTCAAAGCTAGGACCTAGGTTGATCTAAAGTTCTAGTGGAAGTTCGGAGTGGTTTGGTAGTTTTTAGGTGAGTATAGGTCAAGAATTCATTTAAAAGTTATAACCTTAAATATAAAGCATACTTTGATAATGAAATCATTGTTGATGATTTGTTTGTTTTGATTAAAATGCTTACATGTATATTTGATGTGATGCTTGGTTCGACTTAGATAGCAAAGTTGAAATATGTGTATGGACGGAAAGTTATGTTCTTTGCATGGTTGTGTAAACCATGACATGTGTATGTGTTGTGTTTGTATTGCATATACTAAAAGTTAGCACTTCAACATGAGGTTATTTGTAAAATGAAAAGTTAGTATTTGGAATCGTAGTTGCGACATCGAAATCCTTTGATTTTCAAAAACTTGTTTTCCTTACTTACTTCTAGAATTTTTTTTATTTAGTTTCAAAAACTATACTTTGTTCTTCTAAAAACATTCTCTAAGTTTATAAAGTAAGTTAAAGTATATAAACAAAAATTTGAAGCTAATCAAAATAGAGGTCCCAGTTTTGAAAAGCACTCATCGAATAACGAGTCGTTATAAGCGTAGTTCGTGAAAACAAACTATTTTTGAAAACTAAAAGTTTTAATTATTACCTAATTTATTATTTAAGGATTAATTAGTATTAGTTATTAATTAATGAGCAATTTTATATATTTATTAACTAAAGGGTTTTATTAATTACTAATTAAGTCAAGATTTAATTAAGTTTTGATTAAGATTAATTTAATTATAAATGAAGGTTTTAATAATTATTTAATAACTAATTAAAGATCAATTATAATTTAATTATTTATATAAAGATTAACTGTTACTTAATTATTTATATAATAGACAATTATTATTTAATTATTTATTTAATAGTCAATTATTGTTTAATTATTAATTAAAGATTTAGCTATTTTTAAATAAAAAGTTTAAATGTTATTTAATTATTAAATAAAGTTTTAGAAGTTTAGACCACCTTATTTTTAAAGATCGTTCTGTTTTCAAGAAGAACTTTCATTTAAGAAAGATTTTAATCTAAGGGTTTTCTTTGTCGACTATCCTTAAGTAAACCCAAATGAATATGAAACCAATGACATTTATTTAACAGAATAAATCACTGTTCTGCTAAATAACTTGTATTTGACATCTGTTTGGTAGAATAAATCATCATTCTACCATGGTTCATCAAGTAGATCATGTTGACATCTATTAGGAAAAATAAAAAATCATTCTACCATTATATTAACTTAGATATGCATTTTGTAGAACAAATCCCCGTCTGCTATTTCGGGTAACTTGGACATTTACTTATATGATTGATTACTTTTAGCTGATTTCCTTATACATATCTACTTGTTATGTAAATACCCATGTTATAACATGAAAAGTAAACTTGATTAAAAAAAACCATTGTGTTCACTAAGCTTCTTTCTGATTTTTAAGGTCAATCATGCTTTTAGTAATGGTTTCAAGTAATGATTTTAGTAAAGTGTTTTAAATAATCGTTTTGTTTATTAAAAACGATTATTAAAGGAGTTTTGTTTTAAATAAGGTATAAATATAAGAAAGTTTTATAAATGATTTTGGATATTTGTAATGTAAGTGTTATTAATAATTTTGGAGATTTATAAAGAGACATATAAATGGTTTTGATATTTATAAAAGAGTTTTTAAATTTAACTTGTGATTTATAAAGAGTTTTATAAATGGGTTTGGAATTTAAGTTAAGGAGTTTAGTAAATAAAAGAGATTTATTAAGAGGATTTGTAGAAAAAAATTTATAAAAGAATTTGAGATTGGATTTCCTATAACCGACCTTCTTAATTCTGGTGGTGTGGACATTCGTTCCACACTTAACATCGATGGATTATTATTCAAGTTTATCTTTATCTCTAATTTAAATAACATTTTGTTTTGATCCCTTGATATGATTTGGAAATGTGAAATCTTTCACAAATGTTTTGTGAATATACTTATCTCAATGAGATAAGTATATGAATGATTTTGATAAACACTTTTGAAAAGATTTTTAAATAAATGAAAGATTTATTTTGCAGCTTAGTGGTTGCTATGGTTAATTAAATCTCTGAGCTACTTGTTTGTTTATTTGATAGTTAAATAACCAACTATCAAATCTGGTTTAAATTTTAACTCTGGAAATATCTAGTAGAAACACATGAGTTATATGGCACACTCATCTTCGATGATGACTGTGTATAAATCTCATTTTTTTCTCCTAGAAAAAATGATGGGAAGATTCGTCTACTTAAACGATTAAGGAGCGATCCCTACTCCTATGTATTGTTGGATTATTTCCAAAAGAATCGGGATAGAGTTTGCTGAAACTATCGAATGTTGTTTCGAAGAGACCGAGATTAGATATGTTATCTGTAAACCACTTCGATCCAACTCAAGCATTTTTAATTGAAGACATCTTGAAGAATATGGAATCGATGATGGAGCTTTTGAAGTGCAAAGGCTTCTTGCTACTAATCCTGAGGGTGATTTCAAAATGAATGTAATGGAGTTAGCGCCTTCGGTTTCGTTTAGACCCAGAACGAACATGTATGGATGAATGTTAGCATTGCATTTCTTCTTGGAGGGCGGTGTTAGCATTCCAAGATGGTCTGCTAAGAGGGAAGATAGAAGGGGTTGCCTCAAGCCTCACAACAAGAAATGGATAAAACAGGTTAGGTGCAGCATGGCTATATGGGTCGCTCCCATTAGGTTGTGTCATCTCCTTTTTAGATTATTATATTATGGATTTGGTTTTGCATGAGAGATCTCGGTAAAGGTTGGGGACAACTAGGGTGATGACATATTCATTACTATCCAAGTTCGGGGTAGGTCGGTTCTGTGTTAGCAGGGGTGGACCAAGTTCAGGGTCTGACTCCAGGTACATTTTATCTAAAGGTGTACTATACGGAAGGTGGTCCCTTACCTTGCTATTGTTCGTATCCATTCTCCAATAAGCGCCGTGCGGACTTGATTGTATACGTATTATGCTAGAATTTTATAATGTAACAACTTTGGCTATGATTAATATGTATTTGTATTCTAGACAATATGGTAGTATCATTGGATTTTCATATAAAAAAGTTTTGGTTATCGTAAGATAAAAACCCATCTGTATTTATGTGCGGTGTGGTCTTACGAGATACCTTTGAGTTTAAATGTGTTTTACAACTTAAAATAAAGTTCCTGGTGATTTGAGTTTCTCGTGCTGCTTTTACCAGACCGACTCGGTCATTTTTAATGCACGGGTAGCCCAAGCATACTTTTCAATTTTAGCTCGACATTTTGGAGCTTTAAGGAGATGAGCTGGATTTTCCAAGACGTATTCACATACCTAATATCTTCTGCTATTATTTTTTGTTTTGTTATTGTCTGTATTTATCAGCAATTATAAGGACGGGCTATTATAACTATCCAGGCTGATAACAGATTAGTGTACTCTAAAGTTGTGTGTAAATAAAGATGATTTCTATTTGTAAAGATCTTGCGTATATTATATATTGCTCATCACGATGTGAGATTCTATTCTATCTTCTTCTTTCCTTACCCAAAATGACTTATCTTTCGGGCACTTAAATGACGGGCACACGTATACCAGGGATGTATTAAATGTTGCTTTTAGATGTAAGAAAGGAAGATCGTTACAGAAATCTTTGTTTTTAGTAAAGTATAAAGGGCTTTTACTTTAGAAATTCTTTTAAATCTTTTTAAAAATTGTTTTGTAAAAAATTATTGAAGTATTTAAATAAAGAAGTTTTGTAGTTTAATAATATTTATAATTATTTTTGAATTTCAAATATAAAAGATTTTATATAAAACATGTCCTTGTGGACTTTAAATAAATTACAAAATAAGTGCTTTTAAGTTATATTTGATATACATATTTTAAATCATTGTATATGTGTTTTTAAAAGTATTTTTAAGGATATATAGTTTATTGAAAATTAGTTAAATATTTTATAATGGTAAAAAGAAGTTTATGTAATATAATATCTTGTTGGCGCCAAAAATAGGCATCAACACTCAATAGAATCTCGTAGAGATTAAACGATGAATGAAATTAAAAAACAAAGCAGAAAAAGTAAATCATACACAGATTTTTTAAGTGGTTTTGGCAATCTTGGCATACATCCACTTCATATTTTTGTTGATTTTGCACTTGATTATGATTACAAGGATATTTGAATCAGCTAGGATCCATTAGTACAAGAGTGAAGAACAAAAATGGTAGAGCCTAGGCAAAAGAAAGAAGGGTCGTCTTTATGGAGAATGGCCACTATATTTATAGGAGAAGACATGAATAAATTGAGCTGAAATTTTGAAAGTTGTGTCTCTAGATCCATATGGGCCCACCATAATGATTGGTGGCCCTAACTTTACATTTTGGAATGATCGACCAAAGTTTAGCCAATCGTTATTTTGGCCTCTGATTGATGTGCAATCGATATTGTAGGCTCTCCAAATTTCGTGCAATTGCGATATGCCATTTGTGAGATATCGCATTTTCCGTGAAACTATGGATTGTTCTGGCTGATTTTATACGCGTTATGGAACTATCGATATGTCTTTCCAAGATTTGGCATTTTTGTTATGCGATCGTTTTTATGGCCTTCACTCTTCAACATATTAATGCATGAAAGTTCAAGTGCATTGGCTTTGTAGATTTTGAGATATTTGTCGATCTTCATCGATTTATGCTGTTTTATGGATCGTTTTAGATCAATCCATATAAATTATTCATTTGTCCATAACTCGAGCGTACGATCTTCAATCGACTCCAGATTTGAAATATAACTCCATGGGGCTATGCCAGTCACTTCATGCTGACTACACCTTGATTGGGATCCGTTCCGAATCTGCCCAACCGTCGTCTATAGTACCATATGTAATCGATTCCCGAGGCCGATGACCCTTCATTCCTAGCCAAGTGATGATATCACGACCTTATCCAAAGGAGGGATAACATATCTTTTTTCAAATTGTCCTTATTATTAAATTCTTTACCTCACAAAATATATATCAATTTAAAGTGGATTTAAAAGTGTTTTAACATATTAGTAAATATTTTTAAAGGTATTCCTACATATATAAGTTCTAAATATTAGGCTGAGTATTATATAAATCTAATAAAGGAAATTTGGGTTTTAATACTTAAGTTAAAATAAACGATTTTGTGAACTTAACTAAAAGTGTATTATCTTAATTAATAAGTGGGACATGCTTTGATCTTTGAATATTTATCCAGATTTTTTGATGTTCATTGGAGCTCAAGGAGCTAGATGATTACCTACCATAATTTTTATTTCCGCTGCATTACTCTGCTCATATTTATCATCAATTTTAAGGACAGGTAGTTATAACTGTCCAGGCTGATGAGAAGTCAGCTAACTCTGTTATTGTATATATTAAAATGATCTTTTTGTAAAGATCTATTGAGATATTATATGTTATCATTCCGCTGTGAGATTTTAATGTTTATGTTCTCCTCTTTCTTGTTTGTTTTCTTTTTTTCCTTTTTTTACCCTAATATTTCATCTTTCTAGCACTTGGGTGCTTGGCACGTGAATACCGTGGGTGTATTAGTGTTGATATTCGAGGGTCGAAGAGGCATCATTGCATATGTAGCGATCCGCCTTTTTGATCCTCGATTGTCGACACTAATACGTCAATGGTATTCACATACCGAGCACCCAAAACTAAGCACACCAACTCGAAGCCCTGGCCTTTATGAAGCCATTGGATTTAAAATCTTTTGATTTCATTGCCTAATTCTCTCGAAACAATTGATGGAAGGAAGTAAATGGGGTGGCGGCCACTTATTTCTTAAAGGAAAAGTTGAAACATGAGAAGAAGAGGGAAGGTTAGAATTAGGTTTCAAGTTTGAGATGTATTTATAGAAAATATATTATATTGTATTCGCTTAATTCAAATGTGATGCATTTTGAGCACACACGACCAAACGCATGTCCGATCGTCACGAAACTCATCGGCATACTACAGTTTATTATTTCCGATCCATTGGAACTAGTTTCGTCAAATTTCGTGACAGTGCTCCGGAATGATAATTTCACACGTTAATTAAAATATTAAAAACCAATTTAATCGCTTTAATTATAAACTGAAGTTTACAATAACCATTTATTATTTAATATGAAATTATACAAGCTTTCGAAATTATTTTTATTCACATTAAATCCAAGATTTAATTATCGAAATAATGCCCATGTATAATTATAAATCGTTCAAAATTCTAGGTCGTTATATTCTCCCCTTTAAAAGAACCCTCGAAATTTCGACATAAGTAACAAAAGCAACCATCACCCATCAATACCTGACGGTATTGCAAGCGAAGAAACAATCATCTAATAATACCAAATAATACTGCAATCACTAGCAAACAAGCTAACAGTATGCTCAGGTTCAGAAACCCCTCATCGCACAAGGATGACAAACAACCCACTAAATGTTACCTTATGCTCAACGGCCTTAGAAATTACCCAGTTGATTACTCATGCTACCCCAAATAATTCGAAGTGTGATTTCCCAAATCTGCAATGGTAATAGGCATTATATATAATTATACTAAAGCCTATACGAATATATATATCATCCGTACGCAATACCAAATCTGCTCGATCACATAAATTTCACTTCCAAACTAGTATATCTCACTTGACCTCTCTAATGCAGACTCCGATCAGGTTCCTTGATTAGAAACCTTCGTTCTTCCTACATATTTATACATTATGATAGAAAACTTCGAGATCGTATCAAAACTCTTATCAAGTGTTTGCCATCAAGAGTTATGTGACAAATCCTAACTCGGACCAGTGTAAATTACCTCGAAATCCATGTACCCGAATCCTAGATCAAGAAATAGTATGTGAATAAAATGATCTATGTATAAATTATGTAGTCCATTTAATTGGTTTCATAATTACATCGGTTACTTTCCATTTTTAATCCACATTCAATTATCACTTAGTATTCCTCAGTTAGTACTAAATTCATTTATGAATCATTTGATAAAATTTACCTCAAGTTATTAAACATTATATAACTTAAGTTCATACTCCTATGATACTCCACTACATCCCCAAAGTATATACAAAAACATCCCATTCATTTTACTTAACACAGGTATTCAATCAATTTAACACTTGTTTAAATTCTATTATCCTTTTAGTTTATAGAACTTATAAATGTTATATAAACTCATCTTTATATTTTACAAAACACTTTGCCTTAATTGCTTATACAAATTCTGAAGTTTTGACAGTCCAGAATCGTCAAAATTCCATTTCATTTCAATAGATGAAAATGATTACTCAAACACATCAAACGCGATGCACAGACCATTCGATCCTAATGCATAAGATATATATGTCCATAATATAACTTAACCGAAATGTTAAGAACTAAACGCCCGATTTTGATTTCAAGTCATTTTATAATAATATATACTTATACTCTTGTATACAAAATCACATGTGTGGTTCCAAAATCTGTTAAGATGATGGAATCCATGCGGGTTTCATTATTTGTTTAAGAATTGTAGCCCCGTGTATATTTTCATATTTCGCCGAAGGTTAAGCGAGAACCTTGGCTTTAGTCTGTAACACCCTTAATTTATTAACATCATTCATACGATTTAATTAGATAAATTAAATAGAATAATGTAAATGTTAAGTGATAAGGGGACTGAGATTTGAATAAATATCAAGTAGCCCTGCTTATTAATTTAAATGGGTTTAAGAACGGTTTATAGGACAATTAATCTACATAAGGGTATATTGGGAATTTTCCATACATAACCTTTACACTTATATATAGATTTTGAATCTTAGGCCATTCACGTTCATATCTCATTGTTCACAAAAATAAAACGTAAAAGGGGAGCATGCCATTAACAAGAAAAGAAAGGAGAAATTCAAAGAAAAGTTAAAGAAATTAAAGAAGGGGAATCAATCTCAAACTCAATCCACTTTCCTTGTCATAATCAAGGTGAAAAATAATTTCATCTCCATTTTTATGAATATATGTTTGGAATTTAAGATTAAATTCGTATATATGATGTTTTGATGATGATATGCATGAATTAAAGTTTGCTTAATTTAAATAAGGCTGTTCAAATGATGATTTATATGATTTTAAGAGCAAAACCAATAGAAATTAATATTTGAATGCCATGGAAAAATTATATGTTATGAAAACATGATTTTGGAGTTGGGTTTTAATTTTGATAAATTTTCAAGCTATAGAAAGATTATTATAAATTTTCAAATGAAAATATGGTTAATTGGGTTTAGGAATTTATTTCAGATATTATATTGAGAATTTGGGTCTGAAATTTTGATATGTCAGAAAACATAATCAAAAGTAAATTTCTATAATTTTTGAGGATTTTTCTTAAGTGATTTACTATAGGAATTAAATTATTTTGTGAGCAAGATCTAAGTGATCTAATTGTATTTATAATGGAAGGGCTTATCTGAAAAAAATTGTTTTGATGCTTATCCAAAAATTAAGAGGTGGCTAGTTGAGGCAACCAATTATATGTTTACACATAGACATGTTAGTTGATATAAATTGCTTAATTTGGCATTAACCATCTGTTTCCTAGAAAAATAGGTTTCGCCTTCGTTAAAGTACCTTTCGACTCATACCTTTCGCCTTCGATCAAGTCAAAACCCTACTAAGCCAAAACCAATACACAAGGTATCACCTAGGTGGTACGTAGTAGATTGTAGGAAAGGCGGAAGCAAGGGTGTCAAAAGCATTGCTTCCGATGGAATCTTCCGATGGGATCGATACCTTATTTGTTTTAAAAAGTTAAGCGCCTGACTTTGTTTACTAATGCATTCGACATAGTCGAAACATATGTTTTCGAAAGGAGTTTTCTAAAAGCTTTCGAAGGGATTGCCATTTTCTATTTTAAAAGCAAGGGCTTTCAAATGAGTTCCTTTAGTTTGTAAAGTAAATGCTTTCGAAAGAAGGGGTTCCGACCTAGTCGAAGCCCTGCCGCCAATTCTTTTACCTTTCGAGCGTATTGAAGTCATCAATGCTTTCAAAGGGTAGTGTTTATTTGAAAGATGTATTAAGCAACTTCCTAAATGCTTATGAAAGGGTTCATGGGTTTCGAAGGCAATGGCCTTCGAAAGGGGGTTTCGAAGCTATCCTTTAGTATTTTGCTTAAATGTTTTGAAGCTTTCGAAAAGGATGGTGCAGACGCCATCATATTTTACCCAATACTTTTATATGATAAATAATGACTTCAAAAGAGATACTTTCGTTTATATTCACTTTGACCCAAATGATAATTTAAAATACAAACCCAACAATTTTGAAAAGGGGACTTTCAATGCTTTCGAAGGGGGAACTTCCAATGGTTTCGAAGCTTTGCTTCTAAGATTAATGAGTATTACTTTATTACATTTGAAAGATTTCGAAAGAAATGTTTTTAAGTATTTTGAAAGGCAGAAGCCTAATGTTTTGAAAAGAGATTTGTATGCTTTCGAAGGAGGTTTTCAAGTGAAGTCAAAAGCAAAATTTTAACAGGTTTGGAAAGCTTTAATTTTCAAAACGATAACCCAATCTCATTTTAATGGAAAACCATGACATTAATAAACAAAGTAACTTGAAATGGAGTTTTTGAAGAAGTTTTAATAGGTTAAAGAGGTTAACCAATTTATTATATTTGGTTCTTCGTATATGTATATATTCATATTGTAATAAACTCATAATGGTACCTTAAGGAAGGACAGAATAACCAGCTAGGTTGACCTATAACGAATATAAATTAAAGATATTAGTAGAGGCCAAGAGGTTCACAGTAAGCCTATAAAAACTGTATATGAAAATAGATAATGGCAGGGGCCAATAGGTTCATAGTAAACCCCTATAAACTATGTAGAAATGAAGATGTCAGTAAGATAGGTTCATAGTTATCCCATGAAAAGTACGATTTGATATTCACAGGGGTCAGTAGATTAATAGTTAACCCATGAAAACTATATCCGGATAAGAGATTGAAATATTGATAGATAGTCAATAGGTTCCTAGTCAGCCCATGAAAACATAGATAAAAGAAAAAATATTGGAGTTACTAATATGTTCATAGTAATCCCATGAAAACTATGTAATTAGACAGGGAGTCTTTAAATATTTAACCGGTTATTAGTCGGCCCATGAAAACTTTTAGGTTAATAGTAATCCTAGAATCTATAATTGTGATAGATATCCAGAATGAATGGGGATGGGTAATCCAGAATTGATTCACTCGTTTTGCATATCATCGTATTATAATGTTTTGAATTATTTTAACCATTATTGATGCAGGAGCAAAGTATATGGTTTTATAAAAGTTTTAGGATACTAGTGAAGGGAAACTCGTTTCGTTAAGCGGTGTAGTCTCACTAGATATCTAAATGGTTTAAGATGGTAGATTATTATTCATACCAGGCTTTATGTCCGACTCGAAGTTTATGTTTCCCCTTAAACTCTCGGGTACTCAATTGATTTTGAGTAGTTTGAGATTTGAGGTTTTCAGGTACCTCTTAAGACGAATAAGCTTCCAGTGACGTGTAGGAGACATAGAAAAATGATATGTTATGAAAACATGATTTTGGAATTGGGTTTTAATTTTGATAATTTTCTAAGCTATGGAAAGATTATTATAAATTTTCAAATGAAAATATGGTTAATTAGGTTTAGGAATTTATTTCACAAATTATATTGAGAACTTGGGTTTGAAATTTTGATATGTTAGAAAACATGATCAAAGTAAATTTCTGTAATTTTTGGGGATTTTTCTTAAGTGATTTACTATAGGAATTAATTATTTTGTGAGGAGGATCTAAGTGATTTAATTGTATTTTTAATGGAAGGGCTTATCTGCAAAAATTTGTTTTGATGCTTATCAATAGTTAAGAGGTGGCTAGTTGAGGCAAGCAATTATATGTTTACACATAGGCATGTTAGTTGATATAAAGTGCTTAATTTGGCATTAACCATCCTTTACGCAGAAAAACAGGATTGGCCTCTGTTAAAGTACCTTTCGACTCTTACCTTTTGCCTACGATCAAGTGGAAACCCCACTAAGCCAAAACCAGTGCACAAGGTATCACCTAGGTTGTACGTAGTAGATTGGAGGAAAAGCGGAAAGAAGGGAATCAAAAGCATTGCTTCCGATGGGATCGATACCTTAGTTGTTTTAAACAGTTAAGTGTCTGACTCTGTTTTACTAAATCGTTCAACATATTCGAGACATATGTTTTCTAAAGGAGTTTTCTAAAAGCTTTCAAAGGGGTTTCCATTTTCTATTTCAAAAGCAAGGGCTTTCAAATGAGTTCCTTTAGTTTTCAAAATAAATGCTTTCGAAAGAAGGGGTTCCGACCTAGTCGAAGCCCTGCAGTCGATTCTTTTACCTTTCGAGCATGTTGAAGTAATCAATGCTTTTGAAGGGTAGTGTTTATTTTAAAGATGTAATAAGAAACCTAAATGCTTTCACAAGGGTTCATGTTTCGAAGGCAATGCCTTTGGAAGGGGGTTTCGAAGCTATCCTTTAGTATTTTGCTTAAATGTTTTGAAGCTTTCGAAAGGGATGGTGCCGACGCCATCGTATTTTCCCTAACATTTTTATATGATAAAGAATGGTTTCAAAAGAGATACTTTCATTTATATTCACTTTGAGCCAAATGATATTTTAAAATACAAACCTAACGATTTCGAAAGGGGGACTTTCAATGCTTTCGAAAGGGGTACTTCCAATGGTTTTGAAGCTATGCTTCTAAGAGTTAATGAGTATTACTTAATTACATTTGAAAGATTTCAAAAGAAAGGTTTTAAAGTATTTTGAAAGGTAGATGCCTAATTTTTGAAAAGAGATTTATATGCTTTCGAAGGAGGTTATCCAGTGAAGTCAAAAACAAAATTTTAAAAGGTTTCGAAAGCTTTAGTTTTCAAAACAATAACCTAATCTCATTTTAAAGGAAAACCATGGCATTAATAAACAAAGTAACTTGAAATGGAGTTTTTGAAGAAGTCTTAATAGGTTAAAGAGGTTAACAAATTTATTATATTTGGTTCTTCATATATGTATATATTTATATTATAGTAAACTCATAATGGTACCTTAGGGAAGGGAAAAATAACCAGCTAGGTTGACCTATAGTGAATATAAATTAAAGAAATTAGCCAGGGCCAATAAGTTCACAGTAAGACCATGAAAACTATATATAGAAAAAGATGTTAGCAGAGGCCAATAGGTTCATTGTAAGCCCATGTAAACTATGTAGAAATGAAGATGTTGGTAAGATAGGTTCATAGTTAGCCCATGAAAATTATGATTTGATATTCGTAGGGGCCAATAAGTTAATAGTTTGCCCACGAAAACTATATCTGGATAAGAGATTGAAATATTGATAGATAGTCAATAGGTTCTTAGTCAGCCTATGAAAATTTAGATAAAATGAAAAGTATTGGAGTTACCAATATGTTAATAATAATCCCATGAAAAATATGTAATTGGATAGGGAGACTTTAAATATTTAACCGGTTATTAGTCGGTCCATGAAAACTATTAGGTTAATTGTAATCCTAGAAACTATAATTGTGACAGATATTCAGAATGAATAGGGATAGGTAATCCAGAATCGATTCACTTGTTTTGATTATCATCGTATTATAATGTTTTGAATTGTTTTAACGATTATGGATGCAAGAGCAAAGTATATAGTTTTATAAAGTTTCAGGATACTACTGAGGAGAAACTCATTTCGCTAAGCGGTGTGGTCCCACTAGATATCTAAATTGTTTAAGATGGTTGTTATTATTCATACCAGGCTTTATGTATGACTTGAAGTTTATGTTTCCCCTTAAACTCTTGGGTACTCAATTGATTTTCAGTAGTTTGAGATTTGAGGTTTTCAAGTACCTCTTAAGACAAATAAGCTTCCAAAGACGTGCAGGAGAAATGAAAAAATGATACGTTATGAAACCATGATCTTGGAGTGGGTTTTAATTTTGATAATTTTCCAAGCTATGGAAAGATTATTATAAATTTTCAAATGAAAATATGGTTAATTGGGTTTAGGAATTTATTTTAGAAATTAAATTAAGAATTTGGGTCTGAAATTTTGATATGTTAGAAAACATAATCAAAGTAATTTCTGTAATTTTTGGGGATTTTTCATAAGTGATTTACTGTAGGAATTGAATTATTTTGTGAGGAGGATCTAAGTGATTTAATTGCATTTTTAATGGAAGGGCTTATCTGCAAAAATTTGTTTTGATGCGTATCCAAAATTAAGAGGTGGCTAGTTGAGGCAACCAATTATACGTTTACACATAGGCATGTTAGTTGATATAAATTGCTTAATTTGGCATTAACCAACCTTTACCCATAAAAACAGGTTTCGCCTCCGTTAAAGTACCTTTCGACTCTTACCTTTCGCCTTCGATCAAGTCGAAACCCCACTAAGCCAAAACCAATGCACAAGGTATCACCTAGTTGGTACATAGTAGATTGAAGGAAAGGCGGAAGGAAGGGTATCAAATGCATTGCTTCCGAGGGGAACGATACCTTAGTTGTTTTAAAAAGTTAAGTGCCTGACTTTGTTTTACTAAAGCATTCGACGTAGTCAAAACATATGTTTTTGAAAGGAGTTTTCTAAAAGATTTTGAAGGGGTTATCATTTACTATTTTAAAAGCAAGGACTTTCAAACGAGTTCCTTTAGTTTGTAAAATAAATGCTTTCGAAAGAAGGGATTCTGACCTAGTCGAAGCCCTACCGTCGATTCTTTTACCTTTTGAGTGTATTGAAGTCATCAATGCTTTCGAAGGATAGTGTTTATTTTAGAGATGCAATAAGCAACTTCCTAAATGCTTTTTCAAGGCTTCATGTGTTTCAAAGGCAATGGCATCGGAAGGGGTTTCGAAGCAATCCTTTAGTATTTTGCTTAAATGTTTTGAAGCTTTCGAAAGAGATGGTGCCGACGCCATCATATTTTCCCCAATACTTTTATATAATAAATGATGGTTTCAAAAGAGATACTTTTCGTTTATATTCACTTTGACCCAAATGATATTTTAAGATACAAACCCAACGATTTCGAAAGCGGGACTTTCAATGCGTTTGAGGGGTACTTCCAATGGTTTCGAAGCTATGCTTCTAAGAGTTAATAAGTATTACTTTATAACATTTGAAAGATTTCGAAAGAAAGGTTTTAAAGTATTTTGAAAGGAAGAAGCATAATGTTTTGAAAAGAGATTTATATGCTTTTGAAGGAGGTTATCCAATGAAGTCAAAAGCAAAATTTTAAAAGGTTTCGAAAGCTTTAATTTTCAAAACAATAACCCAATCTCATTTTAAAGGAAAACCATGGCATTAATAAACAAAGTAACTTGAAATGGAGTTTTTGAAGAAGTCTTCATAGGTTAACTAATTTATTATATTTGGTTCTTCATATACGTATATATTCATTTTGTAATAAAGTCATAATGGTACCTTAGGGAAGGGCAGAATAACCAGCTTGGTTGACCTATATTGAATATAAATTAAAGATATTTGCAGGGGCTAATAGGTTCGAAGTAAGCCCATGAAAACTGTATATAGAAAAAGATATTGGCATGGGCCAATAGGTTCGTACAAAGCTCGTACAAACTATGTAGAAAGGAAGATGTCAGTAAGATAGTTTCATAGTTCGCCCATGAAAAGTATGATTTGATATTCGCAGGGGCCAATAGGTTAATAGTTAGCCCATGAAAACTATATTCGGATAAGAGATTGAAATATTGACAGGTAGTCAATATGTTCCTAGTCAGCCCATGAAAACTTGGATAAAAGAAAAAATATCGAAGTTACCAATATGTTAATAGTAATCCCATGAAAACTATGTAATTGGACAGTGAGTCTTTAAATATTTAACCGGTTATTAGTCGGCCCATGAAAACTATTAGGTTAATAGTAATCGTACAAACTATAATTGTGACAGATATTCAGAATGAATGGGGATGTGTAATCCAGAATTGATTCACTTGTTTTGCATATCATCGTATTATAATGTTTTGAATTGTTTTAACCACTATGGATGCAGGAGCAAAGTTATAAAAGTTTTAGGATACTAGTGAGGGGAATCTCATTTTGCTAAGCGGTGTGGTCTCACTAGATATTTAAATGGTTTAAGACGATAGATTATTATTCATACCAGGCTTTATGTTTGACTCGAAGTTTATGTTCCCCCTTAAACTCTCGGGTACTCAATTGATTTTGAGTAGTTTGAGATTTGAGGTTTTCAGGTACCTCTTAAGACGAATAAGCTTTGAGAGATGTGCATGAGGCACTATAGTTATTTACAGTTCTCTTTCATGTGATTCCGTTATGTTGTTTTGTAAATGAAAAGTTACTTATTGCCTATTATATACTCTGATCACCAAGGGGCATCTTCACATGTCTCTCTTGGAGTATGTTGTAATAATTATATTTTTCTAAATGTGGTTAACGTTGTTGGATTATGTAAAGAATGTGGAAATGGTTTTTTGGAATATGGAATGTGAATGTTGTTTTGAAATATTAAAATTTTCCATATCCATGTGTTTCTGTTATATCACTTTAACTAACATTACCGTATTTTATCGCCGAGAATTAATAACCGTAGATGACTGCAGCATCCGTTGCTGTTATTTTTAGGCCTCCAAGTGGGGGATGTTACAAGTTGGTACCAGAGCATAGGTTTATGAAAACTTAAGCAATTTAAACCTATAACATTTTTAAAGCATAATCCAATGAATCAGAAATATGATCGGGGTTTGGGTTAGAGCGATTGTAACATACTTGTATTTGATATATAGTTATTTATATATAAGTGCGTAGTTCGCTATCTCTTAGACCATTCTTCTATACCTTAATAAGGCTCACATGTAGATTTACAAGAAAGAACATATGGAAGTAGGAAACGGGAGAGGAAATCTAGGTGGAGGAAGCACCACAATTAATGGAAATGCTCGATCTAACATCCGTAGGAACCAAGGTCGACAGGCTAATGCGAATCGAAATGCTGAAGCAAATGTGGGTTTCGAAAATCCACCAGTAGATGTGGGGATGATGTATAAGTTCCTTGCTAATTTGATGCAAGCAAGAGCTGCTACTGGAGCTGCTGGTAATATTGAAGGAGAAAATCCTATGACCCTTATTGGGAATAATTATGCTAAGCTGAGCAGGGACTATAGCAGCTTGGATGGAAAGCCGTTTGTGGGAATGGAGGATGCTATCGAAGTGGAGAATTGGTTGCACTACGAAAGAATATTTGCTAATCTGGGTTTAGAAGATGAGCAGAAGAGAAGGTTGGCGTCTAGGCAGTTGCAAGGGTCAGCACTTCACCGATAGAATAGTGTGACCACCGCAGTTCCGGAGGAAGAGTTGACTTGGATCGATTTTCGAAGGAGATTCAAACAGAGGTTTATTTCTGAGGTAGCTAAGCCACCATTGATAAGGCGGTGTATGGATTTAGCTCAGGTAGATATGTCAGTTATCGAGTATGCTAGTAAGTTTGATGAGCTATCTTGTAATGACCCAGGAATTTTAGCAATTTTAAATCGTGTAATTAACTAAATTTTTCATGAAAATAAAGAATAAACTTTCAGAAATGGAAATTTGATATTTTGTATGCGTCTATTGAAGCATAGCAAGTGAAGGATTTTCATTTGGGAATATGTAAGTTTGTTCAATTATGAATATTTTTACATGATAAAAATTTAAATCATTTTCCGAGTGAGACGACATAACTCGTTTCAATGAATTTGGACCGCTCTAACTCCGTTTTCGGCGTTTTAGCAGCATTATTGGCAGCGAAAATCGAGTTTTAATAAGTTGGTCGTATTGCTGCTATCTGTGTATAATTCTATTCGTCTCGTCATGTCGATCTCCGTAGTATATTCGTTTGTGCATTTTGGCATCAGACATGTGGCGAAATATGCGAAATGTTAGCCGTCTCGGCACACGTTTGAACCTTGTGGGCTTCCCTGTGTCCATTCAGTTATTCACCGTAAGAAACAAATGGACACTAGCTATTAATAATTTCTAAATTCAACATCTAGCCTTTTCTATTCCATGGTTTTGATATATATATTCTCGGTTGACCTTTCACTTTCATTCTCTCTGCTCCTATTCGTTTCCTTCCCCTTTATTTTGTTTCTATGCTCTGAAATATAAAACAAGTTATATATAAACGGAAAAAAGTATGCATATATTTTTCCTTCCGAATTAAACCTGTTACCTTGTTCTTTGTGTCATATCCACCTCACCCTCTCACCTTTTGCTTCAACCCTTAGCCATTCCTCCCCACCTTCGTGCATTGACAGCCTTTACATCGCCACCCTTCGACTTGCCTCAACCACCAACTGCGAGCACAGTGCCCACAGTCGAAACACATCACCACACCCTTGCTTCCCTAAACCTCCACGCCTCACCTGAAAATCACCAAACTCTTCCAACAGCCGCTCCCACTCTACAAGCCACACACTCGGCCTCTCCATCTAACCCTCGTCACAATCCACCACCAGCTTCGAAATCCGAGTAGCAGCTGCCTCCTGCACCTTGAATCCTTCATCCGCCCTCTGACCGTTTCCCCATCTTAGCCTTAACCGAACAGCCACTGTCCTCCGACCACCCACTGCCAAACACCATGCAGCACCTAACCTCAATTGCCCCTACCCTGCCTTTCACCCTCCAGTTCACCATTCACCTACTGCCGATCCCTGCTCAACAATCCGAGCCTTCTCCTTCATGCGACCTTCACCCAACAGCCGACCCTCCATCCCACTACCGACCGTGCTCCACCTTTAGCCCACTACCACACCTTGCCAAGCCCAGCAAACCCTCCACTCAACCTCAACCCTTGGCCTTTTATCAAGGCAGTTTCCTCTTCTTGTTTATAATATATATATATATATATATATATATGTATGTATGTATGTATGTATGTTTGTATGTAAATGAAAGCTTATATATACATAGTTTACATATATTTTTTGTTTCCACCAATATTTAGGCTAGCTTTGCTTGTGTGCTTGTTGTCTAGAACAATTCAACATAGTGTTGCGTTTTTCATTTTTCGTATGCTTGTTTCTTCGTTCTCGTTGTTCTCTAGCCACGAAAGGTGAGCGATCACTCACGATTAACATTCTTTTATTTAGTAAATTTAATTCACATGAAATGACGATTGATATATGCTGTTAAATTTTTAATTGGTTAGAAATTTTATTGTTAAGTATAGTATGTTATTATCTGCATTTGTTAACCTATGTTAATTGACATATGACACCATAATACATTGTATTTATATACATATTATATCTTTAATTGTTAATTATGATCCATGCTTGTAATTGATATATTATGCTAATTTTCTCACACTGCAAGTTCTCTATTAGTTTAGGAAATCCCTATGGTTTGAAATGATACATACCCAAACGACATTATAGATTAGGAAAAATCGTTATGGCTTGAAATGATAAACTCAAGCGATTTTATTGATTTTGAATTTAGGATTGCTGGTTGAAATGATATATACCCGTAAAATTAAAATTATTGCGGTTTGAAATGATAAATATTCATATCACTTGAAAATAGGATAGAAAACTATATACGAAAACCATTTGTCTATTTTTAAGTGATTCCAAATTTTTGAGAAAGGAAATATATATATATGTATGTATTTTAAATATTATACGAAGATTTTTATTTTAATATGTGTAAATTTTAGATTTTAAATTATATGTTTTGGAAATTTTAAAATTATAATTTAAGTTGTAAAAATGTAGATTTTAAGATTTTACATAAATTTTTATTATTTTTAAAATATATAAATAAGATTTAAAATAGATTTAATTATAATTTAATGCAATAAAAATTTAATTTAACTAATATATATAATATGTTTTAAGTATTTATTTAAAATTTATATTAATATTTTAAAAAATAGATTTTGTAATAACTTTTATAAATTAAGGTTGGAAAGATAAATCGAAATTGATTTAAAATTTTATTTGTTTAAGAATTGTAATTAAATAAGAATTGATTTGAAACTTGTAAATTTTGAGATTTTAAAGATATGATTTTTATAACTTGATAACTGGATTTTGATTAAAGGTAATTAAATGAATATGTCTCAAATTTAAATGAAATTGAATATTTGATGTTGATTCAAATTTGTAATTTGAGATTTTATTTAAATGTTATTAAAAATGATTAAGTGAATATTTTCAAATTTAAATAAAATTTAAGTTGAATTTTGAAATATAAATGAAATTTTCCAAATTGAGTTACTATAATTGTTTAAATATTTAAATTTTCAAACCTGTTGAATTGAAAGTGGTTTAAATTTTGTAGTTCAAACCTGGATTTGAAATCGATATAAATTACAAAGTGGATTTAATGAGGATTTGAACTGAGATTGATTTAAATTGAATTTTGAAACTAAAGTTGATTTAAATTGATTTGTGAAATTGGAAGAAATTTTTTTAATTTGAAACTATTTTCGATATAAACTCTTTTAAATGCATATACCATTTTAATATATGATTATTTAAATTTATAAATAATTTTAAATATATATATTTTATATATAAACTAATTTTAATATATAAACTATTTCAATCTATAAGTTGAAACTATTATGATTTAAAGTGAATAATGATTAAAAAAGTGATATGATTTCGAAAGTGAATATGACATTGAAAGTGATAATATTTTGAAATGAATATGATATTTTGACATGGAGTATGAAATATTTGAAATGAAAATGACCACGGTGTGAAATAAACATTTGGTTGTTAAAGAGACCGGGATTAGATATTGTCATACTCTTTACCAATACCGAAAATCACTTTAACAACTGTGCATGTGGTGGAGAATCCAGAACGAAGTAGGATGGTTAGGCAAACGTCTATATGAGGTACGAACGCAGCCCTGACCCCCTTGGGTCAGCTTGATGTGACTAAAATAGGAGCCACGCTAGGCCAAGTGAGGTCGCACCTCTAATCGAGCATGCTTCTTCGATACCATATCTATTAATTTATGATTTGATTGGGTGCACCTTTGATTATGGGAGTGTCCCGAGGTGGGTGGTAGTAGTAGCCGTGTGTTACCACCAGAATAGATCTACAAAACAATGGTATCCTATCCTAGGCATTACCTAGTGTGCCCTGTCACATGCCTTATCACGCCCACTACGAATTTGGTTTGTATCATTCCTTTGGAGTGCTAACTGAGTATCCACTGGTTTGGTGGAGCTTCGAGTATCTGTTTCGACTACGACATTTATATAAATATGTGTCAAGGTGGATATGGGTAACGCCTTTACGCCGTTTTAATATTTTACCGTACTGTAGACATTATCTATGTAGCATATTGTACTATGCATGTAAATAGTTTAATGGATCCTTAAAGGGTGGAATCCCAAGCATCCTTTAAGTTATATTGCATTTCACTTGACATTTCACTTGAGTGGATTAACTTGCATAAAAATATTAATCCTGAGTCGAGTGTTTTGTGTTTTGCTTTGTGCCCAGGTCAGCTTGAGTGTCATAACATTTGAGGCTCGCCTTTTGAGCATGGAGCTTTGTGTGGAGATCTATCTGTTATATATTCAGCTTTCAGTCATTTCATTTATTTCAAGTTGTTTATGTTCAAACTTGTCATTTGCTTTTGTATTTAGATTTCTATGCATTGGATTTTTATTGTATTTTGCTTTAGACTATGATGTTCTGTAGTAGCTTCATGAACTACTATTTATCTATCCCGCTGCTTATTGTTGTATTACTCTGTATCTGTAATTCTATGATTGATTTATTTACTATATATGCTAAGTTTTCCCAAATATAAATTAACAATCTGTTATTTTGAGCAATTCAAGTCTGACACGTGTGAATTATTGTCTATTTGAATGGTTCGAAATAGCGAGTCATTACAAGTGGCATCAGAGCTCTAATTTAGGCAAAACTTAGCGTATGGAACAAAAAGTAATCAGAGATAAGGTACTAATACCCTAGAATGAGGAAAATTAATTATAGAATCATCTTCCTTCGAGCTTGAAATTCATTGTTAGGATCCTCTTGGATTAGGATTTCTTATGAAATTTTGGAACTTTTCCTTTGTTTTAAAATCCATTCTTATCTTTTTCCTATTCATCTCTTGTTTGATACTAGAGCATTCCATAGCTTTGTTTCAGTTGATTTTTGTAATAATTTTGAGCACATCTTGCAACCTTAATTGGCAACTTCATCCTTATATGTGACTGATCCCATCGGCGATCCCCCCAACCTTAATATGATTTGTAATGGGGTGAAACTATTTTACAGTAGGCATCGATTCGCCGAAGATTTCTATGTCCTCGGTTTTGATGCATTTGATATCTTACTTAGAGGTGATTGGTTAAAGCGTATGGCGTTGTTACCTCTTGCAAATCCCGAACCGTTTCTTTAGTAGATGATCAGGGTAATTCTCTTGTGACTGAATGTTGATTGCCTCAGGATTATGCAGGCAGTTTTATCTTTTTGCTTGATAATCAATCTAGCGACCTTAACTCCATCCCGATAGTCAGGGATTACTCTGATATTTTTGGTGACACTTCTCTTTCCCTTAAGCAAAAAATTGAATTCTGCATCGATCTTATTCCTAGAGCTCGATCTTGCCACCGGTTTTCACCAGCTTCGTATAGCCGAGGAGAGCATCCCCAAGATAGCTGTTCGAATGGAGAATAGTTTCTATAAATGGTTAGTCATGCCCTTTGGATTAACCAATGCTCCTGCCTTCTTTATCGATCTCATGAATCGCGTTTTCCATGATGTTTTAAGCAAGTTTGTCTCGATTTTCATTGATGACATTCTTGTCTTTTCTAAGTCGAAGAAGGACCATGAATCTCATTTGAGCTATGTGCTGAAAACTCTTTGGAGTCATCAGTTGAAAGCTAAATTTTCTAAATGTCATTTCTGAAGGGATGAATACTGATTTCTTCGGCACATTTTTTTTGAAAACGGAGTCTCGGTTGACCAGGTTAGGGTCTCCGCGATTAGTATAAGTCTATCCATCTTTCCTCTTTTGTAATTTAATTATCTTATCTTCCTTTCGAGCCTATCTTCTTAGTTAGAATTCACTTTGATTAGGGTCCCTCTAAATTGAATCTCTATCCTTGTTCAAAAATCCATTTTGCGTCTTGATCGATTAGTTTGAGTTGTTAAGTTTGAATTTTGCGTCTTGATCGATTAGTCTAGCTAACACTATCGATGGGAATTCCAAAACACTTGAACAGAGCAAACTGACACAATATTGTTTTCAAAATTGGTAAATTAAATAATTTTATGTATGGTTATATTATATATATATAAGTATAATCTTCTGAAACTAGATAGTTAAATGAATTAGTTGTTAGACATGATAGTACTAGATTATCATTTATTGTTTTGTCAACATTCTTAAACTATTAATTTTTGTTGTACGTTCAAAATTAAGAACTTAAGAATTTAATTTTCGATGCTGTTCAAAATTTGGTTTTCAAAGTTTTGAAAATATATATTATTTGAAAGTTTTTTCGAATGGAAATTGTTTTAAAAGAAGTAAGTCAGTACCCTCCTCTTATGTCGTTAGAAATTAATTTCGATAATGACTGCAGCATCATCGACATTCATTTTCGAGTCTCAAAGTGGGGAGACCACTTAATAGCTTTGCTACACTTTTGTTTTGCGAAAATGGATTTGATTAGCTTCGAGAGTATGATTTGATGTATAATATATATGTGTGTGTGTGTATTTCAAAATGGTTTGAAGGGAAACTGAAAATTTAATTCTTATGTTTTATGTTAAGTGATGGTTTTCAATTATTGAAACGAAGCAAAATTTTGAATAATTGGAGTGTCTAAAATGTGAAGTGGAATTGAAACAGTTGAACTAGGATAAAATTAATTTGTATAATACTCAATTGCATTCTCAAACATATATAACTTACCCAAAATATTCAAAAAGTTAAAATGTAATGTGATCATGTTACAAGATATGTTAAGTGAAATATATTGAATAATAAAAAGAGAATTATATTTAAGCAAACACGGTGAATGCAAATAAAATGGATATGAATGTAAATTATTTGAAAGTGAGTTGATTAGAATGATAATAATAAATGGATGTTAATAATTAATGAGATGTATATTGTTAACACTCGAAAATTAAATTTATATGATTTTGAATTAATTATTGTATCCGGTACTATGTATTTTGAATCTATCTTCCTTTATGTTGCTTCTATTCTCCTATCTCGTTCCATTACGGGGAGAAATTTTTTTGTGGGGGAGAGTTAACAACCCAGGAATTTTAACGATTTTAAATAACGTAATTAACTAAATTTTTCATGAAAATAAATAATAAAATTTTGAAAACGGAAATTTGAAATTTGGTATGCATCAATTGAAGCATAGCAAGTGGCAGATTTTCATTTGGAAATAATTAATTTTGTTCAGTTGTGAAATTTTAAGTTTAAATTTAAAATCTGTTAAATTGATGGAAATAAAATGTTATTGAAATCTGAATATTTTTACATAATAAAAATATAAATCATTTTCAAAGTGAGACATCATAATTCGTTTCGCTGAATTTGGACTGCTCTAGCCCTGTTTATATTATTTTCAATGTTTTAACAGCATTTTTGGCAGCGAAAATCAAGTTTTGATAGGTTGGTCGTATCGCTGATATATGTGTACCACTCTATTCGCCTCGTCGTGCTGATCTCTGCAGTATTTTCATTTGTACATCTCGGCATCAAGTATGTGGTGAAATCTATGAAACGGTAACTGTACCAGCACCCGTTTGAACCTTTTGGGCTTCTCTGTGTCCATTCGGTTATTCATCGTGAGAAACAAATGGACACTAGCTATTAATAATTTCTGAATTCAACATCTGCCCTTTGCTGTTCCATGATTTTGATATATATTCTTGGTTGACCTTTAACTTTCATTCTCTATCCTCCTATTCGTTTCCTTCCCCTTCATATTGTTTCTGTGCTCTAAATATAAAATAAGTTATATAGAAACAAAAAGTAAGCATATATATTTTGCCTTCTGAATTAAACCTGCTTCCTTCTTCTTTGTGCCGTATCCACCCTCCCCTTCTTGCCATTTTGCTTCGACCCTCAACCATTCCTCCCCACGTCCGTGCACTGACAACCTTCATATCGCTGCCCCTCCACTTGCCTCAACCACCCTCTCCGTGCATAGTACCCACAACCGAAACACAGCACCCTACCCTTGCTTCCCGAACCCTCTTCCCCTCACCTGAACATCTGTAACAACCCATACTTTCGCTACTTCGAAAATGAAAGATTTCATTTATTTTAAATTAAAAAAGAATTTAAAAGTTAAATAAATATGCTATATCTAGTAAATAATAATAGAGAAATTATTTATTCTTATAGTTAATGATTAAAATGTACAAATTTGGATTTTAGAACAAATCAACAAAAGTTAACTTTTGTTAAAATAAATAAGGGCTTAAATAAATAGGTTTAAATATTTATTTAAAAAGGATAAATCTTATTTAAAACAACTAATAAAGATAATAAAATTATATTAAAGTATTTAAAAGTATATTAATAATCGTTTTACAAAAATATCCAAATTTTGTCGCATTTTGTCAATTTTACATACATTGTAAAAATAGAGATTTTGATATTATTTAAATATGATTTTAAAATACAAATCGACAAGTTTTAATTTATTTAAAAGAAGTAAAAAGTTTATTTTTAAGTTTTGTTTATTTGAATATATAGTTTAACAAAAACGTTAAATTTTGACTGTAAAATTTGTCAACGAAAACACAGTTTCAATCGTAACAAGTTGTCGCAATGTTGAATAAACATATTCACTTTATAACCTATGTAATACGACTTTACAAACTTTAAAATAAATTACATTTAGCACTAAAAGACAAAAGAGATATACTTTTGAAAAGTTAAATTAAATAAATAAATTAAAAAGTCATGATTTGACAAATTCAAATTCAGTTAAAATTATAAACCACATCATTTCTTTTATATCATATCTCATTAATGAATTGGTATATATATGCATAGGATAGGAAAGGAGCTAAGTTATATGTTTAAACTATTCGTAAGCATAGAAATGGTGACACCTCATATTATTAAGCTATACACTTCCTAAAATCCATAAATGCATATCTAATCAATGAAAATTCTTCCCTTTTTTTGTGTCTTTAAATTAAACAATAATAAGTAATCGTTTCTCTTATTAACATCACATTTAATGCCCATCCAATCTCTCATTTCATGTAAAAGAAAAGTGTATATTTAGATGTAAATATGAAGAGGGTAGTAAGGTCATTTGTCACTCAATTCTCCACCTATAATTACAAGCCCAAACCCCTTTATTCTTCATTCCATTTTTCATTCTACAAACTACAAACTCCTTCTCTCTCCATTTTCTTCCTCCACATCAACATCACCCTAACCCAAGCTTTACCCACATCTACATGGCCATACCCTTCACCTAAACCCCTCTACCCGAGTCTACACCATAGTACACACCACAATGCCCCCACAAACCGAGCCACCCCTCCACCACACCCAGCCTACATGCCTCAAATACCTCACGGCCGAGCCCTACAAACCCACGCACACGACCATACTTCCTAAACACGAGCTAAATACCCTACCTACCCACCTCCTCCAAGCCTCCTACACCACATACCCGATCTCCAAACTCGCACACCCTCCTCCACACTCCACTCCAAGATCGTACTCTCATACACCCTCCAAATACCCACGACCCAATAAAAAAAGATAAAAAATGGAAAATAAAAGAAAAAGGAGAGAGATAGAAATTCGAGACATTCGGAGAAAAAGCACGTTAGATCAAGAAACGCGCTACCTTATAAAAAAATTGACGGCGTGGATATGAAGGTGAGAAAATTCTCATCGCTATATAATTTATATTGATTATTAAGTTGAGATGCTATGATAGATAATTACCTTTTTATGTATGGGTGTTTGAATAATTGTTTGAATGTTGGATAATCCATAGTAAGGTTATGGTACTTATCGTACTACACATGTTTTGAATATGTTAATGTCATATGATTGGTTGTATCGTTGTGATGTTAATATTGACATCAAATTTCTATCATTATTGATTAAATGATCTCTTTGTTAAATAAGACCCAGTTTTGGTGATATGATATACTTTGGAAAAATAAGCCCTTCTTGAGTGGAATTGAAATTGAAACTAAAATGGAAATAAAAGAGATTTGAAATTTGAAGTAAAATGGATTTAAAAATGGATAGTTAAACTGAAATTATAATTGAGACGAACAATGAAATTGAAATCGATTTTGAAAATTGAAAGTGAGATTAAGGTTGAAATTTAAATTAGAAGCGAAATTAGATTTGAAATCTAAGTTTTAATTGAGTTTAGTTTGAAGCTGGAATTAAAATTGAGTTGAAATTGGATTTTAAACTTTAATATTAAAATAAAAAGAATAAAATAATATTAAATTATGATAATAGTGAAAATACATTTTAAATACTTTAAAAAGGGGAAATATTGATTTAAAATGATTTTTAATGATTTTATAAGTGATAAAATTCAATTTGATTAGATTATTTCAAATATTGAAAAATAAGTTAAAATTAGGCGCGTTGCGCCACAGTAGTTCACGCCGAAAAGTTCAAACGAGTGTGTAGAGTGGAATATAGCTTAGAATTCTTCGAGATAAGAAAATTCCGAACTATTGTATCCACATCTTATAAATCAAGAAAGAAAATCAAAATTTTGTTGAGTAGATTTTGAAATATGTCCAAATCAATTTACTAGAAAAATCACGCAAGTGTAGTTAAGTGACCATAATGGAAAATCTATTTTAAATGAGCGTTTTTAATTATAGCGAAATGTGGAATAAATTTGATAAATCTATTTAAATCTCTAAATGGAAATATGAATTTTCAAAGTTGTTTAAATCAAATAAGCTTATATAGCACTTTCCATAGCTGCATGTTCTATAACTTTCTGAATATGAGATTAAACGTAACGATTTTTCCTAAAATCAGTTATGAATGTTTTAAAAGAAAAATTAAGCATTTAAAAGTTAATTTGGAATCTTTATAATCAGTGCCAAAATAAAGTTGATAATCGAGTATGTGGAAACGAATAGTACATTTGTTCCGCCTGTGAGATCTGGGAAATAAAATAAGGTGTTTTACTAAGGTTAGGGATGGAGCAACCAGTTCCCTGAACTTACTTGACCTCTCTTTTCTCTTTTTAGGCGAGGGGTGGAACAAATCAAAAGGAAATCCCGAATGCTCTAAAATGATGGTATTAAGTTTCTAAAATAAAAGAAGATTGGTATTATCCAAAATATAAGCAATCTCCAAAATGAATAAAATACAATCTAGATTGCATAGAGATAATCTTATTATACCTGGTATTAAAATCCGAAGAGGGAACTCATCTTATTTGTGGGATTTAATAATTATTTCCCCGTTATTCCTCCCATTGCACTTGTTGAATACGGAAATTGATATTGAGTAAAATCAGAATGATTTCTATGATCCTATTTACTCAAAATTTTTTGCTAAAATTGATTTAGGGTTTATCGTAAACGATGTCTTAAATAACATTAGTTTTTGACCCACCAAAAACTTGAGGAATTTGGATCGAGAGTTAAGTGAGGGAAATTGAAATATATTCCAAAGAAAAAGAATGAATTACTTAGAATTACTCTAAGATAAAGAAAGAGATTTTGAAATCATCCGAAAAGAATTAAAGTGAAAAGAGACTTAATGATCTTGTATACTCATATTCGCTTTTTGTCGATAATTGGATTTCAAAGGAACCAATGTGGAATTTGGGTGGTTCCTATCCGAAAACCACTTTGAACCAGTTTACATGTTCGAAGAATGAAGGTATTTGAGGACAGAGATATTGAAATGAATAATAACAAGGGACTACTTGTTGATTAACTGGGGATAAACTCATGATTTACTATATTGTAGAAGTGGTCTCTTTGTTTTGAAAAACCTCAAAATCGCAAGGGCTTCTCGCCTAATAATGGCCGCGCAAAGTACCTTAGGTTTCGTTCTGTCCCAAAACGAACTTGTGTAACAACCATAGTTTTGGGTAATTACTTGTAAATATTAAATTATAACAGTATTTATAATTTAATATTGTGAACTAAAAATAAAGTGAAGATTTAAATTTTTTATTTGAAATAAACAATGGATTTGGAAATAAAATATGAAATAAATTTTTATAAACTTTATTTTTGGTTATTTGGGTTAATGACGAATGCTATATGTTTTTTATTTAGTGAAAATGCAATAATTCTTGTAATTATTGCCCAATTCTTCTTTAAAAAATTATTAAAAGAAGCATTTCGCAATAATTACAAGAATTATTGCATTTTCACTAAATAAAAAACATATAGCACTCATTATTAACCCAAACAACCAAAATTAATTTTTCTAAAAATCTGTTTCATATTTTATTTCCAAATCCATTGTTTATTTCAAATAATAATATAAATCTTCAATTTTTTTACATAAAACACACAATTTTGCACTTCGAGCGAAGAGGAAGGAGAATTAAGTGATTAGATAAAATGCGTGCTATGAACAAGTGTGTTTATTTTCTCAATTAATTCCTAATATATTTGTTTGATCATTTTGACCTTCGGGTCTAGTTTACCAATGAGATGAGGTAAACTTTGTACTGCTTTAAGTGTGGAATTGACTAACGGTTAATAAACCTTTTAGTGCGAACTTGTGGTATGGGACACATGTTAACACATTGCGGGTTCCTAACTGAGGGGTTTGTGACACATATTGCCAGTTAGTGGTGTCCAGTACCGGGCTTCCATAATTTCACCGCTACGGTTTATTGCCTTTGGGTTTGTGCCTTCGGGTTTATTGCCTTTGGCTTTGTGCCTCCGGGTTTGTTGCCTTCTGGTTTGTTACCCTATAGTATCGCTTTTGGAGTTGGTCCTTCGTCACCGCTCGAGAGATACTTGGGTTAGTCGCCTTTGGGCTTGTGGATCCTTGTTTATATAGTACTGAGCACGTGTATCTTTTGTTTCTTTGATATTTATATATGTCCCTAGAGTATCGCCATTCGGGGTAGGTCCTTTTGAACCACACGATGTAGAGCGATTACCTTGTGGAAACTTGTGTTACCTTCATTGGTATTTGTTATTTTCCTTTTTGGCTTGATTTGGGATATTCATATCCTTTGTTTATTTGATTTTCCGATGATATGAGGCTTGTTATGATTCATCTTTTGTTAGATGATCATGTTATCTCTTTTAGAGATTGTTGTGGTACTTTATGACCTTTCATGTTCATTAACATCTAGCTTATCTAACTGATTGTTTTGTTAGCCTGACACGTGTATTTTTATACTCGGGTCAGACTGGGGTGTTTCAGGTTAGGTGCTTCGTACTTAGTCTATTTGCTTTTGCTTCCGCGTGGACTTTGCTTTCTGCATATCCCCTAGCATATCTTATTTAGCTTTTTTTTGTCCTTATCTATTGACATTCTGATCTGTGTATTATTATTTTGGGCTCATGCATGAGTAGTGGTCGTCATACCACTTAGTTGTATCATTTTGGATTTATACTGGAGATGTATTTGTATTTGGAGATATGTATGTCATTCTGTTGTTCTGTGATGTTTTACATTTGAGTTGTCATATTTTGTTCTGTTAGATCTTATAACCATTATAGTTTTGTATTAAGTATCTATTAGATATGTCAGTCCACATGAAAAAAAATATGCTACATTTATCGACGTATTCAGTAGATAGTTAAGACAAGGCTATAGATGGTCGCTACTATCCAGCTCTATTCTCCGTATTAGCAGACAGTATTACCTTGTTATACTCCTTGTTAATGTGGGTCTCGGAGTGGGGCGTTACAACTTCTATGGAAGAATATCTGACCTTGCATTTCAAATTGTAATGAGTGATCTCTATAAAAGTATACCAGTCGGTGGCGGAGAAGACGTCTTCTCTTGGCTCAACACCCTTTCTCGAGACATGCGATCTCAGGAAGCTATACGTTCATAGAAATCAGTCGTCTGAATATGGGATGGGAATGTGGCATTCAAAGTGAATGAAGATGTGCTATGTGAAAAGATAATCGTCGCCTCGAGCCTCATCAATCGAAAATAACCGAAACATGGTTAGATGTAGCAAGGCTAAGTGGGTCATTCCCAATTAGGGTATAATCATCCCCTTCTAGATATATTTCTTCCCGCTATAAAGTTCGAGATGTAAACTAATGTGGTGTATGGAAACGAGTGCTCGGTTAAAGCTCGATAACGACCGAGGGATGATATATTCGGTACTATCTAGTTATAGAGATAGGTTGGTCTTGTGTTGGCAGAGGATCCTTTGTGATGGTCCTCGATACATTCCTCTAGAGATGTAATGCCGGAAGGTAGTCCCTTCACCTGGTCACTTGCATGGAAATCCATTCTCCAATAAGAACCTGTAGTTTTGTTTGTATTGGCGTAATGAATAGCCCCGAAATGCTATATGGTTAACCATTTCGGCTAAGATTAATAAGTTTATGTGCAAATGTTTTCAAAGAATTTTATTAGAAATAATATCAAATGTTTTGACATAAAAGTGTTTTAGTTATCATAAGGCAAAAACCCATCTATGTTTATGTGTGAGCGTGGTCTTATGAGATACTCTTTCTTTTTAAAGGATTTTATTTAAAGGCTGATATATGACACTGTCATTTATTATTGGGTTTTTCTCAAATTGGTTTATCAAGCCTGATCTGGGTATTTTCAATACTCGGGTCAGATCCGAGTAGTTTCAAGTTTAGTCGAAGATGGTTGGAGTTTCCAAAGGAGAGCTGGAGATATTCATCTACGCATGACATATTCTATAATCCACTACTGTCTTTTTGTCTTTGTTTGATGTTTGTCAGCAATTGTAAGGACATATGTTTATAACTGTCCAAGCTGAAATTAAGTTAGACTCTTATGTATTTTAAAAATTTTCCCGTTATAAAGATATTGTTCAATATTATATATTATTCCATTCGTATGAGATTCTGTTCTAACTTATTTTCTTTTTACCCTTCATATTTCATCTTTTCATCCAATTTGAGTAGAATATGTGTGGTTTATTGTCAACTAAAAGGGTACGGAAAAATGGGCCTTGAATTTGGTATCAGAGCTGAAAGTTAAGCAAGAACCTTAGCTTTGGTTGGATAAATGCTCATTGGAGATAGGATTATTAATATCCTAGGATGAATAACTCATTAGAGATAGGCTTAATAACACCCTAGAATGAGTTATGACAGTATTATATATATGAGCATGTATTTTTTAATTTTATAAAAATGGTTTTGTTTTAGAGAAGTAGGTAAATGAAATAATTTTACTTATGTATATGTTTTGAAAGTAGAAAAGGGAATATATTTTGAAAAATATTAAGTTAGAAAAGATTGTTTGAAATATAGATGAGTAAATAAGCAACTTGAATTAATTAAAAATAAAATAATGAAGGACATCTTAAGGTTAGAATTGCACAATTTAACTATAAAGATAAGAATCAATTAGTTGAAAACTAGAATTTAGAACTTTTCATTATATACCCCTAGACATTTAGCCTTAAGAAGCAATAACAATTTGGTATGTATAGAAAGGATTAATTTAAAAAGGCTGAGAACAAATACCTTGTGAATTAAGTTTCACAATTTGAGTATAAGGTATTTGATGATAATGTGTAGAAAAATAACATTCTTTTCAGGAAGGACCAAACACACTGAACTTCACCTCACTTTGTCAGGAATTTGAGATCTTAAGTCAAAGAAATTTTTTAGGATCAGAAAAGATCATGGAAGTTAAGGATTGGTTAAGCAAGTGTGATAAGCTCCAAAATAACATGGTAAGCTTCATCCATGGGTCATTTAGGGGGATGATAAGCAAGGCCCTGAAATTCGAAAATGCTATTCCGCGGCCAACTGCTGAAGTACCAGCCAAGAAGAAAAGGCATAAGAAGAACAAAGATTATTGTTTCAAATGTTGACAAAGAGGTCGCCTTGCAAAAGAATGTAGATCAGGAGTAAAACCATGACCTTTAAGAAAACTCAAAACAGTTTATTTATCTTTAAAATAAAAATAGAGGAATATTTTTAAAGTCAATTCGCAATGCTTTTAAAAATGAGACTACCATAAGGCCTCCCGCACACACACACAATGCAAATGCAGAATCGGAGGAGATTTCTCCTTATGATAGTCAAAGATGCTTGATACGCATTAAAAAGAAACATTTGATATTATTACTAGTGCATAGTGTATAAAACAATTTCGAAAGTAGAATATAAATCTTAGCCAACATACGACCATTATCGTATGCCTACTATAGCTGCCATGTTCAATAGCAGGTTACCGCCACATTTCATGGCAGGTTCTACAACTAAATCCGTACAAGATCGTATTGGATGAATGGATTTTTCCAACAAATGGTCAGGCCAAGGAACTTCCCATTGCCACATGGAAACGCCTTTGGAAAGACGCCCCGAGAACCAAACTGTTCTCTGCCAAACAAGGCCGGGAACCCCTTTTCCCAAGGGATATTATAAACCCTCAGATATGCCACCCCCGGTCCTTTGGGACCTTTAAACGAGAGCTCTCTAACCAACATCACACCATAATAATAAGTGTTTCAACATGAGTAAGTATCTGGGCCCCATACCATGATACTACCCTTTCCCAGAAGGAATGGCCATACCCTAGGGAAGCGATCCCTGAAAACCTTGCCGCACAATTCCTGTTTCGACCATTACCGGTTTGTGAGGCTCGACGAAGTCACGTCCACAAAGCCACGCTTTATACAAAAGCTGTGCTTTGGGTCAACAAATGATCATAGAAATGATCACCAAGATAGACGATCAAACAAATGATCCTATCACAAATAATCAACACAATGATCATTTCACAGCAACACTCAACATGTCACATTACCAAAATTGAGAATATATCGCTGGTAACCTTCAACTATATAACCTCTGAGCTCGCACGTCTCAGAGAAGTATGTTAAGCTAAGAGAATAAATTCTCCGCCACCAACAGAAATATATTTGAAAGAAATCAGCTTTATATCTCAATTTGTAATGTCAGACATACTATCCATACAAGTCTGTTCCGGGCTCGAACAGAACCGATGGCACTTACAAAGAAGTCCTTGCAATCCGGATATTTACTAATCACGTTCGGACTTCCCATCACATATGGAGTCTCTATACCGGGGACCAGTCGATGCAAAGACATTCGACGAGTTGTCCTTTCGCTTTCAAAAATATCCGGTCTTCAAATGCTATCCATAACGACATATCACATATTTGGAATGGGATATATGACACAAAGGTCCTCTCCCGGCTAAACCGAATAGTGAACGCAGTATTTCAAAAAAACAAAAAGTGTGGCATTCAATTTCAAGAAAATCACAACAAATACCTATTTAAAGGTAAATATTGATAGTCGGTTATTGAACTATCAATAGATATGCACAACATCACCAGATTCCAAATAATTTTCCAATTTATTTATTTTCCAAAAATATCTTTACAAGATATATATATTTTCCGTTCTTCAAAAATAAATCAATATTTATTTTTAAACGAATTCCAAGTTTCATTTATAAATCCCATATTGAATTTATATTTCCAAGAATATTTATGAATCAATTTCCATTATTCATTTTCAATTTATCTTAAAAAAGATAAATTCTCTAAACTTTTCATTTCACATTGGAAAAACATTTCCATACTTATTTATTTATAAGTAATTCACAAGTCTTTTTATTTTCTACACTTAGAAAATATTCAATATACTCTAATCGAAATTAAGTATATATCTTTCATTCTTTAAGGAAATCATTCTCTTAACCATATTTATTTGGGCCAAAACGAATGTTGTGTAAAACATCGTTACGACAACCCAAAATCACTAGTATAGGGATTCGAAATTAAAATAGATATATAAATCCCAATACTATACAAAACATTTCCTTTCGAAAATCATTTACTATAACAACAGTGTTATAGTCTACCATTTCCTTTTATTTCTCGAAAACGTCTATTTCAACAATGAATGTTGAAATCTATGGTTTCGATGGTTAATATATTTTAAAACATCTTTAGATCGTTTTAATTCTATTTAAAACATCACATTCAAACCATTTCTTTAACATATTATTCACTATTCAAAACTTGAATATACTACGTTAACAAATTTCATCATTTCTATTCCTTTTATTTTAAAGGATTATTCACTGTCTAAAATGTGAATATAACTCCATTAACAAGTTACAACAATTTACTTATCAAAACAAGTAGTTGCAGATTTATAAAACAATGTTTATAAATTCCATTTCTATTTATTTTATAACACTTCCTCTTATAAATTTCCTTTATTAACCTATTCGATTTATAATTCAATTATATACCGAAATTCCATATTATAAGTTAAATGCTTATAATTTATTTGTTTACAAAAACATTCTTTTAAACTTCATAATTATAAATCTTATAACTTATAAGATTTATTTATTTATCCAAATCTATTCATTTAAATAACTTTTCAAATTTTTTAAACCTACTGTTTATAAAATTCCATTAATAACTTCACCGTTATAATCCTATAAATTTCATTCATTTATGAAATTCATTCACAATTCATTCTAACACTTATAAAAGCTCGTTTTATAATTCAAGATATTCTAAATTTATAAATATCAATCTATAAATCTTTTATATGGATCAATTTATATTATTCTTTTAAAACGTCTTTCAACTCCTTTATAATTTCATCATTTTGATTTATAAAATAATCAATTTCATAAATCCTATTTTTAGACTTTTTATAATAAATTCAGAAATCCCAGTTTACACTATTTTATAAAATTATTAATCCCATATTTTCAAAAATCAACTTTTAACTGTATTTCTCAAAAATCATAATTTTTATAATATTAACATTATAACGTTTATTTATTTAAGATGAATTAATTCTAAAAATATTTTATAAAAGTATACTTTCAAAAATCACTTTAGAAATTCCTTAAAAATCAAAATCGTTATTTTTAAACTTCAAAATTGGATCCGATGATGCAACACATCAAATAGTCAATCACGACTTTCAAACATCATATATCGATATGATAAACAATCAAATATCACAATATCTAAAATCAATAAATATTTGTGAGGAATCCAGTTGGATCCCTCCAACCTGTTTCCCTGCATCCACAGACATTAGCACAATACCCATTCCACTTCGAGGTGGAATATCGCGGTATATGGGATTTTATAAAATATTATCCGCTTAATAACGGCGCAATAGGGTCTCATCCGCTATACAATGCGGGAAATCAATCAACTACAATATATACATATGCCAATATATATATATATATTGCTATATACTAATATAATACCAATTCCACTTCAAGGTGGAATATCGCGGTATATGTGTGTAATAAATAACCTCCGCTTACTAACGGCGTATAGTGTCTATTCACATCCAATATATATATATATATATAACAATCACCATTCAAGCATTCAATCAACATAGTCCAACAATTTTAAATCTAACTATTTAAAATTTAAATAAACAACAAAATTCCGAGTGAGAAGCTCTCACCTTTGCTTTTATTAGTAATCCATTTTCCTCTTGACTCGATTTCTCTTGATTTATACCTTGTATAAATATTTACACAATTTATTAATATTCGAACAGATCGAATAATAAATTTTCATTTGATTTAATTAGTTTATAATTTAATTTGGGCTTAATCACTCATTCCAAACAAATTCCCTTTTAATTTTAAACAGATTACTCTTAACAAATTTATCTAATAAAATTTAAATTTCACTAAATTTACTTAAATAAATTTATTTAACTACAATTTAATTTTTAAACCAAATTTTCTTCTTTTAATAAATTATTCTTAGTAACACAAAAATAAATTTAGATTTAATTAACTCACCCTATAATTAAATTTATCCAACTAATTATTAAATTTCTTTTTCTTATCAATTAATAATTTTAATTGACCAATATCAAATTTATACAAATTTTCTGGTTTCAAACTAAAATTCTGAATTCAAACTGATTTTCTTTAATTAAATTTGTTTAACAAAAGGTTATAAATTTTAAAACTAAATCCCTTTTTAATAAATTGTTTTTGGCTTTCAAACAATTTCTTTTTAATACTTTGATTTAACAAAAATTAAATTCAAAACTATTCTTTATAAATTCCAATCTTTATTTTATATAACATTTGGACAAATTGCATAATTAATTTCCATTCGCTATATTTAATTAACCAAAAGTTTAATTTAAACTAATAATTAAATTTTTAAACCCATTTTCTTATATAGATTTATAAATTGAAATCACATACATATTTTATTTATTTATTTTAAATAATGCATATAGGTATATATATTAAATTAAAATAACTGAATACCTTACTGTAAATAATTCTCTTTTTCTATTCACTGTATATTTTTTTTACCTATATTTATATAATTTAAATTAAATTTAAATTTGGAAATAAGTTATTAACATACCTTACTGGAATGATTCGAACTCCACCTAGCCGAGCATCGAGCCCCGTACCTCTCCTCAACACGATCGACCAACTTCCAGTCCCTTCAATCCACGTCGCTGCCTCGCCTGGAGTACGCTGCCCCAGATCCATTGCGACAGCCCATATCGCGTCGCCGTCGCGAGCTCGAGATTTGCCGCCGCCTTCGGTTGCTACGACATCGCCGCCCTCTCTCGTGAGTCGCTCGAACATCACTGCCGCGAGCGCGCGCCGCCCCTATCCCCCACTGCTCGACCCATCCTCCTTCGCGTCGTGGCCACCGGCTTGATTTGGGGGTTTTTTTTTCTCTTTTTTTCTCATACACGGCTGCGGCCATGATTTCGTTTGCCTTTTTTTTTATTTCACTTGAAATTTGGAAAATGGGGCTTCGGCCATTCTTTTGCTTCCATTGATTTTGAAAAACTGGAGATGGAGTTTGATTTTCATTTGTAATTGAAGCTTGCGTTGTTATTTAAAAAGGGATGGAGGGAACGTGATTTATCAGAGAAGAGTCGTGCAAGCACGTCTTCGTATCGTGATTTTAGGCAAAAATTTAGGAAGCTACAGTGTTGTGTTTGACCAATTTAAATTTTAAATTTAAATTGAATCCGATTCAATTTCAACGCGTTTACTCGCCGTGTGATCACGTATCAACTCCGAAAAATACGAAATTTCAAATCCGGAAATAATTCGATATTACGGACCCAATGGAACCGGTTTCGTCGAATTCCGAGACTGTGCCTCGGACGGCTGTTTTTTAAATATCGATTTAAACGATTTAAAATTTCAAAACTGAACAAATCACTTTCAAATTAAATTCTTAAGCTTCTATTATCTTCAGTATTATCAATTTAAATTTTACAAGCCTTTAAAATATTTTTAATCAGCTTAAAATTGAAGATTCAAATTTTTATTCAACTTCAATAGATTAAATTCTATAATTTAATCGCCATATTTAAAGTTATATTGAAAATTCAATCCAAACCATCATTCAAATATTTAAAATTAATTAAATATTTTCAAATTAAATTATTCAAAATTCTGGGTCGTTACACCGTAGCAGTGGAGACAGAGGACTCAGGGATTTATGATACATGGTTTATGAGGATGATGATTCGAAAAGTGAGGAGCAGATCATTTGGAAGATGGGTACGCCTATTCAGGAGATAGTATCTTCCGTTCCAAAGCTAGCCAGGATCTTGTTTTAGAAGATATTGTTGTGGAGGATCATTTGTTGTGGATTCCAAAAGGCCCACAATGGCAACCGCGTGGTTGGGATTTAGCTCTAAAGACGATGATAGATGATGAGGAGCCAGTAGAGGACGGGAAGGAAATAGAGCAGCCAGTAGAGATCGACCTTGAGGCACCATCAGAATGTTTATCCGATGAGTAGTGTTACGCACTTAGGGATATTTTAGGTTTGTATTATAGCAGTTGTTATTATCTTAAACAGGTAGTACGTGCTATGATATGGAGTTTAGTCATTTAATATGATATTTTGGTTGATTGATGTAGATAGTTGATTTGTGACTATGTATTTACCTCAACTGTGTAGTATGCACTCAGGTTAGGAGTTTGGGATTGCTGTCTATATTTCATGATCGGTATTTAGTAGCATTTCATTTGCATATATTATTGACCTTTATAGTTTCATATCTTTGATTTCATTTTAAGGACGAAATACTTTTAAGTAGGGGAGAATAAAACGACCCATAATTTTGCCACTTCGAAAATGAAAGATTTCGTTTATTCTCAATTTAAAAATAATTTAAAACTTAAATAAATATGCTATATATAATAAATAATAATAGAGAAATTATTTATTCTTATAGTTAATGATTAAAAAGTATAAATTTGGAATTTGGAAATAATCAGCAAAAGTTAAGTTTTATTAAAAATAAATAAAGGCTTTAATAAATAGGTTTAAATATTTACTTAAAAAGATTAATCTTGTTAAAAACATCTAATAAAGATAATAAAAGTATATTAAAAGATTTAAAAGTATATTAATAATCGTTTTACAAAAATATCCAAACTTTATCGCATTTTATCAGTTTTACATACACTATAAAAATAGTGATTTTAATATTATTTAAATATGATTTTGAACTATAAATAGACATGTTTTAATTTATTTAAAAAAAGTAAAAATTTCATTTTTAAGTTTGGTTTACTTGAATATATAGTTTGACAAAAAGGTCAAATTTTGATCGTAAAATTTGTCAACAAAAACACTGTTTTCAATCATAACAAGTTATCACAACGTTGAATAAACATGTTCACTTTATAACCTATATAATACAACTTTGCAAACTTTAAAAAAATAATTACATTTAGCACTAAAAAACAAAAGTGGTTTACTTTAGAAAAGTTCAATTAAATAAATAAATTAGAAAGACATAATTTGACAACTTTAAATTTAATTAAAACTTTATAAAACCGCATCATTTCTTTTATATCATATCTCATTAATGAGATGGTGTATATATATGCATAGGAAAGGAGCTAGGTTATATTTTTAAAGCATTAGTAACCAAAGAAATGGTGACACCACGTATTACTAGGCTTATACGCTTCCTAAAATCCATAATTGCATATCTAATCAGTGAAAAGTCTTCCCTCCTTTTATGTATTTAGATTAAACAATAATAAGTAATCATTTCTCTTCTTAACATCACATTTAATGCCCATCCAATCTCTCCTTTCATGTAAAATAAAAGTGTATATTTAAATGTAAATATGAAGAGGGTAGTAAGGTCATTTGCCACTCAATTCTGCATCTATAAATACAAGCCCAAACCCATTGATTGTTTATTTCATTTTCATTCTACAAACTATAAAATCCTTCTCTCTCTCTCTCTATTTTCTTCCTCCACCTCAACATCACCGTAACCGAAGCTTCACCCACCTCTATTTAGCCATACCCGCCACCTAAACCCCTCTACCCGAGCCTACACCATCGTACACACCACAATACCCCCACAAACAGAGCCACCCTCCACCATACCCAGCCTAACACCTCAAATACCCCACGGCCGAGCCCTACAAACCCACCCACACGACCATACTTCCCAAACCCGAGCCAAATACCCCACCTACCCACCTCCTTCAAGCCCCCCACACCAAATATCCGAGCTCCAAACTCGCACACCCTCCTCCACACTCCACTCCAAGGCTGTACTCTCCATACCCCCACCAAATACACACGGCCCAATAAAAAAAGAAAAAGAAAAGAAAAAAGGAGAGAGAACGAAATTCGAGAAGTTTGGAATAAAAGCATGTTAGATCAAGAAGCACGCTAGCTTATAAAAAGATTTACGGAGTGGATATGAAGGTGAGAAAAATATCGCCGCTATATAATTTATATTGATTATTAAGTTGATTTTCTATGATAGATAATCATCGTTTTATGATATTGACGTTTTGAATAATTGTCTGAATGTTGGATAATCCATAGTAAGGTTACGACACTTATCATACTACATCCGTATTGAATATGTTAATGTTATATGATTTGTTGCATGGTTGTGATGTTAATAATGACATCAAATTTATATCATTATTGATTAACCGATCTCTTTGTTAAATAAGACCCAATTTTGGTGATATGATATACTTTGGAAAAATAAGTCTCTTCTTAAGTGGAATTGAAATTAAAATGGAAATAAAAGAGAATTTGAAATTTCAAGTAAACTTGGATTTAAAAAGGATAGTTAAATTGAAACTGAAATTGAGATGAATAGTGAGATTGAAATTGAAATCGATTTTGAAAATTGAAAGTGAGATTATAGTTTAAATTTAAATTAGAATTTAAATCTAAATTTTAATTGAGTTTAATTTGAAGTTATAATTAAAATTGAGTTGAAATTGGATTTTAAAACTTAATATTAAAATAATAGAAATAAAATAATATTAAAATACGATAATAGTGAAAATAAATTTTAAATACTTTAAAAAGTGGAAATATTGATTTAAAATGATTGGTAATGATTTTATAAGTGATAAAATTCAATAAATTATTTCAAATATTGAAAAATAAGTTAAAGTTTGGCGCTTCGCGCAATGGTAGTTCGCGATTTCACGCCGAAAAGTTCAAATGAGTGTGTAGAGTGGAATATAGCTCGAAATTCTTCGAGATAAGAAAATTCTGGATTATTATATCCACATCTTCTAAATGAAGAAAGAAAATCAAAATTTTGTTGAGTATATTTTGAAATATACGCAAATCAATTTTTTAGAAAAATCGCGCCACTGTAGTTAAGTGACCATAACGGGAAATCTGTTTTAAATGAACGTTTCTAATTATAGAAAAACGTGGAATAAATTTTATAAATCTATTTAAATATTTTAAAAGATATTTGAAATGGAAAATGTGAATTTTCAAATATTAAAAAGTTGTTTAAATCAAATAAACTTATATAGCACTTTCCGCAGCACTTTTATGCTGCGAATTCTATAACTTTTTGAATATGAGATTAAACGTAAAGATTTTTTCTAGAATCAATTATGAATGTTTCTAAAAGCAAAATTAAGCGTTTAAAAGATAATTTGGAATCTTTATAATCAATTCCAAAATAAAGTTGATAACTGAGTATGTGAAAACGACTAGACATTTGTCTCGCTTGTGAGATCTGGAAAGATAAAATAAGGTGTTTAACTAAGGTTAGAAATGGAGCAACTAGTGGCCTGAACTTACTTGGCCTCTGTTTTATCTTTTTAGGTGAGGGGTGGAAGAGATCGAAAGGAAAGCCCAGATGCTCTAAAAAGATGATATTAAGTTTCTAAAATAAAAGAAGATTGGTATTATCCAAAATTTAAGCAATCTCCCAAATGAATAAACTACAACTTGGATTGCATAGAGATAATCTTCTTATACTTGGTATTATGTCTCTTTGTTATGAAAAACCCTCAAAATCACAAGGACTTCTCGCCTAGTAATGGACGAGGAAAGTACCTTCGGTTTCGTAAGGTCCTAGAACGAACTTGTATGGAAGAATGTCCGAACTTGCAGTCCAAATCATAATGAGTGATCTCTATAAAAGTATATCAGTCAATGGAGGAGAAGACAATTTCTCTTAGCTTAACACACTTTCTCGAGACATACGAGCTCAGGAAGTTATACGTTTATAGAAATCAGTCGTGTGAATGTGGAATGACAATGTGGCATTCAAAGTGAATGAAGATGTGCTATATGAAAGGTAATCGTTGCCTCAAGCCTCATTAACCGGAATGACTGAAATAGGGTTAGATGCAGCACGGCTAAGTGGGTCATTCCAAATTAGGGTATGATCATCCCCTTCTAGATATATTTCTTCCTGCTTTGATGTTTCAGATGTAAATTAATGTGGTGTATGGAAAACGAGCGCTCGGTTAAAGGTCGGTAACGATCGAGGGATGATATATTCGATACTATCTAGTTACAGAGATAGGTCAGTCTTGTGTTGGTAGAGGATCCTTTGTGATGGTCCTCGGTACATTCCTCTAGAGATGTACTGCCGGAAGGTTGTCCACTCACCTGTTCATTTGTATGGATATCCATTCTCCAATAAGAAATTGTAATTTTGTTTATATCAGCATAATGAATAGCCCTGAAATTCTATATAGGTAACCATTTTGGTTAAGACTAATAAGTTTATTTGCAAATGTTTTCAAAGAATGTGCTTAGAAGTAATATCAAATGTTTTAACATAAAAGTATTTTAGTTATCATAAGGCAAAAACCCGTTCGTGTTTATGTGTGGGCATGGTATTATGAGATACTCTTTCTTTTCAAAGGTTTTTATTTAAAGGCTGATATATGACACTGTCATTTATTATTCATTTTTTCTCATACTGGTTTATCAAGCCTGATCTGGGTATTTTCAATACTGGGGTCAGATCCGAGTAGTTTCAGGTTTAGTCGAAGACAGTTAGAGTTTCCAGAGAAGATCTAGAGATATTCATCTAGGTGTGACATATTCTATTAACCGTTGTTGTCTTTTTGTCTTTGTTTGATGTTTGTCAATAATTGTAAGGACGGATGTTTATAACTATCCAAGCTGAAATTAGGCTAGACTCTGATATATGTATTTTAAAAAATTTCCCGCTGTAAAGATATTGTTCGATATTATATATTATTCCGTTCGTATTTGATTCTGTTTTGTCTTATTTTCTATTTACCCTTCAAGTTCCGTCTTTTTGTTCAATTTGAGTTGGACATGTGTGGTTTATTGTCAAATAATAGGGTGCAAAAAAATGGGCCTTGACAACATCATTGAACCCTTCCACCAACAGCCGCTCCCTCGTCCACAAGCTGCACCCTCTGCCTCTCCATCTAACCCTTGCCATGACCCGCCACCTTCTTCGAAATCCGAGTAGCAATTGCCGCATACACCTTGAATCCTTCGTCCGCCCTCTGACATTTTCCTTACCCTAGCCTCAAATGAATAGCCACTAACCCCCGACCACCCACCGCCAAACACCACAACACCTAACCTCCATTGCCCCACACATCCTTTCACCCTCCAGTTCACCATTCACTCACTGCCGATCCTGCTCAGCCGTCCAAGCCTTCTCCTTCACACAACCCTCACCCAGCGACTGACCCACCATCCCACTGCCGAAGGTGCTCCGCCTTTAGCCCACTGCCATGCCTTGCCAAGCCACTCGACCTCAGCGCTTGGCCGTTTATCCAGGCAGCTCTCCTCTTCTTGTTTATAATATATATACATATATATATATACACACATAAACATACATATATGAAAGTTTTTATATATAATTTACACATATATTTTGTTTCCATTAATATCTAGGATAACTTTGCTTGTGTGATTGCTGTCAAGAATAATTCAACGGTAGTCTCGCATTCTTCATTTTCCATGTGCTTGTTTCTTTGTTCCGCTGTTCTCTAGCCTCAAAAAGTAAGCGATCACTCACGATTAACATTGTTATATTTAGTAAATTTAATGCACATGAAATGACGATTGAAATATGTTGTTAAATTTTGAATTGGTTAGAAATTTTGATTGTTAAGTATAATATGTTATTATCTGCATTTGTTAACCTATGTTAATTGACATATGGCACCATAACACGCTGTATATATATTATATTTTAAACTATTAGTTATGATCCATGCTTGTAATTGATATGTTATGCTATTTTAAATTATTATGCTACTGTTCTCACACTACAAGCCCCTGTTAGTTTAGGAAACCCCTATGGTTTGAAATGATATATACTCAAACGATATTATAGATTAGGAAAAATCGTTACGGGTTGAAATGATAAGCCCAATCGATTTTTATTGATTTTGAAGTTGCGATTGCAAGTTGAAATGATATATACCCGAAAATTTTAATTATTGCGGACTGAAATTATAAATATCCATATCACTTGACCGTAGGATAGAAAACTATATACGGACACTGTCGTCTATTTTTAAATGATTCCAAATTTTTGAGAAAGGAAATATACATGTTTTGATTTTAAATATTATACAAAGATTTTTATTTTAATATGTGTAAATTTTAGATTTTAAATTACATGTCTTGGAAATTTTAAAATTATAAGTTGTAAAATTGTAAATTTTAAGATTTCATTTATATTTTTTATTATTTTTAATATATAAATATGATTTCAAATATATTTAATAATATTTTAATGTAATAATAATTTAATTTAACTAATATATATAGTATGTTTTAAGTATTTATTTAAAATTTATATTAATATTTTAAAAAAGATTTTGTAATAAATTTAATAAATTAAGATCGGAAAGATAAATTGAAATTGATTTGAAATTGTATTTGTTTAAGAATTGTATTTAAATAATTGATTTGAAACTTATAAATTTTGAGATTTTAAATATATAATTTTTATAACTTGATAACTAGATTTTAGTTAAGGTGATTAAATGAATATTTTTCATATTTAAATGAAATTGAAATTCAATATTTAAAATTGATTTAAATTTGTAAGTCGAGATTTTATTTAAATGTTATTAAAAATGATTAAGCGAATATTTTCAAATTTAAATAAAATTTAAGTTGAATTTTAAAATATAAATGAAATTTATCAAATTGAGTTATTGTAATTGTTTGAATATTTAAACTTTGAAATCTATTGAATTGAAGTGTTTAAATTTGTAGTTCAAACCTGGATTTGAAATCGATATAAATTAAAAATGGTTTTAATAACAATTTGAACTGAAATTGATTTAAATTGAATTTTGGAACTAAGTTGATTTGAATTGATTTGTGAAATTGGAAGAAACAATTTTAATTTGAAACTATTTTCGATACAAACTCTTTTAAATATACATACATACATACATACAAATTGTTTTAATATATATTATTTTAAATTTGTAACCAATTTTAAATGTATATATATATATTAATATAAACTATTTTTAATATACAAATATTTTAATCTATAACCCATTTTTAAATATACACTATTTTTGATGTATAACTATTCCAATATATAAACTACTTTCAATATTCAAACTATTTAAGTTGGAACTATTATGGTTTAAAGTGAATAATGATTTCGAAAGTGATATGATTTCGAAAGTGAATATGACTTCGAAAGTGATATGATTTTGAAATGAATATGATATTTCGACATGAAGCATGAACTGTTTGAAATGAAAATGACCGCGGTGTGAAATAAGCGTTCGGTTATTAAAGAGACCTGGATCGAATATTGTTATACTCTTTTCCAATACCAAAAACCACTTTAACAACTGTGCACATAGTGGAGAATCCAGAAGGAAGTAGGATGGTTTGGCGAGCATCCATATGAGGTTGAATGCAGCCCTATTCTCCTCAGGTCAGCTTGATGTGACTAAAACAGGAGCCACGCTGGGCCAAGTGAGGTCGCACATTCGATCGACCAGGCTTCTTTGATACCATATCTACTACTTTATGATTGATTTGGTACACCTTTCGTTATGGGAGTGTGTCTCTAGGTGGGCCGTAGTAGCTGCTATATGTTACCACTAGTTCTGATCTGCAAAACGTAGTATCCTACACTGGGCATTGCCTCGCATGCCTTGTCACATTCCTTATCGTGCCCACTACATGTTTGGTTTGTATCATACCTATGGAGTGCTCATTGAGTATCCTACCGGTTTGGTGGAGCTTACAGTATCTATATAAACTACGATATTTATATAAAAATGTGTTAAGGGGGATATGGGTAACGTCTTAACGCAATTTTAATATTTTACTTTACTATAGACATTATCTATGTAGCATATTGTACTATGCATGTAGATAGTTTAATGGATCCTTAAAGGGTGGAATCCCAAACATCCTTTAAGTTATATTGCATTTCACTTAACATGTCACTTGAGTGGATTTACTTGCATAAGAATGTTAATCCTAAACTCGAGTGTTTTGTGTTTTGTTTTATGCTCGGATCAACCTGAGTGTCAAAGCATTTGAGACTCGCCTTTGGAGCTTAGAGATATTCTTAGAGATCTATCTATTATCTATTCAGCTTTCAGTCATTTCGGGTATTTCCAGTTGTTTGTGTTTAGACTTGTCATTTTCTTTTGTATTTAGGCTTCTATATATTGGATTTCTGTTGTATTTTGCTTTAGACTCTAATGTTCTATAGTAGCTTCAAGAACTACTATTTATTTATTCCGTTGCTTATTGTTATATTACTCTGTGTTTTTGATTCTGCGATTGATTTATTTACTATATATGCTAATTTTTTCCAAATATAAATTAACAATCTGTTGTTTTGAGCAATTAAAGTCTGACATGTATGGATTATTGTCGATTTGAATGGTTCGAAATAGCGGGTCATTACATATCTCGATATGGATACGGTATTGTGGACACTGGCATCAGAAGGAATGAATGGTTCATTCGAGGATTGAGGCCTGAGCTTGCTAGAGCAACCCTGACACATATCCATTATCCTAGTAATATAGTGGTGGAGATGGCCATCCACCATGAGGAAATGCTTGTTGTGCGTGCTAGAGAGAAGCCAGTTGATTCCAGGGTTCTTGGTGAAAGAAGAGGAAGTTCTTCGAAAAGAATGGAGCCCAAAAGGGAAACACAGCCAACAAATCAAAAGCCGATTTAGTCTACTGCAAATGTGACAAGAAGGGTCATTTTACAAACAAGTGTCGGTCAGGCAAGAAGTAGAAGAATACCGTGGATAATAAGCATGTGACGTGCTAAAATTGTGATCAAGTTGGGCATTATAAGAATCAGTGTCCAGAACCAGTTAGGGTGGACAAGAGAAAAGTTTTTGCTATTGGACCATCTCTGCTAAGCCAACTGCAGCTGATAAAGGGAAGTCTGTGATGGAAGGTACGTTTTTGATTCAAAGTATTCCAGTTAGGATACTATTTAATACTGTGCATCACATTTTTTTATATGTCAGAATCTGGTTGATAGGTTATGTTTAGAACCCACCTACCTTGTTTCTTCTTTAAGGATTACGAATCGAGTAGGAGGGTATGCAACTCTAGGGATGAGATTTGACTAGTTAGAATTTAATTTGTTAGGTCATATGTATGCATGAAGTCTATATATTTATGATGTCGTAGATTTCGGGATCATTTTGGGTATGGATTGGTTGTGTAGATATGAGGCTAGGATATTTAGCCAGGATGGGAAAATATCAGTAAGTGCCCTGGAAACAGCAGAAATGCTAAGTCATGTTCATGTTGCAAGAGAGTTTGCAGATGTCTTTTAGCCACTCACATGACTACCACCGAAATGAGCTATTGAGTTTCGAATAGATCTTGTGCCAAGGGATGAACCTATTAGTAGACAACCTAGCGAGATGACAACGACTTAGATGAGGGAATTGAAGGTGCAGCTAGTGGATCTAGAAGGAAGAAATTTTATTAGACCAAGCAATTCGCCGTGAATAGCGGCCATAGTTTTCATGAAGAAGCTAGATGGGTCGTTAAGAATGTGCATCGACTATCGTAAGTTGAACGAAAGGACGATCAAGAATAGGTATCATTTGCTGAGAATAGATGATCTGTATGATTAGTTAAGTGGAGCCAGAGTGTTTTCCCAATTGGATCTAGTGATGGGGTTCCATCTGTTAAGAGTGGCAGAGGACAGTATTCCTTTGACAGCATTTCGGACTAGGTACAGTTTGCATGAATGGTTAGTGATGCCATTTGGATTGACGAATGCACCTGCTTTCTTTGTGGATTTGATGAACCGAGTTTCTCGAGAGCACTTGGATAGGTTCATATTGGTATTTATAGATGACATTTTAGTATACTTAAAAATGAGAGAGAGCATAAGGATCATCTGAGAGTAGTGCTTAAGACGCTGAGGCAGCATCAGCTAAAAGCAAAACATTCCAAATGTCATTTCTAAAAGAAAGAGGTCAAGTTTCTTGGTCATGTAGTTTCAAGGAAGGTTTTGGCAATAAATCCAGTTAAGATCGAAGCTGTCAATAGTTGGAAGAGACCAAAGATGGTAACCGAGATCAGAAGTTTTCTTGGACTTGTTGGCTATTACAGGAGATTCATTAGGGAATTTTTTTGGATAGAAGCACCTTTGACTAAGTTGACATTTATTGACCAACGCACCAATGCTAATAGTTCCAGATGGTAACCAAGAGTTAGCAGTATACACTGATGCATGTGGGACTGGATTGGGAGCTGTATTGGTGCAGAATTGTAAAGTCATTGCCTATGCTTCTCGACGGCTTATACCACACGAGTGAGATACCCTACTCATGATTTGGAGTTGGCTACGGTGATCTTCGCTTTGAAGATTTGGAGACATTATCTCTTAGTAGAGATATTTGAGCTATATACTGGTCAAAAGTCTTTAACATACATATTCTCTTAGAAGGAGTTGAATATGCAAAAGCAAAGATGGCTGGATTTTTTGGCTGCTTATGATTTTGGCATAGAATATACTCATGGGAAAGGAAATGAGGTAGCGGATGCTCTTAGCATGAAACATCAGAATATGGTGTTATCTATGTTGGCAAAATGGAAAGATTTAAAAGCTTTGACTACATGTAGTACAAAGCCAAGATCGATTGCTGGTTCTAGTTGGCCTGTTTAGAAGTGTGGCTAGTGCTGATCGAAAGGATAACATGCAAAAAGAGGATCCAGAATTAGCTGATAGGATTAGAAGGCTTGAGATGGGATTCGAGATCAATGATCTAAAAGATTTTGGCATCGACCAGAGAGGATGGTTGAGGAAGAAGGGACGCTTATGTTTTTCGAATGTAGAGAACTTGAGAAGAGAACTCCTAGAAGAGTGTTATCGATCCAAGTTTACGATTCATCCTGGAGGGACCAAGATGTATTAGGATATGACGAGGAGCTTCTATTGGGAAGGCATGAAGAAGGATGTTGGCTTATGGGTTAGGCAGTGTGCTAACTGTCAACAAGTGAAAGCTGAACACAAGAAGTCGAGCGGGTTGCTTCAGCCTTTAGAGATTCCAATGTGGAAGTGGGATTCTATATCCATGGATTTCATTGATAGGACCATTGTCGAACAGGAGAAATGAAAGCATATTGGTCATTGTGGATAGATTTACCTAAAATACCCATTTTATTCCAGTAAAATCAACTAGGATGGTACTTGTATTGGCGAAGTTGTTTGTGAAGAACATAGTTAGACTTCATGGGATTTGTAGTAGCATAATCAGCGATGGAGATGCATTATTCACTAGCAAATTTTAGAAAAGTCTACATAGGATACTTAGTACCAAGCTCAAATTGAGTATAGTGTATCACCCACAGACGGATTGTTAGACTGAGAAAGTCAATAAAGTACTCGAAGATTTATTAAGTATTGGACTTTGGTGGATCTTGGGAAGATTACCTGCCTTTGATTGAGTTTTCCTGTAATAATATTTATCATACTAGTATAGGAATCGAGCCTTTCGAAGCTTTGTATGGAAGGCCATGCAAATCGCCAACATGCTGGTTAGAGACTGGAGACAGATTGGTCTTAGGTCCAGATTTGGTTAGAGAGGCATTAAAGAAGATTGAGTTGATCCGGGAACGGATGAAGGAAGCTCAATCCAGACGGAAGAGTAACGTAGATAAATGGCGTAAAGACCTAGAGTTCTCAGTTGGAGATAGGGTTTCCGTCAAGGTGTCACCGATGAAGAGTACGATATGATTTGGGAAGTCAGGGAAACTAGCCCTAAAATATGTTGGTCCATTTCAGATTATAGGAAGGATTGAAAAATTCTCTTATAGAGTAAAGTTGCCAAGCAATAACCAGGTGTCCATAATGTATTCCATGTGTCTCATCTTCACAAGTTTGTGCATGATCCAGAGACTATTAGTCCTCTAATAGGGTTTGAAGACTCGGTAGTAGAGCCTAATTTGACTTTTGTTATACAACCAGTCTGCGTTGTGACGAGAGATGAGAAAAGATTGAGATCCAAGACACTCGAGCTGGTGAAGTTTAGGGGAGCGACAATGAGAAAGACTGTACATGGGAGATAGAAGACATGATTCAAGATACTTATCCTGATCTTGTTTGAGGGTATGTCTATATTAGATTATATAGATAATCACTAGTCAGGTGGACTAGTATTCTTGTCAAGAGTTGTTACAGATGATTGTTATATTTAGTATTTAGTCCATACTGAATTTCGAGGATGAAATTCTTTAAGGATGAGAGCCTGTAACACCCCTAATTTCGATAACATTATTTAGGAGATTTAATTAGATAAATTAAATAGAACAATGTAAATGTTAAGTGATAAGGGGATTGAGATTTGAATAAATATTAAGTTGCCGTGCTTATTAATTTAAATGGGCTTAAGAATGGTTTATATGATAATTAATCTACACAAGGATATATTGGGTATTTGCCATACTTGACCTTTACTCTTACATATAGATTTTGCATTTTAGGCCATTCAGTTCATATCTCGGTTTCACAAAAATAGAACATAAAAGGGGAGTAGGCCATTAACAAGAAAAGAAAGGAGAAATTCAAAGAAAAGATAAAGAAATTAAAGGGAATCAATCTCAAACTCAATCCAGCTTCCTTATCATAATCAAGGTGAATAATAATTCCATCTCTATTTTATGAATACAAGATTCTAATTTAAGATTAAGTTCGTATATATGATGTTTGGATGATGATATGCATGAATTAAAGATTATTTAATTGAAAGAAGATTCTATAAATGATGACTTATACGGTTTTAAGAGCAAAACCGATAGAAACTAATGTTTGAATGCCGTGGAAAAATTATATTTTATAAGGCGCATGACTTTGGACTTGATTTTTAATTTTGATAATTTCCCAAGCTATGGAAAGATTATTTTAAATTTTCGAATGAAAATATGCTTAATTGGGTTTAGGAATTTATTTCAGAAATTATATTGAGAATTTGGGTCTGAAATTTTGATATGTTAGATAACATAAGCAAAGTAATCAAAGTAAATTTCTGCTATTTTTGAGAATTTTTTAAAGTGATTTATTATAGGAATTAAATTATTTTGAGAGGGGGATCTAAATGATTTAATTGTATTTTTAATGGAAGGTCTTATCTGTAAAAGTTTGTTTTAATGCTTATCCAAAAATTAAGAGGCGGTTAGTTGGGGCAACCAATTATATGTTTACACATAGGCAGATTAGTTGATATAAATTTCTTAATTTGGCATTAATCGGCCTTTACCTAGAAAAATAGGTTTCTCCTTCGTTAAAGGTACCTTTTGACTCTTACCTTTCACCTTCGATCAAGTCGAAACCCCACTAAGCCAAAACCAATACACAAGGTATCACCTAGGTGGTACGTATTATATTGGAGGAAAGGCGGAAGGATGGGTATCGAAAGCGTTGCTTCCAATGAGGTCGATACCTTAGCTGTTTTAAAAAGTTAAGCGCCTGCTTTTGTTTTACTAAAGCTTTCGACACAGTCGAAACATATTTTTTCGAAAGGAGTTTTCTAAAAGTTTTTAAAGGGGTTGCAATTTTCTATTTTAAATTTGAGGGCTTTCAAATGGGTTCCTTTAGTGGTAAAATAAATGCTTTTCGAAAGAAGGGGTTCCAACCTAGTTAAAGCCCTACCACCAATTATTTTACTATTCGAGTGTATTGAAGTCATCCATGCTTTCGAAGGGTAGTGTTTGTTTTAAAGATGTATTAAGCCACTTCATAAATGCTTTCAAAAGGGTTCATGGGTTTCGAAGGCAATGGCTTCAGAAGGAGGTTTCGAAGCTATCCTTTAGTATTTGGCTAAAATGTTTTGAACCTTTCGAAAGGGATGGTGCCGACGCCATCATATTTTCCCCAATACTTTTATATGATAAAGAATGGTTTTGAAAGAGATACTTTCGTTTATTTTCACTTTGACCCAAATGATAATTTAAAATACAAACCTAATGATTTCGAAAGGTGAACTTTCAATGCTTTCGAAAGGGATACTTCCAACGGTTTCGAAGCTATGCTTCTAAGAGTTAATGAGTATTACCGTGATGACCTGCAAATCCGTACCCTTTGAATCGACAATAATCCACACATGTACGACCCAAAAAGCACAAAATGATGGAAAGTCAAGAGAAAGAAAAGAAGAGAAAATAAGAGAAGAGAAAAAAGAGAGAAGATAGAACCAAAAAGAACAATACAGAATCTCACATCGCAGCGGAAAATATATAATATCATATCAATGATCTTTACAAAACAGAAACTGTATATACATACATCAATCAGAGTTCAACAATCAATCTCAGTTACCAGCCTGAACAGTTATAGTAACCTGTCCTTACAATTGCCGATAATAAACAACAACTAACAAAGCACAGCGGATAATCAAAAAAAGTATGTGTATACGAAAATGAAGATCTCCAGCTCTCCTGTTGAAGCTCCAAAGCATAACCTGTGGATATACTCGGTCTGACCCGAGCATTGAAAGGGAAGAACGTCCGGATCAGTCTTGTAAACCAGCGTGAGAAACACACTCAACTGAATTTATTAAGTTGCCAAAAAATTTTTTTATCAAAACAAAAGTATCTCGTAAGACACACCCACACATAAACACGGACATGTTTTTACCATACGATAGCTAAACCATTTCTTTCATATCAAATCCTCTTATATTATACTAGTGTCTAGTATATACAAATAATATTAGTCATAGTCGAGTGGTTACCCATATAACATTTCGAGGCTATTCATTACGCCTTTACAAACAAAATCGCAGCTCGTAGTGGGTTTTGGATTTCCATACAAATGACCAGGTGAAGGGACTGCCTTCGAATGTGTACACCTCTAGATGGATGTCCGGAGGCACAAAACATCTGCCCAACCAACACAAGACCAGCCCACCTCTATAACTAGATGGTACCGAATATGTCATCCTTCGGTCGTTACCGACCTTTACCGAGAGCCCTCATAGCATACAAACCACAATAATCAGATACACATCGTCATAACATGCAAAGATATATCTAGAAGAGGATGATCATATCCTAATGGGAATGACCCACTTAGCCCTGCTGCATCTAACCCTGTTTTGGTCATTTCTGGTTAATGAGGCTTGATGATGTAACGATTACCTTTCACAATCACATATCACATCACTTTGAATGCCACACGGCCATTTTCGTTGAGTACTAATTGCCTTCCACAAAAATACAACCCTTAAGCTTATAGTCTCAAGGAGGATGTTAAGCTAAGAGAAGTTGCCTTCTCCGCCACCACTGATGTATGTTTGTAAAAACCAATGTACGTAATCTATAGAAATGCAATGTCAGACAAACATCCATACAAGTTATTCAGGAACAGGACAAACCGAAGGTACTTTCCTACCACATCCTGTCGGTAAATCCCTAGGACTAGTAGCGAATAGTCCTTGCATTGGATATTTCATAATGAAGAGACCACTGCTGCTGGGTGTATATTGGGATTTAACCCGCAAACGATCAACAAACGTTCCCCCATAATGAAAATCTGAAATATCAATATCATCACAAAGCAACCTGCACAATCGTCGCATATACATTGGTCCGAAGTGGTTTTCGGATAAACCGATCCCGGTCTCTTCGCACCAACAACGCAAAAGCGTTGCTCAACCTCACACAGCAACTAAGTCTCTTAGACTTATCACGTCTCCAACTTTCAACTTGCTATCCTTCGGGCCAAGAAGGAAACTCGATAGATTGGAGTAATACTCCGCACTACACGAATTAACATCCTTAACACAAAGGATAATCAAGCCTACACTGAAGGCTACGTACTAAGTGTACGACTAAATAGTTCCTACATCAAGTCGAGGAACTAAAATTTTGGCTAAGTCTGATAGTCGGTTATTTAGCTATCAAAAAAACAAACAAATATTCAGCACTATAACAATCACTAGGCCCTTTTAATTAATCTTTCATAATTTAAATTACTTGCCAAATATTCACTTCAAATTATCTTTAAAAAGATATAATTCTCAAACCATGTCACTTCATATTGGAAAACATTTCCATACTTATTTAATAATAAGTAATTCACAAATCTATTTATTTTCAACACTTAGAAAATATTACATATACTTAAATTAGAAATAAGCATATATTTATTTCTTTAAGGAAAACATTCTCTTTAAACTCATTTATTTGGGTCAAAACGAATGTTGCGTAAAACATTATTACGACAACCCAAAATCAATAGTATAGGGATTCAAAAATAAGACGGATATATAAATCCGAATACTATACAAAACATTTCCTTTCGGAAATCATTTACTATAAAAATAGTGTTATAGTCCATCGTTTTCTTATTTCTCGAAAACGTCTATTTCAACAATGAATGTTGAAATCTAGGTATTCAATATTTAACACGTTTTTAAAATATCTTTAAACTATTTAACTTCATTTAAAAGATTACTTTCCAAAATATTTATTCAACTTAAACGATTATTATTCACTATCCAAAATCATGAATATAATTCGTTTACCAAATCCAATATTTCTACGAATTTATTTATTAAAGGATTATCCACTGTCCAAAATCGTGGATATAATTCCTTTAATATATTTCAATATTTAACTTATCGAATTCAATCAAATTCGGATTTATAAAACAATGTTTATAATCACATTTATATTTTATAAAAACTTCAATTTATAGATCTCTTTCATTAACCAATTCCATTCATCTCATTTATATGCCAAATCCAATTTATAAGTTAATTACTTACAAATCATTTATTTTACAAAAACATTTATTTGATAACTTCGCAATTCGCAAATCTTATTCATTTATAAAATCCATTTATAACTTCATTTTAACATTTATAAAACTTCTTTGTAATTCTAACACTTTGATTTTTAAAATATCCATTATATAAATCTTATATATAAACCTTTATAATAAATCAAAAATCTCAATTTAAACTATTTTATAAAATAATTAACTCCATATTTCAAAAATCATATTTCAACTATATTTCTCAAAAATCATAATTTTTATAACATTAAAATTATAAGTTTTATTTATTTAAAATAAATCAATTTCTTTAACACTTCAAAATTCAACAAAACGTATATTTCCAAAATCACTTGAAAATCCTTTCAAATTTGGAAATCATCACTTTAACATTTTTAAATTGCCAAAAATAAGCCCAATGCTGCAACAGCACTAAATACAACAATCACGGCTTCCAAAACATCATATATCATATGATAACTGAATATATCACAATACCTGTAAATAAATTAATACTGGTGAGGAATCCAGTTGGATCCCTCCAACCTGTCACCTGCAACAAATATACATATTAGAATATGTGTACAATGTCCGCTTCAAAGCAGACGCGCGTACAAAGGGTCATCCGCTCATACACGGGAACGTATATGGTCATCTGCTCCACTAGGCAGGTATATATCCAAATACCAATCAATATACCATCCAAACAATCATCAATCATCATATGATAAATTATTTCTCACTTATATAAAAATATCAGTGAGTTAGAAAGAGTGATTATAATCACATTGTCTCCAGTAGCAGTTGCAGTGTTTTATTCCGAATAAAATTAAACGAGCGTTTAATTTTACCCAAAATTCACACAAGCTCCAATCAACTCCAATCTAGCTCCAAAACATAGTGCTCGTCAATACGAACCCAACGCAATTTGTTTCGTGCGAAACGGACCTCGTATGAAAAAGTTATGACATTACAAAGTTTATACGATTTAAATATAAATTAATTTCAATTTTATTTTTATTTTCTAACCCTAAAAGAAAATCTGGCCGTTCACTATGCTTACTCAGATCTGGGCCGTTGCTATTTTCTTCTCCATCATCATTCCTTTACGTTAAAATCAAACCCATAGCCTCCTCTTTTGCCCTAATTATCGAGCCACCATCGTCGATTTCCACGTCGATCAAGAACCTCCGATCGAAAGCTCATGCCACTGTGCCCCTATACCTTGGACACCGTGAAGCTCAGCCACTTATCTTCCTTGATAAACGCATGCAACTGCAGCAATTTTGTGCACGAATTGCCACCACGTCGATCGACTTCACACGATCATCACCGTATGGGTGGAAAGCTCACGAGATGCTCTACAATTCTCGCGTAGGAAGTTTCTCGAATATATTTATGGATTGAAAGAGATTAAGAGGATAAATTCGTGCATTTCTGGCCGTTGAAATTGAAAGTGGCGGCTAGGTTATGAAACCCTAGTGTTTGTGAAAAAAGGAAAAAATGAGGCGCTTTTATAGAAAATTTACGCGCACTATTCATCCGAAAATTTTTCGAACTCAAAACGAAGCATGCCATCTGGCATTTATAAGGTTTTACCCCTATTCCGAACGCAATGGAATGTATATCGGAAGCCAATTCGATCGTATTTGGAAGATAGGTTTTCAAATCGACTAATTTAAATTTAAAATTCACTTAAACCGATTTCTACGCGTTTTAGCTTGCTCCGGACAAACCGTACATCCTATTGACACGAAATTTGAAATCCTACTATAGTTTAACATTATGGATCCAATGAAACTAGTTTTGTCGAAATCTGAGACTATTTGAAAAATGACTATTTTTACACGTCAATCAAATATTAAAATATTCAATTTCTGTAAATTAACTTTTAATTCAATTTTAAAAGTTCTCTAACATCATTCTAATTCAAATAGAACTTAACACAACTTTATAAATCATTTTTATTCACATTAAATCCAAATTCTAATTATTTGCTCAATTTCAAATATTCAATTATCAATTTAATTATTCAATTAAATCATAATATTCGAATAAAATCTATTAAGCTTATAAATTTAACTTGTGCATTAAAATCAATCAAATATACGAATTTCAAATGACAGAAATTTTGGGTCGTTACATTCTCTCCTACTTAAAAGAATTTCGTCCTCAAAATTACTAAGTAAGAAAAAGCTACAAAATCCATCAACTTTTCAAAAACAATTCGTTCAATTTATATATCAAATTCATTTAACCTTTAACTTTCCCAAAATCCATTTAGTTAAACTTCTTATAAAAACTTTTCTAAGTTGTCAAATCCATTCATAGTTATCTTTTCAAAACTACTAGTATTGTTTAACTTTTAACTCGAAATCAAAAAAATTAGTCATCAAAAAAATTTCCAAAATTTTTTATAACTCCTTAAATTTTCAAAAAAATTCGCCATAGTCACCTTTGCGCGGTTCGATCCAAGAATAATAGCAATATATATCACAAATATACATCTCATCATCAAGGATGAGGCATCCCGAAGGGAAAAAATGTAAAAGAATGATATGTAATCCGAGATATGTACCTTATATATTATTAGCGAGCATATACAGCTAATATAGTGCGAAAACGAGCTCCAAAAGCGAAACAAGCGCCATCCGCACCTACTAAACACTCAACAACAATGAGAAACATGTATATATGAAAGTAATATCAATATACAACATATACCAACAACTATACATGCCAATATAGCAATGCAACAACAGCAACAAACCAACTATCAAACAACGATAATCCAACAACTCCATAACCAAATCAATATTCTTTCACTTCTTGTAAATATTCATTGAATTGGTTTTCCAATTTAAAATGACATTTGATTCATTAAAATTGGATTTACTAACATTCATTCATTCATATTCAATTAGTTTACATTCACTAATTCATATTCAGGTTTGTTTGCTTCCTAATCAAATCAAATTCAATTACATGGCCAAATTAATTTACTTTACATTCCTTCAATTGGGTTCAACACTTTTAATTTCAAATTGGTTAACATTCAGTTGACTTTCATTCAATTATTCAATTCACAACTTATTAACTTAAGTTTTATTCAATTCTTAAAAACATTTTCTAATCCATGTTTATTCACTAATTCACTTTTACAATTAAAGTTGAATTCCATAATATAACTCAAGTTCATATTCATCACTACATTTTATTAAATTACTTTATTAGTTTACTTTGATACCAAAATCAACTTCATTTACCTTCACTTTCACAATACAACTTAAGTTCACTTATAATTTAATTGAAATTCTATTTTATTTAAATTTTTTACTTAAGTCAAATTTATATCACTACTCAAATTAAGATTTTGTTTTGCCTAACCAAAAGTATTTAACCATTTTAACATTGGGTGTTACTTACATTTTCTCATTTTCTAAGTTATACAACATTTATATTTAAACTTCCAAATTCATATTATCACTTAAAAGTTTAAATTTCATTTCAGTTACTTATCTATTCTAATTAAAATCCAATTTATTTAACTTTCCTTTAGTTTAAATTTCAAATCATATATTTATTGTGCTAACTCACATTTATTTCAACTTTACAAAGTTAAATTTTATTATCTCATATATTATAAATCCAAATTCATTTCACTTATTTTTATCAATTACAACTTGGATTTTAAATTCAAATTTGTTTATCTCAACAAAACTTAAATTTTCAATTTACTATTGGTAGCAAATCCATCACATAGAAACTCGAAAATGATACTGATGATGCTGCAGTCATCACCCTTATTATTTTCCAGCAACATTAGTGAATTCAGTGCTTTATATTCTTTTAAAAATTTCCTTCTATCTTTATAAATCACATTTATAAATCTTTTTACTTATATAATTTCACTGTTTTACTTTACGTATGTAAGATTCATTCCAACTTCTTTTATCTTATTTAGAGTTATAACAATTTAACTTTTAACTTTTGAAAAATAATTTCCAAAATCAACAGAATTCAAATTTCCAAATAATTAGTTTAAATTCATTTTTATTTGTAACTCACATTTATAAATATATTCAAGTTGTTTCATTTCTTATATTTAAGATTATTTCACAATTGTAAATCATATTAATTATAATTCCATAATTTATAATTCATTTGCTTATATAATTTATCCTTTTACAATTGTTATTTTTATTAAGATTATTCAAACAGCTTTTTTTAACTTATATATGTATTTACATTTTCAATCAACCTAACAATCAATTTGTATACACTTTAATAATGAAAAATCAGTTCCATTATATATAAAATATACTTGAGGTAAAATTATTTCATTTACCCAATTTAAAATAATACTATGTCGACTTGCCTCGTTTAAGAGTTTGGAAATCCCTATCGATGAAATGGCGTCCCATATACCAACCAGAATTCACAAACAACTCAACGGATAAGCAAACACAATATAAAACATTTTATATTTACTAATAAATACGCGCTCATATATATAATACACTCAACTCAATCTAGGGTGCTATTGTCCCTATCTATACTGAGTACACATCAAAGCTTAGGAATATACAAAATCTAAGCTCTGATACCAAGTGTGACGAGCCGCAAATCCGTACCCTTTGAATTGACAATAATCCACACATGTACGACCCAAAAAGTACAAACTGATAGAAAGTCAAGAGAAAGAAAAGAAGAGAGAAGAAGTAAAGAGAAGAAAGAGAGAAGATAGAACCAAACAGAGTAATATAGAATCTCACATCGCAGGGGAAAATATATAATATCATATCAATGATCTTTTCAAAACAGAAACTGTATATACATACATCAATCAGAGTTCAACAATCAATCAGAGTTATCAGCCTGAACAGTTATAGTTACATGTCCTTACAATTGCCGATAATAAACAATAACTAACAAAGCACAGCGGATAATCAAAACAAGTACGTGTATACGAAAATGAAGATCTCCAGCTCTCCTGCTGAAGCTCCAAAGCACCAAAGCATAACCTGTAGATATACTCGGTCTGACCTGAGCATTGAAAGGGAAGAATGCCCGGATCAGTCTGGTAAACCAGCGTGATAAACACACTCAACTGAATTTACTAAGTTACCAAAACTTTTTCTTTATCAAAACAAAAGTATCTCATAAGACACGCCCACACATAAACACGGACAAGTTTTTACCTTACGATAACTAAAACATTTCTTTCACATCAAATCCTCTTATATTATACTAGTGTTTAGTATATACAAATAATATTAATCATAGTCGAAATGGTACCCATATAGCATTTCGAGGCTATTCATTACGCCTTTACAAACAAAATCGCAGCTTTAGTGAGTTTTGGATTTCCATACAAATGACCAGGTGAAGGGACTACCTTCTGAATGGGTACATCTCTAGATGGATGTCTCGAGGCATAGAACATCTACCCTCTACCAACACAAGACCGACCCACCTCTATAACTAGATGGTACCGAATATGTCATCCTCCAGTCGTTACCGGCCTTTACCGAGAGCCCTCATAGCATACAAACCACAATAATCAGATACATGACGTCATAGCATGTAAAGATATATCAAGAAGAGGATGATCATAGCCTAATGGGAATGACCCACTTAGCCCTGCTGCATCTAACCCTGTTTTGGTCATTTCCGGTTGATGAGGCTTGATGAGGTAACGATTACCTTTCACAATCACATTTCACATCACTATGAATGCCACACGGCTATTTCCGTTGATTATTAATTGCCTAACATAAAAATACAACCCTTAAGCTCATACGTCTCAATGAGGATGTTAAGCTAAGAGAAGTTGCCTTCTCCGCCACCACTGATGCATGTTTGTAAAAACCAACGTACGTAATCTATAGAAATGCAATGTCAGACAAACATCCATACAAGTTGTCCAGGAACAGGACAAACCGAAGGTACTTTCTTACCACATCCTGTCGGGAAATCCCTAGGATTAGTAGCGAATAGTCCTTACAATGGATATTTCATAATGAAGAGACCACTGCTGTTGGATGTACATTGGGATTTAACCCCAAACGATCAACAAGCAGTCCTCCGCTATGAAAATTTGAAATATCAATATCATCACAAAGCAACCTACACAATCATCGCATATACATTGGTCCTAAGTGGTTTACGGATAAACCGATCCCGGTCTCTTCGCACCAACAATGCAAAAGCGTTGCTCAACCTCACACAGCAACCAAGTCTCATAGACTTATCACGTCTCCAACATTCAACTTGCTATCCTTCGGGCCAAGAAGGAAGCTCGATAGATTGGAGTAATACTCCGCACTATATGAATCAACATCCTCAACACAAAGGATAATCAAGCCTGCATAGAAGGCTACGTACTAAGTGTACGACTAAATAATTCCCACATCAAGTCGAGGAACTAAAATTTTGGCCAAGTCTGGTAGTCGGTTATTTGACTATCAAAACAAACAAACAAATATTCAGCACTATAACAATCACTAGGCCTTTTTAATTAATCTTTCATAATTTAAATTACTTGCCAAATATTTACTTCAAATTATCTTTAAAAAGATATAATTCTCAAAACATTTCACTTCATATTGGAAAACATTTCCATACTTATTTAATAATAAGTAATTTACAAACCTATTTATTTTCAACATTTAGAAAATATTACATATACTTAAATTAGAAATAAGCACATATTTATTTCTTTAAGGAAAACATTCTCTTTATTTATTTGGGTCAAAACGAATGTTGCATAAAACATCGTTATGACAACCCAAAATCAATAGTATAGGGATTCAAAAATGAGATAGATATATAAATCCGAATACTATTCAAAACATTTCCTTTCGAGAATCATTTACTATAACAACAGTGTTATAGTCCATCATTTTCTTATTTCTCAAAAACGTCTATTTCAACAATGAATGTTAAAATCCACGTATTCGATATTTAACACATTTTTAAAATATCTTTAAACTATTTAACTTCATTTAAAAGATTACTTTCCAAAATATTTATTCAACTTAAATGATTATTATTCACTGTCCAAAATCGTGAATATAATTCGTTTACCAAACCCATTATTTCTACACATTTATATATTAAAGGATTATCCACTGTCCAAAATCGTGGATATAATTCCTTTAATATACTTCTATATTTAACTTATCAAATTCAATCAAATTCGGATTTATAAAACAATGTTTATAAATCACATTTATATTTTATAAAAACTTCGATTTATAAATCTGTTTTATTAACCAATTCCATTCATCTCATTTATATGCCAAATCCAATTTATAAGTTAATTACTTATAAATCATTTATTTTACAAAATCATTCATTTTATAACTTCGCAATTCGTAAATCTTGTTCACTTATAAAATCCATTTATAACTTCATTTTAACACTTATAAAACTCCTTTATAATTCTAACACTTTGATTTATAAAATATCCATTATATAAATCTTATATATAAACCTTTATAATAAATCAAAAATCCCAACTTAAACTATTTTATAAAATCATTAACTCCATATTTCAAAAATCATATTTCAACTATATTTCTCAAAAATCATAATTTTTATAACTTAAAAGTTATAACTTTTATTTATTTAAAATAGATCAATTTCTTTAACACTTCAAAATTCAACAAAACGTATATTTTCAAAATCACTTGAAAATCCTTTTAAATTTGGAAATCATCACTTCAACATTTTTAAATTGCCAAAAATAGGCCCAATGTTGCAACAGCACTAAATACAACAATCACGGCATCCAAAACATCATATATCATAGATAACAGAATATATCACAATATATGTAAATAAATCAATACTGGTGAGGAATCCAGTTGGATCCCTCCAACCTGTCACCTACAACAAATATACATATTAGAATATGTGTACAATGTCCGCTTCAAGGCAGACGCGCGTACAAAGGATCATCCGCTCATACACGGGAACGTATAGGGTCATCTGCTCCACCGGGCAGGTATATATCCGAATACCAATCAATATATCATATATCATCCAAACAATCATCAATCATTATATAATAAATTATTCCTCACTTATATAGAAATATATCAGTGAGTCAGAAAGAGTGAGTTATACTCACATTGTCTCCAATAGCAGTTGCAGTGTTTTATTCCGAATAAAATTGAACGAGCATTTAATTTTACCCAAAATTCACACTAGCTTCAATCAACTCCAATTCAGCTCTAAAATGTAGTGCTCGTCAATATGAACCCAAAGTAATTCGTTTCGTGCGAAACGGACCTCATATGATAAAGTTATGACATTATAAAGTTTATACGATTTAAATATAAATTAATTTCAATTTTATTTTTATTTTCTAACCCTAAAAGAAAATCTGGCCGTTCACTATGCTTGCTCAGATCTGGGTGGTAGCTATTTTCTTCTCCATTATCATTCCTTTACGTTAAAATCAAACCCATAGCCTCCTCTTTTTCCCTAATTATCGAGCCACCATCGTCGACTTCCACGTCGATCAAGTACCACCGATCGAAAGCTCGCGCCACCATGCCCCTATACCTTGGACACCGTGAAGCTCGGCCACTTATCTTCCTTAATAAATGCGTGCAACTGCAGCAACTTTGAGAATGAATTGCCGCCACGTCGATCGACTTCACACGATCATCACCGTATGGATAGAAAGCTACGAGAAGCTCTACAATTCTCGTGTTGGAAGTTTCTCGAATAGATTTATGGATTGAGAGAGATTAAGAGGATAAATTCATACATTTCTGGTCATTGAAATTGAAAGTGGCGGTTAGGTTATGAAACCCTAGTGTTTGTGAAAAAAGGAAAAAATAAGGGCTTTTATAGAAAATTTACGCGCACTATTCATCCGAAAATTTTTCGAACTCGAAACAAAGCATGCCGCCTGATGTTTATAAGGTTTTACCCCTATTCCGAACATAATGGAATATATATCGGAAGCCAATTCGATCGTATTTGGAAGATAGGTTTTAAAATCGACTAATTTAAATTTAAAATTCACTTAAACCGATTTCTACGCGTTTTAGTTTGCCCCGGACAAACCGTAAATCCGATTGGCATGAAATTTGAGATCCTACAATAATTTAACATTACGGATCCAATGAAACTAGTTTCGTCAAAATCGGAGATATTTGAAAAATGACTATTTTTACACGTTAATTAAATATTAAAATATTCAATTTCTGCAAATTAACTTTTAATTCGATTTTAAAAGTTCTCTAACATCATTCTAATTCAAATAGAAATTAACTCAACTTTGAAAATCATTTTTATTCACACTAAATCCAAATTCCGATTATTTCCTCAATTTCAAATATTCAATTATCAATTTAATTATTCAATTAAATCATAATATTCGAAATAAAATCTATTAATCTTATAAATTTAACTTGTGCATATTTAAAATCAATTAAATATACGAATTTCGAATGACCGAAATTCTGGGTCGTTACAATTACTTTATTACATTTGAAAGATTTAGAAATAAAGGTTTTAAAGTATTTTGGAAGGCAGAAGCCTAATGTTTTGAAAATAAATTAATATGCTTTCTAAGGAGGTTATCCAGTGAAGTCGAAAGCAAGGTTTTAGTAGGTTTCGAAAGCTTTAATTTTCAAAACAATAACCCAATCTCATTTTAAAGGAAAACCAGGGCATTAATAAACAAAGTAACTTGAAATGGAGTTTTTGAAGAAGTCTTAATAGGTTAAAGAGATTAACCAAGTTATTATATTTGCTTCTCTATATATATATACATTCAAATTGTAATAAACCCATAATGGTACCTTGGGGAAGGGTTGAATAACCTGCTAAGTTGACCTATGGTGAATAAAATTAATGATATTGACATAGGCCAATAGGTTCATAGTAGCCCTTGAAAACTGTAGATTGAGAAAGATATTGGAAAAGGCAAATAGGTTCATAGTATGCCCATGAAAACTATGTAGAAACGAAGATGTCAGTAAGACAGGTTTATAGTTATCCGATGGAAACTATGATTTGATATTGGCAGGGTCAATAGGTTAATAATTAGCCAATGAAAACGATATCCAGACAAAAGATTGAAATATTGATAGATAGTCATTAGGTTCCTAGTCAGTCCATGAAAACTAGGATAAAAGAAAAGATATTGGAGTTACCAATAGGTTCATAGTAATCTCATGAAAACTATGTAATTGAACAAGGAGACTTTATATATTTTACCAGTTATTAGTCAGCCCATGAAAACTATTAGGTTAATAGTGATTCTAGAAAATATAATTGTGGTAGATATTCAAAATGAATGAGGATGGGTAATCCAGAATCGATTCACTTGTTTTTACATATGATCATATCATAAAGTTTTGAATTGTTTTAACCATTATTGATGCAGGAGCACAACATATGATTTTATAAAAAAATTAGGATAATAGTGAGGGGAAACTCGTTCCGCTAAGTGGAGTTGTCTCACTAGATATCTAAATGGTTTAAGATGGTAGATTATTATTCATACCAGGCTTTATGTCTGACTCGAAGTTTATGTTTCCCTTTAAACTCTCGGGTACTCAATTGATTTTGAGTAGTTTTAGATTTAAAGTTTTCAGGTACCTCATAAGACGAATAAGCTTCCAGAGACGTGCTGGAGGCGCGATAGTAATTTTGAGTTCTCTTTCCTGTGATTTCGATGTGTTGTTTTGTAAAGGCAAAGTTGCTTATTTCCTATTATATATTCTGATCACCAGGGGGCATCTTCATATGTCACCCTTGTAGTGTGTTGTAATAATTATATTTTTTCTAAACATGGTTAATGTTTTTGGATTATGTAAAGAATGTTGAAATGAGTTTTTGGATGTGGAATTTGAATGTTGTTTTGAATATTTTTTTTCCATATCTATGCGTTTCTGTTATATCAATCTATCTATCGTTACCATATTTGGTCGCCGAGGATTAATAACTATGGATGACTCCAAGTGGGGGATGTTACAATAACTAATTTAGCGATAAGGTAACACAATGCCTTATTATGAGTTGAGTGTATTATATATACGAGAAAGCAAATTTTTAGTGCTATAAAAATGTTTTATAATATGTTAATTGGAATATTGAGTTATGTATGAATTCTGACCGGTACATGAGATGCCATGGTATTGATAAGGATTTCTAAGTACTTAAATAAGGCAAATGGATGCATTATTATTTTTGAAATTAGGTAAATGAAATAATTTTTCCTAGGGTTATATTTTATATATAAAAGAATAATTTTTATAAATTGATATAGTATTTATGATGTGTTTAATTGCTAGAAAATGATAATGTTCCATTATTATCATTTACTGTTTGATTAGTCGTGCCTGGCCAGTTTATGAGCATTGACTACTTTTTTTGATTTTTTAATTGTATTTAGTCAGTTTATAAGTAATTTACCTTTTTACAGCTTGATATCAGATTATATTCTGAAAATAATAAAGTTAATTAGATTTCAGAAAATCTAGATGTGAAGATTAAGCCTAAGTGGATGGTTTGGGAATTGCATTTTTGTTTGTTGCATCGTAGGCTTCTTATGTCCTATTTGTGGATAGAACTGCTTAGGCTAGATCCTATATCTAGTTGGGTACTAAATTAGATGGGGGTATGTAGGCAGTTGTAAGTGGTAGTGACGAAGCCCCAATAATAATATCTCTTTCTTGTTTATTGTTTGCTAATTATCATGTTATATCTTTCTTTCTTATTATTTTACTCTGCATTGATATGTTTATTAAGTTTGCAGGAATGGCTATTATTGGCTCTCTCATCACTGTAGCGATAGATTTATATTATTTGAGTTTTGGTATGTATTAAAGCACAACATGTAGAATAAATTATTTCTCTGATAAGTTGTATTACACAAATTGTATCATATACATTTAGCAGTGTTTATATTTATCAAATGATATTGTGTATTAAAATGGTAGTTGTCATTTTTTTTTAATAATGGATAGGTTTTCGACTATTTTGATTGGTTCGGAAATCCAGATCGTTACAGCTGGTTTCAGTCACAAGTGGCAGTGACACGGCCCCAATAATAATATATCTTTTTCCTGTTTATTGTTTGTTATTTACCATGTATTGGTATATCTTTCTTGCTTATCATTTTACTCCATATTGACATGTTTATTGAGTTTGTAGGAAAGGCTATTACTGTCTCTCACATCAAGTTGTGCAGCGGTAGATTTATAGTATTTGTATTTGAGTTTTATTTGTGCTAAAACACAATTTGTAAAATAAAAGAGTATTCTAATAAGTTTTATTATTTAAAATTGTATCATATACATTTAGAAATGTTACATTTTTATCAAATTATGAAATGTCAATTGGTAGTTTTCATTTGTAGTTTTAGAATGGACGGGTTTTCCATGATCCTTTATCAGTTATATTATATACAACTCCAATCCATGATCTTTGTCCTAATCTCAATCTCGAGCGTGAGTTTACTCAATAGATCAAAAGTTATTATTCACTCGCACCTACCGTTTCATATTGGCCTAAGCATTATGCACATACCTTGAGTTTTCTTAATAAATATATGTATCTAACCTCGTCTGGCAAAATATCGAGAAACTACACATAACTCCCTAGCATGACTTTGCTCAACAACTAAAGAACAAGCAAGTAATTTATTAATATATAAATGGTAGAAACAACTCTATATTAGAGATTCATGATCTTTAATTTATTTTGAATGATATTGACTTAAGGAATAATGTATTTCTTATGAAACATCCTCGTGGTTCAAGTGTTGGACACATCTAAAATCATGGTGTACGTACTCTACGTAGATGCTTATCTCGAAAACCTATTTTGGGTTCATTATGTCCATACGTATATAATTACATAAGTTTGATTTATCTATAACTGTTATAATTTGATTAACATATACAGTATATACACACATGTATCTTTATTAATAAAATCATAATTAGTTAATTTTTGTTCTTATTAATTAAATCACATTTATTTCAATTTTATTCAATTAATTAATTTAATTAAACTTTATTAAAATTTCAAAATAAAATATTATTCACATTAAACTATTTAAGGTGAATAACTAAATATAACATCTATAATTTTTTTTATATATACATATCAATATATGTATGTCTATCAGTTAACGAACTTTTTAATTATTACTTATTTGATAACTAAACAATTTATTTGAAAACAAAAATGAAGTCAAAATTTTAATATTATTCATCTAAAATAAATGTAAGATGAATATGGTTATAACAATTATAACAACATACATATTATCACAATATATTTATATGTTTACGTTAATAAAAATTCAGTTAATCTATTTATCAAACAAACTATTCATTTGATTAAAAAATTAATTATGTACTTTAGATAAGTTCAAAAAATTTATTTATAATTTATCTTAAATAGTTTAAGATAAATTCATACACATATATCATTATATTTGTTTATTTCAATTAGTTAACCTTTAATTATTATTTATTTAATTAATATTATTAATTAAATAATAAATAATTTTTGAAAACATTAACTTTATGTTCAAAACCATTTTTGAAAGAATATATGACTTTTATAAATTTTCATTTTATATTTTAAACTTAACTTTTAAATTCAAAATATATTTTAAATTTTCAATTTGAATTTTAAGAGTTAGCAAAATGCCTAAATCAATTTGGACATTTACAATTGAGCCAACCTTTCGGACTTACTCTACCCATTGGACGAGGCAAATAGTCGGAGAGGGAAGATACTTGATTATTCAACCTCAAGCTTAACTACTACTTTTATAGACACCCATCAAATAGGAAAGTTTAATCGGTTAGCCCTAAAATTGCTAATTAGACCGCATAGACCATACGACTCTCCTTCTATTAGACGAAGTAGCCTAGTATGTAGTTCTGTAATGCGTAGACTTCAAAAAAATTCTTATTGGATCATAATGGAACTATGAAGTCTAATAGATTTCACAAGATCCAATCTAGTTATCTTTAGTAAAATCTTATTTTATTAATATTATTTTATTCATAATTAATTATATCCATGATGATTAAATATGAAATTTAAGAAGGTTTGAATATATTAAATATATTAGTATTTTAAATTGTATGATAAACATATGGAACGTAAGGCAAGTGTGGTTGTTATATGATAATGGATGGTTACAAATATTAAATTAGATCTAGATTTAATCACATCAAGGTCTAAAAGGAAAGAGATATAACAGGCACCATTGATCGATTCCACCTTTCCTTTTTAGAAAAATTTAATTAATACAATAATGATAAATGAAAATTGGAAAAAAAACAACAAACATTAATAAGGTCAGTATATACACGTGTAGATATTGGAGTTTATATCTGTCATGTACATACTTGCTGTTTATATGTGTATATATTATTGCATCAATTTTAAATTCTTTAATGAAAATAAAAATTAATAAATGTTTCCAAAACATGTCTTAATAATATAAAATATAAATATAAATGTTTAAATATACATACACATATACATACATACATGCATGCATGCATCCATACATACATACATACATACATATATATATATATATATATCTGTATGTATATGTTTATATGCATTATGATTAATCCAAAACTTTCCAATTGATTCAAAAACAAACATCCATATTTTGTTAAAGCTTTCTGATGTAATATATGTAGGCTTAAATCAACTAATAAAACATATACATACATACATACATACATATATATATATATATATATATATAATCTCGACACAAAACAATATTTTTCTTTTCTGTATTAGATGTTCAAAATATTATAAATGCAAAATAGAACATAAAAAAAAAAGATAACAACAATCTCTTAAAGATTCAAAAAGAGGTATTTAAATTACTAGATTGTTTAATATGTCTAGAGTACTAATATAAGTGATTTAAAACATAAATTCATACCAAAACATTTATTTAATCATACATAAATTTTGGTCTTAATTTATTAGATTAAAATAAATTCAGGTCATTCAACACATTGTTGAAATTACGTTGCTAATTCTAAATCAAGAAGGGAAAATAATACATTCATAGAAAACCTTTATAAGCATATTTCATCCAAAATGCAACAAAAATTAGTAAATATATTTCAAATATATCCAATAAGTTGCACTTTGATTTGGAAATCTCTCCTTGGATCTGTAGCAAATCTTTGCAAAAGACGGATGAACCACTTAGTCTTAATATTTATTTGATATTATAATTAATTTTGGAGTTGATTTTATTTTAGAAGGGGAAGGTAAAAAATTTGTTCATGGCAAAAAGAAAAGGAGGTATAAAAAATGAAACAAAATGAATCGAATGAGGGAAATAAAATTATTGGATTTGTTTTAACTGAGAAAATGAAATCATTCTCTTTCTTTCCATTAGAACTTCCCTGACTAATCCCTTAATTTTCTCCCACTCCACCACTCACTACATCTATGGATGGCTATATTTACTACCTTTATGGTGCAAAATTTCCTAAACCCCTTCAACCAATTATTTTTTATAAACCCATTTGATGTTACACCCACATCGTACATCAACGCACGCAAATTTAACTTTTACATATACATCATATAATTCCAAAAAATTCCAAAACATTAAATAAATTAAATAATAATAATAATATTTCCTAAATATTAATTAATTTACAACATTGCATAAATTAACTAAACCATGTGGCTTTTTGAAGAATTCACAAATACAGTTATGAGAGTCAGAGATGCGAATGTGATCACTAATTAATTTTGAATAATTTAAATATTAACATTCACATGTAACAAACCTAGATTTTTGAAAATATTTTAAACTAGATTTATTTCATGTGGAAAATATTTTTAAAATTGATTTTATTTCAAGATTTTATTTTAAAACATTTTTAAAAGTGTAGTGGTAATTTTCCAATGTTAATTGCACATTGTTTACAATTTCAAATTCTAGTTTCAATTTAATAAATTATTTTCTTATTTATTTTCTATTTTTCCTAAAACTATTTATTTATTTTCATTTCTATTTTATTTTGTTTTCATTTTCTATTTTATTTACTTGATTTTCTATTTGTTTATCTTGAATTAAATGAATTAGAAATTTGAAGAGACAAAGCCATTTCAACTTGTGACTTTTCATTAGCCTTGTCTTTTCATTTCTTTTGACCTTTCACTTTTGCTTTGGCCGTACATTTTCATGCAAAAGCCATGTATTTCTCATTTTCATTCACGTGAAAAAACTTTCTCACCACTTCACAATTCACAGCTACCTCACTTGAGAAAATTTTTGTAAGTTTTTAATGGCTTCTTTTCTTACTTTTTCACTTCATTTTTCCATTGATTTTTGCCCTGATCTCTCTTGTTCTTTGCTCGGCCACTACCACCATCGTCTCCACCGACCACCACCATCACTATCCACAGCAGCAACTACCTCCTCTCCCCTTGTCCAGATCTGGCTGTGACCTCCTTATGAAGCAAACACCTCAAATTTTGCAAAAAACTCCACAAAATGCCTAGCCGAGCCCATGATTTCACCATCCCCTTTATATTTTGCCTCGGCCACCACCCCTAGCTCTACCACCACCTGCTGACTTCACCTCTAGCCATCACTTCAGCTCTGACTGACCTGAACAATGCATGGCCGGGCCCAAATGATGACTAAGCCGAGCCTAATGGTGCACCAAACCTTCCTACTTCGCCTTGTCCCTCTGTATTCTTCATGTTGTAACTCCTACCCCTTCACTCCTAGCCTAGCCGTGTGTTTTGACCCATACCAGAGCCTATAACACAATCATGGCCGAGCATATGACACCCCTAGTCCGAGCACTTGAGTGGTTAAAGCAAGGTCAAGTCATTTTGTTCTTTGTCGCTTTTTATTTCAAATTGTTTCAGTGATGTTTTTGTGTTGAAAATTTATGTTTATATTCTCTTGTTTTATTTGTTGTTTACAAGATCAACATCTTAGCTCTCTTCCCGCTTGAATCAAAAGTCGTGCTGTATCGTGCTTTCTGGATTTTATCTGTGTGTTTTGATTTGCTAACTCTACCTTGAAAAGGTGAATATTCACGCTTGACATTCATACTTATAGAAATGTGAAGTGATAACAAGTAAATGTGTAGAAATATTATACCATGTTATACCTACCTGTGATATGAATCATATGATGTTAACCCTTGTTTATAAACCTGACACATCATTTGTAAGTATTTAATGGCTTCTTTTCTTAAATTTTCTCTCCATTTTTCCATTGATTTTTGCCTTGATCTCTCTTGTGCTTTGCTCGGCCACTACCACCATCATCCCCATCGACCACCACCATCACCATCCATGGCAGCAACACCTCCTCTTCCCTTGTCCAGATCTGGCCGTGACCTCCTTATGAAGCAAACACCTCAAGTTTTACAAAAACTCCATAAAAATGCCGAGTCGAGCCCATGATTTCACCATCCCCTTCATATTTTGCCTCGGCCACCACCCCTAGCTCCACCACCACTTGCTGACTTCACCTCTGGCCATCACTTCAGCTCTGACCTGACCTGTACCATGCATGGCTTAGCCCAAATGATGACTAAGCCGAGCCTAGTGGTGCACCAAACCTTCCTATTTTGCCTTGTCCCTTTGTGTTCTTCATGTTGTAACTCCTACCCCTTTACTCCTAGCTTAGCCATGTGTTTGACCCATACCCGAGCCTATAACACGATTGTGACGACCCGCCTTTCTAACCCCAGAAAGACGTTTCATCATTAAGAAAGAAAGGGATAGAAATAGAAAAGAATAGAAAGAAAGAATAACAACATCGGAATCTCACAGCGGAATGGAACAAAATATAATACATCAACATAACTATTACATAGTTATACATACATCAGAGTTATACAATATCATATAACAGGATTGTCAAACACATATATGTCCGTACATACATCCAAAATACAGTATATACTAACTATACAACAGAACTACATATATAGGTACATACGTCTGGTCTTCTTCCCAAAAGAGCTCCTCCAGAAAGTCAACACTCCCAATACCTATCACTTGGCTACTCATAAAAATTTGAGTACCCAAGAGTTTATGAAAAACAAAATATAAACTCCGGGTCAGACATGGGTCTGGTATGAGTAAACAGGTTAAAATTGCTTAACTTTGAAAATCATTTGAAAATAAAGGTATCACGTAAGAATCCCCACAAATAGATACGGGTAAGTTTTTACCTTACGCTAACCAAAACATTTTATAGGAAATTCAATGATATTATAATAGTGTCTAGGGTTTTCAAGTAAATAGAAAATAGCCGAAATTGTTACATGATTAATTCCAGCTACTAGCCATGAAAGTGGGTAATACCAATCAAAACCGTAGGGTCTCGTAGGGAAAATGGGTTTCCAACAATGGCAGGGCTACTGGGGTACCGCCCGTCACAGTACGGGGCCTAGATCACCGTACCGAGGATCACTTCCGACCCCCTACAACACAAGGCCGGAACCATTCCATACTGAACAGTCCCGAACAAGATAACCCCGCAGTTGTGGCCAACAACTGCTCACACAACCGAAATAAAAAAGGACATCTAGACAGGGGAATATCATGTCCTGCTTGGGCATGACCCACCTAACCTTGCTGCATCTCCCCTATTTTAGCCATTCCCGGTTGATGAGGCTTGAGGCTACAATTACCTTTATTGAACATATCACTTAGAATGCTCATCGTCCGCCTGACGATGTGCTGAAAGCATTCAATCCATACAAGTTCGTTCCGGGTTCGAACGAAACCGAAGGCATTATCTCGTTACACTCATTTTGGAATCACCCTCAGAGTTAACGACGATAACCCTTGCATTCTGAAAATATCATCTCGATCACCATTTGATAAGTCACGACCTATCGTTTAATTTGGATCGATGTGGTTTTCGGAGAATCAAAATTGATTGTTCCGATCCCAGTCTCATCGAAATCCAAACGCCATTTTAAGGGCCAAGTTGTCTATTTAACTTAACAATTCAATTTAATATTAAGAATGCACATAACAGATATCACAGAAAAATCATACACAGTTATCATAGATATATCCAGAATATATTACAACATATCACAGAATATCATCAAAGTTAATCAAACAGAATTATCAATGCATACCAAAACAGCTTGGTTTACTTAACTTAATTTATTGCTTAAGAATAAACTACTTCATTCTGTTTAATTAATCACTGATTAATTAACTTATTAATGATCAATTAATTATTTAGTTAATAATCAATTTACTAGTCATCTAATCTTTAATTAATTATTTAATTACTAAACTTTTATTCATAATTTTTTACTTAAACTCAGTTAATTTATTTATTTTTAATTGTTAATTACTAACTTACTTATTAAAAATGAATTACTTATTTAATTACTTTGATTAATCAAATTTTTTTTCAAATCAATTCAATTAATTAATCACTTAAGTTAATTTCCATTAATTAACTTTTAAGTAATTAGCTAACGTTATTAAATTTAAATTGATTTAACACATGATAAATTTTTAAATTACAAAATTAATTTAAAGTTATCAATTTAAAATTTCAAGTATAAAATTAATTTACATTCTAATTACTTTATATTAATCAACTATCTTTACATCACTTACCTTATTATACCTTTAAAACAAATATTAACCTAAACTAACTAATTGCTTAGCTAACTTAGTTATAACAAAATACTTAAACAAAAATTATGCTCGTCCATAAGAAGGTACCCGAGACAACACCTTCTCTACTCGAGATAGTCTCGAGATTTCCCGTGTTTCCCCTGCATCTCCTCTTCTCCTCCTGTTTCCTTTCTTCTTCTCGTTATTTTTTTAACTAAGTTTATTTTTAAGTTTTAACAAAATTGCTGTGATGAAAAACTCACGCGAACACGAGTCCTAACTGGAGCCAACCGACCCCCTTACTCGAGTACTCACTCGAGTCGATCTCGATCAAAACACAGACACGCACATCATCACCGTACACGTGCACAATGCCGCGGAGAACTTCCATCGCCTGTGTCGATCGCCAACAGGTCGACTATCGTCCACTCTCTTGATCCCAGCACCCCAAATCTTTGATGGAACTCGAGAACGAGAAACGACAGTTCGAGGTTCAGATCAAAATAATGCTCCGACCAACTTTCTCCTCGTTCAAGCGATACAAACCTCCGGAAGCTTCGAAACTCCGGTTACACCACCATTAGCCTCCACATTACCGTTCCCTTAGATTTCGTGAAGCTCGATCATCTAGGTGAGTCGCAAACGAAAATTTGCAGAGCTGTGTAAAACTCATTACCAAAACCCTACTTTAATCACAATCTCATAATCTATGTATTCGAAAATTATTCTGACATTTTTCTGGAGTCAAATGGATTACAAGCTTGCTTCATATCAATTTACAGCAATTAAAATTAACTCAATTATCCAGAATTGACAAAAACCCATTTTAGTTTCATTTTAAAACTGCTCTTAATACCCTTGCTTAAAAATCATAATTTTTATGTTAAAAATTCTAACTATGAGTATGAAATCAGAATATGTTATTCAATTTACAAATTTAAACATTCGAATTTTGATCCTTTAATTACTCTACCTGTAACTTGAAATAAACAGTGTTTATATCTTACTGTTATAGTTCAGATACATTCCCAAGCTTTTGTTTTAAGTTGAACAATCTGTATTACTTACAATTCTAGGTTTAAAATTAATTTAAATGGATAAGTATTAATATCGTTTACTCCTTTTGCTCAGAAGCTTGAAACAAATCAGGGACAGAGAGCTTCCAGTGCATAAAATAAATACAGGTCCATTTATTATCAATATATATATAGCAACATAACATCAGAAGCTAATTATCATACTTAAAATTTAAAAAAAGTATGTTTACTCACCTGATATGAAATTAGACAGAGAGTTGTTTGGATGTTATAGAGTTTGTATTTCCAGTCTGTTCTTGCTATTCAATCCTTGCGGATGATTTGCTCTGGAAGATGATGTAGTTGCTGTTTCTCCTTTTTTTTTTATAAACTCAGTATGAACGAGAATGAAATATAGGGTGGTATATATATAGGAGAAACACATAGGGTGATGAAATTTAGGCAAGATATTTTAATGTACTAGAAATATTTTTTTATGTTGAGTAGAGATTTGGTTTTAAAAATTTTGTAGGCTGATAAGATTGATTTGTGGCTTCATTAATTAATTTTGTCTGGCTGATATTATTATCCTATACCCAATAGACTTCCAGGTGGTTCATTGGTGTAGCAACATTCTTAGTTATTAATTTACCTTGTCTTACTTAAGAAGCTTGCTCATGTATATACGTTTGTTATATTATTTTATTTTATTTTTTCATAGTGCAGCCTGATTTTGATTTTTGTGTGTTGAGTAAAACTATATATAACTTTGTTAATTTCATATTACATTGCTAAGAGGTTATGCTTTAACTTGATTTCTTATTTCAATTTTATATGTGTTCTCTTTGTAGGTTGGCTAAGAATATTTAACCACATTTATAAGTTTACTTACATTTTACATTGATTTATTTTGATTTGATAGTCTTTGATTTTATTTCAACATTATAACCTATATATAATATTTATCAATTGTACACAAAGTGAAATATTTTAATTCAATTATATAAGTAAATATTTATTTTAAATTTTCAAATCTAACTGTTCTTTCCAAAATACAATTTTATATAAACAAATGGCAATCATTCCAAAAGATTTATTTATTTTAGAATGATTGGTTTACATTTTATTTACTTGGATTAAATATTTATTAAGATAAATAGGGTCAAAATCCAGGGTCGTTACATTCCTCCCCCTTAAAAGAATTTCGTCCTGGAAATTTAAAACAACAGTTAATTCAAAAGCTTTTATATTAACAATCCAAACATACATATCATTCATATAAAAACACAATCAAACAGTCTATTCTAACAAACATCACTAGTTATCCGAACATAAATCCGGATAAGCATTCCTTAAACTATTGAGAGTTTCCCACGTACAATCTCTGCGATCCTCACTCCATTGCACCTTGATGAGTTTCACCACTTTGTTCCTGAGTTGCTTCTCATCTTCGTCCACAATCCGAACTGGATTTCTGACTACAGTTAAATTGGGTTCTGCCTCCAAATCTTCTTGAATTACTGGTTCTACAACCAGTGATGGATCATGAACAAATTTCCTCAAATGCGATACATGAAACACATTGTGAATCCCAGACATCCGCTCTGGCAATTCAATCCTGTAGGCTACAGCTCCAATTCTTTCCAATACTCGAAATGGTCCAATGTGTCTCGGAGCAAGTTTTCCCGTCTTTTCGAATCTTATAGCACCTTTAATTGGGGAAACTTTAACAAAAACCAAGTCTCCGATCTCAAATTCCAATGGTCTTCGTCTTTTATCCGCATATTTCTTCTGATGATCTTGAGCAGCTTTCATCCTTTTCTTGATAAGCTCAACCTTCGCAGAAGCTTCTCGAATAAGATCGGGTCCGAGCACAAGTCGATCCTTCGATTCAATCCGACAAGATGGGGATCTACACGGTCTTCCGTATAAAGCTTCATAAGGAGCCATCTTAATACTTGCTTGATAACTGTTATTATAAGGGAATTCCACTAGATGAAGATGGTCCTCCCAAGATCCTCCAAAATCTAATACACAAGCCCGCAACATATCCTCAAGAATACGATTAAGCCTCTCCGTCTGTCCGTCTGTTTGAGGATGATAGGATGTACTCAATCTCAAATTTGTTCCTATTGCCGATTGCAGAGCCTCCCAGAATTTGCTAGTGAAAATAGGATCACGGTCACTTACTATACTTACGGGAATACCATGCAACCTAACTATCTCCTTCAAGAAAATTTCCGCCAAAGAAACTGCAGTGCGAGTTGCCTTAACTGGTATAAAATGGGCACTCTTAGTTAAACGATCCACAATAACCCATATACCATCATTTCCTTTCCTGGTTCTAGGCAAACCATTAATAAAATCCATCGAGATCATCTCCCATTTCCAATTCGGAATTTCCAAAGGTTGCAATAACCCGGCAGATTTCTGTTGATCACCTTTAACTTGTTGGCAGATGGCATAACTGTTCACAAATCTAGCAACATCCTTCTTCATATCCGGCCACCAGAAAACTCTCCTCATGTCCTTATACATCTTTGAAATTCCCGGATGAATATTCAATTTGGAGCGATGACTCTCAGACAACACTTCCTGCCTTAGATCCCTATCATCCGGAACACAGATTCTCCCGTTAATCTTTAGTGTTCCTTGGCCATCAATTTCAAAACTGGGACAATGACCCTTCCTGACTCTTGTAATGATCCTCCTCAACATCTTATCAGACTCTTGCTTGCTTGAGATCCTTTCAATAAGAGATGGAACTACTTCCAGAAGAGATAGAACCGCGTTCCTGCTGGAGAGCATCAGCTACAACATTTGCTTTTCCCGGAGTGTACAAAATATCCAAATCATAGGATGCAAGAAATTCAACCCACCGTTGCTGTCTCAGATTAAGATCTTTTTGAGAGAATAGATATTTCAACGGTTTGTGATCCGTGAACAATTCGAATTTCTCTCCCAAAAGATAATGTCTCCAAATTTTCAAAGAAAAAACAATGGCTAGCAATTCAAGATCGTGCGTAGCGTAGTTTTTCTCATGAGGCTTCAATTGCCTACTAGCATACGCGATAACCCTTCCGTTTTGCATCAGAACTGCTCCCAAACCCACTATACAAGCATCGGTATAAACTTCGAATTTTCTCTTCCCATCCGGAATAGCAAGTACTGGTGCACTAGTTAACCTGATCTTTAATTCTTGAAAAGCTTCTTCACACTGAGGTGTCCATTTGAATTTCGCTCCCTTCCTGTCAGCTTAGTCAGATGTGAAGAAATCTTGAAATAATCCCTGATAAATTTCCTGTAGTAGCCAGCTAATCCTAGAAAACTGCGAACTTCGGTCGGTGTCTCCGCCTGTTTCCATTCCAGAATAGTTTCAACTTTCGCTGGGTCTACAGAAATGCCTTCACCAGAAACAATGTGCCCTAAAAATTTAACTTTCAATTTCCAGAAATGGCACTTCGAAAACTTCGCCTTCAACACATGCTTCCTCAAAGTCTCCAATACAATCTTCAAATGTTCCCTGTGCTTTTCTTCAGATTTGGAATAGACCAAGATATCATCAATGAATACTAGCACAAACTTATTCAACACATCCCTAAAGACTCGGTTCATGAGATCAACGAAGTAGGCAGGAGCGTTGGTTAATCCAAACGGTGTAACCAACCACTCATAGAAACAATTCGGTCCCCTAAATGCAGTTAAGGGAATACTGTCTTCAGCTATCCTCAACTGGTGGAAATCTAAAGCTAGATCTAGTTGAGAAAAGATAGAAGCACCATGCAACTGGTCAAAAAGATCATCGATGCGAGGAAGAGGATATTTATTACGGATAGTCACTTTGTTCAATTCTCTATAATCTACACAGAACCTCAGTGATCCATCCGATTTGGTTACAAACACTGCCGCCGAACCCCAACAAGAAAAACTGGGTCTAATCAACCACTTCTCTAAAAGATCCTGCGTCTGCTTAATCAACTCTTCTCTTTCCCTAGGAGCCATTCTCCTACTGGGCTGAATCACCGGCATAACTCCTGGAATCAAATCAATACGGAATTCTAGTTCTCGATGTGGTGGCAGACACTTAACTTCTTCAAAAACATCAGCAAAATCTTGAACCACATTGATATCTTCAATCTTCTCTTCAGAAGTCTCAATTCCATGTAAAAGATTACTCAAGTGAATTCCAGAATTATCACACGACACTCTGGCAATTCTACCCAGATCAGTTTCCAACGAAACTGTACTTTCATCACAATTCAAAACGGCTTTGTACTTATCTAGCCAATCCATTCCCAAAATAAGATCAAATCCCTTAAAATTCAACACATACGGGTCACAAGAAAAACTGTGGGATAGATAAGAGATCTTCAAGTCCTTACAGATAATGCCTAATTTGGTCACCACTCCTATAGGATTAGATACCAAGATAGGACTGTCTACAGAACTAGGGGTAAGAGAGAACTTTTCAACCGAGTCCAAAGAAATAAAACTCAAGGAAGCACCCGAATCAAACAAAACTTTAATATATTTCCCATCTAAAAGTAAAGTACCTTCTAATACTCCTTTGCCCATTGAAGAAGAAGATGGTCCGGATTCCAAAGCAAAACCTTTATTCTGAGGTGCCCTTTGCAAAAGTGGACAATTCTTTATCATGTGTCCTGGCTGATGACAATTAAAGCACAATGATCTCTGTACCATAGCTGATCCTGGGCCATTCTGATGCGGTTGCTGTTGTTGCTGGAATCCTTTTCTAGGACACTTATTTGCCAAATGTACCTCCTGTTGACAAATGTAGCACTTCCGAGGTCCGTTGTTGTTTCCAGGTTTCTTCTTATTCGGCTTTCTCCATTTTGGATCGAACTTCCGCTTATTCGAATAAGTGAAATTCCCACCTGAAGCTGCAACTGGAGCCCCCGATTTCTTACTCATCAAACTTTCATATCTCAACGCCATATCAATCAAATCAACAAAAGATCCATTCAGAAGCACCGTCAATTTTCCATGGAATTCAAGCCTCAATCCTTGCACAAATTTCTCATTCTTTTTAAGAGGAGTATCGATGAGTCCTGGTCCATAACAAGAGAGTTTGTTGAATCTGGTTTCATACTCCGAAATAGACATGCTACCCTGCTTCAAATATAGAAAATCCTGATACAATTGGGTTCTCCCTGCCGTCGGCACAAACTTCTCTTTAAACAACTCCTTAAATCTGTCCCATGAAATGTCATCCTCAGAAATATTTGCAATTGTTGAATCCCACCATGCTGCTGCACCACCTTGCAATTGCCACGATGCCATTTGCCTCTTACGCTCATCAGACAATTTCATGCTCTTGAAAATGCGCTCACAAAAGCGTTGCCAGTCTTGAACGTCAATTATTGACTCTGAACCTTTGAATGGTTGGCCTCCGAGATGTTTGAAATCTTTGCATAGAGCTGCAAAACTAACTTGAGACGGTACTGGATTGACAGCCTCACTAGCATTTTGACTCCGTCCATCATCTGTTGAAGTACTGGCCCTAACTCTACCTCTTCTTCCGGAACTCATGTCGGTCACCTGAACAGGTAACTCAACAAATTTTAGATAGATATATATAATTATATGAAAATACAAATACGCACTCTCAGGATAAATATAACACAAGAGCCTAGGTACTCGCTCGACTTAGCACTCTGATACCAACTGTGACGACCCGCCTTTCTAACCCCAAAAAGACGTTTCATCATTAAGAAAGAAAGGGATAGAAATAGAAAAGAATAAAAAGAAAGAATAACAACATCAGAATCTCACAACGGAATGGAACAAAATATAATACATCAACATAACTATTACATAGTTATACATACATCAGAGTTATACAATATCATATAACAGGATTGTCAAACACATATATGTTCGTACATACATCCAAAATAGAGTATATACTAACTACACAGCGGAACTACATATATAGGTACATACGTCTGGTCTTCTTCCCAAAAAGAGCTCCTCCAGAAAGTCAACACTCCCAATACCTATCACTTGGCTACTCATAAAAATTTGAGTACCCAAGAGTTTATGAAAAAAAAAATATAAACTCCGGTTCAGACATGGGTCTGGTATGAGTAAACAGGTTAAAATTGCTTAACTTTGAAAATCATTTGAAAATAAAGGTATCACGTAAGACTCCCCACAAATAAATACGGGTAAGTTTTTACCTTACGCTAACCAAAACATTTTATAGGAAATTCAGTGATATTATAATAGTGTCTAGGGTTTTCAAGTAAATAGAAAATAGCCGAAATTGTTACATGATTAAATTCCAGCTACTAGCCACGAAAGTGGGTAAAACAAATCAAAACCGTAGGGTCTTGTAGGGAAAATGGGTTTCCAACAATGGCAGGGCTACTGGGGTACCGCCCATCACAGTACGGGGCCTAGATCACCGTACCGAGGATCACTCCCGACCCCCTACAACACAAGGCCGGAACCATTCCTTACTGAACAGTCCTGAACAAGATAACCCCGCTTGTGGTCAACAACTGCTCACACATCCGAAATAAAAAGGGACATCTAGACAGGGGAATATCTTGTCCTACTTGGGCATGACCCACCTAACCTTGCTGCATCTCCCCTGTTTTAGCCATTCCCGGTTGATGAGGCTTGAGGCTACGATTACCTTTATTGAATATATCACTTAGAATGCTCATCATCCGCCTGATGATGTGCTGAAAGCATTCAATCCATACAAGTTCGTTCCGGGTTCGAACGAAACCGAAGGCATTATCTCGTTACACTCATTTTGGAATCACCCTCAGAGTTAACGACGATAACCCTTGCATTCTGAAAACACCATCTCGATCACCATTTGATAAGTCATGACCTATCGTTTAATTTGGATCGATGTGGTTTTCGGAGAATCAAAATTGATTCTTCCGATCCCGGTCTCATCGAAATCCAAACGCCATTTTAAGGGCCAAGTTGTCTATTTAACTTAACAATTCAATTTAATATTAAGAATTCACATAACAGATATCACAGATAAATCATATACAATTATCATAGATATATCCAGAATATATTACAACATATCACAGAATATCATCAAAGTTAATCGAACAGAATTATCAATGCATACCAAAACAGTTTGGTTTACTTAACTTAATTTATTGCTTAAGAATAAACTACTTCATTCTTTTAATTAATCACTGATTAATTAACTTATTAATGATCAATTAATTATTTAGTTAATCATCAATTTACTAATCATCTAATCTTTAATTAATTATTTAATTACTAAACTTTTGTTCATAAATTTTTATTTAAATTACTCAGCTAATTAATTTATTTTTAATTGTTAATTAGTAACTTACTTATTAAAAATGAATTACTTATTTAATTACTTTAATTAATCAAATTTTTTTTCTAATCAATTCAATTAATTAATCACTTAAGTTAATTTCCATTAATTAACTTTTAAGTAATTAGCTAACGTTCTTAAATTTAAATTGATTTAACACATGATAAATTTTTAAATTACAAAATTAATTTAAAGTTATCAATTTAAAATTTCAAGTATAAAATTAATTTACATTCTAATTACTTTATATTAATCAACTATCTTCACATCAATTACCTTATTAAACCTTTAAAACAAATATTAACCTAAACTAACCAATTGCTTAGTTAACTTAGTTATAAAAAAAATACTTAAACAAAAATTATGCTCGTCCATAAGAAGGTACCCGAGACAACACCTTCTCTACTCGAGACAGTCTCGAGATTTCCCGTGTTTCCCCTGCATATCCTCTTCTTCCCATCTTCTTCTCCTCCTGTTTCCTTTCTTCTTCTCATTATTTTTTTAACTAAGTTTATTTTTAAGTTTTAACAAAACTGATGTGATGAAAAACTCACGCGAACACGGGTCCTAACTCGAGCCAACCGTTTCCCTTACTCGAGTACTCACTCGAGTCGATCTCGATCAAAACACAGACACGCACATCATCGTCGTACACGTGCACAATGCCGCGGTGAACTTCCATCACCTGAGTCGATCGCCAGCAGATCGACTATCGTCCACTCTGTTGATCCCAACACCCCAAAACTTTGATGGAACTCGAAAATGAGAAACGAAAGTTCGAGGTTCAGATCAAAATAATGCTCCGACCAACTTTCTCCTCGTTCAAGAGATACAAACCTCCCGAAGCTTCGAAACTCCCGCTACACCACCATTAGCCTCCACACTACCGTTCCCTTAGATTTCATGAAGCTCGATCATCTAGGTGAGTCGCAAACGAAAATTTACAGAGCTATGTAAAACTCATTACCAAAACCCTACTTTAATCACAATCTCATAATCTATGTATTCGAAAATTATTCTGACATTTTTCTGGAGTCAAATGGATTACAAGCTTGCTTCATATCAATTTACAGCAATTAAAATTAACTCAATTATCCAGAATTGACAAAAACCCATTTTAGTTTCATTTTAAAACTGCTCTTAATACCCTTGCTTAAAAATCATAATTTTTATGTTAAAAATTCTAACTATGAGTATGAAATCAGAATATGTTATTTAATTTACAAATTTAAACATTCGAATTTTGATCCTTTGATTACTCTACCTGTAACTTGAAATAAACAGTGTTTATATCTAACTGTTATACTTCAAATACATTCCCAAGCTTTTGTTTTAAGTTAAACAATCTGTATTACTTACATTTCTAGGTTTAAAATTAATTTAAATGGATAAGTATTAATATCGTTTACTCCTTTTGCTCAGAAGCTTGAAACAAATCAGGGACAGAGAGCTTCCAGTGCATAAAATAAATACAGGTCCATTTATTATCAATATATATATAGCAAACAACATCAGAAGCTAATTATCATACTTAAAATTTAAGAAAGGTATGTTTACTCACCTGATATGAAATTAGACAGAGAGTTTTTTGGATGTTATAGAGTTTGTATTTCCAGTCTGTTCTTGCTATTCAATCCCTACGGATGATTTGCTCTGGAAGATGATGTAGTTGTTGTTTCTCCTTTTTCTTTTTATAAACTCAGTATGAACGAGAATGAAATATAGGGTGGTATATATATAGGAGAAACACATAGGGTGATGAAATTTAGGCAAGATATTTTAATGTACTAGAAATATTTTTTTATGTTGAGCAGAGATTTGGTTTAAAAAAATTTGTAGGCTGATAAGATTGATTTGTGGCTTCATTAATTAATTTTGTTTGGTTGATATTATTACCCTATACCCAATAGACGTCCAGGTGGTTCATTGGTGTAGCAACATTCTTAGTTATTAATTTACCTTGTCTTACTTAAGAAGCTTGCTCATGTATATACGTTTGTTATATTATTTTATTTTATTTTTTATATTGCAGCCTGATTTTGATTTTTGTGTGTTGAGTACAACTATATATAACTTTGTCAATTTCATATTACATTGCTAAGAGGCTATGCTTTTACTTGATTTCTTATTTTAATTTTATATATATTCTCTTTGTAGGTTGGCTAAGAATGTTTAACTACATTTATAAGTTTACTTACATTTTACATTGATTTATTTTGATATGATAGTCTTTGATTTTATTTCAACATTATAACCTATATATAATATTTATCAACTGCACACAAAGTGAAATATTTTAATTCAATTATATAAGATAAATATTTATTTTAAATTTTCAAATCTAACCGTTCTTTCCAAAATACAATTTTATATAAACAAATGGCAATCATTCCAAAAGATTTATTTATTTTAGAATGATCGATTTACATTTTATTTACTTGGGTTAAATATTTATTAAGATAAATAGGGTCAAAATCCAGGGTCGTTACATTCCTCCCCCCTTAAAAGAATTTCGTCCCCGAAATTTAAAACAACAGTTAATTCAAAAGCTTTTATATTAACAATCCAAACATACATATCATTCATATAAAAACACAATCAAACAGTCTATTCTAACAAACATCACTAGTTATCCGAACATAAATCCGGATAAGCATTCCTAAAACTATCGAGAGTTTCCCAGGTACAATCTCTGGGATCCTCACTCCATTGCACCTTGACGAGTTTCACCACTTTGCTCCTGAGTTGCTTCTCGTCTTGATCCACAATCCGAACTGGATTTCTGACTACAGTTAAATTGGGTTTTACCTCCAAATCTTCTTGAATTACTGGTTCTACAACCAGTGATGGATCATGAAAATTTTTCCTCAAATGCGATACATGACACCCATTGTGAATCCCAGACATCCGCTCTGGCAATTCAATCCTGTAGGCTACAGCTCCAATTCTTTCCAGTACTCGAAATGGTCCAATGTATCTCGGAGCAAGTTTTCCCGTCTTTCCGAATCTTATAGCACCTTTAATTAGGGAAACTTTAACAAAAACCAAGTCTCCGATCTCAAATTCCAGTGGTCTTCGTCTTTTATCCGCATATTTCATCTGACGATCTTGAGCAGCTTTCATCCTTTTCTTGATAAGCTCAACCTTCGTAGAAGCTTCTCGAATAAGATCGGGTCCAAGCACAAGTCGATCCTTCGATTCAATCCAACAAGATGGGGATCTACACGGTCTTCCGTATAAAGCTTCATAAGGAGCCATCTTAATACTTGCTTGATAACTGTTATTATAAGAGAATTCCACTAGATGAAGATGGTCCTCCCAAGATCCTCCAAAATCTAATACACAAGCCCGTAGCATATCCTCAAGAATACGATTAAGCCTCTCCGTCTGTCCATCTGTTTGAGGATGATAGGCTGTACTCAATCTCAAATTTGTTCCTATTGCCGAATGCAGAGCCTCCCAGAATTTGCTAGTGAAAATAGGATCACGGTCACTTACTATACTTACGGGAATACCATGCAATCTAACTATCTCCTTCAAGAAAATTTCCGCCAAAGAAACTGCAGTGCGAGTTGCCTTAACTGGTATAAAATGGGCACTCTTAGTTAAACGATCCACAATAACCCATATACCATCATTTCCTTTCCTGGTTCTAGGCAAACCATCAAAAAAATCCATCGAGATCATCTCCCATTCCAATTCGGAATTTCCAAAGGTTGCAATAACCCGGCAGATTTCTGTTGATCACCTTTAACTTGTTGGCAGATGGCACAACTGTTCACAAATCTAGCAACATCCTTCTTCATATTCGGCCACCAAAAAACTCTCCTCAAGTCCTTATACATCTTCGAAATTCCCGGATGAATATTCAATTTGGAGCGATGACTCTCAGACAACACTTCCTGCCTTAGATCCCTATCATCTTGGACACAGATTCTCCCGTTAATCCTTAGTGTTACTTGGCCATCAATTTCAAAACTGGGACACTGACCCTTCCTGGCTCTTTTAATGATCCTCCTCAACATCTTATCAGACTCTTGCTTGCTTGAGATCCTTTCAATAAGAGATGGAACTACTTCCAAAAGAGATAGAACCGCGTTCCTGCTGAGAGCATCAACTACAACATTTGCTTTTCCCGGAGTGTACAAAATATCCAAATCATAGGATGCAAGAGTTTCAACCCACCGTTGCTGTCTCAGATTAAGATCTTTTTGAGAGAATAGATATTTCAATGGTTTGTGATCCGTGTCGATTTTCTCTCCCAAAAGATAATGTCTCCAAATTTTCAAAGAAAAAACAATGGCTAGCTATTCAAGATCGTGTGTATCGTAGTTTTTCTCATGAGGCTTCAATTGCCTACTAGCATACGCGATAACCCTTCCGTTTTGCATCAGTACTGCTCCCAAACCCACTATACAAGCATCAGTATAAACTTCGAATTTGCTCTTCCCATCCGGAATAGCAAGTACTGGTGCACTAGTTAACCTGATCATTAATTCTTGAAAAGCTTCTTCACACTGAGGTATCCATTTGAATTTCGCTCCCTTCCTAGTCAGCTTAGTCAGATGTGAAGAAATCTTGAAATAATCCCTGATAAATTTCCTGTAGTAGCCAGCTAATCCTAGAAAACTGCGAACTTCCGTCGGTGTCTCCGGCTGTTTCCATTCCAGAATAGTTTCAACTTTCGCCGGGTCTACAGAAATGCCTTCACCAGAAACAATGTGCCCTAAAAATTTAACTTCCAATTTCCAGAAATGGCACTTCGAAAACTTCGCCTTCAACACATGCTTCCTCAAAGTCTCCAATACAATCTTCAAATGTTCCCTGTGCTCTTCTTCAGATTTGGAATAGACCAAGATATCATCAATGAATACTAGCACAAACTTATTCAACACATCCCTAAAGACTCGGTTCATGAGATCAACGAAGTAGGCAGGAGCGTTGGTTAATCCGAACGGCATAACCAACCACTCATAGAAACAATTCGGTCCCCTAAATGCAGTCAAGGGAATACTGTCTTCAGCTACCCTCAACTGGTGGAAACCTGAAGGTAGATCTATTTGAGAAGAGATAGAAGCACCATGCAACTGGCCAAAAAGATCATCGATGCGAGGAAGAGGATATTTATTACGGGTAGTCACTTTGTTCAATTTTCTATAATCTACACAGAACCTCAGTGATCCATCCGATTTGGTTACAAACACTGCCGCCGAACCCCAACAAGAAAAACTGGGTCTAATCAACCCCTTCTCTAAAAGATCCTGCGTCTGCTTAATCAACTCTTCTCTTTCACTAGGAGCCATTCTCCTACCGGGCTGAATCACCGGCACAACTCCTGGAATCAAATCAATACAAAATTCTATTTCTGGATGTGGTGGCAGACACTTAACTTCTTCAAAAACATCAGTAAAATCTTGAACCACATTGATATCTTCAATCTTCTCTTCAGAAGTCTCAATTCCATGTAAAAGATTGCTCAAGTGAATTTCCGAATTATCACACGACTCTTTGGCAATTCTAATACTCCTTTGCCCATCGAAGAAGAAGATGGTCCGGCTTCCAAAGCAAAAACTTTATTCTGAGGTGCCCTTTGCAGAAGTGGACAATTCTTGATCGTGTGTCCTGGATAATGATAATTAAAGCACAATGATCTATGTACCATAGCTGATCGTAGGCCATTCTGATGCGATTGCTGTTGTTGTTGGAATCCTTTTCTAGGACACTTATTTGCCAAATGTCCCTCCTGTTGACAAATGTAGCACTTGCGACGTCCGTTGTTATTTCCAGGTTTCTTCTTATTCGGCTTTCTCCATTTGGGATCGAACTTCCGCTTATTCGAATTAGTGAAATTCCCACCTGAAGCTGCAACTGGTGCCCCCGATTTCTTACTCATCAAACTTTCATATCTCAACACCTATCAATCAAATCAACAAAAGATCCTTTCAGAAGCACCGTCAATTTTCCATGGAATTCAGGCCTCAATCCTTGCACAAATTTCTCATTCTTTTTAAGAGGATTATCGATAAGTCCTGATCCATAACAAGAGAGTTCGTTGAATTTTGTTTCATACTCCGAAATAGACATGCTACCCTGCTTCAAATACAGAAAATCCTGATACAATTGGGTTCTCCCTGCCGTCGGCACAAACTTCTCTTCAAACAACTCCTTAAATCTGTCCCATGAAATGTCATCCTCAGAAATATTTGCAATTGTTGAATCCCACCATGCTGCTGCACCACCTTGCAATTGCCACGATGCCATTTGCCTCTTACGCTCATCAGACAATTTCATGCTCTTGAAAATGCGCTCACAAGAGCGTAGCCAGTCTTGAAAGCCAATTATTGACTCTGAACCTTTGAATGGTTGGCCTCCGAGATGTTTGAAATCTTTGCATATAGCTGCAAAACTAACTTGAGACGGTACTGGATTGACAACCTCACTAGCATTTTGACTCCGTCCATCATCTGTTGAAGTACAGGCCCTAACTCTACCTCTTCTTCCGGAACTCATGTCGGTCACCTGAACAGGTAATTCAACAAATTTTAGATAGATATATATAATTATATGAAAATACAAATACACACTCTCAGCATAAATATAACACACGAGCCTAGGTACTCGCTCTACTTAGCGCTCTAATAGCAACTGTGATGACCCGCCTTTCTAACCCCAGAAAGACGTTTCATCATTAAGAAAGAAAGGGATAGAAATAGAAAAGAATAGAAAGAAAGAATAACAACATCAGAATCTCACAGCGGAATGGAACAAAATATAATACATCAACATAACTATTACATAATTATACATACATCAGAGTTATACAATATCATATAACAGGATTGTCAAACACATATATGTCCGTACATACATCCAAAATACAGTATATACTAACTACACAGCGGAACTACATATATAGGTACATACGTTTGGTCTTCTTCCCAAAAGAACTCCTCCAGAAAGTCAACACTCCCAATACCTATCACTTGGCTACTCATAAAAATTTGAGTACCCAAGAGTTTATGAAAAACAAAATATAAACTCCGGTTCAGACATGGGTCTGGTATGAGTAAACAGGTTAAAATTGCTTAACTTTGAAAATCATTTGAAAATAAAGGTATCACGTAAGACTCCCCACAAATAAATACGGGTAAGTTTTTACCTTACGCTAACCAAAACATTTTATAGGAAATTCAGTGATATTATAATAGTGTCTAGGGTTTTCAAGTAAATAGAAAATAGCCGAAATTGTTACATGATTAAATTCCAGCTACTAGCCATGAAAGTGGGTAATACAAATCAAAACCGTAGGGTCTCGTAGGGAAAATGGGTTTCCAACAATGGCAAGGCTACTGGGGTACCGCCCGGGGCCTAGATCACCATACCGAGGATCACTCCCGACCCCTTCAACACAAGGCCGGAACCATTCCTTACTGAACAGTCCCGAACAAGATAACCCCGCAGTTGTGGCCAACAACTGCTCACACAGCCGAAATAAAAAGGGACATCTAGACAGGGGAATATCTTGTCCTGCTTGGGCATGACCCACCTAACCTTGCTGCATCTCCCATGTTTTAGCCATTCCCGGTTGATGAGGCTTGAGGCTACGATTACCTTTATTGAATATATCACTTAGAATGCTCATCGTCCGCCTGACGATGTGCTGAAAGCATTCAATCCATACAAGTTCGTTCCGGGTTTGAACGAAACCGAAGGCATTATCTCGTTACACTCGTTTTGGAATCACCCTCAGAGTTAACGACGATAACCCTTGCATTCTGAAAACACCATCTCGATCACCATTTGAGAATTCACGACCTATCGTTTAATTTGGATCGATGTGGTTTTCAGAGATTCAAAATTGATTCTTCCTATCTTGGTCTCATCGAAATCCAAACGCCATTAAGGGCCAAGTTGTCTATTTAACTTAACAATTCAATTTAATATTAAGAATTCACATAACAGATATCACAGACAAATCATACACATTTATCATAGATATATCCAGAATATATTACAACATATCAAGAATATCATCAAAGTTAATCAAACAGAATTATCAATGCATACCAAAACAGTTTAGTTTACTTAACTTAATTTATTGCTTAAGAATAAACTACTTCATTCTGTTTAATTAATCACTGATTAATTAACTTATTAATGATCAATTAATTATTTAGTTAATCATCAATTTACTAGTCATCTAATCTTTAATTAATTATTTAATTACTAAACTTTTATTCATAAATTTCTACTTAAATTACTCAGTTAATTAATTTATTTTTAATTGTTAATTAATAACTTACTTATTAAAAATGAATTACTTATTTAATTACTTTAATTAATCAAATTTTTTTTCTAATCAATTCAATTAATTAATCACTAAAGTTAATTTCCATAAATTAACTTTTAAGTAATTAGCTAACATTCTTAAATTTAAATTGATTTAACACATGATAAATTTTTAAATTACAAAATTAATTTAAAGTTATCAATTTAAAATTTCAAGTATAAAATTAATTTACATTCTAATTACTTTATATTAATCAACTATCTTTACATCACTTACCTTATTAAACCTTTAAAACAAATATTAACCTAAACTAACTAATTGCTTAGTTAACTTAGTTATAAGAAAATAGTTAAACAAAAATTATGCTCGTCCATAAGAAGGTACCCGAGACAACACCTTCTCTACTCGAGACAGTCTCGAGATTTCCCGTGTTTCCTCTGCATCTCCTCTTCTTCCCATCTTCTTCTCCTCCTGTTTCCTTTATTCTTCTCATTATTTTTTTAACTAAGTTTATTTTTAAGTTTTAACAAAACTGCTGTGATGAAAAACTCACGTGAACATGGGTCCTAACTCGAGCCAACCGACCCTCTTACTCGAGTACTCACTCGAGTCGATCTCGATCAAAACACAGACACGCACATCATCGCCGTACACGTGCACAATGACGTGGCGAACTTCCATCACCTGAGTCGATCGCCAATAGGTCGACTATCGTCCACTCTCTTGATCCCAGCACCCCAAAACTTTGATGGAACTCGAGAACGAGAAACGACAGTTCGAGGTTCAAATCAAAATAATGCTCCGACCAACTTTCTCCTCGTTCAAGCGATACAAACCTCCGGAAGCTTCGAAACTCCCGCTACACCACCATTAGCCTCCACACTACCGTTCCCTTCGATTTCGTGAAGCTCGATCATCTAGGTGAGTCGCAAATGAAAATTTACAGAGCTGTGCAAAACTCGTTACCAAAACCCTACTTTAATCACAATCTCATAATCTATGTATTCGAAAATTATTCTGACATTTTTCTGGAGTCAAATGGATTACAAGCTTGCTCCATATCAATTTACAGTAATTAAAATTAACTCAATTATCCAGAATTGACAAAAACCCATTTATTTTCATTTTAAAACTGCTCTTAATACCCTTGCTTAAAAATCATAATTTTTATGTTAAAAATTCTAACTATGAGTATGAAATCAGAATACGTTATTAAATTTACAAATTTAAACATTTGAATTTTGATCCTTTGATTACTCTACCTGTAACTTGAAATAAACAGTGTTTATATCTTGCTGTTATACTTCAAATACATTCCCAAGCTTTTGTTTTAAGTTAAACAATCTGTATTACTTACATTTCTAGGTTTAAAATTAATTTAAATGGATAAGTATTAATATCCTTTACTACTTTTGCTCAGAAGCTTGAAACAAATCAGGGACAGAGAGCTTTCAGTGCATATAATAAATACATGTCCATTTATTATCAATATATATAGCAACACAACATCAGAAGCTAATTATCATACTTAAAATTTAAGAAAAGTATGTTTACTCACCTGATATGAAATTAGACAGAGAGTTGTTTGGATGTTATAGAGTTTGTATTTCTAGTCTGTTCTTGCTATTCAATCCCTGCGGATGATTTGCTCTGGAAGATGATGCAGTTGTTGTTTCTCCTTTTTTTTTATAAACTCAGTATGAACGAGAATGAAATATAGGGTGGTATTTATATATAGGAGAAACACATAGGGTGATGAAATTTAGGCAAGATATTTTAATGTACTAGAAATATTTTTTTATGTTGAGCAGAGATTTGGATTTAGAAATATTTGTAGGCTGATAAGATTGATTTGTGGCTTCATTAATTAATTTTGTCTTGTTGATATTATTACCCTATACCCAATAGACGTCCAGGTGGTTCATTGGTGTAGCAACATTCTTAGTTATTAATTTACCTTGTCTTACTTAAGAAGCTTGCTCATGTATATATGTTTGTTATTTTATTTTATTTTATTTTTTTATAGTGCAGCCTGATTTTGATTTTTGTGTGTTGAGTACAACTATATATAACTTTGTTAATTTCATATTACATTGCTAAGAGGTTATGCTTTTACTTGATTTCCTATTTCAATTTTATATATATTCTCTTTGTATGTTGGCTAAGAATATTTAACTACATTTATAAGTTTACTTACATTTTACATTGATTTATTTTGATTTGATAGTCTTTGATTTTATTTTCAACATTATAACCTATATATAATATTTATCAATTGTACACAAAGTGAAATATTTTAATTCAATTTTATAAGATAAATATTTATTTTAAATTTTCAAATCTAACTGTTCTTTCCAAAATACAATTTTATATAAATAAATGGCAATCATTCCAAAAGATTTATTTATTTTAGAATGATCGGTTTACATTTTATTTACTTGGATTAAATATTTATTAAGATAAATAGGATCAAAATCCAGGGTCGTTACAACGATCATGGCCGAGCATATGATACCCCTAGGCCGAGCACTTAAGTGGATAAAGCAAGTTCAAGTCATTTTGTTCTTTTTTTCTTTTTATTTCAAATTGTTTCAATGATGTTTTTGTGTTGAATATTTATGTTTGTATTGTCTTGTTTTATTTGCTGTTTACAAGATCAACATCTTGGCTCTCTTCCCGCTTGAATCAAAAGTCATGCTCTATCGTGCTTTCTGGATTTTGTCTGTGTGTTTTGATTTGCTAACTCTAGCTTGAAAAGCTGAGTATTCACACTTGACATTCGGACTTATAGAACTGTGAAGTGATAACAAGTGAATGTGTATATCATATATACCTGCCTGTGATATGAATCATATGATGTTAACCCTTGTTTATAAACCTGTCACATCATCTGATACTGCTATATGTTGCTATATTGTTTATTTTATTCTATTCTCACATTGCAAGTTCCCTGTAGAATAGAATCACTATGGGTTGAAATGATAAATACCCGAACGGGCTATAGAATAGGGAAAAATCGTTATGGGTTGAAATGATAGGCCTGAGCAATTTTTATTTATCTTGGAATTGCTGGTTTGAAATGATAGAACCCAAATTTTTCTTTGTAAATTGCGGATTGAAACGATATATTATCTGTATCACTTGACTTAGGTTAGAAAATTTTATACAGACCCGTGGTTATTTTATAAAGTTTTCTGAAATTTTTAAGTATTTTTTCAAATGTAAAAATTATGATAATTTGATTTAAATTGAATTTAAAATGTTTAAATAAAGGATTAGCGATTTTTCGATAAGTTAAAATGTGAAATAAATGAATGGTTAAGTTGAATTTGAAATATAATTAAATTTTGAAATTTGAGATTTTGTTTAAAAATGGAGTTTAAGTTAAGAAAATAAAATGGAAATTAAGTTTATGTTTTGAAATGGCAATTAAAACGTAAGTGTTAAGTTAACTTTTTTAAAATGCAAAGAATAGAAAATTTTACACTTAAATTTAATAACTGAATTATTGAACAAAAAAATTTATTTTATGTATAAAATTTTACTTTATAAAAATCAGAAGTTAAAGGGTATTTAAATGAACATTTTGAGTGGAAAAGGTATGATTTTTTATAAGTTAAAAGGGTAAAAATCAAAGTTTAATTGTTTCTGAAATTTTATTGAGAATCTAGAAAGTGAATCAACAGCACTTTAGAAATGCTATCATTTCTGAAGTTAACTAAACATCTGTAGTAAAGGATACTACAACATTTTGTAAGTGTTGTTGTTGATGCAAATAAACAATGGCTGAAATTTAACTAAGTGATACAATAGCACTTGGTAAGTGCTGTGGTTGCAGAATGAAAACTAAAATCTGAAACAAATAAAAGGGCTACAGTGGCACTTGATAAGTGCCACAGTTTGCTGAAATGAGATTTTTCAAGTGTAATTGAACTACTACAGCAGTTATAAATGTTGTCTTTGCTAAAATGAATTGTTTTCAAATACAACTTACTGCAGCATTTTTTAAGTGCTGTGAAAAGCTGAAATTTCAATGTTTTGTTGTTTTTAACTGAATAAATGAACTCAGAAAAGGCTAAATTTTTGGGAATTAAATATTTGATTTGTAAGGATAATGACTTCACTTTTAAATAGTTTAAATGGAGTATTTTGATTTGAAATGTAAATCATTTTTAAATGTTGATTTGGATTGATATTTAAAATAAAAATAAATGAATGAGGTTTTGAAAGGATATGATATTTTGAAATGGATTGGAAGTGATTTGATCTTTATCCCGATAAAGATTAGAATTTGAAATGATATTTGATTTTTGAAGTATAAAATACCATTTTCAAATGTATAACCACGGTGTTATAATAAGATTGGTTGTTAAAGTGACCGGGATTAGATACGGACATACTCTCTGTCGATACCGAAAACCACTTTAACAACTGTGTGCGCGGTGGAGTTTCAAGAATGAAGTAGGATGGTGGCGACGATCCTATTGTGGTATGAACATGGACCCGACTCCCGTGAGTTTTCTTAAGGTGTCTAGAACAGGAGCGATCTCGGGCCATAAGAGGTAGCACTTCTGCTCGGACACATTTCTTCGATACCATTCTATTACTTTGTGATTGCTTTGATGGCCACCATTTGATTTGGGAGTGTGTTCCGAGATGGGCGTAGTGGTTGCTACGTTACCACTAGCCCGTGTGCGTAATTGGTATATCTACCCTGGCATTGCCTTGTGTGCCGTGTCACCTACCATAGTGAGCGTTACTACGAGTTTGATTTGTGTCGTACCTATAGAGTATCTTCTCGTAGTCTTCCGATCAGGAGATGCGCAGGTACTGTGTAGTCTACTGGCACTATGACGTGTTAAGGGATATATGGGTAACCCCTTGATGCTATTTTAAAGAATGTTTATTTTACTATTATACATTTCTATAATAGAGAATATTACTACATAGTAAATAGTTTAACGGATCCTTAGAGGATGGGCGGTCTCAAGCATCCTTTAAGTTACTTGTATATTTATTGCAGTTCACTTGAGTTGGTTTACATTGTATAAGTATGCATGCCCTGACTCGAGTGTTTGTGTTTTATTTACGCTCGGGTTAGCCTGAGTATTCACAGCTTTGAATTTCTCTTTCTAGAGCTAGGAATCGCTGGAGATTCTGCTTATCTAGCTATTTATATCTTTCAGTTTCAGTTATTCTGTTTCAGCTCTTGTATTAGTGAACTTCTATGTATTTGGATTTCTATTGTGTTTCTTTTTAGATTGAAATTATATATTTGTTTTGAGACTTTGTTATGGTAGCTTCATGAACTACTATGGTATTTTTATTTCCGCTGCGAGTTATTCTGATATTTCTGTGTCTATGATTCTATGATTGATTTTATTTGCTCCAAATTTTATTACATCATGTTATTTTGAATTATTCAAATCTGACATGTGTGGATTATTGCCGATTTGAATGGTCCAAAATAATGGGTCGTTACAGTTGGTATCAGAGCTTTGGATTTTAGCAGACCTTAGCCTGCGGAGCAAAAACTCATTAGAGATAGGGTAGAAATACCTTGAATGAGTGAAATCAACCTCAGAATCATTCTTTGTGAGAAAACATATTTTCAAACTATAAACTAATTTTAAAAAAATTCAAATGATTTTTCAAAGGATTTTTCAAAGACTATTTTGATATAGAATTTTCTTGTTTTAAAGGAAATTTTTATAAACTTCCTTCCTTTCATATCTACCTTGTTAGTATTTTCTTTTTTTAGGATATTTTTCCAAGTAAATTTATCTTTGTCTTCTCTTTATCTTTGTTCTAAAATTCATTTTTGACTTATCAGGATGAATCGTGGAAATGCCGAAGGTAGGGAGTCTGTTACGGCTAACACCGTCGAGGCTGATATTACTTGGGAGCAATTCAGGTATCTTCTTGTGTTTCTTTGAATTCCATTTTTATATCTCTTTCATGCCTTTTCTAAGCTTATCTATCATCTTTTCAGGGATGCTATCGTTGCTAAGTGGATGCCCAAGGCCGGGAAATCCCAGCTTTATAGGGAGTTCATGGATCCCAAGCAGGGAAACATGTCTTTTTCAGAGTATGAGAGGAAGTTCGATGCACTTTCTAAGTTCGGTCCTGACCTGATTGACACTCCTCTCAAGAAGAATGAGAAGTTCATTGCTGGTGCTTGTCCTGAGTACTATGATCGTCTTATTGCCCATGTTCACAGCCCTTTTACTGGACTTACGGATATGGCTATTCGTTATGAGAACCCTACTTCTAAGAGTCCTGCTGTTGTTGGTGCTCCTTTATCTCATTCTTCCTCAACTAACTCTAAGAAGAGAAAGCCTAATTTCCAGTAGTAGAAGAAGAATTGGCTCAAGAATCCGGGTTTGGGATCTTCATCTCCTTCTCAGAGGCAGCCTGTTGACGTTTCTACCATCACCTGCTTCAAATGTGATCGGAAGGGACACTATGTGTTGCCCTACTTTAGCTGGTGTTGTTGTTCCTCCTCCATCTCAGTTGACGAGACGTGATCTCTGCCATATCTGTCTTCAGCCTGGCCATTTCAGAAAGGATTGCCCAACCCAGCAGAAGGGTAAGCCTTCTGGTATGTTTGCTGTCACCTCTACATCTTCTCCAGCTTCCGCTCCTAGTGATGACCAAGGTACTCTTTAGGGAACCTTTTCTTTATTTCGACATCCTGTTCATGTTTTATTTGATACTGGAGCTTCCCATAGTTTTATTTCTGTTGATTTGTATGATAAGTTCGAGCATCTCCTTTCTCCTGAGTATGCTTCTGTACCTTTATGTGTTTCAAATTCCATTGGAGGCCCCGCAAACCTTAATAAGATTTGTAAGCAAGAGAAACTTCTCTATTCTGATCATTGCTTTAGTGGTGATTTCTATGTTCTAGGTTTCGATGCTTTTGATTTATTGCTTGGAAGTGATTGGCTAGGTAGGCATGATGCCCATATCACTTGCAAAGCCCGGTCTGTTTATCTTGTTGATGATCAAGGAAATCCCCTGATTATCCTGTGCTGCATGCCTCAGGATTTGGCTGGCAGTTTTATTTATTCTCTGGATTCTTCTCCTGGTGATCTTCATTCGACCCGTGTGGTCAGATTCTATCCTGATGCATTTGGTGAAGTCACCGCTTTACCTCCTAAGTAGGAAATAGATTTCCATATTAATCTTATTCCTGGAGCTTGACCTGTAGTTCTTCCTCCTAGAAGAATGGCACCCCGCGAGAAGGTTGAATTGGGAAAGAAAATTAAGGACTTGTTCTCCAAAGGTCTGATTAGACCTAGCCATTCAGAATGGGGAGCAGCGATGGTTTTCGTCACTAAGTCCGATGGATCCTTGAGGATGTGTGTTGATTATAGGGAGCTGAACAAGCTCACTATAAAAAAACAGATATCTAATGCCTCGTATCAATGATATGTTTGATCAGCTTTATGGTGCCACTGTTTTCTCCTAGCTTGATCTTGCCATAGGTTTCCACTAGCTCAGAGTTGCTGAGGAAAGTATTCCCAAGACTGCTTTCCGTACTGAGAATGGGTTTTATGAATGGTTAGTCGTGCCTTTTGTTTTGACTAATGCTCCTGCTTTCTTTGTTGATTTAATGAATCGTGTTTTTCTTGATGTGCTTAGTAAATTTGTTCTAGTCTTTTTTGATGATATCCTTGTCTTCTCTAAAACAAGGAAGAGCATGAGTTGCATTTGAAATCTATTTTGGAGAATCTTAGAAATCATCAATTGAAGGCAAAATTTTCTAAATGCCATTTTTGGAAGGATGAACTCCGATTCCTTGGACATATTGTTTCTAGTAGTGGAGTTTCTGTTGATCCAGTCAAGATCGCTGCGATCAATGTAAGTCTTTCTTTCTCTTTTTCCTTCGTCATTACTCTATCTTTTCTGTTGTTCTTATTTCTCCCTATTCTGTTACAGGATTGGGAAACTCCTATGACTCCTTCTGAGATTCGTAGTTTTCTGGGCCTTGCCGGTTATTACCGAAGATTCATTGAGAATTTTGCTCGGATTGCTGCACCTCTTACTGCTTTGACTCGTAAGAATGCTAAATTTATCTGGGATAAGAAGTGTGAAGCTGCATTCGACGAGTTAAAGAGCAAGCTTACTTCCGCACCAGTTCTTACCATTTCGAATGGGAGTGAGGGATTGACGGTATACACCGATGCTAGTCGTGAGGGATTGGGTGTTGTTCTCATGCAGGATGGTAGGGTCATTGCCTATGCTAGTCGTCAGTTGAAAACCCATGAGGCTAATTATGTTGCTCATGATTTAGAGTTTCTTGTTGTTGTCTTTGCTTTGAAGCTTTGGAGGCATCATCTTCTGGGAACGAAGTTTGAGCTTTTCACCGATCATCAGTCTTCGAGATATATCTTCACCCAGAAGGATTTGAATCAGAGGCAAGTTCGTTGGCTTGAGTTTCTGGCTTCTTACGACCTCGATATTAGCTATACTACCGGTAAAGCTAATGTTGTGGTCGATGCTCTGAGTCGGAAGAAGGCTTTGTTGTGTCATCTTGTTGTTTCTTCTTCTCCTCTTTTGGATGTATCAAGGCTAAGCAAGATGAGGATGAGATGCTTAGATTGATGAAGGAGAGTGTTCATAGCAGAGTTGGTGGGGGTAGTCGTGAGATAGTGGAGCTCAGATCGATGATAGGGGGATTTTGAGGATTAATGGTAGGATTTGTGTGCCGAATGTTGATGGATTGAGGCAAGAGCTACTTCAGGAAAATCATCGATCCAGAGATTCTATTCATCCTGGTGTGACAAAGATGTATCAGGATATGAAGAGGCTTTATTGTTGGAAGGGTATAAAGGGGGATATCTCTATCTCTGTAGTAGGTGTGCGACTTGTCAGCAAGTCAAGGCTAATCATCTTAAGACCCCTGGTTTGTTGCAGCCCCTTGAGATTCTCGATTGGAAGTGAGAACAGGTTTCCATGGATTTCATCGATGGATTACAGAGGACTAGGAGGGGTAACGAGAGTACATGGGTTATTGTGGATAGACTGACCAAGTCCGCTCATTTCATTCTGGTCAAGTCAACCCGTTCTGTTTCTAGCTTGTCTGAGATCTACACAAGAGAGATTGTTCGTCTCCTTGATGTTCCTCTCAGTATTATTTGTGATCGTGATCCAATCTTTACCAGTCAGTTTTGGAAAGCTTTTTAGGAATCTTTGGGTACTCATCTGGATTTGAGCACTGCTTACCATCCACAGACCGACGGTCAAATGGAAACAGTGAATCAGATTCTCGAAGATCTTCTCCGTGCTTGTGTGCTTGATTATGGAGGATCTTGGAAAGATCATCTCCATCTTGTCGAATTCACCTACAATAATAGTTATCAAGATAATCTAATCTTCTGTTTAAGCTTATCTTAATCCTTTATCTATCTTGTTCCATCTTTGAATCCAGGCCAGTATTAAAATGTCTCCATTTGCCGCTCTTTACGGACGACCTTGCAGATCTCCATCTTGCTGGATTGAATCAGGTAATCATTTGGTTCTTGGTCCTGATTTGGTTTTGGAGGCTTCTGAGAGATTTGAGGAGATTAAGGGGAAGTTAAGGGTTGTGTAGGATAGGCAGAAGAAGTACGCCGATAGGCGTAGGCGGAGTTTAGAGTCTGCCATTGGCGATCAGGTTTTCCTTAAGGTCTCTCCCTTAAGGAATGTCATTCGCTTTGGTCGTAGAGGGAAGCTTTATCCTATGTTCATTGGTCCTTTCCGTATTGTGGAAAGAGTTGGTTCTTTGTCTTATCGTCTGGATTTGCCCGAGAAGCTTTCGGGAGTGCATGATGTATTTCATGTCTCACATCTTCGTCGGTATCTTCATGACCCACCTTTTATTTTCCAGCCTTCTACTCTTGATAGTTTGGATATTGAGCCTAATTTGACTGTCGAGAGGAAGCCACTTCGTATTGTCGACAGAGGTACGTAGAAGATAAGAAGGAAATATGTTAGTCTGGTCAAAATATAGTGGAGTACTGATGATCGAGATTGTACCTGGAAGACAAAGGAGAGCATTCATGCTTCGAATCCGCAATTGTTTATTTCAGGTACTATTTGTCTTTCTATCTTTCTTTTCTTATTTTCCTTGTTCGTTCTTTTCGACGATGAAAAGATTTGAGTAGGGGAGAGTGTAACAACCGTTGATTTTTGAAAATATTTTAAATTAGATTTTATTTCATTTTGAAAATATTTTTAAAATTGACTTTATTTTAAGCTTTTATTTTAAAACATTTATAAAACTGTAGTGGTAATTTTCCAATGTTAATTGCATATTGTTTACAATTTTAAATTCTAGTTTCAATTTAGTAAATTATTTTCTTATTTATTTTCTATTTTTCCTAAATATATATATTTATTTTCATTTATAATTTATTTTGTTTTCATTTTCTATTTTATTTACTTGTTGTTTATCTTGAATTAAAAGAATCAGAAATTTAAAGAGACAAAGCCATTTCAACTTGTGACTTTTCATTAGCCATGTCTTTTCATTTCTATTGACCTTTCACTTTTGCTTTGGCCGTACATTTTCTTGCAATAGCCGTGTACTTCTTCATTCACGTGAAAAACTTTTTCACCATTTCACAATTTACGGCTACCTCACTTGAGAATTTTTTTTGTAAGTTTTTAATGGCTTCTTTTCTTACTTTTTCTCTTCATTTTTCCATTGATTTTTGCCTTGATCTCTCTTGTGCTTTGCTCGACCACTACCACCATCATCCCCATCGACCACCACCATTACCATCCACGGCAGCAACACCTCCTCTCCCCTTGTCCAGATCTGGCCGTGACCTTCTATGAAGAAAACACCTCAAGTTTTGCAAAAACTCCACAAAAATGCCGAGCCGAGCCCATGATTTCACCATCCCCTTCATATTTTGCCTCGGCCACCACCCCTAACTCCACCACCTACTGACTTCACCTCTGGCCATCACTTCTGCTCCGACCTGACCTGTACCATGCATGGCCAAGCCCAAATGATGGCTAGACCGAGCCTAGTGGTGCACCAAACCTTCCTATTTTGCCTTGTCCCTTTGTGTTCTTCATGTTGTAACTCCTACCCCTTTACTCCTAGCTTAGCCATGTGTTTGACCCATACCTGAGCCTATAACATGATCATGGCCGAGCATATGATACCCCTAGGCCGAGCACTTAAGTGGATAAAGCAAGGTCAAGTCATTTTTTTCTTTGTTTCTTTTTATTTCAAATTGTTTCAATGATGTTTTTGTGTTGAATATTTATGTTTGTATTGTCTTGTTTTATTTGCTGTTTACAAGATCAACATCTTGGCTCTCTTCCCGCTTGAATCAAAAGTCATGTTGTATCGTGCTTTCTGGATTTTGTCTGTGTGTTTTGATTTGCTAACTCTAGCTTGAAAAGGTGAGTATTCACGCTTGACATTCAGACTTATAGAACTGTGAAGTGATAACAAGTGAATGTGTAGAAATATTATATCATGTTATACCTGCCTGTGATATGAATCATATGATGTTAACCCTTGTTTATAAACCTGTCACATCATCTGATACTGCTATATGTTGCTATATTGTTTATTTTATCCTATTCTCACACTGCAAGTTCCCTATAGAATAGAATCACTATGGGTTGAAATGATACATACCCGAACGGACTGTAAAATAGGGAAAAATTGTTATGGGCTGAAATGATAGGCCTGAGCGATTTTTATTTATTTTATTTAACTTGGGATTACGGGATTGAAATGATAGAACCCGGATTTTTATTTGTAAATTACGGATTGAAACGATATATTATCCGTATCACTTGACTTAGGTTAGAAAATTTTATACAGACCCGTGGTTATTTTATAAAGTTTTCTAAAATTTTAAGTATTTTTTAAAATGTAAAATTTATGATAATTTGATTTAAATTGAATTTAAAATGTTTAAATAAAGGATTAGTGATTTTTCCATAAGTTAAAATGTGAAATAAATGAAGGGTTAAGTTGAAATTTGAAATATGACTTAAATTTTAAAATTTGAGATTTTGTTTAAAAATGGAGTTTACGCTAAGAAAATAAAATGGAAATTAATTTTATATTTTGAAATGGTAATTAAAACTTAAGTTTTAAGTTATTTTTTTTAAATGCAAAGAATAGAAAATTTTACACTTGAATTTAATAAGTGAATTATTGAAGAAAAAAAATTGATTTTATGTATAAAATTTTACTTTATAAAAATCATAAGTTAAAGGGTATTTAAATGAACATTTTTGAGTGGAAAAAATATGATTTCTTCTAAGTTAAAAGGGTTAAAATCAAAGTTTAATTGTTTTTGAAATTTTATTGAAAATATGGAAATTGAATTAACAGCACTTCAAAAATGCTATCATTTCTGAAGTTAACTAAACATCTGTAGTAAAGAATACTATAGCACTTTGTAAATGTTGTGGTTGATGCAAATAAACTATGGCTGAAATTTAACTAAGTGATACAACAACACTTAGTAAGTGTTGTGGTTGCAGAATGAAAACTACAATCTGAAACAAATAAAAAGGCTATAGTAGCACTTGTTAAGTGCTGCAGTTTGCTGAAATGAGATTTTTCAAGTGTAACTGAACTACTACAGCAGTTATAAATGCTATCTTTGCAGAAATGAATTGTTTTCAAATATAACTTACTGCAGCATTTTTTAAGTGCTATGAAAAGTTGAAATTCCAATGTTTTGTTGCTTTTAACTAAATAAATGAACTCAGAAAAGGCTAGATATTTGCGAATTAAATATTTGATTTGTAAGAATAATGACTTCGCTTTTAAATAGTTTAAATGGAGTAATTTGATTTGAAATATAAACCATTTTTAAATGTGATTTGGAATGGTATTTAAAATAAAAATAAATGAATGAGGTTTTGAAAGGATATGATATTTTGATATTTTGAAATAGATTAGAAGTGATTTGATCTTTATTCCGCTAAAGATTTGAATTTGAAATGATATTTGATTTTTGAAGTATAAAATACCATTTTGAAATGTATAACCACGGTGCTATAATAACGATTGGTTGTTAAAGAGACCCGGATCGGATACGCGGTAGAGTTTTCAGAATGAAATAGGATGGGGGCGACGATCCTATTGTGGTATGAACGTGGACCCGACTTCCGTGAGTTGGCTTAAGGTAGCTAAAACAGAAGCGATCTCGGGCCACAAGAGGTAGCACCTCTGCTTGGACACATTTATTCGATACCATTCTATTACTTTGTGATTGTTTTTGTGGCCACACTTTGATTTGGGAGTGTGTTCCGAGGTGGGCGTAGAGGCTGCTACATTACCACCATCCTATGTGCGTAATTGGTATATCCACCCTGGCATTGCCTTGTGTGCCGTGTCACCTACCATAACGAGCTTTACTACGAGTTTGATTTGTGTCGTACCTATGGAGTATCTTCTCGTAGTCTCCCAATCAGGAGATATGCAGGTACTGTGTAGTCTACTGGAACTATAACATGTTAAGGGCTATATGGGTAACCCCTTGATGCTATTTTAAAATATGTTTATTTTACTATTAGACATTACTATAATAGCAAATATTACTACATAGTAAATAGTTTAATGGATCCTTAAAGGATGTACGGTCCCAAGCATCCTTTAAGTTACTTGTACATTTATTGCAGTTCACTTGAGTTGGCTTACATTGCATAAATATGTATGTCCTGACTCGAGTGTTTGTGTTTTATTTACGCTCGGGTCAGCCTGAGTATTCAAAGCTTTGGATTTCTCTTTCTAGAGCTAGGAATCGCTGGAGATTCTTCTTATCTAGTTATTTATATCTTTCAGTTTCAGTTGTTCTGTTTCAGCTCTTGTAATAGTGAACTTCTATGTATTAGGGATTTCTATTGTGTTTGTTTTCAGACTGATGTTATGTATTTGTTTTAATACTTTGTTATAGTAGCTTCATGAACTACTATGGTATTTTTATTTCCGCTGCGAGTTATTATGATATTTCCGTGTTTGTGATTCTGTGATTGATTTTATTTTCTCCAAATTTTATTACAATCTATTATTTTACATTATTTAAATCTTACGTGTATGGATTATTGTTGATTTGAATGGTCCAAAATAGTGGGTCGTTACATCACACATCTCCTTAGTTAGTGGTATGATAGATTGACCAAATTCATTGCTTTAGGACTTTTGGGCAAAATCAAATTTTGCATTTCCTTAACGGGTACCTTTTGTAACGACTCGAGTCACTTTGATTAAGGATATTTAATTATTTTAAATATTAAAATATAGACTATTTTCAAAAAATAATCAAGTTTTGTGAAATGAAAGATGATAATAACCCTATTCTGAAAAATGTTCGCAAAAATATTTACTTTGGAAAAATATCGATAAAAGGAATCGAAAACCATTCAATCGATAAACAACACTATAATCATCAAATGTCGTGCAAAAAGTTGGATACATACACATATTTTTATAATGGAACAAGAATATGAAATAAATTTGTTTCTTTTATTTTTGAAAATTTAATGTATTTATGACGTCATCAGTATGCCATTATATTTAATAATAGATTAATAGTTTAAATTGATATTTAGTGACTTAATAATTATTATAATTATTCAAATAGTTGTTTTTAAATGGTGTAATTCATTTTGAATATTTATATAGTGGTAATAAAACCATCTATAATAGTTTTATAAAGTTATATATTTGATTTGAAGATATAAGAAAATTCGTAATGCTTTATTGATATAGCAGCACCTTTTGTAAATAATTGTTTTATTTCTATTTATATTGTTTTATAATTCAAATATGATCATTTTAATTCATCTAAAATGGTAAGAAAATAGTTTTCCAATTTTTTTCATAAATATAGGTACATTAATTAATAAGAGAAAATATGGCCAGAAAAAACATATTAAAATTCGGAACGGTTTGACGTACACAAGTTGTGTAATGTTGTTCAAATAACTTATGCACATACATGTACATGTATAAACATATCATGTGCACATTATGCACAAATACACAAACATATATTATGTAAACAAATATAAGTGTATTATATTTTATAAATCTATTAACACTTAAGTAAACAACTCTTACCACCAAACATTACCTCACCTTACACCACATCACATCACCACCACCTACACCATCATGACTAACATCACCTAGGCTTGGAGGGGCTGTTGTGCATTGAAATGATGGGGGAAGGAGGGGGAAAGAGGTAATTTTGTCCATCCATTTTATGATATTTTGGTTTTCTAAAATCCTATGAATACCCCAACCCTTCTTCATATTTATCACACAATGTTCTTCACTTTCATCTCCATATTCTCAAGCTTATTAATGGATTCTCATGTTAACAAAATTATGGAGAAAAGTATCTAAAAAAGAAATTAAATTTATAATATGTACATATATTAGTATATCCACCTCAAAAACACTTCAAACCACTTCTGTTCCTCTTGCAATTCCACAGCCACCACCAATCACCTCCATAGTTGAGCCTTGCTCTCTCCAAAGCCCAGGCCATGAGATCCTTTGCCCATTACAAAGCAAGTCTTGGCCTAGCCATCTAGGAACAATAATCCAAGTGATCGTGAGCTGAAAGTTCGAGTAAGCGAAGCTATAATCATTTTAGAGTAATCGTTTGAATCTAATGCGAGAAACTCTTGCTTATAATATATATTTTTGGATGATGATATGATATTTGCAATGGAAGTTTAATATGCTTTGGTTATCAAATTTGATTGTTTAATATTGTTGTTTAATTGTATTAAAGTCATGTTCAATACACGTCAAAAATCACGAAGGAAATCACTTTCCTTTTATTAATGAAACGATCTATATGGAATGATTAAACCTCTTTAAAATGTTTTAATATGGTTTAGAAACGTTCTATAAATATTTCAAAGTGTTTTGACAAAGTTTGAACACATACTGAAAATTTAGTCAAAAACAGGTGTGTCGCGTAAAGGCAGTTCACGATTTCGCATCTTAAAAGTTAAATCCATTTATAGGATAAATTAAGAGTCGGATTTCTTTGAAATAAGAATTTTCCAAATTCTTGTAATCATAATTTCCAAACAAACTTTTATAATTCTGTAAGGCTATGCGGTCCACAACCATTAGGGTATGGTCATCACCTTTCTAGCTTACTCTCGATATGTCGAATATGTTGGTTATATTGCTATGGGATCGGGATAGATCAGTTACACCCGGGGTGATGTCATATTCGGTTCTATCCACCACCAAGTGGGCCTATGGGTAGGCCGGTCTTGCCATATGCAGAGGTTTCAAAAACGCCGATCCTCGGTACATCCCTCTAGAGGTATACTATATTGAAGGTAGTCCTTTGCTTGCCGTTGTATGGAATCCATTCTCCGAACGAGCCTTGTAAGATTTTGATTTTAGAGCCTAACATATTCTAGAATTTAATAATGGTAACAATTTCGGCTAAGATTCATAAGTTTATTTGCAAGGGTTTTCAAAAGAATGTCATTAAAAATAATATCAAATGATTTTATGTAGCAAATGTTTTTGGTTATCATAATGTAAAAACCCGTTCCACGTTTATGTGCGGCGTGGTCTTATGAGATGCCCTTTCATTTTAAAAACATCCTTATTTCGATTTTCTCACACCATTCTCATGACCGATCCGGAGTTTATTTTTCTTATCTCTTAACCTCTAGGTGCTCTAATTTTCTTGGGCCGCCAAGTAGTTAGGTAAGCTTGGAACATTTAGAATGGAGCATGGAGCATTTTGGTTCTTTTGAAGAAGTCGTCTATATTTTGATGTATCTGTGTCTATATAATTGTCTACCAGCACTGTAAGGATAGGCCATTATAACTATCCTAGTTGGGTTAGTACCTACCTAACTCTGATAGATCACTTGGAGTGATGTGTGTACTTTCCATATGTATAATTAAGACGTTGAATGCGATGTGAGATTCTATTTTGTTCCATCTTTTATCTTTATTTTCTTTTATCACATGATAATCTACCTCTTCGACACTTGGATTTACGGCACATGAATACCGAGAAAGTATTAGTGTCGATTTCTAGGGGTCGAGGAGGTGGGTCTCAACCTTTTAGTAATGATAATTGCACACATTCTCTTTGTCAACACTATATCACTTTACAATTTATGGAATTTGGTTTTGCTTAAAATTTCAATACCATCCTTAATTAACTCTGTTAGTCCATAACTAAAACACTTGGTTTAATAGTAACATTTATTATTAAACTTACTGCTCTAGCCAGAGATTTTGACTTTGTGTTGGCTGTAATTGACCATGATACTAACCTCATACAATTGAGGAGGCGAATTCTCTATTGAACGATTCTTCACTTCCAATGTTTTAACTCAAACCCAACTACAGTCACTTAATGGATTGCCATGCCATGATTTAACTATAGTCAAAGTGGAGTATTCAAATTGAAGTTCGACGGTCTGCTTAAGTCAAGGGAGTCGTGTGACATTGTCATTCAAGATTTCCTATTTAACCAGCTGTTATTAGCCAATAGGAAACTCTCATATGTGTCATTCTACAATTATCCAATGACTAGAAGTACATAACCCCTTTGGTGCTACTCTATAGTTAGGAGTAATACACTGCCTAATATTTGAAGAGCATTACACATGCTGTCTCATTAGATGTATCGATATTCATTCTCGAAATAGTTTGACCAGTAATATTTAAAATAATACTTTATTTCATATTGCGTTAGTTTTCTCATAATTATAATATCTTATGATTGTTATCACATTATAGATCATATGAGGATTTTCTATTTTAATATAATTAAATTAATTACTTAATTAATAAATCATGACATAATAAGTATAAAATAGAAGAGAATAGCCTTTTATTTTGAATGGGATTTTATTACAGAACTATTGATTTATAATAAATTATAGAATTATCCCTAGGGTGTACCTTTAACTCTTTCACCCTTCAGATGACTCCTTTGTTATGATAAGAATTATCTGAGAGCAAAAAAGAAGGTAGTATGGCTACTAATGCACCTTGGCATAGGAGTGACTTAATGGGGGAGGAACATAAACAATAGGGCAAAGATTTAGGATTTACCAAGCATGGCGCTCTTTTTGTGGATCTGCTAGGATAAGGCAAAGTGAAGTTGGCGCTATTTGCTAGAGTAGTAACCTTGAGTTTGAATTTATTTCATCAAAGAATGATTACTTCCACAACTATCTGTATATGATCTACGTGGTGTTCAAGGTAGTGATGTTGTTGGACATTCTTCTGGACCTCCTCAACATACAGACCTACACTAGCTATATAGATCACTTCAAGCTAATTGATCCAACTACTAGTCGTGACTACCATGATTAAAGTTATTTGGTAATATAATTGTTTCGTGTTATTTATTCTATATTTCATACTACTATATGCAATTCAGGACTTACTCTATGTGGTGCATTTGTGATGTTTTATACTTCCTCGCATCGGTTACATAACCTGTTGTTTTATTTTGTAAAAGTGTTAATATTTGCATTTATGATATATCCATTATTTGCATATGTGTCATTTTTTTGTCTTTCCTTTCTATTATGTTTTCATATATTCTTTCATTCTGTGACAAGTATTGTGTCTATAACATGTTATGATATTATTAGCTTTCCCTTTCATCTCTTTTTGTTGAAGACAAAAGGGGAGAAAAAGCGAGCTTATCGACAACGGGAGTAAATAAACATAGGGGAGAGCATAATGATAGAGGGAGTATGCTTTTTTGCTATGCATAATATTTTTATCCACAAAGATAGTTGTCATCGTCAAAAGGGAAAGAATGTTTGATCTTGTATTTTGACGATGACAAAGCAAAACATACGATCACAAACTTTATAGAAAAATAGTAAGATACGAGGAGTTGCAACACGAAGGAATAAGCATATATACTTGCACGATGAACATATACAAGAAGGAAGGCCATATTGGAGTGCAAAAGGCTACAGAATGATGTACATGCATTAAACAAAAAATGATGGAGCTAACGAATCAAGCGGAGAGCTTAGAAAATTACTCAAAATGGAGAAGAGAGCCACAAAATGAAGTAAGTCTTAAGTCAAGTCCTTATCAAGTCATTTTAGTTTAGTCTTGTGGAAACCCCACAAATGATAAGCAAATTACTCTAAACTTGCAAATATTATTAAGCCACATGATTTTTTCATAATTTTTATGAATTTTAAATATTATCTATGGCTTTGAACCTCCTTTGTTCTAAATTTCCAAATTTAGGGTAGGTAACCCCAACCGTTGACTGGTGATTTTCGAAACTAGATTTTTTGAAGGAATGCTATGTTAGAAGAATCACAATGTTACATCAATTGAGTATAGGACACACACATTGGACTAGCCTCATTCCCTATAGGGTCGCTTGTTATCCTCACGCATAATATGGACTCACACCCTGGACTAGCCACGTGCCCTACAAGGCCGCTTAGTGTTCATCCTCCACACAAATCAGTCGAAGCAGTACAGGGGAGCAACACAATACTTGGACTACCTGCTAATGTCATAGATCTGTATTCATATTCTGTTCCGCCTCCTTGCGTCACAAGCTTGTTCATGTTCACATCCATCATTCCATCATATTTCTGCATTATTAGCCCCCATCACTAACAGAAATCAACCAACACATCATACATTTAAATTTATAACGTTATTACATTCCTCGTCAATAACCTCCATACGCCTTAAAAAAAGAATCAAGACTCTAATAGGTAAACGCTATTTTATCTTGCTCTATATGGGTTCACGTATAGTTTGAGCCCAAATTAGGCAATTGGTGGACCGATTGCACAAACCGATGGACTGTTGTACGTGTATTTTGTGAATTTCTAGGCCATGGATTTTGATGTTCCACAGTATTGTTTCTCTACCAACTACTTCTATTCTTCCTTCAACCGCCTGAGAACATCCTTAGTACCTATTCCTATGTTTCTAAGTCCAGTTTCATAGTTTATTTCATCAATTTGAGTGTATATTCATCAAATATTAGAATTAAGTGCAAACCAGTTTCAACCTATTGTATTTACCAATTTCCCCTCCCAAAACCAAGTTAAATCTAAATTTAATTGTTTATGAATGGTTATTTATACTATAGACCTATATACAATATTTATAAAATCAAATTTGCATTATACAAAGAGAAAACCATGAAACACTCACCAAAACTACTCATTGCTGCATAAATCTCCACTGTCCGGTCTGTTGCGCCTTAGTACTTCACACTTAATGTAGATGCATAATAATCCTTTCTATTTTCGCGATGCTGCTAGTTTCATGCGGTTTTGTTGTGAATTGAGGAATATGTGATGAATTTAATTTTGTCTATAAAGAGGAAGAAGAAGAAAGAAAAAACTATCAGCTTCTAAAACTAAAAATGAGTACGTTAATTATTTTTAAATAGAGGGAGGGAAAAGTAACTATCGCCCAAAAGTACTAAGGTTGTTCAAGCTTTTAAGCTCAAACCAAAACCTAGAAAACTCAAGTTAAAACTCCAAAATAAATTTATAATGGGTTCCTGGGAATTTGGTAATAATAAAAAGGATGAATATATTAATAATAATTTTAATAAATTCATTAATCAAAAAAATTATGTTTTAAAGGGTATTCAAACTCTTCATAGGTTTGGCTTCCCAAAACTTGACTTCCCGGATCCCAAAAGTAAAACAGGGTACCACTGTGCATATTTCTTATCTTTTAGGCACCTTCTAATCATGCAATAATTATAAGGAGAAATGGATACTAGACAACATATGTTTAAAACATATAATTAGAAATCCACGGTTACTGAGCGAAATTAAATATAAAGATGGTGGAACTTGAACTTTGAAAACAATTCAAATGGATATGTCATTAACATCTACAACGTTGGTAATCCTAAATCTCCTCTTATTTCAGTGTTTACTTGTTAAAAAATTAAAACCTCACTTATAAGCATAAATCATTCATGTAAGTAACAATTATAAAATATGTTTTAAAAGAGATTCGTGCACTATTTTAAATGAAAAGTCAAAAAGTTACCTTAATGGAAAATAAAAAATATATTTATATTACCATAATTTCATGCATGTGGATTAGTGAAAGTTGCTTTTGAAAATTATTGATCTAATGAAAGATCGCTTAATTCCAGAAAGATGGGATAGTTTCATTCATAATTCCCTGTTCCAAAGTCAAATGGTATACAAATGAAGGAATATATATATCTACATAGGCTCCACTTGTATGCCAACATATGCTGGCTGAAAAGAAGAATCTTTTCAAATTTTAAACTTTTGAACTTCCTTTCCTTTTTCATTTAATTAAAAATTCAAATAGATAACATTTTAGGTTGTTATATGGCCATTCATTGAATATTAATTCGCCTTCATTCATTCTTTCTTTACCGTCACTTTATTTTCTAAATTCAAATAGCATCTCCATTACTTACTCTTCAGAAGTCTTCATCGCGTATTCTTCACATCAAGCCTCCTCCTATCCAAAGCTCTCAATCAAAATGAAAATTTGGCTTTACAATGACAAAGAATCCATAAAGCACGCATAGAATTTACTAAAATCTTTTCGAGTCATTTTGTAAACGTCAACGATTTTAATTTTATAAAGTACAATGTCTTAATTTGGAAAATGTATTTTTCGCTTAATCCATCTTTCACAAAATAAATTTGTTTATTATCTCGATTTGATAAAAATGTTTTATGCTAATTCAATGGTAAAATTTTATGATGAAGTGAAGGACAAATTTGTAATAGTGTTCAAAGGAACAAAAATTGTTTTTAAATCTCAATTAATTAGTTCTTGGTTGCAAAAGTGATAGCCAAGAACTCTAAAACTTTGAGACAGTCTATAATAACTATAAAGTAATTCATGATTTATTTGAAAGTGGAAAGGAGTTAGATTTCAAAGAGAAAACCTTCATGCCTAAGGCAAGACCCATGAGCCTTTTTTGCAACAAAGTATTACACGAAGGATCGGAAATGATAGTAAACCCACTCATAATTTTTTTAATGTTCTCTTCGCCGTTTTTATAAAATGCGGCGTAAATTAGACCCAAATAATTTTATCAGATTTTTTGACAGAGAAGTTTTCGATTCATGAACACACGCTACTAAAGAAGAAATAATTGCAAGGCAAGAAGAAGAGATTCAAAAAGAAGCAATAAATGGAGATTAGAGAAGAGGAAGAAGAGGAGGATGATGACACTTCTTTAGAAAGCTTTGATAGGAGTATCATGAATTCAAACTTGGATATCAATTGAAACAAAGAGAAGCTACTAAAGAACCAAAAGAAGCTTAAACGTTCAATGAGAAAAATGTTTTCCGGCCTTTCTAATAAAATGAATAGATTTTTCAAAAAAGTTTTAGAAAAGCTCGAAGCATGTCCATCTTCATCTTCCCCGTTAACCTTTTAAAGAAACTACGTCAAATCTATAATGTTATGTTTTTTGAAGTTGCACTTGTATCTTTAGTTTCTTTCTTGTTATTTTCATTTCAGATATTATACTTTATTATTGATTAAATTATCTATTTTGCATTCATAAATGGTGTTTGAATTCCATTACATTCTCTAGAAAATATACTATTTATGAATAAAATAAAAAATTTCTCTAAACTAAAATTTTAAATGAAGATATACAAAATTCAACCATGTATGTCTACAAACATCAAAAGGTTATATCGATATATCCTATGAAGCTTCGATTATGAAATTTTCAGTTAAAAACTAGTTATTATTAGTATACAGGGAACATATTTTTTATTTTCTTTTAACTCCTTACTAACATATTTTTAAATGGAAAATGTTGAAATTTGAAATCCATCTGTACATCTCTCCATAAGGGGAACATAGAGTTTGATCAACATCCTTTAATAGAAGAAATCCCATGTAGTTATATACGACCAAACTTATATGCATACCACTCCACCCTATTATTTTACGCAGTGTAGGACTATTCCTTTTCCAATCCATGCCCATTATTACATACTAGTATGGGCCCGACTGTTTGTATTATTGTATATGTTGATATTGTTTGAGCCATTAGTTATACAAATTGAAAATTCTTTTATATGATAGTAACCGTATGAGCGTAGAGATGTAAATGGAAAGAGGGGGCATTTTTGGAATTTCAAATGGACACCGAGTAAATTAGTTCAACGAATTTTCTTTATTAGTAATAGAGATAATGCAAAACTCTCCAACAAATCTCTTCCTTTTCTAGCATCCATTCACACGTCTTCCAATATGCCAACTATGATTGTTGCACCATAATGAGACTTTGTGTAAATATCATTCTCCTAGACCTTACGTACCATGGTCTAGCTCCACCTTAAGTTTAGGTACTTAAGACTATTGTGACAAATCAAGATTTTTGACCCTCTAAAATCAACACTAATACGTCCACTATATTGCATGCCGAGCATTCAAGTGCCGAAAATACTGATTGTTAAGGGTAGTAGAAAGAATAGAAAATGAAGAAACTAAACAATAAGAAAATCTCGCAACACAAGAGAATAATATATAATACAATAATGATCTTTACAAAATGGAGAATTGTAATATATATACATCCATTAGTACAACAACGAATCACTATCATTAGCCTAAACAATTATAACGACATGTCCTCACAAATGCTGGTAATTTTAAACAACCAATGCAGTGGAAATAATATAATAACTAGCTACCGATGAAGTCTCCTACTCCAAGCTCCTCCAAAATGCATCCGAATCTAATATGTAAATATACTCAGTCTAACCTGAGCATTAAAAGAGAAGAACATCCTTATCAGTGGTAAATAAGCATGATAAAACACATCTCGATTGGATTATAATGCTAGAAAGCTTTTTGAAATAAAGATATCCCGTAAGACCACACTGCATATAAACACAGATAGGTTTTTACCTTACGATAACCAAAATATTTTTATCAAATCATTTGATATTATTTCTATTGACATTCTTTGAAAACATTTTTAAAATAACATATAAAAATAGCTGAAATTGTTATATTGATTAAATTCTAGCATACTAGGCTCTATAATAAAAACTACAAAGGCACGCATTGGAGAATGGATTTCTACCAATGACAAGGTAAGGGTCTACCTTTCGACGATACATCTATAGAAGAATGTACCAAGGCACAACCCAACTTCCCTCTATCAACACAGAACTAGCCTACCTCTACCATAGATAGTATCGAATATGTCATCACCCTGGTCGTTCCTGACCTATCTGTGGTCACAGCATACATAACAAACCCGAACTATAGAGGGTAATCTAGAAAGGTGATGAATATATCCTAATGGATGCGACCCACGTAGCCGTGCCGCATCTACCCAGTTTTTTTCATTCCCGTTGTGTGAGGTCTGAGTTAGCATTTTACCTTTCATGTAACAAATCCCACTTTGAATACCACATTTCCATTTCCAACAACACACTAATTGATTTCCACAAAAGTACAACCCCTATGTTCATTAGCCTCAGGGAAGGTTGTTAAGTATATGAGAGGTTACCTCCTACACCATTAAACAGATGTACATTTGTAAAAACCAATGTATGTGGTCTTAGTATAATGTCAGACATTTGTCCATATAAGTTGTCTAGAACAAGACAAACCGAAGATATCCCTACTACATCCTTTTTGGAAATCATCCCCAGGGTTAGGAGAGAGTAGTCCTTGCAAATCAATGATTTTCATAACAAAGGCACTACTGTCGCTACATATATAATATGGGAATCACTCGAAAGGGTAGTGGAAAGTAGCCTTACATCATGAAGTTTTCCATCTTCAAAATCATTGCCTTCAAGTAAATTTCACTTTCAAACGCATATATTGGTCTGAAGCGGCTGCGGATAAATCTGGTCCCGGTCTCTCTGGACCAATAATCGATAAGAGGTCCTCAACCTAATATAGAAACCAATTCTATATACTTATCACATTTCCAACTCTCAACTTACTATCCTTTGGCCAAGAATAAAGCCCGGTAGATTGAAGTGCCATAGTCACTTCGCTCTACTCGAATCATCATTCTTAACAACAAATGATAATCAAGCCTACTCAGTTGGCTTCATGCTAGGTGCACGACTAATCGGTTTACACATACAGTTAAAGAACTAATAAAAAAATCTAGCAAATGAGCAGTCACTAAGCCTGTTTAATTAATCTTTTACTAATTAAACCACTTACCAAATATTTCCATCAAAATATATTTACGAAGATATATTCTCGAAACCACTTTTAATCTTTCGACCTTTGGAAAAAATTTCCATATACTTATCTCAAAGGTGTAAGTATATTCACAAACCATTTCATTTTCAATGCTTAGAAAATACCTCTATATACTTATATTTGTAATAAGTATATATACAAACTTTGAGGAAAGCTTTATATTTTCCAAGACATACTTTATTGTGTCAAAACGAATGTTGTGTAAAACATCGTTACGACAACACAAAAACAATAGTATACGGATCCGATTAATTATGGATTATATTAATCTTCGACGTTGAATTTAAACTATTTTTTAGTTAACAATGAAGCTGATTAAGTTGGGGTATCATTACCATTCAGGCCTTGACTGGACGACATTCTTAACTTCAAAATAGATATAAGTTACCCACCTCGAATATTAACACCAAACATAGGATGTGAATAAATCTCGTATATTATATAAAACATCTCCTTTCAAAAATTACTTACTATAACAACAGTGTTATATTCTATGTCTTTCTCACTTTCTCGAAAATATTTATTACAATAAAAATGTTGAAACCCATGTCTTCCTATCACTTAACACATTTTAAATCACTTTTAAAATCCTTTTGCAAATATCACTTTTAAAATATTCCTTTAAGAGATTATTTTACTTTTAAAACAAAATGTATATCCCTCTATAAAACTATCCTCTACTTATCAAGATAAACCCTTTTGTATTTATAAAACCATGTTTTATAATCTTCCTCCTATTTTATAAAACTTCTTTTTATAAAATCTTTTTATTTATAAAATTCCATTTATAAATCTATTCATTTCTAAATTTCATTTATTTATACAGTCCCATATATAAATCTATTTACGAAATATAAATTGCAAATCTTTTTATAATATTTATAAAATACCATTTCTAAATATATTACTTTATTTATGAAATATTACTTTTATAAAACTTTTATATAAACCAATTCAGAAATATTTGTTTCAAACTATTTCTATCTTCTTTAAAACTATATTTCCTTTATAATTAAAGATGGACTTATTTATTAAGTTTTAAAACCTTTATAATACAATTCGAAAATCCCTATTTAAAAATACTTCACAAAACAAGTAATTGATATTCCAAAAATCATATTTTTATTTCATTTTAGAAAACTTCTTTTAATAATCAATAAATAATTATCAAAACATGTATTATTTCAAGTATCAATTTAAAAATCTTTTCAATTCATATCGTCATTTTGTAATATTTCAAAATACTAAATAAGGCCAAATGCTACTATCTGCTAAATAAGTAAAATCATGTCTATGTCATCATATATGGCATCCAATAAATCATATATCATAATATATGAAAAGTAAAATCAACAGTGTGAGGAATACCGTTAGAACCCTCCAACCTATCCCCTCGCATCACATACAGTATATGATCATATAATATGGGTCATCAGCTACTAGGTGGGTACATATAAGGTCATCCTCTCCAAGGGTGGAAATAAATCTAAACTGCCTAATAAAATAGTAACTCATCCAAATAAGCAACAAATAGGCATCAATAAAAATATCTGCACTTATAAAAAATATAAGTGGCCTAGAGAGATAAGTTAACTCACTCTATAATCTGACAACCCTGACACGCTTCTGCTCAATGCAATAATCGAAAAACGTTTGATTTTTCCTAAAATTCCTACAAGCTCTACTCTATGCCAATTCAACTCGATGACATAGATATCATCGCTACGAGTCCAATGCAACTGATCGTGTCCAAATCCAACCTCATAAAGACAAGATATGAATTAATGAACGTTTGAAAATAACTAAATTTTAATTAAATTTTATAAATTAGGATATAACATTAATTACTTCTTATTTATAAACCCAGGCCGTCTAATTTCAAATCGATGTCGTGAATTCCTCCAATCATCGATGTCGCTAGAGGTGATTTCACGCTTCCGCTCCACCACCACGGGTAGCCCCAACCCTGACGTTCGCTACGCTACTGACCTCACCGCCTATCGTGCCTTGTAGCTCGCCGATTAACCCACGAATTCCGCCTCTTTTGACCCAAGATCTACGCTACCTTGCTCAACCATTCAACAATCGGCCACCATAGATGAACTCCCCATGGCTCACCTCACCACTTTTATATTGGATTCTTCGTCTAAAACAGCTCCGGTCGCTGTGGATGATAACGATTGTTGGATGGAGTGGACAAATTAGGTTTAGGGTTTTATTGTTTAGAATATAGAAAAAAGTGAGGTCCTTATATATAAACTTTGGAAACACTATTCACCCTCCAAAATCTTTGTAACGACTTGCCTTCTTGGCCGTTTTAAGCTAACACACATGTCAAACTCAAACCATTCAAAAGGGAAAATTGTTATGGGTAAATAAGAAAAAGAGAAAGAAATAAAACAAATATAGAATCTCGCTGTGGAATGACAAAATATAATAATCAAATAACAGTTCATGAAGTTGTTTTATAAATACATTTGATTATTCTTTACAACACAAACATCAGAGTTACATAAACATGAATAAATAAATAAATAAATGCAACGGAACAACCTGATGTAGTGAATAATAATAATTATAATAATAAAAATCTTCATCTTCATCCTCCAGAAATAAGGTCTTCAACCTTGAAATGCTCAGGCTGACCCGAGCAAATTGAAAAGACAAAACACTTAAGTCATAACTAACAGATCTTATGTAAGTTAAATCAATGGTAAATAAATATGAGTGGAACGACATCAGAAATGTTTATGGGGTTTGACATCTCCTATCTAGTGTCTAACATGAGTCTGGTAACTCAAGAGATGTTCGGGATTTCCATCTCTTGAGGATCCGTTAAATTATCTACTATGTAGTACAATACGCTATTGTAATAGTGTCTATAATGATGTAAAGTATTAAAATAGAGTTAAGGCGTTACATATATCCCCCTTAACACATTTTTGTATATTCCTATAGTCTATACAGTATAGTAGTTCCTCCATAGACTGGAGGGCTATCAGAGAGCACTCCATAGGTATGGTACAAAACAAACTCGTAGAAGGTGCTCTAGGCCATGTGAACACGACATTCGAGGCAGTGCTCAAGTAGATATACCAATTGTGGATCCAGACTGGTGGTAACGCATAGTAGCTACTACTGCCCACCTCGGACACACTCCCAAATCAAATCAAGAGTGGCCACCAAATCAATCATAAAGTAATAGAATGGTCTCGAAGAAATGTGCCCGATAGGAGGAATGACCTCACTTGGCACGGCATGGCTCCCGTTTTAGTCGCATCTAAGCTGACTCACGGGAGTCAGGGTCACATCATACCTCATACAGAAATCGTTCGCCAAACCATCCTATTTCATTTCTGGAACCTCCACCACGTACATAGTTATTAAAGTGGTTTTCGGTATTGGCAGAGAGTATGACAATATCTGATCCCAGTCTCTTTAACAAAAAAACACTTATTTCACACCGGATGGTTCTTTTACATTTCAAAAGCCAATTTACAATTTATATCAAAATATCATATTCTCAAAACCATAATACTTTCGAAATCATATTAACCTTGAAATCATACTCACCTTGAAATTGTATCATTTCTGAAATCATAATTTCTTTCAAAATTATATTTCCAATTTGGTTAAATCCTTGCTTCAAAATCATCGTATTTAAAAATTATAACATTTGAATCCCAACTTAGGTTATAACATCATTTAACCGTATTTGCCTTTAAACCAATGAATTTGAATATAAACCCTCTCCCTCAACTTAGTCTGAAAATTTTGAAAATAGTTTAAATGGTTATAAATAGTTAAAATAGTTATAAATAGTTAAATACTCTAAAATGGTTTAGCTATAGATTAAAGATACTGTTAAACTAATTTAAGATAGTTAAATAGATTTAAAATAGATTAAATATAATTAAAATGGATTAAATAGCTTTAATAGATTAACTAGATTTAAAATAAGTTAAAATGGGTTGATTAGCTTAAAATAAATTAGATGGTTTAAAATAGGTTAAATTGATTTAATATAGTTAATATAGCTTGAAAAAGTTTAACAATTTGAAAATCTTAAAATTTAGAATCTTTACAATAATATAATTTTAAAACAGTTTATATTAAAAATATGAATTCGAATTTAATATCAATTTAAACTATTTATTTTCTTTCAACACATTTGGACTATTTTCAATTATCAAAACCCAATTTCAAGTCTTTCAATTCAAATTCTCAATAAAATATTAAATTCTATATCGCTTTCAAATCCATATTTGAAATATCAATTTAATTTATTCCAATTTCAATACATTACAAAGTTATATTTCAAACAATTTAAATAACTCAATCCTAATAAATTTCACTTATATTCCAAATTCAACTTTGAAATTTTCAATTAAATTCTTTTAACAATTTCTTTAAATCAATTTCAATTTTAACATAAAACTTGAATTTTGATAATAATTAAATTTTACATAAATCAACTATTATTCCAAAATATCATTTAACTAAATTCAAGAAAATTAATGATTTAAAATCATTTAATTTAACCAATCCAGTGCCCGTATATAATTCTCTACCCTAGGTTCAAGTGATACAGATATTTATCATTTCAATCCGCAATTTAAAATTTTACGGTTATATATCATTTCAAATCGCAATCTCGAATTGACATTAAAATCCATAAAATCACTTAAGTCTATCATTTCAACCCATAACGATTTTTCTAATCTATAGGCCATTCGGGCATATATCATTTCAACCCATAATGATTTTTTAATAATAACCAAGGGAACTTGCAGAGTGATAACATTATATAAATCAAACATAACATCTAATCAACCAATATCAACAATCAAACATCTATCATAATTATCATCCAATTCAACCAAATAAAATTACAACAAATCTGATTATTATTCACAGGTAATTAAGTGGAAACTTTAAATTCAATAATAAATTAAATGATAATTTAATTAAATATTATTCAAATTAACAGGAATAGCAATTTAAATATACCAAACAGCCATAAATAAATTTCTAATCACATCGAAAATTTAATTTAACTAACATAAGAAATTTTATAAGTTGTGCGTGGGTCAAAACACTCACCTTCGATTTTAAGTCATAGGCTCAAAATTCAAACAGTCTCAGAATTCATCCGAACTAGCTTTAAAATGTCCAGAATTTCAATATGATATCGGCGGAACAAACCGCACGTGAATCGGACCTCGTATGTAAAAGTTATATGCATTGGAAGGTTGAAATTCAAATTTAAATAAAATAAACAATTAATAAATATTTATTAGACACGTCGCCACCTCGTGCCGTTCTTCTCAGGCGTGCTCTATCTTCGTTCACATGAACTTTAATTTTAGCCGCCACATGAAATCAAATTGCTACGTCGCCTAGAGGCCTGCTAGACCGATCGAAGGTTACCACCTTGATCACCTCGTTAAGACAACCATCCCCATGCCTACCACGTGGCACGCGACACCCCCAGGCACCACCGCCTCCGCCACACTCTCATGCCATTTTTTGTGAATTTCGATCACCATACCACCAACGAACACCATGACAGAGACTGCTCGACCTCCTCTCCCCGACGCCACGCCCCGTTCATCAATCAGACGATGATCCACCGTCGGATCGTCAAAAGTTCATACGGACGGTTGAAAATGAATTGACAAATTCTGGCCACATAGAAATCCAAATAGAAAAATAGATTGTAGATCTGGGTTGCGCTCGTCGAGGGCTTCGAAACTGTATATAATTTGTTAGGGTTTGGAGGAGTTTGATTTTTGGATTTGGTTTTGATTTGAAATAGAATTGGGAATTTGTTTGGTTTGCCTACCATTGAAAAGAAGAAGCCAACGAGAGTTATACGTACAGAAAATGAAAATAAGAAGGATCTAGGGTTTGTAACAGGCTATTTATAGGCAGATCAGAAATAGAAATGAATGGACAAGATTGATTTGAAAGTTGAACGATAAACGGCCCGAAAAGTCCGTTCTGTCTTTGGAACGAAAATGGGTCATCTCATATATCAAAATAGATGTTTTCAATATTTTTAAACTCAATAGGTTTCAAGTCCTTATTCTACCGTATGTAGAAGTTATGTTAAAATCAGCTTATTTCAAATTGATTTCAATTAAATTAGTTTCTACGCGTTTCAAGTCCGTATGATCAAACGACAAGTCTGATCGCTACGAAACTTGAAATCTTACAATAATTCACCATTATGGATCTGATGAAATTGGTTTCGTCGAAATTTGAGTCAATGGCCAAAATGGCTATTTTCACATCAATTAAATAAATTAATAATTAAATTAATTAAATCACCATTTTATTTCAAAGTTGACACTAACAATTTCCATCATTTTTGAGTGTTGGGAAATTTATAATAATTTAAAGTAAATTTACATATCAATTTCAGTGTTAATTATTTCAATAATTACAGTGTTCAATTTCAACTGCAATTAATCCCGTTAAGTAAAATTTTAATTCCAATAAATTGATTTTATTTGATTTCAATCTTTATACTCAATCAATTATTATTCTATAGACATAGTTAACATTGTTTTATATTTCATTACATTAATATCCTCCAATTTGCCAACAGGGTTGGCGCAGTTGGTTGATGGTCCGGACTGTGTGATCGAAGGTCACGAGTTCGAGCTCCGAAAATGACAACCTTGTAACAAGTACCCGAAGTATGTGTTTGGCAGACACATACTTCCCTAGAGTTTACAAGCGAAGCTTGGTTCTCTAGGTAATTCAAAAAAAAAAATCCTCCAATTTCCATCATTTATTTATATTAATTACTATATTTCAATTATACTGGATTTTGTCAGTTTTACACATTAATTATAATTTAAAAATCCCAAGGAATTTATTTATCTTGGTTTCACTCTTTTATTAAATCAATTATTACCTTATGAATAAAATTATCATTTCCATTTACAAATTCAGTTATTGTCTTAATTCTCATTAATGTAACGTTTATTTTCATTTAATTTTAATTGATTTCTAATTCAATTTAATAGACTAAATAAATAGGTAACATATAATAGTTTGTCACCATTAACTTTTAGTCACATTAATAAGTTTATTATTACAACCAAATGTCATAATTACTAACTTAACGTAGATTTTATTCAATTACCATTAATTATATATTATTTCACTAATTAATTCAATATTTACATTTGTTTTCCTATATTCATTTTATAACCAAGTATAACGTTTCAAATCATTCAATTGATTGGAATTCTTTGAAATTGTTATTGATTAACTTTAATTAACATTGTTACATTTCATTTATAGTTATTATTTCGTTCCTAAATTACAAATTTTTATTTCTTTCAATATTAAATTATCAAAATCTTATTAAATTAACTAATTTAAATTATCGAAAATTACGAGTCCTTACAGTCTCGAACTCCAAACGAGAAGTGCCGCCCGACTTTCTATATTAAATACCCCAATTCCAAATCCAATGGAATTAGTATCGGGTCCCAATTCCATCACATACAGAAGTTAGTTCTTCAAATCAAATTATATTATATTAACTTCCTGTAATTAATTTCTATGCATTACGAGCTCGCACAGCCACACAATACGTTCGATTGTCATGAAACTCATCAGCGAACAACAATTTGTTATTACGGATCTAATGACACTGGTTTCATCAAAATCAAAGATAGTGTCCCAAAATGATAGTTTCACACGTTAAATTAAAATGAAGTATTACTAAACCATTTTAATCACTTTTAGTTCTAAATTAAAAGTTTACACTAACAATTTATTATTTAAATTGAATTTAAATAAGCTTTTGAAATATATTTATTCAAACTAAATTCAAGATTCAATCATTTTAAAAAAATTGATGTTTAAATCACTATTCCAATATTTAAATAACCCTTATACATGTATTTTAACCTATTTGACTTATAAAACTAATATTTCAATATTTAAAATTAATTCAAATTCAATTGTCTAAATTTCTGGGTCGTTACAACTATATTGCTAACCACCCTGATTTATAGATCTCTTGCGCATTGTTACTTTTCCGGGCATTACCAACGGCTCTGATACCATGTTGTTATTCCAAATCCATCCGCACATATCTTTGTGGGGGAAACATAGAGTTTGGTCAACTTCATAATGAATTCTTTACTATTACATGCAATCAAAGTCATATATATACCACTCCACCTCTATTATTTTTCAGTATATAAGACTAATGTTTTTTCCAATCTGTGCCAGTTACCCATATACAATACGAGATACCCCAACAAATTTCCACCTTGGCTCACATCCATTCATGCATCTTCCATTACGCCAACTTTGATTCCTACATGATGTCGAGACTTGTTCACATGTCATTCTCCCAGACCGTACATACCATGATCTAGCTCTAATATAAGACTGGCTAATTAAGTCTATACTGCTAACCACCATGGTTTACAGATCTCTTGAATATTGTTACTTTCCTTGACATTACCATTGGCTATGATATCCTGTTGTTTTTCCAAGATCCGTCTGCACATCTCTCCTTGAAGCTAAATTTTGGTTAAAAACAGGAAACTTGTTGTTACATGTGATCAAACTCATATATACCACTCCATCTCTATTATTTTTCACAATGTGGGAAGGAATCATACTCTATTACCTACATATAATGTAAGACGCTCCATTAAAAAAATCATTATTTACATCATTAGTCTTCTCTCTTTAATTATTACATCATTTTTCAAAAAAATGAATATCAAAAAGAATATTTACAATGGAAAAATTGATGGTTAAACTTGAAGAAACACTTCGATCCTTCAAAACGGCTTCGAATGTTAAGCCTAGATTAGAAATCAAAACACCTTAAGATGAATCAAAAACTTGTGGCACATGAACAAAAATGGAAATTCGCACCACTTCGGTACTTTATGTCCTTACTCTTAAGGAGAAGATGGAAAATATTCCTGAATCTTATAGAACAAAATAGATACCGAATTATAAGGAAATGGATATGGACATCATAGAAAAACTAAAGGGATGAGAGATTACTTCTATAATCTATGTATTTGGTCCTTATCAATGATGGGTTAAAACTCCAACAAAGAAGCCATGAAGTCTGTGTTCATCATTAATGTTTGTTTACATATTTATAAGTTGGATGTATCTTGAGTGCTTTTGCGTATGCCAAATAGTTTTTCTTTGTGTATTATATTAAGTTCTTTTAATATGCTGTTGTATTGATGTAATATTTAAAATTATAATAAAATATGTGTTTTATGTTGTAAATTTTAGTACTCTTATGTGTTTTATTTTCTTACTCTATATTGATATTGATTCCCCTAGTTCATGTTAGTTGCGCATATCTAACATGTTATCTATATTCAAACTCTATACATGTTGTCTAGTTGTGTTTAAATAGTTCTTTTCTTCTTATTTTTGTTAATGAAAAAGGGGAAGAAAATGTGTAAATATACTATGCAAAATGATAAAGAGAGTGCATATAGTTAGGGAAATCAAATATAAAAAGGTTATATTTTATCTCTTATATATTTGCATCAAAAAATGGATGATTGTCTATACCCTAAGTATTAATTTGACGTTAACAACCATATAAATATTACTATGATGTTTCTTCGAGTTGTGCTGCATATTCAGATGTACAGAGATATTCTATTGAGATATGTTAGAAACTCGGTGAATGAAAGCAAGAAAATGATTTATATATGTATATGTATACAAAATGTGAAAATTGATCATGTAAATTGAAAGAAAAAATTGACTCGGTACAAATGGAACACAACTTCTTCAATGAAAAAGTAAATAAAAGCGTTCGGTAAGTCTACTGAGTCTTAAAATTTATTAAAAGCCTCATAGCAAGTTACCTTGATATTTCTCTTTCATTTAACTCTATTTTAAGATCATAACGTCGTCATATGAATATACAATATGAGTTTTACAACGTGGAGGTGAAAATTGAATTTTAGAAAAAAGAAATCAAATTTTACTACAGTATTTCTGCATACTCTCTAGAGATATATCGACATAAAAGTACTTACTCTGTAATTCAAAATTAAACGATTTTGGCTTCATCTCTTCATCAATGAACGTATCCTTTCATATTATGTTTAAAGGAGTTCAAATAATGAATTTTACTCAATAGTTTTTCAAAATTCTCTTACTCTTTCATCTCTTTAATTTTGTGAGAAAAACTCTTTTATACACTTCCACTCTCTTTGCAAATGCATACTTTTTACTCATATTCTTTAAGAATTTGCAAACCATTCAAGATTATATATTTGTACTTGAATTCTCAATTATTCTCTCTAGCCTCATCCTATTTCTGTATTATTATTGGAGGTCAATTAGATCATAGTACTAAAATTGCAAGAATATGTATTGAAGATATAACTAGTTGTCATACTCTACTATTGTTTATAAAGAGAAATGTGCTCCTATCAGCCATGGAAAGACAAGAGGAAAGATGTACCTTACCATCCGTGAAATTTTAAGATTGTAAATGTGTTCTTGTCACCCGTAAAAGCAAGGAGTGGTAGTGAAATTCTATACGGGGATTACATGATTGAACATAGGATTAGGTATCTGAATTAGTGTAAAAATTCCTCGTGTCTTTTACTTTTTTTGCTTTTACTTTATTTTACATTTACTATTATATGGTCATGTTTGTAATTTCATTCGTGATTTAAGTAAATAACTCCCAAAATTCAGAAGTAAAAATTTAATTAGTTGATATACATTATTCAATTCCTCTTCCCCACTAGTGTATTTGTAGCTTTAAAATCTATTCTACATCAGTGTGTTTGACATAACCCACAAGTCAATCTGCAAAACAAGTAATGACACGGTTGCATGTTAATAATGATTTGTGTATACAAGAGAATGGGATGAGTTTGGTGCGTTGGGAATAATTCACTCTATAAAAGGTCAGGTATGAATTTATGTTACTTTATTTTTTGAAAATGGGTTCATTTATTAAAAACTAACAATCTGTAGTACACGCATACAATACAGCAATAATACACAAGTACATTACACCTTATAAACACAAACACCTTTCTCCACCAAAACTAATCGGTCTAGGCCATTAAACTATGTTGATTTTCCAAAGAGCATCAAGATGAACACGTTATGAGTCCAATATCTGCTCAAAGAATCTTTTCTAAGAGCAGTAATGTATTAACGGTATAAGCCCAATATCATGCTCAAACTCTAAAGCCAAGCCCAATTAGTAATAACTATGTTCCGTGGCCCGTTTCAAATTAGAATAGCAGCTCCCACAGGCCTTTTCAGCAATAACGTGAATCACTATATGGTAACCTATCTCTCAAATAACCGCATCCAAGACACATGAACCTATTCCTCTCCAACCGTTCTACAGATGCCGTGTGCGTGTATGTTTAGGGTGTCGCTAATAAACATAAATATACATATACACAAACATATTGGGCAAAGATTGACCACACTTCATTTCTGCTACACCTGTATTTCTCGAACATATTATGATTTAAATAATATTATTTTTCCTCTTGTCGCCTTGTTATACTATTTCAATTAGAGTGTATGGTCGAAAACAAAGGAGGGTGAACTGAGATTTAGCAAAAAAGAGGTGTAACCATTTTGGCCTATGTAAATATATATACACACATATATGTGTATATATATATATATGCACAAATACATTCACGCGCGCCTTCTTTTACTACTTTATTTGAGGGAAACACAATTTGTTTTTTTTTGCATATTTAGTATTATATTTAGAGTAGCGATTCTCCCACACAAAATAAAATTTGCATCAATTTGAGGTTTTCAATTGATCATCTCGTAGACTTCAAAATAAACTTTCCAATTGCTATAACAATATAAAATCATATCTTTTACTAAATAAGACATATCTTGACTAATATGTATATACATATAGACACACATACAAATATATGTGTGTGTGTGTGTATATATATGTATGTATATGTATATGTATATGTGTATATATATATATATGTATGTATGTATGTATGTATGTATGTGTACACACACATACACGCGCGCCTTCTTTTACTACTTTATTTGAGGGAAACACCATTTGTATTTTTTTGCATATTTAATATTATATTTAGGGTAGCGATTCTCTCACACAAAATAAAATTTGCATCAAATTGAGGTTTTCAATTAATCATCTCGTAGACTTCAAAATAAACTTTCCAATTGCTATAACAATATAAAATCTTATCTTATACTAAATAAGACATATCTTGACTAATATATTAATATGCTACAAATATAAACATACTTTCCTATGATTACACCACTATTAATCACTAGCACTAACAGTTTTTTTAGCATCCCAACCAGCTCCTATTTTATTGGACAAACTTTCAAACATAATCCATTTGCTTTAAATAATTTTGCGCTTGTTTCGGACATATTCATCATCTACTGTTACTTAGCCGAAACGGTCACCCTGATTCAATTGTAGTTAACTGTTATAGCTTTTGCACTATTTTACTTATTCTTACATTTCTCATATAGATGAATAACATATTTTAGCGAGACAATGCTAGCTTATTACGGCCAAATTGTCAAACTTCTATGAGCTTTACAATTTTAGGACAATTATACTATAACATTTATGAAGTATTTGTAAATAAAGGTAAAAGGACGTCAAAGGTGGAAGTAGGCTATAAAAGGATTTATGTGCAAGAGAAGAAAACGATAGTTGGTGTCAAACATGTCACAATGTCAACCGATCAATGATTGATTTAATATTGTTCCCGTTTTCACCGCAAATGACCAAGCACAACCCGGGGGAAACCCACCGACTCCATTGGTTGGGACAATCCCGGCAGGTGCAATACAAAAACATAGTTGGTATATATATATATATATTAAGGTTGTTATGCTAATGGTAAATTTACCATTACCGTATAAATACCAAATATTTGATAACTAATATCAACCTACGTCGGTATATCAATGCTATTTATATAGTAATTTTAAATTTGTCATTATTAACGGTAAATGTAGCGGTAGAGAAATGTCAGAACCAGTGGTGATGGTAAATTTAAAGTCGCATTAATTTTTTTTCACTACTTTACTCAATCCAAACCACAAAAACTTTTGATCTGTTATTTTATTTTAAGAAGATGCTTGCGATATTATTTATGATTTTATTTCTTTTTTGTTTTCTTAACTTTAAAGTTTAAGATTACTAATATTATTATTTCATAAACAAGATAATTTTCCCCTTCGGCTAAAATTAGTCAAATCTTTTATATAAACGTTAATGGAGTTGGAATTAGAAATAAAATATTTACCTTTTTATTAATATCGAAATTTTAATGCAATAAAATTTTAATGCCTTTATGTATTGGTAAATTTAGGATTACCAGTTAATGATTTATTGATATACCAATGAATACTTCACCGCAGTAACGATAAAAATATTGATATTCATTTTAACTTACCAATGATATCGATACGATAACAGTTTCCTCATATCGTTAGTACATTACGGCCTTATATAGTACGTGCAAAAAATATTCAATTGATGTTATATCTAAATGGTCACTTGAGTGATATTTGTACATAAAGGTCAAGGTTCACATCTAGTTAGGGTCAACATTTTTTTAGTTCATAAATTGAGCTTAATGTTCAGTATATAAAAATGGGGTATGGCAACATTTAACTTGTGTTGGCCCTGCATATGACGTTGCTAAGGCATTTGAAATTGAAATGAAGTGGGAATTGACCGAGCAATTCTTGTCTCTTTTAGGATTGTTTCACTGGAATTGACCTAAAAGAATGTTATATTGCAATTGACCCAATAGACAGTAAATCCACTTAGAGAATCTCAAGCAGCGTTGAAAGCTTGAAAAATGGGGAAAATGACCGCTTTTTTTTCGACTTTCTACGCTACAATGACAGCAATTCAAGCATTGGGAAATGATATAAGGGGTTTTCCCCAAAAAAATTTAAAGCGACTATATATAAATGGTAAATTTTAAATCGTTTTTGTTACTGTTTACTAAAGGGACTTCAAAAGGATGTTTAGGTTCATAAATTGGATTTTAGTTAACCGTTTACTTGTTTTTCTGAAATTATTTATATATGCCTTGATAAGAGGGTTTTAGTTAGTTTTTATAAAATTATATATGTATAGGGTTAATGTTACTAACAATACAGTTGATCATTTGATAAAAACCAAAACAAATCTACAACCACAAACCTAAACATAAAAACTAAAAACAAGAACGTACTAAATTAGTAATACAAACAATGTTGTTGCAATTCTTCTACATTCCAAATCTTTTCTCTTCATCTTGATACATTTGTCGTTGCGCTCTTAGAATGCTATGTTTTCTGACCAAAACATACTCCAGAAACTCTATTGATAAATGAGAAACATCTTTTGCTAAATACTCTTCCTTTTCTTTATCCCGTAATGTCTTTCACGAGCCTTCTTAAATTCAATTCTTTATTTTAGATCACTAGTTATGTTTGCATCTTGTTGAACTTGTGATTTTAAGATCTTTAACTTCTACTCTTTTTTCCTCAAACGGTTCTCTTTTATAAGACGGATGCAGTTGAAATATCACTTAGAAGTGCAGCTAGATTTTCATTAACAACTGCCTAGGCACTTCTTTCCTTGTTTCTCAACCACGATCTCTTGCTTGATTTTATTTCTTCAAGCCAATTTCCGACTCCACTATACAACATTCTCAAAGTAGAAGTCAATGGATTGATATTATTCCCCTCCGCATCTACTGACATAGGATACTCATGTGAATGGCTAGGGGATGAATCCGCTTTGTGTCTCGAAGATATATTTCTTATGTTAAATTCTTCGGTATCTTCTTCACCAACATCCTCTTCTTCATTGAGAGTTTCCCAACGTGGCCTAACATAGAGAATTTCAAATGCTTCATGAGCCTTGAAATCATTATTGTAAGTATCATGATATATTTTGTCATAATTGTCTTTCAATTCTCTAAATGATTGTCTACTCCTTAGTATGTCTCCTCTTCGTACTATTATACCTTTGTGTTTGGTACACATAGTATTCAAGTTATACCATGTTGTCTTTGTGCCCTCAAACGATCGCTTTTTTCGCATTTCGATTCCAGATTGCAGTTCTCATTTACACTCAAATAGAAGAACCTCCCACTCGAACGTCCAATGGAACTTCAGATGCATTAACACATGCATTGGCCAACACCGTATAGTCATGTAACTCTCTATGTCTCACCAATATCGGTGCTTGTAACAACAGAATCATTGGATTGAGGATTCTTAGGCTTTCTTTTGTTGTAAGCTCTTTTTGCCTTACCTTTCCTGTTGTCGCTTGTAGCAGCAGCTGATGGGGTCTCTTGAGTTTCTACAGGAAGTTTTACCGGTTGTGAATCAAACATGTTTGGGTTTATAGAGATTTGATTGAGAAGGTTACCAAACTGTTGTGCAAATTTTAGTTGGGTAAGTAATTGATTTTGCCGTGTCGTAAGGAACTGTGTCGGTGTAACTTGTGAAGCTTCAAGCTACGATAATAAGCTAGTAAAGTCTGTGAGACTATCCGTAACAAGACGTATTTTTGTGTTGATTAAATAAAATAAATAATGATTTAAATTGGAGAATTTAAATCATTATTTGAAGTTTATATTCTTTTTATAAAGGATAGTTTGTTTTATAATGTTTAATTCTAAATAATTGTGAAATCAGAAAATGATGGAATTTTCAAAGTGTTAGAAATCACTTTCAAATCATTGTTTGGATTTTATTTTTGTCATGAGAACTAAATTTAATTAGTATTTAAATTGGTTTTTAAATTAAAAAGTGTAATATTCTCTTTTTAGATCATTTATATCTCAATCAAGATAAATTAAGAAGTCATTTTATTGAATTGGGCTTTGGTTTAAATACTTAGGCTTTTTGATTCATAAAGCTATGAATAAGTAAATAAAATATGAAGTTAGGTTTATAAGATAATTAAAAGAGAATATTTATTTTAACATAAATAGTATTTTATTTTCATATTGGGTTTAGTTTAAAACCTAAGCAAATAACATTTCGAGCTAAGGAGATTTTCTCTTTTTCATTTTTACTATACGTTCATTACAGTAAGAGGAAACACAATCGGGAAACAAAAAAAGGAAAGCTAAGTTCTTCTTAAATCTAGAAGTAAATCAACAAATTAAAAGAGGAATATTTTGCTAATAAATCCAATATAGTCAAAGAGAGCATTTCTAACCCTAGTTTATCTTACAAACTTGTTGATTTCAGTTATACAGTGTTTAATCTTTGGTTGTTCCTTTCTTTTGCTTGAGGCATTCCAGGGTTTTGCTGAAATTGTTGAATTATGGGTGCTTAGCAAGCTGTTTCAAATAATTTAAGGTGAGTTGGAAACTAATGAGACCTATCTCTAATTTCATGAATTGCATGCATTTGATTTCTGTAGCGAATGCTTATTGAATTGGGTGATTTCTATTTGTGATATGATCTATTGAACCATTTACTGAATATTGCAAAGACATTTGTCATATGATCTCTTGAATCTTCAAATTGTAGTGTATATGTGCTTGCATGATTGCAAATTCAGTACCATTGAAGCTAAAATTATACATCGCTCGAATACCTTTGATAGACAAACCGCTGAAGGGCAACCTAGAGCTGAAATAGCTCCAGGTTTCGCCACCACCAATGGACCGGTGGGGCACCACCGATGCATCAGTGGTGCACGCATCAGCTATTTCAGTTCCAGGCGAAGCCTAGATTCATCCGTTTCTTGCCGCGTCCATTGCCATGTTTATTGTTATGGTTTTCTAGTGCTTGTGCATTTGTTATGGTCCTTTTGCATCCATTTCCATTGAGTTGCTAATCTATAAAATAGATTTGGAGACGATATAGAGTTAGAACTATATGGACCAATTCATAAATCCAATTATGACTTAGAATCTTATTGTAGTGAATTCTCTTATGCCCCATGAACTTTGAATCACTTTGATTCAAAGGTTCGGAATTTTATAAAGTTATTTCCATATATATATATATATATATATATATGAATAATTTTATATAAATGTGAATTTATTTAAGTTTATAATTCTTAAACTTACTTCTAAATTAATCTAGTTCCTTTTATAAACGGCTATAACAAATAGTTGTATATATATTAATTACTACTATTATAAATGGTTACGAATTTGGAAATATGGTTTGGAAATATAAACCTAATTTATTTCTAAATAAAATGAATATAAATGTCAAAATGGATATATATGTCAAAATTGATTTGGAAGAGTAGTAAATATGGTTTTATAAAATAAATAGCTACTTCTATATATATATATATATATATATATATATATTCTTTGGAATGTGGTTCATGGATAATATAATCTTTATGGAATTCGAGATAGATACATCTATATCTTATGATAAATAAAGTATTTGGAAATTATTTCCTATATGGAAAATTATAATATTGGATTTCTAAATAATAAACACTTATAAGAAAAATGTTTTGATAACTTTAATTCTATAATATGGGGAGTACTGATAATCGAATTATTTCTATCAATTAGTTTAAATGCTTTTGAACAATGCTTAATTGAATACAGTATAACTCATTGAATAGCATGTTTGAGTGGAACTTACTAGCTAATTAGTGAATACTCGAATTTCACCTGGTAGTATGGATTGTCTTAGTTAAATTCTTGTGATTGTTATTAAGAAGTATTTAACACTTTAGGATTGTATTTTCTTTTGGTACTCGGAGGGACCGATAGATCCTTAAGAGAATATATTTCAGGTTTTTCGATGGTATCCGTAATGAGTGAGATTTTTTTATCTTCTAATAAATACTTGAATTTTACTAGGCTGTATGGAACATTTTAGTTAAGTTCTAGTGATTACTAGGATAGTATTTAGCACTTTAGAGTATATTTCATTTTGGTGTTTGATGGAATAGATAGACCCTTAAGAGATATGTTCATGGATTTCTTTACGATTATAAATTTATAAAGATGAATAATCTAGAGTATTCGAGTCATGATTGCTATGATTTTGGACTATCCTCGATATCAGTTGTGATACTATGTTTCCGGTATGAGTGCGGTCTTAGGTATCGGATCAGTATGAGTGATACCTTTGTTTGTTTGTTAGCCACGATCTGAGTACAATCATTGCAGTTGGTATGGATGATCACTACAATCGGTGTAGATTAAGATCTCTTGGATTTTGGAAATTTGGATTCAATGACTATTCTGTGTTCATGAAATAAATATATATTCTTATGCTTTGAGGTGGATTCTGAGTTAAATTAACTCCGCGACTCGTTATATTTTGGACGTATGGATTTATTTATGTGTCATATATCTTTATGTTATATCTTGTTCTCATCCTTTTGGATATTTAGGGACAGTCTGACTGGGTGTTATTTTAATGCTCGCGTCAGACCTAGAATTTTCACATTATAGGATAGGTTGGCCTTTGAATGGTTGTGCTAGAAATGAGATAAACATTTTTGACTTTTAGTTTATATAATTTAGGATTCGTGTCTGTTTATGAGATGTATAATTGAGAGAGAGATTTGTATCAGATGTATATTATGTAAGTTTAGTATTATATTTGACGGACTCTCACTTTTGTATATGTATATAATGTTTGTTATTCTGTTGTGATATGTGACTATTGTTTATATGATATAATGTTTCGATTCTGAGAAGCCGGTGTGATTATTACTTTGAACTAAGGCTGTATACGTCAAATTTTATTCCAGATATTAAATAGACCATAACTATGACGTATCAGTGTTAGTTTAAAGATATACTCATATTCAGTCACCCTTATCATGTTATATTCTCCATATTATAAGACGATATTGTTTATAATGTTCTTTGATAATATGGGCATTGAGGCAGAGTCGTTATAGTTGGTATTAGACTTAGTCAGAACATTGTGGAATATAATGTCATAAATCTGAGTCCTAGATGACTTAAAGTCCTATTTCCTAGGTTGTGTGGTAGATAGTTATATTAATTATATATATATAGGGATAGGAATATAAAATGATTATGGTAATAATCATTTGGGTCGTATTTGTGAAATTTTAAATCATGTTTACAAATTACTATCATAAAATGATTTTAAAAATTTAGTGTTATGTAATAGTGTTTTGATCTGCTAATGATCAAAGTGGCGCACCAGAAGCCAATGGACTATTTCCACCGAGTATGGTAATTAGTGATCCTTATATGTTTGATTGGATTATGTATCCATGGATGATTAATTACATTAGTAGATCGTTATTAAAAGATTTTCCTTTGTATGAGAACATAGAAAGTTATAAATTTTGGAATTAGTTTTGTGTTAAATTATCCGTTGAGCCTTTTATGGATTCTGGTCGAGACCGCCAAGGTGTCGATAGGGATTTCTAAACGCTTTGACGAGACAGTCAGACACGGTAATTTTGAGTTAGAATATTAAGTATTATTAATAATTGTGAATGGGTTATAAATAATATTTAAGTAGGCAATAAAGTGTTAAATAAATTGAGTGGAATTTTGGAAAATAGGATACATTTTTTGAAAAATATAATCATATGCACATGTAATAAATTTTGAAAGTAAGAAGTGACTTGGTGAAAAGTATGTGTGCGCGCGCGCGTGTGTGTATATACAAGTGTGATGAATATTAAAAGTATGTAGTTTGGGTATAACTAGTATTTTGAAAGCAATTATTTTGAGCTGTATAGTTATTTGGAAAAAATATATTAATTTGAGTTTTGATAATAACATTTAGTAAATGATTTGGCATTGAATATTATTATTTGTGAAAATAAAATCTTTTATGTAAATATATTTTGGAAAATAAATTAAGCAGAAAAATTATTTATATGTATGTGTTTAAATTTTTTGATGGTTTAGAAAATTATAAAAATGCATTTTATGTAGCTACCAAATCTTAACGATGATAGAGACTAGTGGCAAGGACATGTTGGTTTCACAATCAACATCACAGCCATTTAACAAAGCGATTCACTATAAATGGATGGCAAAGCAACGTCATTAAATTATTTGATATTTGTCAACTGTGGAGGTTTACTTTTTTTATGTATGTTCAGAAGAATAGTGTGCGATATTTTAATTTGTTATATAAATCATTTTGTAACGACCCAGAATTTTTATTAATTAAAATTTGAATATTTATTAATTTTAAATATTAATAAGTGAAATTTATAAGTCGAAAAATTTTATTTCGAATAATTGGTTTTAATTGGATAATTAAATCGATAATTTAATATGTTGAATTATGGAAATAATTGAAAATTGAGTTAAATATGATTGAAAATGATTTGTAAATTTTATTTTATCATATTCAAGTTAGAACGATATTTTAGAACTTTTAAAATCGAATTAAAAGTTAATTTGTGAAAATTGAATATTTTAATATTTAAATCGACTAGTGAAAATAGTCAATTTTTGAACAGTCTCAGAATTGGACGAAACCAGTTCCATTGGATCCGTAATAGTTAGTTATTATCGGATTTCAATTTTCGTGTCAATTGGAGTTATCGTTTGATCGTGGCAGCTCGAAACGCATCGAATTATTTTTAATATTAATTTGGCGAGTTAAAATGGTCATTTTTCAAAAAGTCTCGGATTTCGACGAAACCAGTTTCATCGGATCCGTAATGTGATATCATTGTAAGGTTTCAAATTTCGTGTCAATCGGATTTACCGTTTGTCCGGTACAAATTAAAACGCCTAGAAAATCGTTTAAATCGGTTTAATTTAAATTGAACGTTTATTGCCATAACTCGCACAGATGTCCGAACTAGCTTTCGAAACCTATTCCATTGTGTCTGGAACGCGGGGTAAACCCTAGGAACGTCAGTTTCGGCGCGTGAATCGGAGTTCGGAATCCCCGGATGAATAGTGGTTGAAAAATTTCCTATAAATACACCTAAATTCACACAAATAAAAAAAAAATATATAACTAAACCCTAGGTCAAACGCAGCCGCCAGTGATGAAACCGAAGGCCGAAATCTTCCTACCTTTCTCCTCTAATTTCTTTCAATCCACTCAATATCATCGAAAACTCTCAACTAGGAAAACGTAGATCTCCTCGAGATCTTTAGATCCAACGGTGGTGATTGGATAATTCGCAACGTGGAGGGAGAAATCATGGCATGAAGGAAGCACGGTCGGCCTCGTTTTTTGTGCAAATAGCGCAACCGAGCTCCATGGAATTCTGGCCGAAGATTGCTCGCGTGATGGCCTTCGTCGTGGTAGCATCTGATCGTGTTCATGATTTAAGTATGTTGGCTAAAAATCAAACCCTAATTTGTAATCATGGGTTCGGCATGTACTGGGTTAAACGCGTGATGAGAAGAAGAAGAAGGGGACGGTCTTGATGAGGGAGTAGTGGATGGACGGCCCAGATTGCTTAGGTTTAAAAATAAAAATTTATGTTATAAAATTTGTAAATAAAAATTCGTATAACTTCATAAATACATATCTTTTTCATACGAGGTCGAAAACGCGCGACACCAGTTGCGTTGGAATCGTATGGACGAGCACTACGCGATGAAATTGGATTGGAGTCGTTTGGAGTTAGTGAGAATTTTGGGTAAAATTAAACGTCCGTTTAATTTTATTCGAAATAAATCACTAAAACGAAATTGAAATCAAGGTGAGAACTTCTCACTCAATCGAATCAGTTTCGATTTTATTTTAAATAGTTATATTTAAAATATTTGAATGCATGTTTGAATGATGATTGTATCTATTGATTATTAAAATAGACATTATGCGCCGTTAGTAAGCGGATGTTATTTAGTAAAAACATATACCGCGAATATTTCATAAAAAGTGAAATTGGTATTATATATAATAGCAATATATATATATTGGCATATGTATATATTGCAGTTATTGATTTCCCGCATTTGTTTAGCGGATGAGACCCTATTGCGCCGCTATTAAGCGGATAATATTTTAAATCCCATATACCGCGATAATTTCGTACTGGAGCGAAATTGGTATTGTGCTAATGTTTGTGGATGCAGGAAAACAGGTTGGAGGGATCCAACTGGATTCCTCAATAGTATTTATTTGATTTCAGATATTTTGATATTTGATGGATTATCATATCGATATATGATATCGTTGTAGTCGTGATTGACTATTTGGTGTGTAGCATCATTGGACCAAACTTTGGAACTTAAAAAAATGATTTTTAAAGTGGTTTTTGAAAATATACTATATGTTTGGAATTGATCCATTTTAAATAAATAAACGTATAATTTTGATGTTATAAAAATTATGATTTTTGAGAAATATAGTTAAAAAACTGATTTTTGAGAATATGATGCTAATGATTTTATAAAATAGTTAAATCGGAATTTTTGAATTTATTGTGAAAAGTTTAAATATAGGTTTTATAAAATTTGATTATCTTATAAATCAAAATGGTGAAATTATAAAGGAGATTAAAGACGTTTTAGAATAATAATATAAATTGATCCATATAAAAGATTTATAAATTGATATTTATAAATTTAAATTGTTGGGATTTAAAAACGAGTTTTTATAAGTGTTAGAATGAATTGTGAATGAATTTCATAAACGAATGAAATTTATAAAATTATAAACGGTGAAGTTATAAATGGAATTTTATAAGCAGTGGGTTTATAAAATTTATAAAGTTATTGAAAGAATAGATTTGGATAAATAATTGAATCTTATAAGTTATAAGATTTATAATTATGAAGTTCAAAGGAACGATTTTGCAAACAAATAAATTATAAGTATTTCACTTATGATATGAACTTTTGTTTTATAATTGAGTTATAAATTGAATAGGTTAATAAAGGAGATTTATAAAGAAAGTAGTTATAAAATAAATAGAAATAGAATTTATAAACGTTGTTTTATAAATTCGCAAACGACTTATTTTGATAAGTTAATTGTTGAAACCTATTAATGGAGTTATATTCACATTTTTGACTGTGAATGATCCTTCGAAATAAAATGTATAGAAATGATGAAATTCATTAACGTAGTATATTCACGTTTTTGAATAGTGAATAATATGTTAAAGAAAATGTTTAGGATGCGATATTTTAAACAGACTTAAAACGATCTAACGATGTTTTAAAATGTGTTGAGATTCGAAACCATAGATTTCAACATTTATTGTTGAAATAGACGTTTTCGAGAAATAAAAGGAAATAGTGGACTATAACATGGTTGTTATAGTAAATGATTTTCGAAAGGAAATGTTTTGTATAGTATTGGGATTTATATATCTATTTTAATTTCGAATCCCTATACTAGTGATTTTGGGTTGTCGTAACGATGTTTTACGCAACATTCGTTTTGGCCCAAATAAATATGTTTAAGAGAATGATTTCATTAAAGAATGAAATATGTACTTAATCTCCATTTAAGTATATTGAATATTTTCCAATGGTTGAAAATAAATTAAATTTGTGAATTACTTATGAATAAATAAGATGGAAATGTTTTTCCAATGTGAAATGAAACGTTTTGAGAATCTATCTTTTGGAGATAAATTGAAATGAATAATTGAAATCGTGTATGCGTGGATATTGTGAAATTTAAATTCACTATGGAATTTATAAAAGAAAGTGGAATTTGTTTAAAAATTAATATTGATTTATTTTTGACAAATTGAAATTATATATCTTGTAAGGATATTTTGGAAAATAAATAATTTGGAAAATTATTTGGAAACTGGTGATGTGTGCATATCCATTGATAGTTCAATAACCGACTATCGATATTTACCTTTGAATGGTATTTGTTGTGATTGTTTGAAATTGAATGCCACACTTATTTTTTTAAAATAAGCGCTCACTATTCGGGTTAACCGGGAAAGGACCTTGGGGTCGTATAACCCATTCCGAATATGTGATACGTCGTTATGAATTGCATTCGAAGATCGGTGTTGAAGACCGGATATTTGCGAGAGCGATAGGATGACCTGTCGATTGACTCTGCACCGAGTTGCTCCGGTATAGAGTTCTCCATATGTGATGGGGAATCCGATCAGGATTGTGGATATCCGGATTGCAAGGACTTCTTTGTAAGTGCCTTCGGTTCTGTTCGAGCCCGGAACAGACTTGTATGGATTGTATGTCTGACATTACAAACTGAGATATAAAGCAGATTTCTTTCAAATATATTTCTGTTGGTGGCGGAGAATTTATTCTTTTAGCTTAACACCCTTCTCTGAGACGTACGAGCTCATAGGTTATATAGTTGAAGGTTATCAGCGATATATTCCCAATTTGGTAATGTGACATGCTGAGTGTTGCTGTGAAATGATCATTGTGTTGATTATTTGTGATAGGATCATTTATTTGATCGTCTATCCTGGTGATCATTTCTATGATCATTTGTTGACCCAAAGCATGGCTTTTGTATAAAGTATGTTTTTGTGGACGTGACTTCGTCGGACCTCACACCCCGGAATAGTCAAAACAGGAAAGATGCGGCAAGGTTATGAGGGGTAGCGCCCTTTAGGATATGTGCATTTCCTTCTAGAAAAGGGTGGTATCATGGTATGGAGCCCAGATACTTACTCATGTTGAAAACACTTTATGATTGTGTGAATTGATTACGAGCGCTCGGTGAAAGGTCCCAAAGGACCGGGGGATGGCATATTCGGTCAGTTGTTACTCAGTTAGGGGTAACCCGGCCTTGTGTTGGTAGAGATCCGGTTTGGTTCTCGGGGATGTCCATCCAGAGGCATGCTCATGTGGCAATGGGAAGTTCCTTGGCCTGATCATTCGTTGGAAATCCAAAGAAACAATACGAGACTTGTACGGTTTTAGTTGTAGAACCTGCCATTTAATATGGTAGCTATAGTAAGCATACTATAATGGTACCTATGCTGGCTAAGATTTATATTCTACTTTCGAAATTGTTTTCTACACTATGCACTAATAATAATATCAAATGTTTCTTTTTAATGCGTATCAAGCATCTTTGACTATCATAAGGAGAAATCTCCTCCAAGTCTGCGTTTGCATTGTGTGTGTGGCGGGAGGTCTTATGGTAGTCTCATTCTTAAAAGCATTGCGAATAGACTTTAAAAATATTCCTCTATTTTGATTTTAAAGATAAATAAACTGTTTTGAGTTCTCACACCAGTCTTGCTTATGCTAGGTGATATGTGATGGGGGGTTCTCGCTTCGCGGTTTGGTGGCGAACGGGAGACTCTTACCCCCACACGTCCTCTTTACGGGGTTGGTTAGGCGAAGCCGTGACATTCGAAAGGGTGGCCGTAAAAGCAAGTTTGGGATATCAGTGTAAGCCACGGTGGGGCTGGGATGGTTGAAAAGCCTACCGGTTGTGACCACTTACGCCGTGTACATTACATTTGGTATCAGAGCATATGGTTAAGCGACAACCATGGTTCTGTTGGGTATTACTCATTAGAGATAGAGTCAGTAGTACTCTAGAATGAGTTGAGTGTAATAATAGCTATGAGAGCATTGTTAGTGAATATAAAATTGTTTTATATTGTGATGATTGGTTTGTTGAGTGGTATATGGATTCTGGTTAATACGAGTAATTAACGTTGTTGATAGGGATCTCTAAACATTTGAATAGAACAATTCGGCACAATATTGCTTTAAATTGGGTAAATAAAATAATTTTACCTTGATTATATTTTTATATATAAAAGAAATAATTTTTCAGAATTATTAAAGTGTATATAAGTTGATTGTTTGGTTGTTTGAATAATCTAAATAAAAGAATAATTGTATAAGCAAATGAATTATAAGAATGGAATTATAATTAAAGTGATTTACAATGGTGAAATAAACTTATATATATAAGAAGTGAAACTATATGAATATATTTATGAATATGAGTTGTAAAATAAAAATAAATTTAAAGTTAAATGGAAATTTACTTTAGAAGTTGGAAGCTGAATTGATTTACAAATTGGAATTTAAGTTAAGTAAAAACAAATAATGTTTAAATGGAATATAACTTAAGCGATGTTGAATGAAGTTGATATTGGTATCAAAGTAAATTAATAGAGTTAAGTGATAAATATGAACTTGATTTATATAAATGAAATTCAACTTTTGTAATTGAATTGAATGAATGGATTGAATGTTAATCAATTGAATGTGAATTAAGTTGATATGAAATAATGAATATAAGTGTTAATTCATTAAAAATCTAATGTTATTGGAAGTTGAATAATTGAATGAAAATCAATTTAATTAAACCAATTGAAAGCAAAGTAATTTGGTTGAAATTAATATACATTGATTGTTATATGGTTGCTAGTTGATTGATTGTATATAATTCATTAAATGTTAATGAAATTGAAAGTTAAAGTAATTGGGAATTCAATTGGAAGTTAAGTGAATCTTAAATAGAATTGAATTTGAATTGGAAGTGAACCAACTTGAATATGAATTAGTGAATATAAACTAATTGAAAACGAATGTTAGTAAACATCCACTGTTAATGAATCAAATGTGATTAAATTGAAAACCAATTCATTGAATATTAATGAGAATATGAATGAATATTTATTGGTTATGAATGCTAGTTGGTTGATGGTTGAATATATTGCTTTTGTTTCAATTGCTATGTTGGCATGTATAGTTATTGTGTTGCTATATGTTGTGTATCGATACTATTGTCTATAGACATGATTCTCATGTTGTTTGTTGAGTGTTTAGTAGGTGCAGATCGCGTTTGCTTCGCATTTGGAGCTCGCTTTCGCGCTATATTAGCCGTATATGCTTGCTAATAAAATATAAGGTACATATCTCGGATTAAATACCGTACTTTTATACTTTTTCCCTTCGGGATGCCTCATTACTTGATGAGATGTATATTTGTGATATATATACTGTCATTTTTTTTCGGATCGAGCCGCGCAAAGGAGACTATGGCGAATTTTTCCGAAAATTTAAGGCGTTAGAAAAAATTTGAGAAAATTGGAATTTTTTTGAAAACTTTAACTTTGATTTAGAAGTTGAAAGTTAAACAATAGTAGTTGCTTTTGAAAAGATAACTAAGTGTGATTTGAAAACTTAGTAAAGATTTTGCAAGAAGTTTGACTATGAATTCTAGAAAGTTAATAGATTCTGTAATTTTTCTTACTTGTTAATTTCGAGGACGAAATTCTTTTAAGGGGGGAAGATTGTAACGACCCAGAATTTTTATTAATTAAAATTTGAATATTTAATTAATTTTAAATATTAATAAGTGAAATTTATAAGTCGAAAAATTTTATTTCGAATAATTGGTTTTAATTGGATAATTAAATCGATAATTTAATATGTTGAATTATGGAAATAATTGAAAATTGAGTTAAATATGATTGAAAATGATTTGTAAATTTTATTTTATCATATTGAAGTTAGAACGATATTTTAGAACTTTTAAAATCGAATTAAAAGTTAATTTGTGAAAATTGAATATTTTAATATTTAAATCGACTAGTGAAAATAGTCAATTTTTGAACAGTCTCAGAATTGGACGAAACCAGTTCCATTGGATCCGTAATAGTTAGTTATTATCGGATTTTAATTTTCGTGTCAATTGGAGTTATCGTTTGATGGTGGCAGCTCGAAACGCATCGAATTATTTTTAATATTAATTTGGCGAGTTAAAATAGTCATTTTTCAAAAAGTCTCGGATTTCGACGAAACCAGTTTCATTGGATCCGTAATGTGATATTATTGTAAGGTTTCAAATTTCGTGTCAATCGGATTTACCGTTTGTCCGGTACAAATTAAAACGCCTAGAAAATCGTTTAAATCGGTTTAATTTAAATTGAACGTTTATTGCCATAACTCGCACAGATGTCCGAACTAGCTTTCGAAACCTGTTCCATTGTGTCTGGAACGCGGGGTAAACCCTAGGAACGTCAGTTTCGACGCGTGAATCGGAGTTCGGAATCCCCGGATGAATAGTGGTTGAAAAATTTCCTATAAATACACCTAAATTCACACAAATAAAAAAAAAATATAACTAAACCCTAGGTCAAACGCAGCCGCCAGTGATGAAACCGAAGGCCGAAATCTTCCTACCTTTCTCCTCTAATTTCTTTCAATCCACTCAATATCATCGAAAACTCTCAACTAGGAAAACGTAGATCTCCTCGAGATCTTTAGATCCAACGGTGGTGATTGGATAATTCGCAACGTGGAGGGAGAAATCATGGCATGAAGGAAGCACGGTCGGCCTCGTTTTTTGTGCAAATGGCGCAGCCGAGCTCCATGGAATTCTGGCCGAAGATTGCTCGCGTGATGGCCTTCGTCGTGGTAGCATCTGATCGTGTTCATGATTTAAGTATGTTGGCTAAAAATCAAACCCTAATTTGTAATCATGGGTTCGGCATGTACTGGGTTAAACGCGTGATGAGAAGAAGAAGAAGGGGACGGTCTTGATGAGGGAGTAGTGGATGGACGGCCCAGATTGCTTAGGTTTAAAAATAAAAATTTATGTTATAAAATTTGTAAATAAAAATTCGTATAACTTCATAAATACATATCTTTTTCATACGAGGTCGAAAACGCGCGACACCAGTTGCGTTGGAATCGTATGGACGAGCACTACGCGATGAAATTGGATTGGAGTCGTTTGGAGTTAGTGATAATTTTGGGTAAAATTAAACGTCCGTTTAATTTTATTCGAAATAAATCGCTAAAACGAAATTGAAATCAAGGTGAGAACTTCTCACTCAATCGAATCAGTTTCGATTTTATTTTAAATAGTTATATTTAAAATATTTGAATGCATGTTTGAATGATGATTGTATCTATTGATTGTTAAAATAGACATTATGCGTCGTTAGTAAGCGGATGTTATTTAGTAAAAACATATACCGCGAATATTTCATAAACAGTGAAATTGGTATTATATATAATAGCAATATATATATATATTGGCATATGTATATATTGCAGTTATTGATTTCCCGCATTTGTTTAGCGGATGAGACCCTATTGCGCCGCTATTAAGCGGATAATATTTTAAATCCCATATACCGCGATAATTTCGTACTGGAGCGAAATTGGTATTGTGCTAATGTTTGTGGATGCAGGAAAACAGGTTGGAGGGATCCAACTGGATTCCTCAACAGTATTTATTTGATTTCAGATATTTTGATATTTGATGGATTATCATATCGATATATGATATCGTTGTAGTCGTGATTGACTATTTGGTGTGTAGCATCATTGGACCAAACTTTGGAACTTAAAAAAATGATTTTTAAAGTGATTTTTGAAAATATACTATATGTTTGGAATTGATCCATTTTAAATAAATAAACGTATAATTTTGATGTTATAAAAATTATGATTTTTGAGAAATATAGTTAAAAAACTGATTTTTGAGAATATGATGCTAATGATTTTATAAAATAGTTAAATCGGAATTTTTGAATTTATTGTGAAAAGTTTAAATATAGGTTTTATAAAATTTGATTATCTTATAAATCAAAATGGTGAAATTATAAAGGAGATTAAAGACGTTTTAGAATAATAATATAAATTGATCCATATAAAAGATTTATAAATTTAAATTGTTGGGATTTAAAAACGAGTTTTTATAAGTGTTAGAATGAATTGTGAATGAATTTCATAAACGAATGAAATTTATAAAATTATAAACGGTGAAGTTATAAATGGAATTTTATAAGCAGTAGGTTTATAAAATTTATAAAGTTATTGAAAGAATAGATTTGGATAAATAATTGAATCTTATAAGTTATAAGATTTATAATTATGAAGTTCAAAGGAACGATTTTGCAAACAAATAAATTATAAGTATTTCACTTATGATATGAACTTTTGTTTTATAATTGAGTTATAAATTGAATAGGTTAATAAAGGAGATTTATAAAGAAAGTAGTTATAAAATAAATAGAAATAGAATTTATAAACGTTGTTTTATAAATTCGCAAACGACTTATTTTGATAAGTTAATTGTTGAAACCTATTAATGGAGTTATATTCACATTTTTGACTGTGAATGATCCTTCGAAATAAAATGTATAGAAATGATGAAATTCATTAACGTAGTATATTCACGTTTTTGAATAGTGAATAATATGTTAAAGAAAATGTTTAGGATGTGATATTTTAAACAGACTTAAAACGATCTAACGATGTTTTAAAATGTGTTGAGATTCGAAACCATAGATTTCAACATTTATTGTTGAAATAGACGTTTTCGAGAAATAAAAGGAAATAGTGGACTATAACATGGTTGTTATAGTAAATGATTTTCGAAAGGAAATGTTTTGTATAGTATTGGGATTTATATATCTATTTTAATTTCGAATCCCTATACTAGTGATTTTGGGTTGTCGTAACGATGTTTTACGCAACATTCGTTTTGGCCCAAATAAATATGTTTAAGAGAATGATTTCATTAAAGAATGAAATATGTACTTAATCTCCATTTAAGTATATTGAATATTTTCCAATGGTTGAAAATAAATTAAATTTGTGAATTACTTATGAATAAATAAGATGGAAATGTTTTTCCAATGTGAAATGAAACGTTTTGAGAATCTATCTTTTGGAGATAAATTGAAATGAATAATTGAAATCGTATATGCGTGGATATTGTGAAATTTAAATTCACTATGGAATTTATAAAAGAAAGTGGAATTTGTTTAAAAATTAATATTGATTTATTTTTGACAAATTGAAATTATATATCTTGTAAGGATATTTTGGAAAATAAATAATTTGGAAAATTATTTGGAAACTGGTGATGTGTGCATATCCATTGATAGTTCAATAACCGACTATCAATATTTCCCTTTGAATGGGAAATTGATGTGATTTTTTTGAATTTGAATGCCACACTTATTTTTAAATAAGCGCTCACTATTCGGGTTAACCGGGAAAGGACCATGGGGTCGTATAACCCATTCCGAATATGTGATACGTCGTTATGAATTGCATTTGAAGATCGGTGTTGAAGACCGGATATTTGCGAGAGCGATAGGATGACCTGTCGATTGACTCTGCACCGAGTTGCTCCGGTATAGAGTTCTCCATATGTGATGGGGAATACGATCAGGATTGTGGATATCCGGATTGCAAGGACTTCTTTGTAAGTGCCTTCGGTTCTGTTCGAGCCCGGAACAGACTTGTATGGATTGTATGTCTGACATTACAAACTGAGATATAAAGCAGATTTCTTTCAAATATATTTCTGTTGGTGGCGGAGAATTTATTCTTTTAGCTTAACACCCTTCTCTGAGACGTACGAGCTCAGAGGTTATATAGTTGAAGGTTATCAGCGATATATTCCCAATTTGGTATTGTGACATGCTGAGTGTTGCTGTGAAATGATCATTGTGTTGATTATTTGTGATAGGATCATTTATTTGATCGTCTATCCTGGTGATCATTTCTATGATCATTTGTTGACCCAAAGCATGGCTTTTGTATAAAGTATGTTTTTGTGGACGTGACTTCATCGGACCTCACACCCCGGAATGGTCAAAACAGGAAAGATTCGGCAAGGTTATGAGGGGTAGCGCCCTTTAGGATATGTGCATTTCCTTCTGGAAAAGGGTGGTATCATGGTATGGAGCCCAGATACTTACTCATGTTGAAAACACTTTATGATTGTGTGTATTGATTACGAGCGCTCGGTGAAAGGTCCCAAAGGACCGGGGGATGGCATATTCGGTCAGTTGTTACTCAGTTAGGGGTAACCCGGCCTTGTGTTAGTAGAGATCCGGTTTGGTTCTCGGGGATGTCCATCCAGAGGCATGCTCATGTGGCAATGGGAAGTTCCTTGGCCTGATCATTCGTTGGAAATCCAAAGAAACAATACGAGACTTGTACGGTTTTAGTTGTAGAACCTGCCATTTAATATGGTAGCTATAGTAAGCATACTATAATGGTACCTATGCTGGCTAAGATTTATATTCTACTTTCGAAATTGTTTTCTACACTATGCACTAATAATAATATCAAATGTTTCTTTTTAATGCGTATCAAGCATCTTTGACTATCATAAGGAGAAATCTCCTCCAAGTCTGCGTTTGCATTGTGTGTTTGGCGGGAGGTCTTATGGTAGTCTCATTCTTAAAAGCATTGCGAATAGACTTTAAAAATATTCCTCTATTTTGATTTTAAAGATAAATAAACTGTTTTGAGTTCTCATGCCAGTCACATGACTGACTCGGAGTTTATTGTTTTCCTTCCTAAACTCTAGGTGCCCCCCAATTTCCACACGGGCAGTCAAGAGTTAGGTTTATCAGGATATTCTGGATATTCTGGAATTGCTGGAGGCAAGCTGGATGGCATGGCGTATTACTTATATAGTATTTCTTTTTCCGCTGCATTGTTTGTTGTTGCTTGATGTTGTACACTCTGATGATATGATGTAATGAAATGTAATGTATAAAATGTAATAACTGATATAGTTCTTTGTTTAAAGATTATTCATTTATTTTTTATATGTTGTTCCGCTGCAAATTGTGAGATTCTGATGTTGTTGTTTGTTTTCTATTCCGTTCTATTTTCTATCTTTCCTATCTTCTTCTCCCTTCTTTTTTTTTTCTTTTTCTTAAACATTGATAATTCGTATTTCTGTTCACCTTGAGTTAATCTATGGAGATTAGTGTATATTCAAGGAGTACGGATTTGCGGGTTATTACACATTTTATGATTTACATGGAAGTTTATTTTGTATTTGAATTCTAGTCTATAAGAAGTTAAAATAAAAGATGTAAACAGTTGTGTTGATAAATTTTGGAAGCTCAAATTAAGAAATTGGAATCCTATATTTTGATGATTTGAAATCTAAGAAATAGATTATATAAATAAGACGTGGCATAAATGGGTTTGAATTTTAGTACAAAGATATACTTTATATTAAATTAAAATTTTCTTTATAATCGTAGGAAGTCTACGAAGATTTGATGAATTAAATACTTTAGTGAAGGAAAGAAAATTACCTTAGTTCGAGCATGTATGTAACTTTTTACGAGGAATTAGTTTATAAATTTCAAATATTAGAATTTGAATTGAGAAGGAATTAAAGTTGAGTTTTGGTTGAATATTTGTAACTTTTCGTATTATGGGAAATTAATTCTTGGAGAAATGTTTTCTTTTCAACAAAATGAAATTTAATAGTGGGATTTTATGATGGAAGTAAAGGAAGTCTTTACATTGTTTTCCCATTCATATTCTAAGAGATTTAAATAGGCAGAATATCTTTTTAATACCTTAAATAATTAGCGTTTTAAGTGTTATTTTTTTTAAAAGAATGTGAAATATTGGTTTGAAATTACTTTCAATCTAGAAAATAAAGATGAATAAGATGTTGACTTTGGTAACCTAATAGGTTGAATTGAATCATTGTCTTGCATTAGTAGAGTTTAGTTGAAACAATGTTTATATTCTAGATATGTTCGGTTAAAAATTTAAACGTTGAAGAAGAATTAGAAGAATTAATTTTTGAAAATATATTATAGACTTTTCTCTAAACTGGAAATTGCGAGGATGTAATTTCTTTAAGGGGGGAAGTATGTAACAAGCTAGATTTTTGGGTTGATTAAACAAAATAAATAATGAATTAAATTAAAGAATTTAAATAATTTATTTGGAGTTTGTATTCTTTTTATAAAAGATAATTTGTTTTTTAACGTTTAATTCTAAATAATTGTGAAATTAGAAAATGATAGATTTTCAAAGTGTTAGAAATCAGTTTATACCATTATTTGGATTTTATTTCAATTTTGATAACTAAATTTAATTAGTGTTTAAATTTGGTTTTAAATTAAAAAGTGTGATATTCTCTTTTTAGATAATTATTGAAATTATCTCAATCGAGATAAATTAAGAAGTCATTTTATTAAATTGAGCTTTAGTTTAAATACTTAGGTTTTTTGATTCATGAAGCTATGAATAGGTAAATAAAATATGAAGTTAGGTTTATAAAATAGTTAAGAGAATAGTTCTTTTAACATAAACAGGATTTTATTTTCTTATTGGGGTTTAATTTAAAATCTAAGCCCAGTAAAATTTCTAGCTAAGGAGATTTTCTCCTTTTCCTTTTCGTTGTATATTCATTACAGTTAGAGTAATCACCATAAAAAAAGCTAAGTTCTCCCTAAATCTAGAAACAAATAAAAAGAGGAATCTGTTGCTAATAAATCCAGTTTAATCAAAGTAAGTTTTCTTAACCCTAGTTTATCTTATAGATTTGTTGATTTCGGTCATACAATGTTTGATCTTTGGGTGTTCCTTTCTTTTGCTAGGGGCATTCAAGGGTTTGCTGAAATTGTTGAATTATGGGTGTTTAGAAAGCTAATCAAGGAATAAAATATGACTTAAAAGAACACAATACCTATCTCTAATTTTATGAATTGCATGCCTTTGATTTCTGTAGCGAATGCTTGCTGAATTGGGTGACTCCCGTTAGTGATATGATCACTTGAACCATTTACTCAATATTGCAAAAGCTCTTGTCATATGTTTTCTCGAATCATCAAATTGTAGTGTATATGTGCTTGCATGGTTAAAAATTCAGTACCCTTGAAGCCAAAATTATCCATTACCTAAAAACCATTGATCGACGAACCACCGAGAGGCACCTGCAGCTGAAATAGCTCCAGGTTTCGCCACCACCGGTGGATCGGTAGCGCATGCACCTTGAGCTATTTCAGCTTTGGGTTAAGCCCGGATCATCTGTTTCTTACCTCCTCTATTTCCTTGTTCGTTATTGTGGTTTTCTAGTGCTTTGCATGTTTGTTGTGGTCCTTTTGGCATCCATTTCCATTTAGTTGATAATATATAAAATAGATTTGGAGACAATATAGAATTAGAACTATATGGACCAATTCATAACTATAATCCAGTGATGACTTAGAATCTTGTTGTAGTGAATTCTCTTATTCCTATGGACTTTGAATTACTACGATTCAAAGTTTTGAAATTTTGTACAATTATATCCACCTATATACATAATTTCATATAAAGGAGAAGTTATTTAAGTTTACAAATCTTAAACTTGTTTCTAAGTTATGCAAATTCCTTTTAAAAATGATTGTAACAAATAGCTATATATATATATATATATATATATATATATATATTTTAAGTATTACTAGTAAAAGTGGTTAAAGATTTGGAAATATGTTTTGGAAATATAAACCTAATTTATTTCTAAATAAAATAGATATATATGTCAAAAGGTATATGGAAGAGTAATAAATATGGTTTTATAAAATAAATGACTACTTATATATATATATGGTCTTTGGGATATGGTTTGTGAATAATATAATCCTTACGGAATTTTAGACAACTAAATCTATATGTATATTGAGATCAAATGGAATATATGGTTTAATTTATCTTATGATAAATAAAGTATTTGGAAATTATTTCCTATATGGAAAATTATAATATTAGATTTCTAAGTTATATACTCTTACAAGAAAAATGTTTTGAGAACCTTAGTTCTATAATGTGTGGAGTACTAATAATTGGCTTAATATTATCGATTTTTAAATGCTTTCAAATAATGCTTCATCGAATATAGTATGTAACGGCCCAAAGATTTTCAACACCGAAAATCGATACTAATACGTTCACTGTATAGAGTGCCGAGCAATCGAGTGTCGAAAATACCAGGCTGCTAGGGTTTAGGAGAAAAGAGATAGAATAAGAAATAGAACAGCTGCATAGAATCTCACAATCGCAATGGAACAAAATATAGTAGAAGCATTTATACAAAGAAAAGTTGTAACTGTTAGTATATATACAAGATATCAGAGTAAAATAAATCTGGATAGTTATAATAACTTGTCCTCAACTATTGTTTATACAGCCCTCAATACACAGCGGACTCTAATCAATATGTCTCTGCCATACAGCTCGTCTCCGGGCTACAAGCGTCCTAACCTGAAAATATGTAACACTCGGTTTGACCCGAGCATTACAATAAAGTAACAACTGAGTCAGGATGGAAACCAGCGTGAGTAAAACCAACTCAATTTGAAATACTTCAGTTATAAAGCTTCTTTGAAAATCAAGGTAACTTGTACAACTCGATGAGTTTTGTCTAATTTTAACCCAAAAGCACTTCCCCAGAAATTCATTGATATTATAATGATATCCAAGTATAATTACTTATATAATCAAATTTACTTAATTTATTCAGTTCTAGCCTATTAGATTCTATAATCAACCCATAAAGATTTGTAGTGATTATTAAATCGAAATGGTCCCAGATAACGCTGATATCCAACCCGGTCTTTTCGAATTCAAGCAATAAATTTTAAAAGGGTAAATTATTTAAAATAAACTATTTTTACTTATAATGACAATATTAAAATAAGGGAATTTATTACAGACATTTATTTTGAATAAACGTATTATCATTTTAATCTGCTTATTTAAACTCATTTGGCCACCTGATGGCATAGACAAGGTTAATAGGACTGCATACCCAATAGAGTCAAGCAAGGATGTAGATGGTTACTAATTTAATTATCAATAGCACTAATCAAGATGATACACTCCTTAGACTTTTATTAACTTTACTTAGCTAAATTCATTTATATTTTTATCTGAATTAATCATAATTTAACAATTTATTAAATACTAAATATTATAATATACTATTCATTATCCATAAGTTTAAATTAAACAATAATAATAATTAATTACCATTAAATTATCTTTTTAAATTATAAAATATCATTTCACTTCAATTAAAATGAGAATATAAATTATCTTATGTATAAATTATAAATTCTATTCTTCCTTCTTTTCTTTTTGTTTTTCCCTATTATTCTTTTCTTTTTGCTCTTTCTTTTTCCTTCTTTGCTCTTTTATTTTTTCTTCTCTTTCTCCTGTCTTTTACTCTTATTTTTTACTTTTCCTTTCTTTCATTTTTCTTTATTTTATTATTCCTTTTTCTTATTTTCATTTCCTCCATTATATTCTTTTTCTTTATTCTTTCCAATACTTCTCTTCCTCTCTGTTCTCAACGCCTAGAAAAAGTGAACGTACACGCCAACTCCAACCACCGTCATCGATCATCCATACAGTCCACCCAGGACCGCCAAATCTCACCTATGTAGGATCGATTTCACCCTAGAGGGGGGGTGAATAGGGTGATGCTATTAATTATAAAAATTTAATGAGGAAGTTTGTATAAAATTATTTCAACACAGATATATCAGAATAGCAGCACAGAAAATAGCAGAATAATGAATGCAGAAATAGAACGACATAGAATTTACCCAGCTTCGGCAAAACCCTACCTACGTGCTGCCCCCAAGTTTTCTACTAGAAATTAAGCAGTCAGACGCTTGCATACGTAAACTCGCGACACCCGCTATCGACTAGCCTTAACTCTACGCTCAAAACTCTGCCACAACTCAGCCAATGAGTTGCGAATTCTCAAACTACGCCATGTAGTTTGTCCTCTAGTCACACGACTAGAAATTACAATGGTTTAACAGAAGAATTTAATTTAAAAACAAATAAATGATAAAACCCTAATTAAAAGATTAAGCCCAAATAGAATGGCCGACCCAAACTAAATTATCACAGAGAATAATATGCCGGCCCTTTTTTTCTTTTTAATATGTTGACCCGTTCTTTTGCTCTGTAAAATGGCGGCTCGTTGCTTCTTCCTTGTTCGATTCTCTCTGATGAATTAGGGCTTTGGAGAATTTCGATGAAGCCGAGTGGTAGTTGGTCGATTACAATTGCTATTTCCCTATCTTGCTTCGGCAATCGACTCCTTCTTCGATTCGAACACGGCTCCTCGATTTGATCGAGTTCGACTTTGACTCTGGTATGTAATTTATGCCTTTTTCTCTCCTGGTTGAATGGTTGAACTCGATGATTTTACGACCGATGATGTTAGTGTTTATACAGGGTTCGAACCTTTGTATTTTCGTTCGTATATTATCATTTGAATTCGTCAATTGTTTTATCTCGACCATTAACTTTCGTTTGATTGCTTGAGATGATTGCTGACTTCTTCAATTCGTGTATATTTATTACTTGATTTTCACGGCTTGCCCTTGGTCATCACGGCTTTGACTTTGCTTGGCCGTTGAATTCTTTGACGATGTTGATTTTGGTTTCGTGTTCTGACTTGTTCCTTTCATATATTTTCGTTTCTTGATACTCACGGCTTTGACTTGATTTTGAACCGTAGCTTGACATTGACTCTACAAAGAAATGTTTGACATTGCATTGTCCACAGTTTTATATGTTGGAGACTTCGGTTATGCTTTGACCTGCAGTTATCTTCGACTGCAAACTTGATTTTGTGAAAAACTATACTGAGATGAGAATTTTACTTCCGTTTTTCTGATGACTTCGGTCTTGACACTGCTTCTACTTCAATTTTGACATCACTGAACTTCGGCTTTGATAAAACTGTTAATTGATGTTCATGACTTTTGAACAATTTTTGGCTTGTTCAAATTCTTTGACAACCACGGCTTAACATTGACTCTGGCTTTCCTCTGATCATATATGTTGACTTCTTCATGTTGCATGATTGTTGAGTTCAAGTTGCACTGTCCACATAATCATTTGTTCATGTTGCATAGCTTATAGTCATGTTTCAATGTGTACTGCCTTAGTGCACTTGCTCATTCGAGCCTGCTCTAATAGTTGCTGTGCATTGCATCATATATATAGATATGCGTTAGCTTCGGGTTTCATGTACATTGTCACTGCTCGACTCGAGGTCTGGTTGCTTCATGTTGTTAGTGCACTTGTATTTCATGGTTGTTGTTGTTGAAATGTTAGTTGATGCTTCTTGTCACACTTGATGTCTGGCATTGTTTTCCATCCCTGATGATGTTGATTTAGTTGAACCGCATATATAGTTTGCATATTGTCTGATTGCCTCGAGTTTCGCTGCACATATATATGTACACTGTGTATATTCATATTCACTTGGTTGTCACAGCTCTGACTTTTGATTCTTCGATCACTTTCCTTGACTCTCTGCATATTGAATTCTTCTTGCTTCACTTTGGTATTTGCAGTTTCACTTCATGTATTTTGATATTGCATATGAGCTTGTGCATGCTTGTGACGAGCTGCACTGTGGTTTCTCTGACCAGTCTTGTGATTGCATTTTGAATCTGGTCTGGCCTTGATTTCTTTGTAGTCTGGTTGCTCTGACCAGTCTGGCTTCAAGTGTACATATGAATTTTGGTCGAGGCTGTGCTGTATGTATCTTGACCCATAGTTTTGTATTGCACCTGAGTTGAATCCAGCTTGAAGCTCGGGTTTGACCTTGTGCTGATATTGTGACACTATTATTATTGCACTTGAGTTGAACCCGGCGTTTTGGGTTTGACCTGTGCTCACCTGTCCCTGCAATTTTATGAAGTGTATATATCGGTGTGCACGGCCTTATGGCATGTACAGTGATACACTGTGCATGTCACAAGCTGTTCGTGTATGATGAATTCAAATTTAAACGATGACGAACAACCCAAATAACCAAGGCAAATATTATTTTCAAAATTAACATTTTATTTTATACTGCAAAAATATTTCCTTTTCAATTTTACGGCGTCTGTATTTATTTTTGCAGATTGCTCAGATGATGGATTCAATCTGGAATAAAGTTGGAGATAAATTACGAGTGAATGAGCGATATGTAGTGAGGTGTATTTGTAAATGATAGATTATGATGTAATTGAATTTGTATTGTAATCAAAGTTGTATATATATAGTGAGAGATTGAATTTATACTATTCAAAATTGTAATAAATATTTGTTTGAATAAAATATCTGATTGAATTTAAATTCGGTGTTATTTATTTTATTCAGCAAATATTTATTAATTATGTGAAAAATATAATAGTACATTAACAAATACATTTAAATGAATATATATATATACACACATATGTTTATTATCATCAAACAAAAATCATATAATCGCATATTCAACAATCTCCCCCTTTTGATGATAACAAACATATATTTAAGATTTTGAATTTATTAAATGTATTTAATCATTCAATTTGCTCCCCCTATTTGAATGCTCCCTCTCTACACAAAGATCCCCCTTCATATATGCATGTAAATAAAAATATGCAAATAAGCCTAGATGCAAATAGAAAATATTTGACATTTATTTGTCAAAATCTTAACTTTTCTCTCCCCTTTTTTTATCAGAAAAATAGTAATAGTGTTAGAAAAATAGAGATAAATGATAGGCATTAATACAACATTAAAACTCAATCGAATATAAATATTAAATTTCAATGAAAACTCAAACAAAAATCATAAATACTATGTTAGACGCATATTCCACTTTTAGAATGATGGGAATAATGTCATCATCTAAAACCATACAGTTGTGTCTATTTATGGTACATTTATATCAGGAATTTGAATATCTACCAACCATGCATAACCGTTAGGACTTTCAAATGAGATTAGCAGTATTCCAATTTTATTTTATTTTAAAATAGAATTCAAGTATCATCTAACCACGCATAACCGTGAGGACTTTTAAATGGGATTAGAATCAACTTGTTTATTTAATTAATTAATTTTGATATGCGTTCCATACATGCATAACCATGAGGACTTTTAAATGAGCATGGAAGCACATAACAAATTCCAAGTAATTCACCCATGCATAACCGTGAGGACTTTTAAATGAGAGCGAATACTTTGGTTTTTTTTTAAAAATATAAAATGAAAAACGAATTATTTCTGTTTAAATTACCACATATTGACATACTATAATGGATTTTGATGTGTGATGGTTGATAAAAATATGATAGAAATAGAAATGGTCATGGAATTTTTACCAACAAAAAGTTATATAACTCTTGTTTAAATTTCTAAAGAAATTTACTAATTATACCGTCTCGAGTTATAATATATGATTAATATTAACATTCATCACTTTTTCAATCACTATTCATCTTTTCGATAATCATTAGGGAGTCAGATTAGTCAATGTAATCATTTAAAATCAAATTCAAAAATAATTATAAAATCAATTTTTCTAAAAATGACTAATCTGAAAACAAGGTCAAAAATGATTTTCTAGAGGGGTTTTATAAGAAAATTTTCTGCTATTTGAAATGAAAAATATTCAGATATTTTCTTTAAAAAACGATGCAATTACTGAATGTCTCAACATAAATCACGTTCCACTTGAAAATTTTCTATCAACTAAATTACCAGTGTAATCTGCATCTGAATTTCTCTTTCACTCGAGATTATCACTTTTTGGATGATATAGATCAGACCGTGAAATTGCAACAAATTCTTGGAGACCTTTTTAAATGAAATTCTTTTGGATTTTAATTGAAGCCGGGTAAATAAACAAAAAACCATGAATATAGGGTTAGCCAAATGTATCATCATCATCATCCAATAGAACACTATAATTAATCAAAATTAATATATATGAAGTAGTTCAAAGACTGTAGAATTTTTATAGTGTTCTTGGCATAAGAATATAATTGGCCTACAATTTTGAAAAAAGTCAGAATCTTTATCATCATTCATAACATAATTGGCTGAATTAAATCAAATTATGGTGCAGATTTTCACATATATCGTTCAAGATATCTTTACCTATTTTACATTTGTTGATAATTTTTTGTTGTAGCGCATTGTGATTCTTCCACCTTTATACTAGGCTAGGAACTTTGCTTTATTGCCCGTTGTGTTCTTGGAATAGCCAGAATCCAAGTAACACTATTGTTGTTCCTTAGCCTGCCACCACACCTACACGATGGAATATTTTTGTGACCTATTTGTTTTTATAGGTCCATTGTTGTTAGTGGCAAAATATTTTGAAAAATAATTTCATGAAGACCCATAACTATTTATATATGTTCCTTTTGGCACCCAAATTTGTTTAATTTTGAGAGATTTTATATTTGTGCCTTTAGGAACCCAAATTGGAATGGTTTTCACGTGTTTGGGTCTATACCAACAATTATTTTGATTGTGTCCATATTTTCTACAAATTGTGCACATTGAAATGACTTGATTAATTTCATTTCTAACATTATTAGATTGATTATACCCAAGTCCTTGTTTAACTGTATTAACATTTGTTTCCCTAATAGCATATTCAACGATTTTTCACTTTTTGAAAATTTATCTAAAGTCTTTGACAGTTGTTGGACTTGTGTTTTGAGAGATTCATTTTCATTTAACAATTGTGTGCACCTTTTGATAGAATTTTCTCTTCTTGTATTTTCACTCTCTTTCAAAATCAGAATTTCATTTTCAAGTGATTTTATATTGATTTCTGATTTTTTTTATTTCTTCTTCAAACAATGGACACTTATCACACTTAGGGCACTTATTTTGATAGTTTTTAACTAATTGTTCAGGCTGTTCATTTACTTCAATCAAACTATCTCTTTGTGATTCAATTTTAGCATATTCCTCCCTAAGTCGTTCAAAATAGCCATTTACTTTGTGGAAATATATAAGTAATTCAGAGTGAGTAAGTTTTGATACCTCACTTGGTTCGTCATCGTCACTATCAGTTATATTACCTTGAAGGCACATATCTGCTTTCTCACTCTCACTGCTAGTACTTTTATTATCTTCATCACTTGTATTCCACGTGGCTGCAAAATTTCTCCTTTTTGATTTCTTTTCAAAGTCGTGTCGGTTTTAAGGACAATTTGGCTTGATGTGTGCGGGTTTGTTGCACTTGTGACAAATGATTTTTCACTGTTCTGTTTTATCTAAAACTTTGATTATTCTGCATTTTAATTTTTGATTTAGAGCTATATTTCCATATTTGCAATTCCATTTTTTAATCTCTTTATTACCATTTCCAACTCTGCTGCTCCATCATCGTCGTCGTCGTCATCACCTTCAGTTGTTCCTTTGAGAGCTATTGATTTCTTTCGAGTATCTCTTCCTTCACGCTCTTCCTTGAATTTCATTTCTAGTTCATAAGCGGTGAGATTTTCGATGAGTTCTTCAACTTTGATTTGTTTTAAATCTTTCGATTCTTGAATGGCAGTCACTTTTTCTTCAAAGCTTCTGGAAGGATTCTGAGAATTTTTCGGACTATTTCCAATTCCGTGTATGATTTTCCGAGAGCTTTTGATTTGTATACGAAAATGGAAAGTCGTACGTACATCTTTTTGACATTTTCTTCCTTGGCCATTGTGAAATTCTCGTATTCACTACTCAGCATGGAAAGGCAAGATTCTTTGACTTGAGATGTTCCTTCGTGAGTCACTTCGAGTGTATGCCATATTTTCTGCACAGTTAGACAATGTGAGACACGATTAAATTCAAATTGATCTAATGAACAAATAGTCGAATTCATAGATTTGGCATTAGTATTCTGTAACTTATTTTTTTGATCAGTCCATTGATCCTTCGGTTTATTTATTTCCTGATTATTTACAATTATAGTTGGTGCTCTATACCCTGTCTCAAGAATATCCCAAGCGTCAATGGTTTTCAGAAAAATTTCCATCCTATTTTTCTAGTAAGCATATTCACCATTGAACATTGGTGGTCTAACTATGGACTAACCCTCTGCAAAAGCATTATTTAAAGAAGCCATTTTAAAAATTCAAATTTTAAAAAAAAAATTGGTTTTTGAAAAAAAAATCAAACTTTTTAAAAAGAATGGCTTCTGTTCCTAGCTCTGATACCACTTGTAGGATCGATTTCACCTTAGAGGGCGGGGTGAATAGGGTGATGCTATTAATTATAAAAATTTAATGCAGAAGTTTGTATAAAATTATTTCAACACAGATATATCAAAATAGCAGCACAGATAATAGTAGAATAATAAATGCAGAAATAGAACGACATAGAATTTACCCAGCTTCGGCAAAACCCTACCTACGTGTTGCCCCCAAGGTTTCTACTAGAAATTAAGCAATCAGACGCTTACACACATAAAATCGCGACACCCGCTATCGACTAGCCTTAACTCTACGCTCAAAACCATGCCACAACTCAGCCACTGAGTTGCGAAATCTCAAACTATGCCACGTAGTTTGTCCCCTAGTCCCACGACTAGAAATTACAACGGTTTAACAGAAGAATTTAATTTAAGAACAAATAAATGATAAAACCCTAATCTAAAAGGTTAAGCCCAAATAGAATGGCCGGCCCAAACTAAATTATCACAAAGAATAGTATGCCGGCCCTTTTCTTCTTTTTATTATGTTGACCCATTCTTTTGCTCTATAAAATGGTGGCTCGTTGCTTCTTCCGTGTTCGATTCTCTCTTATGAAATAGGGCCTTGGAAAATTTCGATGAAGCCGAGTGGTAGTTGGTCGATTACAATTGCTGTTTCTCTGTCTTGCTTCGGCAATCGACTCCTTCTTCAATTCGAACACGGCTCCTCGATTTGATCGAGTTCGACTTTGACTCTGTTTTGTAATTTGTGCCTTTTTCTCTCCTGGTTGAATGCTTGAACTCGATGATTTTACGGTCGATGAATTTCGGTCGAGGCTGTGTTGTATGTATCTTGACCCATAGTTTTGTATTGCACCTGAGTTGAATCCAGCTTAAAGCTCGGGTTTGACCTTGTGCTGATATTGTGACACTGTTTTTATTGCACTTGAGTTGAACCCGGCGTTTTGGGTTTGACCTGTGCTCACCTGTCCTTATAATTTTATCAAGTTTATATATCTATGTGCACAGCCTTGTTGCATGTACAGTGATGCACTGTGTATGTCACAAGTTATTCGTGCCTGATGAATTCAAATTTAAATGATAACGAACAACCCAAATAACTAAGGTAAATATTATTTTCAAAATTCACATTTTATTTTATACTGCAAAAATATTTCCTTATCAATTTTACTGCGTTAATATTTATTTTTGCAGATTGCTCAGATGCTGATTCAATCTGGAATAAAGTTGAAGATAAATTACGAGCAAATGAGCGATATGTAGTGAGGTGTATTTGTAAATGATAGATTATGATGTAATTGAATTTGCATTGTAATCAAAGTTGTATATGTATAGTGAGAGCTTGAATTTGTACTATTCAAAATTGTAATAAATATTTGTTTGAATAAAATATTTGTTTGAATTTAAATTCTGTGTTATTTATTTTATTGAGCAAATATATGTTAATTATGTGAAAAATATAATAGTACACTAACAAATACATTTAAATGAATATATATATATATTTATGGGGGAATTAATTTAAAGGACAAATATTTGTATATTTTTTGCCTCAAGGACACGACCTCAATATTTTTGCTACAAGGACAAACATTCTTCTAAAAATTATTCATAAGGACAAACATTTTCCAAAATTATTCATAAGGACAACAAAACTGATACCGAGCTAAAAACTGATACCTAAAAACTGCTATCGATAACTACAAACTGATACCTAAAAACTGATATCAATAATTAAAAACTGATACCTACAGACAGTTGTCCTTCGGGATAAAGTATTGAAAGTCTGTCCTTCAGGCTAAAAAGCTGTGAAATTTTGTCCTTGACAATAATTTCCTGTATGTTTATTGTCATCAAACAAAAATCATATAATCGTATATTCAACAACCCACCACCCGAAACACTCATCAAAACCTTCCGTTCAAACTTCGATCTCGGAATCCAAAAGACCAAAAACTAGTCACCACCAAAACACCTTACCGCGGCCTCTAGTGACCTCCGACATCACCCAAAACCTGCCTACAGCTTCGCCGAGTCCACCTCTTCCTATCCTCTCAGGTGAGAAGCCCTTAAACCCCACCACGACGCTGCCAATTCCTCAACCCGTTACCACACCCACAACCCGTCTCGAACCCTAAATCCACCTCGACTAGACAACCCACGAAACAGAAAAATTGAATGCTATTTTTTCTGTTCTCCCACCTCTGCAGCTACCTCCTGCAAAAACATCGACCCCCACCATTAATCGGTTCATCGAAATTTGACCGATGACCCAAATTTCATCCATCCCCTTATATCCCAACACATATGCGACTGAAAATCATGAAACACCCATCAAAATTCATTATTTCCAAGGCCGATCATGATCATATAAGTGAAAGCACGAATTGTGATGTTCAAATATTTCCCATTTAAGGTTGCTTACTATAAAAAAAACATTTTTCCCTTCTATACTTCATAACATCGAACGAAACCGACTTTAAAATAAACTACGTTCAAAAACTAATAAGTTTCCTTTAAGAATCATAAACTAAAACTCACTGGTTGGAGAGAAAGAGATTTTTAAAGTGGTATGGTGTCAACTTAAGAGAACAGAGTGTTAAGCTTGTTGCAGTGAGTTTACAGACTTAACTATACAATTATACTGTATAAAACTTGGTTGTCATGAATACCTGACATCAATAATGATTTATCCAATTTTTCAAACATACACATTCCTACGTTATTTCCAGCATACAAAAGTTAAGCTTTACTCACAGAATATATTCTTGAACAAAACAATTTTCTTTTGAAAAAAAAAACCGCTAGCTTGCTTTGTTGATGATCTTCATGTTAGCTTGAGTTGTTTGGTTCTTCTTAAGTTTGTGAATTGGAAGTAATATTTTCTATTTAACTTAGCTTGTTCGAATGAAGGAAATGAAGAAAAGTGGAGTTATATATAAGAGAGTAGGCTGCATTCCTCTATACACAGTAAATCTCCTTTTTACTTTCCTTTTGTTTTTATTTTATTTTTTTCTTTTTCATTGATCAGAGATTTCTTTTGAAGTGATTTGATTATTTGAAAAAGATTTGATGCCCTGAAAAGTGGATTTGATATAATATAGGCTTGAGGGGATGTGCATTAAATGTTGTGTTCCCCCTTTTGTTTACATGCATTCCTATGTGCATACGTACTTCATACATATGTATACAAATATGTTTTTGTCTTGTTTGCCTTATACTCCTATATATATATCATTGCCGTTTGTATAATTTTTTACTTATGTTACATACAACAACTATTAGCCACTTATGCCAATTCATAACTACTTTCATGCATATATTTTTATGATGATATTCCCTAGCATGTTCATATGTACATTCATTGATATAAATATATATCCTTATGTGTGTATATATATATGCCTTTTCCAATTCCTAATAATGTACAAATACATGTATGCTTTATTTATATTCACTTATATATATATATATATATATATTGCATCATTTATATACATATATATATGTTTACACTTATTCATATACACATTCACACGTTTATTTACCATAAACACTTATATATATACATATACAATATACATTTTTACTTTGCCATGCTCACTTTTTATTTTACATATTTAGATACATACATGCTTAAACATCTACGTATAGATATTTATTATTTTCATAAGCATTGTTTTTATAACATATATACACATATTTACACATACAATACTTTAGTGATTCCATATATCTATTTATATGTGTTGTTGTCATCATTTTTGTCTATATTTGCATTTATATACTTCTATATGTTACTAACATCATAAAGCTGGTATATACATTTATCTATGGATATTTTATCTTAATTTAAATGGTGGAGTTTATATACACATGTTTATAATATTTATTATATCCAGGAATTTAAAATTCAATATTTAATACAGTTTTTAATTAATTTATATATGTCTAGATATCCTAATTATTAGAAATTTATTTGCTCAACTAATAAAAATCATTATTTCAATGGTTTAAATCAGTTAATTACCCAATTAACAGACGTTAAAAAACTGAGTCGTCACATTCCTCCCCCGTTTAGAAGTTTTCGTCCTCGAAAAGGAACGAAGCAAGAATTTTAATTTTAATGTTTATTATCAGTTAAATCATTTTTTAAACATTTTAACTCTTTACTCATTTTATTCTAAAATTTTAAAACATTTTTAAAATTACATAATATTACTAAATTAGCTTTATATAAAAATACTTTTTATAACTCGATGTCTAAACAAGTCCATCCTTGTTCTCACAGTAATTCAGTCATACGTTGATCGGGCGTAGGACTGAAATCGATAAGTACTTAGTAGACCCATTTCAACACCCAGTGAAAATACTTGAAAAAAATTTTGCGAGAATACTATGGAAATCATCACCCCCTCCACGGATCGCAGTTAGCACGATGATTGCGTCGCCATCCCGGCAAAATCCATAAGAAAACTGTAGGCATCCACACCCCTCGCTTTCGGCATGGGAACTACAACATATCGCAGCTACACCTAGCGTTACGTTGCCATCACAGTAAAACCTGTGCAACTGTAGGCATCAGTGCCACCCGAATTATGCTACCAAACGAAACTTTACCACATAGATCACAAACTATGCAAAGGTTGCATCACTATCCCAATGTAACCTAATGTAGACTGTAGGCACTCAGCGCCACACGAATTTAGCTATGGAATCACATAGATCACAATCCACCGATGTTACATCGCTATCTCAACGAAATCAAAGTAGATTGTAGTCAATCACTGCCACTCGGCTTACGCTATGGAACACTTTAGATCGCAGTTACAGCAAAGGTTACATTGTCATCATGACAAAACCCCAATGTAACAGTTAGCATCAGCGCCACCCGACTTACGCTACCAAATGATCATCAGGAACTCAAGTTTTGTCTGATCGTCCTCTGGGATCAAAATTTAGAACCCCCCTTAGGGGTCAACGCAGAACCACCTCATGGATCTCCTATTATAAGTTTCAACTCTCAATGGGGGTGCCTTTTTTTCCATACCTTTCTCAAAACATTTCATACTATAAACATTTAGTACTTTTCAAATCATACTCTTTATATGTATCACATATAAACTTCAAAATCGATATCTCAAAATCAATAGTTCTCAAACTTGGCTTTCCAGATTCCCAAAATTTTCTTTTTGTCAAAACTAAAAGCCTTTAAAAATCAATGAGTTCCAAAACCTTTCAGTTCCATTCTCATAAAATCATTCTTATATATATATATATATATATATAAGATTATTCTCTCAACTCGAATAATTTTTGGACTACTTCATACTTAAACAAATTCCACTTGATATTCCAAAATATCTTTCAAAGATCTTTTCTTCTTGTTATAACCTCATTAATACCAAATCAAGGTTTCAAGTTAGATTTCCTTTACAAAGTCATTTGTACATTACTTACTCTTATAAAGTGAGTTTTAGTTATAATACTATCTAACCTTTTATTTTAAAATCATCATATTTGCTCAAAAATATACTCCTTTATTTCAAAATCACTTTTTCCTAAATATCTGATTTTGGTTCCAATTCAAATTTTTGCTTTGAGTTCCATTTGGATTATAACTTTAATTTTTCCTGATTTGTATTTAGATCCATGGTTTAAATATAAGCAATTCCCCCATGACCAGTTTGAATTTCGAAAATAGCTTGAATAGTTTTAAAACGGTTAAATAATTAATATAAGATAGTTTGGGTTCTAAAAGGAAGGTTTTGTTTAGTAAATAGCTTAGAAAATCAAAATAATTTGAATATTTTAAGGAAATAGATTTAAGACAGTATATATTAAAATTATTTATTTGAAAATAGTTTCAGAGTCAAACTGGTTCAATTTTCACATCTCCAACTCAAATCAATTTCAATTTTCACTTCCATTTAAATTGATACAATCCAAATTCCAATTCAAATTATCTTCGATTCATATTCCAATTCAAATCAATTCCCATTTGAATTTAAACTTTTTCAACTTCGATTACAATTCCAACTAATTCAACTCAACTTCAATTTTGAATTAATTCCAATTCCATTCTCAATTTTGAACCACCTTAATTTATATATATTCGAATTCGATTTCCAGATTTAATTGCTTAACTCAAATTAACCTTTAATATTTAAATTTAACATTCTAAATGTCTTATAATTGAATCATGAGCCCAAATTTCAAATATTCATTTAAATTTCCGTTACTTAAACTTATTTCAAGGTTTGAGTAAGAGTTCAATTCTTTTTAAAAACAAATCAATTTTTTGAAATTCAATTGATTACCCAATTGCAACTTCAAACTTTGAAATCCAATTCTTAAACAATTTCGGTTGATAGGTTCATTCTATCATTTTCATACTTAAGTTTCTATAAATTCAATTTTATTTCTAGGAATCAAAATCATTTAAATAAATTTTAGGATAAAGTTTACTTCTATTTAATTTCAAGAATGGACATATATCATTTCATCATTTTCTCAATTTTACCGAAATAATCCAATTTATAGTTTCACATATGCTGTTAATAATAAACATTACAAGAGACTATAAGTCGATTGGATCAAAGAAGCAACAAGAAAGATACACAAAGCAGGCATGCACATTTTTAGACGTCTGGATGCACTAGGCAGACGTTTGGAAAAACCCTCTGGAACAACAAAAGAGACAGGATCAGACGTCTGGTAGATGCACTAAGACGTTTGAAAGGCTACTGTATACAAAAAATATATAGATTCAGATGTCTGATACAAATACCAGACGTATGATTTTGAACTCGGAATTTAAATTCAAATTTCAACCGCCACAATTGAATAGACATCTTCGCTTCTCTTCGCTGCAACTCTTCATCATCATGAGAAGCAACTGTAGAGCACTTGTTAATGGATGCAACTACTCAAGGAATCTCTCTACAACTTTATATATCATCAAGAATCAAAGAGAACACTTACCTTACTTACTTGCTCTCTTTACTTACAAACTCTGTTATATTCTTGATCTCTAGCAATCTATCCTTGTATTTCACTCTTCCATATATTCAGTTCTTCTCAATCAATACTCTCTAGATATATTGGAAGCATTTGTACCTAGAAGTCAATATCCTATTATAGAACACATACTTGACAAGAGCAAGTTATTGTAACCAAGCCTATTCCTCCGGGCGAAGTGAGGGTGTTTGATAGTCGAATTCCGAAGGGGAGCTTCGGGACTAGACGTAGGACGGGAGGTCCGAACCAGTATGAAATCCTGGTGTGCTTATTCTATATTTACCTAGATTAATATTGTTTTAGTTGCATCATATATTTTGTCACATATACTTGCGTATACACTACACGATCCATCCTATAGACTGACAGATAGCACGATATGTCAAAGCAAATAGACATCAAAATTATCTAAAGCGCCAATCAATAGCATCCACCCCACATTTCTAGAATTTGAAACACATTTTTATTTCAAAAGATGTTTGCAATTATTCATACACAACCTCTTATCAAACCCATACTTTTCTTTTCAATTTAATCTATTTAACTTCACTAAGTTAAATTTTCATTTCATATTGAAATTTCCTAATCCATTCAATCTCTTTAGCTCGATTTAAATTTTCCATTCCAAATTTAAATTTCTTATCAATATCACTTCCCAATTATAAGTTCAAAAACTTACTTCCCATTGAGTTATACATCTCATTCCAGGGGGATTTCAGAATTCAACACTTAGTATCTATTTCAAATCAACTTTGAAATCATATATATTCACATATACACGTATATTTATCCATTCACACATTAAGTCCACTTTAAATTTTAAACCATCCTAATTTTTAAATCAAAACAAATTCATCTTCCAACCACGCTTATCAAACAAGATTTCTATATTTAAAAATATTCTAAATAATATTACTTATTATTTCCTTAAACACTTTGAAACAATTCCAAAACTTTTTTCAGGGCTTAGATTTAAAAGCTTCGCAACTTAAATTCATTTTAGTTTATAAGTCATACTTATATAAATTTTACTTCTTTAAAGCATTTACTATGTTCGTCATTGTTTATTCTGTAATATATATTCTTTATTAAGACACAATACCCAATTAATGATAATGATCGATGTTATCATATCTAGAAATTAAGCACACCATATATTCCATCATAATTCATTGGAAAAACACATCAAGGTAACTTATTTCAAACACTTTGAAAATTCTTTTGTATTTTTTAGGATTTAAATTCAGGTTTGAATCCATTTCTAGCTCAACTTATTTGCATAGTTAATCCTTACCCACATTTCTATTTGATTACACACACACACACACACACATATATATTACCACTTAAATTTAATAAACTTATTTAACAATTACAGCTAATCACCTTATTATACTATAATAATCTACAAAATTATTTCTTTATATATCAAAATATAGCCTTATATGTAAAAATATATCTTAAAACCATTTTTAAAATCATTATATAAGAAAATAACAAGCACGCCATCACATACACTACACTCAACTCATTCTAGGGTACTACCGACCCTATCTCTAATGAGTAATCCCCACCAAAGCCAAGGTTCTCGCTTAACCTTCAGCTCTGACACCAAATTTAACGGCCCGAAGATTTTTGACCCTGAAAATCGACACTAATACGTTCATTGTATATAATGTCGAGCAATCGAGTGCCAAGCAATCGAGTGTCGAAAATACCAGGCTGTTAGGTTTTAGAAGAAAAGAGCTAGAATAAGAAACAGAACAATAGCACAAAATCTCACAATCACGGTGGAACAAAACATAATAGCAGCATTTATACAAAGAAGAGATGTAACTATCAGTATATATATACAAGACATCAGAGTACAACAAATCTGAACAGTTATAATAACTTGTCCTCAACTACTGTCTATACAACCCTCAATACACAGTGGACTCTAATCAATACGTCTCTGCCATCTAGCTCGTCTCCAGGCTCCATGTAATGACCTGCACATTTTGAAGGTTTTATTTACGTAATTAACTGATTTTTTGTGAAATTTTAAATAATTGAATTTTGAAACAAAAATTTAATATTTGAAATATGTATATTTAAACATAGCAACGGGCAAATTTTCATTTGATAATATGGAAGTTTATTTTATTTTGTAATTTTATTTAAAATTTAAATCAATTGATATTAGATGATAATAAAATATTTTTCAAATCTGGATATTTTTATATAATAAATTTGTAAATCATCATTTGAGTGAGGCGTCATATTTTGTCTCTTCAAATTTGGACCGCTATTGCTCTGTTTATCTTAATTCCGGCATTTTAGCAGCAATTTTGGTACCGACATTGATTTTGACCGGATGATCGTACCACTGATTCCTGTATACCATTTTGATCATCTCGTTGTGCTGATCTCCGTGGTATATTCAATTCTGTGTTTTGATGTCTGGTACATGGCGAAACTTGTAAAACGGTTAACCACACCGGTACGTCTTTTGGTTTGCAATGACCATTCACTTTCCACCATGTTCATCAATTACCTGTTTGTTGTTAATATGCTTGAATTCAGCAAATGTGACTTTTGCTTTTCCACTGGTCCCAATACATATTTCTGGTTCCTATTGCTCCACCTTTTCCGTTCTTCTTCCGTACTTACGTTATCAAATATAAATAAAGTATATTTAAATAATCAAGCTTATACATACTTCTTCCCAGATCTATTTCATGGCTGAAATGCCTCTTCCTTTCTCTCCTCTGCACTTACCCCTCCACCGGTTTCATCACCCATATTGGCAGCCTCGACCCACTCAACATCTCCATATGAACCGATGCCTCCCCGATGACCACCTCCCCCTCGAGCCTGAAAACCATCACCAACTCCAAGCACTGTTCCTCGCCTTTCCAGTGTCGTGTTCAACTTCTAGTTTTCCTCTCCAACCTCTGCCTTCAGCGGCTCTAACGTCACCTGCCTTGACCTCACTTTCCACCACTCGAACTCCATCTCAGCCGAGCTTTCCACTCTCCCCTCTTCAGTTGCGTATATGTAAGTATATATAGTGCATAAGTTTATGTCTATATATATATATGATTTGTAATAACTAAAATATATAACATGTTGATAGTACATACATGTAAGTTTACACATGCTTTTGAAATTGACATGTTGTTTATAGTTGGATATATATAATATACATTTATTTAATTATTGTAAGTCCATATATATATATGAGTTATTAAGTTTATATATATATATGGTTTTTTATATATTAGCTGCTTTCATTCATATTTTGCGAATAAATGATTTCAAGGACATATATATATACATAAGTTGCAGTATTATATATATATATATATATATCGGTTTTTGAATTTTATTATATTGTATACAGGCCTTATTTGATTTAAGTAGTTATATATATAAGTATATAGATTAAAGATGGTACCTATGATTATATAGTTTTGTCCATGTTGCAAGTTTATTGCAGTTACAAGTTTTATATATATATATATATATATATATATATATATATATATAAAAGTCTTATTTGATATGTAATGTGTATATAGTTTTTTTATAATGTAAATTTACTTGGGTTTTATAATAAAGTTGGATCTGTAGATCTATTAGCTATTCATAATAGGTAATTTCAGTTTTATTTATCAAACAAGTCTATACCAATAATGTTTACTTTTTGAGGAAATATTATTATATTTGCTTGTATATAGGTTCATGTAAGCACGTACATGTGTGTTTGCATGTATATTAGATTATACATATGCGGAATTTAATATATGTGTTTAACTAAAATAATGATTTTTAATTTCAAATTATTTAATATTTGTTTTAAATTAAATACTGACTTTAATATATATATATATATATATTTGCTTTAATATTTGTTTTAAATTAAATACTGACTTTAATATTTGTTTTAAGTTCAAATACTGACTTTAAATTATTTTAATATTTTAATATGTCGTCGAATCTGTATCCATCTTACCTTGTTTTGAGATTTCGTGCCAGGATTTCGTAACTCAACTTCATTGTCTGTCTCTCTAGCCCCGAAAGGTGACAAATCAATCACAATTAACGTTCTTATATTTATTAAATTTGATTTCAATTGGAACGACAATTGAAATATGCTGCTGTTAGTTAGTTACATTGCAATATATGCTATTATCTGTATATGTCCACTCGTAACATCTGACACCATTATCTGTTATTTATATTGATAATATATGCCAGTTATATTATTATTATATCTATTATCACTCTGCAAGTTCCCTATTAGTATAGAATTCCCTATGGGTTGAAATGATACACACCCGAACGATCTGTAGAATAGGAGAAACTCGTTATGGGATGAAATGATAAACCCAAGAGATTTTCAATTGAATTGAATTCGGGATTACGGGTTGAAATGATATATACCCGTATATATTTAAATTGCAGATTGAAATGATAAATATCCGCATCACTTGACCATAGGATAGAAAATTTTATACAGACACCGTTGGTCCACACATATAATATTTTGAAAATGATTTCTACGGTTTTGAAAAGAAATATATAGATTAATAAATATTGATTTTAAGATATATATAAATGTATTTTATAAAGTTTAAATTTTTGATTTTTTAAATTATATGTTTGAAAATTTTAAAGATTATAAGTTATTTTTGAAATTATAAATTTTAAGATTTTACTTATACTTTTAATATTTTTAAATATATATAAAATAAGTTTAATAATGAGATTTAATTTAATAAAGTTGGATTTATTTAATAAGTAATATGTTTAAGTATTTATATTTATTTTTTAAAATAGATTTTATAATGATTTTATAATTTAAGGTTGGGAAGATTAATTTGAATTTATTTGAAATTCGTAAATTTATTTAATTAAATCGGTTTGGAACTTATGGAACTTGAGATTTGTAAGGGATATGATTTGATAACTTGATTTTGGTTAAGGTGATATAAATGAATATTTCAAGTTAAATGAATTGAAGGGAATATTTAGTTTATTTGTAATTTGAGGTTTTATTTAAATTATATTGGATTTATTAAGTAAATATTTCAAAACTAAATAATGGTAAAGTGAATTTGATATATATATATATATATATATATATATGATATCAAATTTAGTTAAGAAAATGTTGAATATTTAAAGCTTTGAAATGTATTGAAATTGAAATGGTATATTTTGTGGTTTAAATCTCTTTTTGAAATCGATATATTTGAAATGGTTTATTTAGAACTGAATTGAATTGAAACTTATGAATTTAGGTTGAATTAAATTTAAACTTTTGAATTCAAGTTGATTTGAATTGATTTGTGAAATTTGAGGAAGCTATTTTACTATATAAATTATTTTTTAATTATATTTAAAACTATTTTTATATTTTACTTTATAAACTATTCTTATATAAACTATTTTATTATATAAACTATTTTTTTATATAAACTATTTTATTGTACTAACTATTTTATTATAAACTATTTAACTTATAACTATTTTATATGAACTATTTTATTTTTATAAACTATTTTATTATATATATTGTTTAAAGCAAAGTGTTATGATTTCCAAAGTGCAATGATTTCAAAGTGTTATGATTTTTAAAGTGTTATGATTTCCAAAGTGTTATGATTATATATGTTTAGGTTTCGAAAGTGTTATAATTTTGAAAGTACTGTGATTTTGGAAATGAATATATTTGAAATGAAAAATGATATCGTATTGATATGGTTTTAAAGTGGAAATGATATTTGGTTTTGAAGTATAAATTATTTTGAAATGACCACGGTGTTATAATAATAGTTGGTTGTTAAAGAGACCGAGATCGGATATTGTCATACTCTCTGCCAATACTGAAAACCACTTTAACAACTATGTACGCGGTGGAGATTCCAGAATGAAGAAGAATGGTGGCGACGATCCTAAAGTATTTACGTGGACCTAACTCCCATGAGTTAACATAAGGTTGCTAAAATAGGAGCAATTGACGGGCCAAGTGAGGTAGCTCCTTCGATCGGACACACTTCATCGTTAGACATTCTATTATTTTATGATTGATTTTGTGCGCACCTTTGATTTGGGAGTGTGGATCGAGTTGGGCGGTAGTTGCAGCTATGCGTTACCAACAGTCCGGAAGTGTAATTGGTATAGCTACCTCGGCATTGCCTATTTGTGCCATGTCACCTACCCTAGCGCGCCTTCTACGAGTTTGGTTTGTACCATACATACGGAACGCTCTCTGACGACACCCAGTACGGGTGGGATTACGGTACCGTATAGACTAGGAATATATAAAATGTGTTAAGGTGGAAAATGTAAAGCCTTAATGCTACTTTAATAGTTTACTTTACTGTAGACATTATTATAATAGCGTATTATTACATAGTTGATAGTTTAACGGATCCTTAAAGAATGGACGATCCTAAGCATCCTTTAAGTTACTTGTATTTCAGTTGATATTTCACTTGAGTTGGATTTATTGATACAAGAATGTTAATCCTGACTCGAGTGTTTTGTGTTTTGCTTTACGCTTGGGTCAGACTGAGTAATACAGCTTTTGAGACTCACCTTTGAAGTTGGAGCTTCGCTTGGATATCCATCTACATCTTTTCAACATTCGGCTATTTAGTTGAATCCGATGATATATTCTGATCTTGTATTTGACTATTATATTTGAGACTTCTGTTGTATCTTATTTAACTCTGTTATATGTATAGTAGCTTCATGAACTACTAATCTTTTATTTCCGTTATTTATTGTTATATTACTATGTGTCTGTAATTCTATGATTATTTCTTTACGGTATATGCTAAGTATTTGCCAAATATAAATTAATAATGTGATATTTTGGGCAATTTAAATCCGACTTGCGCGGATGCGAATGGTTGAAAATACTGGGATGTTACAGTTGGTAGCAAAGCTCTGGGTTTAGGCAAAACTAAACATATAGGGTAAATTTAATTACGGAATCACTTTCGTTCGAGCTTGAATTCTTTCCTCTTTGACTCGGTTTCCTTTGAATTTTGGAACATTCCCCTTGGTTCCAAAATCCACTCTTTTTATCCCTATTTTGTGTTCCTTTGATTCTGGAGCGTCCCAAAGCTCCACTGTATGATTTGTAATGGGGTGAAACTCCTTTATAATGAGCATTGATTCACTGGAGGTTTCTATATCCTTGGTTTACGATGCTATCTATCTCCTACTATACCTGAATTATATCTCTTGCGATCGAATGTCGATTTGCCTCAGAATTCTGCATCGATTGTATTCTTGAAGTCACGGTTGACCCGGTTAAGGTCGCCCGCGATTTATATAAGTCTATCCATCTTCCTATTCTGCTACTCAATTATTTTCTCCCTTTCGAGCAAATCTATTTTAGTAAGAATTCTTTTGATTAGGGCCCCTCTAAACTTAAATCTCTACCCTTGTTCAAGAATCCATTATGTAATAATTGAGTGAGGGAGTGTATTTGTAGTTGACATTAAAATATTTTATATGTTGTGTTATTTGGGTTGTTAATGTTGACTTGGGTTTTCGATCGATTCGTGTGATAAACGCTATCGAAATGAATTCCAAAGCACTTGAAAGAGCAAACTGACACAATATTATTTTTAAATTTGGTAAATAAATTTTGTATGATTATATTATATATATAAGTATAAATTTTCTGAAAATAAAAAGCTAAATGAATTAGTTAACTGAAATTATAATATTTGATTTTCACTTATTATTCTGTAAACCATTGACTATTGTCACATTATAAATAAATGAAAATATAAAACATGGTTTATAATTTGAAACGGAATCTAAAAGAATTTAAAATTTGGAATTTGGGAATTAAATTTGTGGTATTTTAGAAAATTTGGCTTCAAAATTTTAGGATGTATATTATTCAAAAGTATTTTGAATAGAAATCGTTTCCAAAGAATTTTTATATGTTTAAATCAGTGCTCTTCTCTTTTGTCGCTGAAAAATAATTTCGGTGATGGCGGCCACATCATCGACATTCATTTTCGAGTTTTGAAGTGGACAGACTACTCTGTAGCTTTGCTACACTTTTGTTTGGAAATTAAATTGATTTGAATTTCTAAAGTATGACTTGATTTAATATACATATATATTAGTATATTATTTTAGATTTGATTTGGATATATAGTGTGTGTGTGTGTGTGTATATCTAAATTGTTTGAAGATAATCGAAAATTTATTCTTAAATTTTTGTTAAAGGTTTATTTCAATTATAAATAAAACTAAATTTTTAAATACATATTTAAATTTAAATAATTGAACTGGGGAAAATTTACCTGTATAATACTCAGTTACTTTCCAATATATAACTTACCTAAATCATTCAGCAGTTGAATATGTAATTGTATAATTTACAATGTAAAATGATGTTAAAAGAATTTATAAATAAAAGTTGAGTGGTTCTGGTAAATGTTATATACTTAAGTTTTAATTATAAAAATGTTAATAGAGATAAATAGAATAATAAGTTGATTGAATAGTAAATAAGACAAATTAAATAAAAATTTGTTTTGAGAGAAACATTTTGTATCAAATATTAATAAATTGAAATTTAATCAACATAATGAAATACCTTGGACTTTAAAATCAATTATTGAATATTAAATAATTTGAAATTTGAAATTATATGGTTTTAAATAAATTGTATGTTTTATTTTCAATCCATTTTCTTTCAGGTTGTTTTTATTCTCCTACCTCGTCCATTTTCGAGGACAAAAATATTGAGTGGAGGAGAGTGTAACGACCTGCAAATTTTAAAGGTTTTATTTACGTAATTAACTGAATTGTTGTGAAATTTTACATAATTAAATTTTGAAATAAAAATTTAATACTTGAAATACGTATATTTAAACATAGCAACTAGTAAATTTTCATCTGATAATATAGAAGTTTACTTTATTGTGTAATTTTATTTAAAATTTAAATTAAATCGGCTGATATTAGGTGATAATAAAATATTTTGCAAACCTGAATATATTTTTTATTATAAATTTGTAAATCATCTTCTGAGTTAGGAGTCATATTTCGTTTCTTCAAATTTGGACCGTTATTGCTCCGTTTATCTTAATTCCGGCATTTTAGCAGCAATTTCGGTATCGACGTCGACTTTTGACCGGATGATCGTACCATTGATGCCTGTATACCATTTTGATCGTCTAGTTACGTCGATCTCTGCAGTATATTCAATTCTGTGTTTTGGTATCTAGTGCGTCTTTTGGTTTGCAATGACCATTCACTTTCCACCATATTCATCAATTAGCTATTTGTAATTAATATGCTTGAATTCAGCAGATGTGACTTTGCTTTTCCATTGGTCCCAACACATACTTTTGGTTCGTATTGCTCTGCCTTTTCCCTTCTTCTTCTGTACATACGTTATCAAATATAAATAAAGTATATATAAATAATTAAGCTTATACATACTTCTTCCCAGACCTATTTCATGGCCAAAACCCCTCTTCCTTCCTCTCCTCTGCACCCCTCCATCGGTTCCATCACCCATGTCAGCAGCCTTGGCCGACTCAACATCTCCACACGAACTGAAGCCTCCCCGATAACCACCTCCCCCTCGAGCCTAAAAACCATCACCAACTCCATGGTTCCTCGCCTTTCCTGCGCCGCATTCAACTTTTAGTTTTTCTCTTCAATCTCTTCCTTCAGCGGCTCCAACGTCACCTGCCTTGACCTCACTTTCCTCCACTCGAACTCCATCTCAGCCGAAATTTCTCTCTCCCCTCTTCTATTGTGCAGGTGTAAGTATATATAGTGCATATGTTTATATATGTATGTATATAAGATTTGCGATAACCAAAATATATAACCTATTGATAGTACATACATGCAAGTTTACACAATCTTTTGAAATCGACATGTTGTTTATAGTTGGATATGTATAATATACATTTATTTAATTATTGTAAGTCTGCATATATATATATATATATATATATATATATGAGTTAAGTAAGTTTATATATATGTGTGTGTGTTTATTTATATATTAACTGCTTTCATTCATATTGTGCGAATAAATAATTTCAATGATATATATATATATAAGTTGCAGTATTATACATACATACATATATATATATATATCAGTTTTTGAATTTTATTATATTGTATAAAGGCCTTATTTGATTATAAGTAGTTATATATATAAGTATATAGACTAAAGATGGCACCTTTGATTATATAGTTTTGTCTATGATGTAAGTTTATTACAGTTACAAGTTATATATATATATATATAACTCTTATTTGATACGTAATGTGTATATAATTTTTTTATAAAGTAAATTTACTTGGGTTTTATAATAAAGTTGGATCTGTAGATCTATCAGATATTAATAATAGGTTATTGCAATTTTATTTATCAAAAAGTCTGTACCTATATATGTATACTTTTTGAGGAAATATTACTATATTTGCTTGTATATAGGTTCACCTAAGCATGTACATGTGTGTTTGCATGTATATCAGACTATATATATGTCAAATTTAAAATATGTGTTTAACTAAAATAATGATTTTAATTTCAAATTATTTTAATATTTGTTTTAAATTAAATATTGACTTTAATATATATATACACATATATATATTTGTTGTTTCTACCAAACTGATTCTAATTGCTTCGTCAATTCCTCATCTATCAGCTCTGTCGTCGAATCCGTATCCATCTTGCCTTGTTTTGAGATTTTGTGCCTGGATTTCATAACTCAACTTCATTGTCTATCTATCTAGCCTCGGAAGGTGAGTAATCACTCACGATTAACGTTCTTATATTTATTAAATTTGATTTCAATTGGAACGACAATTGAAATATGCTACTGTTAGTTAGTTACATTAGTACATATACGCTATTATCTGTATCTGTTCACCCGTGACATCTGACACCATTATCTGTTATTTATATTGATGATAAATGCCTGTTATATTATTATTATATCTGTTATCACTCTGCAAGTGACCTGTTAGTATAGAATTCCCTATGGATTGAAATGATACATACCCGAACGATTTGTAGAATAGGAGAAAATCATTATGGGTTAAAATGATAAACCCAAGCGATTTTCATTTGAATTGAATTTGGAATGCAGGTTAAAATGATATATATCCATATATATTTAAATTGCAGATTGAAATGATAAATATCCGTATCACTTGACCATAGGATATAAAATTTTATAAGACACCGTTGGTCTACATATATAGTATTTTGGAAATGATTTCTATGGCTTTGGAAAGAAATATAGAGTTTAATAAATATTGGTTTAAAGATATATATATATATATATATATATATATAATTTTAAATTTTGATTTAATTGTATGTTTGAAAATTTTAAAGATTATAAGTTAGTTTTGAAATTATAAATTTTAAGATTTTACTTGTAATTTAAAATTTTGAAATATATATAAAAAGTTTAATAATAAGATTAAATTTAATAAAGTTGGATTTATTTAATAAGTAATATGTTTAAGTATTTACTTAAATTTATATTTTAGAATATATTTTATAATGATTTTATAAATTAAGGTTGGGATGACAAATTTGCATGTATTTGAAATTTGTAAATTATTTAATTAAATTGATTTGGAACTTGTGGAATTTGAGACTTGTAAAGGATATGATTTTATAACTTGATTTTGGTTAAGGTGATATAAATGAATATTTCAAGTTTAAATAAATTGAAAGGAATATTTAGTTTATTTGTAATTTGAGGTTTTATTTAAATGTTATTGGATTTATTAAGTAAATATTACAAAACTAAATAATAGTAAAGTGGATTTGATATATATATATATGAAATTATCAAATTTAGTTTAGAAAATGTTGAATGTTTCAAGCTTTGAAATACATTGAAATTAAAGTGGTTTATTTTGTGGTTCAAATCTCTTTTTGAAATCGATATATTTGAAATGGTTTATTTAGAAACTGAATTGAATTGAAATTGATGAATTTGATTGAATTAAATTTAAACTTTTGAATTCAAGTTGATTAGAAATGATTTGTGAAATTTAAGGAAGCTATTTTACTATATAAAGTATTTTTATATTATATTTAAAACTATTTTTATATTTTACTTTATAAACTATTCTTATATAAACTATTTTATAATATAAACTATTTTTTATATAAACTGTTTTTTATATAAACTATTTTAATATACTAACTATTTTATTATAAACTATTTAACTTATAACTATTTTTTATAAACTATTTTTTATAAACTATTTTATTATATATAATATTATTAATATCTAAACTGTTTAAAGCAAAGTGTTATGATTTCAAAGTGTTATGATTTTCAAAGTATTATGATTTCAAGACGTTATGATTTCAAAGTGTTATGATTTTCAAAATGTTATGATTTTAGGTGTTTTGGTTTCGAAAGTGTTATAATTTTGAAAGTATCGTGATTTTAGAAATGAATATATTTGACGTAAAAAATGATATCATATTGATATGGTTTTTAAATGGAAATGATATTTGGTTTTGAAGTATAAATTATTTTGAAATGACCGCGGTGTTATAATAACGGTTGGTTGTTAAAGAGACCGGGATCGGATATTGTCATACACTCTGCCAATACCGAAAACCACTTTAACAATTGTGTATGCTGTAGAGATTCCAGAATGAAGTAGGTTGGTGGCGACGTTCTTAAAGGTATATTTACGTGGACCTAACTCCCGTGAGTTAGCATAAGGTGGCTAAAACAGGAGCAATTAACGGGCCAAGTGAGGTAGCTCCTTCGATTATGCACACTTCATCATTAGCCATTCTATTAATTTGTGATTGATTTGGTGCGCATCTTTGATTTGGGAGTGTGGATCGAGTTGGGAGGTAGTTGTGGTTATGCGTTACCAACAGTCCGAAAGTGTAATTGGTATATCTACTCTGGCATTGCCTAGTTGTGTAGTGTCACCTACCCTATCGCGCCTTCTACGAGTTTGGTTTGTACCATACCTATGGAGTGCCCTCTGATAACACCCAGTATGGGTGGGATTACGGTACTGTATAGACTATGGGAATATATAAAATATGTTAAGGCGGAAAATGTAAAGCCTTAACGCTACATTAATAGTTTACTTTACTTCGGACACTATTATAATAGCGTATTATTACATAGTATAATGGATCCTTAAAGGATGGGCGATCCAAGCATCCTTTAAGTTACTTGTATTTCAGTTGATATTTCACTTGAGTTGGATTTATTGACATAAGAAAGTTAATCCTGACTCGAGTGTTTTGTGTTTTGCTTTACCCTCGGGTCAGACTGAGTGGTACAGCTTTGGAGACTCACTTTTGAAGTTAGATCTTCGCTTGGAGATCCATCTACATTTTTCAGCATTCGGTTATTCGATTGATTCCAATGATATATTATGATCTTGTATTTGACTATTGTATTTGAGACTTCTGTTGTATCTTATTTAATTCTATTATATATATAGTAGCTTCATGAACCACTATTCTTTTATTTTCGCTGCTTATTTTTCTATTACTCTGTGTCTATAATTTTGTGATTATTTCTTTACTGTATATGCTGAGTATTTGCCAAATATAAATTAACAATCTGATATTTTGAGCAATTCGTGCGGATGCGAATGGTTGAAAATACCGGGATGTTACACTCCAAGCGTCCTAACCTGAAAATCTGTAATACACGGTCTGACCTGAGAATTACAATAAAGAAATATCCGAATTAGGCTAGAATCCATCGTGAGTAAAACCAACTCAATTTTAAATACTTAAGTAATAAAGCTTCTTTGAAAATAAATGTAACTTGCACAACTCGATGAGTTTTATCTGATTTTAACCCAAAAGCACTTCCACAGAAACCCATTGATATTATAATGATGTCCAAGTATAGTTATTTATATAATCAGATTTTCTTAATTTATTCAGTTCCAGCCTATTAGATTCTTTAATCAAACCCATAAAGATTTGTAGTGATTATTAAATCGAAGTGGTTTCGGATAACGCTGATTCCGATTGTGGTTTTTTGAATTCAAGCAACAAATTTTGAAAGGGTAAATTATTTAAATAAACAATTTTTACTTACAATGACAATATTCAAATAAGGGAATTTATTACAAACGTTTATTTCGAATAAACATATTATCATTTAATCTGCCTATTTAAACTCGTTTGGCCACCTGATGGCATAGACAAGGTTAATAGGACTAAATATCCAATAGAGCCAAGCAAGGATATAGATGGTTACTAATTTAATTATCAATAGCACTTATCAAGGCAATTCACTCCTTAGACTTTTGTTAACTTTACATAGCCAAATTCATTTATATTTTTATCCGAATTAATCACAAGTTAACAGTTTATTAAATATTAAATATTATAAAATACAATTCATTATCCATAAGTTTAAGTTAAACAACAATAATAATTAATTACCATTAAATTATCCTTTTAAATTATAAAATATCATTTCACTTCAAACTAAAATGAGAATATAAATTATCTTATGTATAAATTGTAAATTCCATTCCTCCTTCTTTTCTTTTTGCTCTTTCTTTTTCCTTCTTTCCTCTTTTATTTTTTCTTTTCTTTCTCCTTTCTTTTACTCTTATTTTTACTTTTCCTTTCTTTCATTTTTCTTTATTTTCCTATTCCTTTTTCTTATTTTCATTTCCTCCCTTATATTCTTTTTCTTTCTTCTTTCCAGTACTTCTCTTCCTCTCTGTTATCAATTCCTGAAAAACGTGAATGCACACGCACACATGCACGTACATGCCAACTCCAACCACCGTCACCGATCACCGTCCATCCACACAGTCCACCTACGACCACCACATCTCACCCACCACTCGAGACACTCATCAAAACCTTCCGTTCAAACTTCGATCTCGGAACCAAAAGACTAAAAACCAGTCACTACCAAAACACCTCGTCGCGGCCTCCAGTGAACTCTGACATCACCCAAACCCTACCTAGAGCTTTGCCGAGTCCACCTCTTCCTATCCCCTCAGGTGCGTAGCCCTAAAACCCCACCATGACGCCGCCATTTCCTTAACCCGTCACCACACCTACAACCCATCTCGAACCCTAAATCCACCTCGACCAGACAACCCAACCAAAAAGAAAATTTGAACGCCATTTTTCCTATGTTTCCCACCTCTGCAGCTACCTCCTGGCCAAACATCGACCCCCACCATCAATCGATTTGTCGAAATTTGACCGATGACCCAAATTTCATCCATCCCCTTATATCTCAACACATACATGACTAAAATCACGAAATACCCATCAGAATTCATTATTTCCAAGGCCGACCATGATCATATAAGTGAAAGCACGAATTGTGATGTTCGAATTTTTTTCCATTTAAGGTTTCTTACTATAAAAAAACATTTTTCACTTCTATACTTCATAACATTGAACGAAACCAATTTTAAAATAAACTACGTAAAAAAAATAAAAAGTTTCCATACGAATCACAAACTAAAACTCACAGGTTAGAGTGAAAGAGATTTTTAAAGTGGTATAGTGTCAACTTAAGGGAGTAGAGTGTTAAGCTTGTTACAATGAGTTTACAGCCTTAACTATATAATTATACTGTATAAAACTTGGTTGCCATGAATACCTGACATCACAAATGATTTATCCAATTTTTAAAACATATATATTCCTACGTTATTTCTAGAAAACAAAAGTTAAGCTTTACTCACATAATATATTCTTGAACAAAACAATTTGCTTTTGAAAAAAAAACTGCTAGCTTGCTTTATTGATGATCTTCTTGTTAACTTGTGTTGTTTGAGTCTTCTTAAGTTTGTGAAATGGAAGTAATATTTTCTGTTTAAGTTAGCTTGTTCGAATGAAAGAAACGAAGACAAGTGGAGGTATATATAAGAGAGTAGTCTGCATTCCTCTATACATAGTAAATATCCTTTTTACATTCCTTTTGTTTTTATTTTCTTTTTTTTTCTTTTTCACTAATCAGAGATTTCTTTTAACCTGATTTGATTATTTGAAAAAGATTTGTTGTCCTGAAAAGTGGATTTGATATAATATAGGCTTGAGTGGATGTGCATTAAATGTTCTGTTCCCCCTTTTGTTTACATGCTTATATTCATTCCTATATGCATACGTACTTCATACATATGTATACAAACATGGTTTTGTCTTGTTTGCCTTATACCCCTATATACCTACATATATATATCTATCATTTTCATTTGTATAAGTTTTTACTTATGTTACATACAACTATTATTAGCCACTTAAGCCAATTCATTCCTACTTTCATGCATATATTTTTATGATGATGTTCCCTAGCATGTTTATATGTACATTCATTGATATAGATATATATCATTATGTATATATATGCCTTTTCCATTTTATAATAATGTATAAATATATGCTTCATATATATTCACTTGTATATATCGTCCATCATTTATATACATATATATGTTTACACTTATTCATATACACATTTACACATTGGTTTACTATAAATACTTGTATGTATATATACATATACAATATACATTTTTACTTTGTCATGTTTACCTTTTATTTTACATATTTAGATATACACATGCTTAAACATATATGTATAGATATTTATTATTTCCATAAGCATTGTTATTATAACATATATACACATATTTACACATACAATTCTTTAATGATCCGATATATCTATTTATATGTGTTGTTGTCATCATTTTTATCTATATTTGAATTTATATACTTTTATATGTTATTGTCATCATAAAGTTGATATATACATATATCTATGGATATTTTATCTTAATTTAAATGGTGGAGTTTATATACACATTTCTATAATATTTATTATATCCAGGAATTTAAAATTCAATATTTAATATAGTTTTTAATCAATTTATATATGTCCAGATATCCTAATTATCAGAAATTTATTTGTTCGACTAATAAAAATCAATATTTCAATGGTTTATATCAGTTATTTACCCAATTAACAGACGTTAAAAATCCGGGTCGTCACATAGCACAACTCATTGAATAGAATGTTTGAGTGGAACGTACTAGCCGATTAATGAATAGCCGAATTTCACTGGGTAGTATAGGATGCCTTGATTAAATACTTGTGATTGCTATTAGGAAGTATTTAACACTTTAGGGTTGTGTTATCTTTATGTGTTTGGTGGAAATGATAGATCCTTAGGAGAATACAATTCTAGTTTTCCGGTGGTATCTGTAATGGGTGAGATTTACTAGCTTCTAGTAAATACTTGAATATCACCAAGCAATATGTGAAGTTTTGGTTAAATTCTAGTGATTACTGAAGGTGATAGTATTTAGCAATTTAGAGTATATTTCTTTTTGGTGTTTGGTGGGACCGATAGATCCTTAAGAGATATACTCTAGATTTCTTTACAATTATAAATTTATAAAAAATGAATAATCTAGAATCTTAGATTTTTTGTTGCTACGATCGTCTTGATGGTATAGACTATCCTTGAGATCAGATGTGATTCTGTATTCCCGGTATGAGTATGATCTTGGATATCAGATCTGTACAAGTGATACCTTTGTTTGTTTATTTCTTACGGTCCTGCGTACAATCATTGAGATTGGTATAGACGATCATTACGATCGATACGGATTAAGATCTCTTAGATTTTGGAAATTTGGATTCTATGACTATTCTATGTTCATGAAATAAGTATATACTCTTGTGTTTTGAGGTGGATTCAGAGTTAAATTAATTCCGTGACTTGTTATATATTGGGCATCTGGATTTACTTATATGTCATATATTTTTATGTTATATCTTGTTCTCACCCTTTTATAAGAATTTGATGCAAATGATGTTTCAAGTGTCTAGTCATATCAACTGATTTTTGCAATGTCAAGTCTTATCAGCTGATTTTTGCAGTGTCTTGTCTTATCAGCTGATTTTTGTAGGATCTTGACTTATCTACTTTGAGCAGAAATATTATATTTTCTCTTTAATATCATTTAACTATTTTTTGCATCAACTAGTGTTATCAACTTTATACAAAAATTGTTTGTTTGTTTTTAATATCATTCAACTATTTTTTTTCATTGGCTAGTCTTATCAACTTTATACCGAAATAGTTTGTTTGCTTTAAAACCGTTCATCTACTTTTCGCATTGGCTAGTCTTGTCAACTTTATACAAAAATTGTTTGTTTCCTCTTTAATATCAATCAGCTATTTTTTTCATTGGCTAGTCTTATCAACTTTATACAGAAATTGTTTGTTTGCTTTAAAATCATTCAACTTTTTTTGGCATTGACTAGTTTACCAAATTTCTTGCCAACTTCTGTATAAAATTTGTTTGAGCAAAAAAGCAATTACTAGATAGCATTGACAAGTATTATCAACTTTAACAGAAATTGTTTGTTTTCTCTTTATTATCATTTAGCTATTTCTTTCCATTTGCTAGTCTTGTCAATTGTATACAGAAATTGTTTGCTCTCTTTAAAATCATTCAACTTTTTTAGGCATTGGCTAGTTTTATCAACTTTATAGAGAAATTAACTAGAAATTTGTTAACATGGAGTTTTCTGCTCTTTAATATCATATCTACTATATATATGAATGCAAATGCTATTTTGAGCTATTAAATTTTAGTATGACAAATGAAGCTTAGATTCTAATGGATTATTTACTATTGATAAAAGCATACATTCAGGAAGATAGTTTCACCGAAAGAAGAGGATGATTAAGATTTTTGGATTACCATCAATGAAGCGTACAACAATCATACAGAATGTTGACTAATATGGAGGATTTTGGACAAAGAAGTATTTTCATCATATTTAATAATTCATGTGGGAGATACCATAAAATAATAGCTGAGGTGAAAGAGGATGACATATTTCAACTGTCATGTTCAATGTTCAAACTATGACTCACGTTACATCTTCGAATATTGTACAAGCTTTGTCGAGCTCGATACATATAAGCTATGGAACAACTACATTTTGCAACTTGAGTAACAACTTCAAGAGTATTTGTTAAGCGTAATATTTATTTATCGCTATTTGTATTCTACAACATTTGTATAAGTTATTTATCGAAATATTAATCTATAGTCGAAGAAACTAATTATCGTACTGCAAATAGGACATAATGTCATACATCTTCATCTTACATTATCAAATATAAACGTTATTAGCCCTAATAGCTTAATTTTTTTCTACTAATATTTAGCCCATGAATCTGATTGTGAAGTCTACTAATTTCATTTTTCCATCCAACAGATAGAATTTGCAATATTGTTAGTTGATACCCTAATTCATTAGCGTAGTCAGAGGCTCGTTTAGGAAAAGGATCGTCAATTCACTCCCAAAGGCCATAACCTCTTGGATACATAAGGTATAGGAAATGATGGTGACCAATATCATTTCCGCTTTGAATGACATCTTTTATGGCGTCGTATCCATATTCACATATTATATTGAGCGATTCAACTTCTTGTCGATTTCCGAAAGGATGATTTGTTGTTCTTGATGCCTTGAATCACGTCTTTGATGTCTACTTAGCCTTTCTTAATTATTTCTCTATTCTCTCACTTGTCTTTGAAGTTCTACTTGTTCTCATTCATGCTCTTGCATATCTTTATAGTGTCTGTCTTGCATTTCAATATAGAAATCAATATCAGTTTCTAGTGATGATGGATTGGAAGGTATTGGATGCTCAAGGGGCCTTCATATTTGTAAAATAAATGGAGATTGAACATTATAATATTAGAAAAGCTATAAGTTGAATTGACTAAACAATACGATATATGCTGATTGGGCAAGTCACTGTCCATAAAGGTGATTGAACACTACAATGGAGGAAAATCTGATTGACGAATGCTAATAAATAATATTTCGTATTGTTGCACAATGTAAATAGTACAATAACCATTATCTAATACAATACACGACATAATATAATAGTACATAGCTAACACAATAGCTTACTTCAACGATTTCCCTTCAAATGTGACAAATGCTCAACCAGATCATCTTGAAGCTTTTCATGTATTTCTCTGAATCTTATTCTACGCAAACATCTCAAAAAAACCTCACTAGTGTTTAGATCTCTATCAACAACAACTATAGTTGTGTTATTCTGATCGTAACCTAAACAAGATGGAAATGCGCATCTTTCTTTTACATTGATCATATTATATGGTATAACACATGCTCACGTTACATTGCTCAATGCCTTTTGCTTTCACAGTTTAGTAGGATTTTTTACAATGAAAAACCTTTTGCTTGTAAAACCCCAAAAGCGTGCTCCAAATCTTTTCTCGCAACTTCTTACCTTTTACATAACTAGCTTTCATTTCTGTTAAAAGAAAAAGGAAAAAAAAAAAAAAAAAAAAAAAAAGGAGGACAAAATAATTGAATAGTTAAGAAATTGCAATAGTTAGAAAAAGAGGGTAAGGGAGGATAAGTTAATGTGATTCACAAAATCAGCCGACTAATTAAATCTTTTTCTTCCTTTTCAGATTCTATTTTCTATGTCCGATTCAATTCTTCTTCTTGTCTACATCGTACAATATATTTAAGAATTAAAAAAGGTAAACAATGGGTTCACTAATGGCCAATGCGATGGTTGCTTCCTTTGATGTAATAACAACTATAAGATGCTGCAGAAGTAGCACTATTTCTGCTGCGCGCAGTTATTCATACTCATCTTCTTGTTGGTCAACGACATTAACTACTAGAAGAAGAGCATATAAGGAAGGAAGAAACGGTACTAAGGCTGCTGTTCATGATGCATCATTACAGAAAGACGTCTTCCAACCTTTCCATCAAAAGAAAGCTCTCAAGGTCCTCTTTTTTGTTACTTGCTTTTCCCCAATTAAGTAATTCACACGCATCATTATGCACTTAGACATCATGTGCAGAGACAATTCATTTGGAGCGAATTTGATAGCAGATGATTTAACGTTGTATATGACAAATTTTTATATTTTGGGAAAGTTGAATGGATATTATTTCACATTTATCTAAAATGGTTGTTCATCACCTTTTATTCAGAATTTATTGAATTAAAGACTGTCCCATGGTATTAGTCGTAATGATCTACATACAATACAAATAATCTCCTGACTCTAAAACTTTGACATTGACATTGTTGCTTCGGTCGTCTTCGCGGCAGACGAGGTTAACATAATCTGAACTCCTGCTTAGATTGAATTGGCAGGTGCACAGTAGTATAGTCTTATACTGATCAATTTTCATGAATCTTGTAGTCAATACATCAAGTTTCGAATTTCCGTTTTCCGTTTCCGTTCCGGTCATTGGTAATTTTAACATTTCGGTTCCGTTCCGGAAATTTCGAAAGTTCCGTTTAAATTCCGGTTTTCTAATTCCGGTACCTTTTTTGCTTTAATTTGCTATTTCGCTAATAAATATTCAATACTATCATAAATTTATAGTACATTTTTTAAATTACATATAAAATACACTTTGATTAAAAAACCATTTTTCAAATAGTATGTATTGTTCAGTTAAGATTTTAAATTTTGGTCAATTTTTGAAATTTTTATTATTATTCGATGTAAATTAACAAAAATATAACAACTTTTTTATCCATACACATGATTTTTTGTCAATTTATTTATTGTCCTGTTTAATTTGCTTTTCTTTTTTAATTGCTATATGTTTGTTGTATTTTTTTATTTTTTTATAAACTTTTTTCAATATTTGAAAATCAAATCCGGAATTTAGACCGGAACCGGAATTTTGACCGGATTCCGTTCCGCTTATGACCGGAACGGGAACGGAATCACCGGAATAACCGGAATTCCACCGGAATTTTGAACCTTGCAATACATACTTTATCTATACTGGGAGTTGGCAGCAATTTATTCTCAATTTCTTTGGAAAGAGCCTCAATTTTTGTACTAATATAGTAATGTAAGTCGCACGTGTCCATCTAATAGCTAAAAGTATTTACCTTTTAGTTAAAAAAAATTACGGATATGTGTACTATAAGTGTAAAAGTTTTAGTAGCCACGGCACCTTTATTTCAAGTAAATTGACAAGGAAATTCCATTGACGGGTGGTTGGTAAGGGAGTGGTGGTGGAGGTTGTAAACAGATGGTGAGATTCCGTTGATTGACGCAAGACATTTTAAAATTTTCAAAAAGACACCGTGGAAATCATATTCATTGAATTCTCTTTATTAATGGTAGACATATTTCTATTTCTCTGTTTTTGGATCTGAAATTGTTTGGACTAACGTACCCCCAACAGACGTATATCATCCACTAAATAACATCTATTGTCATAAGAATTTTTAGCAATACTAAAATTGCATGCAAGGGAATTTCCATGTGTGAGACTTTTAAACAGACGTGATTGGTGTAACATGTTAATATTATGCATGGAACAAGAACATCCGAAGTATGTGAGCCAAAGCCAAAGATCATATGAGACGCCTGCTTCTAGTATCATTGTCGCTTTGCGACAATGACCGATAAATTTACTGTGCCAAGCTTTAGGGCAATTTTTCCATTCCCGGTGCATACAGTCGAGACTACCTAACATCTCGGGAAAACCACTTTTAGCTCCTAACCGTTTTAGTTTGTTGACATAGCTTTGCGTTGGAGATTGCAAATATTATTTACTGTACAATTCAATAATAATTATACAAAACCTTTCTAGACTTAAGTGTATGGTACTCTCACCCATTTGGATCACCTCATCAAATGCATCAGGAGATATCCCATAAACTATAACATGTAATGCTCTTATAATTTTTTTATAATGTGAAGATCCTAAGGTCTGATCATTATTACGTTTTTGAACAAAAAATAATTATCATGTCCGAAAAACCGTTAAAAATATGCATAAACATATTCTTACTCGTTCGAAATCGAAGACAAAATTCTTCATGGCCATAGGTATATGGGGTGTTGAAATAGTCTTTAAGTAACTTAGCAGCTCACCCTTTATGGTCATGCATTTTCCTTTTATCTATAAGGCAAAATACACTTCCACCAAAGAACCACCACTATATCCTTCGATTATGAAGTTTTGGACTCTTGTTGGTGAACGGTCACCGCTTGCATCATTAGCTCTACCTCATCGGTATTAGTATTGGTTACTGATGATAACTAAAGAAAATCTCTTTGTTTATATAGCTCATCACCTTGATCAAAATCATTTTCACTATCCACCGTGTTGTTTTCGCGGTTGTTGACGGACAAATTAACACCGGTACAAACTACTAAAATAATTTTCAATCACTTTGTAAAAATCAAAATTATATTTTTTTCAAAATCATTTTCTTATTTGAATAGAAATATTTTTTTTCAAAATTCCACATGTATATCCACCTCATCAATCATCAACAACAATGAAAATCATCACATGTCATCCATCCATACATCAAACAAACACTAAGCAACAATACACACATATTTAAACAAGCAATATACACCTTTAGCAGAAAACTATCAATCAGTTTCCGCTACGCAACTCTGATTAAAACAGGATCATTTCATACATATCAAGCCACACAGAGGTTTATTCACCATCATCAATACCGACACTACTTGCCGGGCTAACAATTCATTACTTTACTACCTCCCTCAACAACTTCTACTCCACACAAAAACAAACACATACAAAAGAGGTAGAGATAAGGAATAAATATATAGTAGGAGAAATAACAAGTACGTCTCCAGATGCTTACCTCGGTAATCATTTTATACTCCTACTATCATTTAAGTATAGACAAAATATGTTAAGACTTGGTTTTGATTCATGACACAAAGCTATCACTATGACATACAGATTTGACGACTGTTAGGACAAAAAGAGAATATATACTACATGAGACAAGACATCAAAATCGGTGCATCAATTTTTATTATCTTGCTTTGAGTCTTAAATCAATTTTGTTAATATCTCTCCTCGTTTAACGTATATATTAGCTTATATATAATTTTCCTATTTTCAAATGATTTATGCATATAAGCATATAAATATATATATATATATTATCAAAAAATTTCCTTAAAATCATATTATATGTGTATATATATATATTTAAACCTGAGAAAACTCTGCAGATTGCACAGAAATTACCAGGTCAGTCGACTGACCTGACAATTTCTATGCAATATGCACAGGTGCACAGATAAAAAAACATATATTAAAAAATTCGTTTGAATATCCAGTCGACTGACGCAGACGTTCAGTTGACTGAATTTCTACAACAGCTATATTTTCTAAAAAGACACGACTATTTGTGAAGAGTTACGAATCCCTACAAAAAGATTTGGATGCAACACTTCAACCAGAACTCTTCGCCAATAGTCGTTGCTTTTTAACATCTATAAATACATACTCTAACTTGATTTCAAACAATCAAATTTTCAACTATAATTTCAAATATTCTACATTAAAGCAATATTATACATTTCTATTCTTCATAAACTTCAAATATATATATATATATATATAGTCGAGGAGAAGACTATAGGAAGGGTGTACTACAAGTGACAAATCCGTGTTATTAGAACACACAAGGTCAAAACAATCTTTTGTATTTGTTGAAGTCCTATTCTGCTGCTCAGGCGTGTGAAGTCCTCTTCAGCTGCTGAGGCGAAATTCTATTCTGCTGCTCAAGTCCCTGTTTGGCTTCTCAGGGGTTGTATAGACCTGTTCCTCCGGGTTAAGTGAGGATTATTGTTTTAGTGAAATTCTAGAAGAAGTCTGTGACTGGATGTAGGAAGGAGTTCCGAACGAATATAAAAATTCCTGGTGTTATTTTTATAATATTGCTTTTATATTCCACACTATTTACTATATAGCTATCATCACTATACTCTGTATTATCGTATATCCATATTACACGATCCATAACACACTTTCAAAATATATCATACAACCATAGAGACAGGGACTTTGAGTCTCATCTAAGGCTAAGATTTGTGTTTCATATATACAATGTGTTATTCTGAACCTGCTCTGATACCAAAATGAAACATCTCATCTCTATACTCATACTATCCAAGAGTATTACTATGTAATATTTTAAGATAATATAGAGAATGAGGCTATATAGGGTACACACGTGAATATTCCCTTGGGCTAACACTTGTGTGTATTTAAACATCGAATATAACTCACCACAAAACATACATGGTATCAACACGAAGTAATAAACACGTGTGCCTTCAAGATGGAATAATACACAATAAAAAGTAAACATCAGAGAACATACGGTCAATTGCAGCGATAATATACAATATACAGTGCCTATCAAAAATACATCTCAAGAATATACATTCATGAAGTACATCATATGTCTAATAATATGCAACTAAACTATATAACTATCCTCCACTAAACTCAGTAAACACAAACTGGTGTCATCGTCCATGTACTTTAAATGGCTCGGACTAATCCGAGTATTATATAAATAATAAACGGGTCAGACTATATCTAAATCCAAGGTCAATAAACATACAAAACTCTGTATATAATGAGTACAAATATAATAAGGTTATCTCAAACAATCCCATAAATAATTTTCTGAAGCTTTCAAAATTATTTCAGAATTAGAAAAATTAAATCATCTAAAATAGAAATCAGCGAGTAAAATCTTCCAAAATCAAGATATAATCATCAATACAAATTTTAACGTTCGACCCGAATTGAATTACATCAGATTCCGATTATCAGTAAAATGAACATAAACATATAAAAATAGCTACATATCAAAATGCAATTGAACAGCATCTCCATTGCATTTTGATAATCCAACAAACACAAAATCTCAACATCAAAACCAATTCCATACCCAATATCGCACAATCAATCCAATATCCTAAACAAGCATCTTAATCAAGCATTTCAATCAATATTCTCATTTAAATCATTCAAGCACGTTATCGGGATATGTATTTATATAAAAAGTAAGTGATGAAATAATATAGTTTATGAGTGAAAAAACTCAGCAAATCAACGAGTGAAAATTTACTATCTCCAACCAGTTGTAGCTTCCATCACAGCCAAGTACTATAGTCACTAACTACTTTGCGCTCGCCTCAGCCTTCAACAATTGCTGCCCAAACTTGAAGCATAACACTTCACCAACGAGCTACCTTCTTTTTATCGCACACCAAAATCAGCATCAGCACCATCTGCAACCATGCCCTACAGCAGCTATTAGCATCGCGCTCCACTTGAATTGCTAGTCCTGTAAGATCTCTCCATTTTGAGGCCCGAAACTAAGTGCAACGGATGCTGTAATCATCCATATTTATTAATTTCCAATGGAAAAATGTTGCCATGTTAATCATTTTGATAATACTAGAAACGCATGAACATGGAAATTAAGCACAATTTTTAAAATAAATTTTCTCATCTCATTTCACAATAAGATTTCAATTTCATTATGTAATCCCAATTTGCAAACCATGTTCAAAGAAAATATAATTATTACAACATATTCCAAGAGTGAAGATGCCCTCTTGGATGATCAGAGTCAAATATCTGGCATTTAATACAACTTTTCATTACAGCACAAAAGAAGAATCAAAACACATCAAAAAATAGAAATATAACTGTTACTAGCTAGATTGCTCCTGCACGTCTCCGTAAGCTTATTCGTCTAAAGGGAACCTGGAAATCTCTTACTCTCAATCTATTCGAATAAGTACCCGAGAGTTTAAGGGAAAAACAAAAACTTTGGGTCAGACAAAAGTTCGGTATTAATAATAATATACCATATGAAACCAATAGATATCTAGTGTAACCACGCCACTATGCGGAGCATATTTCCCCTCTCCAGTACCCAATTAAACATCTTAACCATATACTGGCTCCTCCAACCACCATGGTTATAACAAAATAATAATATAGTGTATAAACATGTCATATCAACCAGATTACCCATCCCTCATTTATTAGACTACCCAACTAATTTCTTAATGACTACCCATGGACTATCCATCTTACATTTTATCATTTAAACTGATGTGGACTCTCCATCTTATGTCTTATAGTTTTCCTAGGATAACTATGAACCCTTAAATTAAACAATTAGAGACTATCAATCTCTGGCATGATGCAGACTATCCATTATACATCCCATAGTTTTCCTAGAATGACTATGAACTCATCACTTGGCTATTTAATTCATGTTACCCACACGTTTAACTTTACTCCATGCTACCTACATGTTCAACATTAATCCATGCTATTCACATGTATAAATGGCAAGTCAAATATAATATACATTGATTTTCCCAACGAATAATGTCAAATTCTTAAACTTATGGCCTTTAGAAATATAAAACATTGGCATCAACGAATAATGTCGAAATCATGACGCATATGACTTACCATTATTAACATAGCAAAATAGAAGACTTAGGACGTTCATGTCCCAATGACGATGTCAAATCTCTATCCAAGGTTAGAAAATAGAACCCCGATTTTCTTAAGTATACAAAAAATTTATGTCAAAATATAAGGTTGTCGACATATTTAAGATATAGGCTATCCTGCCCTTAAAATATAGCTTTAGTTAAAATAGAAACATACAATCTCGACGTAACTTTTCTACCTAGACCGAGCTTCCTTCATTTGTACCTGGATCAACTCAATCTTTTCTGTAGCTTCTCTCACCATATCTGGACTAAGAACCAATATGTCTCCTATCTCCAACCAACATGATGGTGATTTGCATGGTTTTCCATACAAAGCTTCGAAAGGCCCCATTCCTATACTAGTCTGATAACTATTATTATAAGAAAACTAAAGTAAGTGCAAATGGTCTTCCCATGACCCATCAAAATCTAGTACGTAATCTCTTATCAAATCTTCAAGTACCTTATTGACTCTTTCTATCTGCCCATCCATCTGTGGGTTATAAGGTACTCATCTTAAGCTTGATACCTAACACTTTCTGTTGACTCTTCTAGAATTCACTAGTGAACAAAGTATCTCTGTCACCGATTATACTACTAGGAATCCCATGCAGCCCAACAGTATTCTTTATAAACAACTTAGTCAATACAGGTGCTATTCTGGTCGACTTAACGGTAATGAAATATACACTCTTGGTTAGTCCATCCACTATAATTGAAATATTATCATTTCCTCTATTCGACCTTGGCAGCCCGTTAACAAAATCATGGATATAGAATTCCATTTCCAGACTGGTATATCTAGAGGCTAAAGCAAACCACTTGGCTTTTGATGCTCTATTTTCACTTGCTAGCAATTCAAATATTGCATTACCCATAAGCAATATCTAACACCACATCCTGATGTTTTGTGCTAAGTCCTTTTGATCTTCTAATCCTTTCGACTAGCGATGGATCATCTCTCTATTTAGAAGCAATCCTTTTCATCAATACTAGTCGAACTTCTAAACATGACAATATGGCAGTACTCTGACTAGAACTAGCAGTCAATCTTAACTACACATTATAAGTAGTCATTGCCTATAAATCCTTCCATTCTACCAATGTATCTAACACCACATTCTGATGTTTTGTGCTAAGTGTATCAGCCACTTTATTTCCTTTCCCTAGCATATACTCAATGCTGAAATCATATGCTATTAAACTCTAACCATCTCTGTTGTCCATATTCAATTCTTTTTGAGAAAATATACACTTCAACGACTGATGGTCCATAAATAACTTGTATCTTTCTTCTAAGAGGTAATGTCTCCAAACCTTCAAAGCAAAAATTAGTCCTGCCAACTCCAAATCATAAATTAAATAACTAACTTTATGCGACCTAAGCTGTCGAGAAGCACAGGCAATCACTTTACCTCTCTACATCAACACAGCTTCTAATCCGATCCCACATGCATTTGTATACACCACCAAATCCTGATTACCATGTAGCACAACTAACATAAGCTCATTAGTCAATAAATGTTTTAGCTTTCGGAACACTTCCTCACATTTACTAGACCAAATAATTCTACGTCCTTTCTATTTAGTTTAGTCAAAAGTGTTGTTACCCGAGAGAAATCCTTGATGAATCTCCGGTAATAGCCATTTAATCTAACAAAACTCTCTATCTCAGTCACCGTCTCGGTTCTCTTTCAATTATTTATAGCTTCAATCTTAGTTGGATACATAGATAACCCTTCCTTTGAAACTACATGAAGGAAACTTTACTCCTCTCTTCCAAAAATGACACTTCGAAAACTTCACTTTTAGTTGATGTGGCCTTAACATCTCAAGCGCTATTTTAAGATGAATCTTATGATCACTCCAATCCTTTAAATATATCAAAATGTCATCAATGAACACCAATACGAACCTATCAATTGTTCTTAGAAAATTCGGTTCATCGACTGCATAAAGAAAACTAGCACATTAGTCAATCCGAATAGTATTGCTTATCACTCGTATGAACCATACCTTGTTCAAAACGTTGTTAAAGGTATACTATCCTCCACATCATCAATTGACGGAATCCCGTTGCCAAATCCAGCTGAGAAAATACTTTGGCTCTAGTAAACTAACCAATTAAATCATGATTCTTGATAAAGGACAACTATTCTTTATCATCTTCTCCTTCAATTTATGATAGTCAATACACAATCTCAATGACTCATACAGTTCTTTCACAAACACCGCGATCGCTTCCTAAGCGAATCCTTAACTCATTTATCTCGGTAGGTGTCATTCTGCTAGGTGGTCTTCTTACACATTCATCTCTAGGTACAAGATCTTTTCGAAACTTAATAGCTTGTTTCGGTTGTAGTCTAGCAACATGCTCAAAGACCTATGAATTCTCTCATAACTACAACCCGACTTATCTCATCTTCTACCTCTGTTGCACCCAATAAAGCAAAAACATCTGAACTCGAATTCTCAACCGAGTATATAATACAGTCACTGCTATTGAGGTATCTTAATGATATTTTCCTATTTTGGCGAAATACCCTAGCATTATATTTTCTCAACCATTCCATACCCAAAATAATCCCAAAGCCCACAAAATCAAACACAAACAAACTGTAGGCAAAATTATGACCTAACACCTCAAATTCTAGATGGTCACGTCTCATCCCAAAAGTTGCATACCTTCTTATTAGATTAGAGACCCTTAACGGAGTAACAAAATATGATGGTTCTAAATCAAATTTATCTGCCAAACACTGAGAGATCAAAAAATTTGAAGCACCAGTATAAAATAATATGCTAACAGGTATGCCATGAATCAAAAGCGTACTTCCCATAACAATCTTTCCCTTCTTCTTTGTTGTTCGCTTAGAAGATGATGGCTTCAAATAAACGACCTTCCCTTTTTCTGCCTTATCTACTTTCGAACATTTATTCTTATAATGCCCCACCCGGTCATAGTTGAAGCACTTCACATTCTTCTTCCCCACAACTGTCTTATCATTACCAGATCGACATTTATTCGCATAGTGCCATTTCTTTCACACTTGTAACACACAACATCACCTTTCCCTTTCTTGTTAGCTCCACCTTTCTAAGCGCCCTTTCCCTTGAAGAATTTCCTCTTCTTACCCTGAGAACTCTGGGTTTTCCGGACTTTTCCTTCCCAAAAGTAGAAAGCAACTCCTTATTCCTGATTGTTATCTTCACTGCTACATTCGATGGATCTCTGAGATATGGCATAGTTTCCCTTGCGATCTCTGGCCTCAACCCTTGGATATACTTTTCATTCCTCTTAATCACGGTATCGATGGTGGCATATCCATATTTGGATAGCTCATCGAACTTAGTAGCATAGTCCAGTACAGACATATCTCCTTGCACCAAATCAGAAAATTTACTAAGTAAGGTTGAATTAGCTACTTCAGATAAGAACCTCTCCTCAAACCTTCTTTTAAACTCAGCCCAAGTTAGTTCATCTTTAGGAACACCAACGTTTACCCTGTTCCACCTGTACAGTGTTGCTCTTTGCAACTGCCTAGAAGCCAATCTCCTTTTCTGCTCGTCATTCAATCCTAGATCAGCAAAATCCTCTTATAGTGCAATAGCCAGTTCTCTACTTCAATAGCATCCTCATTTTCAAAAAAGGCTTTCCTTTAAGACTAGCATAATCACGGTTCAGCCTGACATAGTTATTGTCAACCGGTACTACGAGATTAGCTCCTCCCGCATTAGCAACATTCCCTCCAGCCAAACCAGCAGCAGCTCTAGCTTGTATCATATTGACAAAGAACTGATACATAGTCCATATATCTACCGGTGTGGTTCCAGCACCTACACTAGCATTTGCATTTCGATTAGCATTTTCCAATTGACCCTGGTTCCTTTTGGTATTGGATCAAACATTTCTATTGGTGTAGTGCTTTCTCTATCTATATTCACTCTTTCGTTTTCCGCTTCCATGTCTTTCTTTCTTGTAATCTGCATACAAGCCTTAATAAGATACAGAAGAACGGCCTATGAGAAAGGGGAGAATATATACATATATATAGCAAATACAAAGACGTTACTATAGTGTTATCCCATACTCTAATCTTATTCTTTTATTTATTTGGATTCTATTTTCAAAACCCTTTTAGTCTTTTGAATTTTACATAAACCTATGCTCTGATACTAAGTTGTAGTATCTCTCATTTTGAGATCCGAAACTAAGTGGTATAGATGCTGTAGTTATCCATAGTATTAATTTCTAGTGACAAAATACGGCTATGTTGATCATATCAGTAGTATTAGAAGCACGTGAATATTAAACTTTTCAAGCACAATTTAGTAATAAACTTTCATATTTCATTTCAAAATTAAGATTTCATATTACATAATCTCATTTTATCCCATGGTCAGAGAAGACATAATTATTACAAAAATACTTCAAGAACGACACATAAAGATGTCTCTTAGTTGACCAGAGTCTAATACTTGATAGTTATACAATTTTCCATTACATTATTCAAGCAGATAAAAAGACACGGCGGAAAATAAAAGATCATAGTAACAGCTAGCATGCCTCCTACACATCTTCGGAGGGTTATTCGACTAATTGAAAAACCTTAAAACCCTACTTTCGGCCTACAAAATAAGCACTTGAGAGTTAGGGGAAAAAAATTTGGGTCGGATAAACAGTCTGGTGTGAATAATAACCTACCATCTCGTACCAAAATAGGTATCTAGCGAGTATACGATGCTGAGTGGAATGGGTTTTCCCCTCGCTAGTATATTAACCAAAACATATCAACCATATACTGTACTTCTGCATCCACACTGATTAAAACATAATAAATAAACATTGCAATCATGCAATATATAATGGACTTCCCGTCTCAATTTCATTCGGTTATCCGCCTCAATTCATCCAACTATCAGTCTTAACTTCAAATGACTATCGGTCTTATATTTATGGATGATCTGTTCTCTACCTTATGGAATATCCATCTCACATGGTTTAATTATCTAAAATTATGTGGACTATCCATCACATATGCTTTATTCAATTTAAATTATATAGATTATCCATCACACAGATAATAGTTTTTTTAAGATGACTTTGAGCCTTTCATTAACCATATAGAGACAATCCACCTCATGCATTATGTGGATTATCCACCACACATTCAATAGTTTTTCTAGGATGTCTATGAACCCATCATTTATCAACTTAATTCATAATTAACCTTATTTGTCGAAGTGCCCAACTTATGTCTATTGGTATTCCCAATTAGGATGGCAATCCCTTAGACTTATAGCATGTTGTAATAGCACACATTGGTATCCCCAATATACGTAATGCCAAAATCATAAAATAAATGGCAAGTCAAATATAATATACATTGGTGTCCCCAACGAATAATGTCAAATTCTTAGACTTGTGGTATTTAGAAATATAAACATTGGTATCCCAATAAATAATGTCAAAACCACGAAGCATATGGCTTATCGCCAATAAAATAGCAAAATAGAAGACTTACGACATTCATGCTGCAATGACGATGTCAAACCTCTATCCAAGGTTAGAAAATTGTCACGGTCATTTTTTTCGTACCCTTCAAGTTGACAATAAACCATACATATCCAACTTGAATTAAACGAAAAGATGGAAAGAGTATCTCATAAGACCACGCCATACATAAACAAGGACGGATTTTTACCTTATGATAACTTAAAACACTTCAATATATCAAGACATTTGATATTATTTCTAGTAACATTCCTTGAAAACATTTGCAATTAAACTTATTAATCTTATTCGAAATGGTAACCCATATAGAATTTTGAGGCTATTCATTACGCCAATATAAACAAAACCGCAGGTTCTTATTGGACAATGAATTTCCATACAAATGACCAGGTGAAGAGACTACATTCTGATGGGTACACCTCTAGATGGATATCCCGAGGCACAGAACATCTTCCCTCTACCAACACAAGACCGACCTACCGCTTTAACTAGGTAGTACCGAATATGTCATCCCTCGGTCGTTACCGACCTTTAACCGAGTGCGCTCTAGCATACAAACCACATTAATTTACATCACAAATGTCGTAGCGGGAAGAAATATATTTAGAAGGGGATAATCATACCTTAATTAGGAATGACCCACTTAGCCTTGTTGCATTTAACCCTGTTTCGGTCATTTTCGGTTGATGAGCCTCGAGGCTACGACTACCATTTTACATAGCACATCTTCCTTCACTTTATCCCATTCTGAAGTTAACCATGTCAAAATTCCGCTTCTTTCCCGTGCATTTTCTGGCCCAGTTTTTAAGCCAGAGAATAGATCATTTTGTTTTGATCATAACTTGATCATAATAGACCCAAATTAATAAATTATTTATTCCAAACCGTATGAAATTCTAGTGGCTACAACTTCTTTGTTAATCATTTTATTCAGTTTTGAGTTGTGCTATACCTGAAACTCAATTCTTTAAAGTGCATTTTCGGGCTTCATTTTTGTCATTCCAACAATACCTCTTCTTAATTCTATCATATCTCCCTCAGAATATCTTGTATTAAAATGGTTCTTTTTTTTTAAATTCAAGAGAAAATAATTTGAAACAATTTTTCGGTTAACAAGTTTTTCAAATTTTGAGAGTAAGAGTCAAAAACAAGAGAGAAGATGGCCTATTTTTCGGATCTAAATCTTGGGAATTCAAGTTCAAAGCTCTACCGCTTCTCCTCTATATTTTTGGCCAATCTCCATCTCAAGCCTCCGCCAAGCTATTGGAAGGGAGAGGGTGTTGTTTGCTAGTGTTTAATGGAGTAGGAATTAATTAGTGAAGTGTTGGTTGATTAGAATGTTGGTTGGAAGTTAATCATTTTGGTTTATGGTGAGAAACTCTATTTAGCATCTCTATTTAGATATATACATGTTTGATGTTGTGTTATGATTGCTATGGATGATTATATATGCTTTGATCATCAACTATTGATTGTTTGATATGATTGTTAAATTGTTTTACCAAGTCACGTTGATACACGTCGATAAGCACAAAGGAAAGCACTCTCCTTTTGAAAATGAAATGGTATATATGGAATGCTTAAACCTTTGGAAATAGTTTTAAAATGAATTAGAAATGTTTTATAAACATTCAAATATGTATAAAGAAATAAAGGAAGAAAATCAAGATTTTATCTTGTATATTTTAAATATGTCCAAAACAGTTTCCCAGAAAAATCGTGGATTTGGAGTAATATGATCAAAGCTTAAAATGGATATTTTAAATGTTTTAAAATATGAAATAAATCCTAAAATTCTTTTAAAATTTATTAAAAGATATTTAAATTGAAAATATGGATTTCTAAATTATATAAAGTCGTTTTGAAGAATATAGCTTATAAAACGCTATTTGCAACACTTTTCGCAAGGCTTTTCGCAGCAGTTTGAAATAGCTTTTCGCAGCAGTTTGAAACTTAACAATTCTTTCCTATATATTTTGTGAATGATTTTAAAAGAATAATTAAGTTATTTAAAGATGATTTGGAAGTTTTAATAAGAGTTTGAATAAATGGTTAAGAGAAATTGTTTATATCACTTAAACAATAAGTGAAGAAGATTGAATATAATAACAAACTGAGTAATGCGGAAATGACTAGTACATTTGTCCCGCCTGTGTGATCTAGAAAGATAAAATAAGGTGTTTAACTAAGGTTAGGAATGGAGCAACCGGTGCCCTGAACTTACCTGGCCTATATTTTCTCTTCTTAGGCAAGAGGTGGAACATATCGAAAGGAAAGCCCGGATGCTCTAAAAGAACATAATTAAGTTTTTCTAAGATAAAAGAAGAGAAATAAATTCTTTGAATTTATTATAAATGGTCTAGATATAAGATTTATAAAATTGATATTTTATAAATTAAAGTAATGGAATTATAAAAGTGTTTTACAAATATTAGAAATGGGATTGTATTCAATTTATATATGCGTTTACGATTGAAATATAGAACAGAATTTATAATGGATTCTATAAATAATAAGATTTGAAAGGAATGGATTTGTAAATAAGAGTTTTATAAGTAATTGGATTTTGACTTATAAGTGAGATATAAATGGGATTTGTTAGTTAAGAAATGTTGTATATGTAAGTTTATAAAATAAAAATGGAATTTATAAACACCGTTTTGTAAATCTGAAATTAATTTAAACTGATAACTTAGATGTGAAAGTTTATTAAAGGAATTATATTCGCGATTTTGGACGGTGAATAATAATTTAAATTAAATGGATGTTTTGGAAAGTGATATTATAAAAAGGGAATATTTTCCCTAAGTTAAAAGTTAAGAAAGGAAATCATTTATTAGGATTTAATGAATGATTTGGAAAGGTTTTCCTACGTAAAAGAGAAAATGATTTAGAATTATTTCAGGATTTAAGAAAGGTTTAAATAAACCAAATGATTTGATAAATGAGGCTTAATGATTCCTTATACCCTTGAAAAGAAAATGGAATAAATTGAAAAGATTATATCTAACAAAGATATTATACAAAAGATGAAGTAATTGATTGATGTTTGATATCCACATATGAACTTAACATCTTTTAAATTGATAATTGGCTTTGAAGGAATCGGGGTCGGATTTGGATGATTCCTATCCGAAAACCACTTCGAACCAATGTATATGTTCGAACGTAAAGACATGTTGCAGACGATGATTTTTGAAGACCGTGGATCTTCATAGCGTGATGACTGCTTGTTAATTTGATAGGGATCGCACCCATTATAGAGTTATATAAAGCAGTGGTCTCCTCGTTGTGGAGATTTTTCGGATTGCAAGGACTACTCGCTACTAGTGGTAGTATGAGAGTGCCTTCGGTTTGTCCTGTTCCTGGACAACTTGTATGGACGTTTGTCTGACATTTCATTTCTAATGATTCCGTACATTGGTTTTTACAAACGTACATCAGTGGTGGCAGAGAAGACAACTTCTCTTCGATTAACACCCTCCTAGAGACATACGAGCTCAAGGGTTGTATTTTTGTGGAAGGCAATTAGTAGTTAACGAATATGGCAATATGGCATTCAAAGATGTAATATGTGCTTTGTGAAAAGGTAATCGTAGCCTCAAGCCTCATTAAACCGAAAATGACCGAAACAGGATTAGATGCGGCAAGGCTAAGTGGGTCATTCCCAATTAGGGTATGATCATTCCCTTCTAGATATATTTCTCCCCGCTATGATGTTCGGTATGTAAATTAATGTTGTGTACGGAAAACGAGTGCTCGGTTAAAGGTCGGTAACGACTGGGGGATGACATATTCGGTACTATCTAGTTATAGAGGTAGGCCAGTCTTGTATTGGTAGAGAAGCCGTGTGATGGTTTCTCAGGGCATTCATCTAGAGGTGTACCCATTTTGGAAGGTAGATCCTTCGCCTGGTCATTTGTATGGAAATCCATTCTCCAACAAGAACCTTCGGACTTGATTGTAAACTTATTATGCTGGAATTTAATCAATGTAACAATTTCGACTAAGATTAATAAGTTTATTTGCAGATGTTTTCAAAGAGATGTCATTAAAAATAATATCCAATGTTTTGATATAAAAGTGTTTTAGTTATCATAAGGTAAAAACCCGTCTTTGTTTATGTGTGGGTCTAATCTTATGAGATACTCTTTATTTTCAAAGGATTTTATCCAAAGGCTGATATATGACACGGTCATTTATTATTGAGTTTTTCTCACACTGGTTTATCAAGCCTAATATGGGTATTTTCAATACCCGGGTCAGATCCGAGTAGTTTCAGGTAAGTTCAAATAAGGTTGGAGTTTCCAAATGAGAGATGGAGATATTCATCGACGTATGGACATATTCTATTATCCGCTATACTTAATGTATTTTGTTTGATGTTTGTCAGCAATTGTAAGGACAGATGTGTATAACTGTCCAAGATGAATTCAGGTTAGACTATGATATATGTATTTAAAAGTTTTCCACTATAAAAATATTTGTTCAATATTATATGTTATTCCATTCGTGTGAGATTCTGTTCCATCTATTTTTCTTTATTACCCTTCATGTTCCATATTTTCGTGCAATTTTAGTTGGACATGTGTGGTTTATTGTCGATTCAAAGGGTATGGGAAAACGGGCCATGACATTTGGTATCAGAACTTTTGGTTAAGCGAACACCGAATCCTGATAAGGGTGAGTCTCATCAGAGATAGGATTAGTAATATCCTAGGATGAGTAACTCATTAGAGATAGGGTTAGTAACACCCTAGAATAAGTTGTGAGAGTGTTATATATGAGCGCGTAATAGATAATTTTATAAAAATTGTTTTGTTTAAAAATAATGGTAAATGAATAATTTTACCTAGGATTATATTTTGAATATAAAGTATATATTTGGAAAAGTTGTATAGTTAGAAATCAAGATCAGTGAAATTTAAATATGAACATCTTGTGATTAGAATTTCATGTTTTGACTATATGATGTTTCATAAAGATAATCTATAAGTAAGAAATCTGATTAGATAATTAAGATCTTTAGATCTTTAATACTTGTTCCGAAATAATAAATTAAGAAATGATAATGTTAAGTTACCATCATAAATTAAGATTTTCATCTCGTCTATGGTGACCGATGTTGCTTGAAATAAGATGGGTTGATGGCGTCGGCCGTACGTGTTAGGCCAAGCAGAAGGGGGTCGCCAGTAGGGGCCGAGGTCGGCTGGAGATGGAGAGGCCGGTGGAACTGCCTGATCGTGGAGGAAGTTGGCGTAGCGGCGGCGAAATTTGCGGAAGTTTCAGCGGCTAGGGCGAGAATTTGGGTTTTCTGGAGCAGGTTTCTCGTACGCAGGGATGAGTTGGCTGATGATGTGGTGAGTGTTGGGTTTTTCTTTTATTTATTTTGTTAAATTAAATTTATGTTTTCAAATCGTTTAAATTGAATAACTTTTGCATACATGATCCGATTTACGCGCGGTTTCTTGCTCTAGGTTCGTATCGAAATTCCGGAATTGATGGCTCTGGTTTGGACAGATTTGGAGACTGTTGAATTTTTGGATTTAAATTGGATTTAAATCCAATTTAAATTCAAAAGGTGAGTGTTTTAACTCACTCACAACTTCTAAGTTTTCTTATGTTTGTTAAATTGACTTAAGATATGAGTAGAAATTTATTTATGAATTTTTGGCATGTTTTATTCATCATCTCAGTTAAATCGCATTTATTTAATTTAGCTGTTAATTAATTTTTATTATTACATATAAATTGACAGTTAGAATTTATTTATTTGCATATAAACTGCTAATTAAACAGTTATTAAATTTATTACTGAATATAAACTGTTAGTTAATACCTATTATTTATTCCCTGTTATATTTTATATGCTCTATATTGATGTTTGTTAAATTGGATGATGATTATAATTAATGGTCGATGATTGATGTTTGGTGAATGGATGATGTGTACTATATTTTAAAATCTGCAAGTTATTATGCATTTTCGTTTCACTCAGGATTGCGGTTTGAAATGATATACAACCGCATTTTTATTTTTAAATTGCGGATTGAAACGATAAATATCTGTATCACTTGACCATAGGATAGGAAATTTCATACAGGCACCGCAGTATATATATAAAATTATTTTTGAAATGATTTTTATGGTTTGGATATGATACGGTTTAATAAATAATAAATTTGAATAGTATACAAATATTATTTTCTTTATATATATATAGTTAAATTTTGAACTTAAGCTACGTATAAATATGTTGAATATAAATAAATAAGTTGAATAATGGAGTTTGATAATTTATATTATACGATTAAGTACAGGTTTAAGATATTATATATATATATATATATATATATATTTCTAATGATTCAAATCAATTAAGATTGGAAGATAAATTGGAAACTTATTTGGAATTGAGCTTAATCTAGATTTTAACTTCATAAGTTGATGTAAAAATTATTAACTTGAAAATTTAAAAAGGGTATGATATTTATAGCTGAATTTTTAATCAAGGTGAATTAATTGAATATTTCTAATATAAATAAATTGAACGAAATTTTCTTCTATAAGTAATTTGAGTTTTACTTAAATGATTACGGGTTTATTATGCAATTATTTCAAAATTAATAATAGAATTGTTGAATAGAAATTTCCAACCTTGGTTTTGAAATTTATTAAATATTCAAAGTTGAAATATATTGAAACTGAAGTGGTTATTGAAACTGAAAGCGATTTGGAAATTTATGGATTTTGACTTAAATTTAAATGAAATAAATTGTAAGTCGTGGAAATTATTTTATTTTATAAAGTAATTTTAAATGCATACGATTTTATTCTATATACCGTTGAATATCCAAACCATCTAAGTTTTAGAAGTTATGGTTTACCGCTATGAATTTTCGAAGGATTATAGTTTGAAAGTTATAATTCGATGTTTGGTTTCCAGTTATTATAAGTTTGAAACAATATGAATTTGGAAAAGAAATATATATGTGAAATAAAATGATATTATATTAATTTGGATTTTTATAAAAATAATATCAAATGGGTTGGTTTTGAAATGGAAAGGATATGGTAATTATACGGTTTCGAAATAGATATTTTATTCTTGTTTAAAAGTAAAATTATTTTTAAATGACCGCGGTGTTATAATAACGTTTGGTTGTTAAAAAGACCGGGATCGGAAGTTGTCATACTCTCTGCCAACTCTGAAAACCACTTTAACAACCGTGTACGCGGTGGAGATTCCAGAATGAAGTAGGTTGGTGGCGGCGTTTCCTGTAAGGTAAATACGTAGACCCAACTCCCGTGAGTTGGCATAAGATGGCTAAAACAGGAGCGATCGACGGGTTAATGAGGTAGCACCTCTGATCGACACTTCCCTTCGATATTACACTTTGGATTGATTCGGTGGCCACCTTCATTTTTGATTTCTTTGATTTGGGGGAGTTTGTTCGAGGTGGGCGGTAGCTGCGCGCTACGCGTTACCACCGACCCGGAAGCGTAATTGGTATATCTATCCTGGCATTGCCTAGTTGTATCGCGTCACCTACCCTATCGCGCTTTGTACGAGTTTCTATTTGTGTCATACCTATGGAGTGTCTTCTCGTAGTCTCCCGATCAGAAGATATGCAGGCACTGTATAGACTATTGGCATTATTTGTGTTAAGGGGAATATTGGGTCACTCCTTAACGCTATTTTAAAGTAAGTTTATTTTACAATGAGACACTATTATAATAGCGCAATAAACTACATAGTAAATAGTTTGACGGATCCTTTGGAGATGTAAATCTCGAGCATCTCTTGAGTTTACTGCTCACATATTTATTTCTGTTACTTTAACTCACATAAGATCTTTTAGTTCCGACTCGAGTGTTTTTGTCTTTTTCAAATTCGCTCGGGTCAGTCCGAGCGTTTCAGGATCGAAGACTTTAGATATGGAGGACGAAGACAGAGATTTCTACTATTATTATTAATTATATTCCACTACACTATTTAATTCCGCTACATTGATTATGATTGGCATGTGAACTCTGATATTTATTGTATAAAGAAGAATCAAATGTTTGTAAATAGTTTATGAACTGTACATTTACTATTATATTTTATCCTTCCGCTGTGAGATTCTATTTTGTTTTGTTTCCTATTTTTCCTTATTTACCCCATAACAATCCGCCCTTCCGTATGGTTTGAATTTGCACGTGTGTCGATTTAAAGTGTGCGAAAAGGCGGGACGTTACAGCTGGTATCAGAGCTTTGGTTTAGCGATAAACCTTAGCTTTGTGGGGTTTGACTCTTTATTAACAAGGTAGTAATAACCAATGGGATTCGCTGAGTGTATATATATGAGAGAGTGTATTTGTTAGTGCTATAAAAAGGTTTTAATATTGTGTTAATCTGTTCCGTTTTGTATTTATAAATTCTGGTTGGTGCATGCGACGCTATGACATAGATAGGGATTTCTAAACACTTAATAGGACAGATCGACATAATATTTGTTTTTAATATAGGTGAATGAAATAATTTTGCCTATTATATTTTCTATATAAAATTTTCAAATGATATCTATATTTGGCTACAATATTGGTTGTTAGGTAATAAAGTGTATAAATAATAATAGAAATAAGATTGAAAAATAAAATAAAATAAATTTGGAAATTTAGAACTTAAGTTCCGGGGTTTTAAAATTTTTCGAATAAATTTTGGAAGATATTAATTTTCTGATATAAATATTTATTATAATTCGAAAGAATTGTTTTAAAGAATATTTTTGAGAAAATAAGTTTTGTACTTTCCTCTCTGTCGTTGGAAAATAATTTCGGTGATGGCGGCCGCATCATCGACTTTCATTTTCAAGTTTCGAAGGGGGAAGGCCACTGTAGTAGTTCTACTGCAGATTCATTTTTGAAAAATATATATATATTTTGAATTTTTTAAATATAATTAGAGATATATAGGTGTAAGAATATATTTATCTATTATTTAAAATAAATTGAAAATTTAACCCGGTATTAAATTCTTAAATTTCCGTTAATTAATTGTTTCAAATTATTGTAGTGAAATGAAAGGTAAGTAATTAACAATTGAAACCTCTAATTTAGGTAAGAGATTTAATGCTAAGTTATTAATGGATTTAAAGAAATTTGAAATTGTAACTTATATAAGCAAAGGATAATATTATTGAACTTTAATTTAATTTAAGGAAATAGAACAAACTTGTATAACTTTCAATTACACCCTTAAATAACATATATATAACTTACCAAATATTAAAAGTTGAAATGTCTAATAAGAGATTGTAATAGAATATTATACAAGTAGAAATTTGATATAGTAAAAATATTCAATGAAATTGCTGTTAAATGAGAATTTAATGTTATAAACTTAAGTTATAATTGAAATTTTACCAAGTAAATATAATTAAAGGTAAGTATGACAAATAGATGATTATAAACTTAAGTAATTAAAGTGTAAATAATAAATGAGGTCATGCAATAATAAATAAATGAATAATAGTAATTAGTAAATGAATGTAATATAATAAAGAGAAATTGTAAATTTAAGAAAAAGGGTTGAAGTTATTTCTAAATAAAATTGAAAGAAATAAATGAAAATAAAAGGACAAACCATTATATAAATGAAAAAAAATCACTGAAATGAATGAAAATAAGGAAATTAAACAACTAACGTATGAAATAAAATTAATAATAAGTAAAGTTGATTTAAATTTTGTTGTTTGGTTATGGTTGTTGGGGTAAGGATACTTTAGATTTGTATGGATGTGTGAATAAACTATTTGGATTTATCTAAGACTGTTGAATAAATGATACGCTAGTAGTTTATTCTTCATTCCGTATAATTTAAAAATTTTGAAACCCGAACAACTATTTGTTGTTTGATTGAATGGTTGTTTTGTATTTGTTGTGTATGTTGTTTGTTAAAATTGATGGATGTTGTATTGATTTACTGTTAGTGATTGAAACCACTTAAATATTTCACTTTATATAAATTGTAACCCTTTTGGATTTTATAAGTGAAATGCAGGTTATGGAAGCAATTACTACTGCTTTTTGTTCCATAAATTAAGCGTAAATTGCCTGAGAAATAGGTACGTTTCGGATTACGGTTTATAGCGCTATTTTATATATTTTTCCGGGTTGGGATATAAATATTTTGGATAATATATGTAATATAATTTTTATATTTTGATATTATATTTTCTCCCAAGCCACTCCGTACAAAGGAGACTCTGCCAAAATTTTCCGTAAATTTTGAACTTAATAATATTTTGAATATGTTTTCCAAACTTTAGTAATTTAAGTATAAAATGATTTAATGGTTATAAATTAAGATGTTCTATCTAAATTAATTAATTTTATAAATTTAATTGTTTATAAAGTTAATTTTTGAATAAGGTATATTGATTTCTTAGTTCTTCGTTTCCCTTCTTTTCCTTTTTGGGGACGAAAAGTTTTGAGTGGGAGAGAGTGTAACGACCCATAAATTTCGACAATTAAAGTTGTTAATTAAGTAGGATTTTATAATTGATAAATTAGTATTGAAGTGAAATCCAATTGAAGAAATAGTGGAAACAATTATAATCTGTTAATTAAATTTGATTTGTGAAATTAATACAAGAAGAAATAAATTCAGAAACTGAATATAATGTAAAGTAATAAGGTTTATGCAATACCCATTAATGAATGGAATGAAATGAGACTAATATAAATATATATTAGGTTATAAATCAATTTGAATATGGAAATTATAGGGTAGGCATTGAATTAGTTAATGTAAAGACACATTGGTGCAGTAATTGATTTTAATTAAGGATACGTTATTGCAAGTAATAATTAATAAACTTGAATGAACATTTCAATGTAATAAATTAATTAAAATGTTATGACTTAGTAAATGGAATATAATAATAAGAACAATTGAAATTATTGTATTTATGGGCGAGATATTAGGATAGGTAGTAGTTGGTTGTGAAGAGTAAATATACAGTATATTAAAGGTTATATTAGTGGGTTACGTAAATTCACTCATTTACCAATAAAGATAATTAGATGTGCCTTGATGATAATTAATAACATAACGGAAAGAGTGAATTTATTCATTAGAATATAAATTGCAATTGGATAGAGATTTTAAGTAACAATGTTAATGCAAGGTAAGTAATGCTAAATTAAAGTCAATAATAATGAATAGTAATTAATTCAAAAATTGTAACATATATTATAAATTACTTGCTTATTTGTTAATAGAATTAGAATTGTAATAAGTGATAATAAAAAATGAATGTTACACTAATGGAAAACGAAATAACGTTCGTTTAAATGTGAGTAATTATAGGGTCGTATATATATTAAGCGTTACTTTAATAATTACGATTAATTGCGAAATTTATACGAGAAATATGTAAAGTAATAACTAAGAAAGAAATACGTTATAAATTGATTATAACCTAAACTTATGTGTAAGGTTGGAATTGATTCTAATCCGTTTAATTGGAAACTTATTAAAATAAATTGGATTCAAAGTGTAATTAAGGGATTATTTTAAGAAATTGAAATAAATACTATAATTGGCGAAATAATTTACATTTAAAATTTGAGATGAGAAATTGTTTAAGGAAGTATAAATTTATAAGTAAAAAAAGAAGGTGATAAAATTTATGAATTATAGAATTTGAATTTTATAGTGAATTAATTTATTTAATTTATAGTTGGATTTATTGCAATGGAATAAAAATCAAATATGTAATTATTACGTTAATTTAAAAATTAGGTTGAAAACTGGAAATATTTATGTGATAATTTTATATCCAATGGTAAACCCTTATATTTGAAATTTATGAATGGAATAAATATAAGTTAATTCAATTAAAAGGAAATTTTGGAAATTTATCGATAATTTGAATTTTACGAAATTGAAGATTCTATTGATTAATCTTTAATAAATTTGACTTCTAAAATTTTTTAAATCATTGTAAATGTTTGGAAATTTTAAAGTGATAAAGATTGCAAAGTTCGGAGTTTTAACGCGAAATTTGATTTAATTAATTTATTTTAAATTTATTTAATTAATAGAAAAATAGCCCTTTTGGTCACTGCTCGGATTTCGACGAAAACAGTTTCATCGGGTCCGTAACAGTGAATTATTGTAGGGCTTCAAGTTTCGTCGCGATCGGACTTGTCGTTTGATCGTACGAACGCGAAACGCCTTGAAATCAATATAATTTGAATCAATTTGAAATCAATTTGAAAATATTGATTTTAGCATAACTTCTTCATACGATGGAATTTGGACGTGAAACTTTTTCCATCGCGTTCAGAATATTTTAAAACACCTATTTTGATATATGGGTTTAACCAATTTCGTTCCGGGGTCAGAACGGGATTTTTGGGACAATATCGTTCAGCACGTTTGTTTATCAGATCCATCTACTCTATTTCTAACCTACCTATATAAACCAGTTTTAAAACCTAGCCTCAATCTATTCTCATTTGTTTGTGCGTTCATTTTTCCTCAACTCTCTCCTCCTCAATGGTAGACAATAAAATTTCAGATCCAATTCCATTCAAAAATCAAATGAAAATTTAAACTGCTCGGAAAAATTCGAAAAAATTATATGTCATAATTCTCGACTAGCGAAATCTCCTGGTGTAATTGTTTCTTGATTTGGTCTGTAGTTTACCAGAAATTAGGGTTTTTGTCCCGGCCGTTCATGTGCAATCAGCGAGATTCAATGGTAGATCGTCGTCCTGGGTTCGATCGGGTTGTAGGAGGTTGAAGAGGAGGTCAAGGCAAAGCGATCTGGTGATTTGCATCTCGTCTCTGGTGACCGATGTTGCTTGAAATAAGATGGGTTGCTGGCATTGGCCGTTCATGCTAGGCCAAGCAGAAGGGGGTCGCCAATAGGGGCCGAGGTCGGCTGGAGATGGAGAGGCCGGTGGAACTGCCTGATCGTGAGGAAGTTGGCGCAGCGGCGGCGAAATTTGCGAAAGTTTCGGCGGCTAGGGTTTTTCGAACGAGAATTTGGGTTTTCTGGAGCAGGTTTCTCGTACGCAGGGATGAGTTGGCTGATGACGTGGTGAGTGTTGGGTTTTTCTTTTATTTATTTTGTTAAATTAAATTTATGTTTTCAAATCGTTTAAATTGAATAACTTTTGCATACATGATCCGATTTACGCGCGGTTTCTTGCGCTAGGTTCATATCGAAATTCCGGACTTGATGACTCTGGTTTGGACAGATTTGGAGACCGTCGAATTTTTGGATTTAAATTGGATTTAAATCCAATTTAAATTCGAAAGGTGAGTGTTTTAACTCACTCACAACTTCTAAGTTTTCTTATGTTTGTTAAATTGACTTAAGATATGAGTAGAAATTTATTTATGACTGTTTGGCATGTTTTATTCATCATCTCAGTTAAATCGAATTTATTTAATTTAACTGTTAATTAATTTTTATTATTGCATATAAATTGACAGTTAGAATTTATTTATTTGCACATAAACTGCTAATTAAACAGTTATTAAATTTATTACTGAATATAAACTGTTAGTTAATACCTGTTATTTATTCCCTGTGTAACAGCCCGCATATTTGTCGAGTTTATATTTAAATATTTTATTTAAATATTAAATCGTTAATCGGATTTTGGTCCAAAAAGATACTTTTTGCAAACTGTCAAATTAGGACTCGAGACCACTTCCATTGAGTTCGAAATGACGTTTATAATTTTTTTAAGTATAAACATCGATAGGTTTGGAGTTAGTGGAATTTCACTAACTTTTCCCGCTTTGGACTTTGGGTTAGGTTGGCCTATTAAGCCCAAGTTCCAACCCCCTTCTCCTCACTCTTCATAAATTTCCTAACTAACTCAAGCTTTGGCATTAATGGTGAAGAGAATGGAAAATTAAAACTCCAAGCACAAATTCAATTGCAAATCCAACATTCAACTCCAAATTCAAGTAGAAGATATTGGATTCAAGATTTGGATTGCTTCTCCTTGCTTTCAAGCTTCGTCTTCATAAATTTTAGTGCAAAGGTGAGATTTTTATCCCACAAATCTAGTCTATATCTATATTGGACTGTTGGGAATGATTCTCTATCACTTTAGTAAGCACATTTGCATTTGGTTTGGATTGGATTGGCGAAAAACTCCAAATTTTAGTGATTTTGGTGAAAAACTGCTACTAGGTCGTTCTGGCCATTTTTAGCTCGTTCGGAGTTAGGTCGCTCGTCCATAGGTCGTAGGTCGCTTACGAGTTAACGTTAGGTCGTTCTGGAAGAATTTGGCACTTCGAAATTAGGTCGCTCACGAGTTAACTCGTTAGGTCGCTCGCGAGTTAGTACCATAGATCGCTGGGCCATCTAAATGCTTGTTCGGTGTTAGGTCGTTCGGGTTTAGGTCATAGGTCGTAGGTCGTATGGACCTTAGGTCGTAGGTCGTAGGGACCTTAGGTCGTAGGTCGTATGGACCTTAGGTCGTATGGACCTTAGGTCGTAGGTCGTAGGGACCTTAGGTCGTAGGTCGTATGGACCTAGGTCGTAGGTCGTTAACTCGTTAACACGTACGGCTCTTTACTGCTTTAGGTCGCATGACCTATAGGTCGCTTGCTCCAGTTAGCTCGCTCGGCCGCTTTGTTAAGTCGCTCGTCCTGTTGCTCTGTTAGGTCGCAACCTCTGTTAGGTCGGCCATGTTGGGTCGCGAGTCATCGTTAGGTCGCGAACACCCCTAGGTCGCAACCATTAAGTCGCTTGATCCCTTAGACCCCTAGGTCGCAACCATTAGGTTGTACCGTTTTGGACGGGGCGCTGCCCCCTGGACCCCCGTGACCTGACCGGGCAGGTCGAACCCCGTAGCGGTGGCGTTGCCCCCGCACCCCCACCTTAGGGGGTTGCCACCCCCCCTGGACCCCCCTCCGTAGGGGATCTTATCTGAAAAACATTCAACAAAACTTGCTTTGTTGTGATGCTGAGTTGACAACTCTTCGAGACAAACTATCTTTGACTCTCGGTCGATTTTATGATTTTTGAATACCTATTTCAATGGATTCTTTATTGGTTTCTTTGGATTTTATTCACGTCTTCGTATGTGAATTTTTATGATTAATTGTTTCTACAATCACTTCTATGATTTGTCACTTTAAAATATAAAGGTTTTTTGTACTAGTAGTAAATATCAAAACTCTTTCTTCAAATGATTTCAACACTATTTTTATAACAAAGCTCGTTTTTTCAAACCGATTTCCAATCTATTAGTATATACAAACCTTTACCTCACTCGTATGAGAAATCTAATTAAACGACTTAGTAAAACAAGTGGTATGAAACGCTTGCTTTTACTTCGTCGGTTAATTCTTGGACTTGTTCGATTGAATCTCTTATGACAATTTTCTAGTGGAAATCTACAATTTGTTCGTAAATATTTAAGTTAATCTAGTGGTTATGGGACATGAAGCTAAGCTCATATATTTACTAGCTTACTGTGGTTGACACTTCTCGTTGATCTTGACGATCATTTTATGAATTAGACTAGCAATTGTGCGATGTCTCTTTCATTACAAGGTTAGGCTAGACACCATTTGTGTGATTCCACTCACACATACCTTTTTGCTTTTTGGTTAGCCTAGACACCATTTGTGTGATTCCATTCACACATATGGGGTAGCTCCCCATGGTCTTCGGACCGTCACGTGATAGGCCTCTTTCTCTTTTTATGATTTCTGGATTTCTCGTGTTGATTTCTGGAATTTATGTCATTGACTTGTTATGAGTACAAGTTTAGGGTATGATGCCCTCTTTGGATCTTTGAGAAGATTCTTGTGATATTGATTTACCTCTTATTGATTGATCTTCTGTTGATCATCATTTGCATACTTATAGTAGTATGTCAGTATGGATATTTTAGGTTTATGCCATATCTTTTATTTTGTATCATGTCATCTGATATTTATAGCTAGACTGATCCGTTTATTATTTTCTTAAATAATACTCGGGTCAGACCGAGATGTTACAGCTGCTTCTGCTTGACTTCTTCCCGGGATCTGCTACTCTGACTTTTGGCTAACTATTTAGATTAGCAGTTTTTGTTGTATACACTTGAGATATAGACTCATAGTTGTATTCTGTTGTATAGCACGTGTTGCTATTCTTTTGTATTATCGTGGATCTTTTTGACCACTACTCTGATGTACACTTTCATGTGTTAGTTATATATTCATATCTTCTTCCGCTCTTGTGATATGGATGTCTGTGACAGATTTGTGTTATGCTTATTTCTATGTTTGTTTCTGAAGATTATTTATAGCCACCATGTGATAAGCAATTACATGGATGGTCGCTCCTCAACAGCCTTATTCTTCGTGCTAGTTGGCAGCACTACACCGTAGTGTTCTTGGCTAGCGTGGGTATAGAGGTGGGGCGTTACACCCTGTTATATTTTATATGCTCTATATTGATGTTTGTTAAATTGGATGATGATTATAATTAATGGTCGATGATTGATGTTTGGTGAATGGATGATGTGTACTATATTTTAAAATCTGCAAGTTATTATGCATTTTCGTTTCATTTGGGATTGCGGTTTGAAATGATATACAACCGCATTTTTATTTTTAAATTGCGGATTGAAACGATAAATATCTGTATCACTTGACCATAGGATAGGAAATTTCATACAGGCACCGCGGTATATATATAAAATTATTTTTGAAATGATTTTTATGGTTTGGATATTTTACGGTTTAATAAATAATAAATTTGAATAGTATACAAATATTATTTTCTTCATATATTATATAGTTAAATTTTGAACTTAAGCTACGTATAAATCTGTTGAATATAAATAAATAAGTTGAATAATGGAGTTTGATAATTTATATTATACGATTAAGTACAGTTTTAAGATTATATATATATATATATATATATATATATATATTTCTAATGATTCAAATCAATTAAGATTGGAAGATAAATTGGAAATTTATTTGGAATTGAGCTTAATCAAGAATTTAACTTCATAAGCTGATGTAAAAATTATTTACTTGAAATTTTAAAAAGGGTATGATATTTATAACTGAATTTTTATTCAAGGTGAATTAATTGAATATTTCTAATATAAATAAATTAAAGGAAATGTTCTTTTATAAGTAATTTGAGTTTTACTTAAATGATTACGGGTTTATTATGCAATTATTTCAAAACTAAATAATAGAATTGTTGAATAGAAATTTCCAACCTTGGTTTTGAAATTTATGAAATATTCAAAGTTGAAATATATTGAAACTGAAGTGGTTATTGAAACTGAAAGCGATTCGGAAATTTATGGATTTTGACTTAATTTTAAATGAAATAAATTGTAAGTCGTGGAAATTGTTTTATTTTATAAAGTAATTTTAAATGCATACGATTTTATTCTATATACCGTTGAATATCCAAACCATCCAAGTTTTAGAAGTTATGGTTTACAGCTATGAATTTTCGAAGGATTATAGTTTGAAAGTTATAATTCAATGTTTGGTTTCCAGTTATTATAAGTTTGAAACAATATGATTTTGGAAAAGAAATATATATTTGAAATAAAATAATATTATATTAATTTGGGTTTTTATAAAAATAATATCAAATGAGTTGGTTTTGAAATGGAAAGGATATCGTAATTATACGGTTTCGAAATAGATATTTTATTCTGGTTAAAAAGTAAAATTATTTTTAAATGACCGCGGTGTTATAATAACGTTTGGTTGTTAAAGAGACCGGGATCGGAAGTTATCATACTCTCTGCCAACTCCGAAAACCACTTTAACAATCGTGTACGCGGTGGAGATTCCAAAATGAAGTAGGTTGGTGGCAGCGCTTCCTGTAAGGTAAATACGTGGACCCAACTCCCGTGAGTTGTCATAAGATGGCTAAAACAGGAGCGATCGACGGGTAATGAGGTAGCACCTCTGATCGGACACTTCCCTTCGATATTATACTTTGGATTGATTTGGTGGCCACCTTCATTTTTGATTTCTTTGATTTGGGGGAGTTTGTTCGAGGTGGGCGGTAGCTGCGCGCTACGCGTTACCACTGACCTGGAAGCGTAATTGGTATATCTACCCTAGCATTGCCTAGTTGTGCCGTGTCACCTACCCTTTCGCGCTTTGTACGAGTTTCTATTTGCGTCGTACCTATGGAGTGTCTTCTCGTAGTCTCCCGATCAGGAGATATGCAGGCACTGTATAGACTATTGGCATTATTTGTGTTAAGGGGAATATTGGGTCACTCCTTAACGCTATTTTAAAGTAAGTTTATTTTATAATTAGACACTATTATAATAGTGCAATATACTACATAGTAAATAGTTTAACGGATCCTTAGGAGATGTAAATCCCGAGTATCTCTTGAGTTTACTGCGCTCATATTTATTTCTGTTAATTTAACTCACATAAGATCTTTTAGTTCTGACTCGAGTGTTTTTGTCTTTTTTAAATTTGTTCGGGTCAGTCCGAGCGTTTCAGGATCGAAGACTTTAGATATGGAGGACGAAGACGGAGATTTCTACTATTATTATTAATTATATTCCACTACACTATTTAATTCCGCTGCATTGATTATGATTGGTATGTGAACTCTGGTATTTATTGTATAAAGAAGAATCAAATGTTTGTAAACAGTTTATGAACTGTACATTTATTATTATATTTTATCCTTCCGCTGTGAGAATCTATTTTGATTTTTTTCCCTATTTTTCCTTATTTACCCCATAAAAATCCGCCCTTCCGTATGGTTTGAATTGACACGTGTGTCGATTTAAAGCGTGCGAAAAGGCGGGACGTTACACGAATGATAAGCACTTCCCTTAAGTATTACTCTTCTTGTTAGGAGGATATATGATACTATTGGTAGTATCCTGTTCCTTGGATTGTTTTAGAGTTACTCGATCTATATAATTTTCTTAAGTTAATGAAATAATATGAACCATTGATTAGTAATCTTTATAAAAGTGTTTAAAGTAAAGATAAATTTGAAATCTCTAATTGCTAAAATAAAGCGGAATTTCCGACGATTTTGGATAGTCGAAAATTTCCAAATCGCATTAAACTCAAAGCTAAGGAATTTTTGGAATATTCTGATAAAAGATAAACCATTGTAAAATTCTTTGAGTAAATGAAATAAGATAAGGATAATTTATAAATCTGATTTATAAGGAAAAAAAGATTTTAGAGTTAAGAGTATAAGGATTTAAATACGGGTGGTTTTAAAATTTGTTTCTCAAAGCTAGAAAATTAACAATAGTATTAAATAAGGAATAAGTTTTATAACTTGTAATTTGACATAATAGTAAATTACAACAAAGTCTAAATTTGTTAGACAGACGGATTTAAGTAAAACCAATTTGGAATTTGGAATTTGTATATACTCTTATAATGTAAAGGTACATCATACAAATGTAGATTTAAGTCATGAACTATTAAGTATAATAATGACTCCTCAAAAAGGTAATTATAACCTGGAAAATGTTTTATTAATGAATTCTAGCATTAATTAAGAATTTGGACTTAAGTCTTTAAAAGTGATTGATTTACATAAGTTATAAGAAGTAATAAACTTAAATAGATTTATAAAATGGTTCATAAATAATATTAGTGTTAAAGGAAATATACCGAGTTAAAAGATTGTGGGAAGACTTTTCTATAAAGATAAATTATCTTTTGAGTGAAAAATAGTTTCTTTGAATATATTCATTTAATAAAAGTATTAGGAAATAAATAATTAAAGGGATTTTATAAAAAAAACACCTTTATAAAGTGTTTGAGCTTAAGATAAAAGTTCATGAAAGTCTTGAGGGTTAATAAATGCATATGTTATATGTAGATCATCTCATCACAGAATTTTGATCTATGATTCGAGTTCGAAACTTTGAGGTGTTTACACTGATTCGAAAAAGAATTTATCACTCCATTCTTGACGATGAACATTGATGAGAATGTTTGGTTAGGTACTTTAGTTTTCTACCATGGTTGAGCACTATGCAAGGAAAGTAAAGATTTCTGAGCAAAGAGCCTGATTAAAGTCTGCACTGGAGGATTAGGGGATCGATATTAGTTTGGAAATGAAGTTGTGTATTGGAATAGGTGAGCAAATAAAATATTTCATACGGATGATCTGTGTATATTATATGGAATTAAGTTTAAAGATAAATGTTTTAGGTAAACTTTTGTTTGGGTAATTTTAAGGACGAAATTCTTTTAAGTGGGGGAGAATGTAACGACCCAGAATTTGACCACATTAAAATTTACTGCTTAAAGTGATTTTAAATATAAAATAGGTAAGATTATATGATTCATACAATATTAGATAGGATTTAGAAAGAGAAGTATACACAAAATAGTAACATTTACTTATATCGCCAAAAGTGACAAAATGCTAATTTTAGAAAAGTAAGTTTCAGTGGTTAAATAAATTATCTTAATTAATTTATGAGTGTTTATATTTTTAAATAGAATTATAAAAATTTATTTTTAAATTTAGTTTACATAAATAAATAGTTTAACTAAAACGTCAAAATGTGACCGTAAAATGTTTTGGCGAAAAACGATGTTTTGTCGACTAAAAATTGTCGCAACGTCGTCGCACCTTTATTTTCTTATATAGGAACATATATTCAAATAGTGTAAGTATTAATTAATTTACTAAACATGTTTACTTTTACTAAATAAGATTATAAAACTTCTAGAAGTCATTAGTAAAAAGTAAGTAAGAAAAAGTGAACATCAAATCACATCAAATCAAAACCAACATAATTATGATATTCTTTACTTAATATTTAAGTAACTAAAATATAAAGTAAGGATGTGAAAGATGATGTTAAGTATTTAAAAAGTGTAGATTGCTTTAGATTGAAATAAGGTTAGTTTGGTAATTTGGTAAGAGGTTATTTTGGTAAAATTACCACTTCTTTCTTTTTCTATAAATATCCATCTACTTCTTCAATTTCATTCACATTTATTATTCTTCTACTTTCAAGCTTCTTCATCTTCTTCCTCTTCTCTTTAATGGCTTCCAATCCATAGAAAAAATTAGAAAGAAATAATGTCAAAATATTTATAAAATTTTCAAAAGAAATCAATGTTCATTCTCTTCAAATCAAACTCCTCTTTTCTCCACATTTTACCTCTTCTTCTCTCGGCTATAAAGTATTCATAGCTGATTAAAAATACAAAATTCTTTTATTAAAATCATGTATTTTTCCAGTGGCTACAACTTTCATTTTGACCACTTTATACCATTCTGAAGTTAACTATGTCAAAATTCCACTTCTTTCTAGTGCATTTTCTGACCCGGTTTTTAAGCCAGAGAATATGTCATTTTGTTTTGATCATAATTTGATCATAACAGGCCCAAATTAAGAAATTATTTTTCCAAACCATATGGAATTCCAGTGGCTACAACTTCTTTGTTGATCATTTTTTCCAGTTTTGAGTTTTGCTATACCTGAAACTCAATTCTTTAAAGTGCATTTTCGGGCTTTATTTTTTTCAATCCAACAATACCTCTTCTTAATTCTATCATATCTCCCTCAGAACATCTTGGATTCAAATGTTTTTTTTTAATTCAAGAGAAAAGAATTTGCAACAAACTTTCAGTTAACAAGTTTTTCAAATTTTAAGAGCAAGAGAGTCAAAAACAAGAGAGAAAATAACCTATTTTTGGATCTAAATCTTGGGAATTCAAGTTCAAAAATCTACCGCTTCTTCTCTATATTTTCAGCCAACCTCCATATCAAGCCTTGGCCAAGCTATTGGAAGGGAGATGGCGTTTTTTGCTAGTGTTTAATGGATTAGGAATTAATTAATGAAGTGTTGGTTGATTAGAATGTTGGTAGGAATTTAACCGCTTTGGTTTATGATGAGAAACTATATTTAGCATCTCTATTTATATATATACATGTTTGATGTTGTGTTATGATTGCTATGGATGATTATATATGCTTTGGTCATCAAGTATTCATTGTTTGATATGATTGTTAAATTGTTTTACCAAGTCACGTTGATACACGTCGATAAGCACAAAGGAAAGCACTCTCCTTTTGAAAATGAAATGGTGTATATGGAATGCTTAAACCTTTTGGAAATAGTTTTAAAATGAGTTAGAAATGTTTTATAAAGATTTAAATATGTATAAAGAAATAAAAGAAGAAAATCAAGATTTTATCTTGTATATTTTAAATATGTCCAAAACAATTTCCTAGAAAAATTGTGCATTTGCAGTAAAATGATCAAAGTTTAAAATGGATATTTTAAATGTTTTAAAAATATGAAATAAATCCTAAAAATCTTTTAAAATGTATTAAAAGAGAATTAAGTTGAAAATATGGATTTCTAAATGATATAAAAGTCGTTTTGAAGAATATAGCTTTTAAAACGCTATTTGCAACACTTTTCGCAAGGCTTTTCACAGTGGTTTGAAATAACTTATGAACTGCGGTTTTAAACTTAACAATTCTTTCCTATATATTTTGTGAATGATTTTAAAAGAATAATTAAGTTATTTAAAGATGATTTGGAAATTTTAATAAGAGTTTGAATAAATGGTTAAGAGAAATTATTTATACCACTTAAACAATAAGTGAAGAAGATTGAATATAATAACAAACTGAGTAATGCGGAAATGACTAGTACATTAGTCCCGCCTGTGAGATCTGGGAAGATAAAATAAGGCGTTTAACTAAGGTTAGGAATTGAGAAACCAGTGCCATGAACTTACCTGGCCTATATTTTCTCTTCTTAGGCGTGGGGTGGAACATATCGAAAGGAAAGCCTGGATGCTCTAAAAGATCATAATTAAGTTTTTCCTAAAATAAAAGAAATAAATTCTTTGAATATATTATAAATGGTCTAGATATAAGATTTATAAAATTGATATTTTATAAATAAAAGTAATAGAATTATAAAAGTATTTTACAAATATTAGAAATGGAATTGTAATCAAATTTATATATGGGTTTACAATTGAAATATAGAACAGAATTTATAATGGACTTTATAAATAATAAGATTTGAAAGGAATGGATTTGTAAATAAGAGTTCTAAAAATAATTGGATTTTGACTTATAAGTGAGATATAAAAGGGATTTGTTCGTAATGAAATTTTGTATATGGAAGTTTATAAAATAAAAATGGAATTTATAAACACCGTTTTGTAAATATGAAATCAATTTAAATTGATAAGTTAGATGTGAAAGTTTTTAAAGGAATTATATTCTCAATTTTAGACAGTGAATAATCCTTTAAATTAAATGGATGTTTTGGAAAGTGATATTATAAAAAGGGAATATTTTCCCTAAGTTAAAATTTAAGAAAGAAAATCATTGATTAAGATTTAATGAATGATTTGGAAAGATTTTCCTATGTAAAAGAGAAAATGATTTAGAATTATTTCAGGATTTAAGAAAGGTTTAAATAAACCAAGTGATTTGATAAATGAGGCTTAATGATTCCTTATACTCTTCAAAAGAAAATGGAATAAATTGAAAAGAATATATCTAACAAAGATATTATATAAAAGATGAAGTAACTGATTGATGTTTGATATCTACATATGAACTTAACATCTTTTAAATTGATAATTGGCTTAGAAGGAACCAGGGTCGGATTTGGATAATTCCTATCCGAAAACCACTTCAAAATAATGTATACGTTCGAACGTAAAGACATGTTGAAGACGATGATTTTTGAAGACCATGGATCTTCATAGCGTGAGGACTGCTTGGGGTCGCACCCATTATAGAGTTATATATAGCAGTAGTCTCCTCGTTATGGAGATTTTTTGGATTGCAAGGACTATTTGCTACTAGTGGTAGTAGGAGAGTGCCTTCGGTTTGTCCTGAACCTGAACAACTTGTATGGACGTTTGTCTGACAATTCATTTCTAAAGATTCCGTACATTGGTTTTTACAAACGTACATCAGTGGTGGCAGAGAATGCAACTTCTCTTAGCTTAACACCCTCCTAGAGACGTACGAGCTCAAGGGTTGTATTTTTATGGAAGGCAATTAGTAGTTAACGGAAATGGCAATGTGGCATTCAACGATGTGATACGTGCTTTGTGAAAAGGTGATCGTAGCCTCAAGCCTCATCAAACCGAAAATGACCGAAACAGGATTAGATGCGGCAAGGCTAAGTGGGTCATTTCCAATTAGGGTATGATCATTCCCTTCTAGATATATTTCTTCCCGCTATGATGTTTGGGATGTAAGTTAATGTTGTGTATGGAAAACGAGCGCTCGATTAAAGGCCGGTAACGACTGGGGGATGGCATATTCAGTACTATCTAGTTATAAAGGTAGGATGGTCTTGTGTTGGTAGAGAAGCTGTGTGATGGTTTCTCGAGGCATTCATCTAGAGGTGTACCCATTTCGAAAGGTAGATCCTTCATCTGGTCATTTGTATGGAAATCCATTCTCCAATAAGAACCTTCGGACTTGATTGTAACCTATTATGCTGAAATTTAATCAATGTAACAATTTCGGCTAAGATTAATAAGTTTATTTACAAATGTTTTCAAAGACATCTCATTAGAAATAATATCAAATGTTTTGATATAAAAGTGTTTTGGTTATCATAAGGTAAAAACCATCTGTGTTTGTGTGTGGGCGTGGTCTTATGGGATACTTTTTATTTTCAAAGGATTTTATCTAACGGCTAATATATGACACTGTCATTTATTATTGAGTTTTTCTCACGCTGGTTTATCAAGCCTGATCCGGGTATTCTAATACTCGGGTCAGATTCGAGTAGTTTCAGGTTAATTCGAAGACGATTGGAGTTTCCAAAGGAGAGCTGGAGATATTCATCGACGTATGGACACATTCTATTATCCGCTGTACTTAGTGCATTTTGTTTGATGTTTGTCAGCAATTGTAAGGACAAATGTTTTACAACTGTCCAAGATGAATTTAGGTTAGACTCTGATTTATGTATTTAAAAGTTTTCCTTTGTAAAAATATTTGTTCAATATTATATGTTATTCCATTCGTGTGAGATTCTGTTCTGTCTATTTTTCCTTATTACCCTTCATGTTCCGTATTTTTGTGCAATTTGAGTTGGACATGTGTGGTTTATTGTCGATTCAAAGGGTACGGAAAAACGGGCCTTGACGGTGTGCATAGTTTGTAAAGTTATGTATGTTTGTTAGAAAACATATCATGTTGCAACAACTTGACGACAACTTGTTTTGGTTGAAAACGATGTTTTTGTTGACATATTTTACAACCAAAATTTGACATTTTTGTTAAACTATATATTCAAGTAAGCTTACTTTAAAAATGAAATTTTTACTTCTTTTAAATAAATTAAAACATATCTGTTCATATTTTAAAATCATGTTTAAATAATATCAAAATCTTTAATTTTACAATGTATATGAAACTGAGAAAATGCGACAAAATTTGGTTTTTTTTTTTGTAAAATGATTATTAACCTACTTTTAAATATTTTAATATACTTTTAAAATCTTTATTATATGTTTTTAATAAGATTTATCTTTTCAAATAAATATTTTAACTATTTATTTAAGCCTTTATTTATTTTAACAAAACTTAATTTTTGCTGATTTGTTCTAAAATTCAAATTCATACGTTTTAATTATTAACTATAGGAATAAATAATTTCTCTATTGTTATTTATTATGTATAACATATTTATTTAAATTTTAAATTCTTTTAAATTTAAAATAAACAAAATCTCTCATTTTTGAAGTAACGAAATTACAGGTTGTTACAAAAATAAAACCCCAATTTTCTTAAGTACATAAAAAATTTATGTTGAAATATAAGGTTGTCGACATATTTAATATATAGGTTATCCCGCCCTTAAAACATAGCTTTAGTTAACATAAAAACATGGCAATCTCGACCAATAGGGGCCTTAATGTTGAGAAAAAAGAGATACGACATTAATATCACACGACATTGTTACAAAAACAATGAAATATAGGATGCCGACATTGATGAACCTTGTGTTGGATCATAGGTTTTGATTGCTGACAATACACAACAGTTCAGAAATCTACAACTACGATAACATGCAGACTCATCAGCTCAATATATGGTTTGTATAGTTATATATTTTAACAAGAGTCATCAAATATGTATATAGAGTCTAGTTTAGTGTTTTGTTAAAATCTTTCCTCAAGAATCATCATTCACATTCAAATAAACTTGCTTGCATATTTTAATCAAAATCAAGTTTTCAAAAAATGCATGGAGCGGGGCTCGAACCCAAATCACTAGTTTGAAAGGCAAGTACTCTAACCAAATGAGCTACTGCTGTTTTTGTTTAAAACAGAATTCAGTCGACTGAATAACCTGAGTCAGTCGACTGAATCTGTGCATTTTAACATATTTGTGCATGATTTTTTTACATGTCTTCACTATTCAGTCGACTGGCCATTTTCGACCAGTCGACTGACCTGAACCCAACTGCCATATTTCTAAAAAGACATCTTCTTCTACGAAAGGAAGAAACCCTTCTCTGAATGGAAATGGATGCTCCTCTTCGTCAAAACTCTTCATCAATGGCAGTAACTCTTCAACTACTATATATACTTGTTCCCAAACACAACACATTAACCGGAAATCATTCTAACCACTCTCTGTTACTCTTGTTCTCTCATATTCTTGCATTCTAACAGAATTCTATATCAAATTGCTTTGAATCTCTGAATTACTTACATATTTCTTGATTCTAAGCAATATCTTCCTTTCTTGTTCTCACAAACATTTCAAATACTTGAGGAAAAGATTATAGGAAGGGTGTACAACAAGTGACAAATTCATGTTATCAAGAACACGTTAGTCAGACAATTTTATATACTTGTTGAAGTCTTGTTCTGCTGCTTAGGCGTGTGAAGTTCTCTTCGGCTGCTGAGGCGAAATCCTGTTCTGTTGCTCAGGTCCCTATTCGGCTGCTCAGGGGTTGTATAGACCTGTTCCTTCGGGTTAAGTTAGGGTTGTTGTTTTTACGAAATTCCAGAAGGAGTCTGGGACTGGACGTAGGACGGTGATCCAAACCAGTATAAAAATCTCTGCTTTTATTTTTATTATACTGCTTTTATATTCCACTCTATTTACTGTATTGCTATCATCACTATGCTCTGTATTATCATATATCCATATTACCCGGTCCTACACCTTGGCATCAGAACATTATGTCGAGAACAATACTTGGGGCTTTAATTTAAGGATGCTGGAAACATGGCACTTCGGTTATTATGCCGCGTACATAGAAAAATGAGCGACATCATTGTCGCAAAATAGATTGATATCGAAATTGATGAGTTGCAGCATTAATTTAGAATAATAAAAACTATCGGTACTATTTACTCACAACATAAATATCTCATATACCCACGAGATGTAGTGTTCCCACAATGACAATGTCTGATGCATGACCCAATGCATCACATACTTACGGTATAAATATCATATGCATTGCTCCATGTCAATGCCACTTATTGCAATATCACTTACAACTGTAAAGTGATACTGTCTATTCTTAATGCCAAACGTCATGAGGGTGCCGCATATCGGTGCTATTACTGTAATTATCACTACTACAATATTTTTATTAAAAACAATTTCTTTTTGCCAACACTTATTCCCTTTCAAATGTCTATTGGTTGAGAATAAACTTTATCTATTTGTTTTCAGAAAACGGTCGCTAGTCACTTTAATACTTCCAAAAATATTAATCAACTTAATTAATTAAGAGTAATTTTAAATACTTTTCTAGCATAATAAATTCATAGAAATTCATAATACTTGGGAAAACCTCCCAAAATTCATCAAAAATCATAATTAATATACTCTTTGATCTACAAAAATTCCAAAGACAAAATAGTTATTTAATTATTTTTAATAATTAAAACCAAAATAAACATTGTTTCCTCCTTAGAAAATTTATAAAATATTCGTTTTAATATGGAAAATTATGAAATCTAAAAACCATTTCCAAAATATTGCTTTATAAAACATACTAGAAATCAAATCAATTGGAGATCAAAACTTAGGTTTTACCTTTAAAACTCATTTAAATAATTTCATAAAAAAATTCATGAATCATTATGCTACCCAAACAATGATTAAACATCCAAAATATAGCAATATCATTGTAATAAATTTGGAAATTTACCACAACCGAATTCAGATACCATTAATAGAGATGGTTCATTATTGTTCACCTTAAATTGGATAATGGGGTTGAGATTGGATGGAGTTTAGTTTCCCTATGCTTTTTCCCTTTTGAATCCTATAATTTTCCCTGCTTTCTTCTTTTGTAATGGTCGGCCTGGATTTGTTGTTTTACTAAGTATATTTCGAAAATGAGAATGGATAGGAGGGAGGAAGAGTTTAGGGTATGAAATAAGATTCTATTCCTAATTTTCCCTTCTCATTCATTCTTTTCTTTTATAATAATCTTATCACTATATTTACTAAGGCACGACTAATTAAATTATCAAATCTCATTCTTCTTATTCCTTTACATTATTCTATTTAATTTATCTAATTAAATTTTTTGAATAATATTAAACTAAAATTAGTGGTGTTACATCATGGGATGATATGAGGAAGCTATCGTGTAATGATTCTTTAAGTCATCAATGAGGAAGCTATCTGTGATGATGCTTTAAGCCCTCATGGGATGATATAAAAAGTTATTGTGTGATGATTCTTGAAGCCATCATGGGATGATATGAGAAGGCTATAGTGTGATGATTCTTTAAGCCATCGTCGGATGATATGAGGAAGTTATCGTGTGATGATTTTTCAAGCCATCGTGAGATGATATAAGGAAGCCATCGTGTGATGATACTTTAAGCCATCATGGGATGATATATGAGGAAGCTATCGTATGATGATTCTTTAAGCCATCATGAGATGATATTAAGAAGCTATTCTGTGATGATCCTTTAAGCCATCGTGGAATGATCTGAGGAGGCTATTGTATAGTGATTCTTTAAGCCATCGCAAGATGATATAAGGAAGCTATCAAGTGATGATTCTTTAAGCCATTGTGGAATGGTGCGAGGAGGCTATCGTGTGATGAATTTTTAAGTTATTGTGAGATGATATGAGAAGATATCGTGTGATGATTCTTTAAGCCAATGTGGAATGTGTGAGGAGGCCATCACGTGATGATTCTTTAAGCCTTATGAGATGAAATAAAGAAGCTATTGTGTGATGATCCTTTAAGCCATCGTGGAATGATATGAGGAGGCTATTGTACGGTGATTCTTTAAGCCATCGCGAGATGATATAAGGAAGCTATTACGTGATGATTCTTTTAGCCATTGTGGAATGATGTGAGGAGGCCATCGTGTGATGAATTTTTAAGTTATTGTGAGATGATATGAGAGGACTACCGCATGATGACTCCTATAGTTATTTAAAGATGAAACATACGAGCTATCATGATATGACTTCCTAAAATTGCTGAAAGATGAGAATACGGATGTAACAACCCCACTTCTGTATCCATATTATTAAAGAAAATTACAAGTATTGTTGTCTAAGAACACAGAGAATACGGCTGGTTATGGACGATCGAATGTGAGTATATCTTTGCACTAACATTGACACGTCTTTATTAACTTTTGAGGATCTGAATTGAAAATTTTGATGTGTATAGTATTAATACAAAGTAATAAACACACCGATTAAAAATATTCTAAACAGTATGTAATATAAATAGATCAGAATCAGAATCACAGATCACAGTGGAATAATATACATCATACACATAATAAATGAGAGTCTGTGAAATATCAGTACTAGTCCCACATAATATATACATCGCATCAAAAATACCGTATCAAGTACATAGTGATTACTAAATAATATACATGACATATCCTCTTAAAAGTCAATACATTCAATGATGAAGTAAACCGAAATATCAAAATAGTATACTCTAGTGCTTGCACAAAATTCAAAATTCAATGAGTTCATGTACCTATAGAGTCTCAGTCTAGCCAGAATATTATAGAAATAAACGAGCGAGACTATATCTAACAGAAATATGAGATGGTGATATCATAAACATACGACTTAACAATAATTAAACCATAATAAAATATGACAAAAAAATGAACAGAATAATACAGGTCCATTAAATTCACTATTTCATAAATCCATTATGACTTAACCACAAAAATAGGTCATCTCAAAATATGCCTAAAACCAATTAAGCATAATAAGGCATCTCAAAACAAATCACCATTTTATAAATCCATATCAAGTCTCAAATAGACAATCATAAAAATATGGCGATAACGATTCAAAAAATTTCAAAGATAGAAGATACGAAATATCTATCCCAAAATCTCTATAATCATCACTAGTGAAATAATAATAGTAGTCGAGTATCAATTTAAAATAGCGACACGGATCTAACAAACAAATAGACTCGCCACATAGTACAAGGTAGCCTAACAAACAAATAGACTACTAATCTAAAAAAAATAGACTAGCTATGCGAATTTACCTAACGAACAAATAAGTAAACATTATCTAGCTGTACACCAAAATAAACTGATAGGGCTGCAATATAACCTCCCTTCAAGAAACAAAAGGGCAGTAGAGTTATACCAGAATAGACCTAACCAACAAATAGGTCTGCCTATCCAAATCTAAAAATGTATCGACTCTCGGTTTGATGAAAAATGAGTCGTTTTCTCTCAGGGATCTATCATATTAAAATAAACTATTACTCAACCAAAATTGGTTAGTATAACACTCCATAAAATGCTATGGTAAATTGTACAAATTGTTCAAATTCAGGAATTATTCTTATTCATTAATTATTAAATTTTGCTAAATAAGTTGAATTTCATTTTCAATTTATTTCAATCATACAAAAGTTATTAACACTTCAAAAAATTTATACTTATTAAAACATTTTATTTGATCTTCAGTATATTATCTTAAAAGGGATTCATTAACTAATTCAATTTCATTATAAAAAACTCCTTCATTAAATAAGATTTGTTTAATAATTTACTCCAAAATGATTATTATAAAAATTGAATTCAAACCCTTTATTTTAACTAAATTGGTTTAATATTAGGGCTTCGAAAACAAGGTTGTTATAGACCGTGCCTTTTTGAAAATTACGCCCTCGCAACTTCTTATAGGGAGACGTCGCACTAAATTCTAACATTAATCTTTTCGTATTATACAATCAAGTGGAAACTTGTTCAATTCTCTAATTAGTTAATACTGAAATCAAATTTATTGTAAGTTATAAACTTAAAAAGACTTGTTCGTTATTCATTATTCCTTTGCATATGAAAATTTATTGAATATTTTTATAAGTGCTAGAATTTTTCAAAATTTTTGGAAGAGCCTCCTTTGTACGAAGAGCCATTTGCAATTTCACAAATATAATATATATACAATATACATCAACCATATGGTCGGAAACATAATATATATCAATATTTCTAACACTTCTATATTTAATCTGAAAACATACCTTTATTTTAGCATTTAAAACAAAGTTGCAACCTTTTAAAGTGGCCAGAGCGAGCTATCGGTGCCACCTAGTCTAATTGGTCCTCTTAAGCACCTATTCTCAACTCAAAAGTTACATATTAGTTTCATATAAAAAGATATAATAAATATGCACTAAAATATACAAAAGAATTCAACTTCATATTTTAACAACTTTCCAACAAGTTTATAAATAGCTAAACGACTAAATCAAGTTATGGATTCTAAAAGTGATTTATATCATAATGTGTTAACTTTACAAAACATTTTCAAGTTGCAAAAATATAGTGTACAACTCAAGTTATAGTGGATTTACAAACCACATGAAGCTCAGATTTTTAACAAACTTACACAGGCCCACCATATTAATTGCTGTTTTTAGCCTAGCATACATCAAAATTTCATAGGATTCTCTAAACAAAGGTTGTTTATTATGTTCTAAGTTTTCCAGAAAAAGCAAGATCATCGAAATAGGATTAAACCATTCAAAAGAGTTTTGGGTAATTTGCATTTTGGAACAACGACATGCCATAATTTTGTTTCAAGCATATACCGTAGCAAAGTTCAAAACTTTACCAAGTAATTAACATGAATTCTCCTTTACCTTTCAATAAAAACAAAATCATCATAATCGAATAGCTAAATAAAAATTTACTTCCATATTTGTTAAGTATTTTTCAAAATATAAATTTTTAAACAAACTCTCTTCTTATATAATTATACCATGATATTTAAAATAAGAATATCTGGCAAACATTTAATAGCAAATCAATCATTCTAGTTTAATGCTACATATGGATGGATTTGTTGAAAATGATGTTGAAGGATATCGATCAAATGAGGTAGCAACAATCACAATATATTAGAGAAACGATTAGGTAGATGATATTGAAAATGCATCCTAACATATTGTAGTTAGTAATCAAGGTTATAAGACAATGAATCCCATATGAACAGTACAACCAAATATTTATGATTTTATATATACATTTCAAACGAAGGACTTAAAAGCACTAAGCATACCCACATCGAATATGTATTATCGTTATTTTATTTTAGTTTGTATGATAATAAATATGCAAGAAGTAAGATTATTTTACTAAATCTTATTTTTATATTTTTCTAAACAGAAATGTAGACTTAAGAGAAATCTACAGGTACAATGTCAAATTACATGGTTTCATGTTTTGATTATAGTACTATATATACAATTTATATTTTGTATGTTTTTGCTTTAGTAGCAACACAACCTTTTCTTTTTCTTTATAGGTACATGGTGGTTGTCAGGTTGGCAATAATAAATAATTCTTAACGCTTAAAATACTGTGTCATAGGAATTTCCTTAAGAATGATGAGAAAGTAAGAATAAAATACTTGTTTCCAACCCAATTTCATTCATTATTACATCCGAATTCAATGCATGTAAGTGAATTACTCCATCTAATATTACTTCAGCAAGTTCATTTGCTAACATTTATTTTAGTTTCTGGGTATACATATTATTTATTAGTATGTTACCGGCTATTCACTTGTTTGATTAGTAGGTTTCATAGATTTTGTTTGTATAGCTAGATCAAGAAAGTATAAATTATTGTAAATATGATAAGGGTAAGAAGATTATAGTTCTTCATATAACATGGATGAATTAATTAATATGTTCTGATTTGATTCTTAGCCATAATTTTTTCTAACATGTATTTTCCAATGTATTTATTCTTTTTAAATAAATTTCAAAGCATTTTTCTCCTTTAGATCCACATTATTAGTATTTTCCACTAGAAAATTTCACTATTATTTCTTTTTCCATAATTCAAAGAAATCTATTATATCTATAGATATATCCTTAGACAATGCTTTTGAATTCAACTTTAATAAGTGTATCATTTTATATATAATTTCCAAATTTAATTTATAATAAGATATATAATGTCATCGTGCCACAAGCTTTTAGTGATTTGTCTCGTTAATTGGCTGTAATGTTGAATATCTAGAATTTTTCGTCATCACTGTCTCATCATTATCTCAACTTCACACCAATTCCCTGGCTGCAAACGTTGTTCAAAAATATTTAAGTTTAGAAACCAATGTTTTAATTTTTATAAATTAACACATTATTTTATAAAACAATATAAACTCTAAATAACACATTTCTTGTTACATTTCTAAAATATTGTATCGATCATAACTCGTTTAAGCGTTTAGAAATCCCTATTGATAAGTTAGCTACTCGTATCGACCATAACTCATAAACCACTTAACGAACCAATTAATACAAAATAAATTATTAAAATTCTTTTCAACCACTAAAAAAGTTATTCCTATTTCTCAAAATCATTGTTTGCTTATACAAAATATTAACTTATTATGTTATATATATACATATCCATTATCAACCAGTTATATCCAAAACAATACATCATAACATATTCACAACAACAAGCAATCATTCAATTTTTATTATAGCTTATTTTATTTATTAAGAGTATTTCCACTTTCAAATTTAATTAGATACATATAATTTATCATTCTATATATTATAACTATTAATTGTTTAAATATATTTTTTATTCTCCAATTGTTCTATTTTAGAGAAACATCGGGCTTTTATTAATAGTTGAGTTATCCAAATTCAAATGGATTTATAAATTCTTTAAGTACTAGCTCCTTATCTAATTCCACATTTTAAACTAAGAAACAACAAAATAAACATTGATGCAAACAATATACATTTCAATCGAATAAATAAACAATCACCTTTAGCGATCGGGATTTGTTCTTCGATTTGTGGACAAGCAGTGTTCAAAGGGGAAAACGAATTATTGATCTGAGATGCGCTCGTCAAGAGCTTCAAATCGATATATAATTCGATGCAGTTTGTGGAGATTAAATTTTTGATTTGATTTTGAATTGCAATTGGATTTGGAATTGAGAATTTGTCTGCCATTGGAAAAGAGGAGCAACAAAAAGAATTGTACGTACATAAAAATGAGAATAAGGAGTAACTAGGGTTTATGTATAGGTAGATCAGAAATAGAGATGAACGGACACGATTAGATTGAACGATAAGCGACCCGAAAAGCCCGTTCTACCTCCAGAACGAAAGTGGGTCAACCAATATATAAAAATTGATGTTTTAGAATATTTTAAAATCAATGGAATAGGTTTCAAGTCCAAATTCCATTATATGACGAAGTTATGCTAAAATCAATTCATTTCAAATTGATTTCAATTGATTTCAATTAAATTGATTTCTAAACGTTTCGATCCCGTACGATCAAACGACAAGTCGATTATTACGAAACCTAAAATTCTACAATAATTCACTGTTACGAGTCCAATTAAAATAGTTTCGTCGAAATCCGAGACGGTGGCCAAAATGGCTATTGTAGCAACCCGTAAATTTAACCGGTTTTAATAACGCTATTAATTGAAATTTTATGGAATTTTAAACGATAAAATTTTGAAATAAAAACTTAATATTTGAAATGCGTCTAGTTAAACATAGAAACTGGTAAATTTTCGTCCGAAAATATGAAAGTTTATTTCGTGCGTAAATTTACTTCAATTTAATCAGTTGAAAAGCGATGAAAATAAAATTTTTAAAAAACCTAAATATTTTTATATAGAAAAATTCAAAACCGTCTTCTGAGCAAGGCGTCATTTTTCTTTTTTCCAAATTTGGACTTTTTTAGCTCCGTCGATCTTATTTTTCTGCGTTTTTCATGCATTTTCCGCTAGTATAAAAATTCGAATTTTTATAATTCAATCATACCACTGATATCTGTATACCGTTTTGATCGTCTCGTCCTTCTGATCTTTACGGAATATTCGATTGTCAAATACGGAGTTCGGTGTACGTTGCACTTTGCAAAACGCCTTCCGTATCGGTTCCGCAATTTGCCTTTTTGATTTCAGTGATTATTCATTTACTCGTACGTTGGAAATCCAACGGTCACAACCTTTTATTTTTCTAGAAACCCAAAATGTGACCATTAATATTCCCACCGTTCATGTCCTTTTATCCAACTTGCTCATTTCTCTTCCCTTCTTCTGGTGCATATTCTTCATTTGAAATTTATGGAATTTCGTGGCTTGCTGTTCACTCTCTTTCTCCTATTCTTCATTTGAAATCACGTTTTTTTCTCTCTCTCATGCCAATGCACTCACCGTGATTGCACTTTCATGGCCGAGCTCCTTCCTTCCTCCATCTCTACTCTTCTCAACCATGCCATGGTCACTGCAGCCCAGCCACTTGCTCACGTCCCTCCCTCTCGACTTGACCGTAGCACTTCCACCCCTCCGCCTAATGTCCGAAGCCGCTAGAACTCGCGCACACAGCAACTCGGCAGCCTCACCAGAAGAACATCTTTGCGCCTCCATGCTCAACCAACAGAGCCTATCCCCTCCAACATGCACGTGCACAGCCTACACGTGGCCTTCCTCCGTAACCGACTGCCTGCAAAACCTCCGCCATGCATCTGAACTTACAAACCATCACAGCTTGTGCAATCCAAGACCACCTCCACGCGGACCAAGCCCTCCACTCCATGATAGCCTCACACCACCATCCACTGTTCCATTATCTTTACTTCGGCCCAGATTTATTGGCCAACATGCAAACCCGAGCTGTGGCCTTCATCCTCGAACCCGATCTCGCCTCCCTCCAGAACACACTTCGATCTTGCTTTCTGGTGGCAGAATAATGCCAATGCCTTCAACTCGGCAACCTGTGCGGCCTCTGTTTTTATTTTGGTATGTATAGTATATATAAATTTATAAAGATGGGTTCGTGTATAATATTTTTGTACATATATGTTGCTTAAGTACATATGTCGCCATTTTATATAGCTTATGTAAGTTCATACATTATCTGTGCAATTATATATATTATTGCGTTGAGTATATACGTACATATATATATTTTTTATTGTATATATAAAGCTATTTTTATACTAGTTAGTTTATATATATATATATATATAGGTACGATATGCACATGTTTTGAAAGTAAGATATATGCATTCGCATATAAGTCTGCATGCATTCTTCTACCTGTGGAATGGTTTTTATGTACAAAATTATATAATATATTGATTGTAAAAGTTTATGTACATTTCATAGATATTTTGGTTTGTACATATAAGTATGTTCATATATTGTTTGCATATATAGGTATTAATCAGGAATTCCTATATGATTTTGCTGGGCTGTAATTTATAATAGTTTTAAATCCTAAAGCTATAACTAGTGTATAAAAGAGCATATAAGTTTATACATTGGTTACTTTTGCATTTATATGTTTAAAGGATATTTGTTTACTGATTTTAACATTCGAGTTTAAGTATAATGATTTTGGATTTTATTGATTAATATCTGCCTTAAGCTAAATTATTGAAATTTGATATATATACAATATAATAATAATGTATATATTTCCAGTTTATATCGACTGACTTGATTAGTTTCACCGATTCTTGTTATCAGCTTTGTCGTCAAGTTCGTACCAACCTTGTTTGTTTGGATTCGTGCTCAGATTTCGTAACTCAATTTCGTTGTCTACCTCTTTAGCCTCGAAAGGTGAGAAATCACTCGCGGTTAATGTTCTTTTATTTATTAAATTTGATTTCAATTGAAACGACAATTGAAATATGCTACTGTTAGTTATTTGCACTGTTATATATATGTTATTACCTGTATCAGTTCCACCAGTGACATCTGACACTATTATCTGTTATTTGTACGATAATAATCCAGTTGGTTGATAATTGACTGATTATTTGATGTTTACATTGGATGTTAAATTGTAAATGCATGAAGTGATAAATAATTTAAAATTGAATTTGATATAGGATAGTTAATATTTTAAATTGGTAAATGTGTTGAATTTGATTAGAAATTAACATAATTTGACACCTTTAATTGTTAAAAAAATTGACGTGGAAATAGTGTTAACCACACCTTGAACCATTGAATGTATGTTGATTAAATCGATGTTGTATGAAGTTGAAAATGAATGACAAGTGAAGAACCGTATAAATAATTAGTGTAATAATCTTTAATCTACATGAAATGATGGTGTAGATTCTAGAAATAATTATAATAATTTGCACAAACAACAATGTGAATTAATACGATTATTTCGGGATTATTTGAATAAACTATTGGATTGTTATTGATGGTTGCAATTGCTTGTTTATTTACTTTGACACCATCACAGTTATCACACTGCAAGTTCCCTTTTATATGCTTGATATTTGTGAATTGAAATGGAATCGGGTTGAAATGATAAATACCCAAATGAACTTGACTTAAGATAGAGAATTTAATAAAACCCGATTGGTCAATAATTTGATTTAAATAAATAAAGATTTTATTTGAATAATAATAAGGTTTTGAAATAAAATTTAATTTAAAATTTTAATGATAAGAAATGTGAATATTAGGAATTTGAAATAAAATATTAACATAGTAGTTGTTGAAAGAGCGTTGTTTTGGAATTAACTATTGACAATTAAATTTGGAATTATTCATTGAATTAAGTTGAAATTATTCATTGAATTAAGTTTTGAAATTTGTTAATAATTAAGTTTTGAAATATTTAATAATTAAATAAGATTGGATTATTTGATAATTAAATAAAAATTTGAATTCTTTGTTAAGAGAAATTGACCTTTTGAATAAGTAAATTTGAACTTCGTAAATAATTGAAATTGAGATTCTTTATTTATTAAGTTTTGGCAATTATTTAAGTAAGTAAATAAATGAAAGTGAATTTCTTTAACAAGAAATAAAATGCGATTTGTTGAAATTAGTGCAAGACTCGTAATTTAAAGAATTTGATTTGACAAATTTAATTTAGTTAAATTTGTAAGTTTTGATATAATGAAAGAAAACTTAAATTGATTTAATGAAATGGGAAATTAAATAGAAGTGGTTTTGAATCGATAAATTTACTTAACGAATATTGAATGAAATCAATCAATGGATTTAAATTGATTTGAATGTTAATTTTGAAATTGAATTATAGAGTTTGAAATGTGAATTTGAAAGTTTTGAAACGTAAATTTTGGAAATTGTTTAGAAAAACAAACGAATATTGGTTTACAAATGCTAAATGAATTTGAATTTGATTCGGTTTTTTAATTTATAAAACGACCAATCGGTGTAATAATCACGAAAGTTATTAAAAAAACCAGAATTGGTTATGGACATACTCTCTGTCTAAACCGAAAACCACTTTAATAACTATACGCGGAGTGTGATCTAGAATGAAGTGGTTGGAATGATGTACGTGATGACTGAAGAAAGAGAACGATAATGGATAGCCTTGACACTTGTGTCAAATTGGAAATGACTAAAACAGGAGTCGTGCCGGGCCAAATGGGGTTAGCCACCTCGAGCGAACACACTTCTTCGAAAACTACTCATTACTTGTTATTGATTGGTGCACCCTCGTACTTTTGGGAGTGTTGTTTCGCGGTGTTGCGATCGTTGCGGTGATGCGTTTTCACCAATCCGGATCAGGCAAACGGTAGTCTTACTACCTTAGGTATAGCCTCATGTGCCTTGTCATACTTGTATCCCTATATAAGCGACCACTACGAATTTGTTTTGTGTTATACCAATGGAGTACTCCCTGGTATCCCACTAGTATACGGTGGAGTTTACAGTGCTGTATAGTCTATGATACTTATATAAAATGTGTTAAGGGGAATAATGGTAACGCCTTAACACTATTTTGATATTTTATATTACTGATAGACATTATCTATTTAGCTATATTACTACATAGTAGATAGTTTAACGGACCCTTAGAGGACGGTTATTCCAACGTCCTTTGAGTTATTTGTATTTCAATTGTTATTTCACTTGAGTTGGATTTATTGATATAAGAATGTTAATCCTGACTCGAATGTTTTGTGTTTTGCTTTACGCTCGGGTCAGACAGAGTGGTCCAACTTTCGAAACTCACCTTTGGAGTTGGAGCTTCGCCTGGAGATCCAGCTATCTATCTAGCTTTTAGATATTCAGTTGATTGCAGTGATATATTCTGATATTGTATTTGACTATTGTATTCGAGACTTCTGTTGTAACTTATTTAACTCTGTTATATATATAGTAGCTTCATGAACTGCTATCTTTTGCTTCCGCTGCATATTATTACTCTATGTCTGTGATTCTATGATTATTTATTTACTGTATATGTTCAGTTTTGTCAAATTTAAATTAACAATTCGGTATTTTGAATTGTTCAAGTTCGACATGTGCGAATGCGAATAGTCCAAAATAGCGGGTCGCTACAGTTGGTATCAAAGCTTTGGTAGCTCTAGGCAAAACTTAACATATAAGGTAAATTTATTTACAGAATCACTCCCACTCGAGTTCCAATCTCTTCTTCTTGACTCATTTCCTTTGAATTTTGGAACGTTCCCTGCGGTTCCAAAATTCATTCGTGTCCCTCACTATTCATCTTCTTTCGATTCTGGAGCATCCCATAACTCCACTTCGAATGATCTTATAATGAATCGGCGGTCTCGCCAATCATCGAATTATTTGTAAAGGGGTGAAACTCCTTTATAATAGGCATTGACTTACCGGAGATTTCTGTGTCCTCGGTTTACGATGCTAGCTATCTCCTGCTATACCTGAATTCGATCTCTTGAGATCGAATGTTGATTTACCTCGAAATTCTGCATCGGTCTTATTCTTTAAGTTATGGTCGACCCAGTTAAGGTTGCCCGTGAATTAAATAAACTTATCCATCTTACGTTTGGTTATTAAAATCACCTTATTTTGTCTCGAACTTATCTTCGAATCAAAAATTCTTTTTGATTTGAGTCCATCAAAATTTGAATCTCTATTCTTGTTTTGAAATCAATTCTTGTATCGTCGAGCAAAGAAGTGTATTTGTAAATTAATATTTAAAATGTTTTATATATATTGTGTTGTTTAAGTTGTTGATGTTGATTTGGGTTTTCGATCGATTCATCTGATCAACGCTATCGATAGGATGTCCAAAACACTTGCGCAGAGCAAGCTGACACAATATTGTTTTCAAATTTGGTAAATAAAATAAATTTTGTGTGATTATACTCTATATAAGTAAATTGTCTAACTGTTAAATGAATGGGTCAACAAATGATAATATTTGATTTTTATTTTTTGTTTTTTAAACCATTGACTATTGCAATATAAATAAATGAATATATAGAACTTGTTTATAATTTGATTTGGAATTCAAATGGATTTAAATTAGAATTTGAGAATTTAATTTCTGGTGATTTCAAACTTTAATTTGAAAGTTTTAAAGTGTGTAATATATAAATATTTTCAAATAGAAATCATTTCAAAGAATTTTAAAGTTTAAATCAGTGCTCTCTTGTTTTGTCGTTGGAAAATAATTTCGGTAATGACGGCCGCATCATCGACATTCATTTTCGTGTTTCGAAGAGGAGAGACCATCAGTAGCTTGCTACACTCTTGTTTTGAAATGAATTTGATTTGAAAATTTTAAAGTACAACATGATTTAAAATATATATAAGTATTTGATTTAGATTTGATTTGGATATAATGTATATATCTATTTATTTCTAAATTGTTTGAAGTCACTCGAAAATTTAATTCGTAAATTTATGTTAAAGGATAATTTCAATTATAAAATGAATCGGAATTTTGAATAAAGATTTAAGCCCGAATAATTAAATTTGAAAATTTAACTTGTACAATACTCAATTGCATTATATATAACTTACCTAAATTTTCAAAAGTTAATTATGTAATTGAATATTATACAATATAAATGATATCAAGGGAAATTTTAAATAAATTTGAGTAGTATTAAATAGTGTAAATATACTTAATATGTGATAAGATACATTAAGTGGAATAAATTAAATAATAATTTGGAATAAAGAAGAATTAAAATTGTTGAATAAACCATGATTATAACAAATGAATATTCAAATTTATGATCTTTGAAAAAGTTAACTAGATAATTGGATAATATATAATATAAAATGTCTTTATAAATAAAATGTGAGTGCGTGTAATAAATGTTATTCACTTAAATTTTAATTATAAAATGTTTATGGAGATAAATAGAATAATAAGTTAAATAAATAATAGGTGTGGTTAATCGAAGAAAATTTTATTTTGAAAGTTAATAAATTGAATTAAATCAACTTAATGAGATACCTTGAATTAATTGAATTTAAATTGAATTTCATTTGAAAGAAACCTTTTGTACCTAACATTTAAAAATGAGAAATCAAATCAATTTAATGAAAATCTTGAATTTAAAAGTCAATGGATGAATATAAATTAATTTAAATTGAAATTTATATGGTTTAAATTAATTGTTTATTCTGGAATTCAATTTTTTTTTTGATTGTTTCTATTTTCCTACCTCCTTCCTTTTCGAGGACGAAAAGTTTTGAGTGGGGGAGAGTGTAACAACCCGTAAATATAACCGGTTTAATAACGCTATTAACTGCAATTTTATGGAATTTTAAACGATAAAATTTTGAAATAAAAACTTAATATTTGAAATGCGTCTAGTTAAACATAGAAACTGGTAAATTTTCGTCCGAAAATATGAAAGTTTATTTCGTGCGTAAATTTACTTCAATTTGATCGGTTGAAAAGCGATGAAAATAAAACGTTTTCAAAACCAAAATATTTTTATATGGAAAAATTCTAAATCGTATTCTGAGCAACGCGTCATTTTTCATTTTTCCAAATTCGGACTTCTTTAGCTCCGTCGATCTTATTTTTCTACGTTTTTCATGCATTTTCCGCTAGTATAAAAATTCGAATTTTTATAATTCAATCGTACCACTAATATCTGTATACCGTTTCGATCGTCTCGTCCTTCTGATCTTTACGGAATATTCGATTGTCAAATACGGAGTTCGGTGTACGTTGCACTTTGCAAAACGTCTTCCGTATCGGTTCCGCAATTTGCCTTTCTGATTTCAGTGATCATTCATTTACTCGTATGTTGGAAATCCAATGGTCACAACCTTTAATTTTTCTAGAAACCCAAAATGTGACCATTAATATTCCCACCGTTTACGTCCTTTTATCCAACTTGCTCATTTCTCTTCCCTTCTTCTGGTGCATATTCTTCATTTGAAATTTATGGAATTTCGTGGCTTGCTGTTCACTCTCTTTCTCCTATTCTTCATTTGAAATCACGTTTTTTTTTCTCTGTCATGCCAATGCACTCACCGTGATTGCACTTTCATGGTCGAGCTCCTTCCTTCCTCCATCTTTACTCTTTCTCAACCATGCCATGGCCACTGCAGCTCAGCCACTTGCTCACGTCCCACCCTCTCGACTTGACCACAGCACTTCCACCCCTCCGCCTAATGTCCAAAGCCGCTAGAACTCGGGCACACAGCAACTCGGCAGCCTCACCAGAAGAACATCTTTGCGCCTCCATGCTCAACCAACAGAGCCTATCCTCTCCACCATGCGCTTGCACAGCCCACACGTGGCCTTCCCTCGTAACCCGACTGCCTGCGCAACCTCCGCCATGCATTTGAACTTACAAACCATCACAGCTTGTGCAATCCAAGACCACCTCCACGCGGACCAAGCCCTCCACCTCCACACGGACCAAGCCCTCCACCTCCATGACAGCCTCACACCACCATCCACCATTCCATTATCTTTGCTTCGGCCCAGATTTATTGGCCAGCATGCAAACCCGAGCTGTGGCCTTCGTCCTCGAACCCGATCTCGCCTCCCACCAGAACACACTTCGGTCTTGCTTTCTGGTGGCAGAATAATGCCAATGCCTTCAACTCGGCAACCTGTGCGGCCTCTGTTTTTATTTTGGTATGTATAGTATATATAAATTTATAAAGATGGGTTCGTGTATAATATTTTTGTACATATATGTTGCTTAAGTATATATGTCGCCATTTTATATAGCTTATGAAAGTTCATACATTATCTGTGCAATTATATATATTATTGCGTTGAGTATATACGTACATATATATATATATTTTATTGTATATATATAAAGCTATTTTTATACTAGTTAGTTTATATATATATAGGTACGGTATGCACATGTTTCGAAAGTAAGATATATGCATTCGCATATAAGTCTGCATGCATTCTTCTACCTATGGTATAGTGTTTATGTACAAAATTATATAATATATTGGTTGTAAAAGTTTATGCACATTTCATAGATATTGTGGTTTGTATATATAAGTATGTTCATATATTGTTCGCATATATAGGTATTAGTCAGGAGTTCCTATATGATTTTGCTGGGCTATGATTTATAATAGTTTTAAATCCTAAAGCTATAACTAGTGTATAAAAGAGCATATAAGTTTATACATTGGTTACTTTTGCATTTATATGTTTAAAGGATATTTGTTTACTGATTTTAACATTCGAGTTTAAGTATAATGATTTTGGATTTTATTGATTAATATCTGTCTTAAGCTAAATTATTGAAATTTTATATATATACAATACAATAATAATGTATATATTCCATTTTTTATCGAATGACTTGATTTGTTTCACCGATTCCTATTATCAGCTTTGTCGTCAAGTTCGTACCAACCTTGTTTGTTTGGATTCGTGCCCGGATTTCGTAACTCAATTTCGTTGTCTACCTCTCTAGCTTCGAAAGGTGGGCAATCACTCACGATTAATGTTCATTTATTTATTATATTTGATTTCAATTGAAACGACAATTGAAATATGCTACTGTTAGTTATTTGCACTGTTATATATATGTTATTACCTGTATCAGTTCCACCTGTGACATCTGACACCATTATCTGTTATTTATATGATAAAATCCAGTTGGTTGATAATTGACTGATTGTTTGATGTTTACATTGGACGTTAAATTGTTAATGTATGAAGTGATAAATAATTTAAAATTGAATATGATATAGGATAGTTAATAATTTAAATTGGTAAATGTGTTGAATATGATTAGAAATTGACATAATTTGACACCTTTTAATGTTAAAAAAATTGACGTAGAAATAGTGTTAACCACACCTTGAACCATTGAATGTATGTTGATTAAATCGATGTTGTATGAAGTTGAAAATGAATGACAAGTGCAGAAGCGTATAAATAATTAGTGTAATAATCTTTAATCTACATGAAATGATAGTGTAGATTCTAGAAATAATTATAATAATTTGCACAAACAACAATGTGAATTAATACGATTATTTTGGGATTATTTGAATAAACTATTGGATTGTTATTGATGGTTGCTATTGCTTGTTTATTTACTTTGACACCATCCCAGTTATCACACTGCAAGTTCCCTTTGATATGCTTGATATTTGTGAATTGAAATGGAATCGGGTTGAAATGATAAATACCCAAATGAACTTGACTTAGGATAGATAATTTAATAAAACCCGATTGGTCAATAATTTGATTTAAATAAATAAAGATTTTATTTGAATAATAATAACGTTTTGAAATAAAATTTAATTTAAAATTTTAATGATAAGAAATGTGAATATTAGGAATTTGAAATAAAATATTAACATAGTAGTTGTTGAAAGAGCGTTGTTTTGGAATTAATTATTGACAATTAAATTTGGAATTATTCATTGAATTAAGTTGAAATTATTCATTGAATTAAGTTTTGAAATTTGTTAATAATTAAGTTTTGAAATATTTAATAATTAAATAAGACTGGATTATTTGATAATTAAATAAAAATTTGAATTCTTTGATAAGAGAAATTGAACTTTTGAATAAGTAAATTTGAACTTCGTAAATAATTGAAATTGAGATTCTTTATTTATTAAGTTTTGGAAATTATTTAAGTAAGTAAATAAATGAAAGTGAATTTCTTTAACAAGAAATAAAATGCGATTTGTGAAAATTAATGCAAGACTCGTAATTTAAAGAATTTGATTTGACAAATTTAATTTAGTTAAATTTGTAAGTTTTGATATAATGAAAGAAAACTTAAATTGATTTAATGAAATGGGAAATTAAATAGAAGTGGTTTTGAATCGATAGATTTACTTAACGAATATTGAATGAAATCGATCAATGGATTTAAATTGATTTGAATGTTAATTAAATTAATTTAATTGATTTCGGAATGAAACTTGTATACGAACTTGAATCAATATTTGAATGGTTTTGTATAAAATTTGAAATTGAATTATAGAGTTTGAAATGTGAATTTGGAAGTTTTGAAACGTAAATTTTGGAAATTGTTTAGAAAGACAAACGAATATTGGTTTACAAATGCTAAATGAATTTGAATTTGTTTTGGTTTTTAAATTTATAAAACGACCAATCGGTGTAATAATCACGAAAGTTATTAAAAAAACCGAAATCGGTAATGGACATACTCTCTGTCTAAACCGAAAACCACTTTAATAACTATACGCGGAGTGTGATCCAGAATGAAGTGGTTGGAATGATGTACGTGATGACAGAAGAAAGAGAACGATAATGGATAGCCTTGACACTTGTGTCAAATTGGAAATGACTAAAACAGGAGTCGTGCCGGGCCAATTGGGGTTAGCCACCTCGAGCGAACACACTTCTTCGAAAACTACTCATTACTTGTTATTGATTGGTGCACCCTCGTACTTTTGGGAGTGTTGTTTCGCGGTGTTGCGATCGTTGCGGCGATGCGTTTTCACCAATCCGGATCAGGCAAACGGTAGTTTTACTACCTTGGGTATAGCCTCATGTGCCTTGTCATACTTGTATCCCTATATAAGCGACCACTACGAATTTGTTTTGTGTTATACCAATGGAGTACTCCCTGGTATCCCACTAGTTTACGGTGGAGTTTACAGTGCTGTATAGTCTATGATACTTATATAAAATGTGTTAAGGGGAATAATGGTAACGCCTTAACACTATTTTGATATTTTATATTACTGATAGACATTATCTATTTAACGTATATTACTACATAGTAGATAGTTTAACGGACCCTTAGAGGACGGTTATTCCAACGTCCTTTGAGTTAATTGTATTTCAATTGTTATTTCACTTGAGTTGGATTTATTGATATAAGAATGTTAATCCTGACTCGAGTGTTTTGTGTTTTGCTTTACGCTCGGGTCAGACAGAGTGGTCCAACTTTCGAAACTCACCTTTGGAGTTGGAGCTTCGCCTGGAGATCCAGCTATCTATCTAGCTTTCAGATATTCAGTTGATTGCAGTGATATATTCTGATATTGTATTTGACTATTGTATTCGAGACTTCTGTTGTAACTTATTTAACTCTGTTATATATATAGTAGCTTCATGAACTGCTATCTTTTGCTTCCGCTGCATATTATTACTCTATGTCTGTGATTCTATGATTATTTATTTACTGTATATGTTCAGTTTTGTCAAATTTAAATTAACAATTCGGTATTTTGAATTGTTCAAGTTCGACATGTGCGAATGCAAATAGTCCAAAATAGCGGGTCGCTACAGTTGGTATCAAAGCTTTGGTAGCTCTAGGCAAAACTTAACATATAAGGTAAATTTATTTACAGAATCACTCCCACTCGAGTTCCAATCTCTTCTTCTTGACTCATTTCCTTTGAATTTTGGAACGTTCCCTGCGGTTCCAAAATTCATTCGTGTCCCTCACTATTCATCTTCTTTCGATTCTGGAGCATCCCATAACTCCACTTCGAATGATCTTATAATGAATCGGCGGTCTCGCCAATCATCGAATTATTTGTAAAGGGGTGAAACTCCTTTATAATAGGCACTGACTTACCGGAGATTTCTGTGTCCTCGGTTTACGATGCTAGCTATCTCCTGCTATATCTGAATTCGATCTCTTGAGATCGAATGTTGATTTACCTCGGAATTCTGCATCGGTCTTATTCTTTAAGTTACGGTCGACCCGGTTAAGGTTGCCCGTGAATTAAATAAACTTATCCATCTTACGTTTGGTTATTAAAGTCACCTTATTTTGTCTCGAACTTATCTTCAAATCAAAAATTCTTTTTGATTTGAGTCCATCAAAATTTGAATCTCTATTCTTGTTTTGAAATCAATTCTTGTATCGTCGAGCAAAGAAGTGTATTTGTAAATTAATATTTAAAATGTTTTATATATATTGTGTCGTTTGAGTTGTTGATGTTCATTTGGGTTTTCGATCGATTCGTCTGATCAACGCTATCGATAGGTTTTCCAAAACACTTGAGTAGAGCAAACTGACACAATATTGTTTTCAAATTTGGTAAATAAAATAAATTTTGTCTGATTATACTGTATATAAGTAAATTGTCTAACTGTTAAATGAATGGGTCAACAAATGATAATATTTGATTTTTATTTATTGTTTTGTAAACCATTGTCTATTGCAAAATAAATAAATGGATTTATAGAACTTGTTTATAATTTGATTTGAAATTCAAATGGATTTAAATTAGAATTTGAGAATTTAATTTCCGGTGATTTCAAACTTTGATTTGAATATTTTAAAGTGTATAATATTTAAATATTTTCAAATAGAAATCATTTCAAAGAATTTTAAAGTTTAAATCAGTGCTCTCTTGTTTTTTCGTTGGAAAATAATTTCGGTGATGACGGCCGCATCATCGACATTCATTTTCGTGTTTCGAAGAGGAGAGGCCATAAGTAGCTTGCTACACTCTTGTTTTGAAATGAATTTGATTTGAAATTTTTAAAGTACAACATGATTTAAAATATATATATATAAGTATTTGATTTAGATTTGATTTGGATATAATGTATATATCTATTTATTTCTAAATTGTTTGAAGTTACTCGAAAATTTAATTCGTAAATTTATGTTAAAGGATAATTTCAATTATAAAATGAATCGGAATTTTGAATAAAGATTTAAGCCTGAATAATTAAATTAGAAAGTTTAACTTGTATAATACTCAATTGCATTATATATAACTTACCTAAATTTTCAAAAGTTAATTATGTAATTGAATATTATACAATATAAATGATATCAAGGGAAATTTTAAATAAATTTGAGTAGTTTTAAATAGTGTAAATATACTTAATATGTGATAAGATATATTAAGTCGAATAAATTAAATAATAATTTGGAATAAAGAAGAATTAAAATTGTTGAATATACTATGATTATAACAAATGAATATTCAAATTTATGATCTTTGAAAAAGTTAACTAGATAATTGGATAATATATAATATAAATTGTCTATATAAATAAAATGTGAGTGCGTGTAATAAATGTTATTCGCTTAAATTTTAATTATAAAATGTCTATGGAGATAAATAGAATAATAAGTTAAATAAATAATAGGTGTGGTTAATAGAAGAAAATTTTGTTTTGAAAGTTAATAAATTGAATTAAATCAACTTAACGAGATATCTTGAATTAATTGAATTTAAATTGAATTTCATTTGAAAGAAACCTTTTGTACCTAACATTGATAAATGGGAAATCAAATCAATTTAATGAAAATCTTAAATTTAAAAGTCAATGGATGAATATAAATTAATTTAAATTAAAATTTATATGGTTTAGATTAATTGTTTATTCTGGAATTCAAATTTATTTTCTTCTGGTTGTTTCTATTTTCCTACCTCCTTCTTTCTCGAGAACGAAACGTTTTGAGTGGGGGAGAGTGTAACAACCCGTAAATATAACCGGTTTTAGTAACGCTATTAATTGAAATTTTGTGGAATTTTAAACGATAAAATTTTGAAATAAAAACTTAATATTTGAAATGCGTCTAGTTTAACTTAGAAACTGGTAAATTTTCGTCCGAAAATATTAAATTTTATTTCGTGCGTAAATTTACTTCAATTTGATCGGTTGAAAAGCGATGAAAATAAAGCGTTTTCAAAACCTAAATATTTTTATATAGAAAAATTCAAAAACGTCTTCTGAGCAACGCATCATTTTTCGTTTTTCCAAATTCGGAATTCTTTGGCTCCATCGATCTTATTTTTCTGCGTTTTTCATGCATTTTCCGCTAGTAAAAAAATTCGAATTTTTATAATTCAATCGTACCACCGATACCTGTATACCATTTTAATCGTCTCGTCCTTCTGATCTTTACGGAATATTCGATTGTCAAATACGGAGTTCGGTGTACGTTGCACTTTGCATAACGTCTTCCGTATCGGTTCCGTATTTTGCCATTCTGATTTCAGTGATCATTCATTAACTCGTATGTTGGAAATCCAATGGTCACAACCTTTTATTTTTCTAAAAACCCAAAATGTGACCATTAATATTCCCACCGTTTACGTCCTTTTATCCAACTTGCTCATTTCTCTTCCCTTCTTCTAGTGCGTATTCTACATTTGAAATTTATGGAATTTCGTGGCTTGTTGTTCACTCTCTTTCTCCTATTCTTCATTTGAAATCACGTTTTTTTCCTCTCTCATGCCAATGCACTCACCATGATTGCACTTTCATGGCCGAGCTCCTTCCTTCCTCCATCTCTACTCTTCTCAACCATGCCATGGCCACTACAGCTCAACCACTTGCTCACGTCCCTCCCTCTTGACTTGACCGCAGCACTTCCACCCCTCCGCCTAATGTCCAAAGCCGCTAGAACTCACGCACACAGCAACTCGGCAGCCTCACCAGAGAACATCTTTGCGCCTCCATGCTCAACCAACAGAGCTTATCCCCTCCACCATGCACGTGCACAGCCCACACGTGGCCTTCCTCCGTAACCCGACTGCCTGCACAACCTCCGCCATGCATCTGAAACTTACAAACCATCACAGCTTGTATAATCCAAGACCATGTCCACGTGGACCAAGCCCTCCACCTCCGTGACAACCTCACACCATCATCCACCGTACCATTATCTTTGCTTCGGCCTAGATTTATTGGCCAACATGCAAACCCGAGCTGTGGCCTTCGTCCTCGAAGCCGATCTCGCCTCCCTCCAGAACACACTTCGGTCTTGCTTTCTGGTGGCAGAATAATGCCAATGCCTTCAACTCGGCAACCTATGCGGCCTCTGTTTTGATTTTGGTATGTATAGTATATATAAATTTATAAAGATGGATTCGTGTATAATATTTTTGTACATATATGTTGCTTAAGTATATATGTCGCCATTTTATATAGCTTATGAAAGTTCATACATTATCTGTGCAATTATATATATTATTGCGTTGAGTACATACGTACATATATATATATATATATTATTGTATATATATAAAGCTATTTTTATACTAGTTAGTTTATATATATATAGGTACGGTATGCACATGTTTCAAAAGTAAGATATATGCATTCGCATATAAGTCTCCATGCATTCTTCTACCTATGGAATGGTGTTTATGTACAAAATAATATAATATATTGGTTGTAAAAGTTTATGTACATTTCATAGACATTTTGGTTTGTATATATAAGTATGTTCATATATTGTTCGCATATACAGGTATTAGTCAGGAATTCCTATATGATTTTGCTGGGTTGTAATTTATAATAGTTTTAAATCCTAAAGCTATAACTAGTGTATAAAAGAGCATATAAGTTTATACATTGGTTACTTTTGCATTTATATGTTTAAAGGATATTTGTTTACTGATTTTAACATTCGAGTTTAAGTATAATGATTTTGGATTTTATTGATTAATATCTGTCTTAAGCTAAATTATTGAAATTATATATATATATATATATATATATATACAATACAATAATAATGTATATATTTCCAGTTTATATCGAATGACTTGATTTGTTTCACTGATTCCTGTTATCAGCTTTGTCGTCAAGTTCGTACCAACCTTGTTTGTTTGGATTCGTGCCCGGATTTCGTAACTCAATTTCGTTGTCTACCTCTTTAGCTTCGAAAGGTGAGCAATCACTCACGATTAATGTTATTTTATTTATTAAATTTGATTTTAATTGAAACGACAATTCAAATATGCTACTGTTAGTTATTTGCACTGTTATATATATGTTATTACCTGTATCAGTTCCACCTGTGACATCTGACACCATTATCTGTTATTTATATGATAAAATCCAGTTGGTTGATAATTGACTGATTGTTTGATGTTTACATTGGACGTTAAATTGTTAATGTATGAAGTGATAAATAATTTAAAATTGAATTTGATATAGGATAGTTAATAATTTAAATTGGTAAATGTGTTGAATTTGATTAGAAATTGACATAATTTGACACCTTTAAATGTTAAAAAAATTGACGTAGAAATAGTGTTAACCACACCTTGAACCATTGAATGTATGTTGATTAAATCGATGTTGTATGAAGTTGAAAATGAATGACAAGTGAAGAACCGTACAAATAATTAGTGTAATAATCTTTAATCTACATGAAATGATAGTGTAGATTCTAGAAATAATTATAATAATTTGCACAAACAACAATGTGAATTAATACAATTATTTCGGAATTATTTGAATAAACTATTAGATTCTTATTAATGGTTACTACTGCTTGTTTATTTACTTTGACACCATCCCAGTTATCACACTGCAAGTTCCCTTTGATATGCTTGATATTTGTGAATTGTAATGGAATCGGGTTGAAATGATAAATACCCAAATGAACTTGACTTAGGATAGAGAATTTAGTAAAATCCGATTGGTCAATAATTCGATTTAAATAAATAAAGATTTTATTTGAATAATAGTAAGGTTTTGAAATAAAATTGAATTTAAAAATTTAATGATAAGAAATGTGAATATTAGGAATTTGAAATAAAATATTAACATAGTAGTTGTTGAAAGAGCGTTGTTTTGGAATTAATTATTGACAATTAAATTTGGAATTATTCATTGAATTAAGTTGAAATTATTCATTGAATTAAGTTTTGAAATTTGTTAATAAGTAAGTTTTTAAATATTTAATAATTAAATAAGATTGGATTATTTGATAATTAAATAAAAATTTGAATTCTTTAGATAAGAGAAATTGAACTTTTGAATAAGTAAATTTGAACTTCATAAATAATTGAAATTGAGATTCTTTATTTATTAAGTTTTGGAAATTGTTTAAGTAAGTAAATAAATGAAAGTGAATTTCTTTAACAAGAAATAAAATGCAATTTGTGGAAATTAATGCAAGACTCGTAATTTAAAGAATTTGATTTGACAAATTTAATTTAGTTAAATTTGTAATTTTTGATATAATGAAAGAAAACTTAAATTGATTTAATGAAATAGGAAATTAAATAGAAGTGGTTTTGAATCGATAAATTTACTTAACGAATATTGAATGAAATCGATCAATAGATTTAAATTGATTTGAATGTTAATTAAATTAATTTAATTGATTTCGGAATGAAACTTATATATGAACTTGAATCAATATTTGAATGGTTTTGTATAAAATTTGAAATTGAATTATAGAGTTTGAAATGTGAATTTGGAAGTTTTGAAACATAAATTTTGGAAATTGTTTAGAAAGACAAACGAATATTGGTTTACAAATGCTAAATGAATTTGAATTTGATTTGGTTTTTAAATTTATAAAACGACCAATCGGTTTAATAATCACGAAATTTATTAAAGAACCGGGATCGGTTATGGACATACTCTCTGTCTAAACCGAAAACCACTTTAATAACTATACGCGGAGTGTGATCCAGAATGAAGTGGTTGGAATGATGTACGTGATGACTGAAGAAAGAGAACGATAATGGATAGCCTTGGCACTTGTGTCAACTTGGAAATGACTAAAACAGGAGCCGTGCCGGGCCAAATGGGGTTAGCCATCTCGAGCGAACACACTTCTTCGAAAACTACTCATTACTTGTTATTGATTGGTGCACCCTCGTACTTTTGGGAGTGTTGTTTCACAGTGTTGCGATCGTTGCGGCGATGCATTTTCACCAATACGGATCAGGCAAACGGTAGTTTCACTACCTTGGGTATAGCCTCATGTGCCTTGTCATACTTGTATCCCTATATACGCGACCACTACGAATTTGTTTTGTGTTATATCTATGGAGTACTCCCTGGTATCCCACTAGTTTACGGTGGAGTTTACAGTGCTGTATAGTCTATGACACTTATATAAAATGTGTTAAGGGGAATAATGGTAACGCCTTAACACTATTTTGATATTTTATATTACTGATAGACATTATCTATTTAGCTATATTACTACATAGTAGATAGTTTAACAGACCCTTAGAGGACGGTTATTCCAACGTCCTTTGAGTTATTTGTATTTCAATTGTTATTTCACTTGAGTTGGATTTATTGATATAAGAATGTTAACCCTGACTCGAGTGTTTGTGTTTTGCTTTACGCTCGGGTCAGACTGAGGGGTCCAACTTTCGAAACTCACCTTTGGAGTTGGAGCTTCACCTGGAGATCCAGCTATCTATCCAGCTTTCAGATATTCAGTTGATTCCAGTGATGTATTCTGATATTGTATTTGACTATTGTATTCGAGACTTCTGTTGTAACTTATTTAACTCTGTTATATATATAGTAGCTTCATGAACTGCTATCTTTTGCTTCCGCTGCATATTATTACTCTGTGCCTGTGATTCTGTGATAATTTATTTACTGTATATGTTCAGTTTTTCCAAATTTAAATTGACAATTCGGTATTTTGAATTGTTCAAGTTCGACATGTGTGAATGCGAATAGTCCAAAATAGCAGGCCGCTACAGTTGGTATCAAAGCTTTGGTAGCTCTAGGCAAAACTTAACATATAAGGTAAATTTATTTACAGAATCACTCCCACTCGAGTTTCAATCTCTTCTTCTTGACTCATTTCCTTTGAATTTTGAAACGCTCCCTGCGGTTCCAAAATTCACTCATGTCCCTCACTATTCATCTTCTTTCGATTCTGGAGCATCTCATAACTCCACTTCGAATGATCTTTATAATGAATCGGCGGTCTCGCCAATCATCGAATTATTTGTAAAGGGGTGAAACTCCTTTATAATAGGCATTGACTTACCGGAGATTTCTGTAATGACCTAGAATTTCTAATAATTAAAATTTGTATATTTAATTAATTTTAAATATTAATAAGTGAAATTTATAAGTCGAATAATTTTATTTCCAATAATTGGATTTAATTGGATAATTAAATCGATAATTTAATAGTTCAAATTACATAAATAATTGAAAATTGGGTTAAATATGATTGAAATTGATTTGTAAAATTTTATTATATCATATTGGGGTTAGAATGATGTTATAGAACTTTTAAAATTGAATTAAAAGTTTATTTGTGAAAATTGAATATTTTAATATTTAATTATCGACTGAAAAATAGCCAATTTTCAAACAGTCTCAGAATTAGACGAAACTAGTTCCATTGGATCCATAATAGTTTTTTATTATCTGATTTCAATTTTCGTAGCAATCGGAGTTTTCGTTTGACCGTGGCAGCTCGAAACGCATCGAAATTGTTTTAATATTAATTTGGCGAGTTAAAATGGTCATTTTTCAAACAGTCTCGGATTTCGACGAAACTAGTTTCATCGGATCCATAATATGATATTATTGTACGGTTTCAAATTTCAAGTTAATCGGATTTACCGTTTGTCCGCTGCAAGCTAAAACGCCTAGAAATTTGATTTACCGATTTAATTTTAAATCGAACGTTTATTACCATAACTCACACAGATGATCGAATTGGCTTCCAAAACATGTTCCATTGTGTCCGGAACGCGAGATAAACCCTAAAAATGCTGGTCACCATGCGTAAATCGGAGTTCGAAAATTCCGGAATGAATAGTGTTTTCGTTCGATTTTCTATATAAGCACTTCATTTTTTTTTACCAAAACAAAAGGCAAGCCCTAATTTTTATCTTCAGCCGCCACTATCAAAAACCACGACCAGAAATTCACCATCTTCCTTCCCTCTTTTCTCCAAATCCGTTAACATTTACATGAGATCGTCAACTAACAAAATATAGAGCATCACGTGATCTTCCACTTCAACGGTTGTGATCGAAAATGGGGCTTCGGATCGATGGGAAAATGGGTTCGAATGGCCGGCGTTCGTTTGCATTTTTCTCTTGATTGGTGAGGCCGAGCTCAGCATGGCCTGGGGCGGTGGCACTTGGAGGTGGGGGCGTTCAAATGGTGAAGCCCGATCGTCGTCTCGACGAGCACGTGTGGAGCGGCCGTTAGGGTTTTTTGTCGAGTGTTGGGTTCGGTTTGCACGAAGATGGCCTGGGGAAGAGAAAGCAAAGGTGCGGCCTGGGTAATTGCAAATCACATCTAACGGCCAATAGTGTTTTTAGGTTAAAAAAATTAAAATATAATTTGTAATTTAATTATATTATAAATTCGTCAAACTTTGTAATGCTATATCTCTTTCATACGAGGTCGAAAACGCACGAAACCAGTTGCGTCGGAATCGTGTGAACGAACACTGCGCAATGGAGCTAGTTTGGAGTCGTTTGGAGCTAGTGAAAATTTCGGGTAAAATTAAACGTCCGTTTAATTTTATTCGAAATAAAACGCGGAAACTGAATTGAAAGCGAGGTGAGAACTTCTCACTCAATCGAATAGTTTCGATTTAAATTTTAAATAGTTAGATTTAAAATTTGTTGATTGTATGCCTGAATGATAAATTATTATCTGTTATTGATTGAAATAGACATTATGCGCCGTTAGTAAGCGGATGTTATTTATTAAAAAATATACCGCGAATATTTCACAGTACAGTGAAATTGGTATTATTTATGTACTTGGAGTTGATTTCCCGCATTATATAGCGGATGAAACCCTATTGCGCCGCCTATTAAGCGGATAATAATTTATAAATCCCATATACCGTGATAATTCCGTATTGGAATGGAATTGGTATTGTGCTAACATCTTTGAATGTAGGGAAACATGTTGGAGGGATCCAACTGAATTCCTCAACTATATTGATTTATTTACAGATATTGTGATATTTGTTGATTATCATATTGATATATGATATTTGGATGTCGTGATTGACTATTTGGTGCTGTTGCATCATCGGATCCATTTTTAAATTTTAAAAACAACGATTTTTATTTTTAAAAGAATTTTTAAAGTAATTTTTGAAAGTATACGTTTTATTAAATTTTTGAATTGATTCATTTTAAATAATTAAAACGTTATAAATCTTTATGTTATAAAAATTAAGATTTTTGTGAAATATAACCAAAAGGTGATTTTTGAGATAAGTAGTTAATAAATTTATAAAATAGTTAAATTGGGATTTTTGAATTATTTTAAAACGGGATATATGAAAGATGTATAAATTTGATATTTTAAAATTAAAAATATTGGAATTATGAAACGAGTTTTATAAGTGTTAAAAATGAAGTATAAATGGATTCATAAGCGAATGAAAATTTATAGATTTATGAATTGTGAAGTTATAAAATGAATAGATGTTGTAAGACAAAAGATTTTAAGGAATTAACTTATAAATCGGATTTTTGCATTTAAATTGAAATCTTTGATGAAGCAAAAATGGTTTATAGTTGAGATTTATAAAATATATATTTTATAAATCGAAATAATAGAATTTTAAAAGGAGTTCTATTAATGTTGAAAATAGGGTTATAAATGAAATCTTATAAGTAATAAGATTTATAATTTGTGAAGTTTTCAAAGAACGATTTTGTAAATAAATGGATTATAAGCATTTAACTTATAATATGGACTTTTGGTATATAATTGAGTTATATAAATTGAATTGGATTAATAAAGGAGATTTATAAATCGAAGCTTATAAATAAAAATGGAATTTATAGACATTGTTTATAAATTCGAAATCCATGGACTTTGATAAATTGAAAGTTGAAATTGGTTAAGGAAGTATATTCACGATTTTGGACAGTGAATATATTATCAAATAAAACGGATATGCTTGGGAAAATGAATATTATAAAATGAAGTTCGTCATTTTAACGATGTTTAAAAATGTATTATAAATCGAATACATAGATTTCAACATTTATTGTTGAAATAGACGTTTTCGAGAAATAGAAGGAAATGATGGACTATAACACTGTTGTTATAGTAAATGGTTTCCGAAAGGAAATGTTTTATATAGTATTGGGATTTATATATCTATCTAAATTTCGAATCCCTGCACTAGTGATTTTGGGTTGTCGTAACGATGTTTTACGCAACATTCGTTTTGGCCCAAACAAATGTGTTTAAGAGAATGATTTCTTAAAGAATGAAATATACACTTAATTTCGATTTAAGTATAGTGAATATTTTCCAAATGTTGAAAATAAATAGATTTGTGAATTACTTATTAATAAATAAGTATGGAAATGTTTTTTTCAATGTGAAATGAAACGTTTTGAGAATTTATCTTTTTGAAGATAAATTGAAAATGAATAATTGAAATCGTATATTCATAAATATTTTGAAATGTAAATTCACTATGGAATTTATAAATAAAAAGGGGAATTTGTTTAAAAATAAACGTTGATTTATTTTTGAAGTGTGGGAATTAATTTACGGATTTGGAACGTAAATATAAAGTAAATCGGTAAGGATTTATTTAATTGGTTTAAATGAACCATATTGAAATGAAAGTATTTCGCATAAGGAAAATGATTGAAATTTGTTTTCAAAAGTGATAAAGGTGAAAAGTGATTTGAAAATTTGTTTTCAAAAGGTTGAAGTGTGGAAATTATATATCCAGTAAAGATATTTTGGAAAGTAAATAATTTGGAAAATTATTTGGAATTTGGTGATGTTGAACACGCCTATTGATAGTTAAATTATCCGACTATCAATATTTACCTTTAAATAGGTATTTGTTGTGATTTGCTTGAATTTGAATGCTACACTTATTTTTGAATAAGCGCTCACTATTCGGGTTAGCCGGGAAAGGACCTTGGGGTCGTATAACCCATTCTGAATATGTGATACATCATTATGATTGCATTTGATGACCGGTGTTGAAGACCGGATATTTTTGAAAGCGGAAGGATTACCGTTGAGTTGCTCTGCATCGGATGATCTCCGATATAGAAGTTTTATCACCCTTAGTGACGGGAAGTCCGGACGTGATTAGAAATTATCCGGAATGCAAGGACTTCTTTGTAAGTGCCTTCGATTCTGTTCGAGCCCGGAACAGTCTTGTATGGATTGTATGTCTGATATTACAAATTGAGATATAAAGCCGATTTCTTTCAAATATATTTCTGTTGGTGGCGGAGAATTTATTCTCTTAGCTTAACACCTTTCTCTGAGACGTATGAGCTCAGAGGTTATGTATTCGAAGGTTATTAGTGATATACTACCAATTTGGTAATGTGACGATCGTGACTTTTTGACGCTCGAAAACCGACATTAATACGTCCACTGTATCAACTGCCGAACAATCGAAGGTCGGAAAACCGTACCGTTAGGGTTAAAGAAGAAGAAAAGATAGAAGAAGAGAGAAAGAAAAAGAAAACAACAGAAAGAAGCAACAGAACAATATCAGAATCTCACAATCGCAGCGGAGAATGAGTATGAGTGTAATAATAAATATGAGCGCGTATTTGTTAGTGAATATAAATTGTTTTATGTTGTGTTTGCTTATCCGTTGAGCTGTTTATGAATTCTGGTCGGTGCGGGGTGTACAACCGTAATCGATAGAGGTTTCTAAACTCTTAAACGAGGCAAGTCGACATAATATCATTTTAAATTGGGTAAATGAAATAATTTTACCTTGATTATATTTTATATACAAAGGAATAATTTTTCATAATTATTAAAGTATATAATTGATTGTTTGGTTGTTGAATAAATTAAATAAAAACAACAGCTGTAAAAGAATAAGTTGTATAGGCAATTGAAATTATAAGATAGAATTATAATTTAAATAATTTACAATTGTGAAATAATCTTATATATAATAAGTTAAATTATATAAGAAAAGATTTGTAATCTAAAACAAAATTCTAGAGAAGTGTTTTGAAAGGATTAGATATTTTGGAAAATTGTTTCGGAAAGATAAAAGCTCTAAACTCTTTTCGGTCGCTGAAAAATCATTCCGATGATGACCGCGGCATTATTGGTGTTCATTTTCGGGTTTCCAAAAGAGAAATTGCTGCCAGATTATTTTAAATGAAAGTTGTTTGGAAGATTTGAATTTGGTTGTGTTGAATGAATGAATGAATTGAATGTAAATCAACTGAATGTAAATAATTTATATGAAACAATGAATATAAGTGTTAATTCATTTAAAGCTAATTGAATAATTGGATGGAAGCCAATTTAATACTAAACCAATTGGAAGCTAAAGAAATTGGATTGATAGAAGTTGAAAGCTCAAATAATTGGAAATTGAATAAATTGAATGCAAGTCAATTTGATATCAACCAATTGAAACTAAATGTGTTGAACCAAATCTAATGTAAATTTAGGAATTTGGTTATGTTGAATGTACATTGGTTGTTATATGGTTGTTAATTGGTTATATATAAATTCATTAAGTGTAAATAAAATTGAATTAGCAAAAATTGGAAGCTATGTAATTGAATTCAAATGGATAATATGTAAATTTGAATAGAATTGGATTTAATTTGAATGAAAAGTGAACTAATGTAAATTAGTGAATGTATACTAATTGGAAACGAATGAATGAATGTTAATTAAAGTCTAATGTTAATGAATCAATTGGAAAACCAATTCAATGAATATTAATGAGAAGTGAATTCATATTGATTTGGTAGTTGCATTTATTGCTTTTGAATGCATTGCTATTTTGGCATATGTAGTTGTTGTAGTTGTTATGTTGCTATATGATGTATATTGATATTATTTTCATATATGCATGTTTCACATGTTGTTGTTGAGTGTTTAGTAGGTGCGGATTGCGCTTGCTTCGCATTTGGAGCTTGCTTTCGCGCTATATTAGCCGTATACGCTCGCTAATAATAAATAAGGTACATATCTCGGATTAAATATCGTACTTTTACACTTTTTTCCCTGCGGGATGCCTCATCACTTGATGAGACGCATATTTTTGATATATATACTGTCATTTTTTTCGGATCGAGCCGCGCAAAGGAGACTATGGCGAATTTTTCCGAAAATTTAAAGCGTTAGGATATTTTTGAGAAAATTGGGATATTTTTGAAAACTAAGTTGGGATTTGGAAAACTTAGTAAAGTTATTATAAGAAGTTTAACTATGAATTTTGGGAAATTTAAACACTTAAGAGATTTGAAAAATCTAAATTGAATGTTTGTTTTGGAAAGTTACTGGATTCTGTAAATTTTTCTTATTTGGTAATTTCGAGGACGAAATTCTTTTAAGGGGGGAAGTCTGTAACGACCCAAAATTTCTATTAATTAAAATTTGTATATTTAATTAATTTCAAATATTAATAAGTGAAATTTATAAGTCGAATAATTTTATTTCGAATAATTGGATTTAATTGGATAATTAAATCGATAATTTAATAGTTGAAATTACAGAAACAATTGAAAATTGGGTTAAATATGACTGAAATTGATATTTTATTATATCATATTGGAGTTAGAATGATGTTATAGAACTTTTAAAACTGAATTAAAAGTTTATTTGTGAAAATTGAATATTTTAATATTTAATTATCGACTGAAAAACAGCCAATTTTCAAACAGTCTCAGAATTGGACGAAACTAGTTCCATTGATCCGTAATAGTTTGTTATTGTCAGATTTTAATTTTCGTAGCAATCGGAGTTTTTGTTTGACCGTGGCAGCTCGAAACACATCGAAATTGTTTTAATATTAATTTGGCGAGTTAAAATGGTCATTTTTCAAACAGTCTCGGATTTCGACAGAACTAGTTTCATCGTATCCGTAATGTGAAATTATTGTATAGTTTTAAATTTCAAGTCAATCGGATTTACCGTTTGTCCGGTGCAAGCTAAAACGCCTAGAAATTTGATTTACCGATTTAATTTTAAATCGAACGTTTATTGCCATAACTTGCATAGATGATCGAATTGGCTTTCAAAACCTATTCCATTGTGTCCGGAACGCGGGATAAACCCTAGAAACGTTGGTCACCACGCGTAAATCGAAGTTCGGAAATTCCGGAATGAATAGTGTTTTCGTTAGATTTTCTATATAAGCACTTCATTTTTTTTACCAAAACAAAAGGCAAACCCTAATTTTTATCTTCAGCAGCCACTATCAAAAACCACGGCCAGAAATTCACCATCTTTCTTCCCTCTTTTCTCCAAATCCGTTAACATTTGCATGAGATCGTCAACTAACAAAAAATAGAGCATCACGTGATCTTCCACTTCAACGGTTGTGATCGAAAATGGGGCTTCGGATCGATGGGAAAATGGGTTCGAATGGCCGGCGTTCGTTTGCATTTTTCTCTTGATTGGTGAGGCCGAGCTCAACATGGCCTAGGGCGGTGGCACTTGGAGGTGGGGGCGTTCAAATGGTGAAGCCCGATCGTCGTCTCGACGAGCACGTGTAGAGCGGCCGTTAGGGATTTTTGTTGAGTGTTGGGTTCGGTTTGCACGAAGATGGCCTGGGGAAGAGAAAGCAAAGGTGCGGCCTGGATAATTGCAAATCACATCTAACGGCCAATAGTGTTTTTAGGTTAAAAAAAATTAAAATATAATTTGTAATTTAATTATATTATAAATTCGTCAAACTTTGTAATGCTATATCTCTTTCATACGAGGTCGAAAACGCACGAAACCAGTTGCGTTGGAATCGTGCGAACGAACACTACGCAATGGAGCTGGTTTGGAGTCGTTTGGAGCTAGTGAAAATTTCGGGTAAAATTGAACGTCCGTTTAATTTTATTCGAAATAAAATGCGGAAACTGAATTGAAAGCGAGGTGAGAACTTCTCACTCAATCAAATAGTTTCGATTTAAATTTGAAATAGTTAGATTTAAAATTTGTTGATTGTATGCCTGAATGATAAATTATTATCTGTTATTGATTGAAATAGACATTTTGCGCCGTTAGTAAGCGGATGTTATTTATTAAAAACATATACCGCAAATATTTCACAGTACAGTGAAATTGGTATTATTTATGTACTTGGAGCTGATTTCCCGCATTATATAGCAGATGAGACCCTATTGCGCCGCCTATTAAGCGGATAATAATTTATAAATCCCATATACCGCGATAATTCCGTATTGGAACGGAATTGGTATTGTGATAACATCTTTGGATGCAGAGAAACAGGTTGGAGGGATCCAACTGGATTCCTCAACTATATTGATTTATTTACAGATATTGCGATATTTGTTGATTATCATATTGATATAAGATATTTGGATGTCATGATTGACTATTTGGTGCCGTTGAATCATCGGATCCATTTTTAAAGTTTAAAAATAATGATTTTGATTTTTAAAAGAATTTTTAAAGTAATTTTTGAAAGTATACGTTTTATTAAATTTTTGAATTGATTCATTTTAAATAATTAAAACGTTACAAATCTTTATGTTATAAAAATTAAGATTTTTGTGAAATATAACCAAAAGGTGATTTTTGAGATAAGTAGTTAATAAATTTATAAAATAGTTAAATTGGGATTTTTGAATTATTTTAAAATGGGTTATATGAAAGATGTATAAATTTGATATTTTAAAATTAAAAATATTGGAATTATAAAACGAGTTTTTATAAGTGTTAAAAATGAAGTATAAATGGATTCATAAGCGAATGAAAATTTATAGATTTATGAATTGTGAAGTTATAAAATGAATAGATGTTGTAAGACAAAAGATTTTAAGGAATTAACTTATAAATCGGATTTTTGCATTTAAATTGAAATCTTTGATGAAGCAAAAATGGTTTATAGTTGATATTTATAAAATATATATTTTATAAATCGAAATAATAGAATTTTAAAAGGAGTTCTATTAATGTTGAAAATAGGGTTATAAATGAAATCTTATAAGTAATAAGATTTATAATTTGTGAAGTTTTCAATGAACGATTTTGTAAATAAATGGATTATAAGCATTTAACTTATAATATGACTTTTGGTATATAATTGAGTTATATAAATTAAATTGGATTAATAAAGGAGATTTATAAATCGAAGCTTATAAATAGAAATGGAATTTGTAGACATTGTTTATAAATTCGAAATCCATGGACTTTGATAAATTGAAAGTTGAAATTGGTTAAAGAAGTATATTCATGATTTTGGACAGTGAATATATTATCAAATAAAACGGATATGCTTGGGAAAATGAATATTATAAAATGAAGTTCATCATTTTAACGATGTTTAAAAATGTATTATAAATCGAATACATAGATTTCAACATTTATTGTTGAAATAGACGTTTTCGAGAAATAGAAGGAAATGATGGACTATAACACTGTTGTTATAGTAAATGGTTTCCGAAAGGAAATGTTTTATATAGTATTGGGATTTATATATCTATCCCAATTTCGAATCCCTGTACTAGTGATTTTGGGTTGTCGTAACGATGTTTTACGCGACATTCGTTTTGGCCCAAACAAATGTGTTTAAGAGAATGATTTCTTAAAGAATGAAATATATACTTAATTTCGATTTAAGTATAGTGAATATTTTCCAAATGTTGAAAATAAATAGATTTGTGAATTACTTATTAATAAATAAGTATGGAAATGTTTTTTTCAATGTGAAATGAAACGTTTTGAGAATTTATCTTTTTGAAGATAAATTGAAAATGAATAATTGAAATCGTATATTCATAAATATTTTGAAATGTAAATTCACTATGGAATTTATAAATAAAAAGGGGAATTTGTTTAAAAATAAACGTTGATTTATTTTTGAAGTGTGGGAATTAATTTACAGATTTGGAACGTAAATATAAAGTAAATCGGTAAGGATTTATTTAATTGGTTTAAATGAACCATATTGAAATGAAAGTATTTCGCATAAGGAAAATGATTGAAATTTGTTTTCAAAAGTGATAAAGGTGAAAAGTGATTTGAAAATTTGTTTTCAAAAGGTTGAAGTGTGAAAATTATATATCTAGTAAAGATATTTTGGAAAGTAAATAATTTGGAAAATTATTTGGAATTTGGTGATGTTGAACACGCCTATTGATAGTTAAATAATCCGACTATCAATATTTACCTTTAAACAGGTATTTGTTGTGATTTGCTTGAATTTGAATGCTACACTTATTTTTGAATAAGCGTTCACTATTCGGGTTAGCCGGGAAAGGACCTTGGGGTCGTATAACCCATTCCGAATATGTGATACGTCGTTATGATTGCATTGGATGACCGGTGTTGAAGACCGGATAATTTTGAAAGCGGAAGGATTACCGTTGAGTTTCTCTGCATCGGCTGATCTCCGATATAAAGGTTTTATCACCCTTAGTGACGGGAAGTCCGAACATGATTAGAAATTATCCGGAATGCAAGGACTTCTTTGTAAGTGCCTTCGGTTCTGTTCGAGCCCGGAACAGACTTGTATGGATTGTATGTCTGACATTACAAATTGAGATATAAAGCCGATTTCTTTCAAATATATTTCTGTTGGTGGCGGAGAATTTATTCTCTTAGCTTAACACCCTTCTCTGAGACGTATGAGCTCAGAGGTTATATAGTTGAAGGTTATTAGTGATATACTTCCAATTTGGTAATGTGACATACTGAGTGTTGCTGTGAAATGATCATTGTATGATCATTTGTGATATGATCATTTGTTTGATTATTTATCTTGGTGATCATTACTTTGATCATTTGTTGACCCAAAGCACAGCTTTTGTATAAAGCGTGGCTTTGTGGACGAGACTTCGACGGACCTCACACCCTGGAAATGGTCAAAACAGGAAGGATGCAGCAAGGTTATTAGGGGGTAGCGCCCCTTTAGTGTATGTCATTCCTTCTGGATAGAGGTGGTATCATGGTATAGAGCCCAGATACTTAACCTATGTTGTTGCTGCAAATTTATTGCTTTGTGCTTGTTGGAAATCGAGGATCCTCGGATAGATCGGTTACGATCGGGGATGACATATTCGTGTCAGTAGTTACCCAGTTAAGGGTAACCCAGTCTTGTGTTGGCAGAGATCCGGTTTGGTTCTCGGGTCGTCTTTCTAGAGGCGTACCTATGTGGCAATGGGAAGTTCCTTGGCCTGACCATTTGTTGGAAATCCAAAGAAACAATACGATCTTGTACGGTTTTATTTGTATAACCTGTCATGGAATGTGGCGGTAACCTGCGATTGAACATGGTAGCTATAGTAGGCATACGATAATGGTCGTATGTTGGCTAAGATTTATATCTTTACTTTCGAAATAATTTTTCCTACACTATGCACTAGTAATAATATCGAATGTTTCTTTTTAATGCGTATCAAGCATCTTTGACTATCATAAGGAGAATCTCCTCCGATTCTGCGTTTGCATTGTGTGTGTGTGTGCGGGAGGCCTTATGGTAGTCTCATTTTCTAAAAAGCATTGCGAATCTATTTTAAAATTATCATGTTCTTTGTTTTAAAGATAAACTATTTTAGTTCTCACACCGGTCATATGACTGACTCGGAGTTTATTGTTTTCCTTCCTAAACTCTGGGGGGCCACCAATTTCCACACGGGCAGTCAAGAGTAAGGGTTATCAGGATATTCTGGAATTCAGGAGTTGCAGGAGGCAAGCTGGATGGCAGGGAGTATTCACTAGTATATAGTATTTCTTTCCACTGTTTGTTGTTTTTTGTTGTTGTACACTCTGATGATGAAATGTAATGTAATATGATCTAATGTAATAACTGATATATAGTTATTTGTTTAAAGATTATTCATTTTTTTATTATATGTTGTTCCGCTGCGATTGTGAGGTTCTGATATTGTTCTGTTGCTTCTTTCTGTTGTTTTCTTTTTCTTTCTCTCTTCTTCAATCTTTTCTTCTTCTTTAACCCTAACGGTACGGTTTTCCGACCTTCGATTGTTCGGTAGTTGATACAGTGGACGTATTAATGTCGGTTTTCGAGCGTCGAAAAGTCGCGATTGTAACGACCCAGGATTTTTATTAATTAAAATATGAATATTTAATTAATTTTAAATATTAATAAGTGAATTTATAAGTCGAATAAATTTTTATTTGAATTTTTGGATTTAACTGAATAATTAAATCGATAATTTAATATGTTAAATTATGGAAATAATTGATAATTGAGTTAAATATGATTGAATATAATTTGGGAAATTTTATTTTATCATATTGAAGTTAGAAAGATATTTTAGAACTTTTAAAATCGAATTAAAAGTTAATTTGTGAAAATTGAATATTTTAATATTTAAATCGACTAGTGAAAATAGTCAATTTTTGAACAGTCTCAGAATTGAACGAAACCAGTTTCATCGGATCCGTAATATGATATTATTGTAAGGTATCAAATTTCAAGTCAATTGGATTTACCGTTTGTCCTGTATAAATTAAAACGCCTAGAAAATCGCTTAAATCGGTTTAATTCAAATTGAGCGTTTATAGCCATAACTCGCACATACTTCCGAATTAGCTTTCGAAACCTATTCCATTGTGTCCGGAACGTGGGATAAACCCTAGGTACGTCAGTTACGGCGCGTAAATCGGAGTTCGAAATTTCCGGATGAATAGTGTCGATCGATTTTCCTATAAATAGCCCACCATCCTCTTCATAAATAAATAAAAAAAAAATAAACAAACAAAACCCTAGCCGCCACTTATACAACCAAAGGCCAGAAATTCGCAACCTTTATCCCTCCAAATCTTCCAATCCGTGAAGTATTACAACAAACTTCCAACTAGGAAATGGTAGAGCACGACGAGATCTTTAATATCAACGGTCAAGATCGTGTTTGAGTCGATGTGGTGGCCAGAATTTAGGCCGAGATGAAGGCAATTCATTCTCGAATTGCGTGCTACCTGGGAGGCCGAGTATCAAGCCATTCAGGCCGAACATGGTGGAGGAGATGAGCTTCAAAACGCAAGTCTCCGATCGTGTTCAAGTTGAGTGTGGTGATGGATAAATCAAAACCTAATTTGGTGTTGTTGGGTTCTTGCTTGCGTGCTTGCTCCTGGAGATGGGAACGAGGGAGAAGGGGTTGCGTGGCACGGCTAGGATCTGATGGAGGCAAAAATCTAACGGCCTGTAGAGTTTGAGTTCAAAATTAATTAATTATGTTGTAAATATTAGTTTAAAATCGCGTATAAACTTCATAATATCATAACTTTTTCATACGAGGTCGAAAACGCGCGAAACCAGTTGCGTTGGAATCGTATGGACGAGCACTACGCGATGGAGTTGGTTTGGAGTCGTTTGGAGTTAGTGAGAATTTTGGGTAAAATTAAACGTCCGTTTAATTTTATTCGAAATAAATCGCTAAAGCGGAATTTAAAATCAAGGTGAGAACTTCTCACTCAATCGAATCAGTTTCGATTTTATTTTAAATAGTTAGATTTAAAATATTTGAATGCATGTTTGAATGTTGATTGATATCTATTGATTGTTAAAATAGACATTATGCGGCGTTATTAAGCGGATGTTATTTATTAAAAACATATACCGCGAATATTTCATAAACAGTGAAATTGGTATTATATATAATATCAATATATATATTGGCATATGTATATATTGGAGTTATTGATTTCCCGCATTTTTTGTTTAGCGGATGAGACCCTATTGCGCCGTTATTAAGCGGATAATATTTAATAAGAACATATACCGCGATAATTTCGTACTGGAGCGAAATTGGTATTGTGCTAATGTTTGTGATGCAGGAAACAGGTTGGAGGGATCCAACTGGATTCCTCAACAGTATTTATTTGATTTCAGATATTTTGATATTTGATGGATTATCATATTGATATATGATATCGTTGTTGTCGTGATTGACTATTTGGTGTGTAGCATCATTGGACCCAGATTTTGGGATTTTAAAATGATTTTAAAGTGATTTTAGAAAGTATACGTTTTATAAAATAATTTTGGAATTGATCCATTTTAAATAAATAAACGTTATAATTTTTAATGTTATAAAAATTATGATTTTTGTGAAATACAGTTAAAAACTGATTTTTGAGAATATGATGCTATTGATTTTATAAAATAGTTTAATCGGGATTTTAGAATTTATTGTGAAAAGTTTAAAATATAGGATTTATAAAATTTAATTATTTTATGAATCAAAATGATGAAGTTTTTAAAGGAGTTTGAAGACGTTTTAAAAGAATAATATAAATTGATTTATATTAAGAGATTTATAAATGGATATTTATAAATTGAAATATGGACATTATAAAACGAGTTTTTATAAGTGTTTGAATGAAGTGAAAATGAATTTCATAATTGAATGGAATTTATAGAATTTTAAACAGTGAAGTTATAAATGAAATTTTATAAACAGTAGGTTTATAAAATTTATAAAGATATTGAAAGAATGAATTTTGGATAAATAAACAATCTTATAAGTTATAAGATTTATGATTTGGAAAGTCTTTAAAAGAACGATTTTGTAAAATAATCGTTTTATAAGTATTTAACTTATAATATGAACTTTTAGTTTAAAATTGAGTTATAAACTGGAATAGGTTAATAAAAGAATTTATAAAAAGGAAGTTTTTATAAGATAAATAGAAATGGAATTTATAAACGTTGTTTTATAAATTCGCAAATGACTTATTTTGATAAGTTAATTGTTGAAACCTATAAATGGAGTTATATTCACATTTTTGAATAGTGAATAATCCTTTAAATTAAAATGAATAAAAGGATGAAATTGTTAATGAAGTATATTCACGTTTTTGAATAGTGAATAACACGTTAAAGAAATTGTTTTGGATTTGGATGTTTTAAATAGAATTAAAACGATCTAACGATGTTTTAAAATGTGTTGAGATTCGAAACCATAGATTTCAACATTTATTGTTGAAATAGACGTTTTCGAGAAATAGAAGGAAATAGTAGACTATAACACTGTTGTTATAGTAAATCATTTCCGAAAGGAAATGTTTTGCATAGTATTGGGATTTATATATCTATTTAATTTCGAATCCCTATACTAGTGATTTTTGGGACGTCGTAACGATGTTCTACGCAACATTCGTTTTGGCCCAAATAAATATGATTAAGTGAATGATTTCCTTAAGGAATGAAATATATACTTAATTTCGATTAGAGTATATTAAATATTTTCTAAGTATAGAAAATAAAAAGATTTGTGAATTACTTATTAAATAAGTATGGAATTGTTTTCCAATATAAAGTGAATATCTTAAGAATTTATCTTTTTGAAGATAAATTGAAATGAATTATCGAAATCGAATATTCATAGATATTTTGGATTATAAATTCACTAAGGAATTTATAAATGAAAGGGGAAACTTGTTTAAAAGTAAATATTGATTTATTTTTGAAGTGTGAAATAATATATCTTGTAAAGATATTTTGGAAAATAAATAATTTGGAAAATTATTTGGAATCTGGTGGTGTGTGCATATCCAGTGATAGTTCAATAACCGACTATCAATATTTCCCTTTGAATGGGTAATTGATGTGATTTGTTGAATGTGAATGCCACACTTATTTTTAAATAAGCGCTCACTATTCGGGTTAACCGGGAAAGGACCATGGGGTCGTATAACCCATTCCGAATATGTGATACGTCGTTGTGAATTGCATTGAAGATCGGTGTTGAAGACCCGGTATTTGCGAGAGCGATAGGATGACCTGTCGATTTACTCTGCACCGAGTTGCTCCGGTATAGAGTTCTCCATATGTGATGGTGAATCCGATCAGGATTGTGAATATCCGGATTGCAAGGACTTCTTTGTAAGTGCCTTCGGTTTTTGTTCGAGCCCGGAACAGACTTGTATGGATTGTGTGTCTGACATTACAAGTTGAGATATAAAGCCGATTTCTTTCAAATATATTTCTGTTGGTGACGAAGAATTTATTCTTTTAGCTTAACACCCTTCTCTGAGACGTATGAGCTCAGAGGTTATATAGTTGAAGTTATCAGCGATATATTCCCAATTTGGTAATGTGACATGCTGAGTGTTGCTGAAATGATCATTGTGTTGATTATTGTGATAGGATCATTTATTTGCTCGTCTATCTTGGTGATCATTGTGTTGATCATTTGTTGACCCAAAGCATGGCTTTTGTATAAAGTATGTTTTTGTGGACGTGACTTCGTCGAACCTCACACCCCGGAAATGGTCAAAACAGGAAAGATGCGGCAAGGTTATGAGGGGTAGCACCCTTTAGGGTATGTACATTTCCTTCTGGATAGAGGTTGTATCATGGTATGGAGCCCAGATATTTAACCTATGTGGTTACTACGAATTTATTACTTTGTGGTTGTTGGCTATCGGGATCCCGTGAGAAAGGTCGTTTACGATCGGGGAATGGCGTGCTCGTGTCAGTAGTTACCCAGTTAGGGGTAACCCGGCCTTGTGTTGGCAGAGTTCCGGTTTGGTTCTCGGGGATGTCTTTCCAGAGGCATTCTCATGTGGCAATGGGAAGTTCCTTGGCCTGATCATTTGTTGGAAATCCAATTCCCAATACGAAACTTGTACGGTATTAGTTGTAGAACCTATCATTCACTTATGGTGGTCACCACTGTTTGGATGGTAGCTATAGTAGGCATAGTTCGAAATGTCTATGTTAGCTAAGATTTATATTCTACTTTCGAAATATTTCTCTACACTATGCACTAGTAATAATATCAAATGTTATTTTAATTGCGTATCAAGCATCTTTGGCTATCATAAGGAGAAATCTCCTTCGATTCTGCGTTTGCATTGTGTGTGTGTGCGGAAGGCCTTATGGTAGTCTCATTTTTAAAAGCATCGCGAATTGAATTTAAAAATATTCCTCTATTTTGATTTTAAAGATAAATAAACTGTTTTGAGTTCTCACACCAGTCACATGACTGACTTGGAGTTTATTGTTTTCCTTCCTAAACTCTGGGTGCCCACCAATTTCCACACGGGCAGTCAAGAGTTAAGGTTTATCAGGATATTCTGGATATTCAGGAGTTGCTGGAGGCAAGCTGGATGGCATGGCGTATTACTTATATAGTATTTCTTTTTCCGCTGCACTGTTTGTTGTTGTTGTACACTCTGATGATATGATGTAATGTAATGAAATGTGATGTAATGTAATAACTGATATAGTTCTTTGTTTAAAGATTATTCACTTATTATTATATGTTGTTCCGCTGCGAATTGTGAGATTCTGTTGTTGTTCTGTTTTCTTTCTGTTCTGTTTTTCTTTCTTCTCTTCTTCTTCCTTTCTTCTTTTTCTCTCGTTTTCTTTTCTTAAATTCTTTTAAAAACCCTCAGTGTTCGGTTTTCCGTCGTTCGATTTCTCGGCAGTCGATAAAGTGAGTGTCAATGTCGAATTTTCGGAAGACGATAAAGTGAGTGCTCGAATAGAATTGAATTTAATTTGGAAGTGAACCAACTTGAATGTGAATTAGTGAATATAAACTAATTGAAAATGAATGTTAGTAAAAACATCCACTGTATATGAATCGAATGTGATTAAATTGAAAAAAACCAATTCATTGAATATTAATGAGAATATGAATGAATATTTATTGGTTATGGATGTTAGTTGGGTGATAGTTGGTTGATGTTTGCATTTGTTGCTTTTACTTCATTTGCTATGTTGGCATATATAGTTATTATGTTGCTATATGATGTATATCGATACTATTATCTATATGCATGATTCTCATGTTGTTTGTTGAGTGATTAGTAGGTGCGGATCGCGTTTGCTTCGCATTTGGAGCTCGCTTTTGCGCTATATTAGCCGTATATGCTTGCTAATAAAATATAAGGTACATATCTCGGATTAAATACCGTACTTTTACACTTTTTTCCCTTCGGGATGCCTCATTACTTGATGAGATGTATATTTGTGATATATATACTGTCATTTTTTTTTCGGATCGAGCCGCGCAAAGGAGACTATGGCGAATTTTTCCGAAAATTTAAGGCGTTAGAAAAAATTTAAGAAAATTGGAAAATTTTGAAAACTTTAACTTTTATTTAGAATTGAAAGTTAAACAATAGTAATTGTTTTTGAAAAGATAACTAAGTATGATTTGGAAAACTTAGTAAGTTATTGTAAGAAGTTTAACTATGAATTTTGGGAAAGTAAATAAATTCTATAACTTTTCTTACTTAATAATTTCGAGGACGAAATTCTTTTAAGTGGGGAAGATTGTAACGACCCAGGATTTTTATTAATTAAAATATGAATATTTAATTAATTTAAAATATTAATGAGTGAATTTATAAGTCGAATAAATTTTTATTTGAATTTTTGGATTTAACTGAATAATTAAATCGATAATTTAATATGTTAAATTATGGAAATAATTGATAATTGAGTTAAATATGATTGAAAATAATTTGGGAAATTTTATTTTATCATATTGAAGTTAGAAAGATATTTTAGAACTTTTAAAATCGAATTAAAAGTTAATTTGTGAAAATTGAATATTTTAATATTTAAATCGACTAGTGAAAATAGTCAATTTTTGAACAGTCTCAGAATTGAACGAAACTAGTTTCATCGGATCCGTAATGTGATGTTATTGTAAGGTTTCAAATTTCAAGTCAATTGGATTTACCGTTTGTCCTGTACAAATTAAAACGCCTAGAAAATCGCTTAAATCGGTTTAATTCAAATTGAGCGTTTATAGCCATAACTCGCACATACTTCCGAATTAGCTTTCGAAACCTGTTCCATTGTGTCCGGAACGCGGGATAAACCCTAGGTACGTCAGTTACGGCGCGTAAATCGGAGTTCGGAATTTCCGGATGAATAGTGTCGATCGATTTTCCTATAAATAGCCCACCATCCTCTTCATAAATAAATAAAAAAAATAAACAAACAAAACCCTAGCCGCCACTTATACAACCAAAGGCCAGAAATTCGCAACCTTTATCCCTCCAAATCTTCCAATCCGTGAAGTATTACAACAAACTTCCAACTAGGAAATGGTAGAGCACGACGAGATCTTTAATATCAACGGTCAAGATCGTGTTTGAGTCGATGTGGTGGCCAGAATTTAGGCCGAGATGAAGGCCGTTCATTCTCGAATTGCGTGCTACCTGGGGGGCCGAGTATCAAGCCATTCAGGCCGAACATGGTGGAGGAGATGAGCTTCAAAACGCAAGTCTCCGATCGTGTTCAAGTTGAGTGTGGTGATGGATAAATCAAAACCTAATTTGGTGTTGTTGGGTTCTTGCTTGCGTGCTTGCTCCTGGAGATGGGAACGAGGGAGAAGGGGTTGCGTGGCACGGCTAGGATCTGATGGAGGCAAAAATCTAACGGCCTGTAGAGTTTGAGTTCAAAATTAATTAATTATGTTGTAAATATTAGTTTAAAATCGCGTATAAACTTCATAATATCATAACTTTTTCATACGAGGTCGAAAACGCGCGAAACCAGTTGCGTTGGAATCGTATGGACGAGCACTACGCGATGGAGTTGGTTTGGAGTCGTTTGGAGTTAGTGAGAATTTTGGGTATTATTCGAAATAAATCGCTAAAGCGGAATTTAAAATCAAGGTGAGAACTTCTCACTCAATCGAATCAGTTTCGATTTTATTTTAAATAGTTAGATTTAAAATATTTGAATGCATGTTTGAATGTTGATTGATATCTATTGATTGTTAAAATAGACATTATGCGTCGTTATTAAGCGGATGTTATTTATTAAAAACATATACCGCGAATATTTCATAAACAGTGAAATTGGTATTATATATAATATCAATATATATATATTGGCATATGTATATATTGGAGTTATTGATTTCCCGCATTTTTTGTTTAGCGGATGAGACCCTATTGCGCCGTTATTAAGCGGATAATATTTAATAAGAACATATACCGCGATAATTTCGTACTGGAGCGAAATTGGTATTGTGCTAATGTTTGTGATGCAGGAAACAGGTTGGAGGGATCCAACTGGATTCCTCAACAGTATTTATTTGATTTCAGATATTTTGATATTTGATGGATTATCATATTGATATATGATATCGTTGTTGTCGTGATTGACTATTTGGTGTGTAGCATCATTGGACCCAGATTTTGGGATTTTAAAATGATTTTAAAGTGATTTTAGAAAGTATACGTTTTATAAAATAATTTTGGAATTGATCCATTTTAAATAAATAAACGTTATAATTTTTAATGTTATAAAAATTATGATTTTTGTGAAATACAGTTAAAAACTGATTTTTGAGAATATGATGCTATTGATTTTATAAAATAGTTTAATCGGGATTTTAGAATTTATTGTGAAAAGTTTAAAATATAGGATTTATAAAATTTAATTATTTTATGAATCAAAATGATGAAGTTTTTAAAGGAGTTTGAAGACGTTTTACAAGAATAATATAAATTGATTTATATTAAGAGATTTATAAATGGATATTTATAAATTGAAATATGGACATTATAAAACGAGTTTTTATAAGTGTTTGAATGAAGTGAAAATGAATTTCATAATTGAATGGAATTTATAGAATTTTAAACAGTGAAGTTATAAATGAAATTTTATAAACAGTAGGTTTATAAAATTTATAAAGATATTGAAAGAATGAATTTTGGATAAATAAACAATCTTATAAGTTATAAGATTTATGATTTGGAAAGTCTTTAAAAGAACGATTTTGTAAAATAATCGTTTTATAAGTATTTAACTTATAATATGAACTTTTAGTTTAAAATTGAGTTATAAACTGGAATAGGTTAATAAAAGAATTTATAAAAAGGAAGTTTTTATAAGATAAATAGAAATGGAATTTATAAACGTTGTTTTATAAATTCGCAAATGACTTATTTTGATAAGTTAATTGTTGAAACCTATAAATGGAGTTATATTCACATTTTTGAATAGTGAATAATCCTTTAAATTAAAATGAATAAAAGGATGAAATTGTTAATGAAGTATATTCACGTTTTTGAATAGTGAATAACACGTTAAAGAAATTGTTTTGGATTTGGATGTTTTAAATAGAATTAAAACGATCTAACGATGTCTTAAAATGTGTTGAGATTCGAAACCATAGATTTCAACATTTATTGTTGAAATAGACGTTTTCGAGAAATAGAAGGAAATAGTAGACTATAACACTGTTGTTATAGTAAATGATTTCCGAAAGGAAATGTTTTGCATAGTATTGAGATTTATATATCTATTTAATTTCGAATCCCTATACTAGTGATTTTTGGGACGTCGTAACGATGTTCTACGCAACATTCGTTTTGGCCCAAATAAATATGATTAAGTGAATGATTTCCTTAAGGAATGAAATATATACTTAATTTCGATTAGAGTATATTAAATATTTTATAAGTATAGAAAATAAAAAGATTTGTGAATTACTTATTAAATAAGTATGGAATTGTTTTCCAATATAAAGTGAATATCTTAAGAATTTATCTTTTTGAAGATAAATTGAAATGAATGATCGAAATCGAATATTCATAGATATTTTGGATTATAAATTCACTAAGGAATTTATAAATAAAAGGGGAAACTTTTTTAAAAGTAAATATTGATTTATTTTTGAAGTGTGAAATAATATATCTTGTAAAGATATTTTGGAAAATAAATAATTTGGAAAATTATTTGGAATCTGGTGATGTGTGCATATCCAGTGATAGTTCAATAACCGACTATCAATATTTCCCTTTGAATGGGTAATTGATGTGATTTGTTGAATGTGAATGCCACACTTATTTTTAAATAAGCGCTCACTATTCGGGTTAACCGGGAAAGGACCATGGGGTCGTATAACCCATTCCGAATATGTGATACGTCGTTGTGAATTGCATTGAAGATCGGTGTTGAAGACCCGGTATTTGCGAGAGCGATAGGATGACCTGTCGATTTACTCTGCACCGAGTTGCTCCGGTATAGAGTTCTCCATATGTGATGGTGAATCCGATCAGGATTGTGAATATCCGGATTGCAAGGACTTCTTTGTAAGTGCCTTCGGTTTTTGTTCGAGCCCGGAACAGACTTGTATGGATTGTGTGTCTGACATTACAAGTTGAGATATAAAGCCGATTTCTTTCAAATATATTTCTGTTGGTAGCGAAGAATTTATTCTTTTAGCTTAACACCCTTCTCTGAGACGTATGAGCTCAGAGGTTATATAGTTGAAGTTATCAGCGATATATTCCCAATTTGGTAATGTGACATGCTGAGTGTTGCTGAAATGATCATTGTGTTGATTATTGTGATAGGATCATTTATTTGATCGTCTATCTTGGTGATCATTGTGTTGATCATTTGTTGACCCAAAGCATGGCTTTTGTATAAAGTATGTTTTTGTGGATGTGACTTCGTCGAACCTCACACCCCGGAAATGGTCAAAACAGGAAAGATGCGGCAAGGTTATGAGGGGTAGCACCCTTTAGGGTATGTACATTTCCTTCTGGATAGAGGTTGTATCATGGTATGGAGCCCAGATATTTAACCTATGTGGTTACTACGAATTTATTACTTTGTGGTTGTTGGCTATCGGGATCCCGTGAGAAAGGTCGTTTACGATCGGGGAATGGCGTGCTCGTGTCAGTAGTTACCCAGTTAGGGGTAACCCGGCCTTGTGTTGGCAGAGTTCCGGTTTGGTTCTCGGGGATGTCTTTCCAGAGGCATTCTCATGTGGCAATGGGAAGTTCCTTAGCCTGATCATTTGTTGGAAATCCAATTCCCAATACGGAACTTGTACGGTATTAGTTGTAGAACCTATCATTCACTTATGGTGGTCACCACTGTTTGGATGGTAGCTATAGTAGGCATAGTTCGAAATGTCTATGTTAGCTAAGATTTATATTCTACTTTCGAAATATTTCTCTACACTATGCACTAGTAATAATATCAAATGTTATTTTAATTGCGTATCAAGCATCTTTGGCTATCATAAGGAGAAATCTCCTCCGATTCTGCGTTTGCATTGTGTGTGTGTGCGGGAGGCCTTATGGTAGTCTCATTTTTAAAAGCATTGCGAATTGAATTTAAAAATATTCCTCTATTTTGATTTTAAAGATAAATAAACTGTTTTGAGTTCTCACACCAGTCACATGACTGACTTGGAGTTTATTGTTTTCCTTCCTAAACTCTGGGTGCCCACCAATTTCCACATGGGCAGTCAAGAGTTAAGGTTTATCAGGATATTCTGGATATTCAGGAGTTGCTGGAGGCAAGCTGGATGGCATGGCGTATTACTTATATAGTATTTCTTTTTCCGCTGCACTGTTTGTTGTTGTTGTACACTCTGATGATATGATGTAATGTAATGAAATGTGATGTAATGTAATAACTGATATAGTTCTTTGTTTAAAGATTATTCACTTATTATTATATGTTGTTCCGCTGCGAATTGTGAGATTCTGTTGTTGTTCTGTTTTCTTTCTGTTCTGTTTTTCTTTCTTCTCTTCTTCTTCCTTTCTTCTTTTTCTCTCTTTTTCTTTTCTTAAATTCTTTTAAAAACCCTCAGTGTTCGGTTTTCCGTCGTTCGATTTCTCGGCAGTCGATAAAGTGAGTGTCGATGTCGAATTTTCGAAAGACGAAGAATCGGGTCCTGACAGCGATCGTCACAATTTCTGTGTCCTCGGTTTACGATGCTAGCTATCTTCTGCTATACCTGAGTTCGATCTCTTGAGATCGAATGTTGATTTACCTCAGAATTCTGCATCGGTCTTATTCTTTAAGTTACGGTCGACCCGGTTAAGGTTGCCCGTGAATTAAATAAACTTATCCATCTTACTTTTGGTTATTAAAATCACCTTATTTTGTCTCGAACTTATCTTCGAATCAAAAATTCTTTTTGATTTGGGTCCATCAAAATTTGAATCTCTATTCTTGTTTTGAAATCAATTCTTGTATCGTCGAGCAAAGAAGTGTATTTGTAAATTAATATTTAAAATGTTTTATATATATTGTGTCGTTTGAGTTGTTGATGTTGATTTGGGTTTTCGATCGATTCGTCTGATCAACACTATCGATAGGATTTCCAAAACACTTGAGCAGAGCAAACTGACACAATATTGTTTTCAAATTTGGTAAATAAAATAAATTTTGTGTGATTATACTATATATAAGTAAATTGTCTAACTGTTAAATGAATGGGTCAACAAATGGTAATATTTGATTTTTATTTATTGTTTTGTAAACCATTGACTATTGCAAAATAAATAAATGAATTTATAGAACTTGTTTATAATTTGATTTGAAATTCAAATGGATTTAAACTAGAATTTGAGAATTTAATTTCCGGTGATTTCAAACTTTGATTTGAAAGTTTTAAAGTGTATAATATTTAAATATTTTCAAATAGAAATCATTTCAAAGAATTTTGAAGTTTAAATCAGTGTTCTCTTGTTTTTTCGTTGGAAAATAATTTCGGTGATGAGGCTGCATCATCGACATTCATTTTCGAGTTTCGAAGAGGAGAGACCATCAGTAGCTTGCTACACTCTTGTTTTGAAATAAATTTGATTTGAAAATTTTAAAGTACAACATGATTTAAAATATATATATAAGTATTTGATTTAGATTTGATTTGGATATAATGTATATATCTATTTATTTCTAAATTGTTTGAAATTACACGAAAATTTAATTCGTAAATTTATGTTAAAGGATAATTTCAATTATAAAATGAATCGGAATTTTGAATAAAGATTTAAGCCTGAATAATTAAATTAGAAAATTTAACTTGTACAATACTCAATTGCATTATTATAACTTACCTAAATTTTCAAAAGCTAATTATGTAATTGAATATTATACAATATAAATGATATCAAGGGAAATTTTAAATAAATTTGAGTAATTTTAAATAGTGTAAATATACTTAATATGTGATAAGATATATTAAGTAGAATAAATTAAATAATAATTTGGAATAAAGAAGAATTAAAATTGTTGAATAAACTATGATTATAATAAATGAATATTCAAATTTATGATCTTTGAAAAAGTTAACTAGATAATTGGATAATATATAATATAAATTGTCTTTATAAATAAAATGTGAGTGCGTATAATAAATGTTATTCACTTAAATTTTAATTATAAAATGTTTATGGAGATAAATAGAATATAAGTTAAATAAATAGTAGGTGTGGTTAATAGAAGAAAATTTTGTTTTGGAAGTTAATAAATTGAATTAAATCATCTTAATGAGATATCTTGAATTGATTGAATTTAAATTGAATTTCATTTGAAAGAAACCTTTTGTACCTAACATTTATAAATGAGAAATCAAATCAATTTAATGAAAATCTTGAATTTAAAAGTCAATGGATGAATATAAATTAATTTAAATTGAAATTTATATGGTTTAAATTAATTGTTTATTCTGCAATTCAAATTTATTTTCTTCTGGTTGTTTCTATTTTCCTACCTCCTTCCTTTTCGAGCACGAAAAGTTTTGAGTGGGGGATAGTGTAACAACCCGTAAATTTAACCGGTTTTAATAACGCTATTAACTGAAATTTTGTGGAATTTTAAACTATAAAATTTTGAAATAAAAACTTAATATTTGAGATGCGTCTAGTTAAACATAGAAACTGGTAAATTTTTGTCCGAAAATATGAAAGTTTGTTTCGTGCGTAAATTTACTTCAATTTGATCAGTTGAAAAGCGATGAAAATAAAACGTTTTCAAAACCTAAATATTTTTATATAGAAAAGTTCTAAAGCGTCTTCTGAGCAATGCGTCATTTTTCGTTTTTCCAAATTCGGACCTCTTTAGCTCCGTCGATCTTATTTTTGTGCGTTTTTCATGCATTTTCCGCTAGTATAAAAATTCGAATTTTTATAATTCAATCGTACCACTGATATCCGTATACCGTTTTGATCGTCTCGTCATTCTGATCTTTACGGAATATTCGATTGTCAAATACGGAGTTCGGTGTACGTTGCACTTTGCAAAACGTCTTCCGTATCGGTTCCGCAATTTGCCTTTCTGAATTCAGTGATCATTCATTTACTCGTATGTTGGAAATCAAATGGTCATAACCTTTTATTTTTCTAGAAACCCAAAATGTGACCATTAATAGTCCCACCGTTTACGTCCTTTTATCCAACTTGCTCATTTCTCTTCCCTTGTTCTGGTGCATATTCTTTATTTGAAATTTGTGGAATTTCGTGGCTTGTTGTTCACTCTCTTTCTCCTATTCTTCATTTGAAATCACGTTTTTTTCCTCTCTCGTGCCAATGCACTCACCGTGATTGCACTTTCATGGCCGAGCTCCTTCCTCCATCTCTACTCTTCTCAACCACCCCATGGCCACTACAGCTCAGCCACTTGCTCACGTCCCTCCCTCTCGACTTGACCGCAGCACTTCCACCCCTCCGCCTAATGTCCAAAGCCGCTAGAAATCACGCACACAGCAACTCGGCAGCCTCACCAGAAGAGCATCTTTGCACCTCCATGCTCAACCAACAGAGCCTATCCCCTCCACCATGCACGTGCACAGCCCACACGTGACCTTCCTCCGTAACCCGACTGCCTACACAACCTCCGCCATGCATCTGGAACTTACAAACCATCACAGCTTGTGCAATCCAAGACCATCTCCACGTGGACCAAGCCCTCCACCTCCATGACAGCCTCACACCACCATCCACCGTTCCATTATCTTTGCTTCGGCCCAGATTTATTGGCAAACATGCAAACCCGAGCTGTGGACTTTGTCCTCGAACCCGATCTCGCCTCCCTCTAAAACACACTTCGGTCTTGCTTTCTAGTGGCAAAATAATGCCAATGCCTTCAACTCGGCAACCTGTGTGGCCTCTGTTTTGATTTTGGTATGTATAGTATATATAAACTTATAAAGATGGATTCGTGTATAATATTTTTGTACATATATGTTGCTTAAGTATATATGTTGCCATTTTATATAGCTTATGAAAGTTCATACATTATCTGTGCAATTATATATATTATTGCGTTGAGTATATACGTACATATATATATATATATATTTTATTGTATATATATAAAGCTTTTTTATACTAGTTAGTTTATATATATAGGTACGGTATGCACATGTTTCGAAAGTAAGATATATGCATTCGCATATAAGTCTGCATGCATTCTTCTACGTACGGAATGGTTTTTATGTACAAAAGTATATAATATATTGGTTGTAAAAGTTTATGTACATTTCATAGATATTTTGGTTTGTATATATAAGTATGTTCATATATTGTTCGCATATATAGTTATTAGTCAGGATTTCCTATATGATTTTGCTGGGCTGTAATTTATAATAGTTTTAAATCCTAAAGCTATAACTAGTGTATAAAAGAGCATATAAGTTTATACATTGGTTACTTTTGCATTTATATGTTGAAAGGATATTTGTTTACTGATTCTAACATTCAAGTTTAAGTATAATGATTTTGGATTTTATTGATTAATATCTGTCTTAAGCTAAATTATTGAAATTATATATATATATATATATACAATATAATAATACTGTATATATTTCCAGTTTATATCGAATGACTTGATTTGTTTCACAGATTCCTGTTATCAGCTTTGCCGTCAAGTTCGTACCAACCTTGTTTGTTTGGATTCGTGCCCGGATTTCGTAACTCAATTTCGTTGTCTACCTCTTTAGCTTCGAAAGGTGAGCAATCACTCACGATTAATGTTCTTTTATTTATTAAATTTGATTTCAATTGAAACGACAATTGAAATATGCTACTGTAAGTTATTTGCACTGTTATATATATGTTATTACCTGTATCAGTTCCACCTGTGACATCTGCCACCATTATCTGTTATTTATATGATAATAATCCAGTTGGTTGATAATTGACTGATTGTTTGATGTTTACATTGGACGTTTAATTTTTAATGTATGAAGTGATAAATAATTTAAAATTAAATTTGATATATGATAGTTAATAATTTAAATTGGTAAATGTGTTGAATTTGACTAGAAATTGATATAATTTGACACCTTTAAATGTTAAAAAAATTGACGTAGAAATAATGTTAACCACACCTTGAACCATTGAATGTATGTTGATTAAATCGATGTTGTATGAAGTTGAAAATGAATGACAAGTGAAGAAACGTATAAATAATTAGTGTAATAATCTTTAATATACATGAAATGATAGTGTAGATTCTAGAAATAATTATAATAATTTGCACAAACAATAATGTGAATTAATACGATTATTTCGGAATTATTTGAATAAACTATTGGATTGTTATTGATGGTTGCTATTGCTTGTTTATTTACTTTGACACCATCCCAGTTATCACACTGCAAGTTCCCTTTGATATGCTTGATATTTGTAACGTGAAATGGAATCGGGTTGAAATGATAAATACCCAAATGAACTTGACTTAGGATAGATTATTTAATAAAACCCGATTGGTCAATAATTTGATTTAAATAAATAAAGATTTTATTTGAATAATAATAAGGTTTTGAAATAAAATTGAATTTAAAAATTTAATGATAAGAAATGTGAATATTAGGAATTTGAAATAAAATATTAACATAGTAGTTGTTGAAAGAGCGTTGTTTCGGAATTAATTATTGACAATTAAATTTGGAATTATTCCTTGAATTAAGTTGAAATTATTCATTGAATTAAGTTTTGAAATTTGTTAATAATTAAGTTTTGAAATATTTAATAATTAAATAAGATTGGATTATTTGATAATTAAATAAAAATTTGAATTCTTTGATAAGAGAAATAGAACTTTTTAATAAGTCAAGTTGAACTTCGTAAGTAATCGAAATTGAGATTCTTTATTTATTAAGTTTTGGAAATTATTTAAGTAAGTAAATAAATGAAAGTGAATTTCTTTAACAAGATATAAAATGCGATTTGTTGAAATTAATGCAAGACTCGTAATTTAAAGAATTTATTTGACAAATTTAATTTAGTTAAATTTGTAAGTTTTGATATAATGAAAGAAAACTTAAATTGATTTAATGAAATGGGAAATTAAATAGAAGTGGTTTTGAATCGATAAATTTACTTAACAAATATTGAATGAAATCGATCAATGGATTTAAATTGATTTGAATGTTAATTAAATTAATTTAATTGATTTCGGAATGAAACTTATATACGAACTTGAATCAATATTTGAATGGTTTTATATAAAATTTGAAATTGAATTATAGAGTTTGAAATGTGAATTTGGAAGTTTTGAAACGTAAATTTTGGAAATTGTTTAGAAAGACAAATGAATATTGGTTTACAAATGCTAAATGAATTTGAATTTGATTTGGTTTTGAAATTTATAAAACGACCAATCGGTGTAATAATCATGAAAATTATTAAAAAAAAGGGAATCGGTTATGGACATACTCTCTGTCTAAACCGAAAACCACTTTAATAACTATACGAGGAGTGTGACCCAAAATGAAGTGGTTGGAATGATGTACGTGATGACTGGAGAAAGAGAACGATAATGGATAGCCTTGACACTTGTGTCAAATTGGAAATGACTAAAACAAGAGCCGTGTCGGGCCAAATGGGGTTAGCCACCTCGAGCGAACACACTTCTTCGAAAACTACTCATTACTTGTTATTGATTGGTGCACTCTCGTACTTTTGGGAGTGTTGTTTCGTGGTGTTGCGCTCGTTGCGGCGATCCGTTTTCACCAATCCGGATCAGGCAAATGGTAGTTTCACTATCTTGGGTATAGTCTCATGTGTCTTGTCATACTTGTATCCCTATATACGCGACCACTACGAATTTGTTTTGTGTTATACCTATGGAGTACTCCCTGGTATCCCACTAGTTTACGGTGGAGTTTACAGTGCTGTATAGTCTATGACACTTATATAAAATGTGTTAAGGGGAATAATGGTAACGCCTTAACACTATTTTGATATTTTATATTACTGATAGACAATATCTATTTAGCGTATGTTACTACATAGTAGATAGTTTAACGGACTCTTAGAGGACGGTTATTCCAACGTCTTTCGAGTTATTTGTATTTCAATTGTTATTTCACTTGAGTTGGATTTATTGATATAAGAATGTTAATCCTGACTAGAGTGTTTTATGTTTTACTTTACGCTCGGGTCAGACTGAGTGGTCCAGCTTTCGAAACTCACCTTTGAAGTTGGAGCTTCGCCTGGAGATCCAGCTATCTATCCAGCTTTCAGATATTCAGTTGATTCCAGCTTCATGAACTACTATCTTTTGCTTCCGCTGCATATTATTACTCTGTGTCTGTGATTCTGTGATTATTTATTTACTGTATATGTTCGGTTTTGCCAAATTTAAATTAACAATTCGGTATTTTGAATTGCTCAAGTTCGACATGTGCGAAGGCGAATAGTCCAAATAGCGGGTCGTTACAGCTATTTTTTCAATTAATCAAATAATTTAATATTAAATTAATTAATCACTTCTTCTATTCAAATTTAATTATTTACCATTTCTATCATTTCTGATTATAAACAAACTTATAATTCGTTAACCAAAATTTCCATGTCAATCAAATAAGGATTTAGTGCAAAATTTATAATGTTTACCTTCAATTTATGTAAATTCAAATAAATAAATTCAATTTGTTTTCAATCAATCATCTTCTGGATAAATTTAACATTAGTATATATCCAATTACCCTAATATTTTTACAGTCATCGACTAAATTCATATTAACGTAGTTTTTTAATTACGTTTAATTGCAATGGATTTAGATCTAATTCAATAAATTAAATAAATAAATGAATAAACAATTAATAGTTATCACTATTTGCCTAATTTAATCTCATTCATACTTTATTATCAACCAACAATTATTATAATTACTTATCTAGCATTGGTTCTATCAAATTACAATTTATTACATATTATTTCATCAATTAATACTAGTATGCGCCTGTGCTCCGCACACGAGCTGTTTGTGTTATTGTATATGTTGTTGTTTGAGCGTAATTATGTAAGCAAAAAGAAAGGGTATTTTTGGAATTTCAAAAAGACACCGAGTAAATTAGTTCAACGAATTTTCTTTATTAGTAGTAGAGATAACTTTGAGTTTATTTCTCAATTTACTAATTACAATCAATTGTAACCTTACAATTGTTTCAATTAAATAGGATTGCACTAAATTAGTTATTTATTAACTTGCATTAACATTCTTACACTTCATTACCGTTATTAAGTTATTAACAAATTACAAATTTTTATCAATTCCTTATTTAATTACCAAAATCTTAATAAATCAACAAATTTTAAACATCGAACATTATGGGTCGTTACATCTTACTCAAGCGCCTTTATCTCTTCGGATCAAAGCATATCAGGTTGACCTAAAATTTGCACTATCAATTTCGATTTTGTCAATAATGAGTATCTCTTCTCCTATTTCATTTCTTCTCTGTTTCTCGCTTTTTTGCATAACTTTTCCAGTGTTTTTCTGTTTGTTTTTTTGCAAGTTTCCTTTGTTCATCCTTTTTTATACGATCATGCTAGGATTTAGATTATTGTTAGTCGAGAGTTCGACATTAGTCAGTCGACGTTGATGGGTTGACGTTGAGCGGCTGGTGTCCAATTGAACTAAGTTTGCCTTGAAAAAACTAAAGAAAATCATTAAATTAATGAACTGCCCCTTCCTCTAGGAAGAAAACAATATGTTGGGTATTGGGTCGGGCCGTTAAGCTATTATAATGCCATTCTTAGCCAAATGGTTCTTATGGCCAAGCCGTATTATAGGCCTGTAAACGGATGCAGTCGGATACGGATGGTGCTGTATCCGTATCCGTATCCGGAAATGAAAATGAAAATCTGTATACGAATCCGTATCCGATATCCACGAATACCCGTTGAATATTATCTGTATCCGTATCCGTTAATATTTTCGAATATCCGAAAATATCCGTATTACATATCTGTATCCGGTTTAGCGAATACGGATATTTTTGATATCCGAAAATATCCATATCCGTATCCGAAAATATCCGAAAATTAATCAATATAATGCATATTTCATTTTTTTGACTGAAAAAAAGATGAAAAAACCTTGTAATACATAAATTACATCAAATTAACAATAGGTAATCTAATCACACAAAATCCGTACAATAAATTTGTGTATTTGTATTAAATTTATGGATATAAAATAAATAATCAGGAAAATAGTCACATGAAAAAAGTTGCAAACAAAATTTAGTCTCAGGACAACAAGCTTGTTTTTTAGTCTGAAGGACATTTGTAGTGTGACCAGAAAATGATAGTTGCAATTATCATTCTGTGATTTACACTAAAAGTGTCTTTCGACCTAAAATGCAAAGTTCTTGTCTCTGAAACTAAATTTTTCTCAAATTTTTTCCCTCGGCCTAAAAACCTCTAAAATAATATATTAATATATAAATATTTAATTTCAAACCGGACGGATATTTATCGGATACGTATACAGGCATAGGCTTATCCGTATTCGTTTTTCGGATATCAGATATTTTTCATGTTTTCAGATACGGATGCAGACGGATTTCGTATATTTCGAGTATTCATTGACAGACCTACCGTATTATAAACGTTGTAGTTACGTTATAAGTTCAATGGTCAATGTTGTTCTTGCGAGGAGCCTCTATTGGACGTGTTGGAGTCTTGATCGCTTATTAATATTGTACGGGGTGTATGTTTGCCGAGTCAAGTGTCTCCTTAACATTCCGCGAGAAATTTTCGTAATTAAGTCATGTAAAATGAAAGAAAACCACCGTACGGGAACATCTAGCTCTGGCACATTTTGAGGACGTCCCCTCCAAAGTTCAGGAGGATAAGGACAGCTTGGTCGACTCTAATTAGGCACGACGTCTTAGGTATTGTCCTGGTGTATACGATACAGGGGGTAGAGCGAACATACCTCCCTCGTCTTCTTTTCTTGAGGCCTCCCATAGATGAAATGCGGCCCATTGATTCTACTTCGTCATTTCTTCGTTCGATTCATGAATGCACATCAGATGGTGCTCGCTCAACTCTCTCCAAATGACTACAGCCTGCTGACCGCTCTCTTCATCATTAGCCATGACCTAAATCACCCGAAGCCCTCCCCCCTTTTCATTCGAGTGATATACAAGCGCCCAAAACTTATTAACTCCTTCGATTCGAGTAGTGGTATTGGTATTACTTCTTGCAGAGTCGTGTCACTCCGGCTACAAATGAAGTTTTGTTAGCAAACTGACAGATGATATCCAAGGTCATTCTGACCTAGATCATCCAAACGTTACCAAACTCTGAATGATATCCAAGGACATTTGAAATGCAACGGAAAAGTTTTGTTGGATTTTGAATTACGACTCCTAATTTTCAAGATTTGACTAGATCGGACTTCAAACATCAATCTATGATATATTCCAACTGAAAATCAAGCTCTAAAGTATCCTAACTTGCCCTACAAACATTGTACCAACACCATCAAATAGCAGATCTGTTCAGATAATTGTACTATTTTTCATTGTACTTGGGAATATCTTACTACGAACAATGCAAATATAGTGAATTTAGCAATAACAAATATAAAATGAATGTAAATTTCATTAACCACCAAAATACTATAGAAATCCTTGTATTATTTAAATTTCTAACTCCTCTTTTAGTTTATGCACCACTTCATTTTATAAGGGTTGTTCGTTGTCCGGATAATTAATTCAATGAATAACCACGGAATAACAACAATTCAACATCAGCTTGCAACATATAAAGTTCAAATGCATAATCATCAACCGAACCTTAAACTCAACGAGTAATCAACCTTAGGATGCTTGGCATCATCATGCATTTTCTAAATTTCTAGGAAAGAAAACGGACAAAAGGTTCAAAGACACTTAAAAAAAACATTTTTTTTTTCTTTGACCGGACCATTAAAACGTTATGATCTTGATCGGTTCAAATTAAAAAGATATCAAAAGGCTATCATATCCCTCTAAGAAATTATGCTTTAAATTAAATAATCCAATTCCATGTTCATTCAGATCTAAAGATCCAATGATACTAAATCTTTACCCTTTGAAATAATGCCGTTCAGGTTTGCGGGATTAAGCTCAAGCGAGCATGATAAGGTGTGAAATGTGCGAAAAGAATCAAGACAGAAAAAATGGATGTAACTATAATCTCAAGCTATTAAAAAAGCTCACCCGTATCATATCACATTCAAACAAAAGTCGAATATTGGTAAATGCATTAATACTATGAAGATACATACCACTTGTGTACTGGAAAGCAGTTGAAAAGAGCGCAACTCCTATTTTATAAGTCTAAACAAACAAAAATGCAGGCTGGAAAATGATGCTCAACTAAATATATTATAAACTACTATAAAAATTTAAAACCATAAATTATGTACATGATTTCCTCTAGTTATCTACTTTTTTCTACCTACCTCGAGGGAAAACTCACAACCACCGGAAAAATAAACAATTTAGTTAATTAAAACACAAATCGTGTAAATGCAAAACAAATAGCAAAAGAAAGAATATTCAAAGATAGCATAGTAATGGACTGACCAGACCTACATAGTAGATTTCATATGTTCATATGCCAACTGGCGTTCTAAAAAGAGCCAGTGTAGAGGCAACAATTAAATCAGCAGAAATATCACGCCAAAAAAAAAACGTATAATGCAGGCCTCAAAAAAGTGAAAACAGTTATGAGATCAGCAAAATTATTAGATGAAAGAAGGGAAAATGCAAGTGTTAAAAACAGAGATGGCATAAAAGTTCAACAGCATTTCGGTAAAATTAAGCCCATACATAGGTCCAAAGAACAATAATAACAACACAAAACATCCTAGAAAAACATGTCAACTGACTGGTCTAAATAAAACTCATCACATCATCATCACTTGAAATTCAAATGACGATACACTCAAAAGAGCTTGTAGGGAGATGAAGCATCCAGTGGATGGATGAGGTAAGTCAGAACCAAAGCCACCAGCATTAGCAAGTATGCAATTCCTTGATCAATTGAAGAGGCTGGAGAAAATAACAGAAGAGTATTTAGTACGTGGTTGATTCAGTTCACCGCCCCATTTAAACATCTGATTAAGTTTACTGTCTTAGTTAGACATTTTAACAAACATTTGATCGTTCACTGTGTCCTTTTATGGGTTTTATTCTGTGAAAGATTATTAATTTTGTTAAACTTTTGGTCCAAGGACCATTAAATGGTAATCATGGTATGCTTTGCACTTTGGAAAGCGCTCATAATGTAACAAGTGTTTTGATGTTGTTAAACAACAAAAGTATTTCAAACAAGCAATCAGACATCTTATTAGAAGCAAATGCAACGTGCAAGTTTTGTTCTACCCGGCACAATTGGGTCCAATGTAGTAATTTAAACAAAATGTGTCGTGGCCCTAAGATCCTGTTACAAAAGGGGCTTATCCTAATTCAGTCACTTTAATCATAGCATTTCAGCTATTTATTCCAATGTTTATTCATATTAGATGATCTATCAAAACGATGCATATTCTTACTCAATTTTAACATCGATTTTAATACACAAAATGGCAAATAGTCAATAAATTAGCACAGATCAAAATATAAAATCATATGATAGACGTTAAAAAATAACAATGTAGAAACGATACCATCGCTGGTAGGCGCCGGAGCAGGAGCCTGAGCATGAACGGAGGGAAACACAATTCCAAAGATTACGGCAACGATTGCCAACATTCCAAACGAAAACCTCGCGTTTCCTGCTGCCATTTTCTTTCAACTATAAAGACAAGTTCAATTTGTAAAATCCCTAACCTAATGTCTTCTCCCCCTAAATCTTATAGGATCGAAAAGAAGAGAATTTAGGGTAATTGGAAAGGGAATGGATCTAGGTTTTGGAGAAATGAGGATTTTATTTGGGATTTATAAGTAAATGAACACATAGGAAAAGGCTGTTTAAGCGGGCCCACTAATCCAACGATGGTTATAAGGCCTACACATGAAATCGGACCGTTGACCTGTGGGACCCTCAATTCACGTTTACAGTCCAGTTAAGTCCGTTCAGCTATCATATCTGTCGTTGTTTTTGACGAATATTTGACAGGTGTGTTGTGATGAGCGTAAAAGCGACCACCAAAAGCTTGAACGTTCCAATGATACGTCAACAACTGCCGCTTTTACTTCGAATTTTAAAATTTGGAATATGAGGTTAGGTCGCTTTAGTTTTATCGCTGGAATTCACATGGCTGGCATCAAAACATGCGCTAGTTGGACCACGCTTGCCTCCACATAAGGCCCATTACTCCACTACGTACAAAAAACTATAGGCCCATCCATCCATCTTTTCTCCATGTATATGCATATTTGAAATTGGTTTTTGTTTTATATCCTATGCTAAGCAATTAACCATTCGATGTTTAATTTTATTATATTTATATATTGCCCGTATCATTTTAGGTTTTATGCATTTTAGTATAAACCTTCGACGCATGAAAATAGGTTTAATAAACATTAACTTTAAAAAAACCGTGTCGAACTCTATGGAATACCAACAAAAGCGGTTAACTTTTAAAGAGCTGGTCATCACGAAAGTAGAGATAAAAAAATTATTTGAATCAGACATTCCACTTGTTTAAATGGCCTACCCGACATGTGAACAAGGTGTTAGAGAACCACATATTATCACAAAATCAATTGGTAATGTGAATGGAGATCTCTTAGTATTTATGCATGATTTACCAATTGGCCTCACATCGGACAATTTACAATATAAATCATGTATAAATACTAAGAGACCTCTCTTCACATTACCAATTGGTTTTGTGATAATATGTGGTTCTCTAACACAAGGGTCCAAAGGCATTTCGATGGTTTTTGATTCAAATTTGTACAAGACTTATACCATAAAAATTATAAGTATAAGGAACAGGACGACATAAGAAATTTTGGATTCAAATCAGCGCCTCACGAAAACGAGCTCAAAATCTAGAAAAACTTCATTAATTAAATTATATCACATATGCATGTTATCGTTCTAGTCATGTCCTGTTATACATGTATTTCCACGAGTGGAACTCCTCGCTTGACACAGGCTTATTGGTGACATAACAAGCTAAGCAAGTGAATAAAGAATGAAAAGATAAAGGCAAAAAAGTTTAATATGTATCAAACCAGTTGGTTCGGTAAGGAATTGATTTGTACCAATCCATGTAATTAGATCAATATCAATCCAACACTGTGAACCAAGGCTTGGTCCACCTCAAATCTATTCACATACCTATACTCATGGACCAATACATACATATACATATATACATACATTCATACACACATACATATACATACACACACACACACATGCACAAGCGCAAGCGCGCGCGCACACACACACATATATGTAAATATGTATATATGTAGATGTATGTACATACGTATACGTATACGTATACGTGTACGTATAGTACGTATGTATGGACGAACTTACACTTTGCTCGTAAGAGGCGATCAATGGGAGATGTGCACGTCAAGTCTTCGATATTCTAATGCAATCAGAATGATTTCTTGATTGATGGAGGATCCTTTCGATTGGCTAAATGCTAGTATATTAATGAGAGGATGGTTCCTTCGAAATTTTATAAGGGAGGCGAAGGCTTCTTTCTCTCAATTGCCAAACCAAAAGGAAGTGACTCTGAAACCTAAGTCGTCTTTTTTAAAGGTATATTTAAACTATTTTCATATTAAGCAATTTCAAATAAAATTATTATAAATTAAAGTAACACTAATATATACTATATATTACATGGTCAAAAAAATATTAATTTTTTTAAGATGCGCTGACTAATTAAAAGATTACTTTTAATTCAAATTTCATATAAAATTTACCTTTTAGGATATTGATTTAGACTTAGTTGATTATTAAAAAGAAATAATAACCAAAATTATGCTTAAATAATTAACCGATCGTTTAAATTTCAATTTGAATTGTTTAATATGTGTGTTCGTGTGTGTGAAAGTCTGTATGGATCGAGTAATTTGAATATTTATCTAAGTGTTTAACTTTTGCAAAAATAGTAATGTAAATGTAAAGCAATAAAGTAAATAACACCGGAGATTTTTTTACTGATTCGAACTCCCGTTCTACGTCAAATCTCAAACTCCTTTTGGAATTAACTAGCGACATCATCATTTAACCCGGAGGAATAGATATTACAACCGTCCGAGCTACCGAACAAGACTTCGATGCTTTAGAAACTCCAATAGGACTTCGTTTACAAAATAAGTAGAATTGTTTGTAACTTCTAATGCTCATGTATAACATGGATTAGCCAATGAGTACAATCTTCCTATAATATTCTTCTTTGTGGTATATGTAACACCCATAATTTTTGATAACATTATTCATGAGATTTAATTAGATAAATTAAATAGAATAATGTAAATGTTAAGTGATAAAGGGTTTGAGATTTGAATAAATCTTATTAAGGCCGTGCCAAATAAAATAATTAAATGGGCTTAAGAATAGTTTTTAGGTTAATTGAATTACATAAGGATGTATTAGGAAATTGCTGCCCATAATACTTAACCTTATACATTCTCGTTCCTACCATTTCATTCCTATTCATGTCATTTTGAAACAATAACAAAACCGTAAGAAGGGGGAGCCGTCCACTAACAAGAGAATTAAATCAAAAGCAAGAAGTTCAAGCTTAGGGGAAATCAATCTCAATTTAATCTCCTTATCTTAAACAAGGTGAATAATAATTCCATCTCAATTTTGTTTTAAATCATATATTTTTGGATTTAAGGGTAAATTCGTTTTTATGATGAATTGGATGATGATATGTTTGAATATTAATTTGTTTAATATAAATAAGATTATTTAAATGGGATTATACACGGTTTTAGGGAGAAACCGATTTATATCGACGCTTAAATGCCATGGAAAAATTTTATGTTGTATAAAACATGATTTTGGAGTTGAGTTTTAATTTTAATAATTTTCCAAGCCATAGAAGATTATTATGAATTTTCAAAGGAAAATATGGCTATATGGGTTTATAAATTTATTTTGGAAAATATTAAGAATTTGGGTCTGAAATTTTGATATGTTAGGTACCACGATTAAAGTGAATTTCTGTAATTTTTTAGGGTTTTTCAAAGTGATTTACTATTCAAATTAAATTATTTTAGTAGAGGGACTTCTTTGCAATATTATTTTTGCTTAATGGAAGGGCTTATTTGATTAACTTAACCATATTTTAGATTCGAAATTAGCGGCAGTTATTTGAGTAAAGTATTTGAAAAGTTAAGGCAACCAATCTGGTGTTAATACATGGTAGGTATTTAGAAAAGGGTTTGCTTTAATCAGTATTAAAACAGATTTACCCAAAAAAGTTGGTTTCGCCTTCTTTAGAAGTACCTTTCGACTCAGACCTTCTGCAACCAATCGAGTCAAAACCTACCTGGTTGAAACCAATGAAGCCAAAAATAATACACATGGTATCACTTAGTTGGTACGCAATAGATTGGAGAAAGACGGAAAGTAGGGTGTCGAAACAAAGCTTCCGAAGGGGTTGAGATCTTTGGTCTTTTTCTAAAGAAAAGCGCTTTCTTGTTTACAAAGAAGTTTTGAAGGTCTCGAAACCAGTGCTTACGAAAGGGTATTTTAAAACAAGCTTTCAAAGAGCTAACGCCTTTTTAAAGAAGTAGCTTCCGAAGGAGTTACTTAGTTTTTGAAATTGAAGCTTTCGGAAGGGGTAGTTTCGGCCAAGTCGAAACCCTTCAGTAACTATAAGCCTTTTGATGGTATTGAAGATATCAATGCTGTCGAAAGGTACTTTGTGTTTTATAAATATAAGCCACTTCCTATAGTTTTCGAAAGGGATTAGGGGTTTCGAAGGCAATGGTTTCGAAAGGGGTTTCGAAGCCAACCTTTTAATATTTTACCCAGATGTTTTAAGCTTTCGAAAGGATGGTCTTGACACCATCATGTTTTTCCCCAAATACTTTTATATGATAAAGAATGGTTTCGAAAGGGGTACATTCTTTTATATTCACTTTGAGCCAAATAATATTTTAAGTATAAACTCGGTGTTTTCGAAAGAGGGACTTTAAATGATTTCGGAAGGGCTACTTCCAATGGTTTCGAAAGGGGTACTTTCAATTGGTTTCGAAGCTATGCTTCTAAAGTTAAATGTTGATCCCTTAATACATTTGAACGGTTTTGAAAGAAAGGTTTAAAGTGTTTGACAGGCAGGCGCTTAATGTTTTAAACATAGATTTATATGCTTTCGAAGGAGGGTATCCAAGGAGGTCAAAAGCATGGTTTCGAAGGTTCTGAAAGGCTTTGTAACCCAGCTCATTTTTAAAGGAAAAATCCATGGCTAAATTAAAGGAGCTTTGAAATGATTTCTAGAAGAAGCTTTCCTTGATAAAATTATAGGTTAAAGGGATTAACCGTGTTTTATATGAAAAGTATTTTAAGGATATTAAACCCACATGAGTGGTATTGCTTTGTAATTATGGTTGTCTTCAAACATAAATATACTCAAATTATAATGGACCCATAACTGCATTTTGGGGATAAAAGGGTAGAAGAACCAGCTAGGTTAACCCAGTAGTGAATATAAATTGATTAAACTCCTGGATGTGTGGAATTTCATCTAAGAGGTCAGGGAGACAAGAATATAGATGTCTAAATATGGAAGTTGTCAGGGAGACAGGTTTATAGTGCACCCGTGAAAACCATGATTAGGAAGTTATTGGAGTTGCCAATAGGTTCATAGTGATCCCATGAAAACTATGTTATAAAGAGTGGTTGGTGGGGCCAATTAGTTTGTAGTGCATCCATGAAAACTATATCCGGATTAAGTTATTGATAGTTGTCAATAGGTTTACAGTCAACCCATTAAAACTAGGATATGAGAGAAGTTGTTACAGTCACCAATAGGTTTAGGGGAAACCACGAATTAATTAGGTTAATTGGAAGTGGCCAATGGTTTATAGTGCACCCATGAAAACTATGAAATGGGACAGGGAATCCATATAGTTTATAAAGGTTATTAGTAAGCCCATGAAAACTAATAGGTTAATAGTGACCCTAGAAACTATAAATATGATAGGGAGTCAATTAAATAGAGGATCGTAAATCCAGTATGTTTTAACATGTTTGCAAATTATCGTAGTATTTAGAAATGACTATGTTTTTAACCATTTGAATGCAGGAGCACAATATATAGTTTTATAAAGGTTTTAAGATATTATTGAGGGGAAAACCTATTCTGTTAAGCTGCGTGGTCTCACTAGATATCTAAATGATTTGAGATGGTAGATTATTATTCATACCAGGCTATATATCAGACTCGAAGTTTATGTTCTCCCCTTAAACTCTCGGCCACTCAATTGATTTCGAGTAGTTTGAGAGTTGAGGTTTTCAGGTACCTCATTAGATGAATAAAGCTTCCGAAGACGTGCAGAAGGCATGATAGCTATATAGAGTTTTCTTTTATTTGATTCTACTATATTATTTATAGTGGAAAAGTTGTTAAATTGCTTATATATACTCTAATCATCCAAGGGGCATTTTCATATATCGCTCTTAGTGTATGTTGTAAAAAATATATTTTCTCTAAACGTGTTTGTCGATTATGAGATTATGTAATGAAATGGTAATGTTTTGAAATGGAATATGATTTTGTTTTTTAATTTTTTTCCATATTCATGTGTTTCTATGTATCATTGACTCTAACACTTCCATATTTGGTCACCGAGGATTAGTAACTATGGATGACTGGAGCATCCGTAGCCGTTAGTTTTGGGCCTCCAAGTAGGGGGATGTTACAAGTTGGTATCAGAGCATAGGTTTATGAAACTTAAAAGAAAAGTTAAACCTAAAAGCTTTTTTAAACATAATCTAATGAATTAGAAGTATGATCGGAGTTTGTGATAACGCTATAGTAACATACTTGTATTATATATATAAGTACGTGTTCCCTTCTCTCTTAGACCGTTCATCTGTATCTTACTAAGGCTTGTATGCAGATTTACGAGAAAGAGGATATGGAAGCAGGAAACGAAAGAGGAAATCTAGGTGGATGAAGCACCACAATCAACGGAAATGCTCGACCTAATATCAGAAGAAACCAAGATCGACAGGCTAATGCTAACCCAAATGCTGAAGCCAATGTTGGTGGTGAAAAATAGCCAATAGATGCAGGGATGGTGTATCAATTATTATCCAATCTTTTGCAAGCTGGGTTTATGGTAATGTTGGAGGAGCTAATCACGTGGCTCCAGTTGACAATAACCATGCTAAGTTGAGCAGAGACTACAGTAGTTTGGGTAGGAAGCCATTTTCTAGAACAAGAGATGCTGTTGAAGTTGAGAATTGGCTATTGCATTGTGAGAGGATCTTTACTGATCAAGGATTGGATGATGGGAAAAAGAGAAGGTTGGCATCTAGGCAATTGCAAGTGGAAGCACTTCACTGGTGAAATAGTGTTACTGCCAGAATTCCGAAGGAAGAGCTGACATGGGTTGATTTCAAAAGGAGGTTTGGGCAGAGTTTTCTATTTGAGGTTGCTAAGTCAGCGTTGATGAGGAATTTCATAGATCTAGTTCAAGAAGAGATGTCAGTAATCGAGTACACTGCTAAGTTTGATGAGCTGTCTCGATATGGATATGCTATGGTTAACACTAACATTAGAAGGAATGAGAGGTTCATTCAAGGACTAAGACCTGAACTTGCTAGAATAACCATGACCCATATTTGAGAACCTTTTAATGTGGTGGTGGAGATGGCCATTCTCCATGAAGAGATATCGGGTGGTTGTGCTAGAGAGAAGCCAGTTGAATCCCATGGTCCTTGGGGAAAGAAGAGGAAATTGTTCAAGAAGAAGGGAGCCCAGAAAAGGGGATGCTGCCAAGAAGGGAAAGGCTAATTTAGTGTGCTTCAAGTGTGATAAGAAGTGTCATTATGCTCATGAGTGCTGGACAGGCAAGGGGAAGAAGGCCGTAGACAAGAAGAATGTGAAGTGCTTTAACTGTGATCAAGTTGGACATTACAAGAACTAGTGTCCAGAGCCAATCAGGGCAGACAAGGAAAAGTCTTTGCTTTTGGATCATCAGCTAAGCCTACTACAGCTAATAAAGGAAAGATTGTGATGGAAGGTACATTTTTGATTCAAAGTATACCAGTTAGGATACTATTTGATATCAGTGCATCACATTCATTTATATCACAGTATTTGGTTTATAGTTTATGCTTAGAACCCATATAACTTGTTACTTCCTTAAGGGTTGCGAATCCAATATGAGGGTATGCAACTTTAGGGATGAGATGTGACCGGTTAGAACTTGATTTTTTAGGCCATAAGTTTGCATGCAGTTTGTACTTTTTCGATTTCATAGATTTCGAAATCATTTTGGGTATGGATTGGTTGAGAAGTTACGAGGCCAGGATATTTTGCCAAGATGGGAAGATATCACTAAGATGCCCTAATAGTCAAAGCTGAATTATATTCTTAGTAGTGAATTTTGACCAGAGTAGTTGTACTTTATTAAGTGCAATGGAAGTGGGAGTAGATCTAGATCAGCTTTGAATAGCAAGAGAGTTTGCAGATGTGTTTGAGCTAGCTATAGAACTACCACCGAAACGAGCTGTTGAGTTTCGGATAGATCTATGCAAAAAGCTAAACCTATAAGTAGACCACCTAACAGGATGACACTGACTTAGATGAAGGAATTGAAGGAGCGGCTAGTGGATCTAGAAGGAATGAATTTTATTAGACCAAGCAGTTCGTCTTGGGGAGTGGCCGCGGTATTCGTGAAGAAACCAGATGGGTCGTTGAGGATGTGTGTTGACTATTGTAAGTTGAACGAAAGGATGATAAATAATAAGTATGCTTTTCCAAGAATTGATGATCTATTTGATCAAATGAGTGGAGCCTGAGTGTTTTCCCAGTTGGATTTGGCGATAAAGTTCCATCAATTGAGAGTGGCAGAGGACAACATTCCTTTGACAACATTTCGGACTAGGTATGGTTTGTATGAGTGGTTAGTAATGTCATTCTGGTTGACGAATACACCTGCTTTCTTTGTGGATTTGATGAATTGAGTCTTCCGAGAGTATTTGGATAAATTTATATTTGTGTTTATAGATGATATTTTGGTATAATCTAAGGTGAAAGAGAGAATGAAAATCATCTTAGAGTTGTGCTTGAGGCGTTGAGGTAGAATCAGCTAAAGGCGAAGTTTTCCATGTGTCATTTTTGGAAAAAAGATGTTAAGTTCCTTGGTCATATGATTTTAGAGAAAGAATTGTTAGTCGATCTAGATAAGATCGAAGCTGTGAACAATTAGAAGAGACCAGAGACGATGACCGAGATCAGAAGTTTTCTTGGACTTGCTGGCTACTATCCGAGATTCATCAAGGATTTCTCGTGGACAGCAGTGCCTTTGACCAAGCTTACCAGGAAGGTGGTGAAGTTTGTTTGGTCCGACAAAAGTGAGGAGGCATTTCTTCAGTTAAAGCATTTGTTGACCAATGCAGCAGAGTCAGTAGTTCCAAACGAAAACCAAGGGCTGGTGATGTATACCGATGCTTGTGGAATTGGATTGAGAGCTGTGTTGATGCAGAAGGGTAAAGTGATTGCCTACGCAACTGGATAGCTTAGACCACATGAAGTGAGATATCCTACTCATGATTTTGAGTTAGCTGCGGTGATCTTTGCATTGAAGATTTGGAGGCATTATCTCTTAGGAGAGAGTTTGAGCTATACAATGATCATAAGTCTTTAAGATACTTATTCTCTCAGAAGGAGTTGAATATGAGGCTGTAGAGGTGGCTGGAATTTTTGGCTGCTTATGATTTTGGTATAGAGTATACACCAGGGAAAAGTAATAAAGTAGTAGATGCTCTTAGCAGAAGACATCATAATGTGGTGTTGGCTATGTTGGCAGAGTGGAAGGAATTAGAAGCTTTGGCCAGTTGTGGTGTGCAGTCAAGATCAACTTCTAGTTCTAGTCAAAGTATCGCCATGTTGTCCTGTTAAGAAGTTCGACTAGTGTTGATCGTGAGAATTGCTTCTACGTAGAAGGAAGATCTAGTATTAGCCAAGATGATTAAAAGGCTTGAGGTTGGAAATGAGATTGATAATTTGATAGGTATTTGTCTTGACTAGAGAGGATGGTTGAGAAATAAGGGGCGATTATGTGTTCCAGATGTTGAGAACTTGAGGAGAGAAGTTCTTGAGGGATGTCATCGATCCAAGTTTACGATTCATCCTGGTGGGACCAAGATGTATCAAGATATGAAGAGAAGCTTCTATTGGCAAGGAATGAAGAGGGATGTTGGCTTGTGGGTTAGGTAGTGTGTAAACTGTCAACATGTAGGCCGAACATCAGAAACCGAGTAGGTTACTTTAGCCTCTAGAGATTCAAGTTTGGAAATGGGACTCGATATCCATGGATTTTATAGATGGGTTGCCAAGGTCAAGTAGAGGAAATGAGAGCATATGGATCATTGTGGACAGGTTGTCCAAGAGTGCCCATTTTGTTCCAGTAAAGTCGACCAGGATGGCACCTTTTTTAGTGAAGTTGTTCATAAAGTACATAGTTAGACTACATGGAATTCTTATATAAAGTACATAGTTAGATTACATGGAATTCCTAGTAACATAGTCGGTGACTCGAGATGCTTTGTTTACTAGCGAATTCTGGAAGAATCTACAGGATGTATTAGGCACTAAGCTCAAGATGATTACAGCATATCACCCTCGAACGGATGGGTAGACAGAAGAGTCAATAAGGTACTCAAGGATTTGTTAAGAGCTTGTGTGTTGGATTTTAGTGGATTTTGGAAGGATCACCTACATTTGGTTGAGTTTTCCTATAATAATAGTTAGCAGACTAGCATAGGAATGGCGCCTTTTAAAGCTTTGTATGGAAGACCATGCAAATCACCATCATGTTGGTTGGAGACTGGAGACAGATTGGTCTTAGTCCAGGTTTGGTTAGGGAGGCATTAGAGAAGATTGATTTAATTTAAGAAAGGATGAAGGAAGCTCAATCCAGACAAAAGAGTTACGAAGATAAGAGGCATAAAGATCTAGAGTTCTCAATTGGAGATAGGGTTTTCATTAAGGTATCATCGATGAAGCGTGTGGTATGGTTTGGGAAGTCAAGGAAACAAGCACCAAGATATGTTGGCCCATTCTAGATTATAGAAAGGATTGGAAAGCTTGCATACAGAGCAGAGTTGCCGAGCAGTATGCAAGGTGGCCATAATGTATTTCATGTGTCTCATCTTCGTAAGTGTGTGCATGATTCCACCAACAGGGTTGGAAGATCTAGTAGCAGAGCCTAATTTGACTTTTGTTAGACAATCAGTTTGGGTTGTAGCGAGAAATGAGAAAAGATTATGGAACAAGACAGTCAAGTTGGTGAAAGTTCAGTGGAGCGACAACGAGAAGGACTGTACTTGGGAGATAGAGGACATGATTCGAGATACTTATCCTGATCTGCTTTGAGGGTATGTCTATATTAGATTTTTATAGATAATTCTTAATCAGGTAGACTAGTATGGGCGTTAAGAGTCATTACAGATGATTTCTATGTTTAGTATTTTTAGTCCTTACTGAATTTCGAGGACAAAATTCCTTAAGAAGGAGAGTCTGTAACATCCCTAATTTTTAATAACATTGTTTAGGATATTTAATTAGATAAATTAAATAGAATAATGTAAATTTAAGTGATAACGGGTTGAGATTTGAATATATCTAATTAATGCGTGCCTAATAAAATAATTAAATGGGCTTAAGAATGGTTTTTAGGTTAATTAAATAACATAAGGGGTATTAGGAATTTTCCACCCATGATCCTTACCCTTATATATTCTCGTTCCTACCATTTCATTCCCATTCACATCACTTTGAAAACAATAACAAAAATTTAAGAAGGGGGAGCAAGCCATTGCCAAGAGAAATTAAGTCAAAAGCTGGAGATTCAAGCTTAGCGGCAATCAATCCCGATCCAATCTCCTTATCTTAAATAAGGAATAATAATTCCATCTCTATTTTTTTGAATCGTATATTTTCATATTTAAAGGTAAATTCGTTTCTATGATGAATTGGATGATGATATGCTCGAATATTAATTTGTTGAATATTATAAACAAGAGGGACTTCTTTGCAATATTGGTTTTGCTTAATGGAAGGGCTTATTTGATTAACTTAACCACAGTTTAGATCCGAAATTAGTGGCAGTCATTTCAGTAAAGAATTTAAAAAGTTAAGGCAACCAATCTGGTGTTTGCACGTGGCAGATTAGTTAGAAAAGGATTTGCTTTAATTAGTATTAAAACAGATTTACGTAGAAAATTTGGTTTCGCTTTCTTTAGAAATACCTTTCGATTCAAACTTCCACAACCAATCAGGTCAAAACCTACCTGGTTGAAACCAATGAAGCAGAAACCAATACACATGGTATTACTTAGTTGATACATGTGGATTGGAGAAAGGAAAAAGGTAGGGTGTCGAAACATAGCTTTCGAAGAGGTTGAGATCTTTGGTCTATTTTCTAAAGAAAAGCGCTTGCCTGTTTACAAAGAGGTTTCAAAGGACTCGAAACCAATGCTTGCAAAAAGGTATTTTAAAACATGCTTTCAAAGAAGAGCCGCCGCATTTTTATAGAAGTAGCTTCCGATGGACTTACTTAATTTTTAAAATTGAAGCTTTCGGAAGGGGTAGTTTCGACCAAATCGAAACCCTTTTATAACTTTAAGCCTTTCGATGGTATTGAAGATATCAATGCTGTCGAAAGGTACTTTGTTTTTCATAAATATAAGCCACTTCCTATAGTGTTCGAAAGGTGTTAGGGGTTTCAAAGGCAATGGTTTCGAAAGGGGTTTCGAAGCCAACCTTTCAACATATTACCCAGATGTTTTAAGCTTTCGAAAGGATGGTCTCGACACCATCATGTTTCCCCAAGTACTTTTATATGATAAAGAGTGGTTTCGAAAGAGTACATTCATTTATATTCACTTTGACCCAAATAATATTTTAAGTATAAACTCAATGTTTTCGAAAGGGGGACTTTAAATGATTTCGGAAGGGCTACTTCCAATGGTTTTGAAAGGGGTATTGTCAATTGGTTTCGATGCTATTCTTCTAAAGTTAAATGTTGATGCTTTAAGACATTCGAAAGGTTTCAAAAGAAAGGTTTTAAAGTGTTTGAAAGGAAGGAGCCTAATGTTTTAAAGATAGATTTATATGCTTTCGAAGGAGGGTATCCAAGGAGGTCGAAAGTAGGGTTTTGAAGGTTTTGAAAGGCTTTGTAACCCAAAATCATTTTTAAAGGAAAAACCCATGGCTAAATTAAAGGAGTTTTGAAATGATTTCGAGAAGAAGCTTTCCTTGATAAAATTATAGGTTAAAGGGATTAACTACCCAAAGGAGTGGTACTGCTTTGTAATTATGGTTGCTTCTTCAAACATAAATATATTCGCAGTATATTGGACTCATAACTGCATTTTGGGATAAAAAGGTAGAAGAACCAGCTGATTAATCCAGTAGTGAATATAAATTGATCAAACTCCTGGATGATAGAATTGCATCCAAGAGATCAGGGAAACCAGAATATATGATGCCTATAAATGGAAGTTGTCAGGGTGACAAGTTCATAGTGCACCCATGAAAACTATGATTAGGAAGTTATTGGAGTTGCCAATAGGTTCATAGTGATCCCACGAAAACTATGTTATAAAGAGTGATTAGGGGCCAATTGGTTTGTAGTGCACTTATGAAAACTATATCCGAATTAAGTTATTAACAGTTGTTAATAGGTTCCTAGTCAATCCATTAAAATTAAGATACGAGAGAAGTTGTTGGATCCACCAATAGGTTCAGGGGAACCCATGAATTAATTAAGTTAATTGGAAAAGGCCAATAGGTTCATAGTGCATCCATAAAAACTATGAAATGGGATAGGGAGTCCATATATTTTATAAAGGTTATTAGGACTCTCATGAAAACTAATAGGTTAATAATGACCCTAGAAACTATACATATGATAGGGAGTCAATTAAACAGAGGATGGGAAATCTATTATGTTTTAACATGTTTGTATATCATCGTAATATTTTGAAATGACTATGTTTTTAACCACTATGGATGCATGAGCACATTATATGGTTTTATAAAGGTTTTAACATATTAGTGAGGGTAAAAACCATTCCGCTAAGTGGCGTGGTCTCATTAAATATCTAAAAGATTTGATATGGTAGATTATTATTCATACCAGGCTTCATATCTGACTTGAAGTTTATATTTTCCTCTTTAACTTTCAAGTACTCAATTGATTTTTAGTTGTTTGAGATTTGAGATTTTCTGGTACCTCATTAGACGAATAAAGCTTTCGGAGACATGATAGCTATATAGAGTTTTCTTTGTTTGATTCCACTGTGTTGTTTGTAATGGCAAAGTTGTTAAATTGCCTATATATACTCTGATCATCCAAGGGGACATCTACATATGTACCACTTAGCGTATGTTGTAACAAATATATTTTCTCTAAATGTGGTTGACGACTATGGGCTTATGTAATGAAATAGAAATGTTTTGAAATGGAATGTGATTTTGTTTCTAAATTTTTTCCGTATTCATGTTTCTAACACGGCCATATTTGGTCGCCGAGGATTAATAACTATGGATGACTGCAGCATCCGTAGCCGTTAGTTTTAGGTCTCTAAGTAGGGTGATGTTACAGTCTATTGAGTGTATTTATGATAAATATGGAAGTAATATGATCACAGGGAAAATAAAATTGAATGTGCAAGTGATCGGTTTGAAAGAAATATAAGTATAAGAAAGCACTTGAGAATTCAAAAGCAAGATAGAAGAATAAGAGAAGAAAAGAATTCATTTCGAATTCACCAATTTGATTACCTTATATAGAAAATGTATGTTCCAACCTTTAATAAAGAGAAATGATTAATGAAAATGGTTGTAGCCATTAACGAAGAAGAGTAAGTCTTTGTGGAGAAGAGCATCTTTTCATAAATTTGAAAAATATAGCTGTAATATAGATTCGGTCAACTAAATGAAGTTAGTTAGTCAACTGAATTTGAGTGAAAACCACATTTCAAATTAGAATGAAATTTGTTTAGAATAGCCTAGTTTCAGTCGGCTAGAATCCTTGATTTAGTTGAATGAACTAGTGTTTAGTCAACTAAGTCATGATTTTATTCAACTTAAACTATATCAATGTTTAATTATAAATGTGTACAAACATTCAGTCATCTTCTATACCCTATTCAATCGACTGAATGTTGTGGTTTTTGTTTTCGAGCTTTGAAAATGGTTTGTGATCAAGTATGTGTGTGTATACCATATAAAAGGGCTTTGAAAATGATTTGTGATCAAGTATGTGTGTCGAGTACGTCTCCTTGTTTGATTGATCTTTTCCTGTGCAAGTGGTTAGTACATACAATATACTATTGTATAGTTGTTACTATCAAAATATGACATTCTAACAAAGTGTGTGTAAAATAATCTAGTATTTAGTCTTTAATAATTTAAGCAATTAATCTATGGTAATATAAAAATAATAGTATAATGGTGGTGTTGACGACAATAATAAACAAATATTATACAATGCCCTATATATACATGTAGTGAATGTTGCTAATATATGTATGTAGTTATATATCTCAGTAACTATTTATAGAGACACATATCACTTAGACATTAATGCAATAATACACACATATCACTTGATACATTATTCAGCATTTTAACACTAATAATTATTACTAAAATCATTTAGTATAAAAACATACAAACTAAAATATTAGCCCAAATTCCAAAACAAATCCAAACTATAATAAGTATAATTTAACATGCGATAACACAATGATTTGGTGAAATCATAACAAATGATTTTTTGAAATTCACCCTTTTGCTCTGCTAATAGTATTAGCTAATATTGAAATTATTATGATTCATAAGTTTTAACTCGAATTCGAATGACACTTTGACCAACACACTTATATCATCATGTGGCACATTACGCAATACCTAGACATCTCGTTTGTCGATAGCTACATATAACTATCGAAGGTGAGCATATCGATTAGGCAAGGTGAACCAATACTCAAATTGTATTGTCAACTTCACCTTATCTTGGGTTTTGATGCAACTTCAACTCTGCATAATGAATTGTTTCAAAGCATGTTTTGCTACAGGTTAACATTCGATCCTTGACTATGGAAACTCTCCTATAACATAATTTGCCAAACTATTGAAGCCTCTATGGACTTCGATCTTCAAATTAATGGAATGCTAAAAATATTTAAGTAAATAAAAATTCATTAATAATGCATGAATAGAAAAACTATAAATGTGTTAAAACTGATAGAAGTACATCTAAACTTTACCTTTGACAATGTCCATTACTGCTTAACCTTCCTCTAACGACCCTCTTTATTAGGTATCTAGATGTCCAATCTCTCATTGGTATGTATCAAAAATGTCCTAGTGTCTTCAAGATTGCTTCATGTCATCACATTGATACATGGACTATAATGATGTCAAATACATGCCTCTACCTAATTATATGTTGAATTTGTCATAGATTTTGATTTAATAATTCTTTGATGATGTAGCTTTTTCCCTTAAAGAAACTGCATATGCTCACAAGTCTCTTTCACACAGCAAAACAATGATCAGTCATCTGAATGATTCTAAAAATATTTAATTTTCCCCTTATAAACCAGCCAAAAATAAAAATATGATTAAAAATGCATCATGATTTCCCACCAAAATTGATTCTAAAACCTAATTATTTTTAGATTTATTTCAAGGAGTTAAGGAAAGAAAGAATGAGATAAAAAGGAACTTATTCAGGAGAATCTAAAAACTAACTATTATACTTAACAATTAACGAGCGTGAGATTTTCTATCATAGCTCGGAATGCTATGTTGATGACCATAACATCATTAGATGGTAAGTCTAGTTTGAAAAGTGATGACCAACACACCTCCAAAATTTCCTTTTACACCACTCTTGAACTATAATAAACTAGTACAATTGTAATATGGTGAAAAACCAATCGTTTGACGTATAATTTTAACAAAAAACATATTTTATAGCTTTTCGTTAGTCTTAGCTATATATATACATAATGAAAATACGTTCTATAACAATTTCTTTTTGTTATTCAACACACATAAAGTAAAAATGTTAAATAAAATATGTAATGAAGAACACTTAATTAACAAATGATAGGTATATATGTGTGCGTTTTATAATTCAGTATGCACAATGCATATTTAACATGATTGTTTCTCTAACTACATATGTTACTAAGTCATATGCTAGAGTTAAACGTATAACTTAAAAATTTATAGTATTTTATACTCAAATGAGTATATAACTATCAAACATGCTATAAGTAATCAAGACGATAAATAAACCTTTATATTCCCACATCGATGATACATAATGGTCAGCAATCATTTACTAACTAGTACAAATTCGTGCTACGCATATAGAGTTTCCTAAAGTTGGTATAAAGTGTGACGTTTTAGCACTCACTGTAAGCTCACACATCATTAAAAATTAATAATTTCCAAAATTTATAGCTGATATCAATTAATTTTGAAGAACATTTTTTTACAAATCTATAGTCAATGTTTAAAATCAAAAATCAAAGTTATCTTCTCATCATGTTATTTTGTTAAGTTCTCTTAAAAAATTAAATCTTAAATATACCAAATAATTTACATTAAATATAACAATATGATCTATATTTTAAACATATAAATTTTATATTTGGTGTTTAAGTTTAATAGAAATATCATTTAAATATTATACCCTTAAAATAAAAGAAGAAAAACTGAAGTTAGTAATTTTGCTAGAATTTTTCACAAATGGGAAACAATATGATATATTTCTTGAATAAAGAACATGAAAAGAGACAACAACCTCAAAATTATAAGTAAGAAAAATATATAAGTCATTTTCTACTTTTATGCTGATAGGAAAATGGTTATCAGATCTTTAACATTGAGAATAACACCCCATACATAGGTGAAATATTAGGACTTTGTTGATGGTAAGTTTAACAAACATAAAACCAATATCCCAAATAGGTAATCACGGATCACGGACATACAAACAGAAAAATAATAATACGATAGCCCAATTACCTCATCTTACAATAGCTTTAAGAAGTCATCATGCGACGACTCAATTATCTCATCTTACGATAGCTTTAAGAAGTCATCATGCGACAGCTCATATATTCCAACCCTTGACGACTTTAGAAACCATCAGTTGACGGCTTGAATTTCTCAACCTTCGATGGCTTTAGAAATCACCATTCAACAGCTTGGATACCTCAACCTTCAATGGCTCTAAGAAACCATCACTTGATGGCTTGAATAACTCAATCTTTAATGGCTTTAGAAATCACCATTCAACAGCTTGGATATCTCAACCTTCGTTGGCTTTGGAAATTATCACTCGACAACTTAGATGCCTCATTTCAATAGCTCAAGAAGTCATTATGCATTAGCTCAATTATGCATCCTTCAAAAATTTTAAGAAGTTATCATATGATGGCTCATATATTTCGTCCTTCGATAGCTTGTAGAAGCTAATAAAGTACATACTGATGTGAATAGCCCAATGCCTATATTGAGTAAGGATATTTCTACTTACGTCGTCACTTTTACTAATGATTTCTCAAGACTATGCAATGTATGTCCTGTGAAAAATAAACCCAATGTTTGTGAGAAATCTAAAGAGTATAAGAATGAAATTTGATAATTATATGAAGCATAAAATCAAAATGCTTCGATTCGGTAGTGGAAGTGAGTATGTTGGACAAAAGATCCAATGATACTTAAATGATAATGAGATAATCTCTCAGATCACTTTGCTTTATGTTGCACAATGCAATGGCAGAGAAGGAATCGAACCCTATTTTATATGGTTCAACCTATGATGACTGGGGCTGAGTTATCCTTTTCCTATTGGAGATATATGTTAGAATCTATGGCGCATAGGTTGAACATTATTCATACCAAATATATGCCTAAGACATGATATGAAATGCGGAATGATAAGAAACCCCACCTCAAGTATTTGATGGTGTAAGTTTGTCTAGCCTACATCAAGAACGTTCACCCTAATAAACTTGAGGTAAGATTGGTACTATATAAGTTTATAGGATATCCTAGAGATTATATGTGATATATTGTTTATAACCAATAGGAACAGAAGGTCATTATTTCTTGACACATTTACTTTTTAGAAAAGGAACTTTTGTTAAAAGAAATTAATAATGAAATTTTAGATTTGAATGAGATCCGAGAAACTAAACCAGTAGAAGGATAAAAATCAACATTATACGAAAGCACACAACTTATTAGAAGGTCTAAAAGGGAATCTCCCACACTAGAGAGATACTATGGTTTTCTACTAGATGGTGAGGAAGAGGATTGTGTCTTAAAAGACGACACTCCTTTCATATTTCAACAAGCAATTAAAAATTCTCATAGTGGATTGTACCTAGTGGCACAAAACCCAATGGCTGCAAATGGATCATTAAGAAGAAATTAAATGCAGATGGATAGGTAGAGACCTATACGGCAAGACTTGTCTCAAATATTTTCCTTCAATTTTATGTTGTTGACTATGATGAAATATTTTGACCCTTAGACATGCTTAAGTCCGTTTGGATGTTACTTGCTATCACATCATTCTATAACTATGAATATGGCAAATGCACGTGAAAATGACATTTCAAAATGATGATCTATAAGAGACCATTTACGTGTCACAGCTTGAGGTTTCAAGATCTATGAAAGTGAGGGAAAGAATTGTAAGTTTTTTAGATCAATTTATGATCTTAAACAAACTTCAAGGAGATGGAAATTGTTTTGATAAAGTAATCAAATAGCTTTGTTTTTATTAGCACGTAAAGGAAGCATGTATATACCGAAAAGAGCAATACGGTCCTATATTGTTTATTGTCTTATATGTCAATGATCTTCTCCAAATTGGCAATGACGTTTTGTAATTGCTATTAATGAAAGCTTGGTTATCCAAGAACTTATCCATGAAGAATTTGAAAGAAGCGACATATACACATGGTATAAGGATCCACAGAGATGGATCCAAGAGGTTGCTTGGATTATCTCAATCCTTGTATGTTGGAAATATACTAAAATAGTTCAGTATAGAGATTTCAAGCATGAAAACTTTCAATGTAATTCGAAGTCAACTTCCTAAGAAGGATGCTCCCATATTGATGAGGAGAGAGGACATATGAAAAGGAAAATGTATGCTTCAGCCGTCAAATCCATTATGTACGTTATGCTATGTATAAGACTGGATGTTGCACATGCATTAGTATGTGTAAGTTGATTCTAGAGAGAAACATTGTACAATGGTGAAATGTATTCTTAGGTATTTAAGAAACACTAAATACTTATTCCTTAAATATGGAATTGAAGACCTAGGGGTATATAGATTCAAACTTCAAAGTGATATAGATGATAGTGAATCGGTATTGGGTTATATGTTTACATTGAAAGGTGGACCAGTAAGCTAGAAAAGTTCAAAGCAAGAAATTATAGTCAATTCAATGATGGAGGTCGAATACATCTCCCTAAATGAAGCAACTAAAGAAGCGGTGTAGATGCACAAATTTATGGCTAAGTATGTGTGATTCCAAATGTTAGAAAACCCATAACATTATTATGTGATAACAATGCCACGATGCATATTGTAAAAGAACCAAGTACTCGCAAGAAATTGAGCCATATACCATGGAGTTCAACCTGATAAGAGAATGTATCAACAACGAAGAAGTGGTAACTAATAGAGTAAATAGAAAGGACATCACAACAGATCCATTTAAAAAGAGAACGACCCGCTCAATTCTAAGCAAACCGATCAAAGGGACGAGATTGAAATTCCTTAATTGTCCCTAAAAGCAAGTGGTAGATTGAGAGAGTTAGGGGTATGCCATAAAGGGAAAAATTTGTAATTTATTGTAAATTATATAACTTTGTAGTAAATCTCACACAAAGTAAAAGGTGTTTATTTCTTATGTGTAATGACCCGGATTTGGAATATAAATTGAAATTTGAATATGAAGATTTTGGTTGAAATTACATAGTGAATATAAATTTCAGATATAGCAATTTATCATAATAAGAAAATGGTGAATAATTGAAAATGGAGTTGAACATGGATCGAAACGATTTCTAATATTGATATAAATTTTATTCGAATTGGAATTTAGTCAATAAGTTTTTTAAACTAAAATTTCAAGCGATTTCATAAAATTTTGAGATCGTCGATTTAATCGACGCGTTAAAATAGCCTTTTGTGGCACAACCTTGAATTTTGACAAAACTAGTTCCATTAGATCCGTAATAGTATATTATTATCGAATTTTAAATTTCATAGCGTTTGGATTTACCATTTAGTCGTGCGATCTGAAACGCCTAGAAATAATTTGATTAAATTTATTTTAAACAGTCGATTTAAAAAGTTATCTTCCATATACGATCGAGTTTGGTTATGAAACTTATTCCGTTCAGTTCGGAATAGCGGTATAACATTAGGAACGCCAGGCGGCACACATCGATAAGGACTGTAGATTTTTAATTACCCAATAGGAGATATCTATACTATTATATTATTAGCGAGTTAAATTTTAAGCGCACAGAGGCCCCCTTCAATTTTGGCACTCCAACCATCTCCAAGTTTATATCGAATACGCTTTTTCCTTCTTCCGTCGCACCTCCCCCTTCATCCTTTTTCACTTCTTCCATACCAAATTAGAGAATTCCCTGTCCATCTTTTCTACCTCAAACCCTAATTCTCAGTTCCTGCTATAAGGAGGTCGCTGTTGTGGCTCCTTCTACCATCGTTCCCCCCTTTTCCCTTGACCGGGTATATTTACTTCCATTTCATTACCTATCTACGCGCTAACCCTAAATCAGAATTTTTTTAATTTCACCAACCCAAGGCCGCCCAATTTTTCGCTGTCGATCTTCCTCCACATGTCCATGGCGGCTACCAGTCTTCACCGACCGTCCGTCTGATTATCCCCAAAGTGTCGAAAGGTCATCAACTGATGGTACCCTCTCTGACATTTTCCTCTCCCTTACTTTTAAATTCTTTTTACACCACCTATTTGTAAGCCATGGATTTTTGAAAGGTCCAGCTATAATACACCATTCGATTTCTTTGAGGTTTTTGATAATATCTTACTTTCTAGGTATGTTACTGCTATTATCCCTGTACAATCACTGTTTTCATTCATTTATTTCTAATTGAATGTATTCTATTTGTCTGGCTTCTATGTCGATATTCATTCTGTTTGCCTTGGATTATTCGTCGATGTTTCTGTAGGGATTTTGTCTGCAGTTATGCTGCTACGTCATTTTGATCGAATGCTACTGGTTCTTTTACCCATTCAAAATCATTTTTCAAAGATTGTTTGCAATTCAAAAACATTGTTCAAGGACAGTATTTACAATATAGTCTTTATTTCAGTTTAGTTTGATTGTTTTGTCAATTAGTAATGCCGTTCCTTCTTATTATTGCTACAGCGTGTACTGCCTTACCGTCTACCTTTTTTCCTTGAGATTCATCTGCAACTATTTGCCTCAAGGGATTGTTCTCCCCCACTAGGACAGCGGTTAGGTAATCTCCTTCCCCTATTATGCTTGAATTATTTATTTTCTTTGTTTCAATATAGAATGATTCACACTACCCTTTTTCAGGCCGTTTCTTTGTCGATTTTTCACATTCTAAACTCTTGATTAAGAAAGATTGTTTGATAGGTTGCGAGCTTAAAGGATTTGGTTAATTACAATGGCATAGTTAAAAGAGGGGAAATTTTAGGTGCTTCATATTTCAAACCCATCTCAGGTAAATAGATATTACGAGATCTATGTATGAATGTTAATTTATTTTATTAATTCTGTTTAGGCATAGAATCTTGCAGTTTTTACAATCTAACAAGGTTTCATGCAGTTTTGGAATGGGAGGCTGTGTGTTATTTTGTGAGTTTTTGTTGTATCTTTAGGCAGTTTTGGCAAATATTGCCTTCGCAATTCAATGTTGAAATAATCCAGTATGTTAACATATTAATTGTTTACTCTTAGTTTTATTTTTTAGTTTCACTTATAGAAGTTTGTTTGTTTCTTAAATATATAATCATTTTTTGTTGATTGGTTTTTTTTCCTTCATTAGAGAGTTAAATAGACATGATCAATAATTCAATAACCAAACATTACTTATTTATTACCTTCTTTTGCAGCAAATTGAAAGTTGCTCACTGTTCTCTAAAAAATGAGAATTGTACAGGATAGATTGAAAACTAATTCATCATATCTAAGGTACACATTTAAAAAAAAAATCCATTTTAACAATTGAATAATGTTATGGCAAGAAATTCATGCAAACTTTTGAGGCAACACAAGCATTTATATGTTCTTTTGTAATCAGGTTCGAGTTTATTGATAATTTATGTGTTTCGACCATTTTTTACGCTATGCTCAATTCTTTTGGATAATTAAGATTTATTTTCTCTTACATAATAATTTTTATCGATCAATCTCTTCTTCTTTTCCAGTTAAGCTGATTTTTTAGTTTGAACTCATACATAATATATATATATAATATATATATATATATATTTATAATGGAAATTGAGTTTGATATCATTTAATCAAATTTCAATATCTTACAATTTACCTTCAAAATCATGGAAGTTTACGATTATATCTTAAGTATTTTGTATGGATTAAACTTAGTTTCTTTTCTGATTTGCATACTAAGTTGATTAATTTTGGTGGTTTTAATTTCGTAATAAACTAATTTTGTAGTTTTTGATAATTAATTAGGTATTTTTAATTGATTGATATTACCCTTGGGTTCAAGATAAAATTAAATCGTGCATTTGTTATGACTTTGTTGGATTTATCAAGGTTGGTATTATCTTTGGATTCATGCTACAATTAAGTTGTATATTTTTTGTAACTTTTCTACATTAACAGCTTTTGTTATGTCAATTTGATCTGATTTTGGCATTAGCTTATAGTAAATTCTCAGATGTTTAATATTATTTTTCTTAGTATAAAATTGATTAACCATGGAAAAATAAAAATATAGATTGTTAATCTGGATATAAACTAATATGTATTTTTCATTTAAATTTGTGTTTGTACTATAAAAGTATGTATGATTTCAACGAAATATTAGTTTATTTTGATATTGAAGTGTTTGGATTCTAATTAGATGAGTATGCAATAGTCTTGACCGTTCCTTGTATACTTTGGTATAGTTTAGCGATGTCTTTTGTACATAACAATGAAACCTGATCATTATGATTATTGTGATATTATATGGCCTTCTCTTCCTAATAATGCATAAATTTGGATTGTTGTGATCTTATAGAACCTTCTCTCCTTTACTATAAATGGTTGTGATCTGATTTAACCAATGCTTTTTCTTTTACAAGTTCTAAAGTTGATTGAAATCTTCTTCTATTTTTTTATACCGAGGGAGATTAGTTGGGCGAGTATGATAAGATTAATAGATATTGCAGGTGTAATTAGTGAAGGGAAGGGATCATAATCTAATATAAAAAATTTCAAAGAGCACTTTTACGAGGATATGACCTTGCAAAACCAATCATATACTGCATTTATACTATCTCCTGGCACGTGACTCAAGACGATGACAATTATTTATACAGTAATAGATATTTTTTAGATTACATATTTTTTACGGTTGTCTTACAAAGTTCGCAGCAAATTATTGTTTTTGGGAGGAAAGATCAGAAGGTAGGCATGTTGTCTGATGAGTTTCATAAGGTAAATGTCGTTTATCTAATTTTTCCTTCCATCCCTTAAGTTCTTTGTCCATATTTGTTTTAATCTTTTTTCTTTAAGGGTACATAAATTTTCAACCTGCTTTTATGATCCCCTTTGTATTCTCATTGTTTTATCCACCTCTTTTTATACTGTTGTCATATTATTTCTTTAGTATTAGATGTTACAGCTTTTCATTAAATATGGATCTAAGTATTTTATAATTTTGAACAAGCATACCGAATTGATCATATCGGACTGTTATTAAATAATATCTATGAAAAAATCATGTAATCCATAATAAATTAAAATCCATATACTAAATCATTTTTTTTCCTATGTCCATAGGCTTCAACTTGATAAAGTATCACAATCAATATTCTCCGTATGGAGAGTTGCCTTTCTAGCATATTACTTCAGGGGTTTATCTTCAAAGCTCTTCTTTGGAGGTAAGTAAACTTCTATTACTTTTCGAGTGTTACTTTGGATAATTGTTAACTGCTGATTTAGCTTCCGATGCTTTTGAAATGTTTTGTTAACTTGAAGAATATGTTGTTTCTTATACAAGTTGATGATTGATGGTGCCATGTTTTGTATTTTAACTCTTCGCATTATTTGACACGTTAGTCATTTGATATCCAACTCCATTCTCATCTGTTTTTGAATTATTAGCCGAATTTCCAAATCAACATCCATACTAAGCTCAAACTTACCACGACTTATGTGGCCACAATCAGAATTTCTTGATAGTATATTACAGTTAATCATATATTCATGATGTTGTTTGTTATTTGATCGGTTTTTCCTTCTTTCATTTCCGTTTTTGGTGTTTCACGTACTCTGCTATCACTCTCCCATCCTTTCCCGAGTCGTTCTGCCTGCCTTCCTTCAAGGTTTATTCCAAAAATTTCTTCAACAGCCCTGATTCTGATATGCTCCAGTGCAATTCAGCCTATTCTCAGCGACATTAAACTGATTAAAGTAGTGGATTAGATGATAATGGAAAGCCGATAGGTAAGCAATCTAATTTTTCACCAATATGTATCCTTTTAGTTTCCTGTTTCTCCGCTATTTGTCAATCCGTTGTCGTTTTAGTTTCTTCTTGTGCTTTTTCCTTCTACGCTCTTAGAAAATATACAGTCCCGCAGCTGCCAACATCTCCCACTCTATCTGCCTTTCCTTATCGATCTGCTTCCCTTGGCCCTATCTTCTGCTCTCTTTATCTAATTGGCCACTCCCGATGGCACTTCCCTCATTGTGCGTGCTGCGCTACAACTAACCCAGTCTCTCCACACCACCTCCCGCCGCTTCCTATGGACGCCCTAGAGGTCAACATACTTATAGTATTTGGTATATATGAACTGATTGACAAATAAAATTGAAAATTTTCTCTCTTTGTTGTATTTACTCTCTTCTGTCTCAAGTTTGAATCGTCCAGGCTTTAAAATTCGGTGAATGTGTTCACTCTAATATATTCCCTGTTAATTTACGGATATGAATTTATATTTTTGTTTATCTTTTTTGCGATTTCATGGTCATTTTTGTGTGTATACTTCGGTTAACTTAAAAGATTTTATGCAGAAGAATGTTAACTATGAATAGGACTTCTTTGGCTACTTTTTTCACCTGCCTTGCTATTGTGCTAAAAAATAAGCTGTGTTTTTATTTGTTTTTCCTTCATTTTTCTGCTTTAATAAGGTTCTTGAATACTCATTAGACAGACCTCTGAATTGTACGAAATTGCTAACAATTTAACAATTTTTCTATGCCATATTTTGCCAAACTTTTATGAAACAATGTGACCGCCATCTGTACTATGCTCTTAAAGGACATTTTATAGCTATAGGATATAAATTCAACTTGACAACACTTGTGCAACCATTGGCTTATGGCAAAGTCACATCTTTGACAACTTTCATATTTTTGGTTTTTAGTATACCTTATTATATAATTTTCATCATTTATGACAAAATATTATGTAATATTCTATATTTTATTTCTATTCACAATTCCAATCAAACAATGCTCTTTTTTGTGTATACAATGGTTTACGCAGTTGTACTGAGAAAAGGAAAACAAAGTGAATAATTACTGACGTGGATGCTTTTCTTTTATTTACTTGGTGCTCTATGAATTTGTACCGAACAGACAAAAGAAATAAAGTTATAAGCAAAATTGTATTTACAATGATACTGGTTCGCTAAATCAATGATTTATCACTGTGGGAGCCTGGAGGTTATATCACATAAAGAGCACCAATTGTAGAGTTCATTACAGACTTTTCATTCTATACATATCTTCAATGCAGCAAATACTATTTCCTTGAGGTTCATTAAATATTTTTCACAGAGGTTAGTTATTAAGTTCTATTAAAGGTCAAAAAGTTGGATTATTGTATGGAGGTGGTTTCATGGACGACACGTTCTTTCATCTTCCTTTTCTTCCTTCACTTTGAACTGTTAATTGAGCATAGCACCTGATTTTTACTCAAAATTTCTTACTCCATTCCTAAAATCATGTTGTGATGTTGGATTTTTTTATATTAATATAAACAGTATATTTTGGCCTTTAACTCTTCCCTCTTTTAATTCGTCCTAAGTAATTCTACTAGTGATTTTTTTTATACAGTTTATTTTGAAATATATGTGTCATAAGTTAACAATTTTGGATTAAAAATGTTGAAATCGTTGTTTTTTTGTATTTCTAGGATTCGAAACTTTACGTGCTTCCATTGTACTTTGTGTACGAAAGCAAGCATCTCTGGCCATGATTGAACAAAATAGCTTTAGGAAGACGACGCACATACAGGTGCTTAAGTTTGATATAAACATGTTTCATTTTGAAATATAATTTGTAGTTCTTGTAATTTGTAGAGTAATGCAGGAGATTTAGTTTTAGACGATTCTTACTATTGTTGCATCAAGTCAATGGATAGTGGATTTTTGTTTGTTTTTTAATCAAATCAATAGGAATAAAGTTTGGCATTGTAGTTTGAAAAATCAGCATGTTACGCACACTCACTTACACGTGCATATGCGCACACATGCATATAGTTTAGCTGCTAATCATGTTAACAAACAATTTGATATATCATTGTTATTCCTAAACTACTACCCAGATCATTATATATAGCTTTTGTTTGTAATCACAGTGCTTGAGATCATAAACTACTTTGTGCTTGCATGTGCTCCTGATTCACATATGTTGGTTAAAATATAAAATCAATTATTATTGGTTTTAATTTTCAAAAAAACATATGATTAACAGATCCTTGGTGAATCTATTGGAGAAGTGAGGGTCGTTTCTGACATGCACGAGCGTAAAGCTGAGATGGGCCGACAGGCTGATTCTTTCATTGCTTTGCCTGGTACAGTACTTTACCTGTGCTATCATTTCATATTTCCTTCCATGATATCAACATAGTTTAGCATTATTGTTATAAAATAATAAATAGGTGGATATGGGACTCTTGAAGTGTGATATCCCAGAATTTTGACCCGATTATTACCATATGTTTTTAATCAAATTCAAATGAAAATAAGATTAGGAAGTGTTTCTAACAACAACTTTTATAATTAAAGTAAAATAAGCTTATAAATATTTAATATAAGTATATAAGTATAACATAAAAATATGAATATAAACATAAGTACAGACATAAGAAAACCATAATACATAAACATAAGAGTAAAACTTTGATATGAATAGAAATAGAAATGTTAACTATGTAAATACAAACATATGAATAAGACAAAACATCTTAGCACACCAAAATCTACAAATATCTTTATAAAATCCATGAGTCAGCAAACATTAATTATGTGTTAACATAAAGGTAAACATAGGCATTTAATTAGCACTACACTTGTCATTTTAGGATTTATAACAATCATTTCAGCCGAAATACTCATATCACCTTAGATTTTCTTATATTTAGGGAAGGCTTATCTGAGAAGCTAATATCCTATAAAAAGCTATAAATACCACATCATTCTATCTGTCTTTATCATTTAGTTCATTTGTAACTTCAAAAAGTAAAGCCTGAGGAAAAGCAAAGAAATATAAATAACATCATATTTTCAAGCTTAATCAAAATTCAGGAAACTAGAAAAGTTTACAGAAATTCAAGCTGCAGGTTTCTTCATCAAACAACCATCCTCGGTTCAAACTGTTAACTTGGGTGAGTAAACCATCTTTTTGAAATTTCAATTTTATAATTGACTTATGAATAAATTACTATGTTGTTATAAAGATGTTATGTTTGCAAATTTTGGATATCTGTGTTTTAATAATAGCATGAATACTGTAAGTTGAATTTATACAGTATAAAGTATAATTATAGTCAAAATTCAAGTAACTTAAATTGAAAATTTGAGTTTATATATTGATTCAACATACTGTAATACGATTTTTAAGACAAGAATTAAATTTTTTAGTTAACTATTTAAAGAGCAGTTCATTATTGAACTGTAAGTACTGTTTCATGAATATCAAGTGATTCATTTAATGATTGATGATGAAATTTTGCACGAAGCTAGGGTATTGATGAGTGATTAACAGAAAAATGCTAAAAGAATTTTCTAATGCATGGATTTTTGGAGATGATCTAAAGTAGGGTTTAAGGGGCCGGTGATTTGTTCTCTGTTCATTCGTTGATTGTGTCACCGTTGCTTAGCCGAGTGACTTGAGGTTTTGGAGGAAGCTAGGAGGTGATGTCGGCAAGCCATGGACGAAGTTTAAACATCTCTGGTGGTCGCGATCGCAATCGCGAGGCGATTTTATGAATTGGGTTTGTGTTACAGTTCGACTTTACAGTCGAATTTTGAATTCGTGATTTTGGAGTTGATCTGGGTTTTGCAGTTGAGTGAGGGGAGGATTTGCGACTTGTTGGTGGCGTCGCAAAGTGGTAGCGCGGTGGTGGACCGCCGTGCACGGCGGCGGAGATGATCGCGTTAGGGTCGACTCGAGGAAAACCCGAGTATGATTATTCGTGGCTTCGAGTCGTTTCTGAGTCGAGTTTTGAACACGCGTATGTGTTAATTTGTTTCAGCAGTTTAAAAACTTAAGCTTCTATTAAAAAAAAAGATGAAGTAAGAAACAAGGGAGAAGAAGAAGTACCGGAGGGAACGCGAGAAATTGCTGGGTTATCTCGAGTGAATCTCGAGTATGTCATTGGTTACTTCGGGTATTAAGTTTCCTGATGTTTGCCTATTATAATGTTAAGTTAAATTAAGCAAGTTGGTGTAAATTATGTTATCAGGTGTTGACAAAATTGATTAAGCCCAAATGAACTTTAAAACTTTACAGTAACAAGTTGAGTAATCAATTTAGATTAAAATTAATTATGCATGTAATAAAATTTAATAATTGTAATTTAATAAGTAATTCAAACTTAATTCAAATTAATAATTAAAGATTTTAATAATAATCTTGTGTAAACCATTTGTAATCAAATTTTAGTTAATCATTTGAAGTTGGTTAATTAACAAATCATAGATAACTGATTAAATAAATAATTAATGATGGAACGAATAAGGTAATTAATAATTAATGATTAATTAAACAATTAGCAATAATTAAATGTGTAATTGGGTTTTATAAATCAATAATTAAGATTATTGATTAATCATTAATTCATTAATTAGTGAATAATTCATTCACTTGTTAATTTAAACTGTTAAGTTAATTAGACAACTTGGACTTTAAAATGGCGTTTGGATTTCGATGAGACCGGGATCGGGTATCAATTGATATTCCGAAAACCACATCGATCCAAATTAAACGTTAGGTCGTGTAATCTCAAGTGAAGATTGAGATGGTGTTTTCAAAATGCAAGGGTTATCGTCGTTAACTCTGAGGGTGATTCCAAAACGAGTGTAACGAGATAATGCCTTCGGTTTCGTTCGAACCCGGAACGAACTTGTATGGATTGAATGCTTTCAGCACATCATCAGGCGGACGATGAGCATTCTAAGAATTATGTTCTAAAAAGGTAAACGCAGCCTCAAGCCTCATCAATCGGGAATGGCTAAAACAGGGGTTGTGCAGCAAGGTTAGGTGGGTCATGCCCAAGCAGGACGAGGTATACCCCTGTCTAGATGTCCCTTTTTCGGCTGTGTGGGCGGTTGGTCTGCAGCTAGCTGCGGGGTTATCTTGTTCGGGACTGTTCAATAAGGAATGGTTCCGGCCTTGTGTTGCAGGGGAGTTAGGGTGGCTCCTCGGTACTGTGATCTAGACCACGTACTGTTACGGGCGGTACCCCAGTAGCCCTGCCATTGTATGGGATCCAATTTCCAATAAGCGCCGTACGTTTTGATTGTGCCCAACTATGTTGAAATGTGAGATGTAAGCATTTCAACTATTTCTGTATTTTACTTGAAAACCCTAGACACTATTATAATATCACTGGATTTCCTATAAAATGTTTTGGTTAGCATAAGGTAAAAACTTACCCGTATTTATGTGTGGGAAGTCTTACGTGATACCTTCATTTTAAATGATTTTCAAAGTTAAGCAACTTTAACCCGTTTACTCATACCAGACCCATGTTTGACCCGGAGTTTGTATTTTATTTTTCATAAACTCTCGGGTACCCAAATTTTTACGGGTAGCCAAGGGATTCATGTTAGCTTTGACGAATTCTAGAGGAGCAATGGAGCAGGAGGCTTCTGCGTTGTAGCTATCTATATAGTTCCACTGTGTTAGTTAGTTTATGATGTTTGAGATGTATGTTCTGACAGATATATATATGATAGTCATGTTGTATGAAATTGTATAACTCTGATATGTATATAACTATGTAATAGTTATGTTGATATATTATATTTTATTCCATTCCGCTGTGAGATTCTGATGTTGTTATTCTTACTTTCTTTTCTTTTCTATTTCTACCCCTTTCTTTCTTATTGATGACACGTCTTCCTAGACGTAGGAAGCCGGGTCGTCACATGAAGAATTGCTTGAGGTCATCGCTTAGGCTCAACTTGGAATCCACTCTAAACTGGTATTATCGATTATTAATTTTTTTTTGTATCAAAGCATTTGAACTTACATAATCATAAATATGAAGTTGCGATCACTTGGACTTAGCTCTTTGGTGTTTATTTAATTAGACAAATATGCTTCAACATTTGCAATTAGAAATCAAAGATTTGGTCAGATTTTTGACTAATTTTGGCATAAGAATTATTATACAAGTAGGCAGTGGTAGTAGGAACATCTAGAGATCAAGTTTTGCAGCTTTATTGTCATAACGGGTTATGTCAAATAATTGTAATATTTTACAGCATTGATTCCTAGATTTAAGTTCCATACCAAAGATAAACTACTGTGTTCCTACTAACTATTGCTTGATACATGTGGGGCTATTGATTTTTGATGGATTTTACAATCCACTGTTATCTTTCCTTGATTTGGTAGTTGATGAAGAGTTTGTATCAATTAAGGCAAGGCATAAAATAGTTTCTTCTTCATCAGCTGAGGAATTTCTTAGCAAATTGGAGGTAATTAAACAAATTAGTATAGAAACATTCAACAGTTCATCTTAATTATTTGACATGCATAGATATTATATGGCCTTCTCTTCCTAATAAAGCATAGATTTGGATTGTTGTGATCTTATAGAACCTTCACTCCATTACTATAAATGGTTGTGAGCTGATTTAACCATTGCTTTTTCTTTTACAAGTTGTAATGTTGATTGAAATTTTCTTCTATTTTCATACCGAAGGGGATTGGTTGGGTGAGTATGATAAGCTTAATAGATACTGCAGGTGTGAAGAGTGAAGAGTAGGGATCATAATCTAATAAACCAGAATTTCAAAGAGCACTTTTACGAGGATATGACCATGCAAAACCAATCATGTACTGCATTTATACTATCTCCTGGCACATGAGTCAAGACGATGACAATTGTTTATACAGTAACAGATATTTTTCAAATTAGATGAATGATTTTTGTCGCTATTCTAATGCACATTTTCTGGACGTCATTATATGGTTCTTATTTGTCAAATTCTAATGGACATTTTTTGGGTATGTGATTATATCATTCTTACATTTATGTTGTTGCCAACTTATTACTAAATTCGCGATGATTGATCTTCAATATGTTTTGAAATACAAGGGAGCCATCAAGCAAACTGTTGACAGTCAAGTACTTGGATATTTCCACCAAATGGGAATAAAATTTTACGTACTTATCCACTCATTTTTGTCCCAACTTCATCTATATTAACTTACTATTGATGCCTGCAAATTCCCTTTCATTTTTTATAATATGCATAGCCAAATACAGTTATTCATCATGTATTGCTACAACTTTTGATCATGTGTTCCTACCCAAAGTTTATATTTACATTATCGTATGTTAAGAAATTAAGAATGTTGACTATGTATGAGTAGGCCTGTCAACGGATGCATTTGGATGCGGATAGTGTCAATCTGCATCGGCATTCGAAATCATTACCGGATATCTACATCCGCGTATACCGACGGATATTGAATAATTATCCTTTCCGCTAATGATCCATAAATCAAGAGATGTAAAAAGAAAATTATAGTTTAACATAAATACTTTTCAATCCCCTTGATTGCAATATAAGAAAATGGTAATTATAAGAAAGTAATTATGCTTAACACATAAGTATAAGGTAGTAATTATGCTACATTGTGCATTTTGTAGTTCTTTCCTTATTTTTCCACCGATGAAAATGTGTTTTCTATTGCCATATCGTTTGACATTTTCCATACGCAACACTTATTGCCATATAGTTTGACATTTGCCATTGGTGACACTTATTTGAATGAGAAGCATAACTTGACAATATATTTTGCCGCCTTGGTATTTACATAATAATCCAATTTATATTAATACAACGAGTACATCGATCATTGTGCGCGTCTGTACTTGCCATTTTGCCCTAAAAAATTGACTCATATTTTTGTTTGCATACGTCCAACGGACGTGCCATGCGTACTGGTGCTAATAAAATTATATTGAACATGAATTTTATCAAGGGTGAAACATCTTAAGATGTTCAAGTTAAAGAAAACGTTTTTGTGCTTGATTTTGCAACAAATATTTTGACTTAGTTATTCAACAAAAGCAACCGGATTTACAAATATCGACAATCCTGTAATACTACTGTAATGAGTGCTCAAAATTAGTTTGATATCACATATTTCCTCATATTTTACACATGAAGTTTGATTTATAATTAATAAAAAAACATTAAGTTATAATAAGATTAGTAGTAAATTTAACAGCAAATATTAATAGATTGTTTCATAATGATAATTATTTCATGGCAGTAACTTACAAACAAAAAACTATTTCAAATTATGGAAATGTACAATCCACGAATAAAGAGTTTCGAGCATCAGGTTCAAATTAGTGAGTGATAAAAATGCATCATCTATCAACTTTTAAGCTTTTTGTGCATATCTTTACTTTGCACACAGATTATTATAAATTATCTTAATGCCATATTAATTTGGTCTACGAGGTTAAATATTGATACGCAAAAGACGATATATTTTTTGATGAAAATAAAAGCTGATATTATATAACATTATCTCAATTTTTATCATCAAAAAATTTCTACATTTATTGAAGAATCCGTGTGCGAAGCACGGGTTCACGCTAGTTTTGAATATAAAATTTATAATAAATGGTCAAACCCTATCTCTGCACAACCGCCCTACCTTCTAAAATACGCCACCCCTTCCAGTTTTTAAACATGATTTTTCTCCTTTCTCCTTCCTCAATCTCGAGCAAATAAGAAAGTAAAAAAAATCAAAAACTGGTTGTTTTATAAAATAATAATAATAATAAATAGAAATATACGATGGATCGCGACTTCGGCCAGGTGAAAGTGCGAGCGAGGCGGTGCACGACTCGATCGACTTTAGGTTTTGGGATCATGACTGCTAGGGTTCATGGTGGGATCACGATCGAATAGTGAGGCAGAAACGCGACTTTAGTTGTCGGTTATGGATCTGGAACATCGCGACTAGAAGGATGTGTGTGGGTCAAAGGTCTTGGTGATGGATAGATGGGCTTGGTGGAGTTTCCATCATTTGAAGTCGTGGTTTCAGGAGGAAGTGTCATGATTTGATTTCGATATGGCGTAGTGATGTTTTTGGGTTAGGGTGATGGTGCAGCGACAGTTGTGGAGAATCACGACAGTGGCGAAGTTTGGCATTGTCGACCGGGTGATCATGATAGGAAGAAACTTTGAGGCTGTTAATTGATTATTAAGGCAATTAAAAATTTATATATTTAGATAAGTATTATTTAAAATCGTATGCTAATAAAATTCGTAGCGTATTCATAGAAGATAGAAGTTGAACAAACAAGACGTGATGGGATTATATCGATGAATACGACATCTTGAATTAATTTGGAGTGGTTCTGAGTCAGCTAGAATTTTAGATTAAATCGAACGTTGTTCGATTTAATTTTAAATCTGGATATTGGGCAAATTAAAACTCGAAGTGAGTAAATCTCACTCATATGGATAATTGGTTCTATTTAAATAATTAAAAATTATTTATTGGCTGATTGGATTAATTGATAAATTATTATTAGTTGGATGTGTTATATATATATATATATATATATATGAGTAACTGGATTGAATATTACCGCCTATTGGAGTGGATGAGACACTATATGCACCTCATAATAGCGGATGACCCTATATTATCATGATATTCTGCTTCGAAGCGGAATTGGTATTTTATGTCATATAATAATTTGTGGATGCACGAAAACAGGTTGAAGGGATCCAACTGGATTTCTCAAAAATATATTGATTGTTTCACATATAGTGATATATGATGTGGTTGAATAATCTGTTATGGATTGCTGTGTGATTTGATATATTGGATACTATAGTAGCACTGACTCTAATTTGGTATTTTAAATACCATTAATAATATTTATGAATCTTAAAAAGAAATTTAAAGGTGATTTTGGAAATTAAAAATTTATATGGAAATTTGGATTATTTTTAAGGGATGAATTTCAATTTAATAAAATATTTATTTTTGGAATACTATAAGTGATATTTTTGAGATTTAAAAGGAAATTTAAAAATTATTTTTGAAGTAATCAGTGTTTCCGGTGAAATTTGGCATTATCGAAAAGAAATTGATTTTATAGAATGAATGACTTGATTTTGGGATTTTTACTTAACTATTTCCTAAGATATTTTAAATAGAGATTTTTAAGTGGTGGATAAAGTATTTGTGTAATGAATTTTAAGTGATATTTCTGTGAAATATGGGAAAGGAGTTGAAATCGAGTTTTAAAATTGTTTGGAAAATATAATGGAATTTATAAATGGGAATATTTTATAAACCAAGTGAAACTCGATGAGTTTTTTATTTATAAACGATGTTTATAAATAAAATGAAACAATTATCATTTGATAAATGGGAAATATAAATTCAAAGTGAATTTATAACAATAAGTGAACATCAGTTATTGAAAGAAACAATGGATTCTATTTTTGAATGTGAAAATGATTATGAAATTGGAAATGTGATCGATTTGCGATAATCGAGAGGGATTTATAAATTGACATTGGTTATATTGGAATTTTTTAAAATATAGTTTTATTAAGAAGTTAAGTTTGTTTAAAGGGATTTTTTTTTACTTATTTAGCAAAGAAATTTAAAATATTGTAGAATCAAAATATTTCATAATGTTGGTTACTCAAATAGTTAATATTAGTTGAAAGGAATTTAAGTTTTTATAATAAGCTTTGTATATTGATTTGTTTTATTTAAAATGAATTGGAAATGAGTTATCGATGTTTATTTTAAAGTATTGATATTTTAAATTAATTACTTAAAAAGGTTTTTAAATAAACTTTTATTCTTTAAATATACATATTACATATATATAGAATTTTGAAATGATTGAAATTTATTTATAAATCCTCTCGTGATTTGTAAACGGGGTTTATTTAACGCATATGATTTTGATTAGAGAAATCTTATAATGGATTTGGGAAAACAATGGAATTTTCAAAATGTTGACATATGTGAACTTTGAAAATTAAATCTGAATTCATAAAAGAAGTTATAAACTGTTGGATGGGTTTATAAAAGTGTATAAATTGGTTTTGGAAACTGTAAAAAAGAATTTATTAATAATTTTGGAGATTAATAGATAAAGTTATGAAATATTTCCTAAGTTTGGTATTAGGATGATTTTGGAGAATCTGCCTATAAATATTCTCCTAAGTATCGAAAAGATGGTTTGGAAAACATTTTAAGTGTAAAATGAATTATATATAAAGAAATATTTTTCTAAGTGTTATAGATTGAATTCGGAAATATTTCTAAGTGTTGAAATGGTTTAAAAAATATCTTGCTATAGATAAATATTTGAAATTGTTTTCAAATGTTGGAACGTTGGAGAGAGTTGAGTATATATCTTTGTAAAGATATTTTTTGAAATGATGTTTTGAAATATTATAATATAGGCCTAGTGACTGCTTATGTGTGCAATTTGATAGTTAAATAAACGACTATCAAATTTGGCCAAATTTGTTGATCGTTTCGAAGTGATGAGGGTCAGATTTAATTATCCGAAAACCACTTCTGTAAAGGCCCACAAATCCGTACCCTTTTGAGTCGACCATAATTTACACCAGTTCAACTCAAATTGAACGAAAATACAAGTCTATATGGTGAAGAAGAAAAGGTAGAAGAAAATAAAGCAGAACAACAACACAAAATATCACAATTGCAGCGGAACAAAATATAGTATATAATAACAAATTTTTATACAAAAGAATTTGTAGCAGTATTATATGCTTACAATCATCAAAGTACTACAATCCATACATAAATCTGAACAGTTATAGTAACTTGTCCTCATACAGCGGAAATAGACACTAAGTACAGAGATACGTCTCTCTCATCCAGCTCGCCTCCTGAGGTCATAGCATTTTATAATGAATATGTAATACTCGGTCTGACCAGAACATTATAACAAAATAACACCTGAGTCGGTCTAGAAAACCAGCGCGGGAAAACACACTCAATTTGAATTATTAAAAATTTAAAGCTATCAAAATCCTTTGAAAAACAAAGTTATTTCGTAAGACCGCATCACATATAAACACGACGGTTTTTTACCTTACGATAACCACCACATTTTTATCAAAGTCGTCTGATGTTATAATAGTGTCTAAACAAAGTAAATAGAAAATAGCTGAAATGCTTGCATCTCATATTCCAACATAGTTGGACACAATCAAAACCATACGACGCTTACTGGAGACTGGACTCCATACAATGACTGGGCCACTGGGGTACCCACCCATCATAGTACACCTCCAGAACATTGTATCGAGGACCTCGCTGGGATCCCCTGATATAGAAGACCGGCCTACCCCTTGCCTGGATAGACCGAATATGTTATCCCCCCGGGTGTTCCCACCCTTACCATCGAGCGCTCCTTCTTTCTTGCAAAACCATATCCATAATATATAGGTTTCTAAGGACATCTAAAAAAGTGATAACATACCCTAATTAAATGCGACCCACTTAGCCTTGCTGCATCTCCCCAATTTTAGTTATTCCCGGTTGATGAGGTTATGGGCTAAGCATTACCTTTCAAGAAACAATTCTACTTAGAATGTTCATCGTCCTCTAATGATAATGTTATGATGGCATTCGTTCATACAAGTTGTCCTGGGTCTGGACAAACCGAATCACCGTCTTCATCATCTGCATGGTATTCATTCGTAACATTCAAAACGGATCGAAGTGGTTTTCGGATAATTAAATCCAATCCCAGTCTCTTCGAAACGATTAACGAAATTGGCCAATTTTGATAGTTAGTTATTTAACTATCAATAAAACAGCCACAAGCAGACATTAGGCCTTATTTTATAATTCTTCAAACATTTATTTCAAAATATCATTATTAAGATATATATTCAAATCCCTTTCCATATTCCTATATTTGAAAACAATTTCAAATACTTAAATCCATACAGGATATTTTCAAATCATCCACCACTTAGAATATTCCCAAGTTTTCATTTTCCAAATCATCTCAAGTATCCAAACTTATGAATTTTCTTAGCTTATCTCCTGCATTTCTGAAACTATTAATAAATTTATTCTTATAATCTCCGAACCAATTAAACTTATTTATAATCTCATCTAACAATTTATACTTCTTTAATGAATTCAAATTCATTTTGAGTTTATCGCATTTAAAACTTTGGTAATTTTCTTAAGTCTCTAGAATTCCAAATATAGGATTTCTCTTATAAAATATCATCCTTTAAATAAAACCCTTCTACACGTCTCAAGATAATTTTATAAATAAATTTTCAATCATTTCAAAACACTATATATATATAATGATTATTTTTAAAGAATAGTAATTTATTTTTAAAATATGTTTAAGTTATTATTTAAAAGATTGAAAACACTTTTATAAACATCAATAACTTATTTTTAGATATGCCAATAAATTTTCAAAGCTGACTTTAAAAGGTGGAATTTATTAAATAAATACTTAATATTTGGAAATCTACTTACCGAAGTATTCCAATCCAAACTAATTTAAATTTTCTTAGTCTAAATAATAAAATTTTCCTTTTAAAAACAAACTTACTTCTTAAAATTTAAAATATATTTTTAAAATCTTAATAACTTATTCAATTTATAAATTCCACTCGATTTCCATCACATCACTCTATTCCGATCTCCTTAACTATTTTCACTTCCAGAAATAGTATCCATTATTTTTCTTACCCTATTTCCATATACTAATATAAATTCTCCCTGTAAATTTATATTCCCAATTTATCATCTTGATATCGATTTTTTTTATTTTATAAAACATCGTTTATAAAAAAAATTGTAACTCCTTTGAGTTTTACTTGTTTATAAAAACAATCTTATTTATAAAATTCCATTTTAAAATCCATTTCTTTATAAATTCCATTTATAACTTTCAATCTATTTTTAATACCGACTTTAACTCCTTTTTATATTTCCCCAATATCATTTAAAAATTCTTTTTATATAATTCATTTTTAAAATATCCATTTAATAGTTCTCAATAGTTAAGTATAACCAAAAATCAAATATATTTTCTAACTCAATTTCTTTAAAAAAAACCCAATTTCAATATAAGTATTTTTATATAAAAAATTCCCCTTTATCCCTGAAATTATAAAAATATATTTATGGTATTTAAAATATCAAAATTTAGGCCAGTGCTACAATAGCATCCAATAATTCAAATTACAACTATAACAGATTATCTACACACATCATATATCACTATATATGAAAAATAAAAAATATATTCGAGGAATCTAGTTGGATCCCTCCAACTTGTTTCCTTGTATCCACAGATTTTAATACAACATGTAAATACCAATCCCACTTCGAGGGGGATATCCCGATATATAGGGTTATCCGCTATTATGCAGGGAGCATAGGGTCTCATCCGCTATAATATGCCGGAATATCACTCCAAATACTTGTATATATACTATTATATATATATATATATTTAACTTTCAACAGATAAAATTTTATAAAATACAACCAACATCTATAATTTATTTTAACCAAATGAGTGAGAATTTCTACCTTTGATTTTAATTGTAACCTGTTTCCAGTTTTGATTCCATTGCATATAGTCCACAGCTACGAACCAAATATGGCTTGTTTCATCGATTTTTAAACCTCACAGGTCATAGTTATTGAATTTATAAATTAACTTATTTAGATGAAAATTAAACTAACCTAATTACATTCCAAAAAATTAATTACCTTCATTAATGAAATACGCTTCTTCACCAATCTTATTGAAACACATGCACGCAATCCCTAAACCATCACCCCACCTTGCACTCCTCGACCCATGTCGCTCATGCCCAGTCCTTCTTCAACCACGACAAGTCCAGGCACCACCGCATCTCCATTATTGACCGTCGTGAGTTCCCCCTTCCCTTAACCTTCGACTGCACCCCCTACGCGCCCGCCACCAATTTCGACATCACCTCTTCGAGCAGCCCCTAGCAAAACTCCCAATCCTAACACGACTGTTCGAGAGCTCCAGGCCGCCGCCTCCTCCTCCTGGCTTCCGCGGTTTCATCGAGATCGACTTCGATTGCGATTCCAATCCAAACCGAGTTCGAGCCTTTACCTAGCCCATCAATCATGCCTCCCCAATCCACACTACCTCCCCTCCAACTCGTGAGCATCCACTTCCCCATGCTTGAAAATCAGAGAAAAGGAGCAGCAATTTAGAATTTGATTTTTTTTGTTCTGTTGATTTTGAAAGGGGAGGTCGTGATTTATAAAGTAGAACGAGGGATAGGTAAGTGCCGTGTTTTCAAGGGTAAAGTGACTTGATATTGATGTTTTGTGGGCTGATGTTGAAATCGATACGAATATATATTATATAATTTTCAAATATCTCATTTTAAATATATTAAGCAAATTCGAACCCCTATTGAAGCATGCCATCTGGCATTTATAATGTTATACTGCTATTTCGAACATAATGGAAAAGGTTTCGAGTCTTAATTCGATCGCATGCGAAAGATAACTTTTTGGATCCAATTATTATATTGAATTCTTGTTATTAATTTCAATGCGTTTCTATCCTGTACGACCAAAGGATAACTCTACACGCTACAAAATTTGAAATAATAATACACTATTACAGATCCAATGAAAATGGTTTCTTCGAATTCCGAGATTGTGCCCCGAATTGCTATTTCAATGCGTCGATTAAATCGATGATTTCAAAAATTAACGAAATTGCTTGACATTCCAGTGTTGAAATCTTATTAACTCAATTATAATTCATTTAATATTTAAACCATTTAATTATTCAAAATCGAATGACAAAAAATCCAGGTCGTTACAACTTCGATCCGATTTGTGCGTTACGAATTGTAATATCGTGAAGCTAATGAAGACGGTGATTTTTGAAGGAGATTCGGTTTGTCTAGACCCACAACAATCTATATGGATGAATTCTATCATTGCATTGTTGCCTGGAAGGCAGTGTTAGCATTTTAAGTGGAATTGCTATTCAAAAAAGGTAAACGTAGCCTCAAGCCCCATCAACCGAGAAATTTCTAAAACATGGCATGCAACAGGGCTAAGTGGGTCGCTCCCACTAGGGTATATCATTATCTTTCTAGATACCTTACATCTACATATTTATGGGTTAGTTGTGCATGAGATCTTAAAAAGGTTGGAAGACCGAGATGATGATAGATTCGGTACTAGTAGTCAAGAGCTAGGCCGGTTCTGTGTGGCAGGGTACAAGATGTTCTTGTTAGACTAGGGTGCATTGATCTAGGGATGTATCCATCGAAGGAAGTTCCTTACGTGGTCATAGTATTGAATCCAATATCCACTACGAGATGTACGGTTTTTAGTCTTATCAATTATGATGAAATGTGAAATGCAGGCATTTAGCTATTTTGTGTTTATATTCTATAGTTACTATTACTATATCAGATGATTTGATATAAAATGTTTGGTTATCGTAAGGTAAAAACTCGTCATATTTATGTGTGGCATGGTCCTAAGAGATACCTTTGTTTTTCAAAAGGATTTTGAAATAATCAAATTCAAATTGAGTGTGTTTTCTCATGCTGGTTTTCCAGATTGACTCAGATGTTATTTTATTATAATGCTTTGGTCAGACCGATTATTACAAATTTAGGTTAGTATGCTCTGGAGCTCAGGAGATGAGCTAGAGGATTTCAGGTGTATTTAACATACTTGGTTATTTTCGCTGTGTACACTAAACTGTATATTTAGTACTTGTGAGGATAAGTTATTATAACTGTCTAGATTAATTGTTGACTGTTGTACTCTAATGATTGTATGTATATTACAGTTACAGTTTTCTTTGCATAAAGATATGTTATTGTATATTATAGTTGTTCCGCTGCGATTGTGAGATTCTGTGTTGTTGTTTCTGTTTTTTATTCTATCTTTTCTTTCTCTTAGTTATCCTCCCCTTTTCGTACAATTTGGGTTGGAAAAGTGGGGTTAATTGTCGACTCAAAGGGTACGGAACGGTGGATCGCTACATTTGGTATCAGATCCGAAGGTTAAGCGAGAACCTTAAATTTGTTGGGGATTAATTATTATAGATAAGGTCGATATTACCCTTGAATGAGTTTAAGTGTATTAATGGATATGAGCGCATATTTGTTAGTGAATATAAAATGTTTATATTATGTTAATTTATCTGTTGAGTGACTTATAAACTTTGGTCGAGTAGCGGGACGCCATGAAATCGATAGGAGTTTCTAAACACTTGAACGCGGTAAATCGACACAATATGGTTTCATAGCGGGTAAATGAAATAATTTTACCCAACTATATTTTGATATTAAAGAAATAATTATAGTATAATTGGTGTGTTTGGTTGTTATTATCATAATCTAAATAAGATTATAAAAATTGGGATGGTTATTTATAACCAAATTGAAATTTTATAAGCATGATTTATACAAATAGTTTATAAATAAAAGTGGGTAAAACTTGGGCTTGGAGATTTAATTCCCGGAAGGTCTGGAAAATATTTTTCAAGGAGTTGTGAAAGTAAAATAGTATTATTTATGAAAGGATTTTGAATAAAAATTAGTTTAAATGGATGTTGAAAGTAAGGAAACACTGAACTCACATCGGTCGCTAGAAAATAATCTTGGTGATGACTGCGTAGCATTATCAGTATTCATTTTTGAGTTTCTAAGTGATGGATTGCTACTGTGATTATTTGGCTTCGGAATTATTTTGGTAGAATCGGGTTTTGATATAAAAATTCTAAAAGCAAGATTTGGTATACAGAAAAGAATATATATTTATATATAGGATTTCAAAATGATTTGAAATAGAACTGGATAATTGAATTCTAAAATTTTCAATTAAATGAGAAGTGCAACCAAAAGAGAATAAGTTTTTGAAATGAAACTTGGAAAATGTGAATTTCAATATGAAATTAAGATTTAACTTATGCAAGTTAAATAAAATAAATTTGAAAAATGAAATTGTATGGATTAGAATCTAACTTAAGCTAAGTTAAATAAAATTGGATTAGATTAGAAATGATACCGAATGGAATTTTGACGATTTGGGATCATCGAAAAACCCCGAATGGATGTTAAAATTTACGGAGCGATTGGTGAAATAAAAACTAAGTTTTACAACTTATTGAATGGAGAAATAAAATGGTAAAACCAAAATGAAATGGTTAAATATTTGGAATAAAATCCAAACTTGAATTATAAGATGGATTTGAACTCAAGTAAATTAAATGAAGTGATTTTTGAAATAAAAATCAGATATTGAATTATAAATCGAAAGTAAACTAACTAGATAAATTAATTAGTTAATTGAATATAGAAATGGAACTTAACATGGTTAAGTAAAATAGATTGTGGATTGAAACTGAAATATAATATGGAACTTGAATTATAAATGAAATTCGACTTAAATATAAGCGAATTAAATATGTTTTGAAATGTTGTCGAATAAAATAGAAACGGATTGAAATGGTGATGACTTAAGTTATAAATAAATTCAATTTAAGTGTAAATAAATTGAATATGGCTTTGGAGTATTATTTAAATGAATTCAGTATGAAATTAAATTTTAAAGTGAAAATGAATATATGCGTTGTATAAAGGGTTATAATAAACCTTAATATATTAGTTTTATAAGATGATTCTCAAGTAATATAGTGTAAATTGAGATATACCAAGTAAATGGAACTGCGAATCTATCGAAGGTAAATAAATTGAATAACAATCAATTTAAAATGAAATAGAATTTGGTTGCAATAGAATTGAACTTGAGTTATATGGTTGAAATGATTGAAGGTAAACGAATTAACTTTAAGTTAATATTTTTGGATGGAAGCTTGGTTCAAATAAGTTTATGAAATGGTTCATAAATAAATTGGCATGGATTGGATTGTTGTTCAACATAAAATTGAGCGAACAAGATTTTTGTGTATAAATTGAATGTGAATTAATAGAAGTTGATAAATTTATTTAGAATCAATTTAAATGGTTTATAAGTTGAAGCAATTATTTTATTAAGGAATATCACCAAATAGCATAAGATAAAAATTATCGTTTGACGTAAACGAAAGTAAACAAAATTTTGTGAATCAATGGAAAGTGAATAAATTAATTTCGAATCAATTTGAAATGGATATAAATTTGATAGTTATAAATATGAATTGAATGTTAATAAATGGTATGCGAATCATTTGGAATTGAATGAAATGGCGTATAAATTGAATTTGAAGTGAATAACTAAATTTCAAAACTCTGTATTTGCATGTATCTTCTAAAATACATGATATACCATGTTAGCATTATGAAATCATGTGTTTAAAATGGTTAAAGGGATGTAAAGTTATTAGATTTTATAAATTATGAAACCGATGTGTTTATTCGAATAAGTATAGGTACGTGGAGCTATTTGGCTTGATTTTGGGTTGCGCAACTGCATATTAATTAAGCGAACTCGCTTAATAACGCTAATAATATAAGGTATGCTTACGCATTAAAAGTGAAAATGAAATAAATATTGATATATATTGTGTTTCCGACTGTGTAGGTTGATGTATATATTTTTATCATTTTTATCATATTGCAAAAGGCTCTCCATACAAGGGAGAGTCTGTAAAAAAATTTCGAAAATTTAGGGTTATAGAAAATTTTTATTAACTAAAAAGTTAATTTTTGAATTGAAATTGAATAAAGGATTTTGAAATAGAAATGAAAACTAGTGGTTTTGGTAGAAACTAAAAGGATTTAGAAAGGTGAAATATCAAGTTTTAACTAAGTGGGTTTTAATATGTAATGGGTTTGGATCATTCGCCTTACCTTAGCAATTTCGGAGACAAAATTCTTTTAACGGGGAGGAATGTAAGGATTTGGATTTCTCGATGATTAATTTTAAATATTTAAATATTTTTAAATATTGTATTTGGAATATAAATTGATTTTTGAATATGAAGATTTTGGTTGAAATATATAATGAATTTAAATTTCAAATATAGCAATTTATCGTAATATGGTAATGGCGAATAATTGAAAATGGAGTTGAATATGAATTGAAACGATTTCTAATGTTGATATAAATTTTATTTGAACTGGAATTTAGTTGATAAGTTTTAAAATTTAAATTTCATGTGATTTCGTAAAAAAATTAAATTGTCGATTTAATCGACGCGTTAAATAGCCTTCCGCGGCACAGTTTCAGATATTGACGAAACCAGTTCCATTGGATCCGTAATTGTGTATTATTATCGTATTTCAAATTTCATTACGTTTGTATTTACTATTTGGTCGTGCCATCTGAAATGCTTAAAAATAATTTGATTAAATTTATTTTAAATAGTCGATTTAAAAAGCTATCTTCCATATACAATCGAATTTGGTTTCAAAACCTGTTGCATTGGGTTCGAAATAGCGGTATAACATTAGGAACGCTAAACAACACTCCTCAATAGAGATTGTAGATTTTAGTTACCCAATATGAGATATTTTGAACATAAAATTAATAATAAAAGGTCAAACCCTATGTCTGCACAACCGTCCTACCTTGTGAAATACGTCTCCCCTTCTAGTTTTTAAACACAATTTTTCTCCTTTCTTCTTCCTTAATCTCGAGCAGATAAGAAAAAATAATCGAAAACTGTTCGTTTTATAAAAATAATAATAATAATAAATAGGATCGCGACTTCGGCCAGGTGAAAGCGCGAGCGAGGCGGACTCGATTGGGTTTTGGGATCATGACTGCTATGGTTCGCTATGGAATCGCAATTTAATAGCGAGGCAGAAATGTGACTTTAGTTGTCTCTTGTTGATCTGGAACATCATGATTAGAAAGATGGGTGTGGACTAAAGGTCTTGGTGATGGATAGATGGGCTCGGTGGAGGGGGTTTCATCATTTGAAGTTGTGATTTCAGGAGGAGGTGTCGCGATTTGATTTTGACATAGCATGCTGATGTTTTTGGGCCAGGTGATGATGCAGCAATGGTTAGGGAGAATCACGACAGTGGTGAAGTTTGGCATTGTCGACCTGATGATCGTAATAAGAAAAAGCTTTGAGACTGTTAGTTAATTATTATGGTAATTAAAAATTTATTTGTTTATATTAAGTATTACTTGAGATCATATGCTAATAAAATTCACAACGTGTTCATATGAGATCGAAATTGAACAAACAAGACATGACGGGATCATATTGATGAATATGGCATCTGGAATTAATTTGGAGTCGATCTAAGTCAGCTGGAATTTTAAATTAAATCGAATGTTGTAGTATCGAACTATTTCATAAATTTGGTTATTCAAATAGTTAATATTAGTTGAAAGGAATTTAAGCTTTTATAATAAGCTTTGTTTTATTTGAAATGAATTGGAAATGAGTTATCGATGTTTATTTTAAAGTACTAATATTTTAAATTAATTACTTAAACAAGTTTTGAAACTAAATTATTATTCTTTGAAAATACTTATTACATATATATAGAATTTTGAAATGATTGAAATTTATTTACAAATCCTCTAATGATCTATAAATGGGGTTTATTTAATGGATATGATTTTGATAAGAGAAATATTAGAAGGGACTTGAGAGAAGAATGGAATTTCCAAAATGTTGAAATATGGGAACCTCGAAAATGAAATCTGAATTCATAAAAGAAGCTATAAACTGTTGGTTGGGCTTATAAAAGCGTATGAATCAGTTTTGCAAATTGTAAAAAGGATTTTATTAATAATCCTGGAGATTATGAGATAAATTATGAAATATTTCCTAAGTTTGGTATTATGATGATTTTGGAGAATCTGCCTATAAATATTGTCCTAAGTATAAGAAAGAGGATTTGGAATATATTTTAAGTGTAAAATGAATTATATATATAGAAATATTTTTCTAGTGTTATAGATTGAATTCAGAAATATTTCTAAGTGTTGAAATGGTTTAAAAATATCCTGTTATGGATAAGTATTCAAAATTGTTTTCAAATGTTGGAACGTGAGAGAGTTGAATATATATCTTTGTAAAGATATTTTTTAAATGATGTTTTGAAAGATTATAATATAGGCCTATGGACTGCTTATGTGTATAACCGACTATCAAATTTGGTCAAATTCGTTGGTCATTTTGAGGAGACCAGGGTCGGATTTAATTATTCGAAAACCACTTCGATCGGATTTGTGCATTACGAATTGTGAAATCGTTAAGTTAATGAAGATGGTGATTTTTGAAGGAGATTCGGTTTGTCCAGACCAAGGACAACTTATATGGATGAATGCTATCATTGCATTATTGCTTGGAAGGCAGTGTTATCATTCCAATTGGAATTGCTATTCAAAAAAAGTAAACGTAGCCTCAAGCCTCATCAACTGGGAAATGACTAAAATAGGGCTTGCAGCAAGGCTAAGTGTGTCATTCCTATTGGGCTATGTCATCGTCTTTCTTGATACCTTTCATATACATATTTAGGGATTAGTTATGCATGAGATCTCAAAAATGTCGGAAGACCGGGATGATGACATATTCAGTACTAGTAGTAAGTGCTAGGCCAGTTCTGTGTGGCAGGGTACAAGATGTTCTTGTCTGACCCGGGTCCCTTGATCTTAGATCTATCCATCGGAGGTAGTTCCTTACCTGGTCATAGCATGGAATCCAATACCCACTACGAGCTGTACGACTTTTAGTTGTATACCAATTATGCCAAAACGTGAGATGCAAGCATTTCAGCTATTTTATATTTATATTCTGTAGACACAATTATAATATCAAATTATTTGATATAAAATGTTTTGGTTATCGTAAGGTTAAAACCCATCGTATTTATATGTGGTGTGGTCTTACGAGATACCTTTGTTTTTCAAAAGATTTTGAAAATAATCAAATTCAAATTGAGTGTGTTTTCTCACACTGTTTTTTCCGATTGACTTGGGTGTTATTTTATTACAATACTCGAGTCAGACCGAGTATTACAGATTCAGGTTAGGATGCTTTAGAGCTCAGGAGAAGAGCTGGAGAATTTCAGGCATATTTCACGTACTTGGTTATTTCCGTTGTGTATGTTAAACTGTATATTTAGCACATGTGAGGATAAGTTATTATAACGATCCAGATTGATTGTTGACTGTTGTACTCTGATGATTGTATGTATATTACAGTTACAGTTTTCTTTGTATAAATACATGTTATTACATATTATAGTTGTTCCGCTGCGATTGAGAGATTCTATGTTGTTGTTTTTGTTTTTTTCTTCTATCACTTCTTTCTCTTAGTTATCCTTCCCTTTCGTACAATTTGGGTTGGACAAGTGGGGTTTATTGTCGACTTAAAGGGTACAGAACGGCGGATCGCTACATTATGTATACTTGTTATATTATGATACAAGTTATTAAGTAATTAATTTAAAATATATTTATCAGAAATTCCTTAAATAAAATATTATGTGATTGATATTGAAAATAGTTGTAATCGTAAGTACTTAATCAAACCATAAATAGTGTTATGTTTTAAATATTTATGGTCAATATGTTTTGAGAAAGGACACCGGTACGTGCATCTAGAGTACATAACACTCCCAAATGGTGGGCAGTGCATTACCCATGCCATCTGAGGGCACAAAAGGGTTACGCGCTCATGGTTATTTGATGACCATGGAATGACTCATCTGAAAGTTTCATATTGTTTAATAACAAATAGGTCAAACAATGAATCTCCAAGTGAAAATATTACGTAGTTCTCTCGACTTGAGGATATTATTGATCTTTAATGCGGATGCTCCATCTTATTATAGTCAAATTATGGCATGACGATCATTGAGCTCTGATTTAAAGCATTGGAAGTGAAACACTATGAATATTTGTCTCCTCGGTTGTATGAGATTTGTATCATGGTCAAGTATAGTCAACTCGAAGTCAAAATCTTTGGCCAGATTAGAATGGTTAATGATAAATGTTATTATTAAACCAATGAATTTGTTTATGGATTAACCAAGTTGAATAAGGATAATACTAGAATTTTGACCAAATATAATTTCATACATCCTAAGGTGATATAGTGTTAACGAAGAGAATGTGTGTAAATAATCATTTCTGGCACTACTTAAAATTGTAAAATTGAATTTTGCCGATTAGATCTGTAAACAATGAATTAAGTCAAACTGTCATTCTACTAGTTAAGATAATGTATGAGCATTAATACTTGAATTGTTCAAATATTAATTGCTAGCTAAATTCACACATGTGACTCGCAAAACCAAACCTATTCGGTCTCAGAAACATCGCTTGATTTAATTGACTTATAATAGTTATAAACTAACTAATATTTGAGAATCATTGATTATTATTATATTTCTTGTATGGGAAATGTTTATTAATAGGTAGTAGCCTCTAGAATTATTTAGAATGGTGATAGTAATTAATTAGATATGTATATACAAGTTATATATGTACATATATCGATAAACAATATTGATGTATATTTAAATTATATTTAAATTATATAAATTACTAATGGATTTTTTGGTATTTTGGTCCATATTGGATTAGGTATGTGGTCGATTAAATAATGGGAAAAAAGAAGTAGTTTCGAGTTTGAATTGGTAGGAGAGAAACATGTAGATAATTCTTTAGATCTCACTATAAATTCAAACCTTAGCCTCCAATTTTAACTACACTTTTGCTTGTCCTTCTTCCTTATCTTGGCCGCTTATATTATCTCCATTGCCCCTCTCTTTTCTACTCCTTTCAAATCAATTCAAGTAGATACAGTTAGATCCGGTTTTGGCATGCCATTCGTTTGCAACACTAGTTACAGGTTTGAGAGATCCAAGAGATAGTTTAGATCAACTTGTGAATCTATGACATCATCTCAAGGAAAAATTTATTTTATTATAATATGATCATTATGTATCATGATGTTATTATCACCTACATATTTGTTGATACCTGTCTTTATATATGTACATCATATTTTATGTTTGAATTATATGCATCAACTAAAATTTATAATTATATTTGATTAATATATGGATGTGTATGCATATGTTTTGGCTCTGAAAAAGACTTATTCAAATTAAATGTTAAATGCTATTTTATTTAGTTTTAATACATTGTTTAATAGTTAAATAATTTGTATGTAAATTAAATTAAATTTAAATAATGTATATATATTTTTGTTGGTCATAAAATGTTTCCAAAAAAGCGTCTCAGCCAAGTTAACAAAAATATTTTTATAATAATATATATAAATAATTATTTTGTTTTGAATTTTATTTTAGAAAAGGAAAACTGCTCTCGACATTTAAAAAAAAACATTTTTTCAGAACTTATATAATATATTTACATATTTATGTGTGTATATGTATGAGCCTGTGAGTGTATATTTAATATCTTTATTTATATATAATCTTTTAGTAAATACAAATGTGTGTGTTTTAGAATTTATTTTATATTCAGTTATTACTATATTTAGTGCTATATATATATATTCATTTAAAATATTACTAAGTCAAATTGTGGTATTTTGAAATTTTGAATTTAGATCTCAAATCTAGTTTGAATTTTAATCTTGTTTACGAAGTCAAATCATATATCTTAAATTTCAAAACTTTAAAATCAAGACTTAGTCAAAATTTGTGTAATATTTAATACAAAAAATTATTTATATAATCAAATAATTATAATTTTCAATGATTATATATATGTATATATATTGAAATATTTTAATTCCAACAATAAACATATATGCAATAACAAAGTATATACAAAGTTAATATAAATCCCAATATTTACTCATGTGTGTGTATCTTTGAATATATGATGGTATATTCAAATTATGCAAATATTAATTTAATTAATATATATTAATTAAATAAAAGCAAAATAATAAAATAAAATATGGTTTTATGTAAAATAATTAGATTGGATCTAGTGTACGTATTGAACTTCATAGGCCCACCAAGATCCTCCTCCCGTTGTTGTTGTTATTTGAAATTTACTCGTTTCACCTGTTGCTAATCTGATCAGTTCCAACAATTTGCAAAAGACATCACTCTATCCACTTTATGTTCTTAAGAGCCTCCTATTACACTTCTTTAAATTTAGTGTTAAATTTTTGTTTTGATGGACAAGATGGTATATATATTTCATAAATTTCGGCATAATGTAAAAGTACCATAAGAAAAATTAAAACCCTTAAGTTGGACTAAAAATAGTCAAGAACTTAACTAACTTTTTTTATCATATTGAGTCTTTTTTTCTAATTTCCCTAAATATCTAACATAGAGGAGAAATACATCCGTTGAATATGCGGTGCCTAGAACGAAACTAATAAAATGTTCCTAGAATAATGGCCAAGTGCCAACTAACCATCCAATGCCAAAAGCTTTGAAACATTTGAATACAGTGATGGAACATTATATGATTGCATTCGCCTAAATTCAAGTTTAACATTTTCAAATATTTAAGTAACATGATTGAGAATCAACATAAAAGATATGCATGGTTTGATACTCCCATCATATAGGAATCATGATCACTTATTGATCTTTAGGATAAATACATTAGCCAAGTGTGTTCCTATAGTCGTTTTAAATATTTGAACACGAATTTGACTATGATTTTTTATATAATAACTTAAAGTGCATAAATTTGGTTCTTGAACTCTGAGAAACGGTGATAGTGCACACATCACTGAAATTTTAATAGAGAATGATATATAAATACCGGGATGGCTGATGCAATGATTATAGCAATGCCAGCCTTTGGTGAGTATTCTCCATATGTAAGAGGAAGAACAGGTTTATTGACCTGATATTTTGGTGACCACCGTACAAACAAAAATAAATTACTTTTATTTTGTGAATAAAATGTACGTATTGTGATTTGTGGATAAATTTTTAATTTTGATTAAAATATCAAGCACTTGGGTAAAATATCTTATCTTTTCAAATAATTGATTCATGTTGGATATTTTAAAGTTTTCCCATTGTTTTGTTTTCATGAAGAGAGAAGAAAGGGAAGAGGGAAGAAATGAAAAACAAAAGTCCCATATATTGGGATATTAGGGACCATACTTGTTTAAGTATAGGTTTCTCATGAAGAAGTTGGGGCTTGGGGCTTCCAAATGTTTATTTTATTGAGAGGAGGGAAGTCATGCATAACCATCACACGTCGTCGTCCATCCATCCGTCCGGCCAACTGAACCAGGACGGGTACAATGATGATATTTTTGGAGCAAATCTGAAATCAGTAGCGGGTCGGATTTTAGCCCATTATGGATCCAAAATTAATTTTTCTCCTTCTTCTTCCCACACGGTTTGCGACGCCATTAGAGTGTTAAAGGAACGCTCTGTATCAAAATGAAATTGTAAAGCCTGCAAGATGTTGCAAATTCAGTATATTTGTCACGCCTGTATGGCATTTTAGATTCTACCTTTCCCTACTTCACTCTATTCTGCCTTTGAATTTTGCATCATTTGAAATCAAATAAAGTGTCTTGGCCAGATCAAAACCACATAAATTTTGAATCTGTTTACGTTGTTCCAAGGCTTCATTGAATCTTGAAAGTCGATAGTTCAATAGCATGGTTGTACCTGGTGAGTTGAACTATTGTCTGAAAGAATCTATTGCATAGATCCTTGAAGTCAGAAGTATGACATTATATTCATCGGATTCGACTCGAACTACAAATCTTCCCAACAATTCAGACCTACAACGTAAAAATTTATAAATAATGCAATGACCATAACCTACTAGATAACAACAGAAATTAACCTCGCTTTCTGCACTATTGATAGAAAGTTGGTTTATAATACCTTCAACAATCCCACAAAAAACATAGGGGAGACATCAGATAAACTCTTCACAGCCAACAAAGAAACTTATATTATGCCTATTGCAAACGCCTGCAATATTTTGAAAATGACTTACCCAGATTTGGTATATAGAGTCGAAGAAAAAAAACTTCAGTCAAGTTTAAGACATGGCTTAACTGTTCTAATATTGGGAAAGGTCGCGAAAATTTGTATAGTGCATGCAATGAATCTAGTATTGCTTCACATATGCTTCAAGGAGTGCATCCTTTAAATTTAGATTCTAAAGAATGCCCAAATGTGGCTTTTACATGACCAAAATTTTGAGACCTACTATGTCATGTACCATTACGTGATCCTTGAATTGATCAATAATGCAGCATTGAACAAACCAATGATGAATAGTTGTATAGAAGTCATCTTTTGGTGAGAATCCACGGTTAGTTTTGGATATATATATATATGTTTGTATGTATATATGTTTGTATGTATGTATGTATGTATGCTTGTACGTACGTACGTATGTTTGTATGTTTGCATAAATATATATATATATATATATATATATATATATATGTATGTATGTATATCTTTATATGTATATATGTGTGTGTATATGTATATGTGTGCATATATATGTATGTATACAGACATATGTATGTATGTGTATGTGTATGTATGTATATGCATGTATGTATACCTATATGTATGTGTGTGTGTATATATATATATATATGTATATGTATATATTTGTATATGTGTGTGTTTATATATATGTATGTATGTGTATATGAGGAGCACTCCATAGCATCTCTGCTTGGGAGCACCCCAATTATCCCCTATTTTCAGCCATAAGTATCTATTTAATTAATGGTTTGAGAGGAAAGAGAATTAGTAAGAAGTGAGACATAAATATGGGATGAATATTAGAGGACTTAGGGGTGCGGGACTGTTTGGGGTGCAGTTGAACACTTTTCTCTAAACACACACACATACATACATACACACATACATATTACATATATATATGTGTGTGTGTGTGTGTGTGTGTGTCTATGTATGTGTGTGTATGATCAATATCCCTCTTTATTTAGCATCATTTTGTAGCTTTCGGATATTAGTCACATGTTATTTAAATATTTATTCTTTCTCTCTCTCTCCCATGTGACATGGATCAAATATTTAAATATAAACTTATATGTGTGTGTGTGTGTGTGTGTGTGTGTATGTTTATGTATGTATGTGTAATGACCCGAAATTTTGGTCGTTTGGTTTTGAAGTTAAATTTATATTTTTAAATATTGAATTTGAAATGTTAATTGATTTTGATATGGATATTTTAGTTGAATTGGTGAATTTGATTCAAATTTCAAATATAGTGATTTATTGTAAAATGGAAACAACGAATTTAATATTTGAAATAGTATAAATAATTGAAAGTTGATTTAAAATGAATCGAGATGATTTTTAAAGTAAATATAAGTTCTATTGGAATTAGAATTGAGTTAGTAAGTTTTTAAAATTTGAAATTTCAAGTGATTTCATCGATTTTGGAAATCTCTCGATTTAATCGACGCTTTAAAATAGCAATCCTGGACACAGTCTCAAAATTTGACGAAACCATTTCCATTGGATCCATAATAGTGTATTATTAGTGGATTTCAAATTTCGTAGCGTTTGGAGTTAGGTTTGGTCGTGCGATGCTGTAACGCATAGGAATTTATTTAAGGAAATTTTATTAAAATAATTTGATTCGAAAACCTATCTTCCAAATACGATAAAATTGGCTCCCGATATTTATTCAATTATGTTCGAAATAGGGTAAATTATTATAAACGCCAAGCAGCGCGCTTTGTTTAGAGTTTTCCGAAAAAGTACGTGAACAGTGAAAATAATAATATAACATATGTATACACGTATATATTTACGTGTATTCTCACACAGAAAACCCTAGCAGCCAGTTCACATTCAACGACCGAAATCCAATGCTCTTCCTCTTCGATTTTCTCTCGATCCATCAACCAATTTTAAAATTTTCCTAAATGAAAAACATTGGGCTTCTCGAGCACTAAACGATGTACGGTGGAGATCGCTTGATTTGCAGCGAGGACGGAGCTTTGGCATCGCGTTCGATCGCGGTTCATCCACATTTCCCTGGCAATACGCTCGAGCGAGCGTGACGAGGTTGGGGGAGGGGAAGCAGCAAGGTTAGGCGCACATATTGGAGATGATGGATCGATCTCTGGTTATCTCGAGGCGGAAGGACGTTCGATGGAAGTTGCGTTATTTGGGTTCTTGCGTTCGCATATACGACTAGGAAGGAGATAAAAGAAGGGGCCGGCTAGGATTCTCAGATGCAAAGATTAACGGCCACGATTGATTCAAGGTTTAAAATAAAAAAAAGAAATTTATTTTATAAATTGTATTCAAATCTTTAAGAATGTATATCTTCTTCGTACGTGGTCCGATTGAGACGAAACAAGCAGTGATAGAATCGTGGCAACGAGCATTATATTTTAGAACTAATTTAGAGACACTTGGATATAGCTAAAATTTTAGGTTAAATTGAATGTCATTCGATTTAATTTAATATTAGAATTGGTAAAATTAAAAACTCAAGGTGAGTTAAACTCACTCATTTGGTTAATCAGTAATATTTTATAGCTAATAAATTTATTTATGCTGTTTGGATTATTGGCATTGGTGGTTGTTGAATTGATTAGGATGACGATACAGCATCTTGAAATACTATTAGATTGGTTGAACCAGATCTAGAATCACGATATAGCATCTCGAATTGCTATTAAATTGTTTATGTTTATTTTAAGCTTATTTCCAGCATTGAATCATATATGGGTGAAAATGATAAGTGGATTGTGTTTGGAATTACGTTGTTAATTATAACGTAAATTGAATTGAAATATATCAGTGTTATCTATTTGGCCAAATAAACAACGTTGAAAAATAAATGGGAAAGAGAAAAAAGTTTTATTGTGAATGACATTTGGTTAGCAGAATCCTTCCATGTTCTATTATTAGATTAAATTGGACATTATTTAAGTTCCAGTTGATTTATACTGGTAAACGATGCGATAACAATTGATTGTTAATTATTGATTGACTTAGATATATGCCTATTATTTTGTAAATGCATGTAATTTAACTTGTAAAGTTAAAATGAAATTAAATGGTAGCTTTTAAGTACCATTGTGATCGTTAAGTCTCCTTTGGGTTCGGAAGGTTATGATTTCTGTTTAACTTCAAATTTTGTAATTTGAAGTAAATTATTTTATTTAATAATTATTATACAAATTTTTTTGTTTAAAATTTATCTACAAATGTTTTGTAAAATCATTTATTTAGTAAAGTTAATTATGTTTTAGAAATTGGTTGTTTAATTGATTTTGTTTAAAGATAAAAAATTATTTATCAACATTAGTTATTTAGAGCTAGAAAATTATTTCAATAATAATACAATTCAAAAGTTGATTAATTCTACTTAAAGGTTGATTTAGTTTATTTTATTAAATTTTAAAATGTTAAAGGTAAAACGATTATATTATTAGTAAATGTTTTAAAAGTATTTTTATAGTATCAAAAATGGCTAAGATGTTTTTGTGACGTTTAAGATCTTATTTATGATAGTTAGGTAACAAATTATTTATAAAAGAAATTCTTTATGAGAAGAATTGGTTAAAGGAGTTTATAAATGTGAGGGTGGTTTGAAATTCGAAAAGGGAGTTACAAATGGTTCAAAATATGTAAAAGAATATTTCTCCAAATTAAACTTGGAAATTTATATAGAAGCCCTATCAATAGTTTAAGGTATTTATAAACTAAAGAGATTTTGGGAAGTAATGATATATTTTCATAGCGTAATTCAAGGGGCAACGATTGCCTACAGTTTGGGATGTTTTTGCTGTGATAGCAACGTAACCATTGTGCAAGCTATGATCTGTAATTGATTGCATGGCGGAAATCTAGAGGCACATATTGCCAAAGTTAAGTTTGGTTTTTCTGGGATAGAGACGCAACCATCGACCTGCGATCCATGGTCGATACCAAATGGCACTTCTCTCTCTATTTTTTCAAATAGTTTTCTAGTATTTTTTGAAGAAAGGATTTCTGAATATACTTATTCCGATGAAATAAGTGTATGAATTTTTAACAAGGATATTCGATTTATCGAAATCAAAATAAATGAGGCTTAGTGATTTTAGTGGAAATGTGATCTATGGTTGAATGTCTGTATGAGAAATGCGGATTATGGATCTTAAGGCTAGGATTAACACTAGAGGGGGGATGAATAGTGTTAACAAAGAATTACTAAATCCTTTTGAGTTTATGTTAATTTAGACACCGATGTATGCAATATACAGACACAGATATGAACATAGAAACAAACACAAATGTAGAAATAAAATAAAAGCAATAAAGGAAAGAACACACCGGATTTTATACTGATTCGGAGTTACCCTACATCCAGTCCTGCAACACAAGTACGGATTTCCTTTCAAAAGAAATTGTAAAATTACACCCTCAGTTTCAAGGCTACGAGGTACACCCTTCAGAATTTCTATCCTCTGGGTAGAGATACTTGATTTCCGGGCCACAAGTTTACCCAATTGATTTACCAAGGCTACAATCACACCTTTTCTCTTTTGATTGATTTCCAAGGCTACGATCACACCTTTTCTCGCTTAATAGATTACAAAGAAGTCTATAACTCTGAATAGCGCCGAGAACCTTGTAGAGATAGTGATAGAGAATCAAATTAGAAGTAATCTAGTTTGATTCAATGTTGATTTCGGCAGAGTAATGGTATGAATATGTATTAAGAAATGTGGAAGAAGAAGAGGAGTGAAAAACCAGAAAATCTGATATAAAATTCGTTGAAACTAACCTCTATTTATAGAAGAACAATAACCATGTCCATTCATGAAGAGTTATGGTGAATAGACACTTCTTTTGAAATTTAAATTTTGAACTCAACAGACACCATGTCGACATAGGGTACTTCGGCATGTCGACATCCCAAAGTATTTTTTTGTGTTTTGATTTTCTTTGAAAATAACTTCTATTTTATATTAAAATTATTTTAAACTTTATAAATATACTTGACTATAGTTAAAATTCATAAGTAAATATAGAGAATAATATATATATAGAATTTAACTATAATTTTATATTTAAATCTAAGTATAAATATTAAAAGTTAAATATATTATATTGAAAGATGGTTTAAAATCAGAAGTAATTTGACTTTGAAATTAAAGATAATTTTGAGGCTAAAATTATTTAAAATTAGGATAGAGGGTTTTGAATCTTCTAAAAGGAAAGCTTTGAAAAACATTTTGAAAACAGGATATAATTTTGAAAAATCATTTTGAATAAAAAGTTAGCGGATACAAAACAATGTTCCACAAGATTTTTCGTAGGTTCCATCCTACTTAAGGTTCCATCCCTTTAACAGGCTCGAAGTGGATTCCATTCCACGAATAAATTGGATTTTAAGATGCCAGTGGTTTTCTACGAGTTTTAACAAAAATTCCTAATAAAAATACTTATGCTTGAAATCTTAAACTCTTGATAATCTTGGTACTCATGAGTCTTCTATCTCAATATCTTGACTCTCTATACTGTACAGTCTTCATTCTTGGTACCTGCATGGTTAAATCCTGCATATACATATATATATAAACTTATGATGTTAGTATTTATATTTTATAATCTATTCTAAGGTTGTTGTCATCAAAACATCATCTCATGGACTAACGATCTCCCCCGTTTTGATGATGACAACCTTTGTTTATAAAATATTATTTCTATCCTAATAACTCCCCCTAAAACTAATAACTCCCCCTTAATTAATGCCTAACTGCCCTATTTTATATTTCTCCCCCTTTGTCATCAACAAAAAAACTCACTCCAAACTATATAACTCCCTCTAAAAATAACACTCTATGACATGTGATTATAATGATAGTGTTATCATAAGTAATCATCACTTAAATCTAATACTAACACATAGTCCTAAACTATTAATTATCCTAACTAAGAATTCACGATAGTACTTATAATTAAAACTCATATAAGAACACGAGTTATTTATTACGTATGAAGTTGTATATACATGAGCGTTTAGAAAACATAAAGAAATACAAACAACAATGGAGAAGAAAGAAAAGAAACTATTATGTGTTTTTAAACATAGGAGATCTATGAATCGAACAGTTTGGATAGTGGAAACAAAAATTTCCACGTTGTTCGACAAGATTCCCATTCTTGTCAAAACACACTTCTCCAACACACACGACTTGATCATCATCCTCCTCGTGCGCTTCTTCCATGGGTTCTTCTTCTTCTTCTTCGCTGGCCTCTTGTTCTTGATTGAGTGAAGAGTCTTCATCAATCAAGATAGAGTTGGCCTGGTTATCCATTAGGAATTTTTGCAAATTCCTAAGAATCTTGCCTTGCCTCTCTTGTTCCTTTGCCATACGAAGTTGAGTCACTTGAATTTCAGTCATCATCTAAAGTGCATCCTTCAGAGAGTCCTCTATTTTAGCCACACGAGCGAGAGTAGTATGTTGAAATGGACCAAATGTAGGAGAGGGGAATGAAAAGGTTGATTTTATGTTTGATTTGGAAGAGGAGGTCATTGATTATTTGATTTCAAGAGAAGAACAGAGAGATTATAGAAAGGATGAACAAAATTTTGAAAATGTGAAGAATATATAACCAATTATTTTGAATTTTGGTGGGAAAAATTTCAAAATTTAAAAACGTTGCATGTCGACATGGGTATATGGGGATGTCGACATGGTCCTTTTTATTTTTACTATTTAATTTTAATATTAATTATTAACTATACTTGTAATTTATATTTTATATTTAAGTTATAGAACAAATACCTAATTCTCTTCTTAATTTAGTAAAAATTAACTCATTTAAGGGTTTTGTTAAAATATCAGCAATTTGATTTTCAGAATTGATATAATCGAGAGTAACTACTTCCTTACTTATATCATCTCTGAGAAAATGATGTCCAATATGAATATGTTTAGTTCGAGCATGTTGAGTAGTATTTTTGGATAAATTTATCGCACTCGTATTGTCACAATAAATTGGTGATTTTGAAAATTTTAAACCAAAATCTTTTAAGGTTTGTTACATATATATTACTTGAGAACAAGCCAAAGCAGCAAAAATATACTCTACTTCAGTTGTTGATAAAGAAATTGCGTTTTGCTTTTTACTAAGCCAATAAACCAGAGAATGCCCCAAAAAGTGATAAGTCCCACATGTACTTTTTCGGTCTGATTTACAACCAGCAGTTAGCATCACAATAAGATATTAAGTCAAAAGAATCATTTTTAGGGTAGAATAAACCATAATCAGATGTGTGTTTAACATATATTATGGTTCGTTTTACGGCTTTTAAGTGGGTCTCTTTAGGTTGGGATTGATATCTGGCACAGAGACAAACACTATGCATGATATCAGGTCTACTGGCAGTAATATAGTGTAGTGATCCAATCATTCCTCTATATTGTTTTTGATCTACATCTTTCGAGATATCTTCTTTACTAAGGTACTCATTGGTTGCCATGGGAGTGGGTTTTCCAGTCGCAGTACTCAAACCAAATTTACTAATTAGGTCTTTAGCATATTTTTCTTGACTAATAAAGATACCATTATCTAATTGTTTTATTTGTAATCCTAAAAAGAAATTTAATTCACCCATATGACTCATCTCAAACTCTTTTTTCATTATTTCAGAAAATTCTTTATTCATTTCAAAATTAGTTGAACCAAAAATGATATCATCTACGTAAACTTATACTAGTTGAATATCATTTTTATTTCTTTTAATAAAAAGAGTATTATCTACTTTACCAATTTCAAAATTAGATTGCAATAAATAAGATCTTAGTCTATCATACCAGGCTCTAGGAGATTGTTTTAGACCATATAATGCTTTCTTGAGTTTGTAAACATGATTTGGTAATTTATCATTTTGAAAAAGTGGTGGTTGTTCAACATATACTTCTTCTTTTACAAATCCATTTAAAAGGGCACTTTTAACATCCATTTGAAATAATTTGAAATTATTATGATTTGCGAAAGCAAGTAGAATCCTAATGGCTTCTAATCTTGCTACGGGAGAAAAGGTTTCATCAAAATCTATTCCTTCTTCTTGACAATAACCTTGAGCGACTAATCGAGCTTTATTTCTAACTACCTCTCCTTGTTCATTCATTTTATTTTTATTAACCCATTTAGTTCCAATTATAGTTTTATTTTCTGGTCTAGGAACAAGTTTCCAAACATCATTTCTAGTAAATTGATTTAATTATTCTTGCATAGCCAAAATCCATGAATCATCAGTTGATGCTTCTTTTGGATTTTTGGGTTCAATAGTTGATATAAAAGCTACATTACTCATTTGACTTAGTTGATTTCTAGTTTTAGCAACAGATTGCATATCTCCCAGTATATTTTCTATAGGATGATCTTTAAAAGTTTAGTCCTTTTATTAGGATGATAATTTCATTATTAGTTTCAATTGATTCTTGATTTTGAGTGATTAAATCCTCTTCATCATTTGTATCTTCAAAAATTCTGAAATTTTCATCAAATGAAACATGCATTGTTTCTTCAATGGAATTTTTTTTAATTAAACACTCTATACGCTTTACTTCTATTAGAATATCCGATAAAGATACCTTCGTCGGATTTAGGATCAAATTTATCTAAATTATATTTTGTATTTAAAATAAAGCATTTACTTCCAAAAATTCTGAAATAAGAACCCTAGGTTTCTTTGAATAAAGAAGTTCATAAGATGTCTTATCAGTTAAAGGTCTAATAAAAATTCTATTTAAAATATAACAGGCGGTGGCAACTGCTTCTTCCCAAAAATTCTTTGGTAAATTACGATCTGTAAGCATAGTTCTTGCACACTCTTGAATCGTCCTATTTTTACGTTCTACTACTCCGTTATGTTGTGGAGTTCTCGAAAATGGAAAATTGTGAGTTATTCCCTTTTTATTGCAGAATTCCTCAAACTTTTCATTTCAAATTCTCCACCGTGATCACTTCGAATAGTTATAATTTTTAGAGAAAATTGATTTTGAATTCTTTTTGAAAATGTCTTAAAACATTCAAAAGTATCATTTTTATGTTTCAAAAATATTGTCCATGTAAATCTAGAATTATCATCTATAATTACAAAGACATATTTACTATGATTTATTGATAGAATTTGAGATGGACCAAATAAATCAAGATGAAGTAATTCAAGAGATTTTGAAGTTGAAATCATATCTTTTAACTTGAAGGAACTTTTTGTAAGTTTTCCTAATTGACAAGTATCACATAAACTATCTACTTTAAAATTCATTTTAGGGAGACCTCTTACTAGATCATGTTTTGACAGTCTAGATAAGAGTTTGAAATTCAAATGCCCAAATCTCTTATGCCAAATCCAAGGGTCACTTGTATTTTCCAACAGATACAGGTTATCATTTGAAACTTTCATACTAAGAATATAATTATTCTTTTTCCTGACTCCCTCAAATATAATGGTTGAATTATTATCTTCAATGTGAAATTTATCTTTTTCAAATTTAATTTTATATCCTTTATCACACAGTTGACTTATACTTAGCAGATTATGTTTCAGATTCTTAAGTAGCAAAACATTAGTAATAGTAGGAGTTTCAGAATTACCGACTTTGCCGATGCCAATCACATATCCTTTTGAATTGTCTCCAAAGTTGACCAGTCCTCCATCTTTGTATATTATATCATTCAGTATATCTGGATTGCCAGTCATGTGTCTAGAACATCCACTATCAAGTATCCATTTGTTCTTTCTGATCTGTACAATTTGTCCATTGTGGATTGATTCCTCAACACCCATAAAGCATGATTCCTGCACATCAAACAATCTTGGTAGACAACTTGAATTTGAATATTGATTATATGCAGACTCAAGAAATAATGATGGTTTGAATACTTCTAAATAAATATTAACAAATATAGCCATTTTAAAAACTTTGTCAAAAATCAGATTATGAAACTTTGCAAACCTTGCTCTGATACCAATTGTGAGAAATGCAGATTATGGATCTTAAGGATAGGATTAACACTAGAGGGGAGGGGTGAATAGTGTTAATAATGAATTACTAAATCTTTTTGAGTTTATGTTAATTTAGACACCGATGTATGCAATATACAGACACAGATATGATCACAGAAACAAACACAGATGCAGAAATAAAATAAAAGCAGTAAAGGAAAGAACATACCGGATTTTATACTGGTTCGGAGTTACCCTAAATCCAGTCCCGCAACACGAGTACAGATTTTCTTTCAAAAGCAATTGTACAATTACACCCTCGGTTTCAAGGCTATGAGGTACACCCTCCAGACTTTCTATCCTCTGGGTAGAGATACTTGATTTTCGGGCCACAAGTTTACCTAATTGATTTACAAAGGCTACAATCACACTTTTTCTCTTTTGATTGATTTCCAAGGCTGCAATCACACCTTTCCTCGCTTAATAGATTGAAAAGAAGTCTATAACTCTGAATAGCACTGAGAACCTCATAGAGATAGTGATAAAGAATCAAACTTGAAGTAATCGAGTTTGATTCAATTGAGTTTGATCCAATGGTTATTTTGGCAGAGTAATGGTAAGGATATGTACTAAGAAACGTGGAAGAAGAAGAGGAAGGAAAAACTATAAAATCTTATATAAATTCGCTGAAACTAACCCCTATTTATAGAAGAACAACAACCATGTCCATTCATGAAGAGTTATGGCGAATATGCACTTCTTTTGAAATTTAATTTTTGAACTCAACTGACACCATGTCGACATGGGGTACTTGGGCATGTCGACATCCCAAAGGATTTTTTGGTGTTTTGATTTTCTTTGAAAATAACTTTTATTTTATATTAAAATTATTTTAAACTTTATAAATATACTTGACTATAGTTAAAATTCATAAGTAAGTGTATAGAATAATATATATATATATATATATATATATAATTTAACTATAATTTTATATTTAAATCTAAGTATAAATATTAAAAGTTAAATATATTATATTAAAAGATAGTTTAAAATCAGGAGTAATTTGACTTTGAAATTAAAGATAATTTTGAGGCTAAAATTATTTAAAATTAGGATAGAGGGTTTTGAATCTTTTAAAAGGAAAGCTTTGAAAAACATTTTAAAAATAAGATATAATTTTGAAATATCATTTTGAATAAAAAGTTAGCGGATACAAAATAATGTTCCACTTGATTTTTCGTAGGTTCCATCCTACTTAGAGTTCCATCCCTTTAACAGGCTCGAAGTGGATTTCATTCCACGAATAAATTGGATTTTAAGATGCCAGTGCTTTTCTACGAGTTTTAACAAAAATTCCTAATAAAAATACTAATGCTTGAAATCTTGATAATCTTAATACTCATGGGTCTTCTATCTCGATGTCTTGAATCTCTATACTGTACAGTCTTCATTCTTGGTTCCTGCATGGTTGAATCCTACATATACATATATATCTAAACTTATAATGTTAGTATATATATTTTACAATCTATTCTATGGTTGTTGTCATCAAAACTATCATCTCATGGACTAACAGTCTATTTATTTGATAGTTAAATAACCAACTACCAAATCTTGTTTAAATATGTAATTCTTCTTAATTTTGGTGGTAGGAAACGATTTCCTACTTAACACCGAGGGATTTTGGACTCTAGAAATGTCTAGGGGAAACACGGGAATTATATGGTACAGCTACCATTGGTGATGCTATACTGTACGTATAAACTCGTTGTTCTTCTAAAATAAATGATAAGGATATCCGTTCACTTAAACGGCTAGGGGGTGGACCCCGCTCTTATATATTGTTTGATTATTTCCTAAAGAACCAGTATTGAGCATTTCGAAAATCGACGAATGGTTTATAGAGCGCCCGGGAAGCGGGAGAGGGCACTCATAAGAGATGACTCAGAACCGTTAACACTCCAAAATAGTATACGGTTCTATGGAGGAGTTTCATGTTATATCGAGATGTTGAAATCCATGTGTGGTTCCAAGACCATTGGGTATGGGAATTCGAGTGTGATTCCAAGATCTATTTGAGATATAGGAATCTGTATGTGTAACGACCCGTATTTTACGTGTCGATGGATCGTAGAATTTGTAGGTCGTTAATGTTGTTGTGTTGTCTCTAGCCTAAGTCATTCAGAATTGAGTCGTATAGGGGCATGAGTCGTGACCGACTTAGTGCTTAGGTCGCATGATAGCTTGAGTCGAGTGGCCGAGTTAGGATGGTGACCGACCGATAGTAAGTCGTAGCCGACTTAGGAGGTGAGACAAGGTAATGGGTTAAGGCTTGAGTCGTAACCGACTCATAGAATGGGTTGTGTATGAGTGACCGACTTATAGAAGCAACGGTTTATAGGTTGTGACCGAGTTAAGGTTGGCCGACTCATGGGGTTTGCCGAGTTAAGAGTTGGAGTGTTGGAACGACCTAAGTTAGTGGCCGACTTATAGGGAACCGACTCAAGTGTTGAGTCGCGCTCGAGTTAATAGGGTCTTAAGTCGTTAACGACTCATAGGGGACCGGCTCAAGGAGGGGTTGCGGTTTAGAATGTTGGCCGAGATAAGGAAGCGACCGACTTAAGAGTTTCTCGAGTTAAAACGTTGCCGACTTAAGGAGGTTGGTGGTTTAAGGGTTGGCCGACTCATAGGAGTTAACTCGTGACCGAGTCATAGAATTGCCGACTCATAGTATTAGGGCTTAGGTCGTGGGGTCCTGAGTCGGTAGGGGTTTGGGTCGGCATGGCGTTATTCCATGTGTCGTTAGGTCGGTGGGCCGACTTAGTGGATAAGTCGTTGGGGACTTAGGCTTTTGAGTCGTGTCTCGAGGGATAAGGATTAGGCTTAGGTCGGCAGGGATAAGTCGTGTGACCTTCTAGCTGTGATGAGTCGGTAGAATTTAAGTCGGCATTGGTTGAGTCGGTAGGAAGTAGGTCGGCACTTGGTTGAGTCGTAAGTCGACATCTGGGAGTATATGTTGTGTAGTTGAGTCGGTAGGTGCTAGGTCGTGAGTCGGCGAGGGATGAGTCGGGGGCGACTCAGGAGTTGGGTCGGCGGCGACTTAGGACGGCCGAGACATGGAGGTTTCAGCCTATAAATAGAGGCGTTCGGCTCACTTTTTGGCACCGGATTTCGAAGCGACGAAGTGCTGCCATTTTGGAAACTCGACTACGGTATTTTCTTCACTTCTTTCTCTACTTCCATCAAGTGCTAACATCCATTGAAGATTGAAGATCAAGATCAAAGATCAAGAGCCAAAGTTGAAGATTTTCATCCGAAGAGGCTAGATTTCACCGTTTCAAGTGAAATTTCTCCGGATCAAGCCCAAGTCCTTGCTGTCCAGATCTGAAGTTGTTTGATTTTAGGTTGTTTTGGTGATTTGGTGAGTGGTAGTTATCTCTCACACGGACCCAAAGGAGTGTAGTGGATTGGTGATATGTTTATGTGTTAAAGTTAGCGTTTTCTCGCATTTTCCTTAAGTCTGCATGTAGATCCATCATATTTGAAGATGTTTATCTATGAAAGTTATTTATCAAGTATTAGAGACAAAACCCATGTTTTAGATTTGATAGATCTATGCTAAAAACCATGATTTCACGTATGTTGGACTTTTGCTCACTTAATTACGAAATTGCCATTATAATTGATATTGCTTAATAGATCTTGTTTGAATGGTTGAATGTTTGAATGTATGTTAGATTTGATTGCTCCAAGTTAGCTTGTAGTTGATTTGGAACAAGATGGTTGAAGATGATTCAAAAGCTAAGTGGAAAGGCTCTTGAATGGTGAAAGCTGCCAATGGCATATGAAGCGGATGTGGAAGCTCATATGGATGTATTCGAGGATGTGGGATCTTGCCATGATGCGAGAAGGCAAAGCATGGTTGAGTTGGGACTTTGCGATGATATGATGAGGCAAGGCTTGTGTTGAGATGGGACGGGTCATGATGACGTTCCAAGTTGAGAGACTTTGCTATGATGTGATGAGGCAAGACATATGTTGTGATGGGACGGGTCACGAAGACGTTCCAAGCACGGGTCATGACGACGTGCAAAGTTATAACTCGGTGATGCGGTCCGGGTTGGGGTGGATAATGGTTAGCTTGAGAGGCGCTTGAGCTAGTATGGAAGTAGTCGTCGAGGAGGATGACTAGGAGGCTAAGATCTCATCGTTGTTGAAGGTTCTAGCATACTCAAAGCAAGGGTACGTTGGAACGGGTCACGATGACGTTCCAGGCACGGGTCATGATGACGTGCTAGTACTCTGGGCTGATGCGTTCGGCTTAGGCACGGGTCACGATGACGTGCGGAGTTATGGCTAAACCGGGGTTACCATTAGCCCTTGACAGGCGGTCATTCAACTAACGGTGAAATCAAGGCAATGATAACAGTGATAGCCAGAGTCATGGATGTTTGGATGTTTGGTTGTATCATCATTCGGCTTCAAGAGCGGTGTTTTCTGGGTGCTTATCTGATCTTGGTTTAGGCCTTGGGGGTTTGTATTTGGAAAACATCGTCCTTGACTCGAGTGATTATTGCTTTACCTTACTTATCTGCTATGTTATGCTTACTTCTCCTTAGTGTGTGTCTGGGGGCTATCACTGTAGAAAGAGGTGGAGTGGGATGGTTTGGTTCCTATTCCTTTTATCCCTTATGCTCTTTGGTATGTTTGATTGTTAATTTACTGCTCACTAAGACTTTGTCTGACTCAAGGTTTTATGTCTCCTCTTATTACCTTGGGCTGTTCATCCATGTTTGGGATGGGCAGACTAGGTAGCAGGTGACAGGTGCTGTGCTAGGAGTTCTACGCTAAAGATGACGAAGACGAGCAGGAGGCTTTGCATATTAGTTTTCTTACTATATGTACTGGGTATCCGCTGCTGTATTTGGTTGAGTGATTTGTAGTGAGGCTTTCATGTATGGATTCGAGTAGATGATTGTATGAAACAACTGTGATGTTTATATGATGATGTTCTGTTCTATGGAGCTTCACTATATTATATTTCTCTATTGTATTTTATCCATGCGCTGTGAGTTATGCGATAGAGATTCTTCTGTTTTGTTTTACCCTGACTATCGTCCATGGCTGCCTGGCACACCTTTTAGCGCATTATTTCCTTGATTTGGTGCAGGAGTCATGGGCGGTCGTTTCATTTGGTATCAGAGCTTTGGTTAATCGATTTCAGCCAACGCTCGCTGACGTAACTACGTATGAGAGACGTAATTGTATTTTGATGGGTGATTACTATATATAATATAGTAGCCTAGAAGGATTTGAACTCCTTATGCAGTTGTTTCTTAAGGTGTTCTAATCATTCTTATTACAGATACTAAGGATGAGTCGAAGAGGGAGACCAGCTGCAAGGGAAAGCCGTGCTGATGAAGGAGCTGTTGATTATGGAACTATGTTCGAAGCGATGATGACTTCGATCATGAGAAGGATACCAGCTTCAGGATCATCAGTGGATGTGGGAGTTCAAGTTCAAGCTCCAAGACCGGTGGATTTTGCTAAGCTTTGCAAGGATTATACTTCTCTTGGAGGAAAAGCTTTCTTGGGGACGGAGTCGACTATTGAGGTGCAGAGATGGATTGATGCTTGCAAAAGGATCTTTGGTGACTTAGGGATTGAGGATGCAACTAAGAGAAAGCTTGCATCGAGACAGCTTCAGGGAAGAGCTGCTGATTGGTGGAATTCTATCACCATAGATACACCAGAAGAGGATATTACTTGGGAGCAGTTCCAAGTTAGATTTGAAGCCAAGTTCATCTCTACTGCTCAGAGGTCTGTTTTGTTCAAGAGATTTGTGGAGCTCAAACAAGGCGGAAGGCCTGTTCTGGAGTATATTTCTGAGTTCGAAGCTTTGTCTAAGTATGCCAGATCATATATTGATTCTCCCTACCAGAAGAATGAAAAGTTTGTGACTGGTCTGGATGCTTATCTAGGAAGGCAGTTAGTGGATCATCTGGACGATCCATTTGAGAAGCTGGTGGAGAAAGCTCTGAGGCATGAGAGTTTGTTTCCTAGGGAAAGTTCTGTTGTTGCTGTAACCAGGGAAGGATCTAAACCACAGCAGAGTGGGAATAAGAAGAGGAAGCAGCAGCAACAGAAGGGAAAGGATGGTCAGAAGAAGCCAAAGGGCGAGGTGACTTGTTATAACTGCCGTCAGAAGGGTCATCTTTCTCGGGATTGCAAGAATCCGAAGGTGCAGTTGAAGTGTTACAACTGTGATAAGCTGGGACACATTAAGAAGGACTGTCCAGAACCGAGGAAAGATAGGCAGGTTGTGCAAGCCTATGCTTTGGGGGCTGTTCCATCGTCTTCAAAAGCTCCGACTGCTGAAGAAAAGGGGAAGAGTGTGGTGGTTCAAGGTACTCTTTCTATTTGTGGTGTTCCAGTTAGAGTGTTGTTTGATACTGGAGCGTCGCATTCTTTTGTTTGTGATGATTTGGTAAGCCGGTTAGGTATGAAACCGGATATTGTTGATAGGCCATTGGTTGTGACTAATCCAGTGGGGGGTTCGTCATGTTTGTGTATGATATGCCGTGGTCTAGTTGTGTCGAGTCATGATTGCTCGTTTGTTTGTGATTGCTTTGTTCTGAACTTTGCGGGGTTCGGAATTATTTTGGGTATGGACTGGCTTAGGAAGTATGCGGCTAGGATTGATTGTGAGAGGCTTGAGGTGACAGTCGGGAATGTGGAAGGGCGAAAGGTTGTGATACGATGTAAGCATGAAGAAGGCGTCTTCATGAGCTTCATGTATTCGCTAGTTGTTCCACGGGATGGACTGTCATCGGTGCCTATTGTGAATGAGTTTGAGAATGTCTTTGAGGAAGTCAAAGGGTTGCCGCCGCATAGGGAGATCGAGTTTCGTATCGATCTAGTTGAGGGAGCCAGACCTGTTGTGATGCCTCTTAGGCGGATGGCACCGAGGGAGCAGCAAGAGCTGAAGGTGCAAGTTGATGACCTTTTGCAGAAAGGATTCATTCGGAGAAGTGTGTCCGAATGGGGTGCGCCAGTTGTGTTCGCAACCAAAGCGGATGGATCGTTGAGGTTGTGTGTGGATTATCGTGAGCTGAATAAGGTGACTAAGAAGAACAAGTATCCATTGCCGAGAATAGATGACTTGTTTGATCAGCTTCACGAGGCTAAGGTGTTTTCTCAGATGGATTTGGCAACGGGATTTCACCAATTGAGAGTGGCGAAGGATAGTGTGCCGAAGACTGCTTTCAGGACACCATCCGGGTTTTATGAGTGGCTGGTAATGCCGTTTGGGTTGACTAACGCGCCAGCATATTTTGTGGATCTTATGAATAGAGTATTCAGAGATCAGTTGAATAAGTTCGTGCTTGTGTTCGTGGATGATATTTTGGTTTATTCCAGAACCAAGGAAGAGCACAAGACGCACTTGAGGATTGTTTTGGATATACTGCGGAAACATCAGCTGAAGGCTAAGTTTTCGAAGTGTCACTTCTGGAAGAATGAAGTGAGGTTCTTAGGTCATGTTATTTCTGGAAATGGAATAGCGGTTGATCCCGCTAAGGTGGCAGTGATCCAGGATTGGGTTAGACCTAAGAATGCATCTGATGTGAGAAGTTTTCTTGGATTAGCAGGATATTATCGTCGGTTTATCAAAGACTTTTCCAAGATAGCTGCACCGTTGACAGGATTGACGAAGAAGAATCAAGTGTTCAGATGGAATGATAAGTGTGAACAAGCTTTCATAATCCTGAAAGAGCGACTGACAAGTGCTCCTGTTTTGACTATTCCGAGTGGGAATGATGAGATGGTGGTTTACACCGATGCATGTGGCACTGGACTAGGAGCGGTGCTAATGCAGAAGGATAAAGTTGTTGCGTATGCTAGTCGACAACTGAAGCCGCATGAAAGGAATTATCCGACTCATGATTTGGAGTTAGCGGCGATTGTGTTTGCTTTGAAGATGTGGAGACACTATCTATTGGGAGTTAGATTCGAGCTGTTTACAGATCATAAGTCGTTGAAGTATCTGTTTTCCCAAAAGGATTTGAATCTTCGACAGCAAAGGTGGTTAGAGTTGCTAGCATCTTATGATTTTGGTATAGCCTATACTCCAGGAAAAGGTAACGCAGTGGCTGATGCGTTAAGTCGAAGACATGCAGGATTGGGAGCCATGTTTTCGGAATGGAAGAGTCTTGAGTATTTGGCTGGATTTGATTTCAGGCCTAGATGCGAATTGGAACCTGAGATGTTGGCAAACTTATCAATAAGGCCTACTCTTGTGGAAAGAATTGGCGAGGGTCAAAAGCAAGATGATAAGCTTGTCAAGATTATCTGTGATTTGGAATCTGGATTGGACCCGGAGAAGGATAAGGGATTCGAGGTCGATCGAGAGGGTTGGCTTCGAAAGCAAGGGCGATTAGTTGTTCCCGATGTAGATGGATTGAGAGATGAGGTTCTGAGGGAGAGTCATCACTCGAAGTTGACAATTCATCCAGGTGGAAATAAGATGTATCGGGATATGAAGAGAACCTACTACTGGGAAGGTATGAAGAATGATGTTGGAAGTTTTATTTCCAAGTGTATGAATTGTCAGTTGGTGAAAGCTGAGCAGAAGAAGCCCAGTGGATTACTTCAGCCATTAGAGGTTCCTACGTGGAAATGGGAGCAAGTGTCGATGGATTTTATTGATGGTCTACCTAGAACCAGGGCAGGGAATGAAGGGATTTGGGTCATTGTAGATCGTTTGACCAAGAGTGCAAGGTTCATTCCCGTTCGATCGACTAGGACTGCATCGAAACTGGCTGAGTTGTATGTGAAGTGGATTGTTCGATTCCATGGTGTTCCGAAGAATATAGTGAGCGATCGAGACCCATTGTTCACTAGTGGATTTTGGAAGAGCTTCCAGGAAGTTTTGGGAACTGAGTTGTGTTTGAGTACAGCTTATCACCCTCAAACAGATGGTCAGACTGAGAGAGTCAACCGGGTTTTGGAAGATCTTCTTAGAGCTTGTGTTTTGGACTTCGGGGGATCATGGGAGGATCACCTTCATTTGGTGGAATTTGCATATAATAACAGTTATCAGTCGAGTATTGGTATGGCACCATATGAAGCGTTATATGGAAGACCGTGTAACTCTCCGACATGTTGGTTGGAAGCTGGAGAAAAACTGATACTTGGGCCAGAGATGATTCGACAGACTTCGGATTGTATAGAGATCATTCGGCAACGAATGAAGGCAGCCCAAGATCGTCAGAAAAGTTATGCAGATAATCGTCGAAAGGATTTGGAATTCGACGTAGGTGATATGGTTTTTGTGAAGATTTCTCCTCTGAAGAGTGTCATTAGATTCGGAAAGAAAGGAAAGTTAACTCCGAGATTTGTTGGACCATTCCCGATTATCGAGCGAATTGGAAAGCTCGCTTATAGATTGGAGTTACCGGAAAAGATGGCGGGTGTGCACAATGTTTTTCATGTATCTTATCTACGGAAGTATGTGCACGACCCAACTACTGTGGTTTCTGCTGATAGCTGTGAAGACTTGGAGGTTTATCCAGTTGTTTCGAGACCTCGTAAGCCGCTTCGTATTGTTGAAACCGATACGAAACAGCTTAGGAGGAAGACGATTACGTTGCTCAAGGTACAATGGAGTGATGATGTTAACGACTGTACATGGGAGGAGGAAGAGAGGATGAAGGCAGCTCATCCCGGACTCTTCGAGGTATGGCCCTAAAGTGTCGTGACATCTCATGAATTTGTAGCTTGTTCTGAGTCTTAGAATTCTGCATGCTAGGCTAGAATTGGTTGCATGGTTTGTTGATTGCTTTGGATGGTAGGCATGCGGAATATCTTTGATTTCTGATTGTTTGCTTGGAATTTCGGGGGCGAAATTCCTAAGGGGGAGAGAATGTAACGACCCGTATTTTACGTGTCGATGGATCGTAGAATTTGTAGGTCGTTAGTGTTGTTGTGTTGTCTCTAGCCTAAGTCATTCAGAATTGAGTCGTATAGGGGCATGAGTCGTGACCGACTTAGTGCTTAGGTCGCATGATAGCTTGAGTCGAGTGGCCGAGTTAGGATGGTGACCGACCGATAGTAAGTCGTAGCCGACTTAGGAGGTGAGACAAGGTAATGGGTTAAGGCTTGAGTCGTAACCGACTCATAGAATGGGTTGTGTATGAGTGACCGACTTATAGAAGCAACGGTTTATAGGTTGTGACCGAGTTAAGGTTGGCCGACTCATGGGGTTTGCCGAGTTAAGAGTTGGAGTGTTGGAACGACCTAAGTTAGTGGCCGACTTATAGGGAACCGACTCAAGTGTTGAGTCGCGCTCGAGTTAATAGGGTCTTAAGTCGTTAACGACTCATAGGGGACCGGCTCAAGGAGGGGTTGCGGTTTAGAATGTTGGCCGAGATAAGGAAGCGACCGACTTAAGAGTTTCTCGAGTTAAAACGTTGCCGACTTAAGGAGGTTGGTGGTTTAAGGGTTGGCCGACTCATAGGAGTTAACTCGTGACCGAGTCATAGAATTGCCGACTCATAGTATTAGGGCTTAGGTCGTGGGGTCCTGAGTCGGTAGGGGTTTGGGTCGGCATGGCGTTATTCCATGTGTCGTTAGGTCGGTGGGGCCGACTTAGTGGATAAGTCGTTGGGGACTTAGGCTTTTGAGTCGTGTCTCGAGGGATAAGGATTAGGCTTAGGTCGGCAGGGATAAGTCGTGTGACCTTCTAGCTGTGATGAGTCGGTAGAATTTAAGTCGCATTGGTTGAGTCGGTAGGAAGTAGGTCGGCACTTGGTTGAGTCGTAAGTCGACATCTGGAGTATATGTTGTGTAGTTGAGTCGGTAGGTGCTAGGTCGTGAGTCGGCGAGGGATGAGTCGGGGGCGACTCAGGAGTTGGGTCGGCGGCGACTTAGGACGGCCGAGACATGGAGGTTTCAGCCTATAAATAGAGGCGTTCGGCTCACTTTTTGGCACCGGATTTCGAAGCGACGAAGTGCTGCCATTTGGAAACTCGACTACGGTATTTTCTTCACTTCTTCTCTACTTCCATCAAGTGCTAACATCCATTGAAGATTGAAGATCAAGATCAAAGATCAAGAGCCAAAGTTGAAGATTTTCATCCGAAGAGGCTAGATTTCACCGTTTCAAGTGAAATTTCTCCGGATCAAGCCCAAGTCCTTGCTGTCCAGATCTGAAGTTGTTTGATTTTAGGTTGTTTTGGTGATTTGGTGAGTGGTAGTTATCTCTCACACGGACCCAAAGGAGTGTAGTGGATTGGTGATATGTTTATGTGTTAAAGTTAGCGTTTTCTCGCATTTTCCTTAAGTCTGCATGTAGATCCATCATATTTGAAGATGTTTATCTATGAAAGTTATTTATCAAGTATTAGAGACAAAACCCATGTTTTAGATTTGATAGATCTATGCTAAAAACCATGATTTCACGTATGTTGGACTTTTGCTCACTTAATTACGAAATTGCCATTATAATTGATATTGCTTAATAGATCTTGTTTGAATGGTTGAATGTTTGAATGTATGTTAGATTTGATTGCTCCAAGTTAGCTTGTAGTTGATTTGGAACAAGATGGTTGAAGATGATTCAAAAGCTAAGTGGAAAGGCTCTTGAATGGTGAAAGCTGCCAATGGCATATGAAGCGGATGTGGAAGCTCATATGGATGTATTCGAGGATGTGGGATCTTGCCATGATGCGAGAAGGCAAAGCATGGTTGAGTTGGGACTTTGCGATGATATGATGAGGCAAGGCTTGTGTTGAGATGGGACGGGTCATGATGACGTTCCAAGTTGAGAGACTTTGCTATGATGTGATGAGGCAAGACATATGTTGTGATGGGACGGGTCACGAAGACGTTCCAAGCACGGGTCATGACGACGTGCAAAGTTATAACTCGGTGATGCGGTCCGGGTTGGGGTGGATAATGGTTAGCTTGAGAGGCGCTTGAGCTAGTATGGAAAGTAGTCGTCGAGGAGGATGACTAGGAGGCTAAGATCTCATCGTTGTTGAAGGTTCTAGCATACTCAAAGCAAGGGTACGTTGGAACGGGTCACGATGACGTTCCAGGCACGGGTCATGATGACGTGCTAGTACTCTGGGCTGATGCGTTCGGCTTAGGCACGGGTCACGATGACGTGCGGAGTTATGGCTAACCGGGGTTACC